>CM059599.1:87985000-90897500 GCA_030412105.1 Cyclura pinguis
CACTATGTTTAATTATCTAACTTGAGAATGCCCAAATTCATTTTTTGATCGTTTGACATCCATATCTAATATTTTACCTATAGATCAAAGGTAGGCATTAATATAGCACTGCAGTATCTATTAATGCTCTGATAAACTCCACTGCAATATGTATGTGGAATGGAGTGCAAACTTCAGTTAGTCCAAAATTTGGTGATTGTCTACTCACTGGGAAAAGCCAATATGATCATATTATGCTAGCACTCAGCCATCACATTGGTTTGCCAATCTGTTTCCTGGCCTAATTCACAGTGCTAATTCCAACTATTCTAAAGTCCTAAATGGTTTGAGACTGGGTTGCCTGCATTATTTACCTATGTGTAACTCAACATCATATTCAGAGACTTTTCTCCTCCAACCGAGGTGAAATGAAGGATCAACAGTGAGAGGATTTTTGAGTGCTGTTTGCCTATCTAGGGAATATCCTCCCCCAAAAGGCCTGGTGCCTATATTATGATATTTTTTGGCATCAGATGAAAACACGGCATTCTGGGAGGCATTTCAAGACATGTTTTTAGTGCTTTTAAATCTTACCATGATTTTATCTTGCATTTGTTTTTGTTTTATCTGCTATGGTGTGTTTTTCCCTTTGTTGTTGGTTTTATCTTGGGGTTTTTTTTAATGTGCTCTTTCCAAGCACTATTTCATTGTTTACATCTTATCTGTTTAAGGTATTGTATATTGCCCAGAGAACTCTGGTTATCAGGCAGTCTAAAGGTCTAAAGGTGCAATAGATACATACATAAAAGTCCTGCAGAAGAAATTATTCACTTTTTAAATGCTGTCTGCCTTCTCATGTTTTGTTTATGGTAATATCTTTATCCTGTTCAGCACTGTTTATTTTCTTTAGCCCTGCAAGGCTCTTAGGCCATTTCTGCAACTTACTATTCTCTGTCATTATCCTGTCACAATGCTTGCAGTGGGAGTGTGACCCAAATGCTCCTCTCCGCACCTGGCTGGCTGCCTGCAGAAGGGTAGCATGAGCAAGTGCAGCCCACTGCTTCCTGTGCTGCATTGGGGAAGAAAGCACCTAGATTGTGCTTCTTCCCTTTCCACATGACCACTGGCAATGGGCGCATCATGCAATCAGGGGCCATTACTGAATTTTTTCCAGTAATGGAATATCCTGTGATCACAACAGATGGGGACACATTGGCAGCAGGACTGTGATGATGTCATGCAAAAGTACAACTCGCACATCATGGGACAGAGACTTCATGTGGAAATGGCCTTAGTATTCTTGAGTAGTGATGCAAAAACAAACACTGCCACTGTCCTTTAAAGAAAGAATAATACTGAATACCTGTACCCACTTATAGAACTACAAACGTACCAAGAAAACAAATAATAGTTTGGACTCGCCTAATGGTCTCAACTAATTCCATAAATTGATATTGGTTTATTTAAACATCAGCTTTCTGTGTGACATCACGAACAGTTATGGTAGCCCCCTTCCTTCTCAGATTGCTTTGGAAACATCTGTATCAAATGAGAAGGGCTAACTTTCAAGAAAACAAGTCTAAAATACTTGAGGTTGGCACAGAGAGAAACAGTTACACAAATCCTTTGATTCTGTCTCCTGTATTCATCCATCTCACCAGTAACATCATAGAATCAATCATTTCTCTTTTCCTTTGATCCTTCTGACATTTTAGTATTTCAACTAGAGATCTATTTTAGTGGTAATTATAGTACTTCTGGGGCTTGGTAATGAATTTTGAATGCCTGAAGCAATGGATAGGTCTCTTCATGTCCAGATAGCCCCACAATACACTTACAAAATTTCAGATGGTACTGAAAATAATACAGCTGATAACATCTCTCATATAATTGAAATGTGTCCTAGCCTGGAGGTTGTTTGTAGCAGAACAATGCATCTTTGCAAGTTTTTTTCCCAGCTTGCAAGATTTTCCAAGAAAGTATTTATAATATTTTATGTGAGCTCTGTGATTAATATGAAGAGCCACTCTCTCTATCATTGTTTTTATTAAAATAAACATTGAGAGTGTCTTGGAAATGCAACCCTAAGCATGTTTATTCAAATATATATCCTACTGCATTCTAAATGATTATGCCCTAGATAAGTGTATGTAAAATTGTGGCCCAAAAGTGAAATTCTATCTATGTCTGCTTGATAGAAAGTCTCACCAGATTCAGCAGGGCTTACTTCCATTAACTAGCCATAGGACTGCGGCCTAAATTTGTTCTACCTACAATTTGTTCTTTATTTATATAATATTAAAGCATAGATGGGCAATTTTGCATGGGAGAAAGACCATATTTGGTCCTTTCCCAACCTACTGAGGCTTTATCTTACCGTATCACTGAATTTCAGTGACAATGGCCTTTCAAAACAAGATATCAGGGATCATAGACTTTATTTAACGTGGAATCACATTCCTGGGAGGCTTCAGAAACTGCTTTAAAAAATAACTAAGGTGCACACCTTGTTTTCAAAGAAAATAACTGCAAGTGTTGTCAGTTGGGTAGCATTACATTCAATGTATATGTGTGCGCGTGTGCGTGCGTGTGTGAGTGAGAGAAAGAGAAAGAAGGAGAGAGAGAATGGAAAAATGCCTAGGGTGCATGCTGTTTCCTCTTCTAATCCAAAACTTTTTAAAATTGTTTTGCAGACTACAACTAGTATCATTCCATTTAAATACATGAGGAATTTACGTTTTATTTCTTTGTATTTCTTTGTGTGTTTTTAAATTTCTCTCCTTATATACCATTTTAGAGCCATAATGTAACAATATCCACTTAGTACCATATGAATTTTTAGAAGCATCTTTTCTTTCACTTTTTTCTCACTCTAATTAAGCAGCTGAGGTTTGACATCCTAGTACTCTTGGTTTGTTTCCTCAGTCAAAATACCCTTTCTCATTTCTAAAGGTAAAATATAAAAACCATAGCATGGCAGTATTTGCAAGGCAGTGTGCAGCAAAACCTATTGGGTTATAACCAGTGGTGTCACATGCCAGGCTTCTAACCTTAAAGCGAGGTCTCTTTTGGTCCTTGTCCAAGCATTTAAAAAAAAAAAAAATGAAAATCTGGTACTCTGTGTTCTGCCAGTGCTTGCTACTACTGGAGAGCCAATAATATTTCAGCTTGTTAGCTAGGTGCCAATGGCAGGTGCCATTAACAAAGAAGAAACAGAAGGAAAGAATGAATGCAATGAATTTTACAAACAGAAACCTTGCTATTTTCTCAATGCAGCATTGAGTTGAGGAAATATTCTGTACATGCGCTCTCTTTTGTTCATTTTTCAGCCAGTACTTGCACAATTATTGAGACAATAGCAGCACACCAACTCTGCTTGCACTAGTCTTAAAAGAAAATCCATGTGAAACAATAAATATACGAAATGTGCACAATGAAAAAATTGGAAATTTTAATTATTAATACAGCTATGTCATACTCACATTTAGACTAAATTGTTGTTATTATTTTAAGAGCCCCAAATTAAACCCACAACTATGCCAAAATTAATTGGCAAACTGACTAAAAAGGCTCTTAAAATTCACTTATGCTAATTAGACAGTAAGCAAATTTCTCTGCTGAGAAATGTTTAATGGTTGGTCCAGTCAAGCAATGTAAATTAATCATCTCCCTAATCCTACTGCAAATTGTGATATTTTTTTGTAGGGCTCTAAGGGCCGGTTCACATTACAAAATTCTTAAAAAGAATTATATGGTTTCATAGGCACATGTTAATATCCACTCATATCTATGTGAACCAGGAGCTAGCTCTTGGAAAGGCATGTTAAGAATCTGAAGATGGGAGAGGCAAATGCTTCAAATGCATGCTGGAATAGAAATGGGGAGAGAGAAATAATCAGTCCAGGCACACAATGCAACAAACTGAAACAGTATGATCTGAATTTAAAAATGTACCAACTGTAGGGGGTTAGGCAGAAGCCTCTTGTGCCACATAACTGGCATTCTGCTGGTTTATCTTAGCGATTTGCCAGCACAGTGGGCAGAAGAACACCTCCCCCTAAGAGGCTGGAGAAGAGGCAGAGGGAGGGAAGAGCTGAGTTATGCCGGATCCACAGCCTTCCCCCTGCCCCCCATCAGCTAAGGACACAGCTGCCATATGGTTAAGTCAAAATTAGCGTAACCCTAAGTAACTTCCAACATCCGTAGGTTTGGAGGGCTTTGGATTCAAAACAGCTTCAGCTGACCTAATATAGGTTCAGTTGACCCTTTACCACCTCGGTGAATTAAGATTATGTTTAGTCATTAATTAATTGCATTTATTTATTTAATACAGGATGAGTAGTGGGGGACTCAAGGTAGGGTATAGGAAACTCTAGCCTTTCCAAAATATAGAGTATAACAGAAACACATTGACGAAGTTTCTGTCTCCCTCGATGAAGGACACTGCAAGCTAAAATATAATCTGGCAGGATATAAATACAATTGGAAGTATTTTCATATTTATTGCCTTCAGAGAACATATTTTTGGGAAATGCTTCTTGTTGAAAATTATTTGTTTAAAATTTGGAGGATTTCTCTTATCAACAAAATACATCCTGGACACATATTCTGTGGTAGGGACACATTTGCCTTTTAAACAAGTATATCTGATGCTTGTACACACAAACATTTCATTAGTGGATTAGTAAATTTTCCTGAAAAGGAATAGATATTGAAAAGCATGTATTGTGAATACCATACTTTCTTGTTTTTTTGTTTTTGTTTTGTGTGGGATGGAGTGGCCTTACATTAATGAGATCATTGAGACTTCCTGCTGCCCAAGATTTCAGCTTTACAATCCATTCTGCTTCCTTTTTCATCAGAACTTTTTCATTGTTATTAGCTATCCTTTCTAGCACTCAGGACCTGAGATCTGATGCAGAGTGTTGAAGTTCCTCAAAATAACTGACCAAGGGAGATCCATTCTTCCCTTCCTTAAATTAGAGAGATGTTCTCTTATTCAGTTTTTTTAGGAGTCTCCTCACTACTTTTAACACATGCACTGAATGGCGTATATTATAAAACTGCTATTACGAGTGTTAAAGTGGGTAAAGATATATCTCTCTTGATTGTTATGATTTATAAAGTCAGTCACTTTGGACATGTATTTGCAATATATACAATGAGCATATGGGTGGTGTCCAGTGGGACTAGCTGCATTCATTATAGTATTTTCTGGTGTTTGTTAGACTCCCTGAAAGTAGTATTTCCCACAATATCTCTGACATTTCTTGTTCTTTTAAAAGAGAAATGTGCCTTTTCCTTATATCCTGGGATATTTTCTAATACAAACCAATGTTTTTTGAATCCCTGTATATTTTTTTTAAATGTGATTGAATGTAAGAGAGTAGAAGAGACAATTGGTCTGTGGTCCAATGTGCTGCATTTGTAGCAATTCTAAACAGGATGTACCTGCTGCCTTAGCAAATCTCTGGGATATGACATACTGTGAATACCCTCTCTCAGTAAATTGCTTGGATTACATGTAGAAGTCTTTTTTGAATTCTTCCTCATTGGAGCAGTTCCATTTTAACTAAAGGAACTGGCCATCGGAGAGGTTGTGTCTCATTGCTCTGAGATGTCAGCTATTAGATCCAAGATAGGTGTCGGCGTCAGTGGGCTTTATATATAGGGAGGTAGTGAGATGATCCCCTTCTTTTAAATGGTCAGATCCAAAAAAAGGAACCTCCACATTAATGAAACGAAAGTTGAATTGTATATTTATGTTGACTAAATTGTATTGCATTGTGAAATTGTGCAATCTACTTCATCACTTCTCCAAATACAGAAAACATAATCCAGGAATCTAGCCCAAAATATTAGCATGGTAACTTTTCAGCCACATTGCATCAGATGTCCTTGAAACTAATCACACCACATTCTCTAGCCATGCTCTTATTTCTGACCATCTGTCAAAATGTATAATTTTTTTAAAGACTGGCTTCTTTCATTGTTTATCAGTCCAGTTAATGGAGAAGGTGTATTTGTAACTCGAGAAATTTCTGCTGCTGATTTAATTAATGGTTCCGTCCACCCTCCATATCTGCCAAGTCTTTATCCATGGATTCAGCCAATCACGGCTTGAAAAAATGCCCTCCTTAAAAAAAAAATCCAAAAAGCAAACTTTGATTTTGCTATTTTGTATAGGGGACACCATTTTGCTACACAATTGCACATAACGGGACGAGCAACTACAAATTTTGGTAGCGGGGGTGTGTGTTCATGAACCAAACCTTAGAGGATACCAACGGTCCACTGTATGCATATAATCTGACACTAAACTAGTTTATTCTACTATGGTAATTTATAAGTATAATGTTTTTATTTACGTGTTGTCCTTTGTTAAAAGATTTTGAGTTAATATATGTATTTGTATTTATTTTTAATGCAGCCCCTGAAGAAGGCCAATCAATTTATGTACAGGGAAAAACATGCTGGGCTTTTTAAAGACCATCAATAAGCATGTGGTGCCTAATCTCCTTTTTCTGCTGAATTTTTCCTGAAATAATGTGAAATTTTCAAATAAAGAAAAAAGAGAGTTGAGTTTCTACTACGATGTAACGTAGGAAGTCCTTCTGAGGTAGCCAGGGAAATGATTTACTTTAATATAGAGGAAAATGAATATATCAATTTCTTGTCAGTTTTTCACCAGTGAATTTTCTCATTCACATGTGAGTTGTTTATCTCTTCATGAAAATGTTCATGTGACATTTGTTAAATGTATATTTTAAATGTTTTTCTTCCAAATTATGCAATTCTAAAAATATTTTCCTCCCAAATAGGCACATCTAAACATATTCAATTGTATCCATCACTGGTGTTCCAATTCACTCCAGAATGGAATCCAATGTAAATGGAGGACACCATCCTCTAGCACCTGTATCCACAAAACACCACAAAGCCTACTCCTGAAGGATGTTTTTGGCCCCCACAGAGGGCTAGGGAAACAGGAGGAACAAGGGACACCAAAATGACCAACATCACATTGGAGTCAGGTCGTTTTTCTCTCAAAATAGACATGTAATCCATATCAAAATACAACATTTAAAATGTGATTTGGTACACTTTCTGAGCCAGAGCTTCATTAGACTATTCAAGAAATGCAAAATCTGGCAAATAACTACCTCCCAAACTGCACATATCTCCAGGAAATACAGACCATATTACTTTGTCTTGGAATTTTCTAAAAGCAAATTCCTCAAGCATCTCTACTTTAATCTGTCTGTCACATTTACGTCTACATTCTCTTCAGATTCTAAAGTTGAGAAGAATAAGTTTTGCCTATTCTTGGGATGCTTTCTTGCTGTCAGTAGCTGTGACTCTAGTCGTGCCAGGAAGTTCTAATTCAATTGTTATAAGCTGAAAAGGGAAAACAGGCCTCCATGCCTATAATTTTTTTTAACTAGAAATCAGTAGATACCATAGAAAAGCAGCTTTAGTGGTAAGTGGCAAAGGCCAAAGCTACAGTTTATGAAATGCCCCAGAAAGCTAAGGAATTTGAGATGAGGAATTATGTTCAGAAAAAAAGCCTACTCGGCAAAACTGGAAACCTTGCTTTAAAGCTTTGATGCTTTTATTACTAAATATGAATATTCATTTCACAGGAATGATTTGTGCAATGTGATATGTGTAGGCATGCATATGCAATGGAGATAATTGAAGTCTGAATCCTTGAGGAACCATTTCTTCAGTTTATTGTGTAAAAACTGCTAAATAACTGAAACATTAAAATTTACTGAAACCTAAAGGCCACAGAAAATGACTGATTCCACAGAGAATATAACAACCACATTATGTATGCAGGTAGAAAGACATAGGGAAGGATCACAAAATACTACGCCTTAAGTTTAATAACCCATTTAATATTGCCTTTCAAATTTCATTTCATGCTCAGTAAAGCAAGAATAACTGAACCTTTCACTGATTTTGGCATCAGATGAATAGGTTTTGTTTTGAAAGCTCCAGTTACAATACCTTATCACAGTCAACAATTAAGGTCTACTATTGGGGTCATATTGACGTTATCCGGTGATATATTCAAAATCTGGCAAGTAGATTGTTCAAAAGATAGATACTCATTTTGTTTCTCTGGTTTATGCTATGGGGCTATATCACAATGCTGACTACAAGGAAATAAGGTCCATACTTCATTTCCACATTTACTCCCATCTTTTCTGTAGCAAGATAGCAGTAAACTGATGCAGGATTGAAATGTCTGTTAGGCAGAGGCGAGGGGAATTCAGTTCACTGTCCTCTTTTGTGAGGTTAATGGCAAAGATAGGGCAAATCATCTCTACTCATAGCATGTTGAAAACTGCTTTCAGAAGGTTAATGGATATAGCTGTCCATTAAAGAAGAAACAATAGTACTCTGGGATCCACCCAGCTAAGGCCTAGTTCAAAGGGTAGGAATTGTGTAGTCTGTCCAGATGTTGCTCAGGAGCTGCAACTCCCTGCATCCCTTACTTTTGGCTATTACTAGGATGTGAAGGCAAACATCTGGAAGTCTATATGATACCTACCCTAACCTAAATAATATATAAAGGATGGAAGCACTTCTTGGACTGTGGACCATAGGTGAATGTCAGCTCCGTCATCACATATGAATTAACCCCTCTCCACCTACACAATCATAGTATATCCCTAAGAATGGTATATTTCGGTTTGGAGGGAAACTCCTCTCCCAACTGCACAACACTCTAACATGCAATAGAAACACAGCCTGGTACACTGTCTGCTACAGTATAAGAAAAATAAAACTTAGTTCTGCAGTCCGTTTAAAAGAGGATAGTGAGAACAATGTAAGATCAGCAAGCAAAGGGCAGAACAGAGCTTGGAACAATTTATTCATTATTTAACTCGGAAAACTATCAGTTTATAAGATTTCCTACATACCATGATCAACCACCATAGATCTTCTGATTAATGCTTAAATTAATCTTAGACATTAACTAACTCCTTCATGTTGTTAAAAATTCATTACTGTGTGAGTGTGGCTCTCACTCTGCCATATACAGGAAGATAGGAAGACCTCAGGAGAAGAATTTGAACTGGAGGAAGTGCATTGTAATATGCTTACTGCTGCTTTCTAATATGCTTTGTTATATTCACGGTTCAGTCAGTTGCTCCATGAAAGCTTCAAGCAAGGTAAAACTTCACTGTCCATGAACTGAGAAGGTCATGTAAATAATGCCCATACTTTTAAATCTTAGAGTGTTAACTTTAAATCCATTAATTTACGTTTTGAGGGACAGAAATATTAAGCCAGAATATAAAGCATATTTTTGGCCGGCCCCTCCTAAAACTGCAAACCCCAGGATTCCATAGGATGTTGAAAGCAGAATAATAGCACTATAACAGTCTAGTGCGGAAATGGCCTTGGAGACCAGAGTTCAAATCCCTACTCAGCCATGGAAACCTACTGCGTGAGCTTGGGCAAATCACCTTCCCACAGCTTCAGAGGAAGGCAAGGGTAAACTCCCTCTGAGCAAATTCTGTCATGCATGGGTTTGTCTTAGAGTTACAATCAGTCACAACAACAATTCTGTTAAGAAAATGTGGCAGGGACATGGATTTGCAATGAGTTGAGAGGGTAGAGATGAGAGGAGAGGAAGAAATAAGCAGACGGAATCACACAAGACGAAAGACATATGGATTAGCAGAAAATGAGGGAGAAAACAAACCACGGTGGTTAAACGAACAGATCCACAGAGAAACCAGAGTATAAAACATAAAAGGAAGGAAGGACAGAGAGACAAACAGAGGAAGGCATAAGATAACAGAAAAGTATCACAAAGAGGAAACACAACAACCATAGAAGAATCACAGAACAGGAAAAATAATCTGGAGAAGTCTTTTTAACTGCTGCAAGATTGGCATATGCGCAACATTGGAAAAAAAGGGAATACAGACATAAAAGAATGGAAACTTAAGGTCCTGGATATGGTAGAAACAGAAAAATTAACATTTTTATTGAGAAATAAGCCTATCCAGAACTCTGAAAGGGAATGGGGAGAGGTTTTGAATTGGATGAAGAAATAACAAACAATGTATAACATATGTATCAAGCAGCAATGTAACAAAGAGCAACAATGTAAGACTACTGTAAAGTTAAAAATATGTCTGTATTAAGATAAACAAGCAGATTCAACTGGAAAAAAGAAGGAAGTAGGGAAGGGGGGTTTATTTCTTTTTTATTTTTCATTGTAAAATTCAATAAAAAATTAAAAAAAACAACAATAATAATCTGGAAAAGTCTTTTAACAGTCACTCTGCCCCTGGGTATAGTCATACTACACAAAAATACCAGTTTGATTCCAGTACAAATGCCTTCCTATGGAAAATTCACATTTGTAGTTTGGGGAGAAACTTAAATATCTTTGCTGGAGAATATTAGGTCACCCCCAGCACTACAGTTGTCTAATTAAGCATTTCACCAGACTACCAGATTGAGGATTTCATGGGATGGAGTCATGGAAGTTAAAGCAGTACAAACTACTATAACTGTGCAATGTGGACACACCATGTGTTTCTTAAAAAGATTTCTGAGAACTGTTTTGTGGAGCATTACTGATCTAGATGGTATTGTTGAGGGGGGTGAGGGGTGGGGCGGGTCTGGATTTGTACATTTTCCTGCATCCTTCCTGTATATGTGTTTTTCTTTTTATCACCCCTAATTCCCTTGCAGTAGGTGGATGGTGAGAAATGGAGCTTTTGAGAATTCACACAGCAGCTTCCTTCTCTCATGCTCAAATCCAGGTGGTGGATAGGGGATGAAATCTTGAATAGGATTTTATACCTGTATTCCTGTAAGGATTTGGAACAGTAACATATTAAAACAACTGTTCCCTTTTCAATGTAAAATCAATTACTTTCAGTTTTTAAAGTTTTTTTTAAGTGTAAATGTAACCATTTTATTAACTTTCCTATCTCTGTATTATTTTATTATTCTCACTGATCCCATTAAAAAGATGTCCATGAACTGAAGAGGTCATGTAAATAACCTCTATATTATATATGCCACTTCAGGTACAGAACAGGCAAAAGGATATTCTGGGTCGATCACACTTTTTACTGTATTATTCAAATATAATTTTGCTTTCTTATCTCTAAGTTCCTGCACTCCAACAGGTTAATTCTTTATCCACCTACTTAGAATTCTAAATTAAAAGGCAGCAATATTGTAGATATTTGTTGTCAAGTGCGGGCTAAGACTTGGGCTTTACCCTCTAATTCTTTAATATTTGTCTGAAATAAAATATTGTGTATGGGATCTGTAGGGATGGAAGGGAATATGTGTATCTTTAAAACATAAATTTATTTATTTTTGTGTTTAGTTACTATTAAGATTTTTTAATCCTTGTGATCTAATAATGTCTTGTGTCCCTCAATCAATACAGTTTGTGCAAATAAATCTTATTATTGGCAACATGCATCAATATCTACTTAGAGTTTTCGAAGCTGTGGTGTAAAATAATGATGGCATGAAGTATGCAAAATTGTGATTGCATTTTTCCATTTTATATTGACATCCAATTTAATTTGTTCTTCACGAGCCGTTTTACTTTATGAGCACCATTCTAAGTTCACAGTTCAGGCAACATATGCCTATTAAATGACAACAACAATATTAATCCTATTACTAATATTAGTGATTACTAACACTGTTACTAATATTACTAAAAATATGACCAAACTCAGCACTAAAACAATAAAAGTAACAATAGTGGCATGCTTTTCCTATTCTTTCTATCCAGTGATAGAAACACAGCCTTTACTAAAAACCAGTTATTGTTTTATTAAAAATATGGATACTTTTTACTAGGATATTTGGACATTTGGCTTTCCACACTGACAAAAGAAGGGGAAGAGAAGAGATAAATATCTAAATATTTAAAATATCTTAAATATGGACTTAAAGCCCCATGGAAGAAACCTAGCAGACACTGGCCCTTTTCGCACCTTACCTCATTCCGGTGTTGTCGCGAGGCGATCACGCGGGAAGCCTCTTGCAAGAGGCACTCGCATCCCCTCTGCTTCCCCTCTGTGCCAGCTCCGTGCTGGGCGGAAGGAAGCCTGAGAGCTTTGCCCCTTCCTTCCACAGTGCAGCCGGGTACTTTCCCAGGCTGTGCTGGGGGAGGAAGCATGATGGCCACCATCCGGAGGCTCTGCACACAAGATAAGCGCAGGTGGGGCATGGGAGGGATGTGCAATTGTGCATCATTTTTGGCAACGAGCCGAAAATGATATATTGCGCGATCACCGTGGAATGGCCTTGGGAGAGTTGCGCGATTGTGAGGACATCATGTGGAACAATCCTCACAATCCCGCAGTGCTCCTGAGGCCATTTCGCAACAGGACTGGCGTGCGAAAAGGGCCACTCTCAGGTCTTTCCACCCTACACTGTTATAGTGCTATTATTCCACTTTCAACATCCTATGGAATCCTGGAGTTTGCAGTTTAGGGAGGGGCATTTAGAGTTCTTAGCCAAAGAGCTGTATGGCCTCAGTAAATTACAAACCCCAGGATTTCACAGGATGTTGAAAGTGGAATAATAGCACTATAACAAAGCAGTGTGGAAAGGTCCTCACTTGTAAAATATATGCAACTGTTTTGTCTCTCTTTCCTAAAGTTCCATGCACCAGCTTCCAACCCTCTGGCTCTGGAGTGTTCCCAGCCCTCTGCAGCAGTTTTTCAGGGAGCATAAAGGATTACAGAAGCCAAGAGGAATTGGAAAATATCACCTTCCCTTTTTGTCCAGTGGAAGCTTCTCATGAGTAGAGTCCATTCACAGAAACTCTTGATTCAAATCACATAAATATTATGAAGACAGCAGTTGATCACCGACATTCAGAGATCCAACCCCTTTTTCCCTTTCAGTCTTTCGTACCCATGCCTACCCCATTAGGTGAGATAAATATTTCAGGGGGCTGGAAGGTTCCAATGGGAGAAGGGGTAAAACACCAAGCACTCAGTAACCCCTGCCACGTACTTTCTTTCATATCCAACCCTTATTACAGTTACGCAAAAGTTTTTCCTCTTAATTGGATATACACTTCTAATGACTGATATTTCCTTTATCATCTTGAACTCATTATCAGTGTATTTTGCTTTACATTGCACAGATTAAACAAACAGAGCCCAGGCACAGCAGAGCCCAGAAACACTGATAAGACAATATCTTACACTTTTCTGAAATATAATCAACACTCCAGAGAAATGTAACAAATACAGAAGTACCTGCTCTTAACCAAACATCTCAGCAAGCCATCAGCTATGCTGACTTCATTGCTCAAACTCCCTTAACAGGCTTATTTGTGGACATCTCATGCCATTTCTTAAAATATTTCTGTATATCCAACTCCTTGCAGTTTGTCCTTGACTTTACAGTCAATGTATTTTATTACTCAGAAATGTAAATAAATATGTCGTATTTAGTTAAAAGCATCCAGCTATATGTAATCTCCCCTAGGATCTATATGCTTCCCCAAATTAGTATTTTACACCCCATACAATTACACATACATATTTAAAAAATCAACTGTTTATCTGTTGCCAAAATTGGATGTTGCCAACAAAGTACAAGTTATATCATATACTGGTAATAATTTAATTCTGTTTCCATTGTGCTGCACAACAATACACTATGGAAGTCAATACTATAATGGGGAAACTGGAGTAATTACCACCACCCTAATGTCCCTATTTAAATGCATGAAAAACTGATTAGCTAAAGGAGACCCTATGTGTGTGTATATATAGCAGAAATAGCACCAGATTAATATTTATGTTAATACACATTCCATATTATACTAGAGGTTAAAGGTTATAGAAACAGTTTTCACCAAGAATACATGCACCAATATTATTCCAGAAACAGAAAATGTCATACATGCAAAACACCACGGATGGTAAAGATTTTTTCCCCCTGGTTTTAGTAACAGCAGGCACTGTTAATATTTGTGTATAGGTTTTTTTTTTCTTTGCATTTTGGTTGATACATAACGCATAAGAAAGCATTCTGCAATGACTATTACTTACTTTTAAAAATTTAAAAATGGGATGAGAGGAAGAGACTGGACAATGGACAGTGAGCCTGGTATAACACTAGGAAACCAATTGGGGATGAATTCTAAGTCTCCTCTCTCGGTGTATTTAAATTAAAAGAATGAACTAAACTTCATTTTGAAGAAAGGAAGGAAAAGCTTGGCAACCTGCTAAGATTCAGACCTGGGGAAGGAAGGAGGTATTGTAGCCATTTTCTCTCCCTCTCTGTTTCTGTTTTGACAGACATTTGCTTCCACAAAAAAGTGTGTCCAGAACATGGACCATTTTCAAATAGTATATAACAAAGAAAGGAATGACTTGTTTCCTTCACACTTCCTTTTTATACCTCTTTCATTCCCACTCAATTTTCCAGTTTTCACTGATTCATTCAAGATTCATTTAAGACGCACCACCACAAATGTCTCTTGTCTATTTTACTGCCCTTTCCCTCTTGTCTTTCATCTTTCTTTTGGGTTAAGCCTATCATGAATTTTTTTGTACCAAGAGAGGTGAAATGCTACTGCTGATTTAAACCGGATTTGGGCAGGAATAGCCCTTCTAATAGAGGAAAACAACAAACAGAGGACTATCTTCCACCAGCCCTTCAACGAGAAGAATGTTCTTAGCAAAGTAGGACACATGTCCACCTTAGAGAGAATTGGCCCAGAAATTACCTCAGGAGCACCGCGTGAGAAGCCTTAGAAACACCAGTCTATACAGCAGAGTGAGCCAGGGATCGAGGGACCCGTTTCCCGCTGCGCAACCCAATGAAGCAGCATGAAGCCCCCCAGATGAAAAAAATGAGGGCAATCACCACTGTTGGGCAGAGAGAGAGAGTATTTTGTGTCTCGGGGTGGGCCAGGGGCCACAAAAAAGGTGCCAATCACTCACAGACTGTACGAATACCACCCCAGCTGTGGGCAGAGTGGTAATCAAGAGGGAGCAATGAAGACAGCACCAGAGCATTTCTAGCAAAGGAGTTGCTAGAAAGTAAAACAGAAAACAATTCACAAGTTTTTATGAAGAGAAAATAGAGGCCTTCAACTTGTTCATCGGCAGTTTAGCATTGGTTAGCAGACTGAGCAGGCACACAGGCCATCTGATAACAGTCATCTCCACTCTGTTTTGATTATACTAATTATTCCTAAAATTGCTTTATAGGTAAAATTAGCATGCACAAATTGGTGTCCCTATCTGTTTCCCTTTTGGTTGACACTTCACTTTTGGTAGTGTGTAAACAGAAACTCCAGTAATTTCAAACCAACAGCAGCTTGTCTTATAGCAGAACAGAGTCGCTATGTGTGGGGGGAGAGGGATTCACATATCATTTGAGATAAATCCTCCTCCCTTACTTCTGTTTTCAAACGGCTTTTTTGAAGAGAGTGTTTCAAACACACACACACACACACACACACACAAATATATATATGCATAGCGAGTATGGCATAGTGGTTTGACCATGGGGCTAGGACTCTGGGAGGTCAGCATTTCAAGTCCTGCTCAGTCATGGAAACCCATTGGGTAACTTTGGGCAAGTCACACTCTTTCCGCCTCTGAGGAAGGCAATGGCAAACCTTCTCTGAACAAATCTTGCCGAGAAAACACCATGGCAGATTTGCTTTAGGGTGGCCATGAGTCATAAATGACTTGAAGGCACACAACAACAACAACAACAAAATAGAGAAAAGGAATGTGTATATAGAAAAATAAAAGAAAAAGTAGAGCCATTTCCGCACTGGATCGTTATAGCGCGATGATTCCACTTGCAACATTCCTATGGAATCCTGGGGTTTGCAGAACTGCAAACCCCAGGATTCCATAGGATGTTGCAAGTGGAATCATCGCGCTATAACGATCCAGTGAGGAAACGGCCTCGGTTTGAAATAGGCATGGAGGCGCATGTTCCAAGCAAAGAAAGCAACTACGGTAGCCAGACTGAAAACTGGAGAGGGCCTCTGTAAATTTAAATAGTTGCAGAAGAGGGAATTTCAGGAGATGTTGCTTGTCACGCAACCACGTAACAAGCACCACCTGCTGAAATAGGCTCTTTTGGCACAACAATTGAGGGTACAGAAGCCCTCTCCAGTTTTCACCCTGGCAGCACTAATGACAGCATAATCCTTCAATAAACTCTTCTTCAGAATAGGCCCCATCATGTCAGTTCTGAGCTCACAGCAACTACAGCAGTCCAGGTACTTACAGTCTGGGAAATGACAGGTTGTTAATGCTTTGGCAAGTGGTCCACATTTGGCCTGGGGAACAGCAGCTGTGTATTGCTTTGGGGTAGGGGAGGATAGATCTCACTGAAAACAAAGTCACCAACATTATGTTTTCAGTCTGATGGAAGTGGAAAGAGCATTGAAAAGCACATATAAAAGCAGGAAACAAAAAGGAGTCAAGCTGCACATGCTAATGGATGGCCAATTGTTTATTGCTTTAAAAAGCTTTTTAAAGGAATAAACAGTTGGCCATCTATTAGCATGTGGTGCTTGTCTCCTTTATGTTTCCTTTAGTCTGATGAAGCAGTCACTACAAATTTCAAATTAATCTTCAGATTCTCAAATTGGCTGGGACAAGCTCTGAGTTTTGATGTTTTTCATTTGCACCCATCAGAAACTGGATGTTTTTTGAGTAACAAACAGTGGTCAAGCAGTTAATGAAATGAAAGGTAGGATGGTGTTTCATAAAACTGTAAGCTCTCTTTTAACAGTTTATGCTGACAGATGGAAATCAATGTATTGTTTCAAATTGTCTTAACCCCCTCCCATCAAGTGTATGTTTTTTACTGCCAGCAACTGACAAGAAATCAGGTGTGGCTTTCAGATGAGCATATTTTAATGCTGCCATTATTTTCTTTGTGGAAAAAACAACATCTGTTTTCCTTTGGCAGTATAAGAAAAAAGATTTTGATTTAAGAAATAACATTGGATTTGAATTAATTCTTTGTATAAATCACAGAAGGACAGAATTAGAATAAAAAGAGCAAAAATGAACCTGCAAGACAGCATTTAACATTTTTATAACACATAACTGTTATGTGACATATCCATGAACAATTCATTTTATACTATTATCTTTTTGTCAGATGTTGCAAACCAAGTAAACTACTTGCTTACAAATGATGCCTATTTCACAGAGCCATGTAGACACCAACCCAGAGCAAACATCTTTTCCTCTTGATCTTTATAGCAAATCCAGGCCTGCTTAAGGCATCTGCCTATCATACTGATACATAGGCCATTTCTGCCCTACACTGTTATAGTGCTATTATTCCACTTTTGACATCCTGTGGAATTCTGGGATTCGCAGTTTTCTTAGGCCAAAGAGCTCTCTAGCTGAGAATTCTAAATGCCCCTTCCTAAATTACAAACCCCAGGATTCCATAGGATGTTCAAAGTGGAATAACAGCACTATAACAGAGTGTAGGGCAGAAATGGCCATGGCCAGAGAAAACATAATGACCTGAATCCAGCTATTAGTCCCAACTAATGTTAGAACCATTGAATCAACTGTGAAATGGTGAATCAACACTTATATAAATGCCAGTGGCCCACTGGTGTTCTCTAGCTGAGACTAGCAGCTGGATTTAGGTTGGAAATTCCAACTGGCCACTCTTAGCTCTGGAAAGCTCCTCCTAACCATTTCCCGCAACTTACCTGTTCTCAGTGCTGGAGCACAGGCATCGCGTGAGCAGCCTCTTGCGAGAGGCTATTGCACCCCTGCTGCTTCAGCACTGCAGCTGCTTGCTGGTTGCGCGAGCGCCCCGCCCGCACCCCGCCCCTTCCTACCGCAGTCCAGCCTGGGAGTTGAAGGCTAGCGCTGAGGCAGGAAGCGCGACCGGCGCGGCTCAGGAGGCTGCGCATGGCAGGTAAGTGCGCTCCACGCCCCTGAGCGTTGCGCGACCTCGCGGCATTTTCGGCTTGAAGCTGAAAATAAGAAAATCCGTTAGTGGTTCGTGTCACGCTCTTGAGCATCGCGTAAATGTGAGTGCGTCATGCAGACCGCTCCTCACATTTACGCGACGCTCAAGGGGCTTAAGAAACGGAAAGGGCCCTAGACAGGCTAGGCTTATCCTCTCCATGATATTCTTCTGGAGGGAGGTAGAGACTGTTTTGGCAGGCCTTTGGGAGCCAGCTGCTCATGGAGAAAGGCCTTTTCATGACATGTCTTACTGTCTGCATTTGTCATTTGTTTGAATGGATAAGTTTTAAAATTAAATTTATTTATACTTTATATTTTAGTTTTTTATGTTTAATAACATGGACTTTTACCAGTACCTGTTCTAACTTTATAAGGATGTGAAAAGGTGGAATAATAATGATAATGATAAAACAGCAATAGTAGCTGAATAATCTGGCGATAAGTGCTGATATACACTACCTGGAGTAAAAATGAGAAGATTTCATACTACAGTATGCTGTTTGAGCAATCATTCCATGAATCTAACATCAAAACTACTGGATTCCTCCCCCCACCTCACACCCTGCCCATGGTTCAAACTCTATGAATCATTGGTTTTTTTCCTCACTTGTGTTAAACCCTGCTGTTGCTGCATCTCTTGCTAAACAAGTAATGGTGCATCTCATCTGTAATACTGTTTTTCTCCATCTCCACTGCCCATGTACCTTGAGATGGGGGAGGCAACTGTATTGAGAGTGGGGCCCTTTTCCAGTCCCTTGCACCTCTGATGCGCTGTGGTATCCTGATCCTATAAATGATGTGGTGTCCGTTCTCATGTAGTCTGGCAAATTTTCTTGCTTTTATTGTTTTGGGTTTTTTTGAAGGGAGAAGTGTCCGGAAACAATGTGAGCAAAATTGCTGAATTTTGCAATGGTTTTGAGAAACATAGGGAAAAAACAACAACCAAAAATAAATAAATAAATGGGGGTTTCTGGCTTGGAGAATATCTGGGGGGGAGGCTTCAGGGGCTGCAAAAATGATGTTGGGGCTCATGTGGCTGACAGGCTGCACTTTCCCCATCTCTGCCTTAAGAGATCCTGAGGAGATCCTGCCAGTGATCCGAGCAATGTCCTTCCCACAGTTCAGTTATTTTGGGGGGAAGCTAGGGCATTAAGATTGCAGTGTGATTCCCTATGCCATCTCTTTTCAAACCAGCCATCAGAAGCTAATTTAACAAGATGCTCATCAGTAGTAACTTACTTTCCTCCCATCTCCCCTTACTCGGCTACAACTTACCATCCATCCAGCGTACACATCTCCCAAAGCAGTGATCCTATTGTCCTGTACGGTATTACCAAACATCAGAGGGATATCCCAGCTGCTCTAAACCAGGCTAGTGAAGAACTCCAGCAACCCCAAATGGCCTATAATTGGTCAAGCTGCACATGCTCCTTCTCCTTGCCCAACTTTTCTGAAATGTATAGGTCAGAGCCCACACCTTACCAGGCACAGACAGAAATATGCAGCAGGTAGGGTGGGGCATCATAGTTTATTTGTGTGTAGCAGCAATGTACCTGCATTCCAGAGGACACTTTTTGGATTAGAAGTCCCCAAATCCCCCAGCTAGTCTGGCAAGTGGTCATACTAGTTGGGGGATTCTGGTTGATGCAATCCAAAAAATAAAATAAAATAAAATAAAATCCCAAGCTCTGCAGAATTCCAGTATGATTCATGGTGGTGAGACAGGCTAATATTTTATCTCATCATGTACAGAAAAATTGGCTAACAAGAACCGGTTAACAGTGGGAACAATCTGCATGTACAGCTCACCTGAGAGGTTTGTTCTTGAGTTATGAGAACTTATTGCACATTCAAATCTTGTGGAAGCCCTTCGGGCAATCTGTGCATAATCCTTTCAGCCTGGTGTTAGCAGGCAACTAATGTCAGAGGCTTAGTACTGATACTGCAGCAATACGGCTGCACAAATCATTGTGCCTATGACAGGAAAACACAAAGGACTCTGCCCTTCCCAAATTCAGAAAGAGAATGGTTGAAGACAAATCAATCCAATAAATATCATAATAAAGTATATTCATCACCTACAGATGGAATGGAGTGAAGTTCTTGGTGATGTCCAAGTTCTATAGGCAGGTTCTTGTCAGATTAATGAGGATCTAGTGTAGAGGTGAGGAAGAAGGATGTTGTTCTGTGAACTGTAAAATCACCCTTGAAAGAAACTTGGCACAGGGTCTTAGGCCCTCAATTAATTAAAGTTCAGCTTGTTGTTCTGGTAAACGGCACACAGTTGGGATTTGCTGTTTGCATAATTTACACTCACTGTGCTAGCTGACTTTCAGTGCAGCCTCATGTGGATTTAGTCAAGAATTGCATAATATTTTTTTTCTTCCCAAGCATCATGAAGTTTGAGTAATTAATACCTTTAGAAAAATGGAGCTCTTAAATAACAGTGATTCAATGACCACTCAGACTAGTGTTGATGCAATTAATGGGACCTCACACATATAAAAATATAGATGACATTGTTCCACTCGCATGGCTAGTCATAACTCCTGTAGGAAAGCTTTATTACCGTATTATATATTTTGTAGAAATGTTCTCTTTAGAATATGCAATAGATGTGTACATTCATTGTTTATAAGTGCAGAACTAAGTAGGCGATAGCAAGAAGGAACCAAATATGGTTCAGAAAAATATAATGTAATTATGACTTGGTAGTCTGTATTCAAGAGCCAGCGTGGTGTAGTGTTTTGAGTGTTGTACTACAACCCTGGACACCAGGGTACAATCCTGCCCTCAACCATGGAAGCCCACTGGGTGACCATGGGCGTGTCACATACTCTCAGCCCCAGAAAACCCTATGAAAGATTTGCCTTAGGGTTGCCCTAGCTCAGAAACACCTTCAAAGACCTTGACAACAACCAGGCTATATTCAGAGCAAGGCAACAGCAAACCACCTATGAATATTACATGCCGAAGAAAACTCTGAAATTAATTGGGTTGCCATGAGTTTGCAGGTGACTTGAAGTTATGTCCTACTATTACTACTGCTACTACTACTATATACATTTAACAGTTTAATCAAAAGAACGCACAGGAAAGAAAAATCACTCACACATACGGTTAATTGGGTGGAGGCTGATCTGCTCATTGAGATTGGCATTTTCAGCAATTCTTTCTCTGGACTACATATTTGGAGGTGAGGAGATTCCATGACACCAAAAGGCCCTCTTTATTCTTGTGACAGGCTTTCGTGAAGGCAACAAAATTGTCAAGTGTACCTCCCTTTGGTCTCTCCCTCTGAATAAAACATAGCAACCCACACATTCACCACAGGGCCAAGTGAGCTTTGAATTACCCCTGGTTTCTACAAGGCACCTGCCCAGTTGCTGTGGCAATATTTCACATATGTTGTCTTTACCACAGTGGACAGTTTCACATACAGAAGAGGACTGGCCCAATCTACAAGATATTCAAGGATTCAGAGCAGTTAATGGAACAGATGTCATGACTCCAAAACATATACACATACACAGTTTAGGAATCAGCAGAACCCTTGGTTTCCACATCAGAAAGTCTAAAAAAGCTAGAGGTGGATTCATTCTATTTTTTCCTGTTCCATAATGTACTGTAAAATTCTTGGAATCCAGAATGAGTTCATGAGAACCTTAATGCAAAATGTCTCCAGGCCTCAAAAACATAACAAAACCCACAAAACAATAAACAAAAACCCAACCCCCTCCACCCCCAAGATCTGCAATGTGATAGACTTTCAGTCCTTCATAAACCTGCATGCTGGTGATGCGAGATTTCGAGTATCCTGTGGAGGCATCTAGGCTACTTGAGGCCCTCTTCATTCACAAATGAAGAGGACCACAATGTTGCATTGATTGTACACTGATAAACCTCCAAGGACATAGGAATAGTGTGCAAGGCAATCTACGAGAGCAGGTCTCTAGATCTGTACAGTGTTCGAACCTGTTGCGTGGATGCTGTTTTGCTCAGAGAGCTATGATTAATGAAGTTCTCTTTAATATCCTTCATACCTTTTGCCTTTTACTGCTATAAAACAGATTATGTGACTACCTGCAAGTAGGAAAGTAAAAAAAAAAAAAAGGCTTAAACCCTGTTATAGAAATGAGCAGTAAAACAACCTAATGTATAAAAAAGAAGGCCATAAAAAGAATATATCAGTAGAAAAGATTAATTTCCTGTACAGCATGAGTCATGATTTAGAACACAATTTTGGAAAATAGACTTTAGTCGCTGGGCTGTTTTAACAGGTTAAAGTATTTTATATGACTCCTGGATCTTACTTTAATAAGCAGGAAAAGAAGCCTTAATACACGAACCTTGAGATTACTACGTTGTCATAAAACAAGGTGATTCTGCTTGTTTGAAATAAATTATTCTCAGAAAGCCATTCCCATGGCATGAAAAGTGCTATTGCTATTGATTTCTCCCTTTATATACTTTTTGCCCCCATTTCCATAGGTCACTGCTCCGACTGGAATTTTGCTTGCATATAAAGTGACTGATGTTGTGACAGCATTCACAACCAATTTTCATAAAACACTTGTCTTCGTTTTTCACTTGTAGCACACAAACAGATGGTAACGCAGACTCTTTTAGCAGCACACTGAGGAGGAGATGTCATAACTCTGCAGTAAAATGCTTTTCAGTTTTCCCCCTTCCACATTTATAAGCCCCCATGTTAAGTCACTGCCATTTCCAGTTGAAAGATCTTGGGTGGCAAACCTGGGAAGGACCTCTGCCTGAGAGACCCCTCCCCAGACAGCTGTTGACAGTCCTGATCTAGATGGACCATTGGTCTGAATCCTATAAAAGCAGCTTTTTATAGCCCTGGGAGAAGTATTAAATATGCTTCAAAGAGCATTGAACTTTCCCCGTTCTTTTACTTGAAAGGATTTCTTTGAGAGAAGGGCTCAGTTCTACTCCAAAAAGAAAAGAGAAGGGTGAATGGCCAAAAAAAAAAAAAAAAATGATTTCAGTTCATTTCAAATCAGTGCTGAAATAGTGATATGTGTACACTGATTATTAAAAATCTTCATATAACTATGACTGTGCCACACACCAGATACATTGGACTACAACACCCACCATCCCTAGCCATCATGGACATGGTTATACACAACCAGATGGGCACGAGTAGTGTTTCCTCTGCCTTGGCAAATGGCATGCAATAGAAACCTTTGCCACTGTTTTAGCAAGCAGTTGTGCCAAAATAGCTGTTCTCATCTTTGACCGATGCAGTGAGATTGGGGAAAGGCTCAGCTTGAGGTTCCTACTAGAATACCTAAAATGAGTATGCCCATAAACCCACAGGATCAATAGGCAGTAGCCAACATTTTGTGAGTGCAAACATTGTTGTACTTGCAGATCCTGTATATCTATTTCTTCACTGTGAGCAAGGGGAAAATTCAGCAGACTTTTCATTTGTGCAACTAGCTGCACAAGTGGTAGCATGACAAGGGACCACAGGAACGAATGTGCTACTGCACGTACAACTGGGAAAACTAACAAAACTCCACAAGGGCTTTTTTTCCTCTTTGAGTCATACTTTGGATTAAATCTATTTGTCTTAATTTCTCCTGGATTGAGCTAAAAGGAATTAAAACTACAAAGTCCTGCATTCTGGCCATGCTGGGGCCATGTGAACATGCTTAGAAACCTTTAAATTGTTGCTGTTGTTAATTTTTCAGAGAATTTGAGGGAGGGAGAGGCATGTTTCATTTATCTCTAAATGCTGAAGATCGATCTCTGAGCACCAATAAAATCATTTCATCCAACTGTCCCAATTTAGTAGGGACAGTTCCTCTGTTGCCTCACTTTTTCAACTGCTTTTAAAATGCCACCGTTTTTCTCTTCTCCTCTCACCTTCCCCCTTTGTTCTCAGCTTACTTCCATTATTGTAGACTGGGTTCAAAGTGCATTAATAGTTCACACTCAACTCAGCAGGCAGGAAAGGGGAAGAGAGGCAGCATCTAACCCTCTGCAAACTGCAGCCACTCCTAGCCTGTGTGTTCTTCCTTGTTAATAACCTTGCCACCTTGACTGCATATTGCTTGGTGAAATATGGCCCAATTTTCACTTATGAAAAGTTGGAGGGTATGTAAAATTACTTTATGTATACATGCAAACTTGGTCAAAATAAGTTGATCTAACAATATAAATTTCTACTATAGCCAACTGTCAGTGGCCAAAATACTCCCTAGGTTTCATTTTGGATCACATTAACTAGGGAGCTTGGGATGTCACTGCAGATTTAAAAGAGGAAGGGAGGGGGAGAAATGAAGGAAACTGGTAAGACTCTTGATGGACTTCTATTCCATCTAGCTGTTACCCTGTGAACTGGGGGCCCCGGGAGGGACACCAAAATGTGCTCAACTAAAGTTGGGGAAAACTAGCTCAGAGCACTGCTTAGCGTTACAAGAGGCAGGGTAACTTAGCGAGAACTTGAACCCTATGTCTACAGGGTCGGGTCGAGTCAAGGAGAAGACAGAAGTTGAAATAATAAATGATGTTTATTAAATACAAGCAAAACAGTGTATGCAACACACTCATACAAGAGAACTAAAGAAAATAAAGGTTGGAGTGGTATAGAGGGATTTTTAGAGGAATTGCTGGTTTGGGTGATACTTCACCTGTCCTGAAGCCCAGGAAAAATAGAGAGCGAAGCTGGGGTGTGATGTAGCTCAGCACGTGGAGCTGAGGGGAGGCTTGCCAAGCAAAGCGGCAGCAAGGCGGGATGAAACTTGGGAGCGTTCCGAGGAAGGTCTCAGAATCAAGGGTTTTTATAAGAAGAATTGTGACTGCAGGCTATGCTGTACTTGGGGGAAAACAATAGATTTGGAGTTGGAGACAAAGCCTCCGAAAGGTCAGAATCTGAATGATTGAGTTATCGTAGCGGTTCTCAATAGAGTAGCCAGTATGCAGACGCAGAGTACTTGGGTATTGCGTAGTTTACCCATCAAGCTGCCATCGTGGGGCAAAGGCTCTTTTGTAAATAGTGTGCATAGTTAATTAGAGTACTTGCCTGGAGGTCTCCTAAAGCAGTGAGTCAGCTATTTCTGGACTGCCTGTATTGTAGTTTGAATATTACGGCTATTAACGGCCGAGCTTGTTTACGTGCTTGTCTGGTGGCCTCGCAAGCACGTGGAGAGGAATAAAGAAGTGCAGCCGAATTGTGATATCAAGGGATATCTTTTAATATCCCCAAAGCTCGGACTAGCCAGGGCAGTAACATAACCAAATCTGGTGATTCCCCTTGCCGTACTTTTCAAAGAAGTAGCCATGTTACCCCCTTGCAGTGAAAAAGGAAGAAGGCAAGAGGAGAGAAAAAGGGATGTGGCAGCTACCATTTAGACTTTTTATTCTGCAAAAGACTAACACAGCTACTCCCTTGAAAACTGCTACTGCAGAGTTGAGTCATTTAATGTCTCTTTTTGTTGTTGTTGTTGTCATTTCTGACTTAAAGCCATCTTAAAGTGAACCTATCATGGGGTTTTTGTGGCAGAATTTGTTCAGCAGCAATTTACCTTTGCTTTCCTCTGAGGATGAGGGAGTGTGATTTGCCCAAGGTCAACCAATAGGTTTCCATGGCCAAGTGAGAATTTGAATTCTGGTCTCCCAGTGTCCTAGTCCAACATTTAAACCACTACAACACACTGATTCTTAATATCTCTTGCTGAATGCAAAATGAATTTCCTCTAATCTCAACATACCTGGAAAGTTTTCCAGGCTCAGCAAAAGAGTAAAATGTATGCCTTTTGTGAATAGCTGTATGTGTGTGCACACATAACCCTTGTGCTTATTTAGGATCAGCTGCATTAAAGGACTATTTCTGATTCCCCCCACCCTCTTAAGCTAGCTCATCTACATATTTCTGCTTCACTTCTCTCAGAAAATTTAAATACCTCAAACGACACGAGCTTTTAAAAATACATTTTCCTATTTATAGCACAGAAAAGCTAGCAGATGGTCTCTTGGCAGTATCAGCTACAACTACATGTTGAGAATGAATGAATGTCGGTCCATGTAATTTATGGAGAAAGAAGGTCTTCATGGGCAGGAAAACTCCAATTCTAATCAAACTCCAGTCTGTCTTTTGCTTCATGCCTTACTAAGATGGCTAAGATGAAACTAAGGGCAACTTTAGATGCAAACTTTCCATCTCAAAACTGTGTGCTTTTTAAATTATTTTTGTGGCTGCTATTCTATGTACACAGACCTTGGAGTAAATCCTGCTGGATTTAATTAAATCTACTTCCAGGTAAACATTCCTAGGATCCAACTGTTAAATGACAGTGTTCAGTTACAGATGTGGTGGTGGTGAAAACATATACTTAAGCCATAACTCCAATATTGTGAATGGACTTTGAAAGACACACAAATGCTACAGAGTAGTACTCCACAGCTTTCAAAACTATACACAGCAGCAATAAAAAAAATCATTTCATTTGACATTTGATGGTTTTTCACTTAAAAAAAGGTCTGCATTATTTTGAGACTTACAGCTACATCCTACATATGTCTCTTCAGGGTAATGAATTCAATGACACTTCCCCTGGGGTTTACCACCACAGTCACATGAAGAAAAAAAATTTCTTACTGGAGTTGTTAAATTTACAACTTTCTTCCTTAAGAAAGGGTTGTGCATATTTGATTTTGATGGGACATCAATGCATGTAATGATGCATTGGATTGCAGCCTGAGTATTTAATTAAATTTCTAAGTGCCTTCTGGTTTGCCAGATTATGATAGATGAGTGTCACAATATTTGAAACAGTGATTCATCCTTAATTTGTAATGCCCTGCAGAAGTATTCACTGCTCCCTCTGACTTTTCCACATTTGGTTGTGATACAATCTGTAACTGAAATGGATTTAATTGGCTTTGTTACTACTTGATGTACACAAAATATTTAACACTATGAAGGTGCAACATATTTTTAAAGTGGCACAAAAATTAAGTAAAGAAAAACAACTTGCACTTTTCAGTTGAACGTTGCACACCACATTGAGTATCTTGTGTACATCAAGCAGTAACAATGCCAATTAAATCTATTTCAGATTCCCCAGGGAGGTGAGGTGTATATGTGTGTCTAAATACTCCTGCAAGGCACTGTATATCAGGTTTTACCATCCAAACAGTAGCTGTTAAGATACAGGGAGGAGCATGTTTTCAGAATGACATAAAATCTTCCACCATAAAACCAAGAGCTCTGAATTTCATGCTACTTTAATACTGTCTTTGATGTAACGGAAAAACTATTTTCCAGCAATTGCTTCTAGGGTTCCTGTGATATTTTTTTTTCACAGAAGACTCATATTTTTATTAAACAAGATAACAGAAGTATTTCCCAAGTTTTATTGTCATCTCTCTTCCTGCTGCAACATTCTTTTATTTCGATAAATGTACTTACTCCTTCCAGTATTGTATCTTCCCTTTGTAATGTGGAAATAATTTGTTTTCAAGGGCTAATAACAACAAGCTAAAACTGTTAATGCATTTATCATGATTCCACCTGGGTGAGTTAATAGCACAATGTATTCCTAGGTAAGTCTACTCAGAAGAAATTTTGATTGAGTTCACTGGGGTTAATTTAGCAACCTAGATAATCCAGACATGTTAATGGACAGGGAGGAGCCAAGAAACTTTTTCGCTGGAGGTGAAGAACAAGATGGCATCACCCAGTCCCAAACAGAAACCGGCTATACCGGTGGCTGTATGCTACTTCAATACTGGTGATGGGACAGCAGCATTCACTGCACTTGAGGGCAGCAGGCTACCTTAGGAGGCACAGGCCATGTGGACCACATAGCTACATTCACAGTACAAGCTGCTCAAACAGTGTCACAGTATAGTTCCAGTGCTAATGCATAACATATGAATCAAACAGGGAATACTGTTGCCCACTGCCTGAGATTTTTAGACCATGTCGTCTAATGTTAGGACTAGCCCTGCTATGGCTATTCCAATGATATTCTGTAAACATTAATGGGAAATTTATTAGATTGCCCAAGACGAAGCACTTCAGTACCCCTACCTATTTAATATGATGGTATTCTCTGGTGTTGACTTGCAAATATAGCAATGATACTAGTAAACTACTACACATTATTTTCTTATATGGGCACACTTACTCAATACAGGCATAACTCAGTTAACAAAGCCTTTGACAAAGAAGCTCCTTTTTAAAAAGTCTTTACAGGAGCCCAGGCCAGCCTCTCTTTCTTGTCTTCTGTCTAGATGGAAGATTTTTTTAAAAAACAGATTTGGCACTGATGAGGAAGGACGGCAGGAGAAAGACAGACTTTCAGTGCTGGTTGCAGCAGTGTGTCTGCAATAAACAGTGCAATAAAGCCTGACCTGGGACAGCATGAGATTCTGCTGTAGGTGATCCTATAGTAGTTCTGTGTGTTGTGTACAAGGTACATTCACAGGAAGGAACTGGCCAAACCATCTTTGAGTATTACTTACTTACTATGGGGTCATCAAAAGTCAGCAGGCAACTTGAAGAGACATACACATACAATCTACAAACCTTGGGATTCTTCATGAACCTGCCATGGCACTGAAAGAGCCCTAGAGAATGCCTTTGACCAGCGGTGGGCAAAATGCAGACTGAGGCTATGTACAGCCCTCTGAGTCTGATTTGTGATCCCGCCCATCATCATCACAACCATAGCCGCCACTACCACCACTACCACCCTAGCCACCCCTTTCCTGCAAAAAGGGATGAATCTCCTCTCCTGGAAGTTTCCAAAGCCATTTCCACACTAGACTTTTATAGCGCTATGATTCCACTTGAAACATCCTATGGAATCCTGGGGTTTGCAGTTTCAGGAGGGGCCGGCTGGATTCTGTCGATTTTCTCCTGCAGGTCTTTTCTGGGAATTCATGCAGCCTCTGGAGGGTTTTAGGTGAGAAAATTGACCCTTCGACCCATCGAAGTTGTCCACCCCTGCTTTTGCGGAAGCAGGTAATGGAGCAGAAGCCAAACTTTCAATGGAACATTTTAATGCCTCTTTTTGTTTAGGTCAAAGTAGTAATCAAAACCTTCCTAGATATATCTCTAGCTCTCTTAGTATATTATCCAACCAGTCATTGTAAAATTCCCTTCTTTGGATAAAAATTACTTGGGTGTCTTATGGATTCCAGTTTCAGTATCACATGTGGCTTTGCTTCCCAACACCAGTATGCATGGAAGTCTAGTGTATTTTATAGCATTTCATTTTGTGCATTTAGTAGTACACATCACAGAAATGTGCACAGTACAAAAACCCCCTATTTACCCCATTAGTCTTTGGGGCACAGTCCGACATAAATGTATGCATGCTTTAATTATTCAGACTGATGTACAAAAGTACATTGAAACACTGTTCTGGAAGACCTGGTTGCCCTGAGAAAATAAGCCTTGATTAGGGAGCTTGTGCTGCTCTGCTATTATATATTAAACAATTTTAAAGGCTGTTTCATTTTTAATGTAAACTGCTTTTGAGTCTTAGAAAATGATAGAGAATGTGCGATTCCACCTTGGGACTTGCTGCATTAGCAATCAGTAATTATGTCATAACTCCCCTGTCATAGATAAATCTTTACCTACCTGTTTTGGTGGAAGTCTTAAGCACTGTGTGAACCTTTTAAAATGGTTTACCTCTGTACAATAATATAGCTGATGGAAGTTTCAAACCAAAAGTGAAGTTGCTGATCTTCCACGTAACATAAGTAAGATGCTTGCAAGATCAGCTTCTATGTTAGAGGAGAGCGGCCAATGCAACATCAGTTTTTAAAAAGGAATCCTGGTGTAGATCCAGAAAACTATAGGCCACTTAGCCTATAGTCCATTCCAGAAAAAAAAATGGGGGAAAGTGTTATTAAGGATAAAATCACAGAGCATATAGAAGGTCAAGTCATGCTGAAAAAGAGTCAATACAGCTTTTGCAAAGGTGCGTCCTGTTTCATCAACCTTTTAGAGTTCTTTTTAAAGTGTCAATAAACACATAGAAAGGAGTGATCCACTAGACATTATTTACCTGGACTTCCAAAAGGCTTTCGATAAAGCCCAACACCAAAAGGCCATACTTCTCATGTATATTGTTGGGATATAAGCTGTCAATGACGAACCAAGAAAGAGACGTTGGGACAGAAGTAGACAGCTCAAAGAAAATGGCCATCCAGTGTGTAGTTACTGTAAGAAAGGCAAACTTGAGAGGGAATTGAAAATAAAATTGCCGATATCACACTATCCTTTTAGAAATCCATTGTGCAACCACATCTCATATGCTGTGTGCAGTTCTGATCATCTTCTTTTATAAAACGATATTCTACAGCTAGAAAATGTGCAGTCAAGAGCAAAAGTCTCAGTGTGGAAAGGTTACAAAGTTTAGAGCTGGTTAGTTTGGAAAAAGTGTGAACACATGGAGAAATGAGAGAGGCATATAAAATTATATATGGTGTAGAAAAAAATGGATAGGGAACACTCTTTTCTTCTTTCATAATACTGAACCTGGGGATCATCTACTGTAGCTGTATTATGAAAGATTCAAGGGAGATAAAAGAAGTACTTTTTCACAGGGCATACAGTTAAACTTTGGAATTCACTGCCATAAGATGTAATGATAGCTGCCCACTTGGGTGGCTTTAAAAAGGGACTGGATAAATTCCTGGAGGATGGCTCCCTCCATAGGTACTAGTTAGGATCTTATGTTCAGTATCAAAGGCAGCATGCCTTTGTATATAGTTTGCTTGGACCACAAAATGGAGGCGTAGTTGCACTCATGTTCTGCATAGGAAACTGACTGGCCACTTTACGAACTTAATGCTGGACTAGATAGACCTTTAGTGTGACAAAACACTGCATTTATTTATTGGTGTTTTCATTTATTTAGTAAGGGTTATTTAATAAATAAATAAACGTTATGAGATATTTTTCAGCCATCAAACCCGAATATCCCATTGCTCAATAGAACGGACAGGTTACCTGGCTCGTGGATACAGTTGTTCCTAAATACTGTCTATTTGCAGGGCTGCCCTACCTTTAGACACCCACCATAGATAGCACATTTATGATGCCATGAAAGGGCAGCAAATAGGCTTATGAGTCTCTGGGGAACTGTTTTGTGGTAGTTCTGATTCCATTTGTTTGTCTTGCCCATAGGCCTATAGCCTATGGGATGTAGGGACTCTTGCGTTGACTGCTGTGCTTTATAACATCTACATTAAGTCCCTGAGGGAAGTCATCCCGGATTTGGTGGCTGAGTCTCTTTATTCTGCTGATGGCACCAAGCCATCTCTTTCCTTTTCAACTGAAGCCAAGGAGGCTGTGAAGTTCTGAATCTCTGTGTGTACCAGAGGTGTATCTAGGGTGGGACAAGTAGGGCATGTGCCCCAGGTGCCAATGCCAGGGGCTCAAAAAAAACCCCTGTACATGTATGGGGGTAGGGGTAAAAAGGTGGGGTGCAACTTCCACACTTGTCCCTAGGCGCTGTTTAGGTTAGATATGCCTCTGGTCTGTACCTAAGAAGAACGGAACATAGATGTACAAGAATTGAACATAGGTGTACCAGCAGAAGCTCAATCCAGATAAAACAGAGGTTCTGTTGAATAGTAGGCAAGCAAATTTGAGACAGAGGTACAGTCTATTCTGGATGGGGCTGCACTCTCCCTCCCAATTTAGTTTGCATATAAACCAGTAACTAATCACATAATTCTGAACATTTCCAAATTTTCAGTTTTTTTTTAAAAAAACTCATCTGGTTTGTTTTGAGATAGCAATGATTTCCAGTCTGGGTTTTAATCTGGATTTCAAAAGAATTAACCAAGGCCATTTTCGCACTAGCCTGTTATAGTGCTATGATTACACTTGCAACATCCTATGGAGTCCTGGGGATTGCAGTTTCGGGAGCCGTCAACTGGCCCCTCCCAAAACTGCAAACCCCAGGATTCCACAGGATGTTGCAAGTGGAATCATAGCGCTATAACAGGCTAGTGCAGAAATGGCCCAAGATGTTGATCCTGTTCCAGGGGTAGGGTTCAGTGCTTTAGATAGCTCACTTAAAGTTCAGATTAAAACCCATAGTGGATTCACTATCCCACATTGAAGCCACCAACTGACACTGTCTTAGTGCTTCCAAAAATTAATATTTTTGACCAAAAAATCACCGTGCCAGAAATTATATAGATTACCTTGCTTGCATCTTGCCTATGAAGTCATCTGGAGATATAAAACATTTGTTCAGACACGTACTTGTCCCTAGATTCACTTAATAACATTATTATAGTAGCATGAATTTTGAAAGCCAAAAATTAAAATGCCTTTATCAGACTTTGCCAAAATGAAGCTTTCTCACAGACCACACCCTGTCTCTTCATTTTATAAACTTTGTGTGTGTGTGTGTGTGTGTGTGCGTGCACGTCCATACATTCAGAGACACACACACACACACACACACACACCAGCCCTGCTCCCAAAGGTACATAAAATACTAGGTTGAAATACCAACTTCTTCACAAATCTCATGTGACTACCTTGAGCCAATCACAACTTCTCAAACCTAACGTGTCTCACAGGATTGTTGTGAGGATAAAAATGTGGGGGAAGATAGGTGGAAATCATATATAACACCATCAGTCCCAGGAAATTTTATTGTCTTATTACAAGTGTGGGTAAAGTGTAATCCATGGGGCATATGTGGCCCCATGGATCAAAAAAATATTTTTGCCTATTTTTTTGATGATTTTGATGATGATGATGATGATGATGATGATGATGATGATGATGATGATGATTTTGCCCCCAAATGCCCCTAAATGCTCCCAAAGGCACTGTAGGGGGTGTGGATAGCATTTCCACCATGTTTGGAGGCTCCCTCAGCCCTGAGATTTTTGCATTTTTTTTAAAAGGTCTCCTGAAATGTCCCACAGCATCAACTAGGGAATGAGGGGTGTATTTCCACCACATTTTGTGCCCTCAGTGGGATAATTTAGGCCCAGGAGAGGCCTTTCTTGAAACAGGAAGTGAGCAGGAATGACTTCTGCTCACAGCCTGTTAAAAAGGCCTCTTCTGGGACCAAAACCCCCCCACCCTTTTTATCGCTCCATACCACCTAGAAGACATTTGGGACAATGCAGCCCCTAGCCTCCAATAGTTACCTGCCCTGTCTTATAGAAACCAAGGCATTCCAGTAACATTTTAGAATATTTCACTTTGGTTGTAGTTCTGTACACCTTCACTTGTGAGTCACTACCATTGAACTCAATGAGGATTATTTCAGAAGCAACATCACCATAGTATTACAATGTTAATGTATTCTACATACTGGTATCAATAGTTTCAAAAGGAAACTATTTCCATCAAATTCCAGAAGCTGCTAACATGGTTGGAATGTTAGGCGATTTCCACCCACACTGTTATAGTGCTATTATTCCACTTTCAACATCTTATGGAATTCTGGGGTTTGTAGTTTATTGAGGCCAAAGAGCTCTGTGGCTGAGAATTCTAAATGCCCCTCCCTAAACTGCAAACCCCAGGATTCTATAGGATGTTGAAAGTGGAATAATAGCACTATAACAGTGTAGTATGGAAATGGCCATAGTCTGTAGAGCCATGCTCTCACAGTCAATAAACTTCTCCAAATATTTTAGAAAAAGGTGAGGGGAGGAATTACAAAAATGCCCCATGATCCCAAGGGCATTTGGGTGATTTTTTTTTAAAACTGACTTTTGTGAAGCAGTGGGGATTACAAAAATAGCCCTGGGCCACCCTTGTCTACCCTTGCTGTAAAGGATATGGGTGTAAACCTATGTTCCTTTTCTAATATATGGTGGTGGGGTGAGGAGCTAAGCCACCCATTTCTTTTACACTTATTCCAAAAATCCTGTAGCTGAGGCACTAGATTTGGAGTTGGAAGGTAATTCCCATTACCTCATATGAAGTTAGTGTTATAGTCCCAATGTTCCTTTCTCCCTTCCCCTATAATCCTGCTACATTTATTTCCTCATCTTTCTCTTCCTCTGTTTGATAGCATTGTTAGGTCTTTTTACATCCCAGAGGTGTTTTCTTTGCCAAATAGCTGCCTAGTGCTTCTTTATTTACCCAGCAGAAGCTAATAGGACGAGGTTGTGAGTCTCTCCATCCTCATTTCCTTCCTGCGAACAGGGTGGTCTTTGTAAGCTGTGCTGTTTCATCTCCCACCCAATTTCCAAGAGAAGAGGAGATTTCATCTTACACACTTTCACACTACAACAGAAGAAGCCAAGTGAGAAATTCTACAGAAGAAAGGCATGAAATGAAGCAGTGAGTTTGCTGTACTAGCAGCAGCTCTGCCTTCCTTCTCTGTATCTTGTGCCCCTGCCTTCCATTTACTGTTTTACTTCCTGCCTGCATGGTTGCACAGTAAAGGAGAAAGAGAAATTAGTGACCAAGAACCAAAAGAAAACCATAGGGAAGTATAAAAATTAGGAACATGGTGCCAGGGTTCCCTGGGCACTTAAGAGTTGGTATACTCCCTTGCATGGCTGAAAGGACACGGAAGCTGGGTGGGTTAATGTCTCCTATGACAGTTGGTCATTATGAGCGATAACCTTTTTTTAAAAAAAAAATACTGCACAGCAAAAGATTATTGTCTAATTACTTAACACATCTTATAATGTTTATCCATATTCTATGCTCTGGGGAATAAGCCACTGTTAGGACATTATGTAGATACAGAATGGTTTCCCATTGGTAAGGGGGTCAGACAAAGTTGCATTTTACCACTCTGCTTAATTTATATACAGAACATATCATAGGTAGGATTACACTCAGAAGAAGCAGGAGTCAAAACTGGAGGAAGGAACACCAACAATTCAAGATATGCAGATAATACCAAAATACTTGCAGAAAACAGCAAAGACTTGGAACAACTATTGATCAAAACTAGGGGGAAAAGTGCAAAGGCAGGCTAACAGTTGAATATTAAGAAGACAAAAATAATCACCAGCTTTAATGTTGATAACAAAGATATAGAAATTGTTAAAAATGCCCTATATCTTGGCTCAGTCATTGATCAAAATGGAGGTTGCAGTCAAGAAATGAGAAGAACCCTAAGGCCATTTCTGCACTAGCCTGTTACAGTGCTCTTATTCCACTTTCAACATCCTATGGAATCCTGGTGTTTGCAGTTTAGGGAGGGGTCAGCCGGCCCCTCCCTAAACTGCAAACACCAGGATTCCATAGGATGTTGAAAGTGGTATAAGAGTGCTATAACAGGCTAGTGCAGAAATGGCCCAAGACTTGGAAAAGCAGCCTTGAAGGAACTAGACAAGATCCTCAAATGTATCATTAAATACCACAGGCCATGGTGTTTCCATTTTTCTATGTATAGTTGTGAAAGCTGGACAGAGAAGAAAGCTAATACGAAGAAAATCAGCTAATTTGAAATGTAAAACTGGAAAAGATACAATGGACTGCTAAAAAGTCAAATGAACTGGGTCTTAGAGCAAATCAAGCTTCAACTCTCATTAGAAGCAAAGATGGCCAAACAAAGGCCATCATGCTTTGGATGTATGAGATATGACTCCTTGGAAAAGACAACAGTGTTTTGACAAAATGGAAGGCAGCAGGAAGAGAGGAAGACTGCATTACAGGCAAATTGATTCAATCAAGGAAGCTACAGTCCCGAGCTTTCAAGACCTGAGCAGGGCTGTCAATAAACAGGGTGACCTGGCAGTCTTTCATTCATAAGTTGCCATAAATTGAAGTTGACTTGATGAAAAATAACAACAACAAATAATGGTTATCCTGGCACCTCAGATCAGTTTACAATGATTAAAATAAGACTGAAGTCACAGATACAAATTAAACAAGCAATAACAATAATATAGGTGAAATAACTATGCTGTCGCAGACAGGGAGAGAGCAATACATCCACAGCCTGGACCAAATAGGCCCCATAAAAATCTCAACAAAGAAAATCCTATTTGAACACAGAAAAAAAAAACCCTTCTGTGTTGTAATGCCATGCTGAAGATCACTGCTGACTTACATGTTTTTCAGTTATCAGATACTATAATTTCATTCTTTCATTTACAACAAAGAATGCAAATCAGTATTTTTTTAATAAAAAAGAAAAGGGTGGAGTTGGAAGGAGGCAGGGTTTTTTTAGATTTAATAAAGCAAAAAAAAAAAAAAAAAAAAAAAACTTCAGGCAGCAGAATGCCATGATTATTTCAAATGATCTGGTAATTCTGAAAGTAATTGTATGTTTGTAGACTAGCAGATTTGACTACTATTTTTACAGTAACAAACTGAATCAAGAGTCTAACTGTCCATGTAACAGAAAATAACTGACAACCTAATTTTCAGCTGTAATTATTATACATACATTTATGCTATACTTAATTTCAATTAACTGCAAAAAAGTTAGTTATGACTAAGCATTGTTAGGAATTCAATCTTCTTCCATTAAACACTAGATTTCAAATTAATTTTACAGCCATAATTACTTTACTTTCTTTTTTTCTTTTTTCAGTAAGTAAACTCAAAATTGTTTCATCAATATGTCCCAGCTAAGCAACTGCTACTTGTATGTTTCACCTAAGCAACTGCTACTCATGTTGCTTTCTCTTTGGCTACATAATTCCCCCAACTGTGCTTCTGCACTTAGCTAAACTGTGGCTTAGGGATGAAATGGAAATTGGTTAATTTCCTGGCCAGAGTCAAATTTGGAGTTCCTGAGTCCTCAAGAGGGAAGAAAAATGGCATATCAAAAGTTCCCACGATTTGCAGGAAACTTTGTTTTTGTTCCTTGTACAACATAAACTGCACAGTTTTTGAAAAGTCCACAGGACTGTGAGAAACTGAATAACTTTGGGATGAAAAAAACCCCACCCTATCCTCATAGTCTTTTCATGTTGCATAGCAAACTGTGAAGCTTTTTGAAAAAATTCCACCCACTTACATTGTTTTTTTGCTATGCACTTGGGAAAAGTGCACCAGGTTCAACTTTGTGGCTGCAGATTTTACTGCTTTGAATGTTGCACAAACCAAATGTTATGCATCAGGAAAAACAAACTCAGGCTGATTGAGGCTGCAGCCTTCATCAGTTTAAATGCTGTTTAGTTTTCATTTTCCATGCTGAAACCTGTACAGTTTAAGTTTCCATGCCAAAAGTTGCACAATTTCTGGAAAACTATGCAGTTGTCTGGGCAAGCTGTGCAACTTTTGTAGAAAAGCTGTCCCATTTCCTGTCACTGTGGGGGGAAAAAATCCAACTGTCCTGAAACTAGAGCATGAAAAACTGTTTCATTGTTCTTGACATCTGTCAGGAATCAGAAAAATCAAGATTTACCATCATTGTGTGGATTATTAAAAATATAGATCTTTCAGGCCAAGTCTCTCCTTGGTATTATTACCATCACTCGGTAGAAAGCACTTATTTATTTACATATGGAGATAAGTCTTTTAATGCTGAATTGGAAATGTGTTTAAAGTACTGTGTTTTCAATGGTTATAAAGCAGCTATTCAATTTCCCAACCAGCTGCCTCTTCACATTGATATAGATGGCAGAAGTTTGTTCCAAAACATGAAGAATGCACTACAGATTTTCAATTGCACAAGGCACAAAAATGGTAATAGGCTGTCAACAGTTTTAGGCTCCAAATGCAAGAGACTAGGATTTGAGAACTGTGTGCCTAGGTATCTTTTCAAGTTACAAATACTAAATAAAAATTTCTGATTGTCTGATCCACTGGAAACATTTCCAGAATTGCCAGTGCCTCCATCTGGGCAATATAATGCCTCAGGATAGCCTTGGCATTACTTTATCTATATTTCTAGCAGTCCACTAATCCTGTGTATAAAATGTTAGCAAATTATGCCAATTTGTTGGGCAACCTATCCTTCAACTGTCCTTCCTCCCCAATATTTGCCTGTGCTCTCACAATCAAAAACATCTTGCAACACCTCTGAAAGTTTAAATTAAGGGAAATGCTATACTGTGTATACGTTATATACAAATGGGTTAAGAAACCTGAAGCCACCCAAGTAAAAAGGCAACCCATATGATTAGTTAAACACGCAAGTTAACAACTATTAAAATATGGCACCAAAGAAGCAGCCCAAATTAGACCTTTCAAAACACATGTCATTAAACGATGGATTGTTGAAACTTCAGACAGGTTAAACGTACACTGTGTTTTGAGTGAAATAATTATCTTTCCAGGGTTGCAATTACGAGAGTGCTTAGTTGCCATGGGAACCAGGCAACATATAGATGTTGTCAGATGAAGACATCAAGGGGCAGACGGTGGATTTTCAAATCACTACATGCCAAGTGTCAGCTGTCATACATTTCACTGTTCAGTTTGTAAGAAGCCAGGGGAAAAATGAAAAGACAGAGATTAGCATTTCAAAACAATGATTTAATAGCATTAAGATTATAACTCTTTACCCCATGTACCACAGAAGCAGGATCAGTATCTGAATTTTCTCTCCCATTTTCTGTTTCAGCTAATGTTTATAAAACATGTGAAGCAACACAAGGAATTAAGGGCCCAATGTCAGCCTTAATTCCAGACTTGCTTTGCTTTTTCCTTCCACATAAATCCCTCCTCTTTCTCTGTGTTAAAATGTCCTGCCGTCTTGGGCTTTCATGCTTTTAGTGTGATGCCCCCGTTGACCTGTTCTCCACTTCCTTTCAAGCAAGTAAAAGACATAATAGGTCCTACAATCTGTCTATAACAACAAGAACAAGGACCTGTGCTGAGAATTCTCCCTTGGTGTGGAGACTGCAAATGCTCCCAACTGTGATCTGTGTGTAAAGGATAAAAACAGACTGACAATCTTGTATTAATACAACATTTAGTTCACCTTCAGTTTAAGATATTTCATGGCTGATTTTGATATGTAGCTTCTTTTAACCAACATTATCTGAAAGGTTTTCAGCATTCATTAATCCTCGAAGCACTAGATTTGTTAAAATGCCTCCTAAGCCAGACCTTTGTTGTTTGCTAAATCCAACCAACTTCAAGTACAAATTAGAAAGGGTTTTGAGTCTGAACCAGAAACTCTGTTTCATCTTCCTTTGGCCAATGTCCCTATAGCTGACAAACATATTGGCAGAAATTCAAATATATGGCACTGGAAAATTGAATTCTGTTCAGATAAAGTCAAAGCCACCTTTCTGTTTCTCCAACAGTTCTCTGCTAGAGAGCTCTGGTGCTGCAGTGTAGGGGAGTAAGCCAGAGCACTCTAGTAGAGAGGTATATGGAGTTCAGCAAACTACAAATCTCAAGATTCCATAGAATGTAATCATGATATTCAAAGTGGTATCGAACTGCTAGACCTGCTGTATTGCATCATGTAGGTAGACTCTTGGTCATGGGCACTTTTTATTAGGATCTCCAGAACCATGGGTAGACTATATCCATTTCCTGTCATGAATTATCTTTCATGAAATTGTGTGATTTGTATATGGCTTAAATTAAAAGGTATACTTCTATTTTTAGGCAAGACACCCATTCAGAGTGGTTCATAAAGTCATAAAATAAAAATACTCAAACAATTTAAGCTATAATGAAGCATCAAAATAATAATAGAAACATGATGGTAGAACTTCAAGTATACACATCTAAAAAACTCATACTAAGAGTAAGTTCACTGGAGCAAAATCCTATGCTCATAATGTCTATATGTCAGCCTGGATTCCACTGAAAAACATAGAAATGTAGAACCAGAAATCTATCTGTTAAACATGCTACATACTATAGACCAAACCATAAAGAAAAAGTACTCTAGGATTTTGCTATATATGATAACCGTAGCGAGAATAGAATACGCTAAATTCTGGAAGAAAGAAGAGACACCAAATATAGAACTTTGGATTCAAAGCCTGTTTGAGATTAAAATAGCAGACAATTTGACACAAAGACTTAGAGGTCAGTCAGATGAGAAGATAAAGAAAGACTGGGGTCCCATAAACCAATTTCTCCAAAGGCAGAGGACTACAAAATAAACAGATAAATACAAATACAAATGTGAGGAGTAACAGAAGTGAAAGCTGGTAACAAATATGAGATTAAATAAAACAGACGTATAGTAGAAGCTATCTTAATCACATAATGTAATAGGAAAGGAAGGTGTATAGGTATAAGGATATACAATGTATATAGTATTGATAAGTTATACAACTATGGGAATAAGAAATATACTGAAGTTTAAGGATAAGATAAGAATAATCTGGAACAAACTTTTAATGTTGTCTTTTTGGTGATAATAGAGGACATATGTATGAGATGTACACTAATAATTATAAGCCCTGATAAATAAATGTGGAAGAATTGCCATACAAGTAAGATACAATCGAAAACACAACTGTACATTATATAATTCTTTTTTTTTTATTTTGATGAAATGTTAATAAAAATTATAAAAAACAAAACATAGAAATGTGGAGGAGAGGACATCCACAATGTTAGATCCTGATCAAATAGAACTGTTAGTTTGGATAGCCAATTTTGGAAGAAAGGTCCATACTATATGGCAAATTAACGCTGCTTCTCTTTGCTCCTACAACAAACAACAAACTGATCTTCTCCCTGCAACTCACCTCTCTGGCTGTGAAGCTATTGGTAAGCATCTGCAGAGGTTCCTGAAATGGCTAACAAGCATAGCTAGGGTTGGAAACATAGACAAGGAACTTATGAATTTAAAGTTTGAGCTCACATCAATGGCATGACAAGACCAGCAAGGCAGTTTGGTATATTTTAAGATATTTGCTAATTCAGTAACTGTATTTTAAAATATACTTTCTTTAATAATATCTGGATTTAAAAATAACTGATGGATGGATAGTATCTTTAACAAAAACATACAACTTTAATAAAATTAGCACACACATCCAGACTCCAGAAGACAGAGGAGATTAACAGCAAGCCTGTCATTTTTTCTGGCTCCTGGGATTGAGAGATTACCACAGGTCCTCAGAATGCTGGAGTCAGGCTCCTGCTTTCTCCAGGCAAAACAACAGACAGGAAAGTAATGGTGTCAGGTTGAAACTCAGCAAATGTAACCATGTTTTGCATGTAGGAGGGACACAAATTTTCCACTATCTTCAGTTACAGGAGACTGCCTGAGATCTCTGAGACTGAGTTGAGAACTAGTTCAACTAACTCAACCATTTTATAGCATAAATAGAGAATCAGTGGAAACTCACTTTAGTCTGATCTCAGGCCAGAGTATGCTATTGAACTGACCTTAGTTGCTCTGATTGATGACCTGCTCTAGCGGACTGACAGGAGGAGTGCTACCCTGTTAATATTCCGGGATCTCTCTTCAGGTTTTGATATTATTCATCATGGACTCTTACTGCAACGGCTCTGTGGAATGGAAATAGGAACCACTGTTATACCATGGTTCAGCTCCTAACTACAGTTCTGAGTCCAGTGAGTGGCACTGTGGGATGACTGTTAAGTTGCACAGGGGTTGCAGGGTGCCATCTTTCCCCCCTCTCTGCTTTTTAATATCTATATGAAGCTGCTGAGTGAAGTCATTAGGTGTTTTGAGATAGGCTGTCATCAGTATGCTGGGGACATTCAGTTCTATTTTTCCTTGCCGGCAGAGTTAACTGGGGCTTTGATGCTGCGAGACAAGTACTTGGAAGATGTAATATGTTGATTGAAGACCAATAAAGTGAAGCAGAATCCTGATAAAATGGATGCTGTGTGAATTGGTGGTTCTCAGGTCCGTAAACTGGGCAAACAAACTTTCCTGAAGGGAGCTGCACTGAGAGAACAGATATGCTTTGTCACTAGAGATCGAAATGGTCTCCATGGCTTGGAGTGCCTTCAACTTGTTTGCCAGTTACACCCTTTCCTAGGGAAAGATAATCTACCCCAAGAGCTTACCTATTGATAACCTCCTGATTAGATTAATGCATTCAGCAAGGAGCCAGCACAGTGTAGTGACTTGAACATTCGACTACAACCCTGAAGACCAGGGTTTGATTCCCTGCTCAACCATGGAAACCTACTGGGTGACATTGGGCGCATCTTACACTCTCTGCCCCAGAAAATCCTATGATATGTTCACCATAGGTCAGAAACAACTTGCAGGCACACAATAACAATAACAATGTGTTCATCACAAAGCTGCCTCTAAGATGATTTGCAAGATGCAGCTAATGCAAAACGCAGCAGCTAGGATGATGACTGGAATATCCTATAGACATCATATTGTACCTGTCTTGAAAGAATTGCACTGATTACCAGTATGCTTCTGGTAAGAATTCAAGGTACATGAATTCAAGGTACAAGGTTCATGGAGATGACATGTAAAACTCCAAATGGCTTGGGACTTCAACACTTGAAGGACAGCCTGCCTGAATTTTTTTTTACAAGATTTTTATTTAAATTTTCAGGAAAAAATAGAAATTGGGTACATTTCATCACAAATGTTACCCTCCCCCCCCAACTTCCTTATATCAATCTTTTTTCTCCAGTTGCTGCAGAAAATTGAGGTGTGCTGGTGGTGGTGGTAAGACTCCTCTGTGTCCCGCCAGTGGGTGTGGAGAGTGTGTTTAGCTGTGGCATCTTGACTTTTGAATGCCCTCTTCTTGGAGGTCCAGTTGGTGTCAACACAGGTCTCATTTCAGAGCCAAGGAAAAACATAGCTTTTAATTTAGGACCTCACTGTTTGAAAACGCATATGATTTTAAACTGTTTTAACTTGTTTAACTGTTTTAATATGTTAGGCTATTTAGTATGCCTTTATTCTATTTAAATTATTTTCTTGTTTTAATTTTTTTTAAAAGCACAATTTAATTAGTCCCAGAATTTAACTTTTCCAAGATCTGATTGGAACTTACAAATGCTGAAAATATTTTCACACATGATCTACATACAGGGATTCCATATGATTAAAAGAAAATGTAACCACGCCATTTGTCTGCCCCCAGACTGTAGTTACTCAATTAATTCTCCAAACCTCTGCAAATCTGAATAGAGAGATAGCTATTTTCATGGCAATTCACAAATACAAAGCTTCTCCATTGAGAGTTTTATTCAAAAAAGAGAGGGATAGGAAGAGGGAGAGGTTTTGGTAGCTAGTGCAAATAGGAAAGCTGTTTCAGGAGTTTTAAACATTCACTGTGTTGGACCAAAACACTGCTCTTGATTGTCTTCAGCGGTTCATACAACTTGACTCTCAAACCCCTTTCGTTATCCTTCCTATTGCCAGAATATCATAGAGAATCATAGAGAACAGAAGACTTAGGCCCTTTTCACATGTGGGGGGGGGGGACGGTGTAGAGCGACCTCTCACGGAGGTCGTCTACACCGTAGAGTGGACTGGCGTGGACTACTTTTCATAGTTCCACACCAGAATCCACTCAGGAGCGGCCGGAACTAGCCGGGCTGCGTGTTTTTTTAAAAGCCTCTTTTTAGAGGTTTTTAAAAAGCACGGAGCGCGCAGCCCCGTGCTGCTCTGTCGCCCGGCTCTAAAGTGGATCTGCAGGCACGCGCAAGTGCGTGCCTGCAGATCTGCCGGGGGCGGGCTTCCGGCCGGCGAGCTTCTCCGGTTGGTGGAGAGTCTCCACCAACCGGAAGCTGCCATCTGCAACGCCGAAGGAGTATGGAGCAGCGAGCTCGCGCTGCTCCACGCGGCGACGGACTTACCCGTCTGGAGGTAAGCTCCGTTTTTGGGCGTTTTTGCCCGTTTCCCCCCCCGACATGTGAAAAGGGCCTTAGGCACCCTCATTGGTGTTAAGGTACAAATACCCATTTCTCTAAGGACCACTTATTCTAAAGGCCACTTGACCATCAGATTTTGACAGATATATACTGCGTGTGTTTAAAGTCACAATTTTTGAAGGTCTGTAATGCATACACATCTAACTGGACCTCACACACATAGCAGAAATAAATAAAGAGTTAAAGTTTTCTGTTTTCTCTGATCCACTTGAGGTTTAAAAAGGTGTGCATTAAATTTACCATATTTTGAGTAAGTCAGAACACAAACATCTAACACATATCCATTAAAATGGTTATGTGTGAAGAAGTTTACTGGTCACTTTAGATGCAATGGGGGAAAGAGGGAAATAAAGAACATAATAAAAGAAATCTGGCCAACTTTTGATGATATAGAGCATTTAAGAAAAATGCAGGTGAAATGAAGTGCCTATCTGGTGCTATTTTATACAATCTTTCTCTCCACTGCTGCCTTTGTATGTACTTTGTGGTCATTCAGTACATCAACACTTTACAATCAAGTTCAGTACAAGTCTATGAAATGGGTGCATATTTCCACTTTGTGCATTGAGACTGGAATAATCTAATCAATATGTACTTGCTAATCAATGTACCTTATGAAAAATGAAGAAGTGAGTACTGAGAGTGCAAAACTGACATACAATTTCTATATTTTTGTAAGCTTTAAAACATCAGCAGAGATATTGCTCCCATTATCCACCAACCAACCACCAATACATAACTAGTAGGATTCCTATTGTATTAGGAAACATACACCATTCTTGGTGCAGTACCCAGCTTGACATTAAAGAAACACAACTGAGACTAAAGGACATTAGAAATATTTCCCAGCTGGAAAGACAGTGTTGCTGATTTTATGCCTCTTATAACTGATCCATTTTCATACAAAATCAAATCTTTTAAGGATGAATTTTGAAAGAGATCTGTTGACATAGAAAATTATCAACGGAATAACCGTAATTTTGTGGCCTGGTCTGGCTACAGAACATAGATGGATAGAGGTAGGGTTTTGCACAGATATCCCTAACTGGATAATTGTACATACGAGTGTTGCCTGTGTACTTGCTACCCTCATCCAGTTACTGCTAATGGGTGAATGAACCCCCCTCTGAAAACTGTGGAAATCACCAGTTAGTTATGTTGAAAGCACCATTGAGTTGTTCAGTAGGGGGTTGGACTCTGCCTCCATCTGTTCTCTTTACATCCCAATTAGAATCTATCCTGATTTTCTGAAAAGCTTATGCACTGATTCTAAAGGCCATTTGACCATCAGAGTTTGACAGATACTGCACATGTACACAACTGGAACAGGACTCTGATGTTTAGTTAAATGTATTTATTTGAAAACAGGCAATTTTTTATGTATGGCAATGTAATATACAGCTATTTTTTCTCCCTTTGAAAAATAGCTATTAAAGCAAATATAGATGACCTTAGGGCATGTTGCAAAACAGATATCATTTATTTGGTAAGTAGACATTGCTCTTAGTTATCTCAAAATCGTTATAGCCTTCCTTGTTCTAATGATAATCTACAGAAGGAATCACTGGACGATAGTATTTTGAAATAAATAAAATTTATTATACAGATTTTTATAAATCCCTTAAACCAGCCAGTGATAGCAGAAAGTCAGTGACAGCAGAAAAACTGGCACCATAATGGAAATCTAATTTGTACTTTCAAGATCACTATGCTAACTAAAATTCTATATTCACTTATCTTTGCATTTTGTGATGCAATTCTTTAATATGTAATGCTTGCCAAATGTAAACATTATGTTAAGAGTAGGCACAAAAATTGCACATATTAGTGAACATGATATAAAAATGTATTTTAAGGAGAATTTCTTCTAAAAGGCATAATTGTATATAAAATACAGAATCCTCTTGGTGGGCCATGCTGATATAATTGAAAGTATACTAGCATAAGTACTTTTTCAGCATTGCACAAGGAAGTATTCAGTACCTCTTTGTACAGCACTCCTTCTCTAGCACAGCAAAGCAGAAGCTGGGCAATCCCAGGGTGCAGCTCAGCAACCAATCTGGATGTTGGCCCACAAAGGTATCTATATAATTGTGCAGGCTTTAACAAATTGAAAACTCATATGGAAAGGGCCTGAAAGGAACTCAAGACTAGAAACGAAGAGAAACTGAAATGAGAAGATTGAGATTCATCCAACCCCAGGCATGACTAACATTATTATATATTAATTATCTCCCTACTTCAGATGCATTTACATCTTAATTCTCCTATCTGCTAAGTTATTTCTCCAAGTGAGTGGAGTGGACAGACTTAATAGCTTACCCTTTGTTGCCTTAAATGACATATTTGCTTTTCAGAAAGATGGCTGTCATCTACAGTACTCCTTAGAGTGCACTTATACTCAAGCAATGCACGAGCATTAATGCCTGTTTACTCCACATGGGAAAGGATTTCTGCTCTCAGTTGGAGAAGGAGAAACATGATAACCACATCATACTCCAGCTACTCAAAATCTGTTTTAAGTTCCTAGAAGTGCCAAACCTTATTATCTTTATGCACACAGAACAAGAAATAGTGACTTGAAATGCACTAGATAGAACACCCTGAACGACAATGCAGTTGTTGATAATCTCATTGGGTATGGTTTCTCATATCCTTTGCACCCCTGGTGGTGTCTTTGAAACAAGCCTGATCCATTAAATTCAGTACAAATTTTGCCACGTCTCTGGAAATAAGATTGCAGCTGGGCAACCATTTATGAATTATGAGAATGGCATTTTTAGGACAGAGAGCAGGGATACAAGTTTCCTTTAGGAACAGTTTTGGGGATGAATAAGATCTAGGGTAGAAACTGCCATACCCTGCCTCCAGGTAAAAACACAAATGTTTGAAGACTATAGCTCCAGTATGTCACACAGAATACAAAAATGCTTGCGCTATATTTCATCTGTTTTAAACAAGTATTTGGATTAACTAAAAAGTAGAATACAGAATTTAGCAAGTGTTGAAAAATTCTCAAATATAACTGCTGAGTTTAGATAGCTTCTTCAGCAATTTTTTTGCATAGCTTAGGCGAATAAAACACCATTTTTAGACACAACCTAAAAAAGTTGCTTTTTAAAAGTATATCATTCCCATTATTTGTTATATTTATTTGGAAAGAATTTGATTCCTGCTCACTGCAATATTTGAAAATAAATTCATTGTGTAGGTTGTTTCTGTTTTGTTGCTGAGGAGGAAACCTTAGGATAGGTAAAATTTGAAAAAAAAAATCCTATCAAAATTCTTCTAAAAATACCCTTTAAAAGGAATAGTGACAATAACTAAGAAAATGTTACCCATTGCATTGATAAATTATCTTTGTTCCCACTAATTACATTTTATGAGTCAAAAGTGAGCCAGCTGTAACAGGTTGTGTGTGTATGTGTATACACAAGGGTGTGAAAAAGTTAACTTTAAAAATAATGTAATAGCATACACGCACACATAGACATCTATTGTGTCTGACTCACTGGAATAACAACTTGCTGGTACTTTTTTCAAAGTAATGCTGAAGTCTGGTGATGTAAGCAAGATCTGTATGTCCCCATAGCATCTTCAGCTGAAAACACTGTTGATATCACATATTGTTGGGAGCTTGGACTTCTTGCCATCCTGCTCTCTCTCCACCAGTGAGACCAGAGGGCCAAGTTCTTGTGATGCATATTCAACATTACTATGAGTGACCTAAGCAAAGAGAGGGAGGGAATTGATACCAAATCTGTGTAAGACTGGAATAACAAAGTAATCTTGAAAGAATAGCAAACTAAGCCAGAACTAACGGGAAGAAAATCAAGAGAAATATACATGAAGTATAGTTATGGCACACTTTAGGCACAGTTATGGATTGGGGATTTTTGGGGATTGTAGTCAATCACAATGAAAATGCAAGTTTGCAGTGCATTGCAGCTTAAAAACCCAACAAACTTTATATTTCTGTATTTAATGTTCCATCCTTCTCCCAATATGGAGACAAGCAGAAAACAGTAATATACCATAGTTTCCCATTCAATGTGCTAGTCAATGTTCGTCTGAAGTCCTGTCCACTTCAGGGAATCGTTTGAGAATGCACAACTGGTTTTATGACTCTCACTGTGTTGCCCTCTTGCTGCCACTCTCAAATCACACTGTGGAAATCACCATCAACACCACTGTCACCATCTTAATGGCACCATCTGTTCAACTGAATATTAGGGAAAACATTTTGATTAGAGCTACCAGGTGAAGACTGTTTCAAGATCTGAAATTTCATGGTCAAAACTTGAATACTGGGAATAACCTACTGTCTTATGTTACAAGGGGTGGCCCCTGATGATGTCATTAATCATTAAGCATCACCCATAATTGCACAGAATATGCCATTCAGATAAAACAGTTCAAGTCAAACAAATGAACAGAATCATAGAATCATAGAAATGTAGAGTTGGAAGAGACCACACGGGCCATCCAGTTCAACCCCCTGCCATGCAGGAACACCCTCAAAGCACTCCCGACAGATGGCCATCCAGCCTCTGCTTAAAAACCTCCAAAGAAGGAGACTCCACTACACTCAGCATACAGCATATTCCTGCATGCACATGTGCATACATGCGCACACAGTTTCCAAAGCAGTGGTCTCTCTCTGAAATACCTTCCCTTTACCGTGGGGGCTGGGGAAGAGGACCCAAGCCTTGCAATACAGGGCCAGGCCCTGAGATCAGACAACTGTTTTGATGGTAGGGAGTGTTTGAAAATGAAGCCAATCAGCTAAAAGGGTCGTCCTTGCTCTTCCTTGCTGATGAGAGGCTGGGGAGACATCTGTTAGGAATCCTCTGGCCCTGAGCAGGGTACTGGACTAGGAGACTTGCTACTAAGCCTCCCTGAAGTGTATTATTCTGTGTATTGGACATCGCAGAGAGAACTCAGAAAATCCCAGTTACATACAAGATAAAGGACTGATTCTCTTTAGTGTGTTTTGTGTTACTGGACAAACACAGGCGATTTCCGCATGACAATGTTCTTCTGCATTGTCTCGCTGCAGTCCGGGGTCCAGAAGGGATAGCATCAGCAACGCTCCCCTCTGCACTCACTCAGTCCATGTGGAAAAGAACACAATGGCGCCATGTCTTCCTTCCGCAGTGCAGCTGGGCTTTTTCCATTGCTGCACTACAGAAGGAAGCGTCGCCAATGCGCTTCTGCAGCTTCCGTATGGCCAGAAGTGATGTGAACACTGCGCGATCACAGACGCAAAATGGATTTTTTCCATTTTGTGAAAACTGTGCAAGCGCAATGCTCCACAACAGGATGGCAGCCGGACAGTGACAACATCATGTGGAAGTGCGACCTGCCAACCGCTGCCATCCTGTGGCAGAAATGAGACAGCAATGTTGTGCGGAAAAGGCCACAGATATACCAAGAAATAGTAGCAATAGGTTTTCAACTAGAAGCATGTCAACAAAACTTTCAAATCTTCACAATGCATATTTTAGTTCAGATGAGAACTGAGAATGAGAAGTCTAGTCATCAGTTTACATCAGTTGCTTGATGCCTGATAACTGTAGACGAGGTGTATAAATTCAGCTAAGAACCAATACACTGGAGGTGGCAGGACAGGAATACCACTCTTGTGTGTTTTATACTCTACAACTTGGAATAATACTGTTTCTGCCACCCAGCTTCTGTTGCCTCTTGTCATCTGAACACTGGTGATGGTAGAAGGCCAAGAACAGTGTCCACTGTGATTTACCACATTTTAGTGGAGGACTTACAAGTCTTCCACTGGAATATAGAAGTACTTATATGCAACAAAGGCACTTAGCAGGTATTCTTTCAATTTATTCACCAAGGCACCTACAGTGAACACTGGAAGATATTTGAATTAACAATAGCTATTCAACCTATACTAGAAACATTTTATTTAACTAAAATTATACCTCCCTTTTGTATCTCTGTGGTCTTTTCACATAATCTTTTTTGATCTTGCTATCTTTTACAGATTGTAACCTCTAAATAAAACAGTGAGAGCTAGTGAATAAAGAATTTTTTTAAACCTTTCTATTCCACTATTATTCTATCTGCAAAGGGCCAGTCAGCATAACTTTCCAGGTGGTGAGCAGTCTATTAAATCAGAGTTCTCCAGGCAAAAAGAAAGAGATAAATTCTGCCCACTGTGAAAAGCTTGCCTCCTGCAGTGCGGATGAAATTACAATGTATTTAGAATGATTGCGGGGTGGGGGCTACTACTTTGAAAGTGCCCAAACACTGAAGTTTATATAATCAGCAGAACTAAGTGGCAAGGCTTTTTTCATGGTTGTACGACATCAGTCTATAACAATGAGCCTTGGAACATTCAGGATTCCTCTAAACTAAATCAAAGGTCCTCTGAATCACCTGAATTTGAAGCTTTGGACGTGATTCAGAAATTCAGAGAGATATTAAGATATGGACAATGTATTTGTAAAAACTGATAACTGCCCCACAACTCTCAATTTCATGAAAATGCAGGGCAAACACAGGAAGAGAGAGAGGAGAGAAGGGGTAGTTTTGTGATTCACAGCTGTAGCTGTGGAGGCCCATTACCGGGGGCCCATTCACACTACACAATTATTGTGCTATTACGCCACTTTAACTGCAATGGTTCCACCCTATGGAATTTTGGGATTGTAGTTTGGTGTGATACTGGAGCTCTTTGGTTGAGAATTTTAAATGCCCCTTCCTAAACTGCAAATCCTGGGATTCCATAGGATGGAACCATGGCAATTAAAGTGGAATAACAGCACTACAACTGTGTGGTATAAATGGTCCTCTAGAATTTTCCAGTTCAGTGTCAACCACAGTGTCTATAAGAAACTTGTCAGAAGTTGTTTCAGTGATCATACTGCATTTTCTGACTGTGTGTCTGAAAGTGAAGGCAGAAGTAGTGGTCAGGCCTGAGAACCAACTTTAACTGATAGATCCCAGTAGATCTCACTTACACTTGTTCAGTCAGTGGCTTTCACTGACATCAACTCCTCAGCCAGCCATGTAGAATTCCATCAAAACCAACTCGAATTAAGCTTGCTTACATTCTCTGTGACCGGTGACTAACGGAAGGCAAATGGTACCTTCCTAAGGGTGTTAGCTACTTTCAGCACTGAACTAGGGGTGAGCAAGTATATATTACTGGGGCCCAGGAAGGGAGCTTAGAGTCCATATTGTTGTATTTCAACCATGAAAGCAAACGAAGGAGGGTGTCCCACTTCTAACCAAGCCAGGCTCCAGGTGATCCAGTTACCAGAGGGGCCCCCCCCACCATTTTCCTAATATGTAGCACAAATTAGTGGCTTTACTCTACCCCACTTGTCTGCCTACCTACCTTTCTACTGCTGAGAATGTTGTGGGCATGTTCTTTAGGAGGCTCCTGGACTGCAATCTCTCCAGACTCTTCCCAGTCCCCAGGAAGTGAGGGAGGAAGAGAGAGAGCAGAGTAAGAGAATAGCCCCTTTCTTCCCTTTCACTTGCAGCTGGGAGTCCCTTTTTCACTTGGCCCAAATACACCACTTCAGCCCAGGAGTGTTTTCCTGGCTGGCTGGTCCACAGTCATTCACCAGCAGCCCAAAGCTGTTCTCAGCCTGCTTGGAACATGATCATACGTGAATGCCAGGCAACCAGGGAACATGGGAAGTGTGGGTGGACTGGTGCAGATTTGGTAGTCCCTTAGCATGCTGGCCTCCCTACCCCAATGCTTTCCCTTCTCTTAACTTTGCTGCTGCACTCACTGCCATTGAGACCCAGCTGCCACCTCCTACTTAACTATGACCTGGATGGGCAGCTGGTTCCCTAGATAGCCCTAACAGGCTGAAACCAACCAATGACTGGAACCTTGGAATCAACTGAAAATTGCTAGGACTATCTACTAGGTCTGGTAGAAAGGGATGAATGATTGCTTTTCATGCCAGAAAACCAGATTCTGGGTAGGACCACTACTGCTGCTGCCCAATACTGTGGTGGTGGTGGGGGACTCAAAATAGTGTAGTGAGCACCATTGTCAAGGGACTGTTCTCAACCTTGAGACCATCAGAAGGTGCCCAGTTGTTTGATTGTTCATGCTATTCTGGCAAAGTTTTCTTCTTCTAATGCAAACACATATGTTTTGGGGTGTGCTGTACTTTAATCATTGTCATTATTATATTTTTACCTGCCTTTTAAACTTCTAAATTAATGTTTATAATATGATTGCTTATTTTATTGCTTTTTTAAAACAATTCTACTGACACTGTTTTCGCTCTATTTTGTTTGAATTCAAATAAATAAATAGCATGTATCTACATTAGAAAAAGTCAACATATCTTCAAACATTTATGAAATACTATTTCTGAAGTGGCATTCACAATTAATAACTGACTTAAGAAAAGAGTGGGACAAGTTGGAAAATGTGAAAAAAACCCATCCTTATGTAAAATGAAAAACAACTTTTTACTTTTTAGAGGTGTGCATTTCCTTTCAAAAACAATGATAAATTGGCAGGAAACCACATACAGGTTGAAATTAATGTCCACTACTAGATGTATCTAAGAAATATAAACATTTCTTTCTACTCTCAACATTACAAAACTCATCACTGAAAGACTTGACTATAAAACACTGATTTGTCAAATACTGTCACATTCTAATTCTAAGTGGCTAATTAATACTTGCTAATTAAATAGCACTTTGGTGCCTTATCCTTAGAGGTTGCCATAGTAAGCTATATGTGTGAAAACACTGCTAATCAATGCCAACAAATTTAGTGACTGCTAAACCTATGCTTCCTAAGTGCCAAAGAGTGTGGTGAGGTTTAAAGGGAGAAGAAAAAAAACCTTAGAGGTCTAATTTGTGAAGCTCTGAAGAGAGTCAACTTTGTGCAACACCCTTAATCACAGGAGACAAGCATATTCATCCTCATTGTTATGCAACACAGTATGGAAGACAAGTATACTCATCCTCATTATTCTTTCCTTCCTGTCCATTTTCAAGCTCCAGTTCTCTTTAAAATCCTCCAATATCTTTCTCTTTTTAAAATGCAAGTTACATCTTTGCCCAAAGATGAATTCTGACGTTAAATTCTAAGTTCAAACCAAATCTGGTCACTGAAATCAGTGGAGTGATAAAAAACAATGGAACAAGTTAGTTAAGACTAATTTCTATAGGTCTAATCAAAGCATTACTAGTTTTTAAACCAACAATGCATTTATTATCCACATATTTCTACTCAGAAAGTAAAACAAGAATAATTTTGGCATCTTTGATGTCTGTTAAAAAGCTACCTTTGGCCCCACTCTGGAAGCCACACTGGGTCCCACTCTGGGAGAAAGATAGCATATAAATGTAATAAAAACAAACTGAAAAATTAGAATCAACCTTCCCTCAAGTTTAAATTTTCTCAAATCTGTTTTGTATTTTTCAGAATCAGGCCAATGTGTGTAAGTTGATAGAATTTCCAGATCTCCATTAAATACTAACTTCAAGTACAAGACCATCATGGAATCATAAGCAAAACCCAATCAAGACTGGTCTCTGACTTTGTTCCCACTTCCAAAGAATTAACATGAAAATTTCAGCTGGAAGCTGGGCTTCCCGCTTAATCTTGTTAAATGAAAGTTCCTTGGAAAACCAGGTCAAATTCCAGAATGCACTGAATGTAATTTTACTCACATCCCCCCCCCAACGAGTGATTAAACTAATTTTACCTGTATTTTATGATCTGGCCCTTGAAAGTGTTATGGATTTTATTGTTTTATTCCTGTATAGTGCCATGCATATCAATGTGTGAATGAACATTCTGGTCTCAGCTCTCCCAGTTTGCTCATTTTGAATTAAGCCAAGCAGAAATTATAAGAGCCCTCTCAAGCACTCTAGTTTACTAGGCAGCAATGGGATCTATTTTTCTTTCTTTCTTAAACTTTGAAAGGGTGGCTGGAAAACAAAGCACTATTTCCAACTTGCCTGCCCCACTTCTTCCCAGCTTAGGGGTGAGGATGCAGAAAGAGGACAATGTTGCTGAAGTCCAGAAGTTCGCTTTCCACCCAACCAATGTTTTTAAACTTTTGTTGTTGTTGCTCAAAGTCATAAAAAATCAAAGAAAGAATATGGGACACAGAGTGACTCAATCACACCCTGTCTGCTCATCTTGTGTTAATCTGCTAACATTCCCTAACATTATGCAAAGTGCGCTGGAAGACCTCTTTTGCTGCCAGACAGTCCCAGTGCTGTCCAACTTCCAACAGCTCTTGCCTCACCCAGAAGGTAAGGCTTTTGTAGCTTGACATTAGTTGACTGATGGGTGAGTCATAGCAACAGAACTGTGACAAGGCTTACTTTTTTCTGTCTCAGGCCCTTTCTGCACCTTACCTTGATAGCGCGATGAACCAGAGCCCTCACAATATTGCTAATATTGCAAGAGGCTCAGTAGAGACCCCCTTGCAGTCCGCATACAGCAGAGCATTGGCGAGAGAGCACCAGTCCCCGCCTGGTGGCTTGTCCGCATGTCAGCATCCTGGGCCATGCCTAGGTCCCGCCCTGTCCCCGCCCCACCGCCCCTGATTGGGCAGTGGTGTTTCTTTTTTTTTATTTTTTTGCCAGCTATCGTACTAACGTTAGCACGATAGATCCTGCCAACAGGCTGTTTCGTACTATGTTGGTAACGTGCTAACGTGCTAACGATAGCGCCGGGTTTTTCTTAAAAAAACACAGTCAGCCGGACTCCAGGGGCTGCTGTCGTCTCGAGTGTGAGTGGCGACGCAGCCCCCGGGGTGGCCTCTCGTGGTGACGTGTCGTGCAGTGTTCCCTGCTGCGATGGGGGCAGCGGCCGGCCTGCTGCTGGGCGGAGCGTCCCCTGGGAGTTGCTGCACGAGGGACAGGCAGCAGGGACTGCCCACACTCCGCCCACTCCTGGGTCCTTCCGGGAAGCACACCGGATGACGGCTCCGCAGGCCCTCTGGTCACACGACCGATGCATGAAAGGGAGGTTGTTTTCACCTTTCAGGCAAAAATAAGAAAACGCGCTATCAGCACTATCCGTGGCTGTGATAGCACCTGGTTCGCCAGAACGTCATGCGATACAGCGGCTCGTGAAGGGGGGAGGGAGCATGCCTAATACGCTTTAAAAACACCATGCGAAAAGGGCCTCAGACTGGAACGGTAGCTACCCAATCTGATCAGGTGCCCTGTCACTTCACACATAACTCTGTCTCCTCCCCTTACAGCACCACCTCTGTGTAAAGGGTGAGGCCTTTCAATGGTTATTTAGAATCCCTTGATAGTTCTATGGTAGCACGCTTCTGTGTCTTTAAATACTGTATATTACTCAGCCAGGTCAGTATTTATAAAATTAAATTGTGATATTTATTAATATAACATAACCAGAACAAAGTATGGGAGTTCAAATGTAGGTCAAAGCTAATACAGTTCTTTAGGAGTACTTTTGGCCAGTTTCCTTATATCTTTAAACTCTCACATAAGCACAAGTAACACAAACAGCCTTTTGGCTACACCCTCACCAAAGGCTCAACCCTCAATTTAGGTCACACATTCTGACTAGATTTTATAACGGTTTAACTACTCTTTTGCCTCACTCTAGGCTTCCCTGAGAATTAAATCCCTTCCACTCAGACAGCGTCCCTGGCTGAGGAACTTTATTCCAGAGCTCTCTCTGACTGAAGGACTGACTTTAGAGCTCTCCCTCACTGAAGACTGACAAATTACAAACAGTGCTTGCCTTTATATATTTTTCTCTCACCTACCAGCCCCTCCAACATACTGTGGGCTGGGTTTCTCTCCTGAAGAGCTATTCTGGTTGCCTGGCAACCAAGTGCTAGGCTGCTCTGGCACACAGGATAGCCACACCCCTAGAATTCTGCCTTAGCAATGTAAACCTTTACATGCGTTGACACACATGCTGATAAAGAAATTATTATTTAGACAAATTGCAGTCTCATTTTGACTGCAAAAGTTTGTTTGTTTGTTTTGATTTACTATGCACATAAAAATGCTCAACTTCCTGGGGAAGGGGGAACCCTCACTAGCTTATATTGTTTTTTGCTGTATACTTGGGGAAAGTACAGAAAATGCAAAACTAAATTGCATCTGTACTCCTATGCAAACAAGCCAAATGTTAACATAGTAGGAAAAGAAACTTGGGCCAACTGAAGCTGCAGCTGCATGTGGTTTTGTTGTGCAAAACTGATTATTTTGCATATTTTTGTGCAACATTTCTGTTGTGCAACACTACTGTTTTCTACATAGAAAATTGCAAGGTTGCACAACAAAAATATTGCACAAAAATGTTGCACAAAATCCAGCAACACTGCACACAAAATAGGTGTGTAGTTTTGTTGTGCAACATTGTTCTCCGTACATTTTTGTTGTGCAACTTTTTCATATAAATGTGTCAAAAAATAGCTGTGTGGTTTTGTTGTGCAACACCACTCCTTTTGCATATTTCTGTTGTGCAACATTGCTGTTTACTACATTGAAAAAGTAATTTTGCAGAAAATACACACATGGCTTCCTGAAAGCAGTGCTTTCCATACTGAAAGCTGCACAGTTTTCAGGGAAGACTGAATAGTTCTCAGGAGGAGCTAAATTTCAGAAAACGGTGCAGCTCTCTTGGAAAGCTCCATACATTTTATGGAAAAGCTGTACAGTTTCCTGTCATTGCAGGGGAAAAAATTCCTGAGTATCTCAAAACTTCAGGATGAAAAACTGTTTCACTGTTCTCAACATCTGTTGGAAATTAATTTACCATTCCACTAGCCCACTTCTGATGACACCATTATTTTTGACCGTAATTAGGACAAGCAGGTCTGAAGTGGAGATCCTGCACTATCCATGAAGATGTGCCAAATGACTCGCAATCCTGAAAAAATGTGATTCCCACTCATGCAAAGACCCTCTATGGATAGGAGAGGGTCTCTGCTTCAGAATGTCACTCTGAAGACACTAAGGATGATTGAAAAGAACAAGGCAAAGGGGTATGCTAGCACATTCCGCTTGTACTGTTTAATCAGCATGCAATGGGTGCAGGCTCTGCAAGAAAGGAACTTGATGGACCTTGTTTCTATTACTTGTTGGTATACAGAGGAAGAGAAAATAAATGTTATGAAATATTGAAACATGCTATTGACAGCACTAGAAGCAATACAACAGCATGGAATGTAAACGACTCAGAGGGTATTTCTTTGCTGTATGTTCTAATAGGATTTTTGTGCCTCATGCCACCTTTATTTTTAATCTCTGCAATGAATAGGCAGTATTAACTCATTCAAAATGTCTAATTAAAACTACATTAAAATAGATTAGATTTGGGCCCTGCTTTGCTGGCTGGAGTTCAGCCAGCAGTAATTTTAATATCTTATGTCTGATAGAACATACTAAAATCATTACTGGCAAAAATCCTGCTACCAAACTCCCAAAAGATTTGAGCAGTGTTTAAAAGAGTGAGCTTTGCTGAGACTCCAAGAAAGAGGAATTGTTCTATCATTGGCATGCAGCTGCCTTGAATAGCGATCTGTGTACCTTAGTGTCAGTGGTACAGAAAGATAATTCAGAGCCTGGACATAATGGTCTTCAGGGACTCCCCACCCCAAGACATCTGTGTATATTAGTTCAATTGGACAGAACAGAATTAACATTTTTCTTCTTCTCCTTCAAACCTCAACATCGTGCTTCTAAACTACTTCAAAATTCCAAACACTGCAACTAAAAGAAAACAGAAAGAAACAATGAAAAAAACTGTTTGCCAGTTCTGACTTTTTTTCTCTTTTTCAATTTTTTTTTTTTAGAGGCAGAACAGTACAACCATGATGTGGGGTTTCAGTTTTAAACTCAATTAAATCATAGTACCATATATCTATCTATCTATCTATATCTATCTATTAATATATATAGGAATATATACATACACACACACACACACACACACACATATATATATATTCAGATGGTACTATGATTTATATATATAAAACACTATATATCTATATATATCTATAGCTATATATACAAAATATTATATTTATATGCCACCTTTTCCTGACAGTGGGACCAAAGGTGGCTTCCATAAAAGTTAAAAACATTAATAAAACATTGGAAGTAATTAAAAACATTAGAAAAACATATAAAATCATAAAAACCCACAAAATGTAAAAAGATCTTGATAAATTAAAAGTTAACTTTTTTTACATATACAGGAATAAAATGGAGCTCACTTCTGCTAACCTCATGATGAACAAACACATTTACTTGGAGATAAGACCTATTTTGACCCAGAAAAGAATAAGATATTTTTAAAATAAAAATAATAAAATAAGCAGTTGAAAATATCAACAAGCCCAGAAGATTGCTCCTTGACTATAATTTTTTTAAAAGAAAGAAAATGTTCTGAAATAAGCAGCACATACAGGCACAAAACCAAAGCAAGCCAAGAAAAAGCATGAAGTGGTTTTGATTTCGTGTCTTACAAACAAGGCAAAAATGTGTGACTGTTGACAGCTGCTGGTCTTAAAGGCTCTAGAACACTATGTTGTCCCTTTGGCACACCATCTGTTGCAACTCAAACAAGCTTCCAGTCTTGGAGTGTAAGGAAACTACAAAATCTACCCAAGTTCTGTAGCTTGTTCCCAAACCTGACTGGCCTGAACTTTGAGCAGAGAGTGTTTTCATTATAATCCCTAAGCATCTGTCTCATCCACAAGCCAGTGTGAAGGTAATTGAGCTGGACTACCAGAGCTTGGATTATTATCAGTCTCATGGCCTGAAAATACATACATTAAGTAAGGAGAGAACACTGTAGCTTTTATGAGGTTTGTTTAGCCTTCTGACTAATTCTGAATGAGAAGAAAAGAAATTTCTGGGTAAAAAAAACCAACAACCTCAAATCTGAAGTCCCATTTACCAAGGAGTTCCATTTATGTTCCTCCAAAGGAATGGAAATTGGGGTGGGGCTCCACAGATTGCCAACCTGGCAAAGCAGCATAGCTCTTCACACTTCTGATCCAATCAGGAGAACAATTTGGTTCATGGTTGGGGTTGGGACATGACCTTGAGGGGGAGAGGAAATTTGCTCTCTGCCCCAATTCCAGAGCTTTTATTGTAGTCTGCACATAGCCCAGCCTTAGTGCCAGCTCAGACTTCAACAGCCCACAGTCACTACTACCAGGATTTTCAGTGCTGGGTAAGACTCCAGTTTTGGGAAGGATTTTACTTGCGGGAGTAATTGAGCAACATGCTGACACAGTTTTGGTTGTTGTTGCTGCTGCTCCTGCTGGTACTGCAACTAGTACAATTATTATCCAACATTTCCTCATTGAAACTGCCACTATTATTATCATTATCATTGTCATTATCATTATTATCATTCCTACTCTACCTCTTCCCCAGTTTGGGATTCAAAGTGGCTTACAACAGATTAAAAAACACACTGTTAAAAATTCAAAACTTACAAAAGTTAAGCTGAGATTAACAATAAAAAAATTAAAACCAGATTAAAACATACATCATTAAACACATGCATGCATGCACACACATACATACATAAGCACAACACTTAGCAAGATCCAATGCATTGTTCAGGTGAGGCAAGCCCTATATAGTCATGTATCAAATGCTTGTCAGTATAGAAAGGTCTTTACTTGTCTTTGAAAATAAAGTAGGAGGGCTTCAGTCTAAAAACTTGTCCGCACCTTACCTTTTTGCAGAGGTGGGGTGCGGCGCTCATGCAAGAAGCCTTCAGAGAAAGGCTTTCACGTCCCTGCTGCTTGGGCTCCGCAGCAGCTTCCTGGTCGAGCGAGCGCCACGCCCACACCCCGCCTCTTCCTTCCGCAGTGCAGCCTGGGAGCTGTAGGCTGCACTGAGGGCAGGAAGCACGACCGGCCCAGCTCCAGAGGCTCCGCAGGGCAGGTAAGTTGGCCCCAGGCCCCTGACCAGTGCGCAAGCGTGCACCATTTTCAGCTAAAAGCCGAAAATAAAAAGGTGCATATGCGCTGCGCATGACGCTCTTGAGCATTGCGTAAATGGGAGTGCGTCATGCAGACCACTCCTCACATTTACGCAATGCTCCAGGGGCTCTTTCACTTAAGAAATGCCGTGCGATAGGGCCCTAACTTCTCTGAAAAGGGAATTCCAGAGTCTGCATAAAAATGCAGACTGAAAAGATACACATGTAAGAACACACTGCATACAAAACATATTTATCCTTCCCAGTGGTACCTGTGACTGTCGCTAATCTTTTGCATGTGTAGTTTGCCTGTCACAGCTTCACTACATGGCAGGAACAAGCATTGGGACAGATGCATTTGGGAGTAACAAGGGAGAGAATCTCCATTTTGGGGGATGTAGCTTCAAGGGATCAGCCTGGATCAGCTGTTCGTGTGCCATATACACACTAATGGAACAGAAGGAATCCATATCATTACTCCATATCCTGACAGGCCCTGTCTCCTTTCACATCAGGGGTGGGCACAGTGTGTGACCCTTGCAGCTATCCCAACCCCTCCCATTCTTCAAAAATTTTTAAAAATGAGGTGGTTTTGGGGGACTCAGCTTTACCTACCCAAGTCTTCCACACACACTTCAGCAAACAAACAAACAAACAAACAAATAAATGGTAAAAATTGGCCAAAACTGAACACAGAAATGACATGACATCATTTCTGGTCTCACTGGGCTTGTAAGGGCAGCCCGTGAGGGAGGGGAGGTGCTGGAATAAAACTTGGCCTGTGCCTCCTCTGCAGTTGCCCATCCCTGTTCTACGCCTTGTTCCCCTGACAAGTGAGCTGTAGAAGAAGACTGGTCATTTGACTACTCGCTCACCAGATCTGTACCCTATGCCATGCCAAGTGTGGTTGTGCTGTTGGTATGTAATGAACAACATAAAGTAGCCAGTTATAACCCTTTCCAGGATACATATTGTAAATGTATTTTCTTCCTGCCTTACTCTCCCCATCCCAATGAGCACTGACGGTGCAAACAGGTCACTGAAAAAAAAATATGTGGTAGCCTAATCCAGCTTTTCATTTAGCAAACATAACACATTTTTCTGTAACCAATTTAATCCTTTTAGAGCTCCAGACAGCATCACTGCTGTCACTTGATTTATACAAACACTTATTCATCATACTTAGACCAAATGTCACCCATGTCAATGATTGATGAGTTATTTACTGCCCAGCATCTTAGATTTGTTGTCCTGTAGCACATTCAGACCATCGTCCTGTAGAAATGCAATATGTTTTTCCACATTTTAAGAAATACTAATAGGTCTGCCACTGCTTGATGAGCATTCCATCTTTTCTGAATCCATTCTAAAATGTACTCTGACAGATTTGTTACTTCACTACGTCCTTCATTTAAAGGGTGAATAAGATTTCCTCCAGTTGCAACAGTATCTGTTAGCAAATATTGCTGTGTCTTAGTCTAGTTGTTACTGTGTCTGTTAGCAAACATTACAAATGGAACAAAAATGTTACTATTTTCTGTGTTAGCATTTGTTGATGGTGATATAACTGAAAGAAATACAAATACTATAAGCCAAATAACATAAAGTGGATTTCTAGTGTATTTATATCTAATATAGTCATTCATGCAACAGTTATTTCTAGAACTACTGTAATTCAGTATATATGGGGCTGACTTTGAAGACAGTTTGGATGCTTCTACTCCTGTAGAATATAGCTGCCTTGTTGCTTGTAAGGTCAGACGTTTGGACAACATATTACACATTCTGTATCAGATACTAACTGTTTGCCATGGAAACTTGCAAGCCATCTTGTGACACTTTAGGACAAACAAGGCTGAGTTGCCATAAACTTTCATAGACTGTAGCCCATTCCATCAGTTTATTCGAAATACAACTTCTTTTTTAAGACGCCACAAGACTCTTTGTGGGCCTGCTGCAACAGACTTAATACACACCCCAAAGTGGTTGCCAGTGTGTTTCAAGCACAGTTAATAAATATCTCCCCCACCTGGAAATACCTTGGGTGCAAGTTATATAACATTTATGAATCTGCCCAGGCCTTCCTAAATGCTTATTTTTCATAGGTAAAATTGACAGATTGGTGAGCCCAAGAAGCATGGCCTTTTCAGTGTTACAGTTGGCCCTCCATATTCATGGATTCTGTATCCACGAATTCAACCAACCACAGCTTGAAAATATAGTATTCTTCCCTACTCCCCAAAAAATCCAAAAAGAAAACTTTGATTTTTGCCATTTTATATAATGGATGCATTTTACTACAGACTCATTGTACATAATGGGACTTGAGCATCCATGAATTTTGGTATCCATAGTCCTCTTAGCATATATTGAGGGCCCACTGTATTCCTGTTACTGAGGAACTTGTATCTTGCTACCTTACTTGCTATTTCTAAATGGGACTTAAGGAACAGTTGTTTTGATCTGCTTTTAAATGACTCATTCATATTTGAAGAATTCTTTTGGTTGTTATTTTATTGTTATTCCTGAACATTCCATTACTGGATTATTGATATTTTATTTTCATAATTTTCATTCATTACTTTAAAAAAAACGGTATTGAATGTTTTTCTGACTGGAAAGTCTTTACATAAATACAAAAAGTACATTTATAGAATTATGAACTGTAACTGAACCATCAAAAAGAAGTGGAATTCTCAGCATTCATCAAAATGTACAACAGGAAATCATAATTAGAGGCGATGTACAGATTTTTTTTTTTGTCTTGAATTCTGTTTAATTAACTGTGCCCAAGATGATGAACAATGAGGATGATTTGACTGGAGTCTTAGTGAAAAATTAATTTCTTCTGAAAATACAACTGAATTAATAATATTGGCTTTCCCTGTTTTAATCTACAGGATTGAGTGAATATATATACGGAGCTGTGAAGTGAATGATCCATCTAGCCCAATATGACCCAGCTTGATAGACATCATTTTTTTTCCAAGTTATGAGATTTCTCCTAGCCATACCACTTAAAATCTTATCACCATGAAAGGATAAAATCTGAAATGCTCTGAATTAGAAACGGGTGCATTAATAGTACAGCCAGCCCTCCATATCCATGGATTTTGTATCCACAGATTCAACCAACCATGGCTTGAAAACATTTTATAAGATATCCAAAAGCAAACTTTGATTTTGCCACTTTATATAAAGGACACTATTTTACTATACCACTGCACATAATGGGACTTGAGCATCCATGAATTTTGGTATCTATGGAAGGTCCTGGAACAAAACCCTAGTGGATACTGAGGGTCCATTGTAGTTGAAACTGTAAATGCATTCCAGATTATCTGGAGGAAAGCCCCAAGATCCCATCCCCTTGAAAGTGATAATCATGCTTGCATTTGTGTGTGTGCGTGTGTGTGTGTGTGTGTGTGTGCACGTGCAGGTGCACTTATTTTTGTACCAGCACTTGGAAGTTGTAACATGAGAATGGGGAAGGAAATGCATTACTTGGATGTGACAGGTCCTTACTTCTCCCAGATTGGTGTGGTCGTTCCCAATCTGATAAGGTGCCCTGTCTTTACCACACAGCTCTGCCTCCCCCCTTGTAACACCACTTTGGGTAAAAGGCTTTATTTAGAATCACTCATAGAATCATAGAGTTGGAAGAGACCACAGGGGCCATTGAGTCCAACCTCCTGCCATGCAGGAACACACATCAAAGCATTCCCAATAGATGGCCATCCAGCCTCTGCATAAAAACATCCAAACAAGGAGACTCTACCACACTCCGAGGCACCATATTCCACTGCCGGACAGCTCTGACCATTACGAAGTTCTTCCTGAGGTTCAGGTGGGATCTCCTTTCCGGCAGCTTGAATCCATTGCTTCTTGTCCTAGTCTCTGGAGCAGCAGAAAACAAGCCCCCTCCCTCCTTGACATGACATCCCTTCAAATATTTAAACATGGCTATCATGTCCCCTCTTAACCTTCTCTTCTGCAGACTAAACATACCCAGCTCCCTAAGCCGTTCCTCATAGGGCATGGCTTTCAGATCCTTCACCATTTTGGTCATGGTCTTTTGGACACACTCCAGCTTGTCAATATCCTTCTTGAACTGAGGTGCCCAGAACTGGACACAGTATTCCAAATGAGGCCTAACAATACAGAACAAAGTGGTACCATTACCTCCTTTGATCTAGATACCACACTCCTATTGATGCAACCAAGAATTGTGTTGGCTTTCTTGGTTGCCGTATCACACTGCTGACTCATGTTCAGCTTGTGATCTATAAAGATGCCTAGATCCCTTTCACACATACTGCTATACAGCCACGTGTCCCCCATCCTATATTTCTGCATTCCATTTTTTCTACCTAAGTGTAATACCTTATATTTGTTTCTGTTAAAATTCATTTTGTTAGCTTTGGCCCAGCTCACCAATCTGTCAAGGTCATTTTGAAATTTGATCCTGTCCTCTGAGCCATTAGCAACCCCTCCCAATTTGGTGTCATCTGCAAATTTGATCAGCATGCCCTCTACTCCTTCATCCAAGTCATTGATGAAGATGTTGAATAGCACTGGGCCCAGGACAGAACCCTGTGGCATCCCACTAGTCACTTCTCTCCAGGATGAAAAGCAGCCATTGGTGAGCACCCTTTGGATTTGGTTGGTCAACCAATTACAAATCCACTTAACAGTAGCCCTGTCCAGCCTGCATTTTACTAGCTTCCTTGCAAGAATGTAATGGGGAACTTTGTCAAAGGCCTTACTGAAGTCAAGATATTCCACATCTACAGCATTCCCTTCATCTATCAAGCTTGTAACCCTATCACAACAAGAGATAAGATTAGTCTGGCATGACTTATTTCTGAGAAATCCATGTTGATTTTTAGTGATTACGGCATTGCTTTCTAAGTAATTACAAACTGACTGTTTAACTTAATAATATGCAGGTCAAGATTGATAAATTTCCTCAGTGCATTTTTTAGACAATATAACAGGTAACTCCCTGCTCAGAAATAGTTCAATTTTATCTTTAAACTTTCATATAGGGCACAAGTATCATATAACAGCCCTTCGACTAAACGACCACCAAAGGCTTAACCCCCCCAGTCTAGGTCACACTGTGTGACCAGATCATACTAGTGTTTAACTACTCTTCAGCTTCTCACTAGGCTTCCACTGAAAGTTAAACCTTCCAAAACAATCACACTCTCTGACTAGGGGACTCTGTTCCCCAGCTCCTTGCTAGGCACTGAAGGAATCCAAATACCCACAGGTCCTTGGCTTTACATAACTTTTTCTTTCAGCCACAAGCCCCTCCCACACACTACTGGGCTGGGTTTCTCTCTTGAGGTGCTGTTCTTATTGCCTAGCAAACTGCTTCCAGGCTGCCTTGGCAGCACAGATACCTCACCCCGAGAACTTCATCACACTGGGGAACTTTGCAATTTGCCTGCTCCTTCCATATCAGTCATGACCCACTGTGCTCCTAATTAGCACACTTTACATTTATTTTCAAGAGCAGACTACATGTTGTAGAAGAAGAAGACACAGTGGCCTAAATCCAATTATTGTTTCTGTATTGTTGCTGAATGCCTATAAGTTGTTTCCAGCTTATGGTAACCCTAAGGCAACCCTATCAAACCTAAGGCAAACCTATGACAGAGTTTTCTTGGCAAGATTTGTTCAGACGATTTGCCTTCTTCTGAGGCTGAGACAGTGGGACTTGCCCAAGGTCACCCAGTAGGTCTCCACAGCCAGCAGGGCTTTGAACTCTGGGCTATCTCCGCACTACACTCTGACAGCGCTATTATTCAACTTTCAGCATTCTGGGGAACTCTGGCATTTGTGGTTTACAAACCAAAGACTTCTCTGGCTGAGAATTCTAAATGCCGCTCCCTAAACTGCAAACCTCAGGATTCCATAGAATGTTGAAAGTGGAATAACAGCACTGTAGCAGTGTACTGTGGAAATGGCCCTGGTCTTCAGAATTGTAGTCCAATAGTCAAACAACTACACCACGCTGGGTCTCTAGAATAGACTCACTGAATCAATGGGGACTTTGTAAGTTAACTTACAGTTATGTAAATTTATTGATCTAATTACTCTAGTTGGAACAACTGAATTTATGCCAAAAGCAACAAAAAAACAGAGCCAGCAGTGCTCAGGAATAATTTCTTTAGGTAGAGAACAACTTTGCAACATGGCCCTGCTCATAGTTGTTCCATTCCATGTGTAACCAATCTTGTTCTTACAGACTGAATTAGCATCATTATTACAATTAAGAAGAAAACCATCACACCAGGAGTTACCAATATAAGATATTTTAATTACCAATCGACCTTTCTATTTCTCTTTCTGAAGGGAGTTGTTGGAGCATGCTTCACATGTAACTGTTCAGCATGATCCAGGAAAGGAGCATTTGGTCCAGAGAGGTTGGACAGCCCCCTTGGATTTATTGGCTTATACTCCTGACTTTTAGTCATTTTTTTCAGGACTCAGGTGTGAAGGGGAAGAAGCCAGTTTCCTCTAAAGGACAACTTACATGTCCACTCTAAAGAAGTGTTTGCTATTTCTGCTCACATCTGCATTTGTAGTTTGTCTCTTGTTCTTCTGGGCAACTACAAATGATGCTGCTGATATTTACATTCTCATGCTAAAAGATTCTGCTATTCTAAAGCCATATGCATCAAACCAGTCAGATGGTTAAAAGTATTGAAGATTACCAGTATCTGTTATATTCTTACATATGTCTACAAGTCAATGCCTTATTTATGAGTATTCAGTTTCCTGCTGATATTTGCTACCATATTTGTCCCTTCCTTCTCATTGCCCTTTTAATTAGAAGGGGCTTTGTGCAAACACAGTTGGACTTTCTGTAGCTAATACAGACCATATCTTCCTTCTCTTGCTGTAAATGTCAAGTTACTATAGGGTTATACTAATGAATCATGAAAGAACCTTTTAAATTTGTGTGTGTGTGTGCGCGCGTGCACACACACGTCTATACACATACCCACAGAAACATGCACACCCACAGATGCACACACACATACACACACCAGCTGGAAGCCTTTATCTTATTCCCTAGTCGGTGTGTTCCCTCAGCCATACAGTAGAAAGGCCTCATCTGTTTTGATAAAAATGAAATACTGATTGCTCTCCTTTAGCTTCTTTTAATTCCCTTTGTTTGAGCACTTTATGTTTCTGGCTGCCTGGTTTGTAATTATAGACAGATGTGGCAGAATGGCATATTTGGTGCACTAATTATGCAGAAAAGCGCTAACACATTCCTTTTAGACACAGCTCCTTGTCCCTGGGACGTAGTGTCAATTCTCCTACATATACTGGAGACCAGCAGCCTAATTCTTTGACTCACATATGTTCAGCAGCCTGTAAATCCTATCAGTAGCTCCAGTTATTAGTGTTGCTAAGACATTAGAGGCAGTGAATAGAAGACAGAAAAAAAGAAAGACAGAGGGAGAGAAAGGGAAAGAGAGACTGAGAGACCAAGTAGGTGGATGCATGTATGAACCCATGGTGGAAACATCCAGGGATGGCGGTGGAATGCAACAACAGCATCCACCGGCAGTGCAAGACGAAAGGCCAGTGATGGGGGGGGGCACTGCCAGAACTGGGCAGATGTTCCAGAGATGGAGAAGCATTACAGTGCCTATTGTGGTTTCTTCTCCAAAAATGGAAAAGTAAAAGTAACAAGCAACACAAGCAGCTTTTTAAATACTGCATAGCATAACAGCTGTGAATTATATTTAAACACTGCAACAAATAACAGAAATGAATTGCTTGTAATAAATGACGTCCCAAGCTCACAGGCGCAGCAATTGCCAGAAACATGCTGAGCTCCCGCCATAAACTGGAATTGAGCTTGAATGTGGAAGGGGGAAAGTCAGTGTGAGAAGAGGTATTCCCAATATTATGGGATACTCAGTCCCCGAAATTCAACGAGATTTATAGTGTTCCTTCATGACAATGTGGAGGGATGATTCCCCCCTCCCGTGCTTTCAGGTAATTATTCAAGAATTGATTGCAATTTTGAAAGAGAGGGAGAAAGTAGGCATTATTATTATTATTATTATTATTATTATTATTATTATTATTACTGTACTGTTTTAGTTGTAGCAAAGTTTTGAAGAAGATGACAATTTTTCTCAAATATATTCATATGCACAGAAAGTGCTCTGTAATAGAAAGGAAGCATTTTTCTGTGTTACAGGAAGAAGCCTGAACATATTAATTATATGCTAATGAATTAACCCAAGTCCATACTTTGAAGAGATGTTGTCATTCAAAGGCATTAGGCATTTCTGAAACAGCTCATTTTTGCAATCTGAATAATATATTCTTTATGGATCATTAGGCATTGTGCTAAATGATTTATGGTTCTGTACATAATAGCTAGATCCTGATGACTGAAAAAACAAACACACCTTCAAAAGTCAATTGAAGCTCTTCTAACGCACAGCAGTTGTTCTAGAATACATTGTATAAATTTTTACCAAAAGGGACAGTCCTTGTTCATTTTTGAAAGTAAAAGTCAGTTCTGCACGAAAGTATGAATATTCAAGCATGAGCAGTACCTCAAAGAAAAAACAACATGAGGATTTATTATTATTCTCATCTGACCTAAAAACTCATGCTTTCAGGAAGATTGGGTCAATAATATACATATGCACAGTGGCAATCTGATGTGCTGGTTGTATGTATTTTAAGTACCCACATTCACATTAATCAAGTCTCACAGGAACTGGTTATTTATCTTTCCAGAAAAATGCATAATGTATGGTATATTCTCATGCACCTTATTCATAGCTCAGTGGGATATGAAGCCAGTTGTCAGTGACAATGCTGAAAGCCCTGGTGCTTGTATCTGCTAATCCCATGCCTACAGGCTAAAGCATTTGCAACAAGGCTTCATCTGATGATAGGAATACATATGGAGAATGGGGGAATGAATAGTTAGGCAACAGGGGAGGGGGGGCTTTCAAATACCTACACCATTTTGGCCTTTGAAGATCAACACCAGCACTTGAAATTAACAATGTCAGAAGAGCTCTGCCAGATCAGACCTATGGTAAGTACCAGCTAGTCCAGCATGGTGTTTCACAAAGACCAACCAGATCTTTGTCAGAAGCCAAGAAGCAGCACATGAGCATAATAACATCCTATTAATAAATAACATATTGGGCCTGGAATCTGAAAGTTGGTGGAAATTAATGCTACCCTTTCTGCCTGCGATACTAATTAACACCTGGACCATTGTATTATTAGGCCAGCAGAAGCCCCCACACACGTCGGCATATGGGTGTCATATATAGCAAAGAACTTTTTAAAGCACATCCAGTGATGGCATAATCACAGTAGTGAAAAATTGACTTTGCTAGATTTCCTCTTTTCAGGAAACACACATTCTTCTATCACAGATGTCTTTGGTGTGACCAGATGCAAAGAAGGATAGCTCCTACTTGTTTTAAAAACCACACAAAACAGTAATTAAATATCAGATATTGCAGTGATTATGGAAAGTGTACTTCTATTGCTTTCATAATCATTGCAATAGCTGATGCTTAATTACTGTTCTGTGTGATTTTAAAAAGATGTTGGCATTTTCCTTCTTTGCATTTGGTCACCTCCCAAAATGTGAAGGGTGTGCTTCTGTACCAAGAGCATCAGTGTGCTATAGTGATTGAGCGTTGGACTACTGACTTTGGAGACCGGGGTTCAAATCCACAGTTGGCCATGGAAACCTGCTGAGTGACCCTGGGTGAGTCACACTCTCTTCGGAGGAACGGAAAGGCAAACGCTCTTTGAACAAATCTTGCCAAGAAAACTCCATGACATGGTTGCTAAAAGTCAGAAGTGGCTTGGAGGTACACAACAACAAACTTCTGTAGCTACTGTTGCTGTCTCTTGAAAATCCCTTGGGGGAAATTCAACAGCAACATTTCAGGCCATGAACGCATACATAACACATTGCAGCTTTCCACTTCCAAACAGGCATGAGCAGGAGTCCTTTCCCCATTATGACTCATGTTATCATTTACATGTATCTATTATTCACGTGCGTACTCCACCAAACATATGTTGAGAACTGTATCCAGAAGTCATGGTAGAATTTAGGCCATCTAGGTAGAAGAAGGAACATAAAAAACAAGCCAAAGTTTAGGGTTCTCAAATATGAAATTTATTGCAAAAATAGCTAAAGTAAACAAACAACAAAGTGTATGTACTACTGATAGTTTAACTCACCTAACAGAGAAAGTAGGAGAGAGGGAAAGAACAAGAACAAACTGGTGTGCAATTTAAATAGAAAATCAGGAACTGATAGCTGAGTAACGAGAAAAGAAGGCAACAAGATTAAGGTAGACCCGTGGCAGCATGGAAAAAAAGGCGGTGGCAAGGGGAGGCATGGATAGCCATGAAAGACTTGGCAATATGCGCAGTTTGAAAGCAAAAGGCATGACCTATATAGGGTGTGTGTGTGTGTGTGTGTGTGTGTGCATATGCCCACATGTGAGACCAGAGTAAAAGTGCCCTATAAGAAGCAGTTATCAACAGCCTTACCTCTTTGTTACATAGGTGCTGAGCACACTGACAACCTAGAAACTGTTTAGTACTGTTTAGCAGCAGCAACAGCAACAATGGCAGCAGTGATGGCAGCATTTATATGCTTGAAATACTAAAATGATAATAAACATTTGTTCACTCTGTTGAAATACATATTTTGTGTTGGATGTCAGTGGGAATCCCTGCAAAAAGGGCTGCAGAGTGTATTGGCAGCAACTGATGTGCAGCACCTTACTGGGCAGCTCCTATGCATTTTCTGCCTACTGCTGAGCACCTCCCAAAGCTGAGCGTTGTACATTATTTTTAGCGTTATTCCCACATTTTTCTCCTGCCTTTTGAACAAGGAGTTCAGGGCAGAGTACATGGGAGCCATTCCAATTTATTCTAACCCTCTGCAGGAGAAGAGCCTCAGCTCAGCAACACCAGCTCAGCCATTCATTAACAGCCAATATTGTTGATGCACAGATGCTTCTGGGGGAGGAGGGGAAGTACACACTTTTTTTTTTAATAAGCTGCCCATCAAGTGGGAGGTATAGCATTAGCAGAAACAAACAAATTAGTCAGGAAAAGGTCAAATCACTTCCCAGTAAACCTTATAAGACTTTTCACTGTCATTAAGTCTCAGCTGAGAGCTTTATAACTTGGAAATATAATTACTGTCAGGAAACATGCCAGAGAAGCAATCAAGAGAAAGCAGAGAGCAGGAGGCCATGTCTAATTCTGACTCTGGTGCTAAAGCCAGTAATATATTCTTCCATTATGGTCAAAATTAGGTTGCTGTTTAGTTCTGAATGTATGGAATACACTCAGATTGATAGGAGACCACAGGCTGACTGATACATGATTATACGTTTATTTGTGTATATTTATAAAAAGGTGGCTCTTCTAACCACAGAAAAGGGATAAAAATAAGAGTCTGAATTAAGATTAATTATCAGATGATGAGCTGAGGATGGCAGTATTTATTTTCAGTTCATCTCATCACTGCAGAAAATCTCTATTTTTCAATGTGTGCATCCAGCAGCTTCTGAAAGAAGTGCAGGAAACTTGGTAATGGGTTGATGGATGACAGGGTGGAAAACATTTTAGCTATTCACTGCAGGGAGAAATAATCAGTGACAAGTGAAAATCTCAGGCAGAGTAATTTCTCCGCAGAGACATGAATACACTGGCAGAGTGTCCCACTGGGTATGCTCTGAGATGTTCCTCCCTTGGATAGAACCATATGTGTGAAAGGGGAGACCTCTGAGACCCTACTGCTCTAAGAGAGGCTGGGGGTGTCATCAGATCTAGTACAGTCTACATTTTCAGTGCTTCCTTAGAGAAGATGCTGTCAAAGGATGACAGTGAAGACAACCCATCAATTTTTAAAAAGTAACAATTTGAAATCAATGTGAGTGTAAGAACAGTATTATTTCTAAACATGTACATTACTGTTTGATTGATTCATCTTGCTTGCATGACAGCTATGTCCTCTGTTTAAACGGAATGTGTAAGCTACCTTCTTTGTGTAGCTACAATGACTCTGGAGATTTAGTCAGTAAAGCCAAATAACATCATGTGTTTAGCCTGTTAGTGCTGAATTACACCAAAGGGAAGAATGGTTTCAATCATCTTAGCAGCATTATATAAATAGCACATTACAGCCATCTTTAAATATCTGAAAGAATGCTATTTAAAAGATGAAGCCAGCTTGTTTTTTTGCTTCTCCAAAGACTAGAACAGAAACCAACAGAGACAAATTACAAGAGATTTCACCTAAATATTAGGTAGAACTTTTTTTCCCCTGTAGGAGCTGTTCAGCAGTGGAATATACTATCCTGGAAGACGGTGGACTCTCTGTCTTTAGAAGTCTTTTTAAAGAGAAGTTGGATGGGCATCTTCCAGGAAAGTTTTAGTTGTGTATTTCTGACAGATGGGAAGTTGGACTAGATGACCCTTGCAGTTCTTTCCAACTCTTAAGATTCTAAGATTTTATGTTTTTATGTTTGGAGTACCATTTTACTATGTGGGATTTTTTTTCCCTATTTGGATTTAGCTTTCAAAAGGAAAACATAACCCAGAAAGGCATGATTCATCTAGGAAATCAATTTGATGAAAAGGTCTGATGGGGAAGGGAAGAATAAATCACTATACAATTTTTCCATCATTCCTGTGGGCTCTAAATTTTTAATTGAAGGAACCAATATAAGCAAGTATGTTTAAAATAAAACAAGCTATAGATATTTAACATCATATATATAAAAACTACATGAAAAGTATGCAAAATGCCCCGGAATTTTCAAACAACTCAGTCAAAAGACTGCCAAGGTAAAGCAAAACATAGCTAACGATCAGTTCAGCAGAAAATGGTTCCCCTTGAATCCGCCATGACTAACACAAGTACATGCTACAGAATACCAATGCAACAGAATGGTTACAAAACCAATCAAAGGCAAGTATTGGAACAGCATATCTGCAGTGATGTATTACCTTCAAGTCTCAAGTCAAGTCTCAAGTCTGGGAGCCAACTTTATACCTCAACCTGTATTCCAGAATTTCTGAACAGAGTCTAATAAAGTCAGTTTTAACAATTTAAGCAGAGTCGGTCCTCCACATTTGCCATTTTGCCATCTGCAGCTTCAGAAGTGGGGAACAGTATCCTTCTTACCTCCCGTTTCTGAAGCTGGAAGATTTTTCAGAACTGGGTAATAGGATCCTTCTTACTCCCCATTACTGAAGCTTCAAAAACTTTAGAAGGAAGGCCCTTCCTTCTCAAGCTGCTGCCTAACACATTTGCTGTTCCCATCTGAGAAATGCACCCTGCACTCTGGGGGTGAGTCTTGTCTTCTGCTGTTAGGAAAAGTTTTAGAAGGCTCCTCTGATATGCAGCAGGGACAGGCTGCTGAGCAGACCTCAAGCCCACCTCAAGCCTAACCCATTTGTTGTTCCCCTTTGAGAAATGCGCCCACACTTTGGGCTGAGACAGATTATCATGTGACCCGTAGGCAAAAAGAGACAGAAGTATTGTTCAAAACCATAAGGTTTCTGGATGAATATGTTATGTTACTGAACCAAGGGCAGCAAGTCAGTCACTAAAAATATACAAGTCTCAAGTCCAGTTGAGTCAAGTCAGTGCATCATTTATTGCCAAGTTGTGTCTAAGTTGAGTCACTTAAGCAACTTAAGTCCGACTTGAGTCCGAGTCAGTCAACTCGAGTCTACATCACTGCATATTTGGCAGTGTCTTCACCAGCCTCCAGTGGGTCTCTCAGCAGTGAAAGACTTAGCAGAACCTCTGCTTGTCAGAGGTGAATACAGGGGAGCTGATGGAGGAAACAGAGCAGGTGTCAAACTTACCTGCACTTGAGGACTGAAGAAGATGGAAGAATACATGTTTTTGTCAGGGTAATGTGAGGTATGCACCTCAGAGCATGTGCAGAGTGCAGATAAGGACGCAGTACCCAGCTGCTACCAAGTGCTCCAGACAAGGAAAAAAATGGTCATGCAGACTCAATAGCGGCCAGCCTAGAAGCAAAAAACATTCAGGCACAAAAAATAGCAGAACGGAAGACATACAGCATGGCCAGAGGCACTACAGAAATAGCCTACAGCAGCATGACCAAAGGCAGATGACCTAAGGCAAGTTATATTGTCACATCTAAGCCTTTTTAAGGGCTTAACCACACCAGGTCCATATCCATAGCAAGCAAACTCATGTCGGATGCTCTCATGAGGCAAGACCTTGCAAGGCAGGCCAGCCAAAATAATCCCTTGCAGCTGTGCTCCCAATGTCACACTTCTCTGTCCACTTAGAAAAACCTTTCTTGGTCACACCCACTCACCCTCTGAATGCCCTGACAGTTTGGGTCTTTTTACTTGAGGCAGATATGTGCCAACAGGAAGAATGAAGTCCTGTTTTGTAACAAAGACTGTTCCTGGTGTCTGCATTTAAATCCCCCCCCCAGTGCCTTCCCAGGCCCCAGGGAAGAAGGGGTGGTGAGCCCTCTGGATGTCCACTGACAAGCACCCATGGCATCAACTTCTGATTGTCAGGGTGGTTTCGAATTAACTGCTTTTGAAAACTAAGGGCTGCTTCATGCATTACGTCTATACCTAAGGAAATAAAGTGTAAACGTGACAAATAGGTGTCTGAAAATGTGTTTGTCATACAGGTGCTCTCATCAGAGAGCTGGAATTGGCTGTAGCTCCATGCTTGAGTGCACGCATGCCTGGTGACAAAGCTCAGTGTTTTACTATGAGATATATAGAATAGCCTTTACAGTAACCTTGACAGAGAGGGAAATGAAGATGTGGAGCTTTGGAGATGTCATAAATCCCTGTTATGGCTACTTGAAAGATAGCTAAATTGTCTTTAGGATTACTTAGGGAGACCTATACATCTTTAATCCTCTTTTTGATCCGCAGTGGTACATATTAAAGAATCACCTTCAGGCCTCTTAATTAGTGAGTATAGCATAAGAATCTAAAGGTAGTTCCTCTTCACATTTATAACCAGGAAATGTAAAAATTCAATTATCTGTGATTCTATGTTCATTTTTTACCCCTAATGGCAATGACAACATCTATGTCTTTTAAAACTGTTTTTATTCCTTATTTATTCTTATGGTTACACAATTCACTAGAAATTGCTACACAAACTTGTCTGACCAAAATCATAATAGGTATATACAAATTACCAGACAATCTCAGAGCTCATCCACAGAGAAAATATGATATAATTGCTCTATTTGTGTATACAGAGGGAGAGGTGTGAAGACCTCATCGTATACCAAGAGGATATGAAGGGATGCATATTTGAAGTCCAGAAAGCTTGCCCTCATTGGCTTGTCTGGTGTCCCTGACACAAAGGATGTGTCCTATCTGAGAGCTGGAAAACTTTTCTTTTCATACAGACTGAGTGAGATGTCAAAAAATTCAGTATTTTGTAGTGTGGGCCTTTCATAAAGTTACAGATGTGGGCATGCTATAACTTATGAATGTGGACCTATGCTAATTTACAGAGAAATACATGGTTACGTGAACTGAAATCAGGACTTTCATTTGGCATTTAGGTGGAAGGAAAACTTGTTAATAGCTACTTCCTGATTGCCAACCCTGCAAGTCATTAATTTTGGTTGTCCGTTATTGCTATTTTAAAAACTTGACAACACTAGGTGCATTCTACAAGTATCAAAATCTAGGTCCTGGAGGCTTCATTACACTGAACACACCCCTCCCTTCTGTGCCATTAATGTCCAGATAGTGGTATAGCTTAAGTATGTGGGAATCAAAAGTATGTGCATAAGACAACTGATCTTACTATATTTCATTAAGTTAGGTTAACTAATTTAAGCATAGGATTAGGACCTCGTTAGGTAAATCAATTTTACAGTGGCATTAAAACACTGATTCTAAAAAGTAATATAATGTAACGTATCTTTCAGTTGTTTGTGAGCCAGCTGACACTGATGCACAATGGGTTTATGTTAGCACATAATAAAATTCAAGGCAGAGCAATTGCCCTAATAAATGTGATCGGAAAACATAATTTTGTGGCATGGCAATAAGAGTATGATTGGTACAAATTAGAGTAGGTAAATACTAGTGCCTTTAGTAGAAACCCAATCAACTCTAAGTGCTGTTGCTTAGCAAGACAATGTGTCATTGCTAAGTTACTGCACACTGGTTTTGTCCATGGGACATTAAGCAAGCCAAGTAAAACAAGGCAATCTAAAATGTATCATTCAGTGGCTCAATATTAGTGCTGTCCATATTAGTTCTATGCAGTGTTGCATAAAGAAACAAACCCTATTCTGAGGGTTACATACATTCTTTACTAAGATTATGCTAGCCATTTCCTTACCAAATATATATATGTGTGTGTGTTAAGAACTACTTCATAAGGAAAAAAGCTAAAGCTAAAAGCTCATTATAAATCCTTTTATATTAAATTTACCGGTCTACAGAGTACAGTGATAAGCTTTCTGACCTCAATCCCTCTGGATGTGACTTCACAAATGAATGCAACTAATGCGCTTTTTGCTTTATGGAATGTGATTCAGGCTAATCCCACCAAAAATGTGATGTGGTGAAGGTGAGGTCATGGACTACAGTCAACAAAGACATGTGCTGATAGAACACATGTGTGTGCAAAAATTAGAGCAGTAATCTAATAGATGTCTGGGGACACACACACACAGACACACACACAAGGAGGAATAAAAAAGTTTAGCTGCATTCAATATGACTGGAAAAATACAATAGTAATAAAATGAGATGGGCAGAAATAAACAGAAATAACATACAAAGAAAAAAATGGAACCACCACCTGCTGAAGAAGGAGAACAAACTATGGAACATTTGGATATGTTATAAATTCTCAGTGAACACTTTATGTCTGTTTTTGCTAAGAAGATAGCTATTAACTCAACAGTAAATTACACTGTGCAAGCCAGAGCATGTTGGACTACAATACGAGTGGGCTGGAGCTAGAAAGACTATTTGCAAGTATTTGTTCACAGGACAAAATGTTGGGAAAAATATTAGACCAGTAAGACTTTTATGCAATTTACTCCTGGTAGTTAAACATCAGAGATCCAGTGTGGTGCAGTGGTTTGAAACCTACCATAATTATTTGTCTTTGCCTGAGAGGAAAAAACCATTCACGATTTATATTCCCACACTGGGCTTTATTATTTGTTAAGCTAACAAATTTTATACAATAAACAAGAGATCAGATGTTTTATTTGAAAAGTGCAATTAATACAGCATCATACATGGAAGTTATTATTTAAATGGGACAAGGGTTTTTGATTAATTAAAACACTTATATCATACCCTACATAAACAGGATTGCACTTGTTGTGCGTGCGGAACTCCGAAGCTGCGGCGCTCGCACTTCCTGCCCCAGCGCAGCCTGGGAAACTCCCAGGCTGCACTGCAGAAGGAAGAGGCGGGGCTCTCGTGCAAGCAGCTGGCAGCTGTGGAGCTGAAGGAACCGGGACACAAGAGCCTCTTGCTGGAGCCTGCCCGCACAATCTCCACACCCCAGCGCCAAGAAAAGGTGAGTTGCAGAAAGGGCATCAGAAAGGGGCATTCTGGACACATCTTGGTGAATGGATTACCCGACTCTGGAACTTACACTGGACACACATAGGATTATTATCAGGGTGGTATACAGTAAGATAATAAAAATAGCAAACATATAAAAGGTCAAATAGTAGAAGCTGCTATAATAAGGGATCTAGAGCAAAATCCTATGCATGACTATCTTAGGCTGCTGGCTGAAATGCCCAGGGAAAAAAGAATCCGTATTCCCCACTGCCCCCCACACTTTGAGTGGCTCGGGGAGGGAGGCGACTTTGCTGGCCCCTCTTTGAGGAGGGACCACATCACCAGCACAACCACTGTTGAGCTGGCTTCTGGGAAAGGGGGCGGGCCAGACGAGATCTTTAAACCTGCCTCTGCCTCCCCCACTGGCCTCTTCTTTGTTGCTGGCCTTGTACATGATGGTGAAGGGGGGGCATTAAGGTATCGGTGTATACCTTTGGCACATGGTGGTGTAGGATACGCCTCTAGAGCTCACTCTCCCGATCATCAGGCAGGGGATGATGAGTGAAGAAAGAGGGCATCCTTGGGGCGGGCCCACAAATTTTATGCCCTCACTTCTGGGCTCTGTGGCAGGTGGTGGGCTTTTCATGAGGCATGCCTTCCAGAGGTGGTCACCCAGGTGGCAACCCAGGATCAGGTGTTTGCCCTCGGGATCAGGTATTCTGATATCATGTAGCCCCCATAAGGTCAAGTTCAATGGCAATGTCAAGTTCAAGGTCAAGTTCAAGTTCATGTCTAAATAGGCAATAAATAATAAAATTGCCCACAGTTCATCCCAAGTCCTGTTGTGTGGTCTCTTCATTTCGAGGGATAGGCAGCCATGGTATTTTCCTAGAGCCGACATGATACCAAATTTCATGCCATATGAAGTGTGGAGAGAGTACTACATCAATGGGGCATCTCTCTGCTTACTTTCAGATGGTTGGGCACAGAAGAGGACCTCAAGTAATGAGGTCTGTGGAGTCCATAAAAGAGGAGTTTCAGTTGGTACACCAATCTGAGTTAACGGAAGGCACTATGAGTTGTGACACTCACAGGAATATGTTGTCCACACCAAGCCACCTGCATCCTGAACTGCAAGCCTTGTCTTATTGGGCCTTGTGACTCTATTCAAACTAAGATGAATCCCATGTCCATCAACAGACAGATTACCTATGGTAAGGGAAAAATAGCTCTTGTCTGGACTAATCTTCTATTAGTGATATAAAACAGCAATTCCTGTTTCATGGGAGGCTGATGAAAGGGAAGAATATAGCTAGATTTCACCAGCATAAGAGTGACACCTTGCTTTACTCATCAGCAGTTTTACATGGATATGAGAAAGAGCCAAAGACAGGATGGAACCCTGCAGGGTCCAGTAGCAGAAATATCATGAGAGTTGTCTCTCAGTATTACTTTTCATTCCTGAGGGCATAGGGATAAATGAACATGAAAGGAGGAAGCCTCATAGTGGAAGAAGCAGGGCAGAAACTGTTCTGTACGTCTTCTGATATGCTAGTCACTGTTTAAGCCACCTGAAATCTATTTACTTGTACAAACCCACAAAAATAACAACAGTCCTGGGTTCTTAAACATCACTTCAGATGAATGGACTTTAGAAACATAATTCTAATTATTTTTATTCTTATTCATTAAGAACCAGCATTCTATAAGCTCTGGTCAAACCTAAAGATCAGTGGGATGCTTTCTCCTGGAACGGAACTATTTTGTAGCTCATGTATAGCTAGCAAATGGCTCAAGGCAATCCTGTCAGTAGCTGGACAGGCCAGAACTCAAATATTAGACATGCATGATATAATACTATTTCTGTTGGTAACAACTGTTTCTTTCTCATATGTCTCAACAAAGCAAAATTCTGCCATGTCCTACTTGTTTAACAAAAAATTTATTTGCATGCATGTACGATTAATTCCAAGTGCATTTAGGTTCAGTTATGCAGAGCCTGCTGCTTATTTTCCCCCCTTTCTTGTACCTACAGCACTTAATTTATATGGGAAGCCAGACGTATTAAAAGCATAGAACAAAATCTGTCAGAGCAACTAATGAATAATAATGTGCCACCACAAAATAACACAGGCTAGGACTCAACGAACCCTGTGGTGTGACATTTATAATATACTCAAATAGATACTAATAATCAAATAGGTACTAATTCCAGACAACACATTACAAGACAGGCATTTAAAAAAACCTGGCAAATTCTACCATATAGCCAATCAGAATCAGCCAAATGAAATTCAAAATCTAATATTCATGAGCACCAAAGTACTACACTTGATGGTTGCTAGTAAAAGCCAGCGGTACACTGTGAGCAATATTCCACATGCAGAGAACTAAATGTTAAAAGCTTTCCATTTATGTAACTATCAGGATTTATGGAATCCTGATTCTTAATGCTCAGAAAATCTTAGAAGACCAACTGTGAGTTTATATCTGAAGAATTCCAAAATCAGCTCACAAAAATAAAACCTGTAAAGCTAAATACCAATACAGACCAAGAAACAGGCTGTAACTAGATAGGCTCCCCAGACAGAACTAATTTACAGAGAGAGACAGATCAGTATAATTACTCTATGAAGAGCACTTACCGTAGTAATCAAACACTCTCACAGCAGCAATGAATGAGAAAATTTCCACTTACCTAGAAAAGAAAAACAACGAAAACAGTTTTAAACTAGCTTTTTGGAAAAAACATTACAATCACCACAAATACTCCTCCAAAAGGCCTTTTTGGTTTGTGAAGTAAAATCCCCCCAAAAAGCCAGGTGACAGAGTCTAACATTATTGCATCCTTCAGCAAGTAAAACAACCTGGGCCATTGGTACACTACACTGTTATGGTGCTATTATTAGACTTTCAATATCATATGGTATTCTGGGGTTTGTAGTTTACTGAGGCTAAACAGCTCTCTGGCTGAGAATTCTAAATGTTCCTCCCTAAACTGCAAATTCCAGGCTTCCATAGGATGCTGAAAGTGGAATAATAGCACTGTAACTGTGTAGTGTGGAAATTGCCACGGAAAGTACGATGCCAGAACTGTTGAATCAGTGGGAGGTTGGTAAGTCAACATTTATGTAAGAGCCATTGATTCAGTGGCCTATTTATAGATGCTTTAAACTATTTCACTCTGGCATACAAATTGAAACAATTTCAATTATTTTCCTTTCTGTGTAACATGTGTGTGTGTGTGTGTGTGTGTGTGTGTGTGTGTAGTCACTTTAGATTGTTGTTATGCAAATTTTGAAAAAGTTTTTTTTGTGTATGTGCAAAATACAACTTTTTGCACTAAATACAACTTTCTGCTGTGGATTTAAAAAAAAACCAAGAAACCCAAAAATGATCTTTTGCAGGTACAAAAAGTGCTGAAGTGCTTTATAAACTTTTTGATAATAGAATTCTGTTGGGCATGTTCCTAATCTACTATAGTCAGATCTAAAATCTGATTTAGGCCAAACTATTTCTGAGAATCCAGCCATAAGGATAAACGAGGTTTTATCATGCAGTATGTATATCCATATATTTACATGTTTTAATTCAAAAGTAGGAAAGACAGGAAGAATCCAAATTGTGACCAAAGTGCACAGGAGATGTAATATTTCCCACTTCATCTTCAGTCCTAACAAAGCTCCACATGTGCCCATTAGGGTTAGGATGGAAGATCCCATTGGTGCGACTGGCATTTTCTTCCCAACTGTTGTTCAGGGTAAGGGGAATCTTTATGGTAAAAACAGCAAGGTGGGAAAGTGTTGAACCTTTCTTTTTTGCACTCTGCAATCCTGATCTGAATGGTGATTTCTGTGCTTCTTTTTAAGTTAAAAAAGCAGGGAAAATCAACAATAGACACTATGCATCTAATGTGACATCTAGTTTGACCTTTAAGAGTCTATGGAGGAAGAAACCAGTCAGCCATGTGAAGTTATAGGTGAAGCAGTATTGTTGCTGTATTGGCCACTGTTCTCTTGATGGTTCAGCAGGACACAACTGCACAATTATACAGTGTCAGAAAAAAAATGATTTTTCAACACCTTCTAGACTCCCCCAGTCACAGCCATGCTGGCTCAGGGACTCTGGGAGCTGTAGTACAAAAGGTTAGCCTTTCCATGCTCTAGTATTACTTTTTTCCTGAACTGGGTGGAAATATAGTGCATGACATATCTATCCATAATGTATCAGGCAGAAAGGGAGGCAGGGTTACATGCTGAAGGTCAGTGCCCAGGTAATGTGGCTCTATTGGTAACAGTTTCTCTTCTCTTTGTTGCCATCCCTGAGTGAATTAAGCCTCCATGAAGGGCACAGGCATTTACTGAGTCTTGATGAAACCATCATATAGAAAGTGCTTCTGTCTCCAAGCCTGCCCCATGGTGGCTGTATTACTGATGATCTATTCAGAACAGAACTTAAAAGGATCTCACATTTGGGGCTTGCTAAGAAGATAATTCATAATTTGTGTCAGTCACCAAAGAGCCCTACATGCACCTGGACAGAAAACCATCACTTCTTTTTTTCAGAAACGTAATTTACAATGAACGAAACATCAGCTAATATTACGGAAAAGAAACGTTCAACAGAAAATCAAACACAAACATAGATTCCTCAGGTTTTGGAAGGATTCCCTTACACTGATATGGTAACAAAATATAACCATGAAGCAGTAATTCTAAAGACAGAAGATGGAATTCAATGTTTAGCTGAGAAACTATTGAGGACATGACAAAACAATGAATGCAGAAAAGCAGATGTTCAAAATGCCACATGATTAAGAAAAAGTAGTCCTGTCACAGCTTGCTCAGCAGTTTACTAAAACCCATTGACTGAAATCACATGCAGCTTTTCTATATGTAATGAAATACTGTATTTGCCAGTGTATTAGATGCATGGGCATTTAAGACGCATCCCACTTTTCAAGGGGTATTTTTCAGGAAAAAATTTTTTTAGTTCCCTAGTGAGCAAAATGCACAGGAAAGGAGAGGAAGGAAAGGAGTGTTGCACCTGGAGAGGAGGGGAATGAAAAAAGTGCTACACCATCACCTTTCCCTTCCTGTTTTGCTTGGGCAGAAACTCCCAGCAGAGTCAAAATACACAGGAGAGGAAGGTAAGGTAAGGAGAAATTGTAGAAACATCTATCTATGTTCCCACAGATCAAGGCTTCCACTACCCTCTCCCTTCTTGTTTTGCCTGGGTGGGGAGAAGTCCTTTCACTCCCCCCCTTCCCTATGTTTTTAGCTTTACCATATTTGCTGGTGTATAAGATGCACCCCACTTTCAGAGGGTATTTTTTTGGAAAAAAGTGCATCTTATACGACAGCAAATATGGTAATCAATATATACCTTTTTTTTTCTGGGCAAGCATGAAGCTTAATGAAGAGGCACAAGTCCAAACCAAACTTCCAGGAAACACAGTTCCTTTCTGTTTGAGATAGCAAAATTTTGTGCTGCTGCAGCCAAAATCCACAAAGAAAAGGTTAAATTAAATGTTGAAGTTTATGATTCTGCTATCTTCTCTACCAATGTATGTTTTTATTGTCCCATTTTATATCTTATAATTGATATTTTATATATTTATGGTTTATATTTATATTTTTACTTATATATTGTATTTGATTTATACTTTTACTTATATATTGTATATAAAAATTTTACTTTTTATGTAATGTCACTGAATAATGTATAATCTACCTGTGTTTTTGTTGTTGTTGTTGTTGTTATCATCATCATCTTTGGATATGCCCAGCGGCTGCAATAAACTGTATTGTACTTCTTGGGGCAAGATATACTTAGTTAGATTTTTTTCAAACATTTTAAGATGCAGTTCTAGTTTACACGTTACATGGGAGTACAACTTTGGCGTACTGGGAATCAAGTATGGATCTAGTTAGCTAGTTACAGGATTTTTATAATTACCCTTCCTCAATGATTTCATGGTGGTTTATGACATTTTAAAACGGTAAAATACCATAAATAAACAATCAAAATATCAGTAGTTCAGCAATTCAGCAATGAGAGAATATTTTGTGTGATGCCGGCCATGACAAATTCCATGCTACAATTTCCAGCATTCACAGATCAGAGGCAGCCATGAATTATTCTCTAACACATTTCATTGTTCCCATGGAAACATGTGAAGGGTGACTCCATATTATACTCTTCACGGGAGCACAGAAGGGGAAAATACTGATGTTGAAGTCCAATTGTGTACTGTAGTCATATTTTTTTCAACTAATTTATTTTACTTTAATGAGGAGGTAAATAAAACTGCAGTTTGTTAAGCTGGTGTGGTCTAATCCAGCAGGTCTCCTCTGAATGCGGTCAGGTGCCCAGTAGATGAGCGTGCTCTTCCCAGAAGGGTGCAGACCAAAGCAGGAGATCAGTGGCATGAAACCCATAGTCATGGAAGAATGTGAGTGGTAGCTGGGTCATGACCTTAGCATGTTGCAATTTATTTATGATAGCTGCTGCATGTTGTGTTTCTTAAGAACCAAGGGGAGTCAAATGTTTTATTTGTTCATGTTTTATCTGCAGAAAAGAATCTATTATGTGAGAAATATGAAAAAAGATTTGTCCTTAAAAAAAAAACAACAACATTCACAATGCAATTGCAGTTGCAGTTTTACACCACTGTATTTTCTCTTCCAATATGTGCTCAGAATATGATTGATTCTCAAATGAAAATAACTTATGATTATAAAATTCAGAGAACCTTAAGAAGCAGATGATATAAAATGCATTTTTTTAAAAAAATTGACTGCAGTTGTTCAGCTTTTTGAAAGTGATGTTCTTTCATTAGTTTTAACGTTTACACCTTATTTGAACCATGAATTCTATTTTGATTGAGAAAGTTTTTTTTCCCCCTGCGTTTAGATAAGAATCTTGCAATGCCAACTGAATGGAATCAAATGATTTGCTACAGAACATTTATAGTCTGTTTAATAAAAATGTATTTGTCTCCAGAGGCTTTCATCCTAACATGAAAATACACGTGCTCATCTGGTATATACTTTGTAAAACACATTGATCCATTTTTTTTTTAAAAAAACCTCCCAATCTTTATTATTTCAAAACATAAAAGCATTTCAGTTTTATGTCAAAATATGCATCTCAAATGGCAGTGTGTGATCCTGTTTCTTCTCTTCATTTACAAAGGAGGGAGGAAGATGAATTTTAAAGCATCACCACATGAGCTTCCATGATTAGGGTTTCAGTGGGCAAGTCCCTTAACAGAATAGAGCTAGTGGTTTCAAACAGAAACAGTTAACCACTTGTCCACAGGGAGCTTTTAGGCATGAAAATTGCCAGATCAAAGTACACATGCTGGAGAAGACATTTCAACCCATAAAGTATATTCAGTGAATCCATCTGTCTTTATTCCCTACCTTTCAATCAGATAATTGTTAAGGCTTTGGCAAATTGTACAAAGACTTTCCCTACTCAGTTGTACTTCTGAAGGCCAACAATCTCCTTAGTGGTCATTCTATAAACATTGATTTGTCTTCAAAATTTTGCCTGTATCTGTTTCCATGATGCTTTCGGCAAAAAGGCACTAATTTACAAAAATCATCATTATGTTTTTAACATTAAAAGTAGTAAAATCTAAAAACAGATAACTCTCTAATTTTTTTGTATTTGATAACAAGAAGCAGTAACATTTTTCTCTTTGCATACTAGATTTTTTTCTCAGTTTTAACAGGAATTCGCATTTTTGCGAGATCATGTTTTGCACATATGTTTTGCTGCTGCTATGTTGCATGAGCTTCTAAGAAACAGAAGCATAGGAATGGGAACGGTCTATCCTTTTGGTCAGTCAGCCAGTCCTTCTGTCCCTGTCACAAAGAGAAAAGACACTAATTTTATACAAAGACATTCTGCACAAATTGTGGAAAATCTGATGGGTGAAAAAGCTTGTTTCATGGTGAAGATGGGAGATCTCATGGGGCTGATAATTTCTCAGTAACTATGTTGATATGGCTTGTCTTGATAAGAATGAGACAAATAATTAAGTTTTTTTTCCCAACATTCCTAATTAAAATGGCTGTTCTTTTTCTATGAATTTTCTATGAATTTTTATCTATATTGTTTGAAATATAATTAAATGAGTCTTTTGTCTGCTAAACTTCCACACATCTCACAGTCCCCAGCAGACAGGCTGGCTTGCGCCAATCTCCCTGATATAATGGTAGATGTATCTCCCAAAGTGTTAGCAAACTGTGGTAACTTCAAGCTGCTTATAGGCTGAAGGACTAATATCTTACAAGTAGACTGCATGCTTTGCACCAGTTTTACATTCTTGCTGTGTTTTCCTTTTGGGAACAAAAAAAAAAAAGGAAAAGGTGGGATACAGATGGGCAACTTCCAGCATCCTGGACGCTGTATTTGCCATCCCTTTGTCTAGACCTCAGAAGGTCACACCAAAGGCCAAAGAGCCCTCTGGCTAAGAATTCTAAATGCCCCTCCATAAACTGCGAACCCCAGGATTCCACTGGATGTTGAAAGTGGAATAATAGCACTATAACAGTGTAATGCAGAAATGGCCTATGAACTGATGTGCAACGTTGGTGAACGGGGATGAGCTCAATCTTCAGCAAACCATAAAATAGCTGGCTTCTATCCATCAGATTGGATTAACTATTACTTAGGTCCACTATTAAAATTATTGGCTGTTTCTTCTTTATCTAATTATTTATCTCTGTTCAAGAGCATCTATGGTATTATACATTTTAGATAGCTCAGGCTACTGTTCTGAGGAAAGATTTGTATGCTATTGCTGTTAAGTTAAAAATTATTTAATATGTGGCATATACTGTCCTGAAAAGAGCCTGCACCCTAAGCACTTTTACAACAGGCTATTTCCTTATGAAGAAACTGACGCAGCAATCTCTTTTGCTGGATACTAGCCAAACTCTGCCTTCTTAGACTTCTTGGGCACTTTTTTCTGCTGTTACTATCAGAAATGGCAATCAGGAAGTTCTTTGAGTCCAAGAACAAGTCCAAGAGAGATGTATGTACCTTACTATTAATTCCTTTGAAACACCAAATGTATTGCACCAGCTTGTGGTGGGCACAGCTTTTCCTAACAACAAATTACAACAAAATCATTCTGTGAATAACATTGTGGATTAGTTTATAGCCATAGCTGCAAATATTGTCACACAGTATTAAATACCACAGGTGTGGCCATGCAAGTCTGTGGCAGCAGAAACAACAAAGAGTCTTGTGGCGCCTTGAAGACTGACTGATGATGACTTGAACATTGACTGATGATAGATTCATTACAGCAAAAGGAACAAAAACTGGACAGCACGCAACAAAATCCAGAACAGAAAAGGGAGACAAATATAAAATGTGCATAAGACTCAAGAAATTTCTGAATAAGAAGTTCAGTAGCATTTACTGGCAAAATGAAAGCATGTCAACAGAAACTGAAGGCTTATAAATATATTTTGAGCAGATGGCTACAAACAGAGAACATTCAAGGGCACATGAATGCATCTGGGCTAGAGGCAAAGGCCTGCCTGAAAACTCGGAAAAGTTTTGTAAGGGTGGGAGATACTGTGTTTCTTCACGAAGAACTAAATAGACTGACTTTTTTTTCTTTTGAAAGTCCATCCCCTCCCCTTTTTCAGAAAAATCCTATCATCAGTGGAGTTCATCTTCTCTGTTGTCCAAAATCTGAGGTTGACTGCAGAATGCAAAATGTAAAGGCCAATTGCAAAATCTATGTTCTATTATAGAATGATAGAATGTCAAGAAATGGTTCATTAAAAGAGTACTTGTTTGCTGTCCTTATAATGTTTATTTAGGCCTTAGCAATGAAGCTGAGTATCTCCCACCCTTCTAAAAACATTTACCAAATCCAGCCGCTGCATTATCTGGTCTGCAGAAATCCGTAGATGTCGAGCACTGCTTTTGTGAGAGACATATTGAAACAAAATTCAGCAAGGCCGAGATCTCAGCAGGAAGGTTCTCTCAGCTAATGCTCCGCAACATAGCCATGCCTCTGTTGATGCTGCTTAATGTACTTACTCATCATTACTGACTGAGAAGTTCAAGCCCCCAATTGCCCTATTCTCTGCAATGACACCGCAAAATCCAAATAAGAACCATTCCCCATTCCCCAGACAATTCCCTATATATCCACAATAAAAATATACACAGAACCACATAGAGGACTTTTTAAAAAAGGGACTGATAAGACAATATATGAAATCTGGTATTCTGCTTCCATTTAAAAGAATTATGGCGTCGGATCATAGAGGATATTTCTATGGCAACGCCCTGTCATGCTAGTTTGGAACAAATCTAGAGATACCTATCCTTGATGGACACATTAACCCAATAATTCTGAACAAGCCACAACAATTACATACTATCTGTTTTAACTAAAGATGTCAGAATGCTAAATGAATACACCCATATCAAGGGTTAAAATATCAAGATAGGGTTTTTGTTTTTTGTTTTTAAAAGGGGGGAATAATGATCATCAAGATGATGACTATGACAATGATGATGACACAGTTATTACCACATTACTACTACTGCTACTATGAGATTTTGTTCAATATACATTCAAATAGCAGATTCAGATCAAGACTGGAGGAAAATGCTACAGAGGTTGTGGGAAAGGGCAGCTAATGTGACGATGTTTTTTGCGCTAACTCCATATCTGGGGAATCGCTTACCTCTACTGGTGTGAGGGACTATAATCTCTTATTGATTTATTAAAGGTTGTGAGCACTTCAGAGAAAGGTTTGAATTTTTAATTTCCTTCTATGATCATTTGTGCAGAACAGATACAAAGAAGCCCTTACTGTTCAGCAGCATTTAGAACCTACATATCTCAGCCGAATCAACAACATTCTTCAGCTGTCAAAATAAAAGTTAGTTTTATTTATCAATATGTTACCTGAAACGCATAATTACCAAACATCTCCAAATTATACCACAACAAAGCCATGCCCACACGCCACTATACTTGAACTTCTTTTAGATGAAAGGGGGGTGACAGCCAAACTATGTGATATCAAAAAAAGGATCACAACACTTAAGATTCTCTTTTTTCCCCCCAAAAATGACATCCGTGGCCTGAATCCATGTCATGACCAGAGCACATTTGTTTTCATCTAAAAGTCATCAACACACAGGAGTTAAGAAAAAGCAATCAACAAACAAAAACAAAATCTCCAGTCCATGTCAATGAAGTTTTTTCTCTTTCTTAAAATCCACAGCCATTTGGGAGACTGAAATCAAGCCTCTGATCCAACTTCTCCAGTTCCACTCACAAGCCAATTGGAAGACCCTGACTGTCAAGTTTTCCCAGTTGGGGAAGTTGGGAAGAAGAAGGCCCAGCTAGTAGAGAAAAAATAGCCCTTGCCTTGCTCTGCCTCACTGGCACCTGCAAATTGTTCTCCCTGATAAGTCAAGGAATGTTCTCATTCTAGAGCAAAGAAAAGGAGAAAGATGCATGTTATATACCTAAAGTAGCATATAGTTTGATCCCCCTCCTCTTGTTTTAATGAGCACACTACTGAGCATATCGGGATAAACTCAGAAGCTCTTACAGTACTAACTTCAGCAGGTTCTAAGGGTAAATATGTAGGAACAATCCAGCCAAAGTATTTTTAAATTCCAGTGATTTTCATGGAGATCATAAAGATTTGAAGAAAGAGATTTACAGGTCTAAGCACACTTACAAGGGAGTAAGCCTTACAAGGGAGTAAGCTCACAGAGCACACACCTAATTCTTTGACTGAAATCAGGGGGCTCTGATATGTTTAGGGTGTATCATAGCCTAACATTTTTCCTACACAGGATGGTTGTTGTTGTGTGCATTCAAGTCATTTCTGACTAATGGAGACCCTAAGGTGAACGTATAATGAGATTTTCTTGGCAAGATTTGTTCATGGGGGGGGCTGCCTTTGCCTTCCTCTGAGGCGGAGAGAATGTGACCTGCCCCAAGGACATGCAGTAGGTTTCCACAGCTGAGAGGGGATTCGAACCCTGGTCTCCAGAGTTGTAATCCAACAGTGAAACCACTACTGGCTCTCATATAGGATAAAGAAATGCTATTATCCTTAACACACAGTAATTTTCAGTGAAATATGTTTAATTACTGCATAAATTCAGATAAGAAGTCTTCTCAAAAGGATTATTGCCAGCAGTCATGCATAGTAACTAGCACCCTTGTAGCATAATAAAAAACTGTGCAAATCAGTTACTTTAATAATTGTGTCTCTTTTCAGGCTCTCCTGGGGAACTTTTCTGAGCTGGAAAGAAAGAGTTAGTCATCCATGATTATTCACCGTATGATAACGGAGTCCGCAAGCCTACACTCATTTACCTGAGAGTAAGCCCCATTAGTCTCTGATGGACAAATGACTGGAACTGCAGCATACATAATTTGCTGCAACCTCCACCTCCTTTGACTCATTTGCATCTTTGTATTTTATTCCTCTAGGGATGAAGAACACATGGTATAAAGGCACTCCATCCATTTTTATAGTGCCCAGACCCTACCACTAATGCGGGGAATTTTTGTCCTTTTTCTTGGAAAATAAAGGGTGATGGTGGAATTGAGCTTTAGAAAGCCTCCAGGAAGCATGATGTTCCTGTTAAACCAAGGACTTTACAGTCTAACTCTGTGGTTCTCAGTTTTTTGTCCTCCAAACTCCTAGCGAACTTGGGAAATTGGGAGCTGAAGTCCAAAATATCTTGAAGACCAAAGACTGAAAGCCGCTGGTCTAACTAAAAAAGTGGTTATTTTTTAAAAACCAAAGGCCAATTTCTAGTTATTTCTGCTTTTTAAAAATAACTTGGAAAGAAAAGGACATTTTTTGTGTGGGTGCATTTTTTTTCTTTAAAAGTCTGGATCAACATCAGATTCTTTAAGAAAAATCAGGCATGAGTGACCAAATTTTTAAAATCCATTTAATCCATTTAAAATCCATGTAAAATACACATACAACAAGGAAGCTAAAAGATTTTTCTAGAAGAGAAGCTTCTGCAGCAATGATACTACCATTTGCCAGTTTGATAGAACTTTGCTGGTCGATATCAGAGGGTGATTTCAATAGCTTGGCAGGATGCACTGTGTTTTACTAACGCCTAAATGTATTCCTGCACATTGGTGGAAAACAGCACAAAGAGATCTTGATACAACCATGGGTATGGTCAACTTACGACTATTTTTTTTTGGCACTATTTTCTTTGTGCAGACCTGTACATTGGTGATACAGGGTGGGGGGAAGGTACGAATGAGCAGAAAGCTATACTGTACTTTGTAGAAAAATATAAAAATCAAAGACAACTGAGAATTTCCCCAAACAAACTTTAAACAGCTTTAAACAAGTGGAGGGTTAGATACATATGTAGAGGTTAGAGCCATCAACAGCTATTAGTTAAGATAGCTATGTATCACCTTTTGAAGCAGAAACCATATGCCTCTCAACAGCAGTCACTAGGTAACACATATATGAAAGCACTGTTTCACTCATGTCCTGCCTGTGGGCTTCCCACAAGTACTTCTTAGCCATAGTGTCATAGTGCGGGCTTGGACAGGGCATGGGTCTCCTCATGTTTTCTAATACAGAAGTCCAAGGAAAGAAATTGGTAGAGGTTCACCAGATAATAATCATGCAGAACAAGTTATTATTTAGTAAATATCTGAGTTATATGTGTGGAACAGGTGTATATCTCAGCGGATGATTTTAGCAAATGTTTCTTCTTTTAAGGTAGAGGCATTTTATCCAAAATAACCCCCAGTTACCCATTTCTCCCTCCAAAAAAGGCAACTTTCCAAAGCTAGCATTTTTATTGCAGTATCCTTTTGGAGATTTTCATGTGGAGGGTATTTATACACAAATGGCTCTTTATGTTGAAAATTATGTGCCAAGCAGACTGTGAACAGCCTTTACCACCTCTGAAATAAATGTCTAAATTGACTTTGATGACAGCAGTTTCATACATTGTGGTTATCAGGTGACCACTGCAATCATCATATAAAATGTTCTCTCCCTTAGTCAAAAAATCATTTGAGTTCAAATAATGGGTGCTATAAATAAAGTTCAAATAAACCATCCTGCTGCCCGCTTCAGACTTGCTTCTGTACTGTTGCTTGTTAACATAAGCAAAGCAGCATATGTTCTGCAAACGATGTGGAAATAAAAGAACAATAAAAGAAAATGTCATAGTCTGTTTGTTCAAAACCAAAACTTCCCATTCGTACTCTGCTTCATTTTAGGCAGAGAGAAAATACGCATAGTTTTCCCATTCAAACTGAAATATGACATAATATTCTACCGGCTCAAAGCTGAAATCCAATGGAAAGAAAAATCAGGGTATATGAGAAGCCAACCTCAAGTTATCAATCACATCTGAACAGTCAGAACATCTGAAACATCCACAATTTATCACTGTACATTCTTCTCATTCTATTTTAATTCCCCATCATTAAATATATTTTATGACTCTGGAAATAGTTCAGAATCAGGATCAGCCTAAAAATATGTCTGCAAGATGAAGATAGATGATGACCTCAGTTGCCGCTCTATTAGTTTGTTTGCATGCTGGATGTTTTTGTGATTATAGTTACTCTAAGATTTAACAGTAGGAGGCTAATGGAAATGTTGTTTGTTGCTGTGGCAGACTAAATCAGTGGGGGAAGCAAAAGAAAATGTGTTTACACTTGAAGATGTCACATAAAAGCAGCTGGAGGCTCCCAGCTTCCCAGTACCAATCTTGCTTGTTCCTCAAAGAATTCATCTGCATTATTGCACACTCCTTCACACTTACAAATCTATTAATTTACAATTAGTTATATTGATTTTCTGGCAGATTTGTAATTTCTGTAATAATTTACAGACTACTGAAGAAATTAACTATGTTCTTTAGAAAGATAAGCATTGCTGAGAAATAGAACTCTCCACGAGTTATTGAACACATCATTGACTGTCTCTCTGCTTCAGATTCTACATTAATTACAGCAGAACTGATGGGTAGATTTTAACTCACTGCGAAAGATTCTGGCCATGCCACCAGCTATGATTGCCCCCCAGTGTCAACTCTGTGACAAAGATGCATACACTTCAGTATGGAATATACAAGCTTTGGAAATGGAGGTTGAAGAGAACTCCTTCCCCACTACTTTCTATTTATGCCACCAAGGTATTATGCTTTTAAAAAATTAGAACATCAATTATCCAAAGAAAAATCAGTGGTAACTTGTTTTTTGAAAGACTGGGAACCTTCATTAGACTTTTTGCAAGAAAAACAGTACAATGTGCTGATTACAAGTTTTGATAATCAGCATATTTGGAAAAGTAGCAGTAGAAACATGTGAATGGTATTTATAACTAGAGATAATAGATATTTTAGATAGTTTTATATATAACCTGCATTAGGAAAGCTGGAAGGCAATCTGTATCTCTTTCTTAGCATTCTTTACTATTTTTAACTGTCTTTATTCTTTCTTGGTACTTTTTTCCTCTTTTTTTTGTTAAGTAATTTGTTGTTTCCTTTTCTGTTTTGTCTGTTCGCACTTTGGAAATGTTTAATAAAACACTTTTAAAAAATTACTATACTTAACACTATATTTTGTGATAATACTTTTATTGTATCTCCTTTGGAAATCTGAAATACATATTAAACTGTTCCATAACTCATCTAGATGAAACTGTTCCATAACTCACATTGATGCTTAAGTGGAATGTCTTTGGGAACAGCAAAATGCACTGTATGCTTTCGTGCTTTCTTTATGATTTACTTTTAGCATCTTGGAATTCTACCATGCTTGCCCTTTCTTCCCTTGAGCCTTAGCTATGAAGGATATGAAGTTAACCGCAGCTTTCTCTTGATAAAGTTTTCAAAGAAATAGCTTTGCTATTCTCTTGTAGCATTAAAAGAAGGAAGGGGGATGGGAGAAAAAAAGGGAATGAAGCAGCACCTTTAAGATTGCTTTTTATTTTAACACAAATTTTGTGGATATAAACCCACTTCCTCAGATGGAATACAGAGTGATATTGAAGCCTTAGATTATAAAACATATTTACACAGTTGTGGGACTGGAATGGAATGTAAGATGATCCAGAAAGATGTAGAATTATGTTCCTTGTCCTAAATTTCCAAGGACTGTGTAGAATGATACAAGTCTTTCAGATCTTCACAGTGGTCAGTGTTGTTGTGTGAAAGCAATAAATCTGCTTACCAAAATCAGTTTCCCTGGGCTCAGAACCTGCTCTGAGAAACTCCTTTTGCTACATGTGCAATGTTCAGGACTCTTATAACAGTACATGTAGTGTGCCATGAAACTGTTCACACCTCTGCTAAGGGACTGGAATTTGTGAAAATAATTCAATTCAGCTGTTTATCTTTCTAGTCTTCCTTTGTAATTTCCTTCTTCAAGGACTGCGACCTGTGTTTTGGGGTATTGCCAGTTCTAAGTCAAATTTCTGTCCATGTATTCTTTTACATAGAGACTGTTCTGTTTGTCCAGTGCGAAGTGTAGAGAGGCATTGCTGGCATTGCTGTTGGAAGAAGAATAAGTGAATGTACCTCTGATGTTGTGGGTGATATCATTGGGCCCTGTAATACTGCTCCTTGAGTATATGTAGATACAGAGTTGGTGTCTAGGTTTGTGGCTGGGTTTTATCTTGATATGTGTATTAACCTGGAGATCATCTGCCACAGAGATGGAGAAGGGTCTGAGCTTCAGAGGTACTCAGAAGAGGGAAAACACATGAGAAAAGCCATGCTGGATCAGATCAATGGCCTAATTAGTCAGGCATTCTCTTCACATATTGGCCAAGCATGTGCCTATGGGAAGTCAACATGCAGAACATGAGAACAACAGCACCTTATTGCTGAAAAGACTGAAACTTGGAACCTGTTTTCCAGTCATGCTGCACACAGCCTCATAAAATATACTCAAGGATTCAAATTGAGAGTGTGATATAAATGCCTGCTTTTTTTTAAAAAAAAGCAAGCTGGGTACATACCAAATACATACCGAATGGTGAGCAGACCTTAAGTAGCTTTATACTTATAAGTATCTGTATCTATCTATCTATCTATCTATCTATCTATCTATCTATCTATCTGTCTATCTATCTATCTATCTATCTATCTATCTCTGTATAACTCATTGGGTTGCCATAAGTTGACAGGCGAGTTGAAGGCACACGCACATATGACATTGCTAGATGGGTCCCCAGTACAGGATTCTTCCCACTCCAGTTTGAGATTCACCTGTTTGCCCAGGCTCTTCTAGTTCCCTACACTAGTAATTTAGCTCTAGTCCAGTGATTTCAATATCTACATTCTAAGATTTTACAGTCAGCCCTTCACATTCATAGGGATTAGGGGAGCCAGACCCCCATAAAAATGAAAAAATAAAGAAGAAGCCATGAATATCTATAATCCTCCCAACCATATTTAATACACACAATAAAAAAAAGGAGAAGGGAATGGATCCAACCCACTGCAGATTAGAATGTACAGTATACAATACATTTGAATCTGCAGTGCAGAACACGCCAGCCACCCAATTCAGCCTTCAGGTGGTAGGGTTCCTTCACAAGGCAGAAACAGGAGGCTGGCATGGCTTTCTGCTACATCTGCTTCTGCTCTACACCATTTTTATAGTGGCTTAACATTCACACTCTCTTTCAGTCATGCAATGCTTGAAGAACGACTGTGAAGGTGAGGCAAGGCCTTTAAGAGCCTATTAAAAATGAATGATGAAGCAACAGAGGAGGCAGCAAATAATTTGCGAATAATCAAATCTGTGATTGTTAAACCCATGGATGTGGAGGGCTGACCCTACTCTTTCGTCAGTGTTTTACTGTTTTATAAGTTTTTGCTACTGTACTGAAAACTGCACTAGTATTCAGTCACATAGGGATGGAGAGGCAGTTCGCCCCAGGCGACAATGTTTTTGGGGCATCCCAGCCTGTAGCCACACCCCTGTGCACCCTGGCCACACACCTCCTGCACCCTGGCCATGCCCCATGCACTGCAACCATGTCCCCATGCACAGTGGCCACGTTCCACACACTGCAGCCACACTCCCCTCTTGCCCCCCCCCCACTCCAAGCTCCGCCACTGCTGGCATTTTTGAAAAGAAAAATTATACATACATTTCTAAATGAATAAAAAATATAAATTATTTAGAGCTATTTTGATTTACATTTTTAGTAGACCTTATGTGAATACCCACCAAGCTGTGGTTTCATATTCTACAGAGGAGGAAGTAATAGATACGTGATAATGGCAACCATAGCATGCCTGTAAATCTGTGGCTAAACTGAGACTCCTAGCTTCATAATTTCTGGACATTTCATCTACTTTTGTCTGTACTGATGGCTTGGCAGAACTTTCCTGTGACTCGTGATTGTTTTCTTTACATGTACAGATGGTCTTTACATTACGGAATTTTCAGTAACCTTTGGTTACCAGTGACAACAGTGGCATGAAGGTGAACTTGATGGACAGATGAGGATATAAGTTGTGGTTCAACTCATCTCCTCAGTGCTTTCATCAGCTTACAGAGAGATTCTAATGAGTTCCATAGAGGCACTGCTAGCACACACAGCATGCCTTTTCATTTCTGTTGCTAGGATTTTCATATCATAACCAATTTTATCATTTATGTCATTACATGTGAGAGCATAACTCAGTGACTACAAATATTTCTGGTAGCGCACTTTCATATGTCTTGTAGAAATACTGTATAATACTCCAGTTAAGGATAGTTTTGCCTAAGTAGCTCCTGCTTATAAACATAAATGTGTTGCACTTCATTCATTACTAACCAAACACAAACCATGTCTTTACACTCATTCTGACAAATAGCAGGATTAAAGATTAAAGATTTGAATCCCACCACTGAAAACAGGTTGCAAAGCTGAGCAGTGGCTACTATGTTAACAAGGTTATTATTAATGGGAGATCTGACACAGAAGCTTAGCTTCTAGGTCTATTCTCTTTTAACAGTACAGTCCTGCTTGGGTAGCTTGCTGGCATATATATCTGTAACACTTCGCCTAAAAATTGACAACAGTGCGTTTAGTCACTTTATGAAATGGTGTGTGTTGCATTAGGTTTGGAAGAAGGGAATACTCAGTTTTGACAGGCAGTGCTGACCTTGCAAAATGGAGGGCAGTAAACCAAAAAGAACAAAGAGAGGTCATGTGGAGGGTCTATGGATCAAGAGACCAGATAGCCGAACAAAGGAAGATGCTCCATATTCATTACAGCACACTAGGAAAGCTGATGATGACACATTGAGCGGGGCAACAGACAATAGTGCCTATTCTCGTTACAGGAAGACAGGTTTAGTGTGGAACATTTTTATTCTGTTAGAAGTTTTGTTAGCATTGTGCATGGCAAGTCAATGAATGCTTTTATGCAGTGTCTTTTTCATTGTTAAAACATTTAAAAGATGCTACCTTTAACATCCATTCACATGGCCATTCGTAAAAAGCCCAGTAACTTAGCATTGACCACCAAAGTACCATTCAGTGCATTGTTCAGCACTAAAAACATTTGCCCCAAAAGGGCTACTGTAAAAAACACTGTTGTGTCTGACTTTGGTAAAACTGTGAAGTTGGGAAAGCATTTGACAGTCTCCTTTCTCAGTTGCAAAGCATTCTGGTTACTCTTCTCATCATTTGTAGCCTCAACCTTGTCGATCAATAACAAATGAGCCCCACATTCATAGCGAGGATTTATATTGTTCAAAATCCACAGCAACTGAAATTACTGCCATTCTGCACCCATTCACAATTTTATCAATACAGTATGTGGGACATATCAGCAACCACAACTGTAACAACGCTTAGCATTCATATAGCTTCTCTTCCACTTCAACCCACAAATCTATAAATAATCCCTCAGTTCTGACTTTTAAGAGGACCTTGAAGATATTTTATTATAATAATTTTAGTCCACATTTGATTATGTGGATTTATTTGTTGCTGCTCATATACTTAGAGGGGTTGTTCAATAAACCAATTGTGATTTTCTGGTAGAGGATAAAAGAAGCATCTCTCTATTTTAATTAAAAGAAGCACTTGTATATTTTCTAGAGATTTTCACATTCATTATCTCATGATCATTAAAACAGTCCAGAAAGTCTATTTTATTAAACAAGTATCACAGATAGAGGGAAGAAGGATCAAAAGAGGTGGCTTGCATAAGTCTGGTTATCAATATATTCATAGCAGACATGCAGTTTGAACAGGGAACTTCTGGATTTTCCTCACAACCCCTTAGCCACTCTACTCACTGCAGTTCTGATACTGGGTGGTATGCACTGGTTTCCAAGTAATCCCTGCTCATATATTTTTCTTTTAAAAAAATCTAAATAGAAGTATTCTCAAGGATCTTTCACTGTTCATGTATTTTAATTCCTTTCTGTTAGGAAAAAAAAGCCTATAACTGTCATTTGGCCACAGGGGATATACTGCAGAGCGTATATTTGTGGAACTACTGCTTTCATCCTTATCTAAAAATTTTAAATAGTTCTCATAGTGTTTTTTAAGATTAGCATATTATTTGCAAAAATTGTTTAGAGTTCTCCTTTAGACACAGTTCACATGAACACTTCAAGTTAAAAGGAAAGAGCTGACTTTGAAATGGAGAAAAAGATCACAAAATTGCTATCTTTCTATGAAACCCAGTATTTACACCTGTTATGACAAACATGCAAGCTAGATTTTGATGAAAAAAAAGTGTCATGCTGTACAAAAGTATGGGGTATGCTATCAAATTTTCTAATTTTATATAGCAACTGCAGTTTTGAACAGAGTGGGGAGTTCATTATTGTGGAAACTAAATTTGCACTAAATCATCTAGGATGTGCACCTTCTAAGCAGCACATAGTAACTGATTCTTCAGATCAAAACATTGGATTAGCTGTCTTTAATACACAGAGCTGTAGTGTTAGAATGAAGGGTATTAATTCAAGTAACCCTGGATTTGTTTTATTTTATTTTACATACTTCAGACCCTGGTGTAATAATTCAGAGCAAAATCTAAGTCAGCTTGGACCAGTGAGGTAACCCATTTGATTCAGATTTTGGAAATCTTTGTGTCTCCCACTGTCACTGGAAATTAATGCATGATTTTCTGCACCTCGATTCTTAAGCAAAGGATGAAATCTGCTGGCATAGCCACCCTTACAAAGGAGATTATGCATATCAAATTGCAGACAAATAGAAGGCAGGAGATTTTGTGGTGGACATCTTCAGATTTTCCTTTTTTTTTTTTTAAGGAACTTTTTACAAGTTTTTAATATTGTTGTTGCAATTTACGAAATTTACAAGGCTAGCTTTGCTGACTTAAGAGAATCAAGAGCAACCTTTAAAGGGCTTTTGTTACTGCTTCTTAAAGTGGACAGTCATTAAGAAAATGGTGGCAAACCTGGTTGAGAAAACTGAAATATTTCAGAAGGATAAGTACAGCATTTTTGTGGGACAGGGACCTCATTTGCTTTCCATTACCCTTCTCTGTGGGTTCAGAAGAGAGCGTTTTTAATGAAAATGAGATTTTTTAAAGGAATGAAAAACAGCTTAAAAGTTCTTCTCACTTGGCTTCCAAATCACAGGAAGTGTAGTAGGAGGGGGGTGGATTATGCATTTCAAGGAGAAAAAAATGGAACATCAAAACTTTTCCAAGAAAGCACCCAATGTTACTTCCAAAGTCCATCAGATGCCATCAAAACACTTTCAGTATTCCTCCTCTTGGAGCACAGAAAAGTGGGTCAGACCTGTGATATATTACTGAACTGAATCTGGAGAGGCCTGGTAAAACCATTTATTTACAGTGAGAGCTGTCAGTCACAAAATTGCACCATCTCTTCTCCCTCTCCCTGTTCCTGGTTCATGTATTGCCTTTATCTGCAAGCTTGGGGAGAGATATATCAGCAATTGCAGTCACATTGTCTCTGTTTCTCTGAGTCACTGCGAGAAGCTTCAGAAGTATTCCAATACGCATTCAGTCCACTTCAGAGAGACTCCACTCTGACTGAGACAAAGCAGCCCAAACCTGCATTCTTCAGTTTAGCATCTATAGGAATCAAAACCATACCACTAAAACAAACATACAACATACAGACAAACAGGATGTACACTTAAAATATCAGCAAGGTTTTCTAAGCTCTTGCTTGGAAATAAAATTTGGGAGCTTGTGAAGGCCATTTATTTTTGGTGAGTGGACATATATCCAATCCAAAAATCATAAATACTTTTCATTCTATATTGCTGCTCAGTGGGGGGATTTCTCATTACTGTGATTACAAATAAGACTGTTGAGCCAAATCTTTGAGATTGGGGATATGACAAACTTGGCACAGATGAAAAAAGACTACAGTTCACAAACTACTTACTCCTAGGTAGCATCGCAGGAGACCTATTGAAGGTTCCAGGACTGCTGCAGAACATAGTTTGTGAACTGAAGCCATTAACAGCTAACATTTATTTCTCAGATTAAATGTCATCTTTATATTTATTTCTTCATAATACTACTTCTCAGATAATACAGAATTATATATAAAAAAATAGTGTGTTGTGCCAAAGTATCCAATATATGAAATACATAAAATTTCCTCTTCTCCCTTTCTTCTGAGAATTTTGTAGCTGTCTTGCTGAATAGATATTACTTACTTTCTCTTCCTACAGCAATGGGAAATTCAGACCAATTTGTCAACAGCCAGGCCAATTTCCTTTGGCAGGGAGCACACTGCAGTCTTGGGGCTATTTTAAGAAAAATCTGTTTCTTTGCAAATGTATAAGATAAAAAGGCACAGAAAGGAGACATCAAGTAAATGTTGATCCCAAAAGCAAATGTAACATCTAGATTACTCATAAGGAAGAAAATATGTAACCTTCCTATCAATACGTTTTCCATATATACTGTTTTTCTATAAATCAGAGTGGCGAACTTGCGATCTTAAGATGTTGTTCAAATACAGCTTACACTGTCCCAGTCCACTGGCCATGAACACAAAGATATTATTGTCCTCTATCATGAGAAACCAAGAGCCAGCCCAGGTGGCCAATCACTTTAAAGTCCCAAAATCTCTTATTTTTCTAAGTCCCACGCAATGGAAACTGAATGTTGGAAGAATCTTTCCTGAGTGATGATAGCACATTAAATTGTATAGGATATAGAATCCATAATTGTTTCCATCTTCATGGTCAGAGAGCTGGTGGGTATTGAGTGATCTGTTCATTACCTTCGTTGAAGCACATTGGCTCCTATGTTGAATTGGAATAGAAACACTAAGGCCATTTCCGCACTGGACTGTGCGGCCAGCCCCTCTCAGAACTGCAAACCCTAGGATTCCATAGGATGCTGAATGTGGAATCAAAGCGCTATAACAGTCTAGTGCGGAAATGACCAATGTACCATAAAATGGAAATAACTTGAAGACACACAGCAACAAAGAGATTAAAACTAGATTAAAAAAAGAAAAGTCAGCTGATATGAAATTATTTAGCTACTGGAAGTCTATGACAATGCCTATACTTCAAAAAGTGTGAACATTTTCAACATTCCCTCTCTTTTCTGGCTATAGGTTTTACATCACAATACATATGCCACTTGTAATATTGTGAGTGGGGTTTTGGTCTAGGTTTATGTCTGTATGGATTTTGTACCCGAATCATTTCATGGTTCTTACCTTTCTGGCACAATATTTGTTGGTAGTTATGACCCTGGACATATGCAGTTGCAGTGAGGAATGAGGCCCATATACCCCATTCTGAAGATCTCTTAAGGGATTTCGTGATGAAGGCTCTTAAGGACAGGCCTAGTTTGGGGGTTGCCAGATCTGTCCTCACAGTCAGGTGTAAGAGGACTACACAGTGACTTGCCTCACGTGGGATCAACACACAGTCATCCCACCATGTTCCCTAGCATTCAGGCCATGTGTGTATGGTATGTGCGTGTGCAGGCTAATGTCTGAATCCATGAAAAAATGTTGGACTCTCCAAGTGTAACCAACAATATTGTGGCCACTTCTCATTCTAACAATATTGTTGTGAGCATTGTCTCTCTCCCTTTGGCTCCATTTCCTCCCCGCTGCTAAGAATGCAAGCGCTGAAATCATCACAACCTTTGTTCTCTCACTCCCTCTTTCAACAGAGAATCGCCTTGTTCTCGCAGAGATAGTTTTCAAGTTTCCAGGTATAGGTAGGAGAAATGCAGCTGAGAAATATACTATGTACAGAGATGATAGGTGTGCGACAAACACTTTGCTGAACAGAGAAGTGATAACCAAGCAAGAGCCAGAAAAGCCAAACAGAAAAAGATTTAAAACCCAGCTCAGACTCACTTTGAAAGCTGCTATTTGATCACTCAGATAATCAGTGAGAGGGCTTTGCGCAAGCTCTGAGACTGACATACATCAACAGAAGAAAGAAGATTTAGGGTGGCAGGAGCAATTATTCGTAGTTTCTAAAGAACTGGAAGGGCACAGTATGATCAACATAACCCAGGAAAGAAATAAGGTTGAACACTCAAATCCTTCCACTGCTACCCACACCAGGTATTTAATTTAGCCAGATTTTCAAAAGAGCACTTTTCACAAACTCGGCAGGATAAAGGGTTCCTTACAAATATATAAAGCAGTTGCCTTTGTAATCTGACCTTCCGTTGACTTTCTGAAACTTTGTCTCTCTCTTTCGTTTTTATTTTTGAACATTAAAAGGAACCATCACATTGGCTTTTGGCTGTGCATTCATGTACATTTTTCTGTACATGATGGTTTGCAATTATACTTCCAGTATGCTGTTTTTTAAAATGTGTCTTTAAACTTAGCCTGTCTTTGTGCTTCTTTAAGATCCATTAAAATGAATCAGAATTGCATTTTGTTAAATCCTTTGAAGATTAGTGTCATTTTAAATTTACAGAGAATGCTGTACTAAGGATAGAAAAACCTTATCATATCACTTCCATGTTTCATTTCCTGTGCAGTTTGTTAAAACATACAACTGCTTCACAACTGATTATAATTTTTCTGACATTGATCCAGCAATGACTAACATTTGGGACTTGGGCAGATCTCCACTATTCTACCAATCCCACTTTGTGGGACTGCAAAGAAGATAGTATATCTAACCCCTCTGTCATCTTCATGCATCCAGAATGCCTGACAAGTGGTTAGGCCCTTACATGCACATCACTTTCCTTTGCTCCTGTAATTTGCTAGTTGCCCCTTGGTATTATGGGGGGAGGTTGTCTGCACAGGGGGTCCTTGAATCCTCACCACTTCTTTGGTTATTGTATTCACTCATTCATTCATTCAAACCCTGCCTTCTTCCTGGTACTGGACCCAAGGTGGCTTACAACAAATTAAAACAAAGTACAGCTGAAACCTATTTGATACAAAAGTGTTTTTTTTTTTAAATTTAATTAAGGGCCTTTCCACCCTACACTATTATACTGCTATTATTCCACGTTCAACATGTGTGAAATTCTGGGGTTTGTAGTTTACTGAGGTCAAAGAGCTCTCTGGCTGAGAATTCTAAATGCCCCTCCCTAAACTGCAAACACCAGAAATCCACAAGATGTTGTGTAGGATAGTGCAGAAAGGCCCCGAGCAATTCTATTAAAAACACTAAATTAAAACAGCTTAGAAAAAAATTAAACTACAGTAAAAAGGATAAAAGGATAACGCACTGGATTAAAAGATTATTTTGTCACAGTAAGTTAAGAAGTAAAGGCATGCCTAAATAAAAATGTCTTTGTCTGCTGATGGAACTAAACCACGTGGACAAGTTTCACAAATTGGGAGCAGCCACTGAAAAGGTTTTCTCCTGTGTCCTTACCAAAGACACTTGTGACTGTGGTATCAGGATGAAGAGAAAACTTTCCCTCAAAATCTTAAAAGTCAGCCAGCCTCTTAGAAAGAGATACAATTTTTCAGACAGTCTGGATCCAAGCTCAAAGGTCATAATCAGCACTTCGAATTCTGTCCAAAAACAGATCAACAGCTATTGAAGTTCTTGGAACATGGGAGTTACATGTTTCCAGTGATCAGCCCCAGTTAGCAACCTGGCCAGAGCATGTGGATCTGCAGCAGTTTCCAGAGAAAGTCTCACATAGAATGCATTACAATAATCCAAATAGCATGTGTCACTGTAGCCAGTTCTCACCTCTCCAGGAATGGGCGCAGTTGGTGCACAAGTTTTAGTTGTGCAAACATGCTCCTGGCCATAGTTGAATTCTGAGCATCTAGGCTTAGATTCAAGCCCAGGAGTACAAATTAAGTGAAAATTTTAGATTTCAGAGAGAGTGTAACCCCATCCGTGTAAACTGAATTCCTTCCCTGATGTGTCCTTTGACTGACCAGGAACACTTCTGTCTTGCCTGGATTAAATGTTAGTTTGTTTTTCGTCATGCAGTTCATTGCTGACAACATGCACTGATATAGTATTGAAACAAGAGTTGGGTACAAATGAGAGACCGTTAGGCATCATCAACATTCTGGTGACACCAAACTAAAAAACTCCAGATAATATTTTCCAGAATTTTCATGTGGACACTAAACAACATGAGGGACAAACCAGAGGCCAGAGGCCAGGGTGTTGAAAAGGAACCCTCCAGCATCATGTAAAACAGTTCATCCGAGTCCCATCGTAGCAAGGTGGCACAAAAGGACACCATGCTTGATGGTATTGAAAGCTACTGAGTAGTACAGCAGAACTGTCAGAGACATAGGCCATTTCCGCACCGGGCTAGTAAAATGGTGCAGAGCAACCTCTAACGGAGGTCTTCTGCACCGTAGAGTGGACTGGGTTGGACTACTTTCTGTAGTTCCATACCTCAGTCCACTCCGGAGAGACCGGAACTGGTAGCGCAGCGTGTTTTTTAAAAACCTCTTTTTAGAGGTTTTTAAAAATCACGGAGCACACAACCCCGTGCCGCTCCGTCGCCCGGCTCCGTCGCAGATTTGCAGGCGCGCGCAAGTGCGTGCCTGCAGATCTGCTGGGGGTGGGCTTCTGGCTGGCAAGCTTCTCCAGTTGGTGGAGAGCCTCCACCAACTGGAAGCCGCCATTTGGGACGCGGAGGACTGCAGAGCAGCGAACTCGCACTGCTCCTCGTGGCGACGGACTCGGCCGGCCAGAAAACAAAGCCAGTAAGCTCTGTTTTCGGCCGTTCCCCCCCCCCCCACATGCGGAAAGGGCCAAACTCCCTTTGTCCAGCTCCCTGTGTAGATCATCCACCAAGCCAACCAAAACTATTTCTATCCCATAACCAGGCCTGAATCCAGATTATCTAGATCCAGAAATGGATCTAGATAATGTGGCTCATCTAAAAATGCATAGAGATAAGAGCGCATCACATGCTCGATAACTTTGCACAACATTAGTTAGTAATTCTCTGGTATGATGTGGTCCAGGTAGAACTTTTTTTTTCCAGTAATGGCTCCAGCACCACCTCTTTTAGACAGACAGGAAACTTGTTTTGCCGTTGTGAGGCAATTATTGCTGTCCTTACCCACTCAGCTGATCCCACCTTGGCTGCTTTTATGAACCTTAGGCCTGAGTCTAGTATACCTATGGTAGCTCTCACCATTCCAAGGACTACTGCAGATCCTTCCACTACGTCATTCTGAACTCCCACCACTTACTCTTTCCTTCTCTGCATGCTCAAGGTGATAACTTCCGAGGTGGATAGTTAAGAGAGCAGGCAGACTTGTAAGCACTGGGAGAAATTGCAAAGGATCCAGAAGAAAAGACTGCAGTTCCCAGAAACTGCTCAGATTGTACAAGTCTGAGCCTCTGCAGTATCTATACACTTGAATACATCAGTGTTACATTTTTGAACATTTTTAAAATAAAGAGAGATGAAAAGCAGATGAATTCCATCATAGCTGGAGACTGTGCTATTATCCCACTTTCAACATCCAATGGAATTCTGGGATTTGCAGTCTAAGGAGAGGCATTTAGAATTCTCAGCCAGAGAGCTCTTTGGCCTCAGTAAACTACAAATCCCCAAATTCCACAGGATGTTGAAAGTTGAATAATAGCACTACAAGAGTGTAGTGTGGAGATGGCCCAGGATTTTATGGAAGCAATGCTTACTACTATCCCACTGAAATCAAATAGTTATTTATTTATTTATTTATTTATTTATTTATTTATTTGGTAGTGTGTGCTTTTAACTATTTTGCAGTGTATGCTTTTGTTATCCAAAATAATATATGATTAACATTTGGTTGAGTAAGGTCTGGCAATGGTACACATCCATAACTTTCAGCAGAGTCGGGGTTTCTTGTTTTGTTTTATAAAAGAATTTAATACCTCAATATGATAATATTTTCCCTCTTATTGCATTCTACATCTAGCCAGTGAGAAGAAAGGATGAGAAAAAAAACCTTCCCCATTCACAAGGATAAGCTATTGTGATGGGACAGCAATAAACTACTTATGCTTTTTACAAAAATATTGCTTTGAGATCTCTCATGATCCATCATAGGTGTTGCACATTGCTGGCAATGAAAGCTCTCCTGTCTGCTCTTTAAGTACATGTATTTAAAGTGCAGCTGGTCTATCTACCTCTTAATTTCATTCTTTTTTATGACACACAAGTGAGAGAACTATCTATTTAAACTCATTCACATTAGTTCAGGATTGTTGAGTATCAGATACTCTTGAAAAACAGTTGGTCTTTTTAGTTTTAACAACATAAAATACAGATGACAAAGCCTCAGGAATTTACATAAGTACTTATATAGTATGTATTATATCAGTAAAGATATTGTTGTAAAGATGAAGCAGCCTCAGGGACAGTACCTGAGAATAGTTTTTTTTTCTTACTCATCTCAGCACATGATATTCAGAGGCATAGTATCTTGGATTGCTAAGGTTATGTACAGACATTGTGACTGGTAGCCACTGAATAGCCTTATCCCCCATGAATTTACTTGGCCTTCATTCAAAGCTTTCCAACTTGGCAGCCACCAACACATTATGAAACCCATAGTTTAATTATGCACTGCATGAAGAAGCACTGTCCTTTGTCCTGAATCATCCATCATTTGGCTTCAGGTGACTTGATGTTTTGATTATCAGATAGAAGTATCTCTCAGTTGTCAGAGACAATAGGATTCCAATGCATTCTTGCATTTCCTCCTTTCATGACCCAGGATGGTATTTGGGCTCAAAGTGTTCAACCACATCAGTTCAATAAATCAACCTTCTGCTGTGTGCCTTGCTGTGCCCTGTTTTATCTAAGCAGTCTTTTCAACCTTGGGCCAGAACTAACAAAATTAATTTTCATAGGGATAAATATAAAGTACTACATCCAGGCAGGAAAAAAAATGAAATACACAAATTTAGGATAGGTGATACCTGGCTTGAAAGTGGTACATGTGAAAAGAATCTAGAAGTCTCGGTAGACAATAATAGAAACATGAATCAACAGCCAATGCAATCCCATGTCAATAAGACCATAGTGTCCAGATTGAGGGAGGTAATAGAGTCACAGTATTCTGCTTTGGTCAAACCTCACCTGGAACTCTGTTCAAACAGCGAAAAGATTCTATCTTTGGTGAAAAGATTTCAACCATGAAAAGATTCCATCTTTGGAAGTCTGTAAACAGAGGCTGGACGCCTATCTTTCAGGAATGCTTTAGCTGTATATTCCTGCATGGCAGAGGGTTGAACTAGACAGCCTTTGTGGTCCCTTCCAACTCTATGACTCCATTATTCTAGGAACTGAGCAACGTCTTAGACACAGATGCAGAAGCTGAGAAGCCACCGGTGTCAACAAAGGAGATCATCATCATCTATTTATTTATTTAGCATCATAACTGGACAAATAAAGAATAACAAAACAGTTTCCTGCCCTCAGGCTTACCTCCACCACAAAGTCAACACTGGCAGCCCACTTCTGCCTCCAGCACTGGGACAGCCCACTTTCCTCAAAGAGCTTACAATCCCAGTAGCTGGCATGCTGGCAGCAGGCCCAGCAGAGCTCCTGGAGAGCAGGAGAAACACCAGGTTTCAGGCCAGGGACCTGTTCTCTTACGGCTTCCACTGTGGGTGTGGGTACAGCTGGCTGGAGCAATCTTGGGCAAAGGGATATAAATAGATCTTGCACAGATCTTGCACAGGTGGAGCTCCGTTTGGGCTCTTGCCACCAGCTTAAATGTGACATTTCCTCACTAGACAAATGCTAGGCATTTGGGCTCAAAGGGTTCAATCACATCAGCTCAATAAACAAAACCTCCTCTGTATGTTGTGCTGTGCCCTTTGGTGAGAGAAATCATTTTGCTTTCTAATTTATGCCCTTTCTTTGCTGCTTTCTTTCAAGCCTAGTACTGATTCAGCACTAAAGAAACTGACAACACTTAGGTTTATCAGGAACTATTAAGACTGTCTCTTTTGTTTTGGCGTCATGTCTGAGCCAAACGCATGCCTCTTTGTCATGGCTAAGGCAGATCAGTTTCAGCCAAACAGAAAATATTTTTGCACTTCCGAGAAAGATGCAACAGTTTATTCTCATGAAAACAGAAAAGACTTTTGCTGCTTCTTTGCATTGGCAATTGAAGGGTGCATGTGTCTGTCTGCATATCTCTCATAGGTGCCATTCTCTTGAACTAGCTCAGATTGTTTAGCAAGAATGCAACATGGTCAGGGAAAAAATTGTCTTTTGATTGTGTGAGAAATAAGCTTGTGTACTGATGCTACAGGAATCAAAAGAATGGTATGGCCTGAATTCTTCATCTTACAGAGGTTGTTGTGAGTTTTCCGGGCTTTGTGTTCTATTAGTATTTTCTCCTAACATTTTGCCTGCATCTGTGGCTGGCATCTTCAGAGGTTGTGCCACAGATGCAGGCAAAATGTCAGGAGAAAATACTAATAGAATAGGGCCTCAAAGCCCAGAAAACCCACAACAACCTATGGATTTTGGCTGTGAAAGCCTTTGATTTTACATCTGCATCTTATGCTCAAGTCCACACATGAGTGACAAAGAAACAACCAGAAACTATTTCCTACATACAGGGTGATCCAGCTGTGTCCTTAACACATTGTGAGGCAAGCCAAATGACTGAATCTGTCTACTGCCAGTCTACAACATTTTTGCATTTTTAAATCATAATTCCTCTTTTTTTCTATAAGAATCTGCTTTTTAAAAATATCTCCTATGCTTCTATCCTATGAATTTAAATAAATACTTTAATACCTATTCAAACATTAAATATTTCCTCTCAAAATTTATTTCAGTGTGTAATTTTTTAACAAAATGCTCATTTTAAATTATTTTAAACTTTTAAAAAATTAATAGATCTCTCTTTGTCTCTCTCTCTCTGAAAGGGATACTAATTAAGTAAGTAAACAAGTAAGTAAATATCCTTGTTTTCTACATTTATACAGCCATAGCCTGTCCCTCAGCATTCAGATGATTAAATATATTTGATTGGTAAATTCTACCCACACATTTGTCCAAAAGATGCAGATTGGTCACATTATTCAGCATATTTTTGACAGTCCTTTCTTTGTGGCTATGGGAGCATATACTTTTGCAACATGTTTTAAACCTATATGTAGGAGATTTTTAAGTAACTAAGTGATCATTTATTCAGCTCTTGTGAAGTTGCTGTTGACACATCCCGGTGTTCAGCAATGTGTAAGTATAGGTAGAAGAGTGGATTGGACTGCAGGAAGGAGGATTCTGGTAAGGCAACAGAAGGATGATACTCAACAAAGTTTCTATTAACACCATAACTCCAAATGTCAATGAAATTTCATATATCTCAGAATTCTGTAGCAACCTTAATTAACATCAGCTTGTAGATTATTGTTTCTTGCCACCAAATTGGCTCTGACCCATGGTGACCCTGTAAGTGAGAGAACTCCATGAGCCCTGGTCATCAACAGCCTTTGTTCAAGTCCTGCAAGCTCAGGGAGAGTTCAGGCTTGATTTGCTCTGAAACCCATTCATTTGTCTTTTTAGCAGTCCATGGTATTTGGAGAACTCCAGCACCCCATTTTAAATGATTCGATCTTCTTCCTGGCAGCTTTCTTTATTGCCCAGCATTCACGACCATACATTTCAAAACTGAAAATACTATTTCAACTTTTACATAATGTAGAAAATTATCATAAGCTTTGTATCATTGAAATCAAAGTCATTTCAACTACTGACACATTCACAGACCATACAAGGTGTAATGCTAAGGGTGTGCTATGAAACATAATAAGTGCCCTCTGCACAGAAGTCTGAATTATTCATGACAAGCTATTTATGCAGTGGTGGTAGTGAAAATAAGGGCACCTGACCCATGCTTTAAAAAGAATGGGGAGTGGAATACCCTTCTTTTTCAGAATTGTTAATTGAAGTAGATGTTATGATATTCAGAATCATTACAGCTTCAAGGTAAGCAGTACTTAATCTATTACCTGTCAAAAAACTATGCTCCTAATATTGGGAAAACATATAAATGAAATTGGAGCATGGGTTGTAAAATAAATTGTTTGCAAACAGGCTGCCCTTTGTGGTTTGCAACAGGGTATTGGATTTATAAGAATTAAACATCTAATGATGCAATAAAACCTCTACCTAATTGCTGTGTGGTTAAAGAGTCTCTAAATAGTAGTTCAAGTCTTCACTTGTCTTCAACAATTTAATATTATTAGGCCTTTTATACAATCAAGGACAAACACACGAAACATCAAATATCACTTACCCAAATTTTTCCCATTTGTATTTTTCAGTGTACTAATAATTTCTTGCTTACGCACACACAAGTTCACATTTCATAATAAGAGGTACACAATACTTTTACTGTGCAAACAGAAGAAACTGAAAGCATGGTTAAGCATGAGGTGGGTTAACTTAGGCTTACTTATTCTAGAGAAGTAGCGGTGTTAGGGCTAGTTAGACCTTTGCAAATTGCTCTATGTGGAATGCCCTGATTATCTCAGCAGAGTGCAACCACATAAAGGAAGTAACCTCTGACTGCATTCTCAGAAACAGCCTTTGGCAGTGATTCACTTATGTGCAGTGGTTGAAAAATATTCCACCAGGCATATGGGAAAAACAGCTAGAGAGACACCTTGTAAAGATATATTGGGTCATACTTTATTTCGTTCACATGACAATAAACCCATGGACAATCAGGTACATCAAGCAATTTGGAAAGGCTTCAGTTATCTTTCTGCACAAAACAGAAACAGAAAAATTAGATAACTGTTCACAAAGACATGACACTTCAGAAACTAGTTTCCTCCCTATAATGCACTGTAACTTTCCTAGGCAACATTTTATTTCAGCATATATGTGGCCTGGTGAAAGAAGGAGAGCATACAGACACACCTAGTTTGAGAGATTACAATGAAAATAACAGATCTAACAAAATAAGAATCACAAATAGGAAAATACAGCTTGATTGTTGAAAGATGCGTATAAACAGAGACAACACAACTAGAGCTTGCAACAGTTCTGATCATGCTAGCTGGGGGATTCTTTGAGTTGTAATTTAAAAAAAACTGTTCCAAGCTCCTCTCTGACAACATATACATGTGTACCACCTTTTCTGCTTCATGCAGATGAGAAAGTAGGCTGTTTCCTGAAGGAAAAAAGTTTCCCAGTGACTAATGCCATAATGCCATAATAAAGCATTCACAATTTGTAAAATTGTACAAATATTTAACTGGGGTTGATTTATTTAGTTGTATTCTTTTTATTTCCATTGTCTTCACACACATCTATTTATTCTTTGATCTGTGCCTTTTGTTTCATCCCCCCCCCCACACACAAAAGACACCTACCAGTTGCACTTGTTTTCTCTATCATATTAGTATTCTTATCACAATGTCAGAGTTTTATCAGAACAAGGACACAGTCCGTAAGTCAAGGTGTGGGAACCTGGAGCTGTCCAGATGTTGTGTGACCAACTCCAGCCAAGATGACCAATGGACAGAAATGAGAAGAATCACAGATCAGCAACATCTGGAGAGTCACAGGTCCACCAGCTCAGACCAAAGATAGAATAACAGAATCATAGAGTTGGAAGAGACCACAGGGGCCATCCAGTCCAACCCCCCGCTATGCAGGAACACACATCAAAGCATTCCCAACAGATGGCCATCCAACCTCTGTTTAAAAACCTCCAAAGAAGGAGACTCCCGATGCAGCATACATGTACAAAAGAACATATTTCCCTTTCACTCATCCTTTATAACATGACAACATATTATGTAAGAAATTGGAGGTCTTTGTGGGAGGAGGTCTATATACAAACTTTGCACACCTAGTCCATTCCATTAGAGATGCTAACTACATCCTCTGAGCCTATACTCAGTTATGCGCTTCAAGAGATAATGATCTGATGGCCTCACTCTGCAGCTTCAAATAGATACTAAATAGTATGGGAAATATTCTGCAGCATCCTACAATGTAATAGCAATGGTTGTTGTTGTATGCCTTCAATGCATTTCTCATGTATGGCAACTTTAAGGTAAAACTATCACATATTTTTCTTGGCAAGATTTGTTCAGGATTTGCCTTTGCCATCCTCTGGGACCAACAGAGTGAGATTTGCCCAAGGTCATCAGTGGGCTTCAATGGCTGAGTGGAAATTCAAACTCTGGTCTCCAGAATCATAGCCCAATGCTCAAACCACTACACCACACTGGCTCTCCAACAGCAATGGTGCTGAACAGGAATCTCCCAATGCTACCCTCTGGAAGCAGCTTTCCAGATGGGATCAAAACCACTGTAACACAGTACCTCCTACTCCCATCCCTCAGAGCTGGTGAAGTAGGATTTCATGACCTGTGGCATCAAAAGCCACTGAGGGATCCAGTGATCCAGAAAGTCTGATACATGAAGGGCATGTTAATATCATGTTCTAGTCTAATATCAGACTGAAAAGGATTCAGAAAATCCATTGACTCCAAGAAGCTTAAGTGCAAGCTTAAGCACTTTACTCAGAAAGTAGATATTAGCAATAAGAGAATAGTTCTCATATACCTCTGGATCAAGGGAAGTCCTTTTCAGCAGTGAGTGCACTGCTCTTTCAAAGCAGCAGGCATGCCTTCCTGGCAAAGTGAGAGTTTACCACTTCCTGGACCGACCTGAGTATTCCAGTCTACTAGTTCTTAACAGACAAGGTAGGCAAGAGTCAAGCTTACACAGGACACAGTGGACTGATTCAAGGATATTGTCCACACTACCAAGCCCCAATAAGTGAAAATTATCCCCAAAATTCTGACCAGATGGTGCACTGGACACCTCTGCAGTCTCTGTAATAACTGTGACATTAAGTTGTGAGCAAACACCCGAAATTTTCTCTTTGAATTACCTGCCAAATTGTTCACAGCAGATAGCTAACTGATGGTCTCTCTGTTCCTGATCCCAACTGGCAACTCACCACTTAGAATAATTCTGCTGTGCAGAAAAGTGAGAAGGTAACACTACGAGCATAATTTTGAGCCAGTTTCATTTCTGCATAATAGGCATGAAGTAGAGTTATTACTGATCTTTGATCACATTCCCTATGAGACTTATGCAACCGGCATTCTATCTGTTGTCCAGCTTGTTTCAGAATTCACAAATCCACTGTAAACCAAGGGGAATTATGGGCTCTGCAACACAAAAATGGGCACTTGGGAGATATTGCATCAATGGCTGTGAAAAACTTGCCTACTGCTTTTCAAACAAGATTACACAGATCCATTCTGATTTGAATGCTATTACTAATACAGATCCATGGATGTAAATTTTATTTCTGCTTCCCCAGTGATAATGGGTATTTTTCAATTAGTATAGCCCAAGAATGAGGACAGAATACTTGGAAAGGTGAGAGCCATCACAAGTGTATTAGACCCTTGCCCTAGGAGTGGCTGAGAGAGTAGAGAGAGTAGAGAGTCAATATCCAGATCCATTTCAATTTCAGATGGATTATATAAATCCATCTCAATCTGATGTCAGGCCTGACTATGGGACAGAGACAACTGTGGTTACCTTGGTGGATGACCTACATCAGGAACTGGACAGGGGAATGTGCTCCTGTTGGTTCTGTTGCACTTCATAGTGGCTTTTGATACCACTGTCCATGCTGTCCTTCTGGACTGCCTGACTAGGGCCTTTTCTGCACAACGGCAATACATCACACTGGCATCATATTCTTGCTGTTATGTCTGCATGTTAAACTGGTTAGTATCAATGTTTCCTGTGAGGATTTGCATGATTTGAGCTCTTAGCGCGGTTACTATCGATGTAAAACTGATGTATTGTAAAAACGGAAAAACTCCAATATAAAGCACAAAACCTGGTTTGGCTACGTTTTTGACAACATGTGGAAGGTGTACATGCAGAGGTGGTTCTCTGTGGGCATTCCCACCTTTCCCCAGCGTCATTTCTGTCCGCTCCCGTCTCTGCCCCTCAAATACAGGGCAGGCGCCGGAATACAATGAAATACATTGGGATCCTCAGGATAGTTGCTTTTCAGTTTCTGGCTATCTAGACCAGAGTTTTCCAAATTTTTCATGTTGGTCACACACTTTTTAGGCATGCATCATTTCATGACCCAGTAATTTTACTAGCAATTTTACTAGCGAACTAGAGGTGGGGGCTTGTCTTCTGTAAGAATGGACTAAAGTATCTCTGCTGATACATAGCAATGTTTTGTTTTTTTAAATTGACCAATCAGAGGTGACGGTGTGGAGCAAGGGAGGGAGTGGGAGGACGATGGGAGTTTCACAAGAATTGAGGGAGCAGAAGCAGCGAACAATTTTCACTGCATTACTTCAACAGAAACCAGAGGGTGTGCAGATAACAATCTGGTAAAATCGATGCAAGTCGGGCTAAAAAACACCACTCACAACACGCAGTGAAACGCTCCTCCGCTCTGGGAATGGCCCAGGATGGGACTTGAATACACTATTTTAAAGTAGTTCCTTCCTGGAGGGGTGAACCCATAAGTTGGTATTGCAGGACCCCTGTCTGACTGCTTGGCAGTTGTCCTGTGAGGTCTCTGTTTTGTTTCCCATTCTATTTACCATACAAGTGAAACTGCTGGGAGAGGTCGTCTAGAGTTTGGAGTCTGGTGTCATCAGTATGCAGAAGACACCCTGCTCTATACTCCTTTTGAACTCAATCCAAGGAAGCTATTTTGATTCTAAACCTTTACCTTTATTAGGAATGGCCTAAGGAAGATGAACAAACTGAAATTTAATCCAGACAAGATAGAGTTGCTCCTGGTCAGCTGAAAGACAGATCAAGGAGTAGGGCTTCAGCCTGTGTCAGATGGGGTTGGACTTTCCCTGAAGGTGCAAGCCTGCAGCTTTAGTGTACTCCTAGACTCAACACTGAGCCTGGAAGCCCAGATTTCAGTGATGTCCAGGAGTGCATTCACACAGTTAAGGATTGTGAGCCATCCACAATCCATTCCTTGAGATGTATGCTCTATGTGGAGCTGCCTTTGAAGAGTGTTTGGAAACTTCAGCTGGTCCAAAGAGCCGCAAACAGACTGCTAACAAGGGCTGGATATAGAGAAAACACAACTGGCTTGCTGAATCAGCTCCACTGGCTGACAGTATGTTTCCAGGAATAAGTCAAAGTTTCTGATGACCTATAAAGCTATGTATGGCTCAGGTCCAGCTTATCTGAAGGACCATCTCTTCCTATGTGAGTCTGCCCATGTTTTGAGATCTTCTGGGGAAGTACTTCTCTCTGCTCCACCACCCTCAGAGACTGGTGAAAGGATGCGATACTAAGTAATATCCCATCAAGAATAACAATATCAGCATCAAGAATTAGAACAGCAACAATACAAGCAGCTCCTTAATTTCACCTTTCCAGACCTAGCTACCTATAACTCAAAAACCATCTTCCTTACCAGCTTCCCAATCTTCCCTAAACGATATTCACCTCCTTTTATATAATTCTTAGTGAACAACGCTGTGGAAACTGCTGCTTATGAAGGATGGCTGAGTTCAATAGGCAGACCAGAAGATCAAAGTTTTCCCTCCCTCCTGTCTTTGGTATACGGATAATGTGCTTGGAAAAAAAATGGCCCCGGAAGCTCTTGGGAGCTATAAATCTTGCGCCGGCTATTGTTGGCAATTTCTGAAGCTCAGAAAATAATCCAAGCTGTTTCTGACTTTGAGGAGATGTATTAGCTTGGCTTATTTCTGAGCCAATCCAATATGGGCAGGTGGGAAGCTCACTCACTGTTAAACTCTGAGCTGTTCAAAGTTGGCTGTCATATTTTTGCTCAGCTTCCTCCTCCTCTTAAGGAGGAGGGGAAAAAAAATCATCCTCCAGAGATTGGAGTGGGGATGAATTTCTATGAACTGAGAGGATGCTTACTTTAGTAGACTAAATACATACAAAGTTTCTGAGTCTTTCTCATTTTTGTGCATTTAAAAAAGCTTCTTTATAACAAAAGTGAGGCTAAGTAAGTAGTGCCTTAGCTATACTTCTTGCAGGAAAAGAATATACCAGAGCATAATATCACAGAATCATGCACCACTATTCATGGAGGCCTTCTTAGGTTAAAACAATGGCATTCTCCATGGACAGCAGTGATGCTTCCAGACATATTCTATCCTCTGGCGTATGGACTTCAGTAATGCTATAAAACTAAACAAACAAACAAAGTTTCATCACTTTGTAAATGTACAAGATTAAGGTAAGCCCCACGTACCCAAAAGTCATGGAAATTCACATGCCAACTCCATAGAAAGTCAAAATTTCTTTCCCCCTTTTGTGCTCCACAAAAAATAGAGTAGAACTTTTCAACCCAGGACTAGCCTTACTGTGCAATAAGTGTGTGCATCATCCATCAGGGAGAGAGAGAGAGAACTGGTTGGGGATATATGAGACTTATTCAAGTCTCAGATTCCCTTTGTGTCCTGTCATGATGCTTCTGCCTATGCCCATATTTGCCAGTGGAAGCAGGAACTGAGCTCCATGGACATCCCTTGAACAAAAGTCCTTCATTCCAGATCCAGCTGGATTCTTCCCCAGTGATATTTTCCCTTCCCTTCCCTTCCCTTTTCCTTTAGGAACAGCAGCATGAAAGGCGATGTAATCTAGAACCAAGATTTAATTAATTAGGGAATATAAGGAAAGTGGATGAAAAAAATTCTCTACCACAAATCCTCAAACTTTCTGATGGCTTGCTTGACTAAAATGGAAGTTAAATTATCTTTTGAGATGTTGTTTCTTTAATGCTAAAGCCTGAGATGCCAGTTCTATAATGCTAGAGTTCTCATTTACTATGTAAGCTAATTTATTTTATGACATTTTATGACATTCATTTTAGGTACTATATTAATGTATGTCAGTATTTCAGTCTTTATGAAATGCTTTGCTTGCACATTATAATAGGAAGTTTCCTGTAGTATATATCTCATCATTCCTCCATCAGAAGATTAGCATTTATTTGGATTAGTGTTTACATAATTATAAAGTTACAGTTTCTCCACACTTAAGTGAGATAGCAATTTCCAATATGAAAAAAGGATCAGTAAAAAATTGTGTTGGATCAAGATTTATTGATAGTTAGAGCAGACATACCAAAGTTTATGAGATTTAATAATTTAAAAAGACATAAAGAAATTCAGTATCACCTTTAGGACTAACTAATTTATTTCATTATAAACTTCCCTGAACAGTTCATCAGATGCAAGGAAGTTCAGCCTTTGTGGACAGACATACATACAATGGTGTTTGTGTGTGAATAATCATTGAAAATATGTTGGAATGGTGATAAGTATCAGCTTAAGGATGGCCATAAAGAACACTTAAAAAAACAAATAACACAGGTTTTGCACAGAAGCTTAGACAAGCAGGTAAACATATGTATAATGGAGAAATGTCTTTGCATATCTTTTGTCATGGGTATGGATGCAGGACTAGTAAAACACTGTTGTAAAGTAGGCACAAGATGAAGCCTTTTCTGAGTGTGGGTGTGCTGAAAACTAGTGTTTTAATATGAGGAAAATTAGTGTTTTAATATAGGAAAGCATTGTCTCCATTTCTTCAGTAGTATAAGGCTACTTATACAACAGATGAGACAGGGAGGAGAAAACTGTCTGGACAAGAGGACTGCTTTGAAAAGAAAAACTTGGAAAAGTTTGTTTGGAGGAAGTATACCTCCTATCCCCAATTCAAGAGTTTGTATGTTTGTATGTGTATGTATCGCAGCTTTTAGGATAGTCTTTTTAGTGCAAGTGACACCACTTCCAACTTATCTGCCAAACAACTCCACCTGCAAGTGATCTCCTATACACTGAATCTCTGTGACTGTGAGAAATCATTCTGGCCAGACAGCTTAGTTCTATACAGAGGACACACTACTGAACGTAGCAGAGAGATGAACAGTGTTGTTGCTAATATGGTGTGTTCGCGTGAACTCTTAATGTCTTCTGTCCCCCCCCCCCTTTTTTAAGTAAGACTGGTTGATACTACTTAATATATTTTACTTAGTGACCTCACTGGAGACTACCTCCCTGTGACATCACAGGGGACTGAAATTTTGGCTCTAAAATTTTAGGAGCCAGGGTTCTCTTGACCTTGAATGCTACTTATGTTACACTAATTGCAGTAGGCCTTCTCTGAGTAACAGTAAATCTGGATACAATCCATTGTTCTACTGATCGATTATAAAATCTACAGTTTCTAAGTGTCAATTCTCTCTCTTTTTTTTTTTGAAGGAAAAAAAATATTTTTATGTGTTTCTACAATGTCTAATGTCAGGTGTGTCTCAGATGAGAATAGAAGAAAAATTCATTCCAGGAAACTCTCCCTCAAGTAACTCTTCTGTTTTATGGTCCTCCCCACCCTACTTCAGCTTACAAACCATCTTGATCATCTTGGCAAGCTAAAAGTGGTATATATGTAGATATAAATATATAGTATCCTTAACTATTATCTCCTCTTTCACAGCTAAGTCATAATTTTAGTTGGTATTTTCAAAAGCCAAACTTATAGTCAGATTCTATAGATGTACATTCAAACATAACTCCAATTAAATTCTAATTTAAATTCAGTAGGTTTCACTACCAGGTACAGTAGGACCTCAGTAATAACTACATATATTGGCTTTTGCAGTGCTGCAATGGCCTCATATTCAACTTGATTTTGTAATGTGTCTAAGGTCAAAGCAATCACAGGCTCTTCTCCGGTCTCTCAAAACTCCCATGTAGAGGTCATCACACAACTTCTGCTCCCCACCCTAAATTTCTTATATGTATCAGTCATCGGCAGGAAGGCCTGGGGAGAATTTCCCCTTATTACTTCCATTTGCACAATTCTGTAGTGCTAGGATAATGGCAGCTATAAGTAAGGAGCCATGGAAGCTATACACAGTGTTGTATCTTGGCCTTTATTTTTCCTTATTCATTGCTGAAAATGTCTTTCTCATTGCTTTTAGCGAACATGTTCCAGCAATAGATTCTATTTTCATTCTCATCCTCATTTTTCATTCAGTGGAGTCACTATGTGGGTAGCCCTGACAAGAATACATTTATGAGAGACAAAGAAACAGGAAAGCCTGAATATATTTTAGTTAAAGGTCCTCTGGGGCAGTAGCAAGAGCGGCAAACAACAACAAAATAGTTCTTAAGTCATTTTTTTCCCCCAGAACTTCAGCAAGGACATTCTCCGGAAGGAAAAGAAAGTCAGGGTATCATATTTTTAAGCCAGGAAATGGCTTATATAAATAAGCATAGATTCAAAAAATAAAATTAGCAGAAACCAAGGAATCCCCCAACCTCTCAACAATATTATTGTTTTTTTTTCCAGGACAAATACGCTGTTTTGGTTATCTGAAATCTTTTAACCTTAGCTCAAAATTAAGATGTGTTTCATAGACTTTGATTATTCCCCTGAATTTGGATTCTAGTGTGATTGCTTTTTGAACATGTGTTTCTCTAGGAGTCACTGATGCAAAGGGCACCTCACAGAGAAAAAATACCCCAAACTACAAAGGCAAAGCTGCTTTTATTTTTCCCTCCCACTCATGGCTTAGAACAAGCAAAAATAATAAAAAAAAACTATTAAAATATACACACTGATGCTGATAATGAATTTATTTTTATTATGAGAGTTTGTGAAGTATACTGGGTGAGCTTGTGTGAAAATTGGAAGCAATGGGAGGATGATACAGACCTAAGCTCTATTTTCCTGAAAATACAGATTTACCAGATAGCAACCTCAGCCATCATACAGTCCATTAAAACAGTAGGAGTAATGGATTCAAAATGTGATAAGAAATAAACATGAACATATAGAAATACCTTCTTCCTCTGTTTTTGGCCTGATTCCTAGTTTTGAACTATTTTATTTTGATTTTATAATGAGTTTGTCTTTTGTATTCTTATTTTATTCTGTCTTCCGAAGTTGCAACTTTCTGTGTTTATCTCTGTTTCTTAAAAAGTGCAACCCTAACCATTGACATTAGTTTAATGGAATAGGTTAGGATTGGGTCAAGTTGCTCATGAACTGATCTCAGACAAAACAAACATCACCCCTCCTGCTATATGGTTATCTACTGGTGAAGATCAGTGTGAAGGTACCTCAACCCAGTCCTGATCCATTCCAGTAAATTAGCGAATGTCAGCAGTAAGCATGCAATTCTTTGATAATTTTCTTTTTAAAGCACACAAGTAATTCTAGCAATTTCAGCAAGAGGATCTTTAAAAACTGCAATTTTCTGCAACTAGTTGCAATTAGTCTTATTCTGTGCAAAATTCACATGGAATATTTGTAGGAAACCGCATTTTCTGCACAGAAATATTGCTGTAGAGAATTTCTGTGCAGAAAATGCTGTTATCTGACTCCTCCCCCCCAAATCTTTATGAATGTTGTGCCAAGTAATTCCCAAATTGTGAAGGTTCATGTCAGTCTAGAATTCTTCTTCCGGGGGTTTTCGACATTCAATTCAATGCTGAATGTTCTTTCCATCCCTGCTCAGCCACTTTGTTCTGCCCCTGAAAAAGTTCAACAAGCAGAAAACTGCTGTCATGCACTGAGGGCAGAGCACTTGATCTACTGGATTCAAATCCCGCAGATTTCACAGACAGTCCAGCTCACAGCCCTCTAAAAACATGACATCCTGAAAGTGGTGAAGGAGGAAGAAAGGACTCAGCACCCCTGTCTTCTATCCTGGTAGGCACACAATGGCAAAACTTTGGGATAAGAACCTGTCTGCTCTGGTTATTATTTCTCCCCACATGGAAGCCAAGTGGCTTATTAAGAAAAAGGGCTAAAACTATATAAGCTAAAAACCTGATAATAAAAAGTTAGAACATAATTAAGCAAGCTATCACATTAAAACACCATTAAATCTTATAAAAAGGAAGATCATTTTAAAACATAGTCATTTAAAAACTACTACCAGGCAAAAAATAACTAAAAATGGGAATACAAGATGTTGGAAATGTGATGAAAAGGTGGGGTTGTTTTATCATATGTGGTGGACCTGTAAGATAGCAAGGAAATTTTGGAAGGAAATACATGATGAAATTCAAAGAATTTATAATGTAAACTTTGAAATGAAGCCAGAGTTTTATTTGTTGAAAATACTAGGGCAACAAAGAGAAATAAGGAATCGCCAGAAGACATTGTTATATTTGATAACTGCTGCAAGATTGATATATGCGCAATATTGGAAAGAAAAGAAATATGTTGATATAGAAGAATGGAAATTTAAAGTCCTGGATATGGTTGAGATAGAAAAGTTAACATTTTCTTTGAAAAATAAACCTATCCAGAACTTTGAAAGGGAATGGAGAGAAGTTTTAAACTGGATAAAGACATAGAATGAGAAAAGAAAAAGTAACAAAGTAAGATTGTAGGTAATATAATGTAACAATGTAACAATAAAGTAATAAGTTAATGCAACAAAGAAACAATCTAAGAATGTAAGATGAAACTATGTAAGATTCTTCTCCTTTGAATATGTTGCAATTATGTATGAAAGGTATCATAACAAGCAGATCCAACTGGAAAATAAGCTTGGAAGTGGGGAGGGGGGATTTTTTATTTTTAATCATAAACTTCAATAATTATTTAAAAAAAAAACTACTACCAGGCACTGTTTTCTTCCTCCCTCATTCCACTTTGGTTAACTCTGACCAAGAATACATTTCATAGAATCATAGAATCATAGAGTTGGAAAAGACCACAGGGGCCATTGAGTCCAACCCCTGCTATGCAGCAACACACATCAAAGCACTCCCAACAGATGGCCATTCAGCCTCTGCTTAAAAACCTTCAGAGAAGGAGACTCCACCACACTCCGAGGCAGTGTATTCCACTGCCAAATAGCTCTGACCATCAGGAAGTTCTTCCTGAGGTTCAGGTGGAATCTCTTTTCCTGCAGCTTGAATCCATTCCAAGTCCAGTCCCTCTTTGATATGACAGCCTTTCAAATATTTGAACATGGCTATCATGTTCCCTCTTAACCTTCTCTTCTGCAGATGAAATATATGCAGCTTCCTAAGCCACTCTTCATGAGGGATGGCTTCCAGACCCTCCACCATTTTGGTCACCCTCCTCTGGATACATTTCAGCTTGTCAATATCACTCGTGAAATGAGGTGCCAAGAAGTGGACACAGTATTCCAGATGAGGTCTAACCAAAGCAGAATAGAGTGGTACCATTACCTCCCTTGATCTAGACACCATACTCCTACTGATGCAACCAAGAATTGCATTGGCTTTCTTGACTGCTGCATCACACTGCTGACTCATGTTCAGCTTGTGGTCTACTAAGACTCCTAGATCCTTTTCACATGTACTGTTGTCCAGCCAGGTGTCTCCTATCCTATATTTGTGCATTTCATTTTTTCTGTCTTGGTGTAGGACCATTTCTCTCTGTTGAAACTCATTTTGTTAGCTTCGGCCCTGCTCTCCAATCTGTCAAGGTCATTTTGAATTTTGATCTTGTCCTCTGACATACTAGTAACCCCTTCCAATTTGGTATCATCTGCAAAATTTGATCATATTTTGCCATATGGGAAAATCAGGAAAAAAATAAAGATACAAATGTGTTGAAGCTGTATCGGATTATGGTTACTTGGTCTATTGCTCAGCCTAGATTTCAGACCCTGGATATGCTACTTGCTTAAACTATAACTTTTAGAAACCAACAGCCATCAAGCCAGCATGGGTTGGCCCATGTTTCTTTATTTTATCTGGGGCAGAGCTTAGCAAATTTAATCAGCATACCATAGAAACACGGCATGCAGAGGATGCTTGTCAGAGCCATCTATCTGGCAAGAAAAGTTTAACTTTCTTTCTCTGAATTCAGTCACAGAAGTGAACATTCATGCCTTCCTTTGGACCGCTTGACATATTTCATCAAGATTCCAGTATTTCTATCACTACTGCAGAATGTGACAGTTCAGTTGCTTCCAAGGATGAATCACCAGACAAAGAGGACAGCAATAATGTAGTGCTTGCACTGCCTTCTTAATGCTATGCCACCATATACGATCTATAGAGCTCTTAATGTCCTAGACCTGGCACTCCTATCAGATACTAAGTATGTACAACATGAATGATACTACTTATGCTACTCTATTATTACCGAACACTGTTCTTGTAAAAAATCCTTATCTTACTCAGAACTGAATTAAAAGAAGGGACCTTGTTTTCCTGATCTGTTACTCTACCATACACCTGTCTGCTTCACTGACCCCTTCCATCCACTATGCTCTTGGGTTTACAATTATGTTGTTTTTTTCCTATTTTTAAAAATGTCAGGGAGCACAGATGCACTTCCTACCCTATTCCGGAGCTATGGGTCCTTAAAAAGTGGCTCCAACTCAGAAAATAAGCTGGTTTTAAATTGTGATCTCACTTTATGCTTAGTTCCTTTATTTTAAAAGCACTGTTTTCTTTCCCAAGCACCTTCTCCCAAACTGAGGCCAATTTTTCCTTATTTATTGGAAGAAACAAGATATTTAAATTTTAAATGTCATATTGAACTGAGCTTTGCTTTGAAGGTACGCAAACTGCTGAGGAGACATACACAGAAAATTGCTGAACTTTGTATACCTGGTGAGAAAAATGTCAAAAGGGGCAAGAATTTACATCTGACTGTGTCCACTGTGTTGTGGTACCACCCGTACTGTAAGTACCAGCCACTGAGATGCATCTGCCAAAATCCATCCCAAACTATAAATCATTAGAGATGCAATAATCTCTCAGACTCTATTGTGTTGTGTTTCTTTGAATTACCCCTGTGTTTTCTATTAGGTCAGGCTATGTTTTCTTCCTGCGCTGAAATTCATACAATTTGAAAAACGCATACTTCTTAATTTGCACATTTAATTGTGCAATTTACCTATTAATGCAACACATCCCCATGTTTTTGCATTTTTCCCAATTACTCTCACTGTAGCTGTTCTAGTTTTAAAATATGTTACAGACTTGTACTCACTTTATTTCAGAGAAACCTCCTGTGTCACTAACAAATATGCAAGCACTTGAGATAAGGTGCACATTTTCTTAGAATAAGCCCAGAAGGTATGGAAATATTAATTTCATCAAGACTATTGTGTCTGACATAGTTCTTTCGATCTCTAGAATTTACTCATCCAGATGTAAAGTTTCTCCATCCTGATCCTAAACTTTCAACATGAGATCATGAATCAATTCAGTTTCCAAAGCAATGACGTACTGAAATATATATCTACATATATAGATATATAGATTCGTCATTTGTTGACCTAAAGATGCAGGGCCACTTTGGATGCAGAACTTGCTTTTTAATGCATTGTTAAGCAAAGGTGTATGATGCCTCACAGCTCAATGCATGATACACACTTGGCTTCTTGAAGCCAACATATGGGTTAGATGATTCTGCATATGCTGCTCATGCTGACAGCACCACCCCCAAAGTCCTCAGAGCATCTGCCTTCATCATCCTTACTGCTGGGCTTGGTCTGCTACTACTTGCAGGTGTCTGCACAGGAAGTTACTGAGCTTTCACATTCACAGATGGGGAAAATCAATTTCAGTGCCCCAAATGGAGGAAGCACTCATGTGGAATGCCACTAAACACTCTTTGTTCTGTGGGGTTGAAGCCATAAGGAAGATTAAAAACATGCACATTTGGAATAGAATCTCATCACTGAATCATTGCTTTGAGGAATTGCTCGGGGGCAAAGGAAAGAATAGTGGTGGGGACAGAAATGATCTAGAATGTGTATTTTTTTTTTTAACTTAATAAATTTACTAAAGGGGAGGAATTAGCCACAAAATATACAGAAATAGAACAACACTGAAAATCAGATCTAGAACTGCTTTTTGCAGATGTTTCTTGAAAGCTATCTGTTTTCACACATGGTATTAAGCACTATTGACAACCAGCATGTTGTAGTGTTTTGAGTATTGGACTATGATTCTGGAGACCAGGGTTAGAATCCTCGCTTAACCACTAGGTGACCCTGGGCAAGGCATACTCTCTCAGCCTCAGAGGTGGGCAAAGGCAAACCCCCTCTTAACAAAGATGGGCAAGAAAACCCTGGGACAGATTTGCCCTAGGGGCACCATGTCAGAAATGACTGGAAGGCACACAGCAACATATTAACCATAATACTGAGGTCAAAAAGATTTCCTTTGAGAAATCTCTCTGACACATAAAGATATTTTCTCCACAATATTAATAGGGAAGAAGGTGTGCCAAGTGTAATGATGTTTCACTATACTTAAAAGAACTCATATTGTTTTAGATGGCTGCATTTAAATGTCCTTTTTTAGGTGAAAAAGGTGAGGAATTGTACATAAATGTAAGGGTTTTTTTTAATTTTACAAGACCATCTTAAGTATTTTTCTCCTGTTTATTAGCAAAGCTCACATTGCACTGGCTGTGCTGCACTCTGTTTGATGTAGATACCAAATATTCCTATAGCCTCCTCATCTTCTAGTGCTGAAAGTTCTGAATAAGTTATCCAGCATCCCCAGAGGGTTATTTGTAATCTCTTTGTGCTGGCAGCATTTTGGCCGTTCCTCACTTAGCTTGAAGTATCATTGAGAAAGTAGATCCTTTAGAGAGGGTTGGTAGTTAGGAGTTAATTGGATTTCTGCTTTTCCTTCCAAGTCCTTATGCTTGTTTTGGGGAAGCAAAGAAGAAAACACACTTCCTAAGTACTTCATTGATGACGAATCTTTAATCTTTTCCCTGGGGAATGCTCCTCTGGACTCGTCCTCACTCTTCTTTGATTTTCCATATTTAGGTGAATACCACAAGTCTCTGAAAGGAGCCGTTCCCAAAGTTCTATAGCCGCATGGCAAGAGCAACCAAAGACTGCCCGGAATCACCCCCAAGACACCAATTAGTCATTAAACCCATCAAACCATCTTAAAGTGGTTTTCAAACAGTTTAAAAATAAATAAACGAAATGACCTTTGGAAGATCATGAAATCCTTCTACCTAAACAATTCTAGGATAGATATTTAAAATATTTAGCACAGCAACTGGTATTCCGATGGAGAGGTTTATGAAAGATAATATTTAGCTTTTTGTTCTAGCATACAGAATACTTCAGCTGCAGAAAGACAACATGGGTGTGGCCTTAAGAAAAAAACATCAGGCATAATTGTATTCTGCCTGTATCAAACCAATTGTTATATGCTATATTTTGTTTGTATCAGTTATTGCTAAAACACTAATACACAGATGTTTGTATTTATTACCGTATTTATTATATATGTACCATCACCGCACCATAAAATTAGGCAGAAAACACAGAAAAATCAGAAGGGAAAGCTATAACTAACTAACTCAAACAGATGGCAGTTGTACGAGCTTAGGATAAGGCACAGGCCTGTTCTGTTGGCAGAAATATTCTTCTGCTGCTAGATCTTGTCTGACAGTTGAACTCAGACATCTGCAAATAGAGCATGTCTTATTTAGAGTTAGACCGCTGATCCATCTACCACAGTCTTATCAACTCTGATCTACAGTGGCTCTTTGAGGTTTCAGAAAGGATTCTTTCCTAGCAATACCTGTAGATCCTGGTATTCCTTGGAGGTCTCCCACGAAGTATTGTCTTTGCCTGACCCTGCTTGGCTTCTGAAATCTGGAATGATATCGGGGCCCTTTCCGCACAAGAGGGCTGTACTGCTGTGGGGCCAGGATGGTAGCGGTCAGCTAGCTGTGCTTCTGCACAACATTGTTGCCGGCCCATCACCATCTTGTCCCCAGGCGGCACACATGTGCAGTATTTGCACCTACAATCGCATGACGCTGCTGCCCTTCCCGGCTGTGCAGAAGGGTGGAGGCGCGCAGGCGATGCCTCCTTCCCCAGCACAGCAACGGCCAGTGCCCAGCTGCGCGGTGGAAGGGAGAGGCAGGGCCAGCACGCTCCTCTCTGCAGCGACCTGGCAAGGTGCAGAGGGGAGCACTCTTGCAGCGCTCTACGCCCTGCCAGGGCTGTGATGGAAGGACTTGCTGAGCCCCATTGTGTGGAAATGGCCTGAGTGTGTTTAGGATGTTATGATGGTATAGTGTTGCATGGATCTCTAGAGACAACGTTATGTCTGTAAGTTCATGATGTTGCGTAACATATATACAGTAAATATAATAACAAAACTGAATAAATGCCCAGCTACTTAAGTCTTGTATAAAAATTGTGTAGATCCACAGGGACTTTTCTCAGTAATCTGGAATAGCTATTCTAATAATTAAGAAGGATTTTCTAGTGGCTATGTGATTTATATAAACCATGACATTTTCATCCAATTGCCAATTTGATGCAACTGGATTCTACTTGCTTAAATAATCAAGATGGTTAACTGTTCACTGTTTCAAAATGTGTGATTTTGAGAGACTGTGTAATAAAAGTTTTGTAACACTGTCTTAAGGAGTATATTCTTATTGTAGTATAACAGCAAAAACATTTTAATTTATGTACCCAGTACAGCTACAGAAAAGGTAAGCAATAGACTAACAGTTTCCTGTTGAAACCAACAGAATTTATGGCCCTTTGTAATTAGAAATTTATGTCCTACGTAATTATAAATAGCTTTCGTTTCTCTTGGGCTAAATATATCTGGCATTAAAATTATTTTGGCATTCTCATTTTCCTTTTAGTAGAATTTTTGACAAAATGCTCTCTTCATGTAATAGCTTCTCTGAAGTAATTATATAAGTGAAAAGTCTTCTGACCTCAGGTTAGTTCCTATGGATCATTCGCCAACTGAGGTCCTTTTCACCTGGCATTTGCCATGTGAAAGGGCGCCTGGAGCATTGCACAATTGTGAGGAGCAATCTGCATGATGCGCTCACAATCGCGCAACACTCCAGGGTAGGGCAGGTGCGGCTCATGCACTTTTTCATTTTTGGCTTTCAGCCAAAAATGGTGCGCGATTGCACATTGCTCCAGGGCCCCGCATGCACTCCCAGACTGCGCTGCGGAAGGAAGAGGCGGGGCTCTCGCACTGCCTGCTTGGGAGCAGACAGCTCATGCGGAGCTGAAGCAGCGGGGACGTGAGAGCCTCTTGCTGGAGGCTGCTCACGCGATCCCCGAACTCCAGCATTGAAAAAAGTAAGCTGAGGAAAGAGCCTAAGAATGGGATGATTGATGGACAGAACTTCTGTCAGATATGGGGAAAAAATGCCTAATGAAGCATTCTGAAATGTGCGCTAAAGTCTAGACTGCATTCGTGACAGGCCTTAATTCATAGCCTTATTTCATTTCATTTGTGACAGGCCTTATTTCATAGATTGGGTATGTTTTTAATCTCTTTTAATGCATTTAATGTATTTTATGTTGTTCGCCGCCTCGATCCTTGTGGAGAGGCAGGATAGAAATAATAATAATAATAATAATAATAACAATAATAATAATAATAAGCCAAAGAGTTAGAAGAAAACAACATATTTGAATATGATATTATATTCTAATTTTACTCTAGAGAGAAAACCCTTTCATAGCACCTGTGGTTTTTAAATTACTTCTGTCTTCAGCTCAATTATGGTATTGCTTTTAAAGCTAGTTATAAAACAAAATATTAAGAATGAGAAAACAAATTATACATTTCTAGTTTCTGAAGTTCCTTTGCATCTGTCTCATTTTGAAAATATTTGATTTCAATAAATCAAGGCCTGCTTATTTTTGCCCACATCTCCTATAGCACACTCCACTGACACACCCAAACAGCAATGAAAGAGATCAATTCTCTTTGGTCAGTCTTCTACACCTCCACGTTCCATATCAGAATCTGTGGCAAGGTACAAATAACCATGTGGAGCTTCGGGAGGATCCCTCTTTTTTTTTAATGAAAAAATGTGGAATTTACTATTACTATTGGGGTCTATTTCAGTGGTGAATGGAATTTAAACTTTGGAAGACTGTCTAAGAAGTGAACACATTTTGAGGATAGGATTTAGCTTCTTGGAGAGTTCATTTAATACAGACTAGAAGATTGATTCACTGCCCTACTACCATTGAAACTGACAGCTACCATTGGTCAATTCAGGAAAGAGTAGGACAAATAGAGAACAATATTATATACAATGTGTTAAGAAGTCAAAGAAATCTCACCAAATGCTGGTTTAATCTATTAAGCATCAGCCATGTCTACAGAAGCTTAGTCCAGAATTTAAAATGGAAATTATGTTCACTTCATATAGGACAAGAGCAGAGAGGATGAAAAAAGTGATTTTTGTCTATTTCATAAAGTAATAGATTACTAACTTTCTATAACATCAGCACAATAGTATCAGAAGTCAATCGTAGCCCACGGGTTTATGACAAACCTATGATTCCAGGCTGTGGAACTCCCTTCCACATGAGATTTAGTTGGTCTGTTCTCTTTCCATCAGTAAGTAAAGTGTCTTATATGTAGGCCAGCCTTTGGCTCTTAACTCATGCAGCAGAAGGGTGTTTGCTTGTCATCGTTTTTTTTTAAATAATGCCTTAAATATTTTTGAACTGTTTTAACTTTGTGCTTCTAATATAACTGTTTATTTTATTGCATTTAATTTCTGTATGTTAAAATTTTAGCTGCATGTTGTTCTAATTTACAGTCAGCCTTAGAGGGTCCCAAGTGGGGATAAAGTGGATATAAATTAACTAACTGATTAAATACATAAAATATTTTTTAAAATGTTCCTTAAACATTTATTATATTTCTTTGTTACTCGGCAAAATTGCACATGCCCCCAGACGCACCATCATAACTATTATCTTGCAGAAAAGGTACCTATCCAGTTTTTCTAATAATTTCAGTGATTTATTTGTGTATAATTGTATTGGAAGGCAGAGAACCTTATGCATCATGCCTTCCATCAGTTATTGTACTGGTACGACCTTCTTGTGGTCCATTTGACCTTGATACCAGGTTTTTATTATCAGTTTTACTGTTAGCAATAGCTTAAGATATAGCTCTGACATCCTCAAAAGAGCACTTTAGTATGATAATGTCACTATATCCTACTAATGTTAGAGGAACATAGAATACAACTGTGATAATAATAGTCTAGATAGTAAGTCATCCTTCCCTAGTTAAGAATTTAATAAATAATTATGCTCTATTTTCAATTGTATTATCAATTGTATTCAATTGCACGATAAATGAAGAAAACACATAAGTTGTGAGTGTTCATCTGTGGTTAACATGTGGTCTGATTACATTAAATTTTTAGGTATTTAATTACATAAGGATATTAGTGCTCACAGTAGTTTAGAAAATATTTGTTAAGTGTAGGTTTTTAGCCGTCTAGAGATGTACATGTTTCCTTATTTCATGCTTGCATAGAAAAATGGAACATTTCAACAGTTTTCACAATGCTAAACAAGAATACAAGTAATTTTGCTCATTTTAATTTTTTTAAATTTTGTTGTTTTTACCAAAAAAAAATGTTTTGCACAGGTTTTCTGCAAACTTCCACTATTTTCTGTGGAGAAATGTTCTTTTTTATTCAAAAGGTTTTTATTTGAAAAACCAAAATGCAAAAAATCTCATAACAATCATTCTCTCAGCAAGTTGTCTTATCTTGTCAAGAAAAAAAATTCTCATCAGGGATAATAAAATCTGTGAGTATTCTTTAGCTGCCTACAGACACAACTTCTTTCCAGCAGACAAGAGAAAATTCACTCTGAAACACGTATATTCATATTTCTACAGAATAACATCAGGTGACTGTAATAAAGACTGAATAACTTCAGGCAGCTCAAGGGTAGAGCCACTTCTAACAACTTGGATAATTGTATATTTGATTTTATTCTATTTATTATGGACTGCTGTGGACAGAAGGGTCATTTGATGTAAGTGCATCCTGATAATGATTCATATCACCTGTAATAGGGAATTATGGCTATGATTTATAGATTTGCAAATATGGAGTACTTTTCTGGGCTCACTTTGATTTTTAAAGTTGAGGAAATCGAGGAAAATGTTGAAATAATTGGTGGTAAGAAAGCAATTATTGATCATTGGGTGTCCCAGCGTTGCTTCTCTTGTTTGTAAGGAAACATATACCTGAAGTTTGTCAGCTTATAGAAACTACTGTCTGTGATGACTAGAAGGATTGAAGACACTTGAGATCTTGAGTGTAGCCAGATGTACAATATAGCCATCTATCTATTCAGGAGATGCTCAGAAGATATTTTGTGCAATAAATTCAGTAGGATGTCCAGGTATGTATACAGTGGGCCCTCAGTATCCACTAGGGTCTGGTTCCAGATCTCCTTGTGCATACCAAAATTTATGAATGCTCAAGTCTCATTATGTACAATGGTATAATAAAATGGCATCCCTTATATAAAATGGCAAAATCAAAGTTTGCTTTTTGGATTTTTTAAAAACATGTTTAAGTCACGGTTGGTTGAATCCTTGGATACAGATTCCATGGATACGGAAGACCAACTCTGTGTGTGTGTGTGTGTGTGTTTGTGTGTGTGCATGTAGGATTTAAACCCCTTCATATCTTGAATAATAAAATTCTAGGACTTGCGGGAAATTTTTTTAAACCAATGGCTGAAAATGATTTCTGCTTAAAGCAGTGGGATCTTCTTCAGTCCCTCACTTCCCCACCACCATCTATTGCACAAAAAAACCTTCTCTGACTGGTTTTCCAGATCTTTGGAGCAAGTCTGTAGGATGTGGTAGGATGTTAGTAGGCACATTACCATCATGCTGTTTATCATCATGCTGCTTCCACTGCGAGAAGCAGCTTCTACCATTCTAACAGCAGAAGCCACCAAAGCAGCTTCTGCTGGTGCAAGCATGCTGATGGATATTGCCCCTAAATTGTACTAAAATTTAGTCATGCTTCTTCAGACACTTTTGCAACTAATGCAGTCATGACTTTGCGAGGAAATCATACCTTTGGCTTTAATTTAAATGAGTAAGACAAAGATGCTGTCTTCTCGCCTCCCTCTAAGTAATCAAAAATTGAGTGGCTTGAGACATATTTTCTTTTTATAGTTCTAAATATGCTTTGAACCATTTTTTTCACAGTTTTGCTTTCTCGGTTGCAGTGTTCACTCTTTATAATAGAATTGTGATTCCAACTCTTATCTTAAAAAAAAAAAAGAACTCCAGTGACTCCTAGGATTAACGATTATATGGACTCCATGAAGAGGCCATCCATTATAAAATACTCCTGCTGTAATTACAAGGTGTAACAGAACTGTAAAACATGGAGGGAAATGTGTTGGTTTGTATATTCTGATCTATATTCAGTTACATGTTATGCTATGCTTTCATGCACACCAAAACGTGCTAGAGTTTCATCCTTGTTATTAGTATTAAATTATTATTCATGGTCACAGACCACAGGGTGCATATTGAAGGAGTATGCATCTTTCATGCATCTTTTATGTCTCAGGCTCCTTCCTAAACTGCAAATCCCAGGATTCTGTAGGATGTTGAAAGTGGAATAACAGCACTATGACGGTCTAGTGTGGAAGTGGCCTTATTCTCTCTTCTACCACGGTAGTACGCCAGGGGAGGAATCTGCTGGCCTATACTGCTGACAGCTGAATGAGTGACTTACCAGGGCAACTGAGGCTTGTAAACACTGTACATCAATACCAACCATCCATGGCTAGAAGAATCTATTTTAACTACCTATATGGTGCCAATATAATTGCACGACAGGAGACAAGGTGCAACAAGGAGAAGAGATACATACATACATCCCCTAATGTAAAGTGTGGTCCTTGAGTTGATGTCTCCCTGTGCATGTGGGTGAATGTCTATCTGTGTGCCACCCTACCAGGAAAAAATGCACCTCTTGGGGCTTAACATTGTTGTGTGGCCTTGCTATAAAACCTTCTGGCCTAGGCTGTTTCCAGAATGTGAACACCCTTTACCAACAAGAGACAGAACTGGAGAAAAAATTACTTCTCTGGGATACAACTCACAGAGTTTCCTAGCCAGATTTAAAAGAAAAAGAAAGGAAGAAAAGAAAAGAAAAAAAAAAAAAAGGAGGAACTGGTATTTTGTTAAAAATCTACTGTATGTAATCATATGTAGTGAAACCTACTTCAGAGACTAGGTACAAACTGTAACATTATTACTGAGAAGAAGATAGACTGAATAATGTAGCAGTGGGAATCGTGTAGCCTTCCAGATGATACTGGAATGCAACACCAAAAGCACTGATATTGGTGAAGGATATTGGGGGTTTCATTTCAGTAACATCTGGAGCGCCATATGATCTGCATAACTAAGGTAAAGCTGTGACTAACAGAAAAGTGTACACAATTTTTCATCACATTGATACAATTTTCTGTAAATTGCCATGCCAAATTCTTGCCTGCAGGGAAGAACACACTGTAGTGAGCCATGGCCACAGCACTCACTCTATTCCCATTTTCTTCTTGTTTCCATGCAAAGGATGAAAAGTTTAAAATTCCATTTTCCTTTGCAAATAAAATGTAGTTTCTTGTTTCATCTGAACTCACAAAACTACGGTCTATTCTTTTCCACATAGAGCCAGGAATAAGCAGTGGCTGGTGGTAGTGAACTTAGGCCATTTTTGCATGAGACTGTTATAGCACTATGATTCCACTTTCAACATCCTATGGAATCCTGGGGTTTGCAGTTTAGGGAGGGGCCGGCTGGCCCCTCCCTAAACCGCAAACCCCAGGATTCCATAGGATGTTGAAAGTGGAATCATAGCGCTATAAAAGTCTCATGCGAGAATGGCTCCAGTGATGGCAAGTGGTGCTAGTAAACCCAGTGAAGCTGTTTCTAGAAGAAAACTACTATCCTTTGTGTCTCATGCTGCCCCCGCCACGCTGTAGGTCCTTGCATACTTGCAATAAAGCTACAGCCTTTGTGCATCTTGAAGTACAGCTCTCTTACTTTGCCCTTGATTCTGAATCTGGAGGTTAATCTTGCCCTTACTAAAAGCTTCTTGCCATAACTCTTTGGGTCTTGCATAGTTATATAGCTGTCAAATCTAGAGTTTAACAGAAGCAACATAACTGCCAGAGCTGGAAATATTACTTTTTTGGACAACTAACTCTTAAAAACTCCTGGAAACTGTAATCCAAAACAGCAGCTTTTCCAAGCTCTGCATAGTATTGTACATGGAATCAATCTCTCTTTACTTTTGTTGCAACAATGGTATATACACTGTGCATTGTTAACAAGAAGGATCAAAAGAGTTAAATGAGAGCCTAATGTTTCCACAGTTAAGCCCAATTTGTCACCTTTTTCACTTTTATATTCTTAAAGATATTGAACAGTGTTATTATGTCGCTGCAAGCCAAAGGAAACATGTCAGCAAGTTGATGTCTGCATGTTGGAAAAGTGTATCAAACTTCTACAAAGCTAGCAAAATGTTAGAAAGATGGAACTTTGTTCATCTTTTAAGAGAAACAATTCTAACCACAGTGGACACTTGTCTATAAAGGACCACAGACAAGCAAATCAATTGCTTTGAGAGCAGTTAGTAGCAACTTGTATTGCTTAGTAATCACTTTTACAGGTGCCTTTTGGAACTGTAGAAGGTCAGTTTATTCCAGAAGTATAATACCATATTTCACTTTAAATTTAAAGTCTGTCATGTACTATATACCTGTATTTTATATGATCAGTGATTTGGAAAATAAGATAAAAGCAGAAGCTTATTAAACCATGTTGGAATCTAGACATTTTTTTCCAACTCAATGACCACTGGAGAATAACAAAGATATATAACCAGAAAAACAGAGCAACATTTTGAAGACAGCTTCTAATTTATCATACTCAAAATAAAATAGGAGAACCGTAAGTGTTTTCCCAATGGAAAGAATTACCCTGGAAAATGTCATTCACATAGGAGAGGTTAGCTAGTGTAATTATCATCAGGAGAGAAATTCAGCCCATTAGGGGTCATTCAATGGAGTTCAAGTCTACTCACTTCAGACACTTTAGAGCTGACTTAGTATCTAAGATTTCAATTGTTCAACAAATTCACAGCCTTAACATTATATGCCACACAGTAGTATTTCATTGTTACAATCAGCCATTTTAACATTTCTATTCTGGCTGGATTTTAGGTGGCCTCAGCCACTGGGCATTTTAGGTACACTAAGCTCTGAATATATTCATATGATGAGACAAAACAGGTAAGACAAGATTAAAAGCATTAGATAAATGAGATACTGGTATAGATAAAGACACTGGTCTTTGATCTAGGACCCATTTGCAGACGAAACCATTAACTTTTACTGTACAATTACTAGCAGTGAAGCATCCCTCATTATGCGGGATAGCGTGTATCAGATGCTAGGAACCTGTGGCCCTCCAGATAGTGTTGGATTCTAGTTCTATCAGCCAGAGCTAGAATGGCCAATAGTTCAACAACTTCCCCAAGTCATACACAGCAAAGAGTCCTGGGTAGCCTGCAAGAATTTTCTCTTTGAGCAGCAGTGGCTAGGGGCAGATTTTGTGTTTTCCAAATCAATAACTATTTGTTATTGTATTACAGTCATTTCTCCACACTTGCTAGGGTTAGGGGCACAGTACCCCCATGAAAGTGGGAAAACAGTGAATAATGCTAGGCCCTCCCAAACCATGTTTAACACAAAAAAAAGTATGATCACCATATTCAACCCCCCATGGATTCCTTTGAGGCACCAGGGTTCCTTCACAAGGCAGAAGTGGGTGGCTGGTGGGACTTGCTCCCACCTCCGCTGCCCCACACCATTTTATTAGGGACTTGCAAGCCTCATTTGCAGTTTCTCAGCCTCATGAGGCTTGCAGTCCCTATTAAAAATAGCATAGGGAGGCAACAGAAGTGACAGCAAATAATCCACGAATAATCAAATCTGCAAAAGTGAAACTCACAAATGTGGAGGGCTGACTGTATTTTTCCACAGAAACAATTAATTAATACTGTTTGTTGTTAACTGCTGTCAACTTCACCTTATGGTGACCCTATGGATGAGAGATCTCCTAGTCACTGTCATCAACCACGCTACCCTGCTCAGGTTTTGCAGATTCTGGGATGTAGCTCCCTTGATTATGTCTATCCATCTGTAATGTTGTCTTTTCCTACTGCCTTGTACTTTGCCAAGCATTATTGTCCTTTCTAGTAAGTTATCTCTTCCCATGGTATGGCCAAAGTACAACAGCCTTAGTTTAGTCATTCTCACCTCTAGGGGGAATTCAGGCTTAATTTGCTCTAGGACTCATTCATTTGTCTTTTGGGCAGTCCACGGTATCCACAGAACTCTTCTCCAGCACCACATTTTGAATGAGTTGATTTTTTTTCCCTTTCAGCTTTCTTCACTGTCCAGCTTTCAAAACCATTCCTAAAAACTGGAAGTACAATTCGTCGTATCTTTTTCTAATTCTTTTTCTTTTGATGTAAGTTTGTTATAAATTCTTATTCTTTTTCCATTGTTTTCTTCTTATTTATATGTCCTATTTTAATAAGATGGCCTCTCATTACCGCTTTGCTGGCATCCCAAATGATTTTTGCAGCCAATTCTCCATTGTTATTTTCCTCAAAATACATATTCAGAGTTTTCTTTAATTCTTCCACGTCCTGAGTGTTTAACAGTAAGGAATCATTAAGTTTCCATGAATATTCCCTTTTTCTTGTTTTTAATCCTAGTTTTATTAAACTGTGATCTGAATATGTTTTGGGTCGGACCTCCATGCTTTGTATTTCTGTATGTAAACTGTTTGATATTAAAAATAAATCAATTCTGGAAAACGAGTTATGCCTATCTGACTAGAATGTGTAACTCCTCTCATCTGGGTATTTGAATTTCCATACGTCCATTAGAGAGAATTCTTCCATTAGTGTAAAAAAGCTTTTAGGGAGTTTCCCTTGATTTTTCTTTATTTGTTTCACTGATTTACGGTCTTCTGCGGGATTTATCACCACATTCATGTCTCCCATGATTAATATGTTTTCATGATTTCTCTCTCTTAAATAGGTATTTATTTTCATTTGCAGTTCCCGGAAGAATTTTTCCTTGTTTTCTTGTGGAGCGTATACACCAACTGTCAATAGTTTATAATTCGGAAGAGTGATCTCTAAACCCAATTAGTGCCCATTTGGATTTGAGAATATTTTTGCCACATTATAAGCTGATCTTACATATATTACTACTTCTTTCTTCTTTTTTGAGTATGCTGCATTAAAACAATTCCCCAGTTTAGGATTTTTTAAGTATTTAATATCTTTTTCTCGTATTCTTGTCTCTTGTAGGGCTATTATATCTGCTTTAGTCTTTTCTAGGTAATGAAATACCTGTCTTCGTTTATATTCTGAATTAAGTCCTTTTATATTCCACGATATTATTTTTAGTGTCATTATTTCTCACAATATTATTACTATCGTTATTATTTTAATCTTCTTCACTCTCTATATCATCTGTTTCTTCTTCTTCCTCCTCTTGCTCTTTTTCTTCACCTTTATCTGTGTTGTCACTTATTTCTTCTTCTTCTTGTCCTTTTTCTTCTTCTTCTTTGCCTTTCTCCTGTTCTATCTTTGTTTTTGTTTCTTTTTTATTCTCTTGTTGTGTAATCCTTATAGTATCCCATTTCTGATTGTACTCTTGTAGGTCGTCTTCCGACTGTCTATGCCTTGTCTCACTGTTTTGATGTTTCTGTGTCAAAATCTTTTTAAATTTTTTCATAAATTTGTCTTGCTTTATTTACCGTATTTATCTGAATCTCCTCTGTTTGTAAATAAATGATAGTCCCTCTATTCTGTTCCATGTATAATTTATATGGATTTTGAATAAGAGTTGCAACAAAAATTTATATTCTTGTCTTCTTCAGAGTATTTGCCTTGGTATGTCTTTGAAAATTTTTATTTCTCTGTCCTCTATAACCAATTTGTTTTTGTAATTTTGCTGAACAATTAGCTCTTTAGTTATTGTTCTAGTGAGATTAATAACTACATCTCTTGGCAGTCTTTTTTCTCTGGCAATCCTAGAATTTATACGAAAAATTTGATCTATGTCTTGTTCTAATGTCTCGATCTAAGCCCATATATGTCGCAAGTATCATTATCATCTTTTCATATATGTTTTCCTCTCTTTCCTCAGGAATCCCACGTAGCTTTAAACATTTATCCCTGTATCTTAATTCAAGTTGAGTGATTGCACTTGCTCCTCGGTCTTGTGCTTTATTTGTTGGGTAACTGTTTCTGTCTGCTCCACCCTTTTTTGGAGGGTTCCTATGTCATTTTAGTAATGTCATTTGAAATTTTTTCTAATTTTTCTCCGAAGGAGTTTAATTCTCTTTTGATTTCAGTTCTGATTTCTGTTCTTGCTTCTTTTAATTCTTTTCTCATTTCCGTTTTAAAGTTCCTGAATTCTTTTAGCATCTCGTTTATTTGTACTGAGACATCCGCTATGGTTGCCGACAGTTCTGGTTGTGTTTCCTTGCCTTTTAATACTTGCATTTGTGGTGTTTCTGTCACATTTGTTGCTAATTCAATTGATGGTCTTTCTTTTGTTGTTTGAGTTTGGGTCAGTGACATCATTGCTTTTTTTGCAGCCATTCTGCTTGATTTCATAATCTGTTGTTTTCTCTATTTTTCTGTTTGCTTTTTGTGTCCAAATCTTTCCTGTTTTCTACCATATAGTATGGTGTCATCTGAATATCTTAAATTGTTGGTGTTCCTTCCTTCAGTTTTCATTCCTCCAAATATAATCCAGCCTTATTTATGATATGTTTAATATAACAAGTCAAACAGATAGGGTGATAAAATGCAGCTAAGGTTTACCTGGGAATCATGATTGTAATTAAATGAATCGGCTGTACTTGATAACTCCAGTCATTGGGCATAAAGCCCACTTCTTTCTGTCCTGCTTCAACCCTCCATTCATATCTACTGAATGTCATCTTTACAATGCATGTTCTAGAGATATAAATTCTCAACTATCTTGTCTTCACATGTGAGGATGACTAATTACAGTAGTTTCCACATTTGAATTATTCTGTGAAAAAAGAAAACACTTTTTTTCCCAGGAAATTGTTTTCTGCGCAGAAAAAAAGGGGGTTAGTACAAAAACCCTGTGTTTTTATCTGCAAAATAATTCTTCCACAACACATCAGATCCTTGACTATCAGGAGAAAACTGGACAAAATTCTGATATGTCTGTTACTCTTCCCGAAGGAATACTTATCTTTTGACCTGGGAATGAATAATTATCAATAGTTTCCCCCATCCTTGACATTTTTTTTTTTGGCTCAAATTAGAGCAGCCTTTCCTACATTGTACTAGATGCCTTGCACTATGAAAATATGTGTTTGATGCATTAAAGCAGTGATTCTGGACATTTGGTTTTCCATATGTTTTGGACTTCAGCTCCTAGAATCCCCAGCCAGCACACCAATGGTCAGGAATTCTCAGAATACAAAATATCTGGAAGAACAAAAACTGAGAATCGCTGTGCTAGAGCATATTTTTCCATCTTCAGTCCTTCAGACATTTTGGACTACAACTCCCATCAGGTTTACACTGGCTGGGAACTCAGGTTGGGGAACAATGTAGAGAGAATGGAATGGAGCAGTGTACACCTGTTTTTATAGTGCTAGACAGAGAGATAAGTCTGTTGCTACTCTCCTGGGACAGCCTTTTTTTCTTCCCAAGCAGTAACTGCTAGAAAAACTGTAATGGCAATATTTCCCTGGAGAAATTGTCTCATTAGACTCTCATAGTAATACACACAATGGATATTTTGTTTCTTTCCTCTACCTATTACTCTCTTATCATTTATCTACTTTCTCATTCCATTTTATATGTGCTTTTGCAGCCTTTTGTTTAGATCTAAATACATATATGAATGGAATACTTATATTAAACATAATATAGCAGTTTGAATCTAAAACTAGTATTATCCTGCATGAAACTAGCTATTAGGTAGCAATGATGGTTGGCTGGATAGGCAACCAACATCAACAAGACAGCAACGGTGAGTAAATCAGGGCAGGAGACTTGAATCACAATATATTTGCCAATGGCTGAAAATGTATAATTATTGCTAGTGATAAGTGAACATTCCCTTTAATTTGATTGATTTCTCTAAACTATTTTGGAGAATTTTCAGGAAAAAGGAGACTTCTTCCTGTTAATACACACTCACAGCCACCCACGTACACAGCCACCAGTGTACCCTAAGAAATATCAGAATTTCTGGGTGGGAGGGGAAGAAATAAATTTGGTGCATCTGAGGAAACTCCATGTCAGTCCCTTTCTGATCAAACTCGCCCTTCAGAAGGCAGGTTATTACCTACAGAATAGGAAGTGGTTGATGATTGTGGAAATATTATAGGCTTCATCCTTTTTGTTGGGATGCACCTAAGCATGTACTGGGGCATCTCTTTCTTCTAAAATTCGTAAGAACTGTAGTCTTCACTGCTTAATTCATTCGAACTCAATTCAATGAATACAAAAATATATAATCTGTATGTATGCCATTGCAAGGGAATGTGCTCAGAAACAACTTCATTATGCTTATGATATCTCTGCCATTGTCAGCCAGCTCCTCTTACTTTCAGCTCCCACATATTTACAAAGCTTTCATTACAGATTCAATAAGAAGCAGATTTTAACATCATTCAACTTCAGCAATGTTGTGGGGATTCCTTTAATGGATTGTGCACGCATGTGTGTGGCAAACCTTTGTGTTCATCTGCACAAGCACACCCAATTGAGAACTCCAGCAGAATTTTTTTTAATTCAAAACTGGCCATTGTTAGTGATTGTTAAAAAAATGTTTTCTTCTCGCTTTTCATTGCACTGCACCATTTCTCAAGATTTTATACACTAAGACAAAAGTTACCTAGTCCTTACCTACTTGTTTTCTTCTAGTCTCTATTTTTTAGTGCAATCAGTTCTTGTGATGCAGAGCTGGGAATCAACTGAGACAGTTTAAAGGGAGATTAGACAAGTGGGGCAGCGGGCTAGGGCCATCTCTGGCATATGACTCTGGCCAGCCAGCCCCTCCCTAAGCTGCAAACCCCAGGATTTCATAGAATGTTGAAAGTGCAATAATCGCGCTATAAGAGTGTAGTGCGGAAATGGCCTCAATATATTAGTGCCTGGAAAACGTGCGAGAGGGTGCTGTTGTGTTCATCTCCTGCTGGCAGGCTTCCTACCGCTGGTTGGCTGCTGTGGAACAGAATGTTGGACCAGGTAGGCCTTCAGTCTGATGCAGCATATCTCTTCTCATGTTCTTATTAGAAAGAGTACTAGTCAACATATACAGTGTGTAGATAAGTATATGAGGAACATGGAACAGAAACATACCCCTTGAAGAAACTGGCAAGCTAAAAGAAAAAGAAGTGTTAAGAGGAAGTGAAGTTTAACCTGAAACCACCAGTCTATAGGTGAAGAAACAATAGACAGGGTAGAACACACCAAGGAATGCTAGCTACTCATCTCTACATCTATGGCTTCCTGTAAAGGCATAGTTATTTTTGCGGCTGTACATTTATCCACTCCCAACAACTCCTGTCTTCACTTGCTGCCTTTATTCTACTGAAAGCCAAGTTTCTCTCATGCAGAACAACTCCAACACGAGCCACCCATCTCCTTTCCCTTACCTCTTAACAGAGCAACTGCAGTGTGGAGGCACGATCCTTTGAAAGAACTAAGAAGTATATCTAGCATTACTCTGGGTGAGAATGGAGAGAACAAGGGGAAAGAGAGGAAGATTTAGAAGGAAGAAACCTCACTTCTTTCACCTCACTTTTTTTTTGCCACCATTGCTGTTCTTGCTCTGCTAAGTTTCAGAACAAGGACCCAGTACAAAAAAAATGTATGTTTTATGGAATTCCTGTATTATGCACCTGGGCTTTATTAGTGTCTCACCATAAATGAAATGAAGAGCACTTTGCAATGACACAGTTTTACACATACCGTTTGGACTTTTCAAAGCAGATAAGACAATGCCCTTTTCCCAGATCCTTTTCCATTGCAGTGTGCACCCCTTTATCAATAACATCAGTTCAATAAAAGGATTCCAACTGGCAGGTTGTAAAATCCCTCCCTCAATACTTCTTCTTTGTGAAAACAGCTATGAAGAATGGCATGTTGTTGACATAAGCCACTGTACCATAAGGAATTCTGATGCAGTCTAGTAGAACTGACAATATATATAGCTTAACATGGGCCACCTATCCACTACAACTGAACAAAATCAATAACTCAACTCTCCACTTCTATGGTATTTTAGATTCTTCTTCTTCTTCTTCTTCTTCTTCTTCTTCTTCTTCTTCTTCTTCTTCTTCTTCTTCTTCTTCTTCTTCTTCTTCTTCTTTTGTTGATAGTCCACATTCCATACTCTTACTCTGACTGAATCTCTTCTCACTTTTCATCCTGGTAGTCAGCTAATTTTTTCTTGCTTATTCTTTTTTTTCCCCCTGCTCTTATTTTTCTAGAAACTCTAAATACTTTCAAGCTACTTGGAGTACTGTTTGGTAAAAATGTTGATAAAGCTTTCTATTTAATGGCTGGTACATTTGTTAAAGAAGTAGCAACGTTTTTCTCAAGATGAATAGAAGAATTTTTATTTGCTTTTAAAGGTTCAATAGCACACTAAAAAACTATTTTAGCATTTCATGGGTGGTTTAAACTTTCTAGCTACTATTTGGTAAACATTTTAAGACAGTGGCATGTTCAAAATCATTCATACGCAGCAGCTTGCACTGTAAATCATAGGACAAATTCCGTTTCATGGCATTACAAAGACCCTAAACACCACATAGATTTGCAACAGCAGGAAGAAAATAACCACAGAATATGCTCCCACCGGAAGCAACTTGAAATGGTCTTGCATTATTGTTACAATCTATGCATTAGTTTTGATTCAAAATGTTATGTGTGTATGTCTTCAAGTCGCCTGTCTACCTATGAAGACACCATAAATTTCATTGGGTTTTCTTCGGCAAGGAATACTCAGAGGCCAACTCTGTCCTCTGAAATATAGCCTACACTATAGCCTAGTGTTCATTGGTGGTCTCCGATCCAAGTACTAACCAGGGCTGACCATGCTTAGCTTCCAAAATCAGAGGGGAGCTGATGCCTTTAGGGTATTTAGGCTCTTCAGCATGCCATACAGGCTTATATTTATTTCAAATGTGTATAAGCCTCCTAACTAGCAAATGTCTTCAGAGAGTTGTGTGTGTGTGTGTGTGTGTGTGTGTATATATACGCAGTCAATAAATCAATAAAAAATAGAATCAAATATTAAAATGTGAGAATGCTAAAACCCAGAAAGATAACTTTAATAGTAAAAGCAAAGATAACAGTTAGTGTCCTGAATCATTGTCATAAACTGAAATATGTATATGAAATACAATAATAAAAAGAAAGAACCTAATGACCTGCCCCTATAATCCTGAGAACAAAGCTGCACTTTCTAGGCTTGGCTTAATCTAGGTAAATATTCAAAAGCACTGAGGTCTTGCTAAAGAGTATCACTTTAGTCTGAATGGAACACAGAAGGCCAGCAAAGGACAGTGAAATATAAAAAGGCAAAGATGCTAGCTCTGAGCTCCTCTCATGGGATACTCAGCCTGTACTTTTCCTTTTTTTTAAAAAAAAAAACTGTCTGGAAATCCAGTGAGCAATTCACATCCTTCCTGCCATTCTAGAGCTGCTTTCGTACCACTGCTACTGTGCTGGAGATGGACCTAGTAATGTACTCCCCTTGAACAACACTTTATATCTATCCTATAAGCAGGTTTATGCAATTTCCAGATGTCTGGCAGCTTCACTCCCCACCCCACCCCACCCCGCCCCACCCCAGGATTTTGGAAGACCCCCCCACACACACACACATATGCACACACTGCCTTGATATCCCTTCTCTTTTTAAAAACTGAGAAAACCCTCACTGGGGACTCTAGCGGGCATGGGGAGCTATTCCTTTACTTCCAGTTTGGGGGGAAAAAATCTCCCCTGGGGTCCAGAACAGATGGAGGGAAACATAAACATGGGTACAAGGGGCACTTTTGAGTTGTCAATGAAATGACATGGGTACAAAGGGCACTTTTGAGTTGTCAATGGGTGGGTTGCAAGAGTGGAGAGGCCTGTTGAAGGCCAGCTACAGCTGAATAACCTGAAGTATTTGTCACTTCCCAAAGAGGAAACATATTTCTTTAAGAAAAGAAACATTTGCATGGGCAGGGGCAAAGGCACTGTGGATTAAGACACCAGACAATGATTTGGCAAGAAAAAGGTCCCAACTTTATTTGCTACAGGATACAATGGGTTTACACATGCATGGGTCTGGGTCCTGGCATTGATCAGCCCTCCTGTTGACTGATGAACCCATGCTTCCGGGCCAGAGCTGGAATCCCAAAGGAATGGCAGGGGTGAGCCTGCCAGCTGGGAACCTCCTGCCACCAGGTGGTGTAGGAAACGCATGTCCTCCCGAGCCAGATACGCCTGCAACCATCTGCAGCCCCTGAATCCTGAAGGGACTGTCAAAGAGTTATGCTGAATCACGTATGGTTTCCTCTAAGTGGACGGCAGAAAAAGAGGTGATGTGGCCAGAGGTGCAAGTGCAAGGTTGTTATGTCTGTTATGTCTCTAACTGGTGTACTGGGGAAGGCCACTCGCCAGAAAGATGATTGGGTCACCCCATATGTTCAGGGTGACAGTTAGCCTTTAAAAAGGTTGGGGTCAGCCTGCACAATCCACCAGTTAGGCTTTTTCCTAAGCGGTCATGTTTCGCTGCTGACTATTTATGCTTTGTAAGGGGAAATGCTGTCTGTTTATCTCCTGATGTTTTTCTTTCCTAATTGCTTTCTGGAATGCTTGCTGACAGCCTTATGTTAGTGTGCAGCAATAAAACTGCCCTAAGCTTAATGTAATGAGTCTCCGGAACTGTTTTCTTGCTTCACTGAAAACTCCTGCTACGGCGAAGCCTCGCTTCACTGTCTGAACTCTGCGTATGCTCAGAGGGGCCAGTTCCCGCTAATCCTGACAGGGACCCCCTTACCAATGCCAAAGGCCTTAGATACCAACCAACCAACCCAGATCCAAGACCCATGTGACTTCTCCTAAGTTGTAATGAACAATAAAAAATAACAGCAGGCCACAGAAATACAAAAGAACCAAAAACAAGGGATGGGTGGGTGGCGGGCTGTCGAGATGTGAAAAGGCAGGCCCAAGGAAGATGGGGGGAATAGATACCCCCATATCTGATCAGAGCAGAGTCAAGGGTCTCTGACTTGGGCCAGGCTGCAGCAGCCAATGAAATCATGGGGGGAGGTGCGATCTCATTGGCTGATGGCTGTGTGGGCATCCAGGAACAGTGCGGCCCAACCTGGCTACCAGAAGCAGCTTTCCCCTGGCCCGGTGGGACAGAAGAGCAACCAGTCCTCGTTCTTACCACACCACGCAAATGGCACCATGCGGGGCACGCCAGGTATGTCTCACAGTGTGCTTCTTTTAACTCTCAGTTTAGAATCTGCAGTCATATGTTCCACATCCTACTAACTGCAAATGTCCCAAAGAACTTCTTCTATATTGTCAAGAGAAGTAAATTCCTGACATTGGTATTCCAGGCTTATTGACTTGGAACTACATCCCTCAAAGTTCTGGATCATTTTTTTTTTTTTAAATATATAATTACAGATTGATGAGAATGTTCTTTGATTTTTTTTTTTATACCTAACCAAACTTCACAAACATTTTCATAAATTCAATGGAAAAATCGGCTGGAGGGTTGCATGTAGGAGCTGCTTTAGATGTGAGTAGCCAGGGGAAGTTATGGATGGAATGTTGCAGCAACAGTGAAGAGAGATTGTAACAGGCACTAAAAATCACTAGCTGCCACAGCATGTATTCAAAGCAACCTTTCATATTCTTGAATGGTTTGTATATTCTTTCATCAGGTTGGTGCTATTTCATAATGATAAATTCATTCTGTTGGCTTTCATTGAACATAATTTTAAGCTAAATGTAAAATCCTAGTTGGAAACAATGGAGCATAGGTGACTAGTGATTAACAAAGTCCAATTTAACTCAAAAGTCCTACTTTAATTGGGACTAGCATTGAATTTAATTCCTTGAATTTACCACCCTTTCTCTGTAACTACCATAATCATGTTTACTCTTTGAATATGCCCTTTGCTTCCTCTCATGGCATTGTTTTTCAGTACTCATTTATGTTCATCTTATTGACCTGATGAAGAAGGCACATGAAGCAGACCTTTGAACGAATATCATCTGGTTCCAAACATTCTAACCAATAATTGTCCTAATTACATTAAATGCTGCTAGATCTTTTTAACCCTCCAGTTTTTGCAAGAGATGAGAGAAAATCAGCATATATTATAAAAGCAGTACATTTTGCAGCCCCCCTCATCTTGTTCTTATAACTGCTCTTTGCTTCCCTTGGTCTTGAGGGTCTGAACTCTATTTTTAGACATTCTGAATTTTCCAGTCTAATGCATTTGAAGAGTCCACAGCAGATGTCCAGAACCTTGAAGATAATTAATTAAGTCCCACTGTTTCCTCGCTACACAAAAAACAATTTGTCATTGCATGTAAAATTGTATAATTGAGTATTATAAATGTTTTCAGGCCAAGTCGTGCTATGAATTATTTAGTTCATCTGTACTAATTAAAAACCTATTGGAGGATTAATGTCTCGTAACCTGACAAACTACTTTACTAAGTAACAAATCATCCACTTAATGACCTCAGACAAAATTTACAGAAACCAAAAAGTAATTTATATGAGCATTCAAAACCAGTTTCAAGGAATATTGTTCTAAATATTTATATCTGCATACAATTTAAGTAAAAAAGTCTTTATTACAAATATAAATCACACAGGAACAGTTATTTGTCAGCACTTTGTATAAAAGTAAGTTTACATATTTATCTAGCTACTTCTATGTTTTAACTTCTAGGAACTGGGTTGCAGGGAAGATATATAATAAAATCTAACTTTTTAAAAAAGTAGTTCTTACTAGTTCTTTCTACTTAAAAGATAAAATTTTGAATTTCATGAACTTTGTCAAAGGTTTCACTAAGATACATGTCTGAATGCCCTCAAACATTTCCAAGGTGAAAACTGGAATGCATATGGCCGAGTAACATCAGAATATGGTTAAAATGGCAAAAATGTGAATTATGAAGAACAAGCAAGCTAGAACAGGCTGAAGGAGTTAGTTTTTGCCAGACCCCAATGGGGAAACTAAGGCCCTTTCTGCACGAGGCGAGGGAATCGCTCCGTGCCGTTACCTACCGCTTCTTCTGGGGTCCGAAGCAACGCGGACTGTCCCTGAAGCCCTCCTGCAGGGCTCCTCCTTGGTCCAGGGCAAATCGGAGCAGTGCGAGGTCTGTAGATCCGCACTGCTCTGGCTTCCAAAATGGCCGCTTCCAGCTTCCAAAATGGTGGCTTCCGGTTGGTCGTGGCTCCTGACCAACCGCTGAAGCTCGCCAAGCCTAAAGCCCGCCCTCCGCAGATGGCAGGCTCCCATTGGTGCGAGCCTGCAAATCTGCACAAGAGAGCAGGAATGCAATGGCGCGTTTCAGGAAAATAAAGACCTGTTTTTTCCAGTCTTTCAAAAACACGCTGGAAGATCACTTGGGGTTATCTTGGAGCGGACTGAGGTGCGGATCTCTGGCAAGTAGTCCGCTCCTGGTCCACTCCAAGGTGCAGACGACCTCTGTGCGAGGACGCACTGCCCTGTTCTAACTGCCTGGTGCGGAAAGGGCCTAAGAATCTGCCCCATCCTTTCCTTTTCTCCCCTCAGAGTTAGCTGAGTGCAAACTATTTTTGTACTTTGAACTTTATTTGCAGCAATTGAAGTAAGCTGAGGATAAAGAGGGGAATAAGGAGGCAGAGGAGAGAGAAGCTGGGACATTTTAAATGCAGATGAAAAACTGAGACAAGAGGGGATTAATTGAGACCGTCCTTGACAAATTGGGAAAGTTGGACACTGGCACTTTCAACATCTTATGGAATCCTGAGGTTTGCAGTTTAGCGGGGAGATTTAGAATTCTCAGCCGGAGAGCTCCGTAAACTACAAACCCCTGAATTCCACAGGATGTTGAAAGTGGAATAAGAACATTATAACAGTGTAGTGCCCTATGTGTCTGGTTGGTCCCAAGGGTGAATAGAGGTTAATATTTGCCATGGGTCATTTTACAAAAAAATTGTATCTGGAGATTCCATGAGTGTATCTATGCTAGTCTAGGGTTAAACACCAAGATGGATACATTGATCTCCCTTTCTATCTGTATCATCAAGGAAAAACAAAAACAAAAACAAAACCCACCCTATTCAGAACAACATGGGTGGTAGCATAGGAGGATCTAAAGTGCAGGGAAAAGTACTGGAAAAATTCCTTTCCTTCCCTTTCTATGAATGGCAGGCAATCTCTGCTGGGTTTCTTCTCTGGAATTAGCTAGAATCCAAGCTTCAGAATTCATTATTACGTGATTTACATGACACATTTACAACTTTATAACATTCTATTTGTGTTGAGAAGTACTAACATGCTATTCACCAGTTACAAAGAAAGAAAGAACAAATGAATGAATTAAACCATTGGTAGCACGAATGCATCACTGTGTCAGGTTATAATTTCTATTAAATTCATCAAATAAAAATAAATAATATTTCACAGAAAGTATTTCTTACATTTGACAGATTTAATGGAGCTCTTTGATTCAACAAGGTGACATTAGTAGATATTACCAGCATTCAGCATACATAGCTGTATTTCTGCTACCACTGAAAATTCTTCTTCCCTCCATCTGGTCATGTTAAACAATACTGAGAAGAAAATCTGTTCTTTTTCACAGACAGTCTTCCCTACACTGGAAGCTGGTTTATGTGTCTAAAGGGACAATTCCTATAATCTTGTATCTTGTCCATGAATATTCCTCCTCATTTGAAAATTATAACGCCACAGTGAAGGCAAATATTCAATATCAATAGTACATCAAAATTATATATAATGATTAGGCCTGATGGAAATGTTAAATTCTTGACTATAATAAATAGCTCTAGATACTCAATCACCACACTCTCATCACCCTCGATAGTGAGAGAATTTATAATGAACTAAATTACCAATAAACTCAGATTGTTTTTTTTTAAATAACCATCTCTTTTAGACATTCATTAATAGGTTTGAAATTCAAGGTCAGATCCTTCAACTGAACTAAAGTTTACCTAAACTTTATTCTGATCAATATGACAGCTGCATCTTCAAATAAGACGCAGAAGGAAGTCCTCAAGGACTCTACTTACACAGTCGTCCCACAGTCTTAAGGATACCTTTGATATGTCTGGAGGGATAAATATTCTGACTTTGAAAATCCCATCAATTTTTCTTGCCCTTCACTTTTAACATCGACTAGCCACTGGGGAGTGATTTTTTTGTGCTTCGTTCCCATGTTGCTCTTCATCCTCAACACAATTGGTTTTGACATTTTACAAAATGTAGTCACCACACAAAGGTAAACCATATAATGTAGCAATTCAAAGAGTCCAACAAACATAGAAGAATAGAAACAGGGATAAACAAAGTCCTGAGCAACCTATTGCGGAAAAGCAAGACAGAAGCAGGGAGGTAACCAAGACCACTTCCGCACAACGAGGCTGTGCCACTTTGGAGATTGGATGGCAGCGGTCAGCTGGTTGTGATTCTGCACAATGTCATCACCAACCTGCCGCCATCCCATCCCCAAGTGTCAAGCTCATGTGGTATTTGCAAAATGGAAAAAAATTCATTTTGCGCCTGCAGTCGCACAGTGCTCCCATGCTTACCATCATGTGGAAGGGCAGGGAAGCATGATAATGATGCTTCCTTCTGTAGTGCGGCATAGGAAAGTGCCCGGCTGCACTGCAGAAGGAAGAGGTGGGGCCTTTGTGCTCCCTTCCACAGAGAGCTGGTGAGGTGTGGAGGGGAGAGTTCCTGTCACATTCCCTTCCCTGATGGGACTGCTGCGAGACTACATGCAAGGATGTCATCGTGCGGAAATGGAGCAAGTAAGGGTTAATCAGTCAGAAGGATTTTCCCATCACTGCTAATGATCACTGATAGAACCAGATATCCATCCAACCCAATTGCAGCTTTTGCAATTACCTACCAGGCAATCTATACAGAAATAGCTATTTAAGAAGTCCAGCAAGAAACTGGAATTTTTTACTTCTGTGATCACAAGACCAAAAACTTTACTGAAAAGATAGAAATACTTTCATTACATGAAATTTAATGTTGGAAGGAAAGCCACATATAAAGTGAACTCACACATGTACCAGGCAGTCATTGTATGAGGTTTCATTTGAGCCAGAGCACACTTCTTTTAGCAATGTTAAAGTCAGAGGGGACAGTTAGCCTGCTTTGACAACTGATTTTAGAAACGTAGTGCCTAAAATGGAGTGGGGGAAGAGGCGAAGGTTTGGAAATTATAGGTTTCATAAAAGGCCCCCTTCTCTACTTTTTTCTAACAAAATGTGAGCAGTGCCCCTTGCTGCTTGTTTCAAATTTGTTGGTGTGTGCCTTCAAGTCATTTCTGGCTTATGGTGAGTCTAAGGCAAACCTATCATGGGGTCTTCTGGGTACCAAGTCTAATTCCACAGGCATGTGAAGTAATAAGAGAGCATCTTAATTACATGCAGACTTTTTTCCCTTAAGGAGCTGACCTGTAGGAGCCCACACATAATCTCAAAGAGAGAGAGAGAGAGAGTGAGAGAACGAGAGAGTTCTTTCTCTAAAAAGAACTAAGCCCTAGAGTCTCTTATATTATTAATCTTACTTTTTTTCCTGCCTTGTGAACAGTTCACTTAATCATAAGTAAGACAAGCACACACATACAGAAACATGCACACATATGTACAAACACATGCTTGCTTCCTGCACGGGAATGCACTGCATAGTTGAGGGGCTAGAATCATAGAATCACAGTGCTGGAAGAAGCAGCAAGAACCAACTAGTCCAACCCTTTGCCATGTCATATTCCCGAAAGCTAGTCATTTAGCATCTTTTTAAATACCTCCAAAAAAACCAGAGTCTATCACCCTCTAATGTAAGGTCTTTCATTGTCAAAACAATTCTTACTGTCAGAAAGCTGCCGCAAATGTTTATGTGGAACCTCTCTTGTTGCAATTTGAATCCACTGGTTGCTGCCTTAGTCTCTGCAGCAGCAGAAAAGAAGTTTGCTCCTTCTTCTACATGGCATCCCTTTATATATTTAAAGATGACTATTATGTCACCTCTCCATAGTCTCTTGTCCATGCTACATATACTCAGCTCCCTAAGCCATTCCTCATGGGGCTTGGTTTCCAGAACTTTTTCCATCTTGGATGCTCTCCTCTGGACACTTCTCTTGGACTGCAAATACACTCATGTTTGTTTGCCTCACAGTCACCATAAGTTCGAAAAGATTCAAAGGCACACAACAACAACAGTAAATTTTCTGTGTTCAAACAATCTCTCTGGTTTCTAAGATCCATGAAAATCATTAAAACTACAATTCCAGAGTAACAACATATTGCAAATGCATCAGAATGGACTCAAATTTATTGTGGCACACAATATGCTTCTTGGAGATGGCAGCAGTTGAACTCTCTAAATAAATAAATAAATAAATAAATAAGTTACTTCAGTGTGATGGGTGAAGGCAGTGTCTTACAGAAAAAAGATTGCTCCCGAAGCCAGATTATCTTCAGCAAAGAAACAACAACAACAACAACAAAACAAGAACAGAAATACTGTAAACACACAATGGTTACAAATGTAGAGTGACATGTGAACTCCTTGTTAAATGTGAGTGAACGTGCTATGGTTATTCCACATTAAATGCCTTTACTAGAAGCAACACTGGATACATACCTTAACTCATTGCTTTTAAGATGAGATAATGCTATTAAGACAACATAATAGATCTTAACTGCATAAAATGAAAGACAGTGTTCCCACCTGGCAAGCAGAACTGAAAATATTTCAGAGAATATTTGTCGTATTTATCATTATTACAAGTCAGCTTTCCCTAAGCAGGTGCTCTTCTGTTGATATGAATTTTAGCTCCTATCACTCCCAGCCCACAAAGCCAATGAGCAGGAATGCTGGAAGCTGAAGTCCAAAAGGACATGTTGTTGGTGAAGGCTGCTATAAATGATGTGGTGAGGAAAATGCAGTTTAAAATGCTATTTGGCTGGTGCACCCTGGCCAAACAGCACTGATATCATTTTGCTAGCAAAGAAAGATGAGCTTAACATTATAGTCATCCAATGTGCAACCTAACTTTCATCTTGCTTACTTGTGGACTCGTATAGCCCCAGAGGCAATGCATGAACTTTCTGTGCTGCCAGACTCAAGACCTTCTCAAAGAATATTCAAGTGCCATATCTGACATAAAAAGGATTATGCCTCACCTTAAACCTCCGTTTTAACACCAGATATAAAATCCTGACTTACACCTCCAAAAATATAGTTTTTAAAAAAGAGAAAGAGATCAGTGTGTGCTCTATTTTAATTAACTTGGTGAGATAAGGCACGCAGTAAGCTGCCCATTTATTTCCATTATTAATAAATTAATAGAAATTAATTTTTTCAAGGTGAAATTGAAACTTTGAAATAGATAGAGCAGGTCTCACATATCCCAGCTGATTCACATTCAGACTATATTTTGGGGATCATTGATGTTTCATTTTATGCACTTCTTTTAAGCTGTTTTGTGGTTCAATTGCTTTATAATATTAATGCATTTATAGTACACTAATTTATCTGCCCCACATAGATTTGAATTTAAAATTCAGTGTCTATCCAGTTAACAATATTCACACATTTTATGCAAAGAGTAGAAAAGATGTTTAAACAAAAGCCACCTTGAATCCTGTGCTGGGTGAAAGGAAGAATATATATTAAACAAAAAAGCATGTATTTTAGCTATCTGAAACAATATATCTTAGGCTCCAGTAACAGAAAATCATTAGTGGAGTAGCTGGGATGCAAGTATCTGAATGTTTGTTCCTAAATCAGTCCAGATCATGACTGCCTATTCAACACACAGTTAGGGAACGCTACACAGTTCCTCATGATGCTACCCATATATATCTTCTATTGTCACTCATTTTAAATGTAATGCACCTACTTTTCTCTCTCGCTATTACTATGATGGAGTCTCTGGAATACAAATTTGGATGCTTTCAAATTAGAAGCAGAAATTGCAAGTAAATGTATATTCCATAATCCAGGACTGGAGTGCAGAGCAGAAGTTTTCTTGTTTCTGATCAAGAAATGCAAATAAACATCCCAGTCATAGTTGGGGAGGAGTCAAAGAGGAGGAGAAACAGGGATTCACTTAGTCCCAGAGTATGGCACACACAAGTGTCATATATAGTCCTTTGAGTACAGGCTTGAACAGTGAGGTACATGGTGTTAAAATGTACAAATGCACAGCCACTGATAATTCAGATAGATGTTAATTTGCTCTACATATACACCAAGAAGCAGAAGCAAAACATTTCTATTTTATGACTAAAGCACTGTTACAAAACGAAACCAGTCAGGAGCAGCTCTGTTGCCAGCTACACAGTAGGAAAGAGCTGTGGGCACACAACAAGACTTTCTTGAATAGTGCGCCTCTGAATCAAAGCCTACACATGTATATGTGTTCATGCACGGGTGCACGTGCTCTCTCAGTCACACACATTCTGCCCTTCTGTCAGTATTACTAACCCAAAGGAAATAAATAATAAAGTATCTGTCACATATGACAAGTCCCATTAGTATACCATAAGGTGGGATTTTCTTTCCTGTAATTCAGGAAAAAGTGCAATTACACTACAATTTAAAGAACAACATGTACTGGAAAGCTCAGGCAAAGGCAGACACAACTCCACAGACTATGCCCTTGCCTTTAAACCTTCTAATTGAATCCTATCTTTCCCTTAAATAATGCTAAGTCATGTATGGTATCATAGAAATGTCAGCTGATAATCAAATTGAATCGCTCTAGGAGTTTAAATGGCACATGCCTCAGGCTGCAGCTGACAACAGACTTCTTCCAGAGAAGCAACTCATCTAGACACAAGAGTCAGGATTATTGGAGCTAGCTGTCATGCAGCTCTCTCAACTTTCTATATTTCTGTTAGCTGAGGGTATTGGCCCAAGCTGACCTTCTGTACTCCGCTGGAGGCAATCACATCAAAGTCCTTTTCTGATGATTGAAAGTGATTGGACACAGCTAATGAGGCTCTGCACCAAAGCTTCAGGATTTATCACAGCCCTGTCTAAAGGAACTACGGATCCCTATATCCTCCCCCCACAATTCATTAAATCTTTCCAGATCAAATTTCCATCCACAGTCTTATTTGTAATTCCAGCATTTCAGGGCAAATTGATGGCCTGCTTCAGTAAATCTATTGGCTTTTAATTGCTTAACCTTAACAAAAAGGTGCCACCTTATTACTTCAGGCACTCTGTATTTTTTATATGTCACTAATCACCTGAGAAATTACCCATCAATTGAAAAACCTGGCACATAATAGCTGGACATGATTTCACTGGCAACAGAACAATAAGAAGTAGCTTCCTTATTATCCAATGGTTTCATAAAAGAAATAAAAACTAGTAGTTCCTGGAGAGACAGTATAATGTGGTAGTTGCAAATGTGATCTGGGAAGTTTCCCATCAAAATGTCCCCTCAGCAATGAACTCTATAGCTGGCTTTAGGTAAGTCAATATTCTCTCTGCCTAAGCCCCTCATCAGCAATATGGAAGTAGCACAATACTGTTCTGCCTCAAGAGGGCTGTTATGAGAATTACTGAGATAATGTCTGTGAAGGGCACTGAAAACTTGAAATGCACTTTACTATTATTATTCAACTAGAAGTTATTCCCCTGACCCTCTGTGGAGAAAGATTTGTTATTACTAATCCAGCTATAACAAGGACTATCACCACAGTCAGTTGACATGCATGCTACATAGTTGTACACGCTACCTACTGTATACGATTCAGAATTTTTTGCTCAGACTGGCTACAATATAGAATTCCCCAACAGCATTGCCAGCATTATTTTCCCAGCAGTAATTACCAAGTAACACCCAGTGGGCCAACGTTTGCTAGGACTTAAATGAACCACTAATGTGCACAATGTTCTCAAGAATATTGTACTATTGATCAAGATTAGCATTTTCTTGTTTAAGAGCAATTAATGACTATTTAGGTTAATGAATATTTATAAGGCTAGATCCCAATCTCTCTCTAAGCTGCCATTTCCCCACATTTCATTGCAGAACAACATAGTCTATTTTTCCCCTATGAGGAACATCATTTCTCTTTGCTGCCTAGGCTCTGCAAGTGGGACCAAAAAGCAAGCAAGCAAGCAAGCAAGCAAGCAAGCAAGCAAGCAAGCTGAGAAGAAGATGGAAAGAACCAGACCTCTTGCTGTTTAGCAACTTTGGCTATGGGGCAGAAACATAGGAAGCTGTCTTGCACAGAGACAGAGCATTGGTTCGCCCAGCCCAGTACACTCAGTTTGGACTGGGAGCAATGGTTATCCAAGGTTTTAGGCAGAATTATTTCTTAGCTTTATCTGGTGATGTCCATGCAGCTACTAACCAAATGAGACCTTGCTTAGTTTCTGAAATCAGAAGTGACTGGTGAATTCTGAGTGATAGGGTGAAGAAAAAACTTTCTGCTTTGTGACAGTACAAGATGAAAGGACTTGATATCTTCCTCAGAAGTCTGTCACTCTGGGAAGAATCTGGCCTTCTGGACTATGGGCCTGCCAGCAGACATTCCACAGCAGTAGTGTTAGATTGACTGAACATGAAAAGCTACCAGTTGCTTTCAGAGCACATGTTTCATTTGTTTCACACCACCCCCTTCTTGCAACAGCTCCACTGGTTGCTGGTCTGTTTCCACACGCAATTCAAAGTGCAAGTGATGACCTTTAAAGCCCTACACGGCTCAGGTCCTGGTTATTTGAAGGACTGTATTTTCCCTTATGAACCAGTCTGGGCTTTGAGATCTGCTGAAGATGTCCCTCTCTGTTCCACCATCCTCACAGCTGCATCTGATGGGAACATGGGAGTGGGGTTTTTCTGTGGCTGCTCCCAGGCTCTGGAACTCCCTTTCCAGAGAAGTCAGACTGGCACCCTCCCTACTTTCTTTGCACAGTTGTTACCATGCCATACACCCCCAATCCGTAATATTATTTAATTGGCACATACATCAAGCATAAATTTATGGCTGAAAAGTAATGCTGGCAAAGAGAACTGGCTATACACATGCAGAATTAGGTTAGAGGGGACCACAAGGCATGGCCAAATCATAAGTTCACTGAGGATTAGTCAAGGAACCTGACTAAATGTGCTTGAGATGATCTTCTCAATAGCCCAAACCTAGAAAATAACAGCCACTGAAATTCCCAGACAAAACAACAATGACCAACGCCCTATAACCTCTTTCCTGCTGAACCTCCCTTTTTGTTTCCTCACCAGCCCAGACATTAAGAAGCTATCATGATTCCTATCAATGCTTTGTCACCTAATGTTAAGACCATTAGCCAGCTCCTTGATCCCTCTGTTTGGTCTGCCAGAGAGTCATTAACACCTTCCCCTTCAAGGCAGAAAAAGAGTATTTAAACCTTGGCTCAGACTCTGATTGTTTGCTAGCAGTTAGGTATCACTCTGCACCCCAGACTCTCATTCTTCTATGCTGCCCTCAAATGCTCATGTTTGAGCCACTTCACCATGACTTTCTTCTCTTCAGGATTGGTAAATATCACTCACTTCATCCTAACTCCTTGCTATCCAATTATTCTCTTCTTTCCTTCTGTTAGTCTTGTATGGTTGTGAGGCTGCTTGAATCTTGTGTATGCTTGTAATTTTCTCCCAATAAAACATTTTTTAACCTCCAGTTGGTGTCTCTGCATTAATACCAGTATATATAGGTGAAGAGGTCCTGTAGTGACTCCCCCCGTGGCAGACCTTTCTATGGAGGCATTGGCATTGTGGGTGAACCCCTGAGTCACCTACTTTTTAGGATAATACAGTCAAGCAAAGTCATTTTTATTCTGATAGGCGTTCAATGTGTCATTATGGTCTGTCCAATAAAACGCACTGGCTATTGCAAACTGTGTGGACTTTATGAAAGTTTGAGTTTTAATTATGTATTTTAATGTTGCTTTAATTCTTATTTGATTGCTTAACTTGTGTTTTCACTTTTGTATTCTGTGATTTTTTACTATGTTTTTCTTTTACTTTTTGGGATGCAAAGTTGGTCAAATGGAAAAATAAGTGAGGAACAGATACACCAAATGTTCTAAACAGCTTGTCATTGTCATTGTTTGGAGAATATAGGCATACGGCAGAAAGTTAGTTCCTGTTCTTTCCATCTCCCTCTTTCTTTCTCTTTGGTTTAACTTTTAAAGATTTTTCTTAAAAATTAATTTGTCTTCACTATGAGTTGGACATATGAAAAAGAAAGAAATATCTGCAGAAAGGAGGGGAAAACCGCACAGAGTTATAGTGGGGCTAAAGCACTTCATGCAGTGCTCTCACCCTTCCTATAGATGGAATGGTTGATTGTTAAGATAACGGAGTTTTATGACACCTTCCCACAGTCGGTGATAGAAATATTCTTCACTCCATCCCTTGGCTTTTCTGCTTTTATATTTTACTTTGGACAAGGCAGCTGGAAGATGAAACAAATAGTACTACTTCTGAAAGAAGCTGCTGTCTTAGGTTTTTCCTGAGCAAGAGGAGCTCCATGTCTCTTACTGGGATATGGGAGTTTGAAGGCTTATTAAGCTTTATTTCAAAGAGGGACTATTCTTTATGAAGCAGAATGTTATTCAGCAATGTGAGAGAAGAGACTGCTGATCACTGAAGCAATCTTTAAATCCTTTCCATTCCTAACAATCCTCCAAGAAATCATGTCATTTGTTTTGGGTTTCTTTGGTCAGTAACGTATTGGTGGTAAGCTGCACTGGCAGCTAGGGAGAAAGGACTTGTGAATCCATAAGGAAATAAATTATAATGTCTTCATTCTTTCATATTTTTCCATTGGGATACATTATTTTATTGGAAAATGGCACTCAGCAAGAGCTGATGAAAGGCTGATTCCTTCAAAGTTTAGAGCTTGGGGAATGAACAATACCATAGCAGTAACATACTATTAAACCAAAAGAAGAATGGAATTAGTAGGTTATTATTACAAGAAAGGAGTACTCAGAACAGAAAGTAATTACACAATACTTTTGGATCGGACAGTAACACCAACTTAGCTTGATTACATTAGCAATATCACATAGGGTCATAGGAAGCCTACTTCTACTGAGATAGAGTATTGGTTCACCACTGTCTACACCACACATAGGCTACTGTGACCACCTAGATTCTTGTAAGCAGCAACTCCATATCTTCCACAACCCCGTATGTTGGTTAAAGCAGGTAAAATTTGTAAGGCACAAACATACGGATAGCCAATGTTTCTCATCGTACATCAACACTAAACAGCAGAACTGCTCTATGATTTCAAGATGGAATCTTTCCTAGCTGCAGCTGGAGATGTCAGAAACTGAACTGGGACCTTCTATATGCAAGCAATGGGCTCTAAGGACACTGTTAGTGCACCAATACGAAACAGAATCACAAAATACAACATGTTGACATCATGGAGTGAAATCACTCAGAAATCCAAAGAGAGGAATTAAAGAGTGGGAAGAAAAAGAAGGAAGATTGGGGAACAATTCTGCTACTTATCATCTGAAGACATTTTAGCCATTGCACAGACATCCACAGTAGTATAAAGCACATTTACTATCTGGTTAATTTTTTACAACTGGGCTAGGGAAATAGGACTACATTTTTAATGCTGCAGTTATATTCATGCAATTTGCTCTAGTTGTTGTGGTTATACATTTATATAGGATCAGAGTGGCAGATGGATTATCAAAATGCTTGAAAAGAAAGAAGGAAGGAAGGAAGGAAGGAACAAACAAACTAAGTTTAAAAGGAAATGACAGACGAATCTGTAGGACCTCTTACGCAATGATGCTTAAATATGTTGATGATACATTTGTAGCTACCTCCATCATAAAGGACAATGGAGAGAATCCATTTCAACGTTGCACTTAATTTATGTAGCACTTTCCATGGCTAAAGTACTCTTGGTAAAGTACTCTGCAATCATTATCCTGTTTATTGTCAAAGATCCTTTCCGATGTTGATAGAACTGCAAACTGTACTGGCCTCCAAAAGGAGCTGTATGGGTAACAAGATAATGGCTATAAATTATGCTGCACATGGAAAATGCCCAGTGGCACGTCTGAATCCACAAAATATTTAAACTCAGATCTTCCTTTTCCAAACTGAGTATTTCTCTTACTGGACTATATACATTAACACAAAGTTAGAGGAGGAACTCTAATGGTAGCCTAGACGTGTTAAAGAACTGACAAATGAGTAGTTAAATTGCTAGTAGTATTCATATTTCAATATTAAATTCATTAGAGTATGGACTGATTCTTGCTATTGAGAGGTTCTTGGACACCCACACTGGTCTCGTCCGCTCTTTGATGAGCCTCTTCCAGACAAGCATTTGTTCCCCTTTTCTTTCCCTCAAGGCCTGGGCTGGGGAATGTACAGTTACAGACATTCCTGGGGTGAAACTCCTGTTAGCTCTCATAGTGGTGCAAAATTTACACAGAAGTTACTACCTAGCATCTCAGACTATGAGGTTATCCAAATACATCTTTTACAACAGGGGCAGTAAAGGCTGTGGATCTTCTTAAAGCTGACATAGCTTTGCCTCAGCATGCTTTAATTTAGCCCCTCTACACAGTCAGCAGCAAGAGGTGGGGGAAGATCCAGTTCACCAACATCTAGGAGCACCACAAAATTCTAGTGCCACTAGAACAGTGGTCAGGACTGGATCTAGTGCTGCTCACCAACAAAAATAAACCAAGTTCTGTCTGATCATGGAAGCTAAGCAGGGTCAGGTCTGGTTAGTACTTGGGTGGGAGGCTACCAATAAATGCAAGGTGCTGTAGGCTATATTTCAGAGCACCACCTCTGAGGATTCCTTGCCTAAGAAAACCCTATGTGTTGCCATAAGTTGACAGGCAACTTGAAAGCACATGCACACATAACAAGCAACTATAGCTACTGTTCACAGTAATGGCATACCGTGCCAATTCATTACCTTGCTGTTTCTAGGCAGAGCGTAGAAACGGTGGGTTTTTTGGTTTTGTTTTGTTTTTGACTACTACTCAGAGAATTCTTCTAGTCAGCTTGGATTATGGCATTGCTAACTGGGGGATTCTGGAAATTATGGTCCAAAAAGTAACTTTTTTGGCCTCTGCCTATAGGTGGCTGTAAAAATTGCATCTCCACTACCACAAGAGGCAACACATGTCAGGCAATAATTATTAAAAAGCTGGACTTTCTTAAAAGCTAGACTTTGAACTTGTATTTTTGCAAAAACAAGAAGTTTTTCCTCAGCTCTCTCCCATAATCTCTTATCAACCTACTATAGGGTCTGATGGGAGTTGTAGTTCAACATTTATTGGGACCAGGTTGGGGAAAGTTGATTTACTTGTAGTTAGTCCAATTCAGCAATGCTACAATGTTAATTTGTCCCAAATGAATGCTTCCTGACTGCTGGAATTGCTTTTGTCGTTCTCTAATTCACCTCTGAACACACTAAGCACCAAGGATCCTTGCAAAGTAAACATTTTAGCAAGAGTTATCACTTACCACATTAAATTTTGCAAAGGTAAACAAATAGTATCTAGATATATTTATCCACTTATATGGTAAGGAACTGCTTGTTTTGACAGCTCCATGTAGAGGGATTCATGAGTATTTATTGAAGCAGATCAATAAATGCTGAAAATATTGGTTATACATCAAGTGTTAATTTTCTTGCAGTATATCCCAAATGGCTCTGTCTCATTTTAGTGCTATTTGTTGATGGCCTCATTTATGTTAACCATCTCAATTAGTCTAACACATTAATACAGTCAAATGGAACCTCCATGAAAATGAGAAAAATGTTGTTTTACTCTCAATTAAACACACCTTAATTAAAGGGCAAAAGTGGGAAGCCAGATGCCATGGTTATTTATGTCTTCAAATATCTTGGACAAAGACAGCTTTGTAATGTATACTGTGAGATGCATATAACATGAAAAAAGGGCAAACTTTTTCTATCCTGCACATACTGTCATTAAACATTGCATCTGCAGTTCTGTGATGTGTAGCTTCTTCATTTAAAAATTGTATTAAAACTAAAAATATATATAAAATTATCTAGGTAATAGGTTTTCTTTACAAAGATTTGTTAAGATTAGCTGCTAAAATGTTTTGTGACACCTAATAGTGATGCTAACAACAAAAGCAAAAATAATTGTAGTGCCAATAATAATGATGTCAGGCATAGTTTTATAATCTTTGCAAATAAGCAAACAGTAGGTCCATATAGAAAGGAGGAAGGAAGAGGGAGAAGGAATGTGGCTAACTGGTTTTATTTTCACATGAGCTTTCATGGATATAACCCCACTTCTTCTCATGCAGTACTGAGTAGTATTAAGGCCTCAGGTATAAAGTTTACGACCTGTTATATTCAGTAGTTTAGATGCAAATAGATCAGATTCATTGCAGCTGATGCGTCACTTCTTATCTCACTTGAAGGAGTCTGAATCCCTGGCTATGTGAAATGCCATCAGTCACAAGAAATGGCATGAGCTATCCTTTCCAGTTTGGTAAGAAAAGTGGGGAGTGAAGTTCTAGCATGTGAGCACTGCTACTGAAGTTTGTAACTTAGGCCAGTGACTCAAATCTAGGTTGCAATCTGAGCTCAATATGAAACATTAATCATATGACTTCTCTTCAGGTACAGAATCTTTCTTCCACAATTATGCACTGTGGAGAGAAGAGGAACTGCAATCTAAATCAGGTCAGTGGCAGATTCCCAGTGAAGTGGTGACTCTTCTTTGTGTTTTGGTAAAGAGTTAGTGTTATCCAAGGTGCTAAACTATATTCTCCAAATAGGTGCAGCATTTTGGTCAGCTATGTTAAAGCTACGCAAAACCCAGAGTAGTGTCACCACTCAGCTGACACCAGAGCCCCTTTCCACTACTGGATTAGCTCCCACTTGCTAATCTCATGAGCTTCAACAAGAACTATGCTTCTCTGTGCGAAATACAAGTGTAGCCCCTCAGTCCAGATTAGAATTACAGGAGTAATTTAGCGATAGCAAGTGTATTTCTATACCACTTATCAGCTAAGTGCTCTCTAAGCGGTTTACAAAGTGTTAGCTAATTGCCCCCACCAAGCTGGGTATTTATTTTACCGACCTGCAGAAGGATGAAAGGCTGAGTTAACCTGGAGCCCAGCAGGATCGAGCTCACAACCTTGTGGCTGCAGTACTGGCATTTAACCACTGCACCACCAGGTTATCATCAGTTATTGTCCTTACCACCCCCTTGTTTCCCACTGCCATAGAACAAGGCCCTTTCCACATGAGGGGGCTGCGCTGCTGCGGGACCAGGATAGCAGCTGTCAGCTGGTTGTGCTTCTGCATGATGCCACCGCCGGCCTGCTGCCATCCAAGCCACAAGCAGCACATGTGTATGATATTTGCAAAACAGAAAAAAAATCCGTTTTACAACTACTATTGTGTGGTACTGCTGCCCTTCCTGGCTGTGTAGAAGGCCAGAAGTACACTGGCGATGTCTCCTTCCCCAGCGCAGCAATGGCAAGTGTCCAGTTGCACTGCAGAAGGGAAGAGACAGGACCAGTCTGCTCCCCTCCGCGGCAACCTGACAAGATGCAGAGGGAAGCGTTCCTGGCACACTCCCTGTCAAGGCTGCAACGGAAGGACTTGCCAGAGCCCTGTCATGCAGAAATGGCCTAAGAGCTCCATAGCATCTGTTTGTGAATGAAAGAAAAATGCCACATTCAAGGGCCAAACACATGATTGATAACATGCTTTATTTGGCCCTATCAGTAGGCAAAGAATTATGTAGATGGTCATGCTGTAGAGGAAGTATTTTCCTCCTAATGCAACATATCACCTAGCTTTCTATTTAATGGTGGGAATGCAAAATAATTTTGTATTAGGCAAATTTCTAATGACCAATGACCAATTTGTAGTCTGAAACACTATTAACAAAACTGTGCACTTATCTTTTAGCTTTCCATCACCAGGAAGAAACCACAAACAGCAGATTCTTCTTTGGTCTCTCTTCCTTTCTGAATTATACACTTATAAATGTGCATAACTCCAAATGAGTCTCTTTGTAAAACAGGTAGTGCTATCTATCAAATTAAGTCCAGAAGGGGCTCATTAACATGGTGAATTGTGTTTTGCAGAAAAAAAATGAAACTCTTCTCAGCTCTGATTCCATAGTCATTTCAGACACAAAGACTTCTCTGGATTGTTGTGGACACTCATCAGTTTGTGCAGCCTGAGAAGTCCTATGATCTTCATAAAGACCTAACGCATGCTTCCTGCCCTTGGATTCTTGATTTTTGTCGATATTAAAAGCAGCCAGATTTCAATCATCAATCTGCCTCTTGAAGGGCTGGCCCTACCATTAAGCCTTGTGGAGTGACCACCTTAGACAGTAGATTTTGCAAGTCATGAAAGAGTAGCAAAGTTAATTTGTTACTATAAATTCTGCTAAAGATGGAAAGGGTTACTTGTGGGATTTTTGATCTCAAGTGCTTAAACAACTATATGCCATCAATCGGATGAATATTATTTGCTACTCTGCCCTGGGCATCAAACTGTTTTGGGCCATCCCTGCTACTATTCTCTTGTGGGGAGGAAAAATTTCTGCCCCCTAAAGAAAGAAGTGGCTTAACTTCCTTTGAAGAAAAGAAAACATAAAATCCTGCATATTTGAATTAGTGCTATCCAGTGTCAGACTAGCCATTCTTAGACAAGGTTCTGGAAAACACTGTGATGCTTCAGCTCCACGAAATTTTGGAAAACACTGATTATTCAAGTAGGTTCTCCAAAGGAAATCTAATCCAACATGCTGCCAATGAGAAAATCCACAGCTAAGCATTCTTAACAGACAGCCATCCAAGATCTGTTTAAAAGCCGCCAATAAAGCAGATTCTATGGTCTTTGTAGTCTGCTCTATGAATAAATTTCTCTAACCATCAGGAAGCTTTCCTTCAAATAGTCTCTGTTCTTGTAATTTAAATACATTGGTTTGGGTCCCTCTGGAGCAACAAAAAGTAAGTTTGCTTCACCTTCCATGTAACAGCTCTTTGTATATTTGAAGACGGCTACAATATCAGCATTGTATCTTCTCCTATCCTATCCATACCAAATCCCCTCAACAGTTCTTCACACGGATCTCTTGCCATGTCCTTTGCCATCTTCATTTTCCTCCTCTGGACACATTCAGCACAACAGTGCAGCCAAAATACACCGGCATTATTGTATTTCTGCTAATGATACATCCTAACTAAAAAAAACCCTACTTCTTAAGCCAGGTAGAACCCTAAAATCAGGGTACTGGAGAATGATTACTGCAGCATTCTCCCAGTCTCAGGCACATTGAGACAGGCAGTTGGAGAGACCCATCAGGTCCTGCCACAACTCTTTCTCACAACATGCTCTGTGACTGGGAGAACACTGCAGTCATAATTTTCCAGTGCTCTGATCTATAGTGCCTCCAAAACCCTTCAGCCGGGACACTGCCTAACCTAAGAGGTAGGTTTGAGTCATATTCATTCATAACCAGCTGCAAATGGGAACCCCCAAAAGTCATGACATTGTAAGTCTAGGTCACTAACTCACCAATATGGAACAGAATATCAAACTATAATTTTTTCTGTACCTTGTATAAGAAGCTTGTAATACAATGAGACATGGGATCCTTCTGGATTAGCTTTAGCATGTAAGAGTAGAGGTTTTCAGCAAGCAGTACAGTGGCTCCAGTACTTTCTGAGAAATGGCTCTCTTCTCTTCTTTACCATGGTTGGTGGTCTTTATGGGGCCTAAGTGTCTCATGTATTTTAGCCTCTTTGTGAAACTCCTGGAAGAATATATCCAAGGTGAGGTGTAACCAGTATGCGGATGAGTGGTTACATTATTAATAGTTTTTTGTAATAAAAAAAACTATTTAGTTTTGTTAGTTTTAAAATGTCATTTTCTGGGGGAACAATCAGGGGCCATTGCGCCTTCTTATCTTTAACAGTTTTTTTAAATCTAAAGCACAATAAAACTGATATGTTACTAATGTATTAATAATAAGTAAGAGCTAACCCTCTTCTTCTAAAAAAAAAAACTTGTGATGCCTAAGGTATTATTTTTAAAAATAATATCTCAAGATCTGATGAATGTGCTGTATCTTCCCTTTACATGTTCATCCTTCAGGTGTTCTCTATCCTTGTCCTAAACAAGGCTGACAATCACTTTGGCTATTATCAAATCCACTACACATGCACCCTTCTAATGGTGCACCTTCAGTACATATCACTTTTCTGAAATCTTCCCACATGAAAAAGCTTTTTGTTAGAAAAGAAAACAAAGAAGGGACGGGCTGCTGCTCTTGCGAGTGGAAGATTCTGCCCAGCCTCGGAACGCTCGGAACCCTCTTGCAGCATCATAAATAATGCTGAAAACTGTGAATTGAAAAATCTGACATATAATTTGTCTCTGAGATGCACAGCGAACTGACTCAGCTGCTGCCACCATAAAATGATGAAATGTTCCTAAAGCGAATGACCCTGCTGTTGGCATCATGTTTCATACCATCTTCTAGAAAATCTCATTTAATATAAGTCCTTTGAGGGTGCTTTATTTTAAATCTCAGAAATCTTGCTGGCAGAGGGGGGGATACATACATCTTGGATTTGCTTCAGAATCTGCTATAGAAACCTAAAGCCACCCTCTAATGAGGAAGTCAACTCCAATTTCTATTTAGACACTGTGTGTTGGCTAAATTCCCAGCTTGTTAACCACCCTATTCATTCAAATCCATCACTCTCAAAGGATGAAACCAGTACTGACACTAATCACTTTGCATCCAGAGGATTTTTTTTTAAAAAAGATGTTACTGCTGAATGAATCTATAATGAATGTATTAAATTTTATTTATTTATTTGTGCTTTTCTAGCAAACAGCATTTTCAATGGGAATATTCTGATGACTGTGCAATTGACAGTATTATTCACTATTAAGAAAAGTCAGTTCAGTGCCAAAGAAAAACAACATTTTAACACAAATGTAAATCTGCCTCAGAGTTTCTGCCTTTGGACATAAAGTTTTCTAGTATCTACTGACAGGGATGTAGCTATGGCGGCAGGGAAATCATGGCATTGCCCCAAACGAGAATTCTGCCCCCTCAATGAAATTTTACCCCACATTTCAAGCACTGCAGAGAGTGAGACAGTGGAAATTGTTCAAACCTAGAACTCTTCTCTTTGCTGTGTTCCCACTCCCTTGGTAACTTTGCCTGCCCTTTTCCTCTCGATAACTAAACTCTATTTCTAAATGGTCAACTGAAGTTTCAGATTACTGTTATGCTAGAAATTTGGGCAGTGAATGAAAATTTCATGGGGGGATGGAAATCTTATTGGGGACAAAGCCCTCATTTTGTTTCACACGTAGCTACAGCCATGTTTACTGGTTTTGTTCAGTTCTCAAGACTGCTGAAGCTTATTTGAGGTGTGTGTGTGTGTCTTTTTACAAAGTTACTTACTTTACCCATAACTGATTTGGCCTCATGTTTAAATGCTTTATCTCTGCAGAAGAATCATGTTTTACCCACAACATGTGTATTGTTGGAGAACAATTAGTGATGGCAGCGAGGAATGCCAGTCTGGCAAATGCACACAGATCCTGGTTTTTAAATTAAAATGTTACATTTGTCTGGATGTAAATAAAGACAGCTGTGGATGTGCGCCTAGGAGAAATACTGATAGGAATAATACTCATGCTGTTATCATTCAGGTGTTTCCACTTTTTACTGAACATGGGGATGAAAGATTCACCTCGGTGTTGGTGTCTGTGCACATGCTAGCATGTAAGCACACATATACAGACAGAGCTCTGAATATATCTTAGGAGGATGCACATTAAGGAAATGTCTGTACAATATTAATGAATTCAAAAGCACGAATACAGAGAATGTATTTAACTGTATAACTAAAAATAAAGGGCAGAATCAAACTCAGGCCATTTCTACACTATACTGTTACAGTGCCATTATTCCACTGTCAACATCTTGTGGAATTCCGGGGTTTGTAGTTTACTGAAGCCAAAGAGCTCTCTGGCTGAGAATTCTAAAGGCCCCTCCCTAAACTACAAACCCCAGGATTCCATAGGATGTTGAAAGTGGAATAATAGCACTATAACTGTGTAGTGCAGAAATGGCCTAAGTCATGCTGTAGCACTTTTGAAGACTTAAAATGAAACAAAATCCAAAATCCACCAAACGGTGATGTTTTTATTGGGACAACTAAACAGCACAAAATACATCATGTAAGCTTTCAAAGCTTCACTAGCTTCTTCATAAGGCAAAAATATTGCAAATCATACAGGAGAAGAAAAGTGACAATGTTGGAATCACACGCTTATATTTGGCTTAGATGTTACATCAATGAAGATGGCCTCGAAAGATATTGATGCAGGCAGAGACCTTCTCGCCTAGGTGGGAACTGGGGACAAAGGGCAATAAATGAGAGGCAGTAGAATTTCAAATGCATTAGCAGCAGCAGCAAAGTAACTTCCCTTGTGATCCAGGCTAACTCTGTCCTGCATGATGCTGTGTGAGTCATATCTAATGTGACCCATTGATTACACTGGTACTGAAGTGTGACTAGCTTAGCCGGAATCCAGCACTTTCTAGTTTACAGAAAAATCACTGGAATGTAAACAGTAACAGCAACAGCTTCAAACTTGTGCTGGTTGACAGAAGGCAAGATTTATTCATGAAAAGTATTTAACACTTTATCAGGTTTTTTTTCATCTAATGGGAACACTGGATTTTAAGAAAGTGGACACTACAGTCAAACAAAGTCAAAATTGACAGAAAGCCTACAAAAACCACTCCATTGCTGATCTGGCAATCCTTTCCCCTTATACATGATTTAAAGAAATAGGAATGAGAATGAGGAAAATCTATGAGGAAAAAGGACATGAACAGTATTTATAGTGTTACTGAGTTTGCATACAAACAAACAAAACTGTTAGATGCTAACCACAGCATGAGAGGCACTTGCACTACTGGGGTCAGGTAATTCAGTCTTGGCTGGATCAGTTCTAAGTTAGAAGCTGATCCAGGAAGGAAGGAAAACAGGATTTGTCTCAGGTATATTAGGGCAGTCAGGCAGCTGCAACTGACAACTGCAATTTAGGACATGAATTTGAGGCATTACGAGGTGAGAATACACGGTCAACAGGTTAAAAAAATGTTTTAAAAAAAGGTCTAGAGACAATACTGAAATTTGGAAAGAAGCAGAACTTACAGTGCTAGTTTTTTAAAAGTAATTTGTCCTCATTTCTTGTTACAGTTTTGAAAAATAATCCATTGGCCATTTCTGCACAGGGCGAGGGAATCACCACGTGCTGGTACTTACCAGACTTCTTGGCTCCACGCTTGGGTCCAGACATGTTTCAAGTGGTCTTTCAAAAGCACACTGGACGACCACTTTGGGTCGTTCCAGAGCGGGCTGAGGTGTGGAACTACACTAAGTAGGTCCAACCCAGTCCGCTCCCAGGTGCAGACGTCCTCCCTGGAGGATGCTCTGCACCATTTCTTTAAGCCCGTGCGGAAATGGCCATTGCTGTTACTCATTGCACATAACTCCTTAAGTTACTTCTTGTACTGTTCATTGTTTTAATATGACTTTCTGTTACTTTTTTTGAGAGAAAAACTTTGGGAGGAGAATAGCATAAAACTGACAACCTACATCTTAAAATCTCATTCTGAAAATTAGAAGTGCTCATTTGTACCTGATAGAATAACACTGACTTTACCTACTCTAATTTCAGAATGTGAGTTTGTTTGCCCTTGTTAAGTCAAAAATGAACTAACTGCAGGTATTTGGTGCTGGTAATTTGATAGAGTCTAGCTCTGGAACAAAACATATCTGTAGGTTCACAGAACCACAGAGCTGGAAGGGATCCCAGATCTGAACTCTTTTTAAAAACCCCAAATGAAGGATAATTTATCACCTTCCCACGTAAAAGATGGAACCCTCCCCATTCAGAACAGAGCATATTTTATGATTTGAACTCAAACCTTGCAAAATTTAGCCTGGCTCACTTATTACTAACTGGGGCCCTGCAACCTTCACTGCCAATCCCCATTTCCCATATGCACTCCAAGAATGGAAAAGGAAATGTGACAAGAAGAACTGGTGTGGAGATCAACATGTTCAAGTCTATTGTTGTCAAAAATTTTTTTATTTATGGGGCAGTCTGTTATATGTTTTGACAAGGATGGAGTAAGACCAGAGAGCCTAAAAATAATGGCTGGCATTCTGGATTGCGATTCACAACCTGTGAGTTATGGATTCATGACTTCTCCATATTCAGTAAGGCAGCCTAATCTTACCTAAGACTATGTAACCTGCCCAGCCCACCCTAACAGCCAGTAGCTGCATGGGACAAAGAAGGTAAGTTCAAAGCCAACTGGAGTGCAAGGAGGAGGATGCTGTCAGTCCTCTCTCTTTGTCGTAGCCCCATTTACTGATTAGAGGAAACTGGTCACAACTTCCTACTTTTGTCCTTATTGACTGGTGAACAGACCCTTTGCCTGATGTGTCTGCTAGTCATTAAGGTGGGCTGACAGTATTTGGACAGGAGATGTTACTTAGTTATGCATACATTACTAAATAGTCAATGTAGAATATTGGTGAATATTTCCAGTGCCCACTTGCTTAACAGACTGAACTAGAAAATGCTGGACCCTGTGACTGCCAGGTTTCCCCTACAGCCACCCAGAATTTCCCTGTAAAGATTTAATATGTAAGTAAAGTCCTTCAACTGCGCTAATGAAGATTTAGTACTCAGAGGCCTTACTCACTCAGAACATTTAGAAGAACTTACTCAGCATATTCTCTCACTGAAATCCTCTCCTACAAGTAACAAGCTATTATGCAATCTTAGCCTTGTCAAAAATGTACATATTCATTTTCCTATAATAACATCCAGCCTGTTGTTAAGTAATACAGCAGAGACTATAACCAGTTTATAAAATGTTAAAGTGTATAAGCAAAAAAATCCTCTGTTATTTATCTTCCATACAGTATTCAGACATTCATGAAATTGAAAGTTAATGTACCAGAGACTTTCATTATCTGACCCATTCCATCCTAACCATTAGAATCCTATGATATTGGAGACAGAAGACCAATATGTCACCAACACAAGACATAAAGGTCACCAAAAGTAAGCATCAATAAAGCATTACCTCTGTATTAAATTCCATAATGCTCAGCAGAAAAAAATAAAACGTTGAAATAGGAATATTTTATTATGTAATGCTGCTAACTTGAGAATAATATATGTTTACTTATGCAACAGGATAATGATTACTTGTCCATAAAAACAATGGATTCTTCTCCTGCAGTTGCTCTCTTATTTTGTTTTCTGAGAGAATATATATATTTAAAAACTGATGTTTTTGAAATAATTACACAAATGATCATGGGGTTGAATCGCACCTGAAGTAATGTTGTAATGCTGGCTCTTGATTGTGTACCCTTCTGCAGATTCAATAAAGAATAATTTAGAATGGTGTTTCTTACAGATGTTTTGGGGAAGAATTCAAATAATTTCACACAGTAATGGTTAGATTTTCCTCCCCTAGTACGTTCATTTCCTTCTTAAAATTTCCTTCTTAAAGACTATTTTAAAAGGTAAAAATAGGTTTGATTCTGGGGTAAAAGTGGGAGGAGCGTGGATTAGCAAAATTGGGGGAATAGCCAGGTGGACCTGGCTGTGAACCAGTGCTGAGCCACTCATGTAGTCCTATGAGTCACATTTGGCAGTTGGTGGCTGACTAGGAGCTATAAGTACATGCACACAGATGCACATAGATGCTGGAGTGAAATTGGGAGGCTTCAATCTTATCCACATGTCAATGCCTTTGGATATGATGGTTGCGAGGGAGCCAAGTAAAAACAACCTCACACCCTCAATCTCAGAGAGCTTGCTGAAAATCACTGGGACAGAGTATTTAACCTTGTCCTACTCACTTATTGGGTGAGCCACAAGGAAAGAGCAGTTCCAGTGCAAGGAAGCAGAATGCATGGTGGGGGTGTCTCTTTCCACATGATTCATTTTGGGAGAATTCCTAAAAAGCTAGACTGGAAGGTGCTTAACTGTTCTGGGAAATGCAGCATGTGAGAAAATAGACCTACTTTTGTATATTCCATTTCCATGCAAAATTAGGTTCTGCTAGCATATAGTATATGCAGGCATGACTTCTCGTATTCTCCAAGAAATAGTGGAATAACAAAGAGATGGGGGGGCAAGGTATGTAACCTGTAGGATATTATTGCTCAGCTCTGATGTACAGTTTCCATGGGTAGCTGGAGGGAGAGGAGAAACCCTGTTTACATGTACCACTAGCTATATATATCCCTAGTAAATTGAATGTGTTTTATGATGATGTCATGGGCATACCAGCTAGAAACTTTTAAAGCATATCAAAAAGTATGTGAAGTGTATATAAGGGCATTAGGAATGCTTATATTTTTAATTTGATATGAATTAAACAATCAACCATGATACGATTTTACTATAATTGATTTTGTTCTTTCACTATGGCCCTTTCCGCATCTTACCTTTTCACGGTGCTGGGGCACAGGGATCGCGCGAGCAGCCTCTTGAGAGAGGCTCTCGTGTCCCCGCTGCTTTGCCTCCGCAGCCACTGCCTGCTGGCGAGCAGGCAGTGTGAGGGCTCCTCCTCTTCCTTCCACAGGGCAGCCTGGGATTTTCCCAGGCTGTGCTGGGGCAGGAAGTGTGAGCGCCATGGCTCCAGAGGCTCTGCATGCACGGCAAGTGCATGCAGGGGCCTGGAGAAATGCGCAATCACGCACCATTTTCGGCTACAAGCCGAAAATGAAATAATGCACAATTGGCACCTGCTGGCCCCGGCACCACTGCGCAATTGCAAGAACATCATGTGGACTGCTCCTAGCAACTGCGTGACGCTCCAGAGGCCCTTTCACATGGCGAATGCTGTGTGAAAATGGCCTGTGTCTCAAAAGAAGAAAAAAGTTATGTCCTTTCATGTTAAGTGTCCCCATAAGTGTAAAGGAGGCCACACACTAACATGGGAAAAAAGCAAAGATACATTTTCAGAGACACTATCTGCATGAGAATTTAAGCCACTCAGATCTATACACTGACATTCCATTTTCATGTGTCCTATTTCTCAGAAGCAATCTACTCTTTTACCACCATATATTCTAACCAATGTCAATATCCTCGTTCTTTAAAATTTTCCATATTCTGAGGAATGGGAATTGTAGTCCAAGGACAGGATTCTGTTGGTGCACTATGCCAGTGTGGGTGGTGGCAGAAGGAAAAGGGCCACAGAGGTAGTGATCATGCAGAAAATAAGGGATTATAAAAATAGACTGTTCAGAGCCAGCCATTTTTGTCTGCTTTCTCTTACTACCACTCCACATTCTTGAAAAAGTGCAACCATTAGCATCAATAGTATTCCAGCCTTAGAGGTAACTTTTTGAAGCTGTGTAACAAAAAGTGAAATTAGTTGTTTTATCAGTAGTTAGTTCTAGCTTCTAATCCAGCCAAGGCATTTCATACACAGAGAGAAACTGAACATATTCTAAAGTCAAATAAGTTAAATTTTAAAAAATGTTAAAACACAGTATATTGATAAGTAGAAATTAAATTGCTAGAAGTTTTGAGTCTTCAAAATCTTTATTCACAGGTTACAAACAGTTTTAACCATTCAAGGTAACTGATGACCCAGTATGTTTGTCTGTTAGCACATAGCTCACATAGCTGTTAGTGTCCCTCAAGTCAACTATGACTTATGGTGGCCCTATGAATAGGAGATTTCCAAGAGCTGACATGCTATCCAAGTGAGACATCGACTGCCTTGTTTGGGTCCCTTAAACTCAAGATTGTGGCTTCCTTTATTGCATCAATCCATCTGTAATGTGCTCTTCCGTTTTTCCAACAATCTTCCATTGTACTTGGCCTCTTCCAGTGAGTCATATCATCTCATGATACATCCAAAGTATGATAGCCTCAGTTTAGTTATTTGGATTTCTAGTGCAAGTTCAGGTTTGCTTTGCTCTAGGACTCATTTGTCTTTTGGTGGTTGGTAGTATTGACAAAGCTCTCAAACAATCTCAGTCTCAAATGAGTTCTTCCTGTCAGCTGCCTTCACTGTCCAGCTTTTACAACCACAAACAGAAATTGGAAAATAGTATGGCATGGATGATCCTAACTTTGATATTTAATGATGTATCTTTACACTTGAAGACCTTACTTATTTCCTTCACAGTTACCCTTCCAGGTCTTAGTCTTCTTCTGATCTCTTGAGTACAATCTCCATTTTGATGGATGAGTGAACCAACATATGAAAATCTTTAACTATTTGGTATCTTGAACACCCACTTTAAAATTAAGGTAAACCTTTGGTGGACATTATTTTTGTTTTCTTAATATTCATTTGTCACCTTTATGGATACATTCTAAGACTCCACCCGAGGACTACTAAAGCCCTACCTTCTCCTTTATTAGGAGGACTGTTATAAAATTCCTAAATTAGTTTTTAAGCACATGCTGGTTACACAAGAAGAACAATCAACAGATTAAAACTTAAGAGTAACTCAATATTTTAACATTCTTCAATCCAAATAAAAAAAAAAGTTGCACCCAATATCTCTGAAGGTCAAATTGGTAGGAGAGGGAGCAGACACAATGTAAAACACAGTACAGAGTGATCTAATCCTGACAGGTTTTAAAGGTTTAGCACATCCCCAAAGAAAAGGCTGCTTTACACAGAGGATATAAGTACACCACCAAAGAGTTAAAGCCATTTAAAAAATTCAATTAAAATTAAGAGCAATACAGTACTGCAGTCTGGGCAAGAAAATGAAAAAATGCAATACTAACTCACTATTTATGTAACTTGTTTCATTTTATTGCTGTTTCCAGTGACTGCTGTTCCAGTGTTAAGTAGATCTTCCTGCCAGCTTTTATTTTAGTAAACCTGGCACAGCAAAAAAGTAATAAACCTGGATCATTCATAAATTGCTTTAATTTACTTTGCTTTTCAGATAAAAGGAATGATATTTCCTGCCTCTGGAACTTATTTTTAAGAGGCTGTAGAAGTAGCCAGAACATTCATTTTACATTACACAAGCATCAGTTGTTAATTTATTTATTTAAAATACACACAAACAAAAGATGAAAGAAGGAGAGGTTCCTTGACTCAAAGCTTCTTGAAACTAAGCTACAACCTCTGTGGAAAAAGTGCCCTTTCATGCAGATTGGGCACAGGATGATAGCCAGTAAATATATTTGGCATAATATCAGAACCATTCCAGCATTATGGCATAACCTCAGAATCAGACTGATGATTCTGGCACTGGGAAGATATCTTCTGTTCTAACCACGAAGGGGAAGATAAGGCTCCAGCGGTGAAGCATAGAATGGATACATAAAAGGTATGTCTGGATTTAGGTAGAAGTTCACAGAAGATAGGCAAGCAAGAATCAAAATGGAAATAGCCGGGAGCCAGTGCTACAACCAACCTGCTGGGAGGCAAGAGGCCAACTGAAAGATCTCTTACATTAAGAAAATTAATCTGTAAGATAATTAATGAAATAAAGTTTTTCAAAGATCCCAGGTGCACGTTCAGACCTTGGAGCATGTATGCAGTAGCTCAGGAGATGCCAACATGTACATACTTATCAAGTCTTAGCCTGAACTAAGAGCTACTCATCTTGGGCTTAAAGGCATTTCTCATGAGCCCATCATCTCTTGAGATGGTAGTTTCAACCAATGTAAAATCCCAATATGGTTGGGCAGAATCTTTGTGATTGTTCAGGACCAGCTCCATCATTTTCAGCACATGTACTTGGGACAATTCATGAAAAATGAGAAAGCATCCTGGAGAATTTAGTTAAGACTTGAGGGGTATAGTCTACCAATCTAGCGATTGTCCATAGCTTGCATACATAAATGTATATGGGCACAAGCACTCACACAGATGCAGAGAGAGAGCGAGAGAGAGGGAGCCATGAATTGCACATGAATATGGCAGGACATCTGCCTCTTTGACCTTTATTATAATGCAGCAGCTCAGGTAAGAAGATTTATGTCATGAACAACATCTATATGACTTATGTAGGTAAAAGGGTTTCACTAACCATGCCTTTCAAAAGCAATTAACCATCTGTTTTTGTTTTTTCCTAAGCATTATAAAAACAAATGAGCTGTCAAACAACTGGTGGACCAGTTTATAGTAGTGTGTTGTTTGTAGACAGCCATTTGGCTTGACATGACAGATGTTCTTCTCTACCTGTTAGCCTTGGGTCAAACTAAGCTCTGAGAAGCATGTGCATATCCTATTAATCCCCCTCTCACCGATTTTTAACAACTTTTTTCTTTAATTACTTAACACACGCACAAAACAGTTATCAGGGCTCCCTCAATTTTTGAAACATTTGTCAGGAAACAAAGGAGAACTGCTACTTGAGACACAGAAGGCCAAAGCTCTCTTTAGTGCAAAGAAATAGTTGTATGCGTCTTGGCATGCCAGTGAGACCATGGCACATATACATGATATAAATCATTATGAAATATCTATGCCAGTTCTTTACAAACTGGAAAAAAAATGGCAGGTAACCATGAAATTACCAAACAGGTATTTAACTCACAGGCTATAATTCACAAGATACATCTGCAGCTTAAGCTGTATTGAAATTAATAGTGTGCTGGTGTGAACACACAGCTGCCATTCACTGGAATGGGCCACGTGTAGAAGATCACTTTTTCGATTGTGCCCACAGTGAGGGAAAATAATTTAAAGAAGTATCTCTAGACTGGTAATGAAGTATGGATTTTTCCACCTCCTAATACAATCTAGTTAGATGCTGGCTAAAACACAACACTGTTTAGCGACCTTTGCGGAAGAGAGACCAAAAGATCCAGCCAGTTGCAAATGTGTATATATAAAGTGACAGAAGAAAATACAAGCAGAAGGACCAAAGAACCAGAGTGCAATTATACAAGAACTAAAAATACACACACAAAAAATATGGCCTCTAACTAATACCAATATGTGAAGGCTGCAAAGTTTCAGCATTCTGCACTGTGAAAAAATTCACTTCAGCTACACTAAGAGCATTTGAATGAGGAGCTTTTCCATGGCAATGCCTGTGCTAACTTGCTCTGCGGATGAATAACCTCTGGGGATATCAGTCCAGCTTCAATGCAGTGTCAGTAAAAATTCACCTTTCTGTGTAAATGAAGAAATGTCTGTAGCAGAGCTCCCAGATGACTGAACTGTGAAGGCTGGAAAGCACTTTGATGCTGGCTAAGAATAGAACCAAAGAAAATGGAAAATGCAATTGGCAAAGTGAATCCAATATGTGTGCCGAAAGCACATTTATATTCAACCACCACCAAGACAGCAAAGTTTAACATGGACAGTGATGTTATTTTTCACTTATGCCTGAAATCTTTTCTTATCTGATTGCATTTTCCCTCAACCTTGGTGGTATAATTTCTTCAGCTGCCTAGATCTTAAATCCATGTGGGGGGTGGGGGGTGGGGAATGATTATGCAGGAAGAACAGAAGCAATTAATCTCAAAACAGATTTTACAAAGCAGTGGTGATAGCAGTGGCACCAGATTTAAATTTTAAATCTGAATGTTACATCCTCGTATTCATCATGGCATCTGCTGAAAGTTCTATGCATTTTGTATGTTAAATGCCAGAAACTCACTGAATGTTCACATTTGAAACATTATAATAATAGTGAACAAGAAATTCTGTTCTTGGTAAGTTTCAAGAACGGTCTTGTCAAAAATGTTGGAGCCCTGCTGCCTCAAAACTAAGAGTCCATCTCAACTACCTTTCTGTTTCCTGAAGCTGAAGCCAGCCAGATGCTCACTTTAGTACATGAGAGGACATTTCGATAGAAAACTTTTGGCAATCACAACTGTACACTTACAATTTCATATTTTGATCTTATAGGCTAATAAATCTGTACCTCAGATTTGCAGCTGTAGAGCTGTCAGTTGTTGTTGTTATATTATTATTATTACTACTACTGCTACTACTCCTATTTCTTATCTGCCTGTCCATAAAGAACTAAGGCAGGAAATAGATTAAAATACAACCCCATGACATGGAAACAGAACAATCTGCAGGTTGGGCTTACGCCCAAATGTTAGCCCAAACATACAGATATATTGATTTACTAAATTTACTAAATTACTAAATTCCCTTTGATCCAAGGGGTCTTCCTTAGTTGGATTAGATTTAGGCCACTCTAATGCTGATGTTTTAGACAATATTTTGTAACTTTCAGCAAACCTGTAATAGAGAAAATGCTTGTGAATTCATTCCTTCGCAGTTGCAGAATCTTTGTGGTGACTGTGTGTTGCTGTCAGGTACAATTAGAAAAATGATCAGAATAGTCTAAAAGTAGCCTAATATATACCACTCAGTATTGACAAGTATTGGAATTCACAGTTGCATTCCTGTAATTGCTTACCCAGGAGTAAAGTCTCATTGAACTCAATTTTACTTACTTCTGACTACACATGTGTAGAGCTAAGCTGTAAATTGGGAACAGAAGTATGAACTTAGAGCCTTTTTAAACAAAATGTCAGAAATTATTTTACCAACAGCCTTTGTCCCTTAATATTTATCAATACATCTTGGTAAATGTAAATATTGACAGTAATGTGAGTAAAAAGACAAAATTCTCTTGGTGAATTCCTTTAGTACATTGCCTGGGGTCCATCTGTTAGCTGGTAGCTTTTTCCCATTTTTGAGTGTATACATATTGAAAAGAGATCAAACCCTCAATGTTTTGAGAGTGAATTTTAATATTATTTACAAAATTTAGCCACTAAATATGAATGATGCAACACTGACAGCCATGTACATATAGAACTATGTACAAAGTCATCCATGGATGCTAGTACACCTTTCCAGTTCCCCTGCAGATGTTTGCCAGGGCTCCAAGAAGGCCAGGCAACAGGAAGAAGCCTTCCACTGCTTATCCAGAGAATCCAAATCCCTTTTTTTCCTGTCCCATTGCTATCCAAAAAATATTTATTCTTCCTTTACTCACGTGTAGCATATATGTCAGGGCCACAGAAAAGTACAAGCAGATGGATACTTACAAATAGGGGGACATGGAAGGTCTTGCTTTAGAGAAAAATGGCTGGCTGCAATGTTGGACTGTAAAGGTCATTCTCATAACGAAGGCTTTTAATGAAGAAGGGATGTCTTCTGTGAGTCAGTCTTGATACTGTTCAGAGGGAGCAGGTGAACAGTTTGATTTGCTTCCATGATTTCAAACCATATGACGCAAAATCCTCATAATCCACATAGCACATTTTATGGGGGGAGGAAGACCTATTTTCCATGCTAGTTCTCTGCAAATCTCCCTAAATGCATTCAAAATGCATTTGCTTCCTATAATTCTTCTAGCATGTCTAACTTCCCCCTTTCCTTCTCTTGGCTAGTGAAAAATGATCTGATTAAAGCTCCTTTTATAAGCAGCAGAGTTTTCTTTTGTACTTTTGCAAAGCTGAAAATGATTGACAAGACATTAATAATGGACCATAATGCAGCTAGTCTTCATACTGCTAGCGACAACAGTGGCTGGTAGAGAGCCAGCCATCAGTGTTAAGAAGTAATAACGTGCCCACATACCTGGCAGCAGGAATAGAACACTCACTGATAGATGGGAATAAATATAAAGGCTGATAGTACTATAATAAAACAATGATGATAGCCTAAAATAATTTATTGCAGGTCATGAATACTGCTGCTTGTGCAGGCAAAGCTATAAATGGGAGTTGACATCAATGGATGACTTGAAGGAGGAAAGCACAGCCTATTTCATTTGGGGAGTCACCATTTCATTTGTTTTAGAGTAAAAGCTATTATCTAGGTTGAACTGAACATGATCTTCAGTGGCTCAAATGATAAAGTGAAAGTTAATGTTTGGGCCGCTATGCCTTTTCCAGTAGATTTTATGAAGTAATGAATGCCTAAGTACATCACTGGACACCATGTATACACACACACATAAGTAATTCTTCCCGGATTATAAATTGCTATTATTATTATTTATTTTATAAAACATAAAATCTCTGTCTTAAGAAATATGATATAAAATAGAGATATTTCAAACCAACCAGAAAGATTTTGAAAGGTAAAGTACTTTGATCTATTTTATTTTTGCTACAGTCTCTGATTGCAACAGATGGTCACATCTGAGGATGAGGCACAACTCCCCAAATCACCCACCCAGCAATGCTGTGGCAATCCAAACGATGTAAGCTTTCAAAATTCTGTCTTTGCATTCTTCTAGGGATTCAGGTACACATGTCTAATTTTATAAGAAAAAAGCCATGCTGCATATCTAGCTAATTTCAGGTTTGGCCCTATATATATAGTTGCTGAATTGGGCCGAGCTGAAGGAGGTAGCAGCAAACAACTGAGGGAGCATTGAAGGATAAATATGGCCAGTATCTGTTCCACTGATGGATTTTATCTGTCAGTTTCATTGTGAAGACAGGAAAGACACACTGAAGGTGTGTTAATCTCTCTTCTCTCTATGATAAAGATTTAGTGGCGCAATGCTTATCACAACTCTCAGTCCTTTGACAATATACCCTCACTGTGTTCATTCCCAGCTCAATGGTATAATCATAATTACATACAAATGGTTACTGAAGCATTAACTATATGCAGGTATTTGATACCATTTTGCTCTGCCTTACTTCTTCTAAAGACATATTGACAAATACTGGTTTGGTTCTTTAGCCTTTGAACAAGAATGTTGCCATAGCAATCTAAATGGCTACCCCAAGGTTCCTTTTCTATTTTACTTTTTTAAAAAATAAATGTTACAGCGGGGTGTTGGGGGGAACCTGCCTTAAGCTGTTTGTCTCTAGTAATCGTTTTGGCTGGATCTGGTGATTTGAAAAGAATGAGCCATGAAGTCTCTGAATAAAGTACTGGAGGTTTGCTTTAGAGTATGTGTAAGTAACAAATAGGGAGAAGGAAACAGGAGCATCACTGGTTTTCACTTCCTAACGTCTGACACAATGCAAAAACTCCCATTTTTAAAAATGTTTGTTTTAACTTTTATATTTTATTTTGTCATCTTGTTTCTAGTTAGATGGAATTTTAATTATTTAATAAATCCCAGAGAGTGTTAATTCTGGCAACATGAGCAAACAGGTGAGGGATGAAGTGGAAGAGGGTTATTATTGGACTGAGGCTGTTTTATCTGCACTGGCCCAAAATGGCATGTGGGTGATTCTATTAACCAGTGGTATAGTGGACTGGCATTGAGACTGCATATCTCAATGTTACAAAGCATTCTGTTACAAAAACACAGAAGCAAAATACCTGAGGTTCCAGAGTTGAAGGGGTGCTTATCTTCTTTCAACAAAGTTGTTACAGAGGGCACCACTGTCTGCCCATTTGCACTAATAAATAAAAAATTAGGATGAGGTGCACAAAGGCAGCTTAGCAGTTTCTTAAATGGCATGGAGATATCTCCTGCATTCCAGGGGGTGTGGTTAGAAATCTCTGATATTAATTATCTATGCTTTCTCTATTCTTGAGGTGTATATAAAATTCCAAAGTGAAGGAAGTGGCAGGAAGAAAAACTTTAAACATGAAAAGATGGTAATATTCACAGTGAATTCAGTTATTTAGCGCTGAATATATGTAGGAGCAGCCCTTTGAAATTTGCTGTGAATTTTGATGCTTATTCCTCCTCTCCATTAGATCCCATACTAGGGTGTACTGAACTTCAAATGTCACTCTGCCCTCAGTAAACATCCATCAACAGAATAGGAAGGGGCAGTGTTTTTTTAAAATATCATTCTCTACCCCTGTAGCTCTTCTTTCCAGCTTTCATAATTCCCTTTAAAGGTTTGGAGGACATCCAAGGGCAGCTCTGGATGGAAGTTGGCAAAAAAGTTGTTGTTGTTGTTGTTGTTGTTGTTGTTGTTGTTGTTGTTAGCCTTCAAGTCCTTTCCCACTTTTGGTAACCCTAAGGCAAACCTATCATGGAGTATTCTGGGGGCTGAGAGAATGTGTTGCACCCAAAAATACCCAGTCAGTTTCCCTCGCCAAGCGGGGAATCAAACTCTGGTCTCCAGGGTTGCAGTCCAGTGCTAAAACCACTACACAATGTTGGCTCTCGCCATGCCTATTTCGATAACAAGTGTCTTCTGTCAGTATATGATCACTAGTTGCACTTACAGCACAAAATTCAGCTCAGACATGTACGTCACTTTCAGTCCACCGAAAAACCCACTTTAAGTTCTCCTTTAAGTCAGTAATCACCCTTAGCTTCCTAGGTGTAGCTGCTCAAAGTCAGCTGCTTACAGTTCTATTGTGGGAAGCAAATTGTTTTTATTTCTGGTTCTTGTCTTCTTCTAATTTCTTTGGACTGTGGCATAAACCTTCAGTCTGCAGCCTTTCCTTTAAATTGGGGGTGGGAAAAATTCTTCATTCAGGGAATTGGGTTCCAATTTGAGAAGGCCCTCCACGCCTCTACATGGCATCTGGGGTGATTTTTTTGACCCTGAAGCCACAACAATAGCCCTGGGGGACTGTGTATGGCCTCGGGGCTGCACTTTGTCCCCAGGCCTTGGGTCAGCAACAGTGGGCAAGGTGTGGATTCAAAGAGCTTGGTTTTGTCCTAAGGAAAATGAATTGAATTGAATTGAATGATTGAATTCTAACTGATATGGACATTTCCCCAGTAACTATGCAAACCGCAGCTCAATTCTATGCATGTCTTCTCAATGGTAACTGTAATAGCTTTCCTTGCTGCAAACAGAACTCACTTCATGCAACAACTTTCCAGGATGCAAACCATTGTTAAGCCTCACACAACAGTTTTCTGGGCTGTGAACTAGAGCTCATTTTTCCCAGCATTCAGTTTCTGAGCTCTAAAATTGTTGCTTATTGCCAAAGAAGCTATGAGCCAGACTAAGTCCAACAAGTTGAATAGCAAAAGTAGATTCAATGGCATTAGCTGTTTCTAAAAGATAATTTTTGGCATGAACTGTCTATGGAGGATAATTTCTGGCAGTCTCATCACTGAACCACATGAACTGCCACTGGACCTGTGAATCATCTCCGCTGATTAATCATTTTGGAGCTCCATTATTTCTTGTTGCACATCTTTTTCAACATCCTCTAATCCACACAGAAAAGGCTGTCAGCCAGCTAGAAAACTTCATACTTTGCAAATCAGCAAACTTGTCTTTTAAATCAATGTGAAGATTCTTGAGATATTCCAACAATGATAATTACAGTTCCCTAGACACAGAGCAATTTCTAAGCCATGTGGTCTGCACAAACTGTTTACTTTTATCACGGCTAGTTTTGTGATGCAACGAACTTTTGCATCAGAAGTGTCTCATTTGATTTCAACGCTCATGGTTCAAAGCTTTCAATTTCCGCAAAATATCAGCCAAATAGCTGACCAACATTGGCTCTCATCACAGTAAAGTACCTTCATTTCCACCTTGTCTGTCAAAAATTCTTTTAGATTTTTGATAGTTCCATAAAACATTACAGGCAATTTCCTTCTGATACCCATCAACAGATCCATGAATCTCTCTCTTCAGCTTCTTAAAATCCCACTTGCCCCTAATGTTCTGATTTTATTTTATTTATTGGATTTCGACCCCAATTTTCCCCTAAAAAGTACTCAGGCAGCTAACAAAGATTTAAAAATAAAACAATCAAAATCCCCACAATCATCACTGAACTTCCAAACATTTTAAAAGGCCAGTTTGAAGCAACTGACTTAAGGATCAAAGGTGGTGATTAAGTCCTCTTTGTGGGAAGGGGTTGTTCCACAGAGAAGGATTGATTACCTCCCTTGTTAAACCTGCCACAGCATCACAGCATCTTTGCAGTACAGAGAGGTTGCCTGGGATCATGTGCCTTTCAGTGTGTGATCACTGGCTCTCTCCATGCATGGATCTTTTCCCGGAAGCTATAAGCAATGTTTTTACGGACAGTGGAAGCACATCTGCCAAGTTTTGTGCTGTTGTAATTTTCTGGTGTTGTGCTTTACACTTTGTTCCAAGACTGGGCATCTAAAGGGATCAGTAATCACTGGGCCAATATAAATATCAGTATGTAATCCTTGTAGGCCAGCATGAATGGGTTAGATTGCTCTTCTTCAGTTCTGTAACTTTGGTACTCTTGCACCTTTGCTGCTCAGAAATATAAAAAGAGAGATAGCAAAGAGGAATAAGGCCTGTCCCTGTAGGACCTCAGACCTATTTTTAAGGTGGAGAGTTCAACACTGGCATGCTGGCCATGATTAGTTTTAGCTACTTGCAGGAACATCTTTAAGTAAAAATGAAAACACAGAAAACCTTGCATTAAAATAATAGCAGAATGAAGCATGAAAGCAATGGCAAAATAATAAATGAAATACACAAACCTTAGTATATAAATAAAAGAATATACACAATATACACAATATTTCAAGCACAGGAAAATATATGTAAAGCCCTCTTGAATGTATACAAAGATACCTACAACATCTTACATATCTGCCTCTTGACTGCATTACTTCAAAAGCTGCAGAGATATGTCTGAGGATAGAGGATCACACACACACAATGCTATCAAAAGAACATTCAAAACATGTATATCTACCAGGCTTGAGATGTAGAGACTCTCTCCATTAAAAGTCTGGAGTTAGGGACGTATAGTGAGGCAGACACATTTGCTCCTAACAATAAATTATACAAGGCAATGAGAACAAACAGGGATTTTAATAAGCTCTGGAAGTGCCACTCTAAACTGGAAGAACGGGCATTAAAGTGGTAAACAAAAATCCAGTAAAATCAAGAGTAAAGTGAGGCATATTGGGGCAAATCAATCAATCAATCAATCAATCAATCAATCCTAATTTCACATAAACACTGATGGGACTGGAACTGGAAGCAATTGGCCAAGCAATCTAGTGGTCATGGTTGGTATCTCTGGCCATTTTCGCACTGGACTGTTATAGCACTATTAGTCCATGTTCAACATCCTCTGGAATCTTGGGGCTTGCAATTTTGGGAGGGGCCTCAGGCCCCTCCCAAAACTGCAAACCCCAGGATTCCAGAGGATGTTGAAAGTGGAATAATAGTGCTATAACAGTCCAGTGCGAAAATGGCCCCAATTATACTGGCCATGATGAAACCATAACTGAAATACTGTTTAGAATGCAAGTCACTATGTTCCAGAAGGATGCTACACAGATGTGAAATGGGCAGAAACGGGCAACCAAAAAAAGACCAGAGGAGCAATTCACCTATAACAACAAATTGCTATGTTTAGTACAGGAAAAAAGCAAGTAAAGGCAGACACAGCGCATAAAATTCTGCATCTCTTGTAATTCTAGAACCCAAGGTTACTTGTTGATGCTGAATGGAAGAGCCAGGACTATGTATAGAACACAGTTAAACAGAGCATAGTTAAAGCGTGGAATTCATTTCCACAAGATATAATGTTGGTTGGAGGACTCCAAAATGGGACTAGATGGAGGACACACCCATCTATGCCAGTGTGGCATAGTATCTATGCCAGTGCGGCACAGTAGTGGACTAATGTGTGTTGGACTAGGACTCTGGGAAACCAGAGTTTGAATACTCACTCCTCCATGGGAATCCACTGGGTGACCCAGTTCTATTCTCTTACTCCAGGAGGTAAGCCTTTAGCTCAGTGAAACAAAGAACTCTAGGGGAGAGAACAACCAGGCATTACTTAGGTCAAGGCTTTTTACCCAGTACGTACATATGTGATCCACATTTAAGCCTTCTTAAAGCGTCATCATCATCATCATCAAGGCCTGACAGATGCCAGTGCTGTATCAGTGAGTACAGAGAACTGGTTGTACAAAAAGAAAAAGGTACCTTCATTTTCTTTTGCGACTTTTGATATTTCCACAGTAATCATGCTCAGAAAAAATAGCACAGTAAGTTTTAAGATGGAAGGGTTGTATCCAGCTACTTCTGGATCAAGGGCAGCCCAGAACAATGGCATCATTATCACTTTGTGTTTTCTAAAGGTGAAGCCCCTAGACTTCCTGGGTAAAATATGCAACACACTTCCTTAGTTACTCTTATTCAATCTGGTTTACTTGCCTTCTCAGAGAGGCCCCATAAAGCATTGCCAATGCTGAAAAATATATTATTACAAAAGTAAGTGCAGTATATTAGATTGTCCCCATTCCTGTCAACTATCTACTAGAAAGACTAAGTTCATTTCTCTCTACAGATTGTCATGCCTATCTTTTTTATTCTCTTCTGCTTTTCTTTCCTTCTAGCTTCCTATAATGTTTAAAGAATTATAAACACTTTCATGTGCCCACAATTTCCACAATTTCTGCAAGTGCATAAAGTCACCCTTTTCAAAAACTGAGTAAGTTTTTACCCCTCCATTGGTTAGCAAGGAACCTTATATTTCATAATACAGTGATGTATACTTCATTACTGCTACTCTGACCATGATTTAACATTTATCGAGTGCCAGCAGTGTATAATGCTCAGGGAAGGTACACATTAGAGAAGATATATATTACACACATATCCTAAGATGACAGGCAGATTAGTCAGTCATTGACAAGGGTATCTGCTGAGAATAATTTTTACGTATTGACTGATGTAGATTTATAGGCCTCTTTATTCCTTAGGCTCAGGGCAAGTGGCTACAATTTTACCTTCAAAGACAGACATTAGTCTCTGAGGAGTTCACAATTTAAAGACAAGAATGATCACTGCATAAGAAATAAAATCACAGCTCACCTGTAGTTCGTATCTTGATTGTTGTTCTGACCCAAGCCTTTTTTTAAAAAAATATATAGATATATTGGCTTTGACCCATCATAATGTACATATTGTGCTCAGGACTGAGAAGCATTTTTTTTTCCAAAAGTTACAGTTGTTTGGTGGGGGAAAGGTGTATAGAGAATGCTTTCCCTCCTGAACAGGCAGGGGGGAAAAAAGAAGCAACATAGGCAAAAAGTCCAATTATTAGTCCCACTTAGAGTAGACTCATTGAATCAATGGGATGTTGATGAGTGAACACTTAACATAAGTTCCATTATTCAATGGGTCTGTTCTAGTTGGGTTTAACAACTGGGTTTAGGCTATAGGAAGTTGACTTATACTGAGTTCAACCACTGCCCCACCTGCCCCAAGGGCTGTCATTTCTGAGTGGCAGCAGTGGTTTACAAAGTTTCTAGCAGGATTTTTTCCTAGCCCTACCTGGAGATTACTGATGTTTCCAGGTTGTTTCCCATCTAAGGACTAACCAAGTCTGTCATGTTTAGTTATGAAAAGGACTGGATGCTTTTACGGTACATTTTCATCTTGGGTGTGCTTTGCACAAAAACTTCTTTCACCCTTAAAAATCTTCTCCCAGAGTGAATACAGTCACTGGAATGCTGTTGGTGCATTTGGCTGGTGTAACTATACTAGTATAAATAGTGGCATCAGGAGTGAAAAGACTGGGCACAGCAGTCATGACTGGGCACTAGGGAATTAGGCTTCTTAGAGCTGGCAGATTTTTGTCAGCCTTCCCTCAACACCACCATGTAGTCTTGGAAAAAATGCAAACACTACCACAGTATACCTGCAGGGGTCTGACCAGTAGTTCCCAGGAGGATTAGGGTGAAAATGCTGTGTGGGCTGTATAGATTGAACTTACACGAGTGCTCCAGCTTCTTTCCTTATTTACACTGGTGTCTGTGGGATTATGGCATACAAAGCAACAGGCTTTCAGTGTCTCTTCCTTTTTTTTGATGAGTATTTTTTTATATATTTCCCTGTCTGGAAGCAAAGCTTTCTTTGCTTTTGCTATTTTTCCTTGACCTCTTAACTGCTGAAAGTAATCTCTTTGGGGGTAATTTAAAAAATTTTTAAAAAATGAAAGTAAAAACAATGTGTATCTGCATATATCAGTTTTAATATGGAAATGGATTGTTTTGAGAAGAATAAAAGGCTGTAAATATTTTGAGAAGTGGGCCCCCAGTGCCTCTTAAGAATTCAAAACGGCTCCATGTGCTGAGTAATTATGTAATATATAGTAAACCAGCTGGTCTGAATTGTTCTCAGGGGGCTTAGATGATATCAAAATGTTCTGTTCTCCCAGCGAGAGCAATAATCAACCAGGCAATACCATAAAGTCAGACCAAAATGACATTGAGTAGTTGGCTTTTAATGCATTTTAAGGCAGATGTTACGTTATACACAGCAATTCTGGAAAAGGATTCTTAAAAAAAGAAATAACATATTATTCCTATGACAAAATGACAGTATTCTGCTGTGTTTCTCATAGAAATCAGTTCCACATTTTCTTAATACACATGCTAATGTTTATTTTTCTGTTAGTGTAAAAAGAGACAAAGAGAGAAAGTGCATGTGTGTGTGTGTGAGAGAGAGAGCGGGGAGGTCTACTCTTTACCATCTTGACCAGCTGTTAAGTTTTCTGTAGAGTTACAAACAGGAAAGAGTTTGATAGTCAAGATCCCAGCCTGTGTGATGAATAGTCTTACTTCCCCAGATGCTGTTAGTTTTATGGCTCTCTTGTCTCCACAGCTGGGACCAGTAAGAAAGAGTGCATGGCATTTCCAAGGAACCAGACTGTTGGGGGGGCAGGCCGGCTTTGCTATGGACACTCACATAGAATTTGGAATGCCTGCCAAATTGAGTGCTGTAGACAGAGTGAGAAAGGTAGGCGTCTGGGGAAGGTGTCTCCATCATCATGAACAGCTGGCTCCTCTCCCAGGTAGGCATCACAGTGGCAACATCACTGCTCCAGCCTGGATGGTAGAGGCTAGATGTTCTGCAATGAATGCTGAAACTGCCTATGTTGTCCCATTCCATATTTCCTACTCTGTGGGCTTCATCTCCCTTCCCCTTCTGTGCAGAAATCTAGCATATTGTCCCTGTTGCATGACCTTTGTAGAGGTAGATGATTCTATGTTGACTTTTGTAATTGGGGCTCATCAAAAAAAGTATCAATATTAAAATCATCTTTGACTTAACATTCACAATTACAGTTCAAACCCTTGCACAGCAAATAAGCAACACAAAGCCCAGTGCTGAAATACATCATGAAATAAATCAGTTTACAAAAATCCAGAAGCAGTCTAATGGGTCAACACAAAGAATGCAGTTCAGAATCAGTTTATTAAACTGTAAATAGCCGATTAACCCAAAACTCCCAAGTTGCCTGCAGACTAGGAGAAACCAAATGAAACATTAAAAATATACAAGATAGCATGATTCTAAAAACATGAACATTAAAAATGCAGCACAGAATTTCCCTCCAAATGGTGACAGGGTAAAAGAGTGGCTCAAATAAAAACTGTACTAACATAGTGAAAGGCAGAGGAATGTGTACAAATGCAATCTCAAAACTCACAGTGACTCAGTATAAACCACCACAAAGCTAAACTCTTTAAAGGAAAGAACCTGAAGCAAGAAGCTGATCCCTTAATTCTGGCATGTAGGGTAGGATTAAACAGTAGCAGAAGAGAGTGATTCCTGAATAACCCCAACAAATAGTTGTCATCTTTTCCTTAGTAGGCATAGACAATGTATTTTTATCACGACACAAAACTCAGTCAAAGCTTTAAAGTAAAAGCCTGCAGTTCCCGTGATCATATTTATTCTACTGAAACAATTGTTTGGAAAGATCTATTTCCAGATCTCTCTCTCCCTTTCTTCTTTTGCTATTAACATCAACGACTGCTCTCCATTGATTGCCTGTGATTCAAAGACTTGGCCACATAGGAAATTCATCACAGCAAGCTAAATGAAGGGGGTACTCAATTTATGCTGTAAATTGTTCAGCCACTACTTGATGTGTGGAGAGACCAGCAATGGAACAGCTCTATAGAGCACCCATGTTAGACCAATAGACAAATTTCATTGACAAAAAGACATTCTCCATAATAGCTGAAGCCCAATAGCAATACACAGGAACAAACCTGACTTAGAGGCAAACGGCAAACCTTCACCAAAAGACTCGACTCTCAGCTCTGTCTGCTCACAGTGTTTACTGTCTTTACACTCTCTCATCCATCCTACTATTCCTAATGCACTTAGAAAAACAATGAAAATGCCTTCTTAAATATCATTGTGTATGAATGTTCAAAATGTTGACAAAAATATCACATGTAGTTTTTCTAGATGTAGAAGGCTCATAGAATAATAGAACTGGAAGAGATCCCAAAGGTCATCTTGGACAGTGCACCTACATTGTAGGAAATGTACTCCCCTGGCCATATGATGGGAGTGGTTTTGCCTTTCTCAAGCCACTGGCCAAATGCCATCAGGGTTCATCAGGACACTTGGCATCTGGTCAGGCTGTGCTGGGCCATTTAAGACAGAGTGGCCCTAATTTGGGTCTCTGCCATTGCTGTTCCCCATCTGTCTATCTCTATGTAATGTTGGAATTTCCAGTCATGTTTTCAGGACTGAGTAAGAATATTTTCCTGTGTTTGGATATTGATCTGGGTTGTTTGCCTACTCCATGCTATCTAATATTTAAGCTTTCTGATTACAATTTTGGTTGAATGTTGCTTATATGCTAATACCGGTGGAGTAGGGATACTAAGACTCAGTTGGTTCACTTTGAAGGCTTCTGGTGGCACCACAAGGTGAAAGAATTTACCAGTTTCCCTATTATTGCTACATGGCTTGAGGGGAGATGTAAGTGTGTCTTTTTCCCAAGATAACTTCCTCAGAAAAGAGTGCTAACCAGTGCCATCCAGGGGAAATCCCTTCAGAGCCTCTGATACCTTCATGAGATGAGGCTAGGAAGAACATCAGAATCTATACTCTGGCTTTCAAAGCTGGAAATCACTTGTTGGAACACCCAGTTTTATTGGGTTCCTACATAAAAAATTGTGTTCCATTGTTCCCACATACAAGTTTGTGTATGCTCCACTGGCTGCCATGTTTTGCACATTCCTGAAGTTAATAAAGCTTCACAAGACACAATTCTTGTGTCTGATATTGTCATTTAAGTAGGACAGTAATCCACACTTACAGCTTTCTACTTAGAGTCACATGGAAGTACATGAGGGGCATTACAGCAGATACTCTACTCATCTTTCTCTATATCTCAGTGTTATACATAAGCTTAGATAGAAAAGCTCTGTTATTATTGCTTCCCTCTAATCCTTCTTTTTAAAAGAAGCATAAAAAACTGTTTTGTCCCAACTGAAGGCTTAAGACTGTAGGTGTTCCCATTTAATTTGAGAGCCACCATGGTGTAGTCATTTGGGTGCTGGACCAGGAAGCTGATGGACTGAGGTTCAAATATCCACTCAAGCCTGGAAGCCCATTGAGTGAGTTTAGGCATGTCACACTCTTTTAGCCTCAGAGAAAAGCAATGGCAAACCCTCTCTGAACAGAATACGCCATGAAAATCCTGTGATAGGTTCACTTAAGAGTTGCTATACTTGAAGGCACATATCAGCAACTATTTGATATGCAATGAGATATGCAGCAGCAGAATATCTTAATCATCCCAACTAAAATCCAACTGAAGTTAAGCATAAATGTTCTTCTGAGAGAAAATGACCACATGACCAAAGAAATTTAAATTGCTAAAGATATAGATTGGTATTTACTATAGAGGAACTCTCCTAAAACAACTTTAACAATGTTTAACCATCCACCTCAGTCTGTGAATTTTAGCTCCTGCATATGATAGTTAGAAGGCATGGCTGTAAAACTCTGGGAATAGCTCTCTCTTCCAAAGACTGACTCACTGCAGGGGAAAAGAAAAATTAAATTCCACCCTGGACCCAGGCCAAAAGGATGTTAAGCTGTTGACATGCTCAGATGTTAAAGGAAAGTCTGAAGCTTCACAACACATCTTACATGAACTTGGAATGTGAATCAGTAGAAGCCAGACATTGTAAAACAAGAAATGAAATATATAAACATTGCACTACTTGGGATAAGTGAGTTAAATGGACTTGCATGGGACATTTTCAGTCAGATAACTATACAGTGTTTTTATTCTGGAAATGACAAACTAATACGAAATAGGGTGGCATTAATAGGGAGCAGAGATGTGGCAAAAGCAGTCAAAGGATATAATGCAAAATCTGACTGAATTATATCAATAAAACTTCAGGAAAAAACTCCCATCAATATAGCCATAATCCAAGTTTATCCTCTAACCACAGAAACAGAAGAGGAAGAAATCAAATACTTCTGTGTTGGAGCCCAAGAGAAAGTTGAGCACACACCAAAACACAACATGTTGCTAATCACAGGTGACTGGAAAACAAAAGTAGGAAACAGAGCAGAATCAAACATTGTAGGAGCATTTGGTCTAGGATCAAGAAATGAAGCGGGAGAGCAGCTGATTTAATTTTGTGACACCAACAGTTTTTTCATTTTAAACACACTCTTTAAGTAACCAAAGAGTTACATAATCTATTTACATAAGATATCTCTTGATGGCCAATATAAAAATTGAATAGATTACATAATTGGAAGCAGAGATGGAGAAACTGCTTTGCCTCTGCAAAAACAAGATGAGGAGCAGATTGTGGCACAGACCATGAACTGCTAATATTAAAAATTAGAATAAGGCTAAAGAAGAACTAAATGAATCATTATGCAAAAACAGAACCTGAAGAACATCTCTGAAAAATTTAAAGGTAATGTAAAAATTGATTTTCATAATTCAAAAAAAGATTCATAATTCAAAAAAAATTCAAAAAAAGATCAGGTATGTCTGATCTTTAAGTATATTACAAAGCTTTGGCATTAACATGATTAGCAGACTGGTTGACTTTGCAAAATGAGAAATTGTTAGCACTAGAAGGCGCTGATAAAAGATTCGGATGGCATGCTCATATTTGTTATGAAAAAGCAAAAATAGACAAGGACTTTACAAACCTTTGCATACGAAAAGCTTTATTAAAAGTATGGAACTTATATAAACCAATGCTACTAAAGCAAATACCTATGTGGATTTCACACAAGAAGCTTTATATGGAAGATGGTCTAACAGTTCAAAAAAAAATGGATAAGATACGAAGATTTAATCAAAAAAAGATCTTACAGGAAGACCAAGTATCAAAACTAGAGAAGATCTTAAAAAAGAAGGAATTGAGTTGAATTGGTTCCCCTATCGACAACTACATGAGACATTCCAGATGGATTTGAAAATACAAGGATTTGAAACAGTTAAAGAAATAAACCCAATAATTAAACTCTTATTGGAAAATTCACCACACTTAATGGCGAAGTTATAAGTTATTGCCTTATGAAAATTCACCACACTTAATGGCGAAGTCATAAGTTATTGCCTTATGAAAAAGAGGAAGAAACCATTAAAGATGCGATGATAAAGTGGGCTCAGAATATTGGACACTCAACACAGTTGGACCCATGGGAAACTAGTTGGAAAAGGACCATGAAATTTACAATAGCTCAAAACCTGAAAGAAAACTACTTTAAAATATTCCATAGATGGTATATGACCCCAGAAAAACTTTGAAGAATACACAAGGTTGGAACAGGTAAATGTTGGAAGTGTGGCGCGCAGAATGGAACAACATATCACATGTGGTGGACCTGCCCAAAGGCACAAAAATATTGGAGAGATATACATAAAAACATAGGAAAAATTTTCCACATTCAATGTACCATGATGCCAGAAATTTACTTATTAAATATATTAGATGAATTAGACACTCAGACAAATAAGAAAAATTGGAGAATTCCACTCTATATGACAATAGCAAGAATGGAATATGCAAAATTATGGAAAAATGAAGATGTTTCCAAAATTGAGCAATGGACACAAAGCCTCCTGGAGATGAAAACAGCAGATATACTATCACAAAAATTAAGAAATCAAACAGAAGAAAATATAAAAAACGAATGGGCTCCAATAGGCAATCACCTCCAGTACAATGATTGAAAAATTGATACATATAACAAACATATAATGGACTTTTTTAGAATGTGATAATAGGGGAAAATACATTATTACATTTGAGGGGTTTTAAGAAAACATACATTGAAGTTGCTAAAAAGATTACTTAGAAGTTAAGGTTCTGGAGCAAATGATATTTAAAGACAATTGTAGAAGTATGTTGATAAATGATAATATCTAAGAAAACACTAAGATTTTAGGTGGAAACGCTGGAAGAGAAAGAAAATACAATAAATCTACATGTGTAAATACTGATTGGAAAAAATTGTTGTAAAGAATTTATGTTTTGTATAAAAATGATAATAAAAAAAAATTGATTTTCATAATTAAGTCTAATTGACTGGAAAAAAGAAAAAAGAAAAAATTGGGACTCAAGCCAGAACCACTGTTAGGTAAGAATGCAAAAGGACAATATCTGCAGCCAAAGAAAAGTCTCACTAGACTACATATGAAACTCTTCTAGCAGTTAAGGACAGATGAGAAGAAAAAGTATTGCTGCAGATATGATCCATGCCAACATATTACTAGTAGGGACCCAGACGAGAAGTCTAGAGAGATAAAATCCACGTCAAAAGAATTAAAATCATCAACATCCCAATGCAAAATTCATTTCGTGCAATCAGCAAAGGAAATAATTCGAAGTACTCACAACACAGATGATGTAATAAACACAGAATATATACTTTTATAGCCACTGGCATACACGTATCATGATTACAGGCAGATTGTGAAAGAAGTATGGGTTGTTATTGTTGTTTTTAAAGGATACTATGTGTACAGTTCTGTAACAGAAGGATTTAAGAGTTGGGCAGAAAGAAAATGGAACTGGTAACCTTATTAGCCTAGAGAATTCTCAGGTTTTTGCCTATCAAAATAACCTAAATACTATATAGTGGGAAGCAAGGATCACTCTATTTAGGAAATGAGTCCAGTGATTTCTTTCTTTCAGTAGACTGTTTTAAAAAAACAACAGTTAAACTCTTCCTTAGGCTTACCTCATCCCTCACAGGATAAAAAAACCTGATATAATATGTTCTTTGTGAGAGACCTTTATTCATTTCCATGTTTTTGATAATGCTGTAATGATCCAGAAAGGGAATACAGAGATAATGCACAACTACATCAAAGCACCAAGGGAAAAGGGAAGAACAACTCTGTATGAAATAAACACAAAATACCAGAAGATAAATATCAACCCTCACTCCAGGAAAATAATCTTAGTATGCTTTCCAAGGTCCAATTGCAAGCATAGAATAGGTGCAAAGAAGAAACCTCACTTTGAGGAACAGGGTAAACATCAATCCCATTTGTGGGGCCCAAGTATTAACTGCTAAAATTGAACTCTTTAAATCACAGAAAGGAAATGAATCTGGTTTTGTGGATAGAAGAGACAACTTGGATCAGATGGCATAGCTGAACTGACAGGTTTTCTCTCAAATTGAACAACTCTTTGGAACATCTAATCCTCATCCCAACATTAGGACACGGGATACAGAGAAAATACCTTGACATGAATGATTACCAGCTAGAAGTCCCTCCATGGAACCTAGCAGACTGGGTGTCAAAGCAAAGAAACACTGATGTTTTATTTTTATTTCACTTCATTTTGTTTTATTAGATCTTGTGAAGTGACAAAACATGCCTGGTGAAAATTGTGTTGAGTGTAAGTCTAGACCAAAAGCGGGTCCATCACTGATGATATCAACTTCTCTTCAGGCAACAAGTTAATGGCTCCTTAAACCACAACTGGAATTGTAGTGTCCAATTTATTTGAGTTTAGATCCAAGCACTTTCCGTATATCAATGACTATATTTCCTGTTTTCTGCATGAAACTGTATAAACAGCTTTGGGAAGATTTTGAGATCTATATAATCAATTTAGATCCAAACTTTCCTAGAGCTCACCTAATTCTAATGGGAGATTTTAATGTTATTGGTCCTAAAAATAACACACTTGATTCAATCTTGTTTACATGATTCTGAGAACTATGTTTTTAGTTACAACAATAACAGTAGTAATTCAAAGGTCAACTATGGTGATATATGCCTGACACAGATGGCAGCCACATTGCCCTTACAATTCTGAATAAAAATGATTCCTTTGAAAATTGTACAGAATTTTCTTTTGCTCCTTGACTCAGAAGTACTATATTTGTTTATGATTTCTTCTTTCTTGTTTAGTCTCATTAAGGACTTCTACCTTCCCGTTAATTTCACCCACCTATTACATACATTTCTCCATGAAGTATTTACATTGCAGTATAGACACCAAACTTTAATACTCAGGTACAAGATCTTATATTAGGCAGAAGGAACAAACATTGAGGTAACTGACTTTTTAAATTCCTCTATGGAAGAAGTTAAGAGCTACTGAAAATGTACCTATTTCAAATAACTCTTCTCTGTTCTAAAATCAGTCTTAAATCAAGATCATTACTATCTTGGCCATCTGCTGCTGGACTCAATCCAGTTTGTCAGTTATTTGCCAGTGTAGCTGACGTTTAGCTTGTGCTCTGCTAAGACCCCTAGATCTGCTGTCAAGCTGACTGTCAGCCATCCTATACTTGCACATCTGATTTTTTGTGGCTAATTATAGTACTTTACACTTATCTATGTTGAAATTCATTGTGTTAGTTTTAGTGTGGATGTTCTCCTAGTTTGGTCTCATCTGAAAATTTGATGAGCATACCTTTTGTTCTTTTATGACAATCTGTGCCATGCAACAGTACCCCACTTACCAGTTCTTTCCAGGATTATGAGGAACCAGTGGAAAGCGTTGTTTTGAGTTTGCCTCCTCAAGAAGCTACTCGAGGTTACATCAGTAAGAGATCTGGGTAGGTGTATGCTGGCCTCCAGACTGGTGCTGTGATCTCCAATAAAAATAGTCTACATTTAATGAAGACTTTTCAGAAAACTGTTTTAGGTACACAAATTAGGTACAATTGAAAATGTACCTATTTTGACTGCAAATTAGGAAATGATTACATGGTTTTGCACTTTCAGATTAAAGTTTAACACAATATGCCATTAAGAAGAGTATAATGAAATGGATTGCTGTGGAATTTACTGCAAATGTCCTAAATGCAATTAGAATTCCCTACACCATCTCCATACTTTTTCCTTAATCAATTAATTTACAATGGAGAGTCTGCTGAATAATGCAATGCTCCACGCATTGTCAGTGCAGCATTTATTCACCATGTCTGCCGGCTCTTTTATGTAAAATTCTTCTTCCATCCATCAACCAAAGCATTTCTCAAGGGGTATGATTCTAAGAGATTATGACAGCTGATATTTAGATGGTGGACAGATATTCTTTTAGCATGGCACAGACAAACTTAATGTCTCCGGCAATCATTTTAGATCTCCTTGTCATTCAGATTCACCGTTCTGGTTGTCCATTGAATGGGAAATGACACTGGAGCTTTCACTTTCACCTTATTCTTCCACTTTTGCATTGATTCAGAGTATAAGATTATCTCCTGGCATCCTTGGCATGATAGAACCTAACTGACCATAACAGCTGTTGCATAATAAGCATGTACCAGTTCTAGGAAAATCCAACACCAATTTGAGCATTTTGTGAAATACTAATTCAATGAATTTTAATTTTCTTTAACTTTAGAAATTGTTGAAATATTTTAAAATAACTTTTATGTTTTTTACCTTTATTAAAGGTTTCACCTAGTTTCATCTGTATTTCATATCGAACTTTGAGTCTCATTACTGAAAGAAAAGCAGGATATGAATGATAAAATAAATAAATATTACAATAGATGCAAGTGCAAATTCTTCTAGTAACACAGATACAATTAAGGTTGAGTGGTGTTAGGAATGAATGTTAGGAATGTGCCAAGTTAAAATATTCATTCCCGAAAGGAAGAACAAACAATTTAATCAGTTTTCTCCCTCCTAAGCAGTTTTTGAAGTGGGTTCGTAGGGGGAACAAAATCTATGACAGTGTGTGTGTGTTGGGGGGAAACTGTGGCCTTGTTCATGTGACACTGGGAGGGGGGAAGCCAAGCAAGGATCAGAGGCCACAGCATTTCAGAATCCTCTCCTGGCATCTCCTACCTGACTGCTGCATAACATCAGGAGGGGAGGGAAGAAGCCAGGTGAGAAACAGGCTATAGCCTTCCAGCATCCTCTCTTGTCGCTGTGCCCACTCACCTCCTGTGTGACACAAGCAGATTGGGAAGACTACAGTGTCACAGTCTGCATTCTGTTAACTTGTTTACAATGATGCACACATTGTCATGCACCAGTTATTGGATCACAGCTCACAATGACAATGCTTCTTGCTGGGCTGCTCCCCTGCTCTTCTAGCAAGGGGAGGGAGAAGAGATAGGAAAAAAGGTGAGTCTGGAGTTGCGGGTGAGAGTATTCCTTAAATCTATTCAAAAACTAGGGGGAAACTGTGAAAGGGGCTTGAGGGAGATTCTTCTTCTTGGGGTTTTCAAGACACTCAATTTTCCCCCCAATTTTTCTGGTTTCTTTCCTCAAGCATCCCAATATTCTTTCCCTCTTCATGAGTGCATGCATGAATTGCTCCAAACTTTCAAAACCTATCAACAATTGAAAATTCGTATTAATAGGCAGGTGATGATAAATTCTGACACTACTACCAGTTCTATCACCTGCAGAATGGCTGTGGGGATTCTGGGAGTTGTAGTCCAAATAAGTAAATTTCCCAAGCTCTCACGAGCTTGTTATGTTATTTTCCAATATGATCATAAACATACCATAAATTATAAGTATGCACATTGTCATTTAGTCAATTCTGTCACATTATTATTTCAAATAATAACAGAGAAACAGCCATCAAGGGAAAAACCAACACATCACTGCTTCTAGCTCTGTTTGAAGGAATGAACTCTCTGCTTCATTGGGTGAAGAAATACTTAAAAAAACCCCGCACCTATATCTCACAATAGCAAGGAGTAGCTTTTGTATGTATCTGTCTCACAACAACAGTTCATCTTAATACAATCTTGTTGCAAAAGCTACTGCAGAAAATTGTTCACAGTTTGCTAGCACCATAGGAAATCATCATTACTGAGAAGATTGAGGCAACCATCAGGGCTGTTTCTAACTGTGAGATCCAAGAGTTGTGCTGCTTCTCATACACACACATGCACAAAATAGTTGTGCTTCCTCCGTTTCTGGGAGAACATTGCTTCCTGTTCTTATTCATGACTATTTTCTCGTATCTCTTTAAGTTCTTACACTTGCTCATTTGTCCTTGGCTTTCACCATTTCATTGGTGAAATGAAGGCTTCAGTAGTATTGAATTCAGTGTCTGTTATGACAGTATAAGATACCATACTTCTTAGAAATCCTTACACTTTTTTAAAAAAATCTGGAGACAAAGAATATTGTTTGGCTTGCTAGTAAGGAATATTATTATCCATTTGTATGCACTGCACTTGCTCAGGGCAATATGTTCTGCATGATATTGGTTCATTTTCTTTTTCATCACAAATATTTCCCTGACATAAATAAAGCAATCCCATCAATCTATACTATACTTTTGTTTTAAAAGGACTGTTTATAGCTGAAGCTCAGATCTCAAACAGCAGTTGTCTTTTATTCACAGGAAAATAAATCTCCATGGTTACGATCACATATTTTTCGTTACTACACTATAAAACCTCACTTGGAAAAAAACACACACTTTAACTTAATTTCAGTCTCGTTAAGTCAGAGGACAGACTTGGGTTTCACCTTGCCTCCAGTCCTTATAACACCTGTGTTTTTAGAAGGGCCGAGGCACAATTTGTGAGCTCAGTACAAACTTGCAAGACTGGCTTGCTTCCACACACATAGCATGATCTCATCACGTGTATGCAGTCCCATACCCTAACACACACAATTTTTCTCTTGTTCTGCTTAATACTTTTGTATTTCCACCCTGGAACTACTCCTCTACAATGCTTAGCAGCTTGTAACTTTTCGGTTGGTCTTGATGTTTTGTCCTTCTTTCTTACAGACCAACATTGCTGCAAAGAATTTATAAATAGCCCAACTGCCCCTGAAAGCTTTATTTTTCTGACTCTTTTCATTGCAAAATCATTAATTGCTTCCTCATAGTCAATGTTTCTTGCAGCGTAACTCTCAACAAACAATATAGGCCATTTCCGCACTACATTCTTATAGTGTGATTATTCCACTTTCAACATCCTATGGAATCCTGGGGTTTGCAGTTTTGGGAGGCGCCAGCTATAAGGGACCAGCTATAATCGCGCTATAAGAGTGTGGTGCAGAAATGGGCATAGTTAAGTGGACTGACCATTTTTGCAGTAGAGCTCCTGCTGTTTGATAAGTGCCATTTTACTCCTGCTATAGTCATTGGAAGAGCACAAAATACCCACAGGGCTATGAACACTTAATATTTTTTTTAAAGAAATAACTGCAGAGTTTTCTTATTTGGGCAAATCTCACTTGGTTAGATATGAGGATAGCTTATATCCCACCCGCCTGCCCACTCCCCCCAAAAAATAAGGCTCAGAAAGATTTGTTGGAGACTTGCAAACCAAACACTAGCTGCCACATGAGTCCTGCAAGCAAGCATACAGACTCCAGGAGTCAATTCCCTCGATTACTGTGAGGCTTTTTCTTTTCTGTTAACTGTACCTGCATTACACAAGGAGCACTCATCTCTCTGGTTCTCTCTTTACAGCTTAACTGCACAAGCACTGCCCACACTGTGTTATAGAGAATGATTTCAGTCTGCAACCTACCGCTGCTTGTTCTGCTCCATACCACTTCTGATTGGCTTCTGTGACTCTCACAAGATCTGAATGATAACACAGGCTTTCCAGTGATAGCCTCAGCAATGAGCTACACTACATTCACCTCGCACAGAAATGAGCAATCATCCAATTCCCTGATATTGAGGCCCTAGTATTCCTGAATCCTAGTGTCCGCTCTCAGTCTGAGCAGTCAGCCAAAAGGCAGCTGATAAGGATTAGAAGCACGCAGCACGCAGTTCTTTCAACAAAGTGATTCCTTATTTTAATCTAGCAAGGAAACAGACTTGAAACAAATATGAAGCATAACAACAGTTCCAGCAATATTCATAAATCAAAGCACAGTCAATACAATCTTAAGTCAGTTAATCACTGACAAGTTCTGGAGGGGAATGGCTCAACTTTTACAGGTTCAGAGATCAGAGCAGCTGGCACTTAATTAATTGTTGTCTTTTATAAATTCACTGAGACCAGCAAAGATGTTCCTTTGGTGTCTACACTCAGTGAAGGTGGGTATTGGTAAGTTATCTTCTGTGTCAGAAGCAGGGCTCTCTACTGGGGCTGGCACTGCCCCCTGTTCTGTCTCTGGAGTGGGTGGCCCTGTCTCCTCCTGTTCAGGTTCCACTGTTTCAGTCTCTGAGTCATAGTCTATGCCTAGCAGGGCATGACAGCTAGGTTTAAAACCTTGAGTTTTACAGATACTGAAATAGGTAATAGGAGATTATGTATAGCTCATAGTAAGTGTGTGCATCACACACATATAAACATATAAATAAATATATGAAAAAAAAAGTTCAACCATTTGAGTATTTCAAGCCTAGAAAGTCTCTTGCACATCTGCATTGCTTTTGGTTTGAATGCTCAGGGAGAGGGAAATCAACAAAGATTTATTATTTCACATATGCTTGCTTACTTGACACTATATTTCCCCCTGGAAACCAGGATTCAATTCCTTGCTCGGCCATGGAAACCCACTGGCTGACCTTGGGCACATCACACATTCTCAGTGCCAGAAAACCCAGTGATAGGTTTGCCTTAAGTCAGAAATTACTTGAAGGCATATAATAACAATGGACATGAGTGCATGCCTGTATTAATGGACACCTCTGCCTCTCTGCTAGTAGAGACCTTAGGCCTGAGTGAGGGTGGCATGTGATTTTTCAGAAGTTTTTTTCTCATGTGTCCTAGCAGTTACACTATGCTGGGCAATGAAGACTCTTGGTCGTTGAGTGTGACACTAAGCAAGAAAGCATGCATATGCACACTCACGGAAAGTGCATAGAGGCATTGCAGTGGTGCACACTATATGCATTAATTACTGTGTAGAAATCCCACTGTACAACTTTTGTCCTCCCACTTCTGGGAAATATTACTGTGCATGGAAATCAGTGGATACTCAGCCACCTGTGAGTTTTGCATCTGTGCTGAACACACCTCTTTTGGGAAAGTATTTATTATCAGAGCTTTATGAGTGTTGGCTGTTAGTAGAGGCCCTCCAAAAGTTGTGGCTAATAGTATGTTCTCCTTTTCCAGGCTTCAGATATCTTTGTGGTAACACTAATATCTAGAAGTGGTGGGAGCCCATGGCCAGGATGATCTACCCTCCTCCGTGCTTGGAGGGAAAAGGGAGGAACTCATCACAGAACAGTGGGATGCCTGTCAGAATACATAGGGCAAGGGAATGTGTGGAGCTCTGTTTGCAAAATACAATTTTTTCTCATCTGTGTATAAAGTGTATTCAAGTAAAAATGGAATTTATGACAACAGTTTGTTAAGTTGTCATGTCAGCTGTGTAATGTGATTTCCACTGACGTTACAAAAAGTTAGGGCTTTTACTACCACATTCCACAAAATATGTAAAAATATATAGATTTTTTTCTGAAGCCAATATTTCACCAAAGCTTAAAAATAGGGTAAAGATGAGTCAAAAGAAGCAAAGTCATCCTGGAACAGCAGCTGGAGAGGCAAAAATGAAAACATAAGTTTATTTGTGAGCACTTGGAGAAAAGAGAAACAACGTTTGCATCTCAGGTTATCTACTTGTTACTAGCATAACCAAGATTCAATTAATAATCATGAAGCAAATTCCACAAGCTCAATCTCTTGCTGCCACCCTATATTTTATGGGCAACAATGAAAATCTGGTGTAGAAGAACATCTCGCAGATGCAAATGCTCTTTTCTCCTGGTATTAGAACCAGAAGAGTGTGGACTAGGACAGTGCCAGCCCTAACATTACACACAGTGAACTAGCTGCCACAGATTGGATTTTATGAAAAAGCAACAAATTGGTGACCATTAAATTTATTTTTCTTCTACTGTGATGGAGGAGAAGTGATGTTTCTGGGTTTGGTTTGGTTTTTTCCTCCGGGCCCTTCCCTAAACTGCAAATTCCAGGATTCTATAGGACGTTGAAAGTGGAATAATACCACTATAATACTCTAGTGTGGAAATGGCCTTGGTGCTCTGCATCAGGCAGCCTAGGCTGAGGCCCCAAGATATCACTTAACCTTTAAATTTTTATAGATATACTAATAAGGAGAAATGGCTTTGGGATTTTGTTGATTTGAGTGGAAGACTAGTAAAGGAGGAAAAGCTTAACTCTTCTTAACCAAATTGTGCTTCCCAAGCTGCATTTCTTCTCTGCAGGTTCAGCTGTATGTTTCTCCTCACAAAGATGTGCCTGCAACCCCAGACGCTGGGGAGGGGGTCCATGTTCTGTGGAGAAACAGCCAAATAGTCCTTTACCCTTATTTTTATTATTGCTAATTGACAAGTTGACGTGTGGCAACCCTATGAATGTGAGAAATGAGGGAATGAGAGAAATGTGAAAGCTGGACAATAAAGAAAGCTGATGGAAAGAATCAACCCATTTGAAAATATGATTGAAGTATGTACAGATACCATGGACTACAAAAATGAACAATAAATGGATGTCAGGAGAAATCAAGCCTGAACTGTCCCCTGAAGCCAAAATGGCCAAACTGAAGCTGTCATGCTTTAGCGATATCATGAGATGACATGACTCATTAGAAAATAGGATAATGCTTGACAAACTGGGAGGCAGTACGAAGGGCGGAAGATAACATTACAGATGGATGGAGTCAGTCGAGGAAGCCGCAGGGTTGTTCATGACAGTGTGTCTTGGACATTTCTCATTCACAGAGTTGCCATAAGTCAAAGCTGACTTCACAGCAATCAATAGTTAACGAATAAGAGACCCTAAGGCACTCTGTTACTAACAGTTCTGTTATGATCTTGAAGATTTAGGTCCATGGTTTCCTTGATTGAGTCGATCGACCTGTTTAAACCTATAACCTATCAAATTCATAGAATCATAGAAATGTAGAGTTGGAAGAGACCACACAGGCCATCCAGTCCAACCCCCTGCTATGCAGGAACACCCTCAAAGCACTCCCGACAGATGGCCATCCAGCCTCTGCTTAAAAACTTCCAAAGAAGGAGACTCCACCACACTCCGAGGCAGTATATTCCACTGCCGGACAGCCCTGACTGTCAGGAAGTTCTTCCTGAGGTTCAGGTGGAGTCTCCTTTCCTGCAGCTTGAATCCATTGCTCCTTGTCCTGGTCTCTGGAGCGGCAGAAAACAAGCCCACTCACTCCTCTACATGGCATCCCTTCAAATATTTAAACATGGCTATCATGTCCCCTCTTAACCTTCTCTCCTGCAGACTACACATACCCAGCTCTCTAAGTCAATCCTCATAGGGCATGGCTTCCAGGCCCCTCACCATTTTGGTCGCCCTCCTCTAGACCTGCTCCAGCTTGACCATGTCCTTCTTGAACTGGGGTGCCCAGAACTGGACACAGTATTCAAGATGAGGTCTAACCAAAGCAGAGTAGAGTGGTACCAGTACCTCTCTCGATCTAGACACCATACTCCTATTGATGCAGCCGAGAATTGCGCTGGTTTTCTTGGCTGCCGCATCACACTGCTGACTCATGTTCAGCTTGTGGTCTATTAAAACTCCTAGATCCCTTTCACACGTACTGCTATCCAGCCACGTGTCCCCCATCCTATATTTCTGTATTCCATTTTTTCTACCTAAGTGTAGGACCTTACACTTCTCTCTGTTGAATTTCATTTTGTTAGCCTTCGCCCAGCTCTCCAATCTGACCAGGTCATTTTGAATTTTGATCCTGTCCTCTGGCGTATTAGCAACCCCTCCCAATTTGGTGTCATCTGCAAATTTGATGAGCATGCCCTCTATTCCTTCATCCAAGTCGTTGACGAAGATATTGAACAGCACTGGGCCCAGGACAGAACCCTGTGGCACCCCGCTAGTCACTTCTCTCCAGGATGAGCAGCCATTCGTGATCACCCTTTGGGTTCGGTCGGCCAACCAATTACAAATCCAACTAACAGTAGCCCTGTCCAGCCCGCATTTTACTAGCTTCTTTGTAAGAATGTCATGTGGAACTTTGTCAAAGGCCTTACTGAAATCGAGAAATGCTACATCCACAGCATTCCCTTCATCTATCAAGCTAGTAACTCTATCATAAAAAGAGATAAGATTAGTCTGGCATGACTTATTTTTGAGAAATCCATGTTGACTTCTCGTGATTACCACGTTGCTTTCTAAGCGATTAGAAACTGACTGCTTAATGATCTGCTCCAGAATCTTCCCGGGTACTGATGTCAGGCTGACTGGGCAATAATTATTTGGATCCTCTTTTTTTCCCTTCTTGAAGATGGCGACAACATTTGCCCTCTTCCAGGCTGCTGGAACTTCTCCTGTCCTCCAAGATTTCTCAAAGATTATAGCAAGCAGTTCCGAAATGACCTCTGCCAGTTCTTTTAATATCCTAGGATGCACTTCATCTGGCCTTGGAGACTTGAATTCATCCAGTGTGGCCAGGTATTCCTGTACCACCTCTCTACCTATTATGTGCCGCATTTCCCCTGCTTCCTCACCTGCTCCCCAACCGCCAGGTTGAGTGCTTGTATCCTTCTGGGAAAAAAGTGAGGCAAAGAAGGTGTTAAGTAGTTCTACCTTTTCTCTTTCCCCTGTTAGTAATTCGCCATCTTCTCTGTGCAGCCACCCTATCGTCTCCTTCTTTTTCCTTTTGCTACGGACATATTTAAAAAAGCCCTTTTTATTGTTTTTGATGTCTCTGGCCAGCCTAAGTTCGTTCTGTGCTTTAGCCTTTCTGACCTCCTCCCTACATCTCCTAGCTACTTGCTTAAATTCTTCTTTGGTGGTTTCCCCCTTCTTCCATTTCCTGTACATATTTCTCTTAACACTTAGCTCAACTGCGAGTTCTTTAGTCAACCATTCTGGTTTCTTCAGATGCCTTCCATTTTTCCTCCTTATTGGCACAGTTTTAGACTGTGCCTTCAGTATCTCCCTTTTAAGGAACTCCCATGCCTCCTGAACTCCTTTCCCTTTCACTATTCTTGACCACGGAATTCCAGCCAGCAGCTCCCTAAGTTTACAGAAGTCCGCTTTTTTAAAATCTAAGATGAGTGTCTGGCTACACTTATCTTCTCCTTCCCACTGAATGCCAAATTCCAACAGGGCATGGTCACTCCCCCCTAAAGATCCAACCACTTCTACCTCATTAACAAGGTCATCCCTGTTGGTCAGGATCAGATCTAGAATATTTGATCCCCTTGTGGCCTCTTCCACCTTCTGGACCATGAAATTGTCTGCAAGACAAACAAGAAACTTGCTGGACCTTGCTGTCTTGGTAGAGTTTGACTGCCAACATATATCCGGGTAATTGAAATCTCCTATTATTACTGTATCTCTCCTTAAATTAAAAACAGCTTATTGAAAGCAGCTATCATTATTTAAAAACATTTTGTATGAGCAAAGTGTCTAATTTAGTTTTAACATATCTGTAATACTGCTCTTGCATGTCTCTTCTTTGTGGTTCTATGGCAGCGATGGTGGTAGACAAATAAAGAGGGCATATATAGCTTTATGTTGAATCACTTTTCATAAGTTTTCAAGTATTACCATATTAGAACATTAGTACAAAACAATTCTATTGACGAATGTAAAGCACTGTTGATAATCTTAGCCTTCTCCTGGTTAGTTTTTATCATCAGATAAAAACTGCTTGGCCTATTTCTGTAACCCCTTTCAACAAGATAAAAATGACAGTTATTACTGTTTTTCAAAGACAGGATTGCAATCTTCCAAACAATATCTTTCCAAACCCTCTCTTTATCCAAAGAGGCATGCATGGACTGGAGGCTACAAAGCATCTGTCTTTGGTGAACTGTATGTTGTGTCTGTAAATCGAGGCAGAAAAAGGTATTTGTTTTAAAGATGGGAAGTAAAGACAGAAATACTGTCTTTTGAGTCCAGTTCAATTCACTAAAAAACTGTCATATTTACAAACTGATCTGACGGCTTGTAACAAAATTGCACAGAAAGTGTGATTGTTTCTCTGATATTATACAGAAATTTAACATGCAGATTACTTTTCTTGAAAAACATGCAATGCTCTTTTTCACTCACAAACCAAGCTATAACTTTTTGTTGTTGTGTGCCTTCAAGTTGTTTCAACTTATGGTGATCCTAAGGCGAACTTATCATGGGGTTTTCTGGGAGCTGAGTGTGTGATGCCCCCAAGGTCACCTGGTGGGTTTCCAGGGTCATATTCCAACATTCAAACCAATATACCATGCTGGTTCTCGAACTACCCAGTTATATAACTTGGCCCTGGGAACTAACTGCACGCCACATACTGTGTGCTGGATGGATGCCTCCCACAGAAGGTTATGTTACATCAAACCATTCTGGTGAAAATCCCAGGACTATACAGATATAACATGTCTCTGTTTCAAACAGAGAAAAATGAGTTTCCCTGAGTCTTACTCAGGTATTTGCCTTTCCATACAATGTTTTCTTCAGTGAAGGTGCTTGTTCTTAAATAGGACAAACCTACTCATTTTGTGTCAAGAATAAAATTCCTGGGGGAACAAATGAATGACAAGAGGAAAAGCTACTTCTGCTACTAAAGGAAAGTATTAACTAAAAGCAAAAGATATTGCTTTCATGATGCAATAAATTTCTACCAATATATATACCCAGGGCGACAAACAAGTTCATTCATTGCTGAATGGTTTAATAGGTCGCTAGTTTGTTCTTGTCAACTGTCTGTAGGAATCTGAGTCTTATCTCTTCTGTCAGAAAGTGAGGTTTGCTTGCTTAGTAAGCTAAGTATATATGACCAGCCACCCTTGTTTATAGCTGCAAACCTGAGGGGCTTGGTCAGAAAACATTCCATTTCTCTATAGCTGCTCAGTAGCTGGGGATTTCTAAGTATATACCCAGTACAATAAAGCACTTGATAACAGAGTTGATTATAATTGTGCTATTTTAGCTATTATGTATTTGTTTCACCACTCTGAAGCAAAAAAGGCTTCTAAAATAGCTTGCAGTGAATAAATGCACATATGAAAAACAAGACAATGTACATAGAACTACTAATTGATAGGTAATATGTTCCACCACAGAGTTTGATTGTGTATGAAGTATTCCCTATGTGAGCGCCTCAGCAGTGATCATGACTGAGATTTTTTCCCCATCAAGCACATGATAGAAATTAGGAAAAATAGGGAACTTGTTGACATTGCCCAGAGTATTGTACATTGTATATTGTTCATGTGTTAACCACCTAAGGAAAGCAAGGGTTTTTACTATTTCTTGCCCTCAAAGAAATACAGTCAGCCCTTCACATATGCAGGTTTCACTTTCATGGATCTGATTATTTGTTTTTCTACCTCCCTGTCCCCCCCACCAACTCGATTGCTTATTTTCTGGAGGAATCTTCCTTCTCAGAGCTCCAATCAGACCACTTAGCCCTTAATAAAAAAACACCTCTGGTTCTCTTCCCCCTCCATTAGCTGATGCCTGACCAACTAGGGACAGTTCACAGTTCAATTTCTCAGCACCGCAAACCCTCTCCCAGTGCCCCTTCCAACAGTGAAGGAACGAAGATGAGCAAGAGAGAGGAAGTATAGGGGCCACCATGCCAATGCACCCCCCTTCTCTCTCTTTTCCCTGACCTGGCTTCGATCCTGGGTGCCCACTCTCTCCACCATGCCTCATCTCCCTTTCCACAGACACACGTACAGGTCCAGTGCTCCTAACCCTAACAAATTTGAAGGGACAACTGTACTTGCAATTCACATTGTCAGAAGCAGTGATCTATAAGCACTGATTTTTTTTTTAAGGTATAGGTATGTAACCAGGTGCACAATCATAACTGCATAATGCTATTAGAGCCACATGCAGGGATACACTTCACACAGATGGATGAATATATCACTCAGGGCACTCACACATTAACTTTCAAGCAGCCACGTTAAATTATTTTTTTCTAACACAATAGATACCTATGTCTCCTCCTATATACATACACTCTTGTTCTTGTGTTCTTGTGTTCAAATATACATGATTCATATGCCAATCTACTTAAAAATAACATATTCCTGAATCATTCAGCTGCAGATAAAATCCAGGGCAGCCTTCAGAACTGGATAGAGACAAACAGCCAGCATGATGGGTTGAGTGTTGGACTATGATCCTGGAGAACAGGTTTGATTCCCCATTTGGCCATGGAAACCCAATGGATGACATTGAGCATGTCCCACACTCTCAGCCCCAGAAAACCCTGCGATAGGGTGAGAAAGGTCAGATATCACCTGAAGTCACCCAACAGTCATAAGTCATAAATGACCTGAAGTCACAAAACAGTAATAACAGAGACATACAGACCTGAATTTTTGATGCATTCAGAGATTTCCATACAGTTCTGTATGTATCTATTCAGAAAATATATTTCCTCTTGAGTTTAACAGGAATTACTCAAAGGTATGTATGTAGGCACCAGCAGCCAGATCTACTGACTGATTCACACATGCCAGCTCTCATTTCATTTTCTTGGGGATCTTGGTTGAGACTGCAAGCAAGCCATACTTGCATGGATGTTTGTATGAACACATGCCTTCCCCCACTGTGATGAAGTCTGCTGACAACTTGAGTCTCATGATGGCTCAAAAACTTGCTGGTGCTATGTACATGTCACCCACTTAGAGCCAGAGATCGCATGAATAAAAATATCACTCCACAAGCACATTCTTAACATGGGCCAGAGACTAATACCTTTCACTCCTTATTGTACTGGACATAACTTTGTGGATCTTAATCCATATGAGCTTCTAAGCTTTCCAAAATTCTATATGATTTTCAAAATGCAAGATTCTTATTAATGGCTTGGTTTAGGAACAAAACATATTTTTAAAAAGCTGAAACAGCTGAAACGGGATTTAAATAGATTGTTCCTAATGACTTCAGTAGGATTAAGTTGGATGGCTGTGAACAGGTTTTGCTTTATTTATTCATTAAAAACACAAAATAAAGCAACGTGTGATACAGCACATTATTTGCTGGTTCAGACTCTCATCAGGAAATGAGCAATTGCTGAATCAGGGACACATGGTAAAAAATTTCCTGCTATATCAGTCCTGACACTGGATTAGTTCCAGTCTAACTTTGTGTCTCCTTAGTGAATTATGTGACATGGATTTTTTAAATAAACAAACAACAAAGCCTTCGCTGCCTACCAACAATCTTTTCACGAAAGCAAATCAGCAGTCTCTTTAATCACTAGGACTGATACTATGATTACTGGTAAAGCATCAGATGCCATCTGCCAATTTCACAACTATCAGATCCATGACAACATGAAAGCACAAGATAAACGGCACCATAAAGCATGCCATAGTTGGAATTAAAAATTAGAGTCATCAGAGTAAGAGATGGATTAGTGTTTCCTTGTACTATAATCCATACTGTATTTAAATCTGGACATCCATTCCTACTATGGCATCTTTCATTTCAAATTTCACTTTTAAGCAGATACACATGAATGCATTTCTGCTTGTTGGATGAATCTGACATAGGAATGCAGCTACACAGACAATTTAAAATGTATATTATTTCCTCTTCTCTCCCCACTCTTTTTATTTGCAGCCATAGACTAAAATATAATTAGTAAGCCAAAGAAAGGCATTTGTTGTAAAACTGGGTGGGAATAACACAGCCTTGTAGATGTTGTTGGATAGCAGTTCCCAGCAAACTTAGCCTAGATAGCCAATGATGTAAAAAAATAATAGTTGCTGTCTTACAACAGGGATGGGAAACTTGTGGCCCTCTAGATGTTGCTGGATTATAACTGCCAGCATTCCTCACCATTGACAATGACAGGTCAGTATTACAAAGAATCTTTTATAACTCCAGTGTATCCAGAAAATAATCAATCAGCATATTTAAACTAAATTGAAGAAAATTCTATGTGATTAGTCAACTTAAAATTAACTCTAAAAAGTCTAAAACATCTTAATTAAACCCTTAGGAAGCTTTTTATTTACTTTATCGCACAGATAGATATATAGATAGAGAGACAGACAGATGATTGAGAGATAGACAGATGAGCAAATAGATAAAATGGATCTCAGCATACACAGCCTTTCTTCATCTTCCAGTTGTCTTAAGGTCTGACACACATTTTAGGGTGGAGAAGCAGAATTTATGTTAGATCTAGCTGTAGAACAAGGTTTTATACTGCATAGTGGAATGAGACTTGAATGATGGAATAGACAGTATCCTAATCAAAATTTTCAGATGAAATCAAATGAAGAGGGGAAGTTAATACATCAGAACACTAAACTAGGGTTCAGTATGAACATAAGGGATTGGACAGCTTGGTCAAAACTAACAAAATGAATTTGAACAAGCATAAACGTAACATATTACATGGGAAGAAAAAAGTCAGATGCACGAATATGAGACGGGCAACACCTGTCTCAATAGAAGCACAAGTGAAAAAGATTAAGCGTATGATGCACTGCCAACAGCAGCAACAAAGTAATACTAGGCTGAATCAACAGAACTACAGTGTCCAGCTAAAGAAGATTTATACTATCTCTATATTGTGCTTTGGCCAGTCACCTGGACACCACAGCTTAAGAACGATATTGACAAGTATACGGTGATCAAAATGATAAAAATTCTGGAAGCCAAGCACTATGAATGATGGGGGAGGCTGGGTATGTTTAGCCTGTGCAAGAGGCCTGTCAGTCGATATGATGTTTTTGTTTTGTGCCTTCAAATAGTTTCCAACTTATGGTGACCCTAAGACAAACCCCTCATGGGGTTTTCTTGGCAAGATTTGTTCGGCGGTGTGTGTGTGTTTGTCTTTGTCTTCCCTTGTGGCTAAGACGGTCATAGTGCAATTCTGAAGCCACTCCACCATGCTGGCTGTCAGTGCTATGATGGCCATCCTTAAATACCTGAAGTACTGCCATTTAGAAGATGAAAAGAAAAAAAAATGGGGAGCATCCAATAGAATCCACAGGAAAAACAAGAGACGTGCCTCAAGATCCTCTAGGGAAGATCTATATATTAAAACAAAGGCCCAATGCATTTTGATGTCCACATGTTTTGAACATCCATATGTTTTTTTGCTCTTTAAGTTCCTGGGTGTGAAAATTCTGATGTTTACTTCTAAGTAGGTCCCTGAAGAAGAGCACACATAGGCCAAAGTACACTAGACTTTGCTTCTAATAAGCAGACCATGTTTTGAGTACCTTGAGACACGTCTCTTGTTTCTCTTATGGAGGAAATGGAGAAAGCTTGTTTTCTTCTTCTTCAGAGGACAGAACCAATGAATTTAAATTATTAGAAAGGAGATTCTAACTATACATTGTTACAGTTGGTAGTAGTATGTTTATTTATATTGCACCTTTTCTCCACCAAGGCCACATACTTCTTGTATAAGTTCCTTGTCATGATTTTGAGTTCTTTTCTCTCCTGCTGGAGAACCTTGACAAGGTAACACTTGTACAATGACTTGGTAGAACACACAGTGAACAAGGACAGTCTCCACCTGGTCTGTCTAGGAAACTGACACCTTTTGAAAGCCAGCTGCTTCACCTCAAAGCCAAGAATGCACCCTTTCCCACATCCATGCCACTTTTGATCCACCTAAACTTTGTGATAGGACAAAAACCCAAATGTGATCTACTCAGTAACATATCTGTAGCATAGACATATAAATATATATTAAGTAGAATTTCACTCCTATCAGGCTTATTTGAACATATGGGTATATTCTGTCTTGCAGGCATTGTTACTTGATTTGCTTGAAAGACAATGTTATTCTTTGCGCCTTAAGAGATCTGAGGGCATTCACAACTGTAAAAATGAAAGATATCTGAACAACAGGTCTTCAATGGCTCGAGGCCAGGTTTCAACTATGTTGTTTTACTGATGGATGCAGTTCCACTTGTAAATGGGATGGGACTGCTCTTATTTATATATTTATTTGACTCATAGACCACTTTTCACCCAGGACTTAGATTCAAAACAGTTCACAACAAGATTAAAATTGGTACAGAGAAAAAACCAACAGCAGCAGGTAGAAACAGACACAACAAATTTTACAACTAAAACTCTAATGAGTTTTTAAAAGTTAAATGCACATGTTTTTTAAAATAGCATCCTTCAAAAGCAAATGTACTTTTTCAAATTGATTTTATGTATAGTGACTCAGGAATGCATCCTACTGAATCCAAATTGTACAGGTCTTACTTGCAGGTAAGATTGCACGCTATTCCAGTCTGTGTTATTTTTTTTTTTTATTGTTTCTTGTGTACTGTTGTAAGTCTTAAAATTAATGAATGGGACTTTGCTACAGACATGATAATACATATGGAGATATTCTTAGTAGCAGAAGTGAGTTTTTATGTCCTCTTGCCAGCTATTTTAGAACACAGTATTAAAGACTGAGTTCTTGCACAGAAACCCATAAGAAACATTTTTCCATTACATACACACACGTGTGTGTACAACCATTGTATAAGTCAACCTGTTAGAAAGAAAAGCTACGGTTTTTGTGTAAAGCTCTATGAACATGCATACAGACACTGTATACATGCTGAGACACACTGAACAAGTCAATCTCTTGTGACAATGTGACAGTTATGGTTTTCCCTCAGGGAAGTATCCCAAAGGAGACACGGTTTCTGAGGCTGTTTCAATCTGCAAAGAGTATACAACTGTAAAATGAATGGTCAAGCCACACCAGCCAGCAGTTCAAATGTGGAAGATAACAGTCCATTCTCCACATCACAAGCAATCAGTAAAATAATTGGAAGACAGACCTTACATGATTGAATTGCTTTCTGTACAGCATATTGAAGCAGAAAAACGTAAAGATGTCTGTGGCCTTAATATAACACAATTCTACAGTCTCTGAAGGGCAAAAATGGAACATATTGCCTAGTAGTTGGAATACAGTTAAAAATGACCCATTAACCAAAGGGCAAGAATGAAACGTGCCATTTCAATCATTTACTTGGTCTGCTTTTAACTCATAATGGTTTAGAATTCTCTATGAATTATTGAGGATTTATCCATGTAATAATAATTCAGAGTTAAGTTCAAGCACATTCATCAAAACATCACCGTAAGTTTCTTTTTTTAATTTTTTTTTATTTATTGAAAAAGAAAAAAAACATTCAACATATAACAGTAACACTCGAACACCAAAATCCACTAAAAAAATAAACAACAAAGCAAATAATACATAACATTTGACACCAACTAAGACATAACAAAAAAATACAACATAATACAAACCCATACACTACAATACAATAAGATATAAAAGACAACCTTATTTTCTATCCTACCACATATAACTTAACTTAACCTAACTTAAACATATAACATGTACCCCCCTTATTCCCCCCCCATTGCCGAAACTCAGGTTCAGTTGCTTCGTTTATCTGTAACATTCCTTCTTCATCCCTTCCTTTGTTTTGTTAAAATAGTTGCACTTTCTTGCTTCTTCTTTTGCTTCCTTATTCCCCTTTTACTTCATCTTTTGACATTACCTATTTTTAATTTCTCCCGACATATCATTTCTTCTATAAATATTTAAACTTATCAAGTATCCAAAAAACTAGTAGCTTTCTTTCCCCAACAAGCTTCCCATATCGGACTTACCATTTCCCACTCTTCTCTCAATTTATTTTTCATGTTATCTTCCAAGGATTCTATTACAAATATCTGCTTCAGCCATATCGTATAATTTTAATAACCAGTCCTCTAATCTAGGAGGACTTTTTAATTTCCAGACCTGGGCATAGCAAATTCTGGCTGCTGTTATCATATATATAAATATCGTTTTTTATGATTTACTTAATTGTAACTCCTCTATCATATTTAATAAATAGATTCTTGGTGACAGAATAAATTTCTTTCTGAACACTTCTTGCATTTTACTATGCACCAACTCCCAGAAACTCTTCGCATATTTACAGCACCACCATACATGATAAAACGAGCCTCTCTGGTCACATTTCCAACATATATCTTTCAAATTTTTATACATCTTCGCAATTTGTGTTGGAGTTATATACCACCTGTGCAGCATCTTGTAATAATTTTCTCTTAGGCTTACCAGTTTTATCAATTTCCAGGTGGTCTTCCACGACTTTTCCCATTGTTCCATCGTTATAGTATAGTTAATATTTTGGGCCCATTTGATCATTGTTGTCTTAACCGTTTCTGATTCGCTTTGTAATGACAGCAAGATTTTATACATCTGACTTACTTTCTGTTCTATCTCTGGCTTTAACAAATTATCAAATTCTTTTCCTTTAGTCTCAAAACCCTCTTCCTCTTTATCTTTTTTATATCTTTCCCATAACTGTCTAAATAACAGCCAATGTGTATTCTATCCATCCTTCTACGTTATCTCCTTGTATTTTTAGAATGTCCTTATATTTAATCCATATATGGACCTTTGGTTGTTCTTTATTATAAAAGGCTTCATGCACTGAAACCCAGAGTGGTATTTTCAAGTATAACTGCTTTTTATACTTTAACCATGAGGGCTTTTCTTAAAAAATGATTTTTAAAATTTTTATCTATAACTGTTTTCCCATACCATATGTATGCGTGCCATCCAAAATGTAGCCCCTCTCCCTCTAAATGTAGTAGTCTTTTATTTTCTAATTTTATCCAATCTATTATCCATTCTAGACAGTTTGCATAGTAATATAGTTTTAAGCTTGGTAATCCCATTCCTCCTCTTTCTTTTGTATCTTCTAGCACAATTGACTTTATTCTAGGTTTTTTCCCTTTCCATATGAATTTCATTAGTTCTTTATTCCATTGCTTAAAAGGCTTTTCATTCATAAGTATTGGTAGATTCTGAAACAGAAAATTTATTTTGGGGAGTATATTCATTTTGATTACCGGGATTCTGCCTAATATTGATAGATCCAGTTTCCCCCATCTTTTAAGATCCTCCCTTATTTCGCTCCATAATTTCTTATAATTGTTATCAAATAAGTCCACGTTATTTTCTGAAATGGTAATACCCAGATATCTTACTTTTTTATCTGACTTAAATCCAGTTAGCTTTATTATATCCTCTTCTTCTTGTTTCCTTATATTTTTTAGAATCATTTTCATTTTCTCTTAATTATTTTATAACCTGATACTACTCCAAAATCTGTTAATATATCCGTTAATACTCTTACACTTAATTTTGGATCCTCTAATATAATAACTAACTAAGTTATGCCAAGATCTGGTCTACATATTGTAAAAACACTGTTTCAAAATTCCCATTCTGATATTTCATGTACAAGTTGGCAGGCATTATCTAGTAGCTTTAATACAAATCTTACTGAAACAACCAGAATGTACTGTCAGAGCAAATTCTTTAAAGATAGTTGAAGTTTGACTGAAGCTTGGCAAAGTAACTCTTTGGACTACCATTTCCAGAATCCCCCAGTAAGCACAGCCATTGTCCATGCTGGTTGGGAAACTCTGTTTGTAGTAACCGCCACAAGTAGCTTTTGTGGTCTCTAGAACTTCAATGCCAACAACCCTGGAGCTTTTCGATCTGAAGGACATTTATTTTTATCAGAATACTATGCTTTTCCCAAGATTTTTTGTAATAACAATCAAACTAGATAATACAGGCAGCTGTGAAAGATTGTTTTATATATGATCTTCTTCTAACTTTTTAAAGACGTAAAATCCCAAGCAATTAGTTACAGAATCATAGAATCACAAAGTTGGAAGAGACCACAAAAGCCACTGAGTCCAACCCCCCTGCCATGCAGGAACACACACCCAAGAACACACACTCAAAGACTGTTCATACAGTCTAATCCTATGAGCTTCTAGGGTGACAAATCCTTAATTACAGGATCTCCTAAAACGTCAGCAGAAACACAACTAGACTGCTCATGCTGGTACCTCAGTATTCCTTGATACCTAATGTCAGGACTTCAGTAGCCACCAATGAAATTTCTCTGTCAGTCTAAGCTTGCTGTAACACAGTTGGGCCATCAAAGGACAATTACCATTGCTTGACTGAAGAGAAAGTAGAATAATGACCTTTTTCTCCCTTTTTACTGCATTTATATAATTCACGAATGTTGCCTTATTTACTTGATTCATTTCTTGTGATGATGCTAAAAGAAGGATGTGATAGACAAGACAGGGGTTGCCAAAACAGAACGAAATCTCTGCTCTTCAATCATGGCACTGGAGCTTCCACATTAGCCACAGCTGATGATGACAGCCAGCCTTTTCCCACACTATGAAATAAATTTTAAGGAGCCCTGAAAAGATGCACACAACACTTTCTCCTTCCCTTATCATATTTTGCAGTGTCCGGATGTTTATTCCTAAGTGTTCATACATGCAAAACTACTTTGTGAGAACAAACTTGGTATGTTTGCTTCCCAACCTACCTGTACACTCAAAATTGTGGAAATCACTTGGTGTCAGCTAAAGTGTCTGTAGGAGCCAGACATCAATAATTTTAATCACTTGAAGTCTTTGCTTCCATATAAATAAGCAAGAATAAAAATTGAATCCAGAAGGTTAACCTGGTGAAGGTATGTTATGCTTAATTTTAAGGCTAGATTTTGCTGGTGTATTAAATAAAAAGTAGAAAACAAAAATAATTCTACATAAACAGAGCAGCTAGCTATTGCTATGCTGGATAGTTCATAAGGAAAGAATAATGACTCAAGTAAAAAAAATGTAGCCGGCTGTGTTTTACTAAGCACTGTTGTAAATAAAAATAAGAATGGCAGTAAAGAGAGAGAATCTATAGTAAGCTCCCCTGCCTGTCTTAAGTCTAAGAAAGTAGTGTCCAGGGGGCCGCTGTTTAGAGGGCCATTAAGCTGTTATTGTGTTTCAGTGAGCCTCAGTATAATCTAAGGCTTTACTTTCTCTCCCTCCCTCCATTTCTTTTCCTCTGGCCTCTTCCACCCAGCAGTAGAAACAATATTTTAAATATATTTTTCTACACATCGCTCATAAACTCTGGAAGCCTGTATGACTAGCACCTTGCCATCAACTCAATGATTAGGGCATATCAATGTTTCAGAAAAAGGCCCTATGATGCTCCAGTCTGTGGCAATTCTAAATCAGAAAAACTACTGTCTCTCTTTCTCTCCTTCAGATACCTCATACACCTTGCCACACTGCCATCTTTTATTAATCCAAAGTACAGCATCAAGAGTCTCATTCCAATAACAAATAAGTCCTACTCTCCCCCCCGCCCCCCGAAAGTACAATTCTTTCACTCTAGCAGTGGGGAAACTGCAACTCTTCAGAAATTTTTGGACTGCAACTCCCAACAAGACAACACAGCGAATGGGGATCAATGCTGTTATCTTCAGTCTATCAATATCTGGACAGTCACACTTTGCCTATCCCTCCTTTACAATATGTTCAACGTAACCTGCTTGTACATTGCAAATATGAGTGTTCATTCTGTTTATTCAAAGTACTTCTAGCAGCCACACCCAATACTTAAATCAGTTCCCAACTGATTATTTAAAATGACAACATTCACTGTATAGAAAAGCAGTTCTTTAAAAATCACCAAAGGATAAAACGTGCAAAATGACATCAGCTGACCATAACTCCCAGACAAATGAAAATAGTCTGCATCTGCTTCTAAAAGTCACCAGGGATGTTCAAGGTCATCTTCCTCTGGGGATCTTTCCAGTGGACACCAGTGAGAAAGCCCTAGTGGTTGTTTAGATCAGTAGAGTGACAGATGAGGAACAGGGCATTAAGACTGTAATCTTCCAGTATGAAGAAATCACTCACACAGTCTTCTTTCTGCTGTGAGAGATTCCTCAAAAACTAGTCAGTTTGCAAGGAGTATGGTAAAATTCTAACAGATCACAACAAAAAGTGAAACTGCTCAGCACCTATTTTGTTTCAGCCCCCCCCCCCCCCCCCACAAAAAGAGAACTGTGTGTTTCTATGCGTCAGCAGACTCCTTGGAAAGGGATCTGGATTGCAAATCAAGATTGACATGGAATTAGTTAGAGATCACTTAGTTAACATAAATGAGTTCACATTTGCAGGAACAGATGAACTACATCCTAGAGAACTGAAGAAACTTCCTGACACAGTCTCCGAACCACTGAAATTCCAGAGGTGGAATGCTATGGATGTTGTTTATCTGGATTTCAGCAAAGTATCTGATAAGGTCTGTCATGATATTTTGATTAGCAAACTGACTAAATAAGTAATAGATGGAAACACCATCAGATACATCCAAAATTGGTTGGAAAACCATGCTCAAAGAGTTGTCATCAATAGCTGTGCTTCAAACTGGAAGGAAACCTTGAGTGGAGTGCCACGGCACTCTGTTCTGAGACCATTACTGTTCAAGATTTTTATCAATGTCTTAGCTGGCAAGGTAGAAGACTCCTTGTCAAGTTTGCAGATGATACATGACCAGGAAGGATAGCTGGAAGATAGGAAAAGAATTCAAAAGGACCTTGATAAACTAGAAAATTAGGCAGAAATTAATAAAATGAAATTCAACAGGGACAACCGCAAAATTCTACATTTAGGCATAAAACCCAAATGAACAAGTGGAGGATACCTGGTTCAGGAGTACTACATGTGAAAAGGACCTTAGGATTATTGTGGAACATAAATTAGAACATGACACAATGATGTACTGTTACAGCAAAGAAGGCAAATACTATTTTAGCCTGCATTAGTACAACCACAATTCCAAGACAGTGTGGTATAGTGGTCTGAGAGTTGGACTATGATTCATCACTCGGCCACAGACACCCACTGGATGATCTTGGGCAAGGCACACTCTCTCAACCTCATAGGTATGCAAAGGCAAACCCCTTCTGAATGAATCTTGTCAAGAAAACCCCATGTTAGGTTCACTTAGGGGTGCTGTCAGTTGGAAATGACTTGAAGGCAAAGATCAACACAATTCCAAGTTAAGGGAAGTAATATTTCCGCTATATTCTATGCTGGTTGTGCCTCCTCTGGAGTACAGTGTTCAATTCTGTGTGCTTAATCAAGTTGGAGCAGGTTCAGAAAAGGGCAACAAGAATGATATAAGTTCTGAAAAACAGAACATATGAAGTAAGCTTGAATGTGACCATGGAGGTGCAACAGCACAGAAGATGCTTGTATAAATGGGTAGTGCCTTCACCTACTTTCTTCCACAAAATACAAGGAATAGGACATTCATGCTGGTGAAGAGAAGACTGAGGGGTGACATGATTGCACTCTTTAAATACCTCAAGGTCTGTTACAGAGAGGAGGGCACAGGCTTGTTCTCTGCTGCCCCTGAGGGTAGGACCATGTCTAATGGTTTGAAGGTATATGGTTTCAACTGAGCATTAGAAGGAACTTCTTCACAGTAAGAGCAGTTAGACAATGGAGCCAATTGCCTAAAGAAGTGGTGGAGTTTCCTTCTCTTAACATCTTCAAAAAGAGACTAGTCAGCTTCCTGCTGAGGATGCTCTAGCTGGAAATTCTGCACTGAGCAGGGAATCAGACTCAATAGCCCTTAGGGCCCCTGCTAACTCTATGGCCCTTTCCTCACCTTATCTTCTTCCAGCGCTGGGGTGCGGGGATCGTGCGAGCAGCCTCCAGTGAGGCTCTCACGTCCAGGGCCCTTCGGCTCCACACAAGCTGCCTGCTCGCATAAGAGCCCTGCCTCTTCCTTCCACAGTGCAACCTGGGAGTTTCCCAGGCTACGCTGGGGCAGGAAGCGCGACCGGCGTGGCTCCAGAGGCTCTGCACGCCAGGTAAGTGAGCGTGGGGGCTGGGAGCAATGCACGATCACGCACCATTTTCGGTTTCTAGCAGAAAATGAAAAGGTGCGTGATCGGTTCCTGCTGGCCTCTGGAGCATCACGCAATTGTGAGTGCCTCGTGCAGATCGCTCCTTACAATTGCACGACACTCCAGGTGACCTTTCGCATGGAAAATGCTGTGCAGAAAGGCCTATGATTCTGTGATTCTATTCAGAGACCAGGATTTACTCTACACAAAACATGCATGTAGGGAGTGGAAACTAGACATGCTATACAGGGAGTAAGTAAATGCCCCCACCCCCTAAAACAATCCAAAGGGCACAAAAAGTATTTATAATTTTATATATTTAGAATATAACTTTTCTTTCCCAGCAAGGATTTGAATTTTGACCATTGAAAGTATTTGTAATCTTTTTGCCCTTTTTGTGTGTAAGAATATAATAAGCAAAGATTTACATTTCTTGCCCAGGGTTAACAGAATGCATCTTCAGGCACCTACAAAGTTCACCACTGCTGCAATTGCCAACCTGGAGCTTCTTTCATAGGCAGCCACCACTGTTAAGCACTTTGCTTACACAAGCACTCACTGGAAAAGAGGGGCTGCTATCGTAGGTTTTTACAACAGCATTATATTTGTTATGTCTGGTAGAACTAAGTAAGTGAAGGCCCTATCTATTTATATGGGGCATCCTGCTGTATCCGTATGGTCATATCTGCACAGGAAATAACATGTGTACACATTTTGTGGTAATCCCATAGTACTGGGGCAGGACTAGCTGCCTCTCCTAAATCCAATGACAGATTAAGTTTCATTAGAATGGTTGGTGAGAACATGAGCTAAGGTCTTCTCTGCGACTGTTACCATATTTTGGATCTCGCTCCCTAGGGAAGCTAGGATGGCATTTTATTTACTGTCTTTTTGGTGGCAGGTTCAGACTTTTCTTTCCCAGCAAACCATTGAGAATTGGTTTTTAACAAGAGGAAGTCTTTTTATGGTGCTATACTGTTTTCAACCTTTGTTTTGAAGTAAGATTTTAAATGGTTTTAGTTCTGTTCCATTCATCTCGATTTTGTATGTTTTTACTATATGTGTTTCCATTGTACTTTTCTGCCTTTTGTGAGTCACCTTGAGTTCCAATCTGGGGGAAAGGTGGGATACAAATAAAGTGACAGATGGATGGTGAAGGAAGACTTAATGAAGTATCACCCATTCCAAGAGTTATCTGTCCATCTATTCTTTTTTTTAAAAAAATATTTTTATTACATTTTACAATAAAAAATAAAAAGAAATAATCCCCCCTTCCCCACTTCCTTCTCTTTTCCCAATTGTATCTGCTTGTTTATCTTAATACATACATATTTTTAACTTTACAATAGTCTTACATTGTTACTCTGCTTAATATATATCTTATACATTCTTTGTTATTTCTTTTATCCATTTCAAAACTTCTCCCTATTCCCTTTCAAAGTTCTGGATAGGCTTATTTCTCAATAAAAATGTTAACTTTTCTGTTTCTACCATATCCATAACTTTAAGTTTCCATTCTTTTATATCTACATATTCCCTTTTTTTCCCAATATTGTGCATATGACAATCTTGCAGCAGTTATCATATATAACAATATCTTCTGATGGTTTCTTATTTCTCTTTGTTGTCCTAACATATTTAACAAATAAAATTCTGGCTTCATTTCAAAATTAAAACTGTAAATTCCTTGAATTTCATCATGGATTTCTTTCCAAAATTTCCTTGCTATCTTACAGGTCCACCACATATGAAAAAAGGACCCCACCTTTTCACCACATTTCCAACATCTTACATTCCCCTTTTTTGTTATTTTTTGCAATCTTTCAGGTGTCATATACCATCTATAAAGCATTTTATAAAAAATTTCTCTCAATTTTAAATTTGGTGTAAATTTTATATCTGTCTTCCATGCCTTCAGCTATGTGTCACACTCTATAGGATAACCAATGTTTTGTGCCCATCTTATCATATTATCTTTTACAGTCTCAGATTCCATTTCTCTTTGCAACAATATTTTATATAATTTAGAGATTCTCTCTTTCTGGTCCCCTTTCATCAATGCATCTAGTTCATTTTCATTTCTTTTAAATCCATATAACTTTTGGTCCATCTTAAATCTCCCTCTTAGTTGTTTCCAAGGGAACCAATTAAATTCATGTCCTAAAGCTTTTAATTCTTCTTCTGTACACATTCTTGTCTCCTTCCCATTTCAACAACTCTTGATAAGTCAGTAAATTCCCTTGTTTTGTTGGGGCAATTTTATAAGCTTCTTGGGGTGAAGTCCACATTGGAAGTCTTCTATACAATTTATGCTTTATTTGTAACCACACTTTCAATAGTGTCTTTCAAATACAGTGATTACTAAACTCTTTATTTACCATTGCTTTATGATAGCATAAGTATCTGTGCCAACCAAATCTATTATTTATTCCTTCCACTTCTTTTATTGTTGTATTCTCCACTTGAATCCAGTCTTTAATTATATCTAAGCAACATGCTTGATAGTAGATTTTCAGCGATGGCACCTCAAATCCTCCTCTCTCCTTTGCATCTTGTAATGTTTTAATGTGTTTAATGTTGTTTTTTTTCCCCGCCAAATAAATTTCCATAACTCTTTTTCCCATTCTTTAAAAATCTTCTCCCTTCCTATTATCGGTAGATTCTGAAAGAGAAACATTAACTTAGGTATTAAGGACATTTTAAAGGCATTTATCCTTCCTAGGAGAGACAAGTTCCAGTGTGTCCATTTTTCCATTTTGCTTTGGATCTCCTTCCATATCTGTCCATCTATTCTAAGAGTCATTTGTCTGTATGTCTAATCTATCTAATCTATAACATTTTATAATACCAATTAAAACAAAAATGCTAGACCAATATGAGATACAAAAGTTTTAAATTAAAACAATTAAATTAAAACAAGTATTTGCCGATAATAGTTTAAAACAATTAAAAATGGCTAAGAATTGTGCTTACATGATATTATAAACAGCATACCCATAGCACCTTCTCCTATACCAACCAGTTAAATGTTGAAGGCCTATTTAAACAGGAAGAACTTTGCCTCCCAGTGAAAAGAAAGCAGAGAATGAGATCAACTGAGCCTCCCTTGGGAGGGAATTCCATAGCCTAAGAGAAGCTATAGAGAAGGCTCTCTCTTATGTCCTCACCAGACAAGCCTGTGAAGCCCTCCATGGAAGAACTTAAGACTTAGCAGACAGAATCTTTCCTGTCACTGTCTAATGAAAAAAGTGCTTATATTAACAGTGATATCATTTATACACAACAAACCTTGTAACAGAAGCAGAGATAACCAAAGCTCCCTAAGTTGGGTGCACCGTGTTAATGTGGTCACACACACACACACACACACACCATCTATAGTAGAGAATTAATACTTTATTATTAACTCTCTATTACAGTGGCCCCTCCACATTTGCGAGGGGGTGCAGAACCCTTGCAAAAGTGGAAAAATCATGAATGATTCCCCCTCCCTGCAATCCCCCTCCCCTCCCCTCCCCTCCCCTCCCCTTCCCAAGCTCTGGTGTGGAGCTTTCTCATATGAAAGAGGGGGGAGCTCTGGAGGGGAGAAGGAAGAATCGTATGTGCCCCCTGACTGCCTTACTTTTTGCCTCAGTGTGAGTTCTCAGCACTGGAGCAGAGGCAAAGGAATGAGAGGGGACAGTTCCAGAGGGCACAAAGAAAGTGCACACATGCATCTTCCTCCCCATTGCCTTATCTTTTGCCTTGGTGAGTTCTTACTGGCAGAGCAGAGGCAAAGCAATGGGAGGGGAGAGCTCCAGAGGGTGAAGGAAAGTGAGTGTACATGTCCCCCCACTGCCTTACCTTTTGCCTCAGCACACTTGCCTTCTTTCTCCATGCTGGCAAAATGCAAGATAATGGGATTAGGGGAATGGGAAGGAGGCACAGGCGCCTCACAAATAATCAAATTCATGAAAGTCAAACCCATGAATGTGGGGGGAGGAAAGTATTCTATTCTCTAATATTCTCTCCTGTTAATAGTAACATTACTAATACAAATATTATTGTTAGTCTCAACTGGAACACATTCACTGAATCCATGAGGACTTAGTAAGTCAACATTTATATAAGTTCCGCTGATTTAATATGTCAACTCTAGCTGAGATTGAACACAGGCTTTATATCTTAACCCTCCTTCCCAAACCCAAGACATCTTCCCTAACCTGAGGAAGATCCTCTCTGAATTAAGACATGGTTGCAGGTTAAAATCATCAAGCACTACCACAAGGGATGAATGCATTACAAAATCTATTAGACACTTAAATGAAAAAATAATTATATTTACAAATAGGTGGAAGAGTGGCAGTAAAAGCAAAAATATAGTTTAAACAAATTGCTATTTTATGATGAAGAATGTTATAAATATCTTTTTTCTCCTTTATTTTCTAATGGAAATCCATTTTGCCATCATGGGTATCAATAAATAAAATGGGATGGCACTTTCATACTTTACCATAATATGTTACATCCTGCCTCTGCCATATAGTTATGAAGAAACTCAACTTGCTTTACAGCCCAGTGCCAAAGTGATTTATGACTGCTAGATATCTTTTAAATTAAGATTTCTATGATTGTCCTTCTTTTCTATTAAGACAACCACAACAACACTTTCTGTTCTCAAAACAAATGCATTTCATCCTAGAGCATCCTTCAGCTACTCAACTGGGACATGACAGTGATTAATTTCTGTTGATGAATTCCTTATTTCCAATAACTCATTTAAGATAGTCTTTGCTTTTTTTAATAACCAAAGGATATAAATTCTGCAGGGTGTTCTTCCCTAGGTAATTGATATAACATCTTCATATTAATGACTATAAATTATGACTCTTATATAAACCTGTCACATATCAAGATTCTTGCAGAACATAGTATCACAGCAAACTGATGTGTGCGTTAGTGCATAACTTTTATATTATCAAGAAAATACTATAAAATGAAATCTTATGAAAAATACAAGTACAAAAAACCTATTTTCATTTTACTTAGGTCATTCAGTTCTGAGACAATTCTTTACACATGTCTAAGGAGCAGTATAAGCACATTTTCACAGTAAATTTCACCTAGTTTAAGAAACCTTTAAATAGTTCTAAAGGGAAGGAAGACATATTTCAGTTTTAATGTTGCTTCTTAAAAGAGGCATTCCCTCTTTTTTCACCCATAGAATAGAAGGCCAGTTTTCACACAGTGCTTAGAAAAAAAAAAATCTCATTGCATAGTTAAATAGAAATATTTTAAACTAATTCATCTAGATAACTGATTTAACATTGCTATTCTTGGTAGTTTTATACATGAAGCTTAAAATGACTCTTGCTTTCATAGAACTTGGTTTGCAAGGTGAACATAAAACAAACATCAGTCTTCTTCATTCATATTGCAAATGCTCAGATTTTTTAATCCCAGACTGATTAACAATATTCGGACATGTTCAAAACAGCCACCTCATGTGATTTCAAGTTTACTCCCAGTATATATAAACTGTTCATAAATGTCATAGAAATTATGAGGTCAGATTAAGAGCAAGCAACACATGGTTCAAGGGGAGCATGCAACCTGCACCCACCGTTCTAGACCCCAAAGTTCACCCACTCAAATGGAAGCAGGGGAGCGGGGTTTAAAACATGGATAAATGAGGTTGAGGAAGTGTGAGTCTCTCTCAACCAAGCTGCAACACTAACATGTGCCTTGTTTGAGTAAAATAATGTCAAAAATAAACTTTTTTTTAAAAGTAGATTTCTGCTAACTTCTGCTTTCAATGGGATGGAGTGGTACACAGTGGTTCCTAGGATACAGTGGAAAACTGGGCCTAATACCCCTTGAAGTTGCCTGCTCATAACTGTTGGTACATCTTGCTAGTGTAAGAGACTGTTACACTAGCAGTTATGCTTTCTTCACATTTGTAGGAGGAAAAAACTGAAATGGTGTGGGAGAGGAAAGCTGACAACTCTCGGCTACCTATTCCTCCATTGTATGGCTTTTGGGGGGTCCCTGGAAGCAGTCTGGAAAGGGTGACCAGGACACTTAGCTGTGCTTCACACCGAGCAGTTTTCCAGTTAAACCGTAGCATTGAGAATTCTGTCATCCTAAATAATACCAGGTATTTATGAATTATAATACATACTATGACACAATAGTTCTAGGACAATAATTTGAATGCTTTTCCTCATAAGAGATCATTTTAGGCTACCATTGACCCAGCATTAAGGTAACACCTTCTCTGATTAACTAAAGTTCTGCCAGTGTTCCCTGGAAAACAGGTTCAAAACCAGTCACGTGGAGACATGGGGGCGGGGAGGGTGATTCACCCCTGGTGGTAATGTTTTTCAGGCCTCCCGGCCTGTAGCCACGCCCCTGCACACCCTGGCCACGCCCCTCGCACTGTAGCCCCGCCCCTCCTGCCCCTCCTCCACACACGCCAAGCTCTGCCACTCTTCGAAACATACAGGTTACAGTGAGGGAGAAAATAGAAGTTCAGGCATTTAATTAAATTCTGGCTTACCTTGTGCATTCTCCTCTGATTCATCTTATAACTAAGCAAGGTCTGTTGTTATATCTGAACCAGGAAGACTCTTGTTGGTTTAAACTATGGTTTGGTAACAAGCTAGGCTCATAAACCACCTTCTGATTCTTTCTTATTTGAATAAACGTTACCTTAAAACAGCAATTCTCAAACATTAATTTTTTTCAGACTATGAGAAAATTTCTGGGGGGGGTCTTAAACTTTTGTTCTTATTCTACAATTGAAATCATATATAGTACTAAGTTTTTAAAATCACTGTTAACATTATTCTCAGAAAAAAATCAATCACTGTATTAGTATATTACTATAGTTCGAAAATATATTCTCGTTTCCACTGTTAACCCCCTCCCCCCAAGACAACCCTCCATGCACATTTTGGCCTTTGATATCTAAAAATTAAGGTGTTTTTCTTTTTAAAAAAACTTATATAAACTATATTGCCAAGTGTGATCTGATGAAACTAACCAGAAGTCTATCACATGCAGAAATAACAAGCAGGAGCTTTTCATCTCTGCACAGCTGCACTGGAGGAGGAGAGAGGAGCATAAATTGAGTGATGCCAAAGCTTGTTGATGGTGGTAGACTTACATTTCTTGTAAAGTGTTCAGATTAAGGAGTGCTGCTCTAATAATTTTAAACAGACTGATAGCAATTCACATAATATTTAGATATTATGGTAAAAGTGGATTATTGTTTACAAAAAAACTCAAGACTATTTAAATACCACAAAGAGTAATATTGGATACTTGTTATAAGGATGGTAACCTGAAACTTCTTTGTGTAGCTTTTGTACAATTTATTAGGGTTCAAATCAGAACTGCAGGAGTATTGGTTATTATATCATACCCTACTTAGCAATATAATTTATACAAATGTAAAAAATAAAATCCTTGATCTTTCTGATATCATGGCCAAAATGTGGATGGAGGCTTAACAGAGGCTATTGATACAGTCTACTGGGCTGAAAAATTAACTTTTACAATAAAATTCTATTAGTTTACAGGGGCTACATTTCAAAAAATTATAGTTTAGGTGTTTATATCAGGGACAGAGAACTTCTCAGGGGAAGCCCTTCAATTTAAAGTAACACAGAAGAGTTATTTGTACCATTTAATGATATAACTAAAAGGAGCTTTTGCACTATGTTAATATTACACTTTCTATATATTTCATCACACTTAAACAAGTGAATATTTGCAGAGCTGGATAATTAATTTTAGGGCATTTTAACATGCACTGAATATAAAAATCTGTCTGGTATAGTGCAGGCAATTAGGGATGCAAAAATCAAGCAGATGGCCAAAATAAAAAACAACTTCCTTTCTTGCATTTTATTTCTTATGCTAATTTTCCTCATGCTTTAGGTCTGGTTCTGCCTACCTCACATCAACGCTAAACCACCAAGCCAAGATGTTATTTATTTCAGCACTACAAATCATATTTTTTACTACTCTGTTCAAAATATTCTCACAATGTAAAGCAAATTATTCTCTGTTGCATTCCTCACATGATACTTACATGAAAATAAAGAAATTTTAATATAACGGTCATGGAAGCAACTGAATTTGCAGTGTTTCATCATTCAGTCTTGCCTGAATATTGCTAGTATTGATTGTCTTGGTTGTTCAACACAGGAAGCTGGACAGCATTTCTGCAGGTGGTGGCATATATACATTAGGAGATGAGCATATGAGTTCCTGTGCCCTCTAATAATGCATCTTGCCTAAACAAATAGCTAAGCTGGCATCTGAGTTGGTGTTCTTAGTGTCTGTGTCTCTATAATGTCACTTGTTGCTGGTGAACAGCTGTTTTAGGTTTGGGAACTATCTGCAAACAATTAGGGCATAATTATAAATACTACATTGGACCAAAATTATCTTCATTTCAGTGTTATCATAGCTAGGCCATAGAAAGCCCTCTGGATCAAGCTAGAAATTCTTTCCGGGGTGGGGAAAAAAAGATCAAGGAGGAAGCCAAGAAGCAGGACCAAAAACCAAGACCAGAAAGCAAGACCAGAGATCAGTCAGATGTTGTTCAAACGACGAGTGAGGAAGTGTTTCCTGCCCCAGGGCATCAGTGGCCATAAAATCCATAAAACTGTTCAGAAACCAGTGATGCAGTTCTTACATGGTGAAATAGTCAGCAGTCCCTGATAACTGGGTCTTATGAATTTCTGTCAATGCTTCTATTATGTGCTGCTTTCCAAAATCTGTAAAATGATTCCCAAATTTGAGGATTATAGTTTCTGTACAGAAATAATGGCCCAGTTCATGGAAGGTCATAATCTGAACTGGACCATTATTTTTTTCTGGATTGATGAGACATTTGAAAAAAAGGAAAAAAAAGACAAATGACTACAGTACATTCCATATGTAATAATTATCTAGCCAACTCTAGAAGGAAAGTTTATTAATGATATACTGTTTACAAATGGAAATAACCCACTATTGCTTTGGTCTGCAAAGGAAGCTCCATAGTTTGCAGTATTGCTTTAGAAGAGTTTCAAGTCATGCACTTTAACATCAGCCAGCCCTTAGGTCCTTCTGTCCCTTCCATCTGGTCTTGAACTCAAAATATGTCCTCTTTGACAGGGAACAGAGGATTCTGCCACAAATAATCCCATACATCCCTATTTATATGTGCTGTTATAAATTGCTTAGTGCAAATCATTTCAATGGTAGCATTGAGAGGACAGTTTTTTGTGTAATATGATGAATGGATGATTTCCCCACTCCTGCAAATTTTCCACACTGTTCCAAATCTAGACCACAAAAACATCTGGAGAATGCAAACACTGAGTATAAAGGAATTATGACAAAACAAAAGTAGACATTGTGGGTGATTTGGGGATTCATGAAAAAATAGATGGGTACATTTGTGTTTAAGCATCTATGTTTGTACACACATGCTTATATTTATGGCTTGGAACATACCAACATTGTGTTTTGTGTTATCATATGTGCTTATGCTTAGGCAAACCTATCATTCAACAACATACTTTACCAGGGACATTCTTCTTGAAGGTATTTATATCTCATTTCTGTGCTTCCTAATGTCAATTTCCAACTCTGAAAGTGAAGATAACAAAACAATCTGATAATGGAAATATTAATATAAAAATGATGGGGCAGTACTGCTCCTCCAATTAAAAATTTATTGTCAATGGCCTGGTGTCATGTTTATAAAAAACTGCAGGACATAAATTCTTTTCTGTACCTCAATGCAATAGGTCTGACACAGTTCTTTACTTGCTTCATCACCCACTGTTTCCCTAAACATCTGTTAAACACTGCAACCTACAGCTTGCTTCGTCTCAACTAGTTGGTTTGAAAGCATTGAGACTGTCCTGTTTTTAGCTTCATCTGAGCAGCTTTTTCTGTATTAGTTTAGAAATATCTCCCAAAACAATAAAATCAAGCTATTAAACAATATTAAGCAGTATGACACAAATGCTGATAGAGGAGTGCAGAAATAACTGATTTTGCTCTGGAGGAATGCCATATTTATGGTGGTTGATTAAAATGGAAGAAGGTAGCAACATAACAGCTGGGCTATACTACTAAAACAAACAACGTGCTTTCCTTCTGGCTAAAAATTTGCCGTTCAGGATGCAACATCCAAATATTCATAGTAGGAAGTATACTTTTTTTCATGCTGTTTTCTAACTAATTTACAACCAGAAGAGAAACTATCATAACTTTTTTTAAGGGATAGTAGTACAGTGCCCTCTAATTTTATTTGTATATGTTGGTATGCAATAAAATAAAATGCATTACACAGGTATACATAAAATCATATTTAGAACACACACACACTCCACATATAAGCCCCCTTTATTAAGAACAGTTCTATTTCCATTTCCATTTCTTTCATATGTTATGTAGAAAATAACATGGGGAAAAATCAGGTCATACAGGGATAAAGCTTTAAACCACCAGCCCAGTCTTTCAAACTATGCATTGCAATGACTGTATTATGACTTTCATTTTGATAGATTTCTGACAACCATAGTCAGTAAGCAAAACATGACAAGTCCATCTTGACAGTTTGATTTTTCTCAGCAGCATGCAAATCAACATTGCAATGGCCATATAAACACAGAGGTTACATTAGGAATCAGTATAGCGGTCCCAGTGCAATTTCTTAACCCCTTTATGATCTGGTATGTGAATGATCACTGGCTTCAGGCATTAGCATCACCACTTTGGAGATCATCACAGCTTGGGGTGTGAATGTCAGCAAAGGCACTAGGCAATGGCTCAGCCTCCTCAGTCTCAAATCTGACTGGGGTGCATAGTGTGATATGCTAGTTGGTCTTAATCCTTGCTTTGAAGCTGAGCTCTCATATTCTGTGTCGCTATGCCTTCCTGAAAGAAGATTGTAGTCTAATACAAGAAAGCCACTGGATCATAACACAGTGGATACATGCTAATGTATATGCAGAGTTGAGCATTATTTAATGTAAAAACATTTGATGCATTAAGGCAAGACATAGGGCAAGAAATTCACTGGGAACTGGTGGATATAAGCCCTCCTCATCCCACAGCCGACTGTGTGCCGTATTCAATAGTTTTGTCTGTGGTAATCAAGATGGGGCAAGTGAAGAGAATTTAATTTGTTTCACAATAATATAAGGAGGTTTGGATTATTTTAAACTAAGAAAAAAGAACACTAATCTGTATGCTGTATATGGAAGCTGTGAATGCCTATACCGGACCATTATGTCCACATAATTATCTCTATTTGAGAGCTACAGTTAACATTGTGTAAGCTCATTCAATGGATCATTCTTGTCCTCTCCTCCTCTCTGAGGCCTCTCCATCTCTCAGGAGTCAAAATCCGCTCTTCAGGTTTACCTATATTTTCAGAGACAATTGGGAGAACATTCAGGATTGCAGATCGAGGGGTTCTGGTCATGGCTGACAAGACAAAAGACGGGACTTGGAGCTCTCTGGTAAGGAAGAGCGGGTTCAGTGCCCTGGGGCTTTGTCTTGGGAGGAGAGAAAAGTCTCCTGTCAAGGAAGGGATTCCCTGAATGACAGGGGTCTTGAAGACCTTTGTAGCAGTCGAAGACAGGCTATTTCCGCACTAGACTGTTATAGCGCTATCATTCCACTTTCAACATCTGTGGAATCCTGGGGTTTGCAGTTTAGAGAGGGGCCAGCTGGCCCCTCCCTAAACTGCAAACCCCAGGATTCCATGGGATGTTGAAAGTGGAATAATAGTGCTATAACAGTCTAGTGCGGAAATGGCCTCAGCAACGGCCGCTGAATTTAAAGTGGCAGCATCTGAGGCTCAGGCTGTTGGGAGACGTTGCAGAGTCTCGGTGGAGCCAGGAGATGAGGCTTCTCACTCTGCTATATGGACAATATGCCTTGTGGTTGCCAGATATCTTGTAAGGATTAGATTTAAATCGGAAATATTACCAATAACAAGTAACCCCTTGGATTGCAGCAGCTGTGATTTTTACCTATTTAGTTTCAGAACTCTTTGCTTAAGTTTAAAGGAAACTTTTTTTCTGCTTTTTTTCTTTGGAGTTATATTTATCTGTTATTGGAGGTATCGTGGTTATTTTTAGCTTTTTTTCCTGTATCTATAATTTTGGTTAAGGCTTTTGAAACTGAGATATATACTTTTCTTTTTATTTATATATTTGGTCTTTTTAAATTTGATTTCAATTTGATTTATTTGGCTGTTTGACATTTTTAAAGGCTTTTTTTTTTTGGACTGGTTTATACGTTAATTATTTGGATTGTGTTTCTGCCTTTATGGGACTTGCATGGAATTAGTATATTTTAAAAATTGGATCTTACTTCTATTAATATGAAGACAGTGCTGGCTTTTCTTCTTTTTTTTAACCTTGTAAGTGACTTCTACTCAGCCCTTCCCCCTGCTTTGCCTGTGATCTCTGAGAAAGCCTCCATTCTTATGCTGACTTATTTCTTCCCATGAGAACATCTCCTGATGTTTATATTTTTTATAAGAAAATATAACATGGCTTCTGTTGAAGATCCTGCTCAAACTAAAAATGACTTGGAAAGCTTGGAACAGACACCAACTTACTTCTTGAATTTTTTAATCGAATACAAGGAATTCGCGTCAAGTACTCATCAAAAATTTGATAGGATTGCAGAAAAGCTATCATTAGGGAATTTGGTGGAAGGAGAAGATGTTGCAGATACTGAGGAACAACCATAAGAGGAGATAGAAGAGGAGATAGTAGATGAAGCAACAACACAGAATAGTTCTTAAAATTGGGTATAATAGAAGAAGATGAAGTGACTAGTTTTGATCAAGCATTATTGGAACCTGGTACACTGGAACGAAGCTTTCTGAAGAACAGAGAAGATGCTACTGTGGTGTCTGTAATTTCCAGACCCTTTGATTGTACAATTTATGATGCTGTTTGAAAAAAAGGATTGTTTTGATTGTTTTTCATTTGATGTTACAGGACATTCTGTGGGAGATGGAGATTTTTTAGGGGGGAAGGAAGACACTAAATTGGGGAAGAGTTTAATATTATTGGATAATTTTCCCAATGTGAAAGGGTTTGTCTATGAGATGCTTTTCAAAGCTGGATTTTTAATTGTAAAGATTTATGGCATTGTTTAATGTTGATAATGCTTGTGAGTGATTTTTTGAGCCTGCTTAGAAGAAGTAATATTGTTGTAAAAGATATTCAGAATGTTTAATTGAGATCCATTATTAAGCTGAATAAGTACTTTATGTGAATGGCCAAACAAAATGGATTTTGGACTATAGGTTTATGTATATTAGGTGGAATTTAAAAGAAAATTTTAGCCATTGAGGATAAGAGATACAAAATATTTGATTCAAGATAAATAGCTAACTTTTGGTTTTATGTTGTTAATAATAGTTTTACTAATGCAAGAGAAATTATTATGAGTAAGAGAAGGAAATTTTGAAGCTGTTTAGTATTATTAGAATGGTAAAGGTATAAGAAGTGGATATTATTATATTTTTACCATATTTCATTAAAATATGCAGATTTTAACTAAGATAAGAAGTTAATGAAGAATATACTTCAGTATTACTAATAAATTAATAAGTTAGTATGGTTAGTGCTGATATTATGTTAATTAATTATAGACTAAATTGGCTGGGTTAATATTGTGTATTATGTTAGATTAGATAGGGTTAATACTAGATGATTAACTGCTGTTTGCAACAGGGGTGGGAACCTCTTTCTTTTTTCTTTTTTAATTTAGGTGGGGGGTTATTTTAGTTTAGTATTTTGTTATTTAGGTTAGTGTATGTGTATGTGCTTAGTCTTTGCAGCTGTTAGGTTTGTTAGTGTTTTATAGTTTACAGTTTTATTGTATTAGATTTGTTGTTTAGGATTCATTGTTGTTTCTTGTTTATTTTATGTTATTATAATGTTTTAAATAAAAAAATGCAAAAAAAAAAGGATTGCAGATCACTGGGGGATCTGCTGGTGGATGCCATTTAATCAGTGGATGGACACAAATGGATATTATATTCCATCAAGAAAGCAATGAAAAATAATGAGTACAAAGTGGAAGTCCACATAGTAAATAATGTGTAAAAGGTATAAGTCTGCACAGTAAATAGCCATTGGAGAAACCCATCCTCTGACTGAAAGTAAACACCACTTCCTAAACCACTTGTCTCTCTTCAACTGCCCTTGGGTTAAAGTGGATCACATCACTTTAGGACTACCACAAGACTCGATAGGAGAACAATGAAAGGGGAAGAGGAGGACGAAAAGCAGGGAACAAGATATTGGGAAGAGAGAGGGAGAGTGGCATAACTTACCCCTTGGAGTCAGAAGATTTGGACAAAGAGTTGGAGTGGGAATGGAGTGTAAAGGAGTAGAATCCTTCCAAAACAGAAGCAGTACTCTCTGGACACTCTCCCCAAAACAAAAAGTAGGTCCAACGATTTCTGGGCTTCGCTAATTATTACTAACAGTTTATCCCAGACTTCGCAAAGATTGCTGCACCCGTAACTGAACTCCTGCAGGGCAAAACTTCATTTTACTGGGATTCATTCTCCCAACAAGCCTTCTAGAAATTAAAGGAATGGTTTATATCAGAACCAATTTTGCAGAACCCTGACTTCTGAACCCCCTCTGTGGTTGAAAGCAATGCCTCTGACATTGCCATAGAAGCAGTGCTTCTCCAGGCTATGAAGTCAGGAACTCACCTTCTTCCCTGTGCCTATTATTCAAGAAAGTTGACACCAATGGAACAGAATTACACTATTTGGCAGAAAGAACTGTTGGCAATTGAACCTGCATTTGAGATATGGAGACACCTATTAGAAGGGGCCTCGTACTTGGCTGAGGTCCACAAAGACCACTGCAACCTCAAATACCTCCAGACACTCTTGAAGTTAAATCAGAGACAAATATGTTGGTCTTTGTTCTTTGTAATGTACAGCTTCAAGTTCACCTATGTTTTTCACTCTCAAAACTGGCAAGCTGATGCCTTAACCAGAAAATGCCTCTTGGAAGGCTGAGGAGACCTACTCTATCATTGTCTGCCCAGAACACTTTGACCCTTTTCGCACCTGACCCTTTCGCGGTGCTGGGGTGCGGGGCTCACGCAAGCAGCCTTCAAAGGAAGGCTCACGCTTCCCAGTGTGATAACTGAAGCCCCTGTCAGAGCTGCTGATGAGCAGCAGCTGTTGGTCCCTGTGGCTCAGGGTGGAGATGACGAGCAGCAGCTGCTGGTCCCTGTGGCTCTGGCTGGAGATGAGTCCTGCAGCTCAAGAGCTCCCCCTGCTGCCATGGACCAAGCAGGCTTGGACGTCCCTCTGCCTGCTCCTTTAGGGCAACAGGGATCTGATTCTGAAGATGGTTTGGAGCCTGTGCCAATCAGCCCACAAACAAGGCGGAGACTCAAGAGAGCTGAGCAAAGGGAAACTTCCTCGATTAAGTTCAAGAAGCAGGGACTAGCCACACCTGTGTCTTGGGCTATATAACTGCCTGCCTGGAAGCTTTCCTTTGCTTGTGGCAAACTTCTTTCAAGCCCTCCTCTTGCCTGTTCCTTGCTCCCAGCACCCAGTTCCTGCTACCTTGAATTGATCTCTTGGCACTTTGACTACGGCTTTCGCTTGATGCTCTGGTAAATGAACTCCCTTGTGTAAAGTGCTTGCTTGTCTTCTCCCGGCTGGCCTTTGCTAGCTCTCACACTCCCTTCTCTGGGCTGGCTCGCTGCCCAGGTCTCTGACCTTGACACCCTGCCTGTTCAGCTCCACAGCTGCTTCCTGGTTGCGTGAGTGCCCCACCTCATCCTTTTGCAGTGCAGCCTGGGACCTTTCCCACGCTGCACTGGACAGGAAGCATGACTGGCCCGGCTCCCGAGGCTCCGCACACCAGGTAAGTGTGCGCGGGGCCCCAGGGCGATGCGTGACCGTGCAGCATTTTCGGCTTCAAGCTGAAAATGAAAAAAATGTGTGCGCGGTCTGTGTCAGGCCCTGGAGCGTTGCGCAAATGTGAGTGTGTCGTGTGGACTGCTCCTCACATGTGTGTGACGCTCAAGGGGCCCTTTTGCATCAGAAATGCCATGCGAAAAGGGCCTTTGTGATCACATGTGTTCCCTTAATACTGTTGGATCAGGTCAGGGGGCAGCAAGGCCATGATGTGTTTTTGTATATACATTCAAGGAACATAGGACTGTCACTATTCCCTTGAGGATGGGCTCTTATATTATCGTGGGTGCCTGTATGTGCCCTCCAGATCCTGTCAGGAGAAGGTCCTCTGCTTGTGCCACAACAGTTGGCTCTCGGGCACTTTGAGTTGTAAAAGACTCTGCACCTCCTCACTAGAGAATTTTAGTAACCTCGAGTTCAGGTGTGTGGAGCACTATTTGAAGACCTGCCTCACCTGCCATTGTGTCAAAGATCCAACAGGAAGGCCCAGTTGATTACTACAACCACTACCTACCCTTCCTGAACGCTGGAGGATTATCTCTTTGGACTTTATTACAGATCTACCCTTGTTCGCTGGTCACACTACCATTCTTGTAGAGGTGGCTTGGCTGTCCAAAATGGCACACTTTATTCTCTGCTCTGATGTGCTCTGCTCTAGCACATCTTTTACCTCAATAGTCTCCCTTTTGGGATCATATTGGGGTCTCAAGTTTATAGCCTGTTTCTGGTGGAGTCTGCTCCAGCAACTTGTTATTAAGCTTTATCTCTCCTCACTCTATCACTTGCAGTTGGACAGTCAGACTGAGCATACTAAAATCATGTTGAAACAGCATCTCTGCTACTGTAACAATTACCAACAAGACTTTAACTCAGCAGACCCCCTTTTTGCCAACTTTGTTAAACTTTGCATATTCCCAGCTGTGTCCCCCCAGTCTTTAGTGCCTGCTGCTGATCAATGGCTTTAAGGGTTACAAGTCACACAGTCACTTCTGAGTGAGCAATTAAACTTGGTGAAACAGGAATATAAGCACTTTGTAGATGCTAAGAGACAGCCTGAGTCCCCTCTTAAAGTGGAGGATCAAATCTGGTTCTCCACTCACCATCTTCTGCATCATCCTCCTTGTCAGAAGCTGGATGCCTGCTTCATAGGTCCCTATCCAATAATGGCACAAATGAACCCTATGGCTTTCTGCTTGCAGTTGCCAGCAAGTCTTCATGTCCACCTGTGTTTCACCACTCTCTCCTGGCCCCTCCTGGCCCCTGCAATGGACACCCATCCTGACACCAGGTTGATGGCTCCAACCCCTCCAATGATGATGGAAGGGGAGGAGGAATATGAAATAGCTCAGGTGCTGGACTCTCATGTGCACCAGGCTTGACTTCAGTATCTTATTGACTAGTAGGATATGGACCAGAGCAGCAGTCATGGAAGGGTGCATCTGATGTCCTTGTTCCCATGCTGGTGTGCCAATTCCATCTCCAGTATCCTACTAAACTTGGAAAGCATCCCCCCACTTCCGGGGATGATCATGGGGAAGAAAGTAGTGCACCTTCTGGGAATCAGAAGACTGAGAGACACAGTTGGACTGCCAGGCGTGCTAGGAATTTACAAATCTTGAGTCAGAAGTGCTGGGGCTAAGGCAGAGGAGGCCCTACTCCCCAGCAGGAGGTTGAAGAGGCAGTGCAGGCATTTGCCAAATGTAGGAGGGATAAAGAATAGTTATGTTGGTCCCAGCAACTCTTAAATAGCAGATGCTAATAAATAAAGCACCTGGTGACCTTGAGACACTTGGCTATAAATCTCCAACAATTCCCTGAAGGCTTTGTTGCTTGCAACTATCTATCTTGGTGACTTTCAATACTCTTTGGGGTTTTGTATTCCCTGTACCTTGGACTGGCTACCATTTATGACTCGGTTTTACTCTTTGCTGGCTTTGTTTATTCGGACTTCTGACTTGCTGTGTGACTTCAGGACTAGCTGTTGACCAACTATGACTGAGCTGGACTGGCTTAACTACCTTAGAACTCTCGCATTCCAACCACCTGCTTCCTGAGGCACTTGCTGACTGGAGCATAGGACAGAGAGAGGGAGCAGGCAACAAAAGGAAGAAGGGAATGAAGACAAACATTATTTTAGGTTATGTGTTTCAAGCTGTGGCTAAAGGAGGGTCCCATGTCAAAAAGATTGAATTCTACAATTAGGTAGAATTGAGTATGTTTTTTAATGTTTTTAATGTATTAATGTATTTAATGTTGTTCGCCGCCTCGATCCATGTGGAGAGGTGGGATAGATATAATTTTATTATTATTAATTATTAAATAATAATAATAATAATAATAATAATAATAATAATTAATAATAATAATATTACAATCCTAAGTGTTCCTAACATCAGGTGCTTCTTCCCTGAAGAAGACAGCAGGAATAGAGACTGTGGTGACCTCCAGATATATAAAGCACTGAAAAAATCAATCTTTAAAAAGGAAGATAAAAGAAAGAAGCTCCAATTGCACAATTGCTTGGCAAATTACAGATTTAATGTTGTTTAGAAAAAGAAAGTTAGACCTTAAGAACATAACTGCACTTTGGACCCACATATCATTAACATTCTTGAAGGCATGTTGGAAGCAGCATTCCCCAACCTTGAATCACATTGGCTGAGAGTTCATGAGAATTTTCATCCAATAAATTTGGAGGGTACTTGTTTCAGGAGGACTACACAAGGTAATGTATAGAAACTTTGGCTTCTTATCCAAGAGATCAGTGTGTTTTTGCCCTTGAATATTTGGGCATGGATCAAAACATAAAATTGATGGCTACATGTAATCACTTCCTTTTGTCTACTGCAAAACTGTTTTTAATCTAGTAGCTTTATTTTCTATGTAGTTATCGTAACTGACAGTGAAAGAAGCAGAATATCTTGAACTGTCTTACTATGGGTAATAATGTCTTTTATTAGTAAACCTAGCCGTATTGTTGTCTCTGCCCGTTCACAAACTAAACAAGACACCAATATGTGGGAAGGGATGAAGAATCTGCTCACAGGACATGTCAGTACATTTCCTTACAGTGAGAATCCAATAGCATGGGAGGGGGGAGTTGAAATTATTAAATTCACAGCTTCAATAAACATCACACAAATTACCTCTCTTGACGAGAGCTGCATAATAATACCTGAAGCGTAAAGAGAGGAAATGGAGTTTAATTAAGTGTTGCCCAGCTAAATCACACTGGAAAAAAAATTACACACTGAGTGGGGAGAGTATGACAAAGCTTAGGTCTCTATAAGATGGTGATATCCATGTAGAAAAACCACCTGAAAATGCAGTGAAGCTCCACTGCGCCACACATCAGTGGCTTTCTGATGAGTAAAAGTGATCCTTTTATCTCCCAGTTCACCTTCTCTTAACAGGCCTTTCTTTTTTTCTCATCAGGCAGCTTTGAACAGAAAGGTAATGTGTGCGTGCAGACTGTTTCAGAAAGGAAACAAGGGACAAAACCTATCATAACAAAGAAGAACAATGGGCAGGACTGAGCCTAATTCATACTCAGTATGTGAAAACTACAAAGCAATGACAAAATAAGTTTTTATTCATATAGGAATGGAGGCCAGAGAACAAAGATGACAAGAAAACCAGATGGATCAATAGGAAGGGATCAGATTGAGAGAGAGCAAGGGTGGGCAAAAGGAAATGGCATTACTCAAATTCTGCTACAGAGATGTGTTTTATTAATCACAAATAGCTATGATATTAATAGTGGAAGAAAGATTTTTTCAAGGTTACTCAGTCAGTCAGCCTGGCAGCAGAACTGGCCAAGGAAAGAGACACACTGATTTACCTACATCTCATTTAGGGGTGGTTATGAAAGCATTTGAAACAGCAGTTATCACAAACAGATGAGGTGTATTCTGATACAGTATTTTCTCGTGTACTATATTATCTGGGGGACTTAAAATGAGATTTTAATGGTTTAAGCACTGCATCTATCAATAATCTTTGACTCGAGCCATTACACTTTTCATTAATGTTTCTTCACTCTACATAATTAAGCTTTCAAGAATAGACAATAGATTAACACCATGTCCTGATTTTTAGCCCTTTTGTTTTATTAATGTTATTCATTCTGGAAACATCTCGGACAATAAGAGAGTATGTAACTCTCTAGGGCTTTCATTAACATTAAACACTATTGTTAATGAATGCCTAGAGCTCTACATCCCCTTTAGAAAGTAATGTCCATGTTAAGTGTGGACTTTGATGGAAACAGGATCAATCACTAAGAAGCAAGGACATTCAGCTGAGGCATTCCTATTTATTTTACTGCCATACCCTGAAACAGAAGAGTATTGTATTTGCCAGCATATAAGATGCACCAGTGTATAAGATGCACCCCATTTATACCTCAGCAAGTACTGTTTGCTGGTGTATAAGACAGAGTGGCGCATAACATGCACCCTATTTTCAAACAGTATTTTTCGGGGGGGGGAGTGAGTGTTATGGGTCAGCAAAGAGGGTACTTCTTGCTAGTGTTATAGTCACACCAAGCAAATAATAACCTAAGTCCACCTTCCCCAATCCAGCACTTACATGTGCCAACTCACTTTGGATGACTTGCCTGCATGAAGATACGGCTTTATATTGAATCTTTTGGGTTCCCCCATCCTGATTTTTGAGATTGTTGAGGAAACAGTGCCATGGGGATCACAAAGAGATGACAAAAGAAGAGCAAGAGCACAGGCTCTGGTGGCATTCTTTAGTCCTGCTACCGGTAGTGGAGCTACATGAAGGTATGAAGGGTTAATATCTTTATTAGGCCAACTGGAAAGGTATAAAAATGCTTGCAATTCTGTATCTTGAGATATCATCATCAGGAAAGATGCAGGAAAAGAAGAGGGTGGATGAGACCTCATTTTAAAGCTATATAGTCTGCCTGTTCTTTTGTGATGTAATGAAGAAGCGGCAAGGAGATTTTATGAAGATGGAGAGCAGGACAAGTAAGCTAGTGTATGGGGAGAACTACAAAAGGAGAATGATGCCAGGTAGCAATGTGAAAAGCTGTCACTTTCATTTTATTGCATTTCTCAAAAATTCAGCATTCCATCTCAGTTTTGCATCAGGTTAAGGGGCTTTTCTTCAGCTTTGTGTGCATTTTACTTCAGTGAAATCCACTGCAAGCCTCATGTATGGATTTAGAAGACAAGGTGTTCTTTATTCCTTTGGTAATCAGGACAAGTATGAAATAGAGAGAAATGTGAGCCCATTTCTTTCACCCATACTGTAGTGTTGGCTTTGCTATGTGCCCCCAAGACTGGGTAATTTACAGGCAGGTATTGCGCTGCAGAGTCTCTGCAACTTCCATAATGGCAAAAAATGGTTTGGATTTTCCCTTTTATGGTCAGAATACTAGACTTTGAAACAGAGAGGATGGAGCATAAAAAGGAGGAGGGTGGGAGGAAAAAGAAGGAATGTAGCAGCACCTTTAAAACTAACTGGCTTTTATTTTAGCATGAACTTTTGTGGATATAAACCCACTTTTTCAGATGCACTACAGAGTGATCTATACAGGGCATAGAAGGTGCAAAAAGACAGGCTGCTTAGCAACCAGGTCATCTGGAAGCACAGAGAACAGGCCAGTGTCTGTATGGTTTCCATGGTGAAAAGAGACTGAAGTTTGTTGGGACTTGGGAAGGCCCTTTCTTGGTGAAAGACAAGAGCAATGGCAGACTACAGGACTGCCCCAGTGGAAGACTGGCCAAAAGGAGAAGTGAGATCTTTGTGGCTTTAGGTGCAGTTTTCTAAGAAAGAGGAATATAAAAGAGCTTCTGTGTGCATTGCTTTTTTCCCCTGTATGCTGTTTGCTTTTTCTCCTGAAATAAGTCATTATATGATGGCAGTGGATGGAATATGCAGAGCTATCTTATGTTGGTATACTAAGAATGAAGTCCTACTAACTCTGTTGGATTTAATACCCTACAAAGGTTTCATCAGTATACTCTGTTACTTTTGCCCCTCTTTTGATAGGTTATGCATATAGTCATTTTGTTGCCAGCAAGCCAGTGTGGTGTAGGAGCCTGAGTCTTGGACTGTGACCCTGGAAACCAGGGTTTGATTCCATGCTTAGCTGTGGAAATCCACTGGATGCCTTTGGGTTCATCGCACACTCTCGGCCTCAGAACACAACATAATAGGGTCACCTTAGGGCCACTATAAACTGGAAATGACTTGAAGGCACACAACAACAACATGTCATCTGTGCAGCTGTTTGGCAGTGGTGTCTCAGATTTGCTAAAGTTTCCATGTGCCTCAAATGTAACACATCTATACAACAGTAAAACTCTGGCCTGGGTTCTATTGACAGCCACAACTATAGTAGACCCATTCAATGAAATGTTGAGTGTTGAATCAAGACATACACAAATACAACTGATTTAATGGGTCTGTTCTAATTAGGGACTGATGGTAGGATTCAAGCCCTAGTGTTAAACATACAGGTATGCAACTGTTTTTGCATACTCAAGGGGCTGTTGGAGCTGCACCTCCCAACCCTAATGGCAAGTGGGAAACCAGTTTTGCAAAGATCATGGGCTTGTTCATGGGGGTGGAGAACGGGAGTGAATCCAACAGAGATTACCTAAATTCTTGGAAACTCCTTGGGTAGCCCTGAATTCCTGAATAATTCTTTTTGTCTTGATTCTGATTATTCAAATACATAAAGGGTTTGTCCAATTACCTCATGTTATAATGGCAGTCTCACCAGACAAGTAAAATAAAGCAAAAAGTGCTGTAGTGTACAATCCATGTTAATTATACAGATAAACAATCATCTGCTAATTAACAAAGCAATAATTGAATATTGATCACAGTTTGTCAACTTAAAAATAATTGAATTTCTTTCTTTTTTTAAAAAAAATCACCCAGAAATGATTAATGATTTTAAAATAAAGGATGAGCTTCCCTTTCATTAATGATTAACCACTTCCTGAAAGGTATGCTTACTTTATTTCAAATAAATAGGCAATTTTGGACAATATTCAGTTCTTTTGAGATCTCTGAGATTATTTTGGGCATAGAACCATATCAGCATCATTGCATACATTTTACAAAATCATCATCATTATTTAAATAAGGTCCAATAAAAGTAATTGTTTGTAGGCTCAAGAAATGAAAATTGTCTAGCTAGATTGCATTTTGTTTTTCCAACAATAGCCAGCTATGTGGGAAATCTGGAACTAATATATCACAGTGCTCTCTATCCTCTGTCATTAGTCCTCTGCATCCAGCAGTGAGAGGTACCATGAATGTTGCCCTTTAGATACCATATCTGCCATCTACCAATAAACCCGTATTCCATCATAATTACCCAATTACTTTTCAGAACTGCAATAGCAATCACAACACTCTGCTGCAGTGAATTCCAAAGGCTAATTATATGTTGAATAGGCCAGTAATTCATTTTGCCTGTGTTAAACCCGATGGATGGTAGTTTCAGTGTGATGTTTTTCTATCTGGTCCTTCAGTGAATAATTTTTCAGTGGACTTTTAATATTAAATATATTCTATATTATTGCTCTACTTTTCTCGCCATGTTTAAAAAAAATAATATTAAATACTGTAAAGGACATATTTATGCAGAAGCAAGGGTGGTTCCATACTGGAAATATAATTTTTCTGACTCACTTGCTGAATGTTTTGGGACTCCAGACGTAATCTTTCTATTCATAACCTTTTGTTCTTCTGTTTATTTTTCTACTTCCTCTATCTTCTTTCCTTACCACAGAAAAACTGTTAAGGAGTAAAAAATGGAATAACTGAAGAGTGCTTTTTAAGTGCTACTTTGAGAACTCCTTTGCCTGGAAACATTTAAGTCTCCACTGAGTTCAGTTGGAATTATTTCAAGTTCAGTATGTTCAACTGCATCCTTAGGCTACTATTTTGTTGATGTTTCCAACAGTGTTTTCTCAGATTCTTCTTCTTATCTGTATGAAAATTCCTATAAAAATAGGGTGGCCAGAGGCTTTTGATACTCCTTCTTCTAGAAGGAAGTGCAGGCGGTCATTTGCTGAAGTTTTCTTCTCGGTAGCATCTTGCTGGACAGAAATGATGTTTTTGGTCCAGAAATGATATTGCTCGTCAACTATTTTTTCTACAGCAATGAATAAAAATCAAGCAGCTTTCAAAATATTATTTCTGCTTTCACCATCTAGGAATTTTAACACCGAACTCTGAGCCCGTAGAAAACTGTAATACATCATATAATGTTAGTTTACTCATGTCATGATAAGGGAATCAAGACTATAGTAATTGTTAACAGCTCTCAGAATTCCACTAGGAGAATCTTGTGGTTAAATGGATTATTCATTGATACCACTGGGATTCCAGCATTTCATGAAATGTCTGCAAATTGTTCCATTCAAGGTGGAATCAGGCTAGCAACTTCACTTATTTCACTGTTCTAGTTTTAAATAATACTTCTCCAAAAACTCTCACCTTGACAAAGGTTGCAAACAAAAAGTCAGATTTGAAGACTCAGTGTAATTGTATTCATTGGCGTGCAGGCACATTTTGTATACTCCAAGGACAACCTAAAATTCAACAGTGGTCGTTTTGTCAGAACTGTGTTTATAACACCATTTGACATTTCACATATTAACTAGTGGCAAATCTGATTTGCTACAGATAGTATACTCACCTAGAAGCTTCAACTAATCAATGCTCAGTGACTTTAGATATATGATGTAAATGCTAGTCAATTTTGACTTTAGACATTTAGTTTAGGATAGATTTTCTTCAGTTCAATTTAGAACATGCTTGATTAAAAAGAATAATATCCCCTCTTCTTGAATTTTTTTAAAAAACTATTTTTTTTTCCTAAGCCAAATTCCAAAATTTCTATCCTGTCACAAAATAAAGCTGCCCTGCAGCTCCCTGTGATGCACTCTGAGTTCAAAGAGCACCATTAACTACTCATGAACACTTCAACCCTACTTCATTGCCCTCATTTCTTCATTCAATACTTATTGGGCAGTGAAGATAATAGAATCATAACATTAGAAAAGACCAGAATAGCCATCTGGTCCAACACCCTGCCATGCAGGAGTATACTATCAAAACATAAAGAAATTTTTTTTAATTAAATACTTACTTGGCAATTACAATGCACAGAAGTTGTTTTTTTGCCCTGGCACCTGGCACTCTCAATGCAGGTCCTTAGAATTAATATGTTCCTAGCTTTGGAGTGGTAGATCACCAGGTGTTTGGGATTTCAAATTCCATCTGTCCCTGTCAGCATAATTATGATCAGAAATAATGGAAACTGAAGGCCAAAGGAGCTAGAGATCTACCTGTTGCTCCCCTCTCACACTAGAAGACAACATTTCCCAGGGTTTCTGGTGCTGGGGACATTGCTATTTTAGCATTCAAGATGCCATGAAGAAATGAAGACCTTGTAAAATAAGGTCCATTGACACATTGATTTCCGGGTAAGTTTCAAAGGGGAAAACTGAAGAGTCAGAGGATCATACTGCTGTCAGTGATTATTACAACACAGATGTAAACACCTCTAGAAATTGGGCTTATTTTAATAAGGAGGAAGTTCTTAAAATCATAGAGTCATAGAATCATAGTTGAAAGGGGCTTCATAGGAGAACCTCCTGTTCAATCCAAGATCTTCAGTTAAAGCATCCGCAGCAGTAGCAGCCTCTTTTTGAAGATGTTCACAGCTGTTTTGAAGATGTTAATTGTCTAACTGTTCTTACTGTCGAGAAGTTCCTTTGATGTTCAACCAAAATCTACTGTCCTGTAAATTATAATAATTAGACCTGGTCCTACCCCCTAGGGCAGCGGAGAACAGGTCTGCTCCCTCCTCTCTGTGACAGCCCTTGAGGTAGTGAAAGAGTCCAATCACATCACCTCTCAGTCTTCTCTTCACCAAATGAACAAGCCAAACACCTTCAATCTTTCCTCATATGTTTTCTTCTCCACACCTCTTATCATCCTTGTTGCTCTTCTCTGAACTTCTCTAACTTGACTATATGCTTCTTAAAATGAAACACCCAGAACTGAACACAGAACTCCAGATGAGGCCTGGCCAATGGAGAATATTTGGGTTTTGCAGCATAAATGTAGAATTTTGTATTTGTCTCTACTGAATGTCATTTTATTAATTTCTGCCAAATTTGAGTTTATCTAGGTCCTTTTGAATTCTGTCTTCCAATGTGTTAGCCACCTTTCCCAGTCTTGTGTCATCTGCAAACTTGATAAACATTCTCTCTACCTCATCATTTGAGTCATTGATAAAAATGTTGAACAGTAACGGTCCTACAGCAGAACGCGGAGATGCTCCTCTTGAGACCTCTTTTTGGCTGGAAGTGCAGCCATTGATAACAACTCTCTGAGCACAGTTTTCCAACCAATTATGGATCTATCTGACAGTGTTCCCATCTATTCCACATTCAATCAGTTGCTAATCAAAATATCCACTTCACTTTACCATCTTGATTTTACTTCCAAGTTCCAAATGTCATGGCTAAAATGTGAAGACTTAAATGCAATTGTTACTCTCAACTGGATGTGTACATGCATATGCCTTCAAGCCACCTGTCAACCAAGACTGACTCCATCAATTTCATAGGGTTTTCTTAGGCAAGGAATACTCACAGGTGGTTTCACCAGTTCTTTTCTCTGAAATACAGTTTCACATCCAAGTGCTAACCAGGGCCGATTCTGCTTAGCTTCCAAGATCAGACTGGATCTTGGAACTTCAGAACTTCAAAAATATTATATTTTCCTTTAGTCTCTTTTTGCTTTCTTTTTAAAACTAAAAATAGAACAAAGTCTTTGTTGCATTTCTGAAATCTGAAAATTTCTGTTACGCGGCTCCAGACCCCATAGATGCCTATCCACTGAACAGGGAAGATCAAGCATGACTTGACTGTGATGCACGGACATGACATTCTTGCAAAGAAGCTTATAAAATGTGGGCTGGGCAGGGCTACTGTTAGGTGGATTTGTAATTGGTTAACTGACCGAACCCAAAGGGTGCTCACCAATGGCTGCTTTTCACTCTGGAGAGAAATGACTAGTGGGGTGCCACAGAGTTCTATCCTGGGCCCAGTACTACTCAACACCTTCATCAATGACTTGGATGAAGGAGTAGAGGGCATGCTCATCAAATTTGCAGATGACACCAAGTTGGGAGGGATTGCTAATACACCAGAGGACAGGATCAGATTTCAAAATGACCTTGACGGGTTGGAGAGCTGTGAATTTCAACAGAGAGAAATGTAAGGTCCTGCCCTTAGACAGAAAAAATGGAAGGCACAAATATAGGATGGGGGATGCGTGGATGGATAGCAGGGCATCTGAAAGGGATCTAGGAGTCTTGGTAGATCACAAGCTGAACATGAGTCAGCAGTGTGATGTGGCAGCCAAGAAAGCCAACGTGATTCTTGGTTGCATCAATAGGAGTATGGTGTCTAGATCAAGGGAGGTAATGGTACCACTCTACTCTGCTTTGGTTAGGCATCATTTGGAATACTGTGACCAGTTCTGGGCACCTCAATTCAAGAAGGATATCGACAAGCTGGAAGGTGTCCAAAGGAGGGCGACCAAAATGGTGAAGGGTCTAGAAGCCATGCTTTATGAGGAATGGCTTAAGGAGCTTCGTATGTTTAGTCTGCAGAAGAGAAGGTTAAGAGGGGACATGATAGCCATATTTAAATATTTGAAGGGATGTCATGTTGAGGAGGGAGTGGGCTTGTTTTCCCCTGCTCCAGAGGCTAGGACAAGGAGCAATGGATTCAATCTGCAGGAAAGGAGATTCCACCTGAACATCAGGAAGAACTTCCTGAAGGTCAGAGCTGTCGGGTAGTGGAATATGCTGCCTCGGAGTGTGGTGGAGCTCCTTCTTTGGAGGTTTTTAAGCAGAGACTGGATGACCATCTGTTGGGAATGCTTTAATGTGTGTTCCTGCATGGCAGGGAGTTGGACTCGATGGCCCCTGTGGTCTCTTCCAACTCCATGATTCCATGATTCTATGACTTTCTGAAATATTATCATTATAGGAAACCCAATACAGACAAACCGAAACAATTTATCCAGTCACAACCAAGATGTGGTCTGTGACATTGGTAAAAGTTCGAACTTCCCTTAGCAACTGCTTCCATAACTCTTAAAACTCTAACTTTTGCCATCATAGTCATGCTAATTAACCCACTCCATGTGAAGTTTCAGTTACTTCAGAAATTCTCCAATTTTGTTGTGCTGTACATTTCTTTCTGAGTTTGCTCATTCTTTGCAGACTACTGCATTTTCTTCCTAGAGCTTTTACCACATGAGGTTGCTTCAAAGGGAAGGTACTAATTAAAACCTACTTTCTTCTGCATTCTCTTCAGTACAGCTTTTATAGTATACTTCAATCAAAATAACTGATGCTCAGAATGCAGAGAAGGAGAAGAAATTACATCTTGGGAATGAGTGTAATGAGTAATGTTACTACTTATTTTTAAAGTTACCTTTAAGGACATTTTTAGGCATATTGGAGACTTTTTTAAAAAGTTGTATGTCATTCTGTTACCAGTTGTAAGGATTTTTCCAGAAAACAATGAATGACATAATGAGTTACTTCTCATTGTTTGCATTATCAATGACAATAAATTACTTTGCGGGGGGTGGGGTGGAACAAACTACACAACGTATTACTTTCTAAACTCTGCTATATTCTTGGCCTTGAGCAGTCTTTTATAATTAGGAAAACACTAAGAGTACAGCATGATACAAATTTTTAAAAATGAATAAGCAGTGATGACTGACCTGTGTTAGGGTTGACCCAGACTGGCCGAAGCCTTGGAATTTGGCAGGAGTTACAGCTGCAGTCATCAGGAGTGGTGGGTGGTGGGCAGTATATCCGTAAGACATTTTTCCTGTCCCAGTAGTTTGCTTGTGAATTTCTGGTATTGGCAGCAACTCTTAAGACCCACTGCAGTGGGTGTTTCTATTTCTTTGTGTGTAAGTTTTCTGTCCCTGGAACTGCAGAGGCACACGCAGGCTGGGGTAAATGTCACATGGTTCCTCTTGCTGGACTTTTGGACATTCCCACTGATTATGTCTGGTATGACCTTTGCCACAGAGGTTTTCCACTGACCTTTGAGCTCTCATTACACTTCTGCTTACCAGACTGAACTTTTTTCTTCTTCTTTCTTTTACAGTTACAATGCTAAAGTGGTATCACACTTTGGTAATATGATCATAAGAATTTTGACACACACATACATGAGAGATAGAGAACATGGATATTGGGAAAGGGGCATGAATTCATGGAGGAGATGGTGGGGGATAGACATAAACTATACCCACACCACACCTTAACCACATCTCAAGTGGGAGAAAAGAGTGGTTGAAAAGAAACATGCAGATTGGCTGTTCTACATTGCAATCAGCAACCAACCAGGACCAAACTCCCAGTACATTTAGGGCATGAGCGGATGTGGAATGGAAACAACCATTACAAGCTGCGAAATCCTGAAACAGAAAGCCCTAACAGAACAACTGAGAGGAGCAACCGGAAGGACCCCTCAATGGTACCGAAACTATGCAAACCCTACAAAGTCTTTGCACTACTAGCATCTTCCCCCTTTTCCTTATACTTGCTTGCCCAGAACAACTGGATTCAAAGACAAGAAGAAAAATGAGTTATGAGTCCTTGATAACCTGTTTTAGAAAGCACTTTATATTTTTCATCTAATTTCTATGGATCCCTGCAAACTGTACTACAGAACTTTACTAGTCCATATCATTTAGCAAACCACAATTTTTAAAAAACCAATATCTTCCTTTTATTTAGTATTCTTTACTCTAAGAGAAACTCTCTAGTCTCCATGAGTATGGAAATGAATTTATAGCACAACATTAGATGCACTCTATTTCCATTGGAGACTTTTGAAGGAACATTTCCATCTTCTTCTATATTGTGGATGTCTCTCTAAGCATCTGATGAAAAACTGCAGCAGTTTAGACCCTGAAAGCATTTTTTAAATATACTTCTTAGAGCAACATACACAACTGCCATTCACCCAGGTAGTCTTGCTGTTCAGAACTCTTCACCGCTATTCCATTCCTAGCAGCCTCCCTCCTACAAATTGCTATGCTCCATTTAATGAGATTAGAGAATATTAGCAAACCTGTTATGCTAAACCATTGTGTGGGAAAGTGTGGGAAAAAATGAAACTAACTGAAACATCCTGAATACATAGAAGATTTTCAAATATGGTTCATTGCAAAAGGCTTGATTAGGTGGATATGATCGCAATCACTAATTCTCTTCAATAGGGTCATAGAATTGGTTCAGATGCTCAGGAAATTTCAATTACAAAGCAAAACAGGCTACATCTGCTACCAGCTTTTCCCCACCCACCCCCTTCAAATCTAATACTGCTTTCAGCAATATTACATTCCACTGGAGTTCAAATAATTGCTTTCTATCTGATTGCCATAATTTTACATTCATCTTTCTTCAGGATTTAACAGCATTTTTTCATTATGTTTTTAACATAACATGCTCTCAAAATGTACCTGTAGCTAGAAAATTCAAATTAGCTTGTATAGATCAAAAACCCACAATCATTACAAAAGATCTAATATTTATAACGTGGCTCCTTCAGTCTCTCCTGTTGCTCAAAGAACCAATAGGTTTACTGCAAATGTTCCGGACAAGTGCTCTTCAACTGGTGTAACACACTACTGCATCAAGGAAATGGTCTCAACATATTGAAGTAAACTGGAATTAATATCCACACTGAAATACTTAAATGGTTTACCCCTGACCTCAGTAGAAACAAAGTTAAAAATAAACCTTTGAAAGTCTTTGTAATCACCCGATTATTTTAATTTTTGAGACTGTTCATTGTTTAATACACCAAACTGTGCTGTTTAATAATTTCTACAGAAACTGACAGATTACCATCGTCTTGCTGTTGTTCTTCCACAATATTACAGAGCTCTTACAATTCATTATTTAAAGTAAATAAATGCATTTGTCTCTAAAATTAAGAATATCGTAGAAAAGGGCACAAATTGTTAAATAAAAAGTCAAGTTCATTTATTGCCATCTTGAAATGTATTCAAAAATATAACCTTTCATGTTTATATGGAATAAAACCAGTAAAAAAAAATAGCCAAAGAAATATCATTATGGATTTAAAATATTTAGGCAATTGGTCTCACAAAAAATGTAAAACAAAAGACCTAGAGTTATGATGAATTACAGCAGAATCCAACTGTTGAAGCTGACCCAGAGCCAGCTGAAGCTGTGCTGAATCCAAATCCCTTCTGTCCTAGAGTTGTTGAAAACTGTTTAGGACTTCCCTCACCCTAGCCTTACTTTCTGCCAGAAAGTACAACAGGTGTGAAAAAGAAGGGCAAGCTTGTGTGTGTGTATGCACCACTGAGGATTGACCGGTCTGTGCAAAAGAGTGACACAAAGCTTTTTCCCCTGTTATGCCTTCTTCCAGCCTCAGCAAAAATCAGCTTCCTTTTTTTATGCCTTTCCCATCCAGCTTCTCTGAATATTTTGTTGTTGGGGCCACAGGTACATGATCCTTAGCAACCATGAGGCAGTTTCTCAGGTGAGAGGGGGAAGTGAAGAGGAGAGGTGAACAGTGCAAGAATTCACCATGAAGAGAGAGAGAGCAAGTGTGGCATGAGGGGGCTGTGAGATACAGAACAAGAGAGAGGTGTAGGACAGGATGCAGGAGGAAGTGACATGGAGCAGGGGTGAACAACATCCTCATGGGGGTCACATGGAAAAAAAGTTTGAGAGCCACTGACATAGCTAATCAGCGGATACCCAAGTGGCCTCTTCTATATGTTGTTGAACTTTGGCTGCCATTAGCCACAACTAACATGGCTGATAGTCAGGGACAGTGGCTGTTGTCCAACAATATCTGAAGGGGCACAGGTTTGCTGGTTCCTCATCTGTTGAAAGGTAAACAGTACCCAAAAGGAGAAACAAACAGAATGGTAATGTTAAGAGAGGGAGATCAGTGTTTACACTGCTGTCTAGTCATTCTTTTTCGGTGTTGTAACCACAGAGGCTCCCGGCCTGGAGATCCTACTTTGATGTCATGTGTTCACTGCAAGACACCATGCATGATTGAATGGGATCTTCCCTGTGATTTATTCAGGAGGGAAAAGCAATAACCAGTTGGGGCAGATGGCACCAAAGTGGTTGCATTAGTCCATGAAACAATAATGCTGAAACAGAATCATCCTCCCTCAAAACGTACATAATCAAGCATTTAATCATTTGCAGAGGAAAATGTATGTTTTTAGAAATAACTGTTCATCATGAAAAACAATACAAAATCAAAGATAATGTAAAGCAGGCTTCACCATGTCAGATTGTATGTCATTACTTGCTAAAAATCATGCCCTGACAAATGCTGAAGAGAGGTTGTGGGCTCTTTTATTTATTAATTAAATGTACACACAAATATATTGTAATTGTAACTATTGAATATTGATGTAGTTTGCAGGAAATTATGTAAGACTACAGGAAGCATTTCTTTCTGATTAACTCTGTATTGATTTTCTAACTGTAGTTAAAAATAACATGAGTTAGTAAAAAGCTAATGACTGAATACCAAAACACAGTGTAAATGTTTGTAATGTTACTTATGCCCCCAACAATGTTAATAATAATGGTGCCTATGTAAAGGTTAAATTACTTAGAGACAAGCTCTTTATTTGTCCTAAGCATCCATTGATACAATGATTTTAAAGCTCCTTTAGGGCCTACATTTCCTTTTTACATTTAACTTATATATAATTCTAATTTTTCTTACCCAGATCTTAGGTTGAATGTAGAAAAGATGGAGTGCTTCTGAAATGCAGTTTTCCTGGGTTTTATTCTCGCTACACCTTTCTAGTCCATGAGGAAGGTGGTCAATGGACTCTCTCAAACAGCACAGTATGGGGCATGGGGGCACTGCAGCTTGAATTTGGCAAGGCTGCCTTGAAAAAGCACAAATGTTTTCTGCCTGTGCAAGATAGGTCATTATTTTTTATCCAGTAATTCTGTGACCACTCCTGATTATATGTGTTTTATATGACTCTTATATACCAGTAAGGTAGCAATTGCAATTGTACTGCAGGCCACAAATTTCATGAAGAATGTTGAACCCTGGAAGGCTTAAAAGAGAAGTAGGAACTGAAAATAAGTTTATAAAACAGATGCTATGTTTTAAAAACCACATCTATTAAAAATGTGGGTGTTGAGAGTAAGGCCAAGCTGACACCATAAGGGTGTTAGAAAGCATTTGAGAGAATCTGTCCACTCCAGTCATGAAATAGGAATAGAAGTGAGAAATCTAAATGGCATCAAGCTAGGTTTAAGATAAATAGAAATAGAAATCTCTTAACTGTGAAAGCTATTCCCGGCTGGTCTGATTGTGCCTAAGAAAAATATGAAATTTTATTCTTTAAAGGCTTAAAATAAGCATTTAGAAGTACGACTATTATGGATTCTTCATTTTTTTTTCACTCAGCACTACCATCAGGCTAGAAAACCCTATGACCTGTATCTGATGATGTCATTCCACTGATGTTTTTGTATTTGCATCATGGTACTCATCTACTAATATGCCATGGGCAACTTGTTAGTCACTTCCACCATGATAAATGGTACTGCCAAACATGGACAACCAGTGCACACTATGCACAAGGGGAGGCAGTGCAATTTATAGTTGCATAACTGGTTGCAGAATTAGTTGTGCCACCAGTTTCAGAAATGGTTGCATGAGCATTTGCAGAACTACTTGTGCAACAGCCAATAACACAAGTGATAGAATATGTAGGGAGCATAAGAAAAAAATGTATTTTTGCTTGTACAAACAAGAAAAAACAAGAACTTATATTTAATTATGTTTTAACTTTTGCATTCTGTGGGTTTTAAGTATATCTTTTTAATTGTTGTAAGCCGCTTTGAGTTCCAATCTGGAGAAAAAGTGGGGTATAAATAAAGATAACAACAACTATTAGTGCACTAGTTTCTTCCCCTAGTGGTACATTCAATTTTGCCCATTGCTTACCCCCCCCCCAAAAAAAACCCACTATGTTTTAAGTTTCGGAGACCAACGCACTGGTACTTTCCCCTTTCCACAGAATGGTCCTTGGCCCTTATCCAAGGGTTATAACAAAATCCATAATTTTGCCCTCAAAATCTGCCCTCAACTTATATATGGGGTTAACTTATACATAAATATATACAGTACACTTTTATCAAACTATCACCACCTAGCAACATTGGTATAACATTACCGAGTGCCAGACTAGAAACCTGTACCACAATCCCCTCACACCAAGTATCAAATAAATCATAAAAAATAAATGGAGAATACAATTAGAGTAATATGTTTTTAACTCAAACCTCATTTGTTTTGATTTTCAGTCCTTTCAAAGAAAGGTTTATGACACTCAATGCTCACCAGCACCACCACAAATCATCAAAATGCAAGACTCTGGTTTGCCCAGTGTAGTTCACCATGAATTTCTCTTATCCACTCCCACTAAAACAAATGGGAGCTGTAATTGCATGAAATTCGTAAGCCTTGGGGTTCTGAACATCAGGCCTACTTTCTGCATGACAGTAACGCATCCAGCATATATCCAACACAGATCACTGTACCAAGGTAAGCAGAATAGTTTCTATGGTTAGAAAAAGATGCACATTATCCCTAATTAATTAATACCTGTCCAATTAATACCTGTCTTTTGTAGATATGTGATGTCTGTCCAGAACATGACCTGGGTAAAAGTTATATGATGACAAAAAAACTGTATATCTTGTCTCTGAACTTTACTTAGAAGTTGTTATTGTTTTCTTTTAATATAAACAATAATATAAACCTAATGATCAACATGTGTGAAGATGACTATTGCCACATGGCAATTTATACCCCTGAAAGCAGAGTGTACTCTGAAAATTTTGTATTTTCACCCATATATCCATTCACTGTGAGTAGCTTGCTAACTACTTCCACAGTTCTTCCTCAAGATTAGGACACTATCCATGCAGAATGCCACATGGAGTTTATCAGGTGTAAATGAATTCCATCTATTTCAGCATTATTTTGGGGAGAAAGAAATTGAGGGTAAAGAAATTTTGTATCTAGAGAACACATACAAAAATTAATACTGATCTAATGCTCCTCAATATTTCTAAACAGAAACAAAATGTGACAAAAGGACTGGTGCAGAGTAGGGATGTAAAGAATATTCATGAATTTTCTTATTCCTGAAAAGATGTCTTGACATGTCAAGACTCCCTGTTGGAAAAATGCTCAACTTCAGTAAGATTGTTCATATTTCAGTGACACCAAAAAAGAACAGCACCTTTCCGGGTTTCATTTGGGTTTTGTGTTTGTTATGGGAAAACACATTAAATGCAAAAATATTTGTTCCACAACTCTGCCCTCCATTTTGCGTAAAAAGACATTTTATATAAAAGCAGTGGTCAGAATCCTACTGTTGCCATACATGCAGGTAACTCAAGGTTCACTAGGTCCTTGTGTCCAGAACCTCCTCCCAGCAGCTGTCAAGACCCCTGAGGCATCGCTTAGGCCATTAAATGGCTAATGGATGGGGAGGGACAAGACTGAAAAATGAGGACTACCTCTCCTCCCCACTAAAGTTTTCTAAATAGAAGAAAGAGAAACATGGTTGCTGTTCCTCTTTCTTCTGTCTAGAGATCTCTAGCAAGGATGGGAGTTATTCCATGCTGTTGACTCCCTTCCTTCCCCTTCCATAAGCCATTTAACAACCACAGCAATGTTTCATAGGCTTTGCGAGCTTCCAGGAAGAAGAAAGATATAGAATAGTACATAAGCCACATTATGCTTGGTGCACACAGTGCAGAATCTTAGCCAATGTTTTCTAAATAAAAATATTTTGGGAAAATCCAATGTTTTTGCACAAATGAAACATTCAGGAAAAAACCACAATGCAAAAAAATAAATAAATTACAAAATGTGCAAAGTTTCTCATAATCTTTCCCAGTGGTAAGAAAAGTTCTGCATTTTTTCTTTTGCACATGTAAGAACGAAATAACTGCAGATTTACTGTCCTACTATAGCTAAATTCACTTCTTGTTTTCTATTCAGCGTGCCAGGAAAAATTCACACATTTGATTTCTTGCCTGACTTGCCTTCTCTGGATTTCTGATAAAGCTTTTCACAGTGAAATTACCTTTTAGTACTTACAGAAGCTTTCTTTTCTAATCAATAACTTAGCCTGTAATTGCAGTGAAATATTTCAGAAAGCACAATCAACCTTTAATAAAACTCCAGTAGTTTAAAGCAAGGCACATATTTACATAATCTACAAAGCTTTGCTAGATGCATTTTCCCCATTTAGAAATTTATAAACAGCAGAGAAAGAAGGGTGGCATGAAAAAGATTAGTACTTCAGGGCTGCAGTATTAATTTTGGTGGCTGGCCTATTAACTTGGAATTCTATCAAAGTTCATCTAAGCCAGATTCAGAAATGAACTCCTAAAGCGGGCCCAAAATAAGAGGGAAGTTTTAGAAACTCTGATGTTCCTTTTCCATCTCCCCTTTCCTCTTCACCACCATCCCCTCAAGCCATTTATACAAACCTCATTCCAAACGAAAACTGCCTCCCCCCTCATTTCCTTTAAAGCAGTAGCAAGAACAGCAGCAGTAAAGGGGCAAAGGTTCACTCCTTCATTGGGCTGGCTCCCAATATGCTAGATGTGCCTTGGAAGAAATACTTCTGTGTACAGCCTGACATTTGTAAGACAGTTCGATGGATAACAAGGATAGAGAAACCTATCATCTCTTTAAGGCAGGAAAAGGGAAGCGGGAGGAGCCGGTGGTGATGTGGACTGACTTTTTGGCTACTGGAGACCAGTAGCTAATTTTTCTGAATTATTTGATTTGGTCCAAAAGAAGTATATCAGGTCTTCTGATGTATTTGCTTTTTTAAGAAGATCTCAGGCTACTGAAATTAATCTGAAGAGAGCCAATCCATCCATATCCTATTTGAAACAAGAGGAACCAGGGGTTTAAGACATTCTGTCTTTGCTTACACAGCTGCCATCTAAGTGACTGTATGTTTTATTAAGCAAGGTAACAAGTAATTAAAGGAACTGGAAGCTAGTCAGGTCAAGAATGGTATGAGCAAAAAATTTTAAGCTACCAACATGATGAGCATAGTCAAGGAGACAAGCACCAGAATTTACCATGTTTAAAAGGAACTACAGTCATCCCTCCACATTTTCAGTACCACAAACCCTCTTGATCCCCCTCTCCTTTTGCTGACCTGATTGGACCCTGGGTGCTCATGCCTTGGCCCCTCTCCCCAAACATTTTGTTTTTTTTCAGTTTTTTCCACTTTTGTGGGGATCTTGTGCCTCTAACCCTAGCAAATGTGGAGGAACAACTGTACTACGCTACATCTAATTATGGTCTTCTTCCATCTACCTTGCTACTAAGTATTACAAGTATTATAAGACAAGGAGCTTTAGGATACAAATCTAAGGGGGAAGCTGAAGATGAGGTGACCTTCACCCTGACCATTGTTGAGACGGGTGACTGTAAAGGAGGAACATTAAATGCAGCATACACACTGAATTTCTGATGATGCTGAATTTTAAAATGTGCATGTTTTGTTCTTAATATTTTACATAATATTTTCAAACAGAGGGGTAAAAATTCTAATTCTTCTTCTTCGTCTTCTTGGTGGTGATAGTGGTATTAGCATGAATATGAATATGCTGTAGTTAATGCTATTTCTCTTTTTCATTCCTCAGTTCATTGATAATTTCACTAAGTTTGAAAATCATATTTATATTGCTGTGCATGAAAACAATTGGCAGCATGTAATTAAACTTCAGTCAATACCTGGGCAGATGCATTGTGCAGCATCAAACCCAGCCAATTTCACAAGATCACCCAAAGGAACATATTTTGTGTTGTGCGTGGTTTCAGCTTCTTTCTCTCTTACTTGCTCGTTCTGGCATTTTGACTGATTAACATGAAATTAATCTTGGCACCTTTTGCTACTTGCAATGCAAAGGATATAAAACAATTACTTGAATTCGGTTGGTATTTTAGTGATATAAATATTGCTTTGTTTCGCTCCCCACCATTTCAAACACAAAGCATTTAAAAAAAACAGTTTGAAAGATGGATGATAATTGAAAGGGAATCAGATAACCGGTGCATAAACACCAGAGAGAGAAAGGCCAAAGATTCCATGTCCATTATAGACCTGTCAATGCTGAAAGCTAAACACACTTGGTGGGGATCCCAGAAGTGCTGAGCAGAATCTGCTTAACTGATGTGCCAAGTTCAACAAGGCAGGTGAAGCAATTCAATAAGGTTATCTTAATACTTTAGGCAGTAAGTCCCAAGGGAAGAGCACAGTAGCCTTGGCAAAAGCAACCTAAGCTTTTTTTTTCTTTTTTACCCCAGCCTTCCCATTGAAAGAGAAAGAAGGAGGCTCCTTAGCTATATTTTCTTCCTCTTTTTTTTTTCTTGGCAAATCTCTGCCACCTCAGCCTCACAGGACTAGGACTAGAGTTCTTAGGTCTCAAGGCTTAGACCCTCTTCTCTGGTCCTCAGATGAGGGTGAGAATCTTGGGGTGGGAAAGAATATCTTTGAAAAGTGTGTGTGAGAGCCTATACTAGATTTTTTTTTAATCGTATGGCAGTCACTGTGCAACCATTGTATTAAGGTTTAAAGCAGTGATATCCAAACTTTGGTCCTCCAAGTGTTTGGAACTTCGGCTCCCAGAAACCCTAGCTACTGGGTTAACAATTGGGAATTTTGGGAGCTGAATTCTAAAACACCTGGAGGACCAAAGGTTGGACACCACTGGCTTAAAGTATCATAGTTCATTCCATCACACCAGAGATTACCCCTCGTAACACCACCCTTGAAAGTCTATTAGGGCATTCCCCCATGACTGTCCCTAGGTCTCAGAATTGTTGCCCAGAAATCTCAGTGCCTCAGATAGTCCTGACCTGGCACTCCTAATCTGGATAACTTCATATCATCTCACATTTCACAGATTGAAACTGGGATACAACTGTGGCCAAGCAACAGCACAGTGTGGACAAGATCACAAAAGTTGTCAGTGAGTAAGAATACATAACCTAGGAGAGGCTGCAGCAGTTTGCCTTTGCCTGAACCTCCTGAGAAGGGCAAGACTCTGCCTCCCCTTCTCCTCTCTTCTGAGTTAATTGGGTGCAAATTCCTTTTTCATTTTGAAGTCAGTTTGCAATAACTGAAATAAGCTGAGGACAAAGGGGAAAAGTGGGAGGACAAGCAAGAAACTGGGACATTTTATAAACAGCTGGAAAAGTGGAATGGCAGAGAATTAACAGGGACTGTCCCAACCAAATTGGAACAGGTGAAGCTTTTTTCTCTGCTTGAGCTGTCCAGTTCTCTAAGAGTTTAAAAAACCCCAAAGCACTCTGAGAACAGCATTTTTTCAGTGTCTGTCATTCTTAACTGGAGTACTTTCTTTCTTCAAATACAAGTATTACTATAATAACAGACTGTGTCTCCCCACCAACACCTTTGATTTACACAAGGCATGTGCTTGTCTGTGTTTGGATTTAAATGCAATAAACATACAAGCTCTTCAGGGATTACTACTGAACCTGAACTAAGCCTGAAACAGCCTTTCCAAACATTAATATTTATATGCAAAGTTTAATCTACTGACAGAACAAGAATAAAAAATGGCAAAGCACCAAGTGTCACTTGGAATATGCACCTGAATCCGAAATAATAGTATTATAAAATCCGTTTCAAATGATCATGTAAGAGATTTATGGGGGCTACCATGAAAGCAAACGCTGGGTTTAGCCACTAACCTTTCCACTTAAGACACATAAAAGAAAAACAGGCTTCTCATTTTTAGTCTGGTTCTTTGAGCATGGCCATCCCTGTAGTTATGTAGATGGTTCTGCACCTCTGCCAAGCCTCACTTTAGAACACTTTATTTTGGATGCCCCATCCTCACTGAACTCACTGAAAGAGATGTAGCTCTTGCCTTCTTGTTTAGTTGTTAGTGAGGAAGTAGACACCATAAGGACATATAGCCAAGCAGGAGGGTGAATTATGTGACTGCACAGGTGACCACTCAACATGGTTTTAAGTAGGCTATTTTTTTTTCACTGTGTTCTTTGTGCCCAGAATAAAAGGAGGTTTGAGAAAGGCTGTGGAAGAAGCAACTGCTTCAATGTGGTGTCATGAGCCTTTTGCCCTCCCACCACAAATGAAGGCAAGTGAAACAGAAATGGGTCTTTAAATGGACATAACTTCACTGACAACAGAAAACCTGCAGCAGGGAAGTTAGGAAAGCTAACCACAAACAACACAGTAAATCAGAGGTTCAGGTACGTTGGAAAAAACTCCCAGAGCATCAAAAGAGAATTCTCCATATATTGTGACACAACTAATTCCCCAAACAGGTATGTGGATGAATTGATTTGGCAGTCAGAGCACACAATGACTGTTCATATCATAGATGTGGTTCAGCTGCCAAGACGAAGGATATTTGCCATCTCAAGATTCCCTCCCATCTGCTGGTTGGAAGAGATGCTTCAGACAAGCCAGTCTTTGTATCACATATGCCTCCAAATGTTTGCTAAAGTCCCAAGTCATAACCCTCCCACAGTGTCCAACACTGTGCTATCAAATGATCACAATATTAGTCAGATCAGGACAGATTCAATCACAGGAAAGCCAAATAAATAGCTCAAAGACATTACCAGTTAGGCAAATCAGGATAAATTAAAAGCCAGACAATCCAATGACTATTAATCAAATGGCCAATCAGCCAAACCATGAAGACCAAACCACGTGCAGCATGAAGAAACAAAAAAGGAAAGGAAAGGAAAGGAAAGGAAAGGAAAGGAAAGGAAAGGAAAGAAGAAAGATAGCAAGCAAAGAAGTATATGCTCAAAAACACAGAATCAGCCCCACCAAAATCCCATTTAAACTACAATACTGGTTGTTGAACCAGATCCATACAGATGGAAAGTGGACAGAAAAGTACTTTACTGCCTAGAAGCAATTTTGCCTTAGAAGGAAGTTAAAACAGCATCTCAAAAGGATGCAAGGTAGCTTCATAATGTCCAGTTTTCCGACAGGCAGGAAGACAACCCAGCTGTCTTCATTCCTTCTGCAGGATAGGAAAATGCACACGAAGAATTAAAACAGCATTCCCATCCCATCAAAAACAAAGATCAGGTAGGACCTGCAGCATGAATCTTAATAAATGTAATCAGAAACAGTATAGGAAAGTTCTAGATGTCAATATCTCCTTCTTTAATGGGGGTGAGAGGGGTGGTACAGTCAAAGACTCTTTCTGGTGGAAAAGAGATGAAGCCTATCGCATACTCTGGGGGAAGGACAGGAAGTATCCAGCAGTTGGTGCTGATTGCTGGCTGCAAGTCTGAAAAATATTTCAGTCATGCAATGCCAACAATGATAACTGTTCCAGGTAATAATGCAATGAGAGTCAAGACAGTGTTTAGAGAACTCTTCTGTCTTGTTTGGATAATCAAACTTCACAGCTGAGATGTTTTTCTTAGCACAATACAAAAGTGCCCAATGGTATGACTTTGTTGCTGGTAAATATCATGCAGTGTGCCTCGACAATGACTTCATCTATAGCTATGACCAATCAAATGTAAACTGTTGTCCTCCCAAATCCAGCTTGTCGTATTGCAGATTGTCCCCTGTTTTCTGACTAACAAGTTTCAGACTACCAAAGGAAAGGCTCCCCCATCGTATAGCTATCAATCTTGAACCTTATGCTTGTTATGCCCTGCTTCCAGAACATGGACTCTGACTCAGAGTCTGAAACAGGGGGCATGCCAGGACCTGCTGTACAGGAAGAGGTTACAATGCCACAAACAGAACAGGGGGCAGTGCCAGCTCCAGCAGAAAGTCCTGCCCCTTCAGACACAGAAGATAACTTACCAGTACCTACCTTTGCTTAGCACAGACAACAAAGAGAGAGCCTATGCCAATCCCAGAGAATATATAACCGCCCACAATTAATAAGACAACAGCTGTGTTAAGTGGCTGACATATATAGCTGCCGCTCTTCCCCTCCTGGAATTGTCAGCGCTTATCTGACCTTCCATCCTGTTGGATATCTTGCTGAACTCTATGCCTGACTTCTGGATTATCCTGACTGACTTTGGACTCACTTTGCCTTAGAATTCTGTTGGACTTTATGTACGACTTTGTACTTACTGCCGAAAAGTGAGTAATGGGCCAGGAGCTAATTTGTTTTGCTTGGGTTATCAGCTGAGCTGCCCTGACTGAGATAGGACCATACTGCTAGTATATTTTATATCAATGAGGTCACTATTTTTCAAATGAAACCATCTTGTTCTGCAAATAGGGTGCCTTGCTTATAAAAACTAATGAAGAAAGGAAGAGATATTTACTCTCACATTTAGGGTAGCTGAACTATTCCTAAACTAGGCCACATCTGTTGTATCAGGGTATGGATTTGTTGTTCCATATTGTTAGCATAGGGAAAATGAGAAGGTAAATGATAATATTATATGGAATTAGAACCACAGCTTCCCATATATTGCATTTATTTGAACAAATAGCCATTCAGTTCTCTCATCTGTCCGCAGTGGTATGATGGAAGTAACTTGTCATTTACCAGTGCTTTCATCACATGATCTCTCACTTTAAGATTGTGACTTTTTTAAAAAAAAAAACCTACACAAATATTCATGTGCCTTTTCATGTACACTTTTTCTGATATCTTTGCACCTAATTCTGCCTAATACAAGACTGTATTGAAATAATTTTCCCTAATACAAAGTGTTTTGTAAATAATGTTAATTATTGTACACATTTTTATGAACATTTTCCTTTGATATATGTTCTTTTGCACAATTTATTTAAAATGGAGAACTGTATCACAAGATTTCAAAAAAATATAAGCACTGGAATTATAACAACAACAACTTGGTTCACACATTGGTTTGGGTTTACCAAAACTATTTCATATTTTTTTCATGTATTTCTATAGAACTGTATCTAAACTTAGCTTGATCACAGGCTTAAAAAGAAGCAAGACGAACATCTAGTTTTGTACTGTATAGTTACCCCATTTCTTATCTCCATCCTTTGAGTCCTAATGTTACCCTAACTTTGGGGGTCCCTGGGGGGACACCTCACTGTGCTCCACTTGATGGGGAATGGAAATTAGCCAGAGCACAAGTTATAGCACTGCAAGAGGCAGGGTAACCTAGCAAGGTCTTTTTACCCAGTTTTTATGGGGTCAGGCCAAGCCAAAAACCAAACAAAATGTCTAATAAATGATTTTATTAAATGTAAGTCTCACGCACCAACGCACTCTTGCACACACGCACCTAAGAGCTATTAAAAATAAAAAGAAAGGAAATTAGACAGAGGGAGTATTGAAGGGGTGTTGTTGGGGTAATACTGCACCTTGTCCTGAAGCCTGGGTCTGAGAAAGCAGCCAAGAAGTGGGACTCAGCATGGAGAGGGCTGAGGGGATTGCTCAACTAACGGAGCGACAGTCGGGTGGGGTGACTGGGAGCGATCCAAAGAACCACTCAAAAGCCAGGACTATTTATAGGGGAAAAAGTACCTGGAAGACTAATCCTTTCTCAGGGAGAACAATGGGAGTTGCAGTGAACACAAAGCTTCACACTGGTAATTTCCTTTGAGTGATAGGATTATTGGGTGTTGCCAAAGTCTCCGGATTTTTGGAGGTGTTGTGGTGTGAATTCTGGTCCCCGCCTGATGGAATATTTGCTCAACTTGAGACACGCACGTTAATCCTCTCAAGTCAGCGTCTCGGGGCTGAGGACATGTTGTTTATTGTGGGTTTGTTTTTCTGGAGGTTTTCCTGGGGCTACATGATAGGAATTTTACTGGTCTGACCCTGTTGTTGGTCTTTCGGCCGTGCCTGCCTACATGCCCTTTCGGGGGACCTCTCTGGCATACAGAGCTATATTTTAATATTAAAAATTGTAGACTCCGGGATAGGGCTTCTCTCTCGCAGTAACACTACTAAGTATAATGACGTTGGCAGCTAAAGAAGTTACAGTCAAGGCAGTTTCACACAGCAAAGCAGGGGGAAAGTAAAGTGTTTTTTTCCCCCAACAAGCTGGAAATGGTCCCACACAAACAAATTAACAAACCACTTGCTTCTATCTTGATTTATCACACTCATCAATTATATAACTTTTATTCATGCCTTAGGGCTGTTCTGTACTCACAACTTGTTGGACCATTCTCCCAGTGAATCTATTTGCCAGAGATGAAGCATAATTTAATCACTTATTTCAATTTACCACCAGGAAGCCACATCTATCACAATCATATCCAGCAGCATCTCTTCCAAGTACAAAGTATGTCATTTTATCTCACTTTTAAATACTCATTTACCTAGTGCCAACATGATATAACAGAGTGGGCCATCTTTCCCTCCTTTTTCCAATTTGTCCTCTATTACTTCACAACAGTGGTTTTCAATTTTTTATCTTCATAGATAAAAGAACAAAATGTCTGAAGATGAATAGTTCAGTCTGCCCCAAGTATAATGGACAGCTTATCCAGACGATCAGTTCCAAGCAGGCATTTATGGTGCTTTGTCTCTTGCAGGGCTGAACCATAAGGCCTGCACTGAAATGAAATTTCATACCAGTCTACCACTACTGAGGTGGGGAATGTGACACTGTTATGGTTCACTCTCATTCTAGGTTTTTACAGAAAGGACAGATAAAGAGGAGATACTTAGCACACAGACAGGGGACTTGGAAACTTATAATATTTAACAAAGTCGACACAAATATCTTATGAGAAATGTTGTAGATACTGTTGTTGAAACACGGAAGTTGTTCCAAAGCACACGACTGTGTTAGTATCCCATGGTATAGTGCAATAGTATATTATAATGCACTTGATAACTGAAGGATCCTTAGAGCTGTAATCCAAAACAGCAACATTTCCATGTTTTATAGAAACATAAACCAAAAAGAAGCCTACCACTCGAAGTGTGGCACCCAAACATCACCACTTCCTTGCCTCACTAAAAAAACCTCCCAGAATGTAATCAAACACCTATAGTGTTTCTTTCTCTGACTGGGACATCAAGGAACATTGCTTTACGAAACAAAGAGTATTTCCCCAGACAGAATATAGGAAAATACGACTGTCTACTGGAAAGTTCCTCCTTCCCAGGAAAAAAAAAGTGAGGTTTGTTAATATCTTTCTCTAAGCTTAGAAAGTGTGACTATCTAAAGGTTACCAGTTGGTTTTCATGGCTGAGTAGTGATTCGAACTCTAGTTTCCTGACGTCCCAGTCCAGCACTCCCATCACCACACCATGCTGGCTCTCTAAAAGTGAAGTAGTACATGCTTACTGGGATGTTTATACGCTAAGGACTTCACAATAGCATTTGGAGCTCTCACTATTGTCAATTCACAATGCCATGGGATAGGCAACCTGGTTTCCCTCATCACTACATATCCCATCAGCCTCAGCAAGCATGGTCAGTGATCAAGAGTTATGGGTGTTATCCTCCAAAACACTGGCAGCAGAACTGTTTACCTACCTCTGGTGGCACGGCATTGTCCTTATTGAATAAGAGTACAGTGGCTATTAGCATAATATTCCAGCAGTGAATTTAGGTGGCTGCTTTATGCCTTCATTTAGATATCAAAGACTGAGAAATATAACAGGGTACAATATGACACCACCAGTTTTCTGGTTGTATTATAAGTCCAATCTCACATTTGTACAGTGAGCTACACATGTTAGCTTCTTTGTGAAGGGACAAACCACACTCCATCATCATTTTAGTTTTCTTAGAAAGTGTTCCTAGCACTTTATGGAGCACACCAACTTCATTAGTCTCAAGAGAATCAGACAGCCTTGATAACAAGTTTCATTTTCTGTAATAATGCAAATTGGTAATGTTAAAATATCTGCTCAAGCATGTAACATTTTCCTACATAACTGTTAATAGCCTACTTATTTCAAGGACTACTACTGACTGCTATATGTCTTTCAGCAACTTGGCACCCTCCAGATGTGTTGGACTACAACTGTTATAACCCACAGCCAATGTTCAACTTCGCTGGCAGCAGTGAAAGTAGCAGTGGACACTAGCTTAACTGTCTATTTCAGAAGGTCTTCTCACTGGGATGTGTGCATTACTACTACTACTGCTACTACTACTACTACTATTACTTGTGGCCTTTTAAAAACTGATTTAAATTAAATGTTATTAATATGATTGCTATATAACATCTGTATTATCTATTGCTTTAACTGTGCTTTGTTTTTACTCAAATTTTTAGCCACCCTAGGTCTCAAATTGGCATAAAGGTGACATATAAATTAATTACATAGAATAAATAAGTAAATAATAATTTGGGGAGGCTGTGCTATGCAAAATCTTTCACTGGGAGCTTTACAGTTTAATGCAGTTTGTAATGCTTTATGAAAGCAAAATAATGAGCAGGAATGAGTGATGTGGTACATTCAATTTGATTAAGTAAATATATAAGAACTGGTACCTCTAGTATGAAACATAATATATATTTTACAGTGTGCCACTGATCTCAGTGTGCTCAGAATCAAGGCATTCTTTGGTAGGAAACAGGTGAGTGGTTGTATGGCAAGAAGATACGAAGAAGATAGACTGCAGAATTAAAGTCTCAGGGAGCAAGAGAAAGGACTGATAAACCAACAAATAGAATGAATGAGATGAGGTATTTAACATCAGCCATCCAATACTTCTCTTTGCCTTGACCACATGCCTCATTTTCCTTTTAGTAGAGGAGTTTATCTCCTGGGTCCCTCTAAGCCTATCTCTGATTAGTACCTCCTAATTCTTAAAGGTAAGTAAGGTTTTCAGTGAGCTACTGGGTTAACCTTCTAACTCAGCTCAAGATGAGACATCTGTCTTTCCGTCTTAGGATCTTTATGGCCTCCTTGCTCCCCACCCTCGCTGGCATACATCCTTGAGAGGCTTTAACTAAGCCAAGTGCTTGGATCTCATCCACTAATGAAATCAGGAAGTAAGCAGGCAAGGGTGTTTGGGTGAATCCCACCCTTCCGACTAATTTCCCCCCATTTTTCCTATAAAATGGGTTATATATACCTGCAGGTGACTGGTAGTCATCAACAAACAAAATGCATGGCTTTGAAAGTACCTTCCTGTTTGTTACAAATATATTCAATAAAAATGAATAGTACTCTTTACAGGAGAAGGAATAACATTCTGATATAGTTCACATGACACTCAAAAGGGTTAAGAGCCCTTTTAGCATCCAGTGACAGATGATTCGTCTAAAATAGGCAGAACTTGTCACAAGTGAGCAAAGGAGACTGGTTTGTAGATGAGACAACAATGTGCTATACTAATAAAGTCAGTCCTTGCTGCTTCTTAATAATGAGCTGTCAGAGAGTAGCCTTACAGAGTTTGCTTAGACGTCAGACTTCCTCATCTCCAAAGGCATCTAATATGAGAGTCATTCCACTGGGATGTTTTGATTCCATTGCTTGTAAAATGGAATTTGGTGTTATATGTAGTACAAGACAGCTCTAGAATCCTTAAAAATAATTTTGTGCTAGAAAAGAATGTAGAGGAAGCTACTTTGCAGACAAACAAAATCACACCACTGCATCATGTAACTAGATTATTATTTATCAAGAGCAAATTTCCAACCTATCTGATACCCTTTCTCTTCTTCCCCTTGCCCCAGGGCATAACACATTGCTGTGCAGCATATTGCCTTATGAATCTTCTTCAAGTACCCAATTATCCTGGTGCACCAGACTTGTCATTATCATGACAGCTGTGTGCGGCTTACAGTACATGTTGTCAGAGGTGAAAGATTGTTCACCAGCATCCTCATATCCCTCACTGAATTTCCATTACAATGTAGAGAAGTGAAGGAAGGACACAGAAAGGAAGCACAAGCTAAGAGAAACTGTCACACACATACACTCAGGAGAGCATTTGAAAAGTCAATTAAGTTAAATGCCACTTAGAAGAAGTGACAGTGGAGATTTTCTTTTATGAGCAAGAATTTCTGAAGTAAATTCATTCCTATCAAACTGAAATATGCTTACTTGGGAGTAAGCCAACTGTATTAGTTGGGGTCATTCCAAATGTGTCCCAGATTCAGCAACTTTGAATTATAGTTTTGGGAGAAAGGTATGAAAATAAGATGGATGGATGGATGGATGGATGGATGGATGGATGGATGGATGGATGGGTAGGTAGGTAGGTAGACAGACAGACAGACAGACAGACAGACAGACAGACAGACAGACAGACAGACAGAGCAGAGTTGTAATGGAAGCAATCTTGGGGGGAAAAAGCCATAGGAGAAGTAAATCCCAACATTAAAAACCAATCAAAGCAATCAGAAGCATTCTGCATCACCTACAAGATATTATTTCAGAATGAAAGGAGAATAAGCCAGGTAAAAATACTAACAAGAGCAACAATGGCAAAATCCATCTACTGATGGAACAGTACCCACCTGCCCAGCAGATTCCATTACTCTCCCTCCCACATCTGCTCTCAGGCCACCTGTTGGGGGAACATGAAGACTGAAGACAGGGAGGAGAAGACAGGAACGGTCCACTGTGTGGATCACTGCCTGTTCTCACAACATTAAACACAGCTTAATGCTGCTGCTGATGGTAATGATGATGATAATAGCAATGAAAATAATAATGATTAAGTTGTTGGTGGCGATGACGATGATGACTGATTTGCTCCTGGATCAGAAACTTCTATCATTTTCTATTTATAATTAAATTAAACACGGAAAGAAAAGAAGGTCAAAAGAATGTAAAGCTGCAGATGTTACAATGAAGAAATGACACAACATATTTTACTTTCTTTTTACTTGTTCCCAAGTTAACAACCAGGGTTTCAATCCAGTTAGAACACCTCCTATTAAAGCTGCATTAAATTAATGGGGCTTGTATATGTCCTTCTGAATATTTAAATGTAATTATGATAGCAGATGCTCTGAGTGCCACTAGATTGCACCCAACCACAAGATGCATCCTCTCTAAGCTTTTAATAGTAGAACTGTTTTGTCTATCCATATCATATCCATTCATTTGATTACTGATCACTTTGCTAACTAGAAGAAAAAGAGAAGGAATGGATCTCAAAATTTTTTTAATATTACTAACAGACAACGAGAAGTGGTTTGGCTTGCACATTAATATGAACCAACCAAACTTGCATATCCCAATGAAGTATGGTTTTCATGTTGTTGTTGTCGTTGTCATGTGCTTTCAAGTCATTTCTGACTTATGGTGACCCCCCAAGGTGAACCTATCATGCGTTTTTCTGGGGCTGAGAGTTTGTGATGTACTTAAAGTCACCCAGTGGGTTTCCATGGCCAAGTGGAGAATCGAACCCTGGTCTCCAGGGTTGTAGTCCAATGTTCAGGACACTATACCACACTGACTCTCATGGTTTTCATACTTCTTATTTTGCAATGCAGTTCTCTGATCAAAAAGTTTTTGCAAAAATGTGTACAGCAAGGAAAGTACACACAAATATGAGCAGATACGAGAATGTAGCATAAAAAGGCATACATGAAACAAATAAGATATAAAACTTTTTGGACATTTTTATGCAAAAAAAGAAGAAAACGTGAACATTATAAATGATAAAAACAGACAGTTTCGGCATCCTTATTCAAAGAAAAAGTCTAGTGTGTGAGGCACTTAAAGTCACCCAATGGATTTCCATAACTGAGTGAGGAACTGAACCCCTGGTGTTCAGAGTCATAGTCTAGTGCTCAAGATACAACACCACACTGGCTCTCACAGTTTTCATACTTCTCCTTATTTTGCAATACAGCTCTCTGATCAAAAAGTGTTATTATATTGCAGAAAACAATATAGCATACTCATAAAACAAACAGTTGAATTGCTAACTAAAAAAGAATGTTATCTCCTTTATCACTCACCAAGTATTTTGGTCTTTATAGCAGAAGACTATGGATTTCTACACATTTTATACAACTGTAACAATTTTTGTAATAAAAAAGAAAAATTATGATTTAACAGTAGGTTGGTTTGTTCTTTTTACTGACGTTATCAGTGCTCTTTCTTCTAGTGTTTATAGAAAAGAAATAGAAAATCTTTTAAAAAGAAAATGAAAGGTATATTCAGTTTTAGTGCATATTTGGCTATATATTGCTGAGTTCAAACATAAAATGCAAAGTAGAACATCTTGTGCAGTAAAAAAGCTATCATAAATTTCTGTAGTAATTTAAAGTGCTCTTTTGGTGATTTCCTTCATATTTATATAGTTCGTATGTGGCTTTGCATGTGTAGTGCTTACAGGCTGATGGATATGCCATTGTTTTCAGAAACTGCCTTTTCCATCCTAGCACCCTCTTGTTGGGTACAGCTCACAGTTCAATCCTCTACATCATGACAGCAATCTATATACCAGGGGTGGAACAGTCATGCAACCCTCTAGATGTTGTTGAACTGAAGCTTCCAGCATTCCTTACTTGTGTTGGCTAGGGCGACTGGGAGTCTTATTCTAAAAATATATCCGTGGCTGCATGATTCCCACACAAGCTGTATACTATACCTGATGGCTTTCACTACATGGGAAACTTCCTACAACACTCTTGTCACCAACAGGAGGTTGGCTTCAGCATTCTAACCCCTCTTCAGAAAAAAGAAACCAATTAGAATGGTCTATCCCGATTTGTTTTATATTCCAGAACAGTTTGAATTTTTATTTTATTTAATTTTAGGACATGAACTGAGGTTTGGGTGGCCTGGTTATTTAGGGTATGATAAAGCTAAAATGAATGTACATTTTAATAACCATTTTGTGAGACATGCCTTGTTAAGAATGTGGAATAGATACTAACCATGGTTATGCCCTAAGATGCCTTTGTGGGTCTCACTGCAAGATGCCTTCTATAGGAAAGAGACAACCAATAAAGGAAAAGTGGGCAATTTACCAAGATCTTTTGGAATTTAATCAAGAACAATATAGAACTGCGCCAAATGAAGAATTACTGATAGAGGATTACAGTGTTCAATAATACTCTTATAGACAAATGTTTGAATGATTCAAAATGGATAAAAAATTGTGTGATTTTGAGTTGATTCAGAATTTGAGAAGCAGTTTAGTGAAGATGATGGATATTTGACTGGGAAAATGTACAATTTTTTGTTTAAAATAGAGATGGAAAAGGAACAGATTAAAGATCATACAATAAAGTGGGCACAAAATTTTATATACAATAGACAGTTGGAACAATGGGAGAAAATGTGATCAAACGGAATGAAATTTACATTATGTTATGATCTGACGAATGTTTACATCAACAAAATTATCCAAAATGCATAAAGATGTTTCCAATGTATGTCGGAAACATGGGCAACAGGTAAGATTTTTTTATTATATGTGGTGGACCTGTGGACAGCCAAAAATAAGTAAGTAAGTAAGTAAGTAAGTAAGTAAGTAAATAAATCTGGAATTAAATACATGGTATGATGAAAAAAAATGTGAAAATTAGTGTTTAATTGAAATCTGAACTGTACCTGATGGGACTGTTGGATGATCAACTGGAAAAGATATTAGAAAATGATGACTATGATATATGACCACTGCAGCAAGATTACTGTATGTGCAGAAGTAGAAAAATACAGCAATATCAAGAAGTGAGGACTGGCTGCTGAAATTGACAGTCTTAGCTGAAATGGACAAATTAACAACACTGATCAGACAAAAGTCATTGGTGACAGTTTTGAAACTTTTAATTGGCTTTTTGCAAGGAAAAGAGGATACCATATTAACTGTGGGTTTTGATAATTAGTAGACTTGGTAAAACAGTAGAGTTGTATGAATGGTAACAGAGAGCTTATTTTATACAGTTATGTCTAATCATTGTTATGAAAGTTGAAAGTCCAATGTAAATTCCTTTTTCATTATTCTTTACTGTTCTTGTCTTTTTAACATTTTTCTTGTTTTTCTTTGTATATCTTTGCATCTTTCATTGTATTGGAAATGTTTAATACAAAGGAATTTTTAATTTATTTTATTTCACAGGTTTTTAAAATCAATAGAACAGGGTTTGAAGAGTATATTTTTATTCTGCTACTTGTTTTAATATTTAATGTGCAAGATCCTGATTTTTTTTTTTCTGAATGTTGTTCATTGTTGCTGAGAAAATAGTGTAGAAAAGCAACTAAAAAGCTATCCAGTGAAACAACACTGTCCTCCGGAAGAAAATACAAACAAACATATAATAAGTATTAAAACCATTTAAAATTCATTTGTTCTTGTTTTGTTGTTGTGTGCCTTCAAGTAGATTCTGACTAACAGCAATCCATGGGATTTTCTTGGCAACGTTTGTTCAGAGAGAGTTTGCCTTTGCCTTCCTCTGAGGCTGAGAGGGTGTGGTTTGCCCAAGGTTACCCAGTGCTTTTCCATGTTTGAGTGGGGATTTGAGCCCTGGGCCCTTTTCACATGTGGGGGGGGGGAACAGGCGAAAACGCCCAAAAACGGAGCTTACCTCCAGCTGGGTAAGTCCGTCGCCACGTGGAGCAGCGCGAGCTCGCTGCTCCACACTCCTCCGGCGTCGCAGATGGCAGCTTCCGGTTGGTGGAGGCTCTCCACCAACCGGAGAAGCTCGCCAGCCAGAAGCCCGCCCCCGGCAGATCTGCAGGTACGCACTTGCGCACGTCTGCAAATCCACTTTAGAGCCGGGCGACGGAGCGGCACGGGGCTGCGCACTCCATGCTTTTTAAAAACCTCTAAAAAGAGGTTTTTAAAAAACACGCAGCCCGGCTAGTTCCGGCCGCTCCTGAGTGGATTCTGGTGTGGAACTATGAAAGTAGTCCACGCCAGTCCACTCTACGGTGTAGACGACCTCCGTGAGAGGTCGCTCTACACCGTCCCCCCCCCCCACATGTGAAAAGGGCCCTGGTCTCCACAAGACAGGATATAAAAAACCAGAGCAAAATAACACTCCATTACAAGTCCATTGCAGTCAATTCTGGAAAGCTTATTGGAATGGGAAAGTTTTCACTTGCCAGCAGAAGTAAGGAGGGAGTCATCCCAGTCTCTCTGAGGAGGGAGTTCCAAAGTCTGGGAGCAGTCACCAGGTAGTCCTGCCCCTTTTATCTATTAATCCTACCTGGGAAAGGGGTGGGACTGAGAAGTACCTCCCCCAGAGATCTTATCCCTCAGGCAGGGAGTTACAATCCTTCAGATACCCTGGATCCAAGCCATACAGGGCTTTATAGGTCTTAACCAGCAGTTTGAATTATGCTTGTAAATGGACTGGGAGTCAGTAAAACTGTTTCAACAAGGGAATTGTGTACTCCTTGTGGCTAGCTTCACTTAACAATCTGGCTGCAGCTCATTAGGCCAAGTGAGGTTTTGAAGCAATTTTCAAAGTCAGTCTCACATAGGCCCTTTCCAGATGTGGGGGAGGAGCCATGCGAAAACGCTACTCACCGGACTTCTTCAGTGTCTGGGCGAATCTGTCGGGATGAAGAGCAGTGCGAGCTTGTCGCTCTGCACTGCTCCAGCATCCAAAATGGTGGCTTCCGGTTGGTGGAGGCTCTCCACCAATCGGAGAAGCTCGCCAGCCTAAAGCCCGCCCCCGGCAGATCTGCAGGCATGCACTAGTGCGCGCCTGCAAATCTGCACTGGAGCGCAGTGACAGAGCTACACGGAGTTGCGCGCTCCGTGCTTTTTAAAAACCTCTAAAAAGAGGTTTTTAAAAAGCACGCTGCGCAACCAGTTCCGGTCGCTTCGGAGCAGACTGAGGTGTGGAACTACAAAAAGTAGTCCGCCCCAGTCCACTCTACGGTGCAGAAGACCTCCGTCGGAGGTCGCTCTGCACCTTTTCAATTGCCCCGTGTGGAAAGGGCCATAGAGTGCATTATGGTAATCCAAATGGTATTTGATCAAGGCATGTGTCATCATGGCCAGATCAGTCATCTCCAGGAATGGGCACATTTATTGCACTAACTGCAACTGTGCAAACGCACTCCTGGTCACTGCTGAAACCTCGGTTTCTAAGCTTAAGGCTCAGGACAGGAAAACACCCGAACTGCAAACCTGCATCTTCAGGGGAAGAGTAACCTCATCCAGCCCAGGCTTAAACTCTGTACCCAGATCTGCCTTTTGACTGACCAGGAGCACCTCTTTCTTGTTGGGATTATGCTTCAATTTGTTTGCTTTCATCCAATCCATGTTATAGGTGCCAGGCACCAGTTTAGCATGGGAAATAGCTTCCCTGGAATTAGGGAATTAGCTGAGGCAACTCCACCATGACCCTTGAGAGCACCCTAGCTCATTCAGTAAGAGAGATTGTTGTGCAGCAGAGTGAGCAGTATACCAACAGAACTTCTAAATCTACCCAACCACCTACTTTCAAATGCACAGGGAGAAGGCACCTGGTAAGGTATATGGATTCCCAACAGATCATGGGCAACTGTTCCTCTTGCATCCTGGTATCATCTGCTGCTGTATGGAGAACCCCAATAAATACTGCTGAGAGAGATTGACACTCCCAGCCCCATCTGACCAGATCCCTGTGATATAAAACAGGTTGGTATGCTCATCCAGGACCAAGTCCTGAATGGCAGCTGTTTTTCCATGCACTGACCTGGCATTAAGCAGCAGTGTTTTTATCTAGGGGGACTGTTGCCTCTGCTATCTAGAATATTTGGACTGGGAGATGGTTTGGAGGCAACCAACACCCTATTATGAACTGTACCCCCAAGGTAATGCAAGTATGTACCACCTTCTACCTTGTACAACTTTGATACATGTCCCCTGAGCAACATTATCTCCTCTTCCCCATTGACAACATGTTTCCACCACCAAAGGCCAGCAGCTTATCCCAGCAGGACAATGTCAGTAAGGAGGCAAATCTCTTCTTCTCTCTAAAGCAGCAACAAAAGAGGCCCTTACCTTAGTGGCACCTTCAAAGGGGCACACCCTCCATTAATGTCTCTCCTTTCATAGCTGACCTCAGCTAGCTGGTGAAACCTGTTCTAAATGTCTGGCTTGGGCCTCAGTCCTGCTAAGAGGCACTCAGAAGCAGTTGAAGGAGTCCCAAAGTGAAGGAAAGTAAACAGCAAACTGGCAAGCACCTGCATCTTCACTCATGTAAGTTGTAAATATCATTCCTCCCGCCCAATTTATTGTTCTGACTTTGTGTAGTATATCACCCATTTTATATCTCTAATAAATCACTGTGACTAAACAACAATTAAACACACTCCAGGACCCCTTCTGGCATTCACTAAACATATGCTAAGCATATTCTTCTGAACTAGAAGATCTTTTAAAAGTTGACAGAGATAGATGATCAAAGATAAAAAATTTAAGTGATACAAAGCTGACTTGCACTTCTTGACCTGCCTGGGGAAGTAATGGGATGTTAGGTCATGACTTGCGTTCACCATTTTGGCCATTCCAGGCAGCTTCCAGTAAAAGAGTCTCTAGAACTGCTTGAATTATGAATGGAACCTATGAGGATCTTTACTTAACTCCAGAAATTTCAGCCCTTGACTTCCTCCAGTTTTGGCCAAAACAAGTGTGGGGACCTCCTCTGCCCTCCTCCTTCCCATGTAAAAGCAGCACATACAGCAGACTGACAGATACAAACTAGGGGCAAAAATGTTGGTGGCACAACATGAAGGCATGTGCGCATACACACATGCACACACGGACACACTTTATTGAAAACTCATTTATCTTCACCAAAGAAAGGGGACAAAACTTTTAATAAATCCATTGTTTATCTTAATTAGAAAACAATGTGTAAAAGAATGTACATGGATGGAACTATTTGCACTGAACAACTTTATGGTAACGTGGAATCTTTGGAAGAATCAAACCTCCTAGAAGGGGCAGGACAAGTAAAGAATACAACAAAATGAGCAACACAGTGCCCCACAGTTTCCCACAAGGAAGACCACAGTGAACTTTGCCAAAGTGCTGTCCCAAAGTCACTCATAACTTGTGGTGCTAATTCTCACTATAGAAACACTGGAAGATCACGGTCTGATTTTCTGCTCGGTCATGGAAACTCACTGAGCAACACTGAGCAAGTCACACTCTCTCAACTTTAGAGGAATGCAATGCCAAGCTTCCGCTAAAAAACTCTTGCCAAGAAAATCCTGTGAAAGGGTTGCTATGAGTCCAAATCAACTTGAATGTACAGAACAACAACATGACCACAATTCAACTTTATGTGTGTGTTTGTGTTTAGAGAAATCAGACTGTATTACATATTTTTCAGTCTGTCTTAAAATATATGAGAGACTGGTTTTATATGTTGTATTTATGATTGAGTTCTTTTTTAATAAACCTGGAGAAAATCTCTCTAATGTGCTTACAGGCCAGCAACAGATGAGGAAAATTGATAGGCACTATTTTCTAAGTCATCTCAGGTGGCAGCAAATACATTGCTTGTGTAAAGAGGCTGTTAGAGGCTTTCAAAATCATTTATTAGCCTGCACAATGCCAGAACCATATAAATTATGGTTCTACTGGGAATGTCAAATGTTCAGATTGATTATATATTCTACCAGTTCAACTCTACTCTTTTTGCTGACTTTCATTTCCTTTTCTTGTGATGTATAGTGTAGTAATATATACTGATTTTTATAATTATTTTTGTCTGATTATTGAGTATAAATTCAAAGTTTCTCTCCCTCTTGCCCCCACCCCATGTAATTATTTATCTTTAGTAATCAGGAAAAATATAATTATAAAAATCACAATATATTAGTGTGCATACACACACACGTTAGACAAAGAACATTCTAGGGAATAATATACGCAGGTTACTCTGCCTATATCATCTAATGTATCACAACCATCTCACAGAAGTTACATAGCCACAGGCCTATTTATTGTGAGTAAACATATTTTGGAGGCTGAGATGTAAAACAAAACAACACGTGCACTGCAAACCTAGGTTCATACTAGGTTTTCTTCCTTTGAGCTGCTTCCCAAAGTCCTAACTGGATATTCAAAGCTGGATGGAAGTTTGCTTGCCTGCTCTCTCTCTCTCTCTCTCTCTCTCCCCCCTCTCTCTGTGTTGTCTCACTTTCAATTCCTTTTTCGCTGCAGGACAATGTGTCAGGTAAACATACTCTCTGAAAACAATTAGCTAGCTGCCATATTTAAGGACTCATTTCTTTGACTCTTCCAAAAAACATTGCTATGTACAGAAAGCATCCAATTATCCCAGAGAGTTCATATCTTTAAAAAACTGGTATTCCAAAGAAAGTAGTAGGAAAAAAAATATTTATAAGTCAGCATATTCGAAACAACATAAAATCAAAACAAAGCTTGCGACCATTTCAACCTGGCCATTCATAACTCTTTTTTCTCCCCTGAATAAAGTCTCACTTTGTTGCACACAACCCTCTTGCAAGTATATATACTTAGGACTGCCCACCTGGAAGAAATTGCATTTGATAGTAAAAATGTATTTACAACAACAGGAGTAAGTTTTGAGAAGAATTTTTTAATTATTATTTTATTTTTTCCACATTTGTAGCCAACAGTTCAAAATAATTTTAATGTGAAAACAACATCAGGACTGTATCTCTAGGCTTGGAAGAGAAGAAGGAGAGGAAAAAACACAATTTCTCTCTATTAGATTAATTACACCCAACAAATGGCAAAACAAATTGTGACATGAACTTTACATAGCCCAATTGCTTTTCAGTCACGGGCTGGGGCAAAGTGTCATTTGCTTATTTGTTTCACACTAACAGTTGGACACACTTTTCCATGGTAAGCTGCCTTCCTAATAAATGATGTTTGACAGCATAATTTACAAACCTTCCCTGGAAACAAAACCGAGGCAATATAGAAATAAACAAAATTGATCTTACTCTTAGCAAGGTGGAAATAATAATGCCTTGCATGCCTAAACTTTATAGATACATCCACTGTGCTCATCGAGCAATAAGTAGACAGTTCATATTTCTTCTAAAACATTTCAGAAGCTAACAAAATCTTGCCGTTGAACTTGTAGATCACTACGCTTGGATCAGATGAAGGTTCCAAATTAAACTGTATATTAAAAATATATTGTGAATATAAAATTTAAAAAATTGTGAAATAAATTGTGAATTTTAACAGTGAATTTTAAATATGCATTGACTGTTTTTAGGTCTTTGTATTATTCTTTTAAGATGATATTATGCATTTTAACTGTTGTTTTTAATTGATGTTCTATTTTTAACTGATACCTGTTATGTGTTAACCTGTTGTTGTTCCCTGACTTGATCCATGGGGATTTTCTCACATTAGTTTCTCATGGTGTCATGAGAACCACATTCAACCACAGTCAGGAAACTGATGAATTCCCATTTCATCCCTGGTTGGCTTTATAGTTGGCTGCTTCCTTGATAAAACATTTGAGATGAATCCCAGCAATGAATAGCAAATTAGGTTTGTCTATGTGAATTTGCAAATCAGGGCAAACAAAGCTAATTCACAGAGCAGGTATTACTTTCAGCATAAGCATTGCCCTCCTTCTGAACAAGCTTATATCACTTTTAGTGAAATCATTATGTACCCAAATCAGATTGGCTGATTAAAGGGCCTCTTTAAAAAAATAGTGCCAAGCTATAAACCCTCCCATTTTTCAAAACCAAATTACTGAAAGATGACCTTTCAAAGCTCACCAATGATGGGTATTTCACATTGAGAAAGGAATGTCCATGAAACTCATCACTTACAAGCCTAACTCAGACTTTTTATAGGCTTGCTTGAGGGTAAAGAAGTCTCAGGGTTCTACTATTTTCCCTAATCCTTTTTTTAGTTAGTTAGGATCCAATTTCTGCAAATGCATACGTAATTGTAAAGTTTATTAGTAAATCTTTTATGTTTTGGAACCTGAAATTGCCTGCCTTGTTTTGCCTTCAAGTCAGCCTCCACTTCAGAAAGCCACATAGAGATTGGGACATGCTTTTTCTGCAACTCCGCTAAAAGAAGGCTAATTCCTCACAGCTTTAGCTTTCATAGAATTTCCCGAAAGGGCTAACACCATGGGAAACTCTAACTCCCAACAAAAGCAACATAATATAGTAAAAAAAAATGTATGCAAAGAAGCCATGAACATAAATCTTCCCCCAATGTCATTGTAGTGAAGAGACTGCTAAGCACACATGTACATATGTACACATAGAGAAACAACCATAGATTCTACCCTAACATCCTCAAGACTTTTAAGCAAAAATAGGTAGATTCAGAAGATTCATTGTTCAATAAGACCACTCTTTCAAATGAATCAACCAAATTCAACATAACAATGGATCTGTAAGCAGGGCACTTGTATAAAACAGTTAAATAAACCTGATTTGCTCAAATAAAAAAGCAAATATGAAAAAAACCCCACTGTGCCAAAGTGAACACCTTTGCTTCCCTCCTTGTTTTTCCACTTGCATTTGAAGTTTATTCAGCTGAGTGGCAACACTCTAATCAACCCTTTTCATATGCTACACCTCAGGGGTATAACCATTAATTAATATAATTTTTTTTTTTTACATATGGATGGCCATATGCTTTATCAGCATATCCATATGCTTTTCCTTTGGCTGTGCCTCAGCATATTTTGTAGTGCTTCTTTTTAACGGCAAGAATATATTATTATTCATCCCACAAAAACATTACCAAAAAAAAAGCCCCACCACAATCCTCACACGACTTAAAAAATTGTTTGCATAGTTTTGTAACTTCTTTGATCGTTTTAATATTCACAAAGCACAGCATAGCATTTTGAGCATAAAGTACGAGCATTGGGAGTGAATGGAGTCTCTAAAATTTGCTTTAGAAATAAACCTGAACAGGCTTATCCCAAAATGTCCTGCTGCATGTGACAAAGGATGAGACAGTGCATCTTCTCCATTGCCCAATTCCATATACAAAAGCTGACCAGACTGATGATTGCTCTTGATTCAACACTGACAACAGGATAACATTCTCCACAGCACTTAAGGGCAGTAGGGAAGCTTAGGAAATACAGAATAGATCACATGGTACATGCTACACTATGTATTCCATCTGCTACTTGAGATGGTGGCCTCATTCTGCCTAAAGATAAGCCAGCTGTAAATCTGAGTAAACTGATTACATGTCTTGATGCCCACAGTGTTTCCAAACATGTATTTGGATTCTACATGAGCTCTAAATGAACTGCACACTGGCACCTGTGGTACCAAAGAGCTCACCTTCCTGACCATGCTTATACCTTCCTCTTCTTCTGGATGGCACCATCTTGGTTGCAAAGCAGAGGTAAACTTTACTATGAATAACAAAAAATGGGTTCTGATACAAAAAGCTGCAGTATCATCACACCTCCTAGCAACAGTACTTCTTTTTTGGTTTCCAACCAGCTAGCCATGTCTTTCTCCATATAATGCCATTCCATTCCCACATCCTAAGTTTTCCACTGTTCTCCAACGAGCATTCAACATTCAGTGAACATACAAAACACTATTTGTCTCGGCTGGGTTATCTTTTGGTCTGCCATATCTAGGTTTTAGGATCTGAGAAAGATTTTTTGGTAAACTAATCAAACCATTTAAGTCAGCAGTATCACTGCGGTGAAGTCCACTAGAGTAATTGAGGAATATGTGGCCAATAAGGAAAATACAATTTTCTAATCATAATAATATTTATGCAACATGCCCGTTTGCTTGTTGCTCTAACAAAATGCCACATATATCAGAGCCATGAGAAGAATTATTCATACATGCTTACACAATATAGCAGTAGTTTGTCATCAACTTATGGCAACCTAATGAATGAGAGATCTCCATGAACTCTGGTCAACAATAGCCCTGTTCAAGTCTTATATACACAGGGCCATGGCTTCTCTTATTAAATCAACCCACTTGTAAGGTGGTCTTGCTCTTTTTCTACTACTTTCCACTTTATTATTGTTTTTTCCCCCCTAATGAGTCATATCATCTCATGCTATGTCCAAAGTAATGGTAGCTTCAGTTTAGTCATCTTGGGAGAATTCAAGCTTCATTTGCTCTAGGCCCAGTTACTTGTCTTTTTAGCACTCTACAGATTTCTACAGAAATATTCTCCAGCACCACAATTCAGATTATTTGAGCTTCTTCCTATCAGCTTTATTCACTCTCCAGTTTGCACAACTGAATAGAGGAATTAGAAACACTATGGCATGTATTTTTTTTTAAAGCAAACAAATTTAGGACAAAACTTTCACAGTGCAGTCACAGACATATCTGCTCTGAAGTCAACTTCAATCTATGGCGACTCTATGAATGAGAGATCTTCAAATCACCTTATCATCAAAAGCTCAAGTCTTTCTGGCAGCCTGTGGTATCCACAGAAATCTTCTTCAGCACCACATTTCAGGTAAGTTTATTTTCTTCCTGTCAGCTTTCTTTACTGTCTGGCTTTTCCATTTGTAGAAATCAGAACTACCATGGCATGGATGATTCTGACTTTGGTATTTGGTGATATATCTCTACACTTATAGTCTTATGTGTATTGGACATAGTATTTTGATATACTATACACCATACATGATATACAATATATAATATTGAATAGTATTGTACTATCATATACAATACTGTAATATAATACATGCATGTCATCCATTAGATGAAGTTAGAAGAAAAGACATTTGGCTGTCCTGATCGTGATAATATTTCTCACATTTTTCAACAGTCATGAGTCCCGAATTCTACAGCCTAGTTCAGTCACAGATTTCCCACACCTTACACTCCCTCTCTCTTCATTCCCCTTGACCACGATGTCCTATTAAGCTTAAAGCCTTCTGGTTACAATGAGTAGGTGCTACATGAAATGCAACGCCACATGTCAGTTCCTGACTACCCTGAAATAAAATGTCATTATTGTAATGAAAAGGGCCAGCCCTGCCTTTTCTGTTACCCTTGCTTAAGGTTATTTCTAGAAACTGACATGGCCTTTTCTAATTCTTAAAACAACAACCCATGAATACCCACAGGCAACTGCAGAGGATTAAAACAAACAGAGTGAGGAGCGCTAAGGGAAATGCATGGTGGTAGCAGAAAACACAATCAAGTACAAAGACATACAATACAGTAGTTCACATTTCACTTTCCTCTGACATTCACCACACTTTGTTTAAAGCTTTTAGCATGAAAGATAAAAAAAAATGATGCTGTTAACAAACTCCATGTTTTCCACTTTAAAAACCAGGGCACAATACTCTGGGGTTTCCTTCTTTGAAGTGTCGTTTGCTAGATATAATGAAATTGAGGGTCGAAGTCCAAGAGAGCAGTTATTGCTTCTCGCTTCCCCTTGAGAAAAGGAAAGCTGTTGACTTCCTGCCATTCTCCCTGCTCACTTAGAGCTTCTTTTCAAGATAAGTGGCCAAACGCAGCACTTGTGAGGATATCCAGGAGCATAATCTTCAAGAAGAGCTAGCCCTAACCAATAGGCTAAATGAGGTGGTTGGCTCAGGCTGCTGAGTGTAAATATTAAAGAAGAGATGAGAGTTCATATTTATGTGTTTAAGGTTTATTTAACATTATTCTGCTTTAATTTTGAAAACTTGTTCAATTTTCTATTTCAGGGGCCAAAATATCTTTGGGCCTTATTACACTACACTGTTATAGCACTATTATCCCACTTTAACTCATGGTATGGAATCCTGGGATTTGCAGTTTAGAGAGAAGCATTTAGAATTCTCAACCAGAGAGCTCCTGGGGCTCACTAAAGTGTAAACCCTAGGATTCCAGAGAATGTTGCCGTGGCAGTTAAAGTGGAATAATAGTGCTATAACAGTGTAGTTGAGAGTTGGAGGCTGGCAAGAATGGAGGGGAATGGATTACCAGTTGGGCCCACAGTCCCAGCTGTTCCAATCCTTGGGCTCCGATCACTCACCTTGCCTTTCTATCCTTAAGAATCTCTCCTGCATCTGGTACTTGGGCCTCAAGGTGACCCTTATACTAAACAAGTGGCTATGCTGATCAGTGGGTTCAGTGTGATGAAGCATGACTAGTCTTTCTTGTATATTATCAAATTAAAACTTCCAGAGATATAGAAAATAAAAGCAGTAAAAATCTATTATATAACAAATAAAACAAATATCTGGCCTTAGGCTCGTTCCTTACAGGAACACCTCAGTTTCAAACAAAATAACATGTCACCTTCCTTCCACCTTCAGAGCTCCCAAAACCTTATTCATATCTTATCAATTCCTTGGTTTCAACCTGATCTTTGACAGGTTCTAACTAGGGCCATTTCTGCACTACACTGCTATAGTGCTATCATTCCACTTTCAACATTCTATGGAATCCTGGGTTTTGCAGTTTAGGGAGGGGCTTTTAGAAGTCTCAGCCAGAGAGCTCTTTGGCCTCAGTAAACTAAAAACTCCAGAATTCCACAGGAAACCCCATGGTGGGTTTGCCTTTGAATCACCGTAAGTCAAAACCAACTTGAAGGTACACAACAGCAACAGGCCTTAAATATTGCACAGTTAAAAAGTTAAACAGTGACAAGTTGTTCATTGTTCTCTAAACTGTATCCAGTCATGTAAAGGGAACAACTCACTTTTAATAAGTGTGTCACTGAAATTTAACTACTTTGGACTACAGCAATACCAAACAGAATCCAGATAGGATGGCAAATATACTGATTTTACTGCCCTAAACATAACAAATGTACCTAGAAATGCATATATATTTATTTATAATATTATAAATGTTTCCAGCAAGAATGACAAAGATTATAGTGACATCACAGAGGCTAACAAATTCAAGCAGCTTTCTCTAGATTCAGATGCATGAAGTTCATGAAGCATTCAGTTCATGCAGTGAGCTGTAGCACATCAAATCTTATGCCATAATAGTTTTCTTAGTTTTTAAAGTGTAACAGGATTGCTTATTGTTTTTCCTTCAAAAAAAGGTAAGATTTCATTCAACTGAATAAACATACCTCTTTATCAAATTGTCCCAGAGGTATCCATAATGTCACATATGTTTGGTGACAAAGCTTTATTATTTCCTGTAAAAAACATCATTTGGTAGGCATATATATATAATCATCTAGACCGAAATAAATAAAAAGCAATTTGATTCATACACCTACTCATTTCTTCAGAGAGCAGTTGCTAACATTTATTTTGATCACCTGGTATAGACTCCTGCTGCTACAATGCAATGCAAATTAATTAATTTGATACAAAGTGTGTAGGTGTTTGCAAACCTTGTTTATTTGACATGGCAACTGCAGAGAAAAGGAGCACCAGCACTGCAATTAACAAATTATATAAATGTTGTGATGGTGATAATTAGGTACTACGAATGCTGATTTAGTATCACAAAAAAGAAAACCTCTACTTCATGAATCTCTTTCCTACTCAGCTGAAAAAAATGTGTGTGCCACTTAATTCCAGCTGCATCAGCTCACCCAGAAAGCGGATCTAAGGCCTAAACTGCATTCTGCAACTATCCACTGCATTCAGTCAGGAGTGGGAAAGATTTACAATTTCTTCCTGAGCCATTTCTCACAACAATTTTCCTGAAGAAAGGGAAAAGCTTTCATTTTGAACTAGGGAGGTAGCATTTAACTTACCCCCCCCCCCCAAGATGGCCTCTGTCTGGTGCACAACACTTTTACAAGGGAGCAAAAAAGAAAAGAAAAGCAAGTGATCCTAAACTACACCTGCTAATATTTAATACAGTACTTGGTTTAGCCCTAAATTACTTTTGCAAGGTCAGCTCTTTTGGATTTCTGTGAAATACAGGACCTGGTTTGTGTTCACTTTGCTTCTTCGAAATGTGTTGCAGTTCAGTACTGTTGGCTATAGTGATATATAATTGAAGATATAATCATTTGATTAGAAAGTGGAGATAAATTTAGACATTTTCTCATGAATTTCTCAAGTATTTCCCTTTACCCATGAAAAGTGTTTCCCTTTTCCCATTAATTTCTCAAGTATTTTATATGAAATGCACTATTGCGGGAAGCCAGCAAAACAGCAAAACAAAACAGCAAATATGAAGTCATAAGATACTTACCTTGTTGGACAGAACAGAAAATATATTGTGTACCTAAACATTGGTCTTGTAATTGACAATGAACTGGGCAGAAAGGATAGTTGCTTGACAGGGATTGCTAGAATCTTAAATCCCTGAAGGAAAGAGACTATTTCAAACTGCATTCCTTTCCTTTTTCGGTAATATTTTTCCAGGAAAAGGTCAAAGCACTATGACATAAAATCGTTTGCAGTTGAAAACCGTTAGGGTTGGTCTTTGTGTCAAGAACGCTAGCCTTTAAAACAGACAGGTATAAAAGAAGGGCAAGGAAAATTGCTGTGAAGTGTAATTTTCCTGCAAAGAACATTTTCTTTTTTTTTCTCCCTCTCTGAAGGACACTGGTAACTATTAGCTAAATGCACTCCAGAAATGCATGGAATTTCAGTTAAAGCCAATGCATCAGAAGAACTCATCACTGCTGTTCTGTGTGCTGCAGAAAGTGAAAATGGGACTTAGACCAATGACTAACCCCTTAACAGAGCGAGTGGAGTAATTTTTTACCTGTTCAGGATCTTGCTACACTCCAGTCCAGTAGCACTAGAAATGTGGCAAGCAGTAGTCAAAGAAGAACAGCAGAAAAAACTGCTAGGCACCTACCATGGCTGAGCATGTACCATAACAAATCCTCATATATGCTACATAGTCAGGTAGGCAGTCTGTGTGGCTCAGGCATGAGACCTGAAGGGATCCCACAGAGACTATCCAAATGCAGACATGCCTACATTGTCATCTGCCCTCCATGTAATTCCTGACTTAGCCCAAAGACACATCAATTTAATCAAGGTTCTTATATACTGAATCCCTTCCAGGAGCAAAAATGTGCTTTGATTAGCAAATCAATGGAAGTGATGAATGCTGGAAAAAAAATAGGGTGGGATGCAACCTATGTTACTTTGAACAGTTAATGAAACTCTTTTGATAACTCTCCTACATCAGCCTGAAGACATGTCTTTAAATTGCCATTTAATGGGAAATTGAAGTGAACAGCATGGAGCCATGAAGTTAGGCAAATCTATCTTCCTTCTAAGGCTGCACGCTGTATATCAATGGGCATTGGAGACTCCAGGTTCAATGGTTACCTCTAATAGTGGGTGCAAGAACAAAGAGCTAACCAATTAAGTAGCTGGGAAGGAAAGCTCTCAGACCTTCAGTGTTAACACAGAAAGTGAGCTGGCATGTAAATATTGAAAAAACAAGGGGGGAGAGGTACTTGAAAAGGGCTGATATTAGCATGAATATCAGCATCTAGCATAGAGTAATTTAATGAATATCAGCATCTAGCATAGAATATTTAACAGAGTATTTAATCTATAGCAGAGCTTTCCAAACTTTTCATATTGGTGACACATTTTTTTGACATGCATCATTTTGTGATACAGTAATTCAGTTTTACTAGCAAACTGGAGGTACCCAGAGGTGTAACTAGGGTGGGAAAAGCAGCCCCCTGCCCGATCCTGGCCCGCTGCCATTGCTCTTGCCAGGGAAAGGACCCAGTGAGAGCAACAGCAGTGAGCCAGACTCGGGGGGTGGGTCTTTCTTGGCTGGGGAGGCAACACACCAACACACTACAGGCAACACACTAATGTGTCATGACACACTGTTTGGAAAGCCCTGATCTACACAAATACCAGCATCTAGCATATAGTATTTAATCTATAGGAATTCATATTTAATCTATAGGAACCTGGACCTCCTAAGAATCAGTGGCCATCTTTGGACAATCAATTCTCATCCTTTCTTTATTAATCTCAGAATAATACTAATAATGAGAATTTATTCTCATTGAGGTTTATTGTTCATAAGCAAAACCATTTCTTTGATTACTTTTGATTTGAACATTAGAAGGCTGTATTTAGTATAAGAGAAAGTAAGGGTAAATGTTATTTTTTTTAAAAAATTATAATCATATAAACATAATATAATAATATTCATATATTTTAGTTTCTTAATTTTAGAACCATCCCGCATTTCTTTAAGTAGTCTGCAAGTTTTTGAGCTTTCTAGAGCTCTTCAGAAAGCTACATGGTACAAGAAATTGGGGTTGTGGAGAAAAATAAAAAAATAACAAAAAGTTAGGCAAGAGTTTGTGGCAATATGGTCTGAATTTTGGACTCAGCCTCAAGATAGAGATTTAGAGTCTCAGACCAACTAAATCCAACTGTAGTCCCAGCTAGAACACAATTGTTGAATCAACGGAACTTTCATAATCAAGTTCCCATTGACTCATTCTGTCTGATCTAGTTGGAACTATTCCTTTTATGTGTGAGAAAAAGGGGAGTGTTTGCCCAGCGCAGTTTATACAACTACTTTGTATTATACAAATTCACTTCTCGCCTGTATGCAGCTCATTGTCTTACAACATTCAGAAATATATTTCTCAGATGCTTCCATTGATAGCGACACAGGGTCCTTTAGCGCTGAGTGAAATAAGGGTTACAAAATAGCATCTGCATTACATCAGCCACAGGTTTTTCAATTCTATAATTGCTACCCTCTTAGAGTTGCACAGATCTTCTGCATGCTTGGCCACTATTTGGATATGCTCAAAAGTCCACAGATAACATGCAGCCTGGTACTCCATTGATCAGAGCTTAGAAAGCTGGGTTTCAAAAGTAAGTTATTGTGCAACTTATCTGCTAAATTGGGGGAAAACAAATCATTGTTACTAGATAGCTTTGACTTTTATAATTCATCCTGTTCCTCTTGACATTATTTGTTCCTTGTGGGAATCTAGCTAAAAAGGAAGAAATGGACTAATAGTAGAAAATAAAATACTCAAAATGCTCCAGGAAAGCATTTTAACTCCCCAAAAGTAACCAGAAAAAGTTACAAGTATGCATTATTCATTGGATTACAGAACTCAGCAATGATAATACAAGTTGTAACATAATGTGCAAATAACAGTTTATGTTTTGATATTGCCAAATGTAATATGTTTCAGATAACGTCATGTGTTACTTCTGGGGTCTTGGAAGTAACATGTGAAGTGCTTTGTAATGTTACTTTCAGGGTCTGTTCTCCCGATTCTACTAACCAATGGCAGAATTCAGTAACAGAATGCTTAAGGTTCCTATAGGGTAGGTTTAAAAAACATAATTTGCAATGTATAACATTCTTTAGTGGTGTAGAAACCACACAAATAGATGAGAATTTTCTCCACTTCTAGGTCTTTGAGTATGTACTCTTAACACTCTTAACACTCTAACATTCAGGATAGACCCTCACTGTTACATGCTAGGGCTTTCCACTGGCCTGATTTTGTCAGGTCTTCTTTCCTCAGCACGCATACTGTAACCTCTGAAATGTAGGGTGGAAACACAATTTTCCATTTATCATCTATTGCTATACGGTAAAGAATTGCATTTTATAGCAGAACGAATTAGTATTATATTTATCGTGTTATAACTAAATAAACAAGAATGAGGGAGAGAAGAGCGGCCAGGCACAGTTCCATTCAGATCCATAAGCTTCCTGGGGCAGACCATCTTAATGGGTCGCCCACTGGTTCTGAGTCCCAAAAAATCTAAAGCACATCAGGTGGTGATTTGTCCACGAAAACAGAACTATACATAGTTCCTCCACTTCCAGATCACATTCATGCCACTCACTACAGAAAACAAGGTCCGCCTAGCAGCATGAGTACTACCAGATACCACTCGGGACAGCTGCCTTCCCATTTACCGGCCTGGCATTCATTTCAACCCAGGAGTTGTATTGCTCAGACCATCCAGGTTGAGTTGGAGGATGTTTTAGGGACAACTAGCATCTTATACCTGTCCTGTTGGTTAGCTTCCCACATGATTATATAATTCTGTATGATGACAATGATTATTAAGATAACATAAACAAAAATCATTCAATTGAACACTAACTGCTTATTATTAATTATAATGCTATGAAGAACTTATTTATCATGACAGCATGCACACAGACGATCTAAAATAAAAGGAAAATGTGAATCCTGGCAATTCCACAGTGACTGAATACCAGTTGATAAACAAGCAATATGTCAAAGAAATCCAGACAAATGACAGGAAGAGTCTAAAATGAGCTGTATATTTTAAGTTAAATGTATTTGAACTTCAAAGAATAAGAACCACGTCTCTTTTAAAAGGGAATAGAAAGGAGCCAAGTGGACTTATTAATTTATTAATTTAAATATGAAATAATGATATGATGGGAAAAGGTTTTTCATTTAAATTATTTTTATCACATATTCTCTCTGTTTCATGCATGTTTACGTGCATACATGTATATGTGTGAGTTTGCCTGTGTGTGAAAAGTAGGTTAAGAAAAGGGAAAACATCAGGGCAATGATAGTGCAGCCATTTATTACAATCATTAGGAAGTTTTTAAAGGGGTATTGGACAAGATAGCAATATACTTCAAAGAACTGTGTTTTTTTTTTAACAAAAGCAAATAAATAATATTGCAGTTAGGATCTTTATAAATAAGAGGTGGCATAATCACTCCTTGTTCCTTTTAGCAAATCAGAGTATTTATCTGTATGTCTGTATGTTATCCTACAGAGAAACACATGCTTGATCACAGAATCACCAAACTTGGTATGTTATCTAATGGGACCAAAACAAAGACCATACTACAACTTTGGACCTGATCAGTCCATTATTTTGGATACTTCTCAAACCAATATTTTGGATTTCTGTATTTTTGAAATCTAGAATGCACACTTATGAACTGAATTTAGCCAAAGCTGATATTTATACTTAGGCTGACAACCTTAACATATTCATTTAAATTCAGGACTGATCAGGAAACTCTGGTTTTTTTCAGAAAATTAATTTTTATGCTGTTCCACTTTGCATGGAAGGTGGTTGCATGAAACAAGTTCTAAGGAATGTAGGTGTTACTTATCAAACTTTTATTTCATTTAAATGATAAACAAAATAATCAACATTAACACCAGCAATGCCAGGTGAATCGCTTAGTAAAAGAAACTTTTTCAATGTTTCATAATGTCTTCACTCTGAAAGGCTGTTAAATTTATATAATGCAGTCAATTCATATAATTGTCAGTACATCTTCTACACAAGAGCCTGTATCAATATGAATCACAAAAAAATTATAAATGTCTTTATAATTGGCATTTGATCTAAAGTTTAGTATTAGAACGATCCTGGATTAATATATGTTTAACTCAGTTGTGAAGAAATGTATAAACCTCATGCACTGCCATTAAAATGATGTTGTAAAATCAGGAACTTCTCAAGTCAGCTAATCTTTTAAAAATTATCCTTATAGATCTTGACTTTAAACATAAGATCCCACAAAGCATGAACGATGGGAAAACATTTCAGTAAATGTGTTAAACAACCCAGCCAACTAATGTAATAAGCAGATGGGGAAAATGTCTTCTGCATGGTAGTCTGCTAATTGATTTGTGTATGGCACGCGGAGGGGGGGATACCCTCATTAGCCAAGACATTCCACCAGTGGCAATCCCAAATGCACATTCATCATCAAATTCAGTGCCCTTGTCAATCATCAGCACACCTGTTGGGCTAAAAACCCGGTTGACGCAGATGCCGGGCTAAAATGAAATCACTAAAATAACATCTTTATTCAGAAGCCATAAATAAGTAATCCTCAGTTGTTATATTTTGGTCGGTTTTCAGTGTAAATAGCAAGCACCACATTTCACAGACATTGCCGTTTGGAATTACTGTGCTAATACTGTGCAAACGCTAGCTCAGCTCTTCATGTCGGGTCCAGGGATGTACCGTGCCCTCAGCCTTACCCAGCTGTCATTTTCTCTAGTATATGAATGTGTCTTGTCCTCCCGGTTCTTACTGGCTATTCAGCTGGCACCAATGTTTTACCTCTTTTCATAACCCCCTATACATCCAGAAGGGAGAAGAATTTTTTTTCTATTAAAAGCAGATATGGGATGATCAATCCATTCCAACCCATGTCTATTAGTCCCAACCTGAATCAAAAGCCATCCTCAGATACACTCCATCATGACTTTAAAAAACAATTGTACACCTTTGCTGCTGCTCTTGCTCTCGTTTCATGCTTTATACAAACCTATCCTCTTTCTTTTCCTTTGGTTGTATATCAACCCACTGCATCTTCAACCAAGGTTGCACCACAATTCTATGTGCATTTCTGCAGGTGCAAGTTAAAGAGTACAAGCATCCTTCTGATAAAATGTCACATATCCCTTAACTGTGTGGCCCTTGAGTACTTTCCCAACTTGAAGTAACTTCTGGAAATTTTGAAGCCATGACCACGAGGAGGAAAACTGTCTCTCCCTATCTCTTTATTTTTTTTTCAGTGGGGGGCAAAGACTATATCTGGATAGTCCCTTTCTTGTATATTCAAATAGCTATCATGGGAAGTGGTTCATCTCTTAGTTGATTGTTTTTGAAGATAGTTATGTGAACTTTCTAAAGCATCAAAAAGGAGAAGGCTATTAGGTGTTATTGGTAATTTGGTCAATGCTGCACTTTCTCAAAGCAGTCCCATCACCCTCCACTCTGTCCATTTTAATCATAGCAGCTTCATGATGTCTTTAGATATCAGACATGGTTCATGAACACAATATTGTCATGGAGATAATGCGGAGAACTTTTTTTGTTCATGTTCCACAATGAGTTTTGCTTGTCAAGGCAGGGTGCTAGGGATCTGCTACATTATATCACTTTCTTCAGTGAAAGTAGACTAATGGGAAAATGAATCATGAGAACAGCACACACATAAATAGAATGAAAATGAGAATGCTACATACAATGTGCCTTTTTCTGACATGACCTCTGCATACACGAATATGAGGTTGTGTGTAGTATTACTCCCATTATAGCCAATAGATGAAACAGGTGCAAGCATGTACACATTGCGTCCATTGAGTACAATGGGATACGACACTCATGTTTTTTGATTTACATGGGAGTTCCTGGAACTGAACTCATGCATATATGTAGGGCACACTATATACATGTAAGAGTACATTAGTTACTTAGGTTTTTTTCTTTGACATCAGAGGACTCTTTACAAAGATTTCACTTAAATTACAGATCTATATACATTTGTTGATACTAAATAATAATGATTATCCGCTTGTTGGAAATTTTGGTGCTTGAATTGAAGCCAAAACTTTGACCAACTGCAAATACATGGCATTAACAAGAAAGTGGGACAGAAAAATTGCACTGTCACAATGAAACTAGGCACAGCCTATTCTTCATTATCTACTGGTGTGTGAGTTTGTAGATTACAGTATCATCAAATGATGGCTATGGTTAGGAAAATATTTGTATTATAAAACTCTAATTTAGCTCTTTTTAATGTCCAGGAAATTTAGCCTTTTTGGTTGAAATGTGGTAACCTCAAGCAAGCAAACAAGCAAGGGGTCAGATACTACTCGGGATAGAATTATGGCTGTCACGGTAGACATGTATTTTTGAGCTTCTCCTGACAAGGCAGGGATAGTGTGGATGTTGAAGTCCCCCGGCCATCCATCTTGAGATACAACCACTCAAACCTGGTAGGCTGTGGGATAGGACACCTGATCAGAGGGTGGAATTGCAACAGAATCAATTTTTTTTTGTCTTTTTAAAACTTTAGAACTTTGGGGTTTGGTTGCGAGTGGGAAAAGCAAACCACCATATTTGCAGCTGGTTTAGGGTTGGTTTCAAGGTACATTGGACAGTAAAATTCTAATAACATGCTGATCATTATTCATGATATTCCTATATTCCTATATATACACGGTAAATAAGTAAAACTAACGATATTGTTGTTATAGTAACTGAGTAACGGTAATCATTACGCTTGCAAATTTCACTCACATTTCTCAGGAAGGTTTTCAATCAGACTTTATATTTGTAAATGAGACCCAATGTGCTGCAGTAGTTTGTGTATTGAACTTGGATGCTTGGGTACCAAATGTTTAATTCCTATTCAGCTATGGAAACCTACCGGGAGACCACATTCCGGCAAGCCACATTCTCTCAGCCTCAAAGGAAGGCAATGGCAAATCTTTGAACAAATTTTGACAAGATAGGCACCATAAGTGGGAGTCTATCTGAAGGTACATAACATACTTTTAGATCTCCTTTACTGTTGAGGGGCTTAAAGACCAATCCTGGGCATTAAGGGTAAACTAAATGGTCTCAAATGATGACTTTCAGTTCAAAATAAAATGTGATATCCATGCTGAAACAGCAGCTCTGCTAGAACAAAGCTATGTCCAGAACACTCTGGGAAGAAAGGCCATTCATCCCCTACCAGCTGTCAGCTACAGTACAGAGCTCTGTCACCAATGACAACAGTGTTACAATCAAGATTGCCATGCTTCTCCAGAGAATTGTAAGCCACCCTGTGCTTTTTTAAAAATGTCATCCTTCACAAAACAATGAAAATGCTTCACTACAAATTTACCACCTACCAACAGGACATCAAGTGTGTGTGTGTGTGCGCGCGCGCGTGCATGTGTGCACATATATTTGCTTGGAAGGGAAGGAGGAGCTGTTCAGTCCTACAATACATTCTAGATGAACTGCAAACCTTTCTTCATTGGACTGGCACGTAACAGCCAGAATGTTACATTAACTTTAATTTAGTTAGGTGCTTTGATTTTTACTACAGGTGCTCAATTGTTTAGCTATTATTGGGGACAGGACAGAAATTACAGAGGGCAAGACAGAAACTGGAGCAAAGCAATTCATTTTATTTTGTTTAAAGTAGAATACAAATGTACTATTTTGTTTCATTAGCTCACCCACTTTTCCAGCAAAACATGTTTATCGCTGAAGCATTGGCTTTCCTTTGGTCTTATGTTGTACTACCATGGGACATACATAATGAAATGCTACTTCAGTACATGTACTGAAGAGACTCTTATTTTCCCCATCTTTGACTACATTTTAAAGCCATTCTTAGTGTTTGTTCCTGGATTCTATTATTTCATTTTCTTCTTTCCCTAGGCAGCAAGAGAAGGTCATTCTGCTTCAAGAACAGCTGCGTAGGACACTCTACACTTTCCTTCCCTTTCTAAGGACCACCCAGATTTACACACTGAATTGCAGCTTACTACAAACATGTTGGACTACTTCCCAGCATATTTCCTATCAGATTGAAACTAAATGTCATCTTCCAATGCATGTATCATTACCAACTGTAAGCGATATGTAAACAGGACAAACTGAATAATGGCTTGGATTTATAGCATCATAAAAGGGAAAATGGCTAGAAAAGAAAAAACCCTGCCAAATCCAGACATATAAACAATATTTTGTTTCTTTCTTATTATATTTCTCCCTGGTTTAATTCTACTGGGAAGTAAATTTTGAACTGATGCTTATTGTCTCTAATTTCTTACAGAAATAATGGTGGAAAGGGGGTGGGACCTTCTACTCATCTTTCATATTACAACTGGCCCAAGATTACATACCCCAAAAGAAGGTATCAGGTCTGAACATATACAATCTGATTTCTTTTCTTTTCTTTTTTTGAGAAATTATATACCTAGCTCTGAAGACCTAACTATCAGATCAGAAACCAACATACTGAATGGATAATACAGTTGTGAAGAACAGCAGCAACTGAGTTTATACCAGTGATTTGCAATGGCCCCTTTTGACATGGATTTTCTTGTGATCATGCCAAGAATCTTCATACCCCACGTGCTCCAACAAGCTCAAGGACTTCCCTAGCTCACTCGTCCTTCAAGGATTTTACCCAAGCATTCACTCCCCAAAACTTTAAATTACTATAAATCTAAATTTAAATTACTCTAAATCTCCAGGTTCAATATTAAAGGGAAAAAAGAGAGTGATTGTCATGTACGGTAGTTTGCTTGACACCTCAGTCCAAGTTTTTCTCTTCACAAATATGCACACATTTTTGCACACACAAAAAAATGAAATTCATATGAAAATTCAGTAATTCGTTAGTCATAGTCAGGGTCAAAATTGAGACATATTCATAGCAGGACAGAGGAATGAGTAGTTCCTGGGTGTAAGAGGCTGATCAATCACCTGTTTTGACACAGCCCTTAATGTAACATGACTTTGGTGCCAGGACTCATTTGTGCTACTCAATGACCTGTTCTGACACACTTCTTGATGTAACATGACTTTGGTGCCAGGAATCATTTATCTTATTTGAAGCCCAGGTGGCCCCCAACAGCCAGGGATCCCTTCAACTAGCCTTAACTTTTCAGGAATAGTGATAAACTTCCCAAAGTTGTCCATGAACTGGTAATCTGCCCAGTTTCTGGATCTGAGAACCATTAATCCATAGAGCCTCCATCTTCACAGGATTCAGTTTCAGTTTATTGCCCCATTACAGGATCCAGGAACTATTCCAGCACCTTCATAGATGTGAAGTGGAACTGAATGTCATCAGCACACTGATAGCACCCAGTGCCACCTTTCTTAATGACCTCCCCGCAAGAAGTTTCATATGTATATTGAACAACACGGGAGACAGGACGTAACCTTATGCACCCCACAGCATAATGGTCAGGGGACTGAACAGGTATCCCCCAACACCATTCTCTGGAATTGACCCTCTAGATATGAACTGAACCATTGTTACACAGTGCCTCCTACTCCCATCTCCCAGAGCTAGGCTAGTAGGATACCATGATCAATTATATCAAAAGCTGCTGAGATATGCAGGAAGATCAATAAGGTAGTATTTTTTCTCTCTTTCCCCCCAGAGTACTTTGCCAGTCAGAGCAACCAAGGCTGTTTCATTACCATCCTTTGGCCTGAAACCAGACTGAAATGGGCCCAGATCATCTGTTTCCTCTGAGAACATCTGAAGCTGCCTGGCCACCACACATTCAACCACACATTGTCCAGATACAAGATATTAGTAATAGAGCAACAGTTCTCGTATACCTCTGGGCCCAGGGAGGTCCTCTTTAGAACAAGACACACTATATTGCTTCAAGGCAGCAGGCACATCCCCCTGACATAATGAGACATTTACCACTCCTCAGACGCACCCAACCAATACACGTCTGCTATGTCATGCAAGAGTCAAGACTGCATGTGGGACACACCGATTCAAGCATCTTGTCTACATGATCAGCATGCAACAACTGAAACTGATCCCAAGAAAATTGACCAGGACACAGGACAGCACTCGAGACTCAGCGACGACTATGGCATCAAGTTCTGAATGAATAATGAACAACAGAGCATTCAGGAATCCTGAATACATAACATCTCCATGAAAAGAACTATCCTGTCCACCTATGGTATCAAGCCAAGTGGAAGTCTCTGAGGTATCTTTTCCTTCTTTTTTTTTTTAAAACTACGTTCATCTTTTTTGTTTGTTTTGCATTTAAGTGTTTGGGGATGATTGTGGGCACTTTTCTTTGTCTTTTTTTCGGACCACATGAAGTGTTTATTTTTTATATTTTTTTTTTCATTTTACCTTAAATCAGCTATCTGGTTTTGATGATAAGTTTTTGCCTTTTTCAATTTTGCAGGAGCAGTTTAAACTACTTCTATCAGTTAAATGGCAATATGTACAACTGAAGTATCTGTTATAAGCCAGATTTGACCCTGCAACTTTAAGTGCATCTGAGGTTCCATTAATATTAGAGACATTAATTGTGGCCAACCAGTTATCCAAACCAACAATTGATATAAATAGATTATCTATTTATCTATCTATTATCTATATAAATTATCTATAAATAAATATGATATGCAAGGTTTATAGCAACAATGGAATGGAATATTGGAATATCCAATTCTGCCTATCAATGGCCATCAGTTTTCACATCTGTAATCAGTATGGATACAGATTGCCAATTACTTCTTTTGGGTATATTGGTCACCACAATGTCTATTCAAGAAAAGACTTTCTAAATCAGCAAATTGTTGAAGATGTAATACTGCTAATGCTTCCTTAATATATATGTTTTCTAGTTGTCCATATTAGCTACATTTTGGAAGGAAGTAAATTTGGATTTGGAATGTTCCTTGACATTCAGGGACATATATGTTCTTTTGAATTATCTACCCGTTTCTTTGAAATTAACAAATGATCAGCAGAAGTGGATTTTTCATGCCCTTTTGACTACTAAAAGATTAATACTTCATTGTTACTGGAAAGTTACTTACTGGAAAGATCATTTTTCTCCACCTGTGAACCAATGGATAGAAGATCTAACAATACTTGCAAAATTTGAAAAAATGATGTATCGATGAAATTTATAAATGAACTTATATTTGGACATTTGGTCACCTTTTATAGAAACTTACAACTAATGTGATTATTTTTCTTCTTTTCACGTATTTATTTTTCTGCCTTTGTTTTACTGGATCTTTATTGTATGTGACTGAGATCCTTTTTGAATGGAAATTAATTTTTTTTAAAAAAATTAAAAAGCCAAGTTTAAGATATTGGTACTAATGATGTACAAAGTTCAAAATAACTTGTTGTTGTGTGCCTTCAAGTTGTTTCTAACTTATATAGATCTTAAGGCAATACTATCATGGAGTTTTCCTGGTAAATTTTGTTCAAACAGTGTTTGTCATTGCCTTCATTCATAGCTGAGAGAGTGTGACTTGCTCAAAGTCAACTAGCAGGTTTCCAAGACTGAGCAGAGATTTAAAATCTGGTCTTCCGAGACCAGCACTCAGACCAATACATCATTCTGGCACTTTTCTAAACAATTTACCAAGAGGTTATTTGTGAGTCTGCCTTGTCCCTTATGCATCTGGTTGTTTTCAGCTGAGATCTATTTAAAATTACTGACATGAACAGCCAGGTAACAAATTCTTAGGATGAAATGGCATGTCTTGTTCATCATGTGGTTTGCCTCTGAGTGCAGCTTCACAAATAGAATACTAGAGAACCAGTCTAGACTGCGACTCTGGCATGAGAAGAAAGTGAAAGGCTTCAAGCCCTTTGCCACCAACTGTGGGCCTCACCCAGAGTAGGCGCCCTGCATCAGCTATTTTTTCAAATAAATATCTGGCATCCAGGGCCAAACCACGTGATTATTATCACATGTAGTTTGGCCTTAATTTGCACCTAAATCAGCTGCAGTGAAATGCACATCAACAATTCGAAACACAACATGTGAAGCAAGGTTTTTAAAAAACAATAATGGCTTTTCCAGTTATTGTTCTTGAAATACACCTTTGGTGTTTTCCATTTCTTGTTGCATGTTGTTAATACAAGTCGTATTTGCACTGATTACATGTAAAACCTCAAATATTCAGCATGAATACAACGAGTCTTCTAAAAAAGGAGAAACTGTGTGGCACAGAAGAGAAATACAGTTCATTTCCCCCCTGCTAACCAGGAATGAATATCCATCTTCACAAAAATATGGAGGTGTCAGAAGCTATCCCAACTGTGAAAGGTCAAATGTGATTAGGTTTCTCCCTCACAAAGATTAGAAAGAATTTACAAGATGACCTGTCAATACTATTTCCGCTGATTCTCAATTTACTCTTAATTTAGCAGAAGGGAAAACTACGATCATGTAATTGCATTTGATGAACGATGTTATACAGTAGCATGATAGCTTCTGTATGCTATTCATATAGATTACTGTTACAAAAGTGTGTATGTGTCTATATATATTCATTAATTACTTGGCAGGAGATTTGTACATTTTAGTGCAGCTGGAAATATTAGAGTTTGTGAGGTTACACTCTTCATTTTAAGAGAGAGAAGCAACAGAAGCCTTAGGCTTAATTTTAAAATGTCAAGGAAGAGTTGGGCAATGCATCCTGCAAATTTAACTTATCAAGCAGTTATGAGGACTGCAGGGGCTAGCTGAGAAATACTGTAACATGCCTACCATTTCTCCAATGGAATTCTGCTTTACAATGGAGACCCACAAAGGAGATATAATAGGTAGATAGACAAGGATCTTTTCAACTATGGTATCACAGAGCTGGAGAGCCTCCTGAGAGAGATATGCCCCATCACATCCCTGCCTATTTTAACACTGGTGATTAACACCATTACACTGAAGCAAACAATTTTTCCAGATCTGTGTCTTCTGTGTATCCCACACACTCTAACTGTCCTGATTTGCCAAGGACAGTCCTGATAAATCCTCCCATTTTTTTCAGCAGCTTTTAAAAAATGTCCCAGTTTCTCTCTCCTTTTCCCACTTTTCCCCTTTTCCAGTTGCTGAAAACTGAATTCAAAGTGCAAAAGTAGTTTACAGTCAATTAATTCACTGGGGGAGGTGGGGGAGAAATTGTGCCTTTCCCAGTAGGCTCAGGCAAAAACAAACTGTTGCACCCTCTCCTAACTTATGTGTTGTTCTTCAATGCAAATACCATCTTGACCACACCTTGATTTTGCTTGTCTACATGTGTCCCATTTTTCATCTGTGAAATGTTAGAGGCTATGTTATGAGTGTGGACGCACAAACATTTGCCACTACCATTGTTACTGCGACAGTCCTTTCATTGTTTGAGGTTTATTTGTGCTATGCATTTATATTGTGATATTTTAAACTTTACCGTAAACTGACTTGTGGTCTAGATTTTGAACTTCCCTTCCTACAGAATTCAACTGGCCTATCTCTGCTTTCTGCTTAGTTTCAGGTATTGAGAATAATAATAAAAGTATTCTTATTCTCAATAGATTTTATTGCTGTTTAATGTGAGTCTGAAGTTTTGGTTCTATTCTTTTCTATTCTTTTTGTTCTTTTGGTTTTTATTCTGCTTTACTGTTTGATTTGATTTCAGTATTTGTTTTTGTATGCTGCCTAGGAGTCCCTCTTTAGTGCAAAATGGTTTACAAATACTTTTATAAATAAATACAATATTGTTCGGTTCAGAATCACACAGAGAAAGCCATTATCTATTTTTGATGTACAAATCAGAGATAACACTCTTCAAATTGTTTTCCTTTCCTATATTCTCCTTTTATGCTCCTTTTATATACAAAGTAGAACCTGAAAAAGTAAGAAAATGAAAAGATGACGTTCACACATTTATTTCCCTGTATTTGTCTGAGGTTGCTAATCATTTTGCCTTTAAGTGGTGGTGATAAGTACTTCAGCTCATAACAGGAAATTAGGTCTTCCTCATGATCCTCACATTTTAACTTCAGCCCTTTCTGCACCTTACCTTCTTCCAGCGCTAGGGTGCATGGATCGCGCGAGCAGCCTCCGGCAAGAGGCTCTCACGTCTGGGGTCCTTTGGCTCCACACGAGTTGCCTGCTCACACAAGAGCCCCACCTCTTCCTTCCACAGTGCAGCCTGGGAGTTTCCCAGACTGTACTGGGGCAGGAAGTGCAACTGGAGCGGCTCCAGAGGCTCCGCACACGAGGTAAGTGCATGTGGGGCCCAGGAACAATGCGCGATCACGCACCATTTTCGGCTTCTAGTCGAAAATGAAAAGGTGTGCAATCAGACGATGTGATACAAAGAGAATGGCAAATTGTAAACGGTTGTGGGTAATTGCTGGGTAATCAGTTGGAAATCTGTAATTCATGATTTATGATAAACTAGGAGGGGGCTACAGTGTATATATCATGAGGCGGGAATATGGAGATGAAAAGGCAAGAATCAATGAGTAATATTATCAGTTAAATGTAGTACAATATTAGAAGCACGATAAGTAATATTGATAATGAAAACTAGATCAGTGAGGAAGAGCAGAAACATTTCAATTAAGCTGTCAGTTACAAATGTATGTTTTATATGTGAAATTAAATAAAATGATTAATAAAAAAAAAGAAAATGAAAAGGTGTGCGACCGGCGCCTGCCAGCCCCTGAAGCATCGCGCAATTATGAGCGCATCATGCACTCGTGTGACAGTCCAGGCGCCCTTTCGCATGGAAAATGCCATGCGAAAAGGGCCTTCCAATGTATTATGATCTGTGTCAGTACTTATTGTTAAGTCTTCAGACCTAGGGGATTTTAAAGACTGATCGTTACAATTTAGAGCAGATTATCTGACACAGTAAAAAAATATGAATAGTCAATCATCTCTGAGAACCACACACAGTCCATGATATTTGCATTCTAACCTATTTACATATTAAAACTCATTTAAAATTACATCACAAGTTGAAGCATCTTCAAGTTGCTGCTATGCTTGTGGACAATATTGTACTGTGTGTATTTCTTAATAAGATGGGCACCGTATCTCATTCATTTCCATTACATAATTTATGAGTTTGATCTAACCTTTAGAATGTCTTGATAGAATAGAGCAAAATACTTCAGGCTGCAATCTCAAACACATGGTATTCAACAGCAAATCACACTGAATTCAGTGAGGTTAGCTTCTGTTGCAGACATGAACGAGAGGGATATGTAGTGACCAATATCCAAGTTTGTTACTGAAATAGGTTCCATATGTTCTAACAGGAGAGGTACAATCTTTCCTCTTCTGCAGCAATTCACAAGTCATAAAAACATTTCAAGCCTGCTCTAGAGGGCTGGAAAAGTTTTTGGAATAGTATTTTCAGTACTAGAAAAGGCTGAAAGGGAAGCACGTATGCTGTGTCTAAAAAAAAATTACCTTTAGCTAATTTATCATTGTTATATCATAATAATCATTTTTTTTTCCTGCCATGGATATTGGCACAGCTCCATATATTATGAATTGCACGTTGGATGCTGTGTAGTTTTCCAGCATTAGCAATTTCACTGTGAGCTGCTATCAGCACAGAAGCTGTTAATTCTTTGGCGTCACTTTTACATTTTTTTCTCTCTCCATGTTCATATGACGTGTATAGTATGAGATGCAATGTTTGTAATTTCTACAAATACCCTACTCCAAAATGGTAGCAACTGTATGTCACAACTTCTTTTTCATGGTTTTCTTCATTCATTTGTTCTGTTGATGAATGATTGATAGCTTTAGAAGGAAAGAGTGGTAAGCAACAGAGCTCATGACTGTTTAGAAGAGAACAGAGGTGATTAAAAAGACTGCTGTTGCTAGAAAGAGGAAATTACTAAGCAAATGATATTTATGTTGATGGCAAGGTGTTTCTGGAAGCAAGTTTATAGTGTAGGGAGAAAGGGCTGTGCTACATGGCCGAGTTGCAGGGCATACATGCCTGTGCAAACAAAAATATACATAGCAATCAATACAGAAACACAGGTTGTTCCTATATCACCTGCTGTCTCACCAACAACTGCTCCCACTTGATGGTGTTTTGTTAGTTAACTCGGGACAAGTAAGCATTTTAATTATACTAAAAAACAAAATCACAAATCAGTTCTGGAAAAACACAAAATACTGAAAAAATAATAATTTCTTTAACACATTCTTAGCCCACGCTTTACCCCAAAAGATCCTCAGAATAGCATACAAGACAGTTCCTGTCCTCAAAGGCTTACCGTCCGTAAGACACAAAACAAAAAGAAAAGGGATCAAGAAGAAAGGATTAGAAGAAAAATATATTCTGACTGGACAACAACATCGTGTGGATGTTCCATGATCAAGTGAATAAAACATATCACATCCAAAGAACATTGCTAGTATAGAGGTTTAAAAATGCCTCCCAGTGCCTCATTATTATCTTTCACGGCCCTTTCCCACATATAGTGCTGATACATTACAGTCTTCATCCACGTCCCTTCTTTTAGGTTAGGTGGTGGGAAATGATGAGAGAGCTGTCCACCTGAACTGTGCTGTCCCCATTTGAACAGCCTCCTCAGGGAAGCTCAGCTGGTACCTGGTCTAATGCCTCCCCCCCCCCCCCCTAAATTTATCCAGGCTTTAAAACTACAGACTGAATTCTTTTTAAACTGCTTTGGTTGGTGCTGCTATCCTTATTTCTATTTTATCTTTATTCTTGTTGATAGGGACAGGCTCACCATTTAATTTAAATGACAGATAAATAGGGAAATAGAGAAAAGAAAGAAAAGGGAGCAAGATGCAAAATCTTAAAAATGCTAAAACTTTTTAAAAAGCTTCTGCTGTAAGGGTGCTGAGGCTAGGCTACAATCTCATATGCTCTCATGTAGGAGTAAGCTTTCAGGGTTGGCACACGTAGGATTGCACTATTAAAGTAGAAGAAACACTATCTGCTGAACACACTGTGTAATTCTACAGATCTTTAATGGGACAATGACATCATGAGCTTAGGCAGAACCTCAGTGCCTTAAAATATAATTAAGATCATGACAGTTAGATTACATAGCACTGTGTAAAGCACTTATTTTATAAAATATGCTGTGAAATTCTGTTGAGACATAAAGTTGCATGAAGGAGTTTTATACTTAGCAATTTCATTGTCAGAATCTACATATTAAATATGTGATAATATATTACAATAGTACTTGAGGCCCAATTCAGCTCTGTTGCTATGGAATTAATTTTATTAGAAGTACCGTACTGCATTTTTTTAACCTGGATTTTTTCCCTCTGTTGTTCCATGTTCTGTTTGATGTTTATTTTATTATGATTTTGTGTTGATCTTTTACTATTTTAAAAAAATCAGCCATCTTGTTAGTTTTACTACAGGGTGGTCTAAAATCTTTTACATAAATAAAATACAAATGCTGCAATCCTATAAAAGTTTAACTGGGAGTCAGCTACATTGAACTCTTACAGGTTAGGCAAATATAGGATTTTACTGTCATATAATGTGGTTGTAAACAGGCAGGAAAGAAAAAGAAACATTACAACTAGCAGCATTGTACTAGAATTGTAAGTTTAAGATCCTTTTGCACCAAAGGCGGGAGCATATAAGTAGCACAATGAAGACAGGGGCATAAAAAGGAGGTAAGATCTTGGTTGGTTAATACAAAAACTAGAAAACAAGTATTTACTATACATATAGATAGAGAACAGTAGTCAAGCATGCAATGGGACTTTATGAAAATAGGTTTTCTCTTTTGTCCACTCTCTTTCGTCCACTGCCCCATCCCTACCTTTGTTTCTATTCCAGAAGGGGATAGTAGGAAAAAATAAAGAAGAGATGGGAACACACAGTGATTTATCACTGTAGATCTCTAGAAAATCAATAGCACTTTCCATTGTTTTTTTTCCCTGCCCCTCTTCCCACTTGTGTGCCTTATGCTTAAACAGATCTTGAATAAAGGGATCCATATCTATTACTGATTTAGAACCCTCCAAAGTTACTATATAAGTGCTGTTTCAACAATAACTGGAGGTCTTCCAGAACCCTGCCTGGATGAAGGTGAAAACAGCCCAGACCTCAAGGCTCACTGCTGCTAAGGAGCACTTCTGATCAACCCTCTTTTTCACAAGGGGCCTAGCACTATAGCACTATAACAGTGTAGCACAGAAACGGCCATACTTTTATGGATGCAAGGACAGAGTTTGTGAGTACTGATAGATTGCTTCATGGTATTTTAGAAAACAAAAATTATTTAAAAACAGAAGTCTTATTAAGTTCAGTGAGGATTACTTCCAGGAAACTAAGTAAGTGTTCGGCACTACACTGTCATAGAGCTATTATTCCTATAGTGCTATTATTCCTTTCAACATCCTATGGAATCTTGGGATTTGCAGTTTAGGGAGGGGCCTTTAGAATAACACTATAACAGTGTAGTGCGGAAATGGCCTAATATGCATAGCACTTTCAACTAAAAATTTTAAAAAATGCATCTCTGACCCTTCAGCCAAGTGGGCTGGCAAAAGCTCAGTCTTCCAGGTATTGCTGGACCACAGCTCCCAGCATTCCTCACTGTTGGCTGTGCTGACTGGGAGCTGCTGGGACTTGCAATCCAACAATATTTGAAAGGCTATACTATGTCCACCCAGTCCTAAAGTGCTGAAATCGTCACCATCAGCTGAAATGGAATACGCTGTAGTACTGGCTGCATTAAAGGTGTCACACTGAAAACCTATGTTCAGTGCTGTTTGTACTCATGGCAAGAATGAAGGAATGCTCCTTTGGGAATATGAAGCACATGTACCTCTGTAGAAAGCCATGTCTAGTCACTTTCAACTAAAAGTCGAGTAGCTATGATATACAGCCTAAAAATTAAAATTCAGGAAAGAGTCCTTGGACTCCAAAGACTTTTCCAACCCAGAGGAAGTAACGAAACTGTACTAGTTTCTCAGCTTTAATCAGGTCAATTTTAAATTTGTGCCAGTGACCTAATTTTGTTTTCTAAAGTTGCATTACTTCTGCATGATCCCACAATGACCTCTTCTGAGCCAATCAAGGGAATTGTTAGGCTACACGTTTGAAAGATGGACTTTGCATGGTGATGATTTATACATTTTTTTTAATGAAATAGGTCTTTAACATTCTATTTTATTTTAGCCTACAGAAAAACCTGGCATAGCCAATGAAATACACTAAAATGCAGATTTTTCTAAATAGCTTTCAAATAAGAAGCAAAAAAAAAAAAAGCTTATAAAATTCTACACAGCAATACTAATTAAGTCAGTCATGTTGTAGCTGAATATCCACCACCCACTTGCACCATTCTTTACCTATAATTCAGAGACTGCAAGAACAATATAAGGTCTAGCTACTATGTACTACAAATCACAAAACAGATGTGTCAAGACCACACAGAGATGTATTAAAAATTGGTTAACATAACTGAGTTGGGGTAGAAGCAGAATCCTAGACATCTAAACATGGCATTTTGTTTCTGCAGATCAGAGTACTTGTGTTCAAATTCTACTTATCTTTCTCTGACTCCTTGTAATTCAGGCAAATCATATTCAGGTAGCAATAAAAAGGTTTGTGTATATGAAGATGACAACCTAAGGTGGCTCTAGAGGAAATGCTGGAAAACTGCAACTGCATCCCCCATTTCTCCTTTAAAGTCAGTTGTGGGGGATGAATTGCATCAATACCATGGAATTAAGGCAGCTTAACATTTTTTTCTCTGTATTTTTTTACAGCTCAAAATTGTCATTACCCCCCAACATACACCACTGTGACTTCCCATGGTAAGACAATCATAGTATAATATATAGCCTGAAAATGAAATTTGACAATTTCCACATAAGATAATGCTGGTGTGACAGTTGTAAATACAAATAATCTTCCCAATAGGGCCAGCTCTACCATTCGGTAGAGTAACAAATGAAGTTACCTTGAGCAGCAAGTGCTGGGGAGTACTGGCAGCTTATCAAGAGATTCCTCTTTAAACCCACTGTTCATATTTTCCTCTACTGATGGTGCTGGCATTGCTGCTAATTTGTTCGTTTCTATCCGGAATTAGCTGAGTGGCTCACTTTGTTACCTTCTCCCATTGTGTCATACAGGAGGGCTGAAGAGGAGTAATCACGCAATGAGAAGCACTGGTGAGATGGTAAAAAAGATCAGTGTATGCCTCCTAAGGTCTCTGCTTCATTGGTTGAGCACTGGAGAACAGTGTCCTATTATCAGTGTTGATAACCAGTCGACTTCTGCATGAAGAAATGTGAGCTTTCAGGGTAGGTAGGATCTCTTCTTTCACTGCAGTCAAGCAGGAAAATAACTTGGGCCAGTTCTGCTATCTAGACTTTTACTGTCTGGTTTCTTGGCCAAGTATACGTTAGATCGTCAAGACGCCTCTTATTTGCTGTCAGAGTATCAAGATATAAGTACTGATTGACTTGGGTGTTCTTCAAACCTTTTCTTATTTCATAATTATTGAAAATTCAGCTGAAACTGGCAATCGACCAGTATCATCAAGATTTTTTTTTTTAACTGCACAATATATATATTGTTTGCTTCCTGGCGGCTTTGTTCTCTTGAAAAATCTGAAGTGTACTGTTAGCTGCTTTCAGGGCTGAAACAACTACACAGCCATCACATGAAGAAGATAGCTCTCCTGAGTGCAATTTAAGAAGACGCAAATTGATGAAGAAGGATGATGGTGAAAGACAAGATGGTGATCACAAATACAAAGCACACAATTGTTACACTTACTAAAAGTGTACTTAATCTCTTCTAGAATTGTAAAATCTATTTTCATAGCACATCTGGGAAAAAATTCTTAAAGTTTACTTCTAGGCTACTTTTTGTGTCAGCAGATTCTCACGTAAAAACATTTATACATATTGTATGGGCTAGTGCATTTTTACATAAATGCAATTATACCCATGTTTTTATTTCTGTAGTCCTGGACAGAGAGTAAACATTCATGGATATCAGATTATAGCAAAAGCAAAACTCTATAATTGTCAGCCCAGATCAAGTCAGCTAATCATTTAAGAGCTATTCCACTGGAAAACATACAGGCAAACTACCAGAAACACTAGATAAAAGAATAAGCATTCTTATAACTCAACTGGTCTTGTGCAAACAACTTGTTACTTTTGCCCCATCATTCTGAAAATGCTTAGGGTGGCCAACAAAGCAACTTTTGTTGTATCTACTGATATGTAATGAGTATTTAACAAAATGTATGTAAAAAAAAAATCTACGTAGCTGCATAAATACTTAAATTCCTCCAGTGTTTGTGTTATTAGTTGAATTTTATGCAGTGAAACTTGAAAGACGGGGGAGGGGGAGGCTAATTATCTGAGTACGAGCTAGAGTTGCCACACTGGATATGGGACAAGGCTCCATTAATCTTAATCCTGAAGACTTTAATCCTCAAGAGATTGTGGTACTGTAAAATTCTGTCACAGAGTACAAAGGTACACATAGTCTCATATCTTCCTAATTCCAACTTTCACCTGCAGCTATTCTCTACAAACACAGCTATCACCAAACCAATGGTGAGTGGAGGAGGACGCATGGAGGTGCCTACGACAAAAAAAGATGGGGATGCTCCCCCATGCTCATTGCCCTCCCCTCTCTCCACCAAGGAGACAACAGCTGTGTTGGGAGGGGAGGGCTGAGGCTGCATGTTGAACTTTGGTAGGTAAGAGAGTACAGCTATCTTTGTCCTGCTTGACAGAGTTTTGTAGTATCTCATCTTGCTCTGCAATCTATTCAGGATTAAAATAACAGGAGCATCATCCTGTATTCAACCTGGCAACCTTAGTGTAAGCCTGGGTTCCGTACCTTTTGCTCTTACTGCTCATGTGAAATGATAGCAAAGTCCCAAATTGGAAAAATCATAATTGATTTGCTGTGACCCAAATCTTCTTTCTAACTGCTAGTAATGATTAGTCTATGTCTATTCATCTAATAGATGTCTATTCATCTAATTCTGGGTGAACTCATATTACTATGGCTATGCTTCCTTACTTTTTGTTACAATACCTTTAGCAACTGTTTTTAGGCTACAGAAAAGCCATGATTTGGTAGGAGACTGGGGTTGCAGGTTCCTGACCTTTCTCTCCAAAATTTGAGCTCCATTTTATTAACACAGCTAGAAAAAATTATTTTCTGGACCACAGTTCTCAGAACCTTGCCAGGTAAAATGCAATGGCCAGAGACATTGAAGAATTCCGGTAGACATAATACAAAAAAGTAGCAGTACAAATTTCTATATAAGCACAGAGCTGTATGTACTGGAAAGGTAGAATAACCTTTTCCACTGAGTAAGGCACTGAAACTAAAAATTCCAGTGTCACATCCAGAAACATAGTATTATGGAGTGCCTCTGTTGGCGAAACTGGCACAAACTGCATTATATTTTTACTAAATCCCATAAGGAGGGACTTGGTACAACGTTCTCCTTGGTGGGAATGAAGCTAGTGGCATCAGTTTTCCCTATTCCAGCCCAACATGAATTGCATTGGCCCTTGTGGATAAAGTAAGCATTATGTGTGCCTGTGAATGTATAACGAACGTTTGCTTGGAGCATATGCAAAACACTGATAGTTTGTATGTGTGCACTGATAATGTATCTTTGAAGTGATCATATCTATACTATGAATTCATACAGATATATGAAATACAGGTGTACAGGTATACATAAACAAACTAAATATTTTTGTTGTTGCTGGTTCCTAACATCTAATTTCTTGCTGGAATAAGTTGTTTCTACTGTACTAATATAAACAGGTTTCTCATTTGTGTTTTCTTTTGATCTCTATGTATTTGACTTGCTTAAACAAACCAGATGCTATGTCCAGTAATCTCTTCACAGGAGGGCAGTAATTCCCAAATGCGGCTGGATTTAAAGTGCTAAGATGATTCTGGCATAATGTGACTTATTCATCCTAAAAACAAAACTGTCTCATTCACTTAGCTGAGCCTGATAGCATTTGACAAAGTTCATCTGGGAGCCAATGGTCAAAGGTAGTTTCAGTACATTGAATTTCTTCTGTAGTGAAGATAATATCCAACTTGCTAGAGGAAATATAGATAAGCATATATAACACAGAATATATTACCATAAATGTGGGAAATGAGCTGGTACACTATATGGAAGGAGGGAACACAGATTAAAATGTCAAGTTTTTCTTCTTTCTAGCTTTGAATCTTATACTGGGTGGCAGAACTTGGAAACAGTACTTTTGTGAATTACAGTTCTATCATTCCTTCATCAAATGGCCACCGGCTATGCCGTTACCCTGTTTCTGGGGGTCCCTTGGGCGACACCTCGATATGCTCCACGTAAGGAAGAGTGGGGAACTTAAAGGAGCACAAGTGGTGGCAATACGAGAGGCAGGGTAACCTAGCGGGGTCTCTTTACCCAGTTTTTACAGGGTCAGGCCAAGCCAAAAACCAGTCAAAGGTATCAAATAAATGATTTTATTGAATGAAAATGTTCTCACACACCAGTGCAATCACTCACACAAGACCTATTAAGAAACAAAAGAGTGGAAAAATTGGATAGGGGATTCAGAGAGGAATTGTAGATGGGGTGATATGGCACCTCTCCTGAAGTCCTTGGTTCGGGAAGCAGCATGCAAAGCAGAACTCAGCAAAGAAACGGCTGAGGCAATTACTCAACTAACAGAGAAACAGTCTGCTAGCATAGTGGGGAGTTAGCCAGAGAAATTCTCAAAAACTAGGACTACTTGTAGGGTAAAATGCACCACGAGGGCAAATCTTCTCCCTGGGAGAGCAACAGGCACCACAAAGGAAAGGAGGCTCCACAATAGCAACTCGTTTTGCATGATGGTTTTATGATGTGTTACCAATGTTTCAGGATCTTCGGTTGCAAGGGGTTGTATTGTAAATTTATGTAGATGGTCCTTGCCTTGGATGATTTTTTCCGGAATCAAAAGTGCTCAACTTGGGGAAAACACACTAATTCCCTCAAGTTGGCTCCTCTGTGGCTGAGGACCCTTTGTTTACCTTGAGTTTGCACAGCTTGAGGTCTCCTTGGGCTACGTGACTGGGGATTTTATTGGCCTGACCTAGTTCTTGGTAATTCGGCCATTGCTGCCTATGTGCTCATCCGGGTAACCTCTCTGGCATGATGAACTACATTTGATATTAAAAATTGTAGACCCCGGGATAGGGTGTACCAGTGGGGTAACAATTCTGGTGGGAACCTGAGGTAGACAAAATGGGAGCATTGCTCCATCCAAATAAAAATTCTGCCCCCACCCCACCCCTGAAATTTTTCTTCAGTTTCAAATGTCTAGCATTGCAGTAACTTATCACTTCAAATGAGAATTTAGAAATACCATTTAGACGCCTTGGTACTTGTGTCTGACATGGGAATGTGAACGCAACAAGTGTAAGAGATGCCTCATCTTTGTGCAAACCTCCAGAAGTAAAGAAATTTTGGTTTTGTTCATTCTAACTTTAAGAAATACACAGTTTATCGATGTTGTTGCAGTCTATATGGACCCTGTCTATTAATTGACTTACCATTGACAAGGATCTTTTAAAATAAGAACCGTGTGCCCATCTATGTTTCTGTTGCCCCCTTCCCCTTTTTTTAATTCCTCTTCTTCTTCCTCTTCTATGATTTTATTTATGTTATGACGGTGGTATAGTTTTTTTGTATTTGTATTTATACGTTTCTTTATTCATTTTGACAATTTATAAAAGTTGATACTTTTTTTAAAGAGTTCTAAGGTGAATGATCCTAGATATTAATTTTCTGCCAGCCATCTTGGTTGCCCCAAGAAGATGACAGCAACATTTTCAATTTGTATACTCTACAAATATAAACTGTTAGTGGATTCAAAGCACATGTAAACACTAATGTCTTTATTCCCTGTACAACCTACTTCTGGAATTCAGTGCCACAATGTACATTGATAAAGGTTAAACAATCTATCCCTCATAGACAAGAGGTACATCAATGTCCATTAGCTATCATCACTGAATGAAACCTCCATGATTGAACATATCAGGGAGGTTTTACTCAGTGATGATGACTAATCATCACTGGCTGTGCATTTAAACAGTATATCTCTGATTTCCATCTGCTGGGGCTGGGCAATAGAGAATGTTCAATTAGACCCTATTCATGAGGTTCCTAGGAACATCTGGCTGGACACTGCTGAAACAATGTTAGACTAGATGGGCCTTTAATCACATACATCTCACGCTGGCTAAGACAAATGTTGTCAGGTACTGGCCCTAGCACTTGGTTCTCACAGATGGTGAATCAAAATGAGACGCAATAGCAGCAATAGAGTTTGGGGCATAATTTCCCATTAGCAAGTGCTGAGTCAAATGTTATTACTATGGTGTGGTTGCCATCAAAACTGACTTTTCATATGCATGAGGGTAAGAAGGTATAACTCAAATCCACAACGGAACTTCCATTTTCTAAGAAAAGGTTAGAAATTTGGTTGGCTTACATTTTAATATGAACCATTTAATTTGTATTCCTCAAAGCAATGCACAAACCAGAATGCAATTGTTTTTTAGTTTCCATACTTCTTTGTATTTTGTGATGCAGCTTTCTGATCAAAAATTGCAAATACTAGGGAAAATAGCATATAAACATCGGCATATTAGATAAAACAGGGTACAAAAAGACATCTGAATGGGAAAATTGCTTGCAAAAATATATATGGACTTTTGTGTGCACAAAAATACTTACACTTTTATGCAAAGCCAAGAAGAAAACCCACTGACAAATTGGTACAGAAAAGGAATGAGACAACTTGCACTTGAAAACTGTGACTAGTATAGAAAATAAAAACAGATGAATTTGCCTGACCCTACCACAATTCTAGGCAATTGTAGGACACACATTAGAAGCCAACAAGTCTATATACAAGAAAGTTCAGGTGTTAGTGCAACCACATAGACCCCCCAATGTAGTAGAAGTATTACAGTAATTTGATTGTTAATAATTTCTAGAGGAATTCTATATTGATACTTTTACTCTGTGAGAGCCAGTGTGATACAGTGGTTTGAGGGTCAGACTATGACCCTGGAGACCAGGGTTTGATTCCCAGCTTGGCCATGGTAACCCACTGGGTAATCTTGGGTGTGTAACACACTCTGAAAACCCTGTGATAGGGTCACCTTAGTTTGCCATAGGTCGGAAATGACTTGAAGGTGCACACAACAACAAACAAACAACAGTAACATTACTCTGTAACAGTGAAAGAATAAGGACAGAGGTGAGCAACTTGATGCCTTTTTACTGTAGCTTCCACAATCTCTTACCACTGGGCATGACATCTGGGACTTATGAGATTTGTAGTGTAAACATGTGGAAGGCACCAGATTGCCTATTCTGCAACAGGAAATACAAGGTACTCTTCATTTTTCAGGTAGAAGACATGTTTTTGTTGACAGTGAACCTCTAGGGTATGCCTTCTGATGACTCCTTCCTTACCTTTGACTTTTGCAGATACGAGATGAAGACCTTTTTCTTTACTCAAAACAAACTTTGCCCACTATGATGAAATGTCAGGTATGTTCTCTCATAAAGAAAATAAAAGATAAAACTGTCAAAACTTGTTAGTACAAGAAGAGGTTTCACTTCAGATTTCAGGTTTTTTTGGGAAAAAAAGTCAACAAAAGTTAATTCCATATGTAAAGAAAGAAAAACATAGGCTTAATACCAAAGGCTGGAAAAAATATATTCAACAGTATTCATGCTAATCTGTTTGCAAAAATTCTCAAGGACTTTCAGTGAAATAGTTGTACACTATTTCATAAGAATCAAGACCAGCCCAAGGTATTTTATTACCAGAGGCAGAAGGCTAAGCACTGGTGCTCCCACTCTGTGTTCTGCCACCTGAGATAGTCAACTCATTCTGCCTAATGATAGGAATGTAATAGGAATCCACAAAAAATTCCACAAAAAAATCATTCATGTGGGACAACCCTATAGGAATATGAGTAGGTGCTTTTCAACAAAAGATTTTCAAGTTCCTTGATGAATCTGATTTTCCTTTCCGTATGTCTGTAAATGGTAGACTATTTATCCATTTCTGTACTCCTGTCTTCCAAGAAATCTTGTTATTCATACATCATGACTTTATTTTATTTGACATTTTTTCTAGTGGTGTCATTTTCTGTCTTTGCTGTTCTGTGAAGATAAGAGATTGAGTAAAGACCAGCAATAGGTACATTTCATCTCTGACATGTCCCTGAGTCAGCTAAGTAGAAGGAAAAGCAAATGTTAAAAAGAATTAGATGGAGAAATAAAGAGACTTTTGCAACTTTCTTCTCAGTATTTTGTTTGTTTGTTTCTTTCAACTTATAGTTTCATTTGGATATACTGGCTTCTTGTTCAACAAAAGAACAAACCGTACAAAAAAATACATGTGAATGTGCAACTTGACAGATTTAGAAATATCCAACTATGTTTTAAAAGCATTGTCAGTATTTCACTCAAATAGTAAATTTCAGCAACATGTAAAATGAAAATAATTATCCACTGGACGAGTAAGCAAAATCCTAATAAACATAACAGCTGAAGATCATAACTAATATTATAACTAATAAACATAAACGGTGAAGACAGCATTAACAAAACTGCAAACCTGAACTCAAAAACTGAAGATTGCACAGGGAACTCCTCTCTTAGCAAACAGCTTTTTGGAGACATCAGGACAAGGGAGCTAATGAACTTTATGCATTCCAACCTGGAATGGCCAGTCTTATTCAATTCAAAAAAGTCAATTTTTTTTTTCTCTTCAGAGGCAATGTGCATTGTTAATTCCAGATGAGGTGCATTTACCTTCTGCTTTTGTTAAGTGTTTTTGTTGCAGCTCTTGATTTCTCTCACCTTTGGTTAAGTGGACGTGTAGTTTACAGCTATCAATGAGTTTTCTTAAGTGAAAGCACACCATTACGAGAAAAACAAAAACACATGCACCGAACTGTGGTTCATGGTCAAAGCAGAGGAGGAGGCTCATCCCACCCTATGGGTTGATCAACCCATTTCTCAGCTCTGTTTGGACAACATCCATCTGCAAAGCAATAAGCCGTATACAATCTAATTTTACCTTCAAAACAAGAGGACAACTTCTGGGGAAAATAACAGTCAGCTGACAATGCAAATGAGTATTACAAGCTGGGAAAATACCTTTCCTAAACTAGGTACTAAAATTTGCTAAACGTGTGTCACAACCTTCTCAAAAAGAGTTTATAGTGGTTGGCATTTTGTCTCCCAAGAGTTCTGTGGTAGGGTAGACCACACAGGCCATAACATAACTAAAGATGTCAAGTGAGCTCTTAACTAAAAATGTTTTTTGAACTGAGTTTTATGACTCTGGATTCCAGCACTTCTAGCCAGTGTACCACACACTGGGTCATTTATCAGTAATATTAAGAATTCTGTGACAACAGCAGCAGTTACCTATCATCAGAGAATAATAATAATAATAATAATAACTATACATGCACAATTTATACATGCATAATTTGCACTGTTCTGACAGAGGTTTTCTGACCAAAATTTCAACTTAGTCCAGAATTCTTTTATTAACAAGGTCTCTGGAAGCTCAAAAGAAAGGCATGGGCATTATGACTGTTGCTGTTTGCCCACCAGATTTTGGAAGTTCTGTCATGACAAATATTTATGGGCAGGCTGTTCCTCAATTTCTTATTTGAGTGTCCTTGGGCACCAGTTGCCACCCCCAGTTGGTAATACTACACTAACGTAACACTAACAGAACATGGAAAAATAAATAAGCATTCTCTTCTGCAGACAAATGCTTTTTTATTTAATGTTTAACTACAAACAAAAAGCGGATCCCATGAGATTACTAGCTACAAAATTTCAAATACTATTAAAACATGTTTAATACCATCAAAATGGTAATGTTAGAGACTATATTTGCATTTGCCGATCAGATTATTAGGCAGGTCCCAGAGGAAAAGACAAAATAAATTGCTAATACTATTCATTGGCCAATATCATTGTTTTCCTTAACTAAGGGGATATACACCACTAGGATGTTCCGCTGTACAATCTTTCAATGAATTTGAACAGGAAGTGTCCCTAGAACGCAGCAGCTCAGTTAGCTTAGTGGGTGAACTCCACTCTTGCAGTTTCTGCCAACTCAATGTATGAAGCTACTGTCTAAGAAGCAAAATCATGGCTTGGTATAATTAAACATAGTTTTAACTAGGGATGGGATGAATCCAGAATTTTCCAAATCCAAATCCAGATCCAAATCCCTGGAAGGTTCTGAGAATCCACGAATCTCACAAATCTCAACTCTTTTTAAAAAGACTTTAAAAACCAAGGGAAAGAAGGATAATCTTGGGCAAGACATACTCTCTCAGCCTTAGCAAAAGCCTAGGCAAAGAAACTTCCCTCTGAAGAAATCTGGCCAAGACAATTGTCATAGTTTTGCCTCAGGATCTCCCCAGATTGAAAATGACATGAAGGCCCTTTCTGCACAGGCAGGAAAATGTGTATTAAACCCACATTTTCCTGCCTGTGTAAACAGGGCCACATACTACAGTAGAGAGATATCCAGGTCAAAACTGGCTTTTCTTTGCATAGCTCCTTCTGGCATCCTGGGATTTGTAGTTGATGATGCACCAATACACTTTGGCAGAGAAGGCTGTGACACCTTGTAAAACTCCAAACCCCAGAATTGTGTGTGAAAGAGGTCTGCAACGGAGTTATGCAAAGTAATGTTCCAGCTGTCCTTGAAATCTCAAGCCTGTAGCTTCCAGTCAAGTACTGAACTTAAATATGAAATGTTCAACTTAAAAATCTTAGAATACAAACCCAGATGTAATTTCTGAAATTATTAGCAAAGGTCATTATTACTCCAAGGGAAAACCTCACCTACTTGCTATCTTTCCTTGTATGTATGATCTCCCAGGTTTTCAGGCATTCTGGTCTCCCAGGTTTTCAGGCATCCCGGTCTCCAACAATCTATTTAGTTGGTGGATTTGAAAGATTCGGTTTGCCTATTTTGGCACAGGGATTCGGATTCAGGAATCTCGAATCCTGAACCCAGGATTTGAGGATTCCGTTGGCCCATCCCTAGTTTTAACAATCCACAGCATTTTCAGTTTGGACATTACAGCGAAAGGGCAGGAAGGAGAAGCAGATAAGCCTGAGTCTTTTCATGGTTCATCCTCACAACATGCAACCAAGATGAGTAAGTAACTTGTGGACCAGGCTCTTCCACTGTATTATGGGGCAGTGACTCCCACAGTCCATAAGTCACTACTGGTTTCTGAACTGAACCACAAAGAACCAGTTTCTAGTCTGCAGATTACTAACGTAATGCTTGGGACCATGACTTGATCAGAACAATTTGATTCCCAGAAAAAATGAAGACTCCTCTTCGACAACTTTCACTCATATTTTAACATAAGAATTGTTATGACTAGTATATCCAAATGAAAAGCTTTGTTTACCTGGATCTAATACTATGGGCTGTATCTAAAGGTTTCTGCTATTGGAAGGAGCAATGGTGATGGACTAAATTTCCTCTTTGTGCTTCAGCTTTCTGCCCTTCCATATGTTCTGAAAAGTTGGAGAACCCAGTGGAGCAGGTATGGTGGAGGGCATGCTGGGAGAATGACAGAATGGAAATTCCCATTGTGCAAGCAGATGCCTGTTTTTATAATGTTGGACATTGTTCTACAGGAAAATGTAAGATATTTATAGAAAATATAACAACAGCATTATATTTTATCAGACTTTTGCAAGTTATTTTCTAAAATGATGAAAGCAAACATTTCTGAAAAACAGCTTAGGCATGGCACAGTGATATCAATTTTTCAAGCCTGTCAGCTTGAATGGGAAGAGTAGCCCATAAAAATTAAAATAGATCTTGTTTACAGAAAAGGCTGCAACTATCTCCTAAATTAAAGCTTACCTCACATTTGCTGTTTGGTCAAAAAAGTAACTAGTTCATACATTTAAAAAGAAAAAAGAAAATACTAACAACTAATGTTGTTTATCAGGAGACTTTATCTCACTAGACATCTGGAAAACTCACTGATTAATTAATAGATTCATTAATTAGACAGCTGTACTGTTAGAAGATAATTTAATTGTTTGGATTAATAACCCTTTTAATTAATCCTAAAGAAAATCATCAACCTTATAGTTGAGAAAATGCTGACTTCCTAAATGCCCATCTGTGTAATTAACATTACGATTTCGAAACATAGTAGATAATGATGGACTGACTTACATCATTGTATGCAAAATGGGAACACTGTTGCAGAAATACTTTTAAAAGTGGTAATGACCTCTGTCACTTAAATGTGCAGAAACAGACTCACCACAACCATGTAAAACTCTATTCTTGCCTAATGATTTTACAGAATTTCAGCCATATGGGAAAAAGGCAGGGGAATTAACAGTGACAATATGTTCTAACACTATTAAGATGTAGAAACTAATAGCAATCTCTTCAACTGAAAATGTTATACAATTTTGTATAAATAAAAAGTTGGTTTTGATAATCTTTTCACTATTATAACCAGTATTCCTGGTCTTAACTATTACAATTCTTAATATCTATACCATCACTACAAGCACAGAAGACAAATCCTTACACTCATGGAGTTTACAAAAATACCAATAGGTTTTTTTTAAAGTATAGCCTCTTTACTAAGTACAGAGTGATAACATCAATTAAGATCACCAGCTCCTTATCTGTATTCTATATGAACCTGAATCTTTGCAGTGGGACCCAAGAGGTGAGATCTCCCCTAATCATTATTCAAAGCAATTGTCTCACGCAGTTGCTATTTCTGGCTTACTGACCATTATTGTTTTCTTGTGATTCATCTCTTAATTCTCCTTTTTTCCATAGTATATCAGGACAGTGGTAAAAAAAGCAACAACTCACAGGTTTAAGGAGGTATCTCTTCATTTTGAAAGAATGAACAGCTAATGGTGTTTCACCACAGAGCCAAGTGATACATCTGTGTCTGCACTGGACCCACTATAGACTGCAGGTACAGCTTGCCTAACATGACTGAAATTTCCTCCATACCGAAAGGAAGTGGAGGGGAGGAGGAATCTCATATTCTGAAAAAGAGAAAACAGGAACAAAAATTCTAAACTAGCCTTCTTCCCCACAGGGATGTGGGAAATGTGCTACAGGTTGACTCCAAAGATTTTGAAAGCTGCTATGCTTTCATTCCATCTGTGATGTTCTGGGTCTAAGAGATGTCTTGATCTAAATGGAAAGGAAATTAGAAAAGTTTTATGGTTTACTTATCGGTTCAGGAAAAAGAATGTCCTTTCTCAGACATAAAACAGCCATGGAGGCCTCCCCAAAAATGGCAAAATTGCAACTTTGTGGAGAATTTAAAGTAATTTTTTTAAAGATAAAGCACATGGAGTGCTACATGTTTTCTGAGCAGAGGTTGTGTGGCTCTCAGACCCCAAGTAACTGTCCAGTACAGCACAGAGGAACATTCAGCCTGTTTATAGAGAAGAATTGCTCAAGTGCGAATAGATGGTTGCCACTTCAGTGACAACTAGGCCCAAGTGCTATACCATAGAATAGTGCAACTCAAATTGCTACTCCCAGGTCCAGTGCTGGTTCCTGGTGAGTCTCCAGGAAAGAAGGAAAAACAATTTGGCCACAAGACACAAATATGGTTCCAGTCCCCAGGATATTGGACAGCTGGTTCAACCCCACATCAGGTAGCTTGAGATGCATTTCTGTTTAAGAGCTCAGGGTTACAGTGAAAGCACTGACAGTGTCTATTCAGTATGACAGTATGTCTATTCAGAAGTAAACCCCACTGAGGTTATTCTACATAGTTACAGAAAGGTAAGTGGAGCTGGGGTAAGGAAAGTGTGAGCTGGACTCACAAATAGTTCTCCAAATCCATGCCCCCAGGACATCTTGGAGACTTAATAATTCCATCTGTTTTTACATTCTAATGGAAAAATTAAAGGATAAGAAGAAATAATGGTTGAGATATTCCCTGCTGATAGTCTTGAATGCAGGAAGCAACCACAGAAGAAAGATATAATCAGGGTGTACAGTTTCAGAAGAAACTACATCACTTATGCTGCAGAAGATTATAATACTGATGATTTTACATTTCAGTCTATTTATAGCTGTGTATAATGACTGGAAATGAGAATTAACACATTCCAAGTAAGAATATTATCTTTAGTAGAATTACTTTTGCAGATAACAGAATCAGAAGAAAAATTACTTCTGCAATATGTTATATCTGGTAGCATTGCTACCATCTCCAGTATAGCAAATAACATTTAATCTTTACTGTTTCCTGTTGGTATTGTAGGCAAAGTGTTTTGAAGGGTCTTTGTGAAGGGATTTTTTGTACATACAAACAAACAAACAGAAAGCAATGAGGCATAAGTAACTTAAAAACTCAAAAATTTACTGTTAATGGCAGCTAGGAGTAAGGAGAAGAGCTTTACAATGATTTAAATAATGAATTGCCTTTCAAAAGTAACTTTTCAAGTTGTGAGTAATGACTACTTTCTGTTATTTTCAAATACACAGACCTATAATAAAGTTCTTAATTTGTAAAATTGCTCTTGCTTACTAACAATAAAAGGTTAACACAGCAGCATTGTAACCTTCTTTTTTCTTTCATCTTACATAAGAATTTTCTTTCATTCTTAATTAACCAAAAAAATCCTTCTGCAACTCTTCACATTGTCACATATAACTGAAATCTGTCAGGAGAAGGACACATACAAGCAGCTTCTGCATGGCTAGATTACATAAATAATTACCATAGTCATATGGTCATAGATAAAGACTTCCCTACAGCCCAGGCAGTATGTAAAGAACTCCACAATGTGTGTGTTCATGAGGTTTTGGAGAAGAGATTTATGAATGATATCTGAAAAAAGGGAGGAGGAGGAGTAACTGTCTGTTTGTTTATTTTATAAATATTTCACAAGAATAATGAGAAAGATTACCTGGATGAGAAATGTTAGGAAGACAAGCTGTGTGATTCTGTTGAAAGAGAGTGGAGCGTCAAGCTCCAGGTTTTAGTTTGAACTTTAAAGTAGCTATTCAACATGATCGGCCAAGTCCCCAAAATAGATTCAGTACCTTGGATAACTTCCTTAAATTTTAAACCAAAACCTGTAGCAGATCTACCATCCTAGTGACCTCAGAACCATGAGCCACCATTGCTTGTTAACCGCTACTCCTACTATGTCTTCCAATCTGTACCTTTCTGCTGTTTTGATCTTGTACAGATTCAGCACCATGGATGACTCCTTTAAAATCCCAAAGCTGGTACACCTTCCCACTGACAGGAAACCACCAGCCTTCACTTTCATTCAGGAGTGACCACAGTGAAGAATGTGTATTCTTCCATAAGAAACTGTATAAAGATGTTTTTCACACACTCTGACCACCAAAGTAAATGAAATACAAAACATAAAATGTCATTGTATGACAAATGATCTTAGCTGGCTTTGCCAATATTATGAAACTGAACATTTCAAATTTGGTTTAGGAAAATTGATGTAAGGTTTATTTCAAGGATACTTCCACCTATGTCTCATTATTGTGCTGTTAGGCAAAGACAGACATCTACTTAGAGTCTTGTATGGGTAGTCAATAAATGCATTTCATCACAACTCTTGCAATAACAAATATCCCTGTAGAAACTTGTTGGACAAGCATAAAAAGAATTAAGAGAAAATGGAATGATTTATCGCTTGCATCAGATTGACCAGTGAATGAAATTCAGAAAGATAGGCCAGCTGGGTAAACTGGTGAAGAATAAATCAATGATATTGCTATTTTGAAAATAGATTCCCTTAACTCCTAACTTCAGATGCTTGACTCTTTGTTACACTCACACTATATTATCAATCATTTTTATTACAACTGAGCTGGAGGCTCAAGATGGGTGCTTATTGTGCAAGGTCCTGTACAGAAACAAAGCAATAAAAAGTTCCTTCTGTAAAGAACTTATTTACAGTATAACATATGAGCATATGACATGTTCCAAAGAGAAGAGCTAGAAAGCAAGGCAAGGTGAACAGAGTAATGGCTTACCTAACCAAGTGTCAACACCTGCAGCACTACAAAAGGGAAAGTCTCTCTTGGGCATAGGTCCCTACTCTTAAGTTGTCTGTGGCAGCTTACTTGGTAGTAAAATTGTGCTTTTCCTATAGGTCTGAGACAGAAGGTGTTCTGAAATAACTTTCATAGGAATTCTTTAGTTGTTTAGCTAAACTTGATAAACACCAACACAAGAGAAAAAAAGGAAGAAAAAAGAATAGTGGGATGCCTCATATAGAGAACAGGATTACTGTTAGTAAATTTAAAACAGAGCTTTTCAATCTGCCTGTACCGTGGTCAGATTAAGGTTTCCAGTTTAAATCTTAAAGTGCAAGTGTGATACATTTTGAACCATATCCTAAAGATCTTTCATTTTAGATCAGACATGGAAGCTGGATTATTAATTTACGATGTACATAAAATACCAAGAAGAGCATTTCAAGCCTCTCCTATCCAAATTGCAGTCAGTGTGCATAGTTTTAATTAAAGTGAGCAAGCACATGTAAATAAGTAGTTAGTTCCTTCCTCCATCTGTCTCCAGTCCTGCTCAAAATTACGTATCTTAGTATCCACCTTCCTTTCTGCATCCATCAATGGCAGTAAGCTTATTATGATTAATTATACTTTTCCCATATTTAATACCAATGATCATTCCAGGGATTCAACAGCCATTTACAGTTCAAATGAGAGAGGCAGAACAACTCAACATATGCTCACCCACAAGGTGCCCTCTAATACCTGTAGCTCTCTCTTCCCTTACCCTAGGAAAAGTAGACCAGGCAGCAGAGGACTGTTGCAGGCAGCTGAGGGCTCAAACCACCTTGCCTCCAACTGGTAAAGATACACAGAATACTGTTTTTCCTACCAGGGACACTCTGGCTGGCTCTCAGTCCAATTATCTCCAGCATGGAAAGGTTCAGTGTGCTTGTGGGACACTATAGCTTGTACTGCCTCCTTTCCTTAACAGTATTATTAATTTATCTGTGTACATGGTTATTATAGGATGCAAGTAAATAGGTCACAGCTAAAACAATTTGAGGCACATATCAAACATAATTTTAAAAGATAACAGATAAAAGCACAGCACATTGAAAACACCCTTCTGCCATGTGATTTGAGAAGTATATGAATACTTGCCTCGTTGTCAGTTTTTGAGACAGAATTCCTAACTACAGGTTTCCTCTATTTACAGTACAACAGAAGCTCATAAAAAGAGACATACTATATAAGCAACTAAGTGCCTTGTTAAATGAAGGAAACCCCCTTGTGGGAGAAGACTGAGAAACAACTCTTCTCAGCAACTGATCCCGTGGACTGATTCACTGCAGGATAAAATGTGGGGGAGTAGAAGGGTCAACCACAATTCCTGACCAACACCAACCCAGACCAAGATTAACAACCAGTTTTAAGAAAATGACAAAATTTAACATAGGTAACTGACAAGGTAATGAAGAGGCACATTATCCTGAATATGCCAAGTATGAAATGTGATGTGCTAGTGTCTTTCTTCCATTTGCAATAAGATTGCAGAACAGAGCTTCACTGAACTAAGATGGCAGTTTCTGACGAGAGGAGAAAAAGATAAAGATTGAACTATGGCAGTAGGAAGCTGCCAACATTGACATGGCTTATTGCAGATGAGAAGATTCATTGGTCAAGTTATCCAAAGAGGGTTCATTGGAGAGATTTTTCTTATTTGGTACCAGTTCCATTCTTTTTCTTCTGTTTTTAACAGGAGGTGCTATAAGAAAAAATCTGACGCGTCTTTAAACTTTTTAATCCATCTGTTGCTTGGTGTCTTTCTAGGAAGCAAGAATTGGCTTAAGCTAGGAACATTTTATCAATGGCATCTGTTTTATAGGCTACATTCCTTTCTGGAAACAAAGAATCTCCTCATGCTGGACCTTGCTGTTGTAACTTTCACAGTGAATACTACTGCAGTGCACTTACTGTGGCATTACACTTGAAAATGACTTAGAAGCTTGAAAGGATGATGACTAATGCCGTCCCTCTCTTGACAGTTTTCATGAAATGCAAACATATTCAATCAGAGCTGTATCCATTGTACTGGCTGGCTATGTATGGCAAATAAAGGCACTGGCTTTGCCTTATGACGTCCTGCATGGGTTCTGCTGATTATAGGTCCTCTCTCCGTGTATATTGTTGCTCTGGATACCAACAGTGAGAGCCAGCATAGTAATTGGACAGTGATCCTAGAGACCAGGGCTTGGTTCCCCACTCAGCCATGGAAACCAACTGGATGACCTTGGGCATAATACATACTCTTAGCCCCAGAAAACTCAGTGAAAGGTTCACCTTAAGCCACCACAAGCCAGAAATGACTTGAAGGCACACAACAACAACAATCAACAGTGGATCAAGTTCCATGCCTTCCAGTTAGGAGCGAGACTTTCATTACTTTAACTCACAAATTGTGGAGTTACCCACCAGTAATAATCAAGAGGTTCTTCTGGCTTTGCAGTTCTCAAGCCTGCAAAGCCTTTATTTTGAAATTTGAATTTGGTTAGTGCCCTGACAAGCTATGGCTGGGTTCTGTTCTTTCTGATATTACATATATTTATTTTTCACTATGATAAGTTGGTAATTTCTATATGAAAACATGGTAGTTTTTATCATGTTTCATCTATAAATATGGTGGTGAACTTGTTGCCCTACAAATGTTGCACGGCTACAACTCCTATTATCCCACACCTTTGGGTATGTTGGCTAGAGCCAATGGGAGTTGCAATTCAACAATATCTGAAGCTGCCCACCCTCCATGCTGCCTTGACCATTTGGGAAAATGGCATAAAATGTTTTATATAGACAAAGTAAAAATCTTTCTATCAAAAAGACTAAAGTAAAACCTTTCAATGAGAAAGGCTCAATGATCACAAAACACATTATTCTTTCCTGTTCAAGAAATGGATAATCCTGTTATTAAAACTCCATGGCAATAAGCTTTATTAATAATTTCCATGCCTCCAAGAACATTAATTTCTAGTGATCTATGTCTATTTTAGATTACATTTATTTGTCTGTAATTACTCTATATCTACACCATCTAAACTGTACAACAGAATACAATACTGACATCATGACAGCTGATAGGAAGTTGCTCATAGACTTAATACGTTTTCTGTGTCAGTGCCAGATAAACACAAGAAGCACTTTTAGGGGTTGAGGCATATTCTCAAGGGAAAAAAAAATACTCACAAAGTTGAATTCATTAGAGCTTGAGTAATTGGTCAGTATGAGATGATAACTGGTCTGCTGAATAAGAACTCAAGGCAACGCCAAGGGCTTTAGATGGCATATGAAACAAGTTAATTATCATAATAAGGATGGATAAAGGAAGCACTGCTGCTCTTACTATTATGTTAATTAAGAACTGGGTAGTTCTAGCAATTCTATAATGTTTATAACAATGAATTCAAATATACAGGCTATTATGTGCAAACAGCAGAACCTTTGACATTTTATGAGGTTCAGAAAGCCACTTTTTAAAATTAAACAGTTCTCTGCTTTAGAAAATGGGAAGGTATGGTTAGTTTAAGAAACCAGTCTGCCTTTTTCTCAGATTACAACCCTAACATGAGTGTACATCTGTCAGTATGAAGTAACGTGCAACATTTTAGAGCTGCTTGGGCTTAATTTCACAGGGGCCCTTTCCGCACGGCATTTTCCATGCGAAAGGGCACCTGAAGCATTGTGAGACTGTGAGGAGTGATCTGCACAATGCACTTACAATCGTGCGATGCTCCAGGGGCCGGCAGGCGCCGATCGCGCACCTTTTCATTTTTGGCTAGAAGCCGAAAATGGTGCGCAATCGTGCATTGCTCCTGGGCCCCACGTGCACTTACCTGGCGTGCGGGGCCTCCAGAGCCATGCCGGTCGTGCTTCCTGCCCCAGCGCAGCCTGGGAAACTCCCAGGCTGCGCTGCGGAAGAAAGAAAGGGGCGGGGCTCTCATGCAAGCAGGCAGCTCGTGCGGAGCTGAAGGACCCTGGACACGACAGCCTCTTGCCAGAGGCTACTCGTGTGATCCCTGCACCTCAGCACCAGAAGAAGGTAAGGTGTGGAAAGGGCCAGGGTCAGGAAAGGTCTCGTGTTGAAATGAATGTTAGTTTTTCAAGCTTAGTCATTCATTTCTGGCCACTGTGAAAAGATCTTAGGAACATGCAAGCCCAAGGCCAGTTCTTTAAGTGGAAATTGAAAAGTTGGAAAAGTTACTTTTTGGGACTACAATGTCCAGAATTTCCCTACCAGTTTGGCCAATAGGCATTGTAGTCCAAAAAAGTAACTTTTCCAAGCTTAAACATCCCTCTCATATGCCAGGTAAACAAGCTCTGTTGGAAATAGTCTGGACCTTTATGATTTTGCATTTAACCATTTTGTAATCTAGTAAAATTTAACACTAACAAAATACATTGATCTACAATTATATTTGCATATATCGTTGCTGCATTTATTGGTGTAATCATTTACTGGAGTAATTATTTATCAGATAAAATCTGGGCTGACCTCAAGAAACTGACAAAAGTTTCAGGTTCCAGTTTATTATCTTTCCACAGACTGATTTCTGAAAAATCACAGAATATTTATAAGCAGTGGGATTTGTCTGGGAAAAGCAAGATGGAAAGAAAATCTCACGAGAAATAGCTTTGTTAGAACTCTTCCATGTTCTGAATCTGTCCTAGTGTTTCAAGCAATTATGCAATTTCTCCTCAAAGGAAATAATGATACTCACTGTAAATCAAGACCAAGAAGTCATTTTTAGACTTCTCTTTATGACAGAAAAATAATTAATGTTCTAGTTCAGTAAAGAAAGTCACATGTTAATCTGCTGAAACTGAAGACTTTTAAGGATTGCTTATACTTGTATGTTATTTGGATTAGTAACTGGAGCCACTGGCCAATACATCCCAACTTGGTCCTGCACAAGCAGAAGGTCTTCTTCCACCCAAAGAGGGAATCAGGTTCCAGTGGAGGCTTTCTGCTGAAGAAATGTGAGACAATTATTTCATTTTCTGATTCTGCCTTTCTCTGTTTGCCCTGCACCATCTCTCATGCTGAATCTGAGCACCCTCTGAACAACTGGACAGATTTTCAGAAGAAAAGGAGTGGGATGGTAATCAAGGAATTGGCAAAATTGCTTGCAGTGTGGATGAGGAATTGCCAAAAATAGCATTCTTCACTGCCACCCCCATCCACTATCATGAACAGAATTCTGCTGAATACAATCAGATGATCAGAGCAGCAATGCACTTCTTATGTATCTAACAGAACAAGCAAGCATTCAATTTATGCAATTTATTTTAGAAAGCACAATGAGTCTACACATATTCTGACAACATTAATGAAACAAAAACAGCTAGTGAGTCTGGACAGCTGTAGGGAAGAACAAAAGCACGCACATTGCATGCAGAAGATCCCAGGCTTACTGCCTGGCATCTCTAGTCTTTTAGAAAAGATTCAAGTAGCAGGTGATGTAAAAGTAGAGAAGGAAAGATCTGTCAGCTCCTGTTCTGACTGTATTTCTCAGTATACCACTGGCATACTTATTTTGTCATAATTTGCAATATGGCTGTGAGAGTTCTGCCCCTTCCATGTAAGAATCTGGGTTTTTTTACACATTTTTTATCCCAAAATGTACACATATTTGTATGCATCCCTAGTATGCATGTGCATTTTAATAGCCATTTCAGAAACGTCCATGCAGTTATATGTGTATTTCTCATTCTACAACAAATCTGAACTGCAAATGCATTTCCCTTTGTTATGTTACCAGTCTTTGGAATTCCAAAATGGATGCTTCCATTTGGAAATGTGGAATCCAACTAAGTTATTTTTCAGCCCTCCCTGAGGTCCTACAGAACTATCAGAGTCCAAGGGGAGATAAGAACTTATAGAAAGATCTGTGGGCAACGTAGGAAATACTCCTTCTCATGTTGGGGCCTATAATGGGGATTTCAGGGTCAGGCCTCTGATCCCCTGATGGTCCTCAGAACAGAACTTCTCACTATGCATGAAACGGACTTAGTTAATTTCTCCATACTTGATATCATTGTGGGTTTCAGATATATGAACATCAAGAAAAATAGCATGTCTACTCTCTACAATCTTTTTGTCCCAGTTGGCATGTATCATCAGGACTCTGGAACTAGCAAACAAGAACCCAAAATTTTTCTTCCTCAATCACTCTCATAGGATTGTTCTGAAGGTCAGTCGTCTTCCTCTAGGAACTAAAGGGTAACTGTTTTCCAAAGAAACAGTGCAGTTCTAAATGTTGCTGCCTTCATATCTACTTCCATACATTTTTTTTGTAGTGCTCCTTTGATATTAAACACTAGAATACAGGTCTTAGGATTCATTCTGAAACATTTGTTTTCCTCTCCTCATTGATGTGTTGTCTGAGGTGAGGGACGTGCTCATCTTGCATTTCCAATCAATCCCATTTAAAATTCTGCAAGAGTCCTAACTTCAAATTCCCATGAAGCAAAAATCGAAGAAAATATCTGCATGCATTGCTACCCTCTAGTAACCAGCTAATCCCTCACAGAGACATAGCTTTTGGAATGTAAATGCCCCTCTTTCTCTCATGGTTGTATGCAAGTAATTAAATAGCTGAACAACTGCCTAAAAAAAATGTCTGGCTGCTAAAAAACCCACATTTTTAAAATAACACAGGCCCAGAAAGCTATCTAGCTTCTGTTGCTTGTAAGGATGCTGGCATGCAACAGAAATTCAACATTGTTAATTTAGCAGGAAAGGTACAAAGATTTATGAGAAGGCTTTTTGTCCCGTAATAGTTTGGTTAAAAATATCCAAATACAAACATTTGATAGGCAAGAAAAGCACACATAAATAGAAAAGCTATGAGTGTTTCCTTTAGTTTTGCTCTCATCTTGCTTTAACCTTCAGAATTTTTGTCAAACTGTTTCTTCTTTTTGTCTTTTGTACAGTTTTTCTGGCAAAACATGTCAAGAACCATACCAATGATGTGGATAATGTAAAATAGGCCTTAAATGCAGGAGTAATTTTGTTTTTTGTTAAAATTTGCATCAGAGAATACAGGTTGTCATTCCCTCCTGCCCACCCTCTCCCCCACACCCCTGGTTGAGAAGGGAAATGGGCCCCATGCCCAAAATCAAAGAAGCATGCCAGTGTGTCAAGTGCTGCCAGCAGCGGTTGCAAAAGCATGCTGGCTGCAATCATATGATCACTCTGGTAAAACAACCAAAGCATGTACACCTTCTATCACAGTTGGCAGATAACTATCTGACTGGCAGCTCGACTGCCTTAATTAATTGGAAAGCGGTACGCTTCCTGCCCCCCTAGAGACAAAGAAAGGCCTTTGGTACTTCTATCACAGAATACCCACTGTTTGCTTTCTCTTTAGCTCCATCCTGCAGTCTTGTTTCTCGAGGAAGGCTGTTTGGATGTTAATGTAGAAAGCAGATTCATCTACGCTCATTCAAAAGTTTTTAGTTTACCATCCCAACTTTCCATCATTTGATTTTACTTTCTGGTAAATATTTTTTAAAGCGCAGGTTATTAGTCATAGAACACGATTGCATTACTGAAGAAATTTACCCACAGATATGCTAAAATCACTGCATCCTAACGATAGCATTGAATAGATCTTATATATTCCTAGAACTGAGCTATGCATATTTTCTCAAATGAATGATCATGAAAGGTAACTGAACTTGAAGATTTCCCCCTAGATATCTTTGTATATTTTTTATGTCTTAGAAGGAAGATTCATGCATTTTTCATGAATTACACATTTCGCTGTATTAAGATCAGTTCCTCAGGGGATATTTCTAATCAATTATTCTTTTTCTAATAGAATTTTTCATTTAATTTAAAGAAGGATGGTCTTTTCCCCCCTTCTGAGCAACTTTTAAAATAGTTTTAAGGCTAAAATTACATTTCAGGAATATTCTAGGTGGGAGCTTATTTCCTTTTAACTTTCTCTGGAACTTGTATGAATGCTACCTGGCATGTTTCCAAAGCAAGACATACCAGAAAGACTTTGATTATGTTTTAAAGTGATAATGTTAAATATTCTGATTCACCTGCAACAATCATTCCATAGATTAGAGACACAGATATCAAAGCACAGTAAAAACAAAGAATATTTTTCTGTCTTTTAAAATGTATAGCATATCCCCTCCAGGCATTTTCAGTTTCTACCTTTTATTCATTGACTCTCAAGTTCACTGCACAAGTTTCTTTAACACTACTGAGACTGTCTTCCCTGTACTCTTCTCCCTGCCCTTTCTGCCTCAGCATTGGTGAAGTTCCTGAACTTTCAGAGCAAAAAGTCTGGGCCACAACAGACACAGTACTTGTTGTGCGCAAGTGAGACACACGCTCAGCCTTTTTTTTTTTTTAAAGGCATAAAGGAATCCAATAGCACCTTTGATACTAACTTATTCTAGCATGAATTTTTCTGGACACAGAATGATATCCATGATGATATCCATGAATGCTCACGCTAGAATTAACCAGTTAGTCTCAAAGTTGCTACTAGACAGCTTCATGGCTTTTATGTTGAAACAGGCTAACATGACTATTACTTTGAATACTGCAAGAGAAAGACAGAGAGACAGAGAAGTCTAAAATCACTGTGAAGGGATCCTCCAAACATGACCCGGAATGTGTATGGAAATCCATGCAAATTTTGGTACAAGCATTCTATTCCTGTTTCTAAAGTACGTACTTTAATATCCATTTCCTTCCTTATAGCATTTATGTATGTTTTTCAATGATTCATACTTTGAATTGTGCACATCTATATCCATTTAATTAGAAAAGAAAAAAAATGACAGTTTCTTCCTAATAATGATGGGCACATGGTTTTAAATATATACTTTTGGACTGTGAAGTGAATTTATTTGTAAAAGGAAAATAAAAGAAGGAAAGGAAAGAAAGTTAATATGAAATTATTTTCTATCCTATAGCTCAGTGTTCCATGACTCTAGGGAGTCTTCTGTCTGGAAGCATTACTGTTCTTCTTCAAATAGTAGTTCAATGCTTTTAATCATCAGTGAAGAAGAAACAAACTTTTGAAAATGCACAACTAGATATGCAGTTCCAAAAAGAAGAAAAACATTAGTGTAGTTACACAAGTCAGGTCATGTGAAAGTTACATTATTGCTCTGACACATCTAGTCTAGTAGTTTATGGCCTTTGAAAAAGCAAGAAAAGACAAATCAGCTGTGAGCAAAACTCTTCACATGCCAAAGATACTACCAGTTTCTTTTTGTAATGTATGGAACATATAATAGAAAGATGTCTGTCTCTTCATGAGCTGACTTCCTCATTTTCCCAGACAAGTATATAATATTGACTATGCATGAGCTGAATAGTTTGAGCTTGTGCGTTCCATACACCAACACGGTAACACCACATCATTCTTAGAGTTTTTAAAAATATGCTTCACCCAAAATAAAGTTTTGTTGGAGTTCCTGATACCCCTCATATGAAGCATGAGACAACAGTCTTCCACATTAGCAGAAGCCCTTGTTCTGAAGATATTTTCCCACTCTACGCAGATGTCAGTGTCATGGAATATGACATCAAGTGACAAAGCATGCATGTACACACACAAATACACGCAAGGAAAATGCATAGATGTGTCACGGCAGCACCATGCTATGTTAGTGAATTACAGTCATACCACACTATGGTTTCAAACATACAAACATTCCTCTGACAGGCCCTTATTCTCTCTCAGATTTGTGTAGCATTTCCAATCCAATAAGTTGCCCTTTCAATATCAGTTTGCCCTGACTCCACCTTTATATTACAAGCTTTGTGTAACAGAGCTAGAGTTTCAACTGTTCCTCAGAACCAAATTGTTTATTGGAGCAACATGTTCTCTTCATTACAATAACTTGAGATAACTCAGGCCAGCTTAGTTATAAAACAAGCTGTAACGTTATTGTAACAGTGGAAATAAAGTATCTTGCTAGAGTTCAGTTATAGTACTTTGTTGATACATTCACAGTTTAAACTTCTGACAGACTTTGACATTCAGTGTCTGCTTTAGTCACCAGTTCCCTGTGTGTTTTCTTTAGCTGTTCTTGCTAGTTCTCACTGAAGGCTCAAAACCCACACAGAAACCTTGCTGTATGTAGAATTCCTCTCATCCATAAACCCCTCCCATGCACATCACTAAGCTGAGTTTCATTCTTGAAGTTCCATTCCTGTTGCCTAGCAACCTGCAATCAAGTTGCACTGGCATCCCAAATAGGCAACCACCAAAACAACTTTGTCAGAGTTTCTAATACAAATCATGGTGGAGGAGCCCTCCTCTTTGTCTAAACCCCTTGCTTCCCATATTCATTTTGGTATGAGGCATTTTATGTTTTCCTTGTGCAGATGTGTCTTTAGGAAGCTAGGTCTAATTTTAACATCCTGGAAACAATTTTCTAAATCAAAGACTACACATAAATCTTAAAAGAGTTAAACTGATCTCTCTGTAACAAGAATTCAAGGCTTCAGTCCTCTTTGGGTACAACTCCTTGTTGTGACAGTTCCATTCTTTGAACTTGTGTATGGAGATTGCCACTGCATGCAAGCACTGAAACAGCCAAGACCACCTCTCTTGCTTGTTTGGGTGGATCCTCCCCTCCATGGCTGCCTGCATCTTTGCCTCACTCTTCAGCATTTACAATGACAGAGCATTATGCTTCCTCAGTGAATAATTGGCTTCCAGCTTAATAAGCTCTCCCTGTATTCAAATGAATACCAGAAAGTTGATTTCATGATATATTGGTGCTTTGTGAAAATGGGACCTTTCTTCTAAAGCTAATAACCAACAGGATGTGGGGAGGGAGTACTGAAGAGAGTGAGATGGGGAAAAAGAAGCAGGAGAAATAAATGATCATATGGGTAGATGCATGTAACTTGGGAGATTAGCATGTAGAGTAAAGAATGTAAAGGGAATGCATATGCATGGAGGGATGGGTTAACAGATTTGTATATATTTTGTGCTTATGTGTCATTTTTTCTCCACACACCATGACATGAGGGCACCGAGACAATGATTTTTAAGGGAGTGAGGAACTTAGGCTGAAAAATGTTTCTTATAGCACCCTTATATCCCATGGAGCAAAACAAAACACACACTAACAACATGATTATGGGTCAGAAATTTTGGCTGGACTTATCAGCTAAACATTATTATCCAACTGTGAAGTCCAGTACTATCACAACTTCAGTGGACTTTACTTCTGTGCAAGGATGCCTAAGACAATACCCTACAAAAAAGGTGGACAACTTCACTGTCTCAAGGGGCCTGTTTTCTGCCCCTGCAACTCTTTGGGACTTCACAGAATAACACAAATCACTCCTCGAAACACTCCCCATTTTGAAAATGGTCATATTTTAAAATGTTGCCGGCGGGAGGGCTTTCAACCTATTTAAGATGTAGATAGCTGTTTCTGGAAACTTCCACAAGATGCAGTTAACCTCCTTTTGCCAGGAAAACAAAAAAGACAATCCAGAGGAGGCAAAGTCTTCAAAGACAGCCAGGAGACATATTTGGCCATCCTTGCCCTACATAGATTGTTAATTGTGACTATTTGTTTAACAGATATTACTACTTCAGAAAACAAAACGTTACCATTGTTTCTGAAGTGGAAAGAAGAGAAAAGAAAAGACTAACACATTTTCTTTTTCCTGTGAACCTACCCATTTGTATTTTTCTGCTTGAATTAATTTATGAAATTCTCAGCACATGATCAAATCAGAAAAACTAGCTTCTAAAATCTATCAAACAGTGCTCCCCTTCCAAAATTCAGTTTCTTAATACATGAAAATATCTGAAAGAAGACTTGCAATTACCATTTTATCCTTATTAAATGCATGAGGCTGGAGTTAGCAGCTGGGTTATTCCCTTATGACTGCTGACCGCAATCAAATCATAGGATTACCATACTAATCATTTAACACCATTTTCATAATTAACATTCTTTATCATCTCCTCTGGCTCAATCCAAATCATATGTGCTGTTTTAAAAACTGAAATTATCACTTCAATGACACAAAGTATCAATTATAATGTTGGGTGAAGAAAAATATACTAATTACAAACTCAACTGAATCATCTGAAAATTGGATTCAGCAGAAAGCTAACTACACTAGGATTCGTTATCTATCCATCAGACAGGTACATTCTGAGAAGTAATAAATTACATTTTTGAATCACTTACTCACTTACTCAGGAAGAATTTCAGTAGTTATGCAAGCCCTACTTGATATTAGACCTATTGTTCAGACATGTTGTCCAAAGAGCTCTTACTGCACTGATTATGTGTATGCAAATCTTCATCCCTTCAGCAGCACTCTGTGTACACCAAAACCAGTTGTGGAAACAGGATTCAGACAGCACAGATGTTTCCAGTGTGGATGTTAATAGAATTCTGCTGTGGTGGTTGTTGACACCAGCACAACTTTATTTCTGGGCCTTCTGTATTGAAGTCTATCTGTATTGAAGTACAATCCTATACATCAGTGGTTTTTAATTTTTTTTTTATCCCTGAGACCCCTTTTACATGTACATAAGGATGCTTGCCCCCTGCTTCATGTTGCACTCCTCCGTGTCCTACACCTCTCTGGTCCTTTCCGCAACTTACCTTTTCTTGGCACTGCGGTGCGGGGATTGTGCAAGCAGCCTCTTTCAAGAGGCTCTTGCGTCCCCACTGCTTCAGCTCCGCAGCCGCTGCCTGCTAGGGAGCAGGCAGCATGAGGGTTCCTCCTCTTCCTTCTGCAGCGCAGCCTGGGATTTTCCCAGGCTGTGCTGAGGCAGGAAGCACAAGCACCGCGGCTCCAAAGGCTCTGCACACACGGTAAGTGGAGCGATGCACACTAGAAGCCAAAAATGAAATAGTGAGTGCTGCTGCTGGCCCTGCTAACATTGCACAATTGTGAGGACTTCATATGGACAGCTCCTCGCAATTGCGTGACGCTCCAGAGGCCCTTTCGCATGGTGAATGCTGTGCGAAAAGGGCCTCCCCCCCCCACAAACACACACACACAGGCCCTCATGCCACAGGTGCCCTCTGTCTTAACACTTAGCTCTCATGGTCGCTAAGGGGCATGTACCTGCTGCCAATGAGAGGACATTTGGAGAAAATGAGTAGGGAAGGCATGAAAAGGAAGCCAATTTTTGCTACGAGTGAGGTTGGGGCAAGGCATAACAGGGAAGATGCTTTGCACTGCTCTTTTACAGAGCCCAGTCAATCCTCAATGGTGCACACACACACACACACATCACACACAGAGACTTGCCCTTCTTTTTCATATTTGCTGTACTTGCAGGTTGACTTCTCTTGCACCCACCCTGAGCAACTATTGTGCCCACTATTAGGGTCCAGCCCCACATTTTGAAAACCACTGCTTTAGATGTACATTCAGAAGCAGGTCATATTGGATTCAATGGAACGTTTCCCACACAGGATTGCAATCTATGGAAGAACAGTTTACATTTACTTGTAGAAACAGGAACATAAGACAGCACTTACATTCTTATACTGAGTTGTCAAATTCACTTATTGTTCCTCAATAATAATCTCTTATTCGTATGGTGATGGATCTGTAAATCCTGCATTCATCCTTCTGCTCAAGGAACCTCCTGCTCATGGAAGTGGAGGGATGCCTCCTCTGAATGTTTCTGCTCTTGCAGCCCACTGTGCCCCCTCCTGTAAAGCTCCTACAAAGGACTGGAGAACCTCTTCATACAGGACAAAAACTGTTCACAAGAGAATTCAGCAAAATTCACCATTGTCTCTATACTCTCACAGCAGTAGTCTCTGAAAGCACTAGCTATTCCTCAAATGAAAAGAGCTCTTCTGATAGATAGGCACTTCACCCAGCTATATAAGCAAAATACCAGGTCTTTGCCTCAAGATGGTTACAATCTAAGATTTTGACAAATATGGAAATGGGCTTCCTTTTTGAGCTAGTATCTTCTCTGAGAAACAAGGTCTTCCTGGTTTTGTTTTATCTGTGTTCTTTGGCTCTTACTCTTGATTTTGTTTCTTGGCTTTCCCTCCCTCACTTGGCTCCTGATTCACCTTCAGTAGATCCCCACATTACTGCCTTAACAATGGCTACAGTCCCAGTGATTATAGTGTTTGTAGATAATGCCAAACAGTAATACGGTATACACAGTGGATGTGATTCTAAATTTGCCTTCAGCCCAGATAGGGAAACAGAGGTCTGAAGCTCAATCTGAAATTCTTCCAAAGGAGTATCTCCCATCCCCAGCACCCATAAAGGCATATTTAGAATTGTAGGCTTTGTGAGAAATGGAAAAAGAAAAGACAAAAGTGAAATATTTAATATACCTGTTTGTAAAATACTGGTTTAGCTAACTATGCTTTCCCCTTAAAGGTAAAAAATATATTTACCGTTCCTTCTGGCAGGTTTGCATAAAGTTATGTGCAAATATGGAGCACACAGTTATTTATTTAGAGTGCAACTATATTTAAATGATTTGAGGGTCCAACCAGATCTGACTCAGAAAATCCATCACCAGAATCAGTCATAATTTTTTTATATCATATTTTTATTCAATGATACATTTAGAGTATATAAATAACACACAAGGGAGAACAAAACACAAACCCACATGATTATAAACACTGCACTTACTAGGCTAAACAAACACCTACTAACTACCTAACCATACTTACCTACATACACACACACACACACACACAAACAACCTCAAAAAGGGAAATAAGTGATTCACATAAATGGCTTCCAACTTCTAAGAGAACAGAGAAAGATAGATAGGTAGGTAGATAGGTAGATAGACAGAGATATTATACTTCTCCTACTTGCTATTTGAATATATATCTCACTTTACCCAGATTAAAATAAAAACAGCCAAAAAGAAAAAAAAAACTACATTTAATCTCCAAATTTAACTATTCCATACCTAATCTAAATTAAAATAAAGATTATATAATAAGATTATATCTTAAGTTCTACATAAACCGACTGATTGGCCATAATTTTTTTAAAAAATTCCACATGCAGCATTCCTCTTCTTCCCTGTTAGTCAAAGCAGCTTTAGAAACATATGCTTCTTCTCTGATGCTTATTTCACCTAATTCCCCCGTCATTCTGTTGCAGTAAATCTGCAATCCTTTTTTCACTCACCTGGTGAGCCCCAATGAACTAAGTGTGACTTAACTCTGTAAAGGCATGTATAGATATTGTACTGTTAGACAGCAATCCTTTGCCACAATGAGAACACTCTAAGGTCACAGCACCCAAGATTTTCAAGGTTCTGTTGATCTACTGACAGTAAGGCAGAACTGAGAAAACACACTTTGTTTTCCAAGGTTTCTTCCCCTCTGTTGAGGAACTGGTAACAGAACAAGAGGGCTCTACACATTTTTGATTTGGAGGCTCTTCTACACCATCCATGCTGCCTGGATCTTTCCATCCTCTTCTCTCCCCTCTCCCCCCCCCCCCGGCACAACTCTGTTACAGGTCAGACTTGGGAATACACCTGTGAAGAGTATAGCCTATAGAGTATAATATACAGTGTAAAAGATGTAATGCAGGAAGCTATACGTATTAGAATGTGTGCATGTGTGTGTTACATAGAACAAAGAGACAGGCTAATGCCAGGCAGAATGCCTACCAAAGGGGAACAAAGAGACAAGAATCTCTGCATTTCTATCAGCTTTGAGATATGAGCAGATAATAACAACCTTCCCATCAGGTATAATATCTGATGTAATCTGATGCAAGGCAGCCAAAAAACAAGATCCAGCTCTATATGGTTTGTTTATATAATGTTCAACAAAACTTAGAGTGACATCATCTTTAAGATCTCTGCTTTGATTGGATAACATAAACACGGCACTGTCAGAACTTTTGTTTTGACAGGACAACTGATAGCTGGCCAGAGGCTAGGGAGAGAATAAAATAAGAGGAGACAGCAGTCAGAATGCTGTGCCAGTCTGCAAAGTATGAAGAAAAGGCTGCAATATAATCTCCAAGACATTCTGTTCTAATGCTAATAAATATTCATCATATCATCATAGCCCACAATAAAAAAAGTAGAGTTTTTTCTACAATAGAATACCCATACAATTTAAAACAATTCCAGGCAATCTTTCCAAGAAGTTCAAGACAACTAACAAAAAAAACACGGCATACATAGGCCCTTTCCGCACGTGGCGAGGGAATCACTCCGTGCTGTTACCTACCACTTCTTCTGGGGTCTGAAGCAACGTGGACTGTCCCGGAAGCCCTTCCACAGGGCTCCTCCTTGGTCCAGGGTGAATCGGAGCAGTGCAAGGTCTGTAGATCCGCACTGCTCCGGCTTCCAAAACGGCGGCTTCCAGCTTCCAAAATGGCAGCTTCTGGCTTCCAAAATGGCAGCTTCCAGTTGTTCGTGGGTCCCGACCAACCGCTGAAGCTCACCACACCTAAAGCCAAACTTCCGCAGATCGCAGGTTCGCATTGGTGCGAACCTGCAAATCTGCACAAGGGAGTAGGAATGCAATGGCGCGTTCCAGGAAAATAAAGACCTGTTTTTTGCAGTCTTTAGAAAACACACTGGAGGACCACTTGGGGTCATTTTGGAACAGACTGAGGTGCGGATCTCCAGTAAGTAGTCCACTCCTAGTCCGCTCCAAGGTGCAGACGACCTCCGTGAGAGGACGCACTACCCCGTTCTAATTGCCTGGTGCGGAAAGGGCCCTTGATAGATCAAATACATAGATCTGATGAAAATAAAAGAAAAACAGGTGCAGTAAAACAGTAAAACACTTAAAACAGAGCAGCAGTCTCCCATAAGATAAACCATAAAAACTACAGTAAACCAAAAAAATTTCAGTAAACCACTAGCAATCCAAAGCCTTCTTTACCCAGAAGCAGAGCAGGGAAGGGGTGAGGTTAATCTCTCTCTCTCTAGGCAGAAATTTCCAAAGACTGGTTGGGGCTCCTGAAAAGTTCTTCTAGTCAACCTTGATTGTGCATCACATAAGATGGTTTCTGAGGAAAACAACTCAGGCAAGGGCATACTGGAGAAGGGAGTCCTTCAAGTATCTTTGTCCCAGGCCATATAAGGTGACAGCACCACTTTGGATCAAGCCAGGAAACCAGCTCAGAGTCAACAGAAAAGTTTCAGCAATAGAATCATAGAACTGTAGAGTTCAAAGAGACCACAAGGACCATTGAGTCCAGCCCCTTGCCATGCAGGAATACACCATCAAAGCATTCCTGATGGCCATCTAATCTCTGTTTAAAAACCTCCAAGGAAGGAGACTCCACCACACTCCAAGGCAATGTATTCCACTGCCAAACTGCTCTCTTACTGTCAGGAAGTTCTTCCTAATGTTTGGATGGAATCTCTTTTCCTGAAGTTTGAAGCTATTGTGTCCTAGTCCTCTGTGTCCTAGTCTCTGGAGCAGCAGAAAACAGGCTTGTTCCATCCTCCAAATGACATCCCTTCAAATATAGCTACCATGTTGCCTCTTAACCTTATCTTCTCCAGGCTAAACATATCCATCTCCCTAAGCTGCTCCTTATAGTGTGTGGTTTCCAGGCCTTCTACCATTTTGGTTGCCCTCCTCTAGACCCGTTCCAGCTTGTCAATATCCTTCCTGAACTGTGGTAGCCAGAATCACAGGATTCCAAGTGGGGTCTGATCTAGACACACACAGTATAACATTTCTAATATATGGGTCCAGTTAATATTTTAGCTGCTGTTTTTTGAAGAAGCTGAAGCTTCTGAGCACTTGTCAGAGAAATGTGTACATCAAGTGCATTGTAACAGACCAGACATGATGTAAGGCATGCCTGACCACAGTCTGATCTGTCTTCTCCAGAAATGGATGTTGTTAGCATACCAGGCTAAGCTTGGCAAAAGCACCTCTGGCATGGCTGTCTCTTACTGACAGAAAAAGAATACTGTATTCTAAAGCATTTCCTGCTAAAATAGTACATATTAACTAAAATGAAGAAAAACTCATTACCACTGATTACAATACAATTTAAACAGCACATACTATTTTGATTAGAAATAGAGAGGTTGATTTTAATGTAAAATCCCAGCACTCATCTATCTAGCAGAAGGTGCACAAAATAATCTTAAAATGCTATAAACCTGACTGCTACAAGTTATTTAACATAATAGTATCCATTCAACTTTATGATTTTTCAGAATGGGCACAGAAGGGATGAAATATGCAAAGCAGATTCAGCCAATCACTCCTTAATTCTATGTATGTTCCAAATGCATCAACTTTGTAAAAAAAAAATCATATGTAAAGCACGCTTTGTCAAGCTTTAGACATCATTGATTTCATTCTGGTCTTAAGGGAACATAGTGTGAGATGCTTGTAATCACCCATGGAATATTCAGTTGGCTTCCTAAAATGCAGATTAAATGTTTTTGTTATCTATTTTTCAAATTAGATAAGAATTCTAACATGAAGACTGCAATTTACTGTATCAAAACTGCTCTTCATTCTTTCGCAGATGAATGCTTGTACTTCTTTTTCTTCATTTTCCAAAGGCAATTATCTTAACCCCTAGACACAAGGAAATGACATTTTAGTCCCTCACTGTTTGTTTGTTTTTTTTGCAAAGTTCCTACAGAACAAAACATGAAAGAATATTTGCAATTTTTTTTCATTTTTCACTAGAATGAGTATCTCTACACATCAGGACATCCCATATAAAAACTACTGTGGGATTTTTCAATCTGCACAAATATGAAATGACTAGTTCCTTTTTAATTTTTGCAGCAGCAATAGCATTTTTTTAAAAAAAGTATTTTGCATAAAATTTGTTTAAAATCATTTTTCTAGTAAAAAAAAAGAGAACACCAGAGGCTCCTCTACTGCTGCTGGCCACGCCCTCCTGCCTGTTCTATAAAGGGGACAGGATTGGAAGATGGTGGCAACCTGGTAGGACGCTGTATTCAGAGCTCCAGCATTTTCACTTTTTAACAAGATTTTTATTAGTTTTATTAGTCCCTCAAACCGTCTTGTTGTTAAATTTTGTTTGAGGTTTTAATTTGTTAACCTTCCTTTGCCAAGAGCCTTTAATTTAGCCTGCTAAATGTATACGTTATCAGGCCTCCTGCAAATTAACTGATTAGCCGACCTAGCTGGCTGGAATCCCAGGAAATATACAAGAATTCAAAACTTTTTAATTGAATGCTATCAAAGCGAAAGAGAATTGTTAGGACAACATTTGGTGTTGTGATTTACCTCATTAGTAGAGCTGTTGGAATAAGCTTGGCGAAAGAGAACTGCATTCAGAGCTCCCCGGCGAAGGCAAGAGATCATGGTTGTAACCAGAGCTCAGAGAAGGCAGGGGAGAGTTACAGAATGCACTTCTTCATCCACACAAAAGACTATTTTGGACTTTTGCCAGCAAAGGGGAACTAGAGAAACATTTATGGAGAAGACCAAATACAAGGATAGTTCCACCTCTGCTTTTTTTGCAACAGAAACTCTGAACTCTATTCCTTTGGGGGATAACAACATTGATAAAGACTTTTTGGAATTCTCAGCAGTGCTATGCGACCAGGAACAGGAACAGGTGGGTAATTGGTCCCTATATTCAGAACTCTCATGTGAAAAATCTTATTCTGCTCCTTCTGCCTATAACACCCCACGGCCTACTTCAAACTCAGTACAAGCCCAGCCTTTGGCTAAGGATACAGATAAAGTAGGTCAGGAACCTCTTGCAGAAGTGTATAAATGTTTACGGGACCAATGCCTCCTCACAGCAAAATCTAATGAGAAAATCTTCCAATCCACGGATGACCTAAGAAAGGAAATCTCTGGTCTTAAAGCCAATATTCAGGTCCTAATGGGTCTAATTGAAGCAGGGATTTTAATAGCAGCTCCTGCTACAACACAATCTAACCATGAATCTGATAAAAACTTTACTTCCACTGACCTGCAGGTGGAAATTTCTCTTAGTAATAAGAGTGCTTTCGAGGGCTCTTTGGGTGACCTTCTGCAGGATTGGGAAAATCAGATCATGGCTCCTTTAAATAAATCATCAACTGGAGTACAGAAGGACGATACATCTGAAATCTTTCACCTTACTCTTTCTGATCCCAACCTGATCATAATAGATGAATGGCAAGAGGATCTTGCTACTGAACCCAAAGAGGGAAATATTGTGAAGGAGTCAGATGGCTTGGAAGTTGAATTTGAGGATTCAAGGGTGGGAAAAAACCAAACAGAGGAAGATTTGGACCAAATTAGGATTAATATTAGTGAGACCCTTCAGTCCAATTCTGATTTCTGTGTGTCTCTTTTTAATTGGCCGTTAAAACGAGCAGATGGTTCATGGAAAGAAAATACTGATGTGCTACATGAAATCTTGGTAATAGCTGGAATCTCTGAGGAGGAATTAGGAGGATTATCCTGTTTGTGTCTATATCCTAGGGGGCAAAAGGGAATCAGAGGTGTTATTGAATTATCCTTCTCATCTTTGGGTCACTGTAAAACCTTTTGGGCTTTACTTCCAAAATTTAGAAATAACAATGTCTCTTTTAAGTGGGGTAGGTACAACTCAGGCCAACACCTCATTCATACCTACTCACACAAACAAGCCACTCTGTAAAGAAAAGATACCACACATTCTGTTTCTGGAAAGCCTAAACGGATTTTTACTGGTAAGGCCTTTTCTTGCAAGGGTTCAAATGATAGTAAAGCCATACCCGCATATGTTACCTATCCAAATAATATCCCTGTCCCTCATGAGGGTCAGGGGTATCAGGCATATCAATCCTTTAGACCCGTAGTTGGTAATTCCTTGATTCCTTTTAGAACTCATGCTGGGAGTTTACAAGACAGTGGCAAGCATGATCGATCCAGGCATAATTTTGAGATGAACCCCAAGAGGCCTCCTTACTGTAAGAGCTGGGATGGGTCTAAGGTAGGCAGGGGAAAACCTCGAGTTATTTCTCCTGCTACCAAGAACCAGTCAATACACCCCCTATGACTAGATATTACAGACTCAGAGTTTTCTCTTTCAGTTTGTTCTTGGAATATTGCTGGGTGGCAAAATAAGGACATAAGTCAGGAATTTGTGAAATTTCTTCTACCATTCCATATTATATGTGTCCAGGAAACCTGGGTCTCAGATACATCCTTTTCATTTTTACAGGGATTTACATCATATTTGCTCCCTGCTATTAGAATACACAAAAAGGGGAGACCTAGGGGCGGTGTAGCCATTTTAGTTTCAGTGAAATTGGATGTTGAGTCTGTAGTAATCTACCAGTCTAGCTGTAACTTTATTCTGTCTCTACTGGTAAAAGGAAACTGGGGGACAAGAGTTGATGATTTAATCTGTATCAATGTATACTGCCCCCCTGATAAATCTAGGGACTCAAGGCTCTTTTGGGAGGAATTGGAAGAGGCTCTGAATCTCTGCGAGACAAAGTACCCCAAGGCAAAAGTAATGGTGTGTGGTGATTTTAATGCCCGTGTGGGCTCCGGCCCAAATGATAAAGAAACTAACTTCGGAATGGATAGAAATGAGGTATTTCCATCTGACCGTTTTTCACTGGATAAAACAGTAAATAAAGCAGGTCAGAAACTATTAGAGCTTATGTCCAGCCTGCAGTTGATCTGCCTTCATGGCAGTTCCTGGGATAACTCTCGTGGATATTTTACGTTTTTAAATAGCAGGGCTGGTAGTGTTATTGATTATATTTTTTGTTCTTCTCAGCTTTTGTCTGATAAGACTAGTTATAACATCTTAGATCGCCCAGAAAGTGATCATTTACCTATTCTTTTGATTATTCCCACACTGATTCCCCAACTGCCCCCTCCATCTAATGATTTGGCTGAGGGTACAATAAGGGTGGGAAAACGACTAAAATGGTCACCCTCTGTGGAACTTTCTATCCAGAATCATCTATATAGTCCCTACCTTTTGAAAATGCAGCAGAATATTGTCAGGGGACATATTGATCCCATAGAGGGTATTACAACCATTTCCGCAGTTTTAAGGCCATTTTTAATTAGGAAAAACAATCAGCCTAAAATGGCTTTTGGTAACATAGGGTGGTTTGATAACGAATGTAGGCAACCTAAAAAGAGTCTGGCACAATTAACTAGGAGGGTAAGACGAACTCATTTGCAAGCCGACTTGGACGACTTGGCTTCCAGTCGTCAAATCTATATAAGGATTTATTAAGAAAAAAAAAGAGGACTTTTATGATGATTCAGTGGAAGGAGTTAATGCTGGCAGCTCTGGAAAGGAATGAAAGGCGATTTTGGAATTTGATCTCAGTATCAGATACAGGTTATACTCCCACAATAGAAGCGTGCATTCCAGCTAATACCTGGTGTGTTTATTTTAGAAATACTCAGGATGGCGATGTACATGGGAGCTCTCACCAAACAAGCACTAAACAAACTCTGCAAATGGCACTACCTAAATGGCCCCCTGTTTCTGAGGAAGAAGTGGCTAAACTCATACATGCGCTGTCAGCAGATAAAGCACCTGGTGAGGATATGATTCCAGCAGAGGTATATAAGAATAATTCTGAATGGTGGGCTCCTATTTTGGCCAAACTATTCTCCCATATAAATTCAACAGCTATCTTTCCTGAGGGATGGAAGCAGAGCATAGTTGTCCCAATATATAAGAAAGGAGATAAATCTATCAGTTTGCTGGATATCAGCTCTAAGATCTATACCCACTTTCTCCTTCAGCAGCTGACTAAATGGGTGGAGGAGGAAAATGTTCTTCACCAGGAACAACCTGGTTTTAGGAAGGGTCATAGCACAGTGGATCAGATTTTTGTGTTACACCACTTAATTCATAAATAAGCTCCTCTAAACGGCTTTATGCTGCATTCATTGATTTTTCCTCAGCCTTTGATACAATTAATAGGAATCGTCTGTGGAGCAAACTTGTAATGACTGACATTGATAAAAGACTACTCTACCTAATACAGGAATTATATACAGATACATCTATGAGGGTCAGGATCAGCACAGATGGAAGGCTGACACAGGAAATCAATACAACAAAAGGAGTTAGACAGGGGTGCTTACTAGCACCCCTTTTGTTTAACCTTTATATAAATGATATAGTAACACAGTTAAATTGTCCTGATCACTTTCCACCCTCCATAGGAACACGTAAAGTAGCACTTCTAATATACGCTGATGACATCGTACTACTCTCAATCAATAAAATTGGGCTGAAGAGAAGCCTCAATAAACTCTATGAGTTCTGTCATACAGAACAGCTTAGGATTAACTATATCAAATCCAAGGTGCTCACCTTTGGTAAGCGACCACCTAAAATTAAATGGCATTTGGGTGGCAATAATATAGAACAGGTCCCTTCCTTTAAATATTTGGGGGTACATTTTGATGAGAAACTTACCTGGAAGACACAATTATGCAATATAAAAACAACAGTACAGAGGTCAGCTCATGCTACTTTGAAGTTCTTTTATTCTAAAGGGGGGAAATTAGTGTTTCCAGCTTTGAAAGTGTATTCAGGAAAAATAATGGCCCAAATGCTATATGGTGTAGAGATTTGGGGGGTAAATCACAGGAACCTGAATGACCTGGAAGTCTGCCAGAATAAATTTTTTAGATCTTTGCTGGCAGTACCACCTGGAACCCCAGCTGCATTCCTCAGAACGGAGTTAGGTGTACCATCTGTAAAAGCAAGGTCTGAGTTGGCAATTCTTACGTATTATATAAGGGTCCTTGACATGACTGATGATCGTCTGCCTAAGCTGTGCTTAGCTGAGCAATGGAAGATTGGTGGCTGGGCTAAGCTAGTTCAGGACCTGCTAATAACCAAAAGTCTCTCAACAGATATTTTTGTCTTTGAGGGATTTAAATTTAAAGTGAGGGATTATATTTATAAATTGGATAATGAGCAGGACCTAAGTGTAATTAAAAGATCAAAGTTTTCACACTGGTATCATATGGTGAAATCTAACCATCTGAGAGCTCAGTACTTACATACACTCACTTTTCCCTCTTTGAGAATAGCATTCACGGAACTGCGTTTTCAAACTATGCCAACATCTGTTTTAGATGGCAGATATAGAAACATTCCAAGACACCTAAGGATCTGCATTTGTGGCATGGGGGAGGTAGAGGACATCATACACTATTTATTCTTCTGCCCCCTTTATCAAAATCCTCAAAAGAGATTTTTGGGACATATTCTGGCTCCCTTGCAAGGTGAGACCTCCTATGTAAAACTGTGCTGGTTGCTCTCAGATTGTGATTCACTGGTTACATATGAAACAGCTTTATTTGCCAAAGCTGCCAAAAGCATTCGTGCAAACTATTTGAAAGAGATTGCTATAGATTGTGCCGGGGACTCTCTGATCTAATATTTGTATGTATGTATGTAAATATATTTTATATTGGTTTTATGGTTTTAAGTATAAGTTTTGTAATGGCTTTTAGTCAAATACAATAAAATTTACTGTACTGTAGTAAAAAAAAAAATCCTAAAGTGCAAAAAAAAATCAACAAAAAGTTTGAAAAAATTCTTATACTTTCACTCAGCGGAGACAAATTTTTTTGAAACTTTTCAGTTTCACATGCAATAGCAAAATAGCTGAAGATTTTCATCCCTATAAAGAAATAGTTCTATTGAAATTATACCGATATAGCTACAGAGTTTCTGGAAGTAATCTCACATATAAGAACAAATATAAATATAGGAAATGTAAATGCATAAATATATACATGCAAGATGATTTACCATCACCTTTGCATCAAATGTAACAATCTTTGTGTCTATGAACGGCAGCCTGCCAATTAACACAGTTAATCATGCCATGAATCTCTTAATGTGATGGGAGAACAATGTGTATATTTATTTATTTATTTAATATTCCATTTTCCCCCCAGAACACAGGCGGGCTGCAATCACTTCCCCATAGGTAAAAAATAAAGTGTAACCCTAGCACTACAAAGAGAGATTCTATTAAAGAAACAGTCCTGCACATGCTTGATGAACCTGACACCATTTCCTTTGCTTATGAGAAAGCAGATATGCACAAATGAAGCCTGTATGAATACAGATAAATTTATGGAATGAGCAGATCAGAGATTATTTCATATGTGTGACACAATGTGTGGGTGCTTCTCCAATGAGGAGTTAGTTGGGTAAAAGCACTTTAACTTTGGACAATTGCTTACTAAACAAATTACATAATCACTTGCCTGCCAAAACTGGCCTGTGTACATTTCCTCTGGTGTTTAGGCTTTTGTTTTGTTTTCCCATTTTGGTGAAAAAAAAGAATCAATTGGCTAATACATCTAAGAGGAAGTAACTTCTTCACACATATAGGATGAAAATATGCTTCTTTCACTACTTTTTTTTTTAAAAAATTAGTCTGTATGCTTCCAGATTTATTTATTACTAGAGTTATATATTCACAGGAAAGATTCCTAAAGTGATTGCACACCACTTCCTTGTGACTTATGTCTAGCGAATCCAGAATACAATTTGACATGTGCTCTGGACTGAGGATGAGTAAAAATATCACACAACCAAGAATGTCAGGATATTGATCTAAATCACATTGAGCACACACAATAAAAATAATAATTCTCCCCACATTTACTGGGTGAGGTATTCAGCAAAACAGTCACCTAAAGTTTTGATATAACTAATGTAATCAGCTGAGTTTTGAAATGTTAGTGTGAATACTAATGTGTCTATATTTAATTGATAAAAATAATTCAATAATTTTAATTTTTCTCATAATAGTTTTACATTAATTCGTTCTGTTAACTCATTCCTGATAAATTGCTAAAAATAGTGACTAAGAGTCAACCCACCTCACCAAAGTACTGAATTCAATTAATGTGAAGTACTAAGTGTTACCTAAAGTAACAACAACAACATGGTTTGTTTTTAATTATTAAAATAATGAATTTTAAAATTGCTTTTGACAATATAAATGAATGGGGGAGAACAAATTAATTTTTAACAAATAATTTCCAAGCTCTGATAATCAATATAGAACCTTCTAATTCTCAAACTATTTTTAGAACTATAGGTCTCTGTGCTCAGTTGAGATTCCTGACTGGAAATTGCATTAAGAGAAATAGTAGTTGAAATATAGGGACAGACTAGACAGTGAAACAGATGAGTCTTATTTCTTTAGTGAAAGCCTTACGCCTATATACTTAATTTATAACCTCTTTATTACTGCTAAAATACACAAATTATTTTCCAAGACTTCTCTAAGTTCTATAATATCAGAATGTATTATGAAATCAAGCCATCTATAGCTGAAATGCTTGTGAAAATGTTTAAAGTGTTGTAATAAAAAATGCAGTGTGGATTACTTTTATTATTTTTATATAAAAGTCACAGTGATAAAGGAAATGAAAAAGAAACTCTATAAAAGATCTTTCCAGTCTTAAATTTTATATAAAAGATACTTCCTTCCTAAAATTCCATGGACCAGCTTTTGGCAGGCTAGCTGGAAAGTTTTTAACAGTTAGTCTGAATGTAAATTTTAACCCATTTGGTTCCATTATTGTACACTGTAATGCAAAGGCATATCACTATTGTGAATATCTTCTGCTTGGAATAAAGTTTATTCTTGCCTTTTTACCATTTCTTCCACATTCATTTAAATATTTGCCATTACACTATCTTCTATACAATTTTTCATGTGGAACCAGCATTAAACAAGTGGTTTGAGTGTTGGATTACGAATCCAGAAGACCAGGATTCAAATCCCCACTCAGCCATGGAAACCCACTGAGAGGCCTTGGTCGAATCACACTCTTTCAGCCTCAGAGGAAGACAATTGCAAAGCTGCTCTGAACAAACCTTGTCAAGAAAACCTGTGATAGGTTTGTTTTAGAGTTTCTGTAAGTAAAATAAAAAACATCTTGAAGGCACATTGCAACACAATTTATGCAACATTTTACATCTTTTAATTATTATTAATTAATTACACAGGTGTACCTCTGTTAACAAAGTTGGCATCTTCCTTGGCATTACTTCTTTAATAGAAAAGTTGGTACCAGAAACAAAAAGCAGGTAATGGCAAAAAAAGGATGGAAACAAGACAGATGGGTTCCTGGACAACAAAAAGGAAGAGCAGTTTGACATGTTTCAGCAAACTTTAATTTAAAAAAAACAATATGTACATATGAAATAAAACAAAAACATTTTGAAACATCTAGAGGCTCCTGGAAGGCTTCTTCAAAAGGGCATCTAGGGATGACCTTTTCTTTCAGCAGCCTCCACTTTTCTTATAATTTCCATTTTGGAAATACGTTTAAAAAAAAAAAAAAAGTGTTGGGAGTAGATGGTGAGGCAGGCTTATTTGCTCGCCACTTTTATCTCTGTTTTGCTGCTAATGCATGCTGACTAAGCAATTCTGGAGGCAATTACAGTATATCTGTCTGTGCACTGGACTAGGACTCTGAGAGATTAGCCATGGATTAGTCCTGGAAAGCAATGGGGTAACCTTAGTCAAACGTATCCTCTCTCAGCCTACCATGAAGGCAATGGCAATCTTTCTCTGAAGAAATCTTGACAAGAAAACCCTACAATAGTGCCTCCATAAGTAACAGTTAACTTGAAGAAACATAATAACAACAACAGTAATGAAAAAAGGACAGTCTGCTGAAGTATTCTGGTTAGCAGGCTCTGTCAATTAAATATTTCATGAAGTCCAATGACGTGAATATGACATGCAGATTGCTTTGAAAAGATTTTTAAAAAACAGTCTACATGTTTTTCAAATACACTACAATTTTCAAATACACAGCACAAACAGATTGGATGTATGCAGTCTGTTGCAAATGGATCAAGAGTACAAAACTGGAACACTAAAATCCTGCAGAGTGGTAGGCTGAATAGCTCTTTGGCCTCAGTAAACTACAAACCCCAGAATTCCACAGGATGTTGAAAATGGAATAGCAGCACTATAACAGTATAGTGTGGAAATGGCCTGATTCTCAGTTTACACAGCATTTTTTAAAAGACTGCTTTTATGAAAACATTTAAGGTGGCTACCAACAGAGAGAATCTGCCCTCTCCAGCACCAATTTCCATAAGGACCCTCAACCCTTCTTAGAGGGAGGGTACTGCCAGGCAAGGAGGAACTGGGGAAGATTACTGTGTCTTCAGAGAAACTGAAACCAACAAATAATATGGAACCACATGTCACCGAACCAAATGTATTTTTAAATCTAAAGTGAGACAGAGGGAATAGGGCAATTACCTAGTGGTTTATTTGCACAGAGCAATCTAAATTTATTCTACTCTATTCTAACTTCACTGATATCAGTGACATTCACAGAACAGTCTACATTTATTCCACTCAATTCTAATTTTAACACTTTCCAACAAACATTGTAATCTACATATACACTGTATACAGGCATTGTTATGTCTTTTTAGAAATAAACTGGCCATTTCTGCTTATGTTTCTGAGGTAATACAGATAATGTTTTCTTGTGGCATATGATGAGGACATGCCCAGAAGTCAATCCTTTCTTGTTGGATATATTACAATATTGGTGTGAGAAAGAATTTTAATATATGGAGACACATATGTACTTCCAAACTATATTCCTGAAACTTAGAACTTGACTGATGATCAGTATGTTAGATCCTGCATCCTCTGTTAATGTAGTTAAAACTCTTAGTCCAAGGCTGGAATTTCATTTATTTCATTTATTAAAAACAAATAAATACAATTGATTTCTTATCTGTCTCTCCCTACAGATGGATGACACATATAGTACTAATTTAAAGAGCACATAAAGCCAATCCATGTTAAAAAAAATCAGCATATAATTAAAAATCATTAATTTAAAAATCATCTGAGTAGTTCTGATAGAAGAGACTGGTATTTGTCATTATTTTAAACTTAGATATTAGATCCAGCTGATGAATCTCCTCCTGCAGGTCATTCCACAATCTGGGGAGGGATAAAGAAAATGTCTTCTCGGTAACAACATTCAGCCTAATTTTGATAAATGAACCTGAAAGTATATAAATATTTCTATCCCACCCTGTATCTGAGGATCTCAGGCCATAGTATAATAAAATCAATTTAGAACATTTGAAAAAATCCACTATCTATCATTTAATAGTCAAAAGAACTTACTGCTTTAGCCACACATGAACAGATATGAGCTTCAAGTAAATATTTTGACTTATGGTCATCTTATAATAATGTACTGCACATAACTAGGCTAAATTCATATCCAACGTATTTTGTCTTTCTGTCTTCCCTTCTTCTGCCCCCTTCCTTTGCATTTATATTTTAAAATCCAATAAAAAATATTTTTAAAAGTATGAGAAAGACTCATTTCATTAGATGAGGATTTCATTCCTACAATGTATACTGAAAGAAAGGAAAGAAAGAAGGAGGAACAGTACGCGTTCCACAATATGCATTATTTGTTTTCATCAGCTTGTATGTGTTTTCCTAGAAGACTCAGCTCTTACTACTGAACAGTTTTACTAACAGAAAATATGCCACTGGAGATTTTGTTTTTCAAGTTAGTTTAGAAAGCTGAATAATAGTATAATAAGTCACATCATCTTTAAACAGCAACCAATGGGATTTATTTATTTATTTATTTATTGCATTTACATCCTACCTTTCTCCCAAGATGAGATTCAAGGCAGCAACCTCTCTCCTGTTTCTTGAAAGTCAGCCTTGCACTGGTCTTTTGAGTTTGATAGTATGTTAATTTCTTCCATGTAGACAGCTTTAACTATTGTTTACAGGAACCAAGTTCCATACAAGATACCATCTGTGGCCAAAAAGGGCAATTTAAACCAAAAGCAGGGATAATACACGATCACTAAGGGGAGGGTTGGGGTATGTTTTAATGTTTCAATGTTTTTAATGTATTTAATGTATTCATGTTGTTCGCCACCTCGATCCATGTGGAGGGGCGGGATAGAAATAAATTGTATTATTATTATTATTATTATTATTATTATTATTATTTCACTGAGAGGTGGAACGAATGGAGAAAGCATCAAGCTTATAACATTGGTAAGCATGTTAAGACTGTTATAAGCAGTTCACATCACTTCTATACATGTCCCCTTTGATAGTCATGGATGTTTGGGAGAACTGCAATCTAAAACCATGAGCTGCAAGAGTTATATAGGCATCACAGAGTTTAATGGAAAAAAATCCACATGAATAACAAGGAATTTTTGTACTACAATCCTAACATGGCAACTAATGAAATGCTGGATATAATACCTAGTAGAATCATAGAACTATAGAGTTAGAAAAGACCACAGGGGCCATCCAGTCCAACCCCCTGCTATGAACACATATCAAAGTACTCCCAACAGATGGCCATCTAGCCTCTGTTTAAAAACCTCCAAAGAAGGAGAATCTGCCACACTCCGAGGCAGTATATTCCACTGCTGGATAGCTTTGACCATCAGGAAATTCTTCCTGAGGTTCAGCTGGAATCTCTTTCCCTGTAGCTTGAATCTATTGCTACCTGCCCTAGTTTCTGGAGCAGTGGAAAACAAGCCTGTTCCCTCTTTGATATGACATTCTTTCAAATATTTAAATATGACTATCACATTCCCTCTTAACCTTCTCTTCTGGAGACTAAACATACCCAGCTCCCTAAGCCACTCCTCATATGGCATAGCTTCCAGCTCCTTCACCATTTTGGTTGCCCTCCCTTGGACATGTTCCAGCTTGTCAATATCCTTATTGAAATGAGGTGCCCAGAACTGGACACAGTATTCCAGATGAGGTCTGACCAAAGCAGAATAGAGTGGTTCAATTACTTTCCTTGATCTAGACACCATACTCCTACTGATGCAACCAAGAATTCTGTTGGTTTTCTTGGCTGCCACATCACACTGCTGACTCATGTTCAGCTTGTGGTCTACTAAGACTCCTAGATTCCTTTCACATATACTGTCGTCCAGCCAGGTGTCTCCCATCCTGCATTTTTTTTTTCTGCCTAGGTGAAGGACTTTACATTTCTCTCTGTTGAAATTCATTTTGTTAGCTTTGGCTCAGCTCTCCAGTCTGTTAAGGTCATTTTGAATTTTGATCCTGTATTAGCAACCCCTCCCTATTTGGTATCATCTGTAAATTTGATCAGCAAGCCATCTATTCCCTCATCCAGCACTGGGCACTGGACAGAACCCTGTGGCACCCCACTAGTCCTCTCTCTAGGATGAAGAGAAACCATTGGTGAGCACTCTTTGGGTGCTCCACCTAACAGTAGCTCTGTCTAGTCCACATTTTATTAGCTTCTTTGCAAGAATATCATGGGCAACTTTGTCAAAGGCCTTACTGAAGTCAAGAAATGTGACATCCACAGCATTCCTTTCATCTATCAAGCTCATAATGCTATCATAAAAAGAGATGAGATTAAGTCTGGTATGACTTATTTTTGAGAAATCCACGTTAACTTCTGGTGATCACAACATTGCTTTCTAAGTAATTACAATCTGTCTGTTTAATCATCTGCTCCAGAATCTTTCTGGGTATTGACATCAGGCTGACTGGGTAATAATTATTTGAGGCCTTTTTTTTTTTTTTTTTTTTTGGAAGATGGGGACGACATTTTCCCTCCTCCAGTCTGCTGGGGATTCTCCTGTTCTCCACGAATTTTCAAAGATTCTCGCCAGCAGTTCTGAAATTACTGTCACGAATGCTATGAAAGTACACTGCATGACAGCTGTCAAATAATTTTCTACTCACTGTCTAGCATTCATTTCAGCATTTGTTTAAAGGGGACACAAATTTCAGAAAAATAATCTCTGACATATTGAAAACAACAATTTTATTCTATGCGTTTGAATATATAATCTTAATTCCTATAAAGCCAGCATTATGCTATGAAATGGCGGGGGGGGGGGCGGAATGTGAAATGAATAATTTCTTGCTGACATGATCATGTTATTTGGTGAAATTAATTGGATGGCCTCTTTACTATATTACTATACGATATCATCAAACTACTGCCATCACAGGGTTCCATGAACAGAAGAATCTGTTCCACTAACAAAAAGGACCAAGAGTCAGTGGAGGATCCTGATGGCAGAAGGGAGAAAAATAGCAGATTTCCCCATAGTGGGTGTCTCCCTATGACGCTTATAGTTTTCCACCAAATTTCCTTTACATAGGACAAATCTGTGTTATTTTGGGGGTGTTTGGGGGGATGAGACATACCTGATTTGTTTATGGCCCCCTCCAAATTCCTGAATGTCCTAGAATGATGTTGCATCCAGAAATGCTCGGTGAAACAAATGCTTGCTGCTGCCAGCCATCTGAGCCCATCAGAGATAAAACTAAAATAATAAAGGGGGGGGGGACTACTGTCCTGCTGCCAGTTCAAATGTTGAACCCTCCCAGAAATTTTTAAAGAAAACTCTGATTTTAATTCACTCACTCACACTCGTATACACATGCACAGAGATGGGGACACACAGAAGGCACTGACTGATGTGCAAATATTTAATGTATTATTCACCTCTCCTGATATTTACTGTTACTGGCATGGCCAGTGTTCTCACTGTTTCATATACAGGATGCTAAAGTTCTTTCTCCTGCTGCTATATGTTGTCAAAGTGCACGCTCTCTCTCTCTCTCTCTCTCTCTCTCCCTCTCACACACACACACACACACACACAAACACATACAGTGGGTCCTCAATGTCTCCAAGGGTTTAGTTCCAGGACCCCCCAAGGATATCAAAATCCATGAATGCTCAAGTCCCATTATGCACAATGGTATAGTGAAATGGCATCCCTTATATGAAATGCAAAATCAAAGTTTGCTTTTTCTATTTTTATTTTATATATATACACACACACACACACACACACATATATTTCTATTGTTATTTTTTATATATATATATATATATATATATATATATATATATATATATATATTTATTTCAAGCTGTTAATGGTTGAATCTGTGGATACAGAATCTGTGGATATGGAAGGTCAAACTGAAAGTGAAATATAAAGAGCCACAGACACACATTCTGGTTTCAAAAAAGTTCTATCCCATGTCAGTCCAGTGGCAGCTAGATGGGGAAGATAACATGTTGGGGTCTAATAACTTCCTCATTCATTTGTCAAAGGGATGAGGGGGCAAGTTCTTGTACCCTAGATGCAGCTAAGAAGTAGTGGCTTTGTCTCTGCCCCTTATCCGCTCACATCTGGCTGTCCTGGAAAGTGCAGATGTTATGAGCTGCATCAATGGTTCTTAACCAAGGTCTGGGGCCCCTGGGAGTCCACGGAGCCTTCACAGGGGGTCCATGAAGCCCTGCTGCTGGATACCAACTGCAGCAGCAGAGGGTTGTGAGGGTGCCAAAGCTGCTCCTTCATTTGCCTTCAAGTCACTTCTGACTTATGGCAACCCTACAGGTGAACCTATTACAGAGTTGTTGTTTTTTTGTGGGGGGGCAAGATTTGTTCAGAAGGGGCTTTCCTTTGCCTTTCACTGAGCCTGAGAAAATGTGACTTGTCTGACCAAGATTTGAATCCTAGTCTCCAGAAGCCTTTAATAAACAAATAAATATATGAATATTTAAATAGAATTTTAAATATTTAAATCTTGTGTAAAGTCTTGAGGGTCACCGGCAACAAAGTGTATTTACAGGGGGTCTCCAGTAAAGAAAAGGTTAAGAACCACTGAGCTACACCATTCTACATTCAGCACTGTAGGACTGGACTAATGGGGAAAAATAGAAAGCTCACATAGACAATTGCGGACATGAATTTTGGATTCAGTTGTATTTTGGAGAAGCAATATCTGAGACCTTTAAACATATGAAAAATTACTTCCGTCTGGGAGAGACAGTCATCTTTTTATCATATACTTTAGCATTAACCTTTCCAACAGGCACACAACTGTACACACACATTATTTTTGGATGCAGAGAGTCACAGGAATAATATTAAAAGCCTGGCATGACTCCATTAGGGGCAAACCATCAAAACATTCTAATATCTCTTCCTAATTGGTTCAGCAACTTCAGCTCTGGAGCAAAAATAGTAAAGAGCACTCTATGAGCCTTTGGGAGCATAATTCCTGCTGTAATTATTTTAAACCAAGCTTCTAGTATTAATCTCAAATTTGGAAAAGCATAATTTCATTGCAAATAGCACCATTTATTTCTAACTCACTTTCAAGTCAGCTGGGGGAAAAGAACCAAACCAGTTGTTGTTTTTTAATCCATCCAAATAGAAAAATAATTGGGACAATTTGTATATCTTTCTGCTTCAAAAACATGATTGCAGAGAATTTAAAAGGCAAGAAACTAATTAACTCATAACAGCCACTTTCTCAAACCCCCTTAAACCTGACCAGTGGAACATTAAACACTAATTTGAAACGGTTGGCTCTGAAAAGTACAACTGTCTTTAAACAAAACAGAAAGAACTGTTTATCCAAAATAAATATATAACTCCTGAAGACCAAGAATTCAGGTAGAGCAGCTTATTGTCCTATTCTTCAAGATATCAATCTTTTTTATGCCTTCACTTTTGACTATTTTATTAAACCACCCTCTGCAGCCCATCTTGAAATCTGTGCAAAGGTTTGGAAACTGTTTATGATGATTTATTCTGCCTCATTCCTATGCCAGTATATCACATTCAGCATTTTTCAATAAATACTTTTGTCTAGATAGTTCTCATTCACTTAATATTATAGATAACATTTTAAAAATATCTGATTCTGCGTTGGATGGAGGATTGGATTAGGATATGCTAAAAGATCAATTCCAACTCTTTCGTTTTCACATAAAGTCTAGAGAGGTGAAATGCATTGGACAAGCAGAGAATATCACACACCAGCTTGCTAGAAATATTGCTATAAAAGGCTAACTGGGGTCAATACAAGTTTGGGGGAAAAACTCTTTCAAATATGACTTAATTGTAATCTCAGGAAGGAGATTACTAAACCACAAACTAGTGTCCACACAAAAATATAGCATATTCAAGTGAAGTTTCTAACAAGATTGGCCAAAGCAAGAAATAAATAATAAATTCTGGTCTTTTTTTTTTTTTCCTAAGAGTGAAACAGCACCAGCCAACAAGTGTAAATGTCCATTTCAAACACTATTCCAAATAAAATGCTCCCATGCACAAAAGGCTGTGCTGATTTCCTGTTCTCCCTCCAACAGCAGCCCTCTACATTTCATCCTATCCCATTCTATGGAGTTCACAGGGAGAAGCTTTTTTTTGTGGAAGCTTTTTCTGAGGTCATAGTGGGATAGAGGATGCCTTGCTCTGTGAGTACAAATTGATTTGTGGATGGAAGGCAAGCCTTCCTACGGTCATGATATAATGAGTTTTAAAAGGATTTGGGAAGAGTCTTGCTTTGCCTTCTTCCACATATCCCTTTTGTTTTCTTTCACTCACTCATTCATAACGTCATTATCCTAGTTGTACTTGCTGCAGAAGCAACACTGACAGTACAACAGAACACAAACACAGTAAAGCCTGTCTAAATATGCAGAGAACTTAACAATTCTGGATCACTTTAGCAGTCTCTGGGATTACCAAGTTTTAGAAATAGTAACCTTTTTTAAAATTTTATTTTTAATATAAAAAATCACTAAGTAAAATAAAAAAATAGGGACAAGTATAATTCTATCAACATTATAAACATTGTAATACTTCATAGTTATTTTATAGAAATCTCTTATCTTTTATAATCATTATTTGTAATCACGGCTACTTGTGCTCTCTTTTGATTTCCTCTTACTTATTACTTAGATACCTCTAAGTACTTGATTGTCCAAACTCCTACTGATATGAAAAAAAAAAAACCCTCTCACATTATGTGATTATGATCTGGTATTTATCCTTCTTGTTTGAGTAACTTGCTTTGGCAAATTTAAGTCTTTTACTGTATTGTAAATGTTAAATAAATCAAACAGTACTTCCTTAAATTTTGTCTGTTATCTCAGTTCTCCTGATACAGTAACCTTTCGGGCCACAGAATTTTTTCCCTCTGCTATTCTTCTACAGAACTGTGTACTCTCAATATCTGTTGTTTCTTACAGAATTCTGGAATACAAGCATCTCAGAAATGACATTTGAGTAATACACTCAGAAGACTCTCCATTATTTTACATTTATAATATAATTTTATCTTTTAAGATGCAAATATACACCCCACCACAACCAAAGGTTTTTTTCGGGGGGGCAATTATGGCCATTCAGATGTTGTTGGACTACAATTCCCATCATTCTTGACTACTGGTCATACTATCTGGAGATGACAAAAGTTGGGATCTAACTACATCTTTGCCATTTTCATATGATACAAAAGTGAATGAGGTTTGGTGCCCCTGGGCCCACCTTCGAGAGGTGTAGCCTTAGCACCCACATCCTAAGCATAGATAGCATAGCAAAGGGAAAGGACAACTTGCACAGATCTCAGACTGAGCAGGATTTTACACTGCAGGAAGCCTGATCAGATAAGTCAAGTCAAGTCAAGTCTATTGTATTTTAGCAGCCAGCCATTGCACAAAAATGAAAAAAATAAAATAAGATAAAATGAGAAAGGATAATCCAGCCAATTTACATGTAACACATAATCAGCAATAAATGAATCACTTTCCATAACCCTCCTTGTTCTTTATAGCACGTAATTGTAAGGTCCTAACAAGAAATTTAGATGTTCTGAAAGACACATATTTCACAGTATCAGATAGCAGAAAACAAACTTTCGCGAAGGAGGAATTTCCCTTAAAAGACTTCAATAAAGGAAAAATATACTTGCTCCTAAGATCATTATAAATAGGGCACTCAAGTAGAACATGAATTAAATCTTCTATTAAAACAGAGTTGCAAGCACATACTCTGTCCTTCATAGGAACATTATTGTACCTGGCCATCCGAATTGCCAGTGGGAGAACTGATCAGATAAGACTTACTGTAATATTTTATGGCACTGCAAACTCACATCTTTAACCAGTGGTGCATTTAAGGTTTTAACTCCAAGTCCCAAGTCAAGTCTCCAGCCTCCAAGTCTCAAGTCCCAAGTCCTTACAAAATACTTTCAAGTCAAATGTCAAGTCTGGGGTCCAATTTTATACCCCAATCTGTGTTCCAGAATTTCTGAACAGAGTTGAATAAAGTCAGTTTTAATAATTTAAGTACAGTCAGTCCTCCACATTTACAATTTTTCCAACTACAGCTTTGGAAGTGGGGAATAGGGTTTTTCTACTCCCCCTTCCTGAAGCTGAAGGCTTTTGTGTCATTGGGCATAAGAGTGTCAACAGCTTTGGAAGTGGGAAATAGGATCTTTCTTACTTCTCATTTGTGAAGCTGGAGGCTTTTTTTTCAGAAGTAGGGAATAGGATCCTTCTTACTTGCCATTACTGAAGCTCCAAAAGCTTTAGAAGAAGGGATCCTTCCTCCTCAAGCCCATTGCCCAACTCACTAATTCACTGTTCCCCTCTGAGGCCATTTCCACACTACACTCTTATAGCACAATTATTCCACTTTTAACATCCTATGGGATCCTGGGGTTTGCAGTTTAGGGAGAGGTCAACTGCAAACCGCAGGATTCCATAGGATGTTGAAAGTGGAATAATCACTCTATAAGAGTGTGGTGCAGAAATCACCGAAACATGCCCTGTGCTCTAGAGGTGAATCTTACTTTCTGCTCCTAGGAAAAGTTTTCGAAAGCTCCTCCTTAATGCAGCGGGGAAAGGCTGCTGAGCAGACTTCAACCCTGCCTTAACCTGTTGTCTAACCCATTTGCTGTTTCCTTCCGAGAAATGTGCCTCGGCTTTGGGTTTGAGACAGATTATTATGTGGCCAGTAGGCAAAAAGAGATGGAAGTGTTGTTCGCAGTTGTAAGATTTCTACCTGAATGTGTTATGTTACTGAACCAAGAGCAGCCAAGTCAGCCACTAAAAATATACAAGTCACGAGTCAACTTGAGTTAGTGTGTCATTTACTGCCAAGTCAAATCCAAGTCGAGTCACTGAAGTGACTTAAATCTGATAAGAGCCCAAGACGGTTGACATGAGTCTACATTGCTGCCTTTAACATAACACTTAACACTTAGATATCATTGTTAGGGCCAAGGAGAAGCAACACCTTTATGATGCATTTGACTACATGGACACGCACACACATACACATGCTTTCACATATACAGAATCTAAGGGGACTCTCACCTCTTGGTGCTTCATTTACTTTCTAGAGAGACAAAGGAGAAAAAACACATTGAATAAGTATAGGTATTAGGAAGACTGACAGCTGCCAACAACCCAGTGAGAAATAAATATGTATCACACAACAGTTTTTAATCTATCATAATTATTTGGAGTCCTTGAGGATGATCTCCAGGTTTTATGAACAACTTAACAGTTGGAAGAAGATTATACAACAACAGACTATTTATCTCTTCGCATATATTACATTCTGGATGCAATTTTTCACTCACTGTATTGTCCTCATTCATGGGATGTCCTTGGCAACTTGTGATTTACTGCACCTGTTCCAGAAACCAAAATGAAAAATTTTGATTGACTGCAATAAATTTGTTTGACTTTCAGCTCCTCTCCTCCACTTATATGACTTCTGCATGATGTTTATAACTTACCTACAGAATATCCACTAAATTGGCAGGTAAAGTTTCTATTTATATCATAAATGAGCATTCTGACATTTTGACTGACAACATTTGAAGTGATATGAAATCTGAAATAATACATCCAGAATTTGATAATTTATGCATGAGACCTAAGCACATAAATAAATTCCATTTTAGTACATGGGACCCTACTATCAAATAATTTGGGGATGGGAATCATGCTGCCCACCGGGGGGGGGGGTTGGACTGCAACCCCCAGAATTCTTTACCATTCACTAAGCTGACAAAGGTGGCTGGAAGTTGCTGTTCAACAACATCTGGAAGACTAAACAATTTCCAGCACTGAACTAAATGAAAACATGGAGTATTAACCTCAGAACAAATAATTTGCATACAAACATTGCTGCACTTCTTTATTTGCTTGTCCAGAAGTTTTATGCCCCATCCTTCATATCTTCAAGGTGGTTTCCTATAGTTTCCCAGGAGTAATTTCTTATCAGCTTTCCTCAGAGCACAGTGCAGCTCTGGATTTGGTCTTTCTCATTCTGAACTGGAGTCTGGAAGATTTGCCCCTGTGTTGCTTTTTCTCCTCATCCACATTGCCTTATTCACCTCAATCTGATTCATCTTTCCACTCATATTTTTCCAACCATTAAGTATTTCATTCTCTGCACTTACTAGCAAAGTTGTGTTATGAAGAAGAATACCTCAGCCCAGAGTTGGGCAATCTCACCAAATAGTGACAAATAATCTCTAGTCAGATTGGCCCACAATTCCAACTCTTGAACTCCTGTCATTCATCTTCTTCTTTTACCCTGAAGATCATTCCTTGGACCTGGTATTCAGGCGTCAAGGTGCTGGACAAGTGGCTGTGTTGATCAGTCAGTTCATTGTGGTAAGGCATAATGGTGATAAAGCATTGCTAAAATTAGATGTTCGACAAGAGATGTAGAAAATAAGAACAGTAAAAAATTACTATATAACAAATAAAATTAACATTTAGCCTATGCCAGTTCTGTACACACAGTGCCCCTTCTGTTTCAAATCAAGTAGCACTTCTCCCAGAACTCTCCCTACATTCTCAGCTTCCCCAAAACACTTTCAGATCTTCTTGATTCCCCTTCTACTAACTAGCCCTCGCACTCCATTTCTAACTCCCTAACTCTAGTCCCACTGAAATGAACAAGAGCTACAGCAGAACCACTGCTACCATGCTGCCAAATTTGCTACTGTGCTGCAAAATTACAGCAGTGCAACAGCAACTCCCTTTCACTTTAAAGCACAATGTACAGTGAGAACACTTAATGTAGAGCTCTGGCAGTGCAGTTCAGTTTAATAATATGGCCAAATCCATCTTGAGGACACAGTGCATGCCCAAATTGTGCATGCCCAAATTGTGTTTGCAGTGTGGATAAAACAGGACAGAGGCTGGGCCTGCAAAAACATGTAATCACATCTACAATCACAGAAACTCTCTGAATCTCATAAACACAGACATTTTGTGATGAAGAAAAGGCTACCTCAATGTACGACCAGGATCTTTTAAGGAAAGGATGACTAGTAGCCAAATACACAAACCATAAACTACATCTCAGACTGCTTCTCTTTTGTGCAAAACTTCACTGTAGATCTATTTATGTATGAATTTATTTATTTCATCAATATGCCCCTGTTCTCCTGGAGTGGGACTCAAGTTTGCCTCACAAAAAGAATCATACAGGAAAAAAATTCACAACAAAATCTGGAACATAATTTTAAAATAGTTGCATTATACCTATAAATAGTATAAAATCATTCAAAAGTATGCAGAAGTTTAAAAGCAATCCTCCTCCAGTAAGAAGGCTCACTGCAAGCAACTGCTCATTAAAAGGCTGGCCGAACAAAAAGGTCAGAGAGCTGTATATCTTGTAGCATGCTCTTATCTACTTTGTAATTACTGTTTTTATTGTTTTAATCAAGGACCTTCACTACCTCTGAAAGTTACATTTCAAATTCAAGGGCATAATATTAAATAATAATAACAAACACAACAAATAAACAATATTTAGTCGGTGTGTATTTTGTGTGTGTATTTTTCAAAACACACACAATTATCCAATTGGAATACAATTTACTTAAAACAGTGTATACACTTAAACAAAACAAAACCTTCTGTAGACCAATATAGCCACAGTGCAATCCTATACTTGACTGCTGAGAAAGAAGCTCCATTGCATTTAATGGTTTTTACTCCCAGGTAAACTCGGATTGCAGCCTAAATTGATTTGACAGATGATAATTAAAGAATCAGTCTAAACAAAACTGTATGCTGCTGCAATTACTGTGTGGGAATGGGCAAATCTCTCCAAGACATTTCTACTTTAAAATGCATTAGACATGACAATACGTGACAGAATTCTAAAGTCAAAAACATAAAGTGCACTAACTTCACCATACTGCTAGCTGACATGAATTCTAAGAACTAAAGGGATATGTTGAATGGTTTCAGCCACATCAAGAATAGCAGAAGGTGCTACAAGTGTTGCAAGTATATTTGGTTCCATAGCAATTTTGCAAAATAGAAACAGTACAGCCTGACTTCCAGAAGACAGTACACTCCATTCAAACTAAACTAAGCAGCTAATAGACCTGAATTATAGGAATACCTTTTACAAACTGAATAGAGGCAATTTTTCCAAATATAATCTCTACACTTTCGAGTGAAAAAAAATGATACAGAAAGGGGGAGAATACATACACACAAAATGCATTACATTTCTTACTATCAATATTTTTGTCACGTGGGCCGCAGTGATTGGGCAAGGCCACTGTGATCCAGAACAAAAACTGGGTGTTCTCTATCTGACATATCCACTCCACTATCTGCCTACAGTAATAAATGTAAACAAGAAATGTTATTATGCTGAGGCGCTTATACTACCAATTTCAGTAGCTCACAGAACCAAATAATCATGCAGCAATTCATTAGCATTATAAAACTGAACTATCAATCCATAGCCAGTATGCAATTTGGGGGGGAAAAATACAATAAAACTAGCCTTTTCCACATCACTGGCCAGGGAAAGGAAACAAGTATGAAGAAGAATACCTTGAATTTTCTCTGAAATATAACAAGGTTCAGTTTCAAACGAGCTTTTTAGTTATGTCACCCAGATGTTGCAGTCTGATATTTTGAATGTAGAAAACAAAAGTTAACGTGGAAAAAGTGGTTTTGTATTATGTAATATTTGCCTTTTAAAATGATGTAATGTACAATGCATGAGAGACTTTCTGGATGAAAGGCAGTTTATAAATTTAATACAGTACATCAATAGGTAATGTGTAAGGTCTCTCTCCCTGAAAGCAATGTCTCAGAATACACTAAAAATGTGTTCAAAACATGGAATACTATATTTCTCTCACCTTCTGAAGAGCATCCCAAGCTTATCTCAAGGGACTTCAAATACACAAACACACACACACAAACATGTATGTATGTATGTGTGTTCTAAGCCATTAAGAGAGGGGTGGGCAACTGTGGAAGAGTAGGAAAGCTTTGAGGACCACATCATCCAGCGTACCCACGTCCCCCCCCTCAAAAAAATCAAAAGGTTTTACAAAATGCTTTTTTACCCCCCCCCCCCATTGCCCAGGGGCCTCCACATGTGATGGAAATGTGCTCCACAATTACAAAGGGCATTTTGGAGCAAATTTTTTTCAAATTTTTTTTGCAAAAAATGGGGCCCCCTCAGGGCCACCAAAACAGTGCTGGGAGGATGCATGAGGCCTTGGCAGCTGCACTTTGCCCACTCCTGCATTAAAGGCTCAGTAAATAGTAGTCTGTTTATTTACTTAGTATCCCACCTTTCTCCCAACACAAGAACTGAGAAGGCTTACAGCAAATTAAAGTGCAGCTAAAACCTTAGTATACAAATATTTCAATAGATTACCATATATGCTTGTGCATAAGTTGACCTCATGTATAAGTTGAGAGCAGGTTTGGGGGCCAAAATTATAGATTTTTATACGAGGGTAAATCTTTGGGGCTCAGCATAGGGCTCCTCAGATCCATTCTGTGGAGATGGGAAGACACCAGTGCCACATCAGGGGGGCAGCTGCCCCAACCACTGCTGCCGCCACCGCCACCACCACCATTTTCCTGCCTAGGCATGGCAAAGGGCTGCTGGAGAGAGTAGATGGGGCTTGGCGCTTTTTAAAGGTTCTCCACAGACAGACAAAGCACTCAAGGTAAGAGCCTAGTCTGTCCATGGGGAACCTAAAAGAACCACCAACCCTCTCTACTCTCCCAGCCTCAGCGGGGAAGCTCTAAAGAAGCTGCTGTCACAGCAAAAGGAGCAGAAGAAATCAGGGCTTTTTCTTTTTTCTTAGCCTCTCCCAACCTCCACCACTCTCCCCACTCCAGCTGGGAAGTGCCAGAGAGCTGCTGCTGCAGTGGAATGAGCAGAATGGATCAGGGCTTTTTTTCAGCTTCTCCCAACCTCCTCTACTATCCCCACCCCAGCAGGGAAGCTCCAAGGAGCTGCTGCTGTGGTATGGACAATGGAAGGGATGGGGCTGACTGTCAAGGTCAGAGACAAAGGCAGCGAGCCAGCCTGGAGAAGGGAGTGGGAGAGATAGCAGAGTCCCACCAGGAGGAGTCAAAGCAAGCAATTAGTCATAGGCAGTCAATTTACCTAAGCCAGAGCAACAAGCAAAAGCCATAGTCAGAGTCCAAAATCCAGGGGTCAGGAGCCAAGAGATCAATCCAAGGTATCAGGAGCCAGGTGCTGGAAGCAAGGAACAGGCAAGGAGAGGGCCTATAGAAAGTTTGCCACAAGCAAAGGAAAGCTTCCAGGCAGGCAGTTATATAGCTCAGGCACAGGTGTGGCTAGTCACTGCTTCTTGAACTTAATCAAAGAAGCCTCCCTTTGCTCGGCTCTCTTGAGTCTCCACCTTGTTTGTGGGCTGATTGCCGCAGGCGCCAAGGCATCCTCGGGATCACAGCTGGATCCCTGTTGCTCTAAAGGAGCAGCCAGAGGAACGTCCGAGCCTGCTTGGTCTATGGCAGCGGGGGTCATCTTGAGCTGCAGGACTCATTTCCAGCCAGAGCAACAGGGACCAGCAGCTGCTGCTCGTCATCTCCACCCTGAGCAACAGGGGCCAACAGCTGCTGCTCGTCATCAGCAGCTCTGACAGGGGGCTTCAGTTATCACACTTCCTTCTGGTTCTTCCAATCCCTTCTAATTTCACCAACCAAACTGGGAAGCTCCAAAGAGCTACTGCTACAGAATGGAGGACATCAGGCTTCTTTCAGGTTCTCCTTGGATGGACTAAGGCAAGATCTTAGGCCATTTCCGCACTAGACTGTTATAGTGCTATTATTCCACTTGCAACATCCTATGGAATCCTGGGGTTGGCAGTTTCAGGAGGGGCTTTTAGAATTCTCAGCCTAGAGCTCTTGGGCCTCAGGCTGGTTGCTATGGAGATGAGGCCTACCATCAATAAGGATGTCAGAAAACTTTTGGGAGACACATGTGAGAGAAATTAAAGTGACATATACAACATAGGCCATTTCCACGTTACACTGTCATAGGCCATTTCCGCATGACACTCTTATAGCGCGATGATTTCAATTTCAACCTCTTTTGGAATCCTGGGGTTTGCAGTTTCAGGAGGGGCCACCCGGCCCCTCCTGGAACTACAAACCCCAGGATTCCATAGGAGATTGAAAGTGGAATCATCGCACTATAAGAGTGTCGTGCAGAAATGTTTGTAGTGCTATTATTCCACTCTTAACATCCTATGGAATCCTGGGATTTGTAGTTTAAGGAGGAACATTTAAGAATTCTCAGCCAGAGAGGTTTTTGACCTCAGCAAACTATAAACCCTAGAATTCCATAGGATGTTGAAAGTCGAATAATAGCACTACAATAGTATAGTGCAGAAATGGCCATAGTTACAAGGTCTTCTCACCTCACGCAGTAGATTGTATGGGTTTCATATGTGAGGACTCTTAAAGTTGAAATTCAAAAGAAAAAATTGATTCCAGAAAAATGTAAAGCCATTGCACAAATTGAACAGAAAGAAAAAAAGGCCAGTAGATTGTTACCACAAAACACAGATTGGACTGGGGACTATGGGGAAAAGTTACAGGTACTGGAATAGTCCGGTTGCTATGGAGACGATGCCTAGCAGCAAGGAGAAGGACACTGTACTCCCGCAGGAATCCAACCTCTGTATGTTAACAACTACGAAAACAGATTGGATTGGGGAATATGGGGATGAGTTATAGGTACTGGAATAGGCCGGTTGCTATGGAGACAAGGCCTAGCAGCAAGGAGGAGGACACTGTATTCCCGCAGGAACCCAACCTCTGAATGTTAACAACTCTGAATAAAGATTGGATTGGGAAATATGGGGAAATTTTACAGGTACAGAAATAGGCTGGTTGCTATGGACATGAGGCCTAGCAGCAAGGAAGAGGACAGCATACTCCCTCAGGAACCCAAACTGTGTATGTAAATAATTCTGAATACAGACTGCATTGGGAAATATGGATCAAAGTTACAGAAAATGGAGAAGACAGTTTGCTGAGTTCTTTCGAGGAAAATAAAATCCCGGGCAACATAGGGTAAATATGCTAGTCAATTATAAGTTTTGACTAACATCCAATCTTCCTCAGGATTACAAGTCTTCCCAGTTTTTTCACTTGCATGGTTGAAGTCCTGATGTTGAAAGAGGTGCTTCCCACTGCCACAAGGATATCACTACTACAGCACATTTTTCTTCCTGCTGGTTAGTGTTGTGGTGTAAGATTTAAAGGATTTCTAGAACAATCTTAATCTTGCCAGACGTAACTCCAGGATATAATTCCACAGTAAACAAACTCAATGCCACTTACAGCTACAAATTCAATATATTAAAGAAAGAATATACCTTTAAAAATACATTTGGAAGGTTTTATAATGCAAGATACAAAAAGAGCATTCAGAATCCTTCAGTACATACACAAGGGATAGAAGGGTACATAACCACAAGAAAATGTACTGGTCATAGATATGACTACTGAAGGCAACCTCAACATTTGCAAAGTGGAAAGAATTCATAAGAGAATATTAGGTATACCATAGTGGCTGTTATGATCCTGTCACTTCACTTTAAGTTCCAATTAATTTCAAAATGGAAAGAAGATGCAAAAGGATATATGTGTATTGTTTAATGTACAAGATTGCAATTAACATAACATCTGTTTCAAATTTATTATCTATTAAAGAATAAATAATTTTACAGCTTTCTAATATGTACCTCTTAAGCTTTAAATCACTTGACCGTAACTAATAAGCAGTATAGTACCAAGAGTACTGTAATACAACCTTAGATGGCACTTTTTTGGAATGTAAATCATCATCAATTTTAACGCAAAAGTAACAGCAGATCTGTATAATTACTGGGTGCATTTTGAATCACTTTTATGGTTACTGCTCAAGACCCATTAAAAATCCAAAACACTGCACTGCACAAGGCATAAAGCTGGAATTATGATGCAGTACAGGCTGTAATTGAAATCCATAAATTTCCTTACCACTGTTCAAAGTTATTTTGATGCCAGAAATTGCTGTCATGCAGAAATGACTTTGAAAACATTTACTTTGTCTTACAAAGTGGTTGTGGCAGCAGGGCCTGTTTTTCATGTTGGTGTTTCAATAAGCTAAAAGTATACAAATAACCTTGATGATTTGTTTCTAAGCTTATGTTTAACTTCAGTGAGCAAGAAGCAAAGCAATTCAGGGTGCCGTGTCTACAGCCTTATGCACTTTCTGTACTACAATTAAAAGTCAGACAATGGAAGAAATATATTCTAAATATCGAGCCTGAAATTTGAAAACTTTGATACATCACTTAGGAACTATCCTCATTTAATGGTTCAGAGCCAACAGCCTACTGACAAGATGCTAGACAGCTGCACACATGAAACTTAGGCTTCACTAGTATTTCCAGAAACACAATGTATTATATTGTATCTTGAAACTATTTTTCATTGTAAATGTATTTTGATAGACATATTTTGTCCCCTCCCCTTTTTTAGCAAATATTCTCCTTCAAAAATAGTGTTGACACAGATGAGGTACTAGGAGTATAGAAACTACTTTCTAAAGTAGGAGCACATAAGAGTACAAAGATGGGTCAATTCTTTCTCTTCCAGAGTAGCAAGGCATCCTCCTTCCCTTGGCTGTTGGCTGGAACCAAGTCAAAAGTACTAAATGTTAACTATTTGCTCCACCAGTAGTTAGAAGAAGAGCTACCGCTTAGATTTAATTTTACACTGGAGCTCAACTGCCTTCAGGAATGAAATTTATTCTCCTTCATTTCCTCCCACAGCCTTCCACGCTGCCTGAAAATCTGAATGTACAAGGTGTATATGGAAGGTATAACATCCCGCTCTCCCAAGTTCTGCTGATGGAAGGCTGAGTTTTGAACTATGGAAGTAGTCATGCGAGGAATTTGGTACTTAAGTCATGGTCAAGTTTGCGATACTGTGGAATATAATTTACTTGAGGCTCAGGAATGACAGTTGCTGGCAGTGGCACTAAAATGGCAAAACTGCTTTTGTGAAAAATGTATGTTTTACTTCCTTTCTAGCGGCTTTTTGGCATTAGACAAAAATGGTATTTTTTTCTAGAGAGCAAAGGGACCCTCTGGAATTAAATTAATGTTCTTTTTCCAGATATTCTGCTGTTTGTTTTCTTCTTCTGGCATGCGACCTTGTTCATTACTGCTCAGTTAAATTCAACAGCTATTATTAAGACCCTTTTCGCACCTTACCATTCCGGACTGCCATTGCGCGGGGATCACGTGAAAAGCCTCTTGCGGGAGGGAATCGTGTCCCCTGCACTTCCCTCCATACCATCTCCGTGCTGGACAGAAGGAAGCATGATAGCTCCGCCCCTTCCTTCCGCAGCACAGCTTCCTGAGGTTCCGCATACCAGGTAAGTGCGAGAGGGACTTGGGAAGAATGTGCAATCATGGCTCATTTTCGGCAAAGAGCCGAAAAATGATATAATCCACAATTGCTGCAGGATCACTACAGGAGCGCTCCGTGATCACGAGAACATTATGAGGAACTGTCCTCGCAATCCTGTGGTGCTCCTGTGGCCATTTCGCATGGGAAATGGAGTGTGAAAAGGGCCTAAATTTGTGTATCAGTTTCTTAGTATTTTTATTAGTGGTATATCACTATTAGTACATCGGTATTTTTAATTTTTTTTAACATATATTTAGATTTAATTGGTGTCAGATACTGTGCAGAGACTTTTTGGTTCAAAATACAGGATGAAACTGACTGACTGAAAAGAAATGATACTTTATGGAGAATGTTCAAGGAGAAAACAAAAAGTGCTGTTCGACTGCAATGTATGAAGAAAACACGTCACCTGACAGCAAACATCATGAATTATAAAGGTAGCTATCACTGATTCTGTTTTGGAATACAAAGCAGTGATGGTATATCACAGAGATGTTCAGGGGTATCATATATCTCACCTTGTATTCTCTTAGTCAGTGAAATTATGATCACAAGTCTCCCCATATCTGCTGGAGGTCTCCGAGCACGCAAAGCAGTCACAAGATAATTTGGGTACATTCATAGACTGTGCTACAACTTCGTTGTTCCTTTTTCTTGAACAAGTTGAGAACCTTCTGCAGATCAGCAGGGCCTGGATATGCTGCGCAAATGCTTTTGTTTCAGTCACACCTTGGCTCTAGTGCAGATTCCACTAGAGGTAGAACTTGACACCAGCATGTTAGTTCCTGTAAACTTTTTATTTCTGTCTGGCATGCATCCATTCTGTTGGTGGGACCCCATGTAGTTTGGACTGTACAAGCCAGCCACGTATTTAATACTGGCATGCTTCAACAAGAAGCTGAATACAGGCAAGGGCATGCAATTTAAGTAGTAAGTAGGATGGCTAAGAAGTGATAGGGCATTTTGTCTTTTCTCTAGGACCAGCACAGAATGGCGGCAAGTTGCAAAAGCTACAGAACTCTCTATCCTTCCGTTAGTAGCTCTCAAGAGGCTAGTAATTTTTCTGGATTCATTCACTAGACTGGCATTTATGAATCTGTGGTGAATTGGCAGGAAGATTCTCTGTCCTTAAAACTTGGCTGGGAATAAATGGACTTTGGGTTGCAAACATCATCTGGGAAGCCAGTCGATATCTCAGAACTGATTCTGCCTGCCTGCACTGAAGACATGGCTGTCATTTCATACAGTGTACCACTATCTTAACCACAGATATGGAAAATAAGCCTCTATGAAGACTAGATTTACTGTGCCTTTTGATACTTTAAATTTCACATGAAGAAATATGTCACCCGCTTCAGGCACAGAGAACTAATAAGCTGAAGCAAGGACGACATTCTTCCTTCCTAGCTTAAGATAAGAAGAATATCCAGAAGAAAAAGTCATACAGTGGCAGCAAATGAACAGGATAATAACTACTGGGCTTTTATTTTAAGATTTTTTTTCCTTCTAAGTTAATTATCAGATCTTACACACTTCTAATTTTGTTTCAACATTTTCGATCTCTTTATTTCTCTCATCAAAAGCAGAAATGCAAAGCTATAACACAGAGCCATAGCTTAAAAATATGCAATGTTACAGAATTGGAAAAGTTGGATTAAATTAAACCTCCTTTGTCAGCAGAAACTCTCTGGTTCCTGTAATATGAAATGAGCCAATTCCAAGTGGGAAGAATTCTAATTCTTTTTAGGGCTTGGTTATATGCTGCCAGTTGTTGAGTGATAACAGGATTTGTTTCAAGGTTCTGCTGATAACTTATGTTTGCATGTACATAAGTTAATCCGGAAAAAAGATCTCAGGTTAATTCAGGGCCTGACTCAGTTGCTTGCTGATGAAACTGTCACTAGCGTTATTATGGGTATGGTAACTCAAGTTACAAATCAGTAGCATTACCTAGTGATACCAGTGACATTGTGCTCTTGTTCCATTATGCCTTGGCCCGGCAGCTGGTGAGAGCCCCTACCTCCATGTTTCAGCTGTCACTGCTGTGGCCTCTGAGGGAGAGAAGAGCAGCCAACATCTGCTGGTCTTAATCCCCTCCTTCACTGCTATCTCTTTTCCTTGTCTGTGGCGTCTAATTTAGACATTATTGTAAACCTGAGAACAGGGAACTATCAAATTAATGATTTGTAAGTCACTCTTGGACACTTTTTGACTCAAAGACGGAGTACAAATAAATTAATGAAGAGTTTAATTGCCAGGTTCTCTCCCTAGTGAATCCTAGGAAATATCGATCTGTGAGTTCCTCAGAATCTCAAACACAAATTCTCAGTTCTCATTACAGACTAATTCCCGTAATTCTCAAAAGCAGAGATGTACAAGGTGTATAGTACATGTCTCTCTTACCCCTGGAGATGATGTGCAGCCCTAACACTACAACCCACATGCCCACACCCTTTATCAGTCCTAAAAAAAGGTCATCCTCACGCTTTCCAGGAGTTTCCAGGTTTTTCTTCCAGCTTGAGACGTTTCACTTGGGGTGGTCAAACTTGAAGCAATTTCTAATTATTTCCTGTTTTGGAGGGATAGCTAGGGAAGCCCTCACACCTAGTGAAGCTGCCACCCACAGGCTACGAGGATGTTTTCCCAGTAATATTAAATAAAAAACGGGGTGAGGTCATGAAGGCATGTGCAGCTCTCCCAGGTCTAGTGGGGGTCATATGTGACTCATGAATCTGAAGGAAATGTCCCAAGCCTATACTGAACAGAAACATTAAGCACATATAATTTTATTGCCCTGATCCAAAGATGCACTTCCATTAATAGATGCAGCTGTGACTGCAATGTGAGGAAGGAGTGATTCTTCCCTCCCCCTCCATCCCTCTGTGAGTCCTAAAAATGTGCTCTGGAGTGCTGGGAACCCTTTGGAGTAGATTTCCATATGGTATGGAGGACTGCATGTGGAGGAAGAGAAGCAAATCTCATTACTAGCACACACTGGGCTCAGATCTGTGCCTATAATATAGATACTGTCACAGAAAAATATGATAGTGAGCAGTGACGTTTTCCTTACACACTTTAGAAATTCCTTGACCATTTCAACGATCATTTCCCTATAACCAACCCAGAATAGGCCTCATGGAGTGTATAAAGAAAGTGGAAGTACACTTGACCCTCCACATTTGTGGCTTTAACTTTCATGGATTTGATTATTTGCAAGTTTCTCCAACCCATCCCCCCCCCACTTCAAGTGCTTTTTTCCTGAAGGAATCCTTCCCTCTTGGCAGCTACGATCAGGCTATTTAGCCCCTTAAAAACCTTCCTGTGCTCCTCCTCTTCCTGCTCCACCACCACCAGCTAGCTAAGGATGGATCACAGTCCAACTTCTCAGCACCACACACCCTCTACCAATGTCCCCCACATACCCAGGGAAGTAGACGGCTGAAAGAGGAAGTTTAGGGCCACCGTGCTGACCCACCCTCTTCCCCTCTCCTTTCCCTGACCTGGGCCATTTCCGCACTAGACTGTTATAGCACTATTATTCCACTTTCAACATCCTATGGAATCCTGGGGTTTGCAGTTTAGGGAGGGGCTGACTGGCCCCTCCCTAAACTGCAAACCCCAGGATTCCATAGGATGTTGAAAGTGGAATGATAGCGCTATAACAGTCTAGTGCGGAAATGGTCCTGGATTGGACCCTTGGTACCCAATCTCCCCACCATGCCTCAGGCACACACACACACACACACACACACACACACACCACAGACACACACATATATTTTGATATTTGCAGGTTTTCCACTTTTGTTGGGGTCCTGCACCCCAACCAAAGAGAACATGGGGGGCTGATTATAATTGTGAACAGTAACAGCAAATGCAAAACAAAACAACAGGAGAGCAAAATTGTCATGGAGGGGGCTCTCAAGTGAAATGTAAAATTGAATGATTGTACTCAAATATAAAAACCATCCATGTTTCCCACATGCATGCAATGCATGATGGCACTATTGTACTCAAATCCACTTATGACTAAATAATAAACTTGAAGTGGAACTCCTTTCAGAGATCATAATTTTGTAAGAAGACATTAATGCTTTTGGCCTAGTCTTTATGTGAACAGGTGAAATGCTGTTAATGTAAGAAATAGCAACCTCTTGCATCAGTAGCAACTTCATCTTTTATACTTACATTTAGAATTAGTATTCTCTCTCTCCCTCCCCTTCTCTTTCTCTCTTTAATTAAAAAAAAACTCCTCTTCCTAGAAAGCAACTGGAAGAGCATGAAATATATCACTAGCAAGTGTAATTATTCTCTATGCTGCTGCTTCACCTTCTGATAATTTGCTCTCATGAAAGAAAAGTTATTCCCTGAAGATTTTATTACATGCTTTGACACAAATGCAAGCACCAATTTGACCTTGGAAACTGGGATGATATTGTAAGGATGTTGCAGAGCTTCAGAATGTACTCACCTAGAGCTCTTCCTTTTAATGGGGGAGAACTTTGTACTGGTGAGATGATAAATTGGATTACTGTAAGATTTGTAGACAGCAAGGAAGATAGTTTATTTCAACTTTTGCCTTTCCCTCCTTCATTCCTCAGGAACAGATCTTTCAATTTTACAACTATTTTAAAAACAGTTATTTGAGACTATCATTTTCTTTTTAATGTTCTCTTTGATCCTGCCAAGAAAATGCCACATTTGCTTATTTGGGCTGAGGAGAGGGAGAAAAACCTGACGAAAGTATTCTTCTGAAGCACTGTAGTTTGAAACTCATGCATATATTTATTTCATTTAAAGCTCAGTACAGCCAGCATGGTGTAGTGATCTGGGTGATGGACTAAAATGCTGGAGATCAGGGTTCAAATCTCCACTCAATCATGGATCCCCCCTCCCGGCCGGGGGACCTTAGACAAATTCCACCCTCTCAGCCTCACAGGAAGGCAAAGGCAAACACCTGTGAACAAATCCTGCCAAGAAAACTCTATGACAGCTTCTCCTTAGGATCATCATAAGTTGGAAATGATTTAAAGGCACAAATGCAGATACTGTTTCAACAATCTTTTTTTTTTAAAAAAAATCCACTGTTAAGAAATTGGCAGTCTACCAAAATAAAACATAAATGTATAACAATTAAATCATGCAATACTAAACGGATACACAAGAGAATTAGTTCAGTTGAACACTGGGTTTGAGTGAACATATAAAGGACTGAACCGTAAATAGATTTGTCCCTTGGATTATGCTTCCAAACATTTTCTCATGCCCTTTTGACATCACAGTAAGAATTCTCTAAATCTGGTACTCTACATCTAAGTAGCAAAACAGGTTTAAAATTTACAATAATTGTCCCCACACACTGATGCCAAAAAGTAAACCAGAGTGGGGAAGATTTACAATGTAATGAGGTGACATAGTATCAGTGGTGTGTGTGTGAATGATAAAGCTTAAGATCAGAGAAATTCAGAAAGAAAAGAAAAAATAAAACCAGGAGAGCATCCAGTAAAACCTACACTTCTGAAAATGGTAAAAATGATGTTTATCAGCTAAAACTTGGTATCTTTCAGCCTGCAGGTACATTAATATCTTCTTCCAGAGTTTAAAGCATGGTCTGCAGAAATTTCTAACCAAAACAACACAAACTGATGCCAATTTAATCATATTGGAGCTATCACGAACAGAAATTTCTACAGACCTTAATCTCCTTAAGAAGGCGTTAAAAAGACCTATAAGACAACATTTGTCAAGCTTATTAGCTACAAAATATCATTTTCATCACCTTGTGTTGTGTCTCCTCTTTCTGTCCAGGGGTAGGAGACATCACAAGAAGGCTGACATAGGTTAAGTTATCCAAGACATTTCAGCCAGAACTCACTAGTTTTAGGCAGATGGAAGTCAGACCTCAGACAATAGGTTTTGGTTGTCATGAAAGGTAAGCAAATGATTAGTTATTGTTATTTGTAATTTTACTGCAAAAAGTGGGAAAAGGTGTTTGTGAGAACTTCTGTTTCATGTGCCAAAGCAACCAGATTGGCTGTAGATATCTTTCACCTTGACCTGAATTAAGTGGGGAGGAGGTACTCTTTACTGTTCTGCCTCAAGTTGGTCTTGGGCTAGCCCTGCGTGGCTGTGCTTCACTAGTCATGATTAAGAAATGAAGGTGAAATGAATAAGAGATATTCCTCAAAATAAATTATTCAGCAACACTTTAGTACAATATTGATGTTGCAGTATATGCAGTGTTCATACACATCTAGAAGATGATGGTGCGAAATCATTTGTCAAAGTTATTAATATTTGCAACTCTATCATAGTAATATTACATGACCATTAGTCAATATATTTATCATTGATTGAATTAGAATTCTGCGCTAATTTTTTAAATTCTATCATCAGAAATTCCTGTTGCAACAAGTTGCCTGTTGAACAGTTTTGCATATGGTTGGAAAATGTGGTTAAGTATGCAGCAGGATTTGTAATGTTTTCCCCATTTCTGTCAGGAACAATGGGCAAAACTCCTGTAATATTGACAGGAGCCTAGGATATATTTTGAGAAATTAAGTCAAGCTGACATACTGTGAATTGCAGGTCCAAAAAGCTGTGGCCAGGCTGTTGAACAGGGATCATGTGATTCCACTGTTACAATAGCTACATTGGCTACCAATATGTTTCTGGACAGAATTCAAAGGACTGGTTTTAACCTTTAAATCTCTATACAGCTTGGGTCCAGACTATCTATATCTCCTTGTACAAGCTAGTGTGAGCTTTAAGATCCGAAGGGGGGTCTTTCTCTCAGACACACCACCTTCACAGGCATTGTTGGTGAGGACTCGAGAGAGAGTCTCCTCTGAGGCTGCTCCTAGGCTGTGGAATTCCCTTCCACAGGAAGTCCAGTTGGACCCCTCCCTGCTTTTTTTCCATCAGTGGCTGAAGACATTTTTATTCAGGCAGGCCTTTCAGATTTTAATTGTGTGTTTAAAGTGATATGCTGTATTTTTCAATCTTATTTAAAACAATTATATTTTAAATATGTTTTAAGTCTTTTAAACTGTTTTTAATCATTTTTAAATGATACCATTACTTATTTTTTAACTTTCATAAGTTAATGTTTTAGTTTGATCATTTTAAATTATTGTAAGCCACCTTGAATCCCACCTTTGGAGAAAAGCAGAATATAAATCCCATAAATAAATAAATAAATAAATAAATAAATAAATAAATAAATATTTGAACTGTGATATCAAAGGCAGATAAGTGAAATAATATTCAGTTCATTAATTTAGTACATCTGTTTTTTCATCTGTTGATATACAACTATTCTATTCTGGTCTTCCAGATACACTGATGAGATAATGTACAGAATGACTGTTTTACTATAACAGATAGTCCATGCTGCCAAATTAATATACTGCAAAGACAGCTTTTTACAGTATTTGCCAAGGGTATCATTAATGTCCTACTATACTTGTAGAAGGGGAGATCTAGGAATGTTTTCCACATCCAGTACATTCTGGTGCAAAGTATGTCTTAAAATAGCATGCCTGTGCCAAAGATAGCACTGCCATAATGTTTTAACAAATAGGAATCTCTACAGAGATAGTATACAATTCCCCACAATTTGTCAAGACAAGTACATCAATGTGTGATGTTGCATTGTTGTAGTCAGAAAGACTGACCCAGATATGCTATGTTAAATATAGCTGCCTAATTTAAACTGACCAAGCAAAGGACATTTCAGATTTGAGTTTCATTCGTTATTCTCTATCCTCATTCTCACCAAGCACTCTAGGCAATACGGCAGCACTATGGAGAAATGTACAAAAAAACAAGTACTCCTGTTTCTGATTATGATATTACTCACACTCCTTCACAAAATGTGGCTTGCATATTTCAAGGAACTCAGTTTAAAAGCAAACTAAAGCTGTAAGCTAAGCATTAACAGCTATTCCAAACATAATCAAAGTTGCAATTTAAAAGTGTTGAATACCTTGAACATTTGAACACCTCTGAACCTTTCTGGTGCTGCAGGAAAGGCAACAGAGAGAGGAGCGGGTGGTCTACATACAGTCACTTCATCTATTTCTCCGGGAATCAAAAAGAGTGTGTTTTTGACATGCTTAAACAGCAGCCTCCGTCATAAGCAATAGAATAAAGACAGAGAAACTTTGGATCTGACCTATGATGACCCTATCATGGGATCTTCTTGACAAGATTTGTTCAGAGGGGGTTTTCCTTTGCCTTCCACTGAGGCTTGAAGAGTATGAGGAGCAAGGTCAATCTGGGGGTTTCCAGGAAGATTCAAACCCTGGTTTCCAAAGTCATATCCAAGACTCAAGCCACTACACCACACTTGCCTCTTCTAAGCCTGATGAGTGGTTTGGGAACTAAATCACCAGTAAAGCCACACTCCGCTTCTTGATGTTTTAGTTGGATCTTTTTAAAATTATTGTAAGCTGCCTTCATACTCATTTTGAGAGAAAGACAGGATATAAATTAAATAAACAAACAAACAAATAAATGCAGTTGTTCTTGGGCCACAAACTATTCACACTTTTCACGTGTCTTCTCTTTCCCACCCCTCCTTTCCCACACCCTCGCCTCAACAAGTGAGTTTTCTTGAACTTGTGGGGAGAGGGGTAGCCTGGGAAAGGATGTGGACTTTTTGACAAAAGGAATGACTAGACCCAGAAGTTTGAGACCATCTGAATACCATACACTACACATATGAAAATGCCCTCCATCCTACACATCAACATTTCAAATTATTTATTTTCCCCTCTACACTACGGATGAGTTCAACACATGCACTGCTAATAAATCAGTTGCAGCTTTGGAATATTACCTCTTCATATTGTGATTTATAACTGGAAAGGAGACCCATGAGCAGTGTCCGGACTTGATATAAATATGCTAGGTGGAAGATGTGTAAGAATGTGATAGTGGACAAAACTAATACAACTATTTGTTGCTGGGGAGGTACACTGTTATTTGTAAATGTATTTGAAACACAAAATATAAAATTAAAAAAACCTAAACTATTTTAAACCACAAGACACTTACGGTTCAAAATAAAATTCTTTACCATGGTCTTGCATTTCAGACTCCCATGTCTGAATGCCAACCATGAATTTACTTGCTTTATTTGTAGCAAAGACTTGTCTTAATCCTTCTGACAGAGCCTACCACCACTGTGATCACTGGTAAATCAGCAAGGTGTCTGAATAGAGTTCCTATATTCCAGAGGTCTGCCCCCTTTTCTCTAGTTCTCAGAGTGAAGGGAGGAACCTCAAGACAAGACTGCTGTCCTTAAAAAAAATAAACACAGCATACAGCATGCCATCACTCCTGCAGGCTGTTTCAGACCAGCTGCTTTTTGGTCCTCCAGCAGTCTCCCTGATCACTTCCATCCTTTTCCCTCTCCAAGTTTTTCAACCAGCCTACCTCAGATCTCAGTAACAGCATGGGGAAATAGAGTCACTACCTCAGAAGTCACTAAATATGGTACATTATTGCTGTTTTCTAGTTTTTCCTCTCCTAATTTTCCCAATTCTGTTTCTGCCTTTCTCATTCTGCGCTATTTTTTGGAGCTACAGTACAATTGTCTTTCTTGTTAACAATTATTAGGAAAAATAAATAAATAAAGTACACGTGTCTTTTTCTCCAGCACTTGAATCCTTTCTCTTTTAACTCTTGATTTCTCTTCCTTTTTATTTGTCCTCTTCCTACTTATCTACACACACACACACCCCACACACACAACTCCTGGCTAAAAAGTCTCCTTCCATTTTCTCTCTCTCTCCCCTTTCCAATCCACTAATTACATTCCACTTCACTCTCTTTCAAGGAATCTCCTTCACTCTCTTAGATCCTCTTCAGACTTTCTCCTCCTCTCCCAGCCACCTTTCTCTTGCCCTCTTTCTCTCATCTCTCTATTTCTCTCTCTCATCTATTTTCTCCTTCTGTCCCAACTAGTCCTAGCCACACTCATAATATTACTTTTCTTTCCCTTCCTTTCTCTCTCTGCCTCTCTATTTTGCCCCCTCTTCTAAGAAAACATCTGCTAGATATGCCAGATTCTAATCATTTCAAGATCAATTGCGATACATTTCAGTAGGGCTTGCCTACTATCTATCATTATCACTGTCAACACGAAAATCATCCCTTTTCCAAAATATTTGGTGATTGTAGCAGGTAAAAGAGATTCTACAGCTTGACTATGCAAAAGCGGAGGGGAGGAGGCAAGTGAGTGGCACTAGTCAAGATGAGCAACCCATTAAAACCAGAGTTTGTAAAACTTCCTCTTTTTTTTTCTTGAATTCTTTTTTTAAAACTGAACTACAACTCTCTTTTCTAGTTAAAGCAGTGCTTGAGAAAATGTTGGAAACAGAAGTAGAAAACATCTGAGCTTTTCTGATTCAAACTAGCCCTTTGAAAACTTTCTTTAGTTGGATTATTATAGCTCCCTTACCTGTCAAAAGTAGGGCTTGGGAAAATGCCAAAACTCGGGTTGGGGTAAGTTTGGGGCTTGTTTTTTTCCTGTTTACTATAGAGCTGGGAAAATTTAATTTTCAACCAGAGGAATATTTTCTTATTTCTTAAATTTTGTGTTTTTATTTGAATTACGTGTTTGAAGCAACTGTGCCTGTTGCTTAATGTATCTTGTTTTACGACATCACATCCCTAGATCTCAGGTTTTGGCCCTTAAACCTCATATAGATGCAGTGGCCAAATGCTGAAGATATCCAAATAGAATAACAGAAGAAACTAAACAGGCAGCACTTGTGAATCCCAGGCCTTCAAACAGGCTTAGATTCTTGGGGAGATTTTAATTGGCTCTTGCTCAAGATGCATCGTACTCTTTTCCAGCTTGGCCTATTCTCACCATATTTTGGACTACAACTCCCAGCCATTTGGCCACTAGCCATGCTGGCTGGCTCCTATGGAAGCTGACGTCAAAACATCTGGAGGGCATCATGTTGGCAGAAACTGCAGAAACTAGGAAATACATGGAGCAGTCTCCTTCCCATCCAGGCAGAAGAGAGAAATAGCAAAAAGAAACAATATTAACAGGGATAGGGGGAGAAAGAAGAATGGTTTGTCCTCACAATGAAGCTACTGGGGTTTTCTAGTCTCATAAATATCAATCCTTAAAAGACATTCCATAAAGAATGTTGGCAAGAATGCCAAGAATAAAAGTATTATGCCACAGAATAAGCACTTCCCTCTTTTCATGATCCTCCACTATGGATATACCCTCTCAGCATCCTCATCACTGAAGCAGATAATCAGACTCAATTCTGAAGTGTAATTGAACAGCTTTTAAAGGCTATTGTAGAGCCCAGATGTGCCAATCAATATTATGAAAATTCACTTATGGAAATATAAACAGCAGGCAAGTACAGTTGCAAAGGAAGAGCGACTTATTTCTTCAGATTTTCTCTATATTACCAATAGCGGATAACAATTTAACACAGAATGTGCAGAATGCCATGTTCAATAATTTGTGAGAGCAAAAAGGAAGGAATAGGATCATTTTAAGAAAGGATTCAGTGGCCATGGTCAGAAGTATTTTTCACTCCAAAGAGACATTGCCCAAAGCTCTGCTAGCATATTGCTAAGAAAATAATGGGCTGAAACTCTATGGTAGATCTCCATGGGCTGGATGCTTCTTGGCCAGATCTTCCAAGGGACAGTTAATCACATGGGAATACTTGCAAGTGTTGCAAGTTTGAAAGCAATTTCACATTCATCCACAGAAAAGTAAGTTCCAAGTTTTAAAAAAAAAGTTAGAAAAATACTGTATTCTGAGAAAAAAGTAAGTAAACCTATTTAATGTATTGTTGGCAGCAATTAGCTATATAGCCGAAGTTTTATCTGTACAAACACATCCTCTCTTCTATATATAATGCTAGAGAAATAAATCCATAAATCCTGTATACAAAGGAAATCAAATTTAATATGTCTATGAAAAAATATTACCATGCCACATTTTTAATGTAGAGTATGTAACTTCAGAAATGTAGGCTTTAAAAATGTAAGCAGATGGTGAACGAGACAGTAACTTGGATATGTTTTCCTATTTTCCTATTTTTTTACATGCATTTGCAGCTTTCTATACATATTTCATTATGTACTCTATAAGTTACCTGATCATCAGCAGTTATAAACAATGTCATTAATATATGCAAGTAAAATGTCACATATTCCTGGGTCACAGAGCATAGTTTTGAGATTATTTTAAAAAAATAAATATCAAAGCCTCTATCAAATTATGTTTACAGCAATCACACAGATCATTCTAATTGAGATGGGTTTCTTTAATGTGTGTGCTTGTTCTAGCAATTTCATTTTGCATGTACAGTTCTCTTTGCAATTCTCCATGGAAGAAAAATTGAATGAAGTTCCTCAAGAATGGGTCGGGTCAGGTCATTTATTTCAATTAGAAACCATAATGAAATTTCACTAAACTATTAGATACTAGTTAGTCCATATACAAGATAAACAGAATGCCTAAGTCCTGTTGACATGTCCCACAGTTATGCAACCTTGACTTTCTTATATCGACAAAAAAAGAACTCCCCAACTTCTGTTCAGTTTTAATGATTTGTCAGCCATTTTAGTAATTCTTTATCAGCTATATAATTAATTATTCATTAGCTGTGCAGATTCCTAACATTGCTACTATTCAAATATAATATGAAACAGTATGCTCTAATCCAGAATGAGCTGAGCTCACCACACTGCAGTGGTTGTCTGGTAAAGCTTGTTGTCCAATTCCACTAATAACCACCTCATTTATTTAATATGAATCTTCTGTTTCTCAGATTCTTCATATTAATTCTAGGGAAAAAGGCGGCTCTCTTCAATTACTCTGTCAAGTCCTAAACCAATCATTTATTTTACCAAGTTGTTTTAGATATTATTTAATTCTATGTCTTGTTTATGAATGATCCCGCTGGTCATGGGATTGTTGTTGCCTGCCTTCAAGTCATTTCAGACTTATGTCAACCCTAAGGTACCTATCACGGGGTTTTCTTAGCAAGATTTGTTCGGGGGGGGGGGTTGCCTCTGAGGCTGAGAGACTCTGGCCTTTTTTGCATGGCATTGGTCATGCAAAAGGGCCTTTGGAGCATCGCGCAAAAGCAAGGAGCATTTCAGATGACATCCTCGTAATCGCGCGACGCTGTCGGGGCCTATAGGTGCCGATCGCGCACTATATTGATTGCACATCGCTCCAGGGCCCCACGTGCACTTACCTTGCGTGCGGAGCTCCGGAGCCATGGCCCTTGTGCTTCCTCCCCCAGCACAGCCTGAGAAAATACCCAACTACACTGCAGAAGGAAGAGGCGGAGCCCTTATGCTGCTGGCCAGCCAGCAGGCAGCCCCTCTGGAGCTGAAGCAGCGGGGACGCGAGAGCCTCATGGAAGAGGCTACTCGCATGATCCCCACGTGACCGCGCTGGACAGAGGTAAGGTGCGAAAAGGGCCTATGACTTACCCAAGGTCACCCAATGGATTTCCATGGCTGAGTGGGGACTTGAACCCTGGGCTCTCCTGTCGTAGTCCAACACTCATACCACTATACCATGCTAGGTCTCAGTCATGGGATACAGACACTGATTACCACCCTAGCCACTGAAGCAGAATCTCGCCACAGCTAGTTTGATCACTCACAGAGCACAAAAGGGTAGAGAAGGAAAGTTCCTTGATATCAGGAGTGGCTACTATAACAGAATGCATCTCACGTAGTCCAGTTTTACCGAACTGCAACTCCCAATGTTTCTTGCAATTGGCTATGCTGGCTAGAGCTCCTGGAACTTGTAATCCAACAACATTTGGAAGGTAGTATAATCTTCATCCTACTTTTGATGTATCCAACCACCACTGTGTTGAGCAATGCCACATTCACTGATCAACAACCCTTACCATATTCATCTGCATCCTAATCCTGAAAAATATCTAACAACTGGATTATATAAATATACAGGATTTTGACATTTCTGGTTTTATGTTTGGGGTTATTTTCGTCTTGGCTTTAACTCCCTTATCTATTACTACTTATATTTTGTCCCTGTTCTTGTTATTATATAATCTGCTGGGCAGCTAACAGTTAGTTTTACTTTTTCCAGCCAGTCACATAGCTTGGAGTTCAGGTGGGGAGGAGCCGGGCAAGGGGGGGGCAGAGGGGCAGGGGCGTGGACACGTCGCACAGGTAGCGTGGCATGCAGGTGGTGTGGCTGTGCTGCAACGCAGCATGGCCACTTTGCACGGGGACATTGTCAATGTCAGGTGGCAGCTTGAACAGAAAACAGAGGCAGGAGCCGAAGTGTATGGCTTTTAGTAATAAGTAGTAAAATAAACAAGAGGTTACATCACCCAAACGAAAAGAGACAGCAAACTCAACAGCTAGGGCTGGCCTGGAACGAAAAATACAGGATGCAGATTCCCCGGATGGAAGACAGTTGTTGCCCTGTGCCCAACTCCCTCCAGCGTCTGACTTAAATACATAGTCCTTAACCCAGCTGGGCTGATCAAGCATCCGTTGGCCCAGCTCACAGCTGGAGGCCCTCAGACTTCAGACGCTTCTCTTGCAAGCGTTTTGATCTGCGAACCGCCTCCTTCTCTCGCCGCCTCTGGAGGAACGTAGGGGGAGGGTCTGCAGCAAACTCCGGGCTGGAGTCAGGAACAGCAGCTTCTGTCGAGCCCAAAGCACTGGTCTCCTCTGCTGCAGGTACTGGCTCGGGGACCGCTGTGGGGTCGCTGGCAGGCCCCTCCCTTGCCTCTGCCGGAGCCCCCTCTCCCTCCCAGGGATCCACCGTCTGGGGTTCCCCGTCTAACTCGGAGTCACCGTCTGAGTCGGCAGCATGCTCAGCCAGGCTCATGACAGACATGGTCGCGTCACGCTGGGTGCCCCCCAAAAATTGCCGCCCAGGGCAGACTGCCCTCATCGCCCCCCCATCCGTACACTTCTTTTTCCAGCAACATTCTACACTAGACCTTTAACATTAACGAATTACATATTGCAATTATATTCTGTCCTTTACATACATGGTTCATAATACAAATATTCTTCTTATATCACTATCATTAATTGTTCATTTAGCCTTTTCTCTAAAAAGGTCTTGCCAAGGACTCTTTTGTACCAAGGGTAAGATGAGAGCTGCCATCCTATTCACTCATACCAGAAAGTAAGATCACAGAGGCCTTCATCCTCAGCAAACTTGGATAGCCATGCAGTACATAAATCAGTTTAACGCAAGGTATGAATGTATATCACAAGGCTCATTTTCTGATTCCAACATTATATTACTGTATGTTTTGGCAAAATTTACAGAAAATGATCTAATTGCTCCAAATGTGAGTATACCAAACAAATTAAAGAAACTGTTTCTTTAAAAACACAATGCTTGTGTGTCCCCTTGAGTATTTGGTAGTCTAAGCTTCAACTGTGCTTTTATATCTCCAAGCAGGAATAAGTGTTTACGTTGTAAAAACACTGTAAATCTGCATACACACATGCATACATATACACATATATACACAGATGATTTGTCTAGTGTCTAGAACCCTCTTAGATCTTACTATGTTCTTGGTTGCATTCTAAGCAAATGAATGTGTCCTTTTATAATTTAGATTGCTACTTCATAGTTTCATCAGCTGTCTAATGAAATTTGCAGTATAAGAAAAAGTTACAAAAACGCTTAGTTTATGCCATTTATCATTTCTGTTGATACAGCCTTTTCACTATCACTTAGTTCTTCTCAGGTCTGTCTTACTTCCCAATCATTTTCCATTAACTCCTTCTGTTATCTGGTAAAATCTTCTTCTTAGACTGCATCAATGAATGCTTTTATTTACACACACACACACACACACACACACACACACATTTTATTAAAGTTTAAAAAAAAGAATAAAAAAAAACCCTCCCCACTTTCAAGCATCTTTTGTCCAGTTAAGTCTGTGTTTACATTCCAGACATACATTGTTTCTGTTTAACAAATATTATACTGTTACTTTTAACATTGTTACATTACTACTTACGCCTTTTCTTAACAACATTAGTTTACATTACCCACATTATCAACAATCTTTCTTTATCCCTTCCATTTCTTATTCTTTTATCCAATTCAAAACTTCTTGCCATTCTCTTTGAAAGTTCTGGATTGGCTTATTTTTAAGTGAAAAAGTTAACTTTTCTATCTCTACCATATCCAGAACTTTCCATTTCCATTCTTTTATATCAATATAGTTTCTTTCTTTCCAATATTGTTCATATGTTAATCTTGCAGCAGTTATTACATATAACAATGTCTTCTGATGAGATCTTATTTCTCTTTGTTGCCCTAACATATTTAACAGATAAAATTCTGGCTTGATTTCAAAATTTAAACTATACATTTTTTGAATTTCATCATGTATTTCTTTCCAGAACTTTCTTGCTACCTTACAGGTCCAACACATATGAAAAAAGGACCCCTCTTTTTCATCCCATTTCCAACATTTTCCATTTCCATTTTTTGTTTTTTTTTCCCAGCCTTACAGGTGTCATGTACCATCTATGTAACATTTTATAGAAGTTTTCTCTTCGATTTAAACTTGGTGTGAATTTTACATCTTGTTTTCCATGCCCTCACGCATGTATCCAGCTCAATTGGGTGTCCAATATTTTGAGCCCATCTAACCATACTGTCTAATGAATGCTCTTTTAACTTCTCATTTTATTGTTTAGTTTTGATATGAGACATAGTTTCTATATTCTGCACTGGAAGTATTCCTTAAACACACAAATGTAGTCCTTTGCTTCTCAGCTGTTCGGGAGGATACAAAAGTCTTTAAAAAATTGCTACTTGTATAAAATATTGCAGTTCTATGGGGGAGGGGGAAGCAGCAACAGAGTGGGAGATTATTTTTTTAAACTATTTTGGTTTACTCACAACCACTATGGGCAAAGACTGTAACTCAACCAAGTTACTACAAAGCTTTTAAGACTACTTGACGTATCACTTGCAGAAAACATGTCTTAAGATGTATGCAAATATAACCTAGAAATGGAAAATATCTACTTCAGAAAAGTGGAATTTTCATTTATTTTAAGTTGTAGGACAATATAGATAACGCTGTGCACCCGCATCACAATGCGTAAAGCATTTACAGTCGGTCCTCTACATTTGTGGGTTTCTCTTTCACAGATGTTATTATTTTGTGAGTTTCTGCAACCCCTGCCCCTCCACCTCAAGCGCATCTTTTCCAGGGGAACCACCCTTCTCAGCAGTTCCTATCAGGCCATGCAGTCCTTTAAAAAACAGCTCTGGTTCTTCTTCTCCACCAGCCACTGTCTGGCCACTTAAGGACAGATCATGGCCCAATTTCTCAGCACCACAAACCCTCTCCCAAAGCTCCCCACATACCCAATGAAAGAGATGGGCTAGAAAGGAAGTATACGACCACCACGCCAACCCACTCGCTTTCTCTTTTCTTTCCCTGACCTGGTTTGGACCCTGGGTGCCCTCTCTCTCACCATGCCTCAGCCCCCTTCCCACAGACACACACACTTCAATATTTGTGTTTTTTCCACTTTTGTGGGGATACTGTGCCCCGAACCCTAGTGCATGTGGAGGGCTGGTTGTACATGCAATGAGGAACCTGGGTTGTATCTGACCCATTCCTGGGCTTACATGTCCAACTGTGAGCCAGTCTCACATCTACATTATTAGAATAATGTGTTGGCCAAATTTGCAAACACCTGCATACACAAATCTTCCAGAACACAATGATTATCCTGCTCACTACTACACACAACGATTATCCTGCTCACTACTATACATAGACTTTCAGGTATTTATGAACATATGTCTTTCAAAAGAAGCATGAAAAACCAGCCCGCCCTTAATGTTACAGTTATTAATTTCAAAAACTCTCTCACTCTGCATACACATTAGGGAAACCCAGGAAGAAGTTGTAAATGTAACACAATGCATTAAAATGCTTCCATAGAGTGGGTTGTTGTATATTTTAAACAGAGAAAGACTAGCCCCTTTTACTCTGCACCTCTCAATAAGGTTTATTGCTTGAATTTCAGTACACAACTACTGGTAACACACCTTCATTCTCCTTGTAACTGATGCCAGGCGCACTGGATTTGTGGCCTGCCTCACTGCTATTCCCATGGATTATCTTTGTCTTGTTATAGCTACAAGACCTCTGCGCTTTTTATTCCTGCAGTTTCTGAGTGGTGCAGAGAATAGGAAGGAATTGTCTTTTCCAACTGCAACTGTTAGCACTAAACTTTTACTACTATAAATATGAGTGATCTGGGGCTCATTAAGGTTGCCATCAGCCAGAGCTGTATTTCCACAGGTAAAAACAACCCCATTTACAGATCCCCTGGAGAATACAGTATTCATAGGGTTGCCAAGTTGATATTCATCTTAGAGATCAATATAGTAAATGGCCTTGCAAAGCCACTCGTCTCCCAGTCTCATGCAGTATCTGCAAAATAGAAATCGTAATAATAATAATGCCATCTGTTGCAAATATATTGTAAGCTATTTCATTTTGTTTCATCTACTGCACCCAAAACCAACCTAGTGACCTCCAGACATTCTGAACAACAACTTCTACCAGCTGAAGCCAGCATTGCCAATGGTTCAGGACTATGAGAATTCAGAATTTTGGGACTTTTCCAGCATATTGGAGAAGCCATGCTTAACATATTTCTCAATTGCTTTTCAAGGCTGTAATCTTCTGAAGACAGCTTACAGTATAAAACATGCAGTATCATCGCACAGTAACAAATTCATAAAATCAAAATCAATTCTAAACAGTAATTCAAAATAAGTCAATTACCATAAAATATAATTTTTAAAACATCCAAAGAAAGGTTATTGCCTATAGAAGCAGCATCATTACAATAAAACTTTTCAGTTACAAGTATACCTCAGTTAACAAAACCTCTGACAAAGAATATTCTTTTTACAATGTCTTTTTATCCCTGCCCAGTTTCTCCTTCTCTCTTATACATCTGTCTAGTTGGAAGGTTTTTGGCAGCATCAGCATTGGGAGGGTAGTGAAGAAGGGCTAGAGAAACAGACTTTTGGTGTTAGGTTTCAGCAGCCTGTCTGCAGTAAGCAACACAACAAAGCTTGAGCTGGGAAAGAAGCAGATTCTGCTGTAGTTGATGCTATTATAGCTGTGTGAACCTGTCTACCACAGGCAAGATAAATAATGGCTAACTCCACGTTCACTCTCTTAGCATATGTGAAGAGCAAACCAGAGATGAAAGGGGAGGAGCAGATAAGCATGCCTCACCAGCAACCACCTACATGTTAAAATAGTATTACTCTAGACATTTGGTCACCAACATGGAAACCGTAAGAAAAGTGGGGGCTGGTGAAAGAATTAAACCCTCAAAGTGCTTAGGAAGAAGCCTTAAAGTGGTCTCCAGGAGTTTCAAAATGTTTTTGTTTACTTAAGCAAGGCTTATCTGACTTGCCTGTTTCATTTCACATGTACATTAGTTTTGAATAAGAAGTTTGTTGAAACATGTTGAATTGTTCTGATGTTGAACTGGTGGAGGAACCTACCCCTGTTCTTTCTATGTTATTTCTGCCTCTGGTCCCAAATTTTCTGTTAAAGAAGTAATATCCAGGAACACATCTACTTTGTTAACTCTGAGACTACAGTACTCAGAGAAAACAAATCATAAGCTTTTTTGAAAACAGCAATGAGAGCAACTGTATATCTCTCAAGAGGGGATTCCATAAGTCTCATGCCTTGTGGGTCCAGATCTTTCTCTTTCATGCCTCCCTAGTTTATAGTTCCTAATAGCAGGGTTCTGAGTAAGGTCTTTGAAGATTACAATGTGGACATGTTGAAAAGGATGTAGGCAGTCTTTCAGATAACCTGGACACAAACCATTTAGGGCTTTGGAGATCAAAACCAGTAATTTTAATGTGGCCAGAAGAACAGCAGTAACCACTTAAGGTCACACAGAACTGATGTATTAGGATTCAACAGCGGAGCCACACCAAAGATTCATTTTATAGCAACCAAAGCTACCAAGTCCATTCCAAGACAGACACACGCAGATGGCATTACAGTACAGTGGGCCCTCTAGATATGTGAGGGTTCAGTTCCAGGACCCCCCAAGGATGCAAAAAGTGAATGATCACATCCCATATTATTAAATGGTGGCAATGTGTGCGCAGACGCTTCAGTACATTAGCATTCACATCACTGGCATTATATATATCTGGCAAATCTGGCAAATCCCATCGTTCAGATATATTTGCTGAGAGGAATGGAACCGATCATTTGCAACCCAAATAGAATCAATCAATCATGAGGTGTGCTGTCTCTCTGGGGCCAAAATCAATGAGATAACAGAGAGGCTAATCAGACTGGTCAAGCCCACTGACCATAAACTCCTCCTTTTGGTTCACGTCGGAACCAATGACACGGCGAGGCGCAGCTTTCACCACATCATGGAGGATTACGAGCTTATGGGTAGGAAGCTGAAGGACCTTCGTGCGCAGGTTGTCATTTCATCTCTTCTCCCGGTGGAAGGCCATGACCCACGAAGGGAAAGAAGAATAGTGGAGATCAACAACTGGCTCCAAAGATGGTGCTGCCCGGAGTAATTCAGATTTTTGGATTATGGCCTCCATTTCCACAAAGAGGGTCTTCTGCCAAGGCATGGCCTGCACCTCACAACCGTCAGCCGGAACGTTTTTACTAACAGTCTTGCAAAACGGATCAGGAGGTCTTTAAACTGCATTTGACTGTGGAGGGGGACAGTATTATTCTGGGAAAGGATTCAGTGAGTACAGTGAAAAATAGCCCAAAAGTTATAGATAGGGCAGGCCAAGTAGAACTAGAGACCAACAGGGAGAGGGAAAGTAACTTTAGTACAGGAATTCCACAAAGGTCACATCGTCTCAAGTGTCTCTGCACACAGCATGCGGAATAAGCAAGATGAACTCTAACTCTTAGTACAACAAAATAAATATGATTTAATAGGTATCACTGAAACTTGGTGGGATGAATATCATGACTGCAACATAGGAATAGGGGGGTATAACCTATTTCGCAGAAATAGACCAAACAAGAAAGGAGGAGGAGTAGCCTTATATGTCAAGAATGTTTTCACTTGTGAAGAGATCCAGGACTTAAATCCCGGAAGCCAAGTCAAGAGCATCTGAGTAAGAATTAAGGAAGTGAGAAAGATTAGGGATGTGATTGTGGGGGTTTGCTACAGGCCTCTGGAGGCCAGCCTGAGGACATGGATGAGGCCTTCCTGGAGCAGATGGCCACACATTCAAAAAGGAGAGATGCAGTGTCAATGGGAGATTTCAATTATCCTGATATTTGTTGGCAGTCAAATTCTGCAAAGACTGCAAGGTCCAATAGGTTCCTTGCTTGCCTTGCAGACAATTTCATGGCCCAGAAGGTAGAAGAGGCAACAAGGGGATCGGCTATTTTAGATCTGATCCTGACCAACAGAGATGACCTAGTTGATGAGGTGGAGGTGGTGGGATTGTTAGGAGGGAGTGACCATGCTCTTTTGGAGTTTGTCATTAAGTGGGAAGGAGAAGCCAAGTGTAGCCAGACACGCATCCTAAACTTTAAGAAAGCTGATTTCTGTAAACTTAGGGAGTTACTTGCTGAAATCCCATGGTCAAGAATACTAAAAGAGAAAGGAGTTCATGACGGACAGGATTTTCTTAAAAGTGAGATACTGAAAGCACAATTGAAAACTGTGCCAATAAGGAGGAAAAATGGCAGGTGTCTAAAGAAACTGGAATGGTTGACTGAAGAACTCTCAGCTGAGCTAAGTGTTAAAAGAAACATGTACAGGAAATGGAAAAATGGTGAAACCACCAAAGAGGAATTCAAGCAAATAGCCAGGAGATGTAGGGAGAAGGTCAGAAAAGCTAAAGCGCAGAATGAACTCAGGCTTGCCAGAGACATCAAAAACAATAAAAAGGGCTTTTTTTAGATATGTCTGCAGCAAAAGGAAAAACAAGGAAATGATAGGATCACCGCGTGGAGAAAGTGACCAATTAATAACGGGGGGAGAGAGAAGGCAGAACTACTCAATACTTTCTTTGCCTCAGTTTTCTTCCAGAAGGATAGAAGTACCCAACCTGAGGTATGGGGAGCAGGTGAGGAAGGGGGGGAAATGCAGCACAGAATAAGTAGAGAAGTAGTACAGGAATATCTGGCTAAACTAGATGAATTCAAGTTCCCAGGGCCAGATGAATTACATCGAAGGATATTAAAAGAGCTGGCAGAAGTCATTTCTGAATCACTTGCAATAATCTTTGAGAACTCTTGGAGAACAGGAGAAGTCCCAGCAGACTGGAGGAGGGCAAATGACGTCCCCATCTTCAAGAAGGGGAAAAAAGAGGACCCTAGTAATTATCACCTGGTCAGCCTGACATCAATTCCAGGAAAGATCTTAGAGCAGATCATTAAATAGTCAGTTTGTAATTACTTAGAAAGCAATGCCGTAATCACTAAAAGCCAGCATGCATTTCTCAGAAATAAGTCATGCCAGACTAATCTTATCTCTTTTTACGATACGTTTACAGGCTTGACAGATGAAAAGAATGCTGTAGATACAGCATATCTTGACCTCAGTAAGGCCTTTGACAAAGTTCCCCATGACATTCTTGCAAAGAAGCTAGTAAAATGCAGGTTGGACAGGGCTACTGTTAGTTGGATTTGTAATTGGTTGACCAACCAAACCCAAAGGATGATCACCAATGGCTGCTTTTCATCCTGGAGAGAAGTGACTAGTGGGCTGCCACAGGGTTCTGTCCTGGGCCAAGTGCTATTCCACATCTTCATCAATGACTTGGATGAAGGAGCGGAGGGCATGCTGATCAAATTTGCAGATGATACCAAATTGGGAGGGGTTGCTAATACACCAGAGGACAGGATCAAATTTCAAAACGACCTTGACAGATTGGAGAGCGGGGCCAAAGCTAACAAAATGAATTTCAACAGAGAGAAAGGTAAGGTCCTGCACTTAGGCAGAAAAAATGGAAGGCACAAATATAGGATGGGGGACACGTGGCTGGATAGCAGTACATTGAAAGGGATCTAGGAGTCTTAATAGACCACAAGCTGAACATGAGTCAGCAGTGTGATGCGGCAGCCAAGAAAGGCAATGCAATTCTTGGTTGCATCAATAGAAGTATGGTCTGTAGATCAAGGGAGGTACTGGTACCACTCTACCCTGCTTTGGTTAGGTCTCATTTGGAATACTGTGTCCAGTTCTGGGCACCTCAATTCAAGAAGGATGTCGACAAGCTGGAACGTGTCCAGAGGAGGGTGACCAAAATGGTGAAGGGTCTGGAAGCCATGCCCGATGAAGAACGGCTTAGGGAGCTGGGTATGTTTAGTCTGCAGAAGAGAAGGTTAAGAGGGGACATGATAGCCATGTTTAAATATTTGAAGGGATGTCATGTTGAGGAGGGAGCGGGCTTGTTCTCTGCCACTCCAGACACTAGGACAAGGAGCAATGGATTCAAGCTGCAGGAAACAAGATTCCACTTGAACCTCAGGAAGAACTTCTTGACGGTCAGGGCTGTCCGGCAGTGCAATATGGTGCTTCGGATTGTGGTAGAGTTTCCTTCTTTGGAGGTTTTTAAGGAGAGGCTGGATGGCCATCTGTTGGGAGTGCTTTGATGTGTGTTCCTGCATAGCAGGAGGTTGGACTTGATGGCCCCTGGGGTCTCTTCCAACTTTATGATTCTATGATTCCATGGATGATCCACAGTTGGTGGTCATCACAGTTCTGGGGCCTGCAGATCCAGAGGGTCCACTGTAGTTAAATCTTGATGTAGTTAACATGTGCATAACTAAATCTACTTTCCCTGTATCAACTGAAGTTAATAAAAGGCATTCCTGGCTTACAGACAGTGTCAAATTCTGGAGCACCTTAAGCTACCAAAGTGGATTTTGGGGAAGTGGCAGAATCCAACACTGCCTGAAATCCTTCATCCAGAACAGCAGATTACCTTACCAGATCTCAATGAAGCCAGAGCTGATTTGCCTTCATCCATCCATAAACTGCTTCCAATTACTTATTCTGGAGTTCCACAGACTCCCTCAGACAGTAGATAGAAAACTGAAATACAGTACAGCTCTGTGTCATCCATAAATTGTTGACAGTATTACCCAAACTTCCAGACAACTTCCTCTAACATTTTTAATATGTATGTTAAAAAAACCAAAACAGGATACATGAGGGTTAAACCAAGTGCCTGTAATATTCAGAAGCTTTCAAACTCCATGGAATAGAATAGAAACATCCAGGTTCCTTCTGGGATAAACTTCTTCTGAGACCTACGAACCAGCTAGGATTGGAATGACTGTAACATTATGTGTTAAAAAACCCATTCTAGCCAAGCAGTCCCAAAGAATACTATTGTTTGATGGTATTGAAGATTACTGGGTAGTCCAGGAGTACTGGAAAGATCATATCTGCCTATCCATTCCTTGTTGTAAGTCATCCACCCAAATGACCAAAACTGTTTCTATCCCAAAATCTAGACTGTTTGAGTATCCATCAACCACTCCAAAACTTTGTTCAGAATGGAAGGCTGGACACAGCTTTACTGAGACAGTACACTGAAGTAGTCAGAAACACTTTGAATACTTGAAATGTGCTATATTGTTGTTGTGTACCTCCAAGTCATTTCTGACTTATGGCTCCCCTAAGGCAAACCTATCATGGGGTTTTCTGGGGCTGAGAGTGTGTGACATACCCAAGGTCACCAAGAGGGCTTCTATGGCCAAGGGGTAAACTGAACCTTGGTCTCCAGAGTTCACTCAAACCACTACACCCTGCTGGCTCTCAAAATGTTCTATACAAGTTTTAATTTATTTTCAATTACTAGAAACAATAAAGTCAGAATAGTAAGATATCATATATTGATGAAATAACCAGGCAAATTTGGATGATTTATTTTCAGCACACTAAAATTGTTATTGCCTTGTGTGCTACATGTAAGCTAGGTATTCATTAGTTTATTCAGCAGTGTTAGCATAATTGAAAACCTTGCGAAAGTAGCTTAGAGCTTGCCTAACAGCACTAGCTCAGTATTCCCCACGTGTAAACACTGGGAAAGTTAAAGAAGCAAAAGCAGCAATATTTCTCTTATTTTCTGGATGCTGCCCAAATACCTCACACAGTGCATTACCATTATCATAACAAAAAATCAGTGAAAAGAGACATTCATTACAAAAATATAACTTGAAACTACAAATATCTTTATGCTTTCTAGTCATAACAAACAGCAAGATGTCATCAAGGAAGTACACAGTTTATATCACCAGTGACAGTTTCCAGAACATAATAGCAAATTTTGTTTCAGTGGAAGGGTTACATTTCTGTTTTTTTGTTGTAAACCTGCAGCAACAGCAGTAGTTTACTTTGTGGCTTTATGTTTTAAACATGCCTATTTAAAAATAAAATGGATTGCCTTACACCAGATAACAGGTAATTTGTTTCAGATGGTGATTTATTTGCTGAGGATACAAGAGTTCACACACTGTCTTTGCCAATTCATATTAGACTTCCAGTCCATTGAATGTGGTTTACTACTGCTGTCAGTAGCTACTGCCTGACAAAACCAATCTATGCAACATAGTTATGGGATGAATGAAGATTTCTTTTCTCTCTGATCACTTCATGTTTTAATCTTATGATTCCCAACACCCTACATCTACTAAGTACAGATTGAATAGTTGAGTGGTGAGTTTGTGTTATTATTTTTGTACTAAATTCTAACATACTTCTACTTGACAACTGACATGGTTCTTTCTTGACAAATTCTCATTTCATCTACAGCATCCATAATATGAAATGGCCATCACTGTCAATAGCACACCTTCAGTTGGTGTATCAGTTTTTAAAATTCCCTTAAGATTTTACATGAATAAAACACATTCATTCATCTATTTGCATTTAGAACTGTTTTTGCTGCATGCTGGCCTCTCATCATCCACTATGCTGTCCACGAAAACTGTGAAATATCTGTTTGCTGAGCTCAAAGACCAACCATGAGAAGCTTGCTTATAGTATTATTGAATTACAATACAGACACCAGACTGCTGATAACAGCTACCACCTGTCAGCCACATAAACCAGTTTCACAGTGAAAATAAATTAGTCTTAAATTCCCATACAAGGTCACTTCAATCATCAAAAACCCCATTATGCTATTGTCAACTCCTTCTGTGATACCATTATTTCCAAAAAGGCTAAGAAATCAAGACAATTACTGAACTCAGTGGAACACTAGCAGGTGCTTGGTATTTCCCTTTTTTTAAAAAAAAAAATCATTAAAGCAGGTATTGACTGAGGCACTTTACATTGTCTCCCTTCATCACAGAGAAGGAGCAAACATGTACTATAGCACTCAGTGATCCTAGTCCAACTTTCTTGGGAATAAATTCCACTTAATTCAGTGACCTATGTAAAACAGGAAAAAGACGGTGCTACAATTTTCCTTAAGAGCCATCTGAAAAAACACAGTGTACAACTTTTCCTTGTTTCCCACAGTGATTTGTCTTTCAGGTATCTTTTCAGATGAGATCTTCCAAAAGGTCCTTCAAAATCCAAGGAGATAAGTCTTGCAAGACCACCTTACTTGATTCCATGTAAAGAACACTGGTATTTTATACTCAAGAATATTTCTTTAGAGGCTTATAACAGAGGAGAAGGGGCATTTACAGACATAGTTCCATCCATCACAAAAATTAAATGCAAATAAGAAGAAACACATCACCAACACCATCACACTGCTGCTTCATCTTATTTCACAACTATCCTAACATTAAGAACTTTACCAGCAAGGCATACACTATCTACAACAGACAGCTCAACTTAATGAAGGAAAACAATTATACTGAGCCCCAGATCCTGTCAGCTTCTGTAGTCCACGTGGTCAAAAAGTTCTAGCTTCTTTCCTTTTAGCCAAGTCCTCCCCGTTTTCCAAGACATGTACAGCTTCCGCCCCGCCCCACACCTCCCCGCGCGCCCCCTGCATCTCACCTAGAAAAGCGAGACAAGTTTGAGTTTCAGACTCCCGGAAAACTTAAGAGCAAGCACGCTGTACGGAAGCAAAGTTCTGCAAAAAGATCTCCTACACCAAGCTACCAGAACCAGGAAAGCAAGACCGTTTTGTGCAGCGGTTAAAGCACAACCCTTTACCACCTGGCGGCGACTCTTCCTTACCTTGTCGGAGTAGGGGGGCTTGCTGAGATCGATGCCATCCCGGATGAGCTTATCCCTGATCATGATTTTCAGTCTGAGTTTGGGGTAAGTCGTCGGCTCCTTGCCGCGCGGCCCCGCTCTCCTAGGGACTCCGTGGTTCCCCTGAGTCCGCTGAGCCGGCGGCTCCTTCCAGGTCTTGGCCTCGTAGTGCTCCACTAGGTGGCTGGTGTAGATCTCGGGCGAAGGCGAGCCCCGCGGCGGCGGCGGCGGCAAGGGCGGCTGGGGCTCCAGGGTGAAGTAGAGCCCGGCCGTGCTCTCGTCTTCCTCCTTCAGCCTCTGCACGGCTTCGTGGAGCCGGCGCCTGTGCTGGGGGACGGAGACCCCGATGGCATCCAGGTCCGGGTCCCCGATCTGCTTGCACACCTCCAGGTCGTCGTAGCCATTATCCACAAAGGACTCCGCGTACTGCGAGAGCTTCAGGGTCTTCAGCCACTCGTAAACGATGTTGGCGCACATGATGGAGCCGCAAAAGCGGAGCGAGGACGGGGACTGAAAGAACAAAACTGTAACTTTTTAAAACACCGTCCCCGGGGCAGCCTGACCCCCTCTATTTCTACGGCAAAAGAAACCTCCAGGAACAAAATCCACAGGCATCAGTGGCGTGGCGTGGCGTGGCGTGGCGGGGGGGGGGGCGCAGAAGCTGACGGTCAGCGAAACAGACACACCATTCCCTGACTAAAATTAAATCCCTAGGCGGCGGCGGCGGCGGCGGCGGCGGCGAAAGCAAACCCCGGGCGTGAGGCGGCGTGGAGCCAGCCTTCTGCCTTAGTCGTCCGCCTGCTCTTTAGCCATCAAACCTGGAAGCCTCGGGCTCTCGGGAGGGGTTACTTGAACGGCCGGCCGTCCCTCCAGAGCTCCCTGCGCGCTCCCATCTCCACAGTATATTTCTACCCAAGCGCCTGCCTCTCTTTGGTAGTCCCTAACTGGTCCCCCACCCCTCTCCGTGGCAGCTTTTCCCTCGACTTTCTCTTTCGACCCTCCAGCGGCTTTAAAAAAAATATTGAGCTTGAGTTTCTTTCCTCCGCGGTTTCACCTGCCTTTGCCCCTCACTGCCCTGCAGGGCGCTCCCTTCGCCGTGGTTGACGGTGCGCTGTGCCGCGCGTTTGTGAGAGCGCGCCTCACATTTCCGTCTCGCCCCGCGTAAAGGCGCGGGGGGGTGGGAGAGCGAGGGAGGGAGGGAGAGAGGACCTTCGCGCTGCCCCCCCCCCGCCGCCGCCGCCGCCCGTGCTCGCCTGTTGGCGCGACACCCTCGCCGCCTCCCCTGTCCTTTCTTCTCTGTCAGTCCGCAGGAGGATGGGTTGAGCCCTTTCCTCCAGGACCACCCAACAAACACTGCGAGGATTGCCCAATCCTTCTTTTACGAGTCGTGTGGCCGTTTCCTCGAAACGCCGGCGGGGAGGGGGAGGGAGGAAGCAACGGTCGTTGGCTTTATCCAGTACCGGGCACTGCCCGGAAAATCCACTTTCCCACTCTCCCGCCTTTTCCCCCCCTTCCCCCGCAGGCGGAAAAGGCACCGGCTCCACAGTTGGGTGTCGGCACCTGTACCGTGATTGCGGAGGGGAGCTGGAAAACAGGCCGGGAAGCGGGATGGACGGCGCCGGTTTGGTGCTAAGGGGAAAGCAGCGGACTGGCGAGGAGAGGCAACCCAGCAAGGAATCGTACCCTCGCCTCCTTTCCGCGGCTTGCAGCAGCAGGAGCAGGGAAGCCCCAGGAACCTCACCCCTTCCTGCCTCCTCCTTCTGAGGTCTCTCGTTTCTATAGAGGTTGGAGACCAAAGACGGGACATTTCCGCACTAGGCTGCTATAGCGCGATTATTCCGCTTTCAACACCCTATGGAATACTGAGGTTTACAGTTTAGGGAGGGGCCACGTGGCCCCTCGCTAAACTGCAAACCCTAGGATTCCATAGGATGTTGAATCGCGCCCTAACAGCCTAGTGCGGAAATGTTGAGGGAAAGGTCCAAGCAAAGGAGGGTAAACTGAAAGCGGGAGAGGAGAGCAACCCAGCTCTTTCTTCCCCTCTGCGTCCCTCAACGTTGATATGATGAATTGGGGCCCTATAAATTGTAACGGTGACTTGGCCCACAGAACTGCCTCTACCCATGCGTTAGTTCGCCCCGTTCTCTGAGCGCACAAGTTGAACACGGAAGGAGCCATCACCCTGTCCTCTCACTTGCTGAATTCTCACCTCGGATCAGCACAGGGGCAAAGGTACATTTCGGGAACCCAGCGCTCCCTGGGACGATGGCAGAATCGCATTGGTACCCTGTCCTCTTCTCCTTGAAATGGTCTTTCCTTAAGCAAAGCGAGATGCGGAGCGGGGGTGGGACTGGCCCTAGCGGAAAAGAAGACAGTGGCTTTTCGCTGGTTGGAAAACCCAGTTTACCATTTCGTGATAGCACAGGAAGACGAGGTGGGGGAAGCTACACCCCTCTGTGGCTTTCAGGGTGCCTTCTCTTGCCAGAAGAGTGGGAGGAGGTGGCTGCTCCCCAGAGCAGCAGCTGGCATCACTGCCTTTGCTCACTTGCCCCTTCTCACTGGATGGACTGGGATAAACTGGTCTCAGTTCCACCATTCAAAGGCAGATCATAACTAAGTGAGGAAGAGACAGCTGGTGCTGGACTGGCCAGCCCTCTGTGCAGCACTGCCCAGAGAGATGAGATAACCAAAGGCTGTAGCCCTTCCCATTGTTTCAGTATTTCCTGGCATACAAGAAAGAGGAAAGGGGAGAAGCAGCTGATCCATGGCAGAGCACACATTTTGCTCACAAAGCCCCAGGTTCAATCCAGCCAGGGCTGAGAAATAATCCTGCCTCCAAACCCTGGCTAGCCAGGGCTGCCTGTCCAGAGTTGACCATACACTGGGCCAGATGGATGAAGGCCTGATTCATGATAAGGCGGCTCCCTCCCTGCATCCCTCCCTCTGCTGTAGTGCTAGATGCCACTTAGCTGCTGTTGCAACATCCTATGGAACCCTGGGGCTGCCAGGTTAAAAAGGGGCATTTAGAATTCTCAGCTAGAGAACAATGCTTGTTGTTGCTGCTGTGTGCCTTCAAGTTGTTTCCAACTTTCTGTGAACCTAAGGCAAACCTATCACATGTTTTCTTGACATGATTTGTTCGGGGGGGGGGGTCCCTTGGCCTTTGTCTGAAGCTGAGAGAGTATGACTTGCCCATGGCTGAGTGGGGATTTGACTCCTGGCCCCCAGCTCTGTAGTCCAACTTTCAGACCACTACACCAAGTTGACTCTTCGGAGAATTCCTGGGCCTCACTAAACTCCGAACCCCAGAATCCACAGGATGTTGCCATGGCAGCTGAAGTAGAATATAGCATTATAACAGTGTAATGTGATAAGGACACAGGGACCTAGTCCTCCTTGCTAGAGTGCTGCAAAAGAATTGGTGGGAGCAGGCATTGTCTCCTCTCCCTTGCATGCTTCCCTGTCTGTCCCCAGAAGTGGCAAAACTCTGTGGAAGAGGCACCCGGTGGCAGTAGGGAGTGGAAGCCGTCTTGGCTAAGGCCTCTGCTGGGGCAGCAGCAGAGGCCCTATTGACTGTTAAAGCATTCCTCTGCTTTTCTTTCAAAACAGAAACCGAAATACTTAGCATTTCCTTAAAACCTACTATTGGGTATAATTATGGTTCTCCTTCTTCTCCCATCATTCACAACTTTCTGGACTGTCAGGGAAGACTCTTAGGTGGAGAGAGGCCTAAGTCTGCTACAGATGGTATTCAGGGGTTAAGGGTGGGCATGGGGTGAGAGGAATGAAATCGGGAGCCTTTAAGACCTTTCCAAAACAAGGGAAAAGCGGGCTGTTCCTCCAGGTACGCAAAGTGATGCTATTGCTCCAACCCAAAGTGCCAGTTAAACATTCCATGGAATACAGGAAAGAAGAAAGTTGGTGTTCTACTAAACACACTTAGAACCATACACACACACACACACACACACACACACACACACACTCTTGTGAAAATAATATATGCACACAAGCACATTTCACAGAACTAGTATGATGCAGTTGTCTGAGCACTGAACTAGGACTCTGTGAGACCATTGTTTGTGTCCTTGCTCCACCACAAAACCACTGGGTGACTTTGCGAAAGCCCAAGGAGCGCAATGGCACACCTCCTCCGAAAAACTTTTGCAAAGAAAACCCTATAGGAGAGTCGCCATGAAGTCGGGGTCGATTTGAAGGCACACAGCAACAAACTTATTTTCAACTTTTCTTCCTGCTCGTCTCCCGACCGACCGACCTCCGTTTCTTTTCTCCAGTTCCCTACCACCGTCACCGCCCCGTTACTTCTTTTCTTCCACCTGAAAACTGGCCTTTTGCCTACAACTCTCTCCACCTTGAGAGGAGGTCGGCGAGCGAACGAGAGAGAAAAGCCTTGCACGGGGGGCGCAACGGTGGGAAGGCTGAGCAGAAGAGGCGGCGGCGGCAGCAGCTTCTCGAGGCTCCGCCGCTTCGGGCAACCACGCTGCGGCGTTTATGTGCCAAGGGGGATAGGGAGAGAGACAGAGAGAGCTCTGGGCTTCCTCGGGGTGTCTGCGGGACCCCCTCCCTTTGCGCGAAGACCGCTCTTCTCTTTCTCCTCCGCTTCTAGGAGCAGGGAGAACCCGACGCCCTCACTGCGCCCTCGGAGAATGGCGCGCCCAGCCAGTCACTGCCAAGGGGAGCTCCCACGGTGTAGTCTTTGCGGCTTCCCCTCTCTGGCTCGCCTTCAGGTGGGCGTTGTGGGCCTGCGGTTTGGGCGCCCAGAGAGGCTGCGGCGAGGCCAGGGCGCTTGTGGCGCCGTCGCTGTCGTGTGGTTTCAGGTGGTTTCCGGGGCTGAGAAGGTGGCCATTGCCGCACTAGGGACCGGCCCCCAACTGCAAACCCCGGGATTCCATAGCGTGTTGACAGTGGAATCAAAGCGCCGTGACCATTTCCGCACGAGCCTGTAGTAGCGCTATGATCCCACTTTCAACATCCTATGGAATCCTGGGGTTTGCCGTTTCGGGAGCGGCCGGCGGGCCGCTCCCGAAACGGCAAACCCCAGGATTCCATAGGATGTTGAAAGTGGAATCATAGCGCTGCAACAGGCTCGCGCGGAAATGGCCCGTGTGATGCGCCCAAGGTCACCCACTTTTCCTGGTCGAGCGGAGAACTAAGCCCTGGTCTCCAGAGTCGTAGCCCAGCGCTCAAAAGCCACTAGACCACGCTCTCTCTCGCTCTCTCTCTCTCTCTGGCACCACCTGCGGGGATGTTGTGCCGGGTGCTTCGCGCCTATATTGGCTCGGAAAGGGGATGCCTGCGGGAGACGGAGAGCCCGCTCCTCTTCCCCCACCCGCAAGACGAGCGAGGGGGAGCGGTGGCGAGGCTTCCCGGGTCGTTTCCCCCGTACCGGGCAGAAGGAATACGAAGCAATCCCCGCCGCTGCTTGCGGTGCCTTCCCTATGGTGTGCATCCTCCCCCCCGCCCCGCTTAACCCTCTTCCCTGCCAGTTTCTCTCTCTTCACACACTGCGTGCTCGCAGCGCCCCCTGACGGCCTCTGTTCGGAAGCAGCTCCATTTTCCACACCGGAGTCCTGGAAGGGCCGCTTCCTGCACGGATGGTATTTCCATAGAGGGCAAAGGGTGGGGAGCATGAGACCAGATTAAGGTGGGCTGCAGTCGCTCCGTTTCCGACATCACAAGAGGAGAGAGCGGGTCGTTCTAACAGATTTGGCAGTGTCTTTTAGAGGCACCTCGTGGTCTGAACTTAAGTAGCTCCCCCATACCTCTATCTGGCTTCTAGAAATATCTTTCATCAAGTTTTAGGAAAGGCATTTACTGCAACCTCAAAGGCGTTAAACGAAGCGACGTGGTGCCGATGATCACAAGGGTCATGTCCAGGTCCAGAAAGGGCCCTGTTGTCCCAGTGATTTTAGATTTGTTGGTCTTAAACTGCTATTCACATTATTTGTTAGCACGGATCAATTACATGTTTCCTCTTGACCGTGGTGTTTCAGTGGACAGAACTGAGCAAAAACCTCCCAGGGGTAGAAGGGGTTCTTGAGACTCAGTGAAACAGCTCTACTATCTGCTTGGAAGACAGGAGGACCTGATCTTCCCTAGTTCCTCCATTCCTGGCAGTACCCTCCCTCTAGCAAGGGTTGAGGGTCCTTATGGAAGTTGGTGATGGCAGAAGGAGAAGAAACTTGCAAAAATTGGTTTCTCCTCTTCCCACCACTTTTCCTGCCTACCTAGAATTGTTCTTAGCAGAATCTTTCCGGGGAATGAGGCTACTTCCAATGGAATGAAACTTCAGGCCACCCTTGTTGTAGTATTTATAATGTGTTCATTTTATTTTATTATATATTCTCTCTGTTGGTAGCCACCTTAAATGTTTTCGTGAAAAGCAGTCTAGTCTTTTAAAAAATACTGTGTAAACTAAGACCATTTCCACACTCCACTGTTATAGTGCTATTACTTCACTTTTAACATCCTGTGGAATTATGGGGTTTGTAGTTTGCTGAAGCCAAAGCGCTCTGGCCGAGAATTCTAAAGGTCCCTCCCTAAACCGCAAACCCCAGGATTTCATAGGAGGTTGAAAGTGGAACAGTAGCACTGTAACAGTGGAGTGCAGAAATGGCTTTGATTTACAGATAGTTTATAGAAACTTGTTTGCTGCCTTTCTTATTTTCTCTTTCATGCACTCTTACTCCTTAGATGTAGCTGTTCTTTTAAAAAGGTCCATTCTGTGTTTTGAGTGCTATTGGTGTATATGAACTGAATAAAAAGAGTAACTGAGACTTCTCCACCCAGAAGGAAAGAAAAGAAAAGAGCTGTGTATCTTATCTTATCTTATCCCGATTGTCTTTACTTAAATATCAGCTTATTTGTACATCAGAATAGTGGTTGTGAGCCCCGAAGGCTTGTCTTGTTCATGCAGTCTTTTAACAAACACCACCATTTGCTATCAAGCCTGGTTATCTGTTGGAGAAACTAAAAACATGGATCACTTATTTAAAAGAAAAATGCATCCTGTAATGTAAGTCTTGTATAGAAAGAAGGCATGATTATTTTGTTGGGACAGAATCTCTGGGAATTCTGACAACCCCAAGAGCAATTGCCTTGAAAGTGTTCTTTGCAGGAACCTATAAGGTTGATATTGTTGCTTTTTTTTTATTTTGTTTTTTTCTATGGCACCTCAGTAAATATATCTGCTTCTTTTCATATTCAGCTATGCTAATGGACCAAAAGCAATCTGAGGCCCTGCTGCATTACGGAGGCTATTGGAATAAATTGATTTAAGCACAAAATAAATTAGATTCTGTTTGGCTCCTATTAGTTTGCCTGCCTGCACAAGATCCTTTATTTTTCTGAAATAGGGGTTTAAGATACTAATTAATTAAAATTTTCCTGGTGAGATGCTGGAACTGCTTTTGTGCAGTCGCAGACTAATAGGCCAAAGCTGAAACTGGAACAAAACAATGGCAACCTTATTTGGAGGGAAGCTGAAGCATTAAAAAGTTCTCTTTGGTTTATTTCAAGTAACCTTTGGTGTTTGTATTCAGACTGCCAGCCACAGGACAACCACAAACATTCAAACTAAAATACCAGTGGTTAATGTTACTGCTTTGCCCTCATCGCTAGAATTTAGCTTTTGAAATAGTTATCATACTTTCAATGGAAAAACAATGGGAGGGGGACCATGTACAATTTCATTTGTTGAGTGTTGCTGTGCAACTTTCTCTTGTGCTAAGCTGATGAGGCTGAAACACTCAAAGACTTGAAAGGCTTGAAGAAATTGGTACTTTATACAAAATAATACTTAATGAGTTATGCAAATTGGCTTCAGGAATTTTTTTTAAAAACTGTATTGTCTAACATATATAATTAAATGTTATTTAAAAACACCTTAAGTCATTATTAAATGACCTTATTTATTTATTTTTGATCAGCAGATTTTCTCTCACGGAATGTAACTTTTCTGTGTAACTCCATGTCTTTCAGATAATTCAAAGCATTTACTACATTTTTTAACAACATATTTGTGGAGAGCATCTATTGGGCCAAGTAAATTTGCACTGAAAACTGCTAGACTGCCTGATCCCAGTAACAGTCTGATGAAAGGCCGCTTAGCTGCTCTGTGCTTAACATTAAACAGTAAAACAGGCAGCACTGAGTTCTTGAGGCTCTTACGTATTTATTTTGTTTTAGGGCAGGGTGTGGTGTGATGAAATGACCAGCAACTCCTTTTCTTCTTTCTGTGTTTTGTGTGTCTCAGAGCAAGCCTTTATCAAGACACAAAATCTTGGGTTTTTTCCCTTTAAATTCTGATTCTAGATTGTTTTCTGTTCTATTTCTTGTGGATGTTGTATCATTTATATAGGCAAATCTGAGATACTGTAAGAGGAGGGGGAATCAGTCATTATATGAAAAGATCATGGCTGTTTTTGTGTCTTTTTCCTGCTCATTCATTCCACTATTTAGCTCTCGTGTGCTTGATAGGGACTGGTTTATCCTGCCTGCTCTTCATTTACTTTGGAGATAGATCCTGTGAATACGACATGTTTTAGCACTGTCTGCTGGTAAATTGTACAGGTTGGTCAAGAGCCACACTTCCTAATTTTCCTTGTGATCTATATTATTCTAATCTTATTTTGAATGGTGTGCATACGTGTGTGTTTTGTCTTTTTGTAGTATTCTGCATCTACAGCCGTTCTGTATCTTCCAAGAAGGAGCTCCTTTTTTCCGTGCTCCGAAGTCTTTGAGTCCATCCTTAAAATCAGTTTCAGTTGAGATTTTCTTTCTAACTATTCCTATGCATATATTTATACAGCAAAGGGCACATATGAAATATAGAATAGCGTTATGTGTCAGTTATAGCTTAGCTGTGGCACTGAAAGATGGACAAAGGAAGAAGGCCAAAATATGAGTTGCTCAAAGTCTGTTTCACCGGTATCCAGGCGAAAGGAATTTAGTAACTGTGAAGTGTTGACTGAAATGCCCATGGGGTTGTTTGCATGAATGATCTACTCAAAAAAGGCACTCTCAGATGTTCTGAGCCATGATTTGAATTCTGGCCTGGGAATTGTGAAGCAATGTGATCATGTGCCAAGCGCATTTGTCTCAACCACAGCCAATCCCCCTCCTCTCTTACTTTATGCAGAAGATATTCCCAGCTCTGAAGGAATATATTTCAAGGAAATTGAAGGGCTGCTATCTTGTTTTCTCTTTCTTCTTGCTCCTCTCCTTTAAAGATCATAAAAGGGCATAGAAAAAGGGAGAATGATAGGGTTAGGACTGTAAACATAGCTAAGTCCCTCACATGATAGTTAACTGGTGGAATGAGTTCTCTTCACAGTAATCTGATAGCAGGCTCATGGCCATACATGCAAGGCTGGCTCCTGTTTGGAAATGAACAAAAGCAGGGGAGAGGGCTAAGGAAGGAATGTTAATTGCCTGGGATGTTCAGGCTATGTCTCTCAAAGAAAGCTAATCTTTAGGAGGCCTGTTCTGATTTTCTGCAAGGACACGGAGCTATCATGGTTCAGAAAAGATGAGTCACCTTATCCATACTTTTGCAAGCTGATGGAGGCTAGGTGAGAAAGAAAATGTAATAGAAACCAGTGGGGAATTGACACCTGGATGGAAAAAGCTCCTTTTGAGGCTCGGAGAGCACCCTGGGATATTTTTCTCTGGCAGTTTGACATGGTTCAGATAATTTGCTACATGTAGTTCCCCATATGCTATGCATCTCTTCCACCTGTGATCAACTTACATGTTTGTAAATAAAGGAAAGTATTTTTAAAATGACCTAAATTTCCAGGGATCTCTTCTTTCAAAAGGAGCAAGGTCTATATAAGGGCTGCTCTGGGAACTGCTCATCACTTCAGTAAGAGTTGAGATCAAATAACAGTAGGTGTGGAGCTTGTAGGGTGGTACAGGTGTACGCTTATCAAGGTGATTTTTTCCCCAGGCAGTTTTGGAAGGCAGCAGGTCCTGTATGATCTTGGAAGCTAAGCAGGGTCAGCCCTGGTTAGTACTTGAATGGGAGACTGCCAATGAATAGCAGGTGCTCTGGGCTATACTTCAGGGGAAGAATTAGCAAAAACACTACTAAGAAAACCTATGTTGCCTGTTAACCATAAATTGACAGGCAACTTGAAGGCAGAAATGCAGACACACAAATTATTTGTGTATATTCCAATATGAGTTCAGGGAGAGAAGCAGCCTTGGTGCCACTAGTGGAGAGATGTTCAACCTGTGATCTTATTGTCTGCCGCAATCCCCATCAGCTAGACTGGGAAGGTGAATCCTGTTCCCTAACTTCTGAGACCACTGTTTATCTGTTTACTACAGGCTAGCTTCAGTAGATAAGCAGCATTCTGGCCAGATATTTGCAGACATGGAACTGCATATCCTAGATATACATTTGAGAAAGGGGTGCTCACTGAATTTTATGTATTAAAATGTGATAGGGGAAGGACGTATGCATATATATGCATATATGTTTATCCTCCTCTGAAATGCCCTCCCCAAATCTGGCATGGGAAGCAGCCATTCCAAGAGGTGGCTGTGTCTATCCTGGCTTGCAACTGTTAGTAGGGAAATTTCTCGGCCTCTGTTTCATTCTGCTTTCAAATGGCTGATCCCTGTCTGTGGTTCCCTTCGAGAGTTGTTTTTAAAACTGTTTTGCCTGGCTTTTAATTGAAAGTCTTTGCTGCTGATGTCCATTTTTACCCTGTATTTTATTTGTGGCAGCTTTATATAAAATTGTTTAATGTGTAGAGCCAGTGTGGTACAGTATTGGACAAGGATTCTGGGAGACCAGGGCTTGAATCCCTGTTAAGCGTGGAAACCCACTGGATGCCCTTGGGGAAGTCATAGTTTCTCAGCTTCAGAGGAAAGCAGTGGCAAACCCTGCTGAATAAATCTTGCTAAGAAAACCTCATGATAGGCTGCAGAAGTCAGAAATTACAGGAAGGTGTGTGACTGTGTTAATATGTTTGATATTGAATTGTACTGTAAGATACCCTAGGAAATGTTTGGTCTGGGAAAATGTCTGAGAAATAGATGAATGGATACTCACCTATTTCTCAGCTGGGGTGGGAATCATTCCAGAAGCTGTTGGGCCTCTAATATTAGCAGCCCTGTCCAGCTTAACCAATGCTGAAGAATGTGGAAGTGGCAGTCTAAGAACATCTAAGGGCCAAGTGATTGTCACACTTGCCTTAACGTTTTAAACAGTTTGGAACCAGCTTTATTGGAGACCAGGTGCAATTGTAGCAACATGCCTGAGTCATATGATTGATTTCTGGGGCTTGACTCTCTACATCTTTTCCAGCAAAGGCTATTATGACTGTGAATACCAGGAAAATCTCTTTTCTATGCCAATCACAGTGGAATATTTTTCACAGGAAAATATGTTTGTTTGGCCCACTTGCTACTGGATTGTAGAGGAATCTTAATACTTTAATAATAATGGAGTTCAAACCATTTTATCTCCTGCTGCTTTATATTATTGTGTATGTGTGTACCCACAGATGTTGGGCCATAATTGGTTATTGTAAACTGTCCTATGAGAATAGATACTATAGATCTTAAAGATAGGGTTTTAAGTATATGAAATAAACTTCCTTTTTCAGTAGCAACTATGGTAAATTGAATGGAAAAGACACAAACATCTACACAGTAAGCTTCTGGAAGTGCACAGAAATGGTGCACAGTGTTTTAGCAATTAGCTCTAATATGTATGTGTCAGGTGGGCAAGAATTACCTCTTTTATTAAACTGAATGAAATAATAGAAGAAGAGGTTTATGCAATTAGCACCTTTTCAGTGCATTTCTGGACAAATCTTATGATAATCTAAGCATAGAATTAGATTTAGGCAGTAACTAACATACTGGATTATTTTGATGTGAAGTCATTATCTCAATTTGAACTTTGTAATAGGAGAAATTTAAAAGAAATATCCATTAGAATATACAATTTTTTAAAAAATATATTAACACTTGACAATGAAACTCTCCAAACTAAAGGCACTCATCTGTCCAGCTAACATTATTTGTGAAATTCCCCCAAGCTGTTCATAATCTGTCTAAACTGAAGCTCTGTCTAAACCAGTGGTTCTTAACTTTTTTAGGGTCAAAGAATGATTTGAGAATCAAATGGAAGCCAGGGATCCCCCTTTCAGGAAAAAATACACATAAGCTTATAGGCTGGAATATTGTTGGTGTCATATGCATAGGTAACTCAAGGGCCGTTTCTGCACTAGGCTGTTATAGTGCGATTATTCCACTTTCAACATCCTATGGAATCCTTGGAGGCCCCTCCCTAAGCTGCAAACCACAAGATTCCATAGGATGTTGAAAGCGGAATAATCGCACTATAACAGCCTAGTGCGGAAATGGCCAAGATTACATACATGTATGTGCATTTTTTCCATGTTCTGCAGGGAGGTGTTCATTACATGTCTAAGCAGACCCAGCCCTCCAGCAGCTGTCAAACTGCCACAACTGTTTACTGATGGAGAAGGGAGGAGGAAGAAATCATACAGCCGTCGTAGCTGCCCATCTGTAGCTGAGAGAAAAGAGCTGAAGTTGCTCAGCTGGACCTCCAGTGACTCTACAGATCCAGGAGGATGATCTCAGCAGTCTTTTCCTATCTTGAGAACTACATCCAGGTACTGTCTGCTAAAAAGCTATGGCAGAAACTGCCTTCTGGAGGGAGAAGCGTGGCGCTGTGTGTATTCATGCCCTCCAACATTTCACAGATGAAAACTGGGACACATGTGGCCAAGTGACATCTGAGTGTAGTCATGTTGGCAAAAGTTATTAATGAGGAAGAATACATGAGCCAGGAGAGGCTGCAACAGTTAGCTTTTGCCTGAGCTTGCTGGGAAGGGCAAGATCCTGCCTCCTTCTCATCCCCTGCTGAGTTAATGAAGTGCAAATTACTTTTGCACTTTGAACTTTCAGCAATTGAAACAAGATGAGGACAAAGGGGGAAAGTGGGAAGAGGAAGGGGAAACTGGGAGGAGAGGAAAAGTAGGACATATTAAAAGCAACTGAAAAAGCAGGATGATGATTAATCAGAACTGTCTTGCCAAACTGGGACAGCTGGAGGGTATGGCATATGGAGCATTATTTTGCCATACACCCAAAATTTTGTGTACATTGGAAATATGTGCCCTTCCCACAGAACTCTGGAACAAAAGCATTACAACATACACTGCACAAAAATAAATACTTACCTTCAAATTGACCATGACAGGAAATACTTAAAGTAACAGCAAGGAAACTGAAAAACACCTCTGCCTAATTGATCAGCCCTCTAAACCCATTCACAGATTCCGTGAGCCAGTCTAAGAAGCCTTGTTGAAACCAAACTGTATCACCTACTGATATCTTTAAAAAAAATAGGTGTCTCCATAAGAAAACAGATTTCTGAGCAGAAAAACAATATTGAATGGCAAATGGTTGTAGATCCACAGAGAGGAAGGATGGAAAGAAACAGAAAAGGAGAGCCTGATAGGCACACTTTAGTCCAGGAGTGAGGAAGGCTCCTTACATGGCCTGGAGACCTGAAGCCTAGTAAGGTTTTTCCCTATCCCAGAGGAGGCCTCATTCAGAGGCTTCATTCAGCTTTTCTGGTGGGATCTATCTTGAAGGGACGGGTCTGCTTTGGTCAGATCCTACCTGGAATACTGTTTCCAGTTCTGGGCACAACATGAGGAAGGAAAGATACTTACAAGTTGGAATATATCCAAAGGAAGGCAACCAAAATGGTAGGAGGCCTGGAAACTATACCCTTTGAGGAGTGTCTTAGGACCTGGGTATTTTTAGCCTGGAGAAGAGAAGGTTAAGAGGCAACATGATAGCTGTATTTAAATATTTGAAGGGATGTAATATGGAGGATGGAGCAAGCCTGTTTTCTGCTGCTCCAGAGACTAGGACATGGAGAAAGGGCTTCAAAGTACAGGAAAAAAGATTCTATCTAAACATTAGGAAGAACTTCCTGACAGTAAGACAGTGGAATGCACTGCCTCAGAGTGTAGTGAGTCTCCTTCGGAGGTTTTTAAACAGAGGCTGAATGGCCATCTCTCGGGAATGCTTTGATTCCTGCATTGGAGGGGGTTGGTCTCAATGGCCCTTGTGGTCTCTTCCAACTCTACACTTCTGTGATTCTGTGGTTCCTTGGGAGGCTTCCTTGGGAGTTGCCACTTCAAGGAGAGGGTCTGAACAGAATCTTCTGGCTGTGTGTGAAGCCACTTTGGACCCCAGGAGCCTTAAGCTGAAAACCTCCTCCTCCAGCCCTCTGTTTTCCCTTTAAGTCACGTTAAGTTAAAAAGGGTAGGACAGAAAAAACAAATTTGTTTTGTACTTCTGTGCAATAGTGCTGAACTGGAAATCTGCATGCTCATCATATTTGTAATAGATATACCACCCCATGTCCAGTCACTCTTTGCTTGAAATTGCCACTGATTCTTTAGACTAACTAGTTAAGTTTTTTTGGATTTGAGAAAAGTGTCTGGCATAATTTGGCAACACTGACTTAATTAACACATGTTACTTCATGGCATACTGTGTAGTGGTTTGAGTATTGGACTGTGATCCTAAGCCATTTCCGCACTAGGCTGTTACAGCGCTATGATTCCATTTTCAACATCCTATGGAATCCTGGGGTTTGCAGTTTTGGGAGGGGCCGGCTGGCCCCTCCCAAAACTGCAAACCCCAGGATTCCATAGGATGTTGAAAGTGGAATCATAGCGCTATAACAGCCTAGTGCGGAAATGGCCCTAGAGACCCGGATTCAATTCCCTGCTCAGCCATGGAAACCCTGTGGGTGAGCTGGGGCATGTCACACACTGTCGGTCTTCAGAAAGCCCTTTGATACGGTCACCTTGGGGTTAGAAACAACTTGAATTCACACAACAACAACAAAAAACTGTGAAAAACAAAAGGTTTCAGAAAGAGATTCCAAGAAGAGATTCATATCCTTCTTCTCTACCTATTCACAACCATTTGCCATTCTACTTTGTTTTTTCAAAAGCGACATTGGAGGACGAGTTAGGCTAAGTGATTGTGACAAGTCAGAATCAGAGTAATTTTGTTAGTAGAGCAACAGGAAGGTGGGGGGGGGAGGGAATTAGCTTTCAGCTGTATGTACATCAGCCACTATTGCATTGATATGTACTGTACCAGAGGTTGCTTTTAACCAAAAAAAAAAAAAAAAAAAACTTTCAAATTTTATTTGGTATTCCGTTAACATTTAAAAATGGAATCTTCACAGACTCCAAGGCCATTTAATTTCTTCCCACCTTCATATTCCTTAGTAAATATGTAGTGTATACTCTGTTATCTATCATAGGATTCTGGAAAATCAAGAAAAGTGATTGCCAAGCATGTATTATTTGAAGACAAAACATTTTCTTTGCTTTCATTTCTTCGCTTTAAAATGGGACAATAGGAAAAAAAAACTATTTTCAATGGGAAACAAAATTTGTCCTTTCTAAAATCAATATACAACAGTAGAAGTAAGAGACAGAGGTGGAGTATCTTCTACAATGGATTCAAAGCCTGATTTCATTTTTTTTACTCTTTTGACAAAACCGTTGCTAGCAGAAATCATGCTGAGATTTTACACCGTTCTATTTAGTAGACAGACATCATAATCTCCGATATATAAACAACACCTTGTTACATAAAAATAGCACTTTTCCTTCCAGCTCACTACTGAACAGTAGCAGTGGCAGCCCTTTATATGTCTACTGCAAGCTGCTGCTGGGACAGAAGGACTGTATTTTTCACATAGCTACAGTTGTTGCACCAAATACATTTGATTTAAGAGGCCACACACGGATGTAGTGTTGCTACCACTACTCGGATTCTGGCTACTTTTTATTGAGGACTGTATCCAGCTACTTAAAATAAAAAGCCAAATGCTGAGGTCTAACTTCATGTTTTAAAAATTGTATAATGCTGGTTGCTGGGAGTCGACTGAATCCTTTTAAAAACATTGGCCTATATCCTGTTGTTAGTCGCCACTAGAGTAGACTTATTCGGTCAGTAGGATTTAGCTGTATGTTGACTTACTATTCAACAACTGATTGAACAGGTCGACTCTAGTTGGAACAAACAGGATTGTTCTTGTGTGCCTTCAAGCTGATTCTGACTTACGGGGACTCTAAGGTGAACTGTTCATGGTGTTTTCTGGGGCCAAAGTGTCTGATGTGCTCAAGGTCAACCAGTGGGTTTCCATGGCCAAATTGAGAATCAAACCCTGGTCTCCAGGGTTGTAGTCCAAAAGCTCAAACCACTGTACCACACCGGCTCTGTATCTAAATTGAGTAATAATCAAACAAGTGTATAGCCCTAATATTGAACGTCCAGTACACTTTTGTTACAGATATGTTATCTGTAAATATTTAAATTGTAGTGTGACTATTTTGAAGACTTAGGTGAAAGCAAGTAGCCCTTACAGAAACAAAGCAAAATTTCCATAATTGAAAGCATCAAGGACTTCTATAGCCTTTAGAGTGCAAGTAATAAAACATGTTAGTTAGCGCTGCCACCGTGTGGCAAAAAACTTAAATTACAGGATTATGTTTGATAATATTGCCAATTTACATATTACTATGAAATAGAAATTGTCATCAAAGAGAAAGCTGGATAAGATAAAAAGTGAAGAGAATTGAAAGGGGGAAAAAGCCTTTGTTATTTATTTATTTATACTATAAATTTGTTTGCATCGTGTAAATTTGTAACTTGTTGATTTTTTGCTTACATAATAACTACCTCCCCACAATGTAAAGTTCTTGGGACAGTCTATTCTAAACAAATATGAAAGCAATTCAAATACAAAGTAAAACAGAACAAGTATATTTTTACACATTTTTCCAATCCCCCTCCCCGCTCCCTCAATCCCCATTGATGGCTTTAAAGGGAAATTTTAGTAACCATTACCCATATTTTATCAGTAGTTTCTCTCACTTCTTCGTACCGCTTTTCACCTTTAGCCTTTTCAGTCTAGAAGCACCCAATTGTCTCACCAATTTCTTGAATTAATTTGCTCATTATATCTCCCTTTCCTTTCTTTTAGAAAGTCAAATAGGAGAGATTCCGCTATATAATGCGTCCAATTCTTTTTGTCCCAACGTTGTTTATTTTTCCAACTCAAAGCTATTATTGCATATGCAGCTCTTGAAAAAAATTTGATTATGTAGTCTTCTGATTTACTCAGTCCCAATTTTCTTAGATTCAATATTAAGCAGATCTCTTTATTGAATTGGAGGTTTCTTCCTGTTTTTTGTTTATCTCTTGGATAATTTCTAACCAAAAGTTTTGTACATGGTAACATTTCCACCACATATGAATGTATGTCCCTTTTTTGCCCACAACCTTGCCAACAATTTGATGATAGATTTTTATTTATCCTTGAAATCTGATGTGGGGTTTTGTACCATTCACTAATTAATTTTAATTGCTGTTCTCTGTCTTGGGAGGTCCAAAATGTTATTTCATCTGTCTTTATCATCAAATCTTTCTCCCCTGTTCCAGCCAAACTCTCCTTTATTCTAAGTTGTTTCTCAGAAGAAGCTTGTATACCAAACCAATCAACCCTTTTTCTCCTCTAATCCTCCTTTTCAAATTCCTCAAATTGTGACAGGTTTTCACCTATTCCTTTTATTTCTTGTAAACTTCTTCCTGTTGCCATTAAATGTAGCCAATATTTCTCACCAGTTAACTCAGTTAATTTTTCAGTCTCCATTGGTTTCCCTGTTTGTTCAAATAAATCACGTATAATTCTGTATCCTTTATCTTTTATTTTGTTAATAACTCTTCCTAGGTCATAACTTCTGCTTTTATTTAACCATTCAGTGAGGTACCATTTTGAATTTTCTATTTTAAATTTTTAAGCCATTTATCCCATACATATTGTATAGATTGGAAGAGGCCCTCTTTCACATCCAAATTTTTCTTACTCTTTGGTTTCATTTGAAACATAGATATATAGTTCATATTATTCGTATACTTTTGTAAATTGTAAATTTGTAAATTGTAAATTGTAGTTGGTAATTGTAATTTGCAATAGGTAATTGTATTGTAATATTGTGTGTTCAAAATTTAAAAAATTTAAAAAAATTACTTTGCCAAAAAATAAAAAAAGTAAAACAGAAACAGAAACTGCAACAAAAGAAAATCCACAGCATCTCTCAATGAAATTCACATGTTTTAAAACTAAATGAGCCGTGGCTACATGTATGGTAGCGCAATGTATCTTAGGTACAGAGAGAGGTCTTCACTTGGTAGTGAAAATACCACAGATATGGGTGCATACAAATAATCTCTGTGAGAATACCATTCTGGACTTAGGGTGCCACTGAAAAAGGCATTTTTCCCTGGTAACCATCTACTCGATTTTATTAGGTGAGGCCACTGAAGAAAAAAAAGTAGTTTAGTATATATATATATAGAGGAAGAGAAGGCAATCTTTGAAGTAATGGTCCCAAGAAATTTACTTTTAGCTTTAAAGGTTAAATTCCTGGATGCAAAAATGGCAATATGCTTCTCTGATTCCAGCACAGTTATGCAGCTTACAAAGCTTGTGAAAGGAGGCATCTGATAACCTACTTGTACACAATGTTCTCTTATTCTTGGTAGTCCATTCTGTTCATCGGGGTGGCATCACAGGCTGCCCTATAGCTATGCCTTCCCTCGAGCTGGGGTGGCCATTGATTAGCTTATGGGGAAAAGAGTCTCCCTGCAGGTTCTGTAGAGAATCAGAATAATCTGTCTTTAGCATTGATCCCAGGCTGCCAGCTCAGCAATGTCAGGCCAGACTGAGGGAAGAAGGGAGAGGGTAAAAAAAGAAAAAAAGCATGCATGGTGTTGGTATAAAAGCCCAAGATCCTGAGTAAGTAAACTAGTAGGGCTTTTTGCTCTACCACATTACATTAGATCTCAGCCAAAATCTGCATCTTAAATTATGAATAGACTGGAAGCCAGCCCAGCTAACCAAGGACAGGTCAATCAAACTGCCTAGTTCCACTCAGTAACATTGCAAACCTGCTTTGGACAACATGCACTTTCTGAACCAGTTTTACAGGCAGCCCCACATATAATATTTGGAAAAAACTCCAAGTGGGATACCTCCTGCTGCCACCTCATTTATCCTTGGCCATAAATTGAGAATTGCTGGTCCTGGAAGTCTCCAGGTTTAGCATTTCTCCTGTAAAGTATAGACAAATCTATCATGGGGTTTTCTTGGCAAGATATATTCAGAGGGGGTTTCCCTTTGGTTTCCTCTGAGGCTGAGAGAGTGTGACTTGTCCAAAATCACCAGTGGATTTTCTTTGCTGAGTGGGCATTTGTATTCTGGTCTCCAGAGTTGTAGTGTAGTGCTCAAATCATTACGTCACATTGGCTCTGTTTCTTTCAATATTGGAAATTAGGGATGGGCCAGCCGAATCCTTGAACCCTGGGGAAGGATTCAAGATTCGCAAATCTGAATCTCTGTGCCAAAATATTGAATCTTTCAAATCCACTAACGAAATAGTTTGTTGGAGACCGGGATGCCTGAAAACCTGGGTGACCAGACACGCAAGGGGAGATGGCAAGTAGGTGAGTTTTTCCCTTGGAGTAATAATGGCCTTTACTGACAATTTCAGAAATTACATCTGGGGTTGTATTCTAATATATTTAAATTGAATATTTAATATTTAAATTCAGCACTTGACTGGAAGGTACAGTCTTGAGATTTCAAGGACAGCTAAAAGATTCCTTTGCATAGCTCCCTTGCAAAGCTCTTTCATACACAATTCTGGGGTTTGCAGTTTTACAAGGTGTCCCAGCCTTCTCTGCCGAAGTGTGCTGGTGCATCATCAAACTACAAACCCCAAAGCCATAGGGAGCTATGCAGAGAAAATCCAATTTTGACCTGGATTATCTCTGTACTGTAGTGGTCCTGTTTACACAAGCAGGAAATCCACATTTTCCTGCCTGTGTAGAAAGGGCTTTCATGTCATTTTCAATCTGGGGAGATCCTGAGGCAAAACTATGACAATTGTCCTGGCCAGATTTCTTCAGAGGGAGGTTTGCCTTTGCCTAGACTTTTGCTAAGGCTGAGAGAGTGTGTCTTGCCCAAGATTATCCTTCTTTCCCTTGCTTTTTAAACCCTTTTTTTAAAAAAAGGATTTGAAAGATTCGAGATTCGCGAGATTCGTGGATTCCCAGAACCTTCCAAGTATCTTATATGCCAGGCAGGCTCATGTAGGGAGATAACAGTCTTTCAGATAGTCTTGGACTTTTGTTACTGCCCTGGCTAGTCCGAGCTTTGGGATATTAAAAGATATCCTCTTGATATCATAATTCGGCTTCACTGCTCTATTCCTCTCCACGTGCTTGCGAGGCCGCCGGACAAGCACGTAAACAAGCTCGGCCGTTAATAGCCATAATACAATACAGGCAGGCCAGAAATAGCTGACTCACTGCTTTAGGAGACCTCCAGGCAAGTACTCTAGTTAAGTATGCACGCCACTTACAAAAGAGCCTCTGCCCTGCGATGGCAGCTTGATGGGTTAACTATACAATACCCAAGTACTCTGCGTCTGCATACTGGGTACTCTACTGAGAACCGCTACGATAACTCAATCATTCAGATTCTGACCTTTCGGAGGCTTTGTCTCCAACTCCAAATCTATTGTTTTCCCCAAGTACAGCATAGCCTGCAGTCACAATTCTCTTTATAAAAACCCTTGATTCCGAGACCTTCCTCGGATCGCTTCCGAGTTTCATCCCGCCTTGCTGCCGCTTTGCTTGGCAAGCCTCCCCTCGGCTCCACGTGCTGAGCTATATCGCACCCCAGCTTCGCTCTCTATTTTTCTGGGCTTCAGGACAGGGAAGTATCACCCAAACCAGCAATCCCTCTACAAATCCCTCTATACCACTCCAACCTTAATTTTCTTTAGTTATCTTGCGTGAGTGTGTCGCATACACTGTTTTGCTTGGATTTAATAAACATCATTTATTATTTCAACTTCTGTCTTCTCCTTGACTCGACCTGACCCTGTAGACATAGGGTTCAAGATCTCGCTACGTTACCCTGCCTCTCATAATGCTAAGCAGTGCTCTGTGCTAATTTTCCCCACCTTTAGTTGAGCACGTTTTGGTGTCCCTCCTGGGACCCCCAGTTCACAGGGTAACACTTTCATAACCAGCACTTTGAATTATACTTAAATGCAAATTCATAGGTTGTAGATGTAGTGGGACTGCCTTTCTTAGCAGTCCTAGTCAGTACAGCCAATGCCAGAAAATGCTAAGAGTTGCAGTCTAATAAGATCCCAATGGATGATTCCTAAACCTGCTTTAAAGCCTTGCATACACAAAGACAGACTATTCTGTTTAAGGTCTCCCTTTTGATACAGAAGACTTTTACCAATTTGTTTTGTGAACAAATTTTGTTGTTCATTCTCCCCTTATTAAAACTGTTAAGAGACAAATCATTCTTAATGCTATAGGTAGAATAGGGGATTGGCACTTACAACTCGTCAAGGCAGGAAACCAAATTCGTTAAATCCGTTGCCCCTCTCACTCTTCCTCAGTTTCATTACATAGCCTTGACTGCTAGAAATTTAACTAACTATAACTAATCATAAACTAATCAACCTAATAACTTTTTTTTTTTTTAATCCCGGGTAGGGATGGATTGCTCCTTTAACCTTCCTAGAATGAGTCTTCATGGTAAGTACCAATCCCTCATTCTCAGGCAGGCCAAGGAGCAATCCACTATACACTGGGATATACCCAAGCTGTCTTCACTACAGGCGGGAACAACAGCCACCTCTCTGAGCTACAGCTTGTAGGACTGATCTTCCAAAAGCAGCCTGGCTAGAAGCAAACTTATCCAGCTTATAATACCTGATAAAGGTTGTGGGTTCCTTCCACCCAGCCACCTTACAAACATCTTCTAGCAATGCTGTCGTCTTAAAGGCAACTGTCAAAGCCATAGACCTTGTGGAGTGAGCCCATACATGTTGCAGTCTCTGCACACTTGCATAATCGTAACACATAAAAATGCAATTCTTTATCCATCTTGAGATTGTTGAAGTACAAACTTTGTAACTTAATCTCTTTTGACTAAAAGAGACAAATAATGCCTCAGTTTCCCTTATTCTCTTGGTTCTGTTCATATAAACTTTGACAGCCCTTCATACATCCAAATAATTTAAATGCCATTTCTTCTTTGTTGGACGAACTGGATTTGGACAAAAAGATGGCACTGTTACAGAAGGCAAAACTGGCATTCAAGCCATGCATCTGAAGGTAAGATCAACTGTCAGCACAACTGAATTATCCTCAAATCTACACAAATTGGGATTTATTGATAATGCTGCAATTTCAGAAACTCTTCTCACTATGGTTACTGCCACCAAAAACATGACCTTGAATGTTAATAACTTCAAGAATGCTTTCTTCAAAGGTTGAAATGGTGGCATCGTCAATCTGTCCAACACCAAGGCTAGGTCCCAGGATGGAAACCTATGAATTGTAGGTGGAGCTTGTAACCTTGCCCCCCTCAGGAAGCGCTCTACATGCACATTAGCTGATAATGGCTTTGCCCCTATTGATATTACAGTAGACAATGCTGCCACTTGCCTTTTCAAAGTATTTGGACAAAGACCTTTCTCCAAACCATCTTGAAGAAACAGGAATATGTTGTTAATAGAAACATCATCAATGTCCACTGAATTACTGTTACACCATTTCTTAAATATTCCACATGTTCGTTTGAAGCCTCTTAGAGTCAGTTTCTTTTTCTGTCAAGGCACTGACTTGATCACCAGCATGGCTTAATGGGGATCTCCCCTCAGTCTTGCTTTCACCGGACGCGATGAAAATGTTTTTTAATACTGTGTTTGGCATCTGATCAGCATTCTGCCTGTCCAGCCTGACCTGAACTACTGGGGCTTGAACCCCCAATTCACCGTGTTCTTTCTCCTGCAGTCCTGTGGGGACTTAAGCAGTATTAATGTCTTTCTCCACCTGAACATCATCCTGTGTACCCAGATTCTTTCTTTTCCTCGACTCCTCAGGCGCCATTTCCACTTCACTTCACTCTACCTTACTCAACCTAACTGCTTTAAAACCTTAAAATACAGAGGGAGAGGGCAATTCCTTGACTAGCCAGCAAGGCAGAGTGAGGAAGAGTGAGAGGAGCAATGGATTTAACAAATTTGGAATGTTTCTTTCTTGCCTTGACGAGCTGGCTCGAGGAGATAACCCATTGTGTAGCGGATTACTCCTTAGCCTTCCTGAGAATACTGTGGCACTCTCATTGCAGAAAGTAGAAAAGCTATCTCTCAGGGCAGAGATGGGGGAAAGTGGCCTTACAAACTCCTTTTTCAGCCCCCAGTATACCCCCAAGCCGCCAGACCCCTCAATTTTAATTTTTTGAGAAAAAAACCATACCACTACAAAGCTGAACCCAAATGCCACAGTTTGGTTTCATTTGGCTTCAGTGGGGGGAAAAAAACACACAAACACCCAAATTCTCTGCAAATAAAGTGAAAACAAAACCAGGAATGATGAAAATGAAGCTAAATCAAAATTGTGTAACCTGCTGTGGTGATAAAATTGTCTTTCTGGTTTTAGAACTTGCCTCTTAAATAAACCATCTGGCTGAATTTTTGTCTTTGAGAGTAGTTGTTCACATTTCTTTTTTTATTAGTATTGCTGATTGTGTAGATGTTATATGTATTCTGATATTGCTTTTACCATTGCATAGTACGCTTGAGTTCCTGGAGAAGGTGGTATGAAAGTATTTTAAATATGTTTCCGATGGTATCTATATGAGTCATAATGTCTAAATTTGTCTAACAAATTATGACTGTTTTGACACCTTTGGTGGAAGCCCCTGGCAGTGAAAATGTAACATGAAAAGAAGATATTCACATATCCTTTCTATAAGATCTGAATCACCCAAGACTTAAAATTATCTTCAAGACAGTGACACTTTTATGACAAAATCCTCAAGTATTAACATACGTACACCAGTAAAGCTACAGTACTATCTAAACCTACTTGAGGGCAAATCCCACTCACTGAAGTGGAACTTGCTTCCAAGTCTGCACAATGAACAGACTGATGAGTAATTAAGACATAGGCAATATGGAACAATATTATTATCTTTATTTTTATCTTTATCTACACCTTGTTCTGTGTATGAACTAATGAGCTAGTAGCAATATTGATTGAAGAACATTTTAGAAGAGCAAAGATTTGCTTTGGAATTCAAATCTAAAGTTATATACTAATAAACCAAAGTTTTGGTTTAAAAGGATTGAATGGCTTATTTCTGGAAAGGCATCAAGATATCTAATCATTCTCATTTTAATAGATTTTCAAATTGTTAGTCCTGTTAGTCTCTTGCAGCATAGAACAGAAAAGGGAAAGGGGGGTGAAAAATTCCAGCAGCATTTAAAAACATTTGGGACTGATGGACTCCCCACACCGCAAAAAAACCATTTAACCGAACGAAAGATACAGAATATGTTTTATTTAAAATGTTAAAAATGCAGGAAGTCCTGGAGTGTGTACAACACTGTAGTATGAAGCATGGCGGCATAGATGGCAACTGATGGGAAGGAGGCCTCTCTTGGCTTACACAGATGGTTCCCTGACCATTACCTCTCTCATTATTACTACTACAGAACCTCTTGTAAGACTCATTGTGTTAAATCAACAAAACCAAACAGATCACTTTTAAATTAGCAAATTAAACACACAGTGGATACAGAGGATCTTGGAGACAGCTTGTGTTTTTCCTAGAGCACTAAGAAAGGCAGATGTATCATCAGCCACAGACATTTTGTGTGTGGATATGCCTTCAAGTCCTCTGTTGAAATATAATGACCCCATTAATTTTTCACAGGGCATTCTTAGGCAAGGAATACTCAGCGGTATTTTTGCCAGTTCCTTGCTCTGAAATATACCCTACAGCACCTGGCATTTGTTGGCAGTCTCCTATCCAAATACTAGCCAGGGCTGACTCTGGTTAGCTTCCAGTCAAGCAGGACCTGGTGCCTTTAGGGTTTTTAGGCCCCATGGACCACATTTAGAGGGGGAAATATAGGAAACAAAAACTAGGTTTGTTTTATTTTAGGAGAGATTTGAATAGTTTATTTTGCCCAGTCAGAGCCCTTCAGCATAATGACACATTCATATACACATATGAACATTTTTTTCTGAAACATTAACGTATAGTACATTTTTCTTTTTAAAATACCAGCTGCACAGGTATTTTTATTTACAAAAATATCCCATAGTTAATTTTAATGTTATGACATAGGATCAAGTACATTAAGTAAAATAACTATGCAATCTAACATTTCCATTTGTAACAGTATGGTTTGCAGTTCATACGAAACTATATTTGTAGACAGATGAATTTGCAACCCTATCCTAAGATGCATTTCCCAGTTTCATCTTCAGCACACATAGTGGGGCTCTGCAAGACTAAAATGAATAAGTGGTAGTGAGGAATAAAATAAAAATGAAAAGGACACAATGTACAGGGACTAAGATATATATAAAGCTAGAATATCAAGCATGCTTACCCAGTGAGTAATGTTTGAAACATTTACCAATGTTCTTCATTCCCCCGTTCCCTGTGGCTTAATGAAACAGCATAACCAGAAAGCAGCATGTTCCTCCTAGGTCTAACCATATGAATAGTGAGGTGTGTGTGTTCACATAATGTAAGTACACTTTATTTACACATTTTTTAAAAAGGGATTTAACACTCAACAGCTTACCTACTTTGCATTATTCTGTATCATAGTAGCTCCATTAATGATGCCATGATTTAATCCCATAAAATCAAAATTTGGGTAAATACTTCTTTAAAAAAAAGAGAGAGAGTGTGTATTGGTGAAGAAGATATATAGTACAGTTGCTTAAAGTTTAAAAAGGCCAGTTTCTGTATGTTTATCAAAAATCGCTAACATTGATTTAGTCGCACTGTTGATTTCTATAATGAAACCTAGATCTGAAATTAATTTGAAAATCAGAAATTATGCTCATATGTGGAATCAGAGCAAACATGATTTAGACAGGAAACATGTATAGAACTCTTCTTGGTTTTGTTTTCAATACATGTTAAACAATGTTTAAATTCAGGCAATTCACATATACTTGAGTTCTAGCTGCTTACTAGCCACCAGCCCCAAGTATAAAATTTATTCAACAGGATCTTTATTTTTGTTTTGTCAGCAACATCACTATTGCTTACAAGGAAATAAAATTCGCACTACTTCACAATAAGTATCTAGACTGTAAGAACAAATGCTGCTGAGAATTTGCACAGTAAACAAATGGAAACAGTGAGCATTTTCCAATATTGGGCACATAACTACACTGAAAGTGCAGTCATATTTTCATCTCTATGCATCTGAACATTAGCAAATAAGATGATTCATCAACTACACTTTAAAAAACATTCTGAGGATACATAACAAATATAAAATATATGCAGAAACCAGGACTTCAAAATACAAAAAGAAAGTTGTAATTGACCAAAAAAACAAACAAAAAACAAAAACAAACCCCAACCCAAAACAAAACAAAATATGGCATTCACTTTTTGTTTTTGGAGATTTATTTTTTAAAGCCTGAATAAAATACCTGAAATTCTTGAATTCTGTATATACTTATGAAAAGCAAATTTAAAATAAATACCTATCCACAAACTGCAGCTATTGCAGACAATTCTGTAATTTAGATGGTGTGTACATACATGTGCTTTTCTTTTGGAGCAGTTACTTGAGATTAAACCAGAGGACGACTTTTGTTACTGCAGAGTTTTTCTAATCAATCAGGATGGATTAATTTGTAACTGCTATCTGGATTTGAGATGATTTTTTTCTCTTATTCTAAGTTTAACTTTGTATGTTTCATATATACATTAAGGTCTTTGACAAATTTAACACAAGTTTTGTTTAAAATAAGAGTTTACATATATATACTTAATTTGATAATAAACTATATTCTTATATTACGTATAAACAGGATAACATTGTGGTTCCAATCCAGCCTTGGTTACCTGTGCTTAGCTCTCATTCATTTCCATAGAAGCAAACTGCACACATTAGTGTAGACAACATAACAAGTTGGGGTGATTGTTAAACAAATCTGAAAGTGTTTCACTAATTTAAAAATATTTTTAAAATGCTAGGAAACTGTCTTTTGTTTTTATGATGAATCTTCCTGATCCAGCAGTTTGATTCTGACACTGGAGTTCTAATACATTTGTGGAGCTTCGGTATTTTCTACTTGCCTGTTCATTTCAGTGGAAGATACAGGGTCACATCTTCAGAGGGATGCCCTTGTCCACAAGGGGTCTATCTGTGAGAATGCACAGTTCTTTGTGTACAGACAGGTAAATCAATTTTAAACTCATGTTAAAAAGGATAAAATATGCAAGCCTGCCTTACTTAAAGTGCAGGGAAAGAAATTCAAGTTTACAGTTCCGATTAGATCACTGCTATGGAAAGCAAAAAGGAAAATGTAATGAATCAAATAAAATTTCCTTTGGCTATAGCTTTCTAATACAGTATTGTCAACGCTGTATGTGTAATAAAACCATACAAAGAGAACAGATGGAAATGAGCTTAGTTACTTTATACTTAATGTGCTATAAAGTATGCTAATGGTGTCACACTTTCAGACTTGCTTGAAATACACAAAATATTTACATGAAGTAACATTCAGAAGTTACAATTTGGCAGTTTTCTAACTAAAGAAATGTGTCTTCAGTTTGTTATAATTAAATATGATAACATTACTTAAAGACAAATAGCAGCAGTTTGTTTGCATTTCATCAATATAAAAAAATAGTTCACCAAGGGTGTGTATAGATGCTTTTTTTGTCTGATATAATGGCAACAACTTAACCTTGATATTGTGTGGAATGAGCCTTCATAACTATACAAATGTAATTGAAGAAGGACCCTTGCCAATACAGAATCTGTTCTGTTTTGGATATTCCTAATTTCAGCTGCTTCCTCCAGTCCCAAGCACCAGCAGCTCTGACCTAGTTTTTTTTACCAGGGAGATAATCTCCTTGCTTTTTAAAGAAGCTAAAACAAGTACTTGATGTGAACCCCTCATTTCAATACATTGTTACAATATATTTTTAATAATTCTAATAGCAGTCTAGGCATTGGAAGGGTGTGTATTTGTGTGGGAGAAGATAATGTCACTAGCCAAGATGTATCAACAACAGTTTGTCAAGATGATCACACCTATTCCAGCAGTGCTGGTAATGTTACTGAAGTATGATTCTGGCTTTCCCAAGACACAAGTTAAAGTGCTAGAAAAAATAAAAATGAAATGAGGGGCTTGTTTTGTGACTGTTTTCTCTCACTACAAAACATGCTCTCCCCTCTTGCTATTTTTACGGATAGAGGCTCAGAAAACTTGCAAATCCGTTAATGCCCCTCCCACACTCAATCCTCTTTGCAACCAAGGCCTGCCTCTAACAACCTCAGCATTTCCCTCCCAAGATGCAGTTCTCCCCTCCACAGTATGTTTTAAAAGCATGCTTACAGCCCCTTGTTAACTGCTGCTTCAGCACCATTAAAATGGTTTTCTTAAGAAACAGAGAAATTGCTCATGTAGCTATAGGGGAAAAGCCAATGGACCAAATGCTCATACTTAATAGTTTTGTTTAAACTCCTAGCCAAATCTGACTACATGCTAAACCTGTTTCTAGAGGGGGAAAGGAAGTTTCTCTCCCTCTCTCTCTTTTTTAAAAAGCCAGAGCAATTAATTAATGCTGCAAGCAGTGAACTGGTACAAAAAGATGGGAAGCCCTTTCAGGAAACTTCACCCACTTCAAAATTCCCCCATTTGATGCAAAAATTCAAACCCTGAGAAGATTCAGCACATCACTATGAAAAACATCCAAAACCAATTTGACCAAAAAAAATCACACGAGGCCTCCAAAAAGAACACGTACACCACATAAGAGCTTACAGAACTGTTTCTAAAAGCTATAATCTCCACACATTCTTATTACAGTTTTCTTAAAACACAGACTGAAATGCCAACCAAGTAGATGAAAGCAATTTTCTCCAAAACTACATGAAAGAACTACTGTTAAAAAACCTGTCTTACAAATACAATTGTCTCTTACTCTGGTTGGATTGACATTGCCAAGCCACTGAATTGACAGAATTTGAAAAATGGTGCAATTACTCACCCAATATTCTTCAGATATTTTCTAGTCAAATCACTTGTTTATGGTACAAAATGTGAGAATACGTACACATTACAATAGATGTTTGCTGACACATCATTTGTGCTTCCGTGGACTTCCTCGTTTTTTATTTTCTTTATTATTTCTCAACATTATTCAGATATCATCCTTTATCATTATAGATAGTAAGGTGAAAAAAGATACCCATCTGTTGTTCGTGTGAAATACTTGGTGTTCAGCCTGAGCTAAATGTCTTTTATCTCAAAATGAGGTTATAACTTCAAAAGGAACATACCCCTTCCACACTTTTACAGAAAGGAACACTGAAGCCAGTAATTATTGATTCCCTATAGAGTTCTCTTATTCTGGCCATTTTCCTGAGTGGACAAAGTAATTATTCTATTTAATTTTTGCCTCTGTGTAAAAAGGAGGGGCATCCCGAAAACGAACCAATATTAATTCAGTTTACTGGATATTGTTCTGACTGCAAGTACAAAATATATATTGAACATCATCCAGCCAAAGATAAGCACTGAGAAATCAATAGGATACTGTTTTAGCATGTACTTAAATATTTCCATCTGAAATCAATGTAGCCTGAAGATGCTTGTCTTTGGTTGGACAATACCATTTGTACACAAAAGGAAAATTAGCACTGGAAAAATAAAATTGCTAAATACACAAAGAACAGTTACAATGAATAGATATTAATGTTGGTGATTTAATGCCTGCATTACTTACTGTCTTTTTAATATTTGGTTTATGGATCTCATTCAATGCATACATATAAGGAAATACAACTCAGATAATCTACCATAAAAAATCCTTTATGTGATTTTAAGGGAGTAGAATGTAAAACATTTTTTCAAAAGAAGTAACTGTAGTTCCTAAGGAAGTTGCTTTAGGCCCATTTTAAATGTTTCCTGCAGCACAATTGCTTCTACAAGCTCAAGGCATTGTAAGGTTGTGGAACATCTGAATTTGCTTCCTAGATGGTCAATCATATTTCACAGTACCCTACCAAAAGTGCACTGTAGGGAGGTTACAACATAAGTGAACTATCTGTTAGCTCTAAATGATGACTGAAAAGCAGATTCAGATGTTCCTGCAACAAGTTAAGCCTGTCTCCACACCCCAAAGTACTTCTGGCTGAAACCAAGTTTCTGCAGGGGCTTAGCTGTATTCAGCTGAAGGTGTTTAAGTTGGGTTTATTTAGAAACAACTCTTACTGATTTAAAACATGACGCTGTGGAAAGACAGTTACTTTTTCAATCTGGGTGGCACCATACACAGTGTGAGGGGTCAACCAAGTAATCCATTTTGAGCAAAAGCAAATTTTGTATACTACTGCTGAAAACACAACAGAAAAATTTGTTCTGCAATCTATGTTTATCACATACAAGTCAAGAAATCCATTCAACACATCCACAGTACAATCAAGTTCAGGAAAATAAAACCCAAACTTTGCCTAGCCACACACTGGCACTTGCTTACATATAAAGCCTAAACTAGTTAAGGCTGTTTGAAAATGATCACAGATTAATCACTTTTTCCAGCTTTCTACATGACAAAGATGTCTATCTTTTTAATTTTTTAAAAAATAAATCCTTTTTATTCTTCTTACATTATGGCTTGACGCAGCCTTTATTAGCTAAAAATATACTGCTTCAGTTTGGCACATCTTAAATCCCTCCTCTCATAAATCTACTTAGGAATCTCTGAGTTGCTGAATCAGTAAAACATCAAAGTCAATATTTCCTGTTTAGTGCTGTTCTTTGGGGGAAAAAAATCCACCCTGACATCAGGATTATTCTTTAATTCATGTAGTGAATGAATGTACAGACACTTACATGGAAGAAAATTCCATTTAATTAAACAAGCCTTTCTTCCAAGTAAATGTGCACCAGATTCCCTTTCTTGATAAGTTTTGACATCTAAATATATTTGAAACATTTCTGAAGTTACTTTCCTTTAATACAATTGATAACAAATGCTTGCTATTACTATCAAGTTCTTTTTCAGAGTCCAACACCACTTGAACTCAAGACCATTTCACCTGGGAATTATATTTTAATTGGGTATATAAGCTGGCTACATATCTGATAGATCTTATTTAAGTGCTTGCACAAATACATTCTGTTAAACACACAAAAGAATATGTACACCATGAATTAACTCATAATCATTTAAAAATATTGTACAAATTGACCCAACCATATTTTCAGGAAAATAAAAAAATATAGGTGGTTGAAAAATGACAAATGTTTTTTCTGATTATAACAGACTTTTTTTTTTTACTTTTCACACTAAACAGCCATAACACAAATGAAAACTTCCAGCATGATGTGCACTTCAATCACTTGTATATTTTTTACAATGCAAAAGTAACTTATACTCTTGTTTTGCACTTTACATTGGCTGCCTTCAGTCATCACAATAAACATGGTTTATTATGGCAAGAATAAGCTACAGTAATTTTGGGGGTCTCACATGATCCCTCTTCCCCTCTCCTCTAATTGTGCAGCTATGACAAACTTAGAAGCTTTCACTTGTGCTTAACTGTAGTTTAACTTTGTGTTGAAACTCTACTGTGGTTAACTACGGTTTGTTCAAACAAGCCACTTAGAAATTATGAATTATGAAGGAGACTGATTTCAAATAAACCAAAGTTACAGCATTAATTAATATGAACAGTTTTCTGGCTTTGGACAAAATGACAAGCTGAAATTAGTGAAAAAGCAGAAGTGAAAGCTTTTAAACTCCTTATTGCCATGCTAAAGGAGAGGGTGGGAGAGGAAAAAGCAAAAGCCCAGGGCTTCCTGGGGCTCATTCTCGTCATGATAAACCATGCCTTATCATGAAACCTGAATACAGCAACAGTATGATGATACAAATACAAGAATATTAGATCAGGGGTCCAAGAAGAAACTATGTGCATGTTAACTATGTATAGACTCAGGATGGAGCCAACATACTTCCAGTTTATCAGATCACAGAATTGGCAGCAAAGTAGGTCACTTCCTGTAACAGCTATTATGACGTGCTCTAAAGAGGGAAGATTAGATCAATTACTAGTAGTCCTGTAAGTTGAACAGCTTTATTCTAGCTCTTGGACCCCTGATTTATTGCAGCCTCCTATATGAGGTTGAAACACTGGCAGCAACAACAATAGCACAAAAACTTTTGGCATATGAAATATTAACACAGGATAGATCCTGCATTGCCCCTGCTTATCTGATACCTAATTTTCCTTTTTCCTTTCCATGTGTTCTCTTTATCAGTTCTGTTCCCAAGCTCTCAGTCAGCCCACAGGTAAGACACACACACACACACACTATGTGGGTGTCAGCTTTAAATATAACTATCCTCAGTTAAAGCTGAAAGACTGAGGTAAACAGTGTGTAATTTGTGCTAGGAAATATCAGTATCCGTAGGCTGACAACCTTCCAGTTCGCTGGTCCAGCAGAAGTTAAGGAAAAGGAGATTTCTCTTCAAGGTAAAGTTATATAGATGCATTTGAAAATGTGTTGTCAGAACTGGTACCATTTCTTATCTTTGCATTTCAACATCATCTACAACAAAACAAAAGAACACAACATAATTATGCATATATGAAGGTGCAAAGTACTTAAGGCAGAAGGAATAGTTCTAAGAATAATATAATAACTCTTAAGGAGTTACTGTCACTAAAAATGAAAATCAGTGACTATCACTAAGATGATCATGTATTCATGAGCACTTTGATGCAAGTTGTGCATGAATGAGAACAGCTTGCTTACCTGTAATGTGGTTCTTCGAGTGGTCAACTGTGCACTCACACAAATGGGATCATCTGCATGTGCACAGTGTGTGGTTCGGAACCTTCTAGAGCATTATGACATGCGTTTTGGCAGGAACCCGTCCTCCCCAGGGTCTATACAGCCACCTTCCTGCCAAAACCCTCAGTTCCATGGCAGTCTAAGGTAGCAGCCAAGTGACTGAAGAGCACAGCAGGACACGAGAAGGGGAAGCTGGATGGAGTTATGTGAGTTCACAGATGATCACTCAAAGAACCACAGTTACAGGTAAGGAACCTGTTCCTCTTCTTTGTGGTCTCTGTGACTCCCACAAATGGAAGACTAGCAAGCTATTAATTATAGGAGGTGGAAATATCATGCTATCAAGAAAAACAGCCCTAGTCTCCCCAAAATAGTACCATCTCTTGATCTGTTGTCCATTCTAGAGCAAGAGTTCAGTATGTGACTATGTGACAGCTGTGCAAACCTCCTGGAATGGCATCCTTTGCAGGAAGATTATGAAAACAGTGAATGCTCTGGCGGAGTGGCTTCTCTACTAGACAGGAAGTGGCTTGCCAGCCAGTTCAGAAGAAAGACGAATGGTGCACGCTACCCAACTTGACAACCTTTGGGAAGACACTGAAATGCCTTACTATCAAATTAATGGCAAGGATAGAGTCTTTGAGATTTCTTCAAGAAAGCTGTGCTGCACAGAAGGCTATGAGAGACAAAATTCAAGGCAGTGAAGGTCACGCTCCAATTCAGAAGATGGAATCCACATAAAGCTGGTAGTATAATGACTTGGTTTAAATGAAATGTTGAGACAACCTTTGGAAGAAAGGAAGCATCTGGCCAAAAGACTACTTCGTCTTTGTGGAACTTCAGATAGTTGGTCCACTCACAGAGCACATGGTACACCAAGTGTCCTGGAAGAGGTCACTACCAGAAAATCAGTCTTTCAAGACCAAAATCGGATGCCACCAGCAGCCATGGGCTCAAACAGCTTCTTTGACGGCTCTGAAATGACCCATTGTGAGCTCCACGCTGTTGCAAGAGTAGTGACCGAAGGATGGGGGTTCTTATTTCCTTTCAAGAATTCTTTAATTAGGGAATCCATGGCACAACATGGCCATCCCTCCCTTCCAACCTAGCATGACCTCGCAAGAGATAGCATTTTATAAAAGACAGAGAGAGTCTTCTAAGTAATGAAGACACCAGAAAATCTAAAGCATGGGAGGTACCAAAGCTATGAGGATCCACTTGATTTCCTAGGAGAAAGTCTATGAGCTGGCCTCCTTATATGTGTAAGAGTACCTAGTTGAAGGCTTGTGAGTTGACTCTAAGGCATACCTCACTGGATGAGACAATGAGATCAGTGTAATAGGTTCCGTGCCTCAAGCTTAAGAGATTGAATGTCTAGATTCCTCAGCTTGTCTTTGTGTATGGAGAAAAGGTTCTTTCTGTACCAAAACCTTTGATACCATCCCTGTGAGAAGCTCATCTGCAGGGCAAACTATGGCTGCCTTGGCCACCTTGGGTTGATAATTATGGCTCTGGCCCTGACCTATCCAATCTATGCTGGCACCTTGGTGACTAGAGGAAAAGGTGGAAAAGCATACATGATGGCCCTTTCCAGCCATACAGGAATGCATCTACTGGCAATTGTATCTTCTCTCTGGTCCTGTAACAGAAAGTGAGGCACTGTTTGTTGAGTGCGGATGCAAACAGATCTATTAGTAAGGTAACCCATGCTTTGGTGATACTTCTCAAAGTACCGTTGTATATTCCATTGATCACTTCCAGCGATCCTCTGGATCTGGTTGGATCTGGTTTGGAGTGCAGCCCCCCTTCTTTTTGGAGACTCCACAGTGGCAGGAAGAAAGGCCTAGATGCAAAGATGAGGGGGGAATGGGCTTTACAGCTTCTTTCTGAAGCAACATTTCTATCTATCACTTTATCACAGGAGAGGGTTGAGTAATATGGACACAACCAATGAATGGAGGCCTGCAAAAAATCTATAGTGTACCCTCCAGCTATGATATCTAATACCCAGGCATCTGAGGACCCAAGGTGATCGAGGCTCAAGCAGGATGGAATTTGTTCTGCCTGCTATCAAAAGAAGGTATCGAAGACAGTAGTATGGTAGCATCACCAGTCTCTAAAGCTGGCTGACCTAGGGCTGCCTTTGCATATACTGAGAGGCTCTGTAATGTGCCATCAGTATCCTACAGGTAGTGGCTTGCTGAGATGGGATTTGAGTTGATCTCTGCTGTCTAGTCGAAGTAGAACCATAGGCATGCTAGATGATGGGAAGAACCTACAATACTTGTATCTAGATGACTGGGGTGCTGGTTGCAGTCTATTTTTTTTTTTTAGTGGTATTCCTCATTTTCTGCATGTGCTCTAATTTCTCATCAGTGGCTGAGTTGAACGGGCCTGCTTCATCATAGGCAAATTTTCTATAGTGGATATAGCTTGTTGAGACAAGCCCAAAGATCTGAGGCAGACATAATGATGGAGTGAAACTGCTCTTGCTAATGCCTTTCCACTACAGTCTGCAATATGACATGACAGTGGGTCTCTCCCTAGAGAACCATCACTAACCGCCTATCCTCTTCTAGCAAATGATGCAGAAAAAGCTTCTCCTTGTTCTTTATGAACTGTCGGTAAGCCCCCATACAGACACTGTAATTCGAAATCCAAAAAAGCAGGTCTGAATTAGAACAGAACTTATGCCCCATCAAGTCCAATTTCTTCCCTTCTTTTGGGATAAATGAGATTGCAGTGCACCCATGATGACAGAGTTGGGCTCAGGATGTTGCACCAGCCACTCTGATCAAGTCTCTACTACATTGTCCTACTTTGGAGAGTGTGTTCAACTTCCTAAATGTGGAAGGGATGGAAGAAGGTGAAGTCCAAGGAGATAAGGCAGCAGAGAAACTGATGCTAGATTTGAAGTGTCATCTTGAAGCTGCTGAAAGATTGGATCCTGGCCATACCCTCTCCATTGTTCCACCTGCGGGTCAAATGACTTAGCTCTATGCAACATCTGATCTGCAAATGACCTCAAATCATCAGTGTGAGAGACAGGAACACAGTCTACTATCTAGCCACAGGGAAGACCTGGGCAGGTTTCAAGACTGACCCTGTGCTGGAGGCTGAAGAATCTAGGGAGGATGGTGTTGGTGGCTTCCGGTAGAGATGACAAGATACTCATGGTACTGCCCTAGTCTTGTGAGCCAATTCACTAACAGACTGGGTGGAGGTTAGCCCCAACATCTGCACCGTGGTTAAGGTAGGTGCCAACTCACGATGTTGTCTCCTTCTAGGTGGCAACCCTAAGAGCTAAGAGGAATGCTACTGTGGACGAGTGGATGCAGGCAACTATCTGTAGTGATGAGGTAAGCAGTATGCATACTGTGCATAATGATATCAAAGCTCTTCTTGATGCTGACCCCTACAGTACTCTTTTGATGATGGTGGAGTATGTATAGAATTCTTATCTTTACACCGAGAAATGTGCCTAAGATTTTCATAGCATGAACGGGAGTGGCTCCTCCAGCTTCTTGACCATAATCGCGATGAGTATGATGACAATGATGTATGGCACCAAAGAGAACGATGCAGTTGTGTTCTTATTTGGGGTTCTGCAACTGTAAAGTGCTGTTCCAAGTTTTACTGAACCCAGATTTTGGAGTGGTCCTGCAAACCACATGGTTAGCAAGAAGTCAACTAACCTGCCATCTGAGGCTGTGTGAGTTTCCATGAGGATGAGAGAAGAAATGAGACCTTGAGAATCTGAAGGAGAGTGCAATGGTGTGGTCAGACCCCAAGGGCTGGTGGACTGGGCGATGGCGTTCATGCTTTCGCCTTGGTAAGGCAGCTGCCTGGCCTTTGCTTTCCACCTGCAACTGCCTTGATATAGAAGGGTATTAAGGCAATACTGTAATGGCACTGATGGAGCTGATGGAGGACTGTCTCTTTGAGACTCACAGTACCATCCAAGTAGAAACCATTGATGGAGCTGATGGCAGACTGTTTCTTTGAGACTGGTGGTACTGTCATGGGTAGAAACCGCTGATGAAGCCAATGGTGGACTGTCTTTCAGACTTGTGGTACCATCATGGGTAGAAACCACTGATGGAGCTGATGGCAGACAGTCTCTTTGAGACTCAGTTGCTCCTGAAAGCTGAGAGGCATAATTGGTAAACAAAAATGAAGCAAACAGTGCTGAAGTCTCCCTTGGTGCCTTATGCTGCCCAGACGCACTGCTGTTACAGAAGCAGCATGCTAGGACCAGATCCGAATGGCTGTGTCAGAAGCACTGAATACTTTTCCTAGAGGAGGGCCTTAAACTGGCCACTCTATTATGCCTTGTGTGTGGGATAAAGAATTGGTAATGAGACCAAGATCCAACACTGTGACCCTCTACTAGGCAGAGAGGGCACTTGGAGTGTCCATCATTATCTGGGATCTTGCCTCCACACAAGGAACAGTGTTTAAAGACTGCTGCTAAGGCCATATACCAAAGAATACTTATCCGCTCTTCTGTCATCCAGAAGTGAGTATCCGATCTGAGAGATCCAACAAAGCCAAAACACAAGATGACCCATAGCCCATGTAACAAAGCTAAGTATGGAAATGATAAAAAAAAGGAAAGGTTGAAGGCTCCTCATGGTGCTACTGCTGCAACAGACAGAAAGGAACTGAGCGTTTTGGCACAAAGGTGGCTTTATAGCCCCTGGGAAAGGGGGTGGGATTCCCACCAAAATACATGTCATAATGCTCTAGAAGGTTCTGAACCGCAGACTGTGCAGATGATCCCATTTGTATGAGTCACAGAGACCACAATGAAAAAATATTTTTCCTATCTGCCTGTGGTAATGTAGTATTCTCCTACTAGTGATTAGAAGCCTAGCAGAAGTAAAAAAAAGATTCAGGTGACCAAGCTGGTTCACATGCTGAGAATATTCATATACCTTTCCCAGAATACCTTTTCCACAGACAGACAATGTGCATTCTGTTCCATTCCAGCATGAGAGAGTGCCTGGGTCTGCACATACAGCAGGCAGGAATTCCAGCCTGTCATAAACAAGCTAGTGTGCTGGATCTTGCTGCCTGATTGCTCACTCTTGCAGCTGGAGAGGTTAAAAAAGATCTCATACTTTTGGCCTATGACTTGTCTAGCATGATGTGAGTATCTGGGTTTCTACCTTTCTGGCCTGCTTCTCTACTGCCAAGCCAGAGAACTAATTCAGTTCTCCTCCACCCCCATCCAGTCATCATATGGCTTGCTATGGGAGAGATAAACCAGAGAGACAGCTCCATGTTGGGCTTATACGCACCTGCTGCAAGCTGAAAACAACAGTCAGCAAAAGCCAGTATACCACTTACAATAAGCCAAGGCTCCTGTGAAACTGTGATTTACTGTAGTGATTGAATATACTAACTGAGTGAAGGAAGCTTTCTCAAAAACCAACAAACAAAAAGTTGGTACTTTAGCTTACCTCATGCGCATGCTTTGAGAAAGAATCTGCACTGGCTAACATAGCTGCTGTTCGTTCTTCCAGTTCTCCTAGCTTCTGTCCTCTTTCATCTAATGCTATTCTGGCTCGTGCCAATTCACAAACTATTCCGGATGCTGCTCCTTTGACTCCTTCTATACCACCAGGGCCAGGAATATGTTGAGCTAGACTTCTTGATGCCTTCCCAGCTGCCGATTCTCCAACTGGCCATGCCAAAGAAACAAACAATAACCAAATGTTTCATGTTTTTCTGGACTTAGAACATAACCAGTTAAGTGAACAGATGTTGGAAATGGAAATAACATAACCTCTGATGCATCCCTTTTGGGCTTTGTAAAGTGGGTAATTAATACCAAAAGGGCAAACTTACTGTGTTCTAATAAAACATGCTTAAAAGATCGTGTATAAAATGGTGTGCAGTTGGGAAACACAGTGTTAGATTCAGAAAATCCAAAATGTATATGCATTCAATGCTGTGTTCAAGCTCCACTCTTCTCCCAACGTTTTGTAGAAAATGAGCAGAACTCTGGTACCTACCTAGGTAAAAGATTAACAGCATGATTTTATGGAGAAATTAATACTTGAAATCAATGGACTTAGGTACATCTAATTCAATTCCAATTTCATCCTGGGAGGTTCATTTCACCCTCCTGATTTTCAGTCATTTATTGAAAATATTTACCTTTCAGTAGTCTATTATCCCGCTGCCATTAATTATTTTAAACCTATGCATCCAAGCCCCAATTAAATCAATGAGTCTTACTCTTAGGAAAGTGTGAATAAGTGCTGATTGCTATTTCTGCTGCATGTGTATTTACTTTTCAATTTTTAAAATTTAATAGTAATTATTTTTATCTGTATTTTTTTATAGTCCATAATTTAAAGGTTATAATTCATCTCATTTCACCATTGTAATTCCACATGTTTAACAAAAATCATATAGCCTCATATTCACATGCAATTTATGAAAATTGTTCTGTAAAATTCAGAAAATGAGCATGCTGATGAGTGCAAATATACGCACTAATCATATATATTCTGCATTTATCTGGCAACGATGGCAAAAATAATTGAACAAATATCCACAACAAAAATCAAGTAGTCAAAAAAAAAATAGTGCAGTTTAGTGCAGTTTAGTGCACTAATCTCAATTGCTGTTTAACACGTTTCTGTGTTTAAAACTATGAATATTTTTGATAAATCTGTCTAGTATTCACTCCATGTGAAATTTTATTTTTTTTATAAAATATCATGAACTTACAGAGTTCTTCTCTGTCCAGCGACTGTGCACCACCTCCAAATAGGCCTTTGAAGAACCCCCTATTTGGTGCTTCTGGTGTTTCTACTGGTGTGAAGAGTTCACCCAACATTTCCTTTAAAGAAAAGTCATGTTCAATCTGATCAAAAGAATGTAACTGGCTTTTACAAGAAAAGGCAAAAACTCTCCTGTAATGCATTCACCGAGTTCTCACAATTTTAGAATTTCATGGTTCAGTGTGTCCACACAGCTCAACAATGACTCCATCAAATAACTGTTTAGCAGACAGTACTCTTGTGTTGTTGTTGTTGTTTTTTGAAAAATAGCTCCAAAGACACAGTAGTTTTATATCACCTTTTAAAAAAATATTTTAAGTTGCCACTGTAGTTCAACTCTTACCTTTAACAAAAGAGTCTTCCCTAACTACACATGTACTTGTTCTTACTGAATATATATTCTAATTAAGCTAGAGGACAGAATAAAACTGATAGCTGATGTATACTAAGACTTCTATACTGCACTGAAAAATGAACATTGATGAAGCAGCATTTAAGTAATTTTTTTTATTATACACTGGCCAATGACTGAATACATGAAGTGGCAATTGCAAAACATAAGTTAGTATAGAAATCTGAGTTAATTTATTTATAGAATTTATACTCAGTCTTCGGAACTTGCTTTCCTTTCCTCTTCTTTATCAAATTTTCTGTTTATTAGTAAGATGAGATAAAAAGGTAGACACAAGGTTCCAACTCAAACACACAGCCTCTAGATACAAGCAAACGGGATCTGACTTGTGAAGTCTCATGGTACATACAACAATAATTAACATTTGAACCAAGTATAGCTTTTAATTGCTTCCCATGCTGAAGAAAGGACCTCAGACTTTTAACCCTCACAGCTAAGAAGAGTATTTCTTCAAAGACTTCCAATTTTTAAAAAACGAGGAGGAGATAAACTATTTCAAATTTTTACCTGCAGATTTTCACATGTTTCTTGACTGTAGGTGATCCTCTGGATTTCTGTAGGTGAGACAAGGTATAACGCCTGCCCATTGTTGGTGAAGCAAAATGTTCTGGCTATCCGCATGTTGGTAAGTGGTAAGTAATATACATCCAACAGTGGCCTTAGACTTGGCAAACTTGAAAAAACACAAGTTAAAATGGTTAAAAGGAAATACTATTTTCCCCATAAGTTATTACAATGTAGTAAGAATTCTCTCTCTTTAAAAACACACACTAAAAAACTCAAATGTATGTAGCTGTCCGCATCTCAAAAGAGCAAGCAGCAATTACAATGGCAGCCAGATTGATCTGCATCTTCATTTGTCAAATGTTTTTGGAAGTGGTAGGATGGGGGAGGGGAAAACTGTTTTTCTTGATCCTGGCCACTGTAAAAAAAGAGAAATAGCTGAGAAAGGCAGGAAGAGCCACTCTCCTTATAAACAGTAACTAGAAACACTGCTAACTCCCATACGGAAAAAGAAAGGATTTTTTTTTAAAAAAACAGCAATAGTAGAGGAAATATGTCCATTGGCAATATTATATCTCTTTATTAAACCTTGTTTCACTTTGCCGTTCTTTATATACCTTCAGTTGAAAAGAATCTAGGGCTTTTAAGTAGACCACAAGCTAAACTAGAGTCAACAGTGTGATATGGTGGCCAAAAAAAGCCAATTCTGGGCTGCTTTCAACATTGTAGTGTCTAGATCTAGGAGAGCAGCAATATCACTCTATTCTGCTTTAGTCGGACCTCACCTGCAGTAGTATGTTCAGTTCTGGACACAACAGTTCAAGAAAGATATGGACAAGCTGGAATGTGTTTAGAGAAGGGTGTCCAGAACGTTCAAAGATCTGGAAACCCAGCCTTATGAGAATGACTGAGTGAGCTGGGTATATTTAAGTTCGGAAAAGAGAAGACTGAGAGGAGATATGGCAGCTATCTTTAAATAAGTGAAGGGGTGTCATGAGGAAGGTGGAGTAAACCATTTCAAAGGCTAGGACATGAGCCAGCAGATTCCAATGACAAGAAAAGCAACTGCTCTTAAACATGAGAAAGAACTCCATTACCATAAGAGGGTGGAGGACTCTCCTTCTTTGGAGGTCCTTATACAGAGGGTAGGTTGCCATCTTCAGCTATGTATCCCTGCATAACGGGGCGGGACTAGATAGCCCTTGTAGCCCCTCCATCTCTAAGATTTTATGATTCCAAGTTGGAGGAAGCTTGAGACTGAGTGTGATTTGCTCAAGGTCAACTAGTGGATGTTCATGGTTGAGCAGAGATCCAAATCTTGGTCTGGAATCCTACTCCAACATTCTACATCATGCATGTTGGCTCTTGGCTGGATTTTGCAGTATACATGTGGCATTGTTAACCTTGTTTTCAGTTAGTCCTCAGAGAATATGGAGAATGGAACAATCTCCAAAGTATAACTTTAAACTTGAATAGATGTTTGTATGAATAGAACTTTGTATGTCAAGCATGGATGACACAATTTAATGGGCTGCCGCTGAATATTTCTTCTAATGGTGTGTCCTTTGACGAGGGGGCTCCTTCTGTCAGAGCAAAGGTTTCCTGATTTATGGGAGACCTGAAGGTTCTTGGATATATCACCAGATCACAGCCTGCATGAGCAGCTGCTCAGGAACACAGCAGCAGTCCACAGAAGTGAGGCAATTCAAGGTAACATCCATCAATAGATACCCAGGGGAGAAAACTTTTCTCATCCATTAATGAACATTACCTACTTGCTGAGACCTCTTATATTGAAGAAGATTGATTTAAAGAAGAAATAAACAAGAAATAAGAAGCCAGCAATATGTACAGTAAGCTGATTCCCTTGTATGTATCTTTGCTGGTCTTGAGATCTAAAGAGACAGTATATAATTTCTTTCTCCATTGGAGGGATAGAATGATAGACAGATAGACAGACAGACAGATAAATAGATCAGTTGGTAGATGTAGAAGGAAGTTGAAATGCTATTAAAATGAAATTCCTCTTCAGTTGACTTTGATTAATAACCCATTGTGGGCTTTTATAATTTGAATTTGGACTATTAACAGAGTTTTAAAAGTACCTGACTGAGATATTAACTTAGGTCAAATAGCTCCAGATGCCATCTGCTTGAAACTATTGCAATTGACTCTGGGAAAACGATTTTTTTTTAAAAAATAAATGTTATTCAACTTTGACAGATAAGCACTCCACGTTAGTGTTTTTTGAACTGATTTTTATGCTTTGGTATATTGAGTAAAATGGATTCTCAGTTTGAACTAAATAAAGTACCTGCACACTTTTTGGATTTTTTTTGAAGGAATTTTAATTTTAATTTTAAACATGAAGAATTGGTTAAGCTTGGAGAATTGAAAAGAATTTTTTACAAAACTTCTGGAATTGGACTCCTATAATCCCATTAAAAGTGTTCAAGTTGAAAAAGAAAAAAATAATATGTATGTACATATGCGTTATTCATTTCTTGAAAATTTTATTGAGGAAGTATATAGAGGCATACAGAAAGCCGATAAAAGATTTATGGAAGAGGAAAAGAGGTGTTTAATCAATGGATTTGATTTGAATATTTGGGTCCAAGATGATGTTTTCCTGAAGTTGTATGTCTAGAAGAAATTCAACAAGAGATTCAACAAAGATATGAAGTGGAACTAAAGAACATTCTGGAAAGGACAAGAATGAGATACTCTTTTGCACAGTATGATGGGAAAAAACAGGAATTCATATTCATATTTATATCGGAAGGACATATCGAAATCAACTCAGACCAAAGAAATGAAAAAGTTGCTACAGAAAAAGATATATTGAAAATTTTTAGAAAGAAGGGGGTGGGATAATAAGTATTTTGTTAAATTTAAAGTATGGAGAGGGTCTTCTTCTGTTAGATGGTATTGACTTGGAATTGCAGCATGGATAATCATTTATTTGAATAGTGTCTAGAGATTTAAGTTGAAAAGATTTTGATTATAGTGGGTGATGAAATAATTGTAAGATTATTAAAACATACAGAGCATATGAAGAAAAAGAGTATAGATGAATATAAGATTAATATGAATCTGAGTTGATATCTAGAGATGATATATATAAAGAAAAATGTTTTCTCTTTTTAAATTATTTAATTTTTAGTGATTTTATTTTTGACGGGCAAGAGCTATATAGTTAAAGGTAAGATATGTATAAGAAATTATATTAATCTAGAATAAGTGTAGTAACTACTGATAAAGGGGTTAAACTAATATGATGAATACTGAATATATTATTGGTTGGATGCAGTTTTATGTAGTTTAGTGAGATTAAGGTTCTTCTATTTTTCTTATTTCTTTTTTATACTTTTTATTTGATGTTATAAGTTGTAGAATAGGGTGTAGTTATTGTGTGTTATTATTGTCTTCATTCTCTTTCTTGTCTGTCTTTTATGATATGATTCAATTTCTCGTTATATATATTTTTATGCATTCTGTTAATAACAAAAAAAAAATTGCAAAAAAACCAACCACAGATCAACACATGTATTTCTTCCCAAATAATAACCGTAGATTAAATCCAGTGTCTTCTGAGCAAACTTCTGCTTGCGCAGTGGAACTTATTCCCTGATCCTCTCTGCATCCCACCTCTATTTCTGGGAGGGTCTCTGGCATTCAGGAACGGACTGAGTGGGCTATAGGGAAGAAGAATCATTCCTCTCCATATTGCTAAGGGAAAAGATGATTTGATTCAACAGCTAGATTTTGCTGATTTCAGCCAGCATATCTAATGCAGATTAAGGACTGTCAGCAAGTAAGGAAAAGCAAGTAAAAGTGGTTGACACAGAGTTTGTCAGGAGTACCATTTATTATTTGAATTATGTTAATATTTTGGATGCATAAACTGACCAAGAGTGGCATCGGGTATATAGTTAGTGTGTGAACTGAAAATTAATTCACAGCATAGCATCTTCCCTGGCCCCATACTAGAATTCCTGTCATGTTTAAATAGTAAAACCTTCTGAAACTCCAATGTATCTCTGATTTGAACAACACCATGCTTTTGATTCACTAAAATTCTTGACTGTTTTAGAATTCTGTAAAGAAATACATGAATTCTTTCACTATATGCCAACCAAAATCTATACCATTGCTTATAATTTAGGAAAATAGTGGTTTACATGAGAATTATGCCAAATCGTGGTTAAGAAAGCTTAACTACATGAAGCATGAGATTTAAATTGACAAACTATGGTCTGTAATTGGCTGACAAATAAAAAAAACAACCTTTGGTTTGCAGTGGATTTGCATTGTGGTAGGATTCAAAGGCAGAAAATGAAGTTTAAAAGGCAAAAATTAACTTCACAGAATGTGTTATACTGAGGTTCTGGCATCCAGTAATGTTAATGGCGGACATGATTTAGTGAGCTCTGCTAGATTGTGTACACCTGAAGCACTGTGCCTGACAGAGAAGGCTTCTCCTGTCAAGCCAGTGGACTCCCTGATACACGGGGTGTGTGTGTGTGTGTGTGTGTGAAGACACTGCACGAGTCAGGATTGGGTCCCATGAAGTGTCCACTCAGGAATGGAGCAGCCACAGCAGGTCCCAAGGATACTGGAGAATGGCACACTTCAGTGGAGCCAAGTGTATGAGAGTGTTTCACCTCCTCATAAGGACATTTTATTTTTAACATCCAAACGTCTCGTATGTATATAATTTGCTTTTCTATATTCTTGCTTAAGGAAGACAAGAAACCCTTTGGTTGCTGCAGCTGTACTTTGCCTTTAGTCTTAGAGGTCTCTTGTGCTTGGATTTAAACAGACAATTGTGGAATAGGACTTTGTTTGTAATACTAAGATAATCACATTGGATATTATACAGATGGAATTGTTAAAATTACTTGCCCAGCCTGTTAGATGCATAGTGCTATGCTAATTTTAACACCTCTAGGAAAGTTTACACAAGATCTCCTGTTATCTAACGTTTTGAGTACACAGCCTTATTGTTTTGGAATACATAATATATTGAATGGAATTTATCATGGCTTTAGCATTGGACTGTGCATTCATACTAGAAATGACCTGAAGATATACCTGAGTATTTTTTACATTTTTTTGGCTGAATTCAGACAAACTAAAGTATCTACTGAGAAACAGTTTGAAGTGTTTACAGAACAACTGTTCCAAAAGCTTACAGATAGTCTAGATGAAGATGAGCTTAAAATGCAACAGATGACTGAAGTGACATGCTGGCAGTTGGAGCGAACTGAAGATACAACACAACACTGGCAAGACCTGCCTTGTGACTTGGAAATCATGTCTACACAAGTTGAGATAAATACTCAGAAAGACATGGTGAGAATCAACACAGTTAATTGAGGAAAAAATGAAGGTCACAACCCTACCTACAGTTGTCAAATTGAATGGTAATGTGGACTGTGAATCAATATTATTTCGGAGAATGTATGTCAACTGGTCTGTGAGTTTACAAGAAGCTTTAATTGGAAAAAAGTAGGACAACAATTCATTGATGGACATACTAATGGATAGACTTCCCTGAATAAATGTTCTTTCCAGCTGGGACCAACTCAAAGAATTGGTTTTTATATATAAGGATGAAAGACATAGATTATGTATGATTGCCTTGATAAAAGAGCTGGTAGGAATACTCAAATATGATCCAGTTCTTGAAAAAAACAGAAAGAAGCAAAAGAGGAAGAAGGTGTCTGATAAAGAAAATGGTTTCTGATTTATGGTTTATGACATTAGTCGATGACTGTAAGTTACCAGAGGAAAAAGTTACCAGAGGAATTGAAAATATTTGATGATAAAGAGTTTTTTTCTTTTCTCTCTTAAAGTGTTAATTTTATATTTGACATTTATATTATCACAAGAAGAGTAACTGGAAAATAGCTTTACTTTGTTGCTTTTAAAAGTTACTTACTATATAAAGAATATCACTCTAAGAATTATTAATTTTAATACATAATAGAACAAGGTACCAATGACTAAAATTGTTATACAGTTAATATGTTCTTAAAAATGATATTTGATGAGCAAATTAGAATTGTTATTAACAACTTAGAATTATTAACTAATTTTGTAAGTTTTTAGATTTACTATGAAAATAGGTAATAGACAACAAGTATTAACCTTAATTTTTTTTTTTTTTTTTTTAGGATCTAATGGTTTGCTGTTACTGTTGGATTACTAGTCACTGTTTGCAGTAGGGGTGGGAACCAATTCTCAGTTATGTGTAATTATATTGTTGTTTTGTAGTGTAGTTTGGTATTTGTAATTTTTTTTCTTGATATTGTATTGTTGGGTAGCTTATTTTTATAGCTTTACTTTGTTCTCTGTAGTGTTATAGTATTTTTTTTATATTGCCTTTCTTTGTCTTTTTTGTCTCTTTCTTATTATTCAAGATAAAAATAAAAATAAACTACAATGTGCTAGATCGTATTTCCAAGTAAGCTACATGCTGGTTTGTAAGTGGTCCAGCATATAGATTATGTGTGAAAGATAGTACTGATAGTCTGTATATATCATTTGTCCAGTAAAGAAGGCCCTGCTCCCATGTGCAGCTGCAGGTTATACACATGGCATAGCTAGTAAGCCAGCACCTTTAAAAAAATGTAAAAAATTAAAAATACAAAAATTTACTCAGCTATAGTTCCACTTCCAATATTTATGTTGATATATTAATGCTGAAACAACACTTATCCTAATGGTTCCTCAATCCACTGTTTTTCAAAAGCAGTTTATCTGTTTGTAGTGAACACATATTGGGTAAATATATCCTTTCAGCATTTCATGCCTTACCTAAAAGTCATTATATGTCCATTGGCACAGAAACAAGCAAGGCAGATACTATTACTGAGTGCCACTATATCTCCACGAAGAACAAATGAAGTCTCTGTTATATTTTGCTTATAAGTACAGTTTTGTGAGGGCAGTGAAATAACTTTTGCTTGCTTTTCAGAACATATCACTGCATATTGGTTTTCACTGATTTCCTGAGAGGATGATGGAGATACTGAGACAGGCCGGCGTTTTTTCAATTTATCCTTTTCATCCTTGTCTTCAGGAACATTGGGTTCTCTCCAGGGTTCACATGCTGGTGGAACTAATGATCCTGTAGTGTCCAGAAAAGCCATTCTCAGGATTGCCCCTTTAAGCCTCAGAATGGTTCCTAAGATACAGAAATTGATAACTTTTCTAAAATCTCTGTAGAAATTGAGACTAATTAAAAGTTCAGCCAAATGTGTTCCATACATTTTCAAAATGTATTTTAGTCTCTTAGAATGCAAATCATTCTTAAAATTATTGAGTCCAATAATATATGCCAAAGAGAATTGGCATTGTCAAGAAGCACATGTAAGCTAATTACTTATTCTTTAAGCAAACATCACATTTGAAACAGTGATGAGAAACTCACATCATATTACTTAAAAAAAAGAACTTCTGAAGTTTGACCATCCTCCCGCCCCCCTCCATATACATTGCTTATCTTTTAACTCTTGCTGTTACGGGTAAAAATTGCGAAGTGATAATTCTAGCAGATGTGTTTGGCTTTGTGCACTTAATATTATTTGTCAGAAGCTAAAACCTATAAAAATAAGCACAATATTATTGGAATATTGATTGACTTCTAGACATTGGCTTCCGAAAAAAATATCTAAAGGTATCAATGATTACACCAATCAAGCATCAGACTTATATAAATCTCAATGCGAGATATGAAAGCAGACATTCCTCCAGAAAACCCAGAATCTTCTGTTATTTTTCATAGAAAGACAAATGGACATCAATCTTCAGGGCCTTTTTTGGTGAAAAAGTGAGGTATAAATTAAACACACTGTAATGAACAGTGATGTTAAATGTTTCACTGGTGCTACCATATTACAATTGCACCTTTCTTTTAAGAAAAAAAATCACTGTTGTACAATACAAGCCTGGCTTCTCCTTTTTGGAACTGTTCATGTGATAATTTCATGCTCTCTATTTTTATTCTTCACATATTTTCCCTCTCTTTATTCTAGATTTTAAATACAAGAATACTGGCAATCTCATGTTAGCAATACACTTCCTGGCTGAAGGGAGGGTGTTGAGATCCCACAGGGCTTTTTCAAAGAACTCACTTCCGCCTAGAAGTCTTGTGCTTTCCTCTTTCAATAGAGCATCCTCATCTGGAATACTAATATGGGAAGTGAGCACAATGGGATCTATGAGTTAAGTCTGCTTTCTCTGGGCATATACATGTATCCAAGCAAGCTAACTCTATGGTTTGAAAGTCCTCTGTGTCTAAGCCCTTAAATTTATACCAGCCAGAACGGACAACACTTGTCTACAGGACCTGATGGTCTGATTTCAACATAAGAGATATTCATGGTGTCTGTCTTATTTTGTTTTCTTAGAGCACTACTGGAAAAAGGCACAGAGAAGCTTCAGACATTTAAAAGAAAAAATAATAGTGGGTTTTTCCCCCCTTTAGGTAAGAGAGAGCTCTAAAAGATCCAGTCAAGGTAAAATATTTTTAAAAATTGCTTAAGGGAAGGAGCTTAGAGTCCTCAAAAATAAAAGATCATGTGATTCCTGTCTTGTTCTGGAGTGGAGTTATCCTCTGCACTATACAAAGATTGAGAGGCTGATACTTACCATAAACGATCATTTTAGGAGGGCTGAAGGAGAAATCTCCGTTCCAACAATGGAGTTTTACTTGCCTCCAGCTTACCTGTCCCAGTTAAACAATGCTTGGCAAAACTCCAACTTCTCTAATGATCTTGCCTAACAATCAAGCTTACAGGAACATTTATAAAAATCAGCCCAGGTCAGACTGTTCTTGTTGTCCATTTGATGATTTTATTCTCAAATGACATAGCCTTCACTGTCTGCTCAGAAGGCTATCATAATCATTACCATAATATAGTCTATTTTTGTGTAATGCTAATTATATAATAATCATATTTTACATAATAACATAGTAAAACAGTAAGAATCAAAAGTACACAGTAATAAAGCCACTATCATGCTATGCCTTTTTTTTCTTTGTGAAATACATACCGCTGGGGGATACAATTACTGGCTGAAGCAATCTTTGCTCTCCTCCTGGGGGTAAATTCAATGCAATGACTAAAACTGTGCCCAAAGTTGTCCCAACCCATAAACATGGTGAAGGTGCTGTGTCTGCTTTTCGTGTGAATGTCTCACAGAAGTGAAGAGCCGAAATTGCTTCCCGTGATTCTTTATCAATGCTTGTAACACTAGAACTCCTGGATCGGCTGAAGGAGTTGTCTTTAACATCTGAAAGATTTTACATTAATTAAATGCACTGCCAAATAGCAGCCAACCTATGCTTCTCAAAGTACAAAGTGTGTTAAACACTTCACCTAAATCACATCTCTAAAATTCAGTTAAATAATATTAGTTCCATTTCATGTATTATATATTTAGATGAACACTTAAGACTTTGAAACTGCACACTTAACGACAGAGCATGAATGAGAGAAACGTATTTGGAAATACAGAACACTCATGAAAGCGCCAAGACTGACTACAGCTCCCTGTCAAATATAGACATAGTACTGAACCATAAGGAATGGTTCCTAGTGTATACCATATTTCAGATTATAGTACATTTTTTTAAAAAAAATTGACAGGACAAAACACAGCTAAGATTAGGTAAGAGGCCCCCCCCCCAACAGGAAATACTTCAATATTACATGTTGGATCCCTTCAGATCTCCTCTACTGTTTTCCATCAGACTGGTGATACTGGATGCTATGACCTTTATTGGAAAACTGTATCAACCTCTATCTCTCACACATACATGAGCACATGCACACAGAGCAATTAATCCCCATTTTAGTTCAGACAATAATTGTGTGTTTTCTTAACCTATTTATTATTGATTTAATACAAAGAATCAATTTACTGATAAAAGCTATAAAGAAAATCATTTTAATTACTATTAATATATGCTCATTTAATTTCATTTTAAATCATTTTTATTCTGCTTCCCAGCCAGAAAGACTGATCAAATAAATGTATATTTATTTGAAATAGCATTAAACAAATTGATATTAACCCACATTCCCAGGACAAAAACTACATCCTACTTATTCAAACATATACTTTCATGGACCAACCATCCACATGTCTTATTGGATATATATGTGTGTGTTTTAAAACTGGGCGACAGAAAGGATACCATGGCCGTATTATGTATAGGATGAATTTGTCTATTTAACATAAGGAATAAAATCATTTTAGTGTATTTATAGTATAAATACTTAAAAGGTGATGACAATATTTCTATAAATACATGGGAGAGGCCTTTTCCATGATGGAATTGCAACTGTGAAGACCATCCACTTCCTATGCAAGTCATGGCAGGTACTTCTGGTAAACTTATTTGACAGGAAATTTCACAGATGATGTTTTTAATGGATGCTGCTGCTTTAAAAAATATTTCTCAGTTATAAATTGTAGTTTTTTTGTGTTCTCAAAATCAAGCTTTTAAAATGTATTGTATATGGCTCGATATAGGTATAAAAATAATTAGATGCTTCTCAACTTCATAAAAACTGTGGTTCCCAAACTCTGTGACGAGGAAATGACCAAAAGCCCTGGAAATATACCTTGAAAAATAGGCCACCTCTTGGATGCATGCACCAGTTTATGCTCATAATGCAAAAAGAACTAGGAGTCATTACTGCTCCCACCAATAAATGAACGGTGGGTGCATCCTATGAGAAAGCAAGAATTACTGGGATCTCCCAGTATATCTCACTCTCATGGACATGAAAAACAGCGGCACCGAAGTGAAGCCAGGATCTGAAGAACAATTAACTACTTACATAAGGTAAGGGTTGTGGTGGTGGTTGTGTGCCTTCAAGGTGTTTTTAACTTATGGCAAGCCTAAGCTGAATCTCTCGCAGGGTTTTTTTTTTGGCAAGAATTGTTCACAGGGAATTAGCCTTTGCCTTCTTCTGAGGCTGGGAGAGTGTGACTTGCCCAAGGTGGGTTTCCAAGGCTGAGTGGAGATGAAAACCCTTGTTTCCTGAGTCATAGTCCAACACTCACACTACCACACCACGCTGGCTCTCACAACATATAGGTACTACAGAGATATTTCTTGAATTCTATTCTGCACCCTTCTGTAGAATAGTAGTGTCAAGGGAAGCTGTTTGTATTCCCTAAGACTGTTAAATAGCTTATATATCAATGTGACAATATATCACTGTTTGCAAACGGCAAAGAAAAGTACCAGTGTTCTCTAGGCAGTTGTTCATTGAAGGTATACTCTACCTGAAATAAGACTCCAACCAATTAAAAGATTTTTTTATCTTTATTATGTGCCTTGATCATCAGCTTACTTATTAAACACTCTATTTATTTCTATTTATTTACTCTATTTATTTTGTGCATGTATGCCCTGCATTTCATCCAAAGATTTTAAAGTAATATACAGTCCTCCCTCCACATTTGTGGGTTTGACCTTTGCAATTTCGATTATTCATGACGCACATGCTTGCCTCTCCCTCATTTTCCTCCTCCCATTCCCTTATTTTCCTAACCCCAGGCTTGTGAAGTTTATGTTTAAAGTGGACTTTTTTTTCTCTTTTGGATGAGCAAAAGCCCCCCCTCCACTGCTGGAGGTGTGTCCTCTCTGCTATATGGCTGCACATTCTGCTGTGTAATGGCGCTGATTGGTCAGGTGCTGTTTGTTCCTACCCCTCCTTTCTGAAGATGGCTGCCAGAAGTAACTAGAATGCCAGAACTCTTCTCTCTCTGAGGGGAAAGTACTAGTAAGCCCTTTACTTGACATTTTCCTTCAGCCTGGGAATGCCAAGGCCAGAGGCAAAGAAATAGGAGGGGGAGCTCTGAAGGGAATTGTGGGGTGGGGGAGTTATTTGCAGTTTTTCGACTTTCACAAGAGTTCTGTGCCCTGAACTCTCTTAACTGTGGAGGGGCTACTGTACATAATTCTTTCCCTTATCCTCATAATCTTATAAGAAACATTAGGCTGCAAGTAATTGGTTAATCCAATGTTATGAAGTAAGCTTCATGAGAGAATGTGGATTAACTCTGATGTGATATGCTGCATAGGATTTCCTTACATTATTCTTGTTTGTCTTAACATGAAAGTTTGCATAAATGAAAGAGTCTCTTTGTGTCTGTGTTTAAAGATTTATAAACAAAACTGTTAACTTGTGGGTGACACTTCAATGTCTTCTAAGAGGAATTTAGAAGTAGTTCCAACCAGAAGGGGAAAAATACTGGGCAGAAATGCATTTTATATGCAACAAATCTTAGAATCAAAAGCAAATGGACAATTTTTCTCTTTCTTAGAGAGTAAAGCTTCAGGTTATCATTGTTTATATGTTTTCGCTCATAGCCTTTTCAAAGATTATAAACATCATTAATACAGGCTTTGAACAAATACTTACCTAACTCAGGTTTCAGTTCAGTTGGTAAGCTTAATTTTCTAGACATCTTTGCTGAAAAATAATGTATAGTTTTATAATAAAGCTAGAATGATCACATTTTAAATGAGTATATGAAAGAATTAAAACTCAGTTTTCAAATTAAGAATTCATATACAATACTTCTATGCAAAGAAGGTAAGCAAATTTATACTTTATAGTAAATTTTAATTTCAAGTTTACAAGGCGAGTATGACAATTTTTTTGAAATTCTGATCAGAAACACTATATTTAAGATTCTTAGTTCCACTATTATCTTTATGATGGTTTATTAAATCTATTATTCTGTATAGATCCTCCCCCAACTAACTTATTAAAAGTAGTGTAGGAAGTCATTAAGAATCCAAGGATACTTAACCCATCATTTCCCTCTGTCTTTGCCATATACTTGAATACTGATGGCACAGAAAATTCCCAGAGGTTGAGACAAAGTGGTGGTATTTTAGGGGAAAAAACATAAATTCAAAATGTAACTAAATTAAAAATTCAAATTTCAATTAGTGGCCATCCTGGCTGTTCATGTTCTTCGAGTTACAATCCAAAAAGTAACTTTCCAAGTGCTTAGAATTATGGCATAGTTAACCACCACAAAGAGTGCAGTATAATGGGTGCAAACCTGTTCTCAGATTATGAGCTATGCTTCTGGGAAGGATTGGTCTCTTTGCCCCACTGTCAAGGCCAAGACAACTCATTCATCACTACATGGGGAAGGAGGAAGGCAATTCCATCAAGTAGAACTGTTAAACATAGGGAAAAGATGTTTGCAGGAGCAGCCCTGACCTCTTGATCAGGAGATTGCTAAAGCTTCTAGATTAATAGGGGGTGATGTGTGCAAGAAGGGGCTGTTCCAAACCCTGTTAGTAACGACAAGTCAGATAGAATTGGAGTAAACATGACAGTGCGTTAATCTGTTCCCTTGATATGGAATGATAGATCTGAACATGGAAGTCCATACCTACTCTGTGTGTAAAGTACATATTCTTCATACATATTTGTAAACCATTTTATGGTATGTAAACCTTTTCAAGAACTTTTTCTTGAAAAGCAATTGTGATGAAGCCTGAAGTGTGGCAGACCTGAAAAGCAGGCCTGCCCTCCCCACTCCACAAAATTGGTGGCAGCAGTGCGATCCAAAAGATCCAGTATTGAAGTGTTAAATAGTGAGGATTTAAGAGATCTAGTCTGGACTTCCCTGATTGAGGGAGGGACCTCAGAAATTTATATGTGTGTGGATGTTTGAGTCACCTAAAAGATTCCCTGAGGTAAATGTTTGAAGCTAGTTTGTAAGAGGATCTTTGGAACATTGAAAGAGTTTCAGTATAAAACCGAAGTGGTTTTAAAACAGTCCCTAAGGTAATAGTTGGCTGGTATATGGTAGGGGACTGAAAGGAAATCAGTAAGGTCTGATAATTACAAGCAAATACTGTCTAAAATTCTCTCCTCTAGTAAAAACTGACAGGCTGTGAAATAAAAGTAAAATTTGTGATTCCTAAGGTAGCAAGCCTTGGGTGGTTGTAAGGAAATCACCTACTAAAACAGAAGGGGTCTATTAATTAAAACCTAGTATTTCCTGAGGTAGGAGTAATGGGTATTTTGTAGGGAAATACTAATTTGGATGCCATGTAAGAAGGCCAAGGCCAAAATGGAGACCTCTGAATAAGAACAGCCCCTTGTTGACTCAGCAACATCTGAGGTTGCAGATAGTGTGGAAATATGGAAATTAAAATTGGAAATGAGAAAATTAGAACTAAGGAAGTCTTTAAGAGAACAAGAATTCAGAGAGAAAGAGAGACAAGGGGCTCATGAACCAGAGATTCATCAGTTAAAACTAAAAGCAACAGAAATAAGAGCTAAATCCTGAAGAAACAGTCAGGGAACTGGCCTCACCTTTCAAATTGACACAAAGAGATTTCCCAAATGTAACAAGGGAGATAATGGGGAATCTTTTCTTTCTAGCTTTGAGAGGGCTTGTGAAGAGTTAGGTGTTAGCCCTGAGGAAAGAATGAGTTACATCAGATCTCAAATAAGTAGTGGTATGGCAGAGATAGCAGGACAAATGCTGGAGAGGGAAGCAACAGAGCTCATATTCACTGCCCGCTGCAAAAGTGTTCAGGTAGGGAAAACTTTAAATGAGAGCAGAAGGCATCTCCACGGATCACTGCAAAGGACTAAAACAATTAACTAGTCTCTATCAAGGAGGATGAACCAGACTTCAGCCCATATGAAGCTGCAGTACATCACCCAGCATATGTAAAAGGAAAATGTAATACTAATGTGTAATTGTTTTGCTTTTCCTTAATTTGGAGTTCTAAACTGATAGTTCTTTACTTAGCATAAGGTATAAAATAAGGTTGGTATGTATCACTAAATTGTTGTTTAAGAGGTTACTCCCAAGGATCTCCCACAAGGATGAAGTTATTTAGACTATCTGTCTACCCCTGTAGAAAGGTGGACCCTAGCGGTAGATACCTTGCTGGAGCAGCCTGAGGACAGGTATGTGTGAGTATTAATGTGCAATATGCTGGTTATTAAAATATCCCAGTGTTATGTATAGAGGAGGTATGGCGAATATGATGTTTTGTGACTGTGTATTGCCCTGATCCTGATTCCTCTTTAATGAGACCCATCTGGGCCTCAAATGGAGCAATGAGAAATTAAGCGGGGAGGTGTGATGAAGCCTGGCAGTGTGGTAGGCCTGAGAAGCAGGCCAGCCTTAGCAACAGGTTTCCAAGAGACCCAAAGGGTTCTGTGTAAGAGGAACTCAGCCCACTGATCCTTGGAAGGACCTGAGCTTTCTGGGAATGAGCCCTATATAAGGACATGACTTGCATTTTTAGGGCAGATCCCTTCTAGGGGAGGGAAGGAGAGAGGGACTTGGTGAATTTGTTTTCCTTAAGAGGCCCAGTGAGAGGAAGGAGAAGGACCAAATCTTTTCTGAGTGGGTTAGAAATTAAAACTCTGACTTTGGGAGTGGGACTTTGAGCTAGTGAAGCCTGAGGACTGAGTGGGTATAAAACCCTTATATCTGAACACTCAGTTTTGCTGAGGAATTTGATTAGATATTTTGGAAATTCTATTTTGCCTGTATATACTTATAATACCCAATATCTTTTTCCTGCTTGCTATTTTAATAAAGATAGCATTCTATTTTTGTAATTTCTGGTGCAGCAGAGTACTTTTCTTCAGGTCAAAGGGTATGGAGGCACACTACCACAGATATTCAAATCCTTGTGAACAATACCAGACAGGCATTACTTCTTTTCTACTAGGGTGGTAGATTTGGGGAGGAAAGTAGGATTGAATAAGAATAGTGGAGGGTGGCAAGGTGCTATAGAAAGGCTGGAAAGGCAGCTACCACCTCTAGTCTGTAAAGAGAAAAGCAGGCCTGCCCCTGCTCCACAGCAATATAGAAATACTCTAAAGAAAGAAAAAGGCAATTCAATGGTGCATGTTAAAGGGATAGGAAAAGAAGATGTACTGGCCCACATGGTCAGATCCTCATCAGAGGCTCCGCCATTAGATGATAAAGTTAAACACTACAGACATGGAACTAACGATTGGTGTTACATGAAATAATAGAACTCTCTCTCAGAAAAGATTTGTGTACCTCTCTTCTCCTTCACATTACACATTAATAATATAATATTAATATTTTGTTTTCATTTATGCTTTGTTAATATTTTGTAAGCTGTTCTTTTAAAATTCAATGTATTGTTTTATGAGCTGCAAACTTTTGCTCTGTATTATTTATTTACTGATTTTAATTTTACTAATTAAAAAGATCAACGTGAGAGTAAATATACACTTTAATATCCTCAAATTGCAATCCAATATTTTAATAGGTTAATTCTTAAGTGGAATTTACAAAAATAAACATGATTTTTTAAAAAATATTTTAATAGTGTGTGTTTTGGTTTTGTTTCTTGAATAGAATTTTTATTGACCCAGAACACAATCAAGACCTTACAGTGATTGAGGAAACAGAGACAGTGATTGGTACACACATAAATAAAATCTGAACCTGCAAACAGTTGACAAAGAAAGAGCAAAATTTCAGTGAGCACTGGAGATCTGAATGTAGGAAATTTATAAACTCATTGAAATATCTGAACCCACCTTCATGTAAACAAAATCCATTTTACACCAGCCATTATCAAGTAGTCAGACACAACCATCCAAAAGCTTGCAAACAAAGAGATGAGGGGCAGACAAGTCCTATCTAAGAGGGATCAAAACCTGGAAGCACTAGTTTAAAATAGCTAAACTAGCAAGGATAGTTGTTTTTTTCCTACACAAAACAATTGTGAAATAAGGTAGGAACCTGCTATATACCAACGTTCAGATCACATCAAAGGAGAAAAGTGGTTATTTCAAGAACTGGCATCATTCACTGTCATCCATGATGTTAAGAATCACCTGCTCAAAAACTTGACTAAGCCAAACATGTCATTCAAAGAGTCTGGTATTGAATTATATGAAGTTAATACAGACTCAAAAATTAACATCAAGATATTTGACAACACAATATAGCCCATGAAACAGAAGAGGAAAGTGAAACAACCACTTTCCTGGTACTGCCTACCTGTAGGTTTTTTGTTGTTGTGTACCTTCAAGTCATTTCCAACTTACAGCAACCCTAAGATGAACCTATCATGGGGTCTTCTTGGCAAGATGTGTTCAGAGGGGGGTTGCCTTTGCCTTCCTCTGAAGCTGAGAGAGTATGACTTGCCCAAGATCATTCAGTGGGTTTGTATGTTTGAGCGGGGATTTGAGCCCTGATCTCCAGAGTCACTGTTGTTTGTTGTGCGCCTTCAAGTTGGTTCCTTCTTATGGGGACTGTAAGGTGAACCTATCATGGTGTCTTCTGGCAGCATGGAGTCTTCTGGCAGCTGAGGTCATAGTCTACTGAAAATGCTGACTACTACAGTAATGGTAGCAAATATTATGCATATAACATGGGACATTTTAAATAATAGTTTTTGGAGTTATCATATATCAGAATTTTTGAGTGCATGTCAGCTATACTGTAGTCAAAATTGAGAAAGCAGATAAGGGACTGCTTAGAGGTTGCACCTTTGCTGTTTCTTACCCATAGAGTTTGTGATATTCTGAGACAAATGCATCTCTCTATCTTTCCTCTTAAAACTAAGAGACACCTGCTTAACCCAGGGAAGTATGAGGAAAACTACAGTTACAGTTCACTCTCACCTCTTTCCTAACAATTCTCCATAGACAAGGCATCACTGTGAAAACACTCTCCTTAAGGGGCACTTGCTCATCCTCCTAAGTTCTTCCGAGAGGGTGATCTACCTCCCTGGCCCCAACAGTTGCTCATGTATACTGTAAAGCCACTTACTTCACGCTGGTGGACAGGAAGAGGGTATATGTATTTTAAAATGAGTAACTGAGTAATTCAGAATTACTTGTACTGCAATAGTGCCACATTTCAAAAAAGAATATTTCTGGAGGAGGACAACCCTTATTAATTTAGTGGAGGTTAACTTACTGAGCAGCTAAATAAAGCCATAACTGATAACAATTACAGACATGGTCAACAGTACTGAATGTTCAACTGCTTTTAAATTCTTAAGCAAAGTACCTCAGAGGTTTGTTCCAAAATCTCGATACAAAGAATGATTACTACTTGCTACTGAATTTGCTATGCTTGAATCAAAAATCTGGAACCCAGCAACACAGAAGGCTTCATGTAGTCTTCTAATCTGAGACCACACAATTGCTCCATTAAAGTCTTGGTTGGAACTCTTTTTAAATGTATTAAGACATATTTAGTGAAGAGAACCAATATTTGCCATGACCCACTGGCATAATGGTTATGACTCAATTTCCTCTACCATGAAAATATGCTTATTTTTTACATATAAAGTAGCTAATAATGTTGGGGCAGTGAAGACAATTACTGAGAGGTGTACACATCCAAACACACTGAATATAATAACGCATACCTCAGAGCCCACTCTGGTCAATTAACAAAATATGCTCTTTCTCACTCCTAATAAAATCATACAGAGCCTTACAGTTATCTTATTCCAGTGGTTACTTGTCTTTATCTTCTCATTCACTCAACTAGTGGAATAATCTGTAAACCCACTGTGACATGGTGCTTTGTTGCCAAAACACTTGCATTAGTCCAACACAAATGTCACGATCAGAACAGAGTTTGAACTAGATTCTCCTCTTCTGTGATATTTAATAAAATAAGCAACACAAATAATGCTCAGTTATTTCGGGATTTGGGACTCTTGTTGAGTGCAAACTAGAACCTCCAATCTAGATTGTATGGGGGGGGGGGGGGATTCATGGTACACAGCTGGTAGTAAAAAAAAATACTATTGTCATTCAATCTGCATTGCAGATTATTTGATAGGACACACTGTATATGCACCACTGACTAATATTATGCAGTAACATAGCTAGAGAAGGAACAGTGTCTGTCCTTATCTCCATTTTCATCAGAACATGAAAACTGTCACACTGGGTAAGGTTGACCCTGCTCACCATCCTGTCAGTTGAACACAGCAAGTCAGATGCTTAGAATGTAGGAGACTGTAAGCAAGTAAAGATGGCAACATCCATCTTCATCCACAGTATGCAGTTAACATCACATTTGAAAACAGAATGTATATTTTTGGTTATAAAAGCTAGGATTGATTAATTAGGTCTGTTTAGTCTTCTATATTCTTTTTATAGCCATTTATGCATAAAGTCACTGTGGGTTATTTACACATTGTAAAAACGCCTCTTTTCATTAAAAACCTGCTGCTTATTCATTTTAATGGACAACAGTTTTGTGAAAGGAATTTTCACTTCTCACTTTCTGCTATTAAGATAAAAAAAAATGCATGCTAATAATGGAAATTCCCTTCATTTAAGCAGCATCTGGTTTTAGCTCAATTCATACCAGTGTAGTATGGATGTAACTTCCGTGAAGTATCATAGCTTATTTGAGCTTGTATCCTTTACTGGTTTGTTAAAAACTGATGACAGAAATACAAGAAATGGGCTTATCTTGTGCCACATTATCATAGGAACCAATAATACTGACATAGGAAACTAGAATCAATCATTCTGTGACACTCTCTTGTTCAGCCTTACTAGAATGGCATGGGATCCCACCATGAAGAAACAGCAATTGTACTACTTTGACTATGTATGAATCTGTATTGAACAAACTACATTGGAGCATTTAAATTACATACAACAGAACCTATTAATTCATCTAGATGGTTTACTGTTAAAACTCTGCATTATCCATTGTGGGTTTTATCCAGTTGTTAGCATGTTCATCTGTCTATTAATTCTGTTAGCCTGATTTACAACTATGTTCTTTAATGCCTATTGTATTGCAAATAATTTCAGCCTAACCTTCATACCAGGTTTTAACTTCAAATAAGCAACAATGCAAGAAAAGCATTTATTACACTGTGACTCCTTCACAAATTTCAGATTACAAGGTCAAGTTGACAGTTTTGTCACATTCACAACCAAACATATAAAATTTTGTTAGACACTCTGAAAAAGGTGATAAATTGAGTAAATCAGAGAAGAAGCGCAATTAAGAAACAACAGTTTATTAGATAACATGCTGTGAAAAGGCAAATTTAGAACGGAGATAAGCCATTGCTTATTATATAAATAACTTCCCTAGACAGGATGAATGAAATCTCACTATAAATAATTAGAAAGTGAATGATAAACAGCAGACTTGTTGCTAGATAAGTGGATACAGGATTGCAATTAAACAGACGGGCAATATATTTAACAAATTATATCCCAAAATAAAGATGATCATAGCCAAGCAAAAAGGTATTCCTTGCTCTTCCATGTGTTAATTCACCATTCACCATATTTGTTTTCTTATGAGAGAAGAGTTCAATCCAACTTATGCATATACTGCAGATTTTATAAAATGTTTTCAACTTACTGTTTACCAATATAGAACCAGAAATATAAAAATGTGACTTTTTTGCCTACAAAAAGAAAAGAACTTTCTCATTCATTTGACCAGAAACCGCTCATGTAGAATTGACATTAAACCAGGATTGGGCACATTTTCCCCAACTCTGCATTAAAAACTTGAAAGACCTGCATTAAAATTGTGCAGTGCAGCTTACAGGATTGAACCCTTTCAATGTTTCCAAACAGAAACCAAAACCTTAGTAGGAGGATGTGCGTATACAAATGGAGAAAATTAAGGCCCCAGTATCACTGATTGTGTTAATCACTGAGCACAGTGTATTAGAAAGGAAGCAGCCCAAAGGAACACCACTTATGGTTAGGAGAATATTAAACAAATAATGCAATGCAGGTTGTGTTGTTTTACTGCATAGTTAAGAATAAGAATAAGGTACTGGATAAGGAGCAAAGCATAGTTTTTCTAGTTCCTACCTATATCACTGGCTACCATCTTGGAAAACTTTCTGCTTTTGGTCTTCACTGCAAATAATATTTTGATACAAGATGTCAATTTACTAAAAAAAGATGAGCTGATGAAAGGAATGATAATACTCTTAAAAATAAAAATACTATACCCTTTTCTATAAAATTATTCAATTTTTGATCATCATCAGAATTGATGGGAGAACCAGAACCTACATGAGTGAAGACAAGAACGAAAGGAACATACAAATGGATATTCACAACAAAGGATGCATATAAAACAGTTATGACAGACTGCAAAGTTAAGAGGAAACACCATCTCAGTCTGCATCTGTACAAGGGTGTATATAGGGTACTTCTACTACCATCCTTTCAGGACCATCAGAACCTATTATGATGACAGTTGCCCTACAGACAGACAAACCCTTCGCTCTCCCATTTTCTAGTGAAATTTCTAGTCAAGGAAAAACCGCACACCTGAAAGGAAAATGCAGATGGTACATATCTATTCATAACAAGTGTGGGTAGAAGGGGAATATATTCTGACAAGACAGCTGGTATTCACAGTAATGGAAACATTCGGAACAGTAAGAAATATAATTCACATTCTAAATTCCATTCGAGGCATATGTTGTCAGTAAAATTCAGAAGCAAAAGACACAGCATTGCTGGGGTCCAATGGAAACCACCACTGAAGGTTTCCTTGGATAGTAACAAAGAGCTACTCCTTCTGAAAGTAGAATGGGCTTCACATATGGTAAGTTATGCTTATATTAGTTTTACTGATGAAAAACCACAAAAATACGGTTATGAGAAATAAATATTTCTAGTAGTTGATTTCCTTAGCCTCACATGCCATCTGATGGTCAAAGAACAGAAAGGCTGATAGGAATTGATTACGACAGTTTGCAAGATAATAGGCATATGGAATAGATTTTTATTTTTTCAAATGAAACCATACCATATATGCTATGCACAGAGGCAGCATCCCTCTTATCATCCATACTAGAGATAAGCAAGGGGAATAGCTTTGCTTATCAGCCTCTCAGACCTATTTGCATGCTCACTGTCAAGAGACAAGAGTGCTAGATGCAATGCATTCCCAACACAGGCAGTTCTTATATTGATAATAAGAAAGTAAGGTCTGTTATTTTCAATAGGAAGGCTTACTATTACCAATCTCAATGTTATCAATATTAAAATCACTCATAAGTACACATATTTTTATCTTATGCCTTATCACTGAATTAACTAAAAAAGAACACATAGTTACATTTCCCAGTTGTATTTCAATTGAAAGCAAAAAGATTTCGTTTTCTATGAACAACTTAAAAGCTATTGACACATAATATTCTTTACTTACCTGTAAAATGTATTTTTTTAAAAAATATTTGCTAGCAGTTATCTTGGGCTACTACCTCTTCTGGCTGAGAACACTATAGTGATGCTATTCTTCCATCACAGGTAACATTTTAATTTGGGCTCAGCAAAGTAAGGTCCCCATACTTGTACAAAAATCGCAAAATAGCTAAATTTATTTCTACTTACACAAGGGGCATGCATCATCTTATTCCTCCTCAAATGTGCTGCAAAGAGCCAACACCCCTTCCCTCCAGGAGTGAAGGTAGGGAGAATCACTGTCCCCCCTTCAGTACCTCGGCCTCAGGACAGTGATTCAGGCTGTAGGGAAGGTGGCAGTAGCCTTACTCTCCTTCCTTCCCAATACTGGAGCAGCTACCACAGCAACTGGAGGAGTACTAAGTTTTAGCAAGAGGGCATTCTTTGTTAGATCTAATTAAAATATAAGCCAGTGAAGACCTCAAGAAATTACCTCATATTTAATGAACACATGATGTGACAATCAAATTTTATACCCTGAACTAAGGAAATTCGAACATCAATGTTTTCACTATTTTCTTCATGACTTCCCTATTCTTACACTCACACACACTTCAGCCTATTGATTTTGCAGTAACAAATAACCAGTAATATTTGCAACAAAAGCAGCACGACCTTTTTCTGTATAAAATCATTTTGAAAAGCAAAATGTTTCTACAATTCTAGGGACATACGATTAAAATATAAATTGGACTTTGTAACAAAATAAGTATCGGTCTCAACTGCAACTGGTTTCTGAACTGTTAGTGTTAGAGCAATTAGTTTGAATTAGAGTGACAGAACAGAATTTATTTTCAGTATTTAGAAAATATTCACCTTGATCAACTCATAGCTCATGTGGTTGAAGATGACTGCATGAAGTTTCTGAGACCTATGTTTCTACTGTGAGTAAGCTCTTCTTGAAACTGACAATCAAGGGAATTAAAATATTTTCCCCTTATATTGAAAATTTCCATTGGCAATGCCGTCTATACACTGTAAATAATAAATAATGATAAATATATGAGTGGATAAGTGAGTGGCTCAGGCTTTAGGGAAAATTCTAAGCCAGTAACAAAATATTCACCAGATAAAGATAAGAACATATACTTGAACTGTGTGTACAGAAAAATATTGTTAAGACTCAGTGGTGTCTCAGAAATACATCTGTTCTGTAAACACTAAAGTAGAAAAATATCTCTGACTGTTTCGAAGCTCTATTTAATATTACAGTGTTTACAAGAATAACTAATTACCTGATGTGGGTGACTTGCAACGATCCTCTTGTACTGTCGTACCTTCATTAATATCACAAAGACCTGCTGTGAAATACAAAGCACATATTTTCTAATGCTGCGCACTGAAACATAAGTTTTTCCTCCTACATTTTAAGAGAGGAACAACTAACAACTTTAAATAAGAATCTCCTTATATAAGTTAACTATAGGGTTGGCAATCTGCTGCCTTCTTCATTTTTTGAACTACAACTCCAATAACACCTGACTATTGCCCATGTTCACTGGAACTGATAACAGTTGTAATTCAAAGCAGTCTAGAGGAAACCTAGTTGCTTACTTTTTTGCCACACTTAAAACCTCAATCCTAGAAAAAACAGTGACTATGAAAACCTGAAGAGAGTGAATATATATGCACAAAAAGTATTTTTTTCACTGCAGAGTTTTGAACACAATGTCATTCCTATGTAAGTGTAAGTGGACATGACTGATTTGCACTCAGAATGAGGCATACTTGTTAGTTATATTTGAGAAACGGACATAAACCCAATTTAGGTATCAAATAATTAAAACAAGCCAATAAAATTTTACAAAGATCTATACATACAACCATAAATCTATTACAGATTCACATATACACTATGAACAAAGAAACACTGTATTCTAGTAACTGAAATACAAGAACAGGTATGAAATGGGTACATACCTTAAAAAGACAAATGTGTGATTTTACCATTGGAATATAAAAACCATCTGGCATTTACTGAAGCCTTTCTTTCAGTTCAACAGCCACCCATCCGTAACAGCAAATCAATTTATTTTTTAAAAAGCACAAAAGAAGACATTGTATGTTATGTTAATTGGTAACTGTGTACATGTGGGTATATGTGCCTTCAAGTTGACTGTCAACTTATGGTGAATACTTAGAGACAGTTTTGCCAATCCCACCCTCTAAATACAGTCTACAACACCTGGTATTCATTGGTGGTCTCCCATCTGAATACTGAACAAAACTGATTCTGTTAGCTTCCAAGATCAGATGGGATCTGATGCCTTTAGGGCAATTACTAATAACTGAACTAATATTAATGATTTCATGATATCTTACAGTAGGCCCCTGATCAGTGAAGGGCATGGTCTATTAAATAAATAAATAAATAAATAAATAAATAAATAAATAAATAGCATGCCTATTATATCCTTAGTATTATAGTGATAACTCAAAAAATACATTCTTACAGAGGTCGACCAATTCTGGTAGTGTAACATATAGTACAGCTTTCCCACCTACATGCAGCATTACCATGAGAACTATGACCAGACCTCTTTTCTTCTTAATTCTACTACAACCATCCAAATAGCATCAAGTACTATATTTCTGAAAAGGCAGCAAAAACTGTTCATACATGGGCAACAATTTCCTTCCAATCCCACCTTTAACTCTCTAACTTAAAATTATTTTTATTTGAAGAACAGGAGGACTAGTGAAACCATTTTTATGAACTCATGGATAATGTATGAAAATCTACGTCAGTGCACAAAATGCTTAGGTCAATCCCCATCCCCTTGCAGAAGAAGAATCAACAAAGCTAAAGATTTTGGCAGAGGAAAAAGTCATGAGAAGTGGATTTTTGTTAGTATGAGTGAACATACACACCCTTGTTTCAGTTGCTATTTGGAGTCCTCAAACCCTTGAAATGTTCCTCAGGAGCATAAACTTTTAATTTCTATAATGTCTGGGGATCCTCCCTCTTATTTTCTTTGGCTATGACCTTGACAAATAAAATTAAAAGACTAGAAGAAAAGAAAGAAGCTGAGGGTCTGAGATTTTTCTATACAGAGGCTTCTACCATTTACCATTTACTGCCCTATCACCAAGTCATATCTCTGTGGATTTCTTGTATAGCTTCACAGTTAAAAAGAGAACAGTCAATAATTGGATCTCCTGTTGGACAGACTGGAATGGAGGAATACTGTAGGATGCTACTGGGTAATGCTGTCCCCCACTGTGCGCCGCCATTTGCAATTCTACCTTTTATAGTATAGGCCTATCTGCACATGCATCCTGAAGAGAGCTCAGTTCAGTTTTCCAAAACTATAAGGAACTAGTGAAATGTTCCTTAAAAGAAAAATCATACCAAGTAGTTGAACTCTCTTTGAAGCATAAATGTAAAGTAGAGCTGAACATTTGACAAGTGTGTGATTGATAGCAATTATTCTGGAGCCCTAAAGATGCAATAAAACATACGATTCTGAGTCATGCCAAGCATTCTTGCATGTACAATTGGTTTTCAGAACCAACATCCTGCAACACACACACCTGCACAGTAAGGAAGCTTTCAAGAGTGACCACTGATTAAGAGTAAATACACTGCAATACAATGTCAGTGGGTCAGTGATGCTTTCATGGAACCACAGATCTCCAACATTGGGAAAAGGATCCTTTTGCATGCAAACGTGTGGTAGAGGGGGAGGAAAAAGATGAATTGCGATGAGGAAGGTTGTGTAGCAATAGAACCATCTGGCTTGCATATGGTTCTGTGGATATATACCCAGCCAATCTGTATAGGGCTGATGGTTAACAGCATCTGTCGGAAGAACAATGGATGATACTTAGTAGTCTTTTAAAAAGAATGCGAATGTAATGAGAACTATACACAGCCAGTTGGATTGAATAATTATATCACACAGAAAATACTAATTATGACGGGATAGCCTCCATAAAATATCTTAATGGCATATATAGTATGTAGTATTTAGTATGCAGCTGCTGTAGGATGCTACTGAAAACCATTAGGTAAACAACTCTGTGTGGTACAAGGATTGAAATGTAGAGATAAGAATGTCTGGTTCTCATGGTTCCAGGAGAAGGAGGGGTTTTGAGGGGGAATTCTCCAGATATAAGAGTACACAGTTTCAATTCTCTTTAGCTTCCTGCACTAAAGTCTTTACAATGTATTACACTACGAAAATAAAACATTTAATTTGTTACTATTTGTTGTGTGTGGATTCCTGTCCCTGACAAATTAAGTTTCTGTAACATTCATATATTTTGTAATGCACTCAAAGCAGCAATGTAAAATGTAAATGTACAAGCAGAGGGAGAAGGTGTGTGTACACATGCTCACCGAAGGAAAAGGTTGTTGTTCTCCCAACAACAAAATACGACATCAATATCACTTCAAAAGACGCCCTAACCTAAGGAACCATACATTCCCTACACAATATAACTATTTTGTACTACTACTTCTTAATCAAGACCGGACGCATTGCATGATTACCAAAAACAAGTACACAATGTAGTGAATATTGTATTAGGTTCAGCAAAAAGTGAGAAGAGTGGATTCTTTTTTCCTCTCTCTTAAAATAAGTATGTTTCCAGCTATAATGGCTGCAAAGACCAGATTGAGAAGTATGTGGTAAAATTTCAGAAGCACATCTGGAACTGATTCCTAGTTACTTAACACTTTCTGATGACTATGAACAGCAAAATAAATTAAACAAAAATGATATCTAGGTTTGTTGCCCACTTCTGGTTGAAAATAATGAAAACCTGGCTGGCGAGTCAACATTCAACTGTCTTGGGGCTACCAGGTACTCCCAAAGTCAGCTTCTTAATCTGCTTGAAATTTCTCTTTATATCAACAGTGCATATTTTGCTGCTGCTCCAACAGCTTTCAGGGATACTCAAATTCTTTCAGTATTAATTTAGAAATAATCAAGTTAAGTTTAAATACTTACTGGACATGGTACAGTGCAGAGGATTAGGAAGCATAAACAACTATTGTTAACTCGACACTGGTGCCCAAAGTGGTGAGCATGAGAAACAAATTTACGATCTTCACAACATCCGTGCTGAAGGCTTCATAAAAGCATAAAAGAGCCATATTCCTTTTGAGAGCAATACTGTCCCACTGATTTGCAAAACTGCGCAGAAGTTAAAGTCCAAGATCAACATGGATGTGAATAAACAAAGCTGTAGCTTTCAGCATAAACCATTTTGGTGCCTAATAACAGCGCTTCCAAGTAGGTGTTGCTCTTATGCCTTCATCAATCCAGACGATTAGAAGTTCCCCTCACTTAGCTGTTTACTGACTCAAAACAGACTAGTTCACAAGTGATGATCATGTTTTAGTGCTACAGGTCCCTAAACAAAACTTTGGACTCTTGTGCTCCCCTCAACTCTTTTTTCCTTTTCCATCCTGCACCTAGGATGGTCATTTTCTGCAAATCCTGCACAAGGATTATCATTTCGTCTTGTGGTCCTCTAACTGTCATGTCCTGTTTTAGACATATTCTGGTTAAATAAGCTATCAACTTCATTGTTCCATGGTTTGTTTTCTTTAGAAGCTAACCAGAGCTTGTTTTTAACCATAGTATTTGGTTCTAACAATGATAGATGAGGATTGGTGGAAAGGCTTGCAACAGTGTTTAAAAAACAAAGCAGCGAAAGGTTTGGGGTTGCTTTGGAGTGCTGTTGTCCTAAGAAGACACTGGAGAAAAAGTCTTTGAACAACAATTTTCACATGTGAAAAGCAGTGCAGAAAAAAGAGTTAGAAAACAGAGCTAGGAAAAATTTCAGTTTTCCTTGGTTGTTGTTCAGTGAAGACTTTAGACTGCTTCATTTCCAATTCGAGAAAGGTTTTGTCCTTTCTTGATCTTTGTGTTGTTTTATTTGAATGAAATGCTTTGAGCTGCTGTAGCTGATACATAAAATATGATGCTTACTGACATCACCTGAACCTACCTCCTGGAACTTGATTAAGAGAGCTGTCCCTAGCTCTCAGGTTTTGGCATTGAAATTTATGTGCTCAGCGCCAGTTTCTGGTCAGGATAATGGAAGACGCAACCTAGCCACTGTGGTCCACATCGCGAACCCTAGAGCTTTGTTCTTGACAAGAGGGAATCCTCCTGTCAAATAAAAGGGCTCCCTGTGTATCAGAGTATATTAAAAGAGAGTTAACCCAAGTAACTGGGGAAATTAAAAAACAGTTCAACAGATGTTGGAAAAGACAACTAATGAAGTACAAGAGAATAAGAGAGTAATAATGAAGTTGACACAAAAAACTCAAGATACAGAAACCAGAGCCGCACAGATGGAGATATGAACTCATCAGGAATTTGAAAAACATTTGGATAAGACAGCACTCATGGAACTAAGAGACAAAGAACATTTTCTACAGGTCTGTATGCTACCTGAGGAAAAAGACGAAGATTTGCAAACAAAAATAATTGAAAAATTAGCTAAATTCATGGAAGAGGATGAAGACAAAATAGAAAATAATTTAATTGCTACCTATCATCTGAACTCAGCTTATGCCAGAAGGATGAAAGTACCAAGATATGTGATAATTCAGTTCTCATCTAGAAAAAGGAGAGATCAACTTTTGGAGTTACACCAAAAATCATCATACAGGGTACTCAGCTACTTTTGAAATCACCATACAGGGTACCCGGCTTATACTTTTGAAAGAAGCTCCAGTTCGAATTCTCAGGGAAGGGAAGAGTTATAATCCACTGGTAAATACACTTGGAAGGAAAAATATTTCCTCTATCTGGGATAGACTGAAAAGCATGATTTTCATATATAGAGATAGGCTGAATACCATTGATAAGAAAAATGATTACTGAAAGTATATAAATATGATTTTGAGAAAGATCCAAAGCAAAGAGAGACTAAGGATCCATGAGAATCAAAAGATGTAACCACCAAGGTCACAGCAAGGAGCATCTTCATCAGCAACACCAACAACAGTTGTGTTTTACTACATGTGAAGAAGAGGAAGACTCATCCTTGGTAGGTACAAAGACTAAGTTGGACTTCTCCTTATTTGAAACTTAATATAGATGACAGATTTTTGGCTTTGAATATAAGTGGGAAAAAGATCTTTCGTTATCTAAATAAATTGGACTTCGACTTTTTTTGTTGTCGTTGTTGCAAAAGACTCATATTCGTAGAAGAGACCAAAAACTATTGATTCAGAAAGAGTTAGGTGAAGAATTAATATCCACTGGACAATCCAAGAAAAATGGTATTGTTTTATATGTTAAAACAAAGTTGTTTCCAAAATTGATTTTTGTGGATGATGATGGTAGGTATGTGGGAGTAGAAATTAATATAAATGGGGAAAATCTTAGTGTTTGGGGCTTATGTCCCACTTTTACAGCAGGGAATGTTAATTCAAAAATTGAATGCTATGAAATGTCTTATAATTGTCTTATAGTTGGTGTTTAATGTGAAATTGAAACGGGGTGGTATCTCCAGAAGTGGATAGATCTTCTAAGAAGATTAAAAACTCACAAAATTGATTACCAAAATAATTTTTTGAAATGTTGAGTAATTTAGAAACGGCTGATATATGGAGATTTAAACATCCAACATACCTCTTTTTCTGACAGACATAAACCCCACTAAAGAATAGAGATGATATGCGTTTCTAAAACTTGAATTGATAAGATTTATAAAGTAGAAATACTCCTAAAGACCTTTTCTGATCATAACCCTGTGATGACATGAATTAGAAAGATAAATAAAGAATTCAATTGGAAATTAAATGAATCTTTGATGACCAAAGAAGAAATAGTATCTAGAACAAAGATTGAGATCAGAGAATTTTTTGAAAGAAATTTAAACACAGGAACTAATATTACAACAGTTTGGGAGGCAAGTAAAGTGTATATGAGAAGATATTTTGTTTAGATAAATAAAGAATACAAAAGAAAACAGAGAAAATATATAATTTTAGAAGAAATAAAAACCAAAGATAGAAACAAAGATGAAGGAAAACGAAAATCCAGAAGATGAAGGAATTTTAAATAAATTGAAATTATTGAGAAGACGAAGTTTCTGAAACAGAAAGATTTTGAGTATGCCAATAAGTGAGGAAGACAGTTAGCATATAGACTAAGGCCTTTCCCACAGGACTGCAGTGTCCCAGCATGGGGATGTGAAAGGAGAAGGACTGTGATGACACTTCTACATGATGTTGTCATGGTCCTGTCCTTCTCGCTTTGTCAGCCTGTGTGATTGTGGGGTATATCATTGACAGAGAAACTCCATCAATGACCCCTGATCGTGTGACAGCCAGTCATGTAGAAAGGCTGGAAGTGCGATCATGCACTTCCTTCCCCACTGCAGCATGGGAAGAAGGCCAGCTATAGTGCAGAAGGAAGGAGCATGCCCCTTGAGTTCCCTTTGATTGGCAGCTGGTTACGTTCAAAGAGGAGTGCTGGGGACATGGTCCCATCCCGGCAGAGGCGCTGCTGGGATTGCAACAAGGCGACATGTAAAAGTATTGAACTATGGAAAGGGCCTAAGAAAAGACAGAAAATAATGATTTTGAAATTGAAAAAGAATTTACTAAGGACAAAGGCTTACAAAGGATTTTTAATGAGTATTCTTCAAAGTTATATTCAATAACAGATATAGAAGAGACAAAGACTGAAGAATATCCGAACAGACAATGACTATCTAAACTTACAGAAGAGAGGTTAAAAAACTAAGATGAATCAGAAGATAACACTAGAGGAGATTGGACAAGCTATCCAAATGCTGAAACTTGGGAAGACCCCAGGCCCAGATGGATTTGGAGCTCCCTATTACAAATCTTTGAAGAAGATTTGCTGTTAGCTTTACAAATAGCAATGAATGATGTCTTAGCAATAGGATTAATTCTGGATTCTTGGAAAGAAGATAATATTACTTTGATTCCAAAGGAAGGACAAGACTTAACTATACCTAAGAGTTATAGATCAATTTCATTGCTGAATAATAACTACAAGATTTTTGCCTTGGTCTTAGCTGAGAGAATGAAGAGTATATTAAAGAGATACATAAATGAAGACCAAAGTGGATTTCTACCTGGGAGACAAATGAAAGATAATCCCAGAATCATTGGATATTATATTTTGAGAATCATTATGAAAAGGAAGGTGCGCTAATCTTTTTGGATGCAGAGAAAGCGTATGACAACCTGAATTGGCAATTCCTTTTCAAAGTTATTGAACTAATGAATTTTGGCCCTAATATTTTAACTTGGATTAGATCAGTATATTCAAATCAACCTGCTAAAATAATAAGGAATTGAGATACAACTAAATCATCTGGAATTTTTAAAGGAACAAGGCAAGCATGTCCTCTGTCTACTTGTTTATTTTAGCAGTGGAGGTTTTGAACTGAGCCATCAAGCTGGATGTGGAGATAAAGTAGTTAAAATTGGAAAAGCTGAATTTAAATTAAGAGCCTTTGCTGATAATTTAGTAATTATGTTGGAAAATCCATTGGAATCTACATTGAAGTTGCAAGAAAGAATAGAAGAAGTTGAAATTTTAGCCAGCTTGAACATAAATAAGGAAAAGACCAAAATTCTAACCAAAAACATGAGGACTCAAGAGAAGAATGAACTACAGTTAAAAGCAGGTGGAAAAACTGAAAAAAAAGTGAAATATTTAGGTATTTATGTAACAGGAAATTCAAAACAATTATTTGAAAATAATTATGTGAAGACATAGAATGAGATTAAGAATTTATTAATGAATTTATTATAAAAATTAATTAACTATTAACTATTACTCCATTTATTATTCCTTTTCACTTTTGATTTAACCATGATGATGTTAACGGTTATAAAGATATGATACCAATGTCTACAATCAATTTAATTCAAAATAACAGAACTATGTTAATAATAGTGTACTAATTATTATTTTTTATTAACTTTTTATCAACCAGGTAAATTTATCTTCACATTATAGCAATTAGATTACAAAGACTATTAGCAACAAAGTTAATTTAGATTTTTTAGTAATGACTTAATAGTTAAGTACAAATATTTGCTAACAGCTGTATGCTACAAGGGTGGGAACCAATTTTTGTTATTTGTAGGCTTTTTTGTTTATTGTAGTTTTGTTAGATTCTTGTAGTTTTGTTTAGGTATTTGTTGTTTTCTGATTTGTTTTGTATTGTATTATTATGTGTTTTTAGTTTTAGTTGTAGTTGTAGTAGTTTTGTAGTTATTTTACTTTCATTGCTTGTTTGTTCTTCTTCCTTTTTTCTCTTGTTTAATAAAAATGTTTTTAATATAAAAAAAGATAAATGGAATCTATGTGCTTGATGATTCTGACCTGGTGACCTTAGAGAGAATGTTCAGATGCATGGCAGGAACTGTGGGCCCACCATGATGCTTCAACTGTAAGCCTGCTGTGTAAGAGGCAAGTGGTGACCAAAAGTCTCTCGTGACCACGGTGAGCAACCTCTGGCACTTCAGATGTTATTGTGCTCCTGTTAGTATAGCCGATCACCAAAGATGACAGAACCATAGTGAAAATCTGGAGAGTCACAGGCTCCCCATCTCTGCCTGAGAAGAATCCCCCAAGATTACGCTTACTCCAACATAACCTGCTAGGAAACCAGCCACAGTGCCTCTAGTACTTGCAACAAGCTGTGACAAATATTTATTTAATTTATTAAAATATTTCTATCCTGCCCTCTATCTATTGCAAGCCATGCTGAAAGCTTTAAACTCAATTTAAAACAATAAATAATTACAAAAGTTTTAAAATCTTAAAAATATATTAAATAGTTTCTCAATTAAAACAGACAATTTAAAACTGGTTAAAATACAGAAAAGAGCAATTAATGATGAAGTAGCAAGGCTGATATGAAGACAGGAACTCTATGCATCACTGAGACAAAATGCAAATTTGTGTAGAACTCCATTCCAGGCTTCTTAAGAGCTGGAAAGTGAAACAGGGTGAATGCTTGAAACTAAGAAAAAGCAGGCAGAGAAGCTAGCAATGATAATAGTGAAACTGCCTGCCAAGCTCCTTATTTATGGACCTAGCTAACCAGAGGGAATAACTAGAGAAGAACCCTTCTGTTCAGATTTACTCTGATGCCCTATGTCCAGAAACCAGCTGTACAGATGTGATCCTGAGAGCAGAGCCTGGGCCACAGTATAGCTGTGCATGGCAAGTTACACTATTAAGTGATGACTGCACACCAAAGACAATCTCAGTGGCTCCACTCTTCATGAGACATGAAAAGAGAAGATTCAAGTAAGTAAGGACGCAAGTTTTTTTGTTAGTTTTGGTAATTGCAGCCCATGTCCTGTATCAATAGTATGTCAAATAATGTCTCATTGCATAAATATAAAAGTCTGTATTTTCAAAGATAGCAGTGACAAAAGCTTAACAGAACAGGGTTAAGTAAAATACATTTCAGGATGAAGGAAAACATATAACTTAATAAACCCAGATTACAAACACTTCATTGTTATGAGATGACTTACTTATATAAGAGGTGCGAAGTTGTTTCACAGACTCTGAATATAAGCTAGCAAGGCCACACATGCAAGAAGCCACAGCCAGCATGCCTCAATGAAGCAATGAGAAAGGAAACACAAAGACACCAACAAAGTATGTTTGGAGACAGGAAAATATGCTGCAAAACTTGTAGTTTTGGAAAGGTTCCTACATATTTTTGTGAGAATAAAACTTTCTAGGAAGCAAGTAAAATAGTTCTTTTTTTAAAAAGTTTGCAGTTCTGTGTACTCTTGCTGGAAAATCACAGAGCACTCTTTGGATTTCATCTGAACAAACATGCATAACATTGCTTTGTCTGTCTTTTAAATTCAAGCCTCACTAAAGTTTATACAATGACACAGTTCCCATTGAACTCTGGCCTGGTATGAATAGGCAATGATTTGGTACAACCTTCACAGTCACTCCTGCCTGCAGTAGGTGCAGGTAAACAACCAACCAACAGAACTTTGCACTGCAATTAGGCACAGGTCACTTCCCATCTATTTGTTCTTTCCCAATAAACTGGAGAAAGAAACCAAGGACACACCCACAGAATCCTAACTTAACACATTTGTGCAAATAATACCCAAAATATAAATTTTAGACATGAAGGAACCTTTCCAATGATACTAGTCACAAGAAATGAATGACAAAACAAATCATATCCGCTAGCAAAATATTTGTTACATTTAATTCAGAGAATTGTGAATATTACAACACATTTCACTGGTAGTAATCTTTCAAAATGAAGGACACAATTAATTGCTGTTAGTATAAGACAACCTAGAAATAGTGGAAGAACAGGAACAGCTAAGAAAAGGAGAGTAACTTCATTGCTTTCTCTTCGATAACTATAAATAGGCCATGTTGTTGTTGTGTGCCTTAAAGTTGTTTCCAACTCATGGCGATCCTAAGGAGAACCCATCATGGGGTTTTCTGGGGGCTGAGAGTGTGTGACATGCCCAAAGCCATCCAGTGAGGTTCCCTGGCCAAGCAGGAAACTGAACCCAGATCTCCAGGGTTGTAGTCCAATGCTCAAACCACAACACCACAAAAATTCTCGATCCAGTAGCCTTTACCACAGAAAAATATGGGTAACATTTCAGATACTGCAATTTAAATAAATCATTATTTTGCAGCACTACATGTAGCTATCATAGGTGTTAGCTGTATTTGTGTGTATGCAGAGACAGGAAAAATGGTAGACGAAAGTTAACACAATTAATTAGTTATTGATATCTAAAAAAAGAATTTAGTATAATACATTTACTTTGAAAGGGGATTTTTTTTAACAATTAAGCTACATTACATTATTACACTAAGCCCTGAACTCTATTTATTGTTACAAGGAGAATAAAATGACTCAATAAATCAGATTTATATACATGATGAATCACCATTTAACAGCTGATCCAATAGCTCTAGGTGAATATACAAAACCGGATTCAGGTTTATAAATCTCACCAGAATGAGGTGGAAAAACCCATGTATAATTCTACTCCTCCCCCCGTTTCTGTTTTGAGTTCAGGAGAGAAAGAAATAGTGCATTAATTTCTGAACATCTCATTCCTTATCTATTTCATCAAAAGTCCTTCCCTTGCCTGCCCTTTTTCCATCCCTTAAATCTCATTTCTTAACCTCCCCCTTTCTTTAGCTTACTGATTCTCACATGGATCCTAGTAAATGTTCCAGAGTTAAATCCTTCAGAATTCAGTTTCTTAGTACATAGAAGAACTTTTATACAATTTCTATTGTAGAATATGAAGATCATATAGACACCAAGGATACCACCCCCTTCCAACCTTTCTTTGATACCTGTTGATGTTGTTGTCGTTAACTGCCATCAAGTTGGCTTTGACCTATGGAGATCCTATGGATGAGAGACATCCAAGTCACCCTATCATCAACCGCCTTGCTCAGGTCTTGCAAATTCAGGGAAGTGTCTTCCTTGATTGAGTCTATCTATCTGTAATGCAGTCTTCCTCTTTTCCTATCGCCTTCTACCTTGCCAAGCATTATTGTCTTCTTATGATATGGCCAAAGTATGGCAGCCTCAATTTAGACATCTTGGCTTCTAGGCAGAGTTCAGGCTTGATTTGCTCCAGGATCCATTCATTTTTCTTTTTAGCAGTTCACATTATTCATAGAACTCTTCTCCAGCATCACATTTCAAAGGAGTTTTCTTTCTATCAGCTTCAGAATACAATGGTATGGAACATCCTAACTTTAGTATTTAATAAGCTATCCTGACATTTGAGGATCTTGTCTAGTTCCTTTATAGATGCCCTTCCAAGTCCCAATTTTCTTCTGATGCAGTCTCCATTCTGATGACTGACCCAAGGTATGGAAAATCCTGAACTATATCAATGTCTTCATCTTCTGTGGTTATTATTTTTTGTTTTCTTAAAGTTCAGCTATAAACTTTGCACTTTCCGCCTTGACTTTCTTTAGCAACCGTTCCAAGTCTGTGTATCTTAAAGTGCTGATGTTCCTTCCTCCAATTTTCATGCCTCCTTCCTCTGAGTCTAATCCTGCTTTATATATATGTTCAGCATATAATTAAACAGACAGAGTGATAAAACACAGCCTTGCCTGACTCCCTTGCCAACTGGAAACTATTCCATTTCTCTGTATTCTGTCATAATAGTAATCTCTTGTCTTGCATACAGGTTAGGCATCAGAACAATCCAATATTGTGCACACCCCTTTCTTTAAGAGCAATTCATAGCTTCTCATGATCTACAAAATCAAAGGCTTTGCTATAATCTATGAAGCACAGACCGATTTTTTTTTTAATTTTTGGTGTACTTCATTATCCAAAATATGTTTGCAATATGATCGCTACTGCCTCTTCCTTTCCCTTGCTACCTACTAGCCAGAAAATGTTTAACCTTGGGATAAATTTTCATATTCTAAAAATGGACTAAACTAAATGAAGGCCTTTACAGCTGTTCGCATTCATTAAAATGTCTAAAATTAAATTAAATTAAATTAAAATGAAATTAAAAATTAATAACACATTCATGTATGATTTCTCAACTCTTTTTAATCCCCATCAGAACAGAATGGGAAATTATTATTACAAATTATTAACATTAATAATATATATTATTATTGCACTGAAATCCTCTTTGTAATCATTTTGTGGGAGAAAGCTACTTTTCAAGGGAAAAATAATTATTTTCTAAATTTGCTCAGTTGTGTCTGTGTGTCAATACAGCAAACTAATTAAATAGAATACACTGAAGTAAACATATCCAGAAAAGCGGGGAGAGTCAAGCATGTTGAGCTTTGTGTGTGCCCCTTCATGTCAACTGTCTTACTTAATGGTGACCCCATGAATTTCATTGGCTTTTCTTAGACAAGGGATACTCAGAGGTGGGTTTGCCAGTTTCTCCCTCTGAAATACAGCCGGCAACACCTGGTATTCTTTGGCAGTCTCCCATCCAATCACTGCTTAGCTCCCAAGATCTGACAGGGTCTGCTTAGCTTCCATGATCAAACCTCATCTGGTGCCTTGATGATATTTAGCCAGATATGTTGGGCGGTACAGTGAAACAATTAGTTCAGATGTTATTGTATGGTGAATCATGAAGGAGAATATTAAGCTGGAAGGTGGGGGACTACAGCAGTCTTCCCCAGTCTATATTCTTCAGATGTTTTATAACGGGATAGGAATTGTATAGCTTTACAGAGGTTGCTTGACCGCAACTACCAGCAGCACTAGCCCTCTTAGACAATGGTGAGGAATGTTGCGAATTACATATGAATGTCATCCGGAGAGTACATGGCTTCCACCTCTTTTACGTCTTCAATATTCTTGAATACTGATCACGTTGGATTGCACTGATATGAACTGCCCAAATCATGTGAGTACTAGATGGGGGTGAGCAACGTGCCACCTCTCTATCCAGTGATTAGTAGGAGATTGTGACAAACTCCAAAGATGCTTAGAAATGATAGTCTGTAAATCTATAGGTCTAAATCCAATTGTTAGTGCAAACCAGAAGAGGCCCATTGAATCCGTGAGGCTTGTTAAATCAATGCTTATGTCTCATTAATGCAGCAGATTTGCTTTGTTGGTATTAACAATTGGTTTTAGTGCAGAGGTTTGGTTTACTTGTTATCTTCAAGTAATACATGTCTCATACATTTACCATCAGGTACGTAGAAGAGCAGAACACATTTTTTTTAATGAATATTAATTGCTTTGTCTTACCTCCAGATGGTTGTCTACTTTTACGTGGAGATCGGGGTTCTCTCCTATAAGGATCATTAGAACCATACAACTCAACGGTGCCAAGATTTAAGAGTGTAGTCTTTTGGAGATAATCAACCATTGCGATACCATTACAATTGCCAAAAACTACTCTGAAAGAGAATTCGTTGGGAAAAATATGACTCCAGTGAATGACTGCTAATCAATCATGTTCTTAACATGATTAACTTATTTTATTGAGATCTGCATGATTTTTTTGAGTTGATTGTTATTAAAAATCTGAAACTTATGTTTAAGTAACATTCTGAAATAAAGGCTTATATTGTCAATGTATTTTAAAATGCTTTTTTTAATTGATTGTGGAGAAAAAAATTCAATTCGACTTACAAAATATCCAGAGACACCAGATAATGCAAAAATGCTGAATGAGAAGTTAGTTACTTACCATGAATGTTCATTCTGGGATGGCAGGAGGAGCAATCCACTTTACTTCTGGATTTCACTCTGTGTGCCAATGTGCCAATGTTCTTTTTTTTCAACTCCATAACAGTTCCCTCCCTTCCCAGTCAGTTTCTTTTCTCCAGCTCTGTCCTGCCTGACTAATCATTCTATCCAACTTTTGCAGATGTGTCTGCATTGCTTCTCCTTCCATCCCTGAATGAAAATTCACAGTAAGTAGCCAACTTCTCATTCTCAGGATGGCACAGAGAAGCAATCCACTTTACTTCTGGAATTTACCCAAGCCTTTCCTCTGGGTAGGAAAACATGGATTCAGTACACCACTGCCTGTAGCACAGTTCTGTCAAAAGTTCCTACACTGCCTTGTACCTGTCAAATTTGACTGTCTCATAAAAGTGGTTGCTTCTTTCCAATCGGCCACATCGCAAACATCCGTTAAAGATGTTGACATTGAGTATGCCCTACTAGTGGCCACTGACCTCGCTGAATGCAGCCAAACATTAAATGACTTTGGCTGTTTTGCAAATTTGTAGTATAGAAAAATGCAAGTCTTAGAATCACAGAATCATAGAATCATAGAAATGTAGAGCTGGAAGAGACCACACGGGCCATCCAGTCCAACCCCCTGCCATGCAGGAACACTCTCAAAGCACTCCCGACAGATGGCCATCCAGCCTCTGCTTAAAAACCTCCAAAGAAGGAGACTCCACCACACTCCGAGGCAGCATATTCCACTGCCGGACAGCCCTGACTGTCAGGAAGTTCCTCCTGAGGTTCAGGTGGAATCTCCTTTCCTGCAGCTTGAATCCATTGCTCCTTGTCCTGGTCTCTGGAGCAGCAGAAAACAAGCCCTCTCCTTCCTCTACATGGCATCCCTTCAAATATTTAAATATGGCTATCATGTCCCCTCTTAACCTTCTCTTCTGCAGACTGAACATACCCAGCTCTCTAAGTCTATCCTCATAGGGCTTGGCTTCCAGGCCCTTCACCATTTTGGTCGCCCTCCTCTGGACCTGCTCCAGCTTGACAATGTCTTTCTTGAATTGGGGTGCCCAGAACCGGACACAGTATTCAAGATGAGGTCTAACCAAAGCAGAGTAGAGTGGTACCAGTACCTCCCTCGATCTAGACACCATACTCCTATTGATGCAGCCGAGAATTGCATTGGCTTTCTTGGCTGACGCATCACATTGCTGACTCATGTTCAGCTTGTGGTCTATTAAGACTCCTAGATCCCTTTCACACGTACTGCCATCCAGCCACGAGTCCCCCATCTTAATCCATCTTGCTATCACTTTTAGAGGCTTTTTGCCCCAAAGTCCTAGGATGATAAGAAACAAATAATGCCTCTGCATGCCTTAACTGTGTTGTTCTTACAACATTTCAGTTCTCTGTGGATGTCCAACGTGTGCCACCTATGTTTCAAAGGATACCTAAGCCTTGGACAAAATGTTGGTAGATGAATAACCTCAACTGATTCCCCTCTTTGACCCTCTTTAGGCATCAAACTTGATGCCATGGCTTCACTAGGTGCCTGCTCTGTATCTTTCACCTGTGTCTGTAAACCCTCTTGAACTACCAACTGAGTCTTCTAAGGGATATCCATAAACATATGCTGAAAACTGAGGCACCAGGTTAGCTGCACTGAAAAAGTTAAAAGGAGCCTATTCCTACAGCCACTGCAGATGTGTGTCATTGCTATGCACAACCGCAGGCACTGTTGATTGCTTAGATGAAGTAGATGTCATTTGGTTGCTTAGTGACTAAGACTGTTCCCCTACTGATGCTGCATGTTGGTGAGAATCTCTTGGTGTTTTCTGGTTGCTATGCAGCCCCACACCACTGCCTCCAGGCTTTGAACTCTCGATTTCAAGATGGTGGTCCAAAGTGACCTCCAAAGATTCCATCGCTATTGTGGTTTCTTTACGACCTATCTAAGCAAGTTGCTACTTGTTTTGAAGATTTTCCTGCTCTCTTATTCTTCTTTTTTTGATACTTTTACTTGCTCTGTCTCCTTTTTTTTTATTGTCTCTGATCTTTCCCCATTTGATGCTCCTTTGCTTTTAACTCTTCTGCCTCACTCTTTTGAGTTGAAAAGGTTGAAAAACTCTTTTTAAATCTATTTTTGATGCTTATTTGCCTTTGTCAACAGAGACATATTGTACAGCAGCCATCTGGACGGTTGCAACAGAATTTCTCTCACATTATCCAATCTTCTTTTCCACATACAGTGAAGGCAACACTATTTCTTTCCCTCCTTTCTTTTTACAGTTGCTTGTTTAAATGACTCTATTCTCTTCATTTTCTCTCTTCTCTCACTTTTGTTTCCACTCCTTAACTCTAAGTAAGTTTAATTTTACTGATGGGGAAGGGACAGAAGATTAAAAAACTGACTGGGAAAGGAGGGAGGTGTTATGGAAGCAACAGAAAAGAACACTGGGTCCTTCACTTTCGGGGGCGCACAAGGTGAAACCAAGAAGCAAAGTGGATTGCTCCTCTGTGCGATCATGAGAATGCCACTCCACACCCAGCAACATAGTATGTAAAGTTCTAGATCTGTGTTCGGATTAAATTATACAAATTTCTTTTTCTACAGAAGAAAAATGAGATTCAGCTCACACCATTTAGATTAATTAATTTAATTAGAAAAATTTATAAATCAATTGCTTTCCATTTAAATGAAAACAGAAACCTAACTAATATACATTTAAAGTGATGTGATATGAAAGGTTTTCTGCTTAAAGTTTCCCAAAATGGGAAAACTTTGTATATATTTACAATGTAAGTCAAACTGAGAAAACAGAACTGATTCAATACTAGTCAAAGTTAATGCAAAAACTGGTATCGTAATGAGCTTTCTGTACCTTTCTTCCCCCTTTAAAATCTAAGCAACATAAAGAAGCTGTATGAATTAAGTTGTCATTTCCAAGTTAAGTTTAAACTTCCTTAAATATTTAAACTACAGATAATACATGCTATCAATTTTTGTTTCTGAAAAGATATTTTAGTTGAAAATATAGAGATGTCTATATAACCTATAAAACTAAGATGGGCTACTCTGCTTTTGTTTACTAAATTGAATTCAAATACATATGCTAAATCAGACTTTGATCAATTAAGGCAAATGGGAAAAGTTTCAATTTTCAATTCCAAATTTCCCAGAAACCTTGTCACCATACCTTTACTTTTTGCCATTACAATTATATTTCATGATAATAAATGATAATTAATTCCACACAGTCCTTCACTGTATCTTTTTCTCAAGATATTTCTTCCATCATGGGAATAAAACATTTTCAGAACACTTAAAAATTAATACACTGTACTAATGTGCTAAGCTTATTTCAAAGAGCCATTTAGTTTAATAATAATAACAAATTTTATTTGTTACTCGCCTCTTCCCAAGGCTCAAGGCAGGGTACAGCATAGGTACAATTAAAAACAAATTATGGCTAAAATACACTAAAAATGCAAAAACATTTAAAATACAAATATATCACAATTAAATATATCATAATTAAAAGTACAGTTAAAAGTACAGGTACAATTAAAAGTACAATAAAAAGTACCATTAAAAGTACAATTAAAAATAGGCTAGGTACGTCTGCCAGGAGAGATAGATCTTTAGCACTTCTTTGAATTCAGAGAGCACATTTTGCTGTCGAATCTCTTCTGGCAGGTCATTCCACAGTCTAGGGGCCGCTGATGACAGGGTTCTCTGGGTGACCGCTGCCAGTCTAGTCCTAGCTGGCTTAAGTAAATGGCTCCCAGAGGATCTGAGTGTATGGGATAGATTGTATGGGAGGAGGTGATCACACAGGTAACTTTGACCCAAACCATGTACTTTGTACTTTAAAACTGGAGACTGGGCAGTTCCATTGCCTTACAGGTTCTGTCTGAGGTGGAATACAAAAAGTAAGGCTACCCACAGCACTGCTGTGCTATTTGCTGAATCTTTCTTTTGGAGTTATATTTTCTATTACAGTGGCCCCTCGACTTTTGTAATGGTTTGAGGTGCACAACCCTCATGAAAGTCAAAAACTGCAAATAACTCCTGCCCCCGTGAGTGATTCTCTTCCCTCCACCTGCTTTCTTTTTGGTGGAAAGGTAGGAAAGTGCAAGAGGAAAAACCTTCCCCCCTTCAGTCTCCTACCTGTCATCCCTACGCCCTGCCTTCTTTTTGCATGCCTGTGAGGGACAGGTAGGAGAGAAAGTCTTTCCCCCTGTACTCTCCTGCCCATCACCTGCCCATCCTGCGTTCTTTCTGTGTGCCTGCACGGGCAATGGGCACAAGACTGGAGGAAGGGAAGATCTTTCCCCCTGCACTGTTCTGCCATCTTTCTGCACACTTGCATGGCAACAGGCTGAAGAGTTAAGGGGGAAAGTCTTGCATGCCCACAAACCTTTTCCCCACTTGCTTGCCTTTTGCCAACATAGTGCACCTGGGGAAAAGGTCAGGGAATGGGAAGGAGAGAATGGGAGAAGGCAAGCAGGCACCTCACAAATAATTAAATTTGTGAAGGTCAAACTAACAAATGTGGCAGGAGGACTGTACTACTACCTAGAAACTAACACATATAAGTTAAAACAAGCTTCTGAACAAAATAGCATATAGTATAAACTGTATAAATACAGTTATGAATACATTTTCAGTAGGTATCTGTTTTACTGCAAGCATGCAGATACATGCCATAGTGAGTCAAGAGTCCAACAGCTTATCAAGACTGTCATATTGCTCCTGCAACAGGACAAAACTAAAGTTAAAATAAACACATAAAGTATACTTACAAGCCATAGGCAGAGTTGATTGCAAGGCTTGTTATTTGCTGAGGAGGTTCCCCACTCACCCATACCAGCTGAATAACCAGTTCAACTTGGTAGCCTGGAGATTGTTTGAGGGGCAAGTTTTTAACTCTGTAACACAAATGAAAGGAAATATATTCATCCTTGTGAAAGTTTGCCAAGATGGTAAAAACCTTGTTAAAGCTTTAGCAAAAAGGGATATTTTTTGGTCAACTGTGTTAGTTATTACAAGTGAGTAAAAGCTTCCAAATGTTTATTCTGGAAGATATTTGGACCAAATCTTCATATTCACATATTGACAAAAAGTAAGCATATGCATACAGAATGCAAACTCGTCCTTCTGCCCTTTTGGGTGCAACTGCTTTACAGTTTTACATTTAACAAGCTTTTCAACCATGGCTGGTGGGCAGACTTGGGTTTGCATGAACCACAGTTCATTGAATTCTAAGGAAATATCAAACAATCTCTTGCTGAGATTACAAATATAAATTAAAAACTGAGCAGTGAGCAAAGGTGAGAGAATAACAGGTCTCCCAGATTTGTGCCTGCTCTTAAAATTCAATATTAAAGGACAGGATTAACTAATGTAAATGTTAAACTGGAAAACTTACTATAGATTAAAGAGACATTATAGGGAATTTCTACCATTTAATTCTTTCAAAACAGTTATTAGATACTATACAGATTGAGTATCCCTTATCTAAAATGCTTGATATCCGAGATGTTTTGGATTTTCTCAGATTTTGGAATATTTGCATATACATAATGAGATTATATACTATTCTTTCAATGCAGGGTCTGGTCTTTCTTTAGCTCTTCCCCTCATGCCTTCTTTCTATAGGGAACATAAGGAAATTATGGAGGCTCACTTGGAACGATGTATGCATGTGCACACTGCTTGCAAAGTCTCTTAATCAGCTTGGAGTCTTTTTTCATTCTCAGCTTGCTAGGGACTGGCATGTGCACACTGCTTGCAAAGCAAGCTGAAAGGGAAAAATGGCACTGAAAATGGAAAGAAGGGAGCAACGGATGAAACAGTTTAGAACTTTGGTAGGAACCTTGATCAGTTAGCACAAGGGAATAACCAAGAGACTGTGTATTACTCTTTCAGCCTTCCTGAGAATTTGGAAGCAGTGTTTGCAGTCCAAAGCAAGCTGAGACGGAAAAAAAAAAAGGCGCCAAGCTGATTGAGAGACTTTGCAAGCAGAGCACACATGTGGCCCCAGGCAAGCCTCTGTAATTCTATCATGTTCCCTGCAGGAAGAAGACTGGGTCTGCTTTTCAAAAGTTTCAGATTTTGGAATATTTCAGATTTTCAGGTAAGAGATACTCAACCTGTATTGATTTCAAGTGAGGTAGCTGTGCGAAGTCTGTTGCAGCAAAATCAACAGAGTCTTGTGGTACTTTAATGATTAAAATGCTTTCTTTGGTATCAGCTTTATAATCTGCAGCCCATTTCTTCAGATACATTTTTAAAAAATTACATCCACTGTTAAGAATAAATCACACATCAAAAACTCTTCTTTCTCTTTCATTTGATTCTGCAATACTTATTTAGTAATTCTTTTCATATTTCTCTCAAACATATGACCTGACTATGCGTAGTGATAGCTTCTTTGCAGGGAGGGGTAATCAAAAGTTGAATTAACTTTGTTTTGGACCTATCTCTGAATTTTTCAGATTTGAAAGTATTCTGCATTATTTGCTCATATTTTGGAAATTAACTACTGGCAATGGAAATGGATTCTGAGTGCCCCTTCACATGTTAACAGGTTCTGTGATCCTCAGGTCACTGAATAAGCAGAAATGGGCATTTGTCTATACAATGCTGCAATGTCTATCCAATGTCTTTTATACTGCATCACTGGAAAAACAAAATCCCTATCTTTTTTACTCAATGGCCTGAGGACCTCAAAATCCTTTCCACATTTATCTGGTATAACAGGCAACAACTATGCTTGGATGATTATTTGGCTATTTCGTTGTCTTTTCTAGAAGTTTATACATATATGATTTTTTACTTTTCTATTTTCAGTTTTGTTCTATTTTGTTATTATACAAATAAACAAACAAAAAACCCCTAACTTTATTGCAAAGAATAAACAGGCAATAAAAAAGGTATTTGGTATAAATCACTTTCTGAAAGATTGAAAAGTGATCCACTGCTTTAGAAGAAAATCTGAAGTTATACAGGAAAGTGTGCTTTGAAGTAAACAAAAATCTGAAAGTTTCCATTTGGCTCTATAAATTTATCTTTGACTATCTATTAAAAAGGAATAATTTTAGGTTAATGAAAACGTTTTGTTTAAAGATGCCAAGATTCTCAAGTTGTGATGAATTTACACTTGTTAAAGCCAAATATCTGTTCAAGCTCAGAGTTGCAATAAATGGGAAATTCACAAGTGCAGCTATCAAAGTATATAATTTTATATGCTCCTGTACGATATATATTGTACAGCAATGCAAGCCCAATACAGATGTTTTCCATTAGTGCACAATTATAATACTATAATAATATAATACTGGGGGAAGCATGAGTGACCATATCCAAAAGGAGTTCCTACTAAAGTTACAGCTTTTTATAGCTTATAAGCTGGTAAAATACCCTATGAAAGCAAGGTACAACACTGAGATACAACCTACTTTCACACTTACTTTAAACATGGAACATTATCACGAAGCCCATCAGAGGAGCTACTGCTAGTGGATGGATGAGACTGGGGAGCAATAGACTGAGGATTGGAACCTGTGCCTGGAGTAGGTAGTGGTGGCAATTGCTCAGGATCTGGAGATTCGATATAATTTATTTCATATAATAGCCGTACCTCAAGCATCTGTAAATCACAGTGGAGACAAGCCACCTTAGAGTTATTGACAATTGCAATATGCTACTTTCATTCAAATGATCACTTCAAAATGAAAAACAACAGCCAGAATCATACTGCAACATACCACTTACACAATGGTCCATTATGTAAATAATATTTCTTTTTCATTGCAAGTGAAACTAGCAATAGATCTACTAAAAACAAATGCCACTTACTGGAATAACTTCTGTTGTTATTTCTTGTTTGCTGAATCTGTAAACAATCACATGCGCAGAAACTCCTGCAATGCACAGCATCCTGCTTTCTGCACACCATGAGATGATCTGAATGGCATATGGGTCTTCATCTACTATATCTGTGCTAGGCCTATCATCTTTATTTCGAGACTTTTCAAAGACTTTAGCTGTTTTCAATTTGTATAGCACTTGCAATGTTACTAGGAATAAACAAACAAAGTTAGTTACATGTAGAAATCCATACTGGTTTTGTATATTTCTCTTTTTATAAACTTCTTTTTTTAAAGAAAGGAGTTCTGAATCAAAGTTTGTTGTACATAACATTTATCTTTCCCTGCATATTGTCTGGCATACAAAGAGTCCAGTATATAAATTTCTCTAGGTGTCTGTGTCACTGATATTTCCCACTGCAATAGTCCCCATGCTGGACAGGGAGCATTTAAGGGATTGTGTGGGAAGAGGAGGCCAGGAAAATAATAGTGAATATTTAAAAACAGCATGGAATCCTTGGCATTATAGAGTTGCACAGACCACAAAGAACAATCAAAAACAGACTATCAACACCTAACAAGGTTTCAAGCACTTCCAGGATTTCAAATTTGAGTAAAAGGATTTTGGAAATGTCATATGGGTTGCTGATGACACTAAGCTTCTGTGACTACCACAACTAGCACCCAGATATTAGAATATTTAACCTCATTGCCACCATCAGTTTGTTTACTGCCTGTCTTACACATCTGCATTTGACTCAAATTCAGTTAAGATTAGTAGCATTTAAATCTTATTCAAAGCAATCAGACAATTTAACCACAACTAATTTAAAGCCATTCAGTTCAATGAGAGTTAAATATAACTGTCCATGGCCTTAACAATCAAGTAAGTAAGACAGAAAGGAGACACAGATCCCTAGAACTGTTACATTCCTAATACATCACTTTTATAGGAGTGTATTTTCTATAAAAGTTTTGCTGAAACACTCACTTGCAGAGGCATCCCAGAACTTGATTGATCCATCTGCATGCCTATTAAAATAGAGAATGATTTTTTAAAAAATAGTCTTAGAGAATGCACGCCAAAGATAATGAGATTTAGCTAATTACATTGCATTGTTACAACAAAACCACATGGCTCTAAGCATTAAGGCTTTATGAGCAAAATATCCATTATTTTCATGTGAGTGAGGAAGAAAGGCTTGTTCATTGTATTATGTTCTGTGAAGGTATGACACAGAGATATTTTGTGCTTCAGATAGTAAGTACGTACAAAATTTCATATTTCTTAATAGTGGTTCACTGCAGCAACTTACATGGAAGAGCTAAAGAGTTTCATTTGAGGACTGCATTACAGCTGAGACTAAGCTGCTATCTTGCAAAGTGACTTTACAATCTAGTAATAGAAATTTTTACTCCTTGTACAGTGCATGGTGAACTGCTGATTGTTTGTTTTGCTTTACTGAATTCAGTAGGTGCCAGTACAAAAAATGCTACCCTAAACATTTTTACAAGAGGGTAGGGTCTTCTGAATTCAGACTTTCTTCTTACTTTTTTCTGAGTAAACATACACAGACCAGACAGCAAGTCAACTCAATGTACACTGCTCTCAAATTTTCAGACACAATATAGTCACCAGGAATTTATATAGAAACCATGTGTGAAATCATAACAAAAGCTTTTGGCATGTGGTGCTGTTCTGTTTTGATTCCAGTAGTTGGAGTTATAATACAGGGAAAAAAAACACCCTACCCCATAACGTAACACAGAAACTTAGACCTAACTGAAATCTATTCATTACTACAGCAGTTAAATGTAATAATCAAGTAGTCACTATCCAAGTGAACAAGACAAAAAGGAGATATACACTCTTAGTAATGCCATATTTAACATATGTCATTGTTATAGGAACATCCCTCAGTACTCCACAACATCAAAAACCTGCTACAGAGAGATTTCTAGAGGTCAGAACAGAACTTTAGAAGGGAGAGCTGCAATGAAACATTTTAAGATTACAGATTAAATCCTATTGCCTTCTGAGCAGAGCCTGTAGGCAACAGGATACAAATAATGTCATATTATCAATGTTAAGCAGTTACCCTCGCCAAAAGAGGGCATAGCAAAGTTATACTTCAAAAGGAAGACAAGCAGTAGGAATTGCGACATCATCGAGGGTGAGAATAAAACATTTTATTAAAAAGGCTGTTAACATGTAATGTCAGGTTCAGTGGAATTTTTCAAATGTTACGGTGTCTTATTAGCCCTAAAGCATTTTATTATATAGGAAAGGAAAGAAAAACTTGTCTAGCAAAAAGTATAATAAGTGGCTAAGGCAGCGGTTCCCAACCAGAGGTAAATGTACACCCAGAGATACACACTAGGACATTTAGGGATAAGCAAAACAAAACAAACAAACAAACAGAATAAAGGCAGAAAAAGGCCCCAATTCTCCTCTCCCTAATGGGGGCAGGAGGAGACACTGTGAATCCAGCCCACTTTGGGGGTGGGACTTGAGCAAGGCTAGTGTCTGGCCAGTGGGAGAAAGTTTTGGGGTGGGTGATGATGGTGGTTATCTCTGGAGAAATAAGGTCACCGGAAGGAGGAGACAAGGCTCAGGGTTTGGGTCATGTCTGGTTATTGCCATCTTTGGACAACTGTGTTTTCTTTAAGTGTAGCATAGCTGGTTGACAACATCTCTTCCTCCCAGTCCAACTTCCCTGAGAGGAAGCAGAGGGAAGGGTTGAAAAGAGGGGTTTGTGGTAGAAGTGTTAACTACAGGTGTTTGCATCTTTCATCCTTCATTGGCCTCATTCTATGCTCTTATCCAGGGCAGGGAAGAGGGGAAGCATATCCAATCAGCCTCTCTCAAGGGATCTAAGATGGGGCAGTTCAGGCTAGCAAGATCCAGGAGGATCAGTAAATGGGAGCTGCCATGGTGCCCGTATTTTGTGATAGAGGGCATTAAGAAAATGGAGAACTGAATAATGAGCAGAGGAGACCTTGGTCAGTCCTGTAACCAATATTCAATGAGTGAGTTCTTCTGATTCTTCTCTACATCTCTCCCCTTTGTCACCATTTTAAATTTTAAAATAATTTTTCCATTTATGTATTATCAGATATGGAACAGTAGTTGAAAACTGAAACTATAGAAAAGGTGAAACATAATGTGGATAGTGACCAATTATGTTTTTAACACTTTACCACAAAACAGTAATATTAATTAATGTAACATGCAGTAGTTTTTTAATGCAAATGTGATGTATTTTCTTTAATTTGTTGTATTTTTTCAGTGCTGAACGTGTATACATCGTATATGCACCTTATTATTCCATTTTTTAAAATCCCTTTATTGGTCTATTTACAGTTAAAGCATACAAATTTGAAATAACAGCAGCTGTGTTAATTACAACTATGTTGCCAATCTGAGGGGTACAATTATATAAAAAAGATTGGGGAACCACTAGGCTAAGGGGTTGTGGGGAGGCAAAGTACTGGTAACAGGTGAATGAATCTCTTAACAAGTTACTTACAAATTAATTAAAAAAATAACTTTCCAAGCTCTAGTTTCTGAAACAGAATCGTATACACAGATTAAGTATCATTAGAAACCTTTCTTCTCTAGTTTTATAACAGGATAACATTATATTTCTAATAAAGGCTAGTTTTTATATCAGTACGTGGTAAAAACATGTAAAGAATGGATGGATGGACTCAAGACTCTTTTCAGCCCTTTTCCTGTCTCTGATACCCTACTTCCTTTCTTCAAAAATCACCTGAAATTTTATGGGAGATTAAGTAGTGTCCTTTTCTAGTCTCAGAAGAAAATACCCATCTTCTAAATATATTCCTTTTATTCTGAATGTTTGCTGTTTCCAAGCACAATAACTGAGATAACTTGCAGAGTACAATACATGCCACTGTGCATACCTTTCTATTCTCAACCTCATGTCCACCTTATTACTTACCCAGTAATAATGATTTCTGGATAACTCTGTGTAACCAAACCCCAGTTTCCACCATTGATAGGCCACTCCTAATTAAACAGACAAATAGATTACATTGAAATATATGGAACACTGTTGCTTAGAAATTAAGATATTGATTTCCTTTCGGTACCTTTTTACTATAACCTTGACGCTTCTGTCGAGCCCCAACTGAATAAAGTGCTGGAATAAGGTCTACAGGACAGTCAGCAAAATATTCACAGCAGGTGACGGGAGATTCATGTATACTCAAGGGATAAGGATTCTCAAATATAGGATACCTTTAATAATGGAATGAAAACATAACACCAGTTATTTTTTATGTATAAGTTTCAGTGTTACTTTTTCCTTGATGTGATTTTCAACTATTATAGTTGTGTCAATAGAAGAGAGCAAGAATTAGCAAATGAGTGCAAGGGACACAGGCACCAAAGGAAAACTAAGTTGTTCTGTTTATAATCCACTTGGACAAATATCAACACATGAACTTGCTTAAAATTCTAGCATTGCTGGAGTACAGTAATGAAGATTTAGTTGTGAACTCCTTTTGTTATATTGACAACACACACATACACTCTACAAGCATTTAAACAGAAATCATGTGAATTAGTCTATATTGTTTACTGAAAATCCACACTTCAATAAAACACTCAACAGTCAGGAATGTTCAGAAACTACTTTGTGATCTATCACTCCAGTTGCAGGTGTGTGATTAAAATTTACCTAAAATCACGTTAGGACAAAAAAACCAGCAGCTACAACACAAAGAATAGCATCTAAAACCAAGAAGAACAGAGGAGTCAGACTACCTTCATTTCACTATCTAACTGTTAGTTAATTCAGTAATATAAAACATTAAAATATGCAGTTATACAGTTATATAATACACCAACATTATAGAGCCAGGTCACAAGAAGCTGTAATGGTGAAATGTGATAGATCTTATCTAGCTTACTTAAAATGTAATATACAATACTAACCATATGGGCAGATGATCATCATGCAAACAGACTTCTAAACACTTGCTGGAACTTCTTATTCCACTTTTACCATCTGCACTCTAACCTTCACCTGATGTACCTCAACATCTGCTTAAAAAAGGACCACCTATATGCTTTAGAGTAAATCTGGGGTATGCACAAGGGACTATATGGAGGGAAGAAGGGGAATCTCTCCTACCGAGTAATTATGTGACCCCTTCCCCTTAACAAGCAAAAAGTAATGAAGTCACTATAATGACTGTGCTATCCTGGTTGGTAGCCTGCTTTGTAGGCACTGCAGAGAGATATTAGCATTCATGTTCCCACACCCCATCAGGTATATGCAAATAGTATATTAATTGTGTAGACCAGCTGACGATAGAGTTATTGTAGAAATAGATTTCAAAAAAAAAAGAGCAACTTTTGGATCAAGGCAAAAGGTTATTATTGGAATTATACTCCTAAAAGGAAGGAAATTCAGACTACAAATTAACTACATCCTGCTAATTCTGAATATGGGCTCATTGATAGACTCTTCCTGTGTCTCAACCTCCAAACTTAATTACTGTAAACCCTATAGCATAATCCTACACAGTCTCCATATACTCTCCTTCACAAGACATCACTAGTGCTTGAAATGAAACACAGATTCCATCAGTGTCATTATCTATATACAGCAGATTGGCAACATAACCATAGCAAGACCATCTTTATTACTCTGGTCCAACTGATCTGTATGTGAAAGAAAGAAGTTTCATTATGCTTACTGGGTTTAGTCCAAGGTAAGCCAGACATATAGAATTCCTCTTAAAAACACTGTGTAAACTGAAGACAGGATTGTGCCTTTGATGTGCCTATAACCATTGCGTCTATAACCATTCTGTTCTACTGTTTGTTCTACTTGTTTCTAGCTGTAAATTGTGTCCCTTATGATCCTCTTAAAAAGGAGATTCAGAAATCTATTCAGTAAGGCTAGTGAAACTCATGCAAAACATTTTGCTGCCACACTTATAAACAGCTCACACAGGGAAGTAAACGATTTCATTTCTTCTAGTTCTGGACAACTGCAGTTGTTTGGCATCATATTGTATTAGTCCACAGCATCAGACACTGTGTATATATTATCTTTTTGTTGATGTACGCGTTTAAATCATTTCTAACTTATGGCAACCCTAATGTTAACCTGTCACAGGATATTCATGGCAAGATTTGTTTGGTGGAGGGGCTACCTTTGCCTTCCACTGAGACTAAGATAATGTAATTTGCCCAAGGTCACCCAGTGGGTTTCCATGGCCTAGTGGGAATTTGAACTGTGGTCTCCAGAATCCTAGCTCCGACACCCAAAGCAGTACAAAACATTGTCTCTCTCATCTTCTGTTTACCTCCCCCCATCCACAAATAGAAAAAAAGGTTTGGTATTTTTTAGACTCGTCACATAGAATTGAGGGGTGTTTTGTAAATCTTCATGACTCTTTCTTCTTGGCTACACAGAGGTTCTGTGTTTAACAGCTGCAGAACCTGCAGACATAAAATAGGTGTAGCTTTCTCAAGGGCAGGGGCTCTATAACATCTTGCTTGGGCTACCTGAAATCACCCAAATGCACCAATTCTCAGCCTCACGCCTAGATCCTATCTGCAAAATGGGAACAATTACACTGACCTGACTCTGCATGCTTTAAGGATTACTGATCTGAAGAAAAAAATATGCTCAATATGCTAAAACAAAAACACACTGCCAATGGATTTTTTTATTTTGCAAAAAATAACCAATTGTTTCTGAGTGTGTGTAGAAGTCTACCATTTTTTGTGTGACTTTTTAAAAATAAAGTCATTTTAAAAATGTCTACTCAAAGCAGGTAACACTAATGTTATCTACACAGCTGGCATCCAATCTCTTTGGGGTTCAGCCTATTCAGGCTCTTGGCATTTTAAGTGGGTCTGGCAGAAGGGAGCGGGGTGGAAAACTAGTGTAGCCATGAAATGCACAGTGTGATTTCTGATAAGTTAGAGAAAGACGGACAAAGTGGGAGCAGTAACGTAGGGACAGGGAGGCTGTCGGGGTTTGCCCTCCATATGTAGGGGATGACGGTATAGTGAGTGACTTTTGGTAGTATTAATATTAGTCCTTTCTCTAATGGGTGTCTAGCAAGTATGTACCAGGTGCACATTCCATGGTCTCTGGTTCTCAAAACATTCTCTAGCGAAGGAGATAGCAGCTATGTCATCTTGATCTGTGGTGGGGAAAGAATGTAACCCTTATCTCCCCGTGTGAAGCTGTGCTGCTTAATATTACAGACTGTGTGAATTTTTGGGCACTTCTCTCCTTTGACGTTTGTGTTTCACTGCTCTGCTCATTTTCAATAAATCTGTTATGCAATTTTATTGATCTGTGCACGAGTCTGATCCTGACAGAGGCGGTTCACCCTAGGCAGCACTGTTTTTTTGGGTGTCCCGGCCTGTAGCCATGCCCCCGCATGCCATAGCCCCACCCCCACTCCCCCCACTGGAGGGGAGTATGGTAGAGTTCAGGGAAAGGTCAGAAATGAAAGAGTTGTATTCAAGTGAACTAGCCTTGTATTGTTTATGTTTGCAGAGAAGGTTTGGAAATAAAGGAACTCCTGCTAAGAAAGCTGTGAAGTTGGACACAGCCCTAGTAGAGTGGACTCAGTTTTGTTCAGACAGTGGGCATCAGTCCAACAGTTTTCCACATGGGTAGTAGGTACAGTTTGCCTGAGATGACTAGGTCCAGAATAGCAATGGAAGAGTTTAGGATCCTTTCAAAATTCTTTGGTCCTGGCCAGGTAAAAAGCCAAAGCTCTGAGAACATTTAGCATTTAGTCTCTGCATGAAGCACTACTGGTCAGGTGGACTTCTTCTCAATTTGCTTCAAGACTGGGTGTTGATTTCTCCTCCAGTTCAAGAAACTGCTACACAGAGTAATTATTCCACATATGTCTCCCAATGGGAACAAAGGGTTCTGATGACCTACCAGAACACCGAAAGAGGTGGTAAATTGTTGTGGTAAACAGGACATAATCATCATCAATTTCAGAGGCCAGTTCTGATCGATTTGGAAACAGAAAGTGGGACTGAGAAGGAAGGTCCTGAGTCTGAGATAAGACTGGAAACGGAGAGACACTGCTCAGTATCTGCAGCCCAGCGTCCTTTGGTACAGCAGCCATTTGATGACCTAAAGCAAAAGGCCAAGGCAGTTGAGGCAAAGGATTAGTGGATGAAGACTAAGAAGTGTGAGTGTGCTTGTCTTTTTTCTTCTTCTTTCAGCATTCCTTAGACATTGAGGCATGAAGATGCTTTGAGCCCTGTGTTGTTTCTGCAGATTGTGGATCTTTTTGCACTATGTATCCGATTCAAAGAAGCATCCTCAAGTGAAACCAGCCCAACAGCATTGGGTCTGAGGAGGGCTCATGTACTTGAATCTGTTCCATGCATTTGAATAGGACGCCTTTTCAGACAACTTAATTACCTCTTCCAACATGTGTATGCAGCAGCAGGTGTCCAATCCTGAAGGGCTCGCGTAGTCAATGCTTGACAATGTTAACACTTCCCAGTAATGTTGCTCTCACCAAGGCAGAGGAGGCAACAGGACTGTCTGACTTAAGACAACACTAAGGCAAACCTATCATCCGGATTTTCTTTGTAAGATTTATTCAGAGGGAGTTTGCTTTTGCTGTCTTCTGAGGCAGAGCAAATTTGGGTTGCCCAAGTTGATTTACATGACTGAGCTGGCATTCAAACTTTGGTCTCCAGAGTCATAGTCCAATGCTCAAACCACTACACTATGCTTGTACCCTGAAGGATATCTTTAAAAAAAAAAACATAATTTCACTATGTAATTGACACTGCCTGTTGTCCATCTGGGTAAATGACCCAATCAGAGACCTCAAGCCTTCAGAAGATGGAAGAAATGAGAGATGGAACTTCAAACTCAGTGAATAAAAGACATAACAAAAAACTGTCAAATAGGTGAGGACCATGGCATCCACCATTCTTTTCTATAGGGAAAAAAACATGGAAACCTGTCATCAACCATGGCTAGATTACCACTGTATAATTTGTTGTGAGACATCTTTGATTCTCTATTCCAAATCAGGAACCAAAATGTTATCGGAGGCTTTTCTTAATGGTTTCTGCAAAACCCTTTTCAAAACAGAAAAATCAAAAGTTAACATGAATAAGCAAACAGTGTTATTTGCTAATGGTATCTTTAACAGCATGCAGCAACAACAACAACAACAACAACAAAACCCTCAGAGTTAGTTCCATATAATCTCATTATCTTCAGTTCTTACCCATTTTGTGCAAGATCAATAAGTACTAAATCTTTTTCTAGAAGAACGACCACTGCATATGGCTCTTGGAAATCTGAAGAAAAAACACATAATACATCCAAAGAGCATGAGCAGTTACTTTTTGTTTGCTAAATGTTTTTCTAACACTGACTTAAATTTGTGAGGTTTGATACAACATACTGGCATAAAGAAGTTATGCAAAAACTGGATAGACAAGAAAATATTTCAGCATTGTCTGTTATGAAGGAAAAGACTTGGTAGGGAGGGACACCCTATATATCTCAGGTATTCACATTTTTATATCACTTCCACTATATTTAATTTCAACCAATGATACCAGAACAAAGTAAAAACAATAACTGAAAACCAAGTAAGAATCTTTAAAATCAGTTTAACTGAGCAATAAAAAAAAAAGACACAATCAAAAATTAATTTAATGTGCCCAGCAGGAATAAACTCTGGAAAGTGCAACCAAACAAGACAGTTTTCTTCTTTCTGCAGGCTTGCATTAATTAGAACAGCCAACAGGAGAAAACTAAAACATGCCCCAGTTCCCTCTCCACCCACTTTTGATGATGGCATTTTGGCAACTAATTTTTCCTTATGTATATATTTTTACAAAATTCAGAGAAGTGAGGAAAGCAAAGGACAATTTTAGTTTGAAAATCAGGGTTCAGACTTTATATTCAAATACATGCCAAACAAATTTGCTCTGATTTCTACTGTATGTATTAACCACATTAATCAAAATGCCATAACAATATAATAATAATAATAATAATAATAATAATAATAATAATAATAAAAAAAAATAATAATTATTTTTACCCTGTCTCTCCACATGGATCGAGGCGGCGAACATTAAATACATTAATACATTAAAAACATTAAAAAACATACCCAATCCTCCCCACCCACCAATCTACCTAAGACCAGCCCCCTAAACCACACTACACTAGAGTGGGATACAAATATTTTAATAAATAAAATAGACATAAGTATATTACTGGGCATGAAGGAGGACAGTCAGGAAATATCATGAAATCTCAAGGAAGATGAACTAAAACTCACCATGCAACTCAGGGGGATGGCAGCTGAAGACACTTTCAATGTAAAACTAGAACTGGTATCTAGCTAACTTCCAATGTTGAATTAGAAATTATATCTATCCCAGCTATATTAACATATATTAGTATAACAGTTTAACTATGGTCTAGTTACACAAACAACTCTGAATATGTTTATGAGAAAACAATCAGTATAGCCATCTTCAGCAATGGTACTACTAGAGATGTATAAGTAAATAACCTCATATACTTCTTTCTCTGGGAAAATAAGCTGGAATCTTGTTGATTCATTATGTTAGCAGTTGAACTTTACATAGGGTTACACAATGGTGGGAAGGATCTGAGCTACTTATTTTTCCCAGTACCTTATGCCTTTCACGGTCACTACACCTGAGGCCTTTTTTTTCTTCTGCCACTACTGCCTACACTGGCTTAGTTACACAGAAAGCATGTTGCTACTCCTCACACTATGGCTCAGCGGATCTGGAACTAGCCATCCACTTTCACTCTCTCTCTTTTTTCTTCTTTTAACTTCTACCATATACATTCTCTTCAACACTTCCAGTTGAACTCATTGTTCAAACTGGGCAATTTTAAATACCCTCATCTTCCAATTATGGTTAGTAAATACATTTGAAGCAATTTTAGACAAGTAAGTTCATACAATCACGACTTCTGAAGGAACGCTGAAGGCAACATGTAATGGGTACTAGAAATTGTGAGAAAGCATCAGAATCATGTACATTTTTTTCCAGTAATCTACTGTTTGCTTAGAGAATTCCCCAGCATGATTCGCCTTATTTTAACATTACTTGTGACCACCACCAATCTGATGATGATACAGTGGCAGGGGGGAGAGGGGAGAGACCTGCTCCAGAGGCATACTTTTGCACTGAACTGAACAGACCTAGGTTAACCTTAATTCTGGAAATGCAGCAGCAAGTAAAAAAGTTAAGAATTCCCTGAGAACTTACCATTAGGGTATGGGGTTTCACAAAGGGTTAGAAAATCAACTATTGAATAATCCATTTCTAGAACAGCAGTGCTTTTTCCATGCATAACTGTTAAACAGGGTCTTCTTCCTACAGTATCATATGATAAGCCACCCGACAAGATAATAAAAGGTTCACTGGAAAGACAGGTAAGCACATGGTTAAGATTAGGAAAGGTAACATTAAAAGACTTACAATTCTACTGTCATAAAGCTATCTTCAATTAAAAACAGTAAAGAAAAGGAAAAAACCCTGCCTCAATACTTGGTGTGCTAGACCTACTTGGATTATGATTTATAGGAAAACACAAACTTTTACCATGAGCTGTTGTATCACAATTGACCATTCCGCATTGTTCTTATTTGCAGAACAATTAATGGAAACAGCTATTATCAGAAGAAATTTAGTCTTTTAAATCAAATTTTAAGTGGCTAGATAAAGTAATGTCAAAGATTCAGAATATCTCCTCTTATTCAGAACAGAAGCAATTCTAAAAGTAAACATGAAAAACCAGTACACCGAGTTCCAAATAATGTCTCACAGAAGACTTCCACTCCCTCAACAGGACTGCCCTTCCTTTGTTCTCCTCTGGAACATTCACTTATATCCCAAACAAGCTCTAGAAGATTCCTCTATCCTTTGGTGCAAATTTGATACTCATAGGATGATTCAGTGGGTGGGTGGAAACCACTGCAGTGTCTATTCTGGTGGTGGAACCCGGCCTCTGTGTTTGTTCTCTTTTATATTCCATGAAGGATTTATCTAACTAGGAACATCAAAATTCTTCTCAAAATTTAACAAGGCAAAACTCCAACACCATCAAAAAATACTTGATCTCATCTCAACTAAATGAAGGCAAATTGTATAAAATAAAGAATACGGAACTGCCACCCTTTCTGTTTATGTCTTTTCCAGCACTTACCTTTGTCCCTAGTATTTTAACATAATTTAACATAACATAATTGATGGTTTCATTAACGATTGCCATACTGCATTTGTGCAGTATTTTTATTATTTTGTTTCTGTTTTGTGAGCTGTTTTGATAATCTCAACAATGTATCAAATTAAACACCATGATACTGAAATGGTTTACTTATCAACATGGACACGCCTGCTTAAGAACTGAAACTATTTGCTTCCTCTTCCATGATTTTCAAACTGAAGCTTTGTAAAAGATACCATTATACCATTATATCAGCACTTCTGTGAATCCTACTGTCCTTCTATGCAAATACCTGCTCAGGCCCATACCTGCTAAATATCAGCAATGCTGCAATATTAGGTACCCCATACCTATCTCTAGACTCTCATACAGAAACATGTGGCTAATGAACAGAATGGCTCTTATACTGTTCTTTATTTTGTGATCACAAAAGAAACACTCCCTTAGCATATCTCCTGAACCTGCATTAATGAAAGTGACAAAGGACTTGATGATTTGTTAGCTTCTAACCAACTTTCAAGTAACCAAGCACAAAGCATAAAAGCTTCAGAGCTTAAAAGAGCACTAATGCATAGAGTATAAAAGGCTGCTTACTTTATTTGTTCTTTCCATCCCTTCATGGCTCTTAAATTCTGCTCCCCCAAATACCAACACACTTATATTCATGCTAATATACATCCAAAATATTCATTAAAACATTGAAATATTAAGATAAGTCTATTATACGATCCTTATGTGGACAAGAATAGGAACATAGCAATCACAGATAAAGATTTCAATTTATTAATATACCCAGGTTGAGAAATCTGCATGTGAAACATCATAATTTGTGCTTCATGTGCATTGGGTACAGACTTGTGACCAGTGGAGTTCTGCTTGTTCAGAAATAAGAGGGCAGGAGAGCCATTTCTGGTGACTAATACTCCCTGTATAAAGCCCCTGAAAAGCTGCCTTCATGATCGGTGACTATTAGAAATGTCTGAGAAGTGGCACTGTGTGCTGGAAGTAGAACAATGAAATAATGAAAAAAAGCTGTTGTACAGAGACAGGAGCAACAACAACAACACAGGTAGAGCACAAGACTCTGGGGAAAAGACAGAAACTATGAACATAGCCCATCTTCCCTCTTTCAGGGAAGTGTCTTATAAGCAGAACTGTACTCTTGGGAAGTCTGGATCACACTGTCAGTGTTTATTCACTACAAATATCCGCAAAACAGAAATAAACAATTGTTTCCTTGTTCTTACCCAGCTCTGGTAGTTTTGTATTCCACTTTAAGAATAGGTTTACAAGGTTCTGGCTTCTTTCCATCTTTTACCTGCTTCCCTAAAACAAAGTATTTTATTTATATTTAAAAGTAATTTTGAAATATATGAAAAACTTAACAACCCACAGTTAAAGAATATTTCCATATGTTTAAAAGGTTACTATATACTAATGATTGCCAGGTAATATGAAAACTCTCACAGATTTAATGCAAATAAATTAAGTATGTTTTTTTATAAGCCATGAGTACTTGAAAATCTGAAATAACCTTCTACAGTTCTCTGTGTTTCACCAATGGCACTATCTTTATGCAGTGGTGGGACTGACTGATCCTGTAAGGCAACAAACTATGCTGATGGTAGCAGTGCTGCTAGTAAGGCTTCCATGTCAGACAGGCTTTTGCTGAGGACTGAATATGCCAAACACATACTGAGCGGCAGCAGTAGTGGCACCATAGTTAACACTCATTAGTACTGTACTGAAAGAAGTGTGCTAAACCCTTTCTGAATGTCTTTTACCATGAAAACCCTGTGGTGAGACAATCCAAAATGATATGAGATAGTGCCAGAAGATGAAATTCCCAGGTTGGATGGTACTCAAAGAGCTACTGGAGTACAGCAGAGGACAACTATGAGAAGTGCTGTGTCTACTGACGCAACTAGACTCAACCTGACAAAACATTCAGCTGTTGACATGCTTAGAGGTGAAACGAAAGTCTGAAGCTGATAACACATATTGTAGGAACATGGAATGTAAGAAGCTAGATATAGTAAATCAAGAAATGGTAATATAAACATTATAATCCTTGGGGAGAGAGAGCTGAAGTGGACAGGAATGGGACATACTGAGTCAGATAATTATAGTTTTATTCAGGAAATGAAAATGGATGAAGAAATTAACCACATACCAAGAAAAGACTTCTTGTTAATCATGCGCAACTGGAATACAAAAGTAGGAATGCAGAACAGAGCAGAATGAAAGATCGTGGGAAAATTTGGCCTAGGATCAAGAAATGAAGCAGGAGAGCAACTGATTTAATTTTGTGAAGCCAACAGATTGGTTGTTTTACCACATTCTTCAAACAAAGAAATGACTGTATCTTGTTTATCACAAACATTCTTCAAACAACCAAAGAAGTGACTGTATACATGGATGTCACCTGACAACCGATATAGAAATCAAATAGCCTACATAACTGGAAGCAGAAGATGGAGAAGCTCCATTCTCTACAAAAACAAGACCAGGAGCAGATTGTAGAACAGACCTTAGACTGCAACTATCAAATATTAAGAGTAAGGTTAGAGAAAAACACTAAACAAACCATCTTGCAAAAATACAACCTGAAGAACACGCCTGTAGAATTTAAAGATGATTTTGAGTATTAAACTTAATTGGCCAGAAGCCAGAAGAAGCCTGGACTGAAGCCAGGGACACTGTCAGGGAGGAATTCAAAAAGACACTATTTTCTGCCAAACAGAAACAGAAGCCTCAATGGATGACAGATGAAACTCTTCAAGCAGCTAAGGGTAGATGAGAAACAAAAGTGAACAATGACAGAAATGGGGTCAGAACTTTAAATGCAACTGTTCAGTCTCTTGGGTGCTGGGAAAAAGTAAAGTATTATAATAATCAGTTCAGAGACATGGAAGATGACAACAGAAAAAAAGAATGTGAGACCTCTTCCACAAGAGCCAAGAAATCAAGTGGAAATTTAAAGCAAAAGTGGAGATGCTATACAACCAGGAGGAGAACACATTACATGACCAAGCACAAATAAAAAGCTGATGAAAAGAATACACAGAATGATTATACAGAAGAGATGAAAAGATGACAGATTCATTCAAGGAAGAACCACTTGAGCACTCAGGGCACCTGGAAGAAATAAATCAGCAGGAACAGATGCCATACAAATAGAGCTGCCTCAAGCTACAGAGACAGAATCTAGTTTTAATTGAAATTTGTCAAGAAATACAGAAAACAAAAGAATGGCCCACAGATTGGAAATGCTTAATATACATTCCAGTTCCCAAGAAAGGGTAAACCTGTTAGGGTCAGAGACCCAGGCAGCGAGACAGCCCGGAGAAGGGAATGGGAGAGCTAGCACAGTCCTGCCGGGAGGAGTCAAGGAAGCACTCAAGGGAAGTCCATTTACCTAAGCCAGAGCAACAAGCAAAAGCCATAGTCAGAGTTCCAAAAGCCAGGGGTCTGGAGCCAAGAGATCAATCCAAGGTATCAGGAGCCAGGTGTTGGAAGCAAGGAACAGGCAAGGAGAAGGCTTGTAGAAAGTTTGCCACAAGCAAAGGAAAGCTTCCAGGCAGGCAGTTATATAGCCCAAGACACAGGTGTGGCTAGTCTCTGCTTCTTGAACTTAATCAAGGAAGCCTCCCTTTGCTCAGCTCTCTTGAGTGTCCGCCTTGTTTGTGGGCTGATTGGCACAGGCTCCAAACCATCTTCAGAATCGGATCCCTGTTGCCCTAAAGGAGCAGGCAAGCCTGCTTGGTCCATGGCAGCAGGGGGAGCTCTTGAGCTGCAGGACTCATCTCCAGCCAGAGCCACAGGGACCAACAGCTGCTGCTCGTCATCTCCACCCTGAGCAACAGGGACCAACAGCTGCTGCTCATCAGCAGCAGCTCTGACAGGGGCTTCAGTTATCACAAAACCAAAGACTGCAGTGATCACAGGACAACTGCATTTACCTCACATGCAAGTAAAGTCATGCTCAAAATTTTATAATCATATATGGAACAAGAAATGCTAAATGTCCAAGCTGGGTTCAGAAGAGGAAAATACACAAGGGATCACATTGCAACCATACACTGGATAATGGAGAACACCAAAGAATTTCAGAAGAAAATCCACCTATGTTTTATAAATTATAGGAAAGCCTTTGTGTGGATCATGAAAAATAATCGATCTCTCTTAAAGACATGGGTGTGCCACAACATTTAATTATCCTGATACACACTCTGCACTAAGAATAAGAGGTTACTGTCAGACCAAATATGGAGAAATGGAATGGTTTCCAATTGGCAAGGGGTTGAGTTAAGGTTGAATCTAATCACTCTATCAGTTTAACTTGTATGCTGAACATATCATGTGTAGAGCAGGATTAGACTCAAAGGAAGGAGGTATCAAAACTGGAGGAAGGAACATCAACAATTTTAAAAAATGCAGATGACATTATGTTATGTTAACAGCAGAAAAGAACAAGGACCTGGAATGATCACTGAAGAAAGTCAAGGAAGAAAGTGGAATGGCAGGCTTACGGTTGAACATTAATATAAGAAAAATAATGACTACAGATGATTTATGTAACTTTAAAAGCAGATGATGAAAACATACCTTGGCTTAGTCATTAACCAAAATATAGACTGCAGTCAAGAAATGAAGACTTGGAAGGGTAGCTAAAAAGGAACTAGACAAGATTCTCAAGTATAAAGATATATCAATGAATTAGGATTGTCCATGCCACTGTATTTCTAATTTCTATGTATGGTTGTGAAAACTGGACAGTGAAGAAAACTGGTAGGAAGAAAGTAAACTCATTTGAAATGTGGTGTTGGAGAAGAGTTTTATGGGTGCTATGGCCTGCTAGAAAGACAAATGAATGGGTCCTAAAATCTGAATCAAGCCTGAACTCTTCCTAGAAGCCAAGATGACTTAACTGAAGCTGTTGTACTATACCCATATAATGGGAAGACATGACTCACTAGAAAAGACAATAATGCTTGGTAAGGTAGAAAGCAGTAAGAAAAGGTGAAGACTACATTACAGGTTGATGGACTCAGTCAAGGAAGACCTGGCCTTGAGTCTGCAGGACCTGAGCAGGGTGGCAGGGTGACTTGGAGATCTCTCAATTATAGAGTTGTTATAAGTCAAAGCTGACGTGACAGAAGTTAACAATAAGCAAATGAGCCTAGTAACATTTCAGTAAAAACATTTTTCTTGGACGTAGAAAGATAACATAATACAGCATTATATTCACCATGTAATTTTATCTTCAGGACTGCAACAATTTCAATACGTGCAGAAGAGGAACTGTAGGTTTTCCCTGTCAATTTTATTTTAAACATGCTATAGTGATTGCAATTACACACATTACTATGTACAACATCATATAACTTGTTTCTTCTTACTCCATACACAGGATGTTGCTATGGGGAAGGGCACAAAATGAGAGCACTGCCTCCCCTTAAGAATTTCTACCTGCACAAATGAAATTGTCCTTCAGTTCCCACATTTCTAGCATTCTGCTAACTTAAAACTTCAGTTGAATATTCAGAATTTTTTTTTTAGATATTTAAAGAAAAGAGGCATAGTTACCCAGGATATTTGAACACTGCAAATATAAGCTTTCTAGGGGTGACAGATTTTCAGTGTCTCACACTCTGCAATGCTAGAAATGCAGGAAAATTGATCTGGGAGGCAGAATTCTTATTTTAGGAGGCAATGCCTTCATCTTGTTGCTCTGCTGTAGTTATGACCCTACTTCCACCGTTGACTGCTCTCCCATTTCCACAGATTAGTTTAGTACTCTGCACTCCCGTTAACAATTGGGATCAGTTTTAATAAAGTTTAATATACAGCAACTTGCAAGTGACAAGATTAGCTTCACCTGCTGACTTATACATATCAAACTTCTGTTAAAGGCATAGTATGATATCATTTGCCCCTTCATCACCTGGTACCCTATCAAATAAATAATACTTGATGAACCACCCTTCCTTATGTATGCCTATATATAGTCTTTAAGATTCTCTGTCTGTGCCCCTTAAGGCTCTCTCTGTGTCTGTTCAGGACAGGGTAATAAATACACTGTGGGAGGATATGGAAGCACACTGCTCTGATTTTTCAGCTATGGAATGTTTTATTCTTAGGAGGCCTGAGCAATGCCAATATTAGTGTCATTCCAGCACCAAGTAAAAACAAGGCTTTTTATTAAAAGCTTTTAGGCTTAATTGATTTTATATGAATCCGTAAATGTGTGTTGTTTTAAACTGTTTTAAACAATAAACTGGTTTTTAACTAGTTTAACTGTTTTAAAACTGACTGGTTTTAACTTGTTAAATTGTCTGGGTTTTTTTTCCCCAGTCTTTGGTCAAGCTATTGATTTTATGGTAAGTCACCCTGAGATTTTTAGAGATAGGTCAGGATATAAATATTGAAATAAATTAATAAATAAGCATGATCTATCAGCTTTTGTCTTTTATAGGTACAGCTATACAAATTTTCTTCTGTAATACTTCCTGGAATATTAAAGACAGAACTCCCCACAAAGTGATAGAATTACAAAGCAAAATCTTTGGCAGTTGGCACAAGCACCAGAGACAAAGCAGATTATGTAAGTAGAACTGGAAGAGTATGATAGATTTTCGTATCTTAAGCTTGATGAGCTTCAAGAATGGAGTGGAAAGCGTTAAAAAAGGCAACTGCCAGATCAAGTAGATCTTATCAGGTAATCAGCTTAGATGACTTAGCTTGCAGACTACTGTAACAGCACAGTTCAATGGGACTTACTCCCATGTTAAGTGCATATAGGGTTGTAGCCTAAACCATAGGTAGTGTATACTCCCTGTCAATTATTATGTCCATCTGAGCTTACCATGTGGAGTGATTGTCTGCAATGGCTTGGTAGGGTTCCTTACATTCCATATAGTCAAGGTGCCATCTGAATGGCTACAAATAAATTGCTTTCCTTCATGATGCCAAGCTACAGAATGGATTGCCTGAGCAAAAGGAGAAAATTACAACATGTTGAATTATTAGATAGAAATATAGCAACTTGTAAAAAAAGTGAAAACAAACATGTTAGAACAACAAAAGAAAAAAAATTAAACAATCTACTACAGTTAAATATATTGACTAAATACTCCAATATCATTCATGTAATCAAACACCTTCCTTCTGTAAAGATCTGTATTATTTTTGTGTTGTGCAGCTGTTACGTTATTTATCACCTCGGATTATTGTTTAAAACTTTGCTGCAAATCTAATGCAACTGTAGTTTGCTAGTAAAAATGAGAAAAATATGAAAGAATTTTCAACAACTTACGATACATTAGTCAGTTTGATTGGTGCACTTTCCTATATCTGCTTTTCTAGCTACAATCAAATATTGCAACCTTAGTTTTACACTGACATATTTATTTACAATTTTGGTGAAAATGCATACACAGTTAGTTATACCAATCTGGTATGGAATCCTATGCTACTCTTGTAACAATGTATTCTACATCAAGTTCTTTTTAGATAATGAATTAAGTTTTAAAGTACCATCTATCATGATCATTATATGCAGGTTACCTTTGACAAAAAGCACTAATCTCCAAAATCTTTACTCATTATTTCCAAAGCTTGAGATATCAATTATAACAATTTTATGTATTTATCTGTCATGTCCTGGCTGGTTAAAATAACCAGCACTATATCCAACATGATGCCAACAAATATCTGCTGTTGTGGTAGGACCTTTTCATTCTCTCATCCTCTTTACAGCCCACTGTATCCAAAAATCTTATAAGGATTTCCAAGAGTCTGGAGCAGTTTATGTGGGGTATGGAGGGTGAAAGAATCAGAGTTAACCAATGTACCTTTAATGAAGAAGTTAGCATTTTCCCGATATAAATCAGCATTAATGCTTGCAAACTGTGAGCTCATGGAAAGAAGACAACTGATTTTACAAGGCAATAGATAAACTTGAATGGTACTAAAATGAGAATCACATAAAATATGTAGTGAAGACAAAATGCAGTCCAGTAACTTTTTATAAAATTCTTGCTTATAAAAACAGATGATCCTAGTTTCTAAAGTTATTAAGATGTTTGCCTTCAAACACATATTATAAAACATATATTATATTTTTTTTCATTAAGCGAGAACATTTCTACAAATTTTATGGTTGAAGTCACACATGAACTACAACAACTCCCTTTATAAATGAGGTGGCAAAACTTTTTTATTTATTTTGGAAACACCAGTGATGAAATGTAGAAAAATCCTTCGAAGTAATGATATGGCACAAACATTTCAGTAAACACCTAGACCTAAACACACATTGAGTTTCTGTAACTTATGACTCCCTTAGAAATTTATCACTATACTGATAAAGTTAGGTGAAATATACCAGTGTATTTTTATATTTCTACTCTCTTAGCTCCTTCTCTGCTGAGGCAATTGATTTTCCAGAGACCTTTGGGTGTCTGCTGCACATCTCTTTGCATGCACAAAATAATTGACCTAGGATATCTACTCTGTATGTTATCCTAGAGAGGCCCAGAAGACATCTATCATTTTCCAGGGACTGTACTTGGCAGGGGAGGATTGGTAAAAGTCATACGAATTTACACACAGTACAAGGAAACTTCTCATACTTCATAGATGACACATTTGTTAAGATCATCTGTTTCAATAAAACAATACCAAATATTTGCTGACAAGGATCTGGAGTCTTGGGTTCCTCTCCCTTTTCTCCTACACCATGTAGGTATATTGCTCAAGAGTACCTACCATCTGTTGGGACAACGTCTTGTGCTTTATGGCCCTTCCTATCTGAAGCTGAAACAATGGTTTACCCCATAAGACCTTGACTAAAATGCTATTTGCAAAATGCTAGAATGGAAGGAATTGTAGATTGCAAGCAATCCCAAATGCCCTGCTCTCAAATTTCAGTCTTTCTGAACTTGAAAAAAAGTTCGCTATTTAAAGCTTACTCACAACCTGCAAATTCCGTGAAAGAATAACAACACATTAATAACATTTGTAAGCGTATCTTCTCTGTTCATTAAATGTTCCCATCACAAACATTTTCTACATAGCCACACAGTTAATTTGACATTTTGGAAATATCTGTGCTAATACCTTCTTCTAGAACACAGCCACAATGGCTTGTTGTTCCTTTAACTTTTAATGAAGATAATTCTAATTGGTTATCAATTTTTAGAAACTGAATTTATTTTTAATAAATCAATTTTTTAAAAAAAATCCCAAAACAAGGTAAACTCCTACAGTGAGTATCTCTGTCTTAAGAGACATAGGTTGAATATTCCTTACTCAAAATTGCTACAAAATATTAAATATTATTACAAAATATTAAATGCTCCAAAACTTTTGAAAAGCTGAACCCAGTCTTCTTCCTCTAGGGAACATGAGAGAATTACAGAGACTCCCAAGGGACTGCACATGCTGGTTGCAAAGTCTCTCAGTCAGCTTGGCACCTTTTTTTCCCCCTCTTAGTTCAGTTTGCAAGCAGCATGCAATGTCCAAAGTGAGCTGAGAGGGAAATAAAGGCACCATGCCAACTCTGCAAACAGTGCACACAGTGTCCCAAGCAAGCTTCCATGATTCCATCAAATTCCAGAATGAAAGAAGGAAGGAAGGAAGGAAGGAAGGAAGGAAGGAAGGAAAGAGAGAGAGAGAGAGAGAGAGAGAGAGAGAAAGAAAGAAAGAAAGAAAGAAAGAAAGAAAGAAAGAAGAATAACAGACAAAAGAGTAGACCCCACACTGAAAGAATAACATACAGTTTCATTATATATATGCAAATATTTTTGAAAAATCCAAAATTCAAAATACCGCTGGTTCTAAGCATTTCAGACAAGACATATTCCACCTGTATTACCCATTGTAATTCAGCTTGTTTCACGGAACTAAACTCCTCAACAAAACCTAAAAAGCTGGGTCTTATGCCCTGAATACTCCAAGTATATGATACTACCTCTGCGTCAGAAACTACTAATTAAGAAAAGATAACAAGTCACTCATTCAGTTTTTGCTTTTCTCTTCAGACTTCTAATATTATGGCACAAGCCAGGGCAAATGAAGGGAAACAGAACCAATAGTATCAAAAATATGTCTTGTGTTTATGCCACCATAAACACAGCATCTCAAGATACAAAAATGAAGCAAAGCAACTTTGTACAGAAAACACTGAATTTTCTTCTTTAAAACTTAAATTTTTCTCTTCACGTGGAGAGGATCTACAGAAATGCTATCACTTACCATGCTGAAGTTATCACAGTGATACACTATAAAATGGTTGTCAAAGAAAGCAATTAAGGAGAAGTTGCAGGAATATGGGCTCTCTTCCTTATGTCTATGGGACTGGAATTCTCCAGGGCTAAAGAAACAGTTAAACAATGGATCTGGCATGTAATTCAGGATGACAGAGCTCTAACTGGAAACCATAGCTAGAATTTTGCTCCAGCTGACCACCATTATGCTCTGGATATTCCTCAGTACCACAGAACCTTCTCTCTGGCCTGTTTTAACCTCTTGCCATCTCCTTTACTGGAAGGGAGATAGTTAGGAATCCCCTGTGTATAGCATTTCTACCCATGCTAATCAGGCACAGTTGAAATCATGGACCATGTTCTGCTATATTGCCTGTATTATAAAGTTATCTGTTCACAACTAATAGACTCAATTTTGTTTCTAGGCAGATTTCCAGATTTAGTTTCCAAGCAGACTCAAATCATTTTTACATCTCACTTCTTTTGGATTCTTCCACAGAATCAGTTTTGAATGTCGTCAAGTAGTATGATTTGGCCACATATTCAGAACCAGAGTGGTGTAGTGGTTTGAGTACTGCACTATGACTCAGGGAGACTAGAGTTCAAATCTCTGCTTGGCCATGGAAACCCACTGCCCAGCCCTCTGCCTGTTGTTGTTGTTGTTGCCCTTATTCACTGGATTTGAAGTTCTGCCCCTCAGTTCCTCCATCTTGTGAAAGCCTGACATCTCTAATTGTGTCATTTACCCAAGTAGACAATGGGCAATGTCAATTATAGGGTGAACTTATGGTTTTTGAAGACACCTTTTGGAGAGCAAGCATGGTGTAGTGGCTTGAGCATTGGAGGAGTGGGGAGACCAGGGTTTGAATCCTTGCTTGGACATGAAAACCCACTGCATGACCTTGGGCAAGGCTCATAGTCTCTCCCCCTCAAAGGAATGCAAAGAAAAAAACCCATAATACAAATCTTGCCAAGAAGACCCTGTGATAGGGTCACCTTACAGTTGTCAGAAACAACTACAAGGAACAACAACCCAAAAGCTAGCTGATCAAACCCCATTATGGTATGCCTCATTTCTAGTGACCCTTTTAATCTTGATTTGGAACTGGCTGCTGTACTGCAAAGGAATTCTTTACTTTGCTGCTATCTTTTCAATTTTCCTGATTCCTTGTTGCTTCACAGCCATTTAGCTTGTGTCTGATCTGTAATAAAGTACAGATAGGTATGCACGTATGTAATTCACCAGGGGGTGGTACAGAAAACACAAGATATACAATGCAGCCTCTGCCATATACAGAACTTGGATCCATGCATATACACATATACGTTCTTTCTACCATATTTTTGTATGAAGAAACACAAGGGCAAGGCTATAGAGGCAGAAGACAGATTCTCATAAAAATGTGTAATCAGGAAGAGAATTTCTAAGTAGTTAGCAATCTAATATATTCACCAGCTTTCTGAAAGTCATGCAATTAGTTATTTCCATTTTAAAGATGTAAGGCTCTATTTCTCAAGAATGAACATCAGCATGGGGGTCAGACATGGGTATTTCTTTAGAATGCTGTTAACAAGCCTTATGGCAGCCAATGTCAGGTGCACTTTTTTCTAAACATCAGGATTCACACTTTGTATTTCAACTCAAGTTTGTGACAAGAAGTTCATGATGCAAATGAATGTAAACATTGGATTCTTATTATCTTTTATTTCAGGTCAAAACCTAAATGAGATTTGTCTCTAAAGCCAGGGCTCCTAGGACATACCACTTTCATGTTGAGCTCATTAGGTCTAAATAAATAAGTGGTCTCTACCAGTTCCTTAGCATGATAAATAGTATAGGTTTTATTCCAGCTTCCATTTTTTTAAAAGTTAACCTAATGACTACAGAAATTATACCGTCTATTATTGGAATACTGTATGCTAGAAAGATACGAGGCTCCAAATGGAACTACATTTTGTTCTCAGGGGATTTACTCTCTGACTTACAAGTGGCCTTCAGAGAATATTACCCAGCTTCAGACAACTAATCTTTTGATTCAAGCTCAAACTGTGCAGAAACTAGAGAAAGATCTATTTGATCAAAGTACGTTCTATCTCATTAAGGCTTTTTTTTTTAACAGTATTCTCTAAGTTAGAAGTGGCAGTTAGGGTCAAGTTCAATGAGCTAAACGCAAAGCCATAAGCCAGGGCCTTATGCTTGCCCTACTATCCTTATCCTTCATTTGAATAGTGAATTGATTGATCCTGACAAGAATGTTCCAAAACTTGGGGATGAAAACCTGAAGTTTATTTTATGCTAACAATCTGGTTATTTATCACATTCGGTATCCTGGCTTAAATTTCTAGTAAAAAGTTTTACTTCTTCTACTGAAGTAACAGCTTAAAAATCAACTATAAAAAGCAAAGATACTGGTATCTGAGAAAAAAAATATAAACTGATCCTTTTACTATCATATGATAACAAGTCAAATGCTTTCAATATCTTAGAGTGATATTCCACTATTCCATTTCATAGTTTTACTCTTAGTTCTTGGGCAAGCCAGAAATCTTTAGTAAATCAGTTGGCCTTCGCATGTTTCTTCCACATAAGAGATGGTCAAAGTAGCTAGCAGACATTAATTTTAGTAATACAAAGATTCATGATCATCTTTTCCATGGTACTGTTATTTGCATCATCTTCTAACATCAATACCATTCAAACTGAATTCCTATAGTGTCTGTTAGCAAAATGTGCTTCAAATACAGCTGCTTTGCCAAAACCTGGGTAGTGTCCTTCATAATGAGGAATACCATCTAATAGGAAGGTCTGATGATCTTAAAATTCTGGCTCAGGAACTGTAATTTTAGGATGGCGGTCATTATAGCCCTTGTATGAATGCAAGTAATTTCTCCACTGCCTTGTCTCCTAAAGTATTTAGATACTCTAGGATTTGAATCTGCAATTGTCACAACCAACTGGGATATCTTATTCCAAGATCTTCTTGCTCCTAGAATTTCGATGTACTCATGTTTTCCCTTGATAAACCTTTCGGAATTCCTTCAGAGACGCCTCCTGCTTTAGAACAATAAATAAAGGATAAATGCCATTTGTCCTTAATATTTGACATTAAAATGGGTTAAAATAAAGGGGTCATTATGCTAGCAGTCCTTTTGCTGTACAGGTCTGCATATGTAACAACTAAAAAGTTGACTGAATCAGTGGGGCATGTTCTCTTGTTTGCAGTCACTATGCTGGAGTTCATGAAATAATCCATGCTCTTTTACTGACCATTCTACTAATCTCTTCAGCTTTACTTGAAATTATTGGTGTCATATAGAAAATCAAAAGTAACTAGCTGTAGTGGCAAATTTTCTATCAGTTGTGAGTGAGAAGACTGCTGCTACAGAGATCCCTCATGGTGGCTAAATCAATATTAAATTTTTAAATCTTTCATTTTTATAGTTTTATAATATGCACAGGTGTTTACATTTTCCCCTCTCTAGTCTATTGATTATAATTAACTTTACATTAAAATCACATTTTAGAGTATCAACTAGAAAAAATGAATATTGAAACATTTTACAGAGGAAAATGTATACTGTCACTCCATTTGGGTGTTCTGCAATGTGATTAAAGTAAATAAATGAAATAAGGAAAATAAATACATGAAATGTCTTCAGATCCTCTATCCTTTCTTCCTTTACGTAGATAGATTAGGGTTCTGGATTGAGACTAGCAGAGGAGGTTTTTTTCTTCAGATTGTTCCCCTATACTTGAGGATGGAAAGAGGAGATACTAGTGCACTCTCCCCCTCACATGTTTATTTTAAGTGTAACGCAAAGGACCTGAGTAAAGTTTATCCTAAATATGTGAAGTGTATATACATATACAATCTCAGTATCTTCCCCTTTTTGGCAACTCATTTGAAAAACTACTGAAAGAGATGGGGAGGGAATCCATGTAAATATGCAGATTACTGGGAGGAAGGGGGAAGAAAAATTCAGAAAGAAAAATGGCAAATTCAGCAGCAATAAATTTACTACAGAATTCTCATTGCTTCACACTGGCACAGAAGAAGGATTAGTGCAAATTAGTAAGAAGAACAGATCCTTTCCCAGGACAAACTAGTATCTTTCATACCAAACACAAGTATTGCAGAAGATACATGGCATTTTCCCAAATATTATGTTACTCCAACTTTTATAAAGTATTTATTTTTGTGTTTGTGTCATTATAGTATTGACTCCATTTCTCAGCAAGTGCTAGTATTTTAAAACTGAGAAAAATACTAAAAATTTTGTTACTGTTTCCTAATTCATATGTTACAGAAGGCGATTGCCACAGGTATGTGAAACTGAATGGTTCAATATCTTCAAACCCATAACTTTCTCTCACAAGTGATGGGTATGAAGATATTGAAACTCAGCTTCACATTTCTATGGCTACTCGCCAAATACTGTTGCACTTTTAACTTTTTTTTTTTTACTGGGGGTGGTCTTTTAAAAACAGATACTGTAAATAGTGCTGGAAGACAGCTTCAGAAAAGGAAAGCCCCAACATTCACAACATGGACTGATGACTGAAATTCAAAAGTTTCCTCTGGATTCTACTACTGTAGAGCTTCTGAGAAAAGACATCTGCACAGTATGCTCTTATAGACTATACAGTCTGTCCAATGTGGTTACTCAATATTGCTAAGTGTATATTAAGTGGATATTAAATAGACCTATCAACTCCTATCCTAATCACACTCACTAACCTTTGGGTGTAGGGCAAATTCCAGGCTCGGGGTACAGCCGAGGGCCACATTAGTGACATCACACATCAAAAAAAGGCTTCTGCCTCCTGACTGGATTGAAGATTCGGCATAAGATGTCCTAAAAAAGGAAAATATGTTCTGTCTTTTACCGATGCTCCCTTGAAATAGCTGATATGCTCCTTGCTTTGGAATAATCAAGGTTGTCAGGGCAGCATCTAGTATGAAATACCAGAAATTGGTATTTGTTTTTAAAATATTAGTCTGATTCAACAAACTGAAAGCAATGTACCATCTCAATTGTCATGATGGTCTCAATTAATCTACAAGTAAGATTGTGACTTTCTTAAAGAACTTTTAAGAGTCTTGATTTTTCTTTTGAGAAAACAGGATGTAGTTTAACTTTTATTTATAAGTTTCTGTAATATACATCTATATTGGAAATAATACAGATTTATGTACTCTTAATAAGTTAAAAATAACAAAAAATAGTTCAAGAATTCATGTAAACAAGAAAAATAAAAACTTCCTACCTAAATTGTTTTTATCTACTGTTGACTATATTCTTAGCAATTTGCATTGAATAAGCCTTTAAATATAATGTTGGCTTTGTTTCATAATGAATGGAGTTCCAAACAAACCTAATACAACCAAGCCCATACAAAGTAACCCTTTGATACATTAATGCATATTAATATTTGTTAAGACAAGCATTTAAAGGCACAATACATTTGTGTTCTGTCACTTCTGACCAGCAGTTCACCTCCAACTCCCAATAAGGTATAGCCAAACCTAACAAAAGGACATAATGATAGACTGTGCCCTCCTCCCTCAAAAACGCTTTGTGACTAAAATGACATTCCTAGTCCATGTGGCTATCTAGAATGGAAGCAGATTTGACTTGCAACTAGTCACAATTACAGCCCTCTAAGTATGTCAGTGCATTAACAAGAAAGTCCCATACTTAAAAAGTTAAGAGCTCTGCATATGAAACTAGTTCTCAGCAAACTGGATAGAACTGATTCATCCCAGCTTATATATAAGCCAACCTGCAGATTAGGTAAGAGAACAAAATTAATTCCGGTTTCCAATTCAATATATTTAAAGAACTAAGCAAATATGTCAGTTTATTTTAAAAACACATACCAATTTAGTTTACAAGAACTTATCTGTGTCCTAAGAATATCTCAAGAATGTAGCTTTCAGTTGGAAGAATCACTTGGGACTCTACGAATTGGCTTAGAATACTCTTGCTATTCCTACAGTATCTGTGCAGCTTTCAGAGATGGTGATGAAAACTGGGCTGTCAATAATCTAGAAGAACCTGAGCTGAATCCACCAGGTGCTTTCTGGGAGGCTGAATCATCCTGGAATAGTCACAGAAATGCAAACTTGGGGCTAGAGCTGTCTATCCAACATCTTTGTATATAGTTATTTCTAGAAAAGAGGGAGGTGAAAAGATTCATCACAGTATGTTTCCCCAATGTTCACACCTCGAAAACTTCTAAAGCAAGCATGCATAACTGTGCTCCTTCAGATTTTTTTTTCTGGACTACTACCATCATCAGTTCTATCCACCACAGGGATGGTGAAGCATTATAGCTGCTAATGACCAGAAACACCAGAAGGACAACAGTTGCTCAACTCTTATCTAAATCTCACTCAAAATATATCCTATGGGCCACTATTGACATAAAAAATAAAAACATCCCTAAATGGGACAGGGATGTCTTCACAGCTGGTGAAAGTCCACAGCCACATGGAGTTGATTATATGAAAGAGTGCTGACAGAAAGCAAAATCTTTGCCACTGAGAAAACTCAACTAAAATCTGGTTCACAGATTTCACAGAAATCTGAAATCACACAACAGTGGATTTTGCCCAACACTTGTACTCAGATTGGAGCCAGTGTTTTAAACAGTCTATTTGTACAGTTTGATGAATCAAAGATCAAAACCCTTTATTTGATTCACACTGGTATTCTGTGATGGGATAGGAGTAATCTGTTAAAATGCACTCATTTAGACTGCAACATATGGCAAAGTCGTTAATATTGGATAGCTTAAGAGGAGCCTTGGCAAGGCTAACACTACTGTGAAATAAAATATTATTGAATTATCATACAACTATGTCTGATATATGTAGAATATTTGATAAAAATGGTAGAACAAGTTGTTTACCTGTAACTGTGGTTCTTTGAGTGGTCACCTGTGAACTTACACAAATGAGTCATCTGTGCCTGCACTGTGCATGTTTTGGAACTGTCTAGAGCAGTATGACATGTGTTTTGATGGTAGCCCCACCCCACTTCCCACCTATAGCATGCTACCCACCTAAACCCTTTATTCCACTGATGCTGAAATACTACCCAAGGACTGAGGGTGAAGGCAGGACAAGATGAAGAGAAGATGGGAAGGGTTGTTTGAGTTCACAGATGACCACTCACAGACAACTACAGTCACAGGTAAGCAACCTGTTCTTCTTCTCAGTGGTCTCTGTCACTCATACAAATTGGAGGCTAGCAAGCTACTAGCCGTAAGAGATGACAGTGTCATTCCACAGAGGAAAAAAAAAGTATATCTCTTCCAAACTCCGCCTCCTCCCTAGACCTCATGTCCAGTCTGTAATGGGAAACAAATGTTTACTGTTGAGACCTGGTAGCAGCTGTTGCAAAAAGTTGGATATCAGCTGAAAGAGTGGTGGTGGAAACTTCTGTGAAAATTGAGCAATTGTCCTGAAAGAAGTCAAAGACACCACTCGTTGCAGTCCTGATGCTTCTTCCTAAACAGTGAGGTCTTATAATTAGAGGTGGAAGATTCTTTCTAGGACCCTGATGAATGAAGGGGTGTTGTCTCTGCTGGTAACTAGAGACAGGCCTGTAGGTGCATCAAACTCCAGAGAAGAACCTTTGAAAATGCAATCTCATACTCTCTCTGAGGCTGAAACCCAAACTTTTTAGCTGTGGTTCTCATTTTGTGTGTTCTAACTTGTCATCAGTAGCAGAGTTGAAGAGGCCCCCTTCATCAAAGAGGAGATCCTCTATGGTTGAGCATGCTTGCTGGGAAAGCCTAACGGAACCTGGGGAGTACTACCATACCTGCCAAGGCCCTACTACTACAGTGTGTTGAGAAGCATTTACCACAGCTGTCACCTGTTACCTATATTCCTTAGGGAGCTGATCTAAGAAGGGCTTGATCTTCTCCCATAAGAATTAATGCAGGAAAGTTTGCCATTTGGAAGAGAGGGGCTGAGATGAAATAAAGCTTATGCCCTACAGCATCTAGTTTCTTCCCTTTCTTATCTCTAGGAGTAGAGTGTGGTTTTTGAGATATGTGGGACTGGGCTGCATCAACAATTATTAAATTTGGTTTAGGGTGCCGAATAAGACATTCAACTCCAGTTTCAACAACTTTGTACAGGATATCAGTTTCTTTGATGTTGATGGAACTGAGGAAGGAATTGTCCATGATTTCTTCATAACTTGTAAGGCAGTATCAGGAGAGATGCAGGAGTAAGAGCCTGATTCTGGGTAAATAGGGTCCTGAACCTCAGGTTGTGTCTGCTGAACTTGCAAGGTTGAGTGACCAGGCCATCCTCAACATTTGATCAACAAAGGATCTTATATCAACTGTCAGAGATAAAGGGTCACACTTCACTGTCAGAGCCTCTGGAAACACATCAGCAGTCTTGGGCTAGATTCCAATGAAGAGTCCAAAGAGTCATTTAAAGTCTATTAAATAGGATGCTCAATCACATGAGAAGATCAGCATGAAATGGTCCATGCACAGCTGAAGTCAACAGAACTGAAGAAGTTGAAGGCATAGACTGTGTCTTAGCAGGCAGAACAAGATTAGAAGGCAATGGTGGAGCCTTATGACACCATTTATGAAAAGGAGACCTAGCACAAGATCCACACTGAGATGGAGATGATGAGCTCAAATGCCTTGGTGTGGAGTAAGTTAAATCATAGTTTTGATGAGGCAGATAATACATCTCCTCTGGATACTTGCATCATCAATACGTTCTATATTCAATGGTGAAAATTCAAGGTAGCTGTAGGGAAAGTCGAACCTGTGAGACTGACTGTAAGAGTCTTCTCTCGTAGTACTGAGACAGCTCCCCATGGAAGCAACGAGAACATCTACATCATTGGTACCTAGGGCTTCTTCAGTACTGAGTCCTATGAGACCAAGATTCCAAACTTGATGTTGAAGAGGCAGACTGATGTTTGCACCAATGGTGGGCCCATGCAGACAGAATTGGTTTCCTCGGTGATCAAACAGTAGAAATCCGATGGGGATGGTATGAATGCAGGCAGCAGATGTGGAGGTCTACAATCTGCAGGAGAAGAAGTTGGTTCCTCCATTGGTGGGGAGGAGTCCATTATTTCCCTGTCTGAGACCATATGGACTTCTGTCAGGACCTGATGATTGTACCAGAGATTCAGCTGTTCAGGTGTCCGTGAACAGAGGAAGAATGCGATTGTATTAAGTTCAATGCTGACTTCTGACTTCAATGGGCTGATCCAACAATACCTGTTGGTCAATAAGGATAATCTGGCTTAGTCTTCTTCCTCTTCTTATGCTTATCACCACATTGAGAAATGCCAGAAGCAATATTGATAGATAATTCTAGAAATCTCTCCATTGTGGACAGGACATGATGCCTCTTACATTGATGACTGGAAGAAGTCTCAGTAACACTCTCCAGAGATGTACTAGGCATGAAAAGGTCCCTGGGTCTAGTTGCTACAAGTTCAGAAGCCAGTTTCTCTATCACACAGTACTTAGAAGCAGCAGACAAGACTTCTAAAGACTCCTTTGTAGCAACACATGTAGATAAGCCTGAAGTCAATAGTAACAACGGGGCTCAAGATGTCAAATGAGGATGAGACCTGATAGTTGTTACCGAAGCCTTATCCAAGACTCTGTTCTCTGCAGCCATATCCAAAGCACTCAAAGCCTTTTCCCAAAGAAGTGGTTTGTGGAGTGAATATATACCAATGGGAACATGCATCAACATTATGTCCCTCTCCAAGACAAAAGGGGTACTTAAAAAACTACCCTTGTCTAGTATCTTACCTCCACAGAAAGAATAGTACTTGAAAAAAATGCTGCAGAGGCCATAAAACGATGGAGCTGAGGCAACTTGCAAGAGCCACACCACTGTAACAGTTCTGAGTCAGTCCAAGAGACTAAGCCAGAAAACCAAAGACGGGTTAGGTAAAACCATACTCAGTCCAATTTGTTGATGTGCCAGAATGCAAAGAGAAGGCGAAATCCATAAACCATAACCCAAAACCAAATTAAGTATCAAAACTAACATTCAGAAGGCTCCTAATCTAACACTGCGGCTGTGGTGTATGAAAAGGAACTGAGGGTTCAGGCAGAAGCATGCTGCACAGGCACCTGGAGAGTAGGCAAAATGCATGTCGTACCACTTTAGAAGTTTCCAAAACATGGAACTGTACAGGTGCAGATGACCCATTTGTGTGTCACAGAGACAATCAAGATCTTGTAAATATTATAAGGCAGGGATAGATAGATCAGTAAGGCAGGGATAGATAGATCAGATAAGCCCAATTTAATTTCACCTGTGTCCATTCATAAAGTCCATGCCAAACCATTTCCATATTGTGTTTTTAAAATATCAATACAAAAATGTGGCTATAAATACAAATTTGAACATTACATTATTTATTTTTCATTAAGTAGATTTTCATCTTATAAAATGTATCTACCTCGAGTGCTAGAACAAACAGTACTCAAGGCCTTTCAGGTGATGTATGATGTAACAGATGTCACACCTAGATTGCCATCACATTCCAATATCTCTTGGGAGGCTGTTATATGGAACCTAACAGCTGTTTGAACTTTTCCTAAAAACATTTTTTTAAGCAAACTTCAAACATGCCAGCATCTATGAATTCCTCATAATCCTGGCTTGTATTCTCTGTATTGTATTCTCCGCCCATTCATTTTTCCATTTTGAAAACAAATGTTCTCTAAGCTTACTAAGTTATCAGGGTCTCATTCAGCCCTACCAAAATGAACAGGAAAGTGAAATTATCAAACATACGAAAATTGAAAGCAAATTATTTATTTATCTTGCCTTTTCCCCAGACTCAAAGCTACTTCAAGAAATTTTTAATCCTAGAAACTTCTCAATATAAGGTAAAAAAAATGACCTCCCATTTTATTTGTGACAGTTATAGCCCTCCAAGAACACAGGGAAACATTATTTTATACCCTCCCATACCTTTGCACACACCCCCCCCCAATTAAAGTGAACTGCACTGGTTCACTGGGCATCAGGACTATTGTTTATCCTATGGGATCAACTCTGCTTCAAGTTATCATACCTTGATGTAAAAAAATAACACTGTCATAGCACCAGTGTTGAGTGCTGACTTTTTTTCTCATTAAAATTTTAGGAAAAATTCACATGATAAATCTTTAATCAGAGCAACAATTGCTTTTCCCCACTGTAGCTCTCACATCTCCAACTCTTCAGAACAGATTTTTGACAGTGCATAAGGGACTGCAGAGAGGGGGAAACTGCCCTCTTCTCCTTATGCCTATACAAGATTGGTAGTCTTCCTACTGATAGGTCTTTTCTGTCATATTCCCTTCTCAGTCCATATTCTCCAAAGCAAGATCAAAATCTACTTCAGATAGTAGGAAAAAAATCTGAGGAGTGCACTGGGGAAGAAGAAAAGAGGAAAGCTGGACTTCATCCATTATTTCAGGAATGTGATGTGAAAATGATTGATTTCATTAGAAACTGGAGTCACCTGCAAAGTAGCCATTCAAAGCTAAAACATATAGATAAATGCTGTCAAAATGAAACAAGCCCTAAGAAACAATTTCAGTTTATGTTTTATGGTTCTATGTACAGTTCTTTGCACAGACTTATAGAGCAGTAGAGTCCAAGACAGATCTTCAGATATAAGATGGAAGGAAGGAGTTAACAGTTTGGGAAAGCTAATTTAGACTGAATGATGGATATCTGGTGAGTGCAGTGCCAAAGTCCTTATACATATACTGACTGACTCATTCAGTAATCTGAACCCTCATTGAATACATTACCACTTTACTTTAGATTCAAGTTTTATTTTATATCTGACTTTGTAGGAATATTTCTTTTGAACTTGAAAGCATTCATGATAGAGTCTTAATTTTTTGAAATATGTTCTGAAGATTTTTTTATATTACATTCGATTTTCAAAGGGGTGTGTGTGTGTGTATGTAATTTAACCTAACAATGACATCATTTTAAAACTTCTTCACATGTCAATAGGAAAGATCCTTTAAAAAAAAACACATTGCAGATAACTGAATTCTTGTATGTTAGAACATAGCTATCAATTACAGTAGTTGAAATAACTTGGAACACGGCCATTAGATCAAACTGACTTAAAATTGGTGAGTGTTCCATGTATAAAATGTAATTTCAGCAATTTCTATAAGCACTTGTTGACTTACAGAACCAGACTTAGGCATGTGACTTAAACATTCCTCTCATCTCTGTTATCAGGAATAGGAACAAAAGTAATGTTAAAATGCATGTTCTTTCAATGCTAAGCTTTTCAAACTAAAGACTTGATGTTATTCTTAAAAGCACAAACAGCATAACTAATTTGGGATTAAATAAAGAAAATGCCCTAATACTTTCAGTTTGGGGTCTTGAAAAAGCCAATAAATAAAGTTCTGATAGTTCCAAATCTTAAGCATTGTTAGCGGACAGTAAACAGTATTTCAGGTAGATCAATATTTTTTCCAAGCTTAATTCCTTTTCTTTTGTCAGTATGAGATTGCCGAAGTTTTTGTTACATGACAAGACAGGTTAAAACTTCCTTAGAAAATGCTACTGCAGTTTTGATCACTTAGAAAGAGTCTGAGATCTGATTCATTTACAACGGGAAACAAACCCAGACACAGTAGTTCATACACTAGTACCTCTCCATTTAGACAGCAAGCATTTCTGTGGGGCTATCCTTGAAGATGATTCAAGACCTGCAATTAATGGATCACACAGCAGTTAGACTGCTGATAGGAACATCTTATAGCATTACCTGGGCAACTGCAGAAGGGGCAGGGATCAGTTTTTGTCCCTGCTCTTGTACCAGTGAGACATATTCATGTTCCTAAGCCTCCAGACCACATTAAACAATTTAAAAATATCCAGGTTTTCAAGGTCTTCAGGGGCCACCTTTTGGGGACCCAAGAGCTACAATGCCACCCACAGGCTACATTTTACCGATCCCGTTTTACAGGAACCATATGACACTGGTTTTAAGCAAACGCACAGGCTTTCAATACACTTCCAGACTAAATTAAAATGCTTGCGGTGACATACCAAGCCCTAAATGGCTTGGGAATGTAATACTCAACGAAACATCTTTCTCTATAAACACCTGATTGAGGACTGAGGTCTGCTTGAGGAGTCTTCTTCTGTTGTGCCAACTGTAGGAGCAATACATTGTACGTGGATGTATTTTGTTGTTTTAAATTGTTTAAACAGATTATATTGCATGCCAACCTCAGATATGATAAAGGTGGGGTATAACTATATTTTGAGAGCCAGCATGGTGTAGTGGTTGAAGCACTGGACTACAACTGTGGAGACCAGGGTTTGATTCCACACTTATGCATGGAAAGCCACAGTGATCCTGGATGTGTCACACACTCTCAGCTCCCAGAAAACCCCATGACATGTTCCCATTAAGGTCACCATAAGTCAGAAATGACTTAAGGTACACAACAACAACACAACATAGCTACTGTAATAAATAAAAAAGGGGAAACCTTGTTTTCCTGCAGTGAAAATGAACTATAGCAAAGCATTTCCTTAGACAGTCTCCTTCTCCTCTTCATTTTCAGCCTCAGAGGAAACCAAATACTCAAACATTTTATTTTAAAGTAACCACAGCTCCCCGTGTTGTTTGAAGAAGCCGAGGAGCCACAGCTGAACTGCAGCTTATTTTAACTATATTAACAAACTATGTTCTCTAATTCTAATTCTAATTCTAATTCTAATTCTCTAATTCAGATGTCAGATGGAACTGTGGAACTGTGGTTGATGGAATTTTGGTTGCTTTAAACAGAAAACAGAAAACCCCTTTAGAACACAAAACAGGAGGAAACATGAGCATGAGTTTCATCATAGTTGGTTTCACAGGGAAAAAACATTGCTCCCCATTACTTCTGAACCAAGCCGCCAACATCTTTTCAAGCTAAATTTAAGCACTTTATGCCTCCCAAAAGCTACCCTACCCCTTTAATTTAGTCATAACTTAGATTCTGAGTATATTCTCTTACAGCTTTCTGTATAAAGCAATGATTGACAATCAATGCATTGTTTAACCTGCACTACTGAATGAAACATGCCACAATGTCAAAACTCTAAGGTATCAAACTAAATGAGGAATCTGGCAATACAGGGTGGATGCAAGGCAGCATAAATATGAACAGTCAAAGTTTACCTACATGAACTTGAAAAAAAATTTGGCCAGATTTGTTTAACAGCCATTTGTATACTGTCCTTTATATGAGAATATCAGTTCATACAAATATACATAAATCTAACCCAGTGTGGTTCATATTAAGGAGGCAAAATATTGTTCCGTAATCAGAAATCTATCAAAAGAACAGAAAAAAACACAAAACCCAAATTCACTGTAACTTCAAAAATAAATAAATAAAATGATTGGCTCAATTATACTGCTTAAGACGGAGATTTTTTTCATCAGATCTAAATAATTTCACTGAAAATAAAGATGTACTGAGATGGTAACTGAAAACTTCCTGACCAAAACCAATATGGCACAGACAGATTTTATGACTGTTCCAACATTTTCTTCATGACATTCATATAGTTGTAGCTATAGACACAGACAATGTTTCTCACTTTCTGTACCCTTAGATTCATTCTAAGACTGTACGAAAACAGAGTGAGAACCCACACTGAAATGAACTGCAGAAGAGGTACTCAAAGTTTTTACTCCTTTCACTGTCATTTTTTCTGCAAAATGTATCTCCTATAGTTCCTGTTGTCCCCTTGGGACCTTATTCAGATGTCAGAGGATAGAAACAGGTGACAATATGACCCATGCTGAAGTCCATATAAACATAAAGTGCAGCAACCTCAAAGCTTTCCAAACTTCTAAGTTCCTATAATGTTCAGAAAATTTGGTCCAATAACTGGATTATTCACACAGCTTCTTGTGATGCTTCATCATGATGAACTAGGTATGAATCTGTGTAACTCATATCCATATATATACATTTGCACATTCCAGACAATTCTGAGTAACAGTTATTGATAAGTACGCCAAAATAAAATACGAAGTTGCAGTAATTCTAACAGAACAAACTAAATTATGACAAAAAAAGTCTCCCAAAAATGCAACTGGTGATTACCTCATCATGGGTGTATCTGTACTCCGCTTTCTTAGATTTGAGGTCCCATAATGCCACTGTTCCCGATTCAAAACCAATGAGGAGCTGTAATAAATCACAACTGAAAATGTTTATCTTATAGGATTGAAAAAAAAAAACTACTTCCAGTACTTTATACATGTGGTATAGTGGCACTTACGTGTTATTGTGCAAGCATAACACTAAAAGAAACATTATTACAATACTGCAGCTGCACTACCTGACAGACCCCTCCCCCAGAAAGAGATTATTTTAACATAGTACTGAGACATGCCAAATGACTGAATGTTCTTCTACTATACTATGATAACCAACTTCAATATATGCCTATTTTAAAAAATTGTTTTTTCACCATGATTTGCTTGTCAGATCACAGCAATATCAATCTACCTACAGACAAGTACATAAGAGGTATTAAAGTCATAAAACAAAATGGAAAGCTGATACAGGGTGTACAGCTGTCCTTTCAGCTCATTCTGAAGCTACCAGCTTGTGGTGAACCGTTCATATGAAGCATACGCCTTGTTCTGAAATGAATTATTTTGCATGTATAATCTGATCATTATCCTGAAGGAAAGATGAGTTTAAAAAATGAAGCGAGTTGATTTTAGAAAATAAATAATCTTTGTCCTCCTGGTTTTCTGCTAATCTTCTCTCTAAAATGCTTTCTCTTCCTCCAATATGCAAACTGACTTGCAAATCTTCACCTTAAAACTGGTTTAAATGTGGTATGTAATACTGAAGTACTCACTGCCAGAACAGGTGGGTAAAGAATAATAAGCAATTCATATATGCAGAAAGATCACAAGGCAGAGCATGTCATAGTTCATACCAAATCAGTTTGTAGAAAGACTACTGCATATTTGAATGTATTCCACATAGTTATAATCTAGGGCTATGCAACAGCCCCCTTATTCAGGTCAGGGCTGTGATCTGATTTGTGCAGACTAATATTTAAATTTCCAGATTTAGATCTTAATTAAAATTTTGAAATACACATTTTCCTCCTTCTCACTGAATTGTACTGAAAAACAAAAATAGACTCTTTTTGTTTTTTGACACAGAAGCATAAAATCTAGAGTGCAAGCAGATAGGTCCAGACGGTGTTTATATATGCATGTGCTAGGCATCTTTAAAGTTCATCTTAAAAAGGCTGTAACTTCTTGTCAAAAAAGTACATGACATTTGGAAACATTATAAACCCCTCCTCTTTTGAGAATCGGTTAATCATAAGAAACTGCAGATGAATAGGTCCACGGTTTTTCTGCTAACCTCATTTAAAGATTGCTTTCACATGTTTAAAATCTGCTAATGTGCCTATCTTTTCAGCCTTGTAGTGCTCCTGCCTATTATGTATATGTACTGCTTGAGCATGAAATGTTATCAAAACACACACAACTAAGTTGAAGAGAGAGGAGAAACCAAAGGATAAAAACACTAGCCAACACAGATTAAAATCAAACTCAACCCTAACTTAAAATCCTAAGAACAAAATGGATAGCCTGAGGTATGTAAGGCAGCAAAGGTAAAGGGAAACACCACCATCTAATAAATTGGTACTAAAATAATCCTTCAGGTAATACAGACTCACTGAAATGAGCAATAAATATAGAAGAAGGAAAGACAGAGCTAAATCGGGAAAGGACTGGGAAGGGTGGATGGAAGGTTAACAGTGGTGGGAATAAGAAAAGAGAAACATAAGTTGCAACCAATACAAGACTATCACTAAGGTCAAACAAGCTTGGAAAATGCTTTCAAAAATACACTATTCCGTTCTGCAGCTACTGAACTATGACTCCACCCTTTCCCTTTCTCCTACTCCGGCTTTTTCTTTTCATGGTCCTTTTCTGGAACATTTTGGAGACATGTTTCATTTTCTTTTAGTGTCTGAATTTTCAAGTTCGTCCAAAGAGACTTAGACTGATCCACACCCAGTTCAAAGTGAGCTGCCTCAATCCAGAGCAGTTGAAACTGGCTTGATCAGTTCAGGATTTGGCTAAACCTGTTGCATGACCCTAACACAAACAAACCCTGAATTAGAAGTCAATGCAACAGATTCATAGAAACAAGACATTTGTGCTAGATTCATACTTAAGTATGCACAATGAGGCAGGAGAAAGCAGATCCTGCCCTCTCATTTCAGTGGCAGCCCCTCTAATTGCCCTCTCCTAGTGCTACATAGGGGGTCTGGGACCCAGTTGAATAGGGCACATACTGAAATAAACTCTTGAATTAGAATCCTCTGCTTTCTGCCAAGAATTTGTTCAGGTATCCCTCAATATAGTGATTGGACAGCCATTTTAGCCTATGGCCTGTTTGTTAATAAATCTAAGTTCTTAACAGAAGGCTACAATACCAGGTAACTGATGAACTGAAATTACAAACAACACAAAGCTATTAAGTAGAGATCAAGAAAGACGAAGAAAATGCAACGTAACAGTGGGGCAGCAGTCTCACATCATCATCTTTTACTACAATGGATGAAAACATTACACATGGGAGTATGTATTTGTACATGTAGCATTGTAGAGTTTGTACATGTAGAACTGTCATCACAAAAAGGAACCAACACAGAATTTTGTAAATATTCTGCGTGTGACTGTATGTGTGTAAACACACACACACACACACAAACACACACAATTACACACATGCTATTTAAGAATTTAAGAATTAAAAGCTTTTTTTTATAGTAAATCTATGACTTTAAGGATTCAGCACTAGTACACTACTATATCTATACCCCGGACTTCACAAAATACCTACTGCTGTTTGGGAATAATCTTCAACAATCTGGTATACTTCCCATCCAAAACTGTTAAAAGGTGTTACATAAGAACCTTCTTTGTACATAAATATCTTCAAGATCAATTTTTAATCCTAGTATCAGAGAGGATATTCTGACATTTATCACAATCCTGCTCACAAAAATATTGTAAGATGCTAAATTTGATTTAATCTGGTTACTTTGTAAAATTAGGTATCAGTCTTGTGTAGTGTTGTCTGAAATTATCAATCACAAGCAAAGATTTACATTGGTAGAATGCCTACATTACTAAAAATGGAAATGTAAACATTTGGGCACAGGCTTAATATATGTATTTTTGGAACAGTACAGTGTCATAAGCTGCTACTACAGTAAGAACAAATATTCAATAGCTTATGCTTGCATAACAGTCCAAAAGCTCAGAGAAGTTTGCAAGGAACTGCCATTTTCTTAGTGAAATGGTATTTGAAATATTAATCTCTAAAACTTATGGCAGCAAGTCCAGGGTTCCCAGAAACATTGCAGGAAAATATATGCTGAATGAAATGATGTATGGAATCATTTGTTTTAAGAGAAATATTAATTTGAAGTAAAAGTCTGATTGTCCCAGAAAGCTGATTTCTAAACTATTCCATTAGCAAAGCACAGAGCTAGCAGATTCGGTAGAGAAAAACTGCTCAGTTACGGGGAAAAAAGTGAGTGTCCACCTCCAATGCTCTGGGCAGTGTGCTGTCATTTATGTTTCATTTCATTAACCTCTACAATTTCAAACACATTAACCAATTACATTAGGGTAGGTACCTTAATTTTTTTTTCACACATCACCCAATATATGAACTTACTGGAATGAAATGTTGAACCTTCCTGTGAAGGATTACTAGCCTGTCCTAGATAGTTGATGGCTTCCTGGTCATCACTGAAATATTTGTTTGACCATAGAAAAATACCCTTTTCCTCTAATAGTGTTCCAATACCATTTTGAGAGTAAAGCAGGAAGGAGAATCAGGGCTGAGACTAAGACAATCATTAAGGTTTTCTCTGCCAACAGTTTCCCCATTCAAACGTCATCCGAAACCAATGCCCCTCCCTGGCTATTGGATTTCCAATACAGTTCATACATCTGCCCAGATGTATGTTTGTGGTGTTTATTTTTACAAAGAAAATGCACTGTCTGTATATATACGATTATAGATAACACCATCATGTCACGATTTTTGTTTTGGAACACAGTTCTTTTTCATCTGTGCAACTCATTTTTATTCCCTTTTTACAAACTAGTAACACATTAAAGAAATAAGTGAAATATTTTAATGCCAAGATGTAATATTCTTTCAGATGTCTAGGTTTCTTTTTGTTTTGTTTTTTTACTTTTTTAGTTTTAACATACCTTGCCTTCATCCATTGGATTGTCGCTAATATGAACAACAGGCCCAGGATGAGACTTGGATGACCTGAAAATGTAAACATTATCTACTTTTAAAAACTAAAAACAGACACATAGCTACCCTGTTTATAGTTCACAGATCTATTAAGCTATCATATTTTGAGCCAATTGGCAAATTATTCCTTCCATTTTTTGTGTGTGTTTGTTCTTTTACGCTTTACACAGGTATATTGTTGTTATCATAATCATATTGTTATTAACCATAATCATCATCTCCCTCTCTCTTTCCCAGGACTGGGACTAATCATGGCTTAGATATTAAAAAGATTGCAATTAAAAAGATACAAAAAGTCAACAGTAAAACGGAATTAAACTATAACCATATTAACAACATACACTCTAAAAAGATTTTAAAAGTTGCATAGTATAATTAAAAGTAATATAGCATTTACAACCCTTTAGTAAAAGCCTGTCTGAATAAAAAAAAAAGTTCATGTGCTGTCAGAAGGACAGTAAGGAGACAGGCCATTTCAGTTTCCCTAAAGAGGGAGTTTCAAAGTATAGGGGTAGCCATGAGAAGGCCTTCTTTCATGTTCCCACCAACTATCTGTGAAGGTGGTGGGATAGAGAGGAGAACCTCTCCTGTGGATCTCAGGGGCCAGGCAGGTTCATATCAGGAGATATGGTCAGTCAGATAGCCTAAACCAAAGCCATATAACCTTACTTATTTATGTCCTGTCTTTTTCCAAGTTTGGGACTCAAGGTGAACTTATAACAATTTAAACAAACGTATTTAAAAATTGACAGCATACAAAAGTTACAAAGCAATAAAACTATCCTAAAATTACAACCACTTTTAAAAAAATTAGAAAAAAAAAGTTCAGTATAGTACAAGGCCTTTTCCCCTAAAAAATAATTCTCAAAGGTCTGCCAGAATCAAAAGGGTTTACCTGCTTGTGAGAAAATAGAAGGAGGGTGCTAATCTAACCTCTATGGGAAGGGAGCTCCAGTCATTGAGAAGGCCCTCTTCTGTGTTCCTACTAAATAGACCTATGAGGGTGGTGGGACAAATAGAAGGGCACCCCAGAAGATTTCAAAATAAGGGGTGGATTCCTTCAAATAACCTAGACTTGAGTCATACAGGCGTTATAGGTCTTCATCAGCATTTTGAATTTTGCCCAGAAACAGACAGGCAGCCAAGGGAGTTGTTTCAACAAGAGAGTTTGCTCCATGCAGCCAGCCCAATAAATAATCTGGATCCAGTTCTTTAGACCAGCTGAAATTTCCTAATACAAAATAATACAAAATACTACTAAAATAATACAAATCCTAATATAAAATACAAAATAAAAAGCAGCCTCACACAGAACATGCTACAGCAATCTAAGCAAGATCTAACTAAGGCATGTGATACCTATGTCCAAATCTGTGATCTCAAAGAAGCGACACAGCCGGCACATAAGCCATAACTGTGCAAATGCACTCCTGGTCACTGCCAAGACCCAAACTTTCAGGCTCAGGGCTGAATCCAGAAGCAGACCCAAGCCATGGACTTTCATCTCCAATGGGTACGTAACCCCACTGAGTGCAGGCTAAATCCCTATTCCCTGATCTTCCTTTCAACCAGGAAAAACCCTGCCTTGTTCCAATTAAGCATCAATTTATTTGCCCTCATCCAAACCATTACTAATGACAGGCATCAGTTTAGGACCAAGAAATGTTTATACATACTTGAATGAATCTGAGGGATTAAAAGATTTTTAATTTTAAATAAGTAACATAAAAAGTTTCTGTGAAGCAGCATACATAGAGTAAACCCAATGTTAGTTATACTTAGCACAGGCTTACTGAAACAAACAGAACCTGCCAGTTCCAAGAACAGGCCTAGATAGGACTAACAATGGATTTAGCCCCACAGGATTATAAACAGACTTTTGCTCATTTATAATGATTTTCTCTGGATCCAATCCATACGATTTTAAAGTCATCTTCATAAATCAGACTGGATAATGTACTATGTATTTTATAAGTGATTCAATACACACAAGCATTTTGCTACTCCTGTTGTTGTATTTGTTCAAGTTGTTTCCAACTTATGGTAAGCCTAAGGCTAACCTATTACGAGGTCTTCTTGGCAAGATTTGTGCAGCAGGAGCTTGACTTTCCTCTCCTCTGAAGCTGAGTGAAGTGTGACTTGCCCAACATCACCTAGTTGGTTTCCATGGCTAAGCGGCGATATGAACCCATATCCCAGAGTCATAGTCAGAGTCAGAGTCCAATGCTCACGCTATACCATACTGGCAGCTACACACTCATACATATATAAACAAAACGACCCTCATAAAAACACTGAAGAATTCACCGGGTGCTGGGCATACTTTTCTCTATCCAAAAATACAAAATAAAGAAAAATCACAAAAAAGATACAAAATTGCATGGAAATTTTAATTTAATTTAATTTAATTTTAAATCTATGCTGAAACTATGACTCTGTGTACCACAAAGTATAACTCTAAAATCCTATGCACTAAATACATTGGAACCTACTGATAAAAAAGCATATACTGCAATGTTCCACATGACCTTTAATAAACAAGAATGCAACCCTTCTCATATTTTATACACACTTGTAATAAAAGTGGTATTTTCTTGAAGCACTTGTATCATTTTAAATACACATGCATTAGATTAGATTAGACAGATTAGTAGCAAAGGTTTTATAGCATCAACAAAAGAAATTGAAAACATATTTAGTATGCCGTCAGTTGGGAACACACTTATAAAAGTGAACCATGTGCAAATGAATCTCATTTGTTTTCACCTAAACCATACTCACAGTTCAATGGCTTTATTCCACATGATGACATAGCCTGAGAGAGAGAAGGACTCCACATTGACAATGTGTATATTTCCTCTTTCAGTGCCCACATACAGCCATTTACTCTGGAAAGGCAGATGGCAAAATGTTATCCTGAAAGAGAGCACATAAAAAAATGGAATTTACAAAAATAAAATTTCTCTAAAGTTTAAGGTCAAACAGTAAAAATCAACAAAGAAGCATGCTGCTGTTGTGTTCCTTCCAGTCATTTCTGATGTATAGCAACCCTAAGGCATACATTTCACAGGGTTTTCGTGGCAAGATTTGTTCAGAGGAGGGTTGCCTTTGCCTTCTTTTGGGACTGAGAGAATATGACTTGTCCGAGGTCATGCAGTGCGTTTCCATGGCTCCCCAGGGATTCAAATCCTGGTCTCCAAAGTTGTAGTCCAATGCTCAAACCACTACATCATGCTGGCTCTGACATGCCATTGTACTTCATACACATTCTCATAAAAGTTTTATCAAATTCACACCCAGATGATTCAACTATATCTATCCTATGTATCTCCTTTGTTCACTGAGAAGTACAAGAGAAATTATTTCTCAACCTCAACTCCAAAACAGTTGTCTGAATGTGTGTACCTACTACACAAACACATACACTCATAATTCTACCAGGTTATATGGCAGTGAACTGTTCTATGATATAAAAGGTGTATTATGTGAAAACAATTCTAAAAATAAGAAATGAATGACTTTCCAAAAATTCACAATATATTTAGAACAGATTGTTAAATATGAAGATATAAAGCTGGCTTATAAAATGCTCTGCTTTCACACAAAAATGGATGTCACAGCCACGTGCAACTGCCTAACAAGAAAAACCTTTATTTTCATTAGATAAAGAAACCAGATTTCTCCTATAAAGAGATATCTGAAATGCTGCCTTTCTAAATTTCCTTCAAAGATTTAAATTTTAGACAGTTGTGCCTAAAAACACAGACATTAAAACAGACGTTCAAGTCATTTGTTGCTCGTATAGTATGTGGGTTCACATCTCATAGGGGCTTCTAATTTACTAGAAATAAGTGAGAGAGGTCATTTAAATATCCAAGATAATTTCTCCTTTCTTAAAAGCTTCTATTTTGACAATAGTTTCTTGCAAATAACAAATACACAATTAAGGAGAGCACAAACTTGCTACGTAGAAGAACGGAAGTTGTAAGAGGTTCTGGCTACTAAAATTACTAGCAGAAGAAAAGCTTTGTCTGAGATCTATGTTTGTGGGTAGAGACCTGACTGATGAAACAGCAGACCTGAAGTGGAACTGCCACACTATAGCAAGTAATAGTAAACTCCTATTGAATCTAAATGCAATTTGAGTAATTGCTTACATAATGTATGAATAGTGAGGCAAGGTCACTTGAGAGGCAATTTGTAGATGCTTGCAAAGGATTTCCTTTGCTAGTTGCAGGCCATATGTCTCCTTTGATAAAACTGTCAAAGCTACTTAAGTGAAACCTTTATCATGATTTGCAGAACTTAGCGTAGTGCAGAACAATTGAACAAATAGTACTGTTCATTAAAAGATCTTCACTGTGACATCTTATACACTGAGGCTCCAATAAAGCCTAGCTCTCTAGAGTTTGGCTAAAATATTTTTATATAAGAATTTTAACTGACTGTGTTTTATTGACTTATATCTCTGTCAAACCATTTCAGTTCCTTTTTATTAGTATTTGCTGTTTAATTGTAATGGAACATTTTATTTTCTATGATAAATGACTTAAAAACAACAAACAAACAAATATCGTATGTTAAACAAGAAGGAAGCAAAAGCAAAGAGAGCCACACAGTGGAAGATCAACAGATGTTGATGCTGAATCTGAATACAAAGGTCCAAGCACGACTAAGCCTTCTCAAATGAATTTCATATAGGAAGGAACAAGGGAATATATCTCACCAAGGAAGCCACCAAGACAAGCCTACACAAACAAATGTTTTGCTAAAGTCGTTCTGATACAGAATGAAATACAGATTTAGATCTGGAAAAATACTGTATGCTTTCTGATAGGCTGACTTTGGATACTGAGAAGTAATTGCAAGCCAGGCTGGAAGTCTTCCAAAAACCGGTATTTTTTAACTACAAAACATGGGATCTTTTTGGAACAGGGTTTTGAACACCACTGACAAATTATTCTTAGTTTTTCCTGACTGCTTCTTTGCCGCATGCCCATTCTGCAGTTTGGACCTCATAAACCTGTGCACGGAAAGCCTAATCAAAAATACTATCTGATTCAGAACACACTTCAATATTACTGCTATTTCCTCTTCTCCACATGTATACAAGTGCTATTGCTAAGAAAATCATAGGTGCATTCATAAATATATCGGGACAAGACATTGCTTCTTTCACATAGACATCAATTTGTTAATAATTCCCTTAGAACCATTTTGCTAACATTTAGTCTGATATAGATTATCCTTATTCGAGTAATTGGATCTGTCTTTCACCTCTATCCCAAATCCATTTTAACTCAGGCAATATTCTATAAACAGAAGACAGAAGCTCAGATTGTCAAGTCACCTAAAGGTGTGTACAGTATTAAAGGAATAGATTCATGAAGACAAAAGCGGCTTTCTCCCCAGAAGATCAATTAAAAATAACATGAGAATTGTTTTGAACATAATAGAGTACTATCATAAGCATAATGAGAGGAAATTAGGGATGGTATTCATAGATGCGGAGAAAGCCTTCGATAACATCAAGTGGAGATTTATAGAAGAAACTTTAAAAAAGATAAATATAGGGAATAAATTTGTAAATTGGACAAATATGGTATACAAAGATCAATCAGCAAATATAGTAATAAATGGAGAAAAAACATCTAAAATTGAGGTTAGAAAAGGGACGAGACAGGGATGCCCGTTGTCTCCTTTGATTTTTCTAATAATGATTGAAATTTTAAATATACGAATAAGACAGGACTCTGAAATAAAAGGAATACAAATAAGAAACCAGTTGTTTAAACTCAGGGCATTCGCAGACGATTTGGTAATTCTCTTAGATAATCCAAGTCAAAGCATAATGCGATTAAAAAGGATTTTACAAGAATATGGAAAAGCGTCAGGGTTTAAAATAAATCCGGAAAAAACATCTATATTAACGAAGAGTATGAGTAAGCAAGAGGAAATGGAATTGGAAAGGGAATCTCAATTTAAAATAGCTAAGAAAATAAGATATTTGGGAATTAATCTGACTAAAAACAATGCTGACCTATACGTTAACAATTATAAGAAAGTATGGCAGACGGTGAAGGATGACCTGAAGAGATGGACAACTTTAGATATATCTTTATTGGGTAGAATTGCAGTATTAAAGATGAACATCTTGCCAAGAATGATCTTTTTAATTTCAAAATCTACCTATTATAACTACCGATGTGGCCTTTAATCAATGGAGAAGTGACCTTTCCACATTTATTTGGAAGAGTAGAAAACCCCGAATAAAGTGGAGCAGTTTAAAGGAAGTTAAGGAAAAGGGAGGTTTAGGAACACCAGATCTAAAGCTATATTAGCATGCGTGCTGTATAGAATGGGTGATCGCTTGGATTAAGCTGGAAGATGAAAGGTTATTAACCTTAGAAGGGGCAGATTTGCCCTTTGGATGGCACTCATACTTATGGTACGAGAAGGTGAAAATAAACAGAGAATTTAATAACCATTTCATTAGGAAATCTATATTAACAGTATGGTTGGGGTACAAAAAGAAAATATATCTAAAGTTGCCACTCTGGGTGTCTCCACATGAAGCCTTCTATAAGAGAGAGAAACCGCAATTAAACAAGTGGCTTGCATATAAAGACATAGTGAAGATCCATGGGGAAGAGATTCAATTGAAAACAAAAGACGAATTAATAAATAGTGGACTTTCCACCCATTGGTTACTGCATAGACAACTTGCGGAGAAATTTGAGTCCGATCAAAAAACAGTAGGAATAGAAAGTAAGGAGAATGAACTTGACAAATTATTCAAACCAGGAATTGAACACTTGATAGCAAAATTATATAAAATTCTGCTCAATTTAGAACTAGAAAAAGAAACTATTAAGGAGAATATGATAAAATGGTCGCAGAATATAGGAAGACTAATACAATTTGAAAGTTGGGAAAGTTCCTGGAAAATAACAACTAGAAAACTGAAGAGTGTAACCTTAAAAGAAAACTACTATAAAATCTTTTACAGGTGGTATTATACCCCGGTACAGATAGCAAAAATGACTAAAACAGATAAAACCAGATGTTGGAAATGTGAGCAGAAAGGAACCCTTTTCCATTTATGGTGGACATGTACAAAAGCTAAAAAGTTCTGGATGCAAATACATAATAATATAACGAAAATTCTACAAAGGGAATTTCCGATGTACCCAGAAATATACTTGTTAAACATGTACGATCGAAAAGGACCGTTTAAAAAAAAATCTCATTGAAAATTATTAACACATATGATAGTGGTAGCGAGAATGAGTTCTGCAAGTAAATGGAAACAAGAGGGAATTCCAGAAGAGGAAGAATGGCTATTAAAATTATATGAAATAATAGAAATGGATAAATTGACAGCAATGTTATCTCAAAACCCAATGGAGAAAATCAATGAAGACTGGGAACCGATGATTCCCATATTTGAAGCTAGGTGGGGGGAATTGGCTACAAGAGGAATAAAGGAGTAGGAGATGCTTATAATCAACAATTATGATTAGGAATTGGAGGAATGGCTAAGCTGTATGGACTAAGGATATAGAATATAGAACAAGGTGTGTGATTAGGAAAAATAAGAAGAAGAATTTAATGGAGAAATAGGAGTAAGAATAAGAAGGAAAAACTACTAGAATTTAATAGAAGATATTTATTAAGGAAAAAAGATCACTCGAAGAAAAGGAAAATAATAAAGAGACATGGAAGACCCTGGGAGGAGAATAGGAATGACAAAGCAAAATCGATAACATTGGAAGCAAGTGGAGTAAATTGAAAAGAAATATAGTTTTTAAATTATTGTTGGATGATAACAACTAAGGAATAACCAACTAGTATAAGGAAAAGAAAATAAGGGAAGAGTTTTTATTTTAGGAAAAGGAAAGATAGAAGATTAAAGTGGTTTGGGTAACTAAGTTGATCGACGAAGAGATATTTAGAAAAGAATAGGAGTGACAATCACATATCTGGATGTATATTTTATGTATGTTTTATGGAATATAGGAAGTTGAAGAACCACAGATACGGATGTATGTTTAGTAGGAACAATATGTACAGCTTTCTGGAAAATTTTGAGATTTTTGGTGAAGTTGTGGTTAAGTTCTAAATATATTTGTTGTATATGATGAGACAGAGGACATCTGTGATGAAAATTCGACTGTAAATGTTGACTTTTGGATTGAATAAAAAGATTTGAACACATAAAGGTGTGTACAGTCTAAGGCCACTTCCAAACTAGGCTGTTATAGCGCTATGATTCCACTTTGAACATCCTATGGAATCCTGGAGTTTGCAGTTTCGTGAGGGGCCAGCTGGCCCTTCCCAAAACTGCAAACCCCAGGATTCTATAGGATGTTGAAAGTGGAATCATAGCACTATAACAGCCTAGTGCCGAAATGGCTTAAGTGTTTTACAACTGCTGTCTCTGTGTTCTCCAAAAGAAATGCTGCTGGCATGGTTGTACAATGGCTTAATGGAATATGGTCTGAAAAGCCATTAAAAGCAGACATAGCACATAAAAATAAGATGAAGAGATAAAAGCAGAAACAGCTGCCCAAAATAAGTCACAGAGAAGCACCAGCAGAGAAGCACCAGCAAGGGAACAATCCATGGCCCAAAAATCTAGCATTAAAAGATAATTAAAGAAGGAGTGAGGTAAGCCTCCTTCAAATTGGAGTGAGGTAAGCGTTCTTCAGATTGGAGTTTTCTCCTGAAAGGCTCAGTCTTGGGTCCAAAAAAAGATTATTTCTGGGGTTATTTGGACACACTGGAGAGTGTACAGTGATATCTCATCAGACATAAGTCATGAGAAGGAAGTTTTTCAAATGATAAATAGCTTTAAAAAGTCATTACCGGCACTCTGGAATTAGGCCTGGAAACAAATCTGTTTCCAAATAAACCCCTATTAACACCTAGGACTCCATGCTGTGGCTCAACTGTAGTTTGAAAGCATTTTTCCCACACAGCCTCCTGTACAAAGCACACTGCAGTAAACCAGACATGATACACAATGATTTAGGCCCGGGATATTCCAAAGATTGCCATACTCAACACCAGCCTGCCTATAATCTGAGATCTTCATTCTAAAGCAAATTATGTCCACCATCAAAAAGGGGCTGGGCTGCTAGTTGTTTTTTTGCCCTCCCCTAACCAAGAACACGCTCTCAAAGGAAATCTGTGTTTCCAATATAGATAAAGCTGTACTGTTTTGTCAGGATTTTGGCTTTTTAAAATCATTTTTCTCATTTTTTTTAAAAAAAAGTTTTGTTTTTGTGCTCTGTTTTTATTTTGCTACAACTTTTATTGGATTTTATTGTCTGTTCATTCAAGGGCCACAAGCAGTACCTAAATATTTTTAGTTAATACAGAAATGAAATAACCTGAATCATTCAGGGGAAAAAATGAAGTTGAGAAGTTACTATGAACCTGAAAACTAGGAATATCTAGCACACAGCAAAGGAGACAATCAGCTCTAAATCATGACCTTCCTTCATCATTCGTATGGTTGATCTTCTAATCTTTACTGCAAACTTTGGTTTGGGGTGTTATCTGAACTGAATTTGAACAGGAAACTGTAACGATTACAAGAGTGATATTAAGTGGGAAAAGCTATTTGGGAACATAAAGCAAGTTGAATGAAAGAATACTTTAATATAGACAAGAACTTGCACTTAATGTTTTAAATTTAACATTAAGCTACTATGTTAATAACTTATGGAAGTGCCTGCATGTAGTGAAAAGTATTTTAATTGACATATTAAAAATTCATAGTCAAGCGTTTATGATGTGGCTTTATAAAAATTATGTACCGTGCTAGTTAATGGAAAATACTATAAACTAGGTCGCAGTCCCATTTTTTCTTCATAATTCTTCCCTTGTATCAGTTTTCTCACATTCCTTTAAGGCAGAGTATTCAGAGCTTTATTAATTCCTCAGGCCACTGAAATATTCAGAAGGCAGTCTGTGCAAATCACTAGATTTGTCCATGTTCTGTTTGGCAATGAGAACAGGCAGCAAAAGCTGTAAAGCTTTCCTATATAAACTTGTATTCTTACCACTTTTATGGAAAAGAAGAAGAGTTTTCTCCCAAAGAACAAAGATTAAAACCTATACTTATTTCAGTACTACTTCCATTTCAAAAATGTAGTTCTTAGTAGTTTAATTTTTTTTTTTTTGCCGATTTTGCATGCAATCAAGTTGTTAACAGTAGGAAAAAAACTCTTGTTCTTCTTCGTGGTCTCTGTGCCTCACACAATGGGAATCTTTGCGCATGCGCAGTAGCTTTTTGGAAAGTTCCAGGGCTGAGCAGCTTGGCGGGAACTCCTCCTCCATCCGGTACTGAGCATGCTCAGTCCTGCCAAGCTAACGGTCTCTCCTCAGTTTCTTTTCATCCGCCGACCTGTTAGCAGCTCGGAAGGCTTCCTCGCTGAGCAGATCTTCTAATTCTTGGTTTTTCTTCACTCTTTCGTTCGGTTTTTTCGTCTCTTTACAACAAAACCTGTAAGAACTCTTCCCCCTTCTTATGTCGTCTTTGTTTAATTTGTGTGTGTCTTGTGGTCGCAAGGTTTCTCTTTCCGACGCCCACCCCGAGTGCTTGTTCTGCCTCGGGGAGGGCCATAACGTTTGGACCTGTTCTATTTGTAAGGATTTCAGCTCCCAGACTGAAGAATAAAGCTTCTTGGTTGAAATCCTACTGCTGGGAGCAAGCCCTACACCTTAAAGAACAGGTGTCTTCCAATATCGCTCTTTCCACCGTTGCGGTATCAACGCCCTCCACGACGTCCTCTGCCTTGGTCCCGAAACTATTGGTAACGACCGGTCCCTCAGTATCAACGGCTTCGGTACCGATACCAACCTTGACCTCGCCAGCTCTACCACTGATGTCATCTTTACCAAAGATTCCAAAGCTCTCCAGGATGCCTACTCTACCTTCTGCCACCAGAGATGCTCCTTCGATCTCGCAGCAGGTTCCCACTCACCAGGCCTGTAAGGTCTCTACCTTGGCGGAGCATAAACGGGCCTCCTCACACCACCCTTCCACTTCCTCCAATAAAGAGAAGAAGAAGAAGAGGAAGGAGATACATAGCTCTCCTTCTCTCGCTGCCTGTCCATCAGCTAGTCGACCTTTCTCTCTCGGTCCCTTAACGACACCTCCTCCAACACAACCTGTAACGTCTACTGTTGAACAGGAGGATGCTCCCGTCCTTTCGCCGGTGCATGAGGCGGTCCAGCTCCCGGTGCTATTAGTCCCGCCTGCAGCAGATTTCATGTCCGACTTGGACCGTCGACCCTCTCCACCAGCCTCTCTGCCTGTTATGTCAGGCTATTCCGCAGATGGGTGTCTGCAGACTCCACTGGCCCCGGCCATCTCTTCTGGCCGCCCCGAGTTGCACCATCCGCCTGTTTCGGAAGCTCCTCAGGCTATCTCCTGAGACCAGCCTTGACTTAGTGTGGCCCGTTCTCTGGCACACGGTGAAAGGAGTAGATCCCCATGTTGTTGCGACTACAGCCACTGTTCCGCTTACAAGCCTTCATTAGTGAAGGTCGACTCACCCTTCTCGTTGGCCTCCTATATCGCCCAGTACGGCCACGAGCACCTCTGGAGAGAGCAACCTGGCTCCTACCATTCATATTCGCCTGCCTATCATGACCAGTACCATCCCGACGTTCGTCGTTGGTCTCCATACCGCCCTTGATGTTCACGCTCCTTGTCGCATTCTCCTTCAGGATCTCATTACCGACACTCCCCTTGGTATCGCCACTCCAGATCCCGTTCTCGGTCCCAGTCGGCCTACTACCAGCGTTCGCCATCTCGGTCCTGTCACCGGTCCCGAGACCCATTGCCTTATCATTGGGCAGTTTCCCCTCCCCCTCGGGTGACAGCGACGGTATCCTGGCCTCCTCCAGATATTCACCCTGTGTCCACTTTATCAACATCTCTGTCAGCCCTGTTGTTGATGCAGTCCGTTGCTGCACTGATCCTGACTGTCCTACCTATTTTGTTGGCATCAACCTCAGTACTGGTTCGTATTCTGATCTCTGTACTGGTGCAAGTCCCAGTTTCCTTACCGACTCTGGCTGTTTTACCAGTCTCTGATCCTGCCTCACCGGCTGTTCTTCCTGCATCGGGAACTTCACAACATTGTCACTCTTCAGCTCCTTCTTCTGGTTCTTATGATTCCGAAAGTGATTCCACAGGCTCCACACCGCAGTCTCATACTTCCCCAACTCTAGCGTTTGGAGATCTGTCTCCCAATTCGGGTCCTGAGGATGTTAAACAGTTTTCCGACATATTAGAATGGCCAACGCTTTGGGCCTCGATATTTCTGGTCCTGTCTCTACGGTACAGGACCCAGTTTTCCACTATGCCAATAATCTGCCCCCATCAACGGCTCCGATTCCATTTCTGCCTGTCTTACAGGAGGTTTTGAAGCACCCTTGGGCCCAGCCAGTGTCGCCTCAACCGATCCCTCATCACCTAGAACATCTTTACCGTACCCAGAAGAATGATGTCGATTTCTTGTTCAATCATCCAACTCCTAACTCGATTGTTGTTAAGTCATCTCAAACAAGGAGGCAAGAGGACCCACACAACTCCGCCTGATCGTGAGGGTCATCATCTCGATGTCCTCGGCCGTTGCTTCTGCTCTGCCTCCTCATTGATCACCAGGATTTCCAATACCCAAGCTTGCCTGGCAGCCTACCAACGCAGCATCTGGGATAGGTTTTTTTCCCCTCCTCTCCCATCTGCTGGATGACCACAGAGCCACTGCCGTTCAATACTTTAACGAGTCTGTGGCTCTCTTGAACCAACATATTTTGTCAACTCAACACGCTGTTGACGGTGCGGCGCGTGTGATGGTGGGTGTGATTGCTCTTCACCGATTCGCCTGACTCCGGTCCGCTGGATTAACCGAGGATAGCAGAAAAAGGATTGAGGACCTGCCCTTTGATGGCCAAGGACTCTTCCATGCCACTACAGATGATGCCATGGACCAACTTGTAAAAGCTTGACTGACAGCTAAGAAGATGGGCCTTCATCCAACGGCCCAGCCTAGAAGACCACCTTCATCCTGTTCTTCCTGGAGGTGCCCTTCTTACTCTTACAGGTCGCGCTCTCCGTGCTGCTCGTCTCTCTAATCGTACTTACCAGCCTCTTCCCGTCGCTCTTTTAGGCGTCGTCAACCATCTTCCAAGAAATCCTCTTTGATGGCTAAGTCATGTTTTTGACTCCCCTTGCAGGTCGCCACCTTTGCCCCTCTTCCATCTACCCAACCACCTGTCCAGAACCACAGGGCTGGCTTGCCACCTCAACACCTGGTGCAACATCACTTCAGATTCATGGGTTTGATCATAGTCCATCTTGGCTACACCATCGAGTTTCGAAGTACTCCTCCCCTCGGCGTCTTCTACTCCACCCCTACCAGTCTGGCCCTCCTCAAAGAGGTCGAGACCCTTCTGCTCAAAGGGGCCATAGAGCAGCTGCCGCCAAATCCACCAGCTTCTTCTTCCAGTACTTCACAGTTCCCAAATTGGACGGCACTCTCTGACCCATCCTAGATCTCAGAGGGGTGAACTCTTTCATTTGCCCCCGAAAGTTCAAGATGGTCGCCCTGTTCTCCATCCTACCTTTCCTGAGACGTTGGGATTGGTTCATGTCCATCGATCTACAGGACGCCTACTTCCACATTTCTATTCACCCCCGCCACATGAGGTACCTCCGATTTGTGGTCGACGGCATCTGTTACCAATACAAGGTTCTCCTTTTCGGCCTGTCCACTGCCCCCAGGGTCTTTACCAAGTGCCTAGCCCCTGTGGTGCCCTACCTCCGCATGAAGAACGTTCTGGTGTACCCCTATCAGGACGATTGGCTCCTGGTGGCATCCTGCAAGCAGAAACTGTACGAAGATATCCATGTTGCGCTCTCCCTTCTTTCCGATCTCGCTTCTCCAACCTCCCTGTCAACAGTGCTTCAGTTCCTCTTGACATTACAGGACCAGGGCCTCACTTTTTCCTCCCTGAAAGTTTATTTCTTGCAAACGTGGCCTACCTGCCATGCGGTTCTCCTTCCTCAGCCTTCTTCTGGAACGCTACAGTCAAGCAATTCCTTAAAGGCCTGCAACACCTCTATCCTCCTGTCACCCCACCACTTCCTCCATGGTTGCTATTGCTCGTCCTTTCTCAGCTCATGTGCCATCCCTTTGAACCGATGGCCACGTCTGATGATCGTCTCCTTAGTATGAAGATGGTGTTCTTTGTCACTGTCACTTCAGCCAGACAGGCAGGAGAGCTGACTGTGTTGCGTTTTGATGAACTGTTGGTCCTGCGCCCGGACCTGTCTTTTCTTCCCAAAGTAGTCTCCGATTTCCATATGAATCAGGACTTGATTCTACCTACTTTCTATCCAGACCCTGCATTGCCTCTCGAGCGCTCCCTTCACTCGCTTGACGTGCGCTGTGCCCTTGCCTTTTACCTTCAATGGACCTCGATCTTTTGTCAGACTCCCCTTTTCGTGTGCTACGGTGGGTGCTGGAAAGGCCACAAGGTCTCCACTCAACGGTTTTCCAAATGGGTTGTTCAGACAATTCACCTTGCCTATGAACTTGCCAGGCAACATCCCCTACCTCTGCTTCGTGCCCATTCTACCAGGGCAACGGCATCTTCAGCGGCCCTTCTCAGGGGAGTTGACCTACAGGAGCTTTGTCATGTGGCTACGTGGTCACGGCCTTCGACCTTCATCTGCCACTACTGCCTTGACTGTAGGGCCCTGCATGATGCTCGCTTTGGTTGTGCTGTGCTGTCTTCTATCCTCTAGGACCTGACCCGCCATCCAAAGGTAAGTTACTCAGTCTCCCATTGTGTGAGGCACAAAGACCACAAAGAAGAAGAACAGGTTGCTTACCTGTAACTGTGGTTCTTCGAGTGGTGATCTGTGCCCTTCCACACACCCGCCCAGCCTCCCCTCTTTCAGGTCCTCGCTTCGGCAGACTTTGAAACTGAGGAGAGACCGTTAGCTTGGTGGGACTGAGCATGCTCAGTACCGGATGGGGGAGGGGTTCCCACCAAGCTGCTCAGCTCTGGAACCTTCTGAAAAGCTACTGTGCATGCGTGAAGATTCCCATTGCATGAGGGCACAGATGACCACTCGAAGAACCACAGTTGCAGGTAAGCAACCTGCTCTTTTTATTAATTTTTCAAATACTACATTTAACCTACAGACTAAACACCTTGGGTCCCATACTGGGAGAAAGCAGCATACAAAATAAATAAATAAACAAACAAACAAACAAACAACACACTTTCTTAGGATCCCAAATTTGTTCTGAAGTTATTCTGCAGGTTATTCCTGGCAGTCCACAGGATATTCCTGCCAGCAGAAAGGGTAGGTAACTGAGAAGCAACTACAATCCATAATTGTTCAAAATGCAGAGGGGAGGGAAAAGCTGAAGACAGAGAAAATCAGTGAAAAATGATTTCCCTTTCTACAAACAAGATGCTTTGCCGAACTGAAAGCCAATCACAGATGACAAATGTCAGCACCAAGCCATCACACATAATGCTATGACTTGTAGTTAAGACATATGAAAAGGAGCTGTGAGGATGCAGAAGACAGCTCAAGGGGCTAGAGTGGCTGTGTTAATTTTAGTAATAAAGAATTGAGAAGCTTCAAACACTGATTTCTGATGTTTTGAAATCCTTACAACAATAATATCTGATAATAATCATTTTCATATATATCCATTAACCTCTAATCTTATACATCTTCTAATCTTACACATTTTTTGCCTTCACATGACAACCAAGAATCCAACTCCAAGGTTTCTGTTTCTTTATTTGTCTTTTAATGTATTTATAAAGTATAAATATTTAAGATAAATATTTGTAAGACAACAAGGCTTGCCCTCCCCCCCCCACTTTTTTTCCCCATTTCAGCTTAATCATATTGTCAATAGCTTAACTTCTTGTGCCGTAACAAATAAGACTATGACAATACTTGTACTGGTGGTGGCTTACTGACCTATATTAGCCAAAATTCTCACAACAAAACTTCAGACTGGTTGCTGGAAGAGGGTAGTACAGTGCTCCAAACAGTCATATGCTTTACCATTCCATTCTATTCCATTCCCCCTTTTCTGGTCCCCTTCCCTCCAGTCAGAATTCCACACCAACTAAGAAAGTTAATTCCTCACAGGCCAAGGGTTACATTCTCCCCCAAGACCTTCTGTATTTCAAACAAAACAAAACAAAACTTTGAGATTCCCTCAATCCTGCAGATACATCTCTCCTTTATTAGCACAAAAAATATTTTTCTTTCAAAAAAAAGTATAGTCAAGAAATATCGGAAAATTCTACTATATATGGTTTTGACTGTGAGGATTTTGTTTGATAAAGTTTGAAAACTGAAAAAAATCCAGATATAGATCAATGATTATTGAAGTTAATAGAAATGAAGGACCATAATATATTGCCCTGCTGAATTAAAGCATTAACAGTCAAAGAAATAAGGGAAGAGTGGGCTCCAGTTTTAAATTACATATGGGAAAAAATGGGAAACTGAGTCACTAGACATAACTTAAGGGAGAGCTTACTTTTTTTTTCTTTTTCCTTTAAGTCAGCTACCCATTATAACAATGCTGGATAACAATGATCCGACTTTGATTTGTGAACACAAATTGTTCAACTAGAATCGATATATACTAGCTCATAATATGCAAGGGTGGAGGGAAACATTTTGTCAATAGGAGTTTGTGTAAATATTCAATTACCACTATCCACAATACAAGTAAAAGGAAGGACATGGGACATATAATTAACAGTGTTTGTAAACAATAACAAATCATTATATTTAGAATGTTAAATATACATAATGCTGAAAAAACATTACTGTATGCCATGTGTTTTTTACACTTTTTGATTTTTTTTTCTTCTGTATAAAAAAAAAGTTTAAAAAACATTTTTCAGTGGCCCTGTTTAAGGGTATTTCTGGTAACGAATAATGTTCAGATGTGAGCATATGAAAATAGCTCAGTAAATACTATGTTAGAATTAATTTACTGACTAAAACCTAACACAAGAGTTACCATTTACATCTTCTGTGACAAAAGAAAATATTGTTATCTTGAAACACCTCATAGTACTGCATATGTATATGTTTATATACATTCTGGGAGTGGTATAAATTGTATTAGTTTTCATACATTTTCTTAATTTTAATCAATTATACAGGATATTCTCAGCCAAGAGCATGAAGGAACACAGAGTATTGTGACCTAGAGTGCCAAACACCAGGAAATTCAGACTAGGTTCCCAAGTGGCTTCTGAGATTTTCCTAGGTGTTCACTAGGTGTTGCCTACTGAAACAGATTCCCCTCTGCCTGTGCATTTCCCACAGGCATTCATACAACTTTACAGAACTGCTCTGTATTACATACACATTGGTCTTGGTTCTAGGGCAAGTTAACCTTTAAAAATATCTATGAAACATTCTGTTAGCCTCACGGCTTAGTTGCCTTACTTTCATTTACAAAGCTAGCATCAGAGATGGCAAATGAGATAACCTAAAGCTAAAAAGTGAGGCTGAGCCAGACACTAAACGCTCTAGTATCCAGGGCATGAGAATACCAAAGGGACCCACAATCCACTGACAAGAAGAGCCAGGCCCATTGCATGTTTCTGTAACATGGGTGGGCAGCAAGCTCTTAGCTGGTGTTATGCGCCTTCAAGTCAACTCTGAACTATGGTGAGCCCATCAAAGCACTCCTTTGGCAGGACTTTTTTCAGAGGAAGCTTGTGATTACCTTCCACTAGGGTTGAGAAAGTGTGGCTTGCCCGAAATCACCCAGTGAATTTCTACGGTTGAAGGGGGATATAAACTCTGGTCTCAGAGTCCTAATCTAACGCTCACATCCCTATACCATGCTGGTACTCAGTGAACAAGAATTAATGTACCAAAAGTATCAAGCCAGGTTTCACAATTTCCCCTTGCTCCCTACTGACAGATCCAGATCCAAGAGCAGTCCTCACTGCTTATTCTATATCAATCTACTCTTTAAAACCAAAAAGTGGTAGTGGACCGAAATTATCTTTTGTACCTCTTAAGCCATAAACTGGGTTGATCTATATTGCAGAATTACCAGCTCTTGGTAATGTCCATAATTAATCTGTATATACAGAATTAGTGACTCTTGGTAACATCCATAATTAAACTCTCTCAAACATTCAGCAGAGCTGGCCAAAGTAAGATAAAAGGCAACTAATCAACAGTCATATGCCACAACTGAGGAACATCAATACTGAAAGATAAGTGAAGGAAACCAAAGTCCACCATGGCAAGATTTTTGTTGTTACTGGTGATGCAATTTTTAAAAGAACAGTGGACTATAATAACACGTAAAATCCTTACTATTCCTTCTGCTTTCTCTCTCATTTGGAAATCTCTCTCTCTCTCTCTCTCTCTCTCATCTATCTATCATCTGTCTGTCTGTCTGTCTGTCTGTCTATCTATCTATCATCTATCTTCATTTTTTTATTCCCAAACAACAACTCCTTTCTTCAGTTTCTCTCTCACACTTGTTCCACAACACCCTTTTGGAGTGCCCCTTACTTTTCATGGGGAAGGAGTGGCTGAGAAACCAGACAGAAAGGCACAGACACTGTGACCACTACTGCTGCTGCTTAGTTGTTGTTTTTTTCCTCCTTTCATATTTTGGCTTCCAGATGCCCTTGCTTCCTCCATCAGGAAGGAAGTGATATCCTGACCCATTTGGCTTACTGTCAAACTTATCTTAAAAGACTGTGAACAAGAATTTATAAAACTTGGTCCAAAAAGTATAAGAGCATGCCATCTGCCCTTGGAAGGGCAGCTTAACATTTTGTGCCTTCTGCTAATTTTGAGGAACACTGTTTAAGATGAAAATAAAAAACTCTTACCTTTCTCTGTTAAATTTTAGAGAGTGTAGTATAGCAGGCCTCTTCTGACGCAAGTTCCATAAATGTAAGGTATCATCAGCCAAGGCACTCACTAGGGCTCCCTTAAAAAGAAAACAGTTAAATTTTATCAGGAGAACCTGTGGAGATTGGGGAAATATTGTATTTTTGTAAGATTTTTAGGAGGATTATATAACTATATTCGTATCAGTCATATTCTAAAGCATTTGAAATGTTTTGCACACAGTTGCTTGGTTTGCATCACAGAAAAATCCTTCATATATTACTGTCATTTAAGAGAGGTAAGATATCAAATCTCTTTTTCCTGTTACGCCTGTTAAATCCTATCCATGGCAAATATAAACTGGAACCTCAATACTGCTTTTCAGCAAGAGAGCAAACTATAGTTTAAACAAATCATGAATGGAAGCTTCTCATCTCTTTCATTCATATGCAGAAAAGGAACCGAAAAAAATGCAAATTCAAATTTGTGCATGCTCGCAATGGCAAAATACGTTTTACCATTACATTTGAGAACAGCCATAAAAAAAAAAAAAGGTGCTCAGTGTTCAAAAGCAATGGATACAACTCATTATTCCACAACTGGTTTCTTTGCGACCATTTTCAAGGAACAGTTTCCCCTTGCCTAGTTTGAATGTATGCACTCTTTCTACATGCAAAGAAAAGTGCATCAAAGCTTATTTACTTGTTCTAAAGTTCCCGAACTACCTTGCTGACTAAGCACTTGAAAAAAGAACACAATAAGTTGACCAACCTCATTGATCAGAAACTGAAGCTGGATTACTGCAGCACCACTATCATGTTGGCAGTAGCATTCCACTCCTGGCCGACCAAAACTGCATTAGTTTTATTAAGGTCATTAGCTGCTTGTGAATTTGCATGGAAAACAAAGAGTTATGAAAAACTTCACAATTCAACATACTTATTACTGTATACAGTAACAACTTCTACAGTGTCAGTTCAACTTATAATAGAATCTATGCTAAAAAAACAATAAACCAGTTTCCCTTCATTGGTTAAGGCTGGAATTCTAGTTCATAACTGCAGGACTGATACCAAGATTGGCTAAAATTTAAGCCTCACTGACAGTATTTTCAGTTTTCTACAGTTTTTCAGGCTATGCACAGTAATTTGATTTTCACACACAGGACAACTGTGGTAGTAACATTTCAGCACATAAGAGTGAAAGATTACATAGTCACCAAGATGTTGTTAACATTTTGAAAGCAGTTACAGCCTGAAAAAAAATTCTATTATCTCGAAGAAGCTATGACAAGAGAATATGTAGAGAATATGTAATATATGTATTTACCTGAGATTCTTTTTCTTTGTTTATAAAAATATCCCTAAACCACTCTGCATCATTAGATCACGCAGTCTATAAGTATAGTGTAAGCCCACAAAATAATCATCCACAATCCAGTTTTAAATCAGCAACAGCAAGCCAAAATTAAGCTCTGAGTAAAAGGACTAAACTTTGCAAGCCACCTTGAGTCCTTATACTGAGGAAAAGGCAGAATACATATAAAGTTAGTAACAATATAGCAATGAAAAGTATAAAGTCAGGGCTAGGAAACCCTTCAAACCTGATTCTTCAGAGGATGCAGGTGCATAAGGGAAGGAAAGAAAGTTCTGCTGAGCTATTCTAGCAGTCACACGTACCCAAATAACTGCTTCATATGTAATCCTGTTACTTTTTATAATGGATGAAACACTCATATCAGAAGAAAGGTGTTTATATTATTTTAAAAAATTACACTAGAAAGTGAAGTACTTTTCCCTCAATAAAATGTAATATAATTTTGAGGATTTTTTCCAGGAATGATACGAGGAACAAGCACCACTAGAAAATAAACAGATGACACCCAAGGTGTAGTAGCAGTTTTGGAGGACTGGCTTACTTTTCTAGAAATCATCCTTGCCACATTCCTTTGCATTTCATTTGGCCAATACATGCAGTTTCAGCTAAAACTCTGGATGGGGGGTAATGATCAGTTCTCTTCCTGTTTGGCACACTTCAGTTTGCTGACACTACCAGATACAGCCTTTTGTTTGTCCACTAGTCATGAAGCAATCTCCAACAGACTGATTGCTATTTTGGGGCTTGCAAATATTGTACTGCGATTGAGTGGATCATTATGTTTGGACAGTGTTTTTGGGTGTTGCTGGGAGTTTGTGGTAATAATTTAATTATAGCTTTTGCACGGCAGTTGGAGTGCTGGAATGGCATTCCATCCAGCTTCTCTGTCAATTGTGTTCTTTTGCACCTTCCTGTTTTTACTGTTGGTAAGTCCCTATATCCAGAAACTTGTTTGTTCCTACATATTTAATGTGTATTATTTACTTGAATTTCACTTATTCCTTTACAGTATGACAAGTGACAAATGGAGTTCGCAAAAATTCATGCAACTCTCTTCTTCTTTTCTAAATTCAAGAGAAGGATAAGCACTAGGAGAGAAGTAAAATTATCTATGTGACCATTTATTCCAGTAATTTTTTTTTTTACTGTAGTAATACAATCGAAATTTAAACACGAAGTTAGAATTAATGTAAGTGCAATAAATGTTCCCTTTTTGGCAAAAACATAGTTAACCTAAATTTTCCAGCCTTTTGGTATATAAATTTTTATCCATTAACTTTCCTATCTCTAGTGGAAGCCCACTCTTGTCCTCCAACTTTATTTTCCTATCTTCACCTCACTTTAGAGAAACTCTTTGCCTTTTTTCCCCTATCACATTGTTATATACAATCCTCATTTCTTTTTTACCAGCCTGTTGAAAATCTGCATTCTAAAAACTCTAGGATTCTCAATCTCAATCAACAAGGGTTCTTCTTCCTTGGTTTACCTTTGTCCTTTTTCACTGTTGCTCCATAATCCTGGAATTTCCACCCTGGACATCTGTGGACTGCTCCTTCCTTCACTCTTTTTAAATACCAATTTAAAATCTTGTATATTTTAGTTGTATGTATTTGTCAGTTTACTTTATTACATTGAATTGTTTTTTGTATTTCTTTCTGGATAATTTGTTTTTTTTCAATTGTATTATATAATTTTATATTCCTTCTCTTACCTGTGTGTGTGTTTTATGCCTCTGGCAGCGCTGGGGCTTTTTTGGGGGGGGGGGTCTTTTATTTGTAAAGCACCATGTATACTAAGAGCAAGTGGTTTGAATGCTGAGCTACAACTCTGGAGAACAGGGTTCCTGCCCAGCCACAGAAATCCACCGAGTGACCTTGGGCAAGTCATTCTCTCTCAACCTCAGGGGAAGGCAAATCCCCCTGAACAATTCTTGCCAAGAAAACCCGTGATAAGTTTGCCTTAGGCTAACCATAGGCTGGAAATGACTTAAAAGCACATGACGATGACAACAACAACACTGATTGTGTTACATAAATAAATGAAAACAATAACAGTAGTAATGATACAACTGATAGGAAACACCTGCATTATTGCTTGATGTTGAACTCATTTCTTTCCAGGTTTTCCAAAGACTGAGGTCCTTCATAAACATAACACCATTTAAAAACGGTATTTTAAAACAGCAGTAAATAATGTAATCTCTTAAATCAATGTAATGGAAAACAAATAGTGTGACTACTGGGCCACCACCACTGGGCAAGGGCACTTTGGCCTTGTGCGAATAAGCTTCCTATCCACAAGGACTGCCCTGAGAAGAGAAGAGATTGATACGGGAACTTGTCAGTTTGGCCATGCATGAGCAAGGTGCACTAGCAGCTATATGACTCATGTGCCCAAAGAATCCCTGACCTTCCAACTTTGAACTAAAGGCAAAGAAGGTAAAATGGAATCACAATGGCAGATAATTTCTGCCCACTTTTGTAAACAGAACAGTTGGATATAAGGATTCATTTCAGTATTTCTATTTCACCTCATTTATTTTTTTCTTCATTTAGCTATTTATGTAATATCCCACCTTTCTTCTTGCACAGGACCCAATATCCTACAACAGAACTTCAATTCTCCACAAATGTCTTGATGCATTCCAAAACACAGAATCCCAATTAATTTATAGGCAGACTACAGTACATCAATCAATTATCTTTTTTTAAAAAAATCTGAATTAGTGAATGGAATATATCAAACATAAGGAGAAGAAAGGGAAGGGGAGTATTAACTCATAGAGACTACCACTCAGACAAAGTTTATACATCTGATGCTAAATATCCTATTCGATACAGAAAACACTCAACAAAATGTTACATATTTTATTACTGTTATGTCAATTCAGTAAAGATGCTTTAATATCTTTTGTATGAGGTAAACAGTACAGAACTGTATTTTTTGTAGGCAAGGAATAGTATTATGTCCACAAGAAAATCATACTTCTAAAAATAACTTACATATTCCTCAGATATCTATCCCTAGTTCATGACATGCAGGTTAAGTATATAACCTCCACAATTCAGTATGTTAAACGCTCTTCAAAACAGACTGATAATGTGTTCACTAATTAATTCAAAATAAATTAGAACTAAGTAAATTGTTAAACACAGTTCGAAGATTTAAAATTTAAGTTAAAGAATTAAATTTAGGGAATCCTCCTCAGCCCCAGCAGCTCCATGTCACCTCTCTTCAAATCACCTTAGGAAATAATTACTTACAACAATGTAGTGCAATGAGTTGTTACATTCCTCTCTGTTCTCTTCTTTGTATCCCTACTTTTTTTCATAATAATACATCATATTCCCAACTCCTTCTTAAGTATAAACAGGACAGAACTTCAGATATGCAGATGCATTTATATTTCAGCCATTAGAAGTTTTAAACACGCACAATATGTCAAAAGGATTTTAAAGGAACATTTTAAAACATACTACACTGTGGTCAATACATACAACTACAATAAAAAAAACTATACCAGTGGAATCTAATTGCAATCATAAATGATACCTGAATGTCCTACATATAGTCACTGTTGACAGTGTATGTGCAAACTAAAGAGATGGGTGTACCCAAGGAATTTTTGTACAATGTGCTGATGTCTAATATAATTTTCTGATACTACTATCAAATGTAAAAATTCTAAACTGCAAACTAGTCTGTTTCACTTTGTTTCTTCTTCAACAAAGACTACCTTTGTCTTAATGCTCTCACATGCTAATCTTAAAAAAATGCCTTCCTTTCTGCTGGTAGTGATGAAAATTATGCTTATTCTGTCACTCAGAAGAACTGAAATGTGTGCTGAAGGAGGGGGGCTAGCAATAAAAGACTGGGTGGAGTATGAGGAAAAAGACAGAAAAACAAACACATAAATACTTTGCTGGAGTTAAATGGACCATAACTTTATTGGTTACAGCTGAAGCACCTTGGCACAAGACAACAAATCCAGGCATCAGATGACTCTATTATATGCATTATAACTATTAATGCATATGTATTATAATTATATGCATCATAATTATTAATGCATACATGAATGAATGATTTTTCCCTAAATTTATTCAGAGTTTTAAAAAGATAAACAAAACAAAGAAAAACAATAAATTACTACATCAAATACAGAAGAAGACAGAAGAAAAAAAATATAAAAAAGAAAATACTAAACACTGAAGATAACTAAAGACAAGAAGAATACTAAGGAAAAAAGAAATGCTATATACATCGGTTTCCAGCCTTCCTAGAGCAGACAATGGATAACTCTATAAAATAATTTATTTAATTACAAATACCATTCAAATGCTTCAACTCCTACTTTTGCAAAAAGACTAACTGTCAAAACCTAAAGGCAGCACACTGTACTCTTTTTCTTCCAAAAAGCTTATCAAGTGTTCCCAGTCTTTTGAAAAAGTCACTACTGATTTATATATTATGCTTTTTAACAGCTTCTGGAGAAGATGATATGCATCTTTCTTGAAACGTACTGGGCCAATTTGTGAAATAAAACCTTTTTATCTAACTCCTGAGACCTAGACCCTCCTTTACATCTAGCAGTGTATATCGGGGTGTCAAACTCAATTTCATCTTGGGCCGCATCAGTATTATCGTTGCCCTCAAAGGGCTGGTTGTATCTATACTACATAAATGTATCTACACTTTCATCATATTATATAATTGCCTCTGCATTTGATTATTACTGGTTTTAGTAATAATCTGTGCCACTTTCTACTCCCCAGACCCTCTCTGTGTCTCTTTCTGCCCCCTCCCCAGACTATCTCAGTGCCTCCTTCTGCTCCCCTGCCCTTCTCTATACCTGGTCAGTCTGAGCCCCACATTGCAGGCTACCCGGCTGCCAGTATTCTGGAGTGGGGCCCAGCAGCCAGTACTCATGATTTACTTCTACTTCTGACTGGTCCTCTGTCCAATTCTCATGAGCCGCGTGGAATGTCTGATGGTGAGACTTGGACAGAGGAGCAGTCAGAAGTAGAAGTAGATTGCGAATCCTGCGGCATTTACAGCAAGTGAAATGATTTTAAGCATTTCACTCACAATAAAAGAGAAAATACTGCATTCGTTTTTTTCTAAATTTCCAGAAGTATCTAATTTTTCTGCTGGGAAAAAATATGAAAACCTGTCCCATGGGGGGGGGGGAATGTTTCTGACGCCATTATTTAGGAGGTCTTCAAATCTCTACAATGTGACACCTATTCTGTTCAAAAATACATATGTTAAATTGCTGAATCCATAACGTATATTTTCTATAATCTAAAGATATACCTCACTTAAAAAGGAAATGAAATTACCAGGAAATAAAATTATCAATAACAATTTCAAAATTAGAGACTGCATAAATGCCATCTAAATTGAAATCAAATATTAGAAAGATAACATTATATTATCTTGTTGGTCTTAACAACAGAACTGCAAGGGATATCACTAAACTAATAACCCACTTCCTCAACATTTTAGAGGCCAGCAGCATAACATGCAGCAAGATTAGGAGACAGCACTGTACCAGTGCTAGCACAGTTAAAGGAAAGCACAGTCAAACTAAGCACTTCAATTTTAAAATCTGCACCCCTATACATCAATAATAGTTTCATCTGTACAGGTCATAAAATCATGAAGAGAAATGAATTGTTCTTTAACAATGTGCTAAGTGATGCAAGAGACAATAAACAGATGTCAGGAAATCCATCATGCTGCTTTTATTTTACAGCGAAGTTATTCACTGAAAAAACAAGCATTTGCTTTAACTTTTCCATGCAAACAAACCACAGTTGAGTAGGCTATGTGTTTTACATAATAATTGTTTACAGGATCTGTGATTAAGGTTTGTATAGGAATTGTATTAATTGAGAACCACACCAGACAGATCAACGCATGATCCTATTCACAAATAGGATTTCTCTCTTTTAAAAAATAAATAGCAGGTCCACAAAGCTGTCTTTCAGAGTCAGAAGGTCTCTTGAAAAGGATATATATCCTCCTATCCACATTCTCCCCAAAATTGTTATTAGCTCAAGGAATGGGGTAAGAAACACAGGCGTAGATGCTGTAAGCACATTTGGTCTTCAAAGTATAGGACTATTAATTTATCGTTTTTTTAAAAAAGAGCACTGAGATCCTAATCATGAATCAAAACACACAGTCTCTAGCATGATTCCTGCTCAAAATTTACTGCCCAGTATGTTGCTGTTCTTTTATAGTTAGGGTTGTTGCTATCCACAATTTATTCCAACATAGTTGTTTCTTGATTTGAGTAACTATTTAAAAGGTGGGATCAAGTTGTTTTTTATTAAATATATACATTCTAACACAGACACATTTAAATGAATATGATTGAGTTCAGGGCACTGATGTTATTTATGTATGTATTTACTGTCAGAAATGCATTGATCAATTCACCATGATTTGTTATTCAGATATAAAATGCACTGAGAGAGAAAGTAAAGTCAGACATGAATGGACACACACAACAAGGCAGAACCATGGGGCACCTTTAAGAATAATTGCTATATTTTAGCTTCCACTCTGAATTAAAATCCACTTCCTCAAATGCATGGTCTATAATAGTTGGGATTCAGGTACATACAAATAGCATACATTATTATGGGTTGGATTGCAGTAAAACTTCATGCATCTGAGAAAGTGAGCTGTAATCCATAAAAGCTCATGCTTAAATAAACCTGTTAGATTAAAAAGTGCCACAATAGATTGTGTTGTTTTGCTGGCACAGACCAGAACAGCCACTCCGTTGAGAATCCTATACACAGCTACCCTGACACTACTGTTCTTACTGGGATTTATATGCAAGTAAACTCACTGTGGTATTTTCTTTCTATGGTGGTGGCACTACTGGCTTCCAGGAGGCAGCAGATTACAGTGACAGTAGCACTTCTGACAAATAACTGTTGGCGCACTACACTAGTGTGATGGAGACTGTGTCTAGCAGTTGAACTTTCTCCAAGATTGCTCAGAGGTGATGAAAACACATTATACTGCTGGTTGTTGCTGGGAGGGAAAGGTTGCTAGCTCCAAGCAGTCTTCTTCTCTAGTGCCTGTCCGATGGTACAAGCAGTTTTCCAAGTGAGACTTCCAAGAACATTGCAGCTCTGGGGACTCACCCAGAAGCCTGGCACTGGATACACAGGCTGCTCGGAGATGCCAGTCCTCCCTTCATGATGATCAGAAATGATTCTGTCTGTTCTCCCTTCCTGCCACTGCACCTCCAGCCTTTTCCCTCCACCTGCTGTGCCACCACCTGCACCAGCATAGTTCTGCCAGCACAGTGCATCAACAGGATTCTGTCCAAAATATTCCAAAATGAATACTAAACTGAAATATTGTATTTCTAAATATCTCAATGGTTACAATACAAGGTTAGTTCATCTTAATGATTCAGTATGAAAACATTCATTCAGCTTTGGATACATAATTATCAGTAGTGTATTCACATAAGCAACCTCATGATTTATCACAATCCTTATTTTAACAGCAGTAGAAGGAAGAACATCTAGAAGCCTGTTGCAAGGCAATGTGAAGCTGACGTCTGCCCTGATTTATCAAACTAATAACTGTAAATGCCAAAGCAAAACTTCAGATATATGATTACTTCGAATGAGTAGAGAAAGACAAAGCGCAAAGTACAAAGTGCTGTCTAACAATAACAAAACACAAACATCCATTTCCATCTAATTTCAGCATAATACAAAGCATGCTTTCCAAATTATTTCAATTTGCTCAATGGGTCATCTGAGCAAGAGAGAGTCTTAGTCCTAAGCTTTTTTTGAGAAAGCAAGTCCCACTGAGCAAATTGAAATAATGTTATCAGACCAAGAGAGAGTCTTAGTCCTAAGGATCTTTTCAGAAAGCAAAACATTCACATAACCTCTTGACAAAATTAAACGTTCCATGGCAATGTTTAAACAGAAGCTGTGTACACATCTAAACACTGGAACTCCTCCCTTCACAAAGCAGATGACTGGGTCAACTGCAGAACTGGCCCTTTGATCAAACAGCTGTGGACTTAGGGGAATCTCAAGTTTGGATATGCGAGAAGCTTAATATGACCACTCCAAGACAGAAGCATTCTATTATTACCAAATATCTTATTCATCTATTTTGGCTTCTATTCCTTAATAAGCTGTTTTTGCTGTTCTCAAAGTGGGCAAATATAGCTGGGCCATAAGCAGAAGATAACAAAATCCAGACTCCCTCTTCCTCCTCACAATAAAATCCAGCATTTGTGACCGTCCAACTGCAAGAGAATGTGAAAGCATCCTGTGTGGCAATTTTTTAAAGGATATATTTCCTACCTTATCCCAAGAGTATATTCTTTTTCTAATCTTCAATGTACATCAGAAATAGTCAGCTATTCTGATCTACTATATGATCTTCAAAGCATTTAAAATCAGGGAATTCTGTCCTAGAAGCTCAAATAGGCTCCTTCACAGACCGTGAACCACCACATGAAAAAAGAATTTGGCTTCACTGGACAGAAGTTTTTGCGCAATACTTGTTTTATTTGCTGCACCATAATGTATTTTATTGTTTCTTTAGCTGTCATGAGTGCTGTGTAAGCACCAGAAGGCTGAGAGATATATATCTGTAGTTCTCCTGCAGATAAACTCCTCTGCACCACACTGACTCTTCTATCTGCTACAACATGCCATTCTATTTAGTGAGAATGTGCTAGGTATAGAAGATAAAATAGGAAGCTTTAGCCAGCAAGTCTGATGTGGCCTACAAGAGGTCCCTATTCAGTTTGCTGCCACCCTCAGCTCAGTTTAGTAACTGGGGGAAAGAAATGTACTGTCCCAACTCCCACACTTCATTAAGACTGTTTTAAAAAGTTTCTACTAGTATAGTTGTAAGTGTTTGGGAGAACTGGAGTCTGGAGAGCACTTCCAGGAACTGCTGAAGGAGGTGGGTCACTTTTGTGTAAGGGCCTTGTCATTCCCTTGCAAATTTCCCATCTGCTTCAACTATGCTCTAAAAAGCTTCCACTGGGATTACTGTGATCTTTTAAAAAACTGACTGCAGCCAATGAGAGGAGGTTGTGAGAGAATGAAATCTAGGTAATTAGGCTGGACAACTAATATGACTACCATTTCATCTGAAGCCACCACAACCACCATGGACATGAGTAGCCTCACTGATGAAATATACTCTGCAAAGAACTTGCTTGGAACAAATCTGGCCCTTGAGCTTTCAGTTTCTCAACCCAGTAAAAGAATATGTATAAGAACAGTTCAGTTAATGACCTGCAGTCTTCCTCCCTTCTTTCTAGCTCTTAATCAAATGGGTTTGATGCAAATATCTTTCAACAAAACAGAGAAAATTCTTACATGTGCTTTTCTGTAATACACTGCTTATATAGATATATTTACTACCATTCTTCAGACAACATAATCTCCATGTGTTTGAAAAACAGTTCCACAAGTACAACAGTACAACTAGCTAGTGACATTTGGGTTCTCTGTCCTTAGAAAGCATGGTCCAATGCTCTCATTAAACAATGATTTTTGCTTTATCCCATTAAAAATAGTTTAGACAGACTTCTTTAACTTTAAACTTAAGAGCTCAGCTGAAGCAGTTTAAGATTATAACTTTCAGGGAAACAGTTCTATTCTTATTAAGACAGAAGCATCTCAGGATTGCTATCAAAACCAGTGTCTAATATTAATTTTAGAATATTCATTAATTATTATCTTTACTGTTGTATGCTGGCCTGTATAATGGGACAAATACTAATAAAATTAGTTTAAATGATTTAAAATAATTTGAAATTTAAAACAACAGAGTATAATTTAAAGCACCTAAAACCATTTTTAAAAATTTAACAAGTTAAACTAGATTGTTAAACTATAATTTAATTTATGGTTATTATATTATAAAGTTTATTTATTTATTATTAAAGCATAGTATTAAAATATTTTATTATCTGAACTATCTTATATACCTTAAATTACATTAATCAAAATTAATCTGATTTCAGCGGCAATAGTAAATGGCTCCTAAAACACAGAGCAAATCTGCCTCGCACCTAGAAGCTTATCATGCATGCCCACTGTGGTTTCTAGAGAAGTCATATTGAACAGTCTTTTGTTGTGCTAAATTAGAATTTTCCTTGGGAGTTTGAACACAGCTCTTAATCAGATGCATAGAGCACATCACCACAGTCAGACAAAATACAGAAACATCTGGGTGCTAGTTCTATTACTACAACCACTACCATTATTTCACTGCAAACATAGTTTTACCACTCTGTAAGCTATTTATGGGAAAACTGACTGCAGGTCATCCGTGTTAAACCCCCAAGGTACAAAACAGTGGTCTAAATTTAATAGTTTATTGAATTGTTAAATTCAGTTTTTCCTTCTTGTGGAGTGAATTTGACAGGAATTTATTTAAAAGGCTATGTATGCTATTTACAAGCTTCCACTGTATGGTCTCCAAAACAATGTAAGTCACTATGGTTTGTCATGAACAGGATTTCATTCTACAAAAGATCATAGAAGTAGCTATAATTAGTAGAAAGCTAATGAATGGAAACTGATGGCTGAATTTTATACCACTTTCCAAATTGGTTCTAACACACAGCTCTAAACAGACAACATGGAAGTCATATAGCACGGATGTGATCAATGCATGTGCAAATGAGGCTTGGTCCTCTTTCTGTAGCTGTAGTCTTAAGTAAAAACTATTGGCCACCAACAGCACCTGCACCTTCACAGGCATGGAGGAAGAATCTCCAAGCTGTAAACTTGCTTCTTCAAATGGAATACAATCCTGTCTCAAACCAGTTGCATTGCAAAAGGACCTGAAAAAACATGGGAGAGATTCCTTTTTCAGGGAACAGCCTCTATTACATTATTGGAAAATAAAGAAAGGAAAACCAATTATCTGCCTTTGGTTCTGCTAGGTCTAAGAATACAAAGGTTTATATGTATTTGGCATACTACAGGTCCCTTGTTCCTACTAAGTATATGATTTTGGAAGGAAGTGTATATCAGGAGTTTAAAGCACTTACAAAGAATATTGCATATATACATATATACATACATGGACACACACACACACACACACACACACACGCTCTTTCAAAAGAGGAAATGCAAGCCACTTAGGAAACCAGTAGAGTACATTATGATCATGTTTAGACTGAGGTTTCTGGTACTATTTGTCTCACTGGAAAAGTCTGCACTGTATTTTTCTGAACTATAAAAATTGATGACCGTTCCTTAAAAACAGGTTCTGAGAGAAATATGCATAAATGTACAAGGGATGGAATTTCTGATAAAAAAATAGAGATGCCTGTCTTGAACAATCTGAACATCATTAGATCAAAGTTATAAAGTTGTTTTCAACAGGCCGATAAAAATTTATTATGCCACGTCAGGGAAGGGCACTGGTAAAGACTAATGCAGAGTCTTCTCCTATAAACCATGAAGATCTAGGTTCTCCTTAAATAAGAGTGGTTTTGATTGCAGCTGTCTGTTGGTAGGGGCTTTATGCAGGAATTCTGTTTAGTTCTGAATGGTTAAAAAAAAGTGGGGTAACTTTTCTCTATGTGTGCATAACTAAGGAGATCTAAGGCTATTTTAATAACAGAGAACTGTATAAAACTCAAGTGGAAACTTTGGAACATTTGAGGTAAACCACTGTTTGCTAAGAGAGATTGCTTCTAACGCTTTAAAGAGGTTGTATGTGGGCTGTTTTTAAAATGGACAACTCTTGCAGTCAAGTATGAACTACCAGTAGAACCCTAAAATGGCACACATGTGGACTTTAGTGCAATGTTCACTTTGTGAATCCTTCTCCTATTCTTTTCAAATGGTTCAGCAGGCATGCTACACTGAAAGTTACAAAAACAAAACAGACATTTCTCACTCTATTAGATGAGGCCCATTATCATGTTATGTTTCACTACTTCCTAACTAGTTTTCCCCTCTGGATTTATATCAGGTTTTTCCAGATACAGAGCTCTTACACTAACAGTCAAAAGGCACTATACAGCTATTCTATACTCTCCCCCTTAAAAGAATTTTTTGGTAAGGAAAAAGATGGAAGAAGTGATGGGAAAACAAAAGAAGGTTCTAGATGGAAGATGTCTGGGCCTCATGTAAAAGCCTCTGAATAATGTACAATGAAAGCATCATTTATAAATACCCACAGTTGACAATCATAAAGATACTGAGATTTCCTCCAGTCTTATTTAGGATGTCCCAACTAACACAGTACCTATCCTGCTGTAATGAGATACAAAAATAAGAGAAGCATTCAGAAAGACTCAGGCCCATTTCTTGTTCATCTCATCTGCTATATAGAGATCAATCTCTCTTGATTATTATAGATTACAAACTGTCCTCAAACTGTAACTCTTCTAGTTATCTATGAATATAAACAACAGTTTTAGAACAGCAACTGATCTCTCATCCCCAGTCATTTCCTCTGTGAGCAGAACAGATATATTGATATGCTGATCAGGCCTACTGAATGTCTCTGTACAGAGCAAAGCTAGGGCCTAATACTTGCTTTTCCACAGTGCCCAAAAATTGTACATCAACGAATGTATAAGAAACAGACTGTACAAATGTGGACTAGTGAGGCAGAAGAAAAATGCCTGCTAACAAAGGAGAAAAATCAGCTACAGGAAACTTATTTCTTTGTTACCTTGTCAGCAACAAGAAATCCCCCAGAAGGCATAGGGCTGAAAAGGAACAATATCAGTATTGCAAACTTACTTTAGAAATATTTCACATGGGATGGAAGAAGCAAAGAAAAGAAAAGCAGTGGACTGAATTTAGATAATATATGTACACATACATGTGCACACAGATGCACAGAAACAAACACATGGATGTTCCCTGCAATTTATGTAACAACCCAACAAACTTTTGCAATATCCAAAATCCCTTTGCAGTACTAATGTCTGCAGAACACATGCTTGAAGGACAAGAGGTTAAAAATGTTCCAGTTTTACACCATGTTTTGTAAACAGAATAAACTTCCCTAACTAAAGTCTATGAATTTTTATTAATTTAATTCAGTTGGTCTCAGCTAAGCAACACTGAGCAAACTGTTGACTTCTGGAATCATGAAGAGTAAGAGGGATAATAGTTTAGAGACTGAAGATCCTATTATAAAGCTCCAGATCAGGCACTAAAATTTAAAGAATGCCTTGGAGCCATTTAGTTTGATTTACAAATATTTCCAGTAGGTTCAATTCTGAATCTTGGTTTTCAAATTCAAGAACTGAAGAACATCAAAAAGAAACTTGCTGCCACTAGTCTCAGTTTAATCTTTAGATAAAAATTATCTTCACCTAGTTTATTAAGAGAAGGTCAGGGAGTCTTTTTGCATTGTGCATACCTCAGATTCAGTACAAAAACTCTTTGCTCTACATCGTGATGCTTAAGAATGTGACACCATCGCCCTTCTTAAAATTCCATTTAGATACTGGAGAGCAAGTCCTAGTTAAGGTAAAAGGGAAGACTAAGAGATAACTAAAACATTAAGAAAATTCTTGATAAAAGTGAAGAAATATTCCAAATCTGTTATCATCTGTTATTTAATCATCTGTTCTTTAATCAAAGACGAAAACTTTAGTTCACATCACTCAATCATGCAAACCCACTGGGTGACCTTGGGCAAGTCACATACTCTCAGCCTCAGAGGAAGGCGAAGGCAAAGGCAACCCCCTCTGAGCAAATCTTGCCAAGAAAACCCCCTGATAGGGTTCGTAGTGTTGCCATAAACTGGAAAGGACTTGAATACACACAACAAAGCTTGCAGCTGTGAACTATGCCTAGGAAGGGGAAAACTTTTGATCCTCGGGGCCAGACTGAGCCATGACAGAACCGGTGGGCCTTATAACACTACAATGAGGTAAAGACTCCCCCACAAGTAATTTCCAACCACCTCTCTTTATTTTTCTCTATGGAACGATGGGGAAGAGATATACATGGAGTTCTTGCCACCAGCTCCCCACATAAAATTCCTTCCAGTGCCTAGCATTCCCCTGGATAGTGAGAAGAAGAGAACACAAGAAGAAAATACAAAATTACTATGGCACATTTATCCATCTAATTGTACTTAATGATATACTGATCATTCTGCATACAATTTGTAACACCAACAACTTAAAGTAATGCATGCATAATTAAATTCTGATGAGGCTGCTTACCCAACTATTTATGCATCTCACTAATCGTTTTATCAAATTCTTCCCAATGGCATCAAATCAATACCTTATTCTATTGCCTGATGGCAAAATCCTTCAAGTGCACTGCAGGCATGCTTACTCAGAAGTAACTGCCAAGAACCTATTTAAATCTATTGATAAGATGAACTATTTATTTATTTATTTATTTATTTATTTCCTCATTTGACATTATTAGTTAGAATTTATTTTATTTTATTTTCATATCTTCTGCCTTTCATCAGATTTCCAAGACAACTTTCAAAAAAGATACGAGCACTCCAGAGTATCAATCTAAACTGAATATACACTGGAAAAAACAATGAGTAGTTGAGCAGGATGTACATGCCAACTACACTTGCTAAAAAATCTTAATAATCACTTTAGTATAATTTCTAGCACTATATTTAACTATATAAAGTCATCTCTTTTTTAATAGTTCTAATATATACAATTATTGACCAACATACATAAAAGCAACTTCCATATATGCCAACTATTAGAATACTACAGGATGATTTGTCTAAAACATGGCTTTGCCTCAATGGGTTAGAGGGTATTCCATTTCTGGAACTGAATAGATTACAGGGTATTTCATTTCTGCCTGTTAACAATAATATATTTACCCAATATATTTGAAAATCCTTTTTTGAGGTGCAAAGCCATCTTTCATATGACGTTTTTGTGTACATTATTAATCCCTTTTGCTTTCCTTTCTTTAGTTTCTTCAGTATCTTCCCTCTGACAAACTATTCAATGGCGAACTATTTCTCTGAAGAAGCAGATTTACAGTATAAAACTCAAAACAAGATAGCAAATAAGCAGCAAATAAGATCCAAAATCAGAGCCTGAAATGAAAATATCATAAAATAAAACACAGAAAGGCAGATAAAGGAATCTCATTCACCATTAGCAGCATACACAAAAACTCACAGGATGGATTTCAACTTAAAACAGGAAGAAAAAAAAATCCTCCTGACGCCTAAATGATAACATAACAAAGGTGGAGGCAAATACACCGAGGGAATTCCAAGGACTGGGTACTACCACAAAAAGGCCTCTTTCTACTAGTTTGGCCCCCAATAATGGGTTGCACAGATTAGGGCTTCTGGGTAGATTACTTTGGCAGGCAGAAGATGGTACTCCTTTTGACATATACCTAATGCTTTTTCAGGAAAGTTGACTATGGAATTGCTAGACATCCAACATACACTACCATACAACTACTAACAAATGTAAATCCAAAGACACGTGCAGACCGATACAAGAAGCTAACAAATCACATTGAATAAGTCACATCAAGACAATGTGCAAAAAAAGTCACACCTAACAGGTAAGTCTGGTTTAGTCACAAGGATGTACTGATCTCCCAAGCAAGTGAAGACTAAATACTTTAAACTGCTACATTGTATCTATCAGGGACAAGCTGTTCTTGCTTATGCAGCATCTCCTATTATAGTTAAATCAACATGCCTTGTCAGAGTGTTAAAATGCAGAGTCACTGAGTCACTGAGTGATATAAATGCAGAAGCAGCAGCTGAACTATTACGTACAGTAAGGTAGATAAACTGCTTTGGGGGGCATTTAACACTCCTAAAAACTCCTGCTAGGGCAGGAATACTAGTACACCACATAAGGGATAACGTCTTTTTGCTGACAGGAGACAACTACTATGGGGTAGAACAAATGTAGTTCCCTAAACTGTATCCCAGTAAAATATATAGTCCAGGGCTAGAGGGGGCAAACCCACAAAACTGGAAAGAAAAAGGGCTGTAAAACAACTGGAGCACTCTATATGCAAGTCTCTAACCTTCTGTTATTCAAATAGCCTACTCAAGCCAAATTACCTTGTCATCTGAATAAATATTGAAATTAAGGAAAGCAGCCAGAAGAGCACCAAGAAATGCAGCTTCATAGTTGTCGCATTCAGAATATGCTATTCTCTGTGCTAGAAGATGCATTAAAGTTCCCCTGTTTCTAGTCATCTTTGAAAGATTCTGTTTTTCAGCAGGCATCCAACCAAGCTGCCTGAGGACATATCATCCACCAAGATGATTTCTATTTACACCTTTCCTATTCAATATATATCGGCTTATATTTTGATTGCCTATACTGCTCTGACTGCTTTAGAAATAAAGTGGAAAGGCAGGAAACAAATATCGGGATCATATTTTTTTAAAAAAACACTTCACTAACAGTTTTCTTATATGCAGAGCCCCCCTCCCTAATCCTCATCCTCTAAAATCGTCCACAAATGCTGCAATATTATTTGTAATCAATACTAGACATATTATGCAATGCCACAAATGTTGATGGCAACAGATGAGGTGGAAGAGACCACAAGGGGATCAAATATTCTAGATCTGATCCTGACCAACAGAGATGACCTTGTTAATAAGGTAGAAGTGGTTGGACCTTTAGGGGGGACTGACCATGCCCTATTGGAATTTGGCATTCAGTGGAACAGAGAAGATAAGTGTAGCCAGACATTCATCTTAGATTTTAAAAGAGCGGACTTCTGTAAACTTAGGGAGCTGCTGGCTGAAATTCCTTGGTCAAGAATAGTGAAAGGGAAAGGAGTTCGGGAGGCATGGGAGTTCCTTAAAAGGGAGATACTGAAGGCACAGTCTAAAACTGTGCCAATAAGGAGGAAAAATGGAAGGCATCTGAAGAAACCAGAATGGTTGACTAAAGAATTCTCAGTTGAGCTAAGTGTTAAGGGATGCCATGTAGAGGAGGGAGTGGGCTTGTTTTCTGCTGCTCCAGAGACCAGGACAAGGAGCAATGGATTCAAGCTGCAGGAAAGGAGATTCCACCTGAACCTCAGGAAGAACTTCCTGACAGTCAGGGCTGCACGGCAGTGGAATATGCTGCCTCGGAGTGTAGTGGAGTCTCCTTCTTTGGAGGTTTTTAAGCAGAGGTTGGATGGCCATCTGCCGGGAGTGCTTTGAGGGTGTTCCTGCATGGCAGGGCGTTGGACTGGATGGCCCGTGTGGTCTCTTCCAACTCTACATTTCTATGATTCTATAAAGGTAAAACTTTAATTCTATGATTCTATAAAGGTAAAACTTTAAAACTTTTAAAAACATTTAAAAAAAATGCATTTAATTTTATACACCAACTCCAAATGCACTTTCATTTTATAACCAGATCAAAAGCTCTTAGAACATGTTGATTCTATTGTAAATTATGTATTATGTATCAGATTATATTATTCAGCATCTAGGGCAGCAATTCTACTTAATTCTGTTGCAGCGGAAAACCCAGGAACAAACCACCCATACTGTAGTGTACAGCAAAATCCTCTTGGAGCCAGGTCTAGATAGAGCTGGCCTCAGCTGGAAGAGGGTTCTTAGACAATTCTGCATAACAGCACTAGTGGGGCATTTTTCAATAGGCTGTTCCCCAAACAATCACTCTGCAATCCCTTGACTCTAAGGACCCTTCAAAGTCAGCCTTCTGAAAGACAAGCAGCTCAGGATAGAGCTGGCTTCTGTTGGGTGGTATGCTTTGGATGGTTGCCTCTCCTGCTGGTGGCATGCATGGTTTCACTTACCCCTTCCATTTGCTCAAGATCTTCAGTCTTTCTGAACATGAACAACGAAAATGCCAGCTGCTCTTGTCAGGACCTTTGTTACCTTGATAACCTTTGAAAGAAAGTTTTAAAATGACCTGCAAATATAGTTATTACATGCTAAAGGTGACTCCTCTTTCAAAAGTACTCTGAAGACAGGTATAAAGGTTTTGTTTAAAAAAGAGGGGCAAAGAAGGTTCTAGTAGTTAAGTAGTTAAGTGACCAGAAAAAAAGCACAACTTTTGACAAAACGTGCCGCTGGGAGCTATGTTCTCACTCCTCAGCTATCTCTTCAGCTTTAGATCTTTAGTGAGCTATCCAGTTTTGTTTCATCTTTCACATAATTTCACAAGTTCACTTATATAAACTCAAGCGTGAGCAGCAGCAGTTTTTTTTTTTTTAAGTAAAGATACTTTTAGATTTCATGCACCTTCTATTGTATGTGCTTTTCAAAATACTGGATTCTGGATTCTGAGAACATAGCTTTACAGAAAATTTACAATGTTTGTAAACAACTCTTAAATGTGAAGGTATTCAGCCCTTTCCCAGTTCCCTCTACATGATTTATCTGAAGTATTTAAAAAATATAATTTCATATCAAAGTTTTATTTCTGCCCATTCAAACACATAAAAGCTTGTTACTTCCTTCCCATTACTTTGATCAAATTGTTAAAAAAAAAAGAAATCAGTAATGAATAACTAACCTGCACAGAAAAAAGCAAAATAGGCAGTGTTCCTTTCTCAGGCATGCATTAAATTCTGGAATGTCATCAAAGAAACCAGATACAGCCAGAATATGCTTTTGTATGATGGGTGCCAACCATCACATATACAAAAAGATGGCTTTGACTTTTACAAACCTAAGAGAAGCAACGATTATTCACAGCCACACAAAAATTTAATCTCTGAAAGTACACTATCCTAGACACTTATCAAACCAAAAATCAGGGACATTTAAGAATATAAACTTATCTTGGTGCATCTTAAGAACTCTGACTTGATCTCATGTATGCTATAAATTTATTAGTTCCCATAAAACAAGGATGGACAACTATGGCCGTCCAGACTTTTGGACTACAACTCCCACAGTTCCTCACCAATGACTGTGTTGGCTTAGACTCACGATACTTCTAGATAAAAAATAAATGGGAGGTACAGTTGGCCACCCCTGCTATCATGTACTCTAATATGAAATACTATGTTTAAAAGGAAATTTAGAGCAATTACCAGCAACAGCTTATTATTAAGCCTAAAGATTTTATAAACCAATTTTGAATAATACCTAACAGCTGAAAGCAAATCTATCCACACTGAAACATAAAAGTGAAAAAATACAAAACTGGATTTCTGGATTTCACAAGTGAGTATCTCAGAATTGTCTTTTGCAAACTTCTTAGACTTCCAGTGATCTTGTTTCACAGAACCACAGCCATGAGTGCTTTGGTGAGGGTAAAGAAAACCAAAGCTACAGGTGACATGTACCCTCCACTGCTCTCCAAACTGCCCTCCCTCCTCCCCAGTTTTGGCTAAAAACTGAACTTATTCAGGATTATTTTCTAAGCCTAATACTGTCCAAGCCTAAAACATAATAAGTTTTTTTTGTATATACCACCTAGGAGGTGTGGAGGACAATAACACTTTTTAAATGTTAAAAGTGTTGTGTGTAACACCAATGTGGACCGCAAGGTCCCATGGAACACCTATGTGGAGACGTAAATATAACCATCTTTTCTGAAGCTGGCAGCTTACTTCTACTCCTATACGTCCCAGTTTCTATTACCTTGTGTATCTCGATTTCTTTTTAGTTTTTCTCTTTGTTCAATTCTGAGACCACATTTGTATGTCTGACATAGAACAGATAGAGCAATTAAGAATACCATTAAGCATTCATTCATTACAGAGCAGAATTCCAGCTTAGAGGATATGGATTACTAGACTAGCTTTTCCTCCACAGCCCTTTAATCTCAAAAAAAACAACAACAAAAAAACAAAAACAAAACACAACTGTATTTAAGTATTAGAAAACACAATCAAGTCAAGATATGGGCAGAGAAGAAATACAGTGGCAGAGAAGAAATTGGTATCTGTTGGATCTCACTGCATGTTGCTAACTCAAGAATTCTTCAACAATTTTCCTCCATCACTTAAGGCAAAGGCAGGTACATACCTAAATTCCAGGAGCCACACTTTTAAAATGACTCAAACTTTCTTCCACTGCCCTCCTAAATATATAGAGGGGGCAATTTCACCGTTTCTCCACCCCCACCAAAAACAAACTATTTTAGGCCTAGAGAGAGTCCTTCTAAATGTCCAAGTAAATCAGAACTTGTAAGTGGGCTGTTTTCTTAAATGATCGAAAATAAAAAACAGCCCCAAAATGCAGTCACACACAGTACCCATCCCTGACTTAAGTAGTAAAGAGGGTTGTTGTAAGTAATAAACCTACAGTGATCTTCATAAGAAAGCCCTCTCCTTGAGATTCTGTACCCAGACAGTCCTCCTTCAACTCCCATGAACAGAGTTTTCATACCAGGATTGAACTAGACACTTTTACAAGTTGTTGGGGTTTTTTGTTTGTTTGTTTAGAAGTGCTCCTTCAAGGGGTAAAAGATACCTGTTTGTCATAGTACATGATTGCCTTTCCCTACGTATTTCTCATTTAGTATATTTGTTTTTGATTGGGCACTGTAAGGTAAACAGTGGCTTACTTTGTAAGTGTGATTGCTGATATACATATCTCTCAGCAAATTCTGTCATGAGAAGAAAAACAGGTTTATCGCAGAGAGCACACAGTCCCAATATTTAACTGGATCCTCAGGAGTTGTTTCTGTAAGGGAAACAAGTTGTCACCTCAACAGGAAAAGGGAAGGAGTTTTAGTCTAACACTCATTAAAAAAAACTTAGTTGTGAGTTCCACAGGTCATGAGGAACTTTATAAAAAGTTTTCTTCAGAATAGTTGTTAAATTACCATTTAAGATCCAATGGTTAACTTTACCAAACGAGACAACTTACATAGAGGGTTCAGTTTTTTGGATGGTTTTATTGCAAAATAAAGAACAGTGGTTGTTAGGACCCTACCACACTCTTTTATACTAGCCTTGTACTATGTATTCATACAATCACTGTTTCTGTCCCTATATCCACTCTCATGTGGGCAAGATCTTACCAGTTTAACTACAGTGGTCCCTCCACTTTTGTGAGGATTTGGGGAGCAGAACCCTTGCAAAAGTGGAAGAACCACAAATATCTCTTTCTGCAACCCCCTTCCCATTCCCTTCCAGGGCTCCCCCCTCCCATTCCCTTGCCTCTTGGCCTGGCGCATGAGCCTTCCTTCTTCACACTGGGACCAAAGGCAAGGGAATGGGAGTGGGAAGCTATGAAGGGAAGAAGGAAGGTAATCACATGCATTCCCTTGCCCTTTGCCTCGGTGTGCATTCTCAAGACTGGGGCCAAAAGCAAGGGAATCGGAGGGGGAGCTCTGGAGGGGAGAAGGAAGGCACATGTGTACCTCCCCACAATTCCCTTGCCTTTTGCCTCAGCACATGTTTTCAGCGCTGGGGCCAAAGGCAAAGGAATAAGAGGGGGAGCTCCAGAGGAGAGAAGAAAGGCATGCACACAATTCTCCCTCCACCATTCCCTTGCCTTCTGCCCTGGCCCGCTTGCCTTCTGCCCTCGCCCACTTGCTTTCCTTCTCTGCGCCCAGCAAAATGCACAGTAATGGAAAGAGAAGGGGGAGAAAGGAACACTCATGCCTCACCAAATAATCAAATTCAAACCCATCACACCCGTGAATGTGGAGTGAGGATTGTACTGTGTGGCCAGGGTACTTCAGGCAACTTAAGACACACAGTGGCAAAGGAACTGCCAGCCTTTGCTTCCTGCAAGCTGGTGGTGGTGGTGGTGGTGGTGGGGAGACCTAGGACCACTTTTCAGTACCAGATTGGGGAAGAAGATGCAGATGCAGGACTCTTTCCAGGCAGCAGGAACATAGAAACTTAAAACATGGTAATTTTAAAACAGATTTAAGAAGTAAGTTTTTCATCATATTTGTCAAGCCAGTGTTCTAGGATCTTACACTATAACACTTTTTTTCAGCAAAATTTTGGGACAAATTAATAAAGTTTAAAAAAAACCCCACTGATGTTACGAAGATAAAAAGACAAATAGTCTATGAACATGATTAAACTATGCAAGAGATAAACTGTAAATTAAAACTAACTTTCAAGGAGAAACAATTTCTTTTACACTGTAACAGGAAGAAATTTTAAATGTGCTAAATCAAGACAACTGCTTCTAACTTAATAAATCATTGCTCTTCCAAGTGCAATCTAAAGGTAGAATTGCACATGCCTTCTACAACATCTGGAAATACTAACCATTTTCTATGAATGCACTTATTTTGTCTCCACGCTACTGCTCCTAGTACTTATCATTTATCTTGTTAAGGGACATACGTTAGATGTAAGCAGTGACTTATCAAATAGCTTAGCACGTATGGTTCCTTTGCAGAGAGGGCCATTTTTCAATCTTTTTGAAATTTTAGTAGTACTAACATTTTCCAGTTACTTCTTAAATAAAGTATTAAGATATAAAAATAATTAAATGAAAGAGGGTTATAGTATTGTATCCAATATAAAGATGAAAAGAAAATCTTTCTAGTTATTTTATTATAGAAATGTGGTTAATGGAAGAGGTAGCCAGAATTTTTTTTAAAAAAATTAGCACTGCAGAAAGATAGTCACTGTACTAACAATAGTGAAGGGCTGCTCCCAGTACAGGACATCTACTTATGCAACAATAGAGTCCAGTATAAGTAGGGGAAGACAAACTCTACTTCCCACTACAGCCCACTCAGAATCCAAAATCCTGCTTCGGGGGGCTAAGAAACCTCAGGATCTGGTTTTCTGGTGGTGCCCACGGCTATAGTGGGTAGAGAAAATTCTGTGACGTGCAGGAAAAATTTATTGTTTATAGTTGCATAATTTAAGAGAAACATTCATTATTGAGCTAGAAATTTAACTCTTGAGCTAAGCTTCGGGCACAAATAAGAAAGCAGCAAACCAACTCTTTTCATTATCAAAAAGAAATCATGCTAATCCATTAGGTTAAATTCTTCTTGGCCCTAAATTCAGATACTTTTCATTGGAGACCTTATACAGGCCACAAATGATATAATGAACAACATCCTCAGCTTTACAGTATTTAACAATACTATTTCAAAGGTTAATTCTTAGGACAGGCTTCTACAAAACAGAGGGTTCATATAGCATTATATTTTAATTCCACAGCTGTGTCCCTCTATGAAGCTAACAATACAATCCTAACCCACCTAGAGGACCAGCTGAAAAGACATGAGGCCAACCGAAGCTTTGTTTAATATATCTAGGAATGTTAGAGTGATAGCCTGCTTAGTGTAATGGTTTGATTTTTGGACTATAACTCTGGAGATCAGGGTTCAAATCCCTACTCAGGCAAAGAAATCCACTCGGCAACCCTGGGCAACTCACACTCTCTCAACCTCTGGGGAAAGCAAGGGCAAACATCCTCTGAACACATCTTGCCAAGAAAACCCCATGATAGCCTTAGGGTTGCCATAAGTTGGAAATGACTGTCACACAATAAGGCACATATAACAAGGTTAGAAATGATTAAGGACTAACTGGACCTTGCCACAATCTTGCCCAATATAGCAGTTGTGTCCCCGTGGCTGGGGAAGGTTTGAGTCAAGCATAACTCAGCTCTTTCTTTGCTCCTCCCATTGTTTGAGTATTTTCCCAGCCGGTCTCAGCCAGCAAATAAATTATATCAGCAGATCTCTGAGATGGGCAACAAAAGAAGGGTTATGCCAGCAGAAGGCCAGCTCAGCCAGCAGACAAGTCTTCTGCCTACTCTGAACACCCACAGCCAGCCTATCTTTTAGTTAGGACTGCACTGTAAGGTGACAAAATACAAATAACTATCTTTTTATTTAACATGATACATAGTTGCAATCCACCTCTATCAGTCTTTATTGTTTTTGAAATATATATATGAGTGTGTGTGTGTGTGTGTGTGTGTGTGTGTAAGCAAGCCAGTTACGCTCTTGAAAAGACAGTCATTCAAAATTCTACAGCAACAGGAACCAGGTCCCTCGGCAGTGTGATATCCACATGTCCAGAAGAATAACTCTTAAAATAATGAGTACAATCTGGAGCTAGAACAGCAGATCTATCAGGAAGAAGAAGCAAGGAACCCTCCCAGTTGTTGCACAAGCAGGGGATCCAATTTGTTCTTGAATCAACAACATTCCATAGGAGCTTATCACTGTATCCTTGTGTTGCCTCTTCCTATTTTCCACATTACAACAAACAAAACCCTTCAACAGCCTAAAGGCTTAAAACAATAAATGTAACAGAAAACTCAGGCAATTGTTACAGCCATGTCTGTCTGTTGCTAGTTGATAGCCACAGGCAGAGAGCCCTTTGGCTCTCACACTCTGCTTCGCATCTCCTGTTCTCTTGCAAAGGAATGACCAAATACAAGCTGAACTCCAGCAGCTGCACAGGATTCCCATTCAGCCATCTTCCCCATTACAGATGTGTAGCGCAAGACCCTCTAGTCTTTTAAGAAGTCATTTTAAAATCTTCTTTGGTTACATCTTATATTAACTATTTTGGTAGAACGACAGTTACTGGGAAGATATTTTTTTCTCTGTAGCAATTTTCAAAATTATTTATAGCACTATATGGATAAAGTGCTACAGTTTCTCTAATAAGTGGTATTTAACTGTTTTTAAGGCAGAAAAATGCTTTAGTACTGCTTTAATTAATTTTAGTTAAGTTAATTTAAGTAATTTTAAAAGATTACTGAAGAGGTTATAAAGATGAAGCTCAACACTAAGTGCATACTGAATGTGTGCTAACTTTTGATAGTTCCACTTGCCTAAGCAGCCACTGCCCACAACCAAATCATATTTCTTAAAAGTGTTAGAAGACTACATGAACAGCATCCACACCTTGAAGACTGTGTTATTCTCTAATCCTCTAAACCAGCAGTGACCAGGAGTGTGATTGCACAGTTAAAGCTAGTGCACCTACTGAAACTGTTTCTTGAGAAGTCAGATCTGGCCACAGTAAAATATGCATTGATTATATCTCAGCTGGATTACTGTAATGCATTGTGCGTAGGGCTGGCTACAGAAATTATATGAAAACTTCAGCAGGTTCAAAATGCTGTGGCTAGACTGCTGACTTGAGTTGATTACAGTGAGTATTATATAACTCCCTTGCTGAAACAGCTTCAGTGGCTGTTGAGTTCATTTCCAGGCATAATTCAAAGTGTTGGTTTGAACTGTAAAGTCTACATAGTTTAGGTCAAGACTAACTGAAAGGCTTGAGCTTTATGATCTTTGCGGGATGGCTTTCTCCCCATCCTATCACCCTTGAAGCTTGACTGCTGAGGAGACAGGAGAAAGACTTCTTGGTGGCTGCTCTTAGCCTCTGGAACTCCCTCTCAAGAGAGGTTTGATCTCCCTGCCCTCCACACCACCACTTCTGCACCAGCAAGCAAAGATCTTATTGTTTAAACAGGCTTTCAGCCTCGGTTGACCAAGATGGAGTGTTTTAAATATTTTAAAAATAGTGAATGGAATAGAATGTATGGTTTTATGCATTTTTAAGTTTCGCACTCCATTACTGTCTTAGATGTTCTGTTTCAATGAATATTGTAAGAAAGAAGAAATATAAATCAAATAAATAAATATCCGAATTTCCTCCCATTGGATACCCTATAGAATATAAGTGAATGAGCCATGGCAACTCCACAATTATCATCAAGAATCAGCCAAGGGAAAAAACCTTGAGTAAGATAGCACAGAATTACCAGAGTGTATTACACGGAAAACACTTGTACCATGAACAATTCACTCAGAAAGAAGCACTTCTTTAACTGGAAGCCAAAGTCCTAAACTAGCTGAACCAATTAATTTAAAAAGTTAAAGAGCTTTAACGTATGGCAAGGATTTCAGAGGCTTAACCAGTTTCTAGAGTAACATATGTAAGTTTAATTACATCTAATTAAGAGTAACTCCACTAAAGAATTACTCTTCCACAGTTACCATTAATAGAAACATTGATAACAACACATATAATAATGCAGTTAAGTTATACTAAAAACAGTCTTGAACTCTAATGGGGCAACTGACTTGCTCACTTTTCACTAGACTCCCAATATAGATCAAGAACTTAACTAGTTTTCTGTTTCTTTGTATAAGGCAGGACAATCTAAATGCTCTATCCAGTAGAAGAAAAAGTATGAAGACATACAAAAAACTCAATTTCAGTGGAGGGGACAGAGTTTACTAAAAGTGAATGCTTACACTACATACTTGTAGAAAAAAAAATCTTTGGTAAATGACTTCGAGCACTGGAGCAATATTTAGCTGGCTGTGCAAATCAACTGCAGTATCAAGCAATCATGAATGGAAAACACAACCAAAGAATACATACAGTTAAAATGAGCACTTCCTGTAACTATTTGGACTGAAGTGCAAAACTAAATGTAACTAAAGTGCTTTATACATAAATTTTCAAAATCAATGACTGCTAAAAATAGTTTTCAGTGCTGAATATACTGGACAGGGAGCCCTCTCAATAAAAAATGTGTCTACTAGAACCGAAACAACAACATAAGGTTGGAATTTTCTCTTCTTTGGAAGGGCTGAAGAGTGAGGAGATGGGAACAACTACAAAAATCTAACGTCTGTTTGCGTTCTGTTTGAATTAGCAACATCACTAGTTATTACGTCCAAGTTTACCAACCTTCAAATTACTGGGCAGAATCCAAAAGGAAAATTAGGAGGGGACAACCTCCTTTCCACACTGCAATCCACTCTGTTTCCTAAAACCTGCTCTAGAAGGCTAGTTGAGTTGTTTTTTGAGCAATGTCTCACCGTGGGGGAGGGGGGGGGAATCTGTTGCAGTGGTGCTGCAGCACTGGTACTGAACTTGTGTTAGACCAATACCTACAAAGATACACTTGAGTAAGGGACATTCAAACTAGGGGAAAGTTCTGATTATAAAAGGGAAGCCGTAAAAAACTGATGGCAATTCAGTGAGACACACAACCCAAATGCTCCTTTAGCCTTTCGTCCCAGGACAAATTATGGACTAGCCACTGATCTCACTGGTTGGTGCTTATACTACCCGCGTGCAGCTTTCTCTACTGAGGAGATGCAAAATCCATTTAATAATGTACTTGCAAGTATTAGCATCTCACCTACTATGTTGACCATCCTAAAACACCTGAACTTGTCCAATTCAAAATTTATGGCTATGAGTCTGTAATTCAGAAGTGTATACTATATAGACAGTATCAACCACAAGCCTCACTATACCTCACTATACCTCCATCCACCCAAGAAATACTGCAGGAATCACCATGTTTTGAAGTGACTGGAATAAAGCTTTCATATTCCTCACCAAAGAAAAGCCTACAAAATTCATGGGATCACCATAAGTTGACAGGCAACTTGAAGACATGCACACACAAAGACAACACAAAACACTATGAGAAGAACACACATCACTTTTCATTTATGCTGGGACTTGAGTTTGTCTCAGATCAAGCTACATTATGCTTTCACATTAGCAACATAATTCATTGTAAGATACCGTTTATGCTTTTCCAATAATACCAAGACCTTTAAAAGAGCTAATTAAGATCTGACATCACTCTTTCACATAGACAATCAAAGATTCAGGAAGAAACATCTCAAGATACAACAACAGAGTCCACTTATATGCTATGCAAGTAACATCAAATGCAGTCATGAGAAGATCTGGAACTTTAGGACAGGGACAAAGTTTACCGAGCTATTAACCCATTTGTGTTAAAGAAAGAAGTTTCTTGTTCTAACATTTTTTGGTCCAAGATGTTAGAACAAGAAACTTCTTTCTTTAACACAAATGCGTTAATAGTTACAATTGGAAAAGTAGGATGGAAATGACAGAAATTTTACTAGACTATTTAACTTGGAGCAAGGATTGAGCTTGTTTTAGTTGCTTGGAGCACTTGTTAACATTTTAGATACTCTATTTTGAGAATTAAGTAGTGTAAGTTGCATTTAAGAACCTAAGCTTTCTACAAAGTCGTTATCCGTGAAATCACGGTTGTGGCACCTCAGATTTCTACAAGAGGGCAGGATATGCAGCAAAAATATGAAAAAAAATGTGAAGGAATGTGTTTTGATAGTTTCCTTTAGTCTTTATGTTTTATTCTGCTTTAGGAAATAAATATGTAAGTTCCTTTTGACTGTCCCCAAAACAATTTCCTGGAGTTCAAGGACCTACTGTTCATATCTCCTGCTTGCACTGAGGACCTAAGAAGGTAAAAATGCAGTTATACCAATTTCAGGAGTCCCTCAGGCTTCTCAATTCTCTCCAGAAGCATGCTAGAGATTTTCTTTTATCCTGAAGATATACTGTTCTACCCTCAAATCTTAAAGGTACAGATGACGTGACATGAAAAGTCTTGATGAAAATGTCTGCACGTAATGTATTTCCATTTGTAATTTAAGAGAAATTCAAAAGAGCGTAAAGTTATCTTAACCAGTTGTCTACAAGCATGATACCAAGAGTATATGTTATTCTTTTAACCACCTAAAATGCTCATTGTCACAGTTTCAATGCACAAACTGACTGCTACGTCAAGTTCCTGAAATTTCTCTGACCATTTATGTTAATGGCCAGTTTTCAACATTGTTTGGTGCCTCAGAGTATAAGTGTGAGCTGTATTTGAAACCCTGATCTTCCCCTGGAGAAATATATTTCAGATCACAATTGTGAACTTGCAGGTTATTTTATCTCCACATCCCTACATCTTCTCAGTCAAATATCATTCACCTAGACTGGCTCACTCCAAGTTAACCAACCTGTGTTTTCACTCCTTCTACAGAATTCCAGAACAAGCTACAGACTTCCACCAGACATACTGCCAAGAGGAGAACCTTTCATTACAGTTTAAGTTACTACTTGTCCTTGCTAAACTGGGGTATGTCACTGTGTGGAAGATGATCAGTCTCAAAAGCCAGCAAATTTGGAAGTGGCTACTGTTTTCCATAAAGCAAGGAAAGCTGCTGTCAGGGTGAAAAAGAACTGCTGCACACTATATAAATTGAATGATTTTAGTCTGTTATAAAAGAAATACGTGTTCAATATAGCAAGCAAAAAATAACAAATATTTTATATATACCAGCTAGTTCTATCAATTCTTATTTAATTTTTTCATTTTGCAATTAGTTAAAAAAAAGCCTTGAGTTCGGCAAAGAAAAGCAGGCTAAATGTCTAATTTAAAAAAAAATTAAATATCACCTATTTTGATAAAACTGTTAACTGTGCAGAGAGTTGCATGTTTTGTAATTTTAGGTACTGATGTACTAGAGAAGATTGCTGCATTTTACTTCATACCCAGATGAACTGTTATTATTTATTTTAGTATAACCACCTACGAAAGAATACCATTTAATAATTCTGTCTGCTCATCTCATCTTATAAAGCAAGGTACATTCAACTCCTTAAAGGTTTCTTTTTCCATTACTAGATCTGATATATAATCAATTAACATACAGCACTCTTAATCTCTTATTTACTGCTAATTGTACACGGGAAGTATACTGAGTGTTATGCTACGACTAAGACACACTTTTTTCAAAAAAGAAGCCTGTCTTCCAAATTAGTAAGTAAAAATATGCATCATAAGACATATACAATACACCCATTACTTAATTATTCCTATTTCTACAGTTCTATAACTGTACAGACACACCTCAGTGTTATTTATAACAAGAACAATGTACAGTCAAATAGATAACAGGAACTCTCCTTTTTTGAAAATAAAAAATAATCTGAACTTCATTCCCAGGTGTAATTTGTAAAGAAAGAATTGCTTTATATTTATTATACAGTAGAATTTGTTTCTTTAAATATGAGAGCTATCTACAACATTATAAAAGACAGATGATGAGGGAATTTATAAAATATTTCCAGTTTAAAACGGGTGGACAGAAAATAGATATGAATTGACTAGCAGATCTAAATGATCTGCAGTAGATCAGCAAATAATAATCCTGATTCCCAGCTGTTTCACATTAACAGCAACAAAATGATCCCACAATGTAAACATACACTATACTGCTGAAACAAAGAAAAATGTAAGCAGGAATTAATTTTTTCACTATGAGTTCTTTTTACTTCTGGTACTCAAAATAAATTTCTGGACTTAGAACACTTCACTTCCAAATGAATGTCTTTTGCACCATGTTCTGGATCACAGAGCTCGCCAATGTAGTTTTAAAAAAAATAGATCCTGGTCTACTTCCATGGTTGACAACATAAAAATTAACTACTCTGCATTATGAGGTGCAAACAGACTAGACAGATTGTTAGCCTTGCTACTATAAAAATAAACAACATAGTTGCCTAGAAAAATCTGATAATGTATTCATTCTAGTTTCAGTATACTCACATTATACAAACAGAAGTAGATACAAAAATAAATAAATAAATAACAGCAAGTTTTCCCCTCCCCTTCCAAATGCATACCTGACTCGCAGAGTGCTTTGTCACAGTAATTCCAGTACTACACAGTATGCAAGGACAATCTTCTTGGTAATTTTCTTTTTAGAACATAATAAAAAGGATACAGCCTTAAAGCTCCAGTCTGAGTCCCAATTGCAAGTATCTTCTGAACAGGATCAAAAGCCAAGGCCGAAGGCTGATAGGGAAAACCATGGCGTACAGTCTGTCAAGTCAGGACAGTGAAGTAACAGTCGGTCAGGAAGCAGAAGTAAAAACAAAAGCCCAAACATATTAAAAAGAGGTAATTTCCTTTCACTTAATCAAGGAACCCAAATAATTGAGAGAACAGAATGATCTAAATGGTTGTTTACTATAGAAAAAAAAATGTAGGTTGTAGAGAGTAGGTTTTATTCAACCCTTGCTGAAAATGAAAATACCAAAATAAAACCTTAAATCCATTCTTATGTATATTTAAACAAAGCAGTCCATCCATTCACCTCTCACCTGTACTGTATTCCTATCCTAAACTATAACACTTTGCAAGGATACAGTTGTAGTTATGACATCTGTAATAGAATCTAAGATAGTCCCTAGGAAATGTGATAATGTAGCCAGTCCTGTAAATTACATGACCACCAATTATTAAAACAACTCTTCAGAGAGCCATCACTATTTCTCAGGTGGGCTTTGAAAGACATGAACTTGCTATTCCAGTGTAGCTATCAAGAAACCTATTTTACACATACACTTCTGCAGCTATTAATGGCAATGAAAGTCTGTGTCCTCCTCCTTTTACATTACAAAAAATAAATACACCTCAGTTCAATATTTTGTGACATTCAAGTGTAGCAGAATTCCACCTACATGAAGCTTTTTAAAACAGAAAAGCAGTATTATTCCCTTCCCCCCAAACCTGGAACACTGACATCTAACCAGTGTAAAGATTGAGGTGGTGAAGAAAGAGGAGTCAATGCAGGTAATACTGTACTAACCAAACAAGAATACTTTTTTTTATCTTCAGGATCAACCTATCTCACACCCCAATATTCAAGGAGCGTATTCAATCCAAAAGCAAGCCACGTTACAGCAGCTTAGGCCACAGGTGTTGTAAAGGTAGACATGAGCATTAACATTTACATCATTTTGTGTTTCCATTTGGCACAGCTGCTGAATCAATCTGCTGCATCATCGTTTTGGAATTTGGACTTCAACTGCATTTACTGTACCATCGAAATACTGCCATCAAAAACTCTTCCGCCCACCCCCATCCTACTTAGCAGGGTATTCCGGATGTATTTCCTGAGCTGCATTTGCTGAAGCTTTTTAAAAGGTCTCTACCAACTCTAGGTTGCCAGTAATGCAGATAATTTGGTACCTTATCCCTATGTTCCATCAAAAACATTGTATCTGACTTCAGTACCAACGCACCCCTGAAGATGCTTCGCCCCGGGGGGGGGGGAAAGCAGCTCAAATATACCTGTGCATTTCAGGAACAGCCTAAAATGCAAAGGGGTAAATCGTCATTGGCAGGGAAAGATGCTTCTAAATAAAAAGACCATCACAGCGTCATCGACGTCGTCGCGGCCGCTTCACTCCCCCATCAAAAAAAAAAATGTAAATTGATAGCCTCAAAAGCATAGGAGTCCAGAGCCTGCAGAACCCATCATGGCTACATCATCCTCCACTCCCTCCACCCCCCCCCCCGATTTCCTCCCAACCGGCTGTTAACGGCTGCAGCATTCACCTTGCAGAGCTGGAAGTGCTCGGACTGGAGGGTCTCCTGGATGTCGTTCTCCCGGGCTGCAGTCTGCGGCTGCTGCGAGGAGGAGGACGCCGAAGAGGAGGACGACGAGCCGGCTGTCAGGCCGTCCAACACCTTCCTGATGTTAAATTTCCTCATGGTCTCCTCAGCGGCGCACCCTGTTCTCCTCCCTCCTCCTCCTCCTCCTCTCCACCCCCCTCTTGCCGTGGCTCCTACTCCCGCCTTATCTCACACACACACCTCATATAAACCACAGCAGAGGCGAGGCGAGGAAAGAAGGAAGGAAGGAAGGAGGCAGGCAGGCAGAACCACGGGTCCTGAAGGGGGGGGGGGAGGAAAGAAGGACGGACGGACGCCAAATGGAAGAAGGCTCTTTCTCCCTCCCGTCTCTTCATCCAGTCATCACCACCATCATAACCATCATGTACATAGATTGAGGAAGGAGTAGTAAGGGGGGGGGGGAGAGGTAGATGGAGCTTCCTCACCAAGGCAGACGCAAATGAAGGGGGAGGAGGGGGAGGGCAGGGCAGGGCAGAACAGGCCCCCTCCCTACCAGGTGGAGAGGAGAGGGAGTGAATCCGATCGAGGAAGGGGGGGGGAGCGTCTTAACAGGAAAAGCAAAGAAGGAGGGAGCACCAAGTCAATAAAGCCACTGCGAGATTAGCGCAGCCGCCGCCGCCGCCGCCGCGCCGCGCCGCTTTCTCCCTCTCGCTGTAGACGCGCACACGCACTCCCACACGCAGGCAGGCGAGCAGAGCCGGGGAGCGACCGCTTTTCTCTCCCAATTCGCTGCCGGGGGTGCTGCGACCACCACCCCTGGCCGCCACCGCAGCCGCCTTCCTTCTCCCACCCTCCGGCGCTAGACTCCGGGAAGGCCTCTGTGGCAATTTCCCTCCCCTGCCTCTCAGCGCCTCTTCGCCCGAGCCTCAACGCCGGGCCCTCTTCGCCGCGCGTCGGGCCGCCGCTGTCCCCGTTCCCCACCCGGGCCGCCTTCTGTGGCTCCGGCCGCTGCTTCGCGTCTCCGGGGAAAGAGAGGGGCAGAAGGAGCGAGATAGCCGAGTCCGTGCCTTGCTGGTGGTGCTGCTGCCGCCGCCGCCTCCTCTGAAGGCTCTCGTCTTCTTCCCTCCCTCCCGCTGCACTCGTGCGGCGGCGAGCCCAGAAGTGACAGCGACGACGGCCGCCTCGGCTTCCCACCCCTTTTCCCTCCTGCCAGTCTCGCAGAAGGGGAGCAGCCGCCGCGGCTGTTACCCCGCCATTTGCCCCCCGCTCCTCTCGTCCGTCTCTCGCTCGGCGCGGCGACTCCTCCACGGGCGGCGGCGGCGGCGGCTGCCGGCGGCGGAGGTCTCCCGCCGCTCGCCTCAGTGCGGCTCTTGCCCCGGGAGCGTCACCAGCGGCGCTTCGTGGCGGCTGTGGCGGTGCCGCCGGCTGTCACACGCCCCCACAACCACCATCCTCCTCTTACAAGGCTGCGCCGGCTTCCGCTTGCCTCCTCCCTGCCCTGCCTATCGCCTCCTCGCCTCCCAGCACGGAAACGCAGCGCCCGCCGTCTAGAAACCGGCGGCGGCTTCCTCGTCCGTCTTACTACCCTGCCTCCCCACCGCCACCACCGCTGTGGCAGCTGCCGCCGTTGCCTCCTTAAACTGCTGGTGGTGGCAAAGCCGAGGCGACCCGCGCGGAGCATGCGCGCTCAAAGGCCTCCAGCAGCACCCGGATGTGGCTGCTTATTTGTTGTTGTTTTGAGGTTGTTGCGACGGCGCGGAAGGGAGGGAGGGAGGGAGGGAGGGAGAGTTTGGTTTACTTTGCTCCTCGGTGCGAGGAACGGGCGGAGGGGCTGAGGGTGGCCGTCGTCCCCGTGCGCGTTTATCGGGGGACTCCCGTCGAACTGAACGGCGCGCACTTGTCAACAAACAGGCGGTAGGAGCGGTGCGCCGGGCTACGCGTGGTTCTCCGGCGTAGGCTCCGCGAGGCTGGGTATGCCGGGCTCTCTGCTGATTGCTGCAGAGGGAGAAGAATGCGTAGAATCCGGCTGCGTGCCATCCCGTTTAAAAAGAAGGGGGAAAAAAAAAAGAAGGAAAGTCAAAGGAACAGCCGTGCAGGTCCAGCCGGACGCTGCTAATCTTAGGACGGTCCTTCTTAGGGATTCCCCGCCCCCCAAGAGCGTGGATGCGCCGAGACGGCGCGTAGCATCCGCGTCCGCCCGCCACCGCAGACGAGCGGGCGAGGCCGCGGCCTTTGGGGCGCTCGCCCAGGGGCCGGTACCGCCGGAACGTGCGTGTGTGACTCTCCAGACAAGCTGTGCCTCCTCCTCTTACCTGTTTTCCACGCTTCTTCGAAGTTTGTGGTGCTCAAGAGCTGACCTGGAAGAAGCTGGCACGAAGAGGAGGAATTGTGGAACAGGAGGGTCTGGGGTGGTTTCATACCGCAGTTCTGCTGGGTTTTGTTCCTGGAAGTTACCTCTGGCTTTAAAGAGAGGCGAGGGATGTCCCGCATAGTTAAACGAGGATTTAGCTGTGAGGTTGAGCCCCAGAGATTGTTTATGGTGGACGGTCCTGCTGGCCACCAAAAGGAGTGGTGAGGAACAGGGTCTTGGGCATGAAGATGGTGGAAGGTTTGGTACGGTTTGGGACCAGCAGGTATGTAGTTTAACTAGACTTTTTTTTTTCAACCACATCTCATGTTTTCAAGGTGTTTTTAAGCAAAAGCGAAAGTTACCGTATGAAGTTGAAAAATTTAAATGATAAAAACCGAGGTTAAGTAACTAGACTTAATTGCTATTACTAACGTGAGCTGCATTACACACTTCTGTTGAGACAGATTAAGGTTATTACACAATCTGCCTTTTTGTTTTTTGAGTGGTATAAACATTCCAAACATGAGGAATCTACAGATATTTTCAGATTTAGCAGTAAGATTTGTGATCTTGTGCACACATATCTGAAGTATATCTAACTGAATATGTTGGGTCTGATTTCTCATAAGCATGAATAGAATCAGATTGCATAAATTACAATTAAGCATCTCTTTCAGGCTTTCTGTGTCATGTTGGTGCTGATGTTTGAGAAGAAAAAATAAATTTCCATTCCAGCTAGGGTAAGTCTTAGGGACTAACTAAAAACAGCCACTTCAAACTACCTGTACACAAGTAATCTCAATCTTGTTGATATTGCTGGGCCTCAAGTTTTATCCACTGATAGTGCAATTCTGTACATACCTAGTTAAGATAAACCTGACTCAGTTAAATAGGACATACTTTCTGGAAAATAAGTCGCAGATTGCAGCATAAAACCTTTCTTGTACATCCAAATATCTCGGTCACAATCCAAGAGAGAATTACACACATGTAAACTGAATTTAATTCAGTGGCTGCAAGTATAATTAAGTTTGCCCTAGTAAACAGTATTGTGGATAAAATGTCCCTAAGCCTCTGAACAGCCTTTGCTATTTCTGTCCCAGAATTATTTAAATACTGGACTTATAACTCTGGCTGTGAAGGTAATTTTAAAGGCATGAACTCAAATGTTCTGAGGTTTAGTTTTGAGTTGCAGCAGAATTGTTTATTTATATGAAGTATTTTTACCCTGCTCTTTAGCCCCAAAGGCTTCCAAAGGAGATTACATACATCCTTAGGAAAGACAATCTACAGCCTTACAGTCTAAAAAGACATGACACAAAAGGGATAGGGAGAGTCAAAGTCAAGCTGCAGCACCAGTTCTTGAAGAATGAGCTAGGGATAAGGGAATGGTATCTGGGCATGATGAAATGGAGTGAGCCACTTGGTGTGTATGTGTACAATGACATTTTTAAATACTTCAATTTCTCTGAGTTTGTTTTTAACTTTTTGCAACAAAAAAGTTGCAAAAGCAGCACAGGGGGAACGGGTGAGGTTAGACGGTTCTCCCTGATGTACTGATATTTGTCTGTAGAAAAAAAGATTGTGTGAAAATATTAAAAAAAAAAAACACCTTGCCTCCACCTGTGATTGAAATGGTATAGTGCACTCTTCCGACTCAGGGTTCTATTACTTCATTTGTGCTGCATGACTAGATCAGGTCACTGTGAGAAATGAAGGTGTTAATAGTCAAGTAAAGCATTACTAAAGTTAGGTAAATGTTTACTTAAGATGATGCACAATAGTAACAAAGAAAACAAAGAGAGCATAAATGCAAATACATTTGTGCAAACACAGATAAATTCTTAGATTTGGGGGTGTAATGGAATTTGGAACAAGGTAAATTCTAGAATTAGGAAAAGTCTGGTTTTGATTCAAAAAAATTTTTTGATTTATTAACGTTATACTTTGCTTTTCTGCAAAGGCATCTAACAGTAACACAGTTAAACAAAAGCAGGACTGCAGTTTAAACAAAAGAAGATAAAGAATGAGTTAAAACATAAGAAATAGCACCCAACAAGTGGAAAGCTCTTCAGTGGTCTTATTGTTGTTGTGTGCCTTTAAGTCATTTCCAGCTTATGATGACTCTAAGGCTCTAACCTATCACAGATGTTTTTGGCAAGATTTGTTCAGAGGGAGTTGGCTTTTGCCTTTATCTGAGGCTGAGAATGTGTGACTTGCCCAGGATCACCCAGTGGGCTTCCATGGCCAAGTACGGATTCGAACTCTGGTCTCCACAACATCACACTGGCTCCTCCTTCAGCAGCCACCGGGTTTAAATATTGAAAGCCTGCCTCCTAAAATATTTTTACTGGGGGAGGGACAACATAAAAGAAGCCAGCCCAGCTTCCTTTGGCAGGGGGTACAGACCCTGTACAAAGTAACTGAGAAGACCTCTCTCATATGTCCAGCAAAGGTGCCCTTGATGGTGGAAGGGCTAAGAGAAAGATCTGTGACTGTTCCACAGCTATCAATGAGGCTCTTGAACAGATGCTCCTGTTTAGGCAAAGTTTAATAGCACTCATATGTTGCTCAGATTGTGCCTTTGCGCTGTTCAGTGTGCACATTCAGATAATTTTGAGAACCTTGTCCTGTTCAGGAGGCATTTCATAATTTCTACACAATTTCCCACTATGCCATTTTAACTGCCATAGCAACATCTTATGGAATCCTGGAATTTCTAGTTTAGTGAGGGTTATCTAGAACTCTCAGCTGGAATGCTCTGGTGCTTCACCAGGCTACAAATCTCAGGATTACATGGGATGTTGCCATGGCAGTTGAATATAGCATTGTAATAGTGTACTATCAAAGGTGCACCAGGTGGCTAGAATGAAGGATTAAGCTGTACAAGAGCAAATGGTTGTACAGATTTGGTCTGCTTTTTCACTTCAATGCGACTAGAATGTTTAGTGCTGTCAGGGCCCTTCAGGCCCTGTTTGGGACTGTAGGCATTCAGGCTGTCATGCACTGGGATGTAGGGAACAGCACCAGCACCCTACACGGTTCTCACACATTTAGGAATAACATGACTCCTTGAACCTGACTTTTGTGTACATATATAAATGCCTGATTTGTACCCCGTCTATAACAGTCCTTAATTCCAGAAACAGATCATGGTTAGAACAGTGGCTGGATTGACTATAATGGCCTAAATTGATGGATGAATATTTACAGTTGTTCATGATCTACACTATCTGTGTGTTTATGTTGTGTGTGTGTGTATCTACATATGTATTTTGTTGTTGTGTGCCTTCAACTCATTTCTGTACGCTTGAGTCCAGAACATAAATTGGGTGAGGCAGTTGTTCCAGTTCAGAGATATGTAGTAGCCATTAGGCCTAACATAATATACTGGAAGCCTCTACCTGTTGATGCCCCATTATCCGACGACTCCCTCTTTGGGCACTTCCAAATTAAGGACAAGTTTCATTAATTCAACCGGGGTTCTGCTCTTTCCTCATTTCTTCTTGCCTATGGAGGCTCGCTTGGAACTGCTCATATGTGTGTGCACTGCTTGCAGAGCAAGCTGAGAGAAGGGGAAGGTGCTAAGCCAGCTGTGAGATTTTGCAAGCAGTGCGCACACTGTCAGTTCCAAGTGAGCCTATGTAAATTCTTCATGCTTCCTACAGGACAGTATATGGGTTCTGCTTTTCAACCATTTCCGCTTTCTGACAGCGCTCTGACTCTAACCTGTCCGAAAAGTGGGAGAAGCCTGTACGGTAATCACTTGAGAGTTGATAATAGATGTATTAAATTCCATCCCCTTCTATATGTTTTGTTTCATTTAGAGATGTACTTTACATTATATGATTATCGTTGTTCCTATTTGCTTCCTTCACTTTTTCCTGTTCTTTATATAAATATTTATCACCAAATGCTTTTGACTTTCACTAGCACTTTTAAGAGTTCCATAGGAAATTTTGCTCAGGAGATGCATGTAGATGAACATGCATATACATATGTGCATGCACAGCTATTTAGAATGTTTTAGGCAGAATTACTAACTTCCAAAGAACACAATCCCACATGAGGACCAGGAAGGGAAGCTAGTGGACCTCCAGATGTTACTGGTCTACCAATTCCAGCAACCCTAGATAGCATAGCCGGTGGTAAGAAATGAAGTCAACAGCATCTAAAGGGCTGCATAGCTTTTGCCTCAGAACTAGGACTTATTTCTGCTATATAAGTATATAAGTACATGCATATTCTGTATAAGTACTATATAAGTACATGCATATTCCACATACAACAGGGATGGTCCTCTAGACATGGGACTACATTTCCAAGCATCCATCACCAGTGGCTATCCTGGCTAGAATTGACAGGGTTTGTCGTCCAACATCTGAGGGCTGACAGGTTGCTCATGCAAGTGGACACTATACGTATAACGAATACATATTAAATATTAGGAGTGAATAGTGATTGTATGAGTGTATAGATTGCCAGTCTATAGATGGGAACACAGATTATTCATGCTTATATCACAGCAGAAAAGCAGAGATAAAAAATAACCGTCATTAATTTATTTTCATGCCATTTTTCCTTAGAAATGTATGCAGATAAGCTCATTATTTTTAAAAATGATAATAGCAAAATATGCAGACACGCTCAATATATAGTTACTTTAATTACTTTAACAGCATAGCAGTGGAGGTGGGAAGATTAAGCTTGTGCTTGATTTTCTTATTAAAATCCTTAACTTCAGCATACTCTTGAGCATGTTTGCTCAGAAGTAAATTCCACTGACTTCAATGAAGCCTAATTCTCTGTCTCACTGAAGCCTTGTATTACAAACTGAAATCAAATAATGGAAGACTACCATTTTAAAATACTTGGCTTTGACTGGAAAATGCCCATGGTAAAAAGAGATTGAGTCCCATCAACTTGTTTGGTGTGTGTAGCCTTGTATGATACAGGACAGGCTATCATTGTGCTGCAGTATAGGATCTGGTGCAACTAGATGCTTTTGTTGTCAGTATTTATCAAAACAACAGTTATTAACATTCTATTTCCTTTAGTTCGAGCTTAGAATGTGAACCCCTCCCATTACACGACCACCAATTGTTTAATTAGAAAAATGTGCAAAACTGTCTCATGAATATAGGATTTCTGTTTAAGTCTATTGTATTTTTTATTTTATTTTAAGAAACTGGGAATGAACTTAATATTTTAATTTAATGAGTTTGATAGAATATAGACCAATGCCATATGTTTTACTGTAGGTTTTTACTCTTAGATCTGTGTAATATGTATAGCAACATGACATTAAAATGTCAAAGGCATCATACTCAAAACTGCACTGTGCATTTTATTTGCCTTGAAAACTGGAAGGGAGACACCTTTATGAACCTTTGTACTGGAAAAATGAAATGTTTAGGGTAGAGCATAGTGCTGGATATACTAAAAGGTCATAACCTGTGGGGTTTCACAGGCATTGTGAGTCTATTGAGGAATACCTGTGGGCAGAGCAATGTGCTATGCCAGGAACACCACAGCCAAGGTAATGTTACTGAAATTCTTTCCTAATGTAATGCTGAATGCAGCAGGGGACAGTATGTGTGTGGTGCATCTTGGTAGTGTTATGAAGACAACGTTGCCATGATGGAACCATGAAATGGATGCAAATCTATATACAGCACAATTTGTCCTCCCTTTTTTATAGTGGGACTGTAGTTGACAGATGAAACTGAGCAGCCCTCTCCCTTACCAGTTGTGACAGCACAAACCACGTGGTTTGCCACAGCAGTTAGACATATCTGAAGTACAAGAGGTGTGTGTGAAATCAAGTTTCCTTTTTCAGATAGTTACCTTTATTTTGATATCAAAGGGAGCATCTACTGCAGCTGAAGGGAACAGGAAAGGAAGGACTTCACTCTTCTGGAGACTCAGACTGCTAAAAGGATGTGCAGGTTTTAAATTTTCTTGACTATTTACTGATTGATTTATATTTGGAAAGAGACATGCTTAGTGGAAGTTCTGCCATGTTGCACATAGCTCAAACAGGCCCAGTGATCCCTGGCAGACGCCCAAAGCAATGATATATTTGCTGCACTTCTCTTAATTCAAATATTGATATAGACAATGCATTAGGGGAACAGAAGTGTGTTGTGGAGCAGTGGAGGTGGAAGTGAGGCATGTTTGTTAGTTAAGCAAGCACTAGAGCCTGGTGGATGGCTGGGTGATAAGTGCAGCTCCAGAGTGTAGCAAATCTACATCAGATTTCCTTAGGCTACTTGGCTGGTGTATATGTAACTTTCAAACCTGCCAGAATAGCAGCTATTTATCCTCCACTCCTGCCCTCCAATCATTTTGTGCCAGCCTACTGCAGGACAGCAGGAGCCAGCTAGCCTAGAATATCAGACAGTATACTTGAATTCAATTCCCCCCCCCCCCAATTCATTCCTCATTTTCAGTGTTTTCTCCAGGACTTAAGCTTGATTGCCTTTGCAATGAATTCCCTGAGGTTCTACTGCGGCTATTCCTGTAATTCTATCAGTGTTTGAAGGAGTAATTTATTTTTCTGCTTATCCAAATCTTCTTTTGGCCAGTGCAAGGACTTAATTAATTTCCTTCCTACAGTCTAGAAATGTACAGTACTCTGCTTCCTTCCCTTTTGTTCGCATAGTCCATTGAGTTCTGCCGCTTGTTCTGTGTTCTACTAAATATCAGCTTTGGACAGCTTGGAATTGACAAGGACAGCTTTGTCAAGGCAGTTATCTGTTGCCTTTCCTTTCACCAGTAAAAGAGAATAAAAAGTTCTGTCTGGTGGCAGTATCATCTAGATTAAAATTGAAGGTTAACGTATATTGGCCTTTTAGTGCTACATGGCATTTATAAAGGGATGCAACTTGTGCAGCTCTCCAGATGTTGTTGGAACTCTCAGCAACCCTAGCTAGTAAAGCCAGTGGTGAGGAATTGCTGGAAGGTGGAGTTCAACAATACTGGAAGGTTCTATAAGTCCTCCCCACTGTATATGTACAGTTCAGTACTTCTTAGAAGTAACCACCCCTTGTGAAATGAAACAGAACTGATTTTGAAAGTTATGGTTGTTTTTTATTATACGTATTTTTTTTTTTAGCAACTCTTATCAAAATGAGCTACAATACTATTTATACTTACCCAAGAGCAGTCTCACTTACTCATGGGACTTTAATCTCTATATAAACATGCATGTGATTGCAAAATCAAATTATCAAAATCAACATCAGGTAAATTCAGTACTGGCAGAACGATTTGGATTTTTCAAAAACTGATCTTCCAAAACTTGGGAAACTGGTAGATAATGGCCTTCTCCACACTGGACTGTTAAGTGCTATTATTCCACTTTCAGCATCCTATGGAATCCTCAAAGGCTCCTCCCTAAACTGCAAACCTAAGGATTCCATAGGATGTTGAAAGTGGAATAATAGCACTATGACAGTCTAGTGCAGAAATGGCCAATGTTTCATGTTTTAGGTTTAGCTGTTGAACTTGTCTGCTTTATTCTTTTATTTGGTGGTGGTGGTGGTGTTTTTAAAGTTCCGATTTCAAATACTGGATCCAGCCATGAGTGGTGCTTCTATACCCAAAGTATGGGATAGAGATGTCTTAATACATAAAAATCAATACTTTTTTTTTTAAAAAAATAGTATGTTTATCATTTCTTTCTGGTATCATTGTATTGTACTGACCAGAGTATTTAGGAGAAGGCAAAGTTAATAAATATTGTTAAAGTGAACATCCTTTCATTATATTAGGTAGATTGCTGATAAAGGGAGCTCAACTGGTGTTTCTTCTGTGAGGATTCAAAGAGAATTTATCAGAGTCCCCTGATAAAAACATCTATATGTTTTTTGAATGAAACAGTCATCAGAAATTGGTGAGGAGCAGGGACAGATATATGTGAGATAGCGTTGAAAAATCCAGGAGTCACAGATCTTTTTCACACTGAACCCCTTATGTGGCTGTAGAAGCATTTCTGTTCAATGCCCAGATGGGACCAGAATTATAGCTGATTTCATATGATACTTAATATAGCATTATATTCCTCCTCGGGTCCCAAAAATTTCCATGTAATGGCTACATCCTTTCACAAGTCTCAGATAATGCTCTCATACTTACTTATTGAGAAAACATGCAATAAGTTTTAAAGAAAGTTGGGTGGTCACTTGAGGCTATAAGTAGAATTTTCAACTAAAAGAACAACTTCTAGCTGTCATACTTAAGAGCCTTTCTGCTTTTTATTACAGTAGTGGCACCAGACTTCAGGGAGCCAGAGAGCATCAGACTAGGATACTGGGAGACCAGGGTTTGAGTCCCTACTCAGCCACCTAGGCCAAGTCATATTCTCACAACCCTTTGGAAGGCAACAGCAAATCACCTCTGAATCTTGTCAAGAAAACCCAGTCATAGGGTTGTCATAAGTCAGAGTCCACTTGCAGGCGCACAGCAACAAACTGGCATGAGCTCCTAGATTTAGGACAAATGTAATCCCAGTAATAATGGAATGATGTTTCAGTGGGGAACCGGTATGGTGTAGTGGTTTGAGTGTTGGACTATGACTGGGCACAAAGGCTGAATTCCCCATTCAACCATGGAAACCCACTGAGTGACCTTGTGCGCATCACATTCTCAGCTGCAGAAAACCCTATGATGGGATTGCCATAAATAGAAATGGCTTAAATGTATAGAACAGCAACAATGTATCAGTCCTCTAGTTCAAATACAGTTTGCCTATTGACTTCTGGGAAGCCAGCTTAAAGAGAGCAGTAGAGGCTCTCCAGAAGACCCTTGAGATGTCATAGCAAGTTTGCCCCTGTCAGCTTAACTGCTCTGGCTTCTATTTTATGTGTGATTTATTGTTTGCAGAATGAGATAGAATATTTGAAACTTGTTTTATAAAAAGAAGGAATACGTATGTTGCATCTCAGGTGGATGTAATAAAATGCTGGAACCCGTGTAATATGTCTGCCAAAAAGAAAGCAAAGGTTAGTGCTATAAGTAACTCTATGGAGAAAAAAAGCCTTGTTTATCCATTTCTAAATGGCTATCATGATAGACTTTAAAAGCTTCATTCCAAAAAGGAGATGAAAAATGTTCATCTCATTTTTATAGAATTTTACATTGGTTGTGCAATTCCATGTAATCACTTATCAGTGATTCACTGTAAATGATTGCCTACACAATAAAAAAGAATATCTAGTGTTATATTATTCTCACTGTAATTGCAATGCATTTCATTGACAATATCTTACAGCACTGTCACTTCATTTTACTTTGACATGTCATACTAATATTCCTTGAATACCAGTGGAATTCTGTGAAAGTTTTGATTGTGAGTAGTTCAAACCAGAAGGTTAAAATGAGAAAAGAACAGGATATTAATGATGTGAAATGCTCTGAGTTACATAGCAACCAGACCTTGATCATTAGTTGTGTGAAGAAATCAGCAAAGGTCTTCAAATGCAAGTGTTGGAAATGCAGCTTCTGAGTTAAACTATCATATGACTAAAATAGTAGTTTCTTCATTTAAAATTCCTTGAATTATTCAGTTTTGCTTATTCTGTTTTAGATATGAAGCAATACTCCATACATTGAGAAACTGGGACCTGTTAGTTCATCTTTTCAGCATCTGTGTTAGTGCTTAAACTGTGGAGTGCTCCTTGAATTGTGTTTAAAAATGATTTTCTAGGGGTGGACTGGGAAAAAGGTATGTAGCCACCATACACCCTTGCCAGCACAAACGAGCAGGGCTTTGAAAATGTCCTTCACTCCCATCCTGCTTGGGATGGTTCTACTTGTTATAATTGTTTCAGGAAGACCAGCTTTGTGCAGATGAAACAGCAGGAGGTAAAAGGAGAGATCCGGAGGAATTCCTTTAAATACAGAGTTTGGTAAATTTCTCTTCAGAACAAGCATAATGACATGCTGAAGCTATCTACAGGTACTGCTCCATTATGGACAGCTTCAGCATGCAGTTATTTCCATTCTTCTTAAAAGTAACTTTGCAAGCTCTTTTTAAATGTGACTATCGTCAAGGTGAGATTTTGTTCCTGGGAACAAGGAGTCAAGGGCTCCTAAGCCATTCTCAAAAAGCTCTTTGCTTGAATGGGTGCAATAAAGCTTTATAGATATGCTTAGCTCTTGTTACCTGGAACCTCTAAGATCAATAAAGATATCTATTTGTCTATCAACAGATAGGTAGATAGAGGCAGAACACTTAACAGCTGCTATCTTGTTAATCCTCACATGGCCATTGTTAACTTAGCAGCACATCCTGTTCTCCTTGCCTGTATCAGGCCTTTATATCACAGGATATAAAGGCTTGAATCCTGTTTCTTACAAATATGTAACCTAGAGTTACACACTCATGACTATTATGTGTTCATGATCCCTTTGTAACCCCTAATCTAGGGACCTTGAAGGTTCCCCAGTCCCCACTAACTGGGCAGCAGCCACTGCTACCGACAAGGGTCTGTTCCCCTGTTAATCAGGAAGCCACTGACAGACTGCCCAACCCACCTTGTGTGAATAATCCACACAAGGGAATTGTTACAGCAACCCTGATTCTACCTGCTGTACTGGAGATCACTCATGGGAAGGGTTTGAAACAGCAGTCAGCTGCTGCCTGGTAAATGGGGGAGTGAGGCCAGGATTCACTACATAGTAAAGTAAGTATGATGCTGACACATACATATATTCTATATAGTTTTCTGGCCAATGCTGGTAATGTTGCAACAGATTAGGGTTTCATTCCTATGAGATTTAGAAAATCCTAACAAACCAAGGAGTCCTACCCAAGCATTCCACTAAGAATTAAAGCTTTCCCTGGCCATTTCTGCACTATGCTATTATAGTGCTATAATTCTACTTTCAACCTCCTGTGGAATTCTGGGGTTTTGTAGTTTGCTGAGGGCAAATTACTCTCTGGCTGAGAATTCTAGAGGTCCTTCCCTGAACTGCAGATTCCAGGATTCCGTAGGATGTTGAAAGTGGAATAATAGGACCGTAACAGTGTAGTGCGGAAATGGCCTCTGTGAGTTCCCAATTCGAGCATATTATCTGACTGGGGAAATCAACCCTCTGTTTACAATAGAACTTGATTAAACTTCTAATCTGTTAAATAAAATGTTGAAACTGATCCACATTTCAATCCTCAAACCTATTTTTATACCAAACCTTATCCCATGTATACTCAAATCACTGACAAAGAGGTTGGTTTTTGACATTTGTAGAAAGGTTCCCCTTCACAACTAAGCATCAACTGGATCTTGACCATATAGATGTGATTATCATTAAAGCTCCTCTCTCTCTGGGAGTGACTTTCAGGAAAGCTGGAACAATTACTTGAATTCAGAAAATAGTTATCTTTTGTATTTAGGATAAAAATCAGTAAGTATGGGAGCTCAAAATATGTATCATATTAACTGGGGCATCCTTCCAGCCATCAGGGAAGAAGGCAATCACTTTTTATTCCTGGTATTGAAGTAGTGCTGGCAGGTGTTTGTGCCCTGTCTTGAGCCTAATTATGTTAATATGTGCTTCCAGGTTGATATCGCTACCAAATAGTGCTCAGGACTGGAGGCAAACCATACACGGCAGATTTTAAAATGGGGGGGCCACATGTGGCCCTTGAAAACCACTAGTGCAGCTCACTAGAGGTACATGCAGCCACCACCAAAGTCTCACCTACCTATTTTACCACTACCAGTAATGAAGGTATGGGGGGATACCTTTCTTCCTCACCATCAGGTGTAGTAGCTGGATTGTTTGGACCCTAATGTTGCTGAGAAAGGAGGCACAATAAAGAAAGTTACCTATATATACTTCTCACTCCCCCACCCCCCGAACAGGACAAGAGAAAAGACTTTGCTTCCAGCAGTCATGAGCAGAATCAGTGAGATGGGAGGGAAGTTTTTAGTCTCGTCGTCTTCCCAGCCATCTTGGCCAGCTTTGGTGTTGGTGGGAATTCAAGCCTCCCTCAAATTCACCCAGAGGATCCAAAGTAGGATTTCTGGAATATGGGATGGATCACTGCTCTGTGCGGTAAAGCCCTCACCCTTCTCTTGACAATCTAGATCAAGATTGCTGAACTGGACTTGAACAGCATCCCAGGAAACTTGAAGCATGCATTGTGGAGTTGGGGGAGGGAAGTGGGCTTTAATCCCCTCTATCGTATTTCACCCTAGCACCCCTTCCCATGGGAAGGAGTGAGGTTAACCCTTATCCTTCCTCCCAGAGATCTTGATCAGGATGGGAGGAGGGTAAAGGAGATTAAATGGTTTGGTCACCATGCTAAGGCCACATGCAGCTATAATTGCCTAAAAGATTGCCTACCCCATCTTTAAAGGACTAGGAAGAACAGAGTAAATAGTTGAGAAAAAAAGTTAACGAGGTACTTGAACAGTTTTAGGACAAACGGGGAAATGGCCTTGACTGAGTTTTCCCCATGTTATCTTGTCACATTTCTTTTATATCCCTTCTTTCATATCCATATAGCAATAAATCCAATGATTATTTATTTATTAGAACATTTCAGCAGTGCTCTATATCTGAAGATCTCAGCTTAATGTTTCCATGCCATTTAAACAATTTAAATACAGTCTGTCACACAATCAGCAAAATTGAGAAATGAATCCTAAGAGAAACTATATACAGTCCCCTTCCCCCCAAATACTTAGTGTGGTGGTACTGATGCCTGATTATTCTTGTACCTACCTTAGCAAATGGGTCCAAATTTGCACTAGAACCAGAAAGCCTGGTCTTCTGTGGTATTATTCAACTGAGCAGGAGAGCAAAAAGAAAAGGGGAGAGGGAAAATTTCTCTCCCCTCTTATGTGCCCATTATATTTTTCTCAACATTGCTTTACTTTACTATTCAGGGAAATTCACTGCCAAGGTAAATAAGCAATGAGGACTAAATATTGATCTTCCTCACAACTTCTCAGTGCTCTTAGAAATTTACTGATCTCAGTATGTGCTTGAGCCTCAGAAAGGCATGGGAAAGATATTAGCTCTGCAACATAAACCAACAGTCAATAAATGCAGGCTGTACTGGATTAAATGAGAAAGCACATTCTAAGTTCATTCAGTGAAAAGCCATCCTCCTTCTGATTAAAACTGTAAGGTTGTGACTTCTAACACTTTGGTTGATCGTCTATAGTATTAGGAGATGATAGACTCTCTAGTGTGCATGCACATTCAAGTATTAATGATGCACTCCAAGTTACTTGGCTAACCTAGATTTACAATTCATATTTTGTGACCTTTCCTTGTGAGGTGTAAAAATGATGTTTTCTCTATTTGATTGTGCGCTCTGCCTCTCCTTCCCACACATATATGAAGAAAACAAATGGCTTTAACTGTCCTAGAACAAATGATTTCATCTTACTTCCTGTTTGCTGTAAGGGAAATAAGCAGAAGTCGACTGTATTTCAAGATTTTTCTGGTAGAGATTTACCATGTAGTCTTGGGAAACTGACTTTCACACAGTCTTTCTTGAAACATGGGAGAGACACATCAGTTGGAGAAACTGTAGGGAAGATAGATGGTGCATACCCTTCTACATTTCACATATCAAAACCAGGACATGTGTGGGTAAGCAAAACCAGAATGTGGTCAAGATGGCAGAAGTTATTAATGAGGAAGAGCACACAAGTTACAAGAGACTGCAGCAGTTTGCTTTTTCTTGAGCGTACAGGGAAGGACAAAATTCCACCCTCCTCTCTTCTCTTCCCCCTGCTGAGTTGGTTGAATGCAAAATCCTTTTGCACTTTGAACTCAGTTTTCAGTAATTGAACTAAGCTGAGAACAAAGGGGGTGAAGTGGGAGGAAGAGAGAGAAACAGGGACATTTAGAAGGAGCTGAAAAAGTTGGACAACAGAGGACTAACTGGGATTTTCCTTGCCAGAGCAGTACAATTGGAGTGTATCATGGTTACATTGACTTCGACCAGGGCGGGGCTGAGGTGGGACTCCAAGCAAAGTACTAGCCATCTTTGAATACTACTTTGAATACTGTATAATGTCAGCTGCTTTTGTTGTAGTCTAGCTGGATTTTAACCAGAATGGGCAGTGATTGTGTTCCTCCTCAAATGTGTTGGACTCTAGATCCGATCTGTTTCACACACTGGACTAATACTCAGGAGTAAATGGAGTTCTACTCCAACAGCACAAGCATTCCCACTCCTTGTATACACACACATATGCACGTACATAGAATGTTTTATTATTGGGTCTGTAATTGCCTTCCTTTTTGCTTTTTCTGCAGATTTGAAAGAGTTTCTAGACAAATACATTATGTTAGAGAGAGAAACTATTCCAGGTTTAAATAAATGAATAAAAATTAGTCCCACCACTCTACCTGTGCAATCAAAGACAAGAACAATCTCATCAACCGTTCCTTCTGCACGTAAGGTTGTTGTCATGTGGAGGTAGCAAGGGAAACTGAGCATTATCTCCTCTGTTTGTTTTCCTGAGGAATGTAAACAACCAGTCTGTGATACAAAAACAGCATATTTAAGATGTACAGTTCAGATAAACTTCATGTCTTCACAGTAGGAACTAATGTCAAATAGTATGATGTGATTTATTCAGTCTTTGTGCTGGAAGTCATCTCTCTTTCTTTCAGTTGTGGTTACCCTAAGGGATTCTTCCTCTCACCCACAGAGACGCCTTTCCCATGTTATTTTCTGTTCTGAAATGTTTTTCCAAAATGACTCTTCTTTTAGATGGCAACCATTCATATCTCGGAATGGCTGAAGTATACCTGTCTTCACACCTAATACAATCAGAAAAGGTTTTACTGAAGATTTCATGTGTGCACATTATAAGAACTTTAAAACTTGCTAAATAGGAATATTTGCAGAGTGATTGACATTTAAAGTCTTATTACTATTTGTACTATGATTCTAGAAGAGTTGAAATTTATGCAGTGGTCCTCTATGGAATGTTGTTATTAGGAACAGAAGAGCTGCTTTATCTTGGCGGTACTTCCAGAATATTGATCTAAGATTAGGTTAAAGTGCAGTTCAAATCTGTATAGTTTGTGAACCAGAGTCATTTCTACAATAAGAAATCTGACAGCATAAACATGGAAATGATCGTCTTTCATACACACCTTGCCACCAATTACAAAGGCTTGGCTCCTACATTGCTCCTCTGTTCATGTAAGAGAAGGCAGGATTTGGGTCAAACCCCACACTATCTGCTGCCCCTGCCCCATATTTCCCATAATTCCGAATGGCCTGTTTACCATCAGGAACAGATTTTCAGAAAAGGCAAGTGGCTTCAGAGGATTGAGAACAGAAAAAACTGTGTTCTAGGAATTTGAGCTCTTTTTTGTTTCCAGAAGGAAAGCAGAGTCTTGCTGGAGACAATTCTAGTAGAACTTTCCCTCTTTGAACAGCTGTACACTTGAAGGAATCCTATATGTGAAAGATTGTCTGATTTAAACTTAGTTTAAAGATTAAACAAAAACAAGAATTCTATTTGTCCTTTCTGCCTAAGCTGTTTTTAGTTGTAAACCAGTGTCAGGAATGAATTGGATGCAGGAGTGAACAAATTAAAACTTAATCCAGACAAGACAGAGGTGCTCCTGATTAGTCAAAAGGCAGATGAGGGAATAGGAAATCGGTTTATGCTGGGTAGAATTACACTTCCTATGAAGAAGATTTGCAGTGTGGCTGTATTCCTGGATTCAACCCTGAGTCTGGATTCATAGCTTTTAGCAGTGGCCAGGGCAGCTTCTGCACAATTAAAACTATTCCAGCATGGGGTAGTGATTTGTGTGTTGGGCTACGACTCTGCAGACCAGGGTCCGATTTCCCACTTGGTCATGGAAACTCACTGGATGTGCTTGGGCAAGTCACTGTCTCTCAACTTCTGAGGAACACAAAGGCAAACCTCCTCTGAACAAATCTTGCTAAGAAGGCCTCATGATAAGGTTGCCTTAGGGTCGCCATAAGTCAGAAACAACTTGAAGGCACACAAAGAACAACAAACCAGCTGTTCCCACTCCTGGTGATGTTCTATCTAGTCGCTGTGATGCATAGTTTGGATTACTGTAATGCTCTCTGTGTGGTGTTCTTCCACAAGAGAGGGCTTACTTGGTGGCTGCTTGTACAATATAGAATGGCCTTTCCAGATAAATTAGGCTAGCCCCCTCCCCCTGGTCTTTCTGGTAGGCCTTCAGTAACTAATTGGGTCTAAATGCCGGTGCTGGATCTTGCGTATTTTAATCTTTATGAATATGTTTTTAAAGTGTTTAGTGCTTACATTCATGTGAAAATAAACCGAGAGTTGGGGCCCTGAACATCTAGCAGCTGGTTAGCAGAAGGAGCAGTCAACATATCACTTAAACATAGGCCATTTCTGCAATACACTGTTATAGTGCTATTATTCCACTTTCAACCTCTTATGGAATCCTGGGGTGTGCAGTTTAGGGAAGGGCATTTAGAATTCTCAGCCAGAGAGCTCTTTGGCCTCAGTAAACTAGAAACCTCAGAATTCCACAGGATGTTGAAAGTGGAATAATAACACCAGAACAGTGTAGGGCAGAAATGGCCATAGTATTCCCTACTAGGATATGTTATATTTCTATTTAAAGTATTCCAATTATTTGTAACTTAGCATCTCTGCTTATAAATCATCGTATGCAGCATATGTTGCTGCACAACCATGTCCACCTTTTTCTTTTTCTTTGATTATATGATTCCTTGCTTTGGGCGAGGCATAACTCATCACCCTGAAGGATAGTGAGGATCCAAGCTAATATGTGGTTATTATTTATTTCACATGTGAGAAAAAAATTCCAAGAGAAATAAAGAAGACATATAAGTATGATATATATGTTGCAAACATATTTTCTTCCCTCCTTTCAACCGTATTTTAAATGTAATTCAGCTTATATTAAAGTAAAAAAAAAAAGATGCATCTAGTACAAGGAGAATATGGCTCCTTAATAGCTTTATATTACACTGCAGTTCTAAAGAGGGTTGTAGGGAGAGGAAAATCACAGATCTACTGCCTCATACTGCTACCCACCAGCTTATACTGGCCATAGCAGCTGAGTGTGTAGCTTTGCCGAGCTTTTCCTTTTAAATATACCCACTGAAAGCAATATGGGAGAGAGTCAGCTGCCTTAGCTAACTATTCAGACTGTTTTGCCGGGGGATCTCAGCACTGTTTTTAAATGTATGGGACTCAAGACTGGCAGGCAGGTGATTATGAATTTTTCATATTTGCATGTAAAACAGTAAGGACACAGGATACAGTGTATAATACTAATAATTCAAACAGTTAGCAGTGTGCCTGCCTTGAAGACAATGGCAAAATAATAAATGTTATAAAATTGTTTAAAGTATAAAAATATATCAAGGAAAGGAGAAAATGTAGTAGCAGACCCCATTAAACAAATGTAAGATGGCTGTAAACTGGGACACTTGACTGGTGGTTTCTCACCGGGCTCAACTACACAGGAATCTTGGTTGTCTTGATCCTTGGTGCCTGGTCACTTTGGGGGGCTCAAGCTGCTCTGCTCCCCACATTCTGGGGTCCATGGTTTTGGTTCCAGGTTTGGATTCAGTGGATTGAAGTAATCTCTAAACCACCATCAGCATTTCCCATTTCTGGGCTGTACACTTTCTGCCACTGGTGAAAGCATCACCACGAATGAAGTTTGGCGTTTATGGACTTTTCTGCAGGTAGAGTGGGGGCTACAATTGTGAAGCTGAACTATTAGTGGATCCCTTTGCCTTTGCTATATGCCATTGGAGGAACATTTCCAGCTGATCCTACCACCGCCACCAACCAACAAGCTGGATGAGCAGATTAAGATTAGTTTGCTAGGCGTTTCTGGTAGTGTAGTTTAGCACACCAATTGATGATTGTAAATGCTGTTAGATTTTTTCAAAAATAATGGATACCTTATGCTTTGTTGCTTTTCTAGTTTTGTGCAGAGATTTCTGAATAGTTTGAATCCATGCAGATTATTAAAGATCAGAGACAACAGCAGAATGCAAACATTCATGAATATGAACCCTAGCTGTCTTTTGAATGGCTGGAATACTCCAGCACAGCAATAATTTGCAAGACAGTTGGCATCTGAAGCTATTTTAAGAAATGAGAAATCTATGGGTTTGTGCTATAAACTGAAAGATCTAAGTGCTGATCTGAAATAAACAAAAAGACCGTTGTTGTTTCAGGGAGATACTCTTACACATATTTTATTTAACACCCCCCCCCGAGAAAGTCATTTTGTTGCTCATTACAGAAGTGTTAATGTGTAGCATATTGATAGTTATTAAATGAATTATGAAATAATTGTTTTACAATGCTCATTTCCTTTGCTTTTTAAAAATGTTTTTGATTTTTCTACAGTTATTTGCATAAAACAGTATTTTGGATTTTCTCACTTACTTCCTGCATTTTACGCTGACATCCAACAGATTGTTTTTGATGTTCTGATTGTGCTGCACCTGAGAAACAGTATTTCTTAAATAGTTTGACGTAGTTCTTATGTCACTGGTGCTATTGGAGCTGCTTGAGATTAACAGTGCAGTTGTACACATCATGGGTGGACAGAGGGCAGCCCTCAAGGCTGGTTTTGCACCTATACTACACTCCACAATATTTTTGCCCCTAAATTGGACAGTCCCAAAAGCCTCTAAGGGGTATGATTGGCCGTTTCAGGACATTTTTGGCAGTCCCTGGAGGGGCAGCCCCTGGAGAGGCCTTTATTAAAAAGAGATGGAAAATGTCTTCAAGGTCCTAAGTGAGCTGGTGCAGCCTCCCATCCACTGCAAAGCTGTTCATTTCTGCATGCCCTCCAACATTTCACAGATGAAAACTGGGGCGTGTATGGTCAAGAAACCTCAGAGTATGGCGAAGATGGCAAAAGTTATTAATGAGGGAGAATGAACAAGTTAGGAGAAGTTGCAACAGTTTGCTTTTGCCTTGTCCTACAGGAAAGGGCAAGATTCTGCCTCCTGCTCTCATCCCCCTTCCTGAGTTTGTTGAGTACAAACTACTTTTGCACTTTGAATTCACTTTGCGGCTATTAAAGTAAGCTGAAGACAAAGAGGGAAAATGGGGTAAGGAGAAAGAATCCGTGACACAACAGAGAACTGATCAGGACAGTTGAAGAATATGCTTCTACTGAGTATATTTACTTGAGTTTTTGGTGCCCACTGGGTTTAGTTTCTCTGATTAATATGTTCAGGATAAGTCGCAGTTATGCAACTCTCCAGATATAGTTAGACTGCAAGTCTCGACATTCATCATTATTGGGAATGCTGGTTAGATCTGCTGAGATTTGCAGTCCAAGAATATCTAGAGGGCTATATGAATTTCAATAAGAATTTACCACAGCACAATGTTGTGTGCCTTCAAATTGCTTCCAATTTATGAGAATCCTAAGGCGAACCTATCAGGGAGTTTTCTGGGGCTGAGTGTGTGTGACACACCCGAGGTCACGCAGTGGGTTTCCGTGGGCAAGCAGGGAATTGAATCCTGATCTCCAGGTCATAGTTCAGTGCTCAAACTACTACACCACACTGGGTCTCACAGTATAATATACAACTTCCTATTTAGGTTCACAGAATACTACAGAAAAATCAAGCAGTTAAGTTTTTGTTAGAATATTTCTCTTCTGATGACATTTTCCAATTTGATAGCTCTATTAAAAACAAAAAGAAACATCCTATCCTTACATACAGAAAGGTGCAAAAGACACAGGGTTGAATTTAGCTTTGTCATAGATATGCTGATTTTTCTCCCCATCTTTATAAATGGAAATGTTCCAAGGCATGCTAGTTTACTGCATCTTGGAAATGTACAAGTCAGAAAAGTCTCTGGCAACTAATCCTATCAGTTGTATCAACTGTCCCTTAATATGTTTTTATGCCTCCGGGCCAGCCTGAGAACTTGGATGATACCTTCCTGGAGCAGATGACCACACATTCAAAAAGGAAAGATGCCATGTTAATGGGAGACTTCAATTATCCTGATATTTGTTGGCAGTCAAATTCTGCAAAGATTGCAAGGTCCAACAGATTCCTCTCTTGCTTTGCAGACAATTTCATGGTCCAGAAGGTGGAAGAGGCGACCAGAGGATCAGCTATTTTAGATCTGACCAACAGGAATGACCTAGTTCATGAGGTGGAGGTGGTGGGATCCTTAGGAGGGAGTGACCGTGCTCTTTTGGAGTTTGTCGCTCAGTGGGAAGGAGAAGCCAAGTGTAGCCAGAAACTTTAAGACGCATCCAAAACTTTAAGAAAGCTGATTTCTCTAAACTTAGGGAGTTACTTGCTGAAATCTTGTGGTCAAGAATACTAAAACAGAAAGGAGTTCATGACAGATGAGCGTTTCTTAAAATCGAGATACTGAAGGCACAACTGAAAACTGTGCCAATAAGGAGGAAAAATGGCAGGTGTCTAAAGAAACTGGAATGGTTGATGAAAGAACTCTCAGCTGAGCTAAGTGTTAAAAGAAACATGTACAGGAAATGGAAGAATGGTGAAACCACCAAAGAGGAATTCAAGCAAATAGCCAGGATATATAAGGAGAAGGTCAGAAAAGCTAAAGCACAGAATGAACTCAGGTTTGCCAGAGACATCAAAAACAATAAAAAGGGCTTTTTTAGATATGTCCACAGCAAAAGGAAAAACAAAGAAATGATAGGGTCATTGCGTGGAGAAGACGACCATTTAATAATGGGGGGAAGTGAGAAGACAGAACTACTCAATACCGTCTTTACCTCAGTTTTCTCCCAAAAGGATAGAAGTACCCAACCTGGGGCGTGGGGAGCAGGTGAGGAAGCAAGGGAAATGCAACACAGAATAAGTAGAGAAGTAGTACAGGAATATCTGGCTAAACCAGACGAAATCAAGTCTCCAGGGCCAGATGAATTACATCCTAGGATATTAAAAGAACTGGCAGAAGTCATTTCTGAACCACTTGCAATAATCTTTGAGAACTCTTGGAGAACAGGAGAAGTCCCAGCAGACTGGAGGAGGGCAAATGTCATCCCCATCTTCAAGAAGGGGATGAAGGAGGACCCGAATAATTATTGCCCAGTCAGCCTGACATCAATACCAGGAAAGATCCTAGAGCAGATCATTAAACAGTCAGTTTGTTGTTACTTAGAAAACAATGCCATAATCACTAAAAGCCAGCATGGATTTCTCAAAAATAAGTCATGCCAGACTAATCTTATCTCTTTTTACAATAGGGTTACAAGCTTGATAGATGAAGGGAATGCTGTAGACATAGCATATCTTGACCTCAGTAAGGCCTTTGACAAAGCTCCCCATGACATTCCTGCAAGGAAGCTAGTAAAATGCAGGCTGGACAGGGCTACTGTTAGTTGGATTTGTAATTGGTTGACCGACCAAACCCAAAAGGTGATCACGAATGGCTGCTTTTCGTCCTGGAGAGAAGTGCCTAGTGGGGTACCACAGGGTTCTGTCCTGGGCCAAGTGCTATTCCACATCTTCATCAATGACTTGGATGAAGGAGTGGAAGGCACGCTGATTAAATTTGCAGATGATACCAAATTGGGAGGGGTTGCTAATATACCAGAGGACAGGATCAAATTTCAAAATGATCTTGACAGATTGGAAAGCTGGGCCAAAGCTAACAAAATGAATTCCAACTGAGAGAAATGTAAGGTTTCACTTAGGCAGAAAAAATGAAAGTCACAAGTATAGGATGGGGGACGCGTGGCTGGATAGCAGGGCATCTGAAAGGGATCTAGGAGTCTTGGTAGATCACAAGCTGAACATGAGTCGGCAGTGTGATGCAGCAGCCAAGAAAGCCAATGCAATTCTTGGTTGCATCAATAGGAGTATGGAGTCCAGATTGAGGGGGGTAATGGTGCCACTTTATTCTGCATTGGTTAGGCCTCATTTGGAATACTGTGTCCAGTTCTGGGCACCTCAGTCCAAGAAGGATATCAACAAGCTGGACCGTGTCCAGAGGAGGGTGACCAAAATGGTGAAGGGTCGAGAAGCCATGCCCTATGACGAACGGCTTAGGGAGCTGGGTATGTTTAGTCTGCAGAAGAGAAGGCTAAGAGGGGACATGATAGCCATGTTTAAATATTTGAAGGGATGTCATGTTGAGGAGGGAGCAGGCTTGTTCTCTGCCACTCCAGAGACTAGGACAAGGAGCAATGGATTCAAGCTGCAGGAAAGGAGATTCCACCTGAACCTCAGGAAGAAATTCCTGATGGTCAGAGCTGTCCGGCAGTGGAATGTGCTGCCTCGGAGTGTGGTAGAGTCTCCTTCTTTGGAGGTTTTTAAACAGAGGCTGGATGGCCATCTGTTGGGAATGCCTTGATGGGTGTTCCTGCATAGCAGGGGTTGGACTCGATGGCCCCTGGGGTTTCTTCCAACTCTATGATTCTATGATACTATGATTCTATTCTAATTACAGAATTATCTTTATGTAGGTAGATTTTCTCTGCCTATAGTTCATTCTTGAAGTCAGGAGGTATCTTTTTTCTTTTTCATTGTTTGATGCTACTCATGTGCTTTTCCTTAGGTGGATACTGCTTTAGACAATTTTCTGCTACAGAAAGACTATTGCTTTTCATTCTTATAGGTCTCTGTCTTTCAGTCAGGCTTGCACTCAAAAACTCCAAATAGAAGATTGCCTTCTGACAGCAATTCAAATAACAAAGCAAGATACCTGGTCACCTGCATTTTCTTATCTGTACTCTAGAGGAATGTTTCTACCATTGGGATCAATTACTTTTTGCATTACAGCTCCACCAGCCTTCCAGCCAGCAAGACCAGTGGCCATGTGAGAATAATGGAAAATTTTCCAGCCTCTGGCAACTAATAAGGTACTCAGGACAACTAACGCTGCAATCCTATACCAACTGACTCAGGAGTGAGCCTTATCGAACTTAATGTGGCTTACTTCTGAATACACATGACTAGGATTGTGCTACAAATGTGTTTGTCACTGGGAAACCATGGTCTAATGAAATTAGGAAATCAGTAGTATCCTTGATGTAAGGTTTGACCTTGAGCACAAATGGTTTCAGATCTTACCTCAAGGATACTGTGGACTTCCTGATTTCATTATCAGCCTAAATACTCTAAAAGCACCAGATGCCATCTGATTTTGGTAGTTAAGAAGGGTCAGCTCTAGTTAGTACTTGGGTGGGAGATTGTGAATGAACACGAGGTGCTATAGGATTTATTTCAGAGGAAGGAACTGGCAAAACAATCTCAGAATTCCTTGCCTAAGAAAAGCCTATTAAATTAATGGGATGTCCTTAGGTCAAGAAGTGATTCGAAGACACATGCACGCGCACACAAATTATTGCAGAAAGGAATCAATATGCCAGCTAATAGGTAAAGTGAAGGTATAATCTCTTTTACTGAGTGTTTCTTCAATAACCATCATTGTTTCTTCCTGTGGTATACTGGTGTAAATGATATTACATCTGAAGTCAGTGGTGTGAATTCTATCTCACTTCTGTCAATAAAACTGAAGTCTATAGTATCCTTGCTGTAAGATTCAGTCTTGGGTACAAACCATTTCATAAAGGAGTCAATATAAAAATTAGTAGGTGGAGTAAAAGCATCATTCAATAAAAGAGATCATGGCCTAAGGCATGGATAGGAAAGGTGTGACTCGCATCCATTTTTGTAGCCTGTCATATGTCCCTTGGATCCCTCAAGTCCCATGGACCTCAACCTTTCTTTAGGTAAGGAAAATCCCAAGAAAAGTCTCAAACATGGCAGCTCAACTTGATAATACCTTATAACTTCTCAAACCTGGGCAAAATGCCCCTGTCAGCTGAAAACACAAGTTAAAATTAGAAATGATTTCTGGTCACTTCCAGGTCACAGTGCTGGTCAATTTTGTTGGGGTATGATAGGAGTTTCAGCCCCACAGAGATGCAGCGGAAAAAACAGAAGGCAGCGAGCCAACAGCAGCAGCCTTGTTCTCCAGTAAGGATACTCACACATGGAGGAGTTTCTTCCAAACAGGATGCACTTTATCTTATAGCAACGTTCAGTTATATACACAACATGGAACAGACGGACAAAGGCTTGCGCCAGACACAGGTTTGGTCAACAGACAAATACATACTGGGGATTGCTTTCTTATATACACATTTACAACCAATCAGGCAGAGGTTTGCACACCTCCCTCTACCATCTGCACACGGCCCCAGTTTCTGATGTAGCATTGCAATCACCCACAGCTGGAGCATGACGCAACATCTTTGCAGTGGGCTGATCATTTTCCCAGGGTTCCTTGCCTGGAATCCCTGACAAATTTTTGGCAGAAAGTGCAACAATGTACCCCATTTGGAGGAAGGGGACCAAAATTGCCCCCTGGCTCCACTGCAGTTGGCTGGTCCTAGCCTAAGGATTATTAACTACTCTGGTAGTACAGAAAGTAAGGAAAAGGAAAAGAAAGAAAATTCTACATATGGATATTGTGAGAACCAGCGTGATGTAGTGGTTTGAGTGTTGGATTACAACCCTGGCGGCCAGGGTTCAATTCCCCGCTCAGCTATGAAAACCCACTGAGTGACCTTAGGTGTTTCATGCACTCTCAGTCCAAGAAAACCCCGTGATAGGTTCACCTTAGGGTCCCCATCAGTCGAAACAACTTGAAGGCACACAACAACAGTCTAGTGAATATACTGATTTGCATCCAGTGTCCATACTTTCCTTTGCTAAGCATTTAGAAATGGCATTGATCTTCACTGACAATGAGGCTGGGTAGCACCCATGCCTGAAATACTTTTTGAAAAGGGGATGCAAAGAGGTCAGTCAAACAGAGGTGACAAGGAATGCTGGACCATATACCTTCCCCTGACATATTCTAAAGTCCTTGTGTTGTGGCAAACAAGAGGGTCAGAGAAGGACCTGGCTACATCCCCATAATCAATTACACAATGGTTAGAGAGGTGCTGAGATCCCTAGAAGACGCTGCAGATCTCAGCCTTGATGTCATGATTGTGCATCCTGCTACGGGGAGTTAGCCAGAGGCTTCTGCAACCCTACCTACACCTAGAAGTATAGAATGGCTGCATGAGGTGGCTTCAGATGCTCTGAAGGAAGACAGAGAATGCCAACCCCTGCAGCACCTGAAAAAGGTGTTGTGTAGGAGACACTTATGCATCTGTATGTCCCTAACAGAATTCTGGCTAAGAAATGAAGTTATAGAACTAAATGAGCTCAAGAGTGAAATTGGCAGTAGAATCGGGACAAGCAAAAGAGAATACTTCTCCTGCAAGCAAATTAACAGAATTTGCTCTCACAAATTGTAATGACTTCCACTGATTTAAATGATGTTAAGAGGAAGTTGGACAGTTGTAGAGGATGCACCAGCTGATGGTTAAAAAGAGAAGGCACAACAGCTAAACCGAGTTTCTTTATTTGTTAGCAATATCTCTCTAAATGCCAGCTACTGAGGAGTGGTGAGGAAAGAGCAAAGGTTCATTGCCTTCTTGCCTTGCTTGCTTCTTGCCTTTCCCAGAAATATCATGCTGGCAGAACTTGGAAAGTTACTTTTCAGGACCAGTTTGTTTTCTTTACTTGTTTTAATGTTTGAAAGGTAATCTGTTACCTCTCCTTGTTAATATTAGAAAATAACTCATTGCATTGTGGCCAAAAGCTTGTCAGGTCTGTGTCTAACAATGTCCTTTTAGAATAACTTTTAAAAGTAAATGAAAAACATTACTTGTCACATGGATAAAGTAGCTTCATACTCATTTGTTGCCTTTCTTATGAAATGTATTTGTGTTATGCTGCCAGGTAACTCTGTTAGTTGCAAATCTCAGTTTCTAAGGTCCGTTGGTTGGTTGCTACATGAAGAAGGATGCTGGTCTGACCCAGGTGGGCTATTCTTACATCCTTATGTTTCTGGGAGAAAGTGCCCTTTGCTTCCATCTAACGTGAAGATATCTATATGATGCTTCAGCCTAAGAAATACGTATGTTTCCTTTGTGAAGTGTTTCAAACAATCTATTTATATTCATCATTCCAATGCCTCGTACACTCCATACAGACAATGAAAAGTTCTTCAAACAGAATATAACTATTGAAGTGCAATTCAATATGTGAATATTTCTTCAAGGATGTTTGATATCCTGCGTTATATAATAAGACAGCTATTTACAGCAAGCTTCTTCTGAAGTACAGCTGTTAAGTTTGCATTGAAAGACATTTTCCATGAAAAAAAAATCTAATCAGGATACTGTAATTGGCTGCAATTATGTATTTTCTGATGCTTTTGGTTATCTTAAAGATAAAATATGACATCAACTCTATTTCAGGAAAGGAGATCTAATTGCCTCATTGATGTTTTGTTTACTACCATCACCAGATGAGGAACATAGCCATTTTGCCAAGTAATATGGACCTTGCCACATTAATTAAACATATAAGATTACAGAATGTGTGCCTTAGTTTAAAAATAAAACATACAAAGGTAAAGCTTGAATTAAATTGATGAATCTTCCCATTTGAATGCATACATTTCTTGTCTGTTTCCTATTCCAGGCAGAAATTATACAGACAGTGCCTAATTGCAAATTTGCTTTGCTCCTTTGCTGACTTGGTAGCCTTTATAAAAAGTGTCCTTTTTTTCTCATCATTGCCTGTTTGATGGTTGGTCCATAAAGCCAATCAGAAGCTGCAGCATCCATGCAGAAAATGTCCCAAACAGCTTCTGCTTGGTGCTCTTGTTAGGGCAGGGCAAAGTGCAACCCTGAGGCTGCATGCAGCCTCCAAGGCTATTTTTCTGGCTCCAGAGCCTTCCAAACTCACCAGGCTGTCCCTTTCTATCCCCCCAAAAAGACTGCAGGACTGCCACTTAGCGTTGCCAAAAATGAAAACTGGAAAGGACTCTGTACCTTTAATGGTGGTGTAGAAGAAGAAATTTCAAAAAGTATTGCTTGTTGTGCAACAAACTTTTCAAGTTAAAAAGGAACACACACTAAAATTCCCTCTTCTAAGTAGCCATTAAAGATACAGGAGCCCTCTCCATTGTCTTTCAAATAGATTGCAACTGCCTCTGCACTATTATACTTTTTTAAAAAAAAAATCCATGTTTCAAAAGCAGAAGTGGATTTCCAGTCTCTTGGGTTTTTTCCTTTCCTTTTTCTTTTTCAGCAATCTGTGCAGCCCACAGAGGATCCAAGGGCAGTAAATTGGCATTTGGAGACACTGCAGTAGCCCACCCTGATGGAGGGGCAGTAATATCAATAAACCTCCTTTTATTACATATACTGGCCTGATCATCTGGGTAAACTACACATCAGCAGACTCACTGGCTACCAACAATGTGCAGCACTAAGTATTTTAAAAATAATTGCCTGTATATTGAATACTATTGAGTGGATAGTTGCTTAAGGCCTAGTTTATTCCAGCCTAAGTAGAGTTCTGGACTAGAGAAGTCACAATATAACACCATCACATACCCTTATCCACTACATTCTATGTTTGCTAAACTTTAATTTGTCTTGTTTTTCTGTTTTTTATCCTCTCAGTCTCAAAGCTCACTGAGCCCTCGCAACTATAGGACTAGCTTTCTGGAATGTGTTTTATTAGGTTGTGTTTGTACTGCTTATATAGCAAAATCCAGAGAGACTGATTCAACCTGACAACAGCTTGATAATTAGGGGTGCTCACAGGGCCAGTTCACACAACCTTTGGGGCATGTAGCCAGCCATTTCTTTTCCCTCTAAGCTGACATTTTCATCAGCCTGTGATTCTAGCATGTTCTTGTCAAAGCAGCCATCCAAAGACTGCCAGAAGTATAAATTCTGATCCAACGTTATTGCAATGAATGAATAAATAAATATATTCTGTTTAGCTGCAGCATGTGCTGCTAAATTCTTGTCTGTTTCCCATTCCAGGGAAAATTCTGTTTTATAGCAGAGTAAGCCAATAAATTCTATTTCAGCAGCAGTGACTGAGGGATAAAATGATCATTTCATCAGGATTACACCAGAGCACAAGTGGACAAAAAAGCCAACAACTAGAAACAATGTACTGTAGTGATAATAGTAATCAGTCCTTCTGTTCACTTTTTCCAGTACAATACACTGGGGGCCTTTCTGCCCTACACTGTTATAGTGCTATTATTACATTTTCAACATCCTATGGAATCTTGAGGTTTGCAGTTTAGGGAGGGGCATTTAGAATTCTTAGCCAGACAGCTCTTTCACCTCAATAAATGACAATCCCCAGAATTCCACAGGATGTTGAAAGTGGAATAATAGCACCATAACAGAGTAATTGTTACCTCACTGGTAAACCGTGTCCTGGGGTCTACAATTTTTATATGAAAATATGATTCAACGTGCCTGAGAGGTCACCCGAATGGGCAGGTAGGCAGCAACAGTCGAACGATCAAAAACCAGGTCAGTCCAGTACAATCCCCCGTCATGTAGCCCCAGGAGACCTCAAGCTGTGCAAGCCCACAGTAGACAAGAGGTCCTCAGCCAGTGAGGCACCAACTTGAGGGGATTAGTGTGTTTTCCCCCAAGTTGAGCACTGATAACAATAAAATCCTATCGGGCAAGGACCATCTACATAAATTCACACCACAATCCAATGCAACTGAAGATCCTGAAACTTTGGCAACACCTTGTAATCTCATCATGCAAAAGGAGTTGCCATTGTGGAGCTTCTTTTCTGTTGCAACACCCATTGTTCTCCCCGGGAAAGAATTTGCCCTCAAGGTACTTTTCCCCCTACAAATAGTCTCAGTTTTTTTAGTGTTTCTTTGGATCACTCCTGGTCATACCAGCAGACCGTTTCTCTGTCAGTCGAGTAATCCTCTCAGCCCTCTCCATGCTGAGCTACACTTCTTCGCTGTTTTTCCCAGACCAAGGACTTCAGGAAAAGGTGCAGTATTACCCCAGCTACAACCGCTTCAATATTTGCCCTATCCAGTTTCCTCTCTTTTGCTTCTTAATAGGTCTTGAGTGAGTGTGTGAGTGATTGCATTGGTGCGTGAGACTTTCATTCAATAAAATAGTTTATTAGACATCTTTGTTTGGTTTTTGGCTTGGCCTAACCCTGTAAAAACTGGGTAAAAAGACCCCGCTAGGTTACTCTGCCTCTTGCATTGCTATTGCTCGTGCTCTGGCTAGCTTCCATTGCCTATCATGTGAAGCACATTAAGGCATCTCCCATGGGACTTCAGAAATCGGGGTAACATAGTGTGGAAAGGCCACAAGAGTGAGGAACCACCTGAGGCCCAGAATCATTTTTATTTTATATATGTATGTAGGGGCAAGTTCTGATTTATGTCAGGATTGTGTTCCTGGACTCATAATATAATTTGAAACTAATGTAAATGGAATCCATTCCATAAAAAATAATTGGAGACTAAGGGGATACATTCTGGTTAAGCTGAAGTGGCCACACTTAGTGGTTTTACTCAAACACCCACCAATTTTAAAGAGGTTCAAAGTATAAAATACTAGAACTTACCTTTTCCAGTCTAGAGAAATGTGCAGGTGCTCTCCAGAAGAACCAGCAACTGCTGATCCCAAGGGAGCTTGTTTGGGTTGAGCTGCCTTGCCATGAGACAACAGTTCCTCTTCAGAGGAGCACAGAGACAGAGAGTAACTGATAAGAGCTGTGTTCTTCTACTGTGCCTCCTCTAGCAGTCTTCCCTGGCAGAGAAAGCACATCAGGAATGGGGGAGGGATTGGCACATCATCCCTAAGTGTGTCTTCTACAGCAGATGCAAAGGCCAGAAGAGAAGGAGAGGTAGCACATCTCCTACTGTGCCCTTTCCTGCAGGTTTGCCAAGTGAAGAAAGCAGGCTAGCAAGATTCTAGTTTTTTCCTCTCACATTCCTCCTTCTAAGGAGGCAAAGTAAACCCCTTCCAGCAATGCCAAGCCTGCAGTTCATTCTCCCCCTGTCCATTTCTCCAACCTAGCCAGGTGAAAGAAAACTAGTTCAGTCACCTTTTTTTACCAGGAAAAACTCCATACCAAACTCTAAATAGCCTTGATCTCTCACTTCACCCTTCTCATTCACCTGCCTCTCCGTCCTTTCTCAAGAGGACAGGTGTTCTGGAAGAGCTACACATTGTAAGTGGATCTTTGTTGTAAATTTGAAACATTCATTTATTCATTTGTTTATTTATCAAATTTAGATCTCACCTTTCTCCCAGCCCAGGATTCAAGGTAGCTTGATGTTGTAAATTTGGGCAGCACTAAGTGAGACTCAGCTGTATTTAAGGCATTTGTTTATTTATTAATTCCTTCTCAGTTCGTCAGCGCCCTCCTCCAGGCAAGGTACAACAGGTAATCTGTTAATCAGATGGAAACAACACTGGTCAACATAGGAGCACTTTCATGAATAGGAGGGGTGAGCAACTGCATGGGGAGCAGGGTTAATTCCTCCCCATACCCTCTGCAAGCTGCACCCCCCAAACACAGCAGGCCCAAATAGTTCCATTTTTCTCTCTAGTACTTTTCAAAAGGGTGATGAGAAGTGTATCACATCACTTCCTGTCAGTATTTTGAGACAGTCTGCAGGGGAAAGTGGATATATTTGGATGAGGATGTTTTCATGTGTTTGCATGTATTCAGTGGATATGTGGCACAGGTTTGCCTATGCTGAAATTCATGCTCATTTTTTTAAAAAGATGAAGAGGCTTTCGAGCACCAATGGGAGGGCTTTAAGGGACAGAGAAATGGCCCATGATGGTCATTTACAGGAGCAATGTAAAGCACTACAAGACTGATATGTATCATGTGTTGATGCAGTGAGGAGGTAAATTTCTCATTTCATATCATCACAACAGATTGAAAGTATGGGCACCATGGTGAATACACCATGGCAAGTCATGTCATGGCACTGTCAGATGATACGGATAATCAGCAGAACACTAGATAGCTGTTGCTTCAGTATGACTTCAAATATGGCCCAATGTATTTGCTAATCTATTTGTAGCATGCTACAAGGTTGCTCTCTATATTAGTGTCCCTTCTACCCAAACTTAATTCTGTATTGGTTATGATAAAATAAAGAACCGTGCCATAGTTATTATTTTTTATTACAACATTATTTTTATTGACTTATTCCCATTATACAATTTCTTCCTTTCTTCTCTCTTGAATACCAACTTTTAGAAAACTTTGTAGTTAAGATCTACTGTGTTTTTAAATTTCATATTGGGCAGGACTGATGCCAAGAAGCTCCACCACCCACCTTTGGTCAATAAATATCATTACTGTAAACAAGCATGAATTGGAAGTGCAGAACAAATCAAGAAGTGCTTTTGACAGGCTTCCCTGGCAGCGTAGGAGGATATTCTACAACTCTAAAAATACCTTCATCAGTTTTCATAGACAATTTGGAATGTCTCCGTAAGTTCTCACTACAGAAGACAGTCCCAGAGCCCACATGCTGAATCTGACAGATGGCTGATAATCATCTTTTTGAGCAATATATTACTTTCATATATTCCAGCTGAGAAGTAGAACAAAAATGTAGAACTCTGACCAGTGTAGTTTTTTCTCCTCAGAGCTCTGGATTTACATGAGACTGTGGATGTTCTCCAGCCAATTGACTCACTGCATACTCTTCCCTAAATCTCCTCACATCACCAATGTGTCTCTGTCATTCTCTTCTGCTGCCAGGTTGTGACATTTCTATCAATTTTGTCACAAAAAGCACCATTCCTCTTCCTTCCTCTGTTTTGTCCAGAAAGGATCACTGGTAATTTTTACTATATCAGGACAGGAGAAATTGTGTAAAACCCAGCAACACTTCTAGCCTGGGAACTCTTGAAGGAGCAAAACCATTCTATACCTAATGCTTTTTAACATCTACATGAAACCATTGGGAGAAATCATCCAGAGGCACGGAGCAGGTGCTATCAGTATGTTGATGATACCCAAATATACTTCTCCATGCCTTCAAAAACAGCTTCTGCAAAGGATAGCGTATCTCCTTTGAATGAATGCTTAAAGGAGGTAATGAGCTGGATGAAGAAAAACAAATTGAAACTGAGTCTAGAAAAGACATAGGTGCTTACTATAAAGGGTCCTAATCTGGGGTTGGAGTTGCATCAGCCAGTCCTGGATGGGTACATTTCCCCTGAAAAACTGTGTTTGCTGTTTTGGAGTGCTCCTGGATTCATCCCTCCAAATGTCAACTCAGATAGAGGCGATGGTCAGAAGTGCTTATTATCAGCTTCGGCTGATACACGAACTGCTCCCCTTCCTAGAACTGGACAACCTAAAGATGGTAGTGCATGCACTGGTAACCTCAAGGTTGGGCATCTGCAATGTGCTGTAAATTGAGCTACCTTTGTATCAAGTTCAGAAACTCCAACTGGTCCAAAATATGGCAGCTAGATTGATTACAGGAACAATGAGGAGTGAACATATCACACCGATATTAAAATCACTCCACAGACTGTTGCCAATTAGTTTCCAGGCAAAGTACCAAGTGTTAGTTGTTACCTTTAAAGCCCTACCTGGTTTGGGTCCAAGTTACTTGCAGGATCATCTCCTCCCATACAAGCCACTCTGTACGCTCAGGTCCTCTGGGGGCCATTCATTTAAACCATCCAGGACTAGACTGGCAATGGTCACCCAGAGGACTGTTTGGTTGGCTGCTCCTAGGCTGTGAAATGTCCTGCCGGAAGAGATCCAACAGCAACGTATGCTGTCCAAATTCAAAACAGTACTAAAGACCTATCTCTTCCGGCATGCCTACCCAGTCTATTTTTAATTGTATTGTAATTGTTCTTTAATAATGATATATTTTAATTATGATAAATTTGTATTGTTAGGGTGGATAAACAAACCACAGCTTCACCATATCCTTAGGTGGACATGTAGCTGGATTAAACCCCAAACACAAAGTAAGAAGAGTAAATGTGAAAGTAAGAGAGTAAAAGAAAACACACTCACACAGTAACTTTGGCCGAAGGATCCATCCAAGTATCACCACTGACAGGAGTGATAAGGAAGGATGATTTTATTCTTTCAGGTTTCCCTTCTTATACCATTTTCGTGTTTATATTAAAGAATGCTTACATGAAAAAAAAAAGATTCATGCATCAGCATCAGCAAAGTCACAGTTTGTACACCTGTTACATTCTATCTGACCCTTAACTTCCTGAATCTACACGACCCTGTCAACATCCTGGGTCATCCCCAAAGAGATCTCTGACGTTTCAAGAGTCCTTTGCTTCAAGCATCCTTCCCTTGTACATACTGATCACTGACATGTACTGGGCAGAACAAACAATTCTAAAGCAAGATTGTTTGATGAGCTACAAGTGTCTAAAACCAATTAATATCATAGCTAATTGTTAAAACACATCAATTCTATAGCAAATTATTAAAGCATATAAAGCAAAGCATTAAAATTTTAAGCCTAACAGTATTTTAAATGGTTTTGTGTTTTTAGTGTAATTTAGCTATAATTTGTTAATTGTATCGGTGTTGTACCCCCACCTCGAGCCTTATTATTAATTATTCTTTTTTAACTAAATCAAAACAGCACTATATCATTTACCAGTTAGCTTTTGAGAGTCCTTACTTGTTGTGTGGCTTTCCAATTAGTACCAAAGCACACCTTGCTATAGGCAAGCATCTCACATTGTGAAGGAGAAGAATCACTCATCCTTCCTGGTTAATGCCTGGAAGGCCTGGTTCTCCTAAGAGGCATAGCTAAGTCAGTTGTCTCAGCTACCAGAGTTTAGGTGTCATGAACAGACAGTCAGTTGTAAGTTACTCACTTTGTTAATATTTTATGTTTGTTTATTGTTGTTGTTGTCCTCCTCCTTACCAAAATAACATGGCTAATTTCGGGTATTATGATCTTTTGGGTGGGAGACTCTGTCTCAGGGAGTAAAGTATTTTGGAACTGCTGTATCACCTGGAATTTCCACTATAGTTGCCAGCCTAGTTTTTGTTGGCTTCGTTTTTAAGCCTATAATTTGGTCCCCAGCGCTAAGTGTGATTTTAAGAGAAAAGTTTTGCTGGCGGCCTCCTTGAACCTTGAGACAGCCAGCATCAGAGGCCCTTGTTCATATGCTCTAGGAGGCACTAGAGCTTTCTGGCTGAGATACTAAATACACCTCTCTATTGCAAATCCCAGGATTCCATGGGATGTTGGCATGGCAACTAAAATGGAATCAAAGGCCCTTTCCGCAACTCACCTTTTTGTGGAGCTGGGGTGTGGGAATCGTGTGAGCAGCCTCTTGAGAGAGGCTCTCGCATCCCCGTTGCTTCAGCTCTGCAGCTGCTGCCTGCTTGCAAGCAGGTAGCGCGAGAGCCCCTCCTCTTCCTTCTGCAATGCAGCCTGGGATTTTCCCAGGCTGCGCTGGGGCAGGAAGCGTGAGCGCTGCGGTTCCAGAGCTCCGCATGCATGGCAAGTGTGTGTGAGGCCCCGGAGCGATGCGCAATTGCACACCATTTTTGGCTCAAAGCCGAAAATGAAATAGTGCGCCACCAGCACATGCCAGGCCCTGGAGCGTCACACGATTGCCGGTGCTTCATGTGGACCACTCCTCGCAGTTATGCGATGCTCCAGGAGCTCTTTCGCATGGCAAATGCCGTCCGAAAAGGGCCAAAGTGCTATAACTGCGTAGTGTGGACAACTTCTTGTTCTTTCTTTGCTTTTATTGAATGCATCATGATGCTAATATGGAGATGATTTTGGCTTTTATCTTTGGTGACTGAAACTAAAATGTTCCTCAACACTGCTACCATGGGTAGTTCCTGAACATATTACACATCCCATTGTTTATACAACAGTGTCTAACATGTATATTAGTTTATATTGTAAACTGCTTTGTGGGAAATTAAATATAAATACATGGGGTGAGGGAGAGCATAGAAAGCTCCCAGCAACAGTTGCTAAGGAGATTGGAATGTTGGGGAGAAAGACAGTAGCCCTTTTCAAGCGTGATGAAAAGGGGCAAATTCACCGGGCAAGTAGGGAGGGGGACATGCCAAGTTGCCCCACCTCTCATGTGATGTAACTTCATAGATCTACCCCCGCAGATATCCATGCTTACAGACCAAACACCTTTAGGAGAGAGATCCTTGACAAGGACTGCTGTCCTCACAAACATCTCAGTTTGGTTCAAGACCATGTACTTTTGCGATTCTTCTGAATTGCATGGAGGCCTGTGCAAGCAGAGTATAAATATTGGCTCTGAAGATGGATAGGAAGCCAGACCAAAAGCAAAGCCAGCAGAATTGGCAGAGGATTTCAAAGCTGTGTCACAGTACCAAGTATGAGCCAAAAGATTTATCCTGGCAAGGATTTTATGTGATAAAAAATCAACGAAAGCTGCAGTCCGGCTGTGCTGAGGGAGGTTACAAAGAAACAAGAGGACAGAAAAAGAGCATAATGCAAAGACTCAAAGCTGGAGAAGGCCAAATTATCCCTTCCTCTTGCAATCCTTCAGCCTTATAAATGCAGACAGCCCAGCTAACCCTCAGCACACTGAAATAAAATTACCAATTTCCCCCCATTTTACCATTCCAGCCCTAAGATTTTATCAATGTACGTACTTTTTTCACCAGGGCTCAAGACCTTCCTAGGAGATGTGGGCAGCAATTTTGCCATGTTTGAAGGTCCCTTGTGCCATGATAGTCCCAGGAGAAGCTTTCTTCCAACAGGAAGAGAACCCAGAATATGAAAACATTGTCCCCGTGCCAGTCTAGGGGTGTTGCAGGCAAACATGTTTTCTAAATAAGTTTTTCTGATGGGTGCAGCAGGAGTACAGTCCTCTGAGGTGCCCAGATGGTGAGGAGGTCAATGTGGCTCTCTAGTTCCTCCAGATGCCCACCTCTATCTTGAGGGACATTATAGTCCTCAGGTTATGGTTGTGTGTTTCCTTTTGGATTTTGACCAGCCAACATGTGAACAAAACGATGGCCTCAATATGCTTTTGATGTGATCCAACTTGGGTCTTCCTGTATGCTTCCTGTATGCTTTGGTGACACTTCCAACACCATCTGAAAAGTGCTTCTTAAAAAGTACAGCCTTTCTGCCTTGCAACTATTATTTGTCTTAAAAGTGGTAGCAATACTCATTACTGAGCCCAGATGAAACTAGCTGGTATTGAATAAATCAAATACTTTGCTAAATACTATACCCTCCTACACTTCACAGATGAATAGCGGGACACGTGTGACTAAGCAAAATCAGAGTGTAGTCAAGATGACAAAAGTTATTAATGAGGAAGAGCACATAAACTAAAAGATGCTACAGCACTATCTTTTTGCCTGAGTCTACTGGGAAGGGAAGATTCTGCATCCTCCTCGCCTCTCCTCCCCTGCTGATTTAGTAATGGCCCCGCTATAAACTCAAAGTAAGCTGAGGACAAAGGAGGGAAGAGGGAGGAAGACAGAGGAACTGAGACATTTTAAAAGCAGCTAAAAATGAGATATCAAAGATGTCAAAGGATTAATTTAGGTCTCTCTTTGCCAGGTCTGGACAGCTGGAAAGTATGATATACAGGAATACCTCAGTTAACAAAGACTCTGACAAAGAAATTCTTCTTTATTATTTTAGAAAATCTTGTTCTGCCCACTGAGCCCTCTTTGCTCTTCATCCTCTGTCTGGCTAGAATTTTTTTTCTTTGACAGCACCAGCATTAGCATTGGGATGGAGGGATGGAGAAATACGCACTTTTAGTGTTGGATTGTAGCAGCATGTCTGCAGTAAACAAAGCAATAGACTGAACTGGGAACAAATGGGATTCTACTCCAGCCGATCTTCTCATAGAGGTGTCTGCTTGCCTGTATGAGGCAAGGTAAATAGCAGAACCCCTCACTAACCCCATAAAGCAAAAGAGAGAGAAAAGAAAAAAGCAGACAAGCCTCCCTCACCAGCTACCCCCAGTATGTTAAAAAGAAAACAAAAGTACATGCCTGTATATTTGGACACCCAAATGGAAATCATAAGAAAGGTGGAAGCTGGTGAAAACAAGCAAAGCCTCTACCCTTGGAAGAATCTTTTAAGTTCAAAGTGTTTTGTTTACTAATGCAAAACTTACCTGACCTGGTTGTTTCATTCACATGTGCCTATTGTCAGTTTGAACAAACAATTTGATAAACATGTGGAACTACTCTTCTTTTTTGTGCAAGGGAATTGGTTCCTATTCTCTCCATGTGATTTCTGACTTTACCAGCAAACTTTCTGTTAGAGAAGTAAGGCCCAGGAACACATCTATGTCAAACTGAGGCATACCTGTAAACAACAGTGTATCCTAGATCCCATGTTGCATGCTACTATCTCAAAAGCAAATACAAAAATTGTGCAACACAACACAGTGCAACAGAACAGCCATGTTTTTAAAGTATTTTTCACGTGGGGATACACATCTCACCAAAAGGTGATTCAGGATGTATTAACAGCTATTCATTATATTGTGCTTGAGTTCCCACCCTGCCAATAATTTAATTAATCAGTTTTGAAAGAAAAAACTTAATCATTCATGCACATTGTTAGCATTCTTGAGCCAGATAGTTGTTATTCTATTGTTTCAACTAAATTAGCTTTAGAATTAGCAATGATGGATATTCCCTCAGGTCCTCTGGGAAAGATCTTGACAGCATAAAGAGAGCCAAAGACAATAAATTTTCTTTCTCATCAATAGTTTAGTATAAGAAGGGTGGACTATTCTGACCCATCCAGAACAAATAGTCACAAAGGCAGCAAGGCAGGCAAGGTAGCAACACTGTGAAAAGATCTGATTGATAGATTTCATTGAGCAATGAATGGAAGTAGAAGTAGGCCCTATGAGTCCCACTTTACAATCCACTTCTCCTCTGCTTGACCTATCTGAATTTGTAAAGGGTACTGCCCAAAGATTAGTGTTGGTCATCTTCTTTGTGGCACTGCGGTGGCACAGGATGACTTGGGCTTGTGGGAAGGTGACTATGAAGATTTGGCTTGGTTTCCACAGGCTCATGAGCGTCAGTTTCAGGCTTAGCTGAGCAGTGCCACAGATGGCTTTCCAGCAGGTCATAGAAGCATAGAATCATAGAGCTGGAAGAGACCACAATGGCTATCGAGTCTAACCCCCAGCTATACAGGAACATATACTCAAAGCATGCCCCAGCAAATGGCCATCTGGCTTCTGTTTAAAAACCTCCAAAGAAGATGACTCCACCACATTCCGAGGCAGCTTATTCCACTGTTGAACAGCTCTTCCAGATCTTCTGAGTCTGAACTCAAACCCAGAGTCATGACATAGACACAAGCAAGTCTCCCAATCCATACTATGTCAGACTCCTTGTCAGTATTCATAAGGAGTATTTATATTTGTAGATAGATCACATTTTATACATTGACTATTGTGATTAACATGCAAACAGAGTTATGTGTGGCAATGATACATCCCTTCTTCCTCTACAGACTGTTTGGTATGGAAAAATTTATATGAGGGATAATGCATTTATTTTTAATTTAGGGTGCTGACCTGGGTGGTGAATACGTAGCTCTCCAGATGTTGTTCGACTCCAACTCCCATCATCTCCCACCACTGGCTGTGTTGGCTAGGACTAATAAGAAATCTACTCTAACAACATCTATAGGGCTATAAGGCCCTTTCCGCAATGCACCTTTTTGTGGAGCTGGGGTGCGGGGATCGCGCGAGCAGCCTCTAGCGAGAGGCTCTCATGTCCTGGTTCCTTCAGCTCTGCAGCTGCTGCCTGCTCGCGTGAGAGCCCTGCCTCTTCCTTCCGGAGTTTCCCAGGCTGCGCTGGGGCAGGAAGCATGAGTGCCGTGGCTCCGGAGCGCCGCATGCACGACAAGTGCGCGCGGAGCCCCAGAGCAATGTGCGATTGTGCACCATTTTCGGCTCACAGCCGAAAATGAAAAAGTACGTGGTCGGCACCTGCCAGCCCCTGGAGCATCGCGCGATTGTGAGTGCGTCGTGTGGACCGCTCCTCACATTCGCAAATGCCATGCAAAAAGGGCCTAAGTTCCTCATCTCTGTGCTATGCATAATGCTGCTAGATAGAGGTGTGCATCTGTATGTGTTTGCTTTAAATAGTGACCACTTAGTGCCCTAGTCAGAATCAGCACCATGTTCTTCCTGTGCCTTACGAACGATGAGGAGAACCAGGAGGAGGGAACAGAATGTCCATGAGAAGGAATCCAACTTTGGCAACGGGAACTAGATCAACGCTCCCAGTCTCAACAGAATGCCCAGGCAGTCCTAGAAGAACATGCTTGGCGAGGAACCCTGGACAAGCCTCAGAGGAGGCGAGTTCTGGTTGTTGGTGACTCATTGCTCAGAGGAACCGAAACGGCAATTTGCAAACCGGACAAGCTCAATCGAGAGGTCTGCTGTCTTCCTGGGGCCAAGATCAACCACATAACAGAGAGGCTAATCAGGCTGGTCAAGCCCACTGACCATAAGCCCCTCATTTTGGTTCATGTCGGAACCAATGACGCTGCGAGGAGCAGCTTTTACCACATTGCAAAGGACTACGAGCTTATGGGGACGAAGCTTAAGGACCTTGGTGTGCAGGTGGTTATTTCGTCTCTCCTCCCTGTTCAAGGATATGGCGCATGTAGGGAGAGGGCAATAGCAGAGGCCAACAACTGGCTCCGCACGTGGTGCCACCGGCAACACTTTGGGTTTTTGGAACACGGCCTGAATTTCCATGAACGTGGGCTTCTGGCAAGGGATGGGCTGCACCTCACGAAACTTGGCAGGAATGTTTTTGCAAACAATCTCGCAAGGAGGATTCAGAGGTCTTTAAACTAAGTTCCGCTGGGGAGGGAGACAATATTATTCGAGGCCAGGACTCGGCGAGCGCAGGGGGAAAAGGCCCAAATGATATTGGACAAGTAGTACAAGCGGCCAGTGGCGGGAGGAGTAGAAACTATAGTACAGGACTTGCAGGAAGGGCCCAGGGACTTAAGTGTCTCTACAGTAATGCATGGAGTATGGGAAACAAGCAAGATGAACTTGAACTCCTAGTACAACAAAATAAATATGATTTGATAGGCATCACTGAGACCTGGTGGGATGAGTCTCAGGATTGGAATGTAGGAATAGAGGGGTATAGCCTATTTTGTAAAAATAGACCAAACAAGAAAGGAGGAGGAGTAGCCTTGTATGTCAAGGATGTTTTCACCTGGGAAGAGATCCGTGACTTAAACCCAGAAAGCCAGGTCAAGAGCATCTGGGTAAGAATTAAGGGAGCAAGAAACAATAGGGATATTCTGGTGGGGGTTCACTACAGACCTCCAACCCAGACTGAGGACTTTGATGATGCCTTCCTCAACCAAATGACTGCACATTCAAAAAGGAGAGATACAGTAATAATAGGATATTTCAATTACCCGGATATATGTTGGCAGTCAAACTCTGCCAAGACAGCAAGGTCCAGCAAGTTTCTTGCTTGTCTTGCAGACAATTTCATGGTCCAGAAGGTGGAAGAGGCCACAAGGGGATCAAATATTCTAGATCTGATCCTGACCAACAGGGATGACCTTGTTAATGAGGTAGAAGTGGTTGGATCTTTAGGGGGGAGTGACCATGCCCTATTGGAATTTGGCATTCAGTGGGAAGGAGAAGATAAGTGTAGCCAGACACTCATCTTAGATTTTAAAAAAGCGGACTTCTGTAAACTTAGGGAGCTGCTGGCTGGAATTCCGTGGTCAAGAATAGTGAAAGGGAAAGGAGTTCAGGAGGCATGGGAGTTCCTTAAAAGGGAGATACTGAAGGCACAGTCTAAAACTGTGCCAATAAGGAGGAAAAATGGAAGGCATCTGAAGAAACTAGAATGGTTGACTAAAGAACTCTCAGTTGAGCTAAGTGTTAAGAGAAACGTGTACAGGAAATGGAAGAAGGGGGAAACCACTAAAGAAGAATTTAAGCAAGTAGCCAGGAGATGTAGGGAGGAGGTCAGAAAGGCTAAAGCACAGAACGAACTTAGGCTGGCCAGAGACATCAAAAACAATAAAAAGGGCTTTTTTAAAATATGTCCGTAGCAAAAGGAAAAAGAAGGAGAGCTGCGCAGAGAAGATGGCGAATTACTAACAGGGGGAAGAGAAAAGGCAGAACTACTTAACACCCTCTTTGCCTCAGTTTTTTCCCAGAAGGATACAAGCACTCAACCTGGTGGTTAGGGAGCAGGGGAGGAAACAGGGGAAATGCGGCACATAATAGGTAGAGAGGTGGTACAGGAATACCTGGCCACACTGGATGAATTCAAGTCTCCAGGGCCAGATGAATTGCATCCTAGGATATTAAAAGAACTGGCAGAGGTCATTTCGGAACTGCTTGCTATAATCTTTGAGAAATCTTGGAGGACAGGAGAAGTTCCAGCAGAGTGGAAGAGGGTAAATGTTGTCCCCATCTTCAAGAAGGGAAAAAAAGAGGACCCAAATAATTATCGCCCAGTCAGCCTGACATCAGTACTCGGAAAGATTCCGGAGCAGATCATTAAGCAGTCAGTTTCTAATCACTTAGAAAGCAACGCGGTAATCACGAGAAGTCAACATGGATTTCTCAAAAATAAGTCATGCCAGACTAATCTTATCTCTTTTTATGATAGAGTTACTAGCTTGATAGATGAAGGGAATGCTGTGGATGTAGCATTTCTCGATTTCAGTAAGGCCTTTGACAAAGTTCCCCATGACATTCTTGCAAGGAAGCTAGTAAAATGCAGGCTGGACAGGGCTACTGTTAGTTGGATTTGTAATTGGTTGACGGACCGAACCCAAAGGGTGATCACGAATGGCTGCTTTTCATCCTGGAGAGAAGTGACTAGCGGGGTGCCACAGGGTTCTGTCCTGGGCCCAGTGCTGTTCAATATCTTCATCAACGACTTGGATGAAGGAATAGAGGGCATGCTCATCAAATTTGCAGATGACACCAAATTGGGAGGGGTTGCTAATACGCCAGAGGACAGGATCAAAATTCAAAATGACCTGGATAGATTGGAGAGCTGGGCCAAAGCTAACAAAATGAAATTCAATAGAGAGAAGTGTAAGGTCCTACACTTAGGTAGAAAAAATGGAATACAAAAATATAGGATGGGGGACACGTGGCTGGATAGCAGTACGTGTGAAAGGGATCTAGGAGTCTTAATAGACCACAAGCTGAACACGAGTCAGCAGTGTGATGCGGCAGCCAAGAAAGCCAACGCAATTCTCGGCTGCATCAATAGGAGTATGGTGTCTAGATTGAGGGAGGTACTGGTACCACTCTACCCTGCTTTGGTTAGACCTCATCTTGAATACTGTGTCCAGTTCTGGGCACCCCAATTCAAGAAGGACATGGTCAGGCTGGAGCAGGTCCAGAGGAGGGCAACCAAAATGGTGAGAGGCCTGGAAGCCATGCCCTATGAGGATAGACTTAGAGAGCTGGGTATGTTCAGTCTACAGAAGAGAAGGTTAAGAGGGGACATGATAGCCATGTTTAAATATTTGAAGGGATGCCATGTAGAGGAAGGAGAGGGCTTGTTTTCTGCTGCTCCAGAGACCAGGACAAGGAGCAATGGATTCAAGCTGCAGGAAAGGAGATTCCACCTGAACCTCAGGAAGAACTTCCTGACAGTCAGGGCTGTCCGGCAGTGCAATATGGTGCCTCGGAGTGTGGTGGAGTCTCCTTCTTTGGAGGTTTTTAAACAGAGGCTGGATGGCCATCTGTCGGGAGTGCTTCGAGGGTGTTCCTGCATGGCAGGGGGTTGGACTGGATGGCCCCTGCGGTCTCTTCCAACGCTACATTTCTATGATTCTATGATTCTATACTACTGATGTGCATTCACCACCTGACACAGATATTTCCAAAAAGCTGTGGATGGAATGAGTTCTGTTGGGACCATTTTCTACCCTTACCCAATCCTGACTGGGCCTTTAACGGTCTTATTTAATATCTTTTCAAGAGACAGAAAACTTTGTGTAGTTTAGTGATTCAAGGAAATGTCTTTAAAACCTTAATCCAAATTATTAATCCAAACTAAAGTAGACCCACTGAATCAATGGTAACTTGGTAAATCTACACTTAAGTAAATTTATTGATTCAGTGGGTCTATTCTACTTGGGGACTTACATTTGAGTCTTTATTTCCACTGTTAACATTCCAAATGGTTCTTGAACTCTAGTACTCTGTGGCCATTTCCTCACTACACTGTTATGGTGCTATTATTCCACTTTCAACATCCTGTGGAATTCTGGGGCTTGTAGTTCACTAAGGTGCAAGAGCTCTCTGGCTGAGAATGCTAAAGGCCCCTCCCTAAACAACAAAGCCCAGGATTCCATAGGATGTTGAAAGTGGAATAATAGCATTATAACAAAGTAGGGCGGAAATGACCTGTGTTCAGCAAGGTCATGGAGTTTACCTTCTGCTATTGTAGGGAGGCCTGCCCTGGTGAAGAGCAATGAGACTTAAGACTTAAGGTCCTTATGGGCTTAAGGTCCTTATGGGCAGTTGTTAGCCAAAATTATTCGTGAACAGTACAAGGCAATTTCCCTTTATGACAAACAAGTTACTGAATCTTGCTTCTTCCAACTTTCAATCAAGGAATGAAATCAGGCATTAGCTCATTCTCAAACCAATCTGAAGTACATGTATGCAAAATCCTTCAGCACCTTTTGGGCAGAAAGGTGGGATATAAAATAGTAAGTCCCACTGATTGTTCTGCATGACCTTCATTCGTCATGAATGTGCTGAATCATTTACCCTCATGGAATTCAATTCCTTTAAAAAAATTGGATTTGTGTGACTAATTTCAGGCCAGACAGTACTTTATCATGAAATAGTGTTGTTTCCATCACCTTCCGTACCAAAACTTTGTGAAGAAGAGATCTTCCCGTACCTGTAGAGGCTCCTCGTGCAATCAGGAACAATGGAAAATCAGGGCAGCTGATACCCTCGCACCCATTGATTCCTCCTTGTGAGTGAGTTGGCCCCACTTTTGCTAGATAATCAACAATTCTCACAGCATGAAAATCAGAATCAGAGGAGGAAACAGGCTAGATGCAACGTAGAGCAACTGCCATCTGGAACCATATGGGCCCTTTCCGCACGGCATTCGCCATGTGAAAGGGCACCTGGAGCGTCGCGCAATTGTGAGGAGCGATCTGCATGATGCACTCACAATTGCGCAATGCTCCAGGGGCCGGCAGGCACCGATTGCGCACCTTTTCATTTTCGGCTGGAAGTCGAAAATGGTGCGTGATCGCACATTGCTCCTGGGCCCCGCATGCACTTACCTGGCATGCGGAGCCTCTGGAGCCGAGCCATTTGCGCTTCCTGCCCCAGCACAGCCTGGGAAACTCCCAGGCTGCACTGTGGAAGGAAGAGGTGGGGCTTTCACGTGAGCAGGCAGCTCGTGCGGAGCTGAAGCAGCAGGGACGCGAGAGCCTCTCGCCAGAGGCTGCTCACGCGATCCCCACACCCCAGCGCCGGAAAAAGGTGAGGTGCAGAAAGGGCCATAGTGAGCCAGACCTTACTGTTTGATTCTAGCAAGTCTCTTGGGGTAGGAAATTTTCCAAGGCACTGCCAGCCATCTAAATGCCCCTTCATCAGCCCTCCCACTGCTATTTCTTTTAAAAGGCAGGTTGATCAATTGTTTCTTGGGTTTCTGCAGCCCATGGTATTTAGGGATTGCTATCTCATTCTCAACTGGTATGTTTACAAATAAACATATATCCACTAAACAACATTGTTGCTATTGTTAGCTGGCCTCAAGTTGACTCTCAGTTGTGGTAACACTAGCCTAAGGTTTTCTTGGCAATATTTATTCAGAGGAGATGTCCCATTACCTTCCTGTAAGGCTGTGGAAGGTTGACTTGCCTGAGATCACCCATGGGTTTCCATGGCTGAGCGAGGATTAAAACCCTTGTCTCGCAGAGTCCAACACTCTGGCCATTTCTGCACTAGACTGTTATAGTGCTATCATTCCACTTTCAACATCCTATGGAATCCTGGGGTTTGCAGTTTCGGGAGGGGCTGGCCAGCCCCGAAACTGCAAACCCCAGGATTCCATAGGATGTTGAAAGTGGAATAATAGCGCTACAACAGTCTAGTGCAGAAATGGCTTCTGTCACCCACCACTCACCAAATACTCAAGGGACACAACTAATCCATGATAACTATTTTGTGAGGAAATAAATGAAGCAGAGTCCCCACTTTGGCTGTGAAAGGATATGTGCTATCACAGTTGGTTCTGTGTTGTGCTGTGAGAAAAGTTATGTGACTTTCACCTCTTTTTACAGCCACCCCTCTTCCACTTTGAAACACCACCTCTGGGCAAGGTCTTATCCACACAGGGCTGTAAGGCAGCTAATTTGAATCTAAAAAAGAGGTATTAAATCTCACAGAAGGAGGTAAGTATCAAAGGCACATTTTAAGTGACAGAAGAATTTGCATAAACAAAGGCCATTTCAGCACTAGACTATTATACTGCTATTATTCCACTTTCAACTTCCTATGGAAACCTTGGCCTTCCCTAAACTGCCCTCCCAGGATTCCATAGGATGCTGAAAGTGGAATAATAGCCCTATAATAGTCTAGTACAGAAATAGTCTGGAGTTTAAGAACTAATTAAGTCTCCCAAACTGAGGGCAAAATATTGCAGAAGCACAGTCCTGCCAGAGGAGATGTGGTAGACTATTGTCTAGTGTTTGCAAGGCACAAACAAGGATCTCTTGACAAATGTGGGAATAAATGCTTCCTCCAAGAAGTTCAGAGCAATGTGGATGGTTCTTTCTATCATTCCAATGTTGTCCTTACAACAACCCTATGTGGGAACACATGCTGAAGAATGGTGCATGAGTTGCACAAGTGGGTAAGGTTTTTTTAAAACTTACTTTTCTTCAACTCTGACTCATAAAATGCTAGATAATACTGGCAATTACTAGCAATTAGGGGAAAGAGATGGGATGAAAGGCAATGGAAACAGCCACAGAAACCTAATGAGAACTATAGAACCATTGCACACTGAGCATCCAATCTTGTCTTATTTTGGAAGCTGAGCAGGATCAATCCCGTCGGGTACTTGGATAAACAACCACTAGAGTTTCATCATTTATGTGGCAAAATGGGCCTCCATCTTGGCCATTAAAACAACCCAAAGGGGTATACAAGACCTTGCCAACATGTGAGCTGTGGACTGTGGAACTGTCATCTTTCTACTAGCTGTATATCTTGCTGGAATGTAGCCCTCTTTAGGCTTACTGTATTCATTTTCCTTCAACTTATGAGCAGGAAGCAACCTAGCTCCCACTGTCTGGCAAGGAGAAGGAAAAAATTGCTAAATGTAAATGCACAGCTTTGTACAACTCTGTGGGAGAAAAATCCATGGGTAGTTTAAAAAGAAAACTTAGCCAATGAAGTGCAGCCACTAGAAAGTTATCGTGCCTGGTGACCATTCCTGGAGTGCTTTGGGGATGGCATAATAGGCAGAAATTAAGATGGTAACTTCTTTTGCTTGCCCTGCTGCTTAATACCCAAGATGATTTTTAATGGTCGCCCATCTCGGAGCAGGAATAGATACTGAAAAGCATATATAGTGAATCAGTAGAAAAAGGAGATTGGGCTCCACGTGCTTATAGATGGTCCAAATTTATTCCTTTTTTAAAAGCCCAGTGAATTTTGGCCTGTACATAAACTGATGGGCCTTTTTCAGGGTCTATATTAGAAATAAACACAGATATGGATATTAACTTGAAATCTTTTGCAAAAGGAAAATGCATAAATAAAAATCTTATAAATAGCCGTCTCATTTTATACATGCATTAATCAAATCAACAACAGTATTTTATGGAGTTGCAACTACACTCTCTCTATAAGCTGGGCTGATAAGCAATAAAAGAAGGCAATTTCAGTTTTTTGAAATGATTAGAAATGGTCAGGAGTAAGAGAAGGCCTAGAGAATGTGGTGTAACCGGTTCCAAGGGTGTCTGACGCAATCTGGTTGAAAATTCGCCTTTTTTCTTTTCTTTTCTTTTTTTTTAAGAAGGTAGAATGGCCTTACATTATTGAATGTAGATCCAGATCTTCATTGAGACTTCCTGGTATCAAAGATTTCATCTTTAAAATCTATCCCACTTCCTTTCTCATCAGAATCTTTTCATTATTATTAGCTATTCTTCACAGCACCCCAAACCTAAAATCTGATGCAGAGTGTTGATGTTCCTCAGATGACTGACCAAAGGGCTACCCATTCTTTTATTCATTGAATTAGAGAAATACTCCCTTATTCTTTTTTAGGGTTCTTGATGTACTCCCCACATACATTTTTTTACAGTTACACTGAATGGTATGTCTTACAAAATCGCTATTACAAGTGCTAAAGTGGGTCAAAATATATTTCTGTTGATTACAATGATTTATAAGTTCAGTCTTTTTGGATGTGTATTTGCAATTAATGCAATGACCTCAGGGATGGTGTGGGACTAGCTGCATCTATTATAGTATTTTTGGGTTTTTTTTTAAGACTCCCTGTTTTCCCACGCTGTCTCTGATCATTATTATTATTATTATTTTTGTTCTTTTCAAGGAGATCTGTAGCTTTTCCTTACACCCTGGAATAGTTTCCAGCATAAACCATTTTTTAAATCAACCTCTGTATATTTTTCCGAAATGTGATGGAATGTAAGAGAGCAGTGGAGATGGCTGGTTTGTGGTCTGTGCTGTTTTTGTAGCAGTTCTGAGATCCGCACGTTGCCTTAACAAAACCTCAGAATATCACTTCTTGTGGATGCCTTCTTTCAACGAGTTGTTTGGACAATATGTAGGACTTCTTTTTGGATTCTTTCTCATTGTAACAATTCCATTTTAGCCTGAAGAACTGGTCATAGGGGAAGTTGTATCTCATTGCCCTGGGAGGTGAGCTATCAGATTTGAGATAGGTGTTAGTATCAGTGAGCTTTCTATATAGGAAGGTGTTGAGATGATCCCTCCCGCACTTTAAGATCTAAGAAAGAAATCTCTGTGTTGCTGAAATGTAAACCAAATTTTATATTTATGTTGATTAAATTTGTTATATTGTGAAATCTTGCAATAAATATTTCACCACCTCTTCAAATACAGAAAACATATTTGCCCAGTTCGGAAGTCTTTCCCTTTTAGAAACCATGGGAGAGGTGGTTAATGTTGGATGTAACAGCTGTACTACTCCCAGGGAAATGTTGCAGCCAAGTACTTTATTAAGCAAATATTGGGGGTGCTGGGGGTGTTTTGCTGGGAGGTGCCCCACCAAGAATAAAAGATGAGCTGTGTCAGGGGGCATAAACACTGCAAAACTGTAAAAATGCAGACACTGCTATATTTTGGACTCAACTGAGAACAGTCTCCCAAAGCCTTTCTGCCTTTTGTCCAATACTGTGGCAGCCAATAAACTTGTTTCTGTTGAACTCGATCTGGTAATATTTAGTAATATAGGCATTTCTAAGTGATGCTTTTTATAGGAAGAGTCAAACCTACTTGCTTACAAAGTCAGTGGAAGGAGATTCCTACCCAACTTTATTTGACAATGTGCTTGAATTAATTCATGTGCTCTTTCCTCTTCTCTGTGCTGTTCAAATCTGTAGCTTTGTTTTGAGCAGTCTAATTGTATTTGGGGCCTGAATGCTCTACAGATTGAACTGTGTATACTCCAATTAGTCTGAGTCCTCATAGAGAAGAGAAGAAGTGCCACATCACACTAAATTAGGACCACAGCTCCCTATCAGGAAAAAGTAAGGAAAATAACACATGTTGTCACCATACTTCCATGCCTTGGTGATTGGAGGCAGTGTTCCTTAAAGTGGGGCAAAGAGCCAGATGAGAGGCAGTCTCTGAAATGAGTTATGAAAAGCCTGTTAATTTGAGGCCATTCTGGTTATTCTGAACAAAAGCGCTCCTTTGGAACAAAGGTATGGCTTCTATTTTTAACCTGAACAATATTTTCCAATTCCTCAGACTTTCAAACCCCAATCACAGTTGCATAACATCTGCAAACTTCTGTGATTAAAAGAAAACCCAATAAACAAAGTGATGCTGGGAAATGAACATGGCCTGCAGGGCTCTGGGTGGAATCTTTCCTTCCTGGCTCTTCATCTTATGCATAGCATAATTGTTTAGATTTATTTCACAAGGCGAGATATTTCTTCTGAAGTATTTCTTGCTTCGGGAGAAGCATTTGTTTGCTTCTCCCAGGCCAGGCCACCACTTAGGGCAAGATGTTATGCTGGATGGGGCCATGGCCAGATCAAATCTAATTACCATTAATTTGCATTCTCATCAGATGCTTATCCTAGATCTGAGCTGAAATTTCTCAGAAAAGGTTTTCTGAGAAAATTTCAGACAGTCATCTTTTTCACACTCTGTCCCCATGAAAAAATGACCACTCTTGAAAATATCTCTGGACAGTTTCCACCTCCCCTTTTTCTTGTGGCAGCAATCAACAGTTGGCTGCTAATGAATTCTATGTCAGTAAGGTGGGGGATTCACTTTGGGCTTTAGTCCAGCATTTACACACTTCATCTTAGCCAAAAGGCCAAGAAGTGATTTTTAGTCCCGCATTTAAAAGGAGCGATCCACGATCCTGAACTTATTTTGGGGATAGAGCCCAACACCGAAACAGTTCTTTTAAAATCTGGACTAAAGCTCAGAACACATTCACTGCCCCACTGCCAGGGAAGCTACTAGCCATCAGGGCTGCCAAAACCAGCATTCCAATGTACAAAGCAATATTAGATATCAGGCACTATGATGGGAGAGTTCAGGATTGATATGCTCTTGAGCCCATTTGTTTGTCTTTTAGGCAATCCATGGTATTCATAGAATTCTCCTCCAGTGCTATATTTCAAATGAGTTGATTCTCCTTCTATCATCTTTTTTCACTTTGCAGCTTTCACAACCATACATAGAAATCAGTAATACAATGTCATGGACAAGCCTGACTTTGCTATTCAATGATACATCGTTATATTTGAGGATGTTGTCTACTTCCTTCATAGCTGCTCTTCTGAGTCATAATCTTATATGTGCAAGTCACCATATATTTTGTAAGAAGAGCAAAAGAAGTAGTAGTTAATAGTTGATTCCAATACAAATAAAAAATAATACTGGGGGGCTCATTTCACATACCCTCCAACATTTCACAGATGGCCAAACATCAGAGAGAGGTTCAGATGGCAAAAGTTTTTCAATGTGTTATAAGCTTCCTTGAGTCCCATTATTGGGAAAAAGGCAGGATATAAATGAATGGTGATAGTGGTGATGATGATGGCAATGATGATGATGGAGAAGGAGAAGACACAAACTAGGAGAGGCTGCAGCAGTTTGCTCGTGTCTAAGTTTGCAAGGAAAAGCATGATCCCACCACTTTCCTGTCCTCTCCTCTCTGCTGAGTTGACTGAGCGCAAACTACTCTTGTGTTTTGGACTCAGTTTGAATAATCAGAGCAAGCTAGGGGGAAAGTGGGAGGAAAAGAGAGAAACTGGGACATTTTAAAAGCAGCTGAAAAGTGAGACCTGAGAGTATTGATCAGTACTGTATTTGCCAAATAAGGACTGTTCGAGGGTTCATAGACCCTGTCATGCCCTAGGGCTCAGTAGAGCCTGGGTTAAGAACCAGTGCTTTAACGGCTTTTAAAGGGTTTTTTAAAAGCCTGGTGAAGTGCAAAGGATTTCACCTGCTGCATGCCAGGCATGCTTCTCTGAGAAAAGCTATCCAAAATCCAGTGGTCACCACAGAAGTTTCTCAGTCTCTATTTGGTATCTGCTGCACTGACTCGGAGAAGGCGATTTCCACACTAGATTGCTATAGTGCTATTCCACTTTCAACATCCTATGGAATCCTGGGGTTGGCAGTTTAGGGAGGGGCCTCAAAGGATTCCATAGGATGTTGAAAGTGGAATAACAGCACTATAACAGTTTAGTATGGAAATGGCTTAAGAGCTCAAGGTCTGAGAAGTATATATGGGAGAAACTTATCCTTAAGGTAACCTGGCCCTAAATCATTTCAACTTTAAAGATTACAAAAACACAAGTTGAAAGTTGAACCCAGAATCAAAAAGGATGGTGGTGCACCCTATTTTTAAATATGTACTTTACCTATATTCACATGCATTTCCCATAAAATGAGAGTTATGAGCAAATTCAGGAGATGCAGTATACATAGATAAAATTTGAAGCTATGCTTACAAATTCATATGAAGGCAGAGGTACAAAAAATGAGGCTGCTATAGTTGCCTAACTCTTTTTTTTTTTCTGCCGGAAAGGAAAGTTCTCTCAGTATGCAACATTCCTTTTGTTTATTTTTTTAAATTTCTCATTTGACTCTCACATTTCAGTGCTCATTTATATTACTTTTTCACATAGCAGGTAGTGCTGGAGGGCTGTCATAGATCTGCTTGTCCGGGTGAAATAAATTTGTGTCAGCTTCGTCAAATTATATTGGCTATGAAGCTATATCTTATTTCTTTGAGAACCTGTTTTTTGAATATACTAAGGAATGTTTGACATCTTCCTTAAAATATGCATCCAATTTTTTAAAAAAATACACAGCTGAAATGATGATGTAATGTGATTAAATAGGTTTGCAAGTATGTGTGTCATACATGAACAGTCCAAACTAGCTGCAGCTCCATGTGAAGTACATACCAACATCATGTGTGAAATTGATCTCAAACGGCATCTTAGTGATGGGAAGTAAGGTAGGGCCATTTATCTCTGTTCTACTTGCCAGTACATATCTCTACTTGCCAATACACCATCTGCTTTTATGTGTTGTTAGATGAGGTTGTTGTTTCTGTGTACTTTCAAGTCATTTCCAACTTGTGGCACCCTATGGGGTTTTCCAGGCCTGAGTGTGTGTGATATGCCCAAGGTCACTCAGTGAGTTTCTATGGCTGAGTGGGGAATTCCCAGTGCTCAATGCACAACACTATGTTGCCTCTCAGGTACTATATGTCACCCTCTCTCCTTCCCTTTCTCCCTCACTCCACATACGGAATAGCTGCGTATCATGATCATCATATATCAATAAATGGTGGTGTATGTTGTTCTGCATAATCTAAGGCAGCTAAAGAGGTCTTTGTTGTTCTGGATTGCTCATCTGCCAGCACAGTGCAATTATGTTTGAACAAATATACTGCAGTAGCTAAAGTAGACTATATTTGTGTAGACTGGGAAAACACCAGTGGTGTAACAATATAGGATCTTGCTGAGAGTGGAACAGTAGTGTTTTAGTTCAGGGTGGGTGAAAAAGGGAATGAATTGCCAGGTATGTATACTGAATGCAAGAGATGCTGTTAGCTTAGCCTATATGGGCTGTTTTCGGAGGCCATTTCTGCACTAGGCTGTTATAGGGCTATGATCCACTTTCAATATCCTATGGAATCCTGGGGTTTATAGTTTCGGGAGGGGCTGACTGGCCCCTCCTGGAACTGCAAACCCTAGGATTCCATAGGATGTTGAAAGTGGAATCATAGTGCTATAACAGGCTAGTACAGAAATGGCCAGAAGTAGAAATATAAATTATCTTATAAATCATAAATCACAAATTTTAATATACACTTAGAAGAAATTCAACGCAAATAGATGGACTCAAATGGACTAACACATGCTTCCACTGTCTTACTCCTCTCACATACATACATAGGTTCATGAAAGCTATCTCCACATACAATCAGCCCTCCAATTTCACAGGGATTTAGGGTGGAGGACCCCCATGAAAGTGGCAAAACCATGAATATCATTAATTCCCCCCAAACTGTATTGGGTGACTTTGTGCAAATCACATTCTTTTACTCTAAGAGGAAACAAATGACAAACCTCTTCTGAATAAATCTTGTCAAGAAAACCCTTGAGCAAAGAGATTCTGGTACGCCATACGAGCTAATATGCAAAAAAATTTGAAAAGGAAAATTGATTTAGTCCCAGAATTTTGGGAATCTTTGGTGCAGAAAGCTCAATAGATTTTTATACTAAAAGATTAGCATGGCATTTAATTGTGGCGGCCAGACTCGTTTATGCTAAACATTGGAAATCAACTTACACCCCGACTATGGAAGATTGGATGGAGAAAACCATTGAAATAGCACAAATGGATACATTGACTTACAGATTAAATAATAAAATGAATAGTAAGTTTTATAAGGTGTGGGAACCCTTAACAGAATTTTTGGAAAATAAGGGTATTCTAACTAAGGGTTTCAAATCATGAAGATAAGGAGAAAAGTGATTATTGTTGTAATAATGAGACAAGTTCTAGACATAAATGTGGTGAGAGGCAGAAGTATGAGAAGTATGAGAAGAGATGTAGATGTAATAGGTTACTAGTTTTTGAAAGAAAAGAAATGTTGAAATAGATAATAGTGTAAGATGGACAAAAATTGTAAATAGAGTTGAAAATAATGAATGGGAAAATGAATAATAGATTCTATTCTTTAAGACATACAGAGGTGTTAAATAATAGATATAAGGCTGTATCTCAGGAAAGGGGGAAGTGCCCTATGTTTGTGAGAATATGTTAGTAAGATGTGTTGGTTGTTATATGTATGTATTGTTTATTTTGTGTATTAGTATTTGTTTATTGTGTAATAATTATGTAATGATACGAATGTGGTGTTAGGTGGGACTGTTTTGTTTTTTCATTTTTGTTTTTTATAAAAATAAAGAAAGAAAGAAAAAAGAAAACCCTAGGATAAAGTTGCCCTAAGTTGGAGTCAGTTTGAAAGCTCACAACAAGACAGGCTGCAGCAGCTAGCAATCTAATTAATAGTTTTAAGTTTTGGAAAGGAAAATTATCTTCAGACACATGTTATGTTAAGATGAGAAAACTCCAGGACAAAACAATCACATTAGCTAGGCATTTGATTTAGTTAACAGGAATGATGATGTTAATTTTATGACATCCATGTGTTGGGTACTACATTCAACAGCTGTAATCCTAAATAAAAAAATAACTGCCATTGAGCTGTCTGGGACAGGAGTCATTTTTGTGCAAATCAATAGTGATCATGGGCTGCTAGGAGCAAAAAGATGATTTTAGTTTGCGGCTGTTCTAGTTCCTATGATATCATTTTCTGTTTTAGAACACCTATGAATTATTGGGTGCAGTTTAGAATGTACCTTTTTTTATAGCCCATTCCCGATAATAGGATCCAGTCATCAAAAGAAAATGTGAAGAAATACTAGCGCATCCAAAACCCCATAGACATGTGCAGACTTAATGCAGTTTTAGGGAAAATCTTTTCACTTCCTTAATACCAGGGAGAAGCCAGTGGATCCACTGCCATCGAGGGGGCAAATCCAGTCTTGATTTTGCCACCACTTCTCCCACAGCTTTTCCATGTTGTCTGGAAGCTGTCCCACTGCTGGACTTTATCCTTTTCGAGATTCAGCACCAGCAGAGCTGCAGTACAACTCAGAGCCCCTAGTGGAAGAGCAGCAATAAAATCAAGCAGGGATTCACCATACCCATAATGGCAGATCCACCAGCCTGCCTGCCTAAAGTGCTAAATATAGACAGGAAGGGCAAGGCAAGAAGGAATTGCTGGAGACTCTGAGAAAGTGTCAGGCAGGCAAAGAACTCTACTACACAAGCAAACTCATGTTTCTAGCACTTATTACTGTGAAGAAAATTCTGAAATTCCTGTTGATTTATCTGATACATAAATGAAAGGTTAGAAGGTCAGGTGAGCAATTGTTGATTTCAACTCTGAATGAGCATGGATGTGCCTGAAATCTCTTCTCAGTTATGTTTGTCTGCATAGCCATATCCTATAAATAGGAATTGTTTGCCAGTTTAGTCTGTGTCCCTGTTTTAAAATGGGCCAAGCCCTATTCATCAAAGGTAACAGTCTTCTTAGATCCTTAACTGAGAAATGCACTCAGAGACAAGCATTTTAAATTAGTAAAATAGCATCATATACTGGCCTACTTCAAATGTAATGACATGTATTAGTTGCACTGTGGTGAAATTTAATTAACTGTATGTGGTTAGAATTGTCTTTAAAAAAAAAAAAGCTTTCATGTGTAGAGCACTTTTAAAAATTAACTTTTACCAGAAGTATTTTCACAAAATATGGGCTATTTTCCTTTTTAAAAAAACAACAACCCAATGATTAATAATTATTCTTTGGGGGAATATATCAATGGGGCATTTCCCATTTCTATCAGTACATTTGCAGGTTATTTTAGAGTCATGGTCCTTTTGTTTTGAAACAAATCGTAGATATCTCCAGGGAGTATTTGGTTTCACTGGGCCCGCTCAACAGTATGGCATAGTGATGTAATAATTTCCATCCTAGATACAGTTCTCCCTGAGCAAAACTCTGTATTCCAAACCACAGTACTTATTATCAGCACTTTGGTGGTGGAAACATATAGGGCGATTTTGCTGTTCAGTCATTTCAAGTGTTTTTTTTATTCCCCCTTCAGCAAGTTATTGCAGTGACAGCTGAACTGACCTGGCTATGAAACTTGCTTTTATCTATGATTGATTCAGAGAAGCAGCAGTAACCACCAGCCAACAAGAGTTTGAATTCATTGGCTACTGGACCTGGCTGGAGTCACCCTGATGTAACTTTCACTCTGGTTGAGTAGAGGATTGATGTCTGGATCTGGACCCATGTATGTGCCAACCTTATACCAACCAATACAGTTGTGGTCTGAATTCTTCCAATGAAATTTTTGTCTTGGTGTGTTTTGTCATGTGCATTTTGTCACCTCTAATCATTCAAGAAAGCTTCACAGGAGAATGTCTAATGGTGTCTGGTAGGAAATTGCCATGGTTGGGCCCAAACTTCTATTAAGAAGCAGTGATTCAAGGAGAAAGAAATAAGAAAGATGGAAAACTGTGAGACACATTAAGAAAGCATAAAATCTCCTTGCCACAGTGCTAGCAATAATGGCAGAACAAACTTGATACATTTCAACTGCATTTGTCTTCTTAAAGCCCTGCTAGTCTCTTCTTTTCTCTGTTGGAGATATGAAAATGTCTTTCTGGAAAATAAAGGACAAGTTTGAAAAGAGACTGTGAGAGACCGAAGAGTTCTATAAAAGCATCTGGGGATGCAAAGGGATCTCTCACTGGAGATCTGATCTGGTAGATCAATGAATTTGCAGTTTGATTCCACTTATGTTCAACTTGTATCTCTTTTAATAAATCTGAATTTCATATTACAGAAATGCTTAGACTCCAGTGATTTCTCCTTTCAAAAGGAAATAAATGCAAATAAGTACCACTCCTGGGATTTCTTACCACTTGGGTCAGGGAAGCACATATAACAATATTAATATATTGACTTGTGGAATGAGGTCAAGACTGAGTAGATTATTGCTGTTTAGTTTGGGGAGGGGTGATACTGTGCGGATTGGATTTGGATGGATTACAAATGCCTAATCTCTGGGACGGGATTAGAGGTACCTATAGAGATAGCTGTGAGTGGATACACACATGCATGTTCATCATTTAAGGATGTGTTTGTTGGAATGTGCTCTTCATCATTATCAACACTGTATCTGTGTTTTGACTTACTGGGCACCAGGCATGAATTTCACTCTTTAAACTGACAGTGTAGGAGCAAGCAGGTACATTATATTTAAAGTCACACTTCATCTTGCACAATTGGTAGTTACAACTTATTTCAAAAGTAAAGTAAATTTTCATTGAGGAAAAAAAAAGTTGAGGTTCGAAAACACCAAGATATATGTTCTCACTTCTACTACTCTACAGAGCTACAGAGTAAACCCAGCTAATGTCAACTGTTAACCATAAGTCTGCATAATATGAAATGTACTGCTGTTAAAACATTCTCCTTTTAATGCAAAAAGATATACCATAAATGAAAAGGTGTGTGGTTTGACAACAGCCTTCCATTTGTGATCCGATATAATGCATAAGAAAGCCAATGTGGTGTAGTGGTTTGAGCATTGGACTATGACTCTGAAGACCAGGGGTCAGTTCCTCACTCTGCCATGGGAACCCACTAGGTGACCTTGGGCGCATCACACACACACACACTGCCCCAGAAAACCCATGATAAGTTCACCTTAGGATTGCCATAAGTCAGAAATGACTTGAAGGCAGACAACAAGAACAACAACAAGAGGAAGGTGGCACAGGGCTGGTTGTATTTGCTTGATAATTGTCAAGAGCATGACATGGTTGGGTTGCTTCAAGAAAGAGGTTCTTCCTTTCCTCTGCCAACAACCCAGCCCATTCACAGTTTAGATCCACTTAACCAATGGTATAGTTTCCCTGTTGGCTTTCAGATGCTAACACCATGAATTTCAAAACTAGCCATGAATCATCTTCTGCTTGGGTGAGTCTTTTGTTTCAGTTCACTCCTTCGTGTCACTGTTGACTCTCCCAGGATTTTCAGCTCTTGCACTTTTACAGCAAGTTGCACTGTAACTCCCTCTTTGGCTCTGGCTTTGTTTCTCTTTAGCACAGGTGAATTTCTACAAGTGAAAGGAAAAGCAAAGATTTTAAAAGGCTAGCCAAATGTCATTTTATTCCCATCTACTGTCTAATTTGTCTTGCTAGGCCTCTTAGTTGCAAATACAAAGCAGGTTGCAAAAATCATTGGCTAGAGGGTATCCATAGGGCATTTCCAATAAAATAGCTTCAGTCTTTTAAAGACAAGACTAGAAATCATATTCAATATATGGATACCTCCAGAAGGCAGCAGTGTTATCTAGCTTTCACCTTTGATGTCCACTAAAGTTATCCTAGCTCTTCATACCAACTCATTTCACATTTCAGCATATTTCACCAATGATGATCTGACAGAAACCAACAATGCAAGCTTAAGTGCAGTTATACAGTTGAATGGAACAGTAGATCCTCTACTGCTTCCTAAGGCTGGTTGCATCACATTGCACAAGCAAAAGATTGGGTAGGGAGGGCTGCCCACTGAGTCTTAAAAAAACATGGTCTCCCTAAAAGCTGTGGATAGATTTTACTACACCAGCTCCAGGCAGCCATAGTTGAGGGACCCACTGCTCTGGCTCCTCAGAAGATGGAAGAGCACTTCCAAAGCCATATGTGGCCTTCCATGTCATAACACATGGGGCATAACGCCAGCTATTGCAAATGGGAACACTGTCAGTGGTCATTTTTCACCTGTGGAGATTTCTATCAGTGAAAGTTACCCTCTGGCGTGGATTGAATCTCTTCTCAGCAGAGCTTCTCCCCACTAGGAGATCTGAGGAGTCAAGGTTATCCCATTCTTTGGGAATAGCTATAAACTAAGCTTGTGTAACATGTAACAACTAATCATCTATGGCCCAACAATTTTTTTAAAATCCTGTTGTATAATACCAGATTGAAAACACCAGAAATCTTGTAACAAATAAATCTGGTTAAGTGTTAGGGAAAATAGAAGTATGTGAGAAAAAACTGCTTTATTTTTATTTTATTTAGTTATGTGAGCATGAATGAATTTTAAAATTTTGATTAAATACCAGTAAAAACAACAAATAAAAACACTCTGAGCTGAGTATCTGTACTGAAGACCCTGAACATAACATACAAAACACCAATATAGTATATTTTGAAAATAATCCACCGTCTGCCATCTGTTTTGTTATTGCATTAATATTTTCCAGTACTGAACATTTGTAAGCATGTGTGTGTTATGTGTAAAGCTAAATGTGGTATTCAACAAATAGAGTAAGTTGCTTTACATAACTGGCTGCAGTCCAGCACATGTCCTCTCACTGAGCATTTAAGCATGCGTTGGAAACATCCATAATTGTGCACTGAACTGTACCCATTACCATCTTCTTATGGTCTGCAGACTTATGGTCTGCAAGGGAAATGAAGCCCCTTCTGTCAGTTTCTTGTTTCTGCCAGAGATTCTTTATTTACATTATGCAGCCCACCAACTATGAAGTGGCCAAGGGCAACAGCATACAAAGGATTGTTGGCAGCACTGCATGACCTCTAAAAATGCCCAGAAACTGAGTGAGGAGTCCAAAATTTCTGTTGATTACAGTTGCCACAGATTTTAATCTGTACTGAAATTCTGAGATGAATATGTTGGTTCCAGTTCACTTCTGAGGAACTGCAAGGTAAAATAAAAGAAGACTGAATTAGACTAATAATATTTCTCAGTGATTTCTGCACTAGAAATTGATAAACCAGTCTCTTTTGAGTTGTGTCTTTTTGGCATGTGTTCATTCATAATTCTATTCTATTCTATCTTTTGGTCAATGGGCAGCTTAAAAAAAATCTGCAGAAAATTTTAGAAAGGAAAGGAAAGGAAAGGAAGCTATTACCCAAGAGGTGGGTGACTCAGAGGTCCACTTGCAATGCCAGGGCTTCTGTGAAACAGTGGGGAATATTAACCCAAAGGGGAGGCCTGCAAGAACGGGGTAACCTTACAGGATCTTTTACATCTATATATGCTGGTACTAATACATGACACCAGTTGGAGATTAAAAGTATGTTTTGTTTTATTGGGGCAATATCACAAACACACAGAAGATCCAAGCAATCTCACAATCATGCAAAGCTAACTGAAGGAAGGGAAGGAAAAATTGGATAGTGAGAAGCTAGGGTGAAGTGGGTGATATTTACCTATCCTGCAGAGAAGAGACAAAGTGATGTGTCTCAGACTAATACCCTTTTCGCACCTTAGCTTTTCACGGTGCTGGGATGTGGGGCTCGTGCAAGCAGCCTCCAGCGAGAGGCTCTCACGTCCCGGTTCCTCCAGCTCTGCAGCTGCCGTCCGCTCGCATGAGAGCCCCACCTCTTCCTTTCACAGTGCAGCCTGGGACCTTCCCAGGCTGCACTGGACAGGAAGCGTGACCGGCCCGGTTCCCAAGGCTCCGCATGCAAGGTAAGTGCATGCAGGGCCCTGGAGCAATGCGTGACTGTGCACCATTTTCAGCTTCAAGCTGAAAATGAAAAAGTGCATGAGCGGTCCCTGCCAGGCCCTGGAGCGTCACGCAAATGTGAATGTGTCATGTGGACCGCTCCTCACATGTGTGCGACACTCGAGGGGTCCTTTCACATTGAAAATGCCATGCGAAAAGGGCCAAAGTGTCCAAGGGTAGTACAAGCATGGAAATCAGAGCAGCAGAGTGTTAGCCTATGTCCAGAGTACTGAGTTATCTGGCTCAGAGCCAAGGTTTAAATACCCTGTTTCTGCCCTGAGGAGGAAGGTTTCAATGGCTCTCTGGTAGAGTAGACAATGGGGTCCAGAATGGGATAATGGCATTAGCATTAGATGATGAAGTACTGATGGGAATCGTGATAGCTCCTTAATGGCTGGGCAGATGAGGAGACAAAGGAGAATTTTGGAGGGAAGATGTAGTGGGTTGAAGACAATCCATTGCATTGTTGAGGTAGTTATGGGTGCTATTGTTTCTGAAGGCTGAGTCATTCAAGAGACATTTGCAAGCTCATTAACACCTGAGCTTCCTTTGCTATGACCTGGCTGTGCCCTAAGGTCCCATCTGACCTACTTTTGCTCGTGTTCAGCCAGTCCTCTTAGCCAGCATGGCTTCTTAGCCACAGCAGTATATAATTCATATTTCATGTCAATTAAACGATATTTGCCAATTACACCATATTGTGGAGTGGAGGTGTACAGCATGGTAACAAAGCACTTTTTCTGTAGCTGGCTTTGAAGATTGTTCCCTAATATCATTTATCAAAGTTACTGCAGCCAAATTTATTAACTGGAGCTGGTTATAGAAACCATATAACTCCCTTAAACAAACATTAAACATTATTTAAGGAACAATGGCTCCACTGGCTAGCAGTCTGTTTCCAGGCACAGTTCAAAGTGCTGGTAGTGACCTGTAAAGCTTAAGGCCTGGCTACCTGACAGATTGTATTTCCCCATGTGAGCCTGCCAGGGCTCTGGGATTCTGAGGAGAGGTCATTCTCTCAACCCTTGCACTTTCACCAGCCTGTCTTGTGGGAATATCGTAATCATCACTATTATTATTACATCACCACCACCACCACCACCACCACCACCACCACCACCACCACCACCACCATTATTATTATTATTATTATTATTATTATTATTATTATTATTATTATTACCTTTTTCCAATTTGCACTCAAGGTGGCTTGCAACAGATTTTTAATAACAGTTAAAAATTTACAAAATACAAACATTAAAAACATGATGATGACGACGACAACAACAACGATGATATTGTTTATTTATCTATGTACATCTATGTACATCTACGTACATGGCGCTTTACAAGTAAAACAACCAAAATCAGCGGTCCTGCAAAAAGTGTACATTCAAAAATATATGTGTATAAGCACAGGGAGAGGGAAGGAAGAAAAAATTCAAATGATATCATATAATTGTAAAACGCATTATCTAGATAAAACACAAAAAACGCAATCTAATATAATGCAAACTGGCAAAGACATGTAATTAAAATATACAATATTATAAAAGAATATACAAGATTATAAAAGAATATTAAACTAAAATTCAAAAAGCGTTGGAAAATAAGAAAAGTTTTAATTGAGGTTTTAAAATAATGAGGAAAAGATCAACGTGCACATGTTCAAGGAGCAGCAGATGAAAAAGGATGAAGCCAAGCCAAAGAAGAGGAAACAAACCCCTTAACAATTCAGTCTTCAAAGGCCTCTCGAAGTTTATGGAAACCTGTTTACAGAAAGAGAGTAGGGAGGCTGCCTGCCTGCCTGCCTTCTATGGGAAGAGAATTTCAGAACCTGGAGGCAGCCACAGAGAAGGCCTTCTCCTGTGTTCCCATGAGATGTATCTGTGAGGGTGGTAGGACAGAAAGAAGGGCTTCCCAGCAATTCTCAAACCATGGACAGGTTCCTAAGGGAGAATATGGTCTTTCAGATAATCTAGACATGAGACAGGGCTCATGTCCTGACACTCTCTAGCTAAGGAGGCTATAATGTCTTTGCTGTCCTTCAGTTGACAGGCGAAGACTCTTTTATTTCAACAGGGTTTTCAGAACTGAATATTTTAAAGAAAGGGCTTACTGTTTTTAAACTGTGCTATATGGTATATTTTAAACTATTTTAATGTGATTGATTGTTTAATTCTATTTCAATACTGGCTGCTTGCACATATTAGTTATATTGCATTTTACTTTGTAACTCACCTTGACTCTTGGTTTTGCGAAGAAGTTTCAGTATAAGTAAAGAGGAGTGAGGAAGATTTTGACCCAAATATGCATATCATATGGGCTGGTGTCCTATTATGGCCATTTCCGCACTACGGCCCCTCCCGAAACTGCAAACCCCAGGATTCCATAGGAGGTTGCAAGTGGAATAATAGCGCTAAAACAGTTTAGTGCGGAAATGCTCTATGATTCACACACACATGTAAGTCCACCTCATACTTCCCTATGTCTTTTTTTTTTTTTGGTCATTGTGGAGGTTGGTATTTTGCATTGTCTACAACAACTAAAGCCCCCCCACCCAAGATTCATGATTTTACTGTGATAGCCCCCCTTATCAGTCATTTTGCAGCTGGTGGAGAGTGCGGATGAGCAATGGAGAAACGTCTGGCTATGCTCCTTAACCAGATGCACATAAACACTATAATCCACCCCAAACCCAGCAGACCTCAGCAGAAGAAGAGTCTGGCTATGCTCTACAGCCAGACGTTGCTCCTAATCTCCTGTGCTCACCACTAAACATGGGATGGCCATTCAGCTGTGCTGTTGCAGCAAAAACATTCACCTTGGAGATGGCATGTGGAGAACCGTACAGAGTTTTACCTCTGGAACTCTTATGCCACACTGGGCCAAGTAGGTTCTCAGCCACAATATGCTATTTGAGCTGAGTCCTTGAAAATCTGAAGAAATGCAAAATCCAAATGATAGCTGTTTTCTGATCTGCACATTAATGCAGGAGGATCCAGTGACATTACCTTGAAAGGAAGACCAGACAACATGCTGGAACATTCCTATGCTGCACATCCTTTTCTGTGATCTTACTTGCAAGATGGATTCTCCTGTTATTCTTATGCATTGCTAGGACTAGTGACTGAGAAGAGAAACATGTTCTAGTCATCACAGCAGATGCAGATTTATCTGACTTGTCGCTTCAATACTACACTGTGCCTTTTGACATTTCATTTTCATTAAATTTTTATTTCATTTTGCCAGCATTCCTCCTTTCTTTCATAATTGAACTTAAGGGGAAGCAGGCCCCCAGATATTTTTGGGGGAGTACATAGGAAAAACTTGTTAAATGCCCCTCTTTCCATTCTAACCCCACAATTGCTGATCCCCTACATTGAGCTTCAGTTCCCTGAAAAAAAATTGTTTTGATTCTGAAACATATGTTACATATTCTCCATTTCTGATAACTGTCTCCCTTTTCTATTTTTGTTTAATAATAAAGCCCACCCTAAGATTCCCACAAGTTTGCAGATTTTGTAGCCCTTTCGTCTTTAGTAATCAGATTATTCTTGTCAGTGTCTTGAGTATTTTTTAATTCAAACTGACCTGTGTGGCTGCAGTTATTAGGCCAATTGAATCTGTCTTTATTTTCCAGCCCTTCTCATTGTAAAATCATGAATTAGCCCTCACCCATCAAATTCTCTTCTAAGTTCTCACTCAGTAGACGAAGTGGATTAAATGTTCTTGCCCCATTGAAAAATGCCTGCAGTTTTTAAAATTAGTGATGGCTTTCAGCTTCTGACAAAGTCACTGACAGTGTGCAAAAAATCCTTACGGCTATGGACAATTTATTAAAAAAATAGTTTCACTCGTTCCTTGTAAATCTTAATAATTAGTGGGGACAGTTCGTACTCCTTCCCAACAGCAGACTGGAAGATTTTCCTTAGATGCAACATTTTACAATGAAAATTGTCAGAAAAATATGTGGGATACTTGAGAAGTAGACATTAAGAAACTTCTTCCTGTTCACCTGGCTCCAATGTCAAATATTTTAGGATGGAATAGAATATAAAACAAATGCTGTTGGATGCTTTGTATTTACACTAATTGACAGGGAACTCAATAGTTGCAGAACTCTAAACTATAACTGTTGGTGAATTGGATATTCTAGAGTCTGCAAATCGTACCAGAAGAAATAGCAACCCTTGCTTCCCCTGTGTTATAATGGTATACCTTGCCCAGGGTTCAATATACACAAGGCTAAAAATGGTGTTCAGTCTTGCTTCTAAATCTCACATAACCCATGATGTTCAGTCCCTCATGCAGTAGTTCATACCTTCCAGCATTTTGCAAAGGAAAACATAGACATGTGTGGCTGAGCAATATCAGAATATGGCATGTAGCTAGGCAACAAGAAGGCAAAAGTTTTAATGAAACAAAACTACCATTTTCAGCAAAAAAAAGCCTGAAATTTATTGCCTGAGCATAGGAAAGTCTGAGCTTACTGGGAAGGGCAAGGTTTCCACCACTTCCTCTCCCTCCTAATAAGTTAATTGAATGTGAACTACTTTTGCACTTTGAACTCAAATTGCAGCAAATGGGAAATAAGCCAATGAAGAAGGTGAAAAATGGGAGGCCATTTTAACAGCTGGTGAGAAAGTGGGATGGCAGAGGATTGACTGGGCCATCCCCGCCAAACGGGAGAGTTCAAGGGCACAGCAATCTTGTATCTGCTCACTGCTTTAGGTGGTAACACAAAAGAAAATGAGTTTTAAGAATTACCTCAGGCCATTTCTGCACTACAGTGTTATAGTGCTATTATTCCACTTTCAACATCCTGTGGAATCCTGGGGTTTGCAGTTTAGGGAGCGGTCTTTAGAATTCTCAGCCAGACAGCTCTCTGGTCTCAGTAAACTACAAACCCCAGTGTGCAAATTGCCTTCGTTTTTCTTTGTTTGTTTTCCCATGCGTTCTGTCCCCTGGGTTTGAATCAGGGTTGATCAGGAGCAGTGGAGTCAGCACTATTTTATTTCATTGCCTCTCCGTGTGCCTGTGAACACCTGCATCTTTGCATAGTTCCCTACATATTCTCACATATTTAAGGGGCTGCACATTTACACTGCTTTGTTCCACAGAGAAAACTGGAAAATAATTATAACTGTTGCTTTTAGTGAGGGGGCAGTTATAATCTGGATAAGAACTGAAATCAAGAATGTCTTGCCTCTCATGGGGGTTATGCAGAAAATCCTACAGCAGCTGCAGCTGAGCCACTAAAATTAGTTATGAAGAGGTTGCTGGGAAAATGATTATGAAGGGATTGTGGAAATGATTATGATGTGAACTGTTTATAAATGTTGTACGAAAGCAAAGTAGAAATCACACTGCTTTGTGTATGTTGCAGGAGTCTGGGGTTCCTTTACAACAGCATTTCCACTGTTGACAGCTCCTATTCAGCATGGAGTATTTGCCTAACCTAGGCCAGGTTCTGGCTTCTGCTTTTTGTCTCAGGGGTTGGCTGTATTTACTGGAAATTTATGGGGATATTATCTGTAGTATCATGAAACTAGCAAGATGAGTGTAGTCCTAACAAATTGATAACCCAGATACAATCACATGCAGCAACCATTCAGAAAAGATCTATTGTCCCATAGGATGTGATATCACGCGGTATCGTGCATGAGCGCATTGAATAGAATCTGCCATGGAATGTGAAGCTGTCAATACACACATTCATATGGAGGAAAAGAAACCTGAAAGGTGCAAAAATGGTTCAGAAATAATCTGAGGACAGGATGGGGTCAATTATGGTGGTTATAGTGTGGGAATGAAGTCATAATAAAACAAATTATTAATATCATATTTTTTTTCTTTCACCATCTTCTACCTTTTTTGTGATATCCATTTCAGTTACTAAACATATAGATTGATTCTTTTTAAAAGAACACATTAGGGTGAGCTAGTGAGAAAGGCTTACCTGATCTCTCCTTTTCCCTCTGTTGTGCTGTTCATGCATGCTCACTAAGGGATTCTCATGGCAGCTGCTACTTACACTGCCTACAGTAGGCAGGCACGTGTCTATAGAAGAACTGCTAAATTAGAATTACATTTTCTCCCAGCTCATGCATTGTTTACTGTAGATATGCTGTTGCAAACCAGCATGTAGTCAGTTTATCCAGTCCTTCTTCATCATCCTAATGTGGATACTGCTGAAAGATTGTGAGTAGTCAGAGGAAGAAAAGGGGTGGGAGTGAGTGAGTAGCACTTTAAAAAAACTTTGTAAAAAGGAGATTCTTTGTCAGAGGCTTTGTTAACTGAGCTATCCCTGTACTGCAGTGATAAAAATTTGGGGACGGAAGGAAAATTTCATGGGGGCAGGGAAAATTCTTATGACACTGCTGAATGGGCTTAATGGTAGATTAGGCTGAAGTTTCCTTCCTTCCTGCCTCTGTACAAAGACATTTGGGATCTCTAGTTCTTGATATAACAGACCAGAAGACAGCAAGTTCAGAGGGTACAGGGGCCAGTTTTCTGTTGTAGAATTGCTAAAAACACTGAAACTTCCAATTATAGACCCCTACCAGTCTTGACTAGAGTAGACCCATTGAATCCGCTGAATAACAAAAAGGATGCAAGTCCCCCTGCCCTGCTTTTAAATGCTAGTTCAGAGGGCTTCCTAACCTACTTAAGGATCTTCACTCTGGAGGCCTCCTTGGGAGGTAATTCACATTTTTGCCAGACAGTGTGTGGTCCAGGGAAATGGCAGTGGAGAAGCTGCAGAACACCCTCAAAGGGTTGCACTTTACTGACACCTGTGATAGGTTATCAAATAGAGGAAACATCATTCAAAGATAATCTTGTCTGGAGACATACAGGACTTTCCTTCTTAGAGAAGGGCCTAAAGCTGGGGCTAGACGAGCCCCCATTCACACTACACAGTTCTGGCACTATGATTCTACTTTCACTGCAAGGATTCCATCCTATGGAATCATCGGACTTTTCATTCAGCGAGAGGAATTTAGAATTCTCTTGTGTCGCACCAGATTCCAAATCTCAGGATTCCATAGGGTACAGCCATAGCTGTTCATGTAGAATCATGGTGCTATAACTGCATAGTGTGAACTGCCTCAGCAGTTCACAATGTTCCCTGAGATTACTCTGACTTTACTTCTGATTGGCTCCAGTCAATTAATAGGATCTGAATAACAAGAGATACAGATTCAAGGAATTAAGTTTCTACAAATATCCTCTAGTATATCTTCATGTTTTCGCTGGAATGGGTTCTGCAACCTAGAATGGACCTCTCTGGACTTCCAGTCTCCTGTGATGTATACCTCCACTTGGTACATCTAGGCCCCAGTATAATACACATCCCACTTTTGGAACAGTCAAAGTGGAAGCCAAAAAAAACAAACAAAAAAACCAAAAAACTATTAGTTGACATGTACAATCACCTCTGTCTAATATGCAATCCGTTAAAAAAAATACTGTGGCATACATAGATACTGAAGTAAAGTAAAAGCAAAATGAACATGATTTCATGCGCTGTTCCTCTTTTGAATATAACTTCTCTTTTGAAGATAACTTCCTAGTTTTGTTGCTGTTCTGCCTATTCATTGATGTTAAAGGCTTTTATGTGGTAAAACATAAACAACTCCGGGTTTTGAAATGCTTAAACATACCTTTCCAGATTTCTAGTTATCCTTCATTATCTACAGTAGTTTTGCTGTTATTACATTATGAACTTATATCTTTACCCAGCATAATGAATCTTTATGACAAATCAGAAAAAAAAAGTTCTTTCTCATGTATGGCCTAACTGCGGATGTGCCTCTTACTTTTTATCTTGCACAAGCAGAAGGAAGGAAGTATATGTTTTTGTCTTTGCTTAAGATAATATTTTAGTTCCAAGGAACTTGGTATATCAAATCCACAGTATCCAGTATCTGTAACAAAACAAGACACTTATTTGGTACTTCACAATTATTCCTAATGTGTATCTGGGAACAAAATGTGCACTATTGGCAGCTAGAATGTACATTGTATCTTATTTTCATTATTTTAAAACTTGCACTCTTTTTTTCCCCAGCAGACATCCCATGAGAGATCTTATCTTGATATAACAGAATCTTGGGTGTATTTTAAAATATTCTAATTAATATCACATCAACATCTGAAAGCCACCTGAAAGCTCTGACCATTGCTTAATCTAATCTAATATTCTCCCTTCCATGAGTGGCAAACCTGATGCTTTGTAGATCTTTTTACCCTAGCTATTGACCCTATTGACTTGGACTGATGGAAGTTAGAATTCAACAATATCAGGAGGGTCACAGGGTTCCTTATCATCACTTGTTCAGGCCTCAACCAAATCCTTGATGTCTCAGAGGTCGAGTTCTGGGTTTTTGATGCAGCAGCTTCAAAGCCAATGTGATTCTGAGTTGTATCAACAGAAGCATAGTGTTTAGGTGAAAGGAAGTGATAGTACCATTCTATTCTTCTTTGGTCAGACCCCACCTGGAATACTGTGTCCAGTTCTGGGCACCACAGTTAAGGAAGGATATTGACAAACCGGAATGTATCTGGAGGAGGGTGACCAAAGTAATAGAAGGCCTGGAAACCATGCCTTATAAGGAACAGCTTAGGGAGCTGGTTATGTTTACCCTAGAGAAGAGAAGATTAAGAGACGACATGCTAGCTACGTTTAAATACTTGAAGGGATGTCATATGGAGGATGCAGCGAGTCTACTTTCTCTTGCTTTGTAGACTAGGACACAGAGCAATGGCTTCAAACTTCAGGAAAAAAATCCATCTAAACATTAGGAAGAATTTCCTGACAGTAAGAGCAGTTCGACAGTAGAACATGCCCCCTTGGAGTGTGATGGAGTCTCCCTCTTTTCAGGTTTTAAACAGACCATTTCCGCACTACAGTGTTAAAGTGCTGCTATTCCTCTATCAACCTCCTATGGAATCCTGGGGTTTGTAGTTTAGGGAAGGGCACTTTGAATTCTCAGCCAAAGAGCTCTTTGGTCTCAGTAAACTACAAACCCCAGAATTCCACAGGGCTTTGAAAGTGGAACAGCAGCAGTTTAACACTGTAGTGCGGAAATTAGGATTGGATAGCCATCTGTCAGGAATGCTTTGATGATGTATTCCTGCATGGCAGGGGGTTGGATTCAATGACCCTTGTGGTCTCTTCCAACTCAAATTCTGTGTTTCTATGATTCTGCTACAAGGTATCTTTCCAACTCGAAACGTGAAAACTTTATCTTGGTTGCAAACCCACCACTGACCTACTAGCTCTTTCCTCTTGTCCTGAATTACTGCACTTATTCTAGTATATCAATATTTTCAGCACCACAATTGTGTTTATTTTTCCAGATTGCCACTATCTTGATAGAAGCTGGTAGTGTGGCCATTATACTAAATTCATAGAACACTTCAGTAAATTTGTTAGGGATGCTGATATGAGGCTGTTATACAAAATTCATGGAACACGTTAGTAAATCGTTGTAAATTGTTAATATAAATGAAGGGCTAGAAAACAGTGCAGCTTTTTGTGAATGCATAAAATAATTCTTCCAAAGGGAGCATCAGACTAGGCTCCAAATGCTAGTAAAATATCTGTAAGCCACATTGAGCACATGGCAATATCATTCTCTGTGTGCTAAATGCCATTTGCAAATCACCTAAGATTTCCTGAGCATCTACAGCTTTTAAGGGATGTGGGAGTTGTTCTTTTGCATTTTCACAGTGTTCATCCTTCTCTGAGTATCATGATCAGAAATAGTTGGTAAGCATTACTAAATGCTGAAAAACCAGTATCTTTTTTGTCTTCCTCGATATAGCTTGGAAGACCTAATTTCTTGCTTTCAAATTGCACCACTTTGAAGATAAGAGACATGCCCATTAAAGTATAACATGCTACAAAAATAGGCAGAGATCATCAGCTGAATTGACCTCTTACCCAGACATAATGGGGTTAATACAGATGAATGTAAATGACTATTAATAATAATTTATCACACTGTATGTGCAACTGCACAATAAGCAATATATTGTTCTGCCAAGAGGTAAAGAGCATTTTTAAATACTTTCCTGCCTCCTTGAATTTCTGATCAGGTACACTATGAAAATTAGCACAAGGAAGAGACTATGCAAGTGACAAGGCTGTCCCAGTATGAAATCAAGGGAAATAGAAATGTCTATGGCAGAATTCTGTTGTTTAATTTCAACTAAAGTAGACCCATGGAAAGCCAGTGGAGTGGGATATGACGTTTAAGCATTAGACTTTGGCCATTTCTGCACTGCACTGTTATAGTGCTATTATTACACTTTCAACATCCTGTGGATTCCTGAGATTTGCAGTTTAGGGAAGGACATTTAGAATTCTCAGCCACAGAGCTCTTTGGCCTCAGTAAACTACAAGCCCCAGAATTCCACAGGAGGTTGAAAGTGGAATAATAGCACTATAACAGTGTAGTGAGGAAATGGCCTTTGTCTCTGGAAATCAGATTTGATTCTTCACTCAGCCTTGTAAACTCACTGGGTGATCACAGGCAAGTCACATCCTCTCAGCCTCAGAGGAAGGCAAAGGCAACTTTCCTATGAACAAATCTTGCCAAAAACATCCCATGATAAGTTTACCTTAGGGTCATCATAAGTTGGAAACAAGTTAAAGGCACACAGCAGCAGCAACAACAAAGTAGACTTGTCAAATTAACTGTTGTATGGTGAGTCAACTCTTAAGTAAATCTCATTGATTCAATGAGTCTACTCAGTTTGTGGAACAGTGGGATTCAGGCCTGTAATATCCTGCTGTGTAGTAAGAAGGATTCTAACATATGTCAGGCTTTGATGTCTGGTACACTATATAGTAGAATGTGCAGTAAAATGTATGATATTGTATCACATAGTATGATAAGGTACAGTAGAATATATTACTGCCATGCAGTCTTAGGCCACAATATTATGAATAATTAACTGGGAAGAATTCTCATTGATATCAACTATATTCACTTCAAAATAAATGGAGACGAAAGAATCACTATCTCTCCACTCTGTGGGGACCTGGTTGACCGCATCATCCTGTCAAGTGCTAAGGGCTATTTTTCAAATTTATTGCAAAATTGCCACCTGTGTGTTGTTATCTGTCTGCATGTTGACTCTGACCTATGGTGATTCTGTTATAGGATTTTCAGATTTTGGCAGAGGAGGTGGGCCATGGCCTTCCTCTTAGGCTGAGAGAGTGTTGTTACCATGCCATACACTCCCACTCCATGATACCATATAGTTGACAATGAACATTATTTAATTGGTACAAAATATCAATCATACATTTATAGCTGAAAAGTCATACTGGTAAAAAGGATTGGTTATACACGTGCAGAACTGGGTCAGAGGGGACCTCAAGACATGGCCAGGCCATATGTTCACTGTAGATTAGTTGGAGAACTCTACCAAATGAGTTTGACATGATACTCTCAGTAGCCCAAACACAGAAAACAATGGCCACTGAAACTCTAAGACAAAGCAACAATGACCAATGCCTCCTTCTTGCTGAACTTCCACCTTTTGTTTCCTCACCTGACCAGACATTAAGAAGCTATCATGAGTCCCATCAGTGCTTTTCACCTAATGCTAAGGTTATTAGTCAGATCCAGGCCCCTTTGTTTATTCTGTCAGAAAGCCATTAGCATCTTCCTCTTCAGGGCAGAAAAATGGTTTGAGTGCTCAACTATGATCCTGGAGACCACTCAGTTCAAGTTCCCACTCAGCCATGGAAACTCCGTGGGTAACCTTGAGAACTTCACATACTCTCAGCCCCAGAAAACCCCGATAGGGACTTGAAGGCACACAACAACAACACAACGTACCAGGTTTGGCTTAGGTTATCTAAAAGCCTGACCAAAACAGGACAACAGCTAAAAATTATTCCCTCAGAATGATTGTGTTGAGATTGCTTGATGAATCTGAACAGCTAATTTATGCTAATGATGTAGCTTAATGACAACTTATTTAATATCTAGAGCATCTTGTGCTCAATTGTTTGACAATGTTGCTTCCTCAGTCTCCTGAGTCATTGGACATGGTGAGCCACTTCTTGGAGTGCACACGCATGAATGGTTCAGTTGATTTCCGTATATGAATGCTTGGATGATGAAACATGGAAATATAGCTAAAGATGCAGATAACCAAACCCAATTATGCTACATTGTTTCCACGTTCTTGAGTTCAGCATTTTTAATTGTTTTTAGTCACAAATTATACATAATAAAGGTCAACATGAACATGAATTATACCATGTCAAGCTGCTCTTGCTAACTAGAAAACTGGTTTGTCAGCATTTTTCATGAACAGCAGCTGTACAGAGGTACTAAATGGAGCGAGATTTCTCTTCCCTTTAAAAGAAAAAAAAAGTCTCCTGTAAAAATCTATGTAGGATTTGAAACAAATAGCTCTGAGACAGCAGTAACGTACAAGTCTATTTCTTTAAAAGCTGGAATCACTCCAGTCTTATTTTAGCAACAGTAATATTTACATTAATATTTTCTATAGTCAAAGGATAAAGCAGATCACATAAAATGAAAATTAGGTCCCTTGGCATAAAGAAAACATAATGATTATGGATGGTGTATAGAGAGCCTGCCTGGTATAGTGATTTGAGTGCTGGAGATCTATGGAGATCCATGGAAATCCATTGGGTGACCTTGGATGAATCACACACTCTCAGCCCCAGAAAACCCTGTGATAGGTTCGCCTTAGGGTTGCCATAAGTCAGAAAAAACTTGAAGGCACACAAGAACAACAAAGGGATGGCAGATGCTTGGAGCTTCTGAGATACATATTACAGCAAAGGAATTCACACTTTAATAGTGCAATCACATGCATTCAGCCTACGGCTGCAATCCTGTCAATACCTACCTGGGGTAAGTTCTATATGAATCATTGCAGTACACATTAACAGACCCATGCTGTATGTTGTATTAATACATTGATGACTGTGCAGTTAACATGAATTTTGCATGAAGACACATCACTTTATTTATTTATCTATCTTAACATCCTGCCTTTACACCAAGCAATCCTCAAGATGGAACATTATGCAATGCCCAGAAGGCCAATGAAGCTTTGAGTATTTTGTCTCACGGCCCCCTAAGGAGATACTCTAGACAAAAGCTCAAAGGAAAATGTTATTACCTGCTCTAGTTACTTACTCAGGCATGGATCAGGAAGAGATGGAGTCAGAGAGTTTAAATAATCTGTCAAAGCACTAGATGACCAGTATAAGGGACTCCTCCTCTTGGTTGATGAGCTCCAAGGCTGAAGCCCAGGTCACTCAAGCAGTCAGCCAAGAACCCTCTGAGGATTCACCTCTAATCTATTGCCTCTCATCCAAGAAATGAGTAACTTTCTGCTGCTTTATCAGTATGCTGTCTTATTGCCTCTGTAAGGTAACAAACATCTTTATGCAATAAGAAGAGATACCGAATTGATAGGCATATTTATCTGCTGATTTTCAGAATATGCTGTCGAATTTGAAAGTTGAATCTTATTATAAGATTGCTGTCTGGTTCCTGTGAATAGGGCTAGTTCAGTAGGTTTGTACAGAAGCAATGCTGGATCATATTTTATTGATATAGAACAGAAAAACTAGTTGATACTCCTTAATACCTCAAGACTCAGTCTGGCCACTGGACTAGTGACAGAAGTGTAGGAAGAATGCTTGGAATCTGAAAGTACACATTGGAGAAAAATAACAAAGAGCCTTGTGACACCCAAAAGACTAAAAAATTATAAGCTTTTATGCACTATAGTCTGTGCCCCCACAAATTTGCTAGCGCTGAAGGTGACACAGCATTCTTTGTTACTGTTGTGGCAACAACCATGCCTTTAGAAGCCTTTATTCTGGAAAAGGTGTATTATTTCCTCACAAGATGACCCACCCCCTCACAATAACAACAACACAATCTTGAGATCTGAGCCTGAATAAAACAACATAAGCCTTTTTAGAATGAAACAGAAGAGAGACAGAAAATACCCTACCAAAAGGTAGAGGGAAGCAGATTGGCAGTTGCTTCCCTACATGGGGCAGTGACAAAACATGGAAAAGTTGCTTTTTGTACTACAGCTCTATAGGAGTCCGCTGTACTCCAAAAAGTAACTTTCCAAAGCACTGTATTCCGAAAATGGTTTGGCTCTCTGCCTTCATAAACACACAACTTGTGGATTTTTAAATAAACCCAAATATTGCATACGTGTCCAGTGATCTCCCTTTCCAAATGGAGCTAAAGCCGGGTTGTGATATACTGGATGACCCAATATCCATGAATGCCGGCCATTTCCGCACTATACCGTTATAGTGCTATTGTTCCACTTTCAATATCCTGTAGAATTCTGGGGTTTGTAGTTTACGGTTTAGGGAGGGGCATTTAAAGTTTTCAGTAAACTCCACGATTTCATAGGATGTCAAAAGTGGAACAATAGCACTATAACAGCATAGTGTGGAAATGGCCCCACTCTGAGGTTTATAGTAGTGTTTATTCAAGAATTAAAAGAGCAACCACACAACACTACCACAGAAGTTGCTGAAACTGATTAACTAAAGCAATCTACTTCTTTTATAGATTATCAATACAAATTTAGGTGAGCACAGCATTCATTGGTTACCACATGTGATTGATGCCCACTGTAGGCTTTCCCCTGCTAGTGCCTGGTTCTGCCTGTCTTGTCCTTGGCCATGGTTGAACTGTCTGCATATCTTCTTCGTTATCTCTCCCACAGTTCCTTCTCATAACAAATTGGCACCAGGCAGAGCAGCGTTCATTTTCACTTTTCCCCACTTACTCACATCCATCACTTACCAAGTAAGCGCAAGTGATCTATAGGATACAATCTAGCAACAACTAGCACTGTTTAACATAGTGATGCATTCCGGCCTTCGGCAATGGTTGCATACACTTGGAGCCACTTGCAAAGTTTGCTAAGCATATACGTTCAAATACTCAAGACCTCAGATGACTTTTCCCTCCTCTCTTTTCTCCCAGACACTATGACAGAGATGCATTGCAACCTGACACAAGTAAACGCCATCCCATGAAGCCTCTGACTACTTAAGAGGAAAGCGGGAAGTGTTTGTCAATATGAAATAATTAGAAAAGGGAGAGATTGTTTTCTCTTCTCAATAATTATCCTAAGGATTCTTGCTGGATTGTACTCAAAATTTTAATTTTGGCACAAAAATTTTCCAAATTTTCCTCCTTTTAAACCCTTTGCTCTGTTCTTCCTAGTCTTTGCGTTTACATCCCACAGATTTCCATTGGGTTGAAAGTAAGATAAATATAGAACCCTACTGTTATTTTTCTTCTCAAATCAGCACTGATGGCATTGTTGTTGCTGCAACTGCTTCCAAGAAGGAAGTTTTTTGCCTCTCTGAGTATATCAGGGAAATTCTCAGGGCGCCTCTGCCATGATTCACTAGGCCAAACAATGAAACTCACAATTCAATGTTCTTTGCCTGAGAAAAGGACAAGGAGCCTCATCCAGGACAGAAACAGCCCAGATCTCAAGGGAATTTACTTTTTCCATAGCTAATGAAGTTGAAATTTTATTGTCTGGAGTTCATAATCCCTTGGCCATTTCTGCACTACATTGTTATAGTGCTATTATTACATTTTCAACATCCTGTGGAATTCTGGGGTTTGTAGTTTACTGAGGCCAAAGAGCTCTCTGGCTGAGAATTCTAAATACCCCTCCCTAAACACAATCCCCAGGATTCCGTAAGAGGTTCAAAGTGGAATAATAGCACTACAACAGCGTACTCCGGAAAGGCCCTGAGTTTCTATCTGGTCATCCTACTAACACATTGGATCTGGCTGGAGCATCATTGACTGTATGGGTGATGTTCATCCTGGAAACTGATGCAGAGGATATAGGAACATGTTATTACTGACATATTGACATTGCTGTCAATATCTGCGTGTACAGGTACACTCCACCAGCACTACCCCAGCCTGTCAATGACTGGGTGCCATGGTGCAATCTGTAATGTGCAATCACAATGCACAATGCGCAGTGCATAAATAGAACATGCAACAGTGCTAGATGCACAACTGCACTTCTATTGATGTCAGCAGAATATATCTGTGCTGATATGGTGAATAATTTACTCTGCATGTGTAATATCATTTATACCATTGTGTGTTGCAGAGGGATTAAAAAAACCCCTCTTTAAATAGATTTTCCCTTTGTATCATAGATTGTATCAGTGATGCACAACATCTGATCTGATAAAATATCTGATAAAATATCTATATTTTAAAACTGCAGTCCTCAGCAGCCCTAACTGGTGTAGCCATTGATGGGGGATGATGGGAGTTGCAGTGCAAGAAATTCTGGAGAATTAAATTAAATTAAATTAAATTAAATTAAATTAAATTAAATTATGGAATTAATTCTCTAGAGAAGTGATAGGCAGCTACCTGCTAGGGATACTCTAGCTGGAATTCCTTCACTGAGTAGGGGGTTGGACTCAATGACACATGAGGCCCCTTTCAACTCTATGAGCCTATGATTCTATAAACGATTTTGATTTTGGTAGTTAGGTCCAGCATGTGTGTTCTGCTTATATATTCATTAGCTTACCAGAAGGTAAAAGGAAATCTTTAATATATTCGCTTTAAATATGCAATCATGCAAGTAACAGTGATGTTCATGCATCTGTGTAGAGCAGGGGAAGAGGAACGGAGAATGGATGGCATTCCAGCCTCTGGCAATTTGTCAGGTTCACCAGGGTGAGGGCAGAGAAGGAAGAAAGAAGAGTCAGTAATTGCTGCTGCCTGGAGGGCTGAGTGAAAGTCTCATTAAGCTAGGCTACTCCCACTTCTTGCCTAGAGTATCAAAGGTGCCCCGACAGTTCCTTGGTGCATCTCCTTCACGGTTCTCATTCAGGCCAACAATTAAACAAAACTGAGCTACTAGAAAGCCAGCTAATAAGAGAGGCAGAGGAGCTCTTTCTGGGAGAAGTGAACACAGTCAGCACAGAGAATCTGCCCTTTTCTGAAAGTGTGGCGGGAAGGCTGCCCTGCCTTTTCCAACCTCCTCTTCACCCAGCCAATTGTGTGCTGCTGACTGGCAGGGAGACAAGCAAAGTGATCAAACACCTCCCATTATGTGCCAAACAGTAGGCACAGCTGCATGCTTGTTGTGATACTGCTCCCTTGGCAGACAAGGGTGATGGGGAGGCAGAGGAAATAAAATGTCATTTGTTTGAATCTGGCTGTGTTGATATTTCACAGCTTTCATTGTGACTCTTGTGGGGTTTTTTCCCACCCTATTCTTTTCTTTACCTTCAACCTATGGTGTGTGTTTCCATTTGCAATAACAAGGGAGCCTGCTGAGGAGCAGTGAGGGGGAGAGCAAGCAAGCGGTATGAGACAAGTTTCATTGTAATGGCAGCATAATGGGGTCTCCAGAGACCTAGACATGAGCATATTGGGACTCTGTCATGAGGCAGGCTTTCCTGTGAAGGAGCAGGTCATCCTCTTAAATGAGTAAACAGATTGAGCGTGGGGGGAAAAAACCCAACTCTGAGATTGAGATTCAGTTGCCAGCTGAAACTCTGCACAGTGCTCATCAAATCCTAGCATTAGCTAACTAGATTGCAACAGCATTCATTTGTCTTGAAAGTATCTGAGCAAACTTTCCATTTATAAAACACCCATCCATAATGCACCCCTTCCCCAAAATTTGATTTTTATCCATAGCTTTGTTAGACTGACATTTCTTTCCTCACTGAATAGGTACATACGGATGTAGATAAATATATACAGTAAATGCAACCATTTGGGGTAGTAGAGGTTTATGGTTTTTTTTTTCATTCATGGAGTTGCCAGGTGTTCCTTATTTATAAAGGATGTCTCTTATTTGAGGGTCAGAAAGCTTGTTCCTTCTGGGGCTGGCAGAGGTCCCTTATTAGTAGGGATGTCCTCTATTTGAGAGTTCGAAAGCATTTCCTTTTATTTAGACTGAACAAGATACAAAAATAAATAAATAATTAGATAATCAATCCTGTATTTTGGGGTGCAGGCCTCTTGTAAAGACAAACGTGTGCATCGTGTAATTAATAAATGTGTTAATTTTACAGAGCATGGTTAAGTTAAGTGAAATCAATATTTTCATTTGTATTTAGGTAGAATGCGGACTTGTTAATAGCTACTTCCTTATTGTCAGCCCTGAATGTAATGAATTTCAATTCTCCCTTTTTTCTATTTTGAAAGCTTGGCAACACTGTTGATGAAAACAATTCACTTCAGACAGTGCAGGAGCGGATTTCTCCCGATTAGGTGGCAATGAGCCAGTGCATTTCTGCAATGGCTTTAAAAAGAGGAGTAGTAAATCCTGCTAAAAACAGCAGAGGTGGTAGTGTAGCATTTGGAAGCAGAATAACCTGCTGAGAAATCAGCACTGCCCTTTGGATGACATTCACATTCTGCATGGAAGTGTGTCATGCTTAGAGGATGATTTACTGTTAAGGAGTGGAGAGAGGGAAATGGCATTACAGTGCCAAGATGGGAAGTAAATGTTGTTGTTGTTTCCATTTATTCCTATAAAACAAACAAAGTCCTCTAAATCTGAGCACAATTATATTAATGCTGTTTGCAACCAAAATTCCCAGGCTTTCTGATAAAGATATAAATAAAACACCCATCAGAAGAATTCTGAAGGCCGTTTTATTTGTAGCAGTCTGGGAAGGGACCAGAGCTTGGCAGGAGAATATCCAATTTACATATATAAGTTCCTATACAAAAGGATTGGTCTAGCCTATGTTAGAAAGAATCTTGGGAATATTGCTGAAAAAAAAAAATCTCTGCTTACAATAGCTGTCTGATATGCTTACCTCCCTTAACCTAGCCCTACTGTTTGAAGCTGTGGAGAACTTCTTTCAATTAGAGCCAAACTAAATAGGACAAGGCCCACTGGTGGCCCATTGCCTGTGTCTTATCTCACCCTTTGGAGTTGGAACATTCAGATACAGTGTCAAAGTGCCAGGAAGCTACAGCTCCTGATGTCAGTGGTCTCTCCAAATCTGAAGAACTGAGGGCTGAAGCAGAGAGGAACCCTACTCCCAAGCAGGAGGTGGCAGATACTAAAGACATGGTGCAGCCATGTGGAGTGAAGGAGAGAGAAGGAAAAAATTACACTGCTCCCAGCAGCGGTTAAACAGAAGATGCTGACTAATTAAGCACCTGGTGTCTTGAGACAGCTGGCTATAAATCTCCCAGCAGTGCTCTGGAAGTTCTGTTGCTTACAACTGTCTATATTAGTGACTGGCAGTACTCTCTGGCATTTGAATTCTCTGGACCTTGGCCTTGCTACTCTTTACAACTCTGTCTTACTCCTTGCTGGCTTTGTGTATTTAGACTACTGACTTGCTGTGTGACTTCTGGACTAGCTGATGACCACCCTCTTGCTTCTCCCCCAATCCTGCTGGATAACCTATGACTGACCTAGTCTGATTTAACTATCAGATGGCTCTTGCATTCCAACCAGCTGCTTCCTGGGACGCTTGCTGACTGAAGCATAGGGCAGGTTGTAAGCAACCCAAACACTGGTGGCATGAATCCAACAGAATCAGGCTCTGCCTGAGCAAGCAAATCAGCTCACCACAGCTGTGGCCAATCTTGCAGGCACAGCTTAACCTGCAGCAGTCACTGCTTCTACCACTGCCTCCACAACACAAGTGCCCTGTAATCTCCACCAAAGAAATCTGATGTCTTCCCAGACCAGTTCTAGGCCTTTTTGGCTCATTGTCAAATATACATGCAGCTCTATCCTGAAGACTTCCCCACTGGTCAGGTAAAAGTGGCATTCACAATCAGCCTGCTTACTGGTCCAGCTGCAAATAGGCCACCTCCTTTCTCCTTTGGTAAAGTCCTCGCCTGACCAATCTTGCTGACTTTCTGAAGGAAATGAGAGGGAAGACCCTGTGCAGGCCAAAATTGCCAACTAAGGCATCTGTGGTCTCCACCAAAGGAAGGGGTCTGTTGTCACTTACACTACTGCCTGGCTGTTGGCTCAGGACTTGGCTTGGAATGATGTAGCACTACAGGACCACTATAGAGACAGTTTGGCTGATGACATCCTAGATAAACTGGCCTGGACTGATCCCACCACTTTCCCACAGAAACTAATCAAGCAATGTCCATGTCCAATACCTATGCTCCCATACTGATGTGCTAGTTCTACCTCTCCTATCCCTCTAAACCTGGACCCCCCCTCAAAAAAAATCACATGCATGGTGATGATTGTGGGGAGGGGAGTCGTGACATAACTCAGCCTCTGGAGTTGAAAAATTCAGATGCAGAGTGCCAGGAATCCACAACTCCCGTTGGAGGTGATCTCTCTAAGTGTGAGGAACTGGGTGCAGAGGGCGGGGGGGGCCTATTCCCACCTGCATCCTGGGACACTTGCTGACTGGAGCATATAACAGCTGGGGGGGGGTAAGAGAAGGGGAACATACCTCATTCTGCTATTGTAGGCCAAGGTACCCCCTCCTCCTGCATGGACTGTGCGACCTTTGGCGGAAAGGGGGGAATATCCATGTACTGGATCTTTGGCTGATTTCCCTTTACTTAGAGTTACCAACACTATTAAGGCAATAATCCTAGGATTAACTGTGTTTGGCTCAACTAAATCTACAGTTTAATTTTAATTCTGCCCCCCCATGTTTCAACAAGGACTACCATGAACAAAAAAAGTTTCACTACACTTTAGTCATATGGTGGGCTAGTTTTAAAACTGTATACTAGTGTTGCGATATTTGGTTTAGCATTAGTGTGGGTTTAATGGAACATTAATCAGACCTAACTGCCATAGCAGAGCCAAGAAGCTTTAAGTCTTGATACAATGTGTTCCCAAGACCCAGATCTTAATGTGTTATTCCTTTTGTGTAACTCAAATTAGTATATATTATTCTATTCTGTTTCTGTGGGCATCCACTCCAGGTTTTTATATGAACTTCAAATAAGCTGCCAAATGCTGAACTGAATCCTGCCCCCACCCGAAAATAGGTCTAGTACCTTGGCTAATTCCTTTAGCCTACAGCAGACTGTAGTCGGAACTCCAGTTATCAAAAGGACTGTATGTACCCATAATTGCCTGCCCATGTTTTGAGATCATTAGGGAAAGCCCTACTCTTCACGCCACTACTGTCACAGTTTCATCTGATGATAAGATGGGAGAAGGCCTTCTTGGTGGCTGGTCTCAGACTTTGAAACTTTCTTGGTGAGGCTAGACCCTTCTTGCTATCCCTTTGTAGGCAGATGAAGACCCTTTGGTTTCAACAGGCCTTTCAACTGGTTGCTCAAGGGGAAAGGGATTTAATAATGTGCTGGCTTGTCTATATTGGTTGGTTTTTTTTTTAATGGTTATACTTTAACTGTTATTGATAATTGAATTGTATTTTAACTGTTGTAAAATGTGAACTTTTACTTGTATCTGTTTTAAATTACGTAAGCTGCCTTGAGGTCCAAGGCTGAGAGAAAAGCTATAAATAAATCCATCCTTTAATGTTGGGACTAAAACCCAGACCAGATTCATCACATCACTGACATGAGAGTTACCAGCTATCACTGATTATAACTCTTTGTTGCTGAAACTTCTTCATAAAGGTACCTCTAAATATATACCTGTGGACAGCTGCCCACCTGCGTGCCAAATCTATCCTGTGAAAAATTAGGGCGAGAGAGCTAGCTTCTGTGAGGGAGGTTGTGTGTGGCAGTTTGAGGTTTAATTTAGTATTGCCAGCTGACTGACAGTTATGGCCAGGTTCTCCTTCTCATTGAGAATAAGGGTCTTGGGACAGGAGAGCATCATTGTGCAAAAGGAGAGGAAAAATAATCCAGAGGCATCCCATTTCCTTGAGGAGAAACCAGTAATCCTCTTGTACAAAGGAGACCTTTAAACTTGGGGTCTTGGACCATTTCCACAGTAGACTGTTATAGTGCTATTATTCCACTTTCAACACCCTATGGAATCCCGGGCTTTGCAGTTTAGGGAGGGGCCTCAAAGGCCCCTCCCTAAACTCCAAAGCCCAGGATTCCATAAGGTGTTGAAAGTGGAATAATAACACTATAACAGTCTAGTGTGGAAATGGCCTTGGTAATGGGTGATTAGGAACATGAAGAGATGTTCGTGATGCACTGACTGATGGGGAAATTTCGAGACAGCAGATGCCATGTCAATACGATATTTGACAATGCAAGGGAGGAGTCACTAGCCAGAGCAAATATAAGCACCAAGACCATTCAGAAATGTACTCATGAGGTCTCGGATAGGCGATGTATGATTCTGTGTAAAATGCTGAAATCCTGATTAAGTTGCTGGACATCATTGTAAGGATGGGGAATATGCAATTGACAAAATTCTCATGCTATCCCCTCACTATTGACTATGTTGGCTACACTGACTATTCTGATAAGGTCTTGAGAGCAGCATATTCTCCACCTCTACAACGGGGCATATCTGGATGAGATAGTGGTGTTAGTGGAGAGGGTTTAGGTTTGTCAGGCACTTCAGAATACATTGGGGGAAACTTGATGGAACTAGAACACTGGCATTTAATATTATAAATGTTGTAGAACAGCTTATAAACTGGCTGCTGGAAGGAAATGACATTGGCTGGGAACTATCAGCTATAGGACAACCTCACTGAGTTTCTGTGGCCAAGCAGGAATTCAAACCTTGGTCTCCAGAGTTGTAGTCCAAAGCTCAAATCACTAAACCATGCTAGCTCTTACAGGCACTTAAAGAGATGCATGAGTCAGAAGAAAAGCTGCCCACAAAAAAAGATATTTGAGAAAGCTACAGCATATAGATTTTAACATTCTAACATCTGAATGTGGAAGCCAAGAAGGGAGACTTGGACAGCATGGTACAAAAAGTGAGCATAGTTTTATCAGTGCATCAGTGCAATAGGGTTACCCTTTAATAGGACTTCCTCTAGATTGTGTGTGTGTACACAAGAGAAGGAGAAAGAGAGAGTGAAAAATGGTTTGATGCAGTGGACAGATTGGGATTGAACCAAGATTCCACATTTTTCCCCAAATATATTTTAGTAACAAGTAGCTTGACTTAACATCACACTTAATGAAGGCAGTCAGTGGTAGCATGCACACTGAGCAGTAACTCCCCCAAAATAGTGAGGAAAGGTGTGCTTCCTGCTTGGTTCATGGTTTAGCTAGTAAGAAAAAGATAAAATTTCTCAATATGAGAAATAGCTGCATCTTCAAACTGTTATTAATGGGATCAACTAGCAGAGAAGCATTCCTATGGATTTATTTTTATAAACTTGACAGAGGTTTATATAGAACTATGAATATTGTGGTGAAAGTAGATTAAGGACATTTTTCTCTCCCTGTCATTTGTGTTACCAAATGAAGTTGACATGCAACTGTTGTTGTTATCAGAATCTTTATTTATATCCTGCCTCTTCCTCGAAACTGGGAAAACTAGCTCACAAGGAATTGTTAACATAACTGAATGTGCCTCAGCATATTTAATCCAGTGGCTATCAATATGCTGAGACAAATTCAATATGTTAATAGTAATTAAACTCACTCTCAAAAATGGTGTCTAAACCAACAGCTATTGGGCCTGATGGGTAATGGAACCCTTATGCATCTGAGCACCAGCTGTTGTGGACACAGAGGCCAAAATCCCATGTTGCCCTGGCAGAATGTAAGTCTCAACAAATCTCCTGCCCTCGAGTAGGAGATGGGACCCCCTTGCCACCCCTGGGGATCATATAGCTGCCACCACCTACTGATTTTGAATCCCCTTCATGAAGCAGCTCAGTGGGAAGCTATTGGAGAAAGAATCTCTAGACTCAGAAGCTTCCTTCTTGCAACCCCTGAGACAGAGGGGAATTCTATCTGTGCATATAACCGGCAAACACGTGGAGAGAAAGGGTGGACAGAGGAATTGTATTGCCTTTGCATTCTAAACAGGCAATAAAATAACAAAAGATAACTCATTAATGAAGGTAACCCCCTACAGATAAACCTAGATCATTTCAGTCAGAGGTTTAAAAGAATATAATCCCTAATGCAACTAACATCTCTATTCTACTCACAATACTATTCAAACACTGGGATGGTGTTGGGGGGAAGGAAGCTCTGCCACCAGCCCCTTGCCCCTCCTAGATGTTCCTTTTGTATTTCTGTCTGTGTGTCTGTCTGCCTCTCTCTCTCTCTTTCTCCTGAGGCCTTTTATAACTTCTTGTTGGAAGGTTCTGGAAGCTTGTACCTTCTATCTTGTTCCCTCATCTGCCCTTGCTGATTGGAGAACTGTATCCTCCCTTGGCCCTTTGTGCAGCAACAGCCAGGGACCTTCCGAGGGACCTCAGCTGCTCTAGAGGGAAGAAGGAGTTGCCCCTATGAGGCTCTACCAGGCTGCTCCTTCCTCTCTTGGTGCTCAAAAGCATTTTGAATGAACTTGGGCACACCCCTGCAACCTAGCAGGGCGCGACTAGGGAGACAGAGCTGTACTTAGTAGCCCCCCATTGTTGTTGCATACCAAGCTAGGGGCTTTCCAGAAGGAGGTACAGGATACCTCATGCCACTATGTAAAAAAAATAATACATACACAAATGTAACCCTCATTTATGCATGTCATCAACAGAATGCCATCCAAAGTGGCACATGTGCTCTGCTTTCATATGCTACTTTTAGGCTTCCCAACTGCATCTGGGTGGCTGCTGTTGCAAAGAGGATGCTAGGTTCAATGAACCTTTGTTCAGATCCTGCATAGCTTTTCTTATGATAGGCCTTCGAAACAGTAGTTCTAAAATGGTTTGGAACCTAAAGACATGCTAACCAGGAAGGTCGTTCTGGTTGCTGGGTCTCAACAACTGGGAAAACTGTCTCTCAGAACTGCAAATGGATCTGCAGTATTTTCAAAGATGACTTGGAGCAGTAAGCAAAACGCTCTTCCTTTTTCAATACACCACCTACAGCCACAAAAGTTTTTTAAGTGCACCATGCATATAACTGAAGCAAGATCTTCAAAATATTCCTGTCCCTCCCAGAATTTTGGGTGGGAGAAGTGATGGGCAGGGCAGAGAGAGAGAGAGAGGGTGTAAGAGTACACTGAATATGAAGAGTTAATTTGGTTAGCTAACATAAGGCATTTCCTACAGGTCTGAACACTTCTTTTTTCCCCGTACTCAACTAGGGGAAAGCTCCAGCTAAACAGGCAGTTTTTGGACTTGCAGCTGCTAATTATTATTTTTATTTCATTATGCCATTATTTTTAAGTAGCTGAGCGTTAGGATTGCTCTTCATTATTATCCTTCATTAGGATTGATATGAAATCATATGGTTGTAAATCAACTAGCATATTAAGTAGAAAATCAATTCTAATTACTGAGATTCTAGCTTGCATACTTATGAAATGACAATGTACAATGTACATAAATGTGTCCGTTGTGCATCTGTTTCTTTTTGTTATGTGCCCTCCAGTTGACTCTGACTTGTGATAACCATTTCATAGAGTTTTCTTGGCAAGATTTGTTCAGAGAAGGTTAGCTTTTGCTTTCCTCTAAAGTGGAGGGAATGTGACTTGCCCCAGGTCATCCATACTGGCTGAGCGGTGATTTGAACCCCTCTCCTAGAATCCTAATCCAACACTCAAACCACTACACCATGCTGGCACTCTCTGTATTGAATGTACTAGATCTAACATACTATTATGGAACATTATAGCTACTATATATACTTAATGACACTGTATTAATATTGCTGCATTGCAGATTTCAACAGAAAGTTTGGTAGAGGTGTGAACCCAGAACAAAGGGGCTGTCTTCAGAAGTGAAGTGAAATGATTCTAATGAAGCATGTTGTGTCTGGTATTTGATCTCGAATGGCTTATGCAAACACTCACTGTCAAAGCCAAAGCTGTCAGTGATATTCTTTTTCATTCTTCTAAGTGGTAATTCTGAACTGGCAACAAAGCTAAAGAACAACTCTACTGAGTTTGGAAGTATTTCTGGTGCTTCCTCCCAAGTAACATGTATAACAGCATCATATTATGAATATAACTTAGTGAAAAGTGACTTCACACACTTTGCAGTATAATTTTTGAATGTTGTTTTTATAGTTACAGGGCTATGATCTCACTAAATGGTAGAGAAGGAATGTCATATCGATCAAGAGCTGGTTCAACCTGCTGCTTCCACCTTATGCTCTGTTGGATGAGGGTTGGGGTTTTGTTTTTGTTTTCGGTAGCATTGGCCAGCAGCTTCCAGCATTCAATTTTCCAAAGCATCTAAAAGTTTCTGTTTTAATTACTTTACAAATATAAAGGTAAATAATAACTTTTAAAATGTTAGCTATCACAGCTCATAACTACTTGGTGTCTTGTGACAATTACTGTAACTGTTCGTTAAAGTAACTGTCCAAACTTTGAGGTTCCATCATTTTCTTCTGGAGCAATCTGAATGGATTTTTCTCAAAAATTCCAGTACATTCTTTGAGTTTTGAAGAAGCAGCGTCTGTTGCAGAGGATCAAGAAGTTTGCTGTAGAGGGACAAGCCTGGACAGATCCAGGAATTCAGCAGCAGTGGAGGTTGACCGCTCTGATGCCAGTGGAGCAGTGAATCCGCTTTAGGTTTTATTCCAAACTTTAAATCACTCGTTCAAGTTGCTAACCTGTTTGGGGGACAGGGCTAGCACCTTGGAGAGCTCTTTCAAAGCTAAAACTTGAGGGGCATTTACCACCCTACTGACATTAGAGGCATCAGCTACTGAAGGCTGCAGAGAGGATGGTGGTGGCTCGTCAGTGGATGGCTGAAACAGGCCAAGGAACAAATCTGGACTGAAACTGAGCAATACTACTTGTAAGGGGAGAGGATATTCCTGTGGAAGCAGGAGGTGGTTCTGGGTTTACAAAGTAACTTCTCTGTAGAATTGGAGGCCCAGACCAAGAAGAAACTGTGTGCAGAGCATGGAGAGACTTGGCAAAAGGATTGGGCTTTGGCATCACTTACCCTTGTTTGACCACAAATATACCTCAAAGAGCATACACCAGATTAGGGGATGCATTGATCCAGTTGCCACTTGGTTACTAAGTGGATCCTTGGCTAGTATAAAGCTCCAAACAAATTGTATATGCCCCCATATCTCAGCTTCCCACATACCTGCCTAACATTCAATGAATCCTACAGGATCTAACTTTCAGTGCCTCCAGATTTCTCCCATCAATTATGTTTCAAATTTCCATACTTCCAAAGCTAATACCAAGACTCTGAATCCCATCAGTTGGTATGATTTCATCCTTCCTGGTAGAGGGGTGAGGACAAAGACTGTCTTCACAAGTGTCATGGATCCTTTGGCATTCATCATAGACACATAACCCACATTATAATCTGGACCTACAGACTTGTCTTAATCCAGCTCCCTGTTTTTCTCTTCATTTAGTGCTTAGCCACTTCTTGGAAGGGGTTGGGGTGCAGGAAGTTCTCCAGAGCTGATCTCTACAAAATGGGTCTATTCTTTTCCATGTCATAGTTGGAATCCCTCTAACCATGTTGACCCCCTCCTCCTCCATCATGACATGAATGCACCCTAGTTTTCTTCTGGTGTATGTGTGTGTGTGTGCTGAAACAATGCATGTTCTGATCTGTGTTCTGTTTTCTGCTGAAAACATGGTTTTTGTCCCTCAATACTCTGCTCTTAGTCTTTTCTGGGACCATTTCACATTACAAAATTATGGCATCATGATTCTATATTAACCATGGTTTGTTGCTGTGTGCCTTCAAGTTGTTTCTGACTTATGGTGACCATAAGGTGAACCTATTATGGGGTTTTCTGGGGCTGAGAGAGTCAAGGTCACCTAATGGATTTCCATGGGTAAGTGGGGAATCAAACCCTGGTCTCCAGGGTCATAGTCCAATGCTCTACACCACACTGGCTTCCTAACTATGGCTGCATCCCATGAAATCCTGAGAGTTGCAGTTTAGGGTGGGTTTTTAGAATTCTCAGCCAGAGAGATTCTCTAGTGCCACCCCAAAACTACAAACCCCAGAAATTCATAGGATGCAGCCATGGCAGTTAAAATGGAATCATAATGCTGAAAAAGTCCCCGGTCCCCCACCATCCAAAATATATTTATCTACCACTGGATATTTGACTAGTCATTTTAAAATATACAGTAACATATGATTAAAACAAATAACCCTGTTGTTATCCATCTTGATCTACCTGTTCATAAGTGCCTTACTATCTAGTTCTCTGCTTAATACTCAACAATGAAAGCATGTTCAAGAACTGTCTCATTGGAAACCCAATCTTAAATGACGCCTTTTAAATCTCAAAGGAAGGGTCCCAGAAAAACTGTAATTCTGTAGCTATGAAGAACAGCTTGTCTTGTGCTTAATTATTTTAAGTACCTTCCAGCATTAAAATCATTCTGAAAGTACTCATTGCATTTCAGCTGTCAGGTAAGTAGACCTTCCTTTGTGGAAAGTAGCTTAGTGTTGATGGAATACACAATCTCTGTGTGGGTATTGTTTAAAGCCTTGGTCTTACAATAGTTTAACCAATGAAAAATGTGTTATTTAGTCAAGAAAAAAAGTCACATTAAATAGGGAGTGCTCTAACATTTATTTTAACCTAAGAGTGGTAGTGTTATTCAAAGTGTGTGTGTGTGTGTGTGTGTGTGTGTGTGTGTGGTGTGCACAGTTTGCTGCCTGGGATCCCAAGAGTTGGCAGTGTAGCTCCTCCAGCTTTCTCTGGCCAATGTTTCCTTTAGTACTTCAGCAGCAGCCATGCGGGACAGTGGAGCACTTGGCATGTCCGTGTCACTGGCTGTCTCCAAAAGCTGTGGAAGATCCAGTCCTTTCCTCTCCTCTGACCTTCTCACCTCTCCATTCTCCTTGTCCAGTCTCTTCCTCATCTTCCATCTTCTCTACTCCTGGCTCCCCAGCCTCCATGTTTTTTAACAATGTTAACAACCTGTTCAGGAGAACCAATGCAAACAGGATGAAGGACGCCATTGCCTCTGAGTGAATTGATCTGTCAAAGCAGTGAACACACTGCAGATCTTCCAGCCTGCGTAGGTCTGCTCGGGACTTTCAAACATCTTGTACCTGCCTTCTTTTAAGACTATGACTCCAGAATGTATTTAAAATTCAGATTGTTTTGGCAGAGTATGGGTTAATCAAAAAAGATTCCATGCATACACATTTGCTCAAAGAGGTGCTCCTGACATCATTAACTATGCACAGATTTAATTACTTTGAAGCTTTAAAGCAGCTGTTTGATAGATCACCACATTAGTACTGTCACACTAATTTTATTAACAATGCACTTTGCTATTGTTGTCACTCCTCATAGCTGCCTATTTAGTAAAGGTGAACTAAAAATGTTCCTTACCAAAAAATCTTTTGGGAGATCTATACAAGTGTAAGTGTACGATTCTGAAAACAGACTGTGCTGTTATATAAAGAGAATGGAGCTTTGTAGATGGTAGATTGGTTAAAGCTTGATTTATGTATTACAAGAGTTCTATTTGCCTTAGAGGTAGTACATTTGATTCTTTTTCATACTGTAAAACACTGGCCAAAGAAAATGAATATGGCTGAAGGGCAATAACTTTATGTAGGTAGAATGCTAAATTTCCTTGCCCAGAGGAATTGCAGCTCTTTTGCAATGCTGTCATTGTCACAGTTGCTGCCACCTCTGAAATTGCTTTCACACTAGTCTGGATACATGAAAGATTTTGTGTGTGTTACTTTTATTTTATATTTACAAGACATTTAGGTGATCCAAGCTGGCCCTTTGGGAAGCTTCATTGCTGCATACTTAGTGAAAACACTACCAAGCTGAGGCATGTGAGAAGCCATCTTGACATATCTCCAGATTTACATGACAGCGTTCCTGGAGGCAAATACAACAATTACAGTAAAGGTGTATGTGGAAAAGTTATGCCTCATAGAATTGTCAGAATCATCATCAACATCATCATCACCACCACCATTACCATCATCATCTTTATTTATGCCCCGCTTTTTTCTGAAGCTGGGACTCAAAGCAACTTACAACAATTGAAAGAACATTCCATGTGTGGAAAAGAAGTTGTTTCTGGTTAACTACCATGAAAAACGTAATCAAATTCTGATATAAACACACCCTCCAACTGCCCTGTTTTTTCACTGATAGACCTGCCTAATTATCTGTCATCCTACTTTTTAAGCTACTTTTAAAATGTCCCAGTTTCTTTGTCTTCCTCCCACCTTCCTCTTTGTCCTTAGCTTACCTCAGTTGCTGCAAACTGAGTTCAAAGGGCAAAAGTAGCTTGCACTCAATTAACTCAGCAGGGAGGAGAGGAAAAGAGAGGGAGGAATCTTGCCCTGCCCTGTAGAGTTGGGCAAAAGGAAACTGCTGCAGCCTGTCCTAGCTTGTGCGTTCTTTTTCACTGATAATTGTTGCCATCTTGATCACCCTCTGATGTAGCTTGGCCATGAATGTCCCAGTTTTGCTCTGTGAAATGTTGGAGGGCATGTAAATATGAGGCTATGATTGGGGTTAGCTAAAGAAAGGACATATAAGATGACAAACCAAACCTGTAGAAAGACTTTGAGGCAATGAAAAATAAGTCAAGGCTGATTATCTATAAAATCTTCCAGATCTCCACTGCTGTTGGGATTTGATCAACAAGTGGTTTCAGCTTGCTGCTGTTTTCCTTCAGCAAACGCATATCTACTGCTTTTCTTAAATTATAAATATTTGTGTTGAAAAACTGCTGAGATGAGTTAAGAGCCATTCCCTCATTACATTCTGCCTCAATTATATCGTATTGCTGTTAGTGCAGAGATTCTCATGCTTATAAGGCCAAAAGATTGGATTAGTTCTGGATTTCTTTCCGTGGAAGCTTCTACTCAACCAGGTGTGAGTCTGTGGTCAAAGGGCATAATCCCAAGAAAAACAGACATGTCTAAATCTTCTTTTTTAAAAAATTTAATTGGATTTAAGAGCTTAACTGCATGTTTCATTGTTGTCAACTGCTATGGTGCTTAAATATATGCAACTTTCTCTGGACTCAAAAATTCCAGACAATTTACCTCATTAATATTATCTCCACAGATTCTAGCTCCCAGTGATTCTTTTTTTAACTTACAAAAAGTGTTTCTTTAAACCTTTCCTGGAAGCTTGATTCAGAGCACTACATCATATCAGTGACAGTTTGTTTAAGTGACATCTAATCCAGTTGGATCTAGTAACACTCATCCTCATCTGTCAAGAGTATTGACATGGACCAGTATTACCCCTGTGGCCTGGAGTTAGAAACTGTGAAGCCGAAATTTTGCAATGAATGACTAATGGCACCGGGGATGCTACATTGAAGGCCAAAAGTTCTACCACAGGACTTGCATCAGCAAGATTATGATGTGAAGAGAAACAGGAAGACCAAAATGGCATTGTTGAAGGATTCCATGATGAAATGATTTTCTGTAGATGACACAGGCCCTCCACTGCCAAAACTGTTCTGCTTCTTTGGTCACCCTGTTGAGAGAAAACCTGGCTGCTGTTATTGCTCTGCTACTTATACCTTTGATAGTTTTTTGGAGCTTCATATTGCTCTTTGATAAATCTATGTGATATGGCAAAAGACTAATCTGCATAAGAAAAGGTTCTTCTCCTTGAATAGCACATGTCCAGAAAAACTAATCTCTGCTGTGGTAACCTTTAGAATAACTTCTATACAGAAAGTAACACTACTAGGTTCTAACTAAAGATCACAAAGCAAATTATGCAGTCAGTTTCACAGATGGCATGGAACCAGAGATTCTTTGTATCCTTCTTTCCTCTGTGGAAAACTTTTTGTATAAGAAGAGATCTCAGAGCAGAGGATGTCCTGCTTTGTAAATTACAAAGCAAGGGAGTTCTTCTGAAATACAAGGAACAAAAGGGCAAGGACATTGACACTAGAATCGAAATTTTAAAATAAACAAAACAGATAAAGGGCATACAAAATATACAGACACATATGCATATACACACAGAGTAAAGAAAACCCACTAACTGCTGGATCATGTAGAAACTAACAGCTCAGGGAAAGAGTCCAGAGCCCAAGTAGAAAATCCAATCATTTTGTAAGTGAAAAGTGAAGCAGAAACCAGGTTAGCTATAATTTAAAGAAAAAATGGTCAAAATCCTGTTAGAGAGTTATGAATGCATAACCTGGAGTTATGCATTTGTAACTGTGTAGTATTCACCATTCCTATGCAGACCTAATTTAGGGGACATATAGAGACTATGAAAGTCTCTCAGGCCCTTTCCTCACCAGGCAATTAGAACGGGGCAGTGCGTCCTCTCACGGAGGTCGTCTGCACCTTGGAGCGGAGTAGCAGCGGACTACTTACCGGAAATCCACACCTCAGTCCGCTCCAAAACGACCCCAAGTGGTCCTCCAGCGCGTCTTCTAAAGACTGCAAAAAACAGGTCTTTATTTTCCTGGAATGCGCCATTGCGTTCCTGCTCCCTTGTGCAGATTCGCAGGCTCTCACCAATGTGAGCCTGCAATCTGTGGAGGGCGGGCTTTAGGTGTGGCAAGCTTCAGTGGTTGGTCAGGATCCACGACCAACTGGAAGCTGCCATTTTGGAAGCCGGAAGCTGCCATTTTGGAAGCCGGAGCGGTGCAGATCTACAGACCTTGCACTGCTCTGATTCTCCCTGGACCAAGGAGGAGCCCTGCGGAAGGGCTTCAGGGACAGTCTGCATTGCTTCAGACCCCAGAAGAAGCGGTAGGTAACAGCACGGAGCGATTCCCTCGCCTCGTGCAGAAAGGGCCTCAGTCTCCACTTTCCAGGAAGCAGCTGCTGCAACTAATTCCCCTGTTGCTGATGTTCCCGTCCCTCCTCATGCAAACAAACTCTGAGAGAATTGCAACAGGGATCCTGCTTCTGCCTGTCACAATGGAAATCGCTGAGGGCAGCGACAGAATGTCTGCTTCCTGAGTGTCAGAGGAATGGACACTCTTTGATCACAGTGGCTGCAGCCCAGCAAGTGGGGATGGGTGGGTGGGTGGGCTGGAATTCACTGTGTAACTCTGTAACTATGGTAGTTAAACATTCGTAACTGCCCAATAGGATTCAGCCAGTATGTTTTTTCAAAAAGATTTTTACATTTTTACAAAATAGTTAATAAGGTCTTGGAAAAACAATTTCTTCATATTCTGGAGTGTCTTCATAGTTTGGATCCTGAAAAATCTTGGAAATTTGGAGTTTTCATTTGGAAAATAATGGGGTTGAACCACTGGCTTTGCTAGCTAGCTCTTGTAGGCCCCAAACACATGGAAGGCCATAGTTATCCACACTTTGCTCTTAAGCCTACTTTGTAATGTGTCCACTTCTAATTTTTAAATGCTCAAAGTATCTTCTAACCTTTAATGGCTGTAAGCCGCTTTAAATCCCCTCGAGGAGAAAAGTGGGATTAAAATAAAGATAATAATAATAAATAAGAATAACCTCACATATGTCTACTTTAGCTGTTCCTCTCCTCCTCCATCTCAAACTCTTTTACAGGTAAAGAGCTAGGGAATGACTGTTGTGAAAGTATCTTGATTTCATAACACATAAAATCAGCTCTTAACCTAAGCAAGATCATGTTGGTGAGAATGTGGACTCTTCCACACTGCCCAATATTTTTGGTGAATAACAAGGCTTTTTGTTTCAGGATTTCATATCTTGTAATGGTTGTTTCCTCACCCACATATGTTAGTGTCCTAGGTATTCGACAGTTTTGAACTTGGTTTGTTGCAGCATCTTGGTTTAACAGTGCTATGTGTTTTTTTCAGCATTCTTTATTCTTATTTGAGATGTGGTTAAGCTATGGTGTGAGTATGGTTTCCTTCCATCTTTCATGAACTCAACACCTCTTCCCACTGCTCTCCCAGTATTCACTTCCCCAATCTTGCACTTTTTTGTGTGTGTTACAGCTTCAGAATCAAAGTGCTACCCTTTGCTGGAATTCTATATGACCTGCTATGTTATGTAACTTTATGTATATCTAGCTACCTAGCAGAGGTGGTAAGCAAGCCCTTTTCTGAATTATGAAGCTGCATATTGGGACACTGGCAAGTGCGCCCAATGTGCATTCGGACCTATGGTGTATGATGCATATCAGTGTGCAATGCACATCAGTATGTGATATGCCTCAGTGCACAAGGCACACTAAGGCACACTGCACACTGATGTGCATTGTGGATTGATGTGTATTGGGCACTTTTCCAGTTTTGCTACATAGTAATATAACAGCAGCCCTCTACTGGATGTGGACATTATACAACTACACAATTCTAATTCCAACAGACATAAGTCCACCCAGAGATGTAGAACTCGAAACAACTCTGTGTTTTGGACTATCGGCAGGAAACGCCAGCACTCAAGAGTTGATGAGGCAGCATGTGAAGTGTGTAAACAGACAGACAGCCCAACAGACAGACAGACATAGAGATATATTTTAGGAGCTGCAAAACTGCTGAGCATGTGTGTGTGCACCTTCAAGTTGCCTCTCCACTTATAGTGACCCCATGAATTTCACAGGGTTTTCTTAGGCTAGGAATACTCAGAGATGGTTTTGCCAGTTTCTTCCTCTGAAATATAGGTCATTTCCGCACTACACTCTTATAGCGTGATTATTCCACTTTCAACATCCTATGGAATCCTGGGGTTTGCAGTTTAGGGAGGGATCAGCTGGTTTAGGGAGTTTAGGGAGTGTGGAAATGGCCATAGTCTACTGTGCATGGTATTCGTTGGCAGTCTCCCATCCAAGTACTAACCAGGACTGACTTTGCTTGGCTTCCAAGATCAAATGGGATCTGGTGCCTTTAGGGTATTTACTATTGTAACCCTGCAGTAAATTCAGTAATTTTGAAGGCCAGCTGCTCTGTTATAAAGTTATACAGCTAAAAGCAGTGAAGACACAAGGGGGACATCTACCATAGTGTTCATTGTTTAAATTTATTATTAATCTACATACTATATTTTGCAAAGCACATTTTGTGGGTTATTCTATCACAAGGTCTTTTATATGTTTTTCAGATATGCCATTGAGCCTTTCTGAAAATTAATCTGAATCAGCTTAAAAACATGGTAGAACAATTGGGAATATGCACCATAGCATGGGTGAATAGCACAGAGGACCGAGGCAACTGGAAGAAGAGAGCAGATCTTGTCCTCCTGGTATATGGGCCAGAATTCACCAAGGCAGTTACAAATTCAGATTCTAAAGTTACCAGCATTGTGACTGTAGCATTTGCATCCACAATCCCTACGTGTTCACTAGTTTAGCACATGTATGAGGACTGTGAAAGTCTCCCAGTCCTCCCTTACAGGGCAAGAGCTGCTGCAAGCAATAGGGATCTATTCCCCTGCTTATTTGGAAACAGCTGACTGATGATTCAAACCCCACCTCCACCAATCTCTGTTGTGGGGAAGAATTGCAACAAGAACCATGTTTCTGGATGTCACACCAGAGATCACCCACCAGAGGAGGTGGAAACATCAGTTAGTTGTTTTCCAATTGGCAGAGAAACAGACACATGTTGTGTGCAATGGATGCTGCCTTGAAAATGAGGATGGGGTAGGGTGGGGACAATACTTAGCTACATAACTAAGGTGGCTACATAGCTAAATAGGTGTATAGCATCGTGCTCCACATCTGATGCTAGGAAGCTGCCTTCTGTAGGAGATGAAAGGACTGGGCCATCAGAACTGCATAGAGCTCCATCCGTAGGATATAAGCTCTCAGCTTATACCTCCAACTACACCATAAAAGGAAAAATGCATCCTTTGTCCACCAACTGAGGAGGGGGGCTATTATGCCAGGCACAGAAGGCTTCTCAAAGAATTCTGGGAATATTTGTTCCTTTCAGAGAAGCCATGTGGCTCCCACATTCAGCATAGAGTTCAATTTTTAAAAAAGAAAGAAAGAGGAAGAGAAGCTTAGGAAAGAGGAAAGAAAGTGAGGTTGTTTTTTGTCAAGTGAAGACAGCAGCCTGGAATTCTCACTCTACCGCCCCCGCTGCCATTGCAGCTAATAGGACCATTCAGGTTTCTTGTTACTTTGTTGAGAAACGCTACCTAGTTTAGTGGCAGAAAAGGAATTAACTACAAATAATTCTTTACACGCTAGTACTGTTACATTTTTTAAATAAATATTTTATTGAATATTTTTTTAAAAAAAGAAAGGCAACACGCAATACATAATACAAATAAAGATCTAAAAATATTAACAATAAACCAAAAAAAAAAAATGCTAATATACTAACCAATTAACAACAAATCTATCTAAACTAAAAAGAACAAATAACTAAAAACCAAATATTTACACATAATTAAAAGGTAGTTCTTACCCTGACTATCAGCTACCTGTAGTCTTCTGTCTGAACATTAGTATAGTAAATCTAACAAATAAAATTAAAATTTATGTTTGTCACATAATCTTAATATGTTTCTATAATAAAAATATTTGAATTAATAAGTATATATTTACGTATTTATATTGTAGTTGATATCTTTACTACAAAAACTGAATGAATTAATTACATTAAAATATTTTTAATATGTATAGGATATATATGATATGTATATGTGAAATAAAACTATTAGAATATAACAACAAACTAAAGTAATCTATAATTTTCTTTAACTCATTTGCATGCTATCAAGTTATAAATTCCTCTATTCAAAGCCCAGCGAAATAGTAACAGCAAGTTCAGAACCCCCAAATCATAGTTTCACCATCATTTTCTCTGAAATATTCACTCAATAATTGCCAGTTTTTTACAAAGTCCTCTTCTGGAGAACCTTTTAATTGGTCTGTCAGTCTATCCATTTCCACAATTGTTATTAATCTACCGAGATATTCATTCATTGTTGGGATTTCTGTTTTCTTCCAATGTTTTGCATAGATCAGTCTTGCTGCTAATAATATATATTGAATCATTCTCTGACGTTGTAGGACTGTTACGTTTTAATGCATTACTTTCAAGCCAGGCTAGATGGATCTTTGGTCTGATCTAACACAGCTGTCATATGACTCAGACTTCTTCCAGTTTGGGTAGGGATTGAGAATGCATCTCCCCTCTTTCCTCAAATTCAAAGGGCAAGCCTATACCAACAATCATCATGAGATCTCACGTCACCACAGACTTTCATTTAAATCCTCCACTTTATGAGGACTTGACTAGGTTTTCGAAGAAAGAACATTCTGTCCCATCTGCACATCTACACCTTTTATCAGTGTCCCGAAAAAGAAAAGAAAAATGTTGTCTCATTACAGAATTATTTATAGATAAAATCTACATGTAAATAAGGTGAACAATTATTAGGATGCTTCGCCTTTAAGATTATCACATGCATAGGTGTTTACAGATTCCTGATGGGATTGAGAGCACAGTGCTTTAATTTTAGTTAGCCCAACAAAAATAATGACTTGCAGAACAGTGTTGCTCACATAAATATTTAATTAGCGTTTGGGAAGGTATGCTCCAAACGAAAGCTTGTGTTAACTAGAAAATCTGACCCTAATACACATAACTCACCTTTCATATCATTCTGTAAGCACAACATTTAAAATTAGTATCAACTAACCTGAGAGCCAGCATGATGTAGTGGTTTGAGCACTGAACTACAATGTTAAAGACCAGAGTTTGATTCCCCACTCAGCCTAGAAACCGACTGGGTGACCTTATAGGACATCATACATTCTCAGCCCCCAGAAAACTCTGTGATAGTAGGTTTGCCTAGGGTCACCATAAGTTGGAAATGACTTGAAGGCACACAACAACACCACAATTGACAAACATTGACTCTTCCTAGCTCATATATCTTTTGAATCAATAAAAATATCTAAGGTTAATTATCTTTTGAACTAATGGGTATTATTATAACTCTGCTGATTAGTATCCATCTATTCTAGATGTTAAGAGTAATCTAATACTGAAAATATATGTAGCTTCAAAACTGTACAAAGAATCCAACTTTTACAGCTTATTCCTCTGCATGATCAAGTTATGTCACTTTGACCACTTACAACCACGTCTAGGCTCTGACCATATATAATTACAGACAGACAGACAAATATAAATATATGGAGCTTTGATATCTAAAATGGATTATCATTCTTCATTCAGTTTTCTTTCCTGATAAATCAGTCACAAATTTCATTTGGTATCACGGGAAGAATTGTCTTAACTTTCATAATCACTCTCTACTAAGTTTTCATGGCAGTCACACCCAAATATACAAGGTTATATTTCAAAAATGTTATTTTCATTTACTGGCATTTAGATTCTGCATTCCTGGATACATCTTGGAGTTATGCTAAAAATTATGCTAAAAAAGATCAGGGAAACAAGGGTACAACTATATTTCCTCCAGCTCTCTGAAAAAGTCATCATCTATACACAGCCTCAGTATCTCTCTCCTGCATGCATGGGAAAGAAAGAAATGATGCAGTAACTTTTCTGGGAAGGAATCACTTCCCTAACTCTCATTAACTGCTTTTTGGCAAACTGTTTTTAATCAGAGCAACTACACGTTAACGCCAACTGGTCCAAGTAAACAGTGATGCACTTATGTACTGAGGTACTATAGGAACTGTGACCAAATGCACCACTGGTTTGGAGTCCAATTAGCTTGTATAGTCCAATTAATTCTTCCCCCTTTGCTATATCATATGTCATACCATATATTTGCATCATCCTCCCTCCCACACAAGCCTTAATGATTTAACTCTGCCACTGGAAAAATCTAGTGCTACTGAAATTTCCCAGATACTGAAGTGAGGAAACGTTACTCTTTTTAGGAATGAAAACATCAGACGTTACCCAGCTTGGTTGTAAACTACCATATTTGTGTGAATAGTGTTCTCTCCTGTGGTCACCATGGAACCTTCAAGGAATACAGTAATACTTTACCCCAAAAGCCAGGGAAATGGACATTCTGCAGCAGGAGTGGAAAGCCTATGGCTCTTCAGATACTGATGGACTAAATGAGAGAACAGCCATTCTAGCAGTCTCAAAATGAATTCCCCATTGTCAAGCTGAGGCAATGCATTCTCAAAATTCAAAATGCCTGCATCCTTAGCAGGATAGAAATCAAGTGCTTCCCATACAGAAATTTCACCACTTGCTCAGGGGAAAGCATATGGAAAGATAGAAGTCAGTGATGCAAAGTTGAGCAGTGAAGCTGAACTATTTGGAGCAGACAGCCTATGCAAATGCCCACTGGTTTTGAAATCCTCCCAGTTTCAACAACTCAAGTAACTGCTTGCCATTAAGTTTATAGAACTAACTTGGTGTTGGATTCTAGCTGGTATTTCCCTGCTTAAATGTGTAAATGATGCAGCCAACTGTAATATCCCCACCCATTTGTATACCTCATTTGTATCACATACTCCCTATAAGTCAGAATGATATTTTAGCTCCACCACAAACCTTTAAAGAAGTTAGACTTGCAGAGAGTAACATGGTCACTGTCATCCTAAGAGAATCAATAGTTTAAATAAAAGTTTCTCAAACTTTAGTTCTCTGGGTGTTTTGGACTTCAGCTCCCAGAAGCCCAAGTCAACTAGGCCAATGGTCAAAGATTCTTTGAGTCCACAGGAAGTCTTCGAGTCCACAGGAAATTTGTCAATATAGGATAACCAGTACATTTTCAGTCATTATTAATTATCTGTACCATGGACTCTCCACTTTCATGGGGGTTAGGGGAGCAGAACCTCTACAAAAGTGGAAAAACCATGAATATCATAAGTCCCCAAACCATATTTAACACACACACACACACACACACACACACACACCTGTACTGGTGGGGTGGCTGGGCCTTGCCATCCATGTGTTCCCTCACTTAGTCTCTTGAGCAGGCAGAAGTGGGGGAGGGGATGGGTGGGGAGACGAGGAAGAGGGGAAAAGGGGACACCCATGCCATTCCCTTCTCACCCACTCACATGAATGAGCAAGTACATGCGCCTGCCCTCCTGTCATCCCATCCCCTTCCTCCCTCCAACTCATGCAAGCAAGCAAACACACATCATCTCCCTCCTCCCATCCCACCCCTCTCTCCCACCCACACAAGTGAGTGAGTGAGCACATGTGCACCTTCCTCCCATCCCCTCTCCTACCTGCATGAATGAGTAAATGTGTGCTTGCCCTTCTCCCATCCTATCCCCTTCCCCTCAATAATCCATGAATAATCAAATTTACCAAGGTCAAACCTGCAAATGCGGAGGGACGGCTGTAGTGTGCTCTTCATATGTTCAGGTTTTCTTGCACATCTGTCATTTCTGTGAGAAAAGCTGCCCATACAGTACAGATGTGATAAATCCACAACTTTGTTGCTTTGGTATGTCTTTCACTATGTACTTTGCTGTCTCATAACTCATACATGCTGAGACACCTGTTACAGGGTAGCTTACAAACTGAATGTGTAACAAATACATTCCAAAATAACTCTGTACTATTCATTGGTGTGGTACACGTGACAAATAAATATGTGCACTTTCCTTGTGCACAATAATATTCATGTAGGGCACTCAAATTATTGAATGAAGAACTGATATTTGTATTGGATATTTGTCACCTGTAAAACTCCTTGCTTATAGTAGAACTTATGGCCTGTAAGTATGATGTACATCTCGTACTGGAGTCAGGGACAATATTCCAGTGGAGTTCAGTTTTGAGTTGTGCCTCACACTGTTGTATACTGTTGGAAATTAATATATACATAAAATGAATATGTACTTATATCTTTCAGGGGGGAAATCAAAAGTCTTCTGTAGTTAGCATAACATACTATGAATCTTTCAACAGCAGAGTTCCAATTAGAGAAAGTTCTCTCAACAATCTCGAGCACCAGCTACAGCAGGTGACCTTTTATTACCTTGGTTTTCATCGGCTATATATAGATGATTGCCTTGTAGACAAGGTATTTAATTGCTGCTACATTGATTCATGGAAATAAAAAGGGTAAACAGATTAAAGTCTAACATCCAAATATAATACTTGACAGACAGAGACATGCTGCTGAAGTTTGGCAACAGAAACTTCATACAACAGGGTTCTTCACACAGCTAAAATATATTTTTCAAATTTAAATTCTTGTCCATCCCCACTCTACTCTCTAATGCAGCATTATACAAATGCAAAGTTCTGTTATTTTTAGAAAAAATTGTGTGAACAAGTCTGACCATGAAAAACAAACTTCAGAACCAGATTCTCAAAAATGCCATCTCAGAAATGGCAGCTAGGAAGGAATGAGTACAGGATGCCTATTAGTTTGCACATGCAGAAAAGTGTGGTCAAACATGCACAAAAATGTGCATATTTTGGAAAAAATGAAACAAAGCTGCAGTAGTGCAGTGTAAAATATTTTGGGAAATGTGCATGATTTAAAAAAATACACAGAAATGTACAAAAATCATACAAACTTCTGTACAGATTTCTTTTCAAAACTCTCCATGCTTACAGAACAAGACAGAGAACAAGCTCCCCATTCCTAGCTATGTTACTTATCACATGGCATTTTTGCTTTCTACCTTACCAATGTTCTTCAATGAGCAAAATAACAATACATCACATTGTAGATACAATCCTAGACAAAAGTACAATGTATGCAAAAAACGTTGTCAGTCTGTCAATTTCCTCTTTGTGTGTGTGTACGCGTGTGTGATTTATTCTGTGCCCGAGCCCTTCTTGGCACAAGAGTTCCTATCATCCAGATGGTTTCATTTCCACTTCCTATGCACACAACTCTTTATTTTTGCCCAGTTGGAGAACGCCAAGTTTCTGGTAAGAACTTGAACTCATTTATCTAAAAGGCTTATGAGATCTTCCTTTTAATTTCTTCATCATGTTGTATTGCTGATAGTGTAAAACAGAAGAGTTATTATTAGAAAAACCTCATTTCATATTTTGTTCCTTTTTTTACTCTATGGATTATTGTTGTCAACTGCCATCAAGTTGATTTTGTCTTATGGCAACCCTGTGAATGTGATACCTCTGAGTTTCTCTGTGTTTTACAATGGCACAATCATAGAAAAGCGAGAAGATAAAACAATGGATACAATCTATACCCTCCAACATTTCACACATGAAAAGTGGTGTGGCCAAGCAATATCAGAGTGTGGCCAAGATGGCAAAAGTTTTTAATGAGGAAGAACACACAAGCAAGAAGAGGCTGTGGCAGTTTGCTTTTGTCTGAGTCTACTAGGAAGGGAATAATTCACCCCTACTCTCCTCTCCCCTCTGCTGAGTTAATTGAGGGCAAAGTACTTTTACAGTTTGAACTCATTTTGCAGCATCTGAAGTAAGCTAAGGGTAAATTGGGAAAAGGGAAGGAGGAAAGAGAAACTGATATTTTAAAAGAAGCTGGGAAAATGGGACAACAGAGGATTAACCAGGACTGTGCCTGCCAAATTGAGGATATGGTACAATCTAGCCAAGGTAAAATATCTGATAGTCCTCTTAGTTTGGTTTCAACAACAGGATGAATCAAGTGTTGTTCTAAGTTCTTTCTGGAGTGTGTCTGGAGTTTAAGAGATTCAGCTAATGTACACAGGGGATTATCAGAATGTCCGGCTTTGCTCCTTACTTTGTTTCAGTCTTGAATCTCCTGACACATGTGCACAATGCTTCTCTTATGTGCACACACAGAGTTTGGGAAGCATTACTTTTTTGGATTCCATTTCCCAGAATCACACAAGCATAGTGGCTAGCTGGCTGGCAATGATGAGCGTTGTCATCCAGAAGGAAACCTTTGTAAGGTCTCCATATACCAGTATGTGCATAAACTGCTTTCCCCAGGTTCAAGAGCCTTGTGAAGGCCAAATCCCAGTCATGATAGGCACATTGCAAGTGTGAATGAGAATACACACAGGAGGGAGGCAGAGCTTGCTGACACAAGATATACATTTGTTAGTTGCACAGGGCTCCAAATGCATATCTGAAAATTGTTTTAATCTCAATGTTATCCATACAATTTATGCTCAATTTCATTGATCATGCTACCACTGTGGTTCATTTAGCAAGACAAAAGATGTAGATATTTCATAGATTTCATTCTAAAGTCTCTCTCATATACTTGTTCTAACACTGGCCATCTTTATATATTTGAGAAGAAATAACTCCCATCAGATCTGCAGTGGTTCAGGTTGAACCTTGTAATCTTGTAATGACACCTTTTAAGATCTCGATTAGGGTAGGGAATCTTTGGACCTCTATATGCTTTTGTCTGCAGCTTCCTTCAGACCTACACAACAAGTCTAATGATAAGGGAAAGATGGAAGTTGTAGTCCAAAACTTTTGCTGAGCTAAAGATTCTTCTAGATGTAGATTGAGGTTGTGTTTTTCACTGTTGAACTAAAGGACTCTCTACTTCAGGTGAGGTGTTTTTTTTTGCAAATAACATAATTTCTTTAATGTATGGCTACCATTTGTAAGGCTTCTGAATTTAACCAAAGCACTACCCCTGTCCTCTGTGCTGGGCATGATTCTGGAAAGCTATATGCTTACATAGCAGCACAAATGTGAAGAAAGAGCAGAGATATTTCTACTGTAGCATCTGGCTTCTTATCAGTTGAAATTTCAAAGAACACTCTGGACTATCTGCATTTTATTTTCATGAATGCAATGATTAAATTTTTGTCTTGAAAACTCTCAGGAACCACTGAGTGCTAGAACTTATTTTTCTCTTGACAACTCATTGATTTTTGTAGTTTTAGGGGAGGGAAACACAGAAGTTCAGTAAATCCCTGGCATCACAAGCTGAACAGGCCTTGATTTTCTTTCATCCTTTGATTGTGAGTTCAGACATTTAAGTCTCATTGATTTTAATACTCACAAAATATGTAAGTATCTGTTCGACTCTCCCATTGAAATCAATGGAAATATGATATACAGTTCTATCCCTTAACTATTCTATTAAAAGTAATTCTTATCAAACAAATAGATTTTTTTTTTTGCTGAAAGTACATTTCATGACCTTTGGTGCCTTAATCTTTTAATTCCTCACAATTATGTTAATTACTATATTATCTAGCAGTATCAGGGTAATATTTGATGCAATCTTTTGCCCTTTAATGCTGACTGTTTACTTCTTGAGGAAAATCTTTCTAGGTTGCAAATAACCTCCCTGTGAGAGAAAAAATATCATTCAGTACCAATAGTTAATAGGCCTAGCGTCTAAACACACTAAAGGCACCGGACCTTGTCTGATCTTGGAAGCTTAGCAAAGTCAACCCTGGTTAGTACATGAATAGGTGACCACCCATGAATGCCAGAGGTACTATAGGCAATATTTCAGAGGAAGGGACTGGTAAAACCACCTCTGAGTATTCCTTGCCTAAGAAAACTCTGTGAAATTCAAGGGGTTGCCATTATTTGTTATACACATACAGTTAATGGGTATTAAGGTACCTTTTGAAGTGTTAAGCATGAGTAAGCAAAGAGGAAAAAGGCCAGAAGAGCTGATATTGCAAGGCATTTTAGACCACCTATTGTAAGTAAATCTTGTATGAATTAAAAAAGATGCAGAAAATATATCTGATGAATTTGCACAGTGTCTTCACATTGCAATATTATTGTTTATATAGTCCAATTGTATGCCATCCCTGCAGGTAATACATACCACAGTGTGAATGTCTCCTGCACAGTCTCCACTTAAAAAATCAAGATCAATGGAAGCATGTTCTTGTACTGTTTTCATTCATTTCAAGTGGCCTTGTGGAAGAAAGTTTTCCAGTGAATTACACTGAGACTCTTATATATCACTAATGTTTTCACTCAGCAACCACATTAGCCCTTACCTGTGACTAGCAGGCTTTTTATCAACTTCTAGATGTGAGCAATTACTGTCCTCTCTCTTTTGTTCACTCCATAAATGTGACATTGCTCAGACCTTTTATAGCTTCAGGGGTCAGCCACATGTAATATTGTACCGCTTCTGCAATAAAGCTGGGTGACAGCTCCAGTTAGTGCAAAATGAGTGGGAAGTGGGAACATGGCACTCCAAAAATACTATATTCCTCTTGTTTTGAACTTCTGTGACTACAGCCATATTTAATCAGTGTGCACTGTATATGAGGTGCTACCTGCATAGCTTTCCCGTAAGGCAATACATTGTCCCAAGAGTCTGTTGCTCCTTTCTGCAACCTGCCTTGAATGCTGTAACTTATATTGGTTTCTTCCTTGGTTTTGAGTTCTGATTTTCTGAATCACAATATGCCACCCTGGGCATCCCCAATCTTGTCCAATTTTGAAAGTGAAATAGTACTAGGCCTGATTAGTATGTGCATGAGTTGTGTTCCCAGATTGCTATTATTCTTCAGTTGTCAGGAGAGGGAAGGAATCTCAGGGTGAGAGCACTACCTTGAAAAATATGCTTGCATATGTATTTGTATTGGTTGTTTACTTGGTGTTTTGTGTTTGAATGGTATACTCTATGCAACTGTAGCTGATGTTTAAAACATTTATGATATCACTGGGGCTACCTCTTGTAACATCACCAGAGCCTGCCCACTTTGACATTACAAGGAATCAGCTCTATGCATGGGAGGCCACTGGGAAATATGAGGATCTCCAGGTAGGGCTGGGGAAATATCCTGCCTGCCACCTTGGAGAGCTATTGCTGCCAGTCAGAGATGAGAATATTGGGCTGGTTGGGCCAGTGCTTTGGCTCAGGTTAAGGCAGCCTCCTATGAATTTCATTTTGGGTCATTTTGTTTGAATCTGCCAAGCTTGAAAATCATTCCTTTTTGAGCCTGCTGCTAAACTCACCAGCAAACCTTTGAAAGGTTTGTTTCTACACAGTAAATTGGCCGGCTCTCATCCTGTCATGCATTCTGATGAAAGAAGGTAAATGGTTTCGAAAGGTCAGCTTTTTCTTTTTCTTTTTTGAAGAAATCTAGTCTTCTACAAAAGTCACATCAAGCTTCAAGATTCAGCACAAATCTTGAATAATTGCCCAGTTTTACATTCTTTCCATTGAACTAATCCCTCAGTTTTACACTTAAATGGCTGTGCATTGCCTCTTACAGAGGACTCAGCACTCACAGGCCTTATGGAATGAATAGAAGAAATGCTTTCAATTTGGGCAGAGCAGCTGGTGAGAGGAAACAGGTGAACCTGCTTCACCTACTCAGAAGCCTGGACAATCCTGAACATATTTCAATTAAGGCCCTTTTCACATGTGTGGGGGGGGGAACAGTGTAGAGCGACCTCTCACGGAGGTCGTCTACACCGTAGAGTGGACTGGCGTGGACTACTTTTCGTAGTTCCACACCAGAATCCACTCAGGAGCGGCCGGAACTAGCCGGGCTGTGTGTTTTTTAAAAACCTCTTTTTAGAGGTTTTTAAAAAGCACGGAGTGCGCAGCCCCGTGCCGCTCCATTGCCCGGCTCTAAAGCGAATCTGCAGGCGCGCGCAAGTGCGTGCCTGCAGATCTGCTGGGGGCGGGCTTCCGGCTGGCAAGCTTCTCCGGTTGGTGGAGGGCCTCCACCAACCGGAAGCTGCCATCTGCGACGCCGGAAGAGTGTGGAGCAGCGAGCTTGCGCTGCTCCACGCGGCGACGGACTTACCCGGCTGCGGGTAAGCTCCGTTTTTGGGCGTTTTCTCCTGTTTCCCCCCCAACATGTGAAAAGGGCCAAAGTCTGATGTTTATGTAAAGACAGATGTTGATCTCTTTTCCAGGAGGTTTCAATAACTGATATTAGTTAGAGCCCTCTCTGCTTAGTGTTGTTTCCCATCTTCAGAAGTAACACTCTTATTCTAACTGTTAGGTCAATATTATCTTCTCATTCACTTTACATTCTATATCCTAAATTGAGGGGAATAGTGTGTGGTAGTGGGGTGTGTGTGTGTGTGTGTGTGTGTGTATTTTGGGGAAAGCATAATAGCTAAAATTGTGTTCCCATGATTGTAAAAACATTGTAAGGCATCTCCTAAATCATGAGATAGCATGGAAAAAGCTGTCATAGACCAAAACAAGAGAGGAAAGACAGAGACTTGCCTGACATGACATGTTTTAGCTTTGGGATGGGAAATTTATTTGGCACCAAGGGCCATAGCAGAAATTTATTGTGAGTTGAGGGAGAGCAGCTTACTGCATATCTTAATTGCATCTAATTACATGCTTGTCATAGCTATGGCAGATGTCAAGCTGCAGCTGGTGGACATGCTGCACATATGTGATGCTATTCTCATTCAGAACAAGTTAGTTTAAATATCGGACTTGACTACTCACCTTCTAACTGTTTTGGGCTACAATCCTATTTTATGCTATTTTATGTTCTGCATTCAACTCAACCAGAGTATCTGAGCCTATGACTTGGATATTGGTGATTGCTACTTCTGGGTTGTGTGTGTGTGTGTTTTTTTAAGACTTGCTGGCCTGAATCCAATTGTTTGTTTCAACTGGAGCAGACCCATCCAGTCAATTGCTGAAGATTAAGTCAACCTTATGTGTTGATTCAGCAGGTCAAGTCTAGTTAGAACTAGCAATTGGATTTGGGCTCTTCTTATAATGTCTTGTTGACATTAATGATGCTATCACACTTTTAACCATCTCTCAGAACTCGTGATTACTTGAAACACACACTCTTTCTTATTTTTGCAAAAGAAACCAACAAAGACCTCTCACTATGTAAGCACCTTGGATGTGGCATGCTAAATGTCTGAACATTGTACAGACATTTAGCATGCCACATCCAAGTTGCTTACATAGTGAGAGGTCTTTGTTGGTTTCTTTTGCAAAAATGAGAAAGAGTGTGTGTTGAACATTGTACAAGTGACTGCCTATCCAGCAGTGTGTATAGTGCCAGTGCCCTGCCAATGCATCGCCAACACTTACCAATAAGTAATACGTGCTTTGGCTTATTGTTGAAATTAGTTCTTGGGCTTTATTAGAGTAAATCTCCTTGCATCAAGATAACCATTTTGTGAACCTAGTTGCTGTTAATTGGAAAAAAAATTACTCTTGGTTTTATCTATTTATTTGATTTCTGTTCTGCCTTTCTCCCAAAATGTGGCCATAGGCTCAAAGAATGGCATGTCAGTCAGAATGGCATGTAAACAAGTGGCATTGTTATGCTTCTCAATACATGGGGATGTTGGTAGAATGAGCAGTCTTCCAGACCAGGCCAACATAGCCTAAACTGAGGAATGCTGGGAGCTGCCGTCTAACAACATCTGCAGGGACAAAATTTGCCCACTTCTGGTTTATAGCTATCTATTTCATTAAATATCAAAGAGATTGTATATGAAACACTATATCCGTGGGTTTTTTTTTCACTGTCTGTGTATAATTTTACCACCAGAGGCATCTTGAAGTTGAAAACTGTTTGCAGGAGAGACAGACAAATAGCTTGAAAACAGCAGTTAAATAGTTGAAAACTCATAAGGATGCTTCTTTGAACCAATTTACAGTTTTCTTGATAATTGGTATTTTTTAAATTATTGCACAGAAAAATTAATACCCATCAGTATAAGCTGTAATTTCTGATCATTTTATAAATATTTTTAAAATATTCATTCTTATTTATTCATTTATTTTAAAGTGGTGCACTTGCACCCTACACAGTTCTATCCCTGTAATTCCATCTCCATGGCTGCATCCTTTGAAACCCTGCAGATCCCAAAATTCTATAGGATGTCATTATGGCAGTTAAGCGGAATCATATCACTATAACTGCGTGGTATGAAAGGGCTATTCTTGAATTTGGTGTTGCACAGGTCACCAGAAAGGAAGAGTATTTGCAAGGCAGAGTTTGCTTCCATATCCTTTTATAATATTTGATACTATTTCTTTTCAGATACTGTACCTATTAAATGTTTTTTAATATTGTACTCTTACATATGTTTATATTAACAAACAGCTGTAGAGAAGTAACGCACCCAAGGGGAAAAAAGTCCCTACATACCCATTTGTCCACTGGCACCCATTTACCCACTGACATGTTCTGGGAAGATGATTGGAAAATATAGGGTACTTCACTAGTTTGGAGGCAGGGTACTTCCTGGTCTGGTTTAGAGACAGCAGTTAGGAAGAAGATCTTGCCTTCTGTGGTAACTTTTCATGCCTCCATAGTTAGGCTCTGTAAAATTGAATCACTCCTATGAAGTCAAGATGAAATAAACAAACAAGGCTGAATAAAGCTCTGAACCTTTCCTGCATAGACATATTCTCTCCTATCCAATTATTGGCAGCCAGATATCATGCCAAGCTTTTCCACTGAATAAGCTGGAGAACTTAAATATCAAGCAGACTGAGGTGAAGAACCTATGACAATTGATAAAAGAAGCATGATACACAACAATGTGTCTCTGCGTACTGGAGATTTAGGAACTAATAGACTGTTTGAGCAGCTGCAGTTATTTCAGGCCATCCTTCTTTTTATTAGCATCAGGCTCCCCCCATGCCAACCCCTTTCAGTGATCTCTTTGCTTTTCCCAATAGTTTATTATCTGGCTTAGAAACAGAAAGGACCATGGATAGTCAGGCTGGAAAGACATTTCCAGGGATCATCATGCTGAAAGCTGTCCTTCTATTTGTTAGTGCAGCCATGCTAAAACTCTGTGGAAGTGGCCTTAAGGGGCTAGAAAGGTGTGGTTTTGAGTGATAATCTGCATGTTTAATTTTGGTTGAGTCTGATGAGGTTTATAGTCCAATCCATAACCATATTGTGGCATTCATTGCGCTCACTTCCTACAGGAACACTTTCATCCTATGTACAACCTACTAATCTATTTTTATGGTCTTAAAGGCAAAGTTCTAAAGTCAGAAGGCTTTTGCTTTTGGTGTGGTGAACACATCATCACTAAGAATATTTGAATCTAAAACCTATGGTTAATCCTGACTAGAGTAGACCCATTGCATCAGTGGGATTTATCTATGTGCTTACTCACTATTCAATAGTTGATTTGGTGGGTCTGCTGTAACTGGGATGAACAGGCAGGATTTCAGCCTTATGGCTTTAAAATATGAGTAATTAGTCTAGATGCTCACAGTAGTGTTTTTAAACAAAGAACAGACTTACTTTCATTGTTGCAGGAAATCCATCAAAGATAGGACAGGAATAAACAAAGGAATCTGAACTTGGCTACAGAAGCCCCTAAAACTGGCTTCTGCGCAGCCAAAGTCTCAGCCAAAGATGCTATTATCCTGCTGTAATTGAGATTCGCTTGCCTCGTGTAAGAAAGCCCTTATTCTCCAACTGTTTATTCACTTCCCTAGGAAAATGTCTCATTGTACAATTGAGAGTGTGGATTTAGATCGGAGTAGACATGTATATGAGAGTACTATAAATCAGTGGTCAACCCTCCCTTGAGTATGGCCAATATTGCTTACAACTCTATCCTTAGTTTCTCAGAATGACAACAGAATGACAAAGTAATAAAGCAGGAATGGAAAAAGAGAATTCATTTTTCAGTAATTTTGGGACTTAATGATAGTATATACTGTTCTGACTTCCCTTTCCATAACTTTATTTAATAAGCCCATTAGCTGATGATCATATTACTGCTAGGAGATTTTTGTCTCTTAAAAATTCTATCTGAATCAACATTAGCATTTTCTCCCACTCATAAAGTGATTGAACTCAAGATTTTGGAATTCAGTTTAGACAAGAACTATTCAGCACTTTTCTCTTTGTACACAGGAGGAAAAACAGTTGTTCCTAGTCAATGTTCCAGTTAAATCAGAAACTGATAATGCAAGTTTTATCAGTTTTATCAGAAACTGATAAAGTTTTCTTACCAGCTACATAGGCCAGCATGCCCTTTCAAGAGAGGCACTGGCCTTAATCAAAATAAACAGCATGCCTAGCAGCTAGGGAAGTTTCCTTTCTGAGTCTATTTCATATTCAAGGCATGCAAAGGAGAACATATGTGTGTGTGTGTGTGTGTGTGTGTGTGTGTGTGTGTATGAAAAGCCTAAGGTTCACTCAGCAATCAGAAAGACTTTCCTAGCATAAAGTAATGATTTCCCCAAATTTTGTCTTGATGATTTAGCAGTTCCATTTTCCACCAAGTAAGTGTGCTGCCTGAATTTCAAGCTGTGCTCATTATCACATAACTATCTCTCAAATTATATCTTGGAAGCTTTATTGGTTAACCTTCTATCTTTTTGCTTGGTACTCAACAGCTATGCGCAATTCATGGTGCTTTCTTCTATTATTAATTATAAGGCAGTCCATAAAAAAAAAAAAACTATATGCAAAGCCACACAAAATGAAAGTCTGGAAACTAGACTAAAGTGGTTGAAAGATCAGGAGGACTTTAAAAACATTCTCAATTCCCAGCAAGTCATTACCTCCACTGGTGGTGCAAAGGGACAAGTGGGAGTCAAATCCATTCCCACCACCATTTTCCCTAACTCTTTACCAGAAAAAAAAAGGCTACAGTTCAGTGGATAAACATGTGATGTTAGGTGCAGAAAGTCTGGGGATCAAGCCCAGCCTGAACTTGGAAATAACTACAGGCATATCTCAGTTAATAAAGTAGATGTTTTCCTGGGCATCTCTTCTTTAATGGAAATTTTGGTACCAGAGGTGGAAATAACATGGAAAGAACAAGGATAGGTTCCTACTCAGCAAAAAAAGAAGAGCAGTGAAATATCTCTCAGTAAACTTTTTATCTAAAACTAATAATATGCACATCTGAAATGAAACAACCAGGTCAAGCAAGCCATGCATAAATAAGCAAAAATATTTTCATCCATCTAGAGATCATTTGAAAGCTTTTTCCAAAAGGCATATAGGGGCAATTTTTGTTTTAACCAGAGTCCACCTTCCTTATGATTTCTGTTTTCTTGGCCAGAACATATAGATCTATGCTTTCAGTAGGAGGAGATGGTCAGGCAGCTTATTTGTTCTTCCCACTTTGCATTTCATGCATGCTCAGTAAGTGGTTTTGGAGGGAAATGCTGTTAATTTTACCTGTTTTAGGCAGGTACACACAGGATTGGTGAGAGTAAAATCCAGCTTTTTCCTACCTTAACTTTCATTGCAGTTTTTAGTACAGACACATTGCTGCAACCTGACACTGAAAATCCAACCCTCATTCACTATGCTCCCCTGAAGATGATGCTAAAAACCTTGCAGTTGGACAACAGATGAGGACAAGGGGGGTGGTCAGGCGTAAAAAGACTTTGTAAAAAAAAAAGAAAAAAAGATCTTCCAGAAACGTTGTTCACTAGGTATCCCTGCAATTACTTGTACTTCTGCAATAACTAAAGCATAACTAAGTAACACTGTAAGCATGTAATTACAACATACTAAGGGATAACTTCATTCTGACTGTCATGCAACTATAAATGTTTTAGCATAAAAAGGAACATTGAGAAGAAGGAGAGAGAAGGAATGTGTTGCCCCTTTAGAACTAACATGTATTTTGGCAAGACTTTTTAGTCTAATTCATTGATATGGAAGCAAGACTAGTAAAATGTTGCAATGAAACAGGAAAGAGTGGTTGGAATGTCAACTAGAGTTGCATAGTGTGCCAAGAAACCAAGTTCAAGCCACTGATAATGGACTGGAGTTTGTGACTTATGCATGTGAAACACAGGCTGTGGGATTTTGCCTCTCTGCATAGCATACTATGTATGTGTCTGGCCAGGGCTGACATATCAAGAGAGGTTCACATAAGATGTCCTTTTAAACGGAAAATAATTTTTAAAAGGATTCAGATGGAAAATGGTTTTCTAGATCTGCTTTGCTTTCTATGTGTACAACACTCTGCTTTGGTTCTTTGGAAAAAGAAGAAGAAGAAATCCAAATCCATATATTCCGTTTGTGCTGTCATTATTCACTGCTGTTTTGCAGTTCACAAGATGTGCATGCCCTTTTACTTGCAGTTGCTCTGCATGGTAGGTTTTCTAACCTCAAAAATACATAGTACTTCAGTTGATCTACCACATAACACAATACCTGGTTTCCTACTACAGTATATTGTGGCTTTTGTCATTTTTAAGTGGCTGAAATGCAATAGCAATGGGCTGTAAAATTAGTTTTAATTTTTAAAAAGACATGTCTTCTTGATCTGAAAATCATGATATTGAAGGTTTGGATCAGATTCTAGGAAGCTGACATTTGTCGTCTCATCACAAAGTCAGCTGGAGAGTTCTAGATAGATGCTTTCCTTAGTGAGAATAACGTTAGCTGCTGGATCAGGGTGCATACGTTTGAGTAGTAGCACTTACTTTATCCAATAACTATTATGCCAGGTGACTAAGCAGAACTTTTTAAAAAGCAAAATCTGGGTTGATTATATCCTTGATATGATATGGACAGAAAGGTTAATACAGTTTTTGAGTAGCAACTCTCTCCCTCTCCCTCTCCCCCCACTCTTCTCTGTGAGAATACAGATAATACAGAAATACAAAATGGTTATCTCGAAGGTGCTTTACAGTCACTTTGATGCAAGTATAGTAAAGCTGCCAACACTTTCTGCCACTTTATTGATCTACAGAATGAGATAGATGGGACACTTTCAATCATCTTAGCAAGACCAACATTTAAGCAGTCAGAGGTTTAACATTAAGATGCAAGGTTGGCACTTGCAGTTTTTCTAAGTGTGATGCGTTTACAGCACTATCTGTACCATGTTAGACCTCAGCATGGAATGACAGGCTGATTTTCCAGAACAAAAAACATATTTTGAGGGCTGTGTTTGGCGGGGGGAGTACTAACCGTATGTAGTAACTATAACTTTTTCTGTGCAGTGTTCCATTTTTTTCTCTGCTGGGAGAGACATTTATGAGGCTGCTCATAGGATTTATGTGGTACAGGGCAGGTAAGATGTTTGAAGCCCTACTTTTTGTTCTGGGGGGCCTTGAAGAACACTACAGGAAAGTGAAGGAAGGGAGCAGTGGTGCACATAGCTGCTGATGGAGGAGGCTACTGGTCTGTGGGAAACTGGGCAAATCACCTCTGTTGTCTTCCTCCCTGCCCAGTCAGCCCTGGGAACCAGATTACATACTTGAAGATTATGATTTTGGATCTCTCCCTGTCCTGCAGAAGTTAGTATCTTATGAATTTTCACACTGCAAAATCATAACAATTTTTAACTGCCATGGCTCTATTCTATGCAGTGCTGGGAATTTTAGACTGGTGAAATACTTAGAATTCCCTGCCAGAGAGATCGAATGCTGCAGGTTGGGGAGCAGACCAGAGAATTCTAAGTGCCTGATCAAACTACAAATCCCAAGACTCCATAGGATGGAGATGTGACATCTAAACTGCAATGAACGTGCTGTAATTGTGTAGTGTGAATATTCTGTATATAAACATATTCTGTATATAAACATGTACAAGATGGAGTTGCAGATGTCCAAGTTAGTGATAATATTCTAACATGCTGTCTAGGCCGATGGGCCTTTAATAAGCCAGGTGTATACTTTCATTTTTAATGAAAAAAATTACTAGACTTTCTGCAGACTAAATTCCTCAGTAATCTGTGTGCATTTCATCGTGGAACACATTTCTGCAGATTTTACTTCTTTCTTTTTTTATTCTTTATATTCTGATCAGAAAATCAATCAAAGCCTAGAGGTTAATTAGCTTTCAAGGTTTTTCTTTTTTTTTTTAAACTCACATTTTGACCAGAAATAACCTCATGTTGATGTTATGGTAAAATAATTCTCTTTTCTACTAGAGTGTCACCTTCCTGCTCTACAGGAATTTATTACTTGATTAAACATGAGCTGAGGCCAAGCAAGTGAAGCCAACAGATAGTCCCCAAGGAGTAAATGTATATAATTTATAGTGTCGTAGCAAGACATTGTGCTTAGACTTAACAACAACAAAACAAGTCAAAGCTAAAAGTCCTCTTCACTTACGCGTTATCTGCATGGTTCTTATAGCACACTTTAACTCATATATCTGCTTTGTATCTTATAGCCATCTGTTTCTAGTGAACAGTCAAGGTGCAAATATAATAAAACAAACAGTGACTAAATAAATCTAATCATGGAACTGGAAAGCACCAGAAGGACCATCTTGTCTAACCCCAGGGAGGTAACTATCTAACCTCTGTTTAAAAATCTTTAATGAAGGTAGGATCACCACCTCTTGTTGTGTTCTGTTCCACTGTTGAACAGCTCTCATGATTAGGAATGTTCTCCTAATTGAAACTGCCTTTCTTGTATTTGAATCTATTGGTTCCAGTCCTTCCCTCTGGAGAACAGAAAAGAAGCTTGATCCTACCATTTATGTGACAGTCCTGTACATATTTAAAGATGGCTATCATATCACCTCTCAGTCTTCTTTTCTCCATGCTAAATGTACTGAACCCTCCTAAGCTGTTCCTCATAGTATTTGGCTTCCAGACCTTTTATGAGCTCGGACACCCTTTTCTGGACACAGTTCAGTTTACTGATAACCTTCTTAAACCATAGGGCCCAGAAGTGCTCCCAGAACTCCAGGTGATGTTGGCCAAAACAGAAAACTACTACTTCCTTTGACCTGGACACTTTCATTTTGGTGGTACAGCCTAGAATTTCTTTGCTGCCAAACATACTGTTGACTCATTCTATTAAGACCCCTAAATCCTTTTCTCATGTACTGCTGTGAGCTATATTTGTGCGTCTGATTTTTCCAGCCAAAATGAGGTATCTTCCATTTATGTACATTTAGTCCCATTGAAATTAATTCTGTTAACATTGGCACATTGTTAATAAATCACTCAAAGTAATCTTGAATCCTAATGTTCTTGAATTATAGTTACTTCTGCTTGCAGATATCATTGAAGCTTTGATGATCAAATCCACTTTCCTTCATCCAAGTAATATTTAAAATGTGTAAGAAAAATGGGCCAAGGACAGAACCCTTTGACACCACTCTCTTGTCATTTGTGTCCAGAACTGTTGAGCACACAGTCTGTTAACCAGTTACAAATTGATCTAAAAGCAGGATTGTCGAGCCCACATATTATCAGTTTGTCTACAAGAATATCACTGGGGACCTTGTCAAAGCCTCACTGAAATCAAAATATCCTACATCACGGAGTTCCTCACATCTGTCAAACCTGTAACTCTATCAGAAAAAGAGCAGCATTTGGTTCTCCATGGTCCCAAGTTTCGCTCTCTATGATTCTTGGAGACATAGGCATTGTATCTTTTGAAGGCTTTCTGCCTTCAAAATAAGCAGCGGCAGAAAAGAAAGAGATACTGATGCCATCATCAAACCTTGCAACCCAGGTAGGGATGTGGGTATGGGGATGAAAGCACATTTAAGGCTAGGCTATGAGGGGCTGAGCCTCCCCCTGAAAATATTCAGTCACAAAGACTCTTGTGTATTTGAGCCCACTGATGAAGGACAAATCAGAAGTGCCTTAGTTCATAGTTATATTGCATTTGTTTAATAGGATCTTATATATTTCTTCCCTTTTCTTGATATATTAATTTTATGCTTCAAACAATTTTATATTTCATTTTTTATTCTGTCAGTGTCATCATTGTAGTCACATTAATAGTTGGTGGTGGTATTATTATTCACTGTATTTGTGTGTTTACTGTTTTGTTAAACCATGCATTCAAGTATGAAAAATTCATAATGACCTTCCTGCCAGCCTTTTGCTCCTGTACCTTAAAAATAGTGTTGAGGTCCCCAGTGCCATCTCAGAAAAAAAAAAACAAGTATGACTAGGAAAGCTTATTCTTGCCTACTTGAAGTCGTGGTATCCAGCAACACAATTCCTATTAACAAAAACATAGCCTGTTAACGACAACATAGCTCCATTATAACACCAGTCATTATAGAAGACGATTTTCTGCAGCAAGTTCTCATCAGCAAGGTAAATTGTCTGTGACACATTCATGTCAGCATGAGTAAACCGAGTTTGTTAATTTTTTTTTCTTTATATAACCTGTACATTTTGGCAAAATGTAACCTGTGCGTGACTTGGGGAGCGAGGAACTACCCAAAATCAAGTAAATCCATTAAAAAGAAGTGGTAGAAGTTAACTTTGTTGATTTGCTGACACTTTTATAAAGAATAATTGCTGGTTCATGCTGCAAAAGCAAACTACACTTGAGAAAACAATGCCCATAAGTAGGGCCATTTCTGCATTAGAGTGTTATAGTGCGATTATTCCACATTCAACATCCTAAGGAATCCTGGGGTTTTCAGTTTAGGGAGGGACATTTAGAATTCTCAGCCAGAGAGCTCGTTGGCCTCAGTAAACTAAAAATGCCAGAATTCCAGAGGACATTGAAAGTGGAATAATGGCACTATAACAGTATAGGGTGGAAATGGCCTAGAATAGGCTCATTGAAACAATTGTTATATAGTGAGTCAACAGTTAGATAAATCCCATTGATTCAATGGACCTACTCTAGTTGAAATGAGCAAGGAATCTGCCTTCCACTGGTGGAAGGGTTCTGCTCACAGAAGATGTTTCCAATCCCTATTCAAAGATCCTTATCCTCCTGGATCACCTAATTTAGCTACTCAGCCCTTTGTCCAGCATTTTCTGAGGGCTAGACGGGTGCAGGGAAGTGCTTTTCTACCTGCTCAGTTGTATGCAACTGAATGTGAATCCAGTCCCTTGTCTGGTTTTGACACTTGTCTTATCTCATTCATCCTTTCTTTTCCTGTGCAGCACCAACAATGGATATAGTACTATGGTTATTCTGTGCATTGCATGATACAGATTGTGAATATTTTTAACACTCCTGAAGAAAATCTGATATTTGGTAATTGTATGGTGCATACCTCCAACTTTCCCAGGAACAGTCCCAATTTAATCCTCTGTCATCTCACTTTTTAGGCCACTTTTAAAATGTACCAGTGTCTCTCTCCTTCTTCCCCTTTGTCTGCAGCTTACTTCAGTTGCTGGAAACTGAGTTCAAAGTGCAAAAGTAGCTTGAACTTAATTAATTCAGCAGGAAGGGAAGGAAAGGAAAGGATAGGAAAGGAGAGAGAGGAATCTTGTACCTCCCTGGACACTCAGGCAAAAGCAAACTGTGCAGCCTCTCCTAGCTTGTGTGTTCTTCCTCATCAATATCTTCTGCCATCTTGATCACACACTGATTTTGCTTAGACACATGTGCCAGTTTCCATCTAATGTTGAAGAGCATGATGGTGTGGTCATATGGAGTGCTTTCATACATGTGCGCGCGCGCACACACACACACACACACACACACAAAGACAACTTTATTGTGGACCTTAATAAAGTTATCATGTCATAGAACACACATATATATAAATATATATCATATCACTAGACCACTTTGCAGTATATTTAAATTCCTGGCATTCAAACTGAGACAGGTAGAATAAGAGAGGAACTGGAGACTCCATTGAAAGTTTCAAAAAAACAGTGTTTGGCTGAGGTAATAGATAAAAATAGCAATACTCTTTATTTACATGCGCTTGGAAACAGAGACCTGGCTAGCTTCAGAGGACCAATTTGTATATCAGAAATTGTTCCAATGAAATGTTAGAGCAGCCCATCTTATACAGAAAATGGAAAGAAAATAGAGTTACTGATCATTAGGGAATAAATCAGATGGACTTGGAGATAGTAAGAGAAATCAGGAATGGCTATTTAGGAATTTCTTTTGTTGAGGAATAACCCATAATGTGTTCTTAACAGTATGCTATGCATATATACAGTTTTCTAAAATGAAATCAGGAGATTCAGCAGGCAAAAAAAATGTAATCTTGGCAGTGGTAGTTATCATTCCCATGGCATTATACCAACACAAATTGTGAATCCAGGAAGCAGCAGTCTGTCTTCCTGGGTGGTGAAACAGCACTGGGATGGAGCACCACAGTTTGGCTGGATTTTCTTAATATGTGTTACTGCTAAAACTGCATTTCAGTAGGTAATCAGAGATAATAATGTTAAATCACATCTTTCCATTTCCCTGTATTCTGCTAGTACAATAAATCCAAAAAAACCTACCTCAGCATTAGGACTTATTTTACCTCTTGATCTTTTCAGCTTTCTTTAAAGCTGAGAGAAATTGAAGGGGGATAGAAGCCTCCATTGTGCTTAATCCAAAGTGCAATTGTTTAAAATGAAAAGCTGAACTGTAAGTCTTAGACATTTATGGTCAAAAATAAACTGGATATTTATGTTAGTCATAGGGTACAATTGTTTAGGGAATGAATCAGCTAGCATGTTGGAGACTCACTGGAGGGATATGGCAGAAGCTTCTATAGGTTACAGCCTAATGACCCTCACATGATTCACTTTTTGAAAAAACATTAATGGCCATGTCACATAATATATGGCCCTATGAGGATAGACTTAGAGAGCTGGGTATGTTTAGTCTGCAGAAGAGAAGGTTAAGAGGGGACATGATAGCTCTGTTTAAATATTTGAAGGGATGCCATGTAGAGGAGGGAGAGGGCTTGTTTTCTGCCGCTCCAGAGACCAGGACAAGGAGCAATGGATTCAAGCTGCAGGAAAGGAGATTCCACCTGAACCTCAGGAAGAACTTCCTGACAGTCAGGGCTGTCCGGCAGTGGAATATGCTGCCTCGAAGTGTGGTGGAGTCTCCTTCTTTGGAGGTTTTTAAGCAGAGGCTGGATGGCCATCTGTTGGGAGTGCTTTGAGAGTGTTCCTGCATGGCAGGGGGTTGGACTGGATGGCCCGTGTGGTCTCTTCCAACTCTACATTTCTATGATTCTATGATTCTATGGTTAGCCAAAATGAGAGAGAATGCTTAAAAGACAGTCTTTGATGTGCTAGTGTGGACATCAGCCTGCACAGAGCTGGGAAGTTACACATAGCTGGTTACTTGTAATTAATGCCTTTTTGCAACAACTGAGGCAAAACTAAATTCCATTATGTTTGTAATTTAACGATGGTCTAAATCCTCCTGTTAGTCCCAACCAGAGTAGACCTTCTGTGTAATTTACCTATGTGTTGATTCATTGAACAATTGATTCAATGAGTCTATTCTAGTTGGGACTAGCCAGGGGATATCTTTATTCCATTTGCACTAAACTTGTAAATTTTAGTTACATTTAGAATTGTAGGGGTGTGGCCTCACTAAATAGTGGAGGAGATATAACATGTGGTTGAAGTGTTTGCTTCTGCAATGTTTCCATTTCTGCTGTGGGTGTTGTAGAAATAAGGTAGGTGGCAGAAGAGTGTGTTTATTAGATTTGCATAAACATTACATTTAAGGCTTAATTTTACTGGTTTTCTTCTCTCCAACCCCCTTGCTTTTGATTTAGCAATATTCTGTGTGTACCAATACCATAGGAAACAAACTGTAATGTGTAGAAGTCCACTACTGTAGAGTTAAAATATTGGGAGAGATTTAGGGTCTTATTGTACAAGGCAAGTACAATTGCAATTGCATTTGGATAATAGCACTTTCAGTTGGGGCTTTCTACATGACACAGTCACTCTTCAATTGTTGTCCTGTGGGCAACTGTTTTAAAAGTGATTCTTTTTACTAACACACACACACAAACACACACACACACACACACACACACACACTGTTATTGAACTCCTTTCCCACTTTTGTCATGCTATGATTTCCTGTGCAAAAGTTCAATTATACTCTTATGTCTATTTTGGGTGGTCAGTGGGTGTGAATCTTGGTGTAGGAGATCCAGCCCCTTTCCAGAGTCTCTGTTGCTACAATGGTACAACAGTACAGTACAATGGTACGATGCCATGGCATGGTAACATCTCATTCTCTCTTCTCTCTGTCACACACATGCACACACCCACATTCATTCCGCTGTAGGATCAAGGTGAAAGAGAAACACAATAGAGAGGACAGGAGATTCTGGCTTTGACTTTCTGCTTGTGTAGGAATAATGCATGAGCTTCTTTCCACAACACCATGACTGCAAAACATGGAAAGGGAGGTGGGGCATACTTCTCCAAAGAGGGCTCCCCAATGGCTTTTGATTGGTGCTGCACTTAGGAAGGAGGTTACTCTCTTGTGCTCTGTCCTCCCTCTCTCCACCTCCACCCCCTATCCTGATACTTCTCAGAAAGGAAACAATGAACAGGGGCTGGGATAATGTCGGAGGAGGAGTAGGTAGGCAGTCTGTGTGCAATAAGATTGTGGTGTTAACAGGTGCTGCAATCCCTAGGATGTTGGAAGTGAAATAATAGCACCATAACAGTGTAGTGTGGAAACAACCATTAACAAAACAATCATGTACCTATTGACCCAGAAGTAACTCCTAATGAAATGACTGGAATTTATTCCTAAGTAAACAAGTACGGGATTGTCATCCAAGTGATAGATTCTAAATGGCCACTGGAATGCATGGATTTCTTTATGATAATCATGTTTTTCTACAATTACATCTTTCTTAACTGATTTCTTCAGGTGAATGTTTCCCTGTAAATTATAACAAATAAGCATCATCATATCATGCTTGGCCATTTATGAAGTCGTGACTTTTTATGCAGCCAGAGCAAAGCTATTCACAATCCTTTTGAACATTCATTCCAACTTTCAGCAACAGGGTGGGAGGGAGAAGGAAAGGGAGAGAGAATCTGACTGTCCAAGCTGATCAGGCAAGCAAAGTCTCCTCTCATATCTGCTGACAAAAAGGTCACTTTGCTAGCTTTTATTATTCAGCTTCCACTCCAGATCTTGATTTTTAACTTGACACAAATAAGTCACATTGTGCTCGCCAGATCTCCAAGGTTGCCAAGCTGTTTTTGGATTATTGGGGATAATTTATTTTGAAGGCAGCCTGCTGAGTCTCCTTCCATGCACGGAGAGTATTTTAATGCAGTTTTGACTGTCACCCACAGGAAATAGGCTCCACACCTTCCATTCTCTCATGTTTGATTGGAGAAATGTAGCAAGGGAAGAGATTAATTTCTTCCACTCCCTTGCCAATTGTAGTTTGCCTTTTGGTTTTGACAGGATTAGGCTATCCCACTACTTTTAGTACCCACAGTCTCTTGTAGGTAGCAAAAAATATTGCTTGGAAATTAATCATTACTATAACGAATCAGTACTGAAAGCAGGCACCCCACCAGCTATTCTATGAATCTTCAGGATGTTCCTTGCTGTGGAACAGAACTGTGCGCATCTCATAGCTTGCCTCCTACCCTTTGAGCTAGCTTGCTTCCTGCTGGTGCCATGAGTTGATGCTGTACGCTGGCCAGTGTTCAATTAAGATTCAGCTGGTATCCTGATCAGCTTCTGTATGGACAAGACGACTATCTTGTCCTTTGCATTAAGCTGAAAAATGCCCTGGGCTGGCCATGCTTGGTAGTCACTTGCAGTCAGTATTTCATAGGAATGAGCATAGGGCAGCTTTGCACTTAAGGCTGCAGAGTTACTAGTTACTACTCCTCAAAATGTGTATTAATTTTTCTGACCATACATGTTCCTTTAATCATTTGCACATCATGAAGATCAACATTGATTGTACCTTTTAAAAATTGCAGGATATATTATTTAGTCAGCTGAGTTTATTCTAATTTGATAAAATAAATTAAGATACTGATCCTGGAAAAAACCATGCATCCTGACCCAGTAGGTGTGATTGCACGCATATAGACCTGTGGTCAAGATAACAGAAGTTATTAATGAAGACAAGCGCAAAAGCTAGGAGAAGATGCAGCAGTTTGTTTTTGCCCAAGTCTACTGGGAAAGGCAAGATTCTACACTCCTCTCTCTTTCCCTCTGCTGAATTCACGGACTGAAAACTATTTTTGCAATTTGAACTCAGTTTGCAGCAATTGAAGTAAGGAAACAAAGAGTGGGAAGAGGAGAATGAGCCTGAGACATTTTAAAAGGAGCTGAAAATGTGGGACAACAGAGGATTAATTGGGACTGTCCCTGTCAAAGTGGGACATTTGGAAGATATGCTGCAAGTGACCACTACCTCCTAGTTTAAGGGATTACGAGGGAGAGAGAGAGATTAAGGTTTTTCCCCCTTCCTCAGATTCACTGGACTAAAACCATGACTATTCTCAAAGTAGCTAAAGGGTTATTTTTACCTCCCCCACTTTTTAAAAAAATGTTAGAAACAGCTGTATTTCACAGCTGACTCATGCTGCTGCTACTTGGTTGATGTAGTGAGAGATGGGAAATTAGCCTTGCAACCTCCAGTCCGTTGGCATGCCCACAAGGAAAAGGAAGGAAGCTCACCTCTTTCTAGGGTACATCCAGCTGAGAAGATGTCTCCCTTTGCAGTCAGATTTCCTATATAATTAGAGAAAACCAGAATGGAATTAGGGATAGGCAGTGCTATTACTGTCCTAGCATGGAGATGAATTTCTACCTTGAGGAAAGCTAACTTTGGTTTTGTTTCTTCCTCACCCTCAAGAGGGTTCATGTTATACTTGCGTTGCTGATGAAATGAAATAATTGTGTGAAACAGCCTCTAGCCTTCCACACAAGAGTTCATTTCCTCTGCCACTTGCCCTTGTCAGCATGGCTTCTAATCTTGGCCTTTCAGACTAGCTTGCCTTTCCTGAGTAACCAGCGTGTCAAAGAAATATGTCTGTCAGACACTTCCTGAACATACTCTGAGTCCCTGTAACCGTTGACTTGCTGCTCCCTCACCCCAGGCCGAACTGCAGGCAGGAGTCAAAGAATGATTGATTATATCAAAGGAATTGTCAACACAATTTATGTCCAAGGACAGGAATCCTTTCCCCCTCCTCTGCTGACACTTCTTGATTGCTTGATGTCCCATCAGTTAGACCAAAGGGTCTCAGATGGATTGAGATAATGCAGCTCCTTCAGGCGGCATATCAGATCAAAATTTATGTATTAAGCGCCACTAATGCTGCTGCTGAATAAGATGGCAAATTCCTGTTTGTCGTTGCAGTTGCAACTCAGCAATCCCAGTCTCATATCTCAGTTCTCAACATCTGGTTTCAAGTACAGATTGACATTTTCAGAAGGAGAAATGAGATGCAATCATACTTCATAAAACTGGAGGATGATGTCCATTTAAAAAGGACAGGCTTGCTGAGGGACCAGTTCTAGACAGCACTTTTCTGTGTCTGTGGCTGATAAGGCCAATGTAATATACATCAGCTAATAAGGAGCTCTACCTTACATCAGTCAGAAGAAAGTCAGCAGGTAACATTGCTCATAGCATCTGCCAAAGAGGAGATCTGCCTTATTAATACAAATTCAGGCAGAAAAGTCAGTTCACTATGCTGATGAAAAGAGGTATTTCATGAAACCATTTGATATTTTGTAACCCAGTTCTCATGTCTCAGCTGATAGGCAGGAATCAAGGCAGGGAGCATCCTGTGTTAATTTCACCTCCCACAAAGGACTAAGATACATTCAAGAGGACCCATCCATGATTATAGTGCTGAGACTCTACTTTACCTGCCATGGATCCATCCTGTGGAATCCTGTGATTTGCAATCTTGAGCTAGGCAGGTCCAGAGAATTCAGCAGCAATGGAGGCTGGCAACTCTGATGCCAGTGAGGCAGTGAATCCACTTTGTGCTTTATTCTAGACTTTAAAGCTTCTATCCAAAGTGCTGAACCTGTTTGAGAGATAGAGATCAAGACTTTGGATAGTTCTTTTGAAGATGGAACAAAAACCTGCAGAGGATTGTCTTCACAATTGCCATGGAGACCCTCAGCATTCTTCATAGAAAGAAATGCTTCAGATATTTCATTCTGAAACTAGAGAGTTGTGTCATAGAACCATAGACCTGGAAGAGATCACAAGGGCCATCTAGTCCAATCCTCTGAATGCAAGAATACACCACCAAATAATGCCCAACAGATGGACATCCACACTCTGTTTAAAAACCTCCAAAGAAGGAGAATCCATCACTCTCTGAGGCAGTATAGTCCAGTGTTGAACTGCTCTTACTATCAGGAAGTTGTTCCTAATGTTTAGGTGGAATCTCTTTTCCTGTAGTTTGAAGCCATCGCTTTGTGTTCTAGTCTCTGGAGCAGTAGAAGACAAACTTGCTCCATCCTCCATATGACATTCTTTCAAATATGGATATCATGTCACCTCTTAACCTTCTCTTCTCTAGGCTAAACATGCCCAGCTCCCTAATTTGCTCTTCATACCATTTTAGTTGTACTCCTCTGGACATGTTCCAGCTTGTCAATATCCTTCCAGAACTGTGGTGCCCAGAACTGGACACAGTGTTCCAAGTGGTTTCTAACCAGAGCGGAATAGAGTGGTACTATCACTTCCCTTGAACTAGACACTATACTCCTATTGATGCAGCCCAGAATCACATTGGCTTTTTTAGCTGCCACATCACACTGCTGACTCGTGCTCAGCCTGTGGCCCACTAAGACTCATAGATCCTTTTCATACACACTGTTGTCAAGCCAGGTATCAACCATCCTGTATCAATGCATTTCATTCTTTCTTCCTAAGTATAGGACCTCTCTCTGTTGAAATTCATTTTGTTAGCTTTGACCCAGCTGTCTAATCTGTCAAGGTCATTTTGAATTCTGATCCTGTCTTCTAGGGTATTAGCTATCCCTCCTAATTTGGTGTCATCTGCAAATTTGATAATAATGGCCTCTATTTCCTTATCCAAACCATTGATAAAGATATTGAATAGCACTGGGCCTAGGACAGAACCCTGTAGCATCCCACTAGTCACTTCTGTCCAGGATGAAGAGGTGAACGGCCCATGGGCTTGGTTGGTCAACTAATTACAAATCCCCCTAACAGTAGCATTGTCTACCCCAGATTTTACTAGCTTGTTCGCAACAATATCATGGGGGACCTTCTCCAAAGGCCGTACTGAAGTCAAGATATGTTATATCCACAATATTCCCTTCATCTACCAAGCTAGTAACTTAAAAAAAAAATGAGAGGGAGAGAGAGAGAGAAAGAGAGAGAGGGGGAGAGGGAGATTAGTCTGGCATGACTTGTTTTTAAGAAATCCATGTTAATTTTTAGTTCCTTTCTAAGTCCTTCTAGTTACTTTCTAAGTGCTTACAGCTGTCTGTTTAATGATCTCTTCCAGAATCTTTCCTGGTACTGATGTCAGGCTAACTGAGAGGTAATTGTTTGGGTCCTCTTTTTTCCCCCTTTTTGAAGATGGGCACAAGATTTGCCTTCCCTAGTCTGTTGGGACTTCTTTTGTTCTCAAGGAATTCTCGAAGATTATCACCAGTGGTTCTGAGATTACTTCTGCCAGTTCTTTTAATACTCTTGGATGTAGTTCATTTGGGCCTGGAGACTTTAATTCATTTAGAGCAGCCAGGTATTCAGGTATTACCTCTTTACCTATGCTGTGTTGCATTTCTCCTACCACATCATCTGTTCCATTTTCCCCAGGTAGAACATTGTTTTCCATTTGGGAGAAGATAGAGGCAAAGAAGGTGTTGAGTACTTATGCCTTTTTTCTCTCATTTTTTAGCATTTCACCATCTTCTCCATGCAGAAGCTCTACCAATGGAGGGCAATCAAAATGGTGAAGGGTCTGGAAACTGTGCCCTATGAGGAGCATCTTAGGGACATGGAGCAATGGCTTCAAACTACAGGAAAAGAGATTTCACCTAAGCATCAGGGAGAACTTCCTGATAGTAAGAGCTGTTTGATAGTGGAATATGCTGCCTTGGAGTGTGGTGGAGTCACTTTCTTTGAAGGTTTTTAAATAGAGGCTGGATGGTCATTTGCTGGGGGTGATTTGAGTGTGTGTTCCTGCATGGCAGGGGGTTGGACTTAATGACCATTGTGTCTCTTCCAACTGTATGATTCTATGGTTCTAATTGTGCAGTATGAGGAAACCCCCATATTGCTTCTTTCAGTTTTTTTTCAGTTTCAGTACACATTTTAAACATTTAAACATTACTCTTTCACACAGGTGTCCTTGTAATGCATATATACTTAGCTCTCTATACTGCATTTGTGGACCACTTCATCTGTACTGTCACAAAAATTGTCACGTAGCTATGTTAGTCCATTAGGGGAAAAAATCAATTAAACTTCACAGTACACTAACACATTTTTAAAGGACCAAACAAACTCTCATAAATGATTGAAGCTTTCAAGTCTGTTTAGCTAGAGTTTTCTTTTCTTAGGCCATTTCCACACCGGGCTTCTGTAATGTTGCACAGCGACCTCTCACGGAGGTCTTCTGCACCGTAGAGTGGACTGGCGTGGACTACTTTTTGTAGTTCCGCACCAGAATCCATTCAGGAGCGGCTGCAACTAGCCGCGCAGCGTGTTTTTTAAAAACCTCTTTTTCGAGGTTTTTAAAAAGCATGGAGCACGCAGCCCCGTGCCACTCCGTCGCCCGGCTCCGATACGGATTTGCAGGCGCGCGCAAGTGCGTGCCTGCAGATCTGTCGGGGGTGGGCTTCCGGCTGGCAAGCTTCTCCGGTTGGTGGAGAGCCTCCACCAACCGGAAGCCGCCATTTGGGACGCCGGAGGACTGCGGAGCAGCGAGCTCACACTCCTCCGCGTGGCGACGGACTTACCCGGCTTCAGGTAAGCTCCGTTTTAGGGTGTTTTCTCCCATTCCCCCCCCGAAACTGCAAACCCCAGGATTCCATAGGATGTTGAAAGTGGAATCAGACCGCTACAACAGTCTAGTGTGGAAATGGCTTTAGAGCCCTCTTTTGATTTTGCTTTGTCTTGAAACCAGCACACCATTTTAGGATGCTCTAGGAATCAAATATGATATTTAGAGCTACTAGATCTAGCAAATGGAGATGCAATGCTCCTGTCAAACAATTTTACAGCCCTATTATTTACCGAAGCATCTGGCATCTGATGATATATATTAAAATGTCTAACAGAAGTTAAGGAACAATAAAATGCAGCAGCTAAGATTTTAAATTTAAAACACAAAGGAAGAAAACATATGTGTCTTGACGCACATATCTCAAAAAAATTAAAAAAAACAACAACAAGAGGGAAGAAAACACAGCTGACTGGAAAATCTCTACCAGTTGCTAAGGAATGATGAGTTCAATATAACAGCTCCATATGATAAATTAATTTGTATGTTCTTGCATTACATTAACCAATTGGATGCTGGAAAATCTTTTATTGTTGTGTTTTTAACTGTTTTAAAGACTTTTTGTTTTTTATTCCATTTTAATTAACATTTTCCTTTTAATCTGTATTTTGTAATCGTTAGCTACTATTCATGGAGGCTGAAAAGGTGAGATATAAATAGAGCTAACTAATTAAATAATTAATAAAAACTTTTCTGTGACCTCAGAAACCCATCAAACTCAGATTTCTTCCATAACCATAAACAATAGGTAGAGCTAGAATGTCTAGAAGGAAATAATTTTTTTTCTACAAAATCTACTGTTAAATTTAGCTGAAAGAAAGAAGGGCCAACTCCCATCGCTAGACAAAAGTGAGGTGGCTGACTTAGGTGGAAGATACCAGGAGATCAAATGAGAATTGCTGATTCTGTTAGGAAGCAGAAAACACTGCCCTCCCTGCCTCGGTGGTGGTGGGTATGCTTTATGAGGCCTGGTGATCCAAAGTGTTCTGACATAGCTGTAATCCCCATTACAATATGGAAAAAATTGAGGAGAAATTGTAGATCATCCCCAAAAACTTTTTCCTGAATTGTGTCTGTTGGACAGATATTTTGAGATTTGTTACAGCCAATGAAAGATAGCCATCTCAAGCAACACTGAACAGGTGGTCTTCTGGATCTCATCCAGGCATAGAGGCCCTTCTCTGCAAATATAGAGGGGGTTCATGCAAACCCAGGATTCTGTGAGATTGAAAAAGAGAAAAAAAATTCCCTCTATTTCAGATGGTCTATTATGTTAAGAACTAGATGTCCCAGAGTTCCTTGTGCATAGGCAAGAGGAAGCAAAGTGCTACAAGATAGTAGGAGAAAGTGCTGCTGTTGCTTCTGGTAGGATTTACAGGACCTGAGCAAGCATCTAATTCATTGAACAGTCACAATTTAAATGCAATTTTGAGTTCCCTGTGCATCAGAGCACAGATTCAAAACATCTATTTTCTTTTTCTGTTCAGTCCTAAAATATTGGACCTAGAACCTAGAGGACAGGAAGAAACTTCTTAACTCTACAGTGGACCCTACACTTTCATGGGTTCAGCACTTGTGTATTAGATTATTCATGGGTTATTTTATTTATTTATTTAAAAAACTTACTCTATTTGCCTTGCCACAGAAAAAGTATGTTCTCTCTAGGAATGTCTAGGTACTCCAGTGCAATTTTGTGGTCCACATCACTGGAGGACTGTGTGGTACAACCTAAAGATTCCCAAAGAGAACACTTCTTTAGGCATGACTAGACCCATTTCCGCACTAGACTGTTATAGTGCTATGATTCCACTTTCAACATCCTATGGAATCCTGGGGTTTGCAGTTTCAGGAGGGGCCAGTCCAGGCCCCTCTCTAAATTGCAAACCCCAGGATTCCATAGGATGTTGAAAGTAGAATAATAGCACTATAACAGTCTAGTGCAGTGATTTGAGTGTTGGTCTATGACTCTGGAGACCAGGGTTTGAATCTCTGTTCAGCCATGGAAGCCCACTGGGCAACCTTGGGAAAGTCACATTCTCTCAGCCTCAGAGGAAGGCAAAGCAAACCCTCTCTAGACAAATCCTGTCAAGAAAACCCCACGAAAGGTTTACTGTAGGGTCACCAAAAGTCGGAAACAACTTTGAAGGCACATAACAACAACAACATCAAACGCTGAGCCATCTTAGAAGTACCTCTATAAGCCACTGATAGTGAAACTACAATAGCAGCAACAACAGTATTATATATCATAGAATAATAGAACCTTCCAGTGAGAAGGTGCTATAAGGGATATGTTGTCCAAGCCCCTGCCAGTTCTAATATTCTTGGAGAAGGGCTTTCTCTTGGTTCCACCACAATCACAACCCATCTAGTGAGGACACAAGAGAGAACCTTCTCTATGGCTGCTCCCATGCTCTCTTCCATGGAGAATTCCCTTCCATGGGAGCCAAGACTGGCTCTCCTCCTGCTCTCCTTTTTCTGGTTGGCAAAACCCTTTCTGTTCAAATGGGCATTTAATGCTTAATTGGCCACAGTGAGTCATTTTTATAGGATGGGCATGCTATATTTATAACTTGGTAGTTTTCTTCTTAAATGATTTTACAATGTTTTTACATTTAATGACATTTTAATATGATAACTTGTTTTGATTGTGTTTTGACTTTTTTTATTATCAGTTTTTAACTTTTAGCATTTTTGTAAGCTGCCTTGGGTTCCTTGCCAGGATAAAGGCAGAATGCAAAACAAGCAAGCAAGCAAGCAAATGTTTTGCTTAAAAAACCAGTTATTCAGTAACAATTCCACAACAACTCAGATTAACTGTCCGAAGCAGTCACCTCACACTGCTTTCTGGGAAGGCTGGCTTGACAAGGAGCCAGGATTTTCACTCTAGCACAAAAATGAAGGAAGGCAAGGTTTTCATCTACTGATTTACAAAATAAAAAATAAATGAATTGCATGAAGGAAGGTTCAGGGTCATAGTGGAAGGCTTAATGTGCAACAGCCATGGGGCGGGGGAAACAAATTCTGCGGATTATTGGGAAAGGGATTTTGAAAAGACAACAGCCAGTATAATAATGCCTTTACATAAACCTATACAGCTGTGTTAGAAATACTGTGTACATTTCTGGTTCCTGAAGCTCTAAGAAAGATGAAAAGGTGACGCAAAGGCCAACTCAAATGTTCTAGGGGTTGGAATCATCCTCAGTACAATTTGAAACTAAAATGTCTGCAGCTTTTTCACTGTAAAGATGAGGAGGAGGGAGAGGGGAGAGGGGGAGGGAGGAGATGGTGGCTAGCAATAGATCCAGAAGAACCAAAATACTGATTCATGCAATATGTTATGAATGTATGGAATTGACTGCAACGGGATATGATGATGGCAGAGATGGACAAATGGTATGTTTTGGTTTTTCACCTTTTCAAATCCTAAGTTCATTTTGCCCTGCTCCTACATCAGTTTGTAATTTTTTAAAAGTCTGGAAAGTGTGAAAATATGAATGCATTTCAGAGCATATTTCTCCTGTTGTACACATTATTGTACACAATGTTATCCATTATACACATTTTTGTGAGCAGTTTTTGCGCTTTTATTCATTTCTTCTGCACAGCTTTTCTTAATATATGCAAAATTCAGAGTGGATGAATATGAAATGAGAACTGTGCTTTGATTTGCATATTGGTTTACAAGTCAGAATTAGGAGGTTTTGCCTTAAAATGCATAATAAGGAATCCGCCCCCCCCCCACTTAAATGATGGCTCTTATCCAAATGGCGTTAGAAACAAATTAGACAGATAAATGGAGCAGAAATCTATCCTTACTATTTCCCTTTAAAGATAATCCGCCATTGAATACCGGTGCCTCAGGAGGAGACAGTGGCCACAGTCCTGTATGGCTGAGTGTAGCATTGTAGTTTCACCAGTCATGTAGTGACGGGGCATGATGGGGGCGGTTTGCCCCTGGCGGCAATGTTTTGGGGTGTCCCAGCTCGTAGCCACACCCTTGCACACCCTGGCCAGACCACGCCCCCATGCACTGTGGCCACACCCCCACGCACCGTGGCCGTGCCCCTTCCCACCCACCATCCACATACTCCAAGCTCCGCTGCTGAGTTTCTCTTGTGGACTTATGCTAGGCTGAGCCATATACCCACTCTGCCCCTTGGATTTGCTCTACAGCCTCTGAAACACACACACACACTGCGTGGCTATTCTGTGCCTCATGGGAAACAGGTAGGATTAGAGAAGCATCTGTCTATGTCCCCATAGTCATATGTGAAATAATTAGATTCCTGCTGAGATCTGCTGGAGTCCTCCAGAGGTCTTGGTGCTGCTATAATCATTTCACATCTAGCTGTGGGGACATAGCCAGATGCATCTACCAGCCCTCCACTAGGTATGCACAATAAATTTGGGGGGGGGGGTTGGCACTGCAGAAGGAGGAAGGGTATGTTAAGGTCTGTCACATTGAAAAAAAGGACATACACAGGTACAAGGGCATATGTCACTAATAGGAGGCGAGCCAACAAGTGTTATTTTATGTTTTCTCAGTTCTGAAAATCAATGAAAATGTGTTCACATTTCTTTGTTCTAGCAATGGTGTTGGACAGAAATGCAGTCTGATTAGATGTTACAGGACAGATTAAATAATTTCTTATTGAGAGGTTTCAAAATGACAGATCAGAAGTAGTCTCAATGCAAATGTTAAAGGTTAAGGTGAATGGAATGCCTAACAAATTCCTAATTTTTGCTCTTGGAATATCGGGTTCCAAATACCTGATAAGCAAAAGGAATAATCTACTCTGAAGCTAGAATGTGTCAAATTGTCAAGCTGAAGTGCAGCTCTAGTGAAGCTGTTCTTTAAAAAAATGCGCACATGGGAGGGAGGAACCATCACGAAACTACCTTGCCAAGATCAGCTAAATGTATTTTGAAATGGCTGGTGGATATACCAGAAGATGGTGTCTCTTACTGGGCTCTTTTTTATCTTTCTGTAGCAAGGTGTTGAAAATGAAAATCTGGAATTCTTAACATGGCACTCATTTTTCTCTATTAACATTTCTGTAAACAGAATATGAGTAGACTGCAAACCACAAGATGATACGCAGTTCACATACGGATAGTCATAGGTTGGCAAATTCACATTTTTTTTTCTGCTGGAAGAGAATGTATAAGTCAATAAAGGCTAAAGAGAGATGAAGGTTTTAAAGGTTTCATGAAGGTCATGAAACTGTGCACAGTTAGTTTTTTTAACCAAACATCATCTCTAATGAAACAGATATTTAGGAGAACTACAAATGTATGTTCTTGAGATGACTGTAGGATGAATATTATATTATGAGGATCGCTGAAAAAATATATGTGCATCCTTTGCCAAAATTACTTTAAATCCATTAACTGAATATTTGACCTTGCTTTTCCCTACATGTTTAAATGAATAGGTTTCTGTATTATGAATTGGACATCTGTCCCATGAATGAAAGTAGGAAAGAAACAGAGCTCTTCAGCACCCAGGTCCCCAAAGAGACGCAGCTGTAGTTACATCCAGGGAGTTGATGGTCACATTTCGGTGGCAAAGGACTTAGTCCTGCCTGTAATAGCAAGAATCCTGTGGTTGACGTACACCAATATAAGTCTGCTTACACTAACTAGTGGAAATCACATTTTTGTTGCTTGTACAACACTTACCTAGTGCAAGCTATGTAAGCAGAGTTGCAAGAGCATGACCCTTGTGAAAATGGATATGCTGCTTAGGTCAATGAGTAACTGTCACTATTTAAATGAACTGTATGCACTCATGTCATAGGATCTGTGGACCTAATTTGTCCCTTCATTACATATTGTGCATGTGCCACAATAAAGGCGGCATTGTGCAACCACCATGTATCTCTGCAGGTGGTCATTTACACATTTATCTTCAGACTTTCCAGGAAAAGCTGAGAAAGACTTTTGTCTAAAATCTTGGAAAGTAAGCACTATTGTGATTTAAGGCATCCTGATTTTATGCAAAGAAGGCTTCAAAAGTTATGGCCAAGAACCTTCATCCCCCAAAACTTACCATTTAAACCACACAGTCTCCCACCCCAGTACAGCCATTTTGCTCAGCCCTCACCTCTGCTGTCTGGAAACTCAGAAACAACCATGTTGGGGAGTTTCATTGCTTAAAAGTTAGGTGTTGGAAGGACTTTTGGTTGTTGTGATGGCATGACAACCTTGAAAGTGAATTGTGATTTCACAAGTCAGGCTAATTGTTAGACAGGATGCCAGATTACTTTTTCAGTTATAATTCCCAGGATCTGACCATGCCTTCTGTGAGACTGTTGTAACTTTAATCTGAAAAAGCAGCTTTCCCAAGCTCTTGGTATCAGCACTATGTTATAGTCCAAGTCCATAAGTTTTCTCCTTCTATTTGTTTTCAGGGAGATCTTTCCCCATCATAATAACTGATAAGCTTCCTACACATAACACCAGAAGACAGGGCAAATACTGTCCAGAGTGGTGTAGTGGTTTTGTTCACCATTACTGAAATACCAGTCCACTCTTGTTTCCCAGGTAGAATCACGGAGCGGAAGTTGGACCCGAATCCGGTTCGGAAGGAATTTCTCTCTCTCACACACACACACACGTACACAATTACTCTTGGCCAAGAGGGAACATCTTCTCAGCCCCTGCTGTCAGCTTGGCTTTCAAAGAGAGAGAGTTGCTTAACATAAATTGTAGGACAGAGACCAGAGACAGGACAGAGATCATTCTAAAATTCTAACATACCCATCATTCTTTCTGTGAACAAATGTGTCATTCCCTCTATGAAAAAGCACATGTTCTCAATCAGTTATCTTATTGAATTTTGAAACAGTTCTTGCAAGAAGACAAAATGATTTGTTTAGAATTGTTTAGGAACTCAGAAACAAAACACTATATGCTCAGAAAACTTTTTACCCCAAACAATTTGAGTGTTAGACTATGACCCTGAAGACCAGGGTTTGATTTCCCACTCGGGCATAGAAACCCACTGCGTAACCATGGGCACATCACATACTCTCAGCCCCAGAAAACTCTGTGATAGGTTCACCTGAGGGTTGCCATAAGTTGGAAATGACTTGATGACATACAACAATACTTCTAGGTGTACATTGCTGCATGTTATTTGAAAGATTAAATTTAATGTAATGATCTATAATTTATACTAGGAATTGAATCAACTGTTGAATGGTGGGTGGGTCAACACCTATGTAATTGATTAATTGGGTCTAGCTGTGGCTACCCAGGGGATATAAGTCAGACTGTGCATAGTCCAGTTTTGGCAATTATTAAAAACCACCTACTATCTCCAACTGGTTCAGGAAGATTAAAACTAACTTACTTCTGAACAGACAATCTAATCTACAGAATGAATACAGACAAAATGGGTATTATTTGTAAATGTTTTAAATATTTCTGTGTTAAGTATGATTCCATGTTTTCTTCTCTGTCTTTATAATTTGGGTACATTGTCAGGATTAATAATAGCCTGACTGCTGCCCCATTAATTGATTGATTGATTGATTGATTAATATAAAAATAACTCATGTCAATTATTAATTTAAGTAATATATTACTTACTTACTTACTTACTTACTTAATTGATATATTACTTAAATTAATAATTGACAAGAGTTATGTTTAGCTTATTTTAAATGTCTGCCATCAATTTCCAGGCTAGTAATAGCAAGTTTACTTTTCATTCCTTTCATGATAATTTTCAACTATAACAGCTGCCATTGTCCTATTATTTCCCAATACTGTATTTGCTGGCATATAAGACGCACTGGCACATAAGATGCACCCCATTTATATGCCAGCAAATACTATTTTCTGACGTGTAAGATACATCGACATATAAGATGCACCTCATTTTCAAACAATATTTTTCGGGGGGAAAAGTGAGTCTTATACACCACCAAATTCATCATGTTTTGTATATCTAGATCAAACTTGTTAAAATGTTAATTAAATATAGTTATTCTACTAATTGTCCAAATCCATGAATATTTACCTGACAATATTTTCCACTGTAATCTCTAAGATCAGGATTTAATAATGCCCAGTTAGAGAACCAGCATGGTATAGTGCTTTGAGCATTGGACTATAACTCTGGACACCACCGTTTGAATCCCTGCATGAAAACCTTGGGCAAATCATACTCTCTCAGCCTCAGAGCAAAGCAAAGGAAAAATGTTGCTAAGAAAAGCCCATCATAAATTTGCCTCAGGGTTGCAATAAGTTAGAAAAAAACTTGAAGGCACACAGCAACCATAACGGTTTAAGAAACATTTAATTTTATGTATATCCTGGCCTTCTCTTATAAGGGTTACATTTAATTAGCTTACATTTGATGATATCTAATTAGCCCCTCCCATTGATAGAACTCTTTCCATCAGAACTGGCTTGAGTGGATCCCACCCCCCACAATCCCTTGGACATCATCAAAAACTGTTCCCAGAGGGTTGGACGCCCTCTAGGAGCTCATTTTGTGAGGGTGCGAGGAGCTTATCTCATGAGCAGATAACATCATACCTGAGTGATGTTCGGAGCTATTCCAAATAATAAAGCTCTCTCTGGAGCTGCACCAACTTGACCAGGACTGCTTTACAAACATCTGCTTACCTCAAATAGGTTGTTCTTGCTGATATTTTAAAAGAAACAACATTCTTTTGGGGGGAAACCAAATCAGAGCCATTTTGTTCTGAGTACAGTTGTAGACATTTAAAATGGCCTTTATAAAAACTGGGAGCCACTTTTGCGCTCATGGGAAGTTGTCATTATGGTGACAGTTGATTGCCTAGGTGTGTGAGGGCTACACTTTTACAGAGTGGATGGATCATTCCTCTAACAGCTGATTTTATTTGAAAACTCTCCCAAGAAAAGGGATTGAGGGAAGCAGACTTCTAAAAAATATTAAGTCAGAACCCTATTCTTAAAACTGAAATGCCAAGGAAACTTTTGTTTAACATTTGATTTTCTTTTCTTTTTAAAATAGGAATGTCCTGCCAAAGCCTTTATTTCAAATAAAGAAACACTGTGTTTTGTGTATGTATGAGCATGCATGAAGGAGAGAGATAAAGACAGACAGAGAAAAATCTGAGATTAACAGACCGTCTATGCTGATGCAATCAAAAGTAAGCCCTCATTCTGGAATGGGCACATGTGCAGTTTGTGGCAGCATCCAGTATCTTCTGTATATCCATCCCCCCCCCACCGCCACACACATTTCAGCAACTGATCTCCATGATGCCAGCATGCATGAAATAAACAACTGTTTAAAAAAAGTCTGAAGGAGCTTGCATGCTCTATTACAGTAAGGATCCCTTTTGACCTGATTTTCATCAATGAGCCCATGCCCTTGTGTGCCCCCGTAATCTGGAGAGGGGGAAAAAACCTCAGAGAGCTATGAATGAATAGAAGGGGCTAAAAGGCCTCCAGAAATCTCCAAGGGAGAACAATAACAGGCTGGTGACATATAAGCGCCACTCTCTAAACTGGAGAAAGCAATATTGGTGGATCTGTTGCCCCATTTTTTTGTACACCAGAATATTCTAGGAGCCAGGAAAAAATTGAAAAGAAACTGGAAATGGCTGAAAGCATGATTCCATGAGGTGTGTGTGATTTTTGTGTGTGTTTAAGTGGCACTGGGAAAACTTGTGACCTGTCTGAAATACGATTTGTGGCCCTCGGAAGCATCCATCTTATTTCAGAAAGAGATTATTTTTAGCGGGGAAGTTTGGGGCTTGGAGCGGAGGAGGTTGCAAAAATAACATTGGGGCAATGTGATGCCCCCTGCACCCACCCATGCTCTAAACCCTGAAACCAAACCAGGCTTTTCAGAACCTCCAAAGATGCAGTAAGTTTGGCTAATGTCCATTTTGTAATCATCCTAACAGTTACAAGGATTTTTTTTAAAAAATAGCATACAGAACTGGAGCCACAATATGACCTATGAGGAACATCCTGGAAAACATATTTTCCCTCATTTTATTCTAGCACAAGAATAGGCAGCATTTTTGAAAAAAAAAAAGATGAAAGCTGCATTTTTAAGGGATAATCTGCTGGAGCTATAGGTTAACATTAGATGAGATTGAAATCAGCAGTCATTAGAGGCAGAAAAAACTGAACTTGCCCCCTTCTCTCTGTCTTTGCCCCACACCAACATACCTCCTCCACACAACGGTGAGACCACTGTGCATCTGAGTACACTGATCTTGTCTAATTTGGGAAGCTAAGTAGGGTCACAGCTGCTTAATAATTGGATGGTGGACTACCAGAGAGGGCAGGAGTTCATAGAATCATAGAATCATAGAAATGTAGAGTTGGAAGAGACCACACGAGCCATCGAGTCCACCCCCCTGCCATGCAGGAACACCCTCAAAGCACTCCCGACAGATGGCCATCCAGCCTCTGCTTAAAAACCTCCAAAGAAGGAGACTCCACCACATTCCGAGGCAGCATATTCCACTGCCGGACAGCCCTGACTGTCAGGAAGTTCTTCCTGAGGTTCAGGTGGAAACTCCTTTCCTGCAGCTTGAATCCATTGCTCCTTGTTCTGGTCTCTGGAGCGGCAGAAAACAAGCCCTCTCCTTCCTCTACATGGCATCCCTTCAAATATTTAAACATGGTTATCATGTCCCCTCTTAACCTTCTCTTTGCAGACTTAACATACCCAGCTCTCTAAGTCTATCCTCATAGGGCATGGCTTCCAGGCCTCTCACCATTTTGGTCGCCCTTCTCTGGACCTGCTCCAGCCTGACCATGTCCTTCTTGAATTGGGGTGCCCAGAACTGGACACAGTATTCAAGATGAGGTCTAACCAAAGCAGAGTAGAGTGGTACCAGTACCTCCCTCCATCTAGACACCATACTCCTATTGATGCAGCCGAGAATTACATTGGAGTTCCAAGTAGGGCTAATAAAGAATCCTGCCTGTGAAGCTAGATGGTTATTACCAATCAGGGTTGACAGTACTAGGCTTGATAGACCAATACATGCTATAAGGCATCTTTCCATGTCCCTGTATCTTCCATCTTTTTTTCTCTCTTGCCCACTTTCTTTCTGCCTACCTAGTGGCCTTGAGAAGATCATTCTTGCAGATGCTTGAACTGATCAGCTTTAAGGGGCTTTTCAAAGTAGTCCAAAGGCCACATCAAATCTGGCCATGGGCTGTAGGTTGCCCACAGCTGCTCTAAGCGGATTAAGGCTGGATCACATATTTTCTTCCAATGCATCTTAATATGGCAGAATATTAACCGAAAGTCCCAAGGATGTCCATTTGTGGGACCCTTATCCTCTAAATTTGGAAATAAATCAGTGACATAATGAAAACTAAAATACCTAACAACAGCAACAACAGTTGGTCTTGTTGGAAGCATTTGACTTGCCTTTCTACCAGTATCCATAACAACCACTATGTGAAAACGAGTCATATAAGATTTCATCTACAAGAAGAATTATCACATTCACCGGCCCTTATTTAGCTCAAGTACGGGACTTTTGCAAGCATATCTAACAAGCTCAAGTGAAAACAAATGGTAGGTAAAACAACAGTGAACATGTAAAAGATTTATAGTCAAAGCCTTAGAGGCAGCTAGGTGTGAATTTACATAATACACTAGTGGATTACATAACAAAACTGCAACAGTTTATTACTTATTTCAACTTTAACAGGTCTTACAGTGTTGTCTTCATGACAATGAGATTCCTGCATGAATGTTCTCTGGCCAGGTATAAATTGTGGGGACAGAAAAAGCCCCACAGCCAATCTGTAAGTTCTGAATTCTTTCCAGTGCTGACACTGTGCGGCTGCAGCCTATTCCCTCTAGGGATGCAATTCTTTGCTAATTTCATTCTTGAAAGAAGCAATGAGTAATTTTAACAATTTTTCCCCACTGCCAGAAAGCCTTCAAAAAGTATACAATGTCTGAAGACATTTACACTTCAGGACTTATTCTGTGCAAAATTCACAAATTTTTTGTGCAGAAAATAGCATTTTCTGTGCAGGAAACAGTATTTTCTGCACAAAAAGTCATATTTCCATGCAGAAAATGCTGTTTCCTGCACAGAAAGTACTGTAGTTCAGGATTCATTCTGCAGAAACTTTGCCCCCCCCTTTTTTTTGCAGAAACATAGCATTTTTCTCCACAAGAAATAGCATTTCTATGCAGAAAATGATCTCACTGTTCAGAAATACTATTTTTCTGTGAAGAAAAATGCTGTTTGCTGGGTAAAAAAATGATGCTTTCTGCTGAAAAACAAAACAAATCCCACCCATATGTGAATTTTATGCAGAGCAAGTCCTGAACTTCAAAGTTTCTCATGAGTCCAAGTACCTTCTTATGAGGGTTCCTGACATTCAGATAACATGCTTCTACCATTTTGAATATTTCTCAGTATTTTTCCATCCGTAACCTCCTCATTCCTTCTTGGCTCTGCAAAGGCAAACTGGTGGGCCAGTTCTATTCCACTTGGGGAGCTGGGTACGTACTGCCAGCAGGGTAACCGTGCCTTCTCATAGCACATCAATAGATCACACAAAGAACGTTTTCCTTGTTATGGAGTTTCCAGTGTCCAGAAGCGTAGGTGTACAAGAGTATAAATGATAGCAGATATTTTAGATGTATAAATGACATACATTACAGACCTGGCATTCTTGAAAAAAAGGAAAGTTACATTATCTTTAAAATAATCCTTACCCCACATTTTGTGGGATATGGCAGCAAGTGCATTTAATTTCATATTAAATTTATTGAATGTCGTACAGATATTAAAACCACAACCAAAGTACTGCTTCCCTGACTGAGCAAGTTCAAGGCAAAATGCAAACAGATAAACACACCTGCTGTTTTTTATGTATAACATGACATTTAGTGTAAGCAAATTTTGAATTTATGGGAAAGCTCATAAGCCACCTGTCATGAACCTTAGGCTGCAATCCCACATGCTGTTAACCAAGAGAAGTCCCACTGAAGTCAATGGCACTTTCTTCTGAGTTGACCAAGGGCAAAAGGAGGACCTCTGGGATTTTAGCAACCACAGGTGTTTGAACATCACATGTCATTCTCATGGCTAGTCAAGTTTTGAGAACTGTGGATTCCCCACACTTTATATGTTTTTTTCTCTATTTGAAAGATCAAAGAACAAATCACTTTTTAGAGCTAACAAAATATAAACATAGAGCAGGAAGCATTACATTTTTTTGGCATGTGAAAGCTTTACCTAAACCAGGAATTCTGTCAGGGTATTTTAATTTTCCTTTTCTCTGCAATCATGTCAGGCAGACAGTGGCATGTTAGCCTCCTCTGTTCCTTCCTTTCTGTGTCCTAAAAATCAATGACATTATTGTTTTGATTAGCCAGATGATATTAATGGAACATGGCACTGCTTTTCAAAGGACACCTCCTTCCTCCTCAGCATTTGTTATGAGATCCTCAGAAAAGGTATGACTGAACTGGAAATGGAAAGTTCTTTGGGGGCATATTAGGCTAAACCTCATTCTTTGAGTATTTTTGAATGACTGATTTCTATTGCCGTTGAACAGTTTTAAATGGGAGCACCCAGAAGATAAAGAGCCCAGGGCAAAGACGAAGCAACTGAAGCATTATATTAGACCTATTTGTTTGTAATACTGGTGGGGAAGTGGAAGATAGAAAAGACTGATCCGATAGCACAATAACTTAAAAAAAAATACCCTATTTATAGAATTTCTTCTGTGTATCCTAACTAGCTGCAAGCTGTAAGTACTTTGCTAAGATCCAGATGAAAGTATGTAACCTGCACACTTCCACGGGGCACAGAATCACTTATATTATGTACTGTGTAGGATTAAAAGAAAAGAAAAAGATGAAATAGAACAAGTTTTTTTATTTAAAAAAGAACTAAACTAATTTTCTACAATTCATTTATATCCTGTCTTTCTCCCAATAATGGGACTCAGGGTAGCTAACAACATATTTAAAAACAATACAAATTTAAAACCATACAAAGTCATTAATAGAAGCAGAAATATGAGTTATTTAAAAAGCAATTAAATGATTTATAAAGTTAAAACATTAATGATTACAAACATTACAATTCATTAAAAGAATGTGTTGTTGCTGCTACTGCTGTGTGCCTTCAAGTCATTTCTAACTTAAGATGACCCTAAGGCGACCCTTATCACAGGGTTTCCTGGGGGCTGACAATGTGTGATGTGCCCAAGTTGACCCTGTCTGTCTCATGGGCTGAGTGGGGAATTGAACCCTGGATTTTCCGGGTCGTAGTCCAATGCTCAAGCCACTACATTACTCTGGCTCTTGGATATACACAAATCTTAAAAATAGTACTGCGCAGCATTAAAACTCTACCCAGTCAGTCTCTAAAAGTCTGATGGCATAAAAATGTTTTGACTTGCTGATGGAAGGAGGGCAAGGACGGGGTCATCCTGGCCTCCGTGAGGAGAGAGTTCAAAAGTCTGGGAGCAGCCACCAAGAAGGCCCTCTCCCTTTTTTGTCACCAAACAAGCCTGAGAAGGTGCTCAGACAGAGAGAAAGACCCCTCCAGATGATTTTAGAGCTCTAAAGGGCTCATGCAGGTTTATATTCCAATAAAGATCATTGTTCCAGATATACAACTGTTGAAATTACCTTCTAGTTATACCAATCAAAATACACACCTCCTGGCCAAATATTCCCCTGGTTCAAACTGAAACTTCATTTACTATTTCCCAAGAAATTCCTGCATAGGAATTATAGTTGATACACAAACAACATCTTCCACTTCCACTTCCACTTCTACTTCTTCCTCTTCCTCTTCACAGAAAAAAAAATCCATATATTTCTGCACAGAGTGATTCCTTGAGAGAATTTGCAAATGTGCATCCCTCTCAAGAATCACATAGAAATCTTCATTTTCTCCCACAGTGGAGAGTAGGCAAAATGGTAAAAGGGCTTACCTAAATGGCCTGGAAACCATACCATACAAGGAACAGCTTAGGGTGCTGTGTATGTTTAGCCTGGAGAAGAGAAGGTTAAGAGGTAACATGATAGTCATGTTTAAATATTTGAAGGGATGTTGTACGGAGGATGTCTTCTGCTGTCTTCTGCTGCTCCAGCGACTAGGACGCAGAGCAAGGGTTTCAAGCTAGAGGAAAAGAGATTCCACCTAAATCTTAGGAAGAACTTCCTGACAATAAGAGCAGTTTGACAATGGAATATGCTGCCTCGTAGTGTGGTAGAGTCTCCTTCTTTGGAAGTTTTTAAGCAGAGGCTGAATGGCCATCTGTTGAGTATGCTTTGAGGGTGTATTCCTGCATGGCAGGGGGTTGGACTAGATGGCTCCTATGAGTTCTTCCAGTTCTATGATTCTAGGCAGGAAGGAAAATACAGCCTGCCTCTCTGTTCCTGGGACACCATGTGCATTTGTATTGTTTTTGAGAAGATGTCTCTTGACTGATCAAGTTAGACTACTAATCAGATGTAATATAGCAACAATAACTTTAAAAACCAGAAATGATAAATCATTTTAAATAATGAGGAGATCTAAAGAAAATTAGAGGTTTGCTTGCTCAACTAAATAAGCAATAAAATAATTGTGTTTCATTTTGCTTCACAATATGAATTAAACTTTCAATAGAATAATAATAATATATGTGAATAAAATAAAAGTGCTTGTTGTAAGACCCAAATTTCACACACACACACACACACACACACACACACACAATTACTTTTTTTAAAAAAAAATAATTGAGATACCTAGCAACAATAAGGGGTAATTAGGGTGGGAAGAAAATACATTTTGCTACTTGAAACACACGCAGGCTCATGCACAGCTTGCTACTCAATTTAGCAAATTAAAAAGAAAGATGAACAGAGGATTAGTCTAGGGAAGAAGATCTTTTCCCCACTCCTACCCCAAAATTAAAAAATACAGGTAACAATCAATATCTGTGCACCTGAAACCTTTGCCGCAGCTCTTTGAATGTGCTACTAACAGCTCTAGCAAGGCAAATGAAAAGATATGGGTGATCATTGACCCAGTCGCATAGGGACGGAAGGGTGATGGGGGTGATTCACCCCCTGTGGCAATGTTTTTTGGGCATCCTGGCTCATAGCCATGCCTCTGTCTGCTGTGGCCATGCCCCTGCACACTGTGGCCACGCCACCTCCCACCCACCCCCTACGCACTCCAAGCTCCGCCCCTGAATTGACCGCTCATTCTCCTCTGTATCATGCCACCTTGGTGTTTTCCTTATGTGGGAAGAAAACTTTTCCATGTTTTGCTGCTTATTTGTGACACCCAGATTTCTGGATTGTTCCAGATAACTTTGTGCTGTTCCACTCTGGATCTAAACTGGGTCAGTCTGATTCAACCTAGAGATAGTCCAAATCACCCCAATTCACTTTATCTGGCATTCAGTTGAACCAGTTTCACAGACCTGGTAGCAACTGCTCCTCTTTTTGCTCACATTGCCTTTTTCTGTTTGCGAAGAAATTGGGATGACGCTCAACCAGGAGAGGAGACTGCTGTCTCTAGTGTCAGTGGAGGTGGTGAATTGGGGTTTTACTCTGAACTTTAAAGGACCTGTCCAAGATTCTGTATCCTATCCCCCAAATAGGTTCAATATTTTAATATATTAACCCTACACTACATAATTAAGCAGACAGTGAGAAAGAAAGAGAGAAAAATCACACTCAGAAACGGAACATTAAAAACTATGAGATGGACGAGTTGCCCAGAGGCTGATTGTCATCTCTTGGGCTGTTTTTCCTGCCTTTGACCTCTCCAGACTCTGCAGAATGTCCCTTTCCTCCCCAAAAAAGTGCATGGATTATTGCTTTTGGACAATTCACCATTGAAACAGGTTTCAGGCCTTCCCATCTAGACATTTAAAAAATGTCCAAAACCAGATAAGGGCTTCCAGACACTTCCAGTTTCTGCAGGGTCCCAGGGCAGAAAATGAGATCCCAGTCTCACAGTACTTGCTCACCCCTATTTGAAAAGTTGCATTGTGTTTCCACTCTTGGCTAAAGTTTGAATAAGAATTTTGATTTCAAAAGCATATTCAAAGTTCTGCTTGGAGTACTGTGGTTAAATCCTGTCAGACTAATCCAGTGCTTATGATTTCCCAGAATTATAATTCTGTCATGCCAATCTAAACAAAAAACTGAATAAAAAGCAAATTCCTTAAAAATCAGGTTCTCATAAAAAAACTTCCTGTATTTCAGTACTGAATTCCAGAACAGTGACCAAGATTCTGCTGTTGGGAATTAGCTGATCATATAGCAGCTTGGCAAACAATTACTCATCCAGTTTCAGGGAAGCAAGCATTTCACTGTATTCCTAACCCTCTCAGTCTGCCCTTATGCTGATGGAATCTTTAAGCTGAATTTTTGGTCAATTTTGCTGTACTCATTATGACATCAGGGAATTGGATTACTCCTCTGAATTGGTTTCACCCTATTCAAATAAAACAGGTGCCAATGTCTGAATTTAAAAAGCCCAACCTTTCTCGAGGGACACATTTTCCAGTGCTCAGACCATAAGACAAAGGGCCAACTGACTGAAACCTTGCATTTTCTGTTTCAGAATGTTGGCCCTTAGTTTAAGACCAGTCTTCCCACAAGTTTCACCCTGCTTTTAACATCACTGATGCCTCCCCACTCGTACACAAACAGGATGGATTACCACCCATACCCACCAGAAGAGGGCACTGTGAACTCCATTCATCCTAGATACCTGCAACCTATATTGAATAACCTCACCAAATAGAGAAGCGCATTTTTAATCAGTTAAGGGTTTTTATCACCTTACTTTGGCTTTACCAGCTTGAGTTAACAGAACTTTTGAGAAGGATTGGAAAAGCCCTCTGTCTGAAATTTGAGAGAGCTCTCGCCAATCAATATATTCAATATTGAACTAGATGGTCTGCTCAGCACAAAGCAGCATCCTGTATTGGATCCCAACATCAGTCGCAGTCACTTTGCTCTAAATTGTTTCTGATGAACACAGGAAAACCATCTGGATGCAGAGAAGATCACCTGCTTCCAGGCTGTCCTTATGACTTGCTGGTTTAAAATTGGTTTAGTGTTTTTAAATCTTGAATTAAGTAAGCTGTCATACTCTGATCAATAACTGGCATGTCTGGCTTTGATCTTGTGACCTAAATGTCAAAATCATCTAACCCCTGAGAGGCAAACAAAAAGCAAGGTTATATTTGGAAAAAAAAAATCCAACAGAACTGGGCTTTAGTTAAAAAATATGTTGAGAAATGTAACAATCGTTGGCCCTTTAACACTGTCTCATTTAATACATTAATCATGTAAGCAATAACTTAATTCTGGAGTTAAGTTGATTCTGAAATTCCAATATGTCAGTCACTCATACTTAAAAAATAAATGTAATTAAGTTACCCATTTCACTTACCAGTTCCCATCTCTGGATTAACCAAATGGAAAAACGTGAAGGCTGGCATCCTGCTGGTTAATCTCAACTAGGGAAGACTTGTTGAATCAATTGCTAAATTGTGAGTCAATATGTATGTATTCCTGTAGTCAGGGATATTGGCAACATTTAGGCCAAAGTCAAGCAAACACCCAAATTCAATGACAGGTTACAAAGTGAACCATAAGCAAGACAACTCCACCAGAAAAAAGTCAGCTACTGTCTACTTCAAGCAACTATGAAACATCATTTCCTGGCTATGAAAAAGGATGGCAAACAGTGTTCACAGGGCCATTTCAAACAGTTGTTATAACAACTATTATACTTTTATATTATTCCACTTTCAACAGCCTGTGAAATCCTGAGGTTTGCAGTTTAGGGAGGGGCCTTTAGAATTCTCAGCCAGAGAGCTCTTTGGCCTCAGGAAACTACCAACCCCAGAATTTCACAGGATGTTGAAAGTGGAATAATAGCACTATAACAGCGTAGTGTGGAAAGGTCCATAGCATCCTCTGGATGATAAAAAGGAAAGTTACCTGTTCCTTTCAACTTGTGGTCATCTACAGAAGCTCCTTTCCTACTTTACGCTTGAGAATCGTTTATATTTCAGGCAATACTCAGTCAGTGACCAGCAACCCATGTCTTCAATCCTCATGAGTTTTTTAAGGCTTTGGGATTTTGCAGTTCTAGTTCCTGCAACACCAGCTTGAGGTGGGAGTGAGTACACTTGTTCCAGAAATAAGGATTTTTTTTCCCAATCTATTACTGAGATAACAGCTTTCAGCCAATTTTTTTGTATGGCCCTTAAACGACAAGGTTGCACGATGGCAACTGTGTTGAAAGATGTTACTGCAGTGACATCTTGTTAGCTGAATTTTGCTTTGTCCAGCATGAGTTGAAAGTCACGCAGCGAAGATTTGGTGTCAAGGATTTAGGTAGCCTTTCATGGGCATATTCAAGGACCAGCTCACATTGCACATAGCTTACTTTCTTCCACCCAGAGCCAGTGTCCTTTCAAAAACTCTGTTCCAAGGCTTTGCTTCATTTTGTTTGGCCATATTCAGAACACGCAAACATACAAACACATGTTACTATTATTAATTTACCTCTTTTAAATAACTGAATTATTGTCATTCTGTTTCTTAAGTTTTGTTAGGCATCCTAATATGTGCTATTCTAATTCCAAAATCTGCTAGCTATGTGCATATGTATGTACTTAGCATTAGGCCCAAACCTCTTCTGCTGACGTAATGGGACTTCTGCTGGCAGAACTTCTCTCTGGCTAAGATCTGCCAGTAGAACAACCGAAGGAGTGGCGAGGAAAGGAGCAGGGTGAAGGAGATGCCAGTTTGGTCATTTCTAAAATGGCTAGATTGGGAAGGATTTGGATTCACCTAGCTGGCCCAGCATTGGCTCAGCTAACCTTTGGCCAGTTAGGACTGTACTTTAAATCTCTGCTTTGAGCCACTTTTGTCCCCTGGGAGATTCTGGAAGTCCTTTAAAAACAAAACCCTGCTGTCACAGGTTTGTTTCACAATTTTGTCTGTGTGTAGTTCATGAGTGGGTTGAGTGCTAGACTACAACCCTGGAGACCAGGGTTTGATTCCCTATACAGCCACTGAAACCCACTGGCAACCTTGGGCAGGCCACACACTCTCAGCCTCAGAAAACTCCTTGATAGGGTCACCTTACGGTTGTCATAAGTCAGAAACCACTTGAAAGCATACAACGATGCCAATAACTCCACGAGTGGGCAGCCCTGTAGCTTTCTCAGCCATAGCCAGCACAGCTGTAATGATGAGCGAATAGTGGGGGAACATGCAGTCCAAAATCATCTGGAGAACCACAGTTGCCCACCCCTGGTTTAATTTTTCACTGAGATTTCTGGTAACCTGTCCTCATCCATTCTTATTGCAAATTCTTAAACAGCATTATTCCATTTTGACACTCTCAATCTGCGCTGGACTTGAACCAGCAACTTTAGGAATGAAAAGTTCATATCAGCACATGGTGAAGGAAGCAAGGAGAAAGACAAATAGCATCTGCCAATGTGCTGTTAAGAGCATTGCATTTTTTTTTCAAGTACTCCAACAATATTTTTGGCAACCTCTCTATGCACTGATTATGCAATGTAGCAGGATTAAGCAAACTGGCATACGGTTGCTTTAATTCCTGTGAGTGCCTGTGTGTTTAATCCTAGAATGTCTATTTATAAGACTTGAACACAGTTTAATCGTAAATAGGGGGAGGGGATTTCTCTTATTAAGGGTAGGAAGTATGAACTTTATAATAGCCCAATACCAGCAGCTGGAACCATTTTATATTGTTAAGTTGTAACACACTACATATTATGAATGTGTTCAGAGGAATATATCTGAATTTCTGATGCAAGCTTTGGATGATGACTGGACAGCTGTATATCTTGTCCCTTAACAGCAGATTGTCCATGATTCTGTGTTTTGGAGGCAAAGCAAAATCAATATTACTAGTGTGCTGATTTTTTAAAAATATTTGTGGTCTGCTTTTTTGTTTAAAAAGATGTTTATGGTAGCTATCAAAATTTAAGAATCTGTAGCAATGTGCAGCACAGTTGCTAACTGCAGAGTTCTATCATCTCTGGAGGATGATAGGGGCGGCAACGGAGAGGGCAGAGGTAGCACGCTTGCTCTCCAGACTCCTTCCTCCCAAGCAGCAATTGCATGCTCCTAGAATGCCTGGAGAGGGTTCCAAAAATATCTCTATTAATTATGCACAATGCTTGGAAGAGGGTTTTGAGTCTCTGTGTGTGTTCTGGTAGCTCCTGGAAGTTATAGTCTCCAAAAAGGATCATTTTCAAGTTCTCATCATACGCATGGAGGCTGAGTACACTATGATCAAAATAAGCTCTCCCAGGAGCACTTTTACATATACTTATTACATAGTGCTGGGAACCCAACAAGCTTTAAAAAGTTAACTTTTTGAGCTGTAACACCCAGAATCCCTCACCCAACATGGAAAGCTGGTAGTCTAAAACAATAACAGGTGATTCTGGAAGCTTTAGTCAAAAAATTAACTTTTCCAAGCTTTTGAGGACACAGAATGGAACCCTTCAATATCTTGTAAAGTAGAGGAAGGAGGAATTCCTTGGCACAATATTCTGAAGAGCCAAGTTCTCTGCAAATCGGTAGCCCAAATCCTATCCCAGCAAAGCAATGCAGAAGCACGCACAGATGGGAATGAATAGAAATCCCTTCTTTCACTTGTATCCCAATGCGGGTTATTTACCTGAGCAACAAACTGACTTCTCTGCCCAAAACCAGATCAAAACGAGCAATGAAAAGAAGCAAGATAATCACACAATGAACCACAATGAAAAGGAAAAAATTAATCAGTGTTACCCAAGCATTCCTGAAGCTCATTCCCACCAACCTGCACCATCAACAGTCTCCTTATTCAATGGAACACAAATATGCTTGCTGTGGTTATGAGAAGTTTGATAGACATATAGGAAAGAACTGACACTTATGGATGAGTATGGATACATATCATATGATTATTTACATACCTGTAATTCCATCAGCTGAAGCTAACATCTTATTTCCCTGTTACAGCAGAAGTATACATGTATATTATATGGGAAATATTAAAATGACAAGTGGATGCTGGATAAGTACAAGTCAATATCATAGATGGTCCTCCATCTCTATTCACTTCTCTTTGCTATTTTGAAATATGCTTGCCATTAGTTAATAATATTGACATTTTAAATCCGGTTGTCATATGTAAGAACAAAGTTTAATCAGATTTAACTCTCCCTGAACTTATTTTTTAAGCTATAGAAATACAGGTTTTGCAAAAAAAAAAAAAAAAAGGCCACTTTTGGCACTGTTCCTCAAACTGCTGTCTCTTAAAAAATAATTTAATTTAATTATTCAGTGCAATCTATGCATTCCAACTTGGACCTAAGTCCCACTGCTTTCAGTGGGTCTTACTTCCACTGCAGCCCTAGACACATGCAAGCACAAATCTTACTCAGCAACGGTAGCCTCATAAATTTCCACATGGAGCAGTCTCTGCAAGGAATATTGGCCAAATTGTTTGTTCAGCTGGCATAGTAAAGCGGAAGGAATTGTGTGCCTCTCTTATTTGCTTACCTATGCAGATAAGAGTTCACAATGCAGAAAGTTTAGACCACTCCCAGCCAGAGCAGACACTACTGACATATAACTAATCTCTAAGCATATATTTGTACCTTTTCTTTCTTTTTGGAGACTGGTCCAAAGGTATGCATGCAGCACTTTGCATTAAATCAGTGAGCACACACACATACTTTGCTTTGTGTTAAATCGGTGAGTACACATACACCCAGGCATGCACAAGTATTAAGTCTCAGGTTGTTCCCTGCCATGACAGACTGAAATGAAGAAAAAAAAATGAAAGCAGAAGCCATTGATATTATGCAGTATTAGAAATGATGTTGATGTTTATTTTATTATCCACATTAAACTGAAAGATACCCACTCCAATCCTCTCTGCTTGTTTAAAGGCAGATATGCCGGCTGCCTTTCTTAATGTTTAATTTTACTTCTTCAGCAGAACCCTAAAATAAATCCATCCCAGAGGCTTGACAATGTTTGCAAAACCCAAACTCCAGGCAGCTTCAGGCTGTTTGCTGTGACGCACCGAGTCTATCGATGCTCACAGCCACACACGCTACTCGCTGTGACCATGTGTCACAGCACAGAGTAGGCATGGTAGTGGATGTTTTAAACATTCAGGGCTCTCTTTTCCCTGTGGCATCCCTGCTTTTTCCCCTAACAGTCTGCTCCGGATAGAAAAATAATTAGCAAGAAACAAAAATAAAAGCCAAGACTCAGGCTGCAAGTGTAATAATGGCAAAGACCCCAGCCAGAGATACACACACACACACACACACACATAATGCCCTGGCAGATCATATTCCAACTATGACTAAACTGTGCTCGCATCTCCATGAGCTGTTTAGCCTGAGGTCAGGCAATGTGCAGGAAGTGTGTGATTAATCCCAGCAAGAGACAGATAGAGGGTGACAGTGAGAGGCTTTGCCTGCTCCGCACAGCCACAACACAAGAGAAGCACCAAGCTGCTTTACTGTTGTCACAATGTCCATTGATGCCCCCACTCCCCAGAGCACTATGGGCTATGGGGGGGGGGGTGTCTGTGTGTGTGCACATGCACATGCTTGAGGAAGATGCCTTGGCCTTGCTTAACTTCACTCTGGGCTACATTATGAGAGCTAGCGTAGCGCAGGGCTCATGAGACCGAGCTCCAAATCAAGAAGTCCCTGATTTGAATGCCACATCTCCCATGAGCTTGCTGGTTGGGTATTGCATACCCACCAGTATTACACAAATGAAAACTTTGACTAAGAAACATTAGCATGTGGTTAGGATAACAAAAAATATTAGCTAAAATTTATTATTGAAGAAAAACACTCAGGCTAGGAGTGGCAGCAGTTTGGTTTTACCTGCGCCTCCTGGGAAGGGCAAGGTTCCACACTTCCTATCCTCCCCTCCCTCCTGACTTAATTGAATTCAAACTACATTTGCCCCGGGAATTCAGTTTGAGGCCACTGAAGTAAGCTGAGGACAAAGAGGAAAAGTAGGAGCAGGAGAGAGAAACTCGGGGCCTTTCCACCCTACACTGTTACAGTCCTATTATTCCACTTTCAACATTCTATGGAATCCTGGGGTTTGCAGTTTGGGGGGGGGGGCATTTAGAATTCTCAGCCAGAGAGCTCTTTGGCCTCAGTAAACTACAAACCCCAGAATTCTACAGTGTGGTGCAGAAAGGCCCTGGGCATTTTAAAAGCAGCTGAAAAAGTGTGATGACAGAGGATTTATTGGGGCTGTCTCTGACAAAGCAGGAGAATTGGAAGGGTATGTTGCTGGGATTTGATTTTTCTCTTAGCTTCAGTCTTTTCTTCAGACTGAAGTTTGGCTATACTAAGTAGGAGATTTCAGGAGCTGTAGACCAAAATTTTTCCAGGCTCCGATATCCCCCTCACAGCACACATATTTAATGATAACATACTATATATCTTACAAGACAGTTGCAGAGGGTACCTCAGAGAGGTGGAGTGAAGAACCTTTGGCCTTTCAGTTGTGTCCCAACCAGAATGGCTAATGGTAAGGAATTATGGAAACTTCCATTCCAAACATCTGAAAGTATTTGAAAATGCCTGAGAGAGTAGTGGATCTGTCAAGCAGAGTAATCAAACTGACAAGGCAGAAGCTGAACTGAACCTGTTTCGTGTCCTGCCCCCATCTACGAGAAAAAAAAGCTGATGGTCTTAGGAAAATATACAAAGTAGCATACAAAATACTTATACATAATCAAATACAAGGTCTAATATAGAAGAGAGGAGGAAGAAGAAAATGGCTACAGGTTAGAATGATGCAGGAAGAGAGAAGTTTTGACAAAGCAAATAGACAGGAAGTCTGTAAATTAGCAATCAGCAAGCACAGGCATAAAAAGGTTGCTAACTGTGGCAGGACAGTCAGAAGTATCCCCTTCCTTATACTAGTTAATGAACAGTAACTCTTTTGAATGCTCAAAATGCTGGCTATTATTATTACCAGGTTAAACTGTGATTAAGAGGGGAAGGGAGATACTATATACCAGGATCCTTCCTCCTCAAGCCTGTTGCCTAACACATTTGCTGTTCCCCTATGAAAAATGCACCCTGCACTCTGGGGGCGAGTCTTTTCTGCTCTTAGGAAAGGTTTTAGAAGGCTCCTCCAATATGCAGCAGGGACAGGCTGCTGAGCAGACCTCAACCCTACCTCAAACCCATTACCTAACCCATTTGCTGTTCCCCTCTGAGAAATGTGTCCGGAGTTTGGGCTTGAGACAGATCGTCATGTGACCAGTAGGTAAAAAGAGATGGAAGCGTTGTTCAAAGTCATAAGGTTTCTGGATGAATGTGTTATGTTACTGAACCAAGGGCAGCAAGTTAGTCACTAAAATATACAAGTCTCGAGTCAAGTCAGTACATCATTTATTGCCGAGTCAAGTCCGAGTCGAATCACTGAAGTGACTTAAGTCCAACTTGAGTCCGAGTCAGTCGACTCAAGTCTACATCACTGATACAGGAGTGGGAATCATGCAGCCTGCTAGATGTTGATGGACTGCAATTCCCATGATGAGGAATGCTGGACATCACAATCCAATAACATCAGGAAGTCCACAAGACTTCTACCTTTGCTTGGTACTGAGGCAAAGACTGTTTCATCTTTCAGCATTATCTCTTCAGCAGAGCTTGGGGAAGTTATTTTTTTTGAACTACATATCTCATAATTGCCCAGCCAGTGGAGCCATGTCCAAAGCAGTAACTTTACCAAGTTTTGTTCTGCAGATTGTCATTAGTTCTCTCTGAAACATTTCTCGACCTTCCTGCTTGTCAGTGTTTTCACATAATTACTTACAACTTCAAGGTTCTTGGATTCTTACTGCTGGAAAGTAAAGTTCCTGCATCTCTGAAGAAGCAACATTTCTGCCATCTTTGGAGATGAACTCTAAAGCAAAGCATCCTGGAGAGAACAGGGACTGGACCTATCTCAGAACCTTCTACATAGAATGTCATTACTTTAGCAGCTGGATGCTGTGAAGCAATTGATTCCAAAGTAACTATCAAATAATTTTCCAGACTCCAGATCTTTCTTTTGGTCTCTCCCTCCTCCCCATAACTTCATTTTAGCTGGCCTAGTTTGTTACGTATACATTTGAAAAGAACAAAATGCCACATATTAACTTTATTTAGTAGTTTTTATTAGATGCTTCAACATTTAAAGAAATAAAGCATACTGGCTGATACTACGACTGTACAGAGTGCCCTGAGTCATCACGTCACAAGGGATTAATCTGACCTTTGTAATTTTGTGGGCGCAGAACTCTTATTTTCCTTGTCCCACTTAGCGAACTGGGGTGGGAAGCTGGGGGTGGCTGGTCCTTCCCACAGCATTTGTACTGGTGTGGATTAGCATTATAAAACACACAAGAAAGACTCTCTGTGTGGCAAATATTTGACATCCTTCATCAACTGTTACTAAAACATCCTGTTCGAGGAAGGGGTGTAATTCAGCAGCTGAAGCTAAGAGTGGGAATGGAAGGGCTTTAGTAGCTTTTGGATGCCGAATGCTTCCTGTCTAGGTATCACACCCATGTGAATGATAGATGTGTTACAGCCAGAAGTCTTGTGTATAAACAAGATGGCCAGTGTATTTGAAAGAAAGAAAGTGAAGTAAAATACATTTAAACAAATGATTAAATGGATTTGACATCCTCCATTGATAAATAAATGAGCCTGCCCAAGTTTTGAGATCATCAGGAGAAAGGCTTTCACTAGGTGCCACACTCTCACAAATACGTTTGGTGAGAGACGGCCTTCTTGGTGGCTGTTTCCAGGCTGTAGAACTCCCTTCCATGGAAGGGTAGGTTGGCTCCCTCTTTGCTTTCCTTGCATTGGAAGGCAAAGACTTTCTTTGTTTTTGGCCTTAACGGGTTGCTGCAGAAGGATCTTTTAATGCGTGTGTGTGTGTGTGTGTGTTGTAAAGAATCATAGAATTACAGAGTTGGAAGAGACCACTACGGGCGTCGAGTCCAACCCCCAGCCGTGCAGGAACATACATGTAAAGCACCCCCAGAAAATGGCCATCCAGACTCTGTTTAAAAACCTCCAAAGGTGACTCCACCACACTCCAACGCAGCATATTCCACTGTCAAATGGCTCTTGCCATCAGGAAGTTCTTCCTGATGTGTATATTTCTAAACAGTTTTAATGCAGCGCTTGGTTTTAGTATGGTAGCTAATTATTTTGAAAATTCTACTAGTTTTTAGCTGCATTTTATTTTAATTCATGTAGTAGGCAGCCTTGGGCGTCTACCAGTGGAAAGGTGGGAAATAACTAAATAAGAGTATGTATATGTACAAACAAGGTAAGTGTAGCACAGTGAAATTAATGTCCAGTCTGTCCTTGTTCTGGGCAGTGGGGCCCAGAAGACACTTTGAGATGTCTAGGCCTCCATGGCCACCTGCAGTGGCTATAGACCAGAAGTGATAAGCAGTTTTGAGGAACAGGGACAGGTATGTCCAATAAATTACTTATGCTCCTTTAACATAGATACCTCCAGGTTATAAACAGAGAGATGGAAAACAAAGGTACAGTGTAACAAAATTCAGAAGGTTTCAGAATTTCTCTTGATGAAATTGATGGTGTTTTTTGGTCTTTTACAGGGGAGCTTTGAGTATATTCTTTAAATAACAAGGGTATTAGCTGCCATTTAAAACTACAGGGTATTTCCCCAAGGCAGCATACAATACATAGTAAAATAAATATTAAGCATAATTTTAATGTTAAAATTAACGCAACAATGTTGATCAGAGAAATGATAAAATCACAATATTTTATTGAATTGAATTCATTTTTGTCCTGTTGAGCTCTAAAAACAAGTTTCTTAAAAATACACTCTGCATTAAAATAGTTCCCTAACAGCCTGGTCCACAATAATGCAGATTTAAGTTAATTTTAGTTCTACTGAACACAGCTGAAATCCTGTTGAAGACTTTACTAAGTTCTGCATTACTAGGACACTTAAGATACTATTCTGAAGGTTATGGGTGGCAGACATAATCTCCCAAGGTCACAAATGCACACAAGTATTTTTCAGGAGCATCTATATTTCCGAGTAACTCACTGATTGGCCACAGTGGCTATTATTATAAGCATCTGATATCTATATTATGTATTGTGAAATGTATTGATAAGAAAGGCACAGACTTTGGTTTTAACAAGACTGATTGATATTTACTGACTGTTTAATCTTTCTATATTTCATGAAAATACTCCTTCAGTTACGCTGGTGGTAACAATGTCACCAAAACAACATTTTTTTTTAAAAAAAGTTGTGAATATATCCAAGGTCAATTGTTTTAACTTTGCTGAGAATATTGTCCAACTTATGAACTCTTCCTCTCTACGCACTCAAGCTTTGAGTCCCATTCAGGAGAAAAGCAGTATATAAATCAAATCAAATCGAATCAATCAATCAAATGTCCTTAACTAGAACAAAGTCTGTTGGATATTCAAAAATTCTTGTCTAGTTTAATAGGTATCAAATTTCCAAGTCTTAAGGAAGGGTCCCTCCACTCTGATCTTCAGGGTTTAGAGGAAAAAACTCAGGGCAAGAGCACTGTCTTGAAATGTGTATGTACATTTATTCTCTTCATTTGATAAACCTAATGTTCTGATTGAATAGAATCCTGTGCAACTGTTGTTCATGTTTAAGGTATCATGCTTAGTGACATCACCAGGTGATACCCCCTGTAATATCACCAGAACCCATCCTCTTAGGATTTGGCCCTTAAATCTCAGAGACTGGTATAGTCTTGACCTGGCAAATCTGACTAAATACTTGTTCACTTGCATTGTGTTTTTGCCAGGTTCAATCTCTGCAGGTAAAACAGGTGGATTTGAGTAAGAGCTTTTTTGTGTGTGTGCTTTTTTTAAAAAGAAGTCTCATAAAATTAAATTTGTGATTTGCAGTGTTATTTTCCAGAAGTGCTTTAGCTCTTATTCATTAATCTGAGTACTGTACACTGCAAACAACCAGGCACAAAGGAGTGATAACATTTTTATTGTGTTGTGTTAGGACCTTAAAAAAAAAAGAGAGACTCCAGCAACTGCGGTGTTCTGTGCTGCTTCTGCTCTTATCAATCCTGATCCCTTTGCCTTCATTAACTGTTAACCTTTCCTAAGATAACAAGAGGAGACTCTTTAATTTTCTTCTGCCCGATGAAAAAGATTGGAGAGGCGTACCAAGGCCTTGCATTTCACTCCCCTGGAATCTTTTCTTCCCCTTTCAGCTGCTAGTTACTGGCACAGTCTACAGCCTGTGACATTTTCAAGAAAAGATAAGGCCACTCAAAATGGTGACACATTTGTGCTCGGTTCACTCATAAGTTGCTCTGCTCTGAGCTAGGAGTGAATCAACTGAATCTGAATAAATGCCATCTCACTTATTTCTATCCTGAGCAGATTTTCAAGGCTGCTGTAGTCCTGAACATCTTTGTTCAGAAGAATTTCGGTGGCGGTGTGTGTGTGTGTGGAGGTGGAGAAAGAAGTGTGTTGCAACAAAAACAATAAAGGATCTTGTAGCACTTAAAAGACCAACGTGCCTTATTTGGTGTATGCTTTTGCAGGTTTTTTCCCCTTCAAGTAGCATATTAGAGCTAGCATGGTATAGTGGTTTGAACTTTGGACTTTGATGCTGGAGACCAGAGTTCAATTCCCTACCTGGCCATGGAAACCCACTGGGTGACCTTGGGCATATCACACACTCTCAGCCCCAGATAGCCTGTGATAAGTTTGCCTTAGGGTCCCCATAAGTTAGAAACAACTTGAAGGCATACAACAACAACAACACATTAACCACTACTTACTATTTTTCAGACTTGCACATCACCCATTCCTCTTTATGCATTACTCAGTAAATAATGCATTACTAACTGTGATGTTACTTTTAATTTTTTAAGAATTAAAAACACAGACATGGACAGCAGGATAGTATACCTCTCCAGATGGTGCCGAACTGCAATTCCCATCAACCCTATCCAGCATAGCTAATACTAAGGAATGCTGGGAATTATAGTTCAGAAGTATCTTGAGGCTCATGTAAGTTTCCATCCTGCTATAAGGCACTGGTAGGAACACTAAGGCTGCAATGCTGTACCCCTTTGCCTCAGAGAAAACCTAACTGACTACTATGGTGCATGTATGCGACTCTTGACTAGGCACGTGCAGTACTGAGGCCTTACTCTGTACAGGACTGTGACCAACATCTCCTCAAAGCTAGAGATGTTAGAGCTATAGAGGTGCACTAATTATGTTCATTTGTTCTGTGCACTGGCTTGGGGTAGGCAGAGACTTAGAGGATGAGTTTCATGAAGGATCTTTTTCTGTCTGCCAGCTTCTGTGTTCCTGGGGATTCTGTACCACCCTTTCCAGTATACTTAGAGAAATGGCAGGAAAATTACTGTATTTTTTTTTCATTGTTCAAGAGCACACTGAAATTAAATTGTGCTGGATGCCCCTGTGTTGTCATGCACACATCTGTTCATTTTATCCTGCTTTTAGAGGCAGCTGGTACCTCCAGTACCCACTTCTTTTTTTTCTTTCAGTGAATCAGCTGGCCCTGAGAGACTTAGATCTCCTCAAGATTTCCATCAGTAAGAGAAATGTCACTGTACCCACAGTACATGACATTATGGGTCTACAGTGTTCCTTCCTAATTACTTCTCCAGTGATTAAGGTTAATGCCAAGCACTAATTAACTGCCTCTCTTTTTTTTCTATAGCTAATATTGGAACAAAGGCTTATGTCGATGTACTATAGCCAGAGTTTAATATAACTGCTAGATTGCAACTGATTCAACTTGGGAACTATCCGAATTATTCTGGCAAGAAGACTGATGTAATTGGAAACTTGTTTTTGGCATTGTCAGTATATCATTATCTGCAATATATACGTCTTTTTAATGAATCCAAATTTGTGAAAAAAAATATTATTTTTATCAGATCAGGTAGAATGAAATGTCTACCTGATCATGAACAATATCTAATTGTTTCTCATGACAAAGATTTGCCAGGTATTGTAACACAGGCTGTGCCAAACCTGAGTTGATTGTTCTCTACGCAGTTTTGGTGATGTGGCTGGCAATTTAAATTAAGGAAAAAAAAACTTGTTTATTTGAGAACCCTTGCTCTCATTCTTGCAAGTAGAGTTGAGATAGGCATTGCCAGCAGTTAGCAATTGAGGCCACCTGTCATTCTGTTTGAATACTCCAGTAGAAGGTGGGAATCTTACAGCCTTCTGGAATGACATTGAATTGCAACTCTCAGTGTTCCTTACCATTGGGTATGCTGATTAGGGCTGTTGAGGCTTGCAGTCCAACAACATCTGGAGAGCTGCATTTCTACCACTGTCTCAATATTTTCTAACTTTTGGGATCAAAAGAGTTCAGAAATGGGGTAGCAATCAGCGAATGGCTTCCCCGATAATGGGAGAAGAGCCCAAAGTGCATGATTTGCATATAGAAGTTGCAGGACTAAGCTTGGAGGGTGAGGGACAGGCGGATTGTCATGATTGAGGCCCAGGAATGGTTCTAAAACAGTTCTCCTAGCCCTTTGTGTGCATGTGTGTGCTGTTCTAGGAGTGGTGGCATAGAATTTAGTTAAATGAATGAATAATCAATAAAATTCAAAACACGATAGGCAGCAGTACAAAAATCTTCTTTTGTGAACCCAATTTATGCCCTTCAGCTCAGCGAGATGAGCAGCCTGGTCCCATATATTTTTACTCAGTCAGCCAAGTAATGCAGAAAACATTGATGACCATAAAAGCATCAGGAGATGTTAAGCGGCGGCTGGCAAGGTAGCAAACTACTCCATTTTCCTTCACCACCCATGTATTAACAAATAAGGGTTCTGAAACAATTGCATAAACTGAACCTTTGATAAACTGCCCCTGCTGGTGGGACTAAAAGAGACCTGTCCCAAGTAAGGTCATTCTATTGTATCTGTGGGCTGGCACCAATTCTCTAAAGTTTGTGAAATATTGGCAAGCCATTGCTAGTCCATAAAAATAGAATGGCCTTACTCGCTTCAGGCAGCTTGCTATGTTCTGTCCTTTAGCTCTTGGTGGAGATGCTGCTACTTGCATAATTAAAACCTATCTGGGTTTTGAACAATTGACTAGAATACTCAAAGGATGAGAGTTATTTTGGGGTGAGGACAAAATGTGTTGTAAGTAAAAATGAAATTCAGAAGACAAAATAGGGTAAGAGAAATAGTCTTTTATATATTCTAGTTAAAAGATTAAAATAACATATAGATTCTTAATATACAAAAGGTTAAAAGAGAACATGAGCAAGTTTGGCAAGTTAAAATACAAATACAAAATATGTCAAAAATATCAAAATGTAATACAATACCACAGTGAAGCAGGATATGATACAAACTGCAGCAACAGCCGATCAGAGCAAATCAGGAAGTGAGTGACTAAGACAATGCTGCTTTTACACAGCCTTTACAACTGTTTCCAATAACAGTAGCAGGTGAAGGTCCTCTAGAACACCAATAGACCAATTAACTCCATAATGACTAAAGTTGTAAGTCTTGTCAGTTCGACAAACCCCCTTTCAAGATCTTACAACGATACCATTGTAATCAGACTTATTCAACAATTCACAAAAATATATAAATTTCTGTGTCGTCAATGGCTTAGTCAAAATTTCTGCTATCATCTCATCAGTGGGACAATATTCAACATTAATCAATCCCTTTTGATGCAAGTCTTTTACTAATTGACATTTTAATCCAATAGATCTACTGCTAGCTTTGGTACTGTCCCATTTACATATTGTAATACATGCTTGATTATCTTCAAACATTACAAATTGTTACCACTGTTTCTAGCCCGAGCTTGTGGGATATTACCATATCATTTTGATACCAATAATTCGGCCTTCTCTACCCATTCCTCTCCACGTGCTTGCGAGGCCCCCGGACAAGCACGCACACAAGCGCGGCCGACAATAGCCGAACCATTCACATCCCGATCTAGGCAGGCCAGTCATTGCCGAATGCAGCTTCAGGAGACCTCAAGGCAAGTACCACATTATGTATGCATGCAACTTACAGAAAGATCCCCTGCCCCGCGCAGGCAGCTTGATGAGCGGACTATACAACTCTCAAGCACTCCGCGTTTGCATACTGGCTAATCTATTGACAATCCGGCTATAACTCAATCATCTAAAGTACTGACCTTTTGGAGGCTTTGTCTCCAGCCCCAAACTCATTGTTTTCCCCAAGTACGGACTAGCCTGCGGCCACAATTTTCCCTATAAGAACCCCTGACTTTGAGCTCTTCCTCGGATCGCTCTTGGCTTCCATCCCGCCTTGCTGTCGCTTTGTCCAGCAAGCCCTCCCCTCAGCTCCACGTGCTGAGAATCCACGCTCCCCAGCTTCTTGCTTCTAACCGGGCTTCAGGACAGGTATAGTATTTCCCATACCAAACCTCCTCAAAATCCCTCTATCCAACTCCTATCTTTTATTTCTATAGTTCTTTGTGTGAGTGTGTTGCATACACTTGTGTGATTGTATTCCAATAAAACAATTATTATTATTTCAACATCTACCTTATCATTGACTCGGCCTGACCCCGTAGACATAGGGTTCAAGATCTTGCTACGTTACCCTGCCTCTCGCATTGCAAACTTGTGCTCTGTGCTAATTCTCTCCCCATTGTTGTGAGCACATTTAGGTGTCCCTCCCGGGACCTCCAGAAATCAGGGTAACAAATTGGTACAGGTTAACTTATGCCAAAGTCCTTTAACAGATGAAAGATCAATTCCAATTCGCTGCACGCACTTGCTGCTGATACACATTCAGCTTCTACTGAAGATTAGGCCACAATATTCTGTCTTCTGCTAGTCCAGTTGATAAGATTGTGATTGTTGCCATAATAAAACAGATATCCACTAGTTGATTTATAATTTGTTGACTCTTCTTCCCAACTAGCATCTATGTACACCACTAGTCTAGGGTTCTTACAAGATGATAATTTTAAATCCTCTGTCCCTTTCAGATATCTCGTCAGTCTCTTTATAGCATGCCAATCATAATGATTTGGTGAACTTGTTTTTCTAATTAAAATATTAACAGCTACTGCAATATCCGGTCTTGTAGCTTTACTCAAATAAAGTAATTTGCCTAAAGCTTCTTGATATTCACCATGATTTTTAAGTAATTGCCCATCCTTTTGTTTCAAATAAGCTGGTTCTAATGGCGTACGCACTGCCTTACAGTTTTTCATACTGACTGTATAAAATCTATAATCTTACATTTCTGACTTAGAAGAAAACTACCATCACTGAGTCTTTCCATTTCCATCCCAAGATAATGTTTCACTTCTCCAAGCTGTTTAACCTCTATTTCTGTTTTTAATTTATTAGCTTTTTGATCAATATCCTCCTTATGTTGACAACATATTAATAGATCATATTAATAGATCGTCTATGTAAATCAAGATGTATTGATATTGTTCATTCTTAAGCCTCATGTATAAACATGGATCAGCCTTTCCTTGTTTAAACCCTTGTCGATATAAAAGTTGTTAATTTATCATACCAACTTTTGGCTGATTGCTTAAGTCCATACATACTTTTATTGAGTTTACAAACAAGATTCTCTTGTCCCTTCTTTTGAAACCCTTTAGGTTGTTCCATATAAATCTCTTCCAAAAGGTTCCCATTAAGAAAAGCTGTTTTGACATCTAGATGTTCCACAAACATATTTCTTGAACTTGCTATGCTAAGGAGTGTCCTGAGTGTTGTAAAGTTAACAACTGGTGCAAATGTATCTAGATAATCAGTTCCATATCTCTGGGTAAAACCTCTTGCAACCAGATGTGCCTTATACTTATCCACACTCCCATCTGGATTGTATTTAATTTTATAAACCCACTTATTTCCAATAGACTTTCTATCAGGAGGTAGCTTACCTAAGGGTCCAAACCTGATTTTGCTTTAAAGATTGATATTCCTCCTCCATTGCTTCCATCCACTTTTCTTTTTCTAAGGAAGGTAATTTACTAATTTCTTTCCAACTTGCTGGTTCCTTTCTTGTTTGTAAATTCTCACAAAACCCATATCTTTCTAGAGGTTTGCCTTTGTTAACTCTATCTGATCATCTTACAGCAGTTGTTCCTTCTATTTCTTCTTCAGTATTTTCCTCTATTTCTGTTTCACATGGTCTGGTCCCTATTTCCCCTTCTGTTTTAGTAACATCTCCCGAAGGTGGAATTACTGGTTGACCAGCGTCCTCTATAGGTAACTGACTGACCAATTCTTGTGAAACAGCATCTACATGCTCTAGATCAATTGCCATCATAGAGTCAACCGTCTCTTGCATTGCATTTCTCTCATCTACATGTACAACATTGCAACATTTAACTTCAAGGGTTTTAGGGTTTAAAACTCTATACTCTTTTCTTCCAGATGGATATTCAACAATGAGTTCAATTTCAGCTCGAGGACCAAATTTTCCTCTCCTCTCCTTTGGAATGTGACAATATGCTTTAGCACCAAAGGTTTTTATATGCTTTAAACCTGGTTTCCTACCAAACCATAATTCAAAAGGTGTTTTGCCTGTTACTCTGCTAGGGATTCTATTGTGCAAATAAGTTGCTGTAACTAGTGCTTTGGTAGTGCTTCAGCCCATAAAGACTTAGGTAGTCCAGCTGGCATTAAGATAGATCTAGATATCTCTTGTAATGCCCAATTCAACTTTTCAGAACATCCATTTTGTTGAGGGGAATAAGATATAGTCACCTTATGCTCTATACCTTCCTGTTCCATAAATCTTTTGAAATCTATATTGCAATATTCTCCACTGCCATCAGTTCGTAACATTAAAGGTGCTTTGTGAAGACAGTTCTTAACTGAGGCTACATAACTCTTAAACTTCTCAAGAGTCTCATCCTTACTTTTAAGTGTGTGTGTGTGTGTGTGTGTGTGTGTGTATTTGCTCTTGGATTCTGTAAAAGTAAGAAAATACCTATTCTTGCCTGCAGATAATGGCATAGGACCCACTAAATCTGAATAAACTTCCTCCAAAAAAATCCTTATCCTGTATACTAGATTGTCCTATATAACTAGGAGCTGTTCCCTTTGCTTTTATACAGATTTCACATCTTTCTTTTGCTTTACCATACTTAATGACGTTAATTCCACATTCTGTCAATAGTTTTTCAACACTTTGCATATTTCTGTGTCCCAACTTCACATGCCATGAGTATAAACAGGCTTTATGATCACAAACATCTTGTCTTATTTGACATACAGGTCTTTCCACATTTGTTAACAGTGTCATTTTTAACATCAATAATATAATGAAACCTGTCCTTTTCATCAACCTTAGATATGAGACCAGTCCTATTATTGATAATTTTTCCTGAGTCACCTTTAAGTACTACAGTATAGTCATTCTTTACAATTCTTCTAGTACCAATCAAGTTATTCAAAGCTTAAGGAACAAAAGCAACATTTGTCAATGTAAGAGTTACCACTTCATTTTTAGAAGTGAGGACTCTTAAAGGCACAGTTCCAGTTCCTAGCACATTTAATCTTTGTTGGTTTGCTTCTAATATCTCTGGTCTGTTTTGTGTATCAAGTTCACTAAAGCTTTCTCTAAATTGACAGATATGAATAAAGCTACCACTATCTAGAAGAAAATGCCTTTTATCATTTGCCCCTTGATGATCAGATATCTGAAATGTTTGATTATTCTTATGAGGATTTATACTGTTGTTAAACCTTTGCTTATACCTTTCATTTGATCTTTCACCATTTGATTTAAAGTTTCCATGATCATTGGGGTGTCTTTGTCTACTAAAAGGTGTTCTACCTGTGGAAACATTTACTTCTCTGGGCATTTGATTTTCTACAGCTTTAAACCTACAGTATTTGGCAATATGCCCCACCCTTGAATATACGTTAACATTTCCTTTCTTTATAGTCAGGTCTTGTGCTCAACACTCACATTTTCTCAGATATATTGTCCACTGTCCTTTTAAGTCCAGAGTCTCTTAAATAAGCGATTGTATAATCTATATCAACTTCTGCAAGACACTGAATCATGGCCCTTTGATTTGCAAAAGAAGATGGTAAACTAAGCAATATACAGGTGTGAAACTCAGAGTCAGATATCTCTGCTCCTGCAGATTGAAGCTCTGAAAAGATCCTTAATATTTCATCTAAATGTATATCTATGCTAGTTCCTTCTTTCATCCTCATACTATATAGTTTCTCTTTCAGAAATACCACATTTTTATTTGATCTGTTGAAATATTTTTTCTTAAGGACACTATATAATTCTTTAGCTGTGTTGTACTTAATTACTAAAGGGCTCTCATAGTCTTCTATACAGGAATATATCACCATTAAAGCTTTTGCTTCTTTCATTTTATATTCCTGCTGTTCTGCCTGATTTTCAAGCATTTCTTGATCTATAACATTCAAACAATCTTGTACTTGTAGGGAAACTCTCAATCTTGCACCCCACATCTGAAAATTATCCCTATTTAACTTTGGTATTACAAATAAGCTATTGTTAATACTTGCACCTGTTGGAAAATAAGTGTACTAACTATAGGTGAATTAGCTGAGGTTACAGACGTTTTAAGCTTATCTATATGAGCTTTCCTGCTAATATAAACTCCAATTTTAAAATTTCATCACAAAAAGAAAATCCTGCTAGATAAGAATTACTTTATTACTGAAAAAATTTCTTGCAATGAAAAATTGCTCAGTTCAATAATTAGGGCCAAAAGCCAAATGCAACACATATTTTAAAAAAATTCATCTGCTTCATTGTGCAAAAACTCCAAAAAGAAAAAATAGAAAAATTCCAAACCTCAAAAAACAAACAAACAAACCCAAAAACTCTTTCTTTCATCTTCTGTTCAAAACAACCATTGGACTAAGAAATAACCATTTAGGCAACCATCCTCTCCTACCAAATTTGTTGTAAGTAAAAAAGGAAATTCAGAAAACAAAATAGGGTAAGAGAAATAGTCTTTTATATATTCTAGTTAAAAGATAAAAATAGCATATAGGTTCTTAATATATAAAGTTAAATCCAAATACAAAATATATCAAAATGTAATACAATACCATAATGAAGCAATATATGATACAAATAGCAGATCAGAGCAAATCAGGAAGTGAGTGTTCACTAAGAGAATACTACTCTTATAGACCCTTTTCAGCTGCTTCCAATAACAGTAGCAGGTGAAGGTCCTCTATAACACCAATAGATCAATTAACCCCATAATGACTAAAGTTGTAAGTCTTGTCAGTTCCAACAAAATGGACCACCTTTCTCAAATGGCAGTGACTTTCCATAAACATAGTGCCATTGGACTGGGAACTAGGAATGCAAACAAGTGTCACATGTGTGGTTCCCACCAACATCTAGCTTTGAGAATTGCATGCAGTTTGTATCGCTAAATCAGGAAATAGCCCAAGCATAGCCATTTCAACATGCACCATAAAAAGGGAAGTTTCTCTAAAAAGATTTGTAGATGTATACCTGAATCCTATATCATCTTTTACGTAATGTAACTTTATGTATACTTAGTTAAGTAACAGAAGTGCTAAGAAACTCTGTTAGTGAATTGTGAAGATACAATCAGGACAACTGCAAGAGCATCCAGTGTGGGTTGATGCCCAATGTACAATGGGACTTTTGTGTGTTGGTCATGTTATACATCAGTCCCATTGTGCAACTGTCACTTTGCTGGCTCTGCTACATAATAATGTAACAGCAGCTCTCTGCTACCCATTTATACTTCCTGATATCCATGTCCACTTATGAAGATATAAGTTCCATACAGGATTCCAGCCTAGGGATGTAAATCTTCACACTTGTTGTTATTGCATACAAAAATGAATTCTGCCAGGAGTTATTTTTCCCCACTCAGTTAGATTATGAGTGTTTTTATGACCTTATGACTTTTTTTGAAACCAGGTTTTGTGTGAAAACCTTGGCCAAAATGCTACATCTCCAACTGACTTATGAATGTGTAGCTACATATAATCTCCTGGTCTGACCCCTTAAACCTACTTTTATAGCCGGCAGCCACTCCAAGTGAGGGAAGTCTGTTCTGCTTGTGATTATGATGCATCAGGATGTTTCCAGCCTCTTCCCACCAGTGATCTACAATGTGATGAGGAATTGCAACAAAGATCCTGCTTCTAATTGTTGCAACATTGCTTGCTGGTGAGAGGGGTTGGTGATGTAGATTGCGGGAGATTTGCAATCATGGCAATAGTACCACAATCATGAATGCATAGTATAACTGAATATGGAGTAGCTATGGATCCATAACTCTAGGTCACAAATCTGTAACTGCAATATAGGGTGCTATTTTCTATTCCAAATACACTATTTTCGGTGCACTATTTTTCTGTGAGGGGTTTGTACAATCAGAATTTTCACAAAACAAGGTGCCCAAATACGAAAAATTCTCATGGTAGTCAAATGTTTTATTGATGGGTTGTCTCAAGTTGTTGAGACATCCTTTCTTGTCAAGGACCAGCAAATTTGTGGGTGTTGTTTACATCTCTGTTATACATTATGGTACTCTTGCATTGTCAGAGAGGTGGACAAGATGATTGTTGCATTCCTTTCACCTGTCAGTTTTGTGATTCTATGATGAAGCCTAGATGTTGAAAAGGTCACTGGGTGAGGATGGAAGATCATCCTCTATAAATGATCACCCAGTGCAAACTGGTAGAGATGGTTTTCCAAAACCTCAACAGTGCCTAATGTTTGGATTCTTAGGACATTAAAATTAGGGAATTATGGTTTGGCAATCAGAGTACATATTTACAACTAACACTAACTCAAGGGTTTTTTGCGGAGGTGGTCTCGTTTTTATCAACATAGTACAGGATAATGTTGATACATCTCATTTGGAAGCACTTCAGGAGTAGGAACAGAAAAGTATGACTACATTACAGATGATTTTTGTAGCACCCTTTTATATTGTTTGGTGAGTTAACTATGCCTAGGAGCAATTTTTTTTAAAAAGCGCTTTGTGATCCATAGGTAAAAACAAAAGTGTTGTGTAATTAAGGTCCCTAAAATGTCGTAATGGTGAGCTATATAGAGTGTTATAGAATTCTTCATCACAGTAGGGTTGTTATAAAGGGGAGGGACTCTACCCTTATTCAAGGCTGACTTCTGTCCTTGAATAGGACAGAAACTCCCCTTGTCCTTGGATCAAAGATTGCTGCCACCACCTACTGAATTAAAAACCCCATTTCTGTGACTCCGTAGGAAGTCACTGGGAAAAATACTGTCTAACCTAAAGCCTCCTTCCTCCCCCTCTCCTCTCTGGGAGAGAGAGGAAGTCTATCCATGATCGTAGCCAGGAAAGGCACGTGAAGAGAGTTTGACAGAAGATCTTTGAGGAAAGTGTTTTATTCTAAGAACAGGCAATGGAATAACAGAAGATATCTCCATACCTGAAGGCTCCTTCCTTCAGGCTAACTTAGGAATTACAAGTTCCAGATAGTTACATCATTTCATCCAGATTTTTAAAAGAAATAGAAAATCCTACCCCGTTATCACAAGGGTGTACAAAAATATTTGAGATGGGAGAAGAAAGAGAAAAGTTCCTAAATCCCAAGGTGGAGATTGCAAGCTAAAAGAATTAGCAGCAGGTACAATTATATTGGGTTATATCATGAGTGATAGAGAAGCAGTGGCTGTTTCACTATTTCTGGAAATGAAAGTCTGTTTGGAAGTGAGAGGTCATTGCTAGATACGGTGTATAAGTCTGTACCCATGAGCTGGACTCTAGCCTTGCAGGCAACCATTTGAATCGTGCTGCCCCTGGAAGCTGCCTCTTCTTCCTGGATGCTTGAGCCAAGTCTTGATTCGGCCTCCCATCATCACCTAAAAAGAGAAAATGACAGAAGGTACTTAAGTGAGGCCACCATAAAGTGCTAGAAATATGTATCACCACAGATTCTGCTCCTCTGAAGAATAAGATGGTTTCTTATAACGCTTCTTCTTTCCCAGCTGCAAGTCTGAGGTAGGATTTTATACCCTGCTCCAATTACATTTTTAAAAACATGTCATTTATTTTTATACAGTCCATCCAGAAAGAAAGTTCTCTGGGTGGTTTGCAAATAAGCATGTGGTGGAGTTTGTCAACACTGCCTATCAAACAGTTGTGTGGTGCCAACCCTGCCAAAGGTACCTGTCATTATGAATACACACATAAATAGAAGAATAATCAAAGCAGTAGTGACTGGATAATTTATGAGCTAGGCAGCAGGTCTATGCATACGATTCTCCCCAGAGGATCTGCAGAGCCTTCTGCCAAAATGAACAGTTCTTAAGACAATCCTCAGCTTGTCTGAGCCAGCCTTCCCTCTATGATTATTATTAGCAAGAGAAAAAAAAAAGGCAGGATGGAGAAGAAATATCTATGTATATTTTATAATAAAAACAATGAAATCTGGTTTTCCTGGAGCAACATAGCTTTCATTTCTCATAAGGCAAATATACTGGATCATCAGGCAGAAATGATTTCCTTGCGATATAGCTGCCTCGGTGCTGTGCAAACTGTTTGAGGGCACTCTTTGTCCAAATACTGAGCCCTTAGAGCTCTACCTGTAACACTTCTGTATTTCATTCTTTGTCCAGAGGAGGAAGTTTGTGTTTGGGGTGGTTACCAGAAGAGAAGCTGAGAGCTCTAGAAAACCTGGAATGTTAACTTCCAAATATAGCTTACTGATTTATTAAACTTGCACATCCTGCTTGATTTAAGAGAAAAGAAAAAAATACATTCAGATATATGCAATCATGTCCATCTGTCTATCTTATATACATCTACTAAAAAGAACGGGGGGTGATTATAAGAATCTCCAGATGTTGCTGAATTGCAGTTCCTCATTGGTGGCTTTGCTGGCCAGACCTTATAGGGATTACAGTTCAACCCCTCAGCTGGAAGGCCACACTTTTATTGGGAAATTTGAGAGTGCTGAATCTCTCATCTCAAGCAAAGTAATCAAACTGACAAGGCAGAAGCTGAACAACAACCAGTTTGTCTTCTTTTGCCCTTTCTTTTTGTGATCCTGCACAGGCTGTAATCTCCCCTTTCTAGGGAAGAACAGTTTTTCAATGCATTTTGATCTAAAATATGAATGGAATGGGAATATTTAAAGCCAGAACTGTGTTGCCTGGTTCCAGAGGTGCAAGTTTTGTGGGCCTGTTGTTTTAGAGGATTGAGAGGGGACAAGAGGGAGCCAGGGACATACAAATGGCACTCAGAGATCACATGCAGCCAGCAGGCCACATCATTTCTACCCATGTTCTACATGCTAGGGATGGAAAGAATATTTGCAATTATTCATACTAAGGTCTAAAAATTGGTTTTCCAATAGTTGGGAACAGCCTTTGGAAATAATAATAGATCAGTGAGAACTCTGTGCAATTTTCTCCTGGTATTTGGCATCCTGAAATGTTCCCCTCTTTTAGTTGCCCCAGTCTAGCACTCTTCCATTCTTCAGCTTCATAGAAAAAGAAATTTCTGAATGTTGGCTGAGTTGCACAGAATATAAACTAGCGATGTAAATCCTCAGCTATTTCGTCCTGGCATATGAAGATGAATAATTAAAGCAATTTTCTCTCTGCTGCAGGAGAAAATGAATATTCCTCTGACAGAAACCCATCCTGTTTTTGTTTTGTTTTTTTCACATGAAAACATATGTTTTTCTCTGCAGAATAATTCCTGCACAACAAGAAATTCAAATATAGGGAGCAGACTGAAGAAGCTTTCTCAGTATGGCTGTTTGTACAATCATGACCAAAATGTCAAAACTAAGTCCCTGAGGAAATACATCCACATTTTGCCTATTTACCCTTCACAGGACAGAGCTACCGAGCTGGTTATACACCAGCTGATAAATTCTGATGTTTACCCTGATCATTTATGTAAGCATGTCTGGATCATGGATGTGGACCGTTTGCCGTGATAAAGGTGGGTTTTTTCCTGCCTTACAATTTATATTCAAATCCTCTCTCCTTCCACAATTTATGATGTGTTATCATAATATGAGCTAAAAATATTACATTGATCATTGTGTAGTGGCTTGAGTTCTGTACTAGAGCTCCAAGAGAACAGAGTTTACATCTCTGCTCAGCTATGGAACCCATTGGCTGATCTTGGGAAGCCATACTCTCTCAGCCTCAGAGGAAAGCAGTGACAATCCATATCTGAATAAATCTTGCCTGGAACACCCTATGAGTCACTGTAAGTTGGCATTGACCTGAAGGCACATAACAGCAATAACAAAGAAAACACTATTTTTTTTCAACTTGATTAATATATGCCACTTTTTTGTTTCTTGTACTTAAGAACTGGCTTGTTTGTAAGCCCTGGGAGATTGGTGGGCAGCAGAAGGCTTTCAGCCATATTCCCCAAAAGCAGAGAGATATCAACTTAGTGAACAATTTTCCAAGATTCCTCTGTGGACATCCTCAGAGATTAAGTGCAAGGTGCTGTTCTCATTCAATTTACATATCTGAGAAAGATATTCCTGGAACTTTGCCATCCCAGACAGTGGTCTAATCTAGTGGTCTATGATTAGGCCAACTTTGTTCCAAACCTAAATCATGCTAGTTACCATGCTAAATTTTAGTTGCCATGCTGAATTTTCAAGAAAGATAAGGGGACGGAATAAGGACAGGTAGGTATGTAAGCTTTGGGTACCAGTACAACAGTACATCCTAACATGGAAGGATACGTGTCACTTTGTTGACTAGTCATTTCTGTTCTTTTTGTGTGTGTGACACTTACTAAGTAACTCAGCCCACTCCTGACCTGGACTCCTGGACTAAAGTGTTCCTCAAGATGTTCTCCTCATTATAAAATTTCAGTATGGCGTGAATAACGAATATAGTGTACAGCATAGGATAACCTAATATATTACTTATTACTCATACTTCTAAGCTGTTGTTCAAAATAATTTTCTTCCCAAAGCAATGTACAAAACAGGAAAAAAATCCAGAAGATTAAAAACCTGCAGCAATAATATTACCAACTTTTAAAAATACCAAAGTGCATTCAAGCATGCATTCAAGCCAGCAGCCTTTTGAACAATCCAAGGGCTAATCTTCAATATGACTAAAAATATTCATTAGGCAAAGGTAAGCTGACATTTTTTCTAAGACAATCTTAACAGGTTGCCTGAGAATTCACAATGAAGATTCTGCTCTTTATCCTGAGGGAGAGAGCTCAGTAGATGAAGGCCTACTACTGAGAAGACATGGTCCTTGTGCCCACTAGCCTAGTTGTTGGTGATGGTGGGCAAATGAGTAGGGCCTCTCCAGCAGATCTTAAAGCCTAGACAGGTCTTTAATATAATTCTGATAATATAAAGATGTCCAAGGCCACTACAAAACATATGTGCAAATCCAGAATCGTTCCTTTCTTGCCAATCTTTTGCAAATATGTCAATGATGATTTCCCAGTATCAAGTGACCTTTTAGAGAGAAGTGTTCATGGGAACATAAATGATGAGAGAGACATCAAATTATTGAAACATGTTGTGCAAGGTGTGGGAAACATGCAACTGTCTATTCTAGGGTTTCTCACCCAGGTCAACTGGGACTTGTAGTCCAACAACATCTAGAAGGTTATATGATTCCCACCTCTGTTTTCACCAATTCCCCATTGTCAAAAACCATTTACAAAACAAAACAAAATATATAACTGACACAATACTATATACAGCATTATCAACCAATCAAAACTAAACAGAGAAGGATCGTGGTCAAAATTAACCTAGAAGGATAAGTCTTGCAGGCCTTGGGAGAAGAAAGCAAAGAGGCAATTGTCTTAGCTTCTACTGGGGCTATGTTCTACAAAGGCTAAAATCAGCTGTTGTTATTTGTACTTTAGTGCAAGATAGCACAGAGAGGGATGGGATCTCAGTGTGTGAATGGGCCCCTACAAGGTGTAAGGGTCCCAATACAACCATGGCTGTAAATGCAGAAGTGCAACCTTCTGCACTATTGGAGCAGCATCTGGCTTCTGCTGAAAGCAATGAGATTAAGTCATGATAAATTTTCTTGTTGCTTTCAATGAGACCAAGTAATCATGCTGCATCCAACCCATGCATATTTTTGATAAATTCAAAATAAATTTGGGTGTTATTTTAAAAAACAGATTAAGTAGGCATGCCTCCTGTCCCACTCCAGTCTGCTTCTTGAAGGTGGAGCTAGATCCAGGGATACACTTCAGTTCTTACCTCATTAAAAAGAAATGAGAGAAAAAAAATGAAGAAAAAAGTAAAAATATGGAAGAGGAAAACAACCACTCCTCTCTTCATTTTTTCAGGACTCCTGCATAATGTTACATCTCTCTGTTGGTTCTCTCCTTATCTTGCCACCCCTTGACTTCTCCAAACATAGTAAATTTTTGTCAAAGCTGAGTTGCTCTTCTTAATTGCCCTTTGTTGCACCCTTTCCCTCTGCTCTGTATTTCAAGTGTGGCCACACCATAGATTTGCAGAAGAGCAGTACAGTAACGGCAGTTTTATTTACAATGCCTCTTCTCAATATGCCCAGCATGATATTTTCCATTTTTCCCACAGTATCTGAGGACTGGGCTGATGTCCCAGGTCAATGATGATGCACTTCAGATTCAATTGTTTTACTCAGGATTTTGATTGTATAAAAAAGCCCAGGAACAGAATGAGTGGTTTCTAGGAGGAAGGAGGGAAAATGGGAGAATTTCATTTTGATGTTCAGAGCTTTTAGGGCTTGTAGACCAAGAAACTAACGCCTGTAAGAGGAAGGCTTGACAATTTGGCAAAATACAGAAAGCTGTAATTCGCCGGTGATTTCCCCTGCATTTTGTTGAAAGCTACAAAAGAAAACTGTCATCAAGAGCAGCCAACTTTTCTATCTGTCAGCTTGTCTTCCATTCTTCCTTTTCAGAAGTGGGAGGGATGACCCAGGGGCTTCTGTGGGGAGCTTTAGTCTGCCAGTCTGCCTGCATCAGCATTAATGAAAGGAACGCAGCTGCTGATCATCCCTGCTGATATCATCTCAGGAGAAATTAGAAAGGCAGGGGCCTGCTTGTGAGCAGAGAGAGGGGACTGAAGGAAAGCAATCACAGGAGCAGTGAACAGGGAAAATTGAGCATGTAAGAGAGAGAAGAGGAAACTGACAGTCTCAAAAAAGCATATTGTCAGGTATTGTTTGGCAAGCTCAATGCAGTACCTACAGCCAGTCCAAATCTCTGCCAGCTCAATGGAAAAGATTCCCTGGTGGTTTTGAAATTCAGCATGTCAGGGAGAACAAACAGGGTAGCCATTTTGGATTTCAGGACTTTCCAAACATCAGTCCTAAAAAGAACAACAAACCATGATGGACACACCCCAGCCTGTGAACAGGATGGGAAGCCAAAAGAGAGGATATGGGAGAAAGGTGCCATTCCGTCCTCATCTCTGATGGCAAGGAGTAGCTGTGTGAGTGTGGAGGAGGGCCTGGAGAATGGCAGAATTATATTAAAGACCTGTCTAGGCTTTAAGATCTGCTGGAGGGGCCCTACTCGTTTGCCCACCATCACCATGCCCACCATCACCAACGATTAGGCTAGTGGGCACAAAGACCATGGAATAGAGAAATACTGCCCTTACCAATCTGTTCCCTTCCAACTGGTCATTTCCAGGTTGTGAGCATCTCACATGAGTATGTGCAAAAAGATGAAATGAACAGTGTTCCCACTAGGTCTCCCTGTGAGTAACATTTGAAAGCTGGCTTACACTAACTTTTTTCCCAGTGCAGGAATAACTAATTTTGCCTGGGGAGATAAAGATGACTGCTGTAGTCGATTTTGGGTTTGGAAGAGAAGCAAGAGGGAAAGAGACTCTCTTTTCCCCCATGGCAATAGTCTTTTGCTTTGCTCTTTATCTTTCTACTGTCATCCACTGCTCTCCCATCACCATCTTTATCCTTTATGCATTCTTTTTTTTCAGACACAATTTTTTTCTTTGCTTATTTGATTTTGGTCGTTCCAACCAATGCTGTGCTAGAACCAGCTATAGCAACCTCACTGAATTAATTGCAGAATATTAATATCAACACTTCCATAAATCCTAGGGATTCCACGAGTCTAGTGTAGTTAGGATTGCCAGTTAGATTTAGGCTGTGTCTACTCTAACCAACAACCCAATTGTTGTTCCCTCCAAAAATTGAGCTATAAAGCTGCATTCCCACAGGCCCCAGTTAAAGGACTGTTGTTGATTGTGAGATAAGCTCTAAACAATTAAGTATAGGAGGCCACCATTGCTACCCCAGCACCCTGCTTCATTCCCTGTCCCCAGGGAGAACCTTTCAGTTTGCTACCTATTCATAGCACCCTGACCCAAAGATACATTGACTGGGTGGAGCTCGCCAGCGTATCAGCTTCACTCCAACAACAGAAAAGGATTCTTTTTTTCATTTATGTGTATCAAATTGTAGAAGACCCAGATTTTTTCAACACAAACAACAGGAAATAAGGACCTGCATATGTTAGCCATTAACCATATTGCTGCCATATTCAAATCGGTATAAAAATATATGCAGTGGCAAAATAAAATGTATTATCCCATTGCATGCTACAAAAAAACTCCTATGCCAGATAGAAACTAAGGGTCTGTTAAGGGTATTCAGTAGCAAGTTGCTACTGAGCTCTTTTCTAATTTTAAGGAACCCCTATTTTTTCACTAACCACTAGATGTCAGGCTAAGTCTTTAGAAATGATCTTCACATTGAGACAAACTGATCTTTTATCAGCACCTCCAACCTCGTTTACAGTAAAGAAACTCTTTGCATCTCAGATGTTCACAAACTACTCCGAGATTAAAAAGTTACAGTCTTTGAGAGGTACAATGTCCCAGTTTTCACACGCATATTGGATTCTGAGTCAATAATAAGAATGGCCTCTGACCGTAAGTACAAAGTAGTTGGCCCCCTTTATTTATTTTAATGCACTTTAATCCCACATTGTCCCTCAAAAAGCTTGGAAATTACAAGTAAATGATTACCTGTGGCCAGTTTCTCTAGTAATGAATGTGTAATTGGCTATAACTCCATTCAGTGGTGGTTTGGTTCTTTGATGTCAGTGGGACAGTGAATCCACTCCCACTTTTAGTGCAGACTTTAAATGAGTTATCCAAGGTGATGAACTTTGTCACCAGAATATGTTCGGCACCTTTGATAACAATCTTAAGGTTCAGACTAAAACCTGGAGTGGATTTGCCATTCCACTAACATGGGAGGCATCACACGTCATTGAAATATTCTGTTACTATTGCAATTTAACAAGGGAACATTTTGCAGTGTTGACTGTATTGTAACAATGACAGGCTGGTGGCTTCACTAAATGGCGGAAGGCGCATATCACTGTTCAAGTGCTGGCTCTTACTGTGTCTTATGTTGCTTCCTCCTGCTCTGTTGAGGTGATAATGAAGTGGGTGGGAAGAAAGTTTGTTCTGTAGCACAGGCCAGTGGGCTGCAGCATAATTATGTTTTTTTAGAGTTACTGGAAGTTACCCCCCTCCCCGCCATACTTCTATCCTCATTCCTTTAATTTCCTGTCTTCTTTGGAGTAGCGAACAATACTCTTAGGTTTTCCAAAACACAGAGAGGAAGAATAGAGAAGAGGCAGGTGCACCCACACCTATTTCATCTCCTCCTTTATCAGTGCAATTAAATATTTTCTGGAGTGCTATGCGGTATAGTGGCCAGAGTATTGGACTCATGCCATTTCCACACTAGCACTGTTATAGTGCTATTATTCCACTTTCAACATCCTATGGAATCCTGGGGTTTGCAGTTTAGGGATTCCATAGGATGTTGAAAGTGGAATAATAGCACTATAACAGGCTAGTGCAGAAATGGCCTAAGAATCTTGGGGACAAGGGTTTGAATCCCCACTCAGCCATGGAAACTCACTGAGTGACCTTGGGCAAACCACATACGCTCAGCCTCAGAGGAAGGAAATGGCATACGCACACATACCCTCACCAAGAAAAATCCGTTATAGGTTCACCTCAGGGTTCCATAAGTAAAAAATAACTTGAATGCACTCAGCAACAATCCTATTGGTTTCTGAGATTCTGACAATATACTTTTTCTTTGCTGTTTCTTTTTCCTAAGATTCTCCTGAAAAGGTATACACTTGTGAGAAATTCAACAGTACACCTTTGGCTCTCACATCTCAGCAAAAGATGAAGTAGAGGTGCTATTCTTTTACCACTTCCTATTATCCCAGTGCCACCTTCTCCAATTCCAAAACAGATTTTGGATGTGTGTAGGGGTTTGATAGAGGACTGCAAGGGAGGGAAAACAGATCCCAGAGCAGCAGAGCTGAGGGACTTGAGTCCCCCAGAGAGGAGGCTGGGGTGTGTGTGAACCTCCAATCTGACAAAATTGGACCACCAAGACTCCTATGCAGTTGAGCCTCCTCAGGAATTTTCAGTTCTCAGAATATACTCAGTATGAGATCCAGCAAGAAGGAGGGACTGTGGGTGCGACAGCAGAAGCCATATAAACAGAGAGTGTGAATTCGATTCTAGCTTCCTTCAACGAGATCCTTAGAGAGAACTTTAAGTCTGAGCCTTCAGTCAACCAAAGGGCGGCGGGGGGCGGGGGACCTGAAAGGAGGATTGTCTTCTCAGTGGCCTAGGGTGGGCGGAGAGGAAACCAAGCGGCTTCTGAGTGGGTCAGAAAATGGGACCCTGAATCGGGGAGATACACCTTTGTGCTAAGGAGAACCAAAGTTCTCTCTCTCTCTCTCTCTCTCTCTCTCTCTCTCTCTCTCTCTCTCTCTCTCTCTGTGTGTGTGTGTGTGTGTGTGTGTGTGAAAGCTCTCTCCTGGAATGCTGCAGTAATTTGAAGAAACTGAATAGACATATTTAGGGAAGTGTTATTTTATTTGAATGTTCTTGAAATAGCCAATATCTTTTTCTTTCTTTGTTATTTCATTTGATTTTTACAATTTCTGCCTCAGAGTATTTTCTTCAGTTTTACTTTTATAAGAACATGCTACCACAGGTTGTGCATCCTTTTTGAATAGCCATTGATAAGCTTAGCCCTTTATCCACTCAGGTGGTGGCTTTAGAGGTTTTAGAGTTGACTAGGGCCATTTCTGCACTAGGCTGTTATAGTGCTGTTATTCCACTTGCAACACCTTATGGAATCCAGGGGTTTGCAGTTTTGGGAGGGGCCCACTGGCCTCTCCTGAAACTGCAAACCCCAGGATTCCATACGATGTTGCGAGTGGAATAATAGCATCATAACAGTCTAGTGCGGAAATGGGGTAAGTGGAAGGGAGGGAGCTAGGGTGCCATAGCCGGATTACAGGAAGACTGCTACTTCAGTCAGGGACAAAGAAAAGTAGGCCTAGGCTGGTCCTCCCTTCACACCAGGCTTCAATCCTTGTTCGGTTATGGACACCTACTGGGTAACCTTGGGCAGGCCATACTCTCTCCACCTCAGAAAAAGGAAATGACAAACTCCCTCTGAACAAATCTTGTCAAGAACACCCAGTGATTCACCTTGGAGTCACTACAAGTTAGAAACAACTTGAAGACAAGCAAGTTTCAAGAGCCCTTCAAGAATAATAAAGACTTCTTGCAATCTATCCTATGCATACTTACTTGGGAGTAAGCTATACCCAAGAACACACATTTTGTGCTTTCAAGTGTCTTCATATTTAGGGAGTTTTTAATGCTAATGGATGGGGAGAGGAATTTGCCACTTGCAACTACCTGTAAATAGGCAAATTTAATAACAATCTTCCTGTCAGTGTTGACCATCCCCTGGTGCAGAGCGGGGCAGGGGGAAACACCATTCCTGGGTCCCTGGGAAGGAGAGCTGATGAAGATCATTGCATCCCATGTTTTGCCAGGAAAAGTCCTCGGCTGGATTGGAAACCTACCAGAGGCAGAAGAAGCTTTTCAATCAGTGTAAGGAATACTCTAGATCAAAGTCACTCTTACCAACAGAGGTGGCAATCCTGTGAGGGGGTGGGGAGGGACATAAAGAACATGGCAGAGGCAGAGAAGCCTATGAAATCTCTAACAGGAAGCGACCAGAGCCTGGAAATTTTGGAGCAACCCCAAAGACTCCCTCTGTCAGCATAACCACTGTTCACACTGACTGTGGGATTCTGGGGGCTATGGTGAAAAATAAAAAGTAATTTTAAAAAGTTCTGTTCTACATTGATGGAAAATGAAAACTAGATATTATTAACTAGATATTCAATTAGCTAGATATGATCAACTCTGAACATCTAGATACCAAAGGAAGAAGAAAAAATTTCTATTCATTTAATAAAGCCACACACACACACACACACACACACACACACACACACACACACACTGGTTCACAGTCTTAAAAGATATCCTGCTCTAGTGGAGTAGTTAGTGGGGCTGGGGAGGCGGTCTGCCCCAGGTGGCACCTTTTGGGGGGTGCTGCTAGCTGGAGGAGGACCGGGCGGCCCCTCCTGAAACTGCAAACCCCAGGATTCCATAGGATGTTGCAAATGGAATAACAGTGCTATAACAGTCTGGTGTGGAAATGGCCTAAGATTTACTTTGGAATAAACCTGCCTAGATGATCTAAAAATACAAAATTTCAGTGGGAAGAGAAAATAGATTCAGTCCAAACCAAGAAGCAGTTTTTTTAAAAAAATATTCACCATTTTTTTTATAGCTATTTCTTTAAAATGTCAGGGAAGTGGTGCTTTGTGTAGAGAAGCCTGAGAAAATCACACAAAATTACATTCAAAATAAAAGGAGTGAAATACTGAAATCAAACAGATGCATGAAGATAAATTAAAGGTTCCACTTTGAGAGGTAATGTGACAGGTCAAGCTGCACAGAATATGGCCAAAGAAAATGTTAACTATTTGAATCTAGGCTTTTAAAAAACCTAGAGATTCATGCTTGCTTTAAACAGGAATAATCCACTTGAAATGGAAAATCAGAGCTTATTTTCCTGATGCTTGAGGCAGCTGAATTGGGGTTTAATTCTGAATCAACCATCTTTATTTTTACAAGCTGGGAACCTGAGGTTGCTTTTGCTACACACCCTTGGACATCATAGCATGTCACAGCATGATTGCAGCTCTTGGAGGATTGCTGTAGGCTTTATGCTTTAGTAGCCGCATGACTGAAAGACATTCAGTAAATGGGTGTTTTTTCCCACTGGCACAGAGATACCGTGAGGAGAAAGCTGTACTTGTCAAATTTCTGCCCATCATACAGCTGTTAGAGGCATGGACAGTTGTCAAAAATCATCAGTACTGAGGAAATGCCAAAAGTACTAACCCTATGTATATAAAGACAGTGTTGATGATGTCAGGGGTGTTAGTGATGATAATGATGGGGTGATATCGACTCATTTCTGCCAAGAAAGAGGTAAGTCAAGAGTCATTAACTTTCCACGTCTGCATGTAGAGTTTTCACCTTCTCATTTACCAAAGTGAGTTTTGTTGCTGTGGTCTTAATGGGACAATGAGGAAACGCTTGAGGCTGGTTCACATGGTTGCTTTCTTTGCTTGGAGAAAGAGAGAAACACAAAAGGAGCTGCTTTAAACCAGACTAAATTATTTGTCCAGCCAGCCTTGCATTTGTTGACTGTGACTGACAATAGTTCCTCAGGGTCTTTGGCAGAAAGGTCTCTCCCACTCCCTGCTACCAGATCCTTTTAGCCGAAGATGCCAGTGATTGAACTGAGGACCTTTTCTGTGCAAAGCATATGCTGTGCTCTCAAGCTATGACCTTTCCAACCACTGAGTAATAGGTCCTCACATTGAGGCTATACTGTGGAAGCCAGGATTTCATCATCTGAACTGAAAAAAAAAAATCTTTGAGAGTTGTAAAGGTACTATAATTAAGAACTGTTCTTCTTGAATGAATTTCTATACTGCATTAAAAAAAACAAAACATTTTGCAATAATAAGACCCAAGAAAATACAACACAGCTAAAATAGTAAAACAATAAAACAGTAAGGTGTTTAATTAGAATCAGGAAAAAGCACTAGGGCTAAGTGCCAAAGTTAACCACCAAGAAAATGCCTTGACAAACAAGACTTCAGCTGTTGGCAGAAACATCTGACATTGGAAGCCCACGCACTCATTCCACAGCGTGGGTGCTACGCTGTAGGAGGCTCTTTTCTGCTTTACATGAAGCTTAGTAGGCCACCGTATGGTAAGCACAAACACACCTCCTGGTGAAACTAGATGGTCTGATTCGGGGGTGAGCAAATGCAGGGGGGCAGTGCTCAGTTTTCCTCATTGACGCCCCCCCCCGCATGCTATACCCTCTCAGTAGCAAGCCAAACGCCTCTGCTTTCCACTGAAGCCCCTCCCCTCTCAAAATGGCAATGGAAAGAGATGTGTCACTTTCTGTCACCATTTTGAGAGGGACTATGGAGGAAAATGGAGGTATATGGGGAGGTTGTGTGGGTGAGTTGGTAGTGCTTGCATTTTTTTCATATAGTTAGGGGAGCGTATGTGCAGTTTTCAGACTGAATTTGCCCCCAAAGTGTGCTGATTTGTTTTAAAAACTGAGGGACTGAGGAGGTGTTTAGAGGTCTGGCAGCAGACCTCGGGGACCACAGAAATGGAGCCCCGGGTCTGTATGTGGCTCGTGGGCTTTTTCCTGTCCACCCCTGATCTGTATGGTACAAAATGGTCTTTCATAGGCCATTTCCACACTAGACTGGGGAAGGCCCCTCCCTAAACTGCAAACCCCAGGATTCCATAGGATGTTGAAAGCAGAACAGTAGCACTAGAACAGTCTAGTGCGGAAATGGCCATAGCTTATTGAAGTAGATCACTTCCAAGAGTGGAGAAAGACACTAAAGATAATGTGGCCGCCCAGATGGTTATCCTAGGCTGCAGTCCCACAAGCCAAATGCAGCTTTAGCCACCCCTGGGCTCCCGTTTGGAGCCCCTCCTTTCTTCTTTAATTCCAGCCTTAAGCAAAAAATGGAAGAGGAGGCTTACTGAACCTCTGGTGGATTGTCACTTGGGGCTGGCTGGCTGATTCAGCTTGGTGGTCATAAACTGATTTAGACCTGTTTTGTTGTAAAATATTGGCAAAGGAAAAGATGCCTTTCATAAGTAAGGGGGAAAAACACACACACACGGCAGTGAGAAACGTGACCAAGGTGCAACAAAATGTGGCTAAAATGACCACACTCTTCTGTTGACAAAACTCCAGACAGCACACTAAGCAGACCTCTAAGCTTTGAGCAACTGTACAAAATAATAGCAACAATTCTGAAACGTTTTGTCCTATGATAAATGTTTTTTTTTAAAAAAATCCCAGGTTGATTGCTTAAAATAGGAACTGTAAAGCTTTCTGCTTTGCTACACTGTGTCCTTAGAATACATCAATAAGGACTATTACTGTTCTAGTGATATCAGTGCTAAGATGGATACTGAACAGAACCAACAATTCTTTCAGCTCTCTTAATAATAACTTGTACTTCCCAGAGGTTTAGTCTATTAGTGGGGGGTAACTGACTATCAGTGTTCCACCATTAAACCGTACTACATTGCGATCGGTCCCGTGTGTCATTGTCTGACATGTCACAAGGTGGGAAGTCACCTTAGACATTACTCTGCCTGAGGACAAAACAAAACAAAACAAAGAATCTACTAATTACATTCAGGCCTCAAAGGTCCACAGCAATTAGATTCAAGGACCATAATATTTTACACCAAGAAAGTTAATTATATTCTTTGGTTGATATAATAAATCTTTTTGGTGTTTCTTGTGGAATAATGCAATTATATACATGTCAGAGCAGCTCTGTTGTGTCGCATTGCAATTACTTTTGCTACAGATTCCTGAGTATTTCCCCTTGGAAAATTTGGTTAGTATCCTTAAATACCCATGAGTACAGCTATGGAAGCAAGGCAGTCTGGGAGCCCAGATTGAGCTGCACCTTCTTACCCCCTGTTAGGAAGATGTAGCCCAATCTGGCATTTGCTGCAGAATCACTGTTTTGGCTGGTATTTGCTGCAGAAAATATGAGTAACACTAGCACACTTCCACAAATCTAGTTGCCACGTACTCTGAACTACACAAAAGTGCTCTCAGTGTCTGATGCTGTGCTACACAACTGAATGGTGCTTTTAGATCCAGCATTTGCACTGAAGGCATGGTGCATCTTTTGTCAGCTTAGTTTGATACACTACCATATCTCACTATGTTTACCCATGTGGCAGTAGCCTCCCATTTGGATTGTTGAAGTTCATTAGGCATGGCTATTGAAATTGGTCTAGAAACCTGTTAGACCAAACTAGAACAGTGAGGTTGTTAACTGAGGCTGGCTGATATACCCATACAATATGGGTACTTTGGAATCTGCTCTGGCTTCCAGTCTGTTACTATGTCCACTTTTGTCCTAATATTAATCTTTAAAGCCCAACACAGCTTGAGGCTAACACCTGTACTTTAAGATCATCTTCTAAATTCCTTCACTGAGTGCCTTGGGTTAATGTCAGGATGCCCTCCATATTATAGTAATGGGATATGTAGTCCAGCGTTAGGTAGCAGCTTGCTTGCAACCAAAGCCTAGGAACCAGAGACTGTTAGGTAAACAAATGCTAGGAATGCGCTGATAAGCTCTGCCAGCCTCTCACTGCTTCAAGGTCTCTTGAAAGAGGGAGGGGGAAGGATGGGATTCTTAAGTATTTGCTATTGCTTTTGAAATTTAGTCCTCTCACTGAAGTCTTGTACGATGTATCTCACTCCAAATAAATAGTGTTTATGCACTGTACTATTTGTGTGTGTGAATTCAGTTCCTGACAGTTAAAGCCAAGTGACTGGCAAGAAAAAGACCTTTGCAGTCATGGTTCCCTGGTTATGGAATAGCCTAATCAGAGAGGCATGTCTGGAACTTTTTTTGTTGTCTCTTAGGTACCTGGTGAAGAGCTTTTTGTTCTCTCGGTTTTTCCACTGTTAAAAAGCTTTAATGTTTTCCGAGTTCTTTACACTAATGCGGGCTAAACACTGGATTCAGTTAAAGATTGTAGGAAAATAGCTGCCACAACCCCAAATGGAACAACAGATTCCAGAGAAGGAAGTTCTAAGTTCTTGGAGGTTTTTGGTGACAGATTGCAGGACCCAGTGCCTGGTTCCAATGACAGTAAAGGAAAGCAAGCAAAAGACGTTCTTCTCTGTTGGGAGATGGTTTAAAGCACCAAGACAAAGTTATCTCCGAAGCTGATGCTCTCTGGACACGTTGCCTCAGAGGCAATCTTATGTAGCAGAGTTTCAAAAACAGTAAAAATGTGTGCAGCAGAGTACAGCTACAACAAAAGATACATTATTGCTCTGACCACTCTACCCACAGGTTAGTTACTCACAGACACAGAGTGTGTCATCCAAAATACCTGGAGGCTTTAATTTTCTCAGTTGCAATACGTACAACTATATACAGGATATGCAGATCAATAGCAGATACACAGGCAGAGATACATGCAGAGATACTGGCAGACATAGATTCAAGCAAGCAGAGAGACAGCTAGCATTCACGCTTCTCTTTTATGCACTCCTGCTTACAGGTGATCAGTCTGAGCCATTAGCATGACGCAACACCTTGCCATGTTTGCAGTATCATGACGCAGCCCTTACTGCATGTCCCCTAGGAAATGTGTCATCACTTGCTTAGTCATTCCCTGGGTGTTTCACATGTTCATCAAAGGTATTTTCCAATGGAGCAAATGACATTGCATTTTTTTTTTTATCCAGCATTCTCCTACTAAGACCAGAACATGGTGAAGAAAGGAACATAGTCATAGAACAGAGAAATCTGAGTTATAAGTCTTTATGCTTCGAAAAGGAAAGTTTTCTGTTGGTTAAAACAGAGTGCAGCTTTCAGTTCCCTGGGATAGCATAAAACTTTTGCTGTTTTACCAGCTAATGCCTCTCTACATTTTTTTTGTAGTGATGTGTATGTGTGTGTGTGCGTGTGTATAGTCTATTTATAGCCACCACTCAGAACCGAGTACACATCTTGCTGTAGGGAAAAGCTGAAAACCAAAAACTATGTTTGTCCACAAAACATCAGAAACAAACCTACATTTGATATAGAATCAGCAACCCCTCCCTGTTGTTACTCACTTCATATTTACCAAGTTGCCTTGGTTCACTTGGAAAAAAAGTTGACTTATCTTTGAACTCAAGGAGATTCAGAAGAAATCTTTTGTGTATTAAATAATCTTACGTAGTCAAAGCTCTGGTCATTAGCAATAGTTCAGTCTATGTAGGCAGGGTAAATGTTACCTGTCCACTCATAATGAGAGGGCTTCCTTTTTTTTGGAACAAGATGTTTCTGTGCTGAGCACACATAGAAATACCTCCCTCTAGTGAAGCGATATGGTAAATGGTGGCTAATTTCAACAGGCCACTTAGGAAAATGCATCCAAGAACTTTATGCTTAAGAAACTGTATTAGTGTTCTTAGTAAAAGAAATTATTTTAGATACAAATAACAAAGGCATATTTATTATTTATTGGGAAGTATACCTCATGAATAGAGCCAAGATGTGTCGTGGTTTGAGCGTAGAGTATGGCCCTGGAGAGCAGGATTCAATTCCCTGATGGCCATGGAAAATCCACTGGGTGACCTTGGGAGCTTCACACACTCCCAAAAGACCATGATAGATCTGCTGTTGGATCACTGTTAAGTTGGCAATGACTTGAAGGCACACAACGATAACAACAAACCTCATTGTAGCCTTGTTGAACTCAGTGGAAAGTACTTTTGAGCATAGGACTGCTCTTTAAATTTGTTTGCACAAAGCACCCAGGAATGGTCATATCCGGAATTCTCTTTTTCTAACTCACCTTCTTGGGAAAACTTCTGGACCTTCTTGGGAAATTCATTTGCTGTTTCAGATTTCAACTAACTCTGCTTATGTAACTTCATATCTGACAATATTATTGATTTACTTAGAATTCATGTCTGTCATGCCACCTCTCAGTTTCAAGGTCAGCTCACATAATTACAATATCAAATAATTCCAATATCAATATCAAATTACAATATAAATCTGAAACATCAGTAAATCTACAAAGTGTAACAGAGGCATGGCAGTGTTTACATCCAGCAGAACCCATAAAATAAATTGTTAAAAACTTCTTTTGTAACATGCTGAAAAGCCAGAGGAAGGGGAGGTACTGGTCTGCCACTGGAAAGACATTAAATTCAGTGCCAGTAAGCTTTCTTGAAGAGCCAAAATTTCTTCTCCTTCCCTCACCAAGCAGCTCCCATCACAGGGTGGCAAAGACTGGAAAAGCACCCCTCTGCTGATGAAAATAAAGTTCAGCAAGGTTTGTGTGATAGAAGGGGTTTCTTGAGGTATCCAAGTTCCAAGGTCCTTTGAGCTTTAAATGTAATCACCAAAACTTGAGTTGTTTTCTGAAATGGACCAGGAGGTTGCCTAGTTGTTTGGTGAGGTAATTTCCCTATGACCAGTCCTGATTAGTAGGCTAGCAGCCGTATGTTATACCAATAGAAATCTCTGCGTTCAAAAAAGCTGGATAGTGACGACGTCGTGTGGTAGCATGGCTCTTGGACCACTAACAACTCACTGCTGTAGCGTTATAGTGATGTTGTGCAGAAATGGCCATGGTCAAGATGACAAAGGCTATTAATGAGGAAGAACGTGCAAGCCAGTAGAGGCTGCCGCTGTTTGCTTTTCCCTGAGTCTACTGGAAAGAGCAAGATTCCACTCATTCCTCTCCTTGCCCCTCTGCTGAGTTAACTCAGTGCAAACTACTTTTGCACTTTGAACTCAGTTTGTAGCAGTTGAAGTAAGCTGAAGACAAAGGACGGAAGTGGAATGGTAGAGAGAAATAGGGACATTTATAAACAACTGAATAACTGGGACAACAGCAGTGTGTGTTGGGGGGAAGAAGAGAGTTGCTGCCTCCTATTGACCTCGAGATTTCCCTTTTGCTTTAAACAGCGGCAGTAAAATATGGGGGGGGGGGACTGAACCATTGCACTGTTTTCCCTTACATTTGTAAAATACCTTTTTGGATTTCTTGGAAGAATTTCACCTGGAAAATCTAGAGAAGCAAGGTGGAGGGGGTTGCTTTCCTTTGGCCCTCTGACAATAGATCTTTATAGGGCAGTATTCTATCTCCATAACTACTACCTGTCCCATATAGAAGAAGAGGATGGAGACTTTGAGGACTGAGGCTTGTCTAACGTCACCCATGCAGCCATAGTGAGGTGAGTTTTGAAGCAAGGTCTTCCCGCCTCTCTCTCGTAGTCACTGTGCTGCCTAAAGCTCTCAGATGTTACCAGAGTAGTATGTGGCTGGACTGCTCAGATGTACAGGCTGGGTTTGGAGGCTGGTGAAAGGCTGCCATCCACTTAATGCTCTACTGAGAGCAATTGTGAGAGGCTTATAAATACATTTACCAGGACAAATAGTTTATTATAGAGCTTCTCTTGGAATAGATGCAGAAGAGACCTGAAAGAAGCAAGCCTAACTAGCATATTATCTCCCACTAGCGCATCTTTCCCAGATGTAATGGAGTAAATTATACCTTTAGAAAGCATCAATTATCATCAATTACTCACATCTGAAACATAATGAGGATTACTGTGGTGTTTTAATTAAGATGTAGTTTTTCATTTTTTTAAAAAAAGCCACACAGAATTCTCATAAATTAGGGAGATAAATACTTGTGTAATGCATGCCAGAGAGATATATTGATTATGTACTCATTCCTGCCTACCGATTTTGGTGCCTTATTATCATAGGTGTGTATATTCTTTCTGATTTGGAAGGAAGAGTTGCGGAGCAGCTGCTGCAGCATTTTGTGGTGCGTGAAAAATATCAGTTAACATCACAGCCGGAGAAAGTTGGAAGCAACTGAGAGCCATCTATGTGCCAAGTAGCCTTTCATTGTATGCCTGAAGGGAGGGACTGTCTTATTATTTCTCTTTGTAAACAAGGTTGGAAACCTCTTTTATCTGGAGAACAGAGTAAAATGCTTCAAAATGATGAAGGTAAATAATTTAGAAATCACATCACGTGGATATGACAAGGAAATAGGGTTCTGCAAGAAGCAGAATGCCTGTAATTAGAAACTTGAGCCCACAGCCTAGTTTAATGTGAATCTTGGGAAAGGTCAGCGGTGGCGGTGGGGTGGGGAGGAATGCTAGATGAGGGATTCTGGGAGTTATCCAAAACTATAACATTCCTAGGTCTGAGTTACTGCTGGATCACCTTTAATATGAAGCAACTGGTTTAGGTTCCACAGTGGAAATCCCTTCCTTTCCTCTATCTATTAAGCCAAGAATGAATATGATTTTAATTTATTACTTCAGATTGGGTCCTAGTTAGTGAAAGTGTCACCTGGTTGACTATAACATTTTCTTTGTTTAGAAAATGTGGGTGGATGTCAAGATCTTTCTTAATCTGGTCTCCTGGCTAATGAGCACTCATAAAAAACCCATCATGAGTTGTAAAATAGTCAAAACTCCTGCTAAGCCAAAAACAAGGGAAAGTGTTCAAAATCCTTCAGAGATTTGACAACTATCTGTTAACATAGTCTATCAAGCCTTATTCTTTAAACTGTGATTTATTTGCATATGTGAAACCTCATTCTATATTTTTGTAGGCAGTTATCCAGAATCAGAGACTGTTCACCAGCATCTCTAGCTACAGCATTTTTTAAATGGCCTGTTTGACTGTATATATATTTTGCTTTTGTATATTTGGTTATAAAGACTGTTGCTGCTGCACTATGTTAACAGAAATGTATTACTCACTGAAATCAACTATTTTTGCAAGTTCCGATCTTCTTTGTTCCACAGCCCATTTTTCCTTTCCTGTTTTTTTTTTTAACCCCATAGATTTGAGCAAGTGGACCACCTAATACAGTTGGAAGTAGAAATGGCACTAAATTCCATTCCGACTGAAAATTGCTAGGGATTTTGCAGTAGTGATAGAGCACAACTCCAGCTCCACTCAAATCAAATTTGCCCCACTAATTACAAGCTTCCTCCACAAATGATTTTTAAAAAGTGTTTTATTTTAAGAGTTCTACATTTCTTTCCCATTTGGGAATAAATACTGTAGGCATGAATAGGTCAGAACATATTACCTAAGCTCTGGCTTATGGGGCTCCAGGAATCTCACTGCTCTGGTACTTGACTGGAAATATCAGTGTATAGGAAGCATTAGCTGCTTTGGTGGTATTAAGCAATGATAAATTTGCTGGCCAGATAGCAGGTGGGGAAGGCCTCACCTTAGTCTTCTCTTGTCTATGGAAGTAGAGCCTAATACCAGTAAGCAACACTATTGTTTCAGATATACCTAAGATCAGCAGGAACAGGAAGTGGGACCTGGGCTGTGATTGGGAAGCCACCCTCCCATCATTGAAATGAGGACAAAAAGCTGTGCAGGTAGCAAGGCAGACAGGTACTTTCTCACTGAAACCAAGGGTTAAAGTAATCAAGTTCTCAGCATGCGCCAGACATGCCTATCTGCCATGTCAGCCTGTTCTGATGAATGCTGATCATCTGTTCCAAATAATCTCAACACTAAATACAAATGTAATTAAAGTTTCAGGATAAAAATGCCTAGCTTGTAATTAAAATGAATATTATGGCAAGCAAACATTCCCGTTATCAACTTACTTGTGAAATTCCTCGCATTTTTATACGCCAACTTCTTTCCAAGGAGGTCAAGGTGGCATACACAGTTCTTCACACCTACCCCTATTTTTCATCACAACCAGCCAGGTGAGTGATTGTGACCACGTTCACCCAGTAAGCTTCATGACTAAGAATTTGAACATACGTCTCTGCAGTTCTAGTCCAGCACTTCATGATTGATCTGGTTTGTATTTCTGCTACAGCAAATCTAGACTTATTGAAATCCAGTGGATTTTGCTGCAATCTGAAAAGCTTCCTGAATTCCATATCATACTTCTACAGAAACATGAGCCTTAATGTGACACTGTCACATTTTGTCGGCACAAGAAATCTTTGTACCTATATCATCCTGCTTCAATGAAGCCTCGGCCACCTTTGTAGCCCTCCCATGTACAGAAGATGGGAGATAGAAATGTGTGGCAGAGAAGGTGCTGAAATCAGTGAATTCTTGGGTGGAACTGGGTATCTGGAATCAGGACTAAATGTTGAACTGAGTGGTAAAGCACCAGCAGACTTTGAGATGAAAAGACTGTGCCAGCCAAATCTTTTTGAAGATCGCTCCTTTGTACTGCAGTGACATTGCTGGGGAAGAATGTCAGTTTATGAAAGAAAAAAGAACTGAAATCAGTTTTGAGAACCACCAAGAAGTTGCCATTTTGGTTACTAGCCATTAAATAACTGAGGCAATACTTTTGGAAAGGCTCTAGCTGTATACCAAGAAGAGCCTTGACAAATGTCAGCACAAATATAGTACTATCAGCTGAATGATAGCCCAGATTTTTTATGGAGGAACAGGCTCTGACATATGAAGAATGAACATGGTTTATTATGTAAAGTTTATTGAACCATTATGTAAAGTTTATTGAACCAATAAAGTTTATTCAGTCATTATTGAGCAAATACTATTATTTGATACAGGCTATTTGAAGAAAACAAGAGCTACAAGCAACTTGTTATACTGACAGTTTAACTTGGCATCAGAATTTATTTCTAAGGGAGACTAAATTGAAATATAATCATCAGATATTTCTCATGGCTGAGAATACAAATTTAGTTGCCTCAAAGACTGTTATCCCTGTTGTTCAAATCCAGGAAAGGAGAACAGGATGTGCAGGTGATCTGAATGGTGAAGCTAGATAGCAATATGAACTGTGATTAACTGATTTCCACTGAACCTGGAAGATGTTTCTGTGATTTTTAGCACTTCTAGCTGCTCAAACCACAGCATGAATGTCGTCAGGCCATTATCACATCGTCCTATGAAAAACATTTTGATGTCAGTAGGTGAGGAGCTTTGTACAACATTCATGGATGGTTATTGTTCTTATCTTCCTCACTTCAGTGTGAAGACAGTTCTGTTCTTGTTTTCTCCTTTCCTCTTAGCGTCTTCTTTCTCTGAAGAGTGCGTTTACCCGCTCTTACTGTTCTGTATTTCCTATTTTTCTTAAAAGAGGGAGCACATTTAAATTTCTAGACTTTGCATATTAAATCAGACAATTAAATTAAATTTCATTAATCCTTTCCATGCTTTATGAGAATACATGGTATTCTACACAATTTTGGAGCACTATCCATATTAATGAAAATTAGTTTGCACAAAATAAATGCAGTTTTTATTCACAGAAAATGTGTTTTGGGCACGAAAGTAATATTTTTCAGAACAACACTAATACATGTGCAAATACATTTTCTTTTTTCCCCTTTTTTTTCTTTTTGCACACAAGACATGATTTCTATGCAAAAAAAACAAAAAACAAAAAAACCCAGCCATGAGCATTTTTGCAGTAATGAATTTTCTTATTCAAAATCCCAAAAATATGAAGAATCTGTTCTCCTTTTCCTCAGTGGAGTGTTCCAACATTTGTCAAGGATGTGAATATTATAACATACTTCACATCTTTAGCGCCTGCTAACTGGGAGTTGAATTTACTTGCAACCAGTGGGACTTAGATCAGAATAAACATACATAGGATTCCACTGTACTTGTTGCATTCCCTTTATATTATTACATATTCAACACAAATAAAATAAAGACTAGAAAAAAATAGTAAATAAAGATGAACTTAAGATGCGAGATGTAACACAAAACATAAAAAAAAGCATTACAAATAACATGGTGATGGTGGTGTGGCTTAAAAAGTTTTCTGTCATCCGAAGATCCCATGTATGGAATGGGCTGTGTATCATTTTTCTGACCTTTTATTCTAGCTGAGCTTCCATTATTGCAGTTTTGAATAACATCAAGTTTTAATCCTCCTGTTTTTCCCTTTCAAATTTCTTTTTGCCAGGCCCTCAGCTTTGCAAAGTTTCTACTTTTGAAAGTGTTGGATTCAGCACTGTTGGGTTTTTCCACTTATTATATTACATGTGAACACTTACACTTAACGTGATTTTAGACTTAATGTATCTGACAACACTATGGTTACAGGTTCCAATGAGTCTCCTGGGTTCTTGGTGTCACTTAGGGCTAAGTACAGGCTTGGACTTCTAATCAATGACCACTAGGAGCGTGGTGAGGAGAAAAAGGGCATAGAGCTATATCCTGTTATTCCAAGCCTTCTGTGAGGCAGATGACATCAGAAGCCTGACCACGCTCAATATTAGAGCATCATGCACATCCCGACATTATAGGGCTCCCAGCCAAAGCATCAAATAGACTTTGTCCACTTGGCACTTTAGCGAATACCCAGGCTTCACTTTCCTATATTCCTCCCCAAATTTGGTATTTACTGTGAAGGATCATTCTTGAATGATTGCAGGAGCAATCCACTCACATGTCAGTTTCTTCCGCAAGGCAGTTCTGTTAGGAATGTTGGCCCCCAACCTCCTGTCGTCATTTTATGTTATATAGGCTTGCCCATAGTATTGAAAGATAGGTGGTGTTGTGCACAGATTTTGTTCTTGGTTTTTCCAGCCATGGCTCTGGGTGGGTGTGGATTGCTCCTGCAGTCATCTGAGAATGATCCTTCACAGTAAGTACCAACCATTCATTCTCTGGATGACTGCAGGAGCAATGAGGAATCCACCCACATCTGGGATGTACCCAAGCCCATACTTGACAGGTGGGTGTAACTGCCTTCATCCTGTACTACTGCCTTTAGTACTGTCCTTCCAAATGCCTAATTTGCTGAGCTGTATCTGTTGAGCTTATAGTATTTTATGAGCATTATAAGCTCCTTCCAACCTACTGCCAAACATATATCCTTCAATGAAGAGGGTACCTAGTAGGCTGTAGTCAAAACCAGTCTATTCCAAAGCTAGTGGAATAGAAGTCATTGCATAAGTGAATACACACTCTAACCCAATGAGAAATCGTTATTTTATAAGCTCTGTGTAAAGGTTCTGAATGTCTGAAAAGGTTGGTTCTATGTATATCGTCAACACCCTTTTAACATCCTAGCATCCATTGTCTTTCCAATGGAAATGTTGGGTTTGGACAAAAAGTTGTTAGGTCAATTGACTGATTGCAATTCCTTGATCCCAAAGTCCTTGGTAGAAAAGGGTGTTCAATTATCAATGCCACTTTGTCATAATCAAACATACATAAATTTGGATTTTGACAGGTCTGCAAGTTCTGATACCCTTCTTGCTGAAGTTATACCTACCAAGAACACTGCCTTGAAGGACGACAATCACAATAATGCTTCCTTTACTGGTTCAAAGGCTGACCTTGTTAGAGGGTTTAGAACTAAATTTAAATCCTGTGAAGGGTATAGATGTAGCATTGGTGGAGCTTGTTAAGGTTGTTCCTTTAATAAACCTCCTCACGTGAGGATGAGAAGATAAAGTTTCACCACCTGCTGTAAGTATTGTGAATAAGGCTGCCACCTGTCCTTTTAATGTGTTTAGCCTAGCCCTTTCCTCATCCCATCTTGCAGAAAAGAAAGTACGCACTCCAGATGAGCATGTTGACTTTTTAACTTTGCCTTGACTTTTTAACTTTGACTTAACATGTTAACTTTTTTGTGCACCAGAGCCTGAAGGCTTTTTACATCATTATCAAAACATGGAGAACTGGGCCAAGCCAGGGCTATGAAAAATCAAGTCTGCTTTCAATTCTTCCTTCTTGGAGAAGCAGCACCCTCCTCTATTTTTACCACCCCCTGGCTTCCTCTCCACACTTATATCTCTCTTCTGCTTTCCCTAAAACCACATTCTTGTAGATATAGGACAAAGCGTTTTCAGGTTTATCCAATGAATGTGTCACTGGTGGTAGCGTGTGTAACTGATCTAGATCAAAGATGCACTTTATGGAGATTGCACTTTAAAAAAAGATAATAAAATCTTTATTGAACAAACTGACAAGGAAAAAAGTAGTTGGCAATTAAAGTTATCAAACAGCCGAACACTTTTAGTTCTTAACAGCAAACACTTCCCCAACTCTCTCTCACTTTCAGGCTCTCTCCTCTAACTCACAGATGGAACTCTCTTCCAAAACTCTGTTTCAGCTATTTTTCTGTTAGGAGGCTGACTCCCCCACCTAGCCCCTCTCTCTGGCTAGCCTGGGTTCCATAGTCAGCAACCAATCAAAATAAATCCCCTTTATTGCTAGAGTGGCTCTGCACCCATCCCCAGCGTTCATCACAATCATCTCATGAATACTTGGGAGTTGATTGCCTTTGAGATGCTAGAATCATGTTTACTATAGAATCCAAATAACCTGGTTTCTGGTTTCTTGCACACAACTATGGCTTTGTGCCCCTCTACTGGACTCCTCAGTTTCTTCTGGATGTGTGACTTGCTTGTGGTGTAAACCTAATGTGGCTAGAACTTTCCTTTAAAGACCCCTGAAATCCTCCACATCAAGCAATCAGGTACTAGTTTTATTAATTTCCTGTTTCTCTGAAGAAATATCCTCACTGTCCTATTGAAATGAACTGTCTCCCTCATCTGTGCAAGGAAACTGATTCTCATGAATCACACTCTGAGACACTATCCTTGTCTCTGTTAAGCATTTTCTTTGAACTGTCCTTATGTATTTGGTTCAAATGTTTTCATTTTGTTATGCATTATCCTGTGTTGCTATTGACATTACTACTGTTACTGTGTTACTGACACCAAGAATTAACTGCATCTTCATGTATTTCAGTGATTTCATTTTGTAGCTGTGCATTTAATGCATTGTTTTCTTTTCTAGATGACCAGAAAGAATTCATTGAGGTTTTATGCAAATCAACTGTAGGTAAGTTTATTGGCTGTTGTATTAAATTCGTTGTGTTAATTAAATTCATTAAAGGAATGTGATGTGAAGCATTTAAATTCATTTGAATTAAACTATATGCACTTGCTTGAGTGCTTGCGTGTTGTGTTTCATTAAGCTGTGAACCTGTGGGCACTGCAAATCTGTTGTTTAATTTCTGTTTATTGCCTCCTCTACTAAACTATTATTTGATGTTTTGTCTAATTGCTGAGACATTTGTGGTGATATTTGTAATGGCAAAATACTCTGGTGCTGTGGCTGTGTTGGATTTCAACATGCTTCTAATATCAGTGCCCTCAAATAAACTAGGAAGCATTCCTTTGTGCTCAAAAAGCAGTTCTGAGCACATGATCTTGCTGATGAGGAGAGGTTTGTGGGGGAGGAGTCAACATTCCTAACAAGAAAAGAACTTTGAAGTCATGCCTTGACAGCTGGCATGAAGAAGTTACCCACATGTTGTGAGTGGCTTGCTTGTACAGTCATCAAGAGAATGAAAAAGTCTCAGTAGACTGGATGAGAGTACTGCATTTCACTTGCCTATTCCCTACTCAGGCAGGAATGGGATGGGGAGGAGTCAGTTTTCAGCTGGTGCTTCCAGAAGCTCCCTGAGAAGACTATGTGGGGAAAGAGAAGGAGAGCAATCCTCCTAACTCTTGGGCAGAATGTCCAAGGGCTTTCTGGAAGCACTGGCAGGGTCACTTCCTCTCCTCTTTCTCCACTCAAGATAGGGAGAAGGAGTAAATATTTGTCAGTTGGTGTTTCTATAAGATGGCTGAGTCCTGGGCTGGCACTCAGATGACTCATGCAAGTGATGACTAACAGTGGGATGGAGAATTTCCCCTACTCCAATCAGAGGTATTAGCAGGGATTCCTTTGGAGATACAGGGGATTTCCTGTGGCCATCTGTGATGGAGATAATGGGAAATCCTCTCCTTCCTCCAAGGACGAAGTTCTTCAGTGCCTATGAGGGCAACTAAGACCAGTTGTTAAGTGTGATGCTTTCTTCTTCAGAGGCCTAATTTTCTTCATCTCAGCATCACCCAGAGCATTCTCATCAGGGGTTCAACAGCAGATGCCCAGTACTAAATCATTTTTTAGGCCCAGTATTGTCACTTACACTTATTCTTTGGATGAGCCTGTTCCTTTTGAGAGATTGGGTTTGTTTGGCTTTTTAAATGTACAGAGTAATACTGTCCTGATACACACATCTCTGTCCCTTTCTTAGCATTTGCATTCAGAAATCATAACGTTCTACTAGTTCATCTCTTCCAGCAAGTTTCTGTTTTGCATTCTATGTCTTTCTTTTTCTTCTCCCTCAAGTTCTAGGAGAATATGGTAGAAACATCCTACACGGGGCAAAAAAATAGTGCAGAGGGAACCAGTGCAACTATACAGCCACTGCAGAAAATTAGTCAGGGTTCCCTCAAGGACTGGAAGTGCCAGAAACACAAGCAAGTTTCTGGAAGCTAATGTTTGTGTCACTGAAGAGAAATGAAATCCAGATTTAAAGTTCTGCAGCTCTACTAAGCAGAATGATTTTTCTTGGTTTCTTTCTAATTCAGATGAATTAGACTTATCTTGACACACTGACCTTCTTTAAGTCACTTCTGTAGTCATTAGCATTACCTTTCTCAAACCCTTCCAAATGGTCTTCACAGTTGGTTGGCTGTATATGAGGTATTCAAGCAGAAGCAACAGGTAATATGCTCTCGTGCTAACTAAAGAGCATTCACATATTTGTAGAAAGAAATGAGCCTTTTTTTTGTAGCAGCTTTAGAATATTGTGAAGAACCCAAAGCGTCTCCAAAGACATAAAATATTTACAGATAAACTATATTAAAATTATTTGTAAGTATGTAGGGATATTCCCTTTGCAAGAGGAGCAACAGCTTCCCCCATCCTTTTCAAAATAACTTAGCAAGAGAGTTTATGGTTATCTATTGTGAAGCAAGACACCTATGCAAACTCAGTTCTTAGAAAAGCTGAAATATAACCGACTCTTCATTTATGTATGTTATTGAATCTATATGCTGCCTTTCTCCCAAATGGGATCCAAGGCAGCTTTATAACTTTTGCTTAGATATCCTCATTCACTATGACTTAGAGAATCTTCTGGGAAGAAATATTACTGGACATTTGTCCAGACTCTATTTAAGCAGATGGTTGTTTCTGTAGTGTGGGAGTAGAGTGGGAGAAGGCTGGGCCTTAAACAGGAATAATGACAGATCACTGCAGGAGACTTAGATGATATCAGCTCCTTCAGCAATTTTCAACTGCTGAGTGTGCAGAATTGAGATGATAGTAAAATACTATTAAAAGATCCGCTTGCATCACTTGTAAACATTCTTTCAGATAGTACACCTGAAAATGATGAAAACCTTTTGGTTGTTAATATCTGAACTTTTTCCATCTATGCAAGTAGGAGTATCTGGCATTTATGTGGCTTAACCTACACATATTTCTACTACTCTCTTATTATGCTGGAAATCCTATTTTTTTCTTCTTTTTCTAAAACTTGGCCTAGAAAATTTTTCAACACTATAAAAGGAGTGCAGAACAGTAGAACCAACAATTCCAATATTGAGAGTTTCTAAGAATATCTTAACATTTCTCTCCCATGCCCAAAGATGTTTGAATTATGTGTACATGAGTACTTTTATTCTGTGGTTTCTTTTACAACATGATTTACATGGTTTGTAAAATGTGAACATCTAGCAAAGGGGCAGTCTGGACCTGGCACAAGGTCAACTCTGATGTATAAAAAGCATGGGGTGGAGAACTGAAGGATCTGAATTGTCATTTGTCCATTTGTGTTTTAACAATATACTCACTTCTTGGCCCAACAGAATGACCTAAGGTGATATCCAGATAACTATTCTCTCCACTCTCACTATGCTTTCTTCTTGCTTTCTTCTTGATTTTTAATTTTATTCTGAAAATTAGCTAAAAATAGTGGAAAGTATGCAAACAATTTCATTGTAAACCTTTATTGCCCTTAAACTGTAAAAATCAATCGTAAAATCAATTGTAGATAGAGCTCACTATACATTTTGATATCAGTGGCATCATGTTAAAATGGATGATGCAATACTAAATGGACTTCAAAATAACACTTGAAAACAAGCCAAAACTGTATTATCCTGTGCTGAAGATATGTACTCTGAAAAATACTGTAAAAAACTGATGCTCTGCTTCTGACCACCAAAGCAGTTTGTGCAGTCAATTTTCAGGCAAAATTACTTTTTCTTCCCACGACCTTTTCCTCCCTTTTTTTTCTGTACGTCTGGTGTTTTCTTCTCTTGTTCTGCTCGAAGGGCAGCTTCTTCAGCTGCCAGTGCTTCTTGTCTTAAACGCTCAGCTTCTAGCAGCTTAGCTCTGTACGCTTCCCGGATGCTGAGAACCCTCCCTCGTGCCTCATCTAAGGATGCCTAGCAAAAGACAAATATATCCATCAAGTGCCAAATCATTCTTCAAGTATATATGAAGTGCAGATTTTTCTCTAGTAATGTTTTAAATGACGCACTAGTTCCAGTGATCTATATCTATATAGCTAGATACAACCATGTTTTAGTTCATTTATTTTGCTTAGTTGTCCATACTGTTTAAGGACCACATGTAGCAGAAATTGTTCTTTACTTTTACAAAGGTACATCTTAGATATATGCCTCAGAAACAAGCAACTTCAGCCTTTTTATTATTTTTACTTATTCTATTTGTTAGAACTACAAATTTTCTGACATTTCAATATTGCGAATGCTTTTTTATTAGTTCTTAACTTTCCTTGTCCTGACTTTCTTGGGGTATGTGGCTGAGAAGGCACTGAAGCTAATAGCAATAAATTCAAATAAAAATACAATTAAAATAAATTTAAACTATAAACAAATAATAAATAAATAACAACAATAAGGAAGTGATTAAAATGTTTGTCTGCTCAGTTGTCTTGTTTGTCTGTTGGCAGAAGGAGAGCAGAGAGAGGGTCAGCAAACCTTCCCTGGCAAGGAGGTCTAGGACCCATGAGGGGCCACTGTGAAGACCCACTCTTGAATCTCCAGTGCCAAGTGAGACCAAAGGAACAGTAGATCAACATTCCCAGGCAGGCTCATATGGGACAATGTGGTAACCTGGTTCCAAGTCATATAAGATGTCTTGTAGATTATAAAAGGATTTTGTTTCTCCTGAAAATTGATGAGTAGCCAGTGAAGCTAATAGGAAGGTCCCAGATAATAGTTTTGCCATGACATTTTGGACTATCTTAAGTATACTGGATCAGCTGAAGCTTCTTTCGAAAGGCAGGTTCATACAGAGCACGTTGCCTGCAACTTAAGGCCATGTTTAATAAGTTGGATCTGAAATCTCCAGCAAATGCACATGTGGTTCACTGGCCTTAACCATGCAAATACACATCTGGCCACCACTGAAACCTAGACAGTTGGGTTCTCGACTGAATTGAGGAAGACACCCAAATTATGAACGTGCATCTCAAAACAGAGTGTGACACTAAATTTAACTCAGGTTGAATCCTTCCCAGATTCACCTTGTGAACTCAAGCACCTTTTGTCTTATCTGAATTAAGTTTCAATTTGTTTGTCATTTACTCAGTCTCTTAATTACCCTGGTTCAGAACTAGAATATCTTTATCAGATTTAGATGAAAAGCTGTGAAAGAGGTAGGTGTCATCAGAAAGGTCTATCTGTCACTTCACAAACATGAGTAGGTTATTGTGACTTCCCTTCTGCTGTTTATCATCAAGTCCTCTCTTTTCATGGAAGAATTCTGCATCACAATGCCAGAATGTTAAACGGCAATGAATGCTTGTTAACATGAGATATATGAAAAGTATGATCTGTTTTCTTTTCAAAGTAAAGCAAGGTTAGGTCATTTCATAAGACAGCAGTGATGACAGGAGTTATCATAACGAGCTAACAGTATCATTTAGTCAACACAGTAGGATGTACAGAATGTAAAAGCTTGTATTGTTTTATGCCTAGAGTCCAAACAGATTTTTCTCACAAAGTTAAATGTTTAATGGATAGATGTATTACACTAAATGTTTTAAAATGTGTCTTTGAGGGCTGTTTGTTCATAATCTGTCCTAGTTTTTTGTTTTTGGTATAATCACATATTGTACTTTTTCTCTCTCTTCAGTATGTCAGATTTGGATAGGAAAAAGTAAATAGATGAATTCGTGGAGAAAAATGCTGACTAGTTAGAATCTTCTAGCCGAAACAGAATTGGTATGCATGTTTAAGAGGAGGAAGCCACCTCAGACAATTAACAGAATTATATAGACTTACTTGAAGATCCTCATACATCTCAAGTACATTTTGCTTCAACCGGTTCCTAGCTGTGCGTTCTTGCTGTCTGTGTTCCAGAACCAGCTCTCGAAACTGTCTAAAGAGATTGATTTCTTCTGCCTTACGCATCTCTTGTTCCTGAACAATAGACTCATTCTTCAGCACTGGCTCAGGCAGTGTTTTTCTGAGAATAAAAGTGAGATTATATAGATCCCTTCAAAAGACTGGTATGTAAGAATTTATTTTAAAGCTCCCTATAGTTCATATATTGGACTATGCACGAAGGTGAAGGTGAAGGTGAGTTGCTTAACATAGAGTCAAAATATAGGGCTAGATCAGCTATTTAAAATATTTCTTAACTTTTACATTTTGATTGTTTTACTAAAAAGTGTATTGGCCCATGGGTGGGAAATGACATCTACAATTTACCTAACGTAGGGGGTGAGATCTAGAGGCTCCCATTCCTTCCGCTGAGTTGACATGCTTGCTTCAGCTGCTACTGGAGGGGACACCACTGGTTCAGAGGCAGGAGAAGCAGGTGCTGGAAAAAATAAAAATATGAAAAACCATCATAATCATCTTCTTTTTTCTCATTGTCATAAGTTTGGCAAGAGAACAGTGTTCTCCAGATGGGACATCCTCTCTCTTCTAAAGCTTTATTACAAAATTCTCCCAAATATATATATATCTGTATATACAGTTAGCTATTGACTATGATCCAGTGCATGTCTGCAGAATGACATCGTCGTCAGATGGGAAACAAAATTAACTTTGACTGTAGTGAATTCCTGATTGATACGTGGAAGAAAACAGGTGATTGGTACTGTCAAACTGCCCCTCTGACTGGCATTGCGTCTATAGTCCAAATGCAACATTGTCCATGTGACAGCTTTGGTCCCATATCAAGTTTGAAGCCCTCTTTTTAAAGCCCTGTAGTAGTGGATGGGTGCATTCCAGCCCCTAGGCTGATTGATGTTAATGGAATGCCATTTCTTCCTTTGCAGTCTTTTTTGTCGCTCTGTGTCAGAAGAACTGCTTGTAGATTGCTGATGGCTGTGTTTGGACTGTTAGGGGATTCAAGCCTTGATCTGAAGGGAGTCATCAGACATGTAGATTCACATGTTGATGGTTGTCCTCTTGAATATTAGGTCTTGGCTAGCCTCTAAAATGGCTACAAGCTTGACTTGAATGGGTAACTGCCCTATTACTCTCTTCAGAAAGAAGAGGGCTTTTTGGTATTTAACACTCATCTTAGAAAGCAGGTTAACATGGGAGGGAGAAGGGGAGTGCTCACAAAAATGTGCAGAATATCTTTCCTTGCTGTATTTTGAGACTTTTCCATGTCCAGGATCCTGGCCTTAATTCTGCCCATGTCTCAATCAAAAACACAAGTTGACTAGGAAAACCCATGGCTCTTGTTTATGTCTGAGAGGTACACACTGTCTTCCTTTCTAACGATTTCACACCTCTGTGAAAATTCAACAGCTGGAAAGCTTTTCTTTGGGCGTTTTTATAGGCAAGAAAGTGTGTGTTGTTTAGGCATACACTTGCCTGTTTCTCCAGAACCCAATATTGGGCTGATACTTTCGGCTTCAGACTCCACAAAACCTTTCTTCATGCATTTCTTAGCAAACTGCATGCGCTCCTGAGCAGCCTAGGGAACAGAAATTTACTAGAAACAATTGGAAGGAAAGATACTGCTAACTATATTAGTTGTCAAGCCATTTGTTATCACTGAGAAAAGATGCATTCAAAACTATGTGAATTTTATACAGCAACATGGATTTGTAGATTGTACATATTATCAGCACAATCAGCACAACATAATTATCTGTTCTGTTAATTATTCTGTTAATTAATCATGTTAATAAAATAATTAACTGTTCTAATATTTTTCTACCTTCAAGAAGGTTATTTCAAAGACAATAGCAGGATTCTAATGTCCAGTCACTAGCAACTGAAGAGGTCCAATTCAATCCATTTTTGGGCTAGTATTGTGAATAGACTCAGGTCTTCAGTGGCAAGCAGTGACTCTTTGGGTTTATTGTTCCTAACATACATGTGTACTCCACCTATCTGTCTGAAATTTGTCAGATGCTTTACCCTCAAGAAGAAGCTATTATGTCCATCTTTTTCTTCCATTTATTTTTTAAAAAATTAAACTCATTTGTTGATTTTAGTCAAAAGTGAGACATACAAATCTTCAGTTTTTCTGAAGTGACACTTCACTTGCGTCCTCATATGAAGTGGCAATTGCCTAAATCAGAGCTTTCCAAACTTTTCATGTTGGTGACACACTTTTTAGACATGCATGATTTCGCGACACAGTAATTCAGTAAGTGGAGGCAGCCCCTCCACCTGAGCCTGGCCTGCCACCGCCCTCGCTGGGGTCTTCCTTGGCCGAGGGCAGTGGTAGGAGAGGCATTCTCTCCACCTGGGCCTGGCCCACCGCAGTGGTGGGAGAGGCAGCCCCTCCACCCATTATGTTTGCATGACACACCTACACACTGCAGGAGACACACTAATGTGTCACAACACACAGTTTGGAAAGCTCTGGCCTAAAGAATTCCAAAGTGAAGCACCTGGGATCAAAAGTCTTTCTTTTTCTGTGTATCCCCTGACCTGCTGCTCTGTAAGGAAACTGTGTAATTGAGTAAGCTTTTTAATAATCAGAGATCCTTCTATATCAGTGCGAATTGAAGAGTTGGTACTTACGTGAACGGTCATTCTGGGATGACAGGAGGAGCAATCCACTACACATGGGTTGTAATCCTCGCGCTAGCTGATGCAGGAGCTGTCCACGTGCCACATCAAAAGAACCGTTAACTGCTCCAATCCCTCTCCGGCCAGTTCTCTTTCCTAGCGCACCTGTTGATTTCCTCTTCTTTTCCTTTCCTCTATTTCTTTTTTCTTCCCCCCACCCCAGACTTATAGGCACTTTCTTCAGCCTCAGGGTAGGCGTGGATTGCTCCTCCTGTCATCCCAGAATGACCGTTCATGTAAGTACCAACTCTTCATTCTCAGGCTGACAGGAGGAGCAATCCACTACATATGGGACCTTCCCGAGCTGTTTCATGGGTGGGTACATATCTATAATACTGCCTGCAAAACACGACACCCAAACGCTGCCTGTGCAGACTTATACTTGTCCAGTTTGTAATGTCTAATAAAAGTCGATGACTCTTTCCAGCCGTCTGCACTGCACACATCCTCCAAAGAGCACAAAGAAGAGTATGTCACCGATGTCGCCATTGATCTGGTGGAATGCGGCCACACATTCTCTGGTCGCAGCTTCTTTGCGTAATCATAACAAAGAAAAATGCATGTCTTGATCCACCCAGCGATGACCGATTTGCTGGCCCGCTGAACCAAAGTCTTCGGCTGGAAAGACAGCAACAAAGCGTCGGATCGCCTAAAAACTCTTGACCTTTTAATGTAGGACTTCACTACTCTCCTCACATCCAAAGTGTGCCACTTCTTTTCCAGAGGGTGCATGGGCCTCGGGCAGAAAGTCGGCAAATGAATCTCCTCCGGCTGAGACGTTGATGACACACACTTTGGCAAGAAGGAAGGGTCAAAGCCCAGGGTCAGACTGTCCTGCTCAAATCTGCACCGATGTTCATTGACAGACAGTGCCGCCAACTCCGAAACTCGCCTGGCTGAGGTGACCGCCAGCAGAAACGCAGTCTTGAAAGACAAGAATCTCAAGGAGGAATCCCGCAGCGGCTCAAAAGCCGCAGTTGTTAAGGCATTGAGCACCAGGTTCAAATCCCATGTAGGAAACTGATGCCTGGTTGGAAAAGCCGTTAAAGTTGCTCCCTGCAGAAACCTCTTTATATGCGGATGTTTTGAGAAGGATTCCCCATCCAAGGTCAGAAAAGCCGACAACGCCGCCACCTGTCCCTTCAAGGTGTTCGGGCGCAAACCTTTTTCCAATCTGTCTTGGAGGAAGTGCAAGACACGGGAGACGTGAACTTCCGCCACATCAACCTTGCTCTGACCGCACCGTTTCTGAAAAGCTTTCCACGTTCTATCGTATATTTTCTGAGTGGTCTCCCGCCGGGAACCCAACATAGTCCGGACCACATTATCCGCGTGTCCCTGGCGCATTAGAAACTTCTGTTCAATTTCCATGCTGCCAGACTCAACCATTTGGGGTCCGGATGGGCCACTGGACCCTGGGTAAGTCCGCCCTCAGCGGTAACCTCCATGGTGGTGCCTGTGTAATTTGCAGCAGCATTGGAAACCACGGTCTCCATGGCCAGTAAGGCGCTATCAGAACCACTGGCGCCTTCTCCACTCGGATCTTTGATAGAACTTTCTGCAAGATCCGGGTTGGGGGAAATGCATAGTGCACGCCCGGTGGCCATTTCACTGACAGAGCATTGTGTGCCTCCACACCTCTGTTTCCATCTATTGAAAAATATCTTTTCAACTTGGTGTTTCCAGCAGAAGCGAACAAGTCCACCTGTAACTGACCAAAAACAGCAGTGACAGCGTGAAAAACCTCCACATTGAGAGACCATTCTCCCGGCTGCAACCAATTCCTGCTCAAGTAGTCTGCTTGTACATTCATCTCTCCTTTCACGTGTTCCACCATGAGTGAGCTCAGATGTTTCTCTGCCCAGCGGAACAACCGGGTGGATTCCCCCACCAAAGGTACTGAATGTAGACTGCCCTGCTTGCAAACGTAAGCTTTGACTGTCATATTGTCCGTGAATATCTTCATGTGACGTTGTTTCACTAGGTGCAGAAACCGCTGCAGCGCCAAGTGGACGGCTTTCAACTCTAGGTAGTTTATGTTGTGTTGCTTGTCTGAAAGTGTCCAAATACCTTGCACTGAGTATCCTTCACAGTGCGCACCCCAGCCACGGAGACTGGCATCTGTTGTTACATGTACCATGCTGTGAATTTGAATGGGAATTCCTGACGCTACCTTTTCCTCCTTCAGCCACCAGGAGAGTTCTTCCCGAACTTCCTGTTTCAATGCCACCCGATAATGTCTCTTCATCGATATAGCCAACTGGTGCCGCATCAGTAGCCTCTGCAGGGATTTCACATGGAAACTTCCCCACTGCACCAGCTATGTGGAAGATACTAAGATCCCCAGCAGTCTTTCCAATTGCATCAGATCCACTGACTTGCATTGCTGCACTTTGGCTATTTCCTGCCTCAATTTCACTAGCCTGTACTGAGAAAGGAATAACCTCCCCCTCGAGGTGTCTATCCGTGCCCCCAAATGCGTGAGCACCCTGACTGGACTTAAGACACTCTTCTCGAAATTGAGAAGGAAACCGTAGTCCTTAAACGTCTGGATTGTCAGCTCTACATCCTTCCTCAACCTGAACTCTGAGCCCGCTTTCAGCAAGATATCGTCCAGATATGGGTATAGCTGTATCCCCTGCACCCTGAGAAACGCTATCAGTGGAACCAACACTTTTGTGAACACTCGTGGTGCTGATGCTAAACTGAAAGGTAGAGCCTTGAATTGGTAATGACAGTCCTGGTAATGGAATCTCAGGTACCTCCTGTCCTCTTCGCTCATGGGGACATGTAAATATGCCTCCTTGAGATCTATGGAAGCCATATAATCCCCCAGAGACAAATTCTCTTTGATTGTCTGAAGAGTTTCCATCTTGAACTTTCTGTATTCCACAAAAGTGTTGAGGTACCTTAGATTCAGAACCGGTCTGTACTTGCCATTGGGCTTGGGAACGACAAAAAATGTTGAATAAACCCCTGAGAATTCCTGATCCTTCGGAAAGTTTTCTACTGCTCCCACCTGTAGCAAGTGATAAATCTCCTGTAGAACTATTTGTTGCTTGACCTTGTCCTTTGGTAATGGGGATCACAGACATCTGTCTTTCGGCCTCATATGGAAACGTATTTTGTATCCCTGGGTCACTACCTGTAGAACCCAATGATCCGATGTTACTTGGGACCATCTGTGTCCAAAAGACAGAAGTCTCCCCCCGCTGCCTGGCGTTGATAGTCAGTATTGAGGTTTTCCTCACTTGGAATTGTTTCCAAGCTTTCCTTATCCTTCCCTGGGATATTGAAATTGTCTATTGAACTGATTTCTTTGTCTATTCCATTGATACCTACTCAATCTGTACTCAGAGCCTCTTCCAGAGAAGCCGGACGATCTACCTCCACGAAAGGAGTAGTTCGAGCCTCTGACAGGTCTTTTATCCACCCTTCTCCTCTGCAAAGTGGGCATTACCTGTTTCTTCTCCTTAGTCTCCACCAAGACTTTTCCCAATGCCTTTTCTCCAAATAGAAGTTCTCCCTGAAAAGGGACGAAGGCCAAATTACTGCGGGACTTTTGGTCCGCCTCCCAGTGCCTTAACCACAAGGAACGCCTGGCAATTGTTAACAAATTTATATTTCTTGCTGCAAACGCAGTAGCGTCATGACCAGCATCAGCCACATATTTTAACACTCTCTGAATTCTTCCTACAGCTTTCATTAATTCTTGCATACTCAAATCCTGGGAATCTAAGATATCCTGAGACCAGAGAACCCCAGCTCTTGCAAACATAGAAGCAGCCACTGAAGCTTTTATCACTAAGGATGCTGCCTCATGAGCTTTTTTCAGAGAAGTCTCCGCTCTCCTCCCATCTACTGCCTTCAGTTGTGTGTCTCCTTCCCTGGGGACAATGGCCCCCGACAATGGCTCCCTGCAATCAGGGCATCCACTGGGGGCACTTTAAGAAAATCCACCTCAGACTTCACAAAGGAGTACAACTTTTGAGAATAAGTGAATAATTTCTTAGTAGACCACTGTGACGACCACTCACTCAATATCACATCCTTAAAAAATTCTGGCATGGGCAACTCTCTACCTCTTGGCTCCTTTCTTCTAATTACAGAAGCTACTTGACTCTCCTTAGTAGTATTATCACTATTCTGTTCCTTGCCAGAGTCCAATCCCAAAGTTTGGAGCACTCTCTTCAAAGTACTACGGAAAACATGCACTTCAAACATCCTATCTGAATCTGCCTTTTCTTCCTCCTCCTCATCAGTACACATGAAATCTTTCTCCTCTAAATCTAACACCTCCTCCTGTATCTCATTATCTAAATCACTATCTACCACTTCCTGCTGTAGTACTCTTTTCTCCTTCCTGCGTTCTTTCACAAGCTCTGTATTGTTTGCACTTCTTTCTTTTCATACTGGCAAGGTTTGCATGCTGTTACTATTCTGTATTTGGTTTACACTTGAACTTTCCACCTGCTCCATTCGCCTCCTCTTCGATGGTGGCTGGTTAAGTTCATCATCCCCCATGCTGGATTCCTGGCCTGTAGGCTGTGTTTGTAAATTCACTGGATTAAAAAACTTAAATTGATTCTTTGTATTTAATAAATTCATTAAGTGATATATATTAAGTTGACTTTGCAAATTTAAATTCATTGGCAGCAGTTGCGTTGTTAAAGCTGATTGCAATTGTGCATGTATAGCCTCATTAACAATTTGTTGTATCTCCCCCAAAAACTCACTCATGGGGCGCGGCAGTGGACCATGGCATGGGCCCCACTGCAACTCCCATGCTGCGGCCTCCGTTTCTCTCCGTGACCCGCTGATTTGCGGTTTTCTGGACAGTATGGTGCTTGGGTTTGTTCATTCCCTCGTCCGTGACTCGCTGAGTAGCGGTTTCCTGTGTGGGATAGTGCCTGTCCGATCCTTGCGTATCTGCGGTGCTTCGGACTGAGTCACCAGAAGCTGCTCCAATTTTGCTCCGCTCCTTTTCCGTTGACATATTTACTCTTTAGTGATTCCTGCCTGTGCTAATTCCTGATCCCCTCAAAAACATTTTCCTAACCTGACAAAACACCGGAGAGGGACAGAAATGCACCTAGCTGGTTCGCAGGAGAAAAAAGAACTGGCTGGAGAGGGACTGGAGCAGTTAACGGTTCTTTTGATGTGGCACGTGGACAGCTCCTGCATCAGCTGGTGCGAGGATTACAACTCATGTGTAATTGCTCCTCCTGTCAGCCCAAGAATGCCATGGCTCACCATACTAGGTAGTAAGCTCAATATTGCCCCACTTGATATGCAGCCTATGACATTTATGGGTGCACCTAATGCTCACTGGTAGAGTACATCCTGAAGAACTACTGCCACAGTAGATAATATGGGGCAACATGCATAAATAGTCTGACCTCAAATAAGGCAACTTCCCATGTTACCCATTATGTTGCAGCTGCTTAACTGACACCTACACATAGCTGTGGTGGCACATGAAATCTCTGTGTCTTTGGAACTGAACGTACATTATCAGCATGTTGTTGTTGTACACCAACAGCAACATGTAACATATGGCAAATTTTAGATTTTGAGCTGAGTAGTTTAATTATTTTAGTACGTGATGAAGTCTTCCCTGACGACTGGAAGATGAGTCACTGAATTAAAGCACACACGTGGGTGAATGATTCATGTCACAACATTTGGCTGCAGAGTTTGGAATGACAGCAGCAGAAAGGCGAAAAAAATCAATATTTCTCCCTTAGATTATGCAAGTAAGAATTTTTTTTAACTGCTAACAGTTAAAAAATAAAAAAATAGTTTTGGTACATTAACAAAACATGCAGACAGTAAAGCAAAAATATTTTTAAAGCATCTGTAAATGAAAATGGATTAGCAGTGCTTACCAACTACTAGTGATAAGGTCAGTGTTTTCAGTCATAGCATTGCTGTGTTTCTGTAGCAATGTTAACGCTAAGTTGAGAAAATAAAACAACCCTGCCAGAATGGACCAAGGACCCATCTATTCAGCATTTTTAATCCAACAGTGACCAGCAGGATGCTAGAGAATTAGAACTACATGACTGATTGCTTTGTAGATGTGATAACACAGCTACTGACAACATGGTTCAAATCAGAAAGCAAGATGAAGGTCAGGCAAGGAAAGCAGCATCATAATGCTGATGAAGAAAGTTGAGGATAAAATGAGTAAAGGCAACTACAAAGCTAATGTAATGAACCATATCAGATCATGCTATTCATATTAAAAATGAACTAACAATTTAATACTGATTCTTAGTACAGTGCGATCTTATGTATATTTACACAGAAATAAGCAGGTTTCATTGAGCTCAATGGGGCATTACTCCCTAATATATAGTCTCAGTCTTTCCAGCCTTATTATATAAGCTTATGAAAAATCCTTTAACGTAATGTGAAAATTGATTTTCAATGTATTAGTGCAAACAACTTAAAGAAAGCAAAACAAAAACGGTGTATTGGGTGGGTACATGCCAGGGTCCAAGGGCTGTACCACCTAATTCTCTGGAACTCTAGCCTATCATCCTGACTGCCACTTGGGCCAATGGAAAATGTCCATATATCACTTCTGGTAATCTTCAAGGGGGTTCATTGGGGTACTTGGGGAAGGGGAGACTCAGAACAGCTTGATAAGGTCTCATATGTTTTTTTCACACTGTAAAGGTGTTTTACTGACTGAAAAGCTGCTTATTTTGGTAGAATTTTGGGAGGTGGATGCCAAGACCTTTGGAGGTCCCAAGATTGAGACTGGATCCCTCAAAGAACCATGTGTGGCATACAGGATGCATGATTCATTCCCCTGTTATATATGATTTCTTTTTTCAGTCAGCAGCAAAGTCACCACAATTGCCTTCACGATCACCCTGGGTTATTTTCTCAAATCAAAGGAAAGCCTAAAGTCAACTTCAGCATTTTTAATGTTGATCTTGTTTCAACAATGGAGTGCAAAAATGGAAAATTAGGGTATGAGCTGTGTATTGTCCAATTATTATTTATCTAAAGCAGTTTCTTGGTCCAGTCTCGGCAACAACCCTGACTTGTCTAGCACTGTGCTTGACACTGAAATCACTCCAGGGAATTAACTTTTCGGATGGTGTTTCCACAAGGCAAACCCTGATGGGTCTCAGAAGTTTTCATTTTAAATGTATGTGTAATAGGATAAGCCTTCATTACCTTGACAGCTCTTCCTGGCTCTGCAGCCTCCCATGCTTGCTTCATTGCTTTGATCTCATCTGCTCTCTCAGTGTCTTTCCTCAAATCCAATGCTTCCATCTCATTTTGTTCTATGACAAGACGCAAGATCCAGAAGGGCTTGTTTGGATCAGATTGCTGGAAATGAAAATACAGATCAGGATGAGAGGAGAATATATTGCTTTGGACCTCTCAGAAGGAAGATAGTGCTAATAATTCACTGAAAAGCTCTATAGTAGACAGTTATGACCAAATAAATGCCCTTCGGATGCACGCATGTATATCCAGCTTTGTAAACCAATTCCTCAAAAGTTACCATCTCACAAACAAGCCTAGTCTGTTCACATGACTTAACTGTTCCTACCTTCTGAAAATATCCTATGGCAGATTGCATCAGTATTGAGTAATGAAAGGTTGGATATGAAATTAAGCCAAGTCTGACTTTCAGTTTTAAAATATAGTTTCCAAACTGGTGCTTAGAAGTACTCTTAACCACAGTTAGTAAGAGGCTAACATAATGCCAAAATATGGTTACCAGTGTCAAGAGGAATTTGTACAGATAACCTGTATTTCCCATTGACTAAACCATCAATTTTTTGGTAGCACCATGTCTACACTGGTCCCTAACTGTCTGTAGTGGCCAGTGGCCTGAAAGGAAAAAATTCAACCTCTTTCAGTTTATGAAATTTCTTCCTCCCTGCCTAGTGATGAAAAAAATACTATTTGCTGCAAGTGGCTATTTACAAGCCTGGTGCAGTCACTAAATAATGATTTGAAAAATCAAGCAACTTTTTTTAAAAAAATATATTTTTCTATCTCTAATTGTATGTCTCACTTGCATCTTCTTTTTTGTGATACACAAAGGCTGAAAGCAGATCATAAAGTACTGAAGATGTATGTTTCAGGCATTTTCCCTCTTTCTCTTAATATTGCTAATATGTTAACATATTATGGTCTCACCAAAATGGGGTGCCTGAGGCTGTAAGAAGAAACAAAAAAGCTAGGAGTTCTTATGGAAAATTACCCTGCCTGGCTTATCACAATCCAACTGAAAAAAAAAATGAACTGAAGAAAGTGGTGTAATGTCAGGCAAACTTGAATAGATCCTCAGCAGACAGACAGCAGAGAACATGCTGCAAAATGTGACAATATATATCATCTCAAGAAGTGGTGACATGCAAAAATGGAAATCTTAATCTAATAAGGACCATTATTGTGGCAAGGAGGGTGATAATGACTATGGGTGATCTGAATTATATATTTATTTGGGCTCTGTATTGGTGTGGAGGACTTTTGATTTTTATCATTGTGACATCAGTGATACAAATAGTGGTTGGCATTAAAATTTAATTACTTCAGCAAAATTAAGAATTACATAATGAGCTTTCAAACAGGAGAACATTTTGCATTCCGTTGTGTCATACAGTGTTTCAGGACAGCTACCTAGAACTGAACTATGGCACAAAGCAATGTGAATTTTAGCCCTTATACTAATTTGAAAACAAAAACCACCACCATGAAAGCATCATATGTTTATCAGATTTCCTATTCGCTCCTGGACATTAACTGGAGAAACACACCAGAAAAAAACAGTGAAAAAACTATTACACTGATGTGTCCCTACCTGTGATTCTGGTCTACTGGTAGATGGAGGCTTTTCTTTAGGAGTCTTTTCTGCTTTGTCAGTTGTTTTTTCCTTTGTTTTTCTAGTTGTTTTGGAAGAGCCAGCAGATTTTTGCCCTTCCAAGTTGCTGTGAATGTCTGGACTTAGGACTGACACACTCTCCTCATGTCTCTCAACAGGATGAGCTTCACATAGCCAATTGTGTTCGCATGAAAATAATAACATCTCATTAACAACATTACGAAGAACTTCCATTTAGATGGACATCATTTTCATTAGGACTGGTATTCTCACCTTAACCATCTGTGCTAGACTGTCTACTATCAGAGCAACAGAACACTGCTACATTGATTGTCCTTGAAGCTGCATCCAACATCACGTGACTGGTTTTGTGCTTATGTGACTTCTCTCCCTCTCCCCCTCCTCCACTTCCTGTACCATCTGTGCACCCACAAATCTAATCTAGAGGGTACTCCAGGCCTCCAAAACTGGAATATATGAACAAGGAACCTCTTCCATCATTTAATGTCTGTTTTGCTGATGAACTGAAACCAATGGATACTACCCATGTTTTCTCAGTCTGTGCTCCTGAGAGCTCCTGATTTCAATGGGAAGTTAGTGTACAGAACTATAAACTATATTGCACTTAATATATTCTGCACTTCTGTTCTTTCAGCAATATTTTCTGCAGCACCCTGCAGCTTGAAAGGGATAATTTAGCCAAAGTTATGCATAAGTTTAATTGATTTTAGTGGAGGATATTAAATATATCTCTCTGAAATCAATTCATGAATGTGGCTTATTGTGGATGTTGGCTCTTCACCATTTCCTAAATTCTACATACAGTATTCCTTTATGTGTACTCAGAATAAGCCATGTGATAGTGGGAGATAAAACAGCCACAAAACAAAATTTAAGCAAAATTGTAAATGCATGATGATTCACTTTGAAAGTTAAACTGTAACAGTGGCTGGAATCCTACATCTTCATTTACATTATGTAAGCTTATGTATACTTGGCTATGTTGTAGAGGTGTTAAGAAACCCTGTTAGTGAATTGTGAAGATGTATATCAGGATACTGTCAGGAATGTCTGATGCACACTGGTCCTGAGGCCCACTGGTGGCTGATTTGCATCAAGTCTGATGTGCATCAATCCCTTTGTGCATTAGTCCCATTGTACAACAGTTACTTTGCTGGCTCTGCCATTTAGTAATGTGAACAGCAGCCCTCTACTGGTAACAGAAGTTACAAAGCTACCAGATTCTAATTCCTGCATAGGTAAGTCCATACAGGATTCTGGTCAACAATTTTTTGTATTCATCCACAGTAAGTGTTTTTACATATTTCTCTCAGGCTATTACCTATTATTCCAGTTTATCCTGTTGTTTCAACTTCAAGCTTTGATGTCATATGAAAAACATCCTTTAATTTCAGCACTATGGTTATAGGTAGATGTCAACTAGTGAATTATGAGTTTCATTATTTGAAAAAGAAATATGGTTAAATAATATATCTGAGGTCAATAGTAATAAGCACAGAATGATTCAAAGACAAGAAATATGTTTAAAATGGAAGCAGTTGTGGTTATTTAAGAAAAAATGGCTATGGGAAAAATATTTATGCAAAATAAATATTGATAGTATAATTCAAAGGAAAAATGTGATTACATATATGAGTCTGTATATAATTTTATATTATTATGTTGTCATGATAAATCATGTTGGCACTGTAAATTATATGTAGTGAATTATTAAATTCTGAAGATTAATGCATGCATTAACAAGTTCTCTATGGATTACTGGCACTAAAAATTAATGAAGGTGTATAATTTCATTTGGATCTTGAGATATTCATGTTTCGGCTGGTTCTTTTTAAACAGATTTTAGTCAGAAGTATTATTAAGACTAAGAACATGAAGGTATTTCTCTTTGTCGTCTTTATTTTCTGCATTCTTGTCATGGAACATTTGCTGCATAAGCACAGAATCCAAGTATCAGGGTGGGGGTGGTACATTTTACCAGGGATAAGGGGAGAGCCCTGGCACACAAAAACAGCAACAGGTCATCAGGAGGCAGAGAAAGGATGATGCACATGATGCTTAATAATATTTTTTGCGAACTTATTCCCCTTTATCTATTTAGTGTATCTTGTAAGATTTATGGGAGCCAGTAAAATCAGTGTTCAATCAGAAAAAAACAAATTCTGAAGAGTGTGCCGACAGCTCAGGCTCTCTTGTAGAACAGGCATACAAATAAGGGGTCTTGCTGTTTTGAGATAGCGACATTAGTGTACTCTTTCATGCCCTAGATCAAGGTCTGACAGTGTAAGAGAGAAGAGGATAAGGAAAGAAAGCAAGGCACATGTAGAACCATCATAACCAGAAATTATGAAAGCCCCAGGAACAGGCTCACAAACACATGCAAATGAATGGGAAACCCACTGGTCTCTGGCAAGCACTGAATAATACCCCTTGAATCATAAGAACTGGGAAAAGTATCTATGGTTGAAGATAAGGGATGTGGAAACAGTGTGGTCTGTTAAGGCTGGTGTTTCTTTCCCCTTCCTCTCTGGAAACAAGATTGCTTATTCCTGTTCTCTGCATCAAGGTTATTACTGCCAATATTAACCAATATTAATATGCCCTCCTTTTCAACTCCAGCTCCATATTTTCTGCAAACTGCTAAAGTCAGCCTTTAACGGTTCAAGTCCTCTATGTGACGTACTGAGAAATTGAAACAGCCCTCTGAGTAATGCTTAGACCGGTAGTACCAAGCCACTAGCTTTAAATCCCTTAAAATAAAGGTTCAAACAGAAATGCATGTTTTAAGCTATCTGAAAATGTGAAAAGGGGGAATCATTGTGACTCAAACTATAACAGCTTGCTTGAAATAAATGTAGACATTTAAAGACTCCCTATATTCTGATAGTGCCATCTAGAGTGTGTGGAATCAGAGATTCCTGCTGTGAATGAATATCCTTGGGTTTCCGTGTAGTTCACTGTCCCAAGTTATTCCCTTTCCACAATAGCCTGATCAGAACCATCAGGCTCTTTCAGTTAGTTCATTAAGAAAGAGGTTATTTTTCCAAGTAATTTGTGATTGAATACCTGAAGAATTACATTAAGAGATAGAAGATATTTTGCAATTGGTTCAAATGGTACTATGTCTTTGAAAGGGAGCCAGCTTCCATTGGTCTCAGATTTCTCTCAGTGTAGAGAATATAGTTATGACGCTTGGTTTGCAGCTATGTACTCTTATAATCAGTGCACTGTCTGCAAGCAGTAAAGAGGATGTGGAACCTTTCCAACAGTTTTGCAATCGGTATCAACTTGATTTGAAAAAAAAAATTAGAGATATTATCACGGCCATCTGCTGCATTTTTTCAATGAAAGGGATTGTAATATTTCAATGCTTTCTTGTCTTTGCAATTTGGCAGAGCAAACAGGGGACCCCAACTCACTGAGTACATACTTAGATTAACTAAGAGTAAAGATAGAAGAACGTAAGATTTTTACGGGCACATCTAGATCATAAGAGCAAGCGGGAGACATTGGACTTAGAGATATTCTTGTGGTTTACGTATGTTAATAGTTTTTTTTATCACTGCTGTTTGGCTATCTTTCACGCATATATAGGGAGGCGTATTGGGGGAGAGCTGTCCAGATTAGATACCAGTTTTTCCTTGGTGGGAGCCCGAGCCAGAACCAAAGACAGAAAAGGACAGTTGGAATCTGGCTCTGGGTTCTCATTCAAGTTATAGAAACTTTCCCCAAATCCCACCCCACTTTTGCAAGACTGGGGAATTTCTGACCAGTTTCAGGTGGCTGGTGACAAATCTAAACAATGGCAAAGGAAAAAGAATTATCGTTTTGAAAAGAGGGAGCCAAAGTATCCATTTTAGTTTACTTTTGCCCAAAAGGCTTTTTTGAAATTTATACAAAATTTTGTGGCTGCTTCAAGTAGCAGCAGAGTACAAACTATAGGTCAGGATGGGAAGATAATCCCCTTCTACAAAATTCTTCCCACAGTTTGTCTAAAATAACTGCTGCAAATATCACTTTCAAATATATTCTGCCCAAACAAGTTAATTTGGATACAAACCTACTGTAGATGGCACTGCTGTCTTGTATTATTGAAGAACTCACAAACTGTTTTTAAAAGAATTTCACCCTCCCACTACAGAGGTTTCTAGAAATTATCAAGTGACAAACAGGCTTGGTAATGCTTTAGACAACAGTATCTCCAAATGAAAAATCATTTTGAGTTTATATCTTGGCATGTTTTCAACTCTTCTTGACAGTTTTTCTCTGAACACAAGTTTTCATACTGAAGTAATATAGCCGCTTTTCCAAGTTATATTGATGAGAGATTTCCGTGAAGATTTTTAAAACAAACAAACAATGTCTTGACCTCTAAAAACAGCAAGTGGAACATCACCTATAAAAAAGGATTTATAAATATCTGTTCTTCGTGGTCTCTGTGCCTCACACAATGGGTATCTTCATGTATGCACAGTAGCATTTCGGAAAGTTCCAGAGCTGAGCAACTTGGCAGGAACCCCTCCCCCATTCGATACTGAGCATGCTCAGTCCCGCCAAGCTAATGATCTCTCCTCAAGTTTCTTTTCATCTGCTGATCAGTTAGCAGCTCGAGAGAGCAACCCGGCTCATATTACTCTCACTCACCTGCTTATCGTGACCAATACCATCCTGACGTATGTCACTGGTCCCCATATTGGCCTCGGCGTTCTTGCTCCCCATCGTACTCTCCCTTGAGATCATGATAACACTGTTCACCTCGGTACCATCACTCTCAGTCCTGCTCTTGGTCCTGATCGGTCTACTACCAACGCTCTCCATCTCATCTTCGTCGTCGGTCCCGTGATCGATCCCCTCGTTACCAGGTTGTCTCGCCTCCATCCCGGGTGACAGCAACGGTGTCTCGGCCTCCACTGGACAGCCGGTCGGCATCCCTCCCTCATCTACTTCGTCGGCCCCGTTACCAACGCAGTTTGTCGTTGCACCAATCCCATCTGTTCTATCAATATTGTTGGCACCGGCTCCAATACTGACTTTGGTACCGACCTCTGTACCAATTCCGTCTATTATATCAGTCTCGGTCTCTGCTCCACCTGCCGTTCCCGGTGCATCTTCAGCTACTCAAGTCCACTACTCTTGATCGCCTCCATCTTCTCCATCCTCCAGCTCTTATGATTCCAATGAGGATTCCACGGACTCCACAACACAATCTCACACTTCTCCTCCACTCACGTTCAGGGAACCGACCCCGACTTGGCTCCAGAGGATGTAAAGCAGTTTTCGGACATCCTTGTGGCCCTGCTCCGATGGTACAGGACCCAGTCTTCTATTATGTCGACAGGCATCCTGCATCAATGATGAGGCCAAATAAAACCGACGACCAAAAATATCCAGATGGCGACCTTCACAAGCAGGGGGTGTAGTATGGGCTCTTTTACTCCCTTTACATCCGACTCCAAACTCGATCGTTGTTGAGTCCTCTCAAACAAAAGGGAGTAAAAGAGCCCATACTACACCCCCTGATTGTGAAGGTCGACATCTGGATATTTTTGGTCGTCGGTTTTATTTGGCCTCATCATCGACCAGCAGGATCTCCAACACTCAGGCTTGCCTGGCAGCGTATCAACGGAACATATGGGATAGAATTTTCCCTCTCATATCCCACTTGCCGGACGACTACCAGGCTACTGCCATCCAGTTTTATAACGAGTCTGTGGCACTCTCAAACCAGCAAATCTTATCTTCCCGACATGCTGTTGAGGGTGCAGCACAGGTGATGGTGGGTGTGATCGCCCTTCACTGGTTTGCATGGCTTCGGCCCACTGGCCTGACTGAAGACAGCAGGAAGAGGATTGAAGACCTCCCCTTTGATGGTCAGGGCCTCTTCCATGCGAACACAGATGATATTATGGACCATCTGATGAAAGCTTGTCTGACAGCGAAGCTGGGTCTTCATCCATCGACCCAGCTTAGGAGACCCTCCTCATTCCGCTCTTTGTGGAGACGCTCTTCCTACTCTTACAGGTCATGTTCTCCACATCGCTCATCTCACCAATCTTCTTTGCCTGCTTCTTCATCTCCTTGCTCTTCAGGCGCCACCAACCATCTTCGAAGAAGTCTTCTTCAGCTACCAACTCCTGTTTTTGACTTCCCTTGCAGGTCGCCACCTCTACCACTCTTTCATCTTCCAAGCCACCTGTCCAAGACCCCAGGACTGCCTTGCCATTTCAACACCTGGCGCACCATCACTTCAGATTCCTGGGTATTGACCATCGTCCGTCTTGGCTACGCCATCGAGTTTCAAAATACACCTCCTCTCGGTGTCTTCTACTCCACGCCTTCCAGTCCCACTCTTCTCGAGGAGATCGATACCATCCTTCACAAAGGAGCCATAGAATGACTGCTGTCTTCGGCAAAATCCAACGGCTTCTCCTCCTGGTACTTCACCGTACCAAAGTCAGACGGCATTCTCCGACCCATTGTGGACCTCTGGGTGGTCAACTCCTTCATCCCCCCACCCCGGAAGTTCAAGATAGTCACCCTGTCATCCATCCTCCCTCTCCTCAAGTGTTGGGACTGGTTCACATCCATAGATCTGCAAGACGCCTACTTCCATATTGCCATTCGCCTCCAGTACAGGAGGTACCTCTGGTTTGCGGTCGAGGGCGTGTGTTACCAATACAAGGTCCTTCCATTCAGCCTGTCCACCGCCCCCAGGGTCTTCAGCAAATGCTTTGCCCCTATGGTGTCTTACCACCACATGAAACACGTCATGGTGTACCCCTACCTGGACAATTGGTGACTGGTGCGCCCTCCAAACAGAAGTTATACGAGGACATTCATGTTGCCCTCTCCCTTCTCTGTGATCTCGGCCTCAAGGTGAACCCCAAGAAGTCCCACTTGGAACCTACATGCACCCTAGATTTCATTGGGGCTAGTCTCAACTCTACTTCCGCCATGGCATTCCTGCTGATGAAATGAGTACTGATATTGTGCCAGGCTATGGCAGCCGTCCTGCGCAGTCCATCCATTTCCGCTCGCCAGATTCAACAACTCCTCGGCTATATGGCAGCCACGACTGTGGTCATTTACCGGTCTCGCCTCTGTGCCTGCCCTCTTCAACGCTGATTCCTCAGGCATTTCGACCCTCTCCTTGATGACCAGTGTTGGATTCTTCGGATCCCTCATTCAGTCAGGGATTCCCTCCACTGGTGGCTGTCCCCTCGCCATCTGCTGTCCAGAATGCCCTTTGCCAAACCCCATCCGTCCCTTACCATCATGACCAATGCATCTCTCCTCGGTTGGGGAGTCCACTGCAAACGTCCCTCTGTCCAGGACCACTGGACCGGCCTAGAGAGACATCTATATATCAACGCGTTGGAGCTCCTAGTAATTCTCAAGACCCTTCGGGCCTTCCAGAAGCTCACTGTCGGATGGACTGTCCAGATTCTGTCTGACAATACAACAGCTGTTTGTTATGTCAACTGGCAGGGAGGGACCCACTCTTCCACCCTGCTCCATCTGGCTCTGCGCATATGGGATTGGTGCAGTCCACTGCAGATACACCCCACTGCAGTTCATCTAGCAGGACGGGACAACGCTACAGTGGACAGCGTGCCACCATGACTGATCCCTCTCCAGCGCCACCTTTGGCCGGCTAGTGTCCCGATGGGGCACTCCATTCATCAATCTCTTTGTGACCGACTGGAACAAGAAGTGCCCCCACTATTGCTCCAGAGCCAGCATGGGACACCACTCTCTCGGGGACGCGTTCCAGTTTCCTTGGGACAAGGGGTTCCTTTACATCTTTCCCCTCATTTCCTCTCCTGGGCCAAGTAGTGGCCAAGATTGCCGCGGACAAGGCAGACACCGTCCCCATAGTCCCTCATTGGCTGAGATAACATCAGTTCGGTCCCCTTCTCACCATCTCCAGGTGCTGCACGATGCGACTTCCATGCACGCCTGACCTCCTCTCGCACTCTGACGGTTGCATGCTTCACCCAGACCTCCCTCTCCTCCACCTGCATGTGTGGAGGATAATCTTCTAGACTCTCCTGCTATCCAGGCAGTCCTCATGGCTGCTAGGAAGGAATCCACTCGCAGGTCCTACAACAAGTGGCGCAAGTTCGTGGCCTTTGCGGAAGCCTGCAGTGAGGCCCCTTCTCCTGCCTCCCTGTCAACAGTGCATTTCCTCCTGTCTCTATGGGAGCAAGGACTGGCCTTTTCCTCTCTCAAGGTCTATCTCTCCGTGATTGTCACTTACCAACCACGTGGCTCTCTTTCCTCGGCCCTTTTCAGGAACGCTATGGTCAAGCAGTTCCTCAAAGGCCTTCAACATCTATACCCTCTTGTCTCCCCACCACTTCCTACATGGTCGTTATCTCTTGTCCTCTCCCAGCTTATGCGTCATCCGTTTGAACCCATGGCCATGTCTGACGACCACTGCCTTACTCTGAAGATGGCATTCTTGGTCGCTGTTATGTTGGCTAGAAGGGCAGGCAAACTGACTGTGCTACGTTCAGATGAACCCTTCCTGGTGTTTCATAGAGACAAGGTGGTCCTGTGTGCAGACTCTCCTTTCTTCCTAAAGTCATCTCTGACTTCCACCTGAATCAAGATATCATTTTGCCGGCTTTCTATCCTGACCCAGCTTCGCCTCTTGAGCGATCTTGAGCATCTTGATCTCTACTTACTTGACGTGTGTTGCGCCCTAGCTTTTTACTTGCAACAGACTTCGACCTTCCAGCATACTCACCTTTTTGTCTGCTACAGTTGACACCGGAAAGGTCATAAAGTATCCACCCAACGTTTCTCTAAATGGGTTGTCCAGGCAATTCACCTTGCCTAAGAACTTACTGGGCAACCATTCTACTAGGGCTGTGGCCTCTTCGGCAGCCCTTCTCAGGGGAGTTGACCTACAGGAGCTTTGTCGTGTGGCTAAGTGGTCACGGCCTTTGACCTTCATCCGCCACTACTGCCTTGATTGCAGAGCCCAGCGTGATGCCCGCTTTGGTCGTGCAGCACTGTCCTCTATCGTCTAGGACCTGACCCACCATCCAAGGGTAAGCTACTTAATCTCCCATGGTGTGAGGCACAGAGGCCATGAAGAAGAAGAACAGGTTGCTTACCTGTAACTCTGGTTCTTTGAGTGGTCATCTGTACCCTCACACATACCTGCCCAGCCTCCCCTCTTTCAGGTCCCTGCTTCAGCAGACTTCAAAACTGAGGAGAGACCGTTAGCTTGATGGGACTGAGCATGCTCAGTACTGAATGGGAGAGAGGTTCCCGCCAAGCTGCTCAGCTCTGGAACTTTCTGAAATGCTACTGCGCATGCGCGAAGACACTCATTGTGTGAGGTTACAGATGACCACTCAAAGAACCACAGTTACAGGTAAGCAACCTGTTCTTTTGGTATCAATATCTGTTTTGGGCAGCCCTATTCCTCAATACTCTCCTCAGAGTCAACAGATTTTAAGGAATAATATTCAGTGCAACATGGAGGTACTGTGACAGTTAGAATGTTAAGAAGTGCCAGCAGTTAACCAGACAGCTCCACTGTATTACCACCCATGAATATAAATATTTTCTAGATAGCATTTCATGTCATTTATAATTATTAATTATGAAATATTTAAATGAAAAATACATTATCATCATAGTTCTGATAATGGAATTTTCTCTATTATGCAATTAGTTTACTATACTGAGCTCAAAGAAACTTTACATTAATGAAGAAACTTCCAGCAAGCACATTTTAAACATTTAAGACACTGCCTTACCTTTGATTTCATTTTTTTCTAATTCTTTCAGCGCCTGAACAAATATCATTTGACTTTCAGTAAGTGGCCAGCTATTATACAACACTGAAGCTTGTATAATATACTTATGAGGCTGTAAAATTCAAAGGGAATATATTATTATGTCATAAATAGAGTCCATTAGTCTATACTAGTAATATGATCTTAACCATCATTCCTTTGACAGCTCAGTTGGATTCTGATGGTTAGAGGGAAAAGGGAATGAAAGAGGTGGCTAAAGAGAGATATTTCAGAAATCTGATTGTTGTAAATCTGTAAGAAATAACCAGATTGGTACCACTCAGCTTAATGCTTAGGTTGGAATTTAGCTAGCCACTGTATTTTATCTTTTCCTGGAAGCTGCAATGTATTTGTTCACAGTTTCAAATATAGCCATCATCGAAATATGTTAAGCAAGAAAAAAATACATGTAAATATATATTTTGAGTTGTTTTTTTTTTAAATGATGATTAATTTCAAAATAGCATACAATTATGGGTAAACACAGGTAAAAATGACATGAAGGAATCTGGAGGGACCAAAAAGCAAGGGACCCTGCAGCTGTCTGCAAACAAAAAAGGAGCCAAGCCTAAGGTTTTGTTAAGCATGAGGATACTTTCTTTGAAGCTTTTTGACTGGATAGCTTTAAGACTGCAGAAGAGGGGAAGCTGCCTTTAATTCATTGCACAACCAAGGTGATATACACCCCTCTCTTCTTCCTCATGTTATCCCCACAACACTGTGAGGCTGAGAGAAAGATACAAGTCAGCCCAAGGACATCCAGTGAAACACTTGAAACTTTTTTCTCCATGCTGGCTCCTGATATAATGAGAAATGATCTGAGCATAAACCTCAAAGAAGAACAATATGCAAATAAATGACTGTTGATGGTGGTGAGAACGTGCCTCTCCCTGCATAAGGCTTCAAGTTTTTCTGTTCCCTGCACTCCATCAGTAGAGGTTTAAAATTGTACCTTCCTGAAAAACGCTCTAACTGGCAAATCAGGATGGAAAAAATTGAGAGAGGAGAAAGGGAGTCTACAGACTCAGGAGAAAGTAAAGATCTTACAGCTCCTGGCATGAGAGGATATACCCTAAAGAACTGTGGTTTGCTTCTCAGCACCATCCAAAGAATGTTATGTGCAACAGCAGGGTAGAAGCATACGCCTCTGTGTTGATACTGAGATTCATGCACTTGATTCTGTACTCTGCTGTGCAAATATGAAGCTGTAGGATGAATGAAACAACTTAGCAGAAATTCTTCATTATCTTTTCTCAAAACTTTTCCAAAATATTCATTAAAATCGTTCACCTGGCGAGGTACATTCTCCTCAATGATAGGAACAGTTACTGCTTCTTCTTCTGTTGAAACTGGGCCTTCCTGTGAAATCTTCACTGAAGATTTGACATTTTTCTGAGCTGCTGCAGAACCTTTTTTCTTAGAGATTACAACTTCAGGTTCCCTTTTGGGAGAACTTTGGACCACCCCACCTTTACTTGCTGATGCTGTGGAAGACATGAAGACGTTAAAGAGTGGTGTTTACTAATTTGAATACAAGTTCTTAAGAACTTCCATTTTAAATACATAGTGGGCCCTTGATATCTATAGTTCCAGACACCTCATGGATACCAAAATTCATGGACGCTAAAGTCCCACTGTGTATAATGGTGTAGTAAAATGGGTCCCCTTACATAAAATAGCAAAATCAAAGTTTGCTTTTTGGAATTTTTTAAAAAATATTTTCAAGCCATGGTTGGATCAATCTGTGGATATAGAGTCTGCAGATATGGAGGGCCATTTGTATTTCTGTAAGTTTCTCAATCTCTCTCATATTGTTGTTTCTACTTGCCAACTTTAAAGGGACTTAGAGCATACATATGATAAACCTTTCCAGAGTGGAAAGGCTGGACAAATAAGTCAATTAAACAAATTTCAGATGGGACAAATAATTCTGAACAAAGTATCTGTTCAATGTATTTGTACTTTTAATTGATCAGGTGTGGTGAAGTCAGAAGACTGACAAAAACAGTAGACGAAATAAATGAAAAATCATAGCCGGAAAAAGGTAGACAAATAAGATGTGTGTGGTAGCTAGAGTTATTTTGCAAACTGTAGTGCCTGAGAATAATTCTACTGGAGCAGATCTCTGAATCATCATTGGAGTGTCTTTTCTCTGTTATCGGTTGAATTCACATTTAGCTCCAAGCTGTGGGAACACTCCTAGAGCAAAATTCAGCTTGGGAAATTTTGGCCAGAGTGAAGTGGGTGGAGGTGGTTTTTATGATTTCTCGTTCCTATTGAAACCTCTAGCACCATCACCCCCCACAAGAGTTTGTAGGGGAAAGACATAGGAGACTGAAGAGAGAGATGACAGGTCTCCATGCGGTTGATATCAGCATCCCACAGGAGTGAGCCAGACTAGATGACAAATACCCATGTCACTTCATTCTCCAGGAGGTACAGGCTTTTGGCATGGGTGCTAACTCATGATCTTGTTTTATATGTAGAAAACTGATTCTAGACATTACTACCATTGCTACCATCAGCAGCAAGCATAACAAAGTACTTATTTAAACAAGTATTTAGCACAAAACAGAGATATACATTCAAATCTACTGCAGGGTTTATGTCTCCTTGTATGAACCAGTCATAATCCATGCAACATATGATGCTTACAGAAGCTACTTGAAGGCCTTTCAGAAGATATGAAATTAAATGCCGGAATGACAGCATGACCCTTTCCAACAGAATTCACCATTTCTTCCTCAGAATCCAGAACCTGTAGCTTTATTATTGTGTCTGATTTAGAGGTCTGCACCTGGACAGTAGCAATCAGTGGTATTGTGACTTTTACTGAATACCTGAAGAAGAAAAATATCAAGACTGATTACTAATTGAGCCAGATATCATTATATTCAGCTAGTCAAAAGAATGCAGTTATTAAAAGCATCTTACTGGGAATTGTAGAGTTACTTAAGCTTCTCCTCAGTGTGTTCTGAATGCAGATCACCATATATATTCAAAGTAAGTTATTTGTTGATATAAACACTAACATGAGGAAATTAAAGTGTGAAAAAAAAATAGAGTGACTTGAAACAATCCCTTTCTAATATATTTGTTTGCTCACACAGATGCTTTGTTAATGATTCTGAATGAGCATTCTCATTATCTTTTAGGACACTTTTGCTTAGGTTAACATTAGAATTTTCATGCCAATTTCAGGGCCTTTCTACACTACACTCTTATAGTGACATTATTCCACTTTCAACATCCTGTGGAATTTTGAGATTTGTAGTTTACTGAGGCCAAAGAGCTCTCTGACTGAGAATTCTAAATGCTCCTCTCTAAACTGCAAACCCCAGGATTCCATAGGATGTTGGAAGTGGAATAACAGCACTACAACAGTGTAGGGTGGAAAGGCCCTCAGTTTCTCTGAATATTTCCTGACTATTATCCAAACAGTTCAAGCAAATCCATAATTCAAAAGTAGGAAAAGGGAAAGGTGATCCAAGGTGAACTGGAATAGCTTTGGAGAACCTCTCAATATTTCTAGTTAATTTGTGTTTGGGCTTGGACACAGTTTTCAAAAACTATGGTCCCTATATAACATAAAGACTGGTTTACTGTGCACTTGTACAGCTATTACTGAAAATCTGATAGGTTATGCTTACTCTTATTTACTAAAAAATACAATTTGCACTATACATCATAGATTGAAGGTAGCCAGCAAATTACAGCTATATCATTAATTGTGAATGTTTGCCATTTTAGTGATCTTCAGTTAGTTTGATCACTTTCCAGTATAATAGGCAGAAGAAAATTACACTGTGTTTCCTAAGGATTATCTCCCAACATTATTTCCTAGTACTTCTCACTGGCCCTTTTTTATCTCCTGGACCAGAACAGAAATATATTATTTATCACCCATGCATTAATATATTAAATGCCTACAGTCACATGAACCTATGTGCATCTTCAAAAAAGGTATATATGCAAATATCTTAGTCATTTCCCCAATTTTACCTGAATATTATATGCTTATCATTTGGTATATAATAGTCCTTAACTTCCTTAATAGAATATAAATTGTTTACAGCATCACGAGACAGAACTGGAAGGGGACTGTAGGAACCTATAAGCCGAAGCCTCCACTTTCCTGCCATCACAGGTGATTCACCAGTTTGAACTTCAGCCATAAAAGTATATCCTTTCTGTAATAAAACAGTTAATGTTGTAAAAAAAATGAACCCATATTTTAAAAAATAATAGTTCATATACAAAAAACACAGAGAAATTTATTAATGGAGAGAAACATTATAAGTGCTACTAAGGCACTGTATGCATAACTATGGTCCTAAAATAGGTAATAATGGTTAAGAAGAAACCCATTCATGAAGTCATATAAATATTCATTTGGGAAACATGTTCAACAAAGTAAATCCTATATGTTACTGAAATTTTGTAGCAATGTTGAGACCTCTTACTAGTAGCTCTGCTGCACTCATTAGCCAATACTTGTGCCATACTTAATGTACCTTCATAAAAGTGTAGTCAAAGACCCTGTATCATATATACTTAAATGCATAATTATGTATTGCCCCCCTAAGCTTACCTTAACATGCAGCATCTACATCAAGTCACAGAGATCTGTTCTACTGACAAGTGGCGCACAGCAGTATGACATTTCCTGCCCCCTCCTGCCAGTGATCTGCGGTGCAAGGAGAAGAAACTCCTCCTCACATCACAGATTGCTAGTGGGACAAGGTTGGAAACATCATCTTGCTGTGTCCCAATAGCCAACAGAACAGGCCTCCATCACTTGGTGCAACTGCTGCTGGTTAAGGTAGGGGGGCATTTACTATTGTGTCCATAGTGCTATGATCATAAACATGAATACCAAGCAGTTACGAATGCACATCTAGTTTATGTTCAACAGGATGTCTGCCCTCATGTTCTTAAAATAATGGTGTTAAACAATGCTTAGTTTGTGGATATGGTGGAAATGATAGTCATGCTATCCATTTATAAACAGAAGATATATTATATTTTATATGTACATATGCCTGGATAAGATATCTCTGGGAAGATATCTCTGGGTACCTGGCACACATGCACTCATGGTCGCTCAAGGAGCCTGGGCACCCAAAGTGTAAATCTGTCTTTAGGGGGAGCATAACTCCAGGAAGCATCACACAAATATCTATTCCCTGATATATCTTTCAACCAACCAGGAGCACTTTAGTCTTCTCTGGATTAAGTTTCAGTTTATTCATCTTCATCCAATCTAACGCTGATGTGAGAGACCGGTATAGAACCAAAGCAGATTCCCAGATTTCAGTGGAAATCAGGTGAGCTGAATGTCTTCAGCTTTTGGTAGCACTGCACATCAAGACTCTGGAATCCTCTTCCACCAGTTTCAGGCACATATTAAATAGAATGGGGGACATAATAAAGCCTAAGAGATTCCTCATCCAAAAGCCAAAGAGCTGAACATGAATCCCCCACCAGGATGTTCTTAGCTTGCCCTTCCAAGAAAGCATGGAGTCACAATAAAACAGTATCTCCAAATGCCTATTCACAGAGGCATCTCAGAAGTATACCACTGTCAATGATCTCAGAAGCTGCTCAGAATCTAAGAAATCTAAGAAATCCAATAGGCACACACTCCTCCTACAGTACACACTCCTTCTGTAGTAGGTCTACCACCAAGGCAATCAAAACTGCCTTTCTCCCAAAAGTATTACTGAAGCTGGACTGGAAAGGATCTAGATAAGTGGGGGGTTTTTTTAGATTTTTTTTTCTAGCGATTGACTTGTCTTGGACTGTGTGTCCTAAATCCAACTGTTAGTCTCAATTAGAGTCAACTCACTGAACTAGTGGAACTTGCCTGAACGGTGACTTATAAGTGTTCACTGGCTCAGTGAGTCTACTCTAGTTGGGAATAGCAATTTGATTTAGACTCTGTGTTCCACATTTCAGGCCTACATCTGTTATGAAAACATTCTGTCACTTATGGTACTCTGTCACTCATCAAAATCCTTGTCTTCAAACAGAGGAACACAGGATAGGAGCATTGCAGTCATGATGCGGAAATGCCGCTGTTTCTTACCTTATTCTTTGTATAAAGATGTGGTACAACCCTGAGAAAGATCCTAGGTATTTCCTCCAATGTGTCATTGTCTACAACATGCAATACACAGGTAGATATAGCTGAATAAACCTTCGGCACTATGAACATATCTTCAGGTACATAAAATACTTCCCTAAGACAAAATTGGGGGAGAAGGGGGAAAATGTTTTAAAGCAGAGATGAGTGAAGTTATTTTTTCTAATCTATGACAATTTAGCATGTAAATCTCAAACAATTTTCTCAAAATACATAATTAAGTGTTCATTTTCTCTCAAATGTACAGATTCACATGAACATTTTGACATTTAAATCACAGCTTTGATCAATGCATTACAAATAATGGTTCACTATAGTGCATTATGAGGGGACAACACTTTTTCAAAAAATGCAACAAAAATAATGGTGCTTTTGCTATGTAGTAAGCAACATTTATCCTAAACACAGCTTCTGGGGGTCATCTGCAAGATTTGGAAGCATTTTTGTATCATACTTCTACAGTATTCTTTTTTTAATCTAAAAGCATATAACACACTACTCTTGAAATAATGAGTAACAAGCCACATTAGCACATTCCTCTTAGAAACTCTTACAAAGAAACAAAGATCTTTTTCAAATGTAATATTTCAAGGAATAGTTTAAATTACTGAGAAATGCATTGGAACATGTAGAGATCTGGGAAATCCAGTGGATACCAAAGGTCTGATGCGCCCATTAGTCAGAGAGGTGTGGATCTGATGATTCAGTATAGAAATCAGGAAAGATGGAATCTTTAAGAGGACTAGAAAGAAAGATTCATGAATTCATGTTTGTGGGGGCAATGGAAAGGAAAGAATAGCAATCTGTAAAAAGATTTTAAAGGAATAAGGAGGCACATACATTTTTCACTGCAGAAGGAACACATGAAGAGATGTCCCTTTCAGATCAACTAATATGGAGTAACTGCAACAGGAACTTTCATTCAGGTGTTACTGCCCTGGCTAGCCCAAGCTTTGGGAATATAAAAAGTTATCTATAGATATCACTAATTCGGCCTCATATACCCATTCCCTTCCACGTGCTTGTGAGGCCCCCCGACAAGCACGCATACAGGCTCGGCCGATAATCACCGTAATATTCCGAAACAATATAGGCAGGCCACAAATAGCTGACTCGCAGCTTTAGGAGACCTCAAGGCAAGTACCTTCATTAGGTATGCACGCAGCTTTCAAAAGATCTCCTGCCCCGCGCTGGCAGCTTGATGATCTGACTATACAACGCTCAAGTACTCCGCGTTTGCATACAGGCTATCCTGTTGACAATTTGGCTATAACTCAATCATTCAAATTCTGACCTTTCGGAGGCTTTGTCTCCAGCTCCAAATCTACTGTTTTCCCCAAGTCCAACCTAGCCTGAGGTCACAATTCTCCTTATAAAAACCCCTGCCTTTGAGCGCTTCCTTGGATCACTCTTGGTTTCCATCTCGCCTTGCTGTCGTTTTGTCCAGCGAGCCTTCCCCTCAGCTCCACGTGCTGAGATCCATGCTCCCCATCTTCTCCGCTTCCAACCGGGCTTCAGGACAGGCGAAGTATTACCCAAACCAACAACCCCTCTAAAAACCCCTCTATCCCACTCCAACCTTTATTTCTTTAGTTATCTTGTGTGACTGTGCCGCATACACTGTTTTGCCTGTGTTTTAATAAAACATCATTTATTATTCCAATGTCTGCGTGCTCCTTGACTCGGCCTGACACCATAGACATAGGGCTCAAGGTCCTGCTAAGTTATCCTGCCTCTGCAGTGCTCAGAGCTAATTTTCCCCACCTACTGTCGAGCACATTTTGGTGTCCCTCACGGGACCCCGCCGTAAGCAGGGTAACACAGGATGTTCACAACTTCAGCATAAGAAAAGAGTGAATTCTAAAATTTAAGTTTATTTATGATTATTCAGAGTTCATATGTGATTAAACAATAAAGAAATTCACCTGAAGACCACGAACCAAAAATTTGGGGGCTGGTCCCCGTATGTAACAGTATAATCAGCAAACGATGTCTTTGTCCATTCATCTTCATAGCAACGATATTTTTCTACTGACTTGCATTTACTTTTAAATATATCTCTGTGAAAGACAAAAAGTAAGTATTAACATATATGTGTTAATACAGTTTTCAATACTGGCTTCAGTATATATAAGCAAAATATATACAGATGGTTTTCAAGCAAAAACAGGACTTCTCACAGATTTATTCTGGATCCTAGAATGATGCAGTTAATCAGTATATATTAGAGTTATTAGTAAAATAAAAGTTAGTTTATAGCCAAGGTGGTAATTTGGAACACGTCTTACATAAGGAAAATATATACAGTTTATTTTGGAACAACATCTTCTTCACTAAAGAACAGAGTGTTTGTAAGAGAAACACATGTATCAAAGGAAAAGATCCAATTTTAAGAGCAAAAGGGATCCATGAATGAAGCAGGGATGGACAGAAGATTCATTTGCTATTCACTTGTCAGTCAACAAAAGAACTTCTTGGCCCTTAAAAATCCCACCAGGAGGAACAAAGGCAGAAAACATGCTTTCTACATTGAAAATATGTTTTCTGCATGGCTGATGTAGAACTAGACATGACATGGGAAAAGTGTGAATATATTTTCTGCCATCTTTTCCCCCAAGTTAAATCAGAGCTGTGATATGTGTGGAGAAGTCACAGAATCATAGAATGTTATCTCCACACTCTTTTCTCCAATCCCCTGATGATGCAGAAAATCCATAGCTAAAGCAATCTTGATACACTGATATTCAAAAATCTCCAAGAAAGGAGAGTCAAAGCAGCTCGTTGCCCTAAATCTTAACCACCAGAAACTTATGTTTAGCCAAAATCTTCTTTTTTGTAATTTGAATCCATTGGTTGAGATCCTACCATTTGGAGGAACAGAAAACAAATGTCTTCCATCTTCTACTTATCTCCTGTCATTTTGATCCAGGGTAAACAAACCTCACTTGTTCCCCAAATAACTTCATTCCCAAACTTTTTACCACCGTTGTTGCCCTCTTCGGGACACATGTCAATTTCTTGACATTCTTCTTAAATTTGGATGTCCAGAACTAGACACAGTAGTTCTGCTGATGTCTGATCAAAACAGGATAGAATGGAACCAACAAAGTGGTCACTGCCTTTTTTTGAAGCAGCCTTGAGCAGTGTTAGCCTTTTTGGTGCTGCATTACATTTAGACTTTGGTTTACTAAGATTCTTATATTCTTTTCACATGTAATACAGCTAAGCCAGGTATCATCTGTTGTATATTTGTGCAACTTGCCTAAATACAGAACTTTACATTTGCTCCTGCTGAAATCAACTTGGTTCATTTTGGTCCAGTACTCCAGGTTCCTAAGATTATCTTAAAACCTATCCTTTCCAGCACAATGTCTTCTGTCAATCTGATGAATATTCCCTCTGCTACCTTCACCCAAGTAATTGATAATGATGGCCAGGGAATAACACTGCAAGCATGAATTTCATATGGAGGGTTTTAAAATTCTCTTTGTATAGTTTGGAAAAATCTTCTTATTGATTGTCCGATAATGTTTTTTCCATGCTTTTCTTGGTTATATTGTCTCTCTCTCTCTCTCTCTCTCTCTCTCTCTTTGTGTGTGTGTGTGAGTGAGTGAGAGAAAAAGAGAGAGAGGGAAAGAGAAAGAGCGAGTGAGCGTGTAAACTTGTCAAAGACATGTCTAAACAATAACAACACGCCCAATTTCCAACTGGGCCCACCTGTGCTTTGGTCCAACCCAATTCATACACCCCCAATTGTTATCAGCTAGGGATAGCAACAGTTTGCAGAAGATTATGCCTGTATGTATTCCTATCTACAACTGATAGCAATTATCCAAATGAGACAATAGAACTTGCAAAAGCTACTCTCCTGGACAATTCCCAGAATCCCACCCCCATCCACAGCTAGCATGGATACTGGCTTTGGATCAGATTTGTGACCCAAATCCAACCTTCTATACAGCTGTTTTCGCAAGGAAAAAAAAGTCAGCAGACACATTCGTGCATCTTTCCTGTCCTATTTTGCTTGGCCCTGAGGTGTACTAGTTCAAAGTAAGTGGGGGTAGATCAATTGAGTCATTAAACTTTGTCCACGAACACAAGAAACTAACAAATACTATTATTATTTTTAAACCTACAGTCTCCAAATCAATATGTCAACATTAACAATGTTGGAAATGGGTTTCTGCAACGTGCTTTAGCAATGGCTAAAGCACAGAACGAACTTAGGCTGGCCAGAGACATTAAACACAATAAAAAGGGCTTTTTTAAATATGTCCGCAGCAAAAGGAAAAAGAAAGAGGCGATAGGGTCGCTGCACAGAGAAGATGGCGAATTACTAACAGGGGGAAGAGAAAAGGCAGAACTACTTAACACCTTCTTTGCCTCAGTTTTTTCCCAGAAGGATACAAGCACTCAACCTGGTGGTTGGGGAGCAGGTGAGGAAGCAAGGGAAATGCGGCACATAATAGGTAGAGAGGTGGTACAAGAACACCTGGCCACACTGGATGAATTCAAGTCTCCGGGGCCAGATGAATTCCATCCTAGGATATTAAAAGAACTGGCAGAGGTCATTTCGGAACCGCTTGCTATCATCTTTGAGAAATCTTGGAGGACAGGAGAAGTTCCAGCAGACTGGAAGAGCGCAAATGTTGTCCCCATCTTCAAGAAGGGGAAAAAAGAGGATCCAAATAATTATCGCCCAGTCAGCCTGACGTCTGTACCCAGAAAGATCCTGGAGCAGATCATTAAGCAGTCAGTTTCTAATCACTTAGAAAGCAACGCGGTAATCACGAGAAGTCAACATGGATTTCTCAAAAATAAGTCATGCCAGACTAATCTTATCTCTTTTTATGATAGAGTTACTAGCTTGATAGATGAAGGGAATGCTGTGGATGTAGCATATCTTGATTTCAGTAAGGCCTTTGACAAAGTTCCACATGACATTCTTGCAAAGAAGCTAGTAAAATGTGGGCTGGACAGAGCTACTGTCAGGTGGATCTGTAACTGGTTGACTGACCGTTCCCAGAGGGTGCTCACCAATGGCTGCTTTTCATCCTGGAGAGAAGTGACTAGCGGGGTGCCACAGGGTTCTGTCCTGGGCCCAGTGCTGTTCAATATTTTCATCAATGACTTGGATGAAGGAATAGAGGGCATGCTCATCAAATTTGCAGATGACACCAAATTGGGAGGGGTTGCTAATACGCCAGAGGACAGGATCAAAATTCAAAATGACCTGGACAGATTGGAGAGCTGGGCCAAGGCTAACAAAATGAAATTCAACAGAGAGAAGTGTAAGGTCCTACACTTAGGTAGAAAAAATGGAATGCAGAAATATAGGATGGGGGACACGTGGCTGGATGGCAGTACGTGTGAAAGGGATCTAGGAGTCTTAATAGACCACAAGCTGAACATGAGTCAGCAGTGTGATGCGGCAGCCAAGAAAGCCAATGCAATTCTGGGCTGCATCAATAGGAGTATGGTGTCTAGATCGAGGGAGGTACTGGTACCACTCTACTCTGCTTTGGTTAGACCTCATCTTGAATAGTGTGTCCAGTTCTGGGCACCCCAATTCAAGAAGGACATGGTCAAGCTGGAGCAGGTCCAGAGGAGGGCGACCAAAATGGTGAAGGGCCTGGAAGCCAAGCCCTATGAGGACAGACTTAGAGAGCTGGGTATGTTCAGTCTGCAGAAGAGAAGGTTAAGAGGGGACATGATAGCTCTGTTTAAATATTTGAAGGGATGCCATGTAGAGGAGGGAGTGGGCTTGTTTTCTGCCGCTCCAGAGACCAGGACAAGGAGCAATGGATTCAAGCTGCAGGAAAGGAGATTCCACCTGAACCTCAGGAAGAACTTCCTGACAGTCAGGGCTGTCCGGCAGTGGAATATGCTGCCTCGGAGTGTGGTGGAGTCTCCTTCTTTGGAGGTTTTTAAGCAGAGGCTGGATGGCCATCTGTCGGGAGTGCTTTGAGAGTGTTCCTGCATGGCAGGGGGTTGGACTGGATGGCCCGTGTGGTCTCTTCCAACTCTACATTTCTATAATCAGACTACGGTCCAGTTTCTAAATTCATTCCTGAATTAACTTTTCCAAGGCTCATTTGTTTATTTGAAACAATATTCTTATTTCTTTAAACCTGTGGATGTGAAATGAAGATATACACTGATCTATTTGTCAGTAGATATATATGTTATTCAGTTACTTGAGAACTAGATGTAATACAACATTCAGAGTGGGGTGGATTGATTGAAATAAAGCAAATTTTAATTAAGAAGCCAGTTTAAATAACTGATATAATCAAGTTACAGACTAATGTTCCATTATTTATTAAAAATAGCTGCACTTCAATGATGTCTGGAGAAAAGCATTCTGACCACTCCTGCTCTAAAATATAAAGTCAGTGTTTTGGCTTATCTTGTAAATATGTTCTTCACATTGGGAATATGCATCATAAAGACTTAGGACCACATCTGGCCCATAAAACTTTCCCTATAGTGTATGGAGAACTGGGTGGGAAATAAAGAATGAAAATAGGCTTTTCTAAGCAAAAATGGGGGATTAATACATGTGGAATTACAAGAAGCACAAGGCATATTACCTCAAAAATGTCAAAGAACATTGTTCAAAATTAGGCTCAATTAGAGCCCACAGTTTCTGGAGTGTATCTTTGACTCTAGTGTTCTCCTTTGTACCTGAAAAGAAAGAAAGAAAGAAAGAAATTCAATATACTGACTGTTCCTAAACGTATTAAGTATATAATGTTCTGGATATTTATTATCAAATACCACTTCAAGCTGGAACCACTCAAAGGATCTACAGCTCATATCAGACAATGACAATTGCATCTCACAGGCTTTGGGCGGTAGAGCTATACTCATTTACAGACAGTTCTTCAATCTTCAGCAAAAACTCATTAGCAGACATTGTGCTCACAACAAAAATAATCAATGAATGCTTGGGAGTCCACCATACCAGCAATGATCCTGAAGCTTCTTTTCCCTGTTCTGCCTTGAGAGCTGAATGCAGGCTCCTGGGCAACTAGGGAGCTGGGACTCTTGACAGTATGATTACAGGACCTAATAATGTCATCCACAGCACTGCAAAACTGTTCATTTGTTTATCTTACAATGCTATGTATGTAATCTTCTGTTGGAAATGTCCTTCTGCATTGAAAATAAGGCAGACAGGCCAATATCTGTGCAAAATAATACATGGACACAAATCTGACACAAGTAGGCAAACTTTTGAAGCTCCAAGAATCCCATATGTGATTAAGCAGATATTGTGCAGCAAAAAAATTTCAAAGTGAGAGTAGCATGGAAATTCCAGTATATCACCAGATGTCTGAGTCATGGCAATAGTTTCTTATTACACAGCATGCGTAGGCTGGCTTATCAGCACTAGGATATTTGTGTTTCTGCAGCAGTTTTGTGACTGCTCAGTGTTAATAACTTGTCATTGTCAATAGTTTCTGTATTTAATTTCCCTCTGACATCACTGCCTATCATCTCCACTCCTTCCCCACTATTTACAATATTTGAAATTCTAGATAATAATACTTCATGCAACTTATGAAGTGGCTATGGTTCACAAACCTCCTACTGTAATATATACATTAGTCTCCCTGTGCCACAGGCCTCCTTGTGGCTTTTGCTACAACAAACTAGTCCATGCTAGTAGGCATAATATAGCTATTTCAACAGGGGAGTATCAACACAGAAAGAACACAGTTTTAGCAGTATGCTTTAAAAAATAAGTGTGAAAACCAGTATTGCACCAGTACTTGACCCCCAATGCAATGGAATTTTCTTCTCCTCCCCTCTTCCTTGCAGCCTCCTGCATAACTCAAATACCAACTTTTGCCATTCCTCTGGATCAGGTTCTGGGCATGCAGAGTAGCAGTGGTGGTGGTGGTGGTGGTGGTGGTGGTGGATTTACAGAAGGGAGGGAGGATTACAACAGAGAAGGTATAACTATCAATAGAAGTACTCTTTGAATCCTGGCCCAACATTATTTTTCTTCTCTTTTTTTTTCTTAAGTGATATTGCACAAATATTTCTAAAATGTGGGAAGAACACTATAGCACAAATGTAAATATTAATTTAAAAGCCCTACTGTTAAAATAATGCCAGCTAGAAAGGTGAGGGTGAGGATGTTCAAAAGTGAAAAACCCCAGTGATCTTACATAAGGTTGTTTAAGATCACTGCAGATATCAAAATGGTCCTGCTTTATTCAAAAAGGAAGGAAACATAGGTGTTAGGTATTCTACCCCTTATTATCTTGAGTGCAATCCCAATATCGGGGAGTAGCATGGGTGGGGCTTACCTTACCATGTAGCATATCTCGATTTCAGTAAGGCCTTTGACAAAGTTGCCCATGACATTCTTGCAAAGAAGCTAGTAAAATGTGGGCTGGACAGAGCTACTGTCAGGTGGATCTGTAACTGGTTGACTGACCGTTCCCAAAGGGTGCTCACCAATGGCTGCTTTTCATCCTGGAGAGAATTGACTAGCGGGGTGCCACAGGGTTCTGTCCTGGGCCCAGTGCTGTTCAATATTTTCATCAATGACTTGGATGAAGGAATAGAGGGCATGCTCATCAAATTTGCAGATGACACCAAATTGGGAGGGGTTGCTAATACGCCAGAGGACAGGATCAAAATTCAAAATGACCTGGATAGATTGGAGAGCTGGGCCAAGGCTAACAAAATGAAATTCAACAGAGAGAAGTGTAAGGTCCTACACTTAGGTAGAAAAAGTGGAATGCCGAAATATAGGATGGCGAACATGTGGCTGGATGGCAGTACGTGTGAAAGGGATCTAGGAGACTTAATAGACCACAAGCTGAACATGAGTCAGCAGTGTGATGCGGCAGCCAAGAAAGCCAAGGCAATTCTCGGCTGCATCAATAGGAGTATGGTGTCTAGATCGAGGGAGGTACTGGTACCACTCTACTCTGCTTTGGTTAGACCTCATCTTGAATAGTGTGTCCAGTTCTGGGCACCCCAATTCAAGAAGGACATGGTCAAGCTGGAGCAGGTCCAGAGGAGGGCGACCAAAATGGTGAAGGGCCTGGAAGCCAAGCCCTATGAGGATAGACTTAGAGAGCTGGGTATGTTCAGTCTGCAGAAGAGAAGGTTAAGAGGGGACATGATAGCTCTGTTTAAATATTTGAAGGGATGCCATGTAGAGGAGGGAGTGGGCTTGTTTTCTGCCGCTCCAGAGACCAGGACAAGGAGCAATGGATTCAAGCTGCAGGAAAGGAGATTCCACCTGAACCTCAGGAAGAACTTCTTGACGGTCAGGGCTGCCCGGCAGTGGAATATGCTGCCTCGGAGTGTGGTGGAGTCTCCCTCCTTGGAGGTTTTTAAGCAGAGGCTGGATGGCCATCTGTCGGGAGTGCTTTGAGGGTATTCCTGCATGGCAGGGGGTTGGACTGGATGGCCCCTGTGGTCTCTTCCAACTCTACATTTCTATGATTCTATGATTCTACCACCTGGTTTCCCAATCCTCCAGATCCATTTGGGGGATGTTTTTAGGGGAAGGGGTTGCACAATGCTGAGGTTTTTTAAAAAATCAAACTGGGGCATCACAATCCTCAGCCACCTTGCAATTCTAATAATTGAAGCAAGTGCACATGTCCCCTTGCCCTTTATCAGAAAATTTCCCTTTTCAGAAAGATCTCCCCTCCTCTTCCTCTAAGAATAGCAGAAAAGAGAAACTAGACAAATTAACAGAATGGCCTTATGTGAAATATATATTATAAAAACATGATGACCAGGTGAGAGTGAAGAATTCTGACCTGGTTTTCTGCCTCTCATTAATAATCTGACATAAGTCCCTCTCCATGCCGCCTGCAGTTTAAGTGCAGCTTCTTCCTCCTCAGGTGTGGGGTCCTTGTTCTGCCAAGGAGAAACATTCACTTCTGTCACTTCTGGAGGAAGAAAAAGAATATAGATTAAAATTGCTGTACATCTCATTTTTTAATTGCCTTGAGAGGGCTTGTTGCCTAGAAAGACAGCATAAATACAAATAATAGTTAACTAAATGAGAAGTTGGACTTACTGTGAATGGTCATTCTGGGATGGCAGGAGGAGGAATCCACAAGGATTGGGTAATCCCTGCGTGCCAACCGGAATCGGAAGGAGTCCACGTTCCAAATCAGTTGTTACCGTTAGGACCCCGTGCCTCCTCTGTCAGTTTCTTCTCCAGCCATGCAAACCATGAAGTTTCCACCACTCGGCTCCTTAACTTCCAAGTTTCTAACCTAAATCTATCTTAGACCTTCATCACAATTGCTTAACCTCCCCAATGCCTACATCAACCTATATATACCATCCACCACCAGGGAGAGCGTGGATTCCTCCTCCTGCCATCCCAGAATGACCGTTCACCGTCAGTCCAACTTCTCATTCTCGGGATGGCACAGAGGAGGAATCCACAACGATTGGGACATACCCAAGCCACATCATGCGTGGGCTTTATTTACATTGAAGTACCGCCTGGAGTACCTTACTGCCAAAAGCAGTCTGTTCCACTTTAGACTTGTCCACTTTATAATGTCTTATAAAGGTAGATGGCTGAGACCAGCCTGCTGCATTACAAATATCTTGTAATGATGAAGTCACATTCTAAACAGTACTAGTTGCCATAGATCTTATAGAATGTGGATATACACTGCATGGCCTAGGTTGACCTGCCACATCATAACATTGAAAGAGGCAACTCTTAATCCACCTTCCAATGACAGTCTTAGATGCCTTCTGCCCCATAGACTTATGATTATATGATACAAATAAAGCCTCTGTTCTCCTGACACGTGCAGTTCTTTTAATGTAAAGACGGACAGCTCTCCTCACATCCAAAGTGTGATATCTTTTCTCTTCTGTGCTTTTCGGATGAGGAAAGAAAGTTGGTAGGTAAATCACATCCTGTGCCACCTTTTCCCATGCACATTTAGGAAGAAAAGTTGGATCTAACATCAGTACCAATCTTTCCTCCTCAAATTTACACAAGTTAGCATTAACAGATAATGCAGCCAATTCAGAAACTCGTCTAGCCAATGTTATTGCTACCAGGAAAACAGTCTTTAGCATTAACAAACGCAAAGAAGCATCCCTCACTGGTTCAAAGGGTGCTTTTGTTAAAGAGTCCAGCACTACACTGAGATCCCAACTCGGGAATCTATGCTTAGTTGGGTAAGATGTCAACACTGCACCTCTTAGAAACCTCTTAATATGCGAATGCGCTGAAAGAGGAACTCCATCAAATTTTAATACCACAGACAACACCGACACCTGACGCTTCAAAGTATTCGGCCTCAGTCCCCTTTGCAGTCCATCCTGCAAAAACAGCAAAACATGCTTCACTCTGCAAGGACTCAACAGAACACCATTTTTCAAATGCTTTCCAAGTCATACTGTATATATTCTGAGTCGATTGCCGCTGAGACGCCATAATGGTATCTACCATAGCTGGCGAGTACCCTTGCAATTCTAAGGCTTTCTTCTCAAGACCCAAGCCATCAAATTCAACCATCTTGGATCCAGATGATGGACTGGCCCTTGACTTAAGAGATCCTTTCAGATTGGCAACTTCCAAGGCTCTCTTACTGACATCTCCTTCATCAAGGAGAACGAAGGTCTTCTTGGACAATAAGGTGCAATCAGCAACACACTTGCGTTTTCTCTTTTTATTTTCAATAGCACTTTTTGTATTATCTGCACTGGTGGAAATGCATATAGGTGAGCTTACGGCCACGGAACTGATAGTGCATCTGTTGCCTCTGCAAACTTGCTTCCATTGATTGAAAAGAATATTTTTAGTCAGGAATTCTTGGCTGAGGCAACTAAGTCGATTTGAAAAGGCCTAAATCGTCTGCTCAAACTTTGAAACACTTGGTAATTCAGGGTCCACTCTCTGGGATGTAACTTGTTTCGACTGAGGTAATCTGCTGGCACATTCAGTTTCCCTTTCAAATGCACGGCTGTCAGGGATTGCAAATTTCGTTCCGCCCATTGAAACAACTTGTTTGACTTGTCTATCAGCACTCTTGAGTGAAGACCCCCTTGGTTCATCACATAGGCCCGGGCTGTCATGTTGTCTGTCCAGACTTGAACATGCTTGCCCCTCAGCAAACTTGCAAATTTGAGAAGTTTCAGACGAATCGCTTCTCAAGTCCACACTGGATCAAACACCCTGAGCACTGTTTCCCTCACATAAGGCTCCCCAGCCTGTAAGACTGGCATCCGTTGTAACTCGAATTGTAATGATTGACTACAAATGGGACTCCCTTGTTTAAATTTGAGACCTTTGTCCGCCACAACCGTTCCTTTTTCAAAGTGGTTGGTAGCCTGACCACATAATACCTTTTCTTTCCTATGTTCCATTGATGAGGTATCAAGAATCTTTGCAAACCTCTTGAATGGAACCTGCCCCATGGAACTAACTGGATAGTTGACACCAGAGTTCCCATTACTTGAGCCAACCACATTACATCTGCTGCCGTCATTGCCATCAATTTTTGTTTTGTTGAACCTTAACACATCTCTCCCCCAAGAGATAAAGTTGACCACTGCTTGTATCCAATCTTGCCTCTATACGTGTCAGCATCATTGTGAGACTTAAATGACTCTTTTTTAAATTCACTAGAAACCCATACATTCTTAGCACCTCCACAGTTCTCTGTACCCTTACTATTAACTTCTGCTGTGAATCCACTTTCACCAGCAGATCGTCTAAATAAGGGTAGATATGTACCCCTTGCTGTCTTAACTGAGCTACCAAAGGGACCAAAACTTTTGTGAAAACCCTTGGTGCCAAAGCCAAACCGAAAGGCAAAGCCTTGAACTGGTAATGTTTGTTCATGAACTGAAATCTGAGATACTTCATGTCTAATCTCCTCATGGGGACATGCAGATAAGCTTCCTTCAAATCGATGGAAGCCATCCAGTCGCCTATCCTCAGATTCTCTCGTATTGTTTGTAACGTCTCCATCTTGAACCTGAGATACTTCACAAACCTGTTGAGATATCTTAGGTTCAGAACAAGACGATAAGTCCCATTGCTTTTTGGGACCATGAAAAATATGGAGTAAATCCCCCGGAACCACTGATCCCGTAGTACCTCCTCCACTGCACCTATTTGCAATAGATGATCTATCTCCTTCAAAATTATTTTCCTTTTCTCCGTCTGTGCTGGTACTGGGGAAGCCAAATAGCTGCACTTTGGCATTCTGTTGAAAAAAATCTTGTAACTTTTTGTCACAACCTGCAAAACCCATTGATCTGATGTTATTCAGTTCCACAGAATGCCGAAGCGCAGCAGTCTTCCTCCCACACAAGGACTCTGCTTGTCAGAACTGATTCCGACCCTTATGCTGAGAGGTTCCTGAATTTCTCTCAGTGTTCTGTCCCTTCCTGTTAAAAGATCCTGACCTTCCAAATTGGCTTTTTGGTCTATACCATTGCTGGTGGCCATACCTTGTGTCTTGCTCTCTATCACTTCCTCTACCTTGAAAGGAATAGTATAAGAACCGATATGGTCTCCTTTCCATCTTCTTTTTCTGCAACATAGGCATCACCTGTTTTTTCTCTTTGTTCTCAATTAACACTTTTTCTAATGCCTTGTTACTAAAACAGCAAATTTCCCTTAAAGGGCACAAATGTAAGATATTCCTCAACTTCTGATCAGCTTCCCAATGATGTAACCATAAAGAACATCTTGCTACAGTAACATCACTAACATTTCTTGCCATAAAAGCCACTGCATCATAACTGGCATCCGCCACATATTCCAAAACCTTTCTAAGTCTAGATAACATTCTTAAACAAGATTTAGATTGAATTTCCTCATCATCATTCTGCGCTTTAGCTTTACTGACCTTCTCCCTACATCTCCTGGCTGTTTGCTTGAATTCCTCTTTGGTGGTTTCACCATTCTTCCATTTCCTGTACATGTTTCTTTTAACACTTAGCTCAGCTGAGAGTTCTTCCGTCAATCATTCTGGTTTCTTTAGAGACCTGCCATTTTCCCTCCTTATTGGTACAGTTTTCAATTGTGCCTTCAGTATCTCACTTTTAAGAAACTCCCATCCATCATGAACTCCTTTCTCTTTTAGTATGCTTGACCATGGGATTTCAGCAAGTAACTCCCTAAGTTTAGAGAAATCAGCTTTCTTAAAGTTTAGGATGTGTGTCTGGCTACACTTGGCTTCTCCTTCCCACTCTTCTCCAAAAGAGCTGTTCATCCTGAACAGAAACAAACCATGCTGCTTTTGTTGCCAGTCTCACATGTATGACGTATGTCCCTTCTCTGACCTTCTCTGTTGTTTAATATGATCATATTAAACAACAACTACTTTGAATATATTATCTGCATTTAGGAGGAGACAGACTTAATGAAGATGAATGTAAATCTGTAAGAACTTAAAAAATGCTTGCCTACATTACTAATCATTTCAAAGCAGTAAAAACAATGTTCTGCATACTAAGACCTAAAATGCGCAATCCAAAAATGACCATTTTCAACATGATTGAATCTCACCCTATAAACATCACCTCTCTCTTTAGCATTTACTGAATCTCATGGTGAAATAGGACCAATGAATCTGAATCACTATTGACATAGCAAACTTAGCAATAAGATCTTCTAATGTGACCTTGCATCTCATTACACCATTTAGAACACAAAATGCCTTAAAGTCTTAATGTCTTATCACAGAGTTTTCACTGCAAGATTTATTTAGAAGAGGCATGCCATTGCCTTCATCTAAAGCTGAGAGTATGTGACTTACCCAAGATGGCTTTCCATGGCTGAACAGGAATTTAAACCCTTCTCTTCTAGAGTCTTAGCAGAACACAAACTACTACTGCAGACTGCCCACCCCTCACAACTGGTTTATATATCAGCATACTAATCAAGGTCATCCAACAAAAAAATGATTGGCAGTAAGACACATAAAATATTTTTTAAAATTATTTACATAATGTTTAATTAGGTTAAGGGGTTTATTACCACATATTAAGTAGATAATCAGTAGCCCTGATGGCTTTTAATTGTACTGTACCTTTAAAATGTTGTACACTGCCTTAGGTCCCGTGATCAGAGAAAGGAGTGATATAAATTAAACAAACAAGCAAGCAAATTCATAGAAAATTAATCCATCATTGGATATTAACCATGACTACTAAAACAGATTTTCAGAGACAGGCTAGTGTTATTTATCAGATACATGGAGCGAAGTGTGTACTTGTAATTTGGCTGGCAACTTTGATTTTCAGCTACTGTCCACAAAGTGCAGCACATAATGGGCTTATTGCTTGATTCAATAGACTCAACTTGGACAGCCTCATTCTCACAGCAGATGTAATGGGTGTCAAGTTCACAATCTGAGAACATAAAAGGCAAATTGTGTTTTCACTATGTTCACTTTTGTACTGACTGTGAGACTTATGTCTTGCAAGTTTAGATAACTGACATGCTCTATTCTTTGCGTCAAGAGCTAATTAAAGCTGAAATCCAATAAAAAGTTAAACACATACAAGTCTCAAACATTTCCTTTTATCTTTGCCCTGTACTTGAGTGATAGTATCATTGTTGCAGTCTGAAGCTCCAAGAACACATGGAGAAATATAAAAAATTTCAGGCTATACTTCATAACCTCAATTTAAATCCATGAATTTTTCTTCCTGTACATTATGCTTTACAAATCATGGTTTGTCTCAGTTATGTCTAGCTTTACTACTACTACTACTACTACTACTACCTTCAGTATCTTCAGTATCTTCTGTCCACTCTGCAAACAATACTATGATGGTAAATACAAAGATTTTCAATAGCTTGGGAGACAAGATGTGTATGGGGGTGGGGAACAAAAGAGAGGGTTTGCTCTTCTGTCACAGCTCAGAGTACCAACAATACATTGTTCCAGTGTGCTGTGGTCACCATTACTATCGTGTTTCTTCACTTTTATTTCAGTAATGATGCTGAAAAAAATGCTTGGCATAATACCGGGTTAATATGTTCATACTAGGTCTGTTATATGAGATACAAAATCAACAGAACGCATCAGTTTGATGAGGTAATTCCTGCTTAACAATTGTGTCTCCGGGTTTGTAGTGTTGTTTGCAACACTAAATTGAATTCCTTCGCTAAGTCTACATTATTAATAAAATACATTAAGATAAAAAAACATTTTTTCAGTGTGATATAGTACCTGAAGATTCAGTGTCCTCAACAGACACATCACTGTGTTTAAAATCCAAAGTGAAACTTTTGTAAGCAAATGTATAATTAGGAGGAACAATCCCTAATATTTGTTTCATCAAATGCCAAAAAGCATTGTTGAAAACCTAAAATGTAAAAGAAAAAAGATACTGTTAGCAAATTAATTTAAACAATTGTACATGTTCTACTTCTCATTTCAAAACAAAACAGCACAGACCAAAAGAAACACATATAACAAACTGTATATTTGCTCAGTAGGCTAGAGAATTTGCTTCTTTCTATTACAGTTGCAGCCTTAAAGGGGTATTCTCAGACTCAAGAGAAATTTAGCTGCCTTGTGTGGCCGATCCAAGCTGCCTCATAAAACTCAATCCTTTAATTGTATTCTTCAGAGCATCTGAAGAAATGGACTAATATCCACAAGGACTCATATTGTAATAAACCAGTTAGTCTTATTGGAGCTACTAGAGTCCTTCCTGCCTTCATCCCTGCTTTCCTTTTTATGTGAGTCCTTCTGGTTGAAATAATTTATCAAGCAGTCAAAGTATAAAGACCTGTTCTTAAAAAAAACAACTGCCTTTTGCCCCCCCCCCCCCAATTAAGCCTTTGTGTTGCACACTGCTTATTACATGGCTAAGAATCAAAATCCCAGTGATTATCAGTTCACTTGGAAGGGGCATGGGGTGTGTTTTTTTGTTTTTTATTTTGTCAACACTGAGGAATATCTCTGGACACGTCAAACTATTGGCCACGTAACTACTGAGAACATGTTTACTTGAATGCAGATGGGAAACAAATTGTGAATTTTAGTAAGGAGACAATTCAGCTAAAGGGCTACATTTGAAAAAAAAAAGCCTCTTATTTAGAGCGCATATATGAAGTATTTTACAATGTGATGGTAGGAACAGTTTCCTGTTGTTTCACCTTGAAGTGTTCTCTCAGTATTCCTGTGCCACTGAGGTCCGGAGGGCAGTGTGTTAATTCCAGGGCCTTCATGGCTTTAGGAAGGTTTTCTGCATTTCCAAAATTAATTAGCACAGTTCCGATGGCTTTCATGATAGCTGAAGCTTGTTCCATAAACCGGTAGCTCTCCTGAGGAGAAAACACGAACTATCACCAGCCAAAATGATTAAGAGTTTATTAGTACTCCAAAACACATATATTAAATTCAGTTCCTTTGGAATTATTGAATTACTAAATTGATGGTACTATCCTTTTTAAATTCATACATAATTGTTTTCATGGAAAACAGCCTGATGTGTTTGCTTGCAAAGGCTGAAGAGAATGAAAGGTGGGCAGTATCAGCTATCTTCTACATAGTTCTGTTAATTTCATACTTTAGATAGCAATGTATACTTTTTCACCTAATTCAAACAGCAACGCTTTCTTTTCTCCTCCCTCCCTCTCACACTAGTCCATTCCAAATTTACTAGCACAAAGAGTGGGGGAAATGGTTTATCAACCCTAACAGATAAAAATAAAGACTCTGATTATATACAGAATTTCATTCTTCAGTGTTTTAAATCTAATTAACTACTACGAAGGGATGCAAAAATTATTTGCAGAGGGGTATTTGTGGACTAACTTCATCTATCCTTATAACAACTATGCAGATAGATTTTTTATTTATTTTTTATATGTATAGCACAGATTATATTCCATTGGTTTTCCAGAGCCACTAGTCTGACCTTGCCCCATTGATGCCTGTGTTTTTGTTGTTTTCAAGTTATAATGGTCAAATGCATTAATTCATTACTTATACTAAGAAACAATTCATAATTTGAGGGTTACTGGTTGATTTCTACAGGGAATCATCATCGCAGCCTGTTTCCAGGCTGTTCACTGCGCCTGTATGCTGAAAATCCACTCCTGGGAATTGTCTAACTTCAAGCGGGTTGTTCCTCTCAGACATCCCACCCGGGCCACCTTAATCAAATAATTTGTAACAACAATATTGCTTGTCTGAATTTCAGGATATAGGCATGCAATAAATAAAACAAGGATTCAAAAAAGATATGGGGACCAACTTAACACTTACTTATAAAACATAGGTTGAGAATGCTCTGTCTTAAAAGACCTTAATACAGTTCTTAATTTTAAAATTGTATAGAGAAATCTAATTAACAAGAAAAGAGACTAGGAATCTGCCACATTTTCAAAGTCCAATTCTGCATATGTAGTTGGCCTTTGGGCATGTTAAAAATTGGGCAATTTATCACTGTAAGATCTACTAATTAAGAGTAGCTTAAATTACATTATATAATTTTTGTTTTAGTATAAATGAATTACAGATTAACCAACATTTATATTCTATCACATTGTAAATGTGTATATGTTTTAACAAAATGTATATACACCCTTTCTCTGTATAAAATGGAGTCTAGGAGAATACTGCAGCACCAAAAATTTGCTGCATTATTCTTCTAAGCCAAGCACAGATTTTTTTTTTTAATGTTAGCTGTTTAATGGTGATCAAGGGGAAAACAGCTCCAGTTGCTATAGGAACAAATACCTTCTCAAGATTTGGGAGAACAATGTCCTCTTCACCAAATACACATGGCACCATACTACACAGAAGGATATGGTGCCCTATGGGGGAGCTCGCAGTGAAGAGCAACACATGGCGCCTACATTTAAAAAATAAACACACTAATGAGCCAAATAACTCCAACAACGTAATAATTTTAATCATTCTTAAAATAAGTAGAACTTTCTCATCTGTGGTTAGTGTGACTACAGTCTCAAAATATTTAATACAGTGGTAGGCAACTATTCAAAGTCTGAGGATCACACATTCACCTTGGAGGATTTTACACATGCCTGGCCCCCACTCTGATTTATTTATACACACACACATGCACACACTTTAAAATTTAATTTTTACTCAGAATACTCCCATGCTCTCTAGGGGATGTGGAGTGGGGAATTCTATGCTGGTTTTGGCATTACTTGGGCTACTTCAGCTCCAAGAGAAGCCTTTTTTGAACTAGGAAGAAAAGTAGAAAAGGATTCCAGTAACTTTTCTTTAGAAATTTGGAAGCTGTAGCTTCCACCCCATTGATTTAATGGACAACACAAAAAGAAAGCTTATAGGACTATTTGGTGGCATTTCATCTACAGACATTTCATCTACAGATACACCGGCATTTCGTCTACTTACTGGCAAATAAAAATGTAGCTTATTTTGTGAAGTACGTATTTATGGCCATGAAAGATGTGATGCCTAATGTAGAATAATGAAAGTTTATTTACCAGTCTGAGGAGCAGTCAAATAGCTATGAATGTGAGTTGGTAAGCCAACAGTTTTCATCTCAGCAACTCACTAGTAGTTACTGGTGGTTTTAGACATGCTGCTGTTCTCTCAGCCTTGTCTCTCGTATTTATAATATAAGACTAATAACACAGCCCTACCTTATAGGGGTATTGTAACCATTAGTATAGTAGAGCTCTATTGACAACCAGTGACTGAGGCCACAGTCCTAAGCAAACAAGGAGTAAATTTTATTCGACCGAATCGGAGTAATTTCTTGAATAAGCACATATAGTACTGAGCTATAAGAGAACGAACTGGAAATCATATTTTGCTCCACAAGTGGAGCTCTAGATAAAATACATTTGTCAGTCTCAGTATACACATTCATCAATAACAGGAAAAATGCACACATCTTATAGGGTTGCTGTGGAGTTATGAGGTAATGTATGCAATATGCTTTGAACACTTAAAAGTACTAATTAATGGAAAATAAAGAGAACTGCTGGAAAGTGAATCACACTAGCACATACCCAGCAGGAAGACTTATAACAGCAGCTTTAGTGGCATAGGTATGGATCTTCAAGATTAATTGTCCAGGAGCCAGATTCTTCCATGAATAACTTTCAACAATAAGAAATCCCTTGGGAAAAACATGGCCTTCTTTTTGTGCAATTGCTATACAAAAACAACATGCAAATAATTTATTTTTATAGTAAACTGTAATACTTAAGTTCTTATGTTGTAAGCCACTTTGTGTCTCATGTCAGGAGAAAGCAGGACAATAAACAAACAAATGAATAAATTCATTTGTTGTACTAAATATAAAAGAGTTTTATTATTAAATATTAACTTACAAAACCAGTAATTTCTGTTTATCATAGTACATTATTAAAAAGAGGGAGAAGAGAAGGAAGGAAGCAAAGAAAAAGTCAACTTCTGTTTTTATTCCTAGAACACAGAACACCAGGAGAATTACAGAGAAGCTATAAGCACTCTCTCAGTTTTGGCAACTGTTTCAGCAACCGTTCTCATCAGAGAAAAGAGTGCTCGGTTCCAGGCAACATATTTCAAGAAGGATATCAAAAATCTGGAGCATGTCCAGAGGAGGGCAACCAAAATGGTGAAGGGTCTTGAAGCCCTGCCCTATGAGGAGCGGCTTAGGGAGCTGGGTATGTTTAGTCTGCAGAAGAGAAGGTTAAGAGGGGACATGATAGCTATGTTTAAACATTTGAAGGGATATCATGTTGAGGAGGGAGCAGGATTGTTTTCTGCTGCTCCAGAGACTAGGATAAGGAGCAATAGATTCAAGCTGCAGGAAAGGAGATTCCACCTGAACTTCAGGAAGAACTTCTTGATGGTCAGAGCTGTACAGCAGTGGACTATGCTCCCTCAGGGTGTGATGGAGTCTCCTTCTTTGGAGGTTTTTAAGCAGGGGTTGGATGACAATTTGTTGGGAATGCTTTCATGTAGGTTCCTGCATGGCAGGGGGTTGGGCTAGATGGCCCCTGTGGTCTTTTCCAACTCTATGATACTATGATTCTATGATTCTAATAACCTTCAGTGCCACTCTATACCCATCTATGATGAAGTAGCCCTCACTGAGTCCAGTGGGGCTTACTCCCAGGTATGTAAATAGAGGACTGCAGGGTAATATATTGTGAATCTCTCTAGAATTTACTTTAAATTTTAAAGATCTTCAGTGTTAAATGCTGTCCCCAGAATACACTCACTAATTCTTGAAAAGACTGAAACCCAGGGTGAATTAATTGGGAGTAAGGCCCTTTCCTCACGAGGCGAGTGAATCGCTTTGTGCCGTTACTTACAGGCTCTTCTTGGGTCCGAAGTAATGCAGACTTTCCCTTGAGCCCTTCTACAGGGCTCCTCTATTAGTGCAGGGCGAACTGGAGTGAGGTCTGTAGATCCGCACTGCTCCAGCTGAAAATGGCGGCTTCCGGTGTCTTCATGGGAGTGGACCAACCACTGACACTGGCCACACCCATAGCCCACCCTCCGCTAATCGCAGGCTCGCACTCATGCGAGCCTGTGCATCTGCACAGGTAAGTAGGAATGCAATGGCGCGTTCCAGAAAATGTAAAGACCTGATTTTTCCGGTCTTTACTTAGCACGCTGGAGGACCACTTGGGTGCAGTTTAGATCGGACTAAGGTGTGGAACTAAGTTAATAGTCCGCACTTAGTCTGATCCAAGGTGCGGACGACCTCCGTGCCAGGACGTCTTGGCCCATTTTAACTGCCTCATGCGGAAAGGGCCTAAGTCTCCTATCAAATACTCTGGGTAAAATGGACAGGCTATGTGTAAATATATCAGAGAACAATACATAATATTATAGCTCTAGCATGATGCTGGGCAGGCTTTAGTTGTAGGAGATCCACTTTCTTTTTCAAATAGAACTCTGAAATATCACCAGTCAGAGCCTGCTGCAGAAAACACAACACTGTGGCTAAACTACTCATTGTGTTAAATATGTTGCAGAGAGAGAATATTGTTGCTGGCATTGTTGATGAATTGGGGTAGGAAACTCTCCCTAATCTACTGCCAATCCCCTCAATATCTGCCATCAGATCTGGGTGTCCAAAGTGCAACTCTATGGCTGCATTCAGCTCCTCAAGCTCCCCAAGGCCATTTCTGCAGCCCTTGGGCCCCACAGATTATTATTTTCCTGAAAAAATAGTGGCTTGCTGCTCTTGAAAATCCCAGGAATCATAATTCACCCTTTAAATATATTGCAGATCCACTTAATAATAACATCCACCTTATTTTCTAAATCAGAAATGGACTCCTAGCTACTTCTGGTTTCAGTTTTTGGTATTTTGTGGCTTTTGGAAGGTTCCAGTGATCAAAAACTGGCCTCTGGACATACAGTGTTGCCATCCTGCAGTTGCCCACCTGTTTTAATGGACTTTTCTCTTTCTTCAAGCATCTCTTGGAAGAAATTCAAGTGAATCAATATTAACCTTATTTTTTCTTTATAGTGATCTTACCTCCTAAGTCTCCCCAGTGTACTAATGCAGAAAAATTAACCAGGATATCAATAGGTTTCAAACTGTCCACACATAAATAATATAACACACGTTCATCTAGCATCTGTAAAGAGAAACAGCACTCATGTTTAATTTCTATCATTTCTTGCAGTAACTAGTTTTTGATAGCACTTGAGTTCTATCCCAAGTTCTATAGTTCAAGGTATGCTCTAAAGTGAACAATGAAAGGCCTCCAAGCCTTTTTATCAAAGTCTTGAGTGTGATTTCCCATAGCAACTAGCTTTTGAGTTATTCTACTGAGGAAAAAGGTTATTATTTTTTGTTTGTTTTATGTATGCATTCAAATTTACTGTTTTTTTGACTGAATATCAATCAGTGTTAGAAAAAAGACGATCCCAAGAAGACTAGTTAACATAATGAAGCACTAGATTTACAAATTTTGAAGCAGGATCTCAATTAATTAGAACACATTGCTTAAATGTAAGACAAGCTTTGAAGCCAAAAGAAGGCTGCAGCACAATTATGTTTGCCTTTGGTGAATTCATTATTATGATTCACTTAAAACACTATGAAAGAAGGAGTAAATTAAAATTAGAGGGTATAGTTTAACTACATAATTGGAGATCCCCAATGATTTTTGAATATTGACAACATATTGGGGAGATTCCTGTTGGAACCCCATGGCTGTTAAACTCTGTGGAGTGCCACAAAGTTCCATCTTATCTCTCATGCTGCTTAACAGACATGTGAAGCTACTAGGTGAAGAAGTCATTAGGAATTTTGAGGTGGGCATCATCAATATGATGATCACACTGTTTTCTACTTCTCCTTTTCCTTGGAGTCAGGTGGGGCTGTGCTGTATGCTGTAATGTGCTGGAAGAGGGCAAAACAATTCTTGTCTGGGAACTGGGTAAACACCTGTGTGGAAGAAACAGGTGCATAGCTTGGGGATATCTGTATATGAACAGGTTGCTTACCTGTAACTGTGGTTCTTCAAGTGATTATTTATGAACCCACACATATGGGTTGTTCTGCACCTGCACCAAGTGTAGTCAGGAGCTTGCAAAGCTAAGCAGAATGTTTTGGTAGTAGCCCTGCCCTTGAAGGTCTGATGGGTGCTGATATTGGTTTCTTTCTGGCACCAAGCCAAAGCATGGCTTTTAATTAATGCCTTTGTTGTCTAATGCACTTTTCAAATGTACATGTACACAGATTTAACTCTTTCAATCTTCTAGACCTTTTAAATGTGTTTTAATATATATTATATTTGGAATTGTTTAAACAGTTTAAATTATCTGATTTATTTGCTGCTCTGAGATCCCATGATATGAGGTAGGATATAACTATCCAAATGAATAAATAAATCATGCACAAATGTAACATTGCCTTTTGCCCTTACTACAGTTGATATAGTCATGGCAATCCAGCCATGATCAGTGAGAACCTCTGCTGCAGAACTTGCTATCTATATGTGAAACATCATCTGATACAAAATGTAGGCCTGTGACTCTAACACTGTCACTCTTCTTCTATGCAACTTTAGAATATGTTGAGATACACTGTATATTACTCCTAACATTTACGAACAAATGAATACACCAGCGACCAATTCACTTACCCTAAAATCTGACTTTTGATAGGTGTAGGCATAGGTATTTGGTTTGTGAAAAACGTACAGTTTCCTAAAAAAGTGGACATAGTTATTTAAGCATTAATTAAATAGCAATCTGTTCCTGGGCTGTGTCAATGTATGCTGAATTTATAAGAACACTGAAAAATTAACATCCCCTCAATTGAACATTAGATTATTACTTTGGTTATTATTACTAATAATAGTGGTAGAAATGCTACTGCATTCCCAAAGGTACTAGCCTATGAATTTCAAAACATGTGAACAATCTGTCTCCCTTAATAATGACTGACAACAATTAATTAGATTGCATGCACTAATAACTACTGAAAGCAATTATTTCATTTCAGTTCTAAATTTAAAGTGTTAGCAACAATATTTTCATCTTATTTGAGCTGGTAGCATTTCCCCCTCTATGCAGCCACAGTATTTAGCAATAAATATAAGGGTTGGGGGGAAGGAAAATAATGGCAATTGTTCTGCAGGCAGAGCTTCCTTCATGTTTTGTGTCTGCTGACTGTCTTTGAAACAATGTTCTCCAGTTTCTGAATCATCTGCATTGCAGGCTATTCAAAGAATAATGTTGTCACCATCAGCTCCTGCAGCCAAGAATTACGTGCTGACTGGAAAGAGAACCAATCTTCATACCTTCTGGACTTAGGCTTGACTGCTTAACTTCTGTCTGGGTTGAGACAGAACTAATGTGATTTATTTTTGCTGGATCTTTGCTGGTTAATGAATTATGTTGTCACAAACACAAAATGCAGCTTAACATATAATAGTAAATGCTCAAAAAAATAAGTCGCAGTTGCATCTATGAAAAAGTTCTTCTATGACTCTCCTATCATGTTCAGCCTAAATTTACAATTACAAACATTAACAGAAAAATACACAGAAAAATACTGTCATCTGCTCATGAGGGACAAACTATAACAACAACTATGTCCTTTGACATAGGCCATACATAATGCATTGATTTCACTTCACTGCAACTGTGCTTTCATAGTTTGTCATTATTTGATTGGCCTTAAATATTAAATCCCTCTTTGCCTAGTAAAGTGTTGCTTAAAGTCTCTGGGAGATATTCAGAAGAACAGGTTGCTTACCTGTAACTGTGGTTCTTCGAGTGGTCTTCTGTGAACTCACACAATTGGGTTTTGCGCCGGCGCAGAACAGCATTCAGAACCTTCTAGAAATCCAAAAGTAGGCGTTTTGACCATTGAACCCCTCCCTCATCCTCCGGGGTATAAGAGCCCCCACCTTCCCCAACAGTCAGTTCCGTTTCGCCCCTATAGCAGCATTAATGGAACCAGCACATTAGCAGGACATATAGACGGGAGGATGGGAGGGTTTGTGTGAGCTCACAGAAGACCACTCGAAGAACCACAGTTACAGGTAAGCTACCTCTTCTTCTTCTTCGTGGTCTCTGTGACTCACACAATTGGGAGACTAGCAAGCTATTATTACAAGGATGGTGGGATGTCATGCTAAAACCAACTCCACCTGAAGTCAATTAACAACCACTCAAAAAAATCATCCTCATACTAGATGACTACAACAGAGAGAACATGTTTATCTCATTACAATTAGTTACTTGTGAGGAAGAAATATTAATTAATAGCAGACAATAAAATTGCTTTTCCAAAGTTAGCATCTCTTTTTTCTCTATTATCAATTCTATAATGAGATATAAAGGTTATTGGTTGTGACCAAGTAGCTGCCTTGCATATATCATCCAGCGGAACCCCCTGAAGAAAAGCAACGGAAGCAGCCAATGCTCTAGTCGAATGGCTTCTAACCCCTTCAGGTAGCTTTTTCCTTACAAGGTCATAAGCTAATTTAACAGTAGCAACAACCCATTTTGCCAACCTTTGGGATGAAACAGGCATCCCTTTCTTAGGTACAGAATAACAGACAAACAACTTATTAGTTTTTCTAATACCAGCTGTGTGCTGTACATAAAAACCAGGCGCTCTCCTGACATCTAAACAATGTAACCTTCGTTCCATATCAGACTCTGGATTCTGAAAATATGCAGGTAAAATGATCTCTTGATTTAAGTGAAAAGATGATACAACTTTGGGCAAAAATGTGATATCTGGTTTAAGAACTACCTTACTCATGAAAACGTAAATAAGGTGAGTCAACCCTCAATGCACATAACTCACTAGCCCTTCTATCTGATGTTACTGCCAATAAGAAAGCTGTTTTCCATGTTAAGAGATGTAAATCACAGGTTGCCGTAGGTTCTAAAGGTTTACCAGTCAATCCCATTAACATGGTACTCAAATCCCAAGATGGTACAGGAGGTTTAACTGGAAGGTGTAAATGTTTATACCCTTGCAAGAAGGGTCCCCAACCATAGGATCCCCAAATAGAGACCGTTTACCATCCTGTTGACGGCACCAAGAAAGAGTCGCCAAGTAACATTTGACTGACGATAGTGTCAGTTCCTCTGTCACCAATCTGGACAAAAAATCAAGTACATTAACCACAGAAGAACTTTGAACATCAACATTTATATCATTCGAGTACTTAATAAACTTGTTCCATTTACAAGTATATGACTTAGATGTGGATGGCTTATGTGCTGCCATCAAAACCCTCTTCACAGCATCTAGTAAGTCATTCAATTTAACAGGTTCAACGCCGTCAGTGTCAAGGATTGAACATCTGGATGGAACACTGTCCTGTTGTGGATGGAAATCAAGTCCGGTTTGCATGGCAACACTCGATACCGTCGGTTGGCTAGATGCATTAGATTTGCGAGCCAAGACTGTCTTGGCCACCAAGGTGTTATCAGGATCACGGTTGCCTGGTGTTGATGAATTTTGCATACCACCTTTGTGATCAGAGGGAAAGGTGGGAATGCATAAAGTATCGGCCCTGATCAATTGAACAGGAAAGCATCTCCCAGGGACTCGACATCCCTCTTCAGCTGTGAACAACACAGTTCACATTGTCTGTTCTCACTGGAAGCAAAGAGGTCTATCTGAAGGTAAGCCCAGTCCCAAAAGATGTCGAGTAGAATCTCTGTCCATCTTCCACTCGTGGCATGACAGGAGTCCTGCTGAGCATGTCTGCCAACACATTCTCCTCTCCCGCCAGGTGCACCGCTGAGGGAGTGATCTTCTTCGACAGACACCAATCCCATAAATGCAGGGTTAGATCTAACAGATCTTGTTCTGCTCTGCTTGTTTATGTAATATATCACGGTTGTGTTGTCGGTAATGACCTGAACAGAATTTCCCCGAAGGTAATACTGGAAAGCTTTGAACGCCTTTATCACAGCCTTCAATTCCAACGCATTGATGTGTAACTTTTTCTCTGACTGATACCATCTCCCTCTCGCAGCCGGATTGTGCAGATGCACTCATCATCCTTCCAATGATGCATCCGTTGTCACTACCACACAAGGTTGAGGAGGTACAAACAGTATTCCTATCAACATGTTGCTTGGATCTATCCACCACAGCAATGACAGTAAGATCAGTCTCGGGACCGTCAGAAACATGCTTTGCCAGTACCGTAGTGGATCGAAGATCTTTATAAACCATCTCTGCAGGGGCCGCATCTTCAATTTCGCTAATGGCGTCACCATCATTGTTGAAGCCATCGGCCCCAAAGCCACTTGAATTGTCTTTGCTCTGACTCTTCTGTGTTGCCGAATCAGACTGAACACCTTCAGCATTTTTGCTCATCCGTCTTCTGGTAAAAATGCTTTTTGCTGCAAAGAGTCCAGTATGGCCCCTATGAATCTGATCTTCTTTGATGGTATCAATGCTGATTTTGAGTAGTTTATCATCAGTCCTAAGTCTTGTAGACAACACACCACCCTGTTCAGATCTGCCAACAGCCGATGTTTCGTTGGCGCCACTATTAACCAGTCGTCTATATACCGGAACACTGTGATACCTTTCTTTCTCAAATGAGCAGCCACAACAGACATATACTTTGTAAACACCCTTGGAGCTATACAGATACTTTAGGGTGGGACTCGAAAACAGTACCCTTGACCGCCTATAGCAAAAGCAAGGTACTTCCTGTGCTCTGGCCTGATAGTGATATGGAAGTAGGGATCTTTGAGGTCTAGTGTAGCAAACCAGTCGTTTAGATGTAGCAACGGCATTATGGTAGAAAGAGTCACCATCCGAAATCTTTTTGGGGTTATAAAATAATTCACCCCTCTCAGATCCAAAATGGGGCAAAGACCGTCATCCTTTTTCAACACCAGAAAGTACCTTGATGTAAAACTTCTCTTGAGTTGCAGATTGGAGATTTTTTCTATGGCCCCCTTCAACAACAGGGTATTGATCTCTGCCTGCAGTTGCGGTGATGATTTTGTACGCCGAACTCTCCCTATGGTAGGCAGGGTTCAAAATTCTATAGAATAACTTTGATCTATTATGCCCAGAACCCACCGATCCGTTGTTATAGTTCGCCATGCCTGGTAATGCCTCTTCAATCTGTCCCCAAAGGGAGGTGTTACACCCATACTTAGATGTGTATCTTCAGTACCGTGATGACCTCTTCAACAAGTTAGACCTTGAACAATCTGCAGAGTAGTGTCCTTCAACATGGTGCTTACATCTGGAAAGACATCAGTATCGCACCCTTGATTGTCAAACCCTATGTTTGGCTTGATCAGGCTAACGTTTCTTGTATTGAGGCTGCTTGAACCTTGTTGAAGGAAACTTCCTCAAAGTTTGATCTTGTGGTGTAGTCTGTCTTTGATGCTGTGTTTGAGTTGGACTCGTCGGTCTCCTTGAAAACGGCTGATACCTTCTATACCGGTACCTGGATGGATAATATGAAGATGGAAATCCATATTTTCTTGCAGTGCTCCTCATCTTTTGAGCATGCTCTAGCTTGTCATCTGTACCAGTATTGAATAATCCAACAGCATCAAAAAGCAAGTCCTCATATTCTTAGCTTACTGAGACAACCCAGATGATCTCAGCCACACATGTCTACGCAAAGCTATAGCTCCTGCCAGTGCTTTACCACTACAATCAGCTATATGTTTAGCAGTTCTAAGTTGTTGAGAGGAAAGCTGATAAGCCTCACCATACAGCGCTGATGCAGTTTTCCTCTCATCATCAGGTAACATGTCAATGAAAGCCTTAAGTCTGGACCACAAGAATTGTTGATACGCTCCCATACATGCTAATTGGAAATTGGAAACAACAATACAGCATTAGAGTATGCTTTCCTTCCCCAGGAATCCAACTTCTTCCCTTCTCTATTGGCAGGAGTAATGTGTAGTCTCTATGACTGCCTTGACTGTGCAGCATCAACCACAATAGAATTTGATTTGGGGTGATGAGTCAACCAATCTTGTTCATCTTCAATAACACGATAAAGAGATTCTAGTTTTTTTGAAGTTGACAGTACTGAGGAAGGAGTCGTCCATGACTTCTTGACAGTCTGCAACAAATACGGTAAAGGAGCTATCATTGAAGTTGCAGGTGCCCTATCTTGAAGCTCCTGAAAAACAGAGTCTTTCAAGTCCTCTTTCTCCATATTAGTGGTGAGATTAAGAGAATGAGACATCCTCAAAACAAGATCTGAAAAAGATGGAACATCGTCCGTTTGAGAAATCCTCTCAGCATTCGACACCAGCGTAGGACAGTGTTTGTCAGCATCTATGGAACAATTAGATGCCGATGACCTCGATACTGAAATCAATCTGCCCAAACGAGAAGGCACAGATCTGTCCTTCAATTTTTCTCAAGGTTCAACATCAACCTCCTTATGGGCAGTGTCATGCCCACTCCATCAGTCTTGTTTTTTTTAATTTTATTTTTATTAAAATTCACACATTTTATCTACATATTCGCTCTTGACATATTCCATTTTTTTTGATTGTATAAAAAGAAAAAGAAAGTCTTATATTTCATTATTTCTATATTAAAAAACTATCCATACTTCGATGCTTAAGTTATACAATCTTTCATTTATCTATAATTCATTTGTCATCTTTCACTTCCTACTTTCTTTTACTTGGTTGTTCTTTCTCTCTTATATCTGTTACCTCTATACCTAAAGTTACTGTTGACTGGCCTCTGACATTACATTTCTTCGTATATATGTCATTTTCCGCTTCCCTCTCTATCATATCTTGCACAATTTATCCTTCTTGGCAAATTCTTACCCAATTGTTCTCTATATATCTCTTAACTTCCATCATTTCGTTATCTTTTCTCCCCTTCTTCCTCCTTTCATTGCTCGTGATAGACTTTCTAGAGAGACATACTCTTGTAGTTTCGTTAGCCATTCTTCCATTTCCGGTATTATATTTCTTTTCCAATATTTAGCATATATTATTCTGGCTGCTGAGATCATATACAATATCTTGTTTTTATATTTGCGGTATTCTTTATTCACTTGATGTAACATATTCAATAAAAAGATCTCTGGTGTTAATGGTATCGTTATTTGCAAGATCTCCATAATTGTTTTCTGAATCTTCTTCCAGTATTTTTTTGCTTTTTCACACTGCCACCACACGTGATAAAAGGTACCACATTCACTATCACACTTCCAACATTTCTTTTCTTTAGTCTTATGGATCTTACTCAATTTCTCCGGATCTAGATACCATCTATACAACATTTTGATATGATTTTCCTTTAAGTTCTGTGCCAGAGTAAACTTCTGAGTATCCTCCCAACTTTTCTTCCAATGTTCCAACTTAACCTCATGTCCGATATTCCGCGCCCAAGTTATCATTGTATCTTTAATAGTTTCAGTTTCCAGCTCTCTCTCTAACATAAATTTATATAATTGTGATGTCAGATGGTCTTTCCTCTCAAATATTATTTTTTCAAATTCATTTAGTTGGGTGGTATTTTCCAGTCCTTCTAATTTTTGATCCATTTTTTGTCTTTCTTTAAACTGGATGTACAAGAACCACTGACAATTCCATCCTTCATTTATTAGTTCTTCTCTGGTCTTTATACGTTGTGCTTCTTTTCCAATATTCGTCATTAGATCTCTGTATGTTATCCATCTATCTGAAGGTTGTTTCCATTTACCATATAGAGCTTCATGAGGTGAAACCCATAATGGTATTCTGAAATATAATTTTCTTTTCCAAACTTTCCAAATCTCTAACAAAGATCTTCTTATGTAGTGATTTGTAAATTGTTTGTCCACCTTTGCCTTGTTATACCACAGATAAGCATGCCAGCCAAACCAGAGATCTGAGCCTTCCAGATTCAACATCCTTTCTTCGCTCAACATAATCCAGTCTTTTATCCACGTCATCCCATTCGCATAATAATAAATTCTCATATCTGGTACACCGCAGCCTCCTTTCTCTTTCCTGTCTATCAATGTTTTCCATTTTATCCTAGGCTTTTTTCCACTCCAGATAAAGTCCGTAAGGTCTTTTTTCCACTCTTGAAAGCATTTATTATTGGTAATTATTGGTAAGTTTTGGAACATACAATTTATCTTTGGTAGTATCATCATTTTTATTGCCGCCATTCGTCCTAGTAGAGATAATTTCTGTTTTGTCCATATCTGTAAATTCCTTTTCGCTTCTTTCCATCACTCCATCAGTCTTGTTGAGGGGCTACCTTCTCCACCTCCACTACTGAAACCTTTTGACGTTGAGGCAACAGAGAACGAGATCTCGACCTATAGTACTCAGAACAATGGTACCAAGTCTGAGAATTAGCACGGCACTGATAATGTTTATAATCACCATAGTCCTCCGGTGAAATGTCCCTTGAATCAACAGAAACCTCATCGAGGTAACATTCATGGTATCTGGGAGGAGTTGCATAACTGTGACAATGATATCTCACAGGTGATCTACTTCTCCACCTCGACCTAGGAGATGGACCTGGAGGTGAGGGAGATGTTCTCCTACAGCGTCTAGGAGTCACTACCTCCTGCTGTGAACTTCTCTGCACTGACACAGACCGCCTCACATCTTGAGGTCGATCTTGAACTTGAAGCTGTGGTCTCACATTCATCAGAGGAGAAGAATCAATAATTTCTCCCTCCGACTCCACTTGGACTTCTTGTATCTCCAAAGGAGGATTCAGTGCCTGCTCTAGATGTCTAGCAGGAGACAATGACTCAATCTGCACCTCCATATTGCACTCAGATGTAACCGGCATTGGAGACGTCGGAGAAGATGGAATCACATGTCTATCTTCCTTTTTACGTTTGTCCACGGAAGCTTGGTCTGAAGACTCTTTCAGCTTCCTCTTCATATCCTTCTCCTTCTTTCTCAACACAGAAGGACAGGGTAAACTTTCATCGACATCAGACACTTTCTTCGCAGTCTTCTCTGATCTCAACTCCCGAGATCGAGATGTCAACATCAATCTCTGCACCGATGAAGAAGTCAACTGACGAGACGATGGAATTGAGGAAGTCTGGGCCATCCTGGATTTAGTGCCAGATGTCTTTGTACAACTCGCAGGATCTGACGCAGACAACACTTGCTCCCAGAGCAAAGCTTTTAACCTGCTTGCTCTATTACGTCTAGTCTGCAGAGTGAATTCCTGGCAGTATGTACAAGAATTTATGTTATGGTCTTCTCCCAGACACAAAAGGCACTCTGAATGCCCATCTCGATCAGGTATCTTGCCTTTACATGCTGTACAGCGCTTAAACACTTTGGTTGCCATACACTGCAACAGTGCCAAATCTGAATCCAAAAAACCTTAGTCAAACACAGTCCGTTGTCAGTCCAGTAAATCCACGGTACAACAAGTCCAAAATGCCAAGAAAAAATTGTCATCAGCCATACCAAAGACAAAGAAAACCATTTAGTCAAGACAAACACTAGCAAAAGCCTCCTTAGATGCTGCTAATGTGGCTGAAAGAAAGGAACTGATCGTTGAAGCAGGTGGGGGCTCTTATATCCCAGAGGATGGGGGAGTTGTTCAACAGTCAAAATGCCTACTTTTGGAGTTCTAGAAGGTTCCGAATGCTGTTCTGCGCAGGCACAAAACCCAATTGTGTGAATCCCAGAGACCACGAATAAGAAATAATATTTACTATTACTATTTCTATTACTCCCTTTTTAAAAGAGGCTCAAAGTTATTATTCAGCCCATTCTGCAAAATCCTCTGACCATTGGTTCATTCCAACTGTCCCACCTTCCACTGGTGCTTAGGAAAAAAGTTCCATAAGGGCACAAATGTTGCCTTAATTTTTAGACATGGACATGGACTGGTTTGGAACACAATTTCTTTGCCTTTCCAATTTCTATTCTTTTCCTTCTAAATAGACATTGCTCTTCTGCAGTTGTATGTCTTCTGCCTCATCTCTTTGACCTCATTTTACTCACTCTTTTGACCTTATTCTAACTTAAACTTGGCTTGCAGTAGGGATGGAAATAATATTAGGTATTATTTATTCATTTATTGGCTGAAAAAATGATCTCCCCAGCACTCAGAAAATCTAGTCAGGAAGAATAATACAGTGCTCAGAATTTTGCACAGTTGTTGCATATTGTGCAGAAATAAATATGGGGTTTTGTTTTTGGCAGGAATTTTGTGCAAAAAAACCCAAACCCCTCTTTCTAGACAGCCATGTGTGTTGTTTTTTTTACAAGACTGATGTCTTCTATCAACCTTCCCCCTCACCAAGCAATTCTGGACAATAAAATCCTTTTAATATCAAACAAAATGAGCTGCACTGGGAATATCTTTTCTTTATTGACAAAATGATGTTAGGTGTTTCTAGATGAGGGTTCCAGTATGCAATTGTCTCGCCACCTTTATGAAATTTCATGTGCTAGTGCAAATGATGATCAATTAAAGAGAAAGAGAATGCATACTGTCTTTTGGATGGCCAGAGCCCTTTGCATACAAAAGCCTTTAATTTAAGAAAAAAACTCAGTTAATATCATAGGCACGTCTCTATAGCCTAGACGTAAAAGCACAATACAAGAAGTCAGCAGAAAACACTGTTATGGGTTTATAGGAAAATTTGGTACATTATCCAAATATGTTGCTTGTACGTATAGCACACAATAACAAGTTAGCTGCCTGACTTACCAGGTAGCACATTTGGGGCTGGGGCTGGGGCTGCTGCCTCCACAGCATCCCCCAGGGCTGTTCTGTTGGCCTGCCATGCCATGCAGCTTCCAAGCCATGTGCTCAGACCTGCTGGGTACTTCCTCATACCCAGCAGCCTCTGCACAGCTGGAAAAAGCTTCCAGCCAATCAGTTCAAACCTACTGGTTTGAATTGATTGGCAGCTTTTGTCCACACCAGAGCTCTAGGAAGTTTTCCCTGTAGTCCAGGTATTTTGTATTTAGCTAGGCTCTCTTCTCCCTAGAGCTCAGTTCTTCTCTGCACATTGGCTGAGAAGGTGCTCCAGAGGGAAGGGGACAGCAAGGGAGTAGGAAGATGCTGAGAGGGAAGCAACAGGCAATGGACACTGGAGAAGCAATGGGCAACAGACAAACAGTGAACAACAGATGAACAAGAAGCTGGTTGGCCAGCAGTCAGTGAGCCATTTGGACTAAAGCCCCTGAGGGCTTTGGTGAGCTGAATCAGGTTGGGGTCCCCCACCAAAAAGAGCTGAAATCAATCCCTCCTTTCTCTCCTATCTGCTCTCCCTCCCCCAGGAGGAGCAACTAGGCCAACCAAGAAGGGGCAGAGTGTGTCAACATGCCAGGACCCCAGAACACCCAGGCAAGCAGGAAAACCACACAAGTCACAGCCTGAGCTGGTGCCGGCCTCAGGAAGAAAGCAGGCATTACCACAGACTCCTCACAGGCAGTTTGCAGAGCAGTGAATGGGACAGCAATCTTGGAAGGTCTCTCCCCAACATTGGAGAAGCTGGCAGAGAAAGTGGAAAGGCTGGAGTTGCAGGCGGTGGAGCTAATGACAAGCCAGGAGCAGTAGGCAGAGGGGACACCTGGGCAGCAATGCCCAGCCAGAAGGACCAGGAGGTGTTGTGACATTAAATCTCCATCCAGCAGCAGCTCATTGTGCACCTCAGACACAGAGGAGGCGTCAGACAGGAAGGAGAGAACCAGCAGGCCCAGGAAGAGGGCTAAGCGCAAGAGAAGGAGGAGGTGCATCAGCAGGGAGGATTCAGATAGTGATGGATCCTCAGGTGAATTGTTGTTGGTAGGAGCCCTAGCCAGGCAGTAGCACTGCAGGGTGGCAGTTATAATCTGGGCCTCCTGGCTTTAGCCATCAAGAGACAGTCCACAGGGAACTCTTGCCCTGGTGGGCCCCGCTTGGCCTAGGCAGGGGACGATGGGGCTTCCTTCTCTGCCCATCTTCACACATTTGGGGATCATGAGGACCCACCTCGCTTTCACCTGGACAAGCGTACCAGGGAGTGGATCCTCAATGGTTATTACGTAAATTTTTCTTGCTACTCGAGCCCGAAGGGGAGGAAGGGCAGGTCCCTGGGGGGGTATGAAGAGGAAGTAGGAAGGAGAAATACTGAGGTGGAACACTTGTTCAACAATCAGTTGGCGAGTTACATCATGTTCATGGGGGTGGTCCAGGCAGTGTACCTGGACTGGGGTTGGCATCTCTGCTACCACTTAGGCAATGTTCTTAGGGCCCAGGCTTTGGCGGGAGATGCAGCAGCCATAGAATCTATGTTGTCTTCCACAAGAGGCTCTTCAAGAGCAAGCATGATTGCTGGGACCTGATCTATGATGAGCTTCGGCTGGTCCTGCTGGGCCCTCACATTTTGAGCAGGGGCAAAGGTTCCAAACCTTTTTGTTGGGCAAGTAGGAGGAATTCCAGTAAGAATGTGTGTTGGGAGTTCAACATTGGTAAATGTCAGCTGGCTCGTTGTAAGTTCGAGCACCTTTGTGCGATCTGTCTCGAGCCTCATCCAGAACTGTCCTGCCCCTGCTCAGTTAATGGCCAGCAGCCCTTTTGGGCAGCATGCCCTGGTGGGGCAACCAGCTCTAAAGGGAAAGTGGTGCTTGCACTGGCGGGGTCAGGGCCAGTGGGAGCACCTAGTAGTGGGGTGGGCCTGCTAATGTGGGGCAGCCTCAGGTCCACACCCCTATCCAGTTTGGCAGCCCTTCTCCACTTGCTGGAGCGGTACCCTGACTCCATAGCTGCCAACTTCATGCATCAAGGATTCTGCTTTAGGTTCAGGATCCCTGCCCAGGGCATCAGAGTAGCACCTCAGTTCGGCAATTTAACATCAGCCTGGGAGCTTCCAGGAGTCACTTACTAGCTAGATAGGAGATCAAAGCTGGGAGGGTAGTGGGACCATTCCCCATGTACCCCCTTTCTGCAACCCATGGGTTTCCCTGCTGGGGGTGGTTCCCAAAAAAGAGCCTGGTGAGTTCATGCTCATTCACTGTCAGCACAATTTTAAGAGGGGCTGTCAAGGTCAGGGCTGCTTCCCCATTTATTACCCACTATGTGGATGACTACTTCACGGTGGTGGTGGGGGGGGAGGAAGATTCCAGGGTGTGTGCTGTGACTTCTCAGGAGTTGGCTATGGAGTCAGGAGTCCTACTCACTCCGGGTAAGACTCCGGGCCAGCACCCTAGTCTACCTTGGTATCATGCTGGATTCCATGCGGGGGGGTTTCTTGCCTGCCTGGAGACAAGTTGCAAGCACTCAGAGCAGCTGGTGCTTTCGCTGGTCTGCTACAAGGCCCCCCTTAAGGAAGTGCAGGTCCTGCTTGGTCACCTCAGTTTCACCTGCAGGTAGTTTGCCAGGTAGGGCCCTTCTGTGCCTGTTTAGCCATGATCAGCTGGTACCAAGACACCTCACCACACTGCCAGAGGTGTTAGGAGGACCTTGCAGTTTGGGCCATATACCTGGAGGAGTACAGTGCGATCCCTCTCTGGCAGGCTGTGTCAGAACCAAAGGGGTGCTGGGTTGGAGGATTACTCCAATGGGCACTAGTGTGCCCAGTGGTGGCCAAATGCATGGCTTCAGGATGCCATTGCTTGAGATCTCACCTTTTTGAAATATTTTCCATAGTGCTTGCAGTTGCTAGGTGGACCGACTACTTTCAGGATAAGAAGGTTCAGTTTTGGTGTGACAACCAGGCTGTGGTCACTGTAATCAACCAGCAATCTACCAAGTCCGAGAGGGTCATGAAGTTGGTTCACAAACTGGTCTTGGTGTGTCTTCGTCAATATAACCTTTACAGCTTATTATGTTCCTGGTCTGGACTATGGGATTGCAGATTCCCTATCTTGATTTCAGGTGGACAGGATTTTGTTTGCTCACACCAGAGACAGATCATCAGCCAGCAGCATTTCTGGAAGAGCTTTGGAACCTTGGGAGCAATCTGTGATGCAGAAAGTACTCCTTTTGGTTGCATCTGCCTCATTGTGGGCTTATTCTGAGGGCTGTGACCAGGTTTTGGCCTTAGATGAGCAGTGCACGGAGGGCCAGGGGTGGCCGGTGTCTGTGAACCACATTTTGCAGTTTTTAGCCCACTTTTCGGAGCTGGTCATGGCCCTCAGATCCATGGCTCTCCACCTGGGATATTTCATTCTTTGGTAAGCCATAGGATTTGGGGATCCCTATGCTGCATTTCTCATCAGGAAGGCAAGGCTGGGGTGGAGAAGAATGGCTCCCAGCAAGAGAACCACCACATTCCTACTACGCCATCAAATTGTCATTCCCTACTTGCCATTTGCTCTTCTAGGGGAGAGGGGAGATTGTTCTACACAGCCTTTACTGTTGCCTTTTACAGAGCCTTGGGGCTGGGGAGCAGGGCTGGGGAGCTCGGAGCTGGTTCCAATTTGAGTTGCTCCAGTTTCACACTGCAGGTTAGAGACATATCACTGTGGGAGGAGTCAGTCAGCATAACTATCCATAGGTCGAGACCAACTGGGACCAGGGTGCTGTCATTTGGTTACAGGCTATTGCTAGCATGGCCCATGCCCAGTCAGGACTTTGAGCAGGTTCTTGGCCTCATGCCCTGCCAGGGCTGGATAGCTCTTCACGCACACTGACAGTTCCCTACTTTCCAGGTTCCAATTCATTGTGGTCCATAGAAGGTGATCAGGCATCTCCAGCTCTAGCTGCAGAGTATGTAACCACTCATTTCTCATTAGAGTGGCCATGGAGGCGGCCATGAGTGTGCTCCCTTCTGAGTGCATTATGTATATTGGGAGATGGATATCTAGTATATTTATGAGCTACATACTGTCAGGTCTGGAGGTATAGGGGAGTTATGTGTTTTTTCTGCTTCAAGCGACAGGTCTGCCAGGAGTGGTGCAGGAATCACCGGGGGATATAAGCTATGGGTGGAAGGAGTGATGCCCAACAGCATATGAAGCTAACACCAGGGCGGTGGTAGTTGGAATGAGAGGCCAGAGCTGGAGAAGCAGCAGCAGGAAGTTTCTGTGAATTGGGTGGCGGCAAAGGGGGCAATGAAGAAGTCATAGCTCCCCCCCTCTGCTTAGCTGGTGGTTTCTGGTGAATATGCCTGGACTCTGGGGGCTTCCAGAGGGCATGGTCCCTTTGTACCTTCTGTGAGAGCACGCAGTGTTCCTGCGGGTCATGGTGTTTGTTATTGGCTACAGCTTCTCAGGGCTGGTGGAAGGTGGGAGCGTTCCACTGCCCATCTTTTTTTCGAGATTGGCATGGGTCCTGGATCCAGGTCTGCTACATCCCCAGGTCACTGGGGCCTGGGGATGGAGGTGGTTGCTAGGAGGGCGGGGTCGGCAGTTGACACACGGTGTGGATTGTGTGTCCGCATCTCTGCACTACTGGGGGGTCAGGTGATTCAGATCTGACTCTAGGCAATCCTGGCTTTGGGTTTTTGGTCTCATCGGTCAACAGACGGGTTGGCTGATGCTGGGATCCAGACTCATGTGCAATCCAACCCTGTTTTCGCTGTAACCAATAAAGTTGTGGCCAATTTTCATCCAGCTTCAGTGTGTGGCCTGGTTTACTCCTTGCACTACACCTCTCAGCCCTGAGCACACAATACTTTTTATCTGACAATGGTTTAGTTGGATTCAGATGGGGCATGTCCCACAAGTCCCACAGAAATCAATGGGATTTAAGTTAGTCATAACCGATATTTTACACTGCTTACAACATGGGATCAGTGTGTAACTAGCCTCCACCAAACAAACTCATTGTTTTTAGTACAATGTGGCAGGTCATAACTTTTCCAGACATATTGTTCCAAAAATAATAAAACACATCTTACTGAAAACAAACACAGAAATCTTCATAGTCCATCCATATTTCCTTGGAAAGTGGGTTCTTTTCTGCCTCAATTTCTTCTAGAGTTTTGTTTACTATTTGGCTGCTGAAAGCAGCTTCTGCTGATTCAGGTAGTTGAGCTGCTTCACTACTCATTTTTTCAGTTGATTCACCTGCACAGAAAAAGATGTGAAGATTTCCTCAATACGATATGAGAAGTGCCGAGAGATGATACTGTACAGTGAATCTAGAAAACACAGACAGCAAACTGTTCCTCTTTGTAAACAGGTAAAACAAAGCAATAGCCTAAACTCTCACTGATCTGTAAAACTATATAAACTGTAAGATCAGCTCCTTGTAGGTTACACGGACAAATATTTTCTTTCATTCATTAAAATGTATAAGCTCTCCTTCTAGGCAAAATGCCCATTCAAAAAGGCTTACAAAGTCAGAGTAAAACAAGATGAGATCTAATCAAACACTTTAAAGCATAAAGATTAATGTAAACATTGGCTGCATTAGCAGATGCACAGTGTGAAGGGTGTGAGTAGTAACAGTATGTATGTATGTGCATACTTATTTAATTTATATCCCATCTTTCTCCGAGCTCAGGATTCAAGGTGGCTTACAGTCATTTAAAAACAGAGTACAACTAAAAAATACTATAAATGCAAAAATTAAAACACAATTAAATCTGAGTTCCATTTTGAGAACACACATTAAAAACGCATGTTAAAACACATTAAAACATACTAAAATAAGAACACAACACATTTTCCATTAAAAGCTCCATTTGATGCAGTATATTAAAAATTAAATGTTAAAAATCAAATGCCTTCCTAAATAAAAAGGTCTTAACTTGCTGACAGAAACTGGACCTCTCTGGGGAAGGGAGTTCCACACTTTGGAAGCAGCCAAGGATGGTTTCCTGTGTCCTCACCAAGTATGCCTATGATGATGGTGAGACCAAGAGAAAGTCCTCCCCTGCAGATCTTAAAGCTTTGGCAGGTTCACATAGTTCAGCTCTAACATAGTGGGTACTGGGCTGGATGAAGAAAAACAAATTGAAACTGAATCTACAAAAGACAGAGGTGCTTACTATTAAGAGTCCTAATCTGGGGCTGGAGGTGCATCAACCAGTCCTGATGCATCAATCAACTACACTCCCCCTGAAAGACTGTGTTTGCAGCTTAGGAGTGCTCCTGGATCCATCCCTCCAAAAGTCAGCTCAGAGAGATGCAATGGTCAGGAGTGCTTATTGTCAGCTTCGGCTGATATACCAACTGCTCCTCTTCCTAGAACTGGATGACCTAAAGATGGTAGTGCATGTGCTGGTAACCTCAAGTTTGGACTTCTGCAGTGTGCTGTACATTGGACTACCTTTGTACCAAGTTCAGAAACTCCAACTGATTCAAAATATGGCAGCCAGATTGATTACAGGAACAGTGAGGAGTGAACATATCACACCGATATTAAAATCACTCCACAGACTGCCAATTAGTTTCCAGGCAAAGTACAAAGTGTTGGTTATTACCTTTAAAGCCCTACTTGGTTTGGGTCCAACTTACCTGCAGGATCACCTCCTCCCACACAATCCTCCTTATACACTTAGGTTCCTTGGAGGCCATTCACTTAAACTGTCCAGGACTAGACTGGCAATTGTCACCCAGAGAACTGTTTGGTTGGCCAACCCTAGACTGTGGAATGTTCTGCCAGAAGAGATCCAACAGCAACATATGCTGTCTGAATTCAGAAAAGTACTAAAGACCTATCTCTTCCAGCATGCCTACCTAGTCTATTTTTAATTGTACTTTTAATTGTATTTTAATTGTACCTTTAATTGTACTTCTACTTTTAATTGTACTTTTAATTATGATTTTAACTATGGTATATTCGTATTTTAAATGGTTTGTGTTTTAATGTACTTTAATCATGATTTGTGTTTGATTGTATCTGTGCTGTACCCTGCCTCGAGCCTGGGGGAGACGTGGGTAGCAACAACAACAACAAAACAGCAACAACTATTCTGTTGTAGTCAGGTCATATCTAGAGTACTGTACCCAGTTCTGGGCATCGTATTTTAAGAAAGACACTGACAAACCAGGACTGAACCAGAGAACGATGAGCAGATGGTAAAGGGTCTAGAAACAATCCTATGAAGAAAATGGATTCGAAGCATATGCTATTTTATCTCGGAGAAGAGAAGAGTAAGGGAAATAATTGACATAGACTACAAATATGTGAAAGGAAAGGCAGGAAAGAGAATGGATTTGCCCTCTTTTGCTCTTGAGGACAGAACTACAATCAGTGGGTGGAAAACGAATGGAAACAGAATGTAGCTAAACATAAAATTTCTTGTAAAGAAACACCAATGGAGCAGACTGTCATGGGACATTACAAAGACACAGTGAGAAAGAGGGAAAGGAATGCCGAGAGAATTAACTAAACAATGCCTTCTGAAACTTCAACATCTGCAGTTTTCAACATGTAATTTTAAAAAAAGCTAATGCCTTTCTGAGAAGACCATTTCATAGTGTGGGTGCCATGAAGGTGTAAGTCCTTTACCTCATCCTCACTAACCAAAATTCTGTTGCTCAGTGGGGAGGAAGAGAAAAATGGGTACCATTACTCACAGGAGGGATCAAAAGAACATAGGCAGTGATCAAGCATTACTATTTATACGCACAAAAATCTTACAGTATATTCTTAACAATCACATATCAAATATAACATCCATGTACATGTACAGAAAGAAATTTTGATCCCTTCTATGAGTAGTAGTTTCCCTAGTTCTGATGGGGGAGAGCTTCTAGTTTTCTGGAGGACAAGAAAGGTCTCAGAAACTAAGCAAAGTTCTTGTGTAGCCCTAGGGAAAGAAGTGATTTAATGCTAACTCCTTACTATTGATAAAACTGTCATTGATTGACTATATGCCCAGACCGTCTGACAAAGCAGTCTTTTGTCTGATGAACATCTTTCCTTTTATATTGTTGTAGTCCTCCACATAAAATGTAGTCTTTTTCCTTGGAGTGTCCTTGTTTTTGTTAGAGTTCGGAAGGAGCAGTCAAACGTGCAGTCCCCAGTGTCAGAAACAATAAGGAATATGTGTGCAGGATTTCACGCACATACATGTGCTAACATTACAACAGAGAATTCTCAGAAACAGACCTTCCCCCTAAATATTAAGGAAGTTTAGGTACTGATGTGATCTGAATTGAGCCAAAAAGAACTCCTCTATCCTTGCTTGAAACAAAAACTTTAAACATTGCCCTACAGAAGTTGTTGGATTATAATCCCATTGTTCTTCACCACTGGTTATTCTTGTGAGGGCTAATGAAAGTTACCCATCAACAACTGGAACACCACAAGTTTTGAACATTGTGAATTAATTGAAATTAATATGGAGAAACAGCTGGGAACATTTCATCCAATTCACAAAAAGTCTTGAGTGATTGAAAAGCTGCAGACTGTGCTTTTACCTCTAGAGGTCTCTCTAGGTCAACATTAAAGCATACTGAGACCCACTGCTTCTGATGTTATCTATTCCCTAATAGAGAAGCTAGAAACAATAATACTCATAGAGTACACTGTCCCCCACCATACTTCCAAATGATTTATTTTTAAGAAATTGCCTCCTCTAAGTCAATCTCACTAATGTTCTTTGTGTATTATGTTTAAGGATCTTTGAATCTTCTCATCTTCCCAGATCAAGATATGGATCAAAAAGCTTTGCACTTCCTTGATGGTTCGGTACTCTTTTTGATTTGAAAACAAGATATCAAGATACATTTTAAAATGTGTAATTTGAGAGGAAATATGTTTAGAATCCTATATTTTGAGAAGACATGCATTAAAATTATTTATTTAGGAATAAAATATCTATTATATGTGTTTGTAAAAAAAAATCACGTTAATATAAAGAAGTGATGGAATTCACTTGTGAATGAACGCATTGTTATGGGAAACTGCTATTACTCTCTAATTGTAAAGGAGCAATCCAGGAACAGAGTGTGTGGGGAGATTGTTCACCAAACTTTGTTTTTAAAAATACCCAGAATGAAAGGATGGGGGAAATCTGGCTCTCCCAAGTCTCTCTGTCTGTAGCCGCCTGGAGCTGGGATAGCTGCCTATCTCTGTTTTAACAGATATATAACATAGACAGTAATGCAGTGACAAGATCCTCTAACAAATTCAGATGCTAATTCTGTCACCACATCTATTCTGGGAGTAATATTAAAGAGGCCAATAATATCACCCACAAAATCAGAGGTGCATTTTCTTGCTCTTCCTCCAATATATGCCAACCAGTGCTAGCAATGCCTTCTATATGCTACATTTGACAAACAGAACAGTCTCTGTACAAGAAAATAAATGGACACAAATCTGACATTAGAATGCAATACCCTAAAACTAGTTGCTGAACATTTCAACTGTCCTGGATATAGAGTATGGGATTTACAGGTTGCAGCCCTTGAACAAGGAAATTACAAAGGAAAAGCAGAAAAGGAAACAGCTAAATTGAATTGTATTCACAAATTCCAATCTCTTAGCAGATGGATGAACAAAGACAACGTTTTCATGGCATACTACATATATTAATAGAAGAGTCCTCGCTACTGAACATATAACAAAAGTAATATTCTTTTGTTTGTTTTGAACCCAGGGAAATTGACTTTTGGTAAGCAGATTTATTGCTTGATTTGAATCACATTATGCAGTCCTTTGAAACTTGAGGGGAAGGGTCATGATTTGCATCTTTCCAGAGCCTATTACATTCCATCCCTCTCCCACAATTGTGGAAATATGCTTTATATCCTGAGACCTGGATATTGTTCTGTACTGCATCTGAAGAGGTGGGTTTATATCCATGAAAGCTCATGCTAAAATAAAGACCAGTTAGTTATAAAGATGCTGCCACATTCCTTTTATTCTGTCTCTCTCCATTCCTCTCTTTTAGACTCTAGTGTTTTCTTTCCAGCCAGGGCAGGGATGATATGTGCTAATATTGCTAGTGGATAGCAGACTGTTGTTGTGTGCCTTCAAGCCATTTCTGATTTATGGCCTAACATGGGGCTTTCTCGGCAATATTTGTTCAAAGGAAGCTTGCTACTGTCTTCCTCTAAGGCTGAGAGAGTGTGACTTGGACAAAATCACCCACCAATATGGATCTGACGCACGTCTCCAGAGTTTTAGTTCAACATCCTAACCACTAGACCATACTGGCTCACGGGGCAATGGATACTAGTAAATAATTTTGACCAAGCAGCAATGACTTCAATCTCTGAGTACATCCCTCTGTTTTCATTGGTCCCAAGGGAAATTTCTAATCGACATAGAATAGCTACTTTTCGTGAGTAAGAGATCCTGAGTACTTATTCTAGCTTTGTGCCAGCAGCAACAACAAAACAAACAGCATAGTCCCATTATAAAGAGTATATTTAGGGCAGATTTAACCACATCTTCTTACTATTACTAAATTTAATTTCTAATAAATGCTTTCTTTCTGTAAAAAAGCACACACACACCCCCACATTTGACATTATCCTCATTCTCTGCATCTAGAAATAATGTAAGAGGTTAGAGATAATGAAAGAGTAACTATTACTAACTCCAGGCTCCAGAGAACAAAACTCACAAAGAGAGCCCATTTTCTGCTACGTGGCTGTGTCTTGTCCTGTGTTTTGTTATGAGCATGCTATTATAGATGGAGCTTTATTAAGGAATGCATGCTTAGGAGATTTCAGATATCACGGCTATCACCGCAGCACAGAAACAGCTTTTTCCCATATCTAAGGGACAAAAAGCTGGCTATACACCTGGCATGGCCATGGTTGATCTCTTTTAGGTAGGGATATGAGGGGGGATTGGTACAGACCCAGCAGTACTGTGTAAGGACACTCCAGAGTACAGAAGAACAGGTTGCTTACCTGTAACTGTAGTTCTTCGAGTGGTCATCTGTGAACTCACACAAATGGGTTTCGCGCCTGCGCAGAAACAGCTTTCGGAACCTTCTAGAGCCTACCGTTGGCGTTTTGGCGGTTGACCCATCCTCCATCCTCTCAGCGTATATAAGCAAACCTTACGATGTCTAGAACCCAAGAATCCGAGGTGATCATCAACCAAACATTGGCATGATAGCTTAGTCTTTCTCCAAACAATGGTTTGCAAAGGAGATTTGGTTGCTTGTCTGTATGCAAGCATGTATGTAGTCTACAACAGAAAAGATGCTTTGTCCTCGTTGGTGGCCAGTATTTGTCAGAATACAAATACATTTGTGATGTTGGTTGTCAAACTCTACCTTTGTTCTAGTCTGACTGTCACTTTTTGTATTGAGGCTGCTTATATTTTGAAGACAGAAACTTTCTTGTTGAAAGTTGTTGAGCTGTGCTGTGTCTATGTTGCGGTGGGGTTGGACTCAACGTTCTCCTCGGAAACGGCTGGTACCATCGATACCAATATCTCTGCTGGTATGTTGACGCCGGAAGCCATACTTTTTGGCCGTCGATCGCATCTTCTGGGCATGCTCCAGTTTTTCGTCAGTACCAGCATTGAACAGTCCTAGGGAATCAAAAAGCAAATCCTCAATCATCATTTTAGCTTGCTGAGACAATCGAGATGAACGAAGCCATGCATGCCGCCGAATCGCTATGGCACCTGCTATAGCCTTACTACTACAGTCAGTGATGTGTTTAGCTGTAGTGATCTGCTGAGATGACAAACGGTAAGCCTCACCATATAAAGCAGTCGCAGTCTTCTTCTCGGTATCAGGAAGCAATTCTAGATAGGGTTTGATTCTGCTCCATAGAAATTGCCAGTATGCGCCCATATAAGCAGTATAATTTGAAATCCTAAACAACAAGGCTGCGTTCGAATAGGATTTCCTACCAATGTTGTCCAATTTCTTCCCTTCTCGATCAGCAGGAACAGCACGCAGCCTTTGCGATTGCTTTGATTGGGCTACATCCACCACAATGGAATTTGGTTTAGCATGTTGAACCCACCAGTCATCCTCAGTCTCAACAAGATGATACAGAGACTCCAGCTTCTTAGACGTAGACAGTACCGAAGATGGTGTCGACCGTGACTTCTTCACTGTTTGAGATAGATATGGAAGCAGCGCAATTACAGACGGTACTGGAGCACAGTTCTGCAAATCTTGGAAGATCAGGTCTTTCAGATCATATTTGTGATCTTCAGTCTGCAAATTCAATGACTTGGCCGTTCAGAGAACAAGATCCCAAAAAGATCGAACATCATCAGTAGGTGATATTCTCTCGGCAGTGGAAACAAAGTTGAACTTGATGTTGTCTAGTCCGTGAGACATTGCCGAGGATACCAAGGATGGTACCGATGGCGATCGGATCCGACAGCCTCGAGGGGACATAACAACAGACTCCTTCCTATGTCCCTCTGGGAGGCAATCTTGGTGCCTATCATCCATGGCTTGATCCCACCTGGAGGATTTAGATGTGTGGCCAGAAGATGCTATCACCTGCCAACACAGAGGGGTCTTCGACAGAGAATGAGAACGATGAGTGATATGACTGTAACGGTCATCTGGACCATCTTGATACTGACAGTGTCGTTCATATCACTCCAGGTCATCCATATAAGGGGACATATCCCTCGAATCGTATCAGCACGGAGATCTTTCTCTATAACGCTGATACCGATATGAGGAAGTGCTGACCAACCGACAGTTGCAGTATCCAGAGCTTGGCGGTGAAGGTGGAGTATGCTGATGCACCCTGGCCTGTTCAGTCAAAGATCTCCTGTGACTAGAATGTCTTACTGTAGGGGATAGCATTCGGTGACATTAAGCTGACCCGACAGAGATCTGAGAGGAGGTTTCCAGTATCTCTCCCTCTGAACCAATACACACTTCTTCGATCTCCTCAAAAGGTATAACATCTTGTGTTCCCTGATGTTGAGGGGCCTGTATGTCCTCTGAGGCAGACCCTTGAAGACATCTGACATCTTCTTTGTCAGAGGCGAAGAATGTGTCTTAGCCTTATCCTTCCTCCTATGCTTCTTAGACAATTCCATCGAAGCAACCTCCTTATTTTTCCTCTTCCACTCCTTCTCCTTCCTAGGCAGTTCGGTACTAGGTGGAGGAGAAGGATGGTCTTGACGATCATCAGTATGACTCGATGATGCTGGAGGTGCCTGATCGAGAGATCTCGACGTCGAGCGAGATCCTGGTCTTGATGACGGTACCAACACATTCCGTTGAGAAGTGAAGGAAGAAGTAGAATGGGCCATTCTAGATGGTAAATGAGTAGATTCAGTCTGCTTGGATGGCTCTGAAGCAGTCAGTACGTTCTCCCACAATAGGGCTTTCAGCCGAGCAGCCCTATTGCGACGAGTTTGGGGAGTAAACAGTTGACAATGACGACAAGCTCCCATGTTGTGGCTCTCATCTAAACAAAGGAGACACTTCGAGTGTCCATCCTTATCAGGTATCTTTCCTCCACAGGTCACGCAACGCTTAAATACAGCTGTTGTCAAGGTCTGGGACCCAGGCGGAGAGCCAGCCCGGAGAAGGGAGTGAGAGAGATCACGGAGTCAAGCTGGAATGCGCCAAGCAGGGAATTAACCATAGAAAGTCTGTTAACCAAAGCCAGTACGACAAGCAAAGCCGAAGTCAGAGTCCAAAATCCAGGGGTCAAGAGCCGAGAGTTCAATCCAAGATATTAGGAGCCGGTTGCTGGAAGCAAGGAACGGGCAAAGAGAGAGCTTGTAGAAGGTTTGCCACAAGCAAAGGAAAGCTTCCAAGCAGGCAGGTAATATAGCCAAGGCACAGGTGTGGCCTGTCACTGCATCCTAAACTTAATCAAGGAAGCTTCCCTTTGCACAGCTCTCTTAAGCCTCCGCCTTGATTGTGGACTGATTGGAGCCACCTCAAGGGTATCTTTGGGACCACTCTCGGAACCCTGTTCCTTTAAAGGAGCAGGCAGAGGAGTGTCCGAGCCTGCTTGGTCCACGGCAGAGGCGGGAGCTCTTGAGCTGCAGGACTCATCTCCAGCCTGAGCAACAGGAACCAACAGCTGTTGCTCGTCATCAGCAGCTTCATCAGCAGCTTCACCAGGAGCTTCAACCATCACAGACATTGCCATATAACTTGCCAGAACAACACAATCCAGAAGAATAAAGTAAAGTCCGATCCAATCCAAAACCGAAACAACCAGTCCAAAACGCCAGAAAATAGGGGAAAAACCCCATCCACAAATAGTGAAAGGCTCCTGTACGCTGCTCACGTGGTGGACAAAAAGGAACTGACCATTACAGGGGGCGGGGGCTTATATACCCTGAGGGGATGGGGGATGGGTCAACCACCAAAATGCCAATGGTAGGCTCTAGAAGGTTCGGAAAGCTGTTTCTGCGCAGGCACGAAACCCATTTGTGTGAGTCACAGAGACCATGAAGAAGAAATGGACTTCTAGACAAAATCCTTGTGAGGATTTGCCCTTCCAGAGCTACTGATGCCTGCAATCATGACTTGTAAAAAGGCTAGGCAGGTCAAACTACTCAGTTCTGAAATATATACATCTAGACTATACTTGCTAAAAAATTATTTTCTTCTTCTGGCTTTGACTTTTCACATCTTACTGGTATGTCTTTCATCCCATTAGAAGGCTTCTCCACTAGCAAAGAGGAGGTAAAGCATAGTTCACAATTATTAAAATGAAAATGGCTCAAATAAACAGATCTCCTCAAGGCAAATAAGCAGTTGCCATGGAAATGATGGGCATTTCTCAAATTTATTCTTATTTTCCCTCTCCTATGTTGTGTTCATAGAATAGGTGAATATCAGCTACAGATAAAAACCATGACGTGCAAAACTTAGTTATTTGATTTCTGTGCTTCTTATATTAGTGTTTGTTTCCTATTATTACTCTTTCATGCATAATTTGATCATTATGTTTTATATACTGTTTGGTTATTTTATTGATCTGTAACATGTACAGCTCTTTCTTTTCTTTTCTGGAAAATGTGTGGGGTATGTTTTAAAATAACAAGAGTAACAGCAGTAGTGGTAGCAACTGGAAAGGAAAATTTCCTGAGAGATTGTGGCATAGAATTTTAATATTCTGAGGTAGAAATTCAAATCAGAGCTATGACTGAAGCAATGTCTAGGGGGTTTTGGGACAGAGGGGGCAGAAAGCTTGGAAGTTTCATATCTACAGAATGACAGACAAATCTACAGACAAAAGAATTTGTCTTCCACTTGAAAATCAAATTTAAATGGGAAGGGGTATCACTCCCTTCCCCCAAAATGTGCAAAATCGCTATGGCTAATGCTTCAGCTTGACAGCAGTTAAAAACATTAATGAGACTTAAGTGGACTGAAGCCAAAGAATGAAGAGTTGGTACTTACATGAACGGTCATTCTGGGATGACAGAAGGAGCAATCCACTACACATGGGTTGTAATCCTCACGCCAGCTGATGCAGGAGCTGTCCACGTGCCACATCAAAAGAACTGTTAACCGCTCCAGTCCCTCTCCGGCCAGTTCTCTTTCCTAGCACACCTGTTGATTTCCTCTTCTTTTTTCTTTTTCCCATTTCTTGTCCCCCCTCCCCCCCACTTTCCTCAGCCTCAGGATGGGCGTGGATTGCTCCTCCTGTCATCCCAGAATGACCGTTCACATAAGTACCAACTCTTCATTCTCGGGCTGACAGGAGGAGCAATCCACTACACATGGGACCTTCCCAAACTGTTTCATGGGTGGGTACATATCTATAATACTGCCTGTAAAACACGATGCCCAAACGCCGCCTGTGCAGACTCATATTTGTCCAGTTTGTAATGTCTAATAAAAGTCGGTGACTCTTTCCAGCCGGCTGCATTGCACACATCCTCCAAACAGCATGAAGAAGAGTATGTCACCGATGTCGCCATTGATCTGGTGGAATGCGGCCACACATTCTCCGGTCACGGTTTCTTTGCGTAATCGTAACAAAGAAAAATGCATGTCTTGATCCACCCAGCGATGACCGATTTGCTGGCCTGCTGACCCAAAGTCTTCGGCTGGAAAGACAGCAACAAAGCGTCGGACTGCCTAAAAACTCTTGTCCTTTTAATGTAGGACTTCACTACTCTCCTCACATCCAAAGTGTGCCACTTCTTTTCCAGAGGGTGCATGGGCCTCGGGCAGAAAGTCGGTAAATGAATCTCCTCCGGCCGAGACGTTGATGACACACACTTTGGCAAGAAGGAAAGGTCAAAGCCCAGCGTCAGACTGTCCTGCTCAAATCTGCACAGATGTTCATTAACAGACAGTGCCTCAACTCCGAAACTCGCCTGGCTGAGGTGACCGCCAGCAGAAATGCAGTCTTGAAAGACAAGAATCTCAAGGAGGAATCCCGCAGCGGCTCAAAAGGTGCCATTGTTAAGGCATTGAGCACCAGGTTCAAATCCCATGTAGGAAACCGATGCCTGGTTGGAAAAGCCGTTAAAGTTGCTCCTCGCAGAAACCTCTTTATACGCGGATGTTTTGAGAAGGATTCCCCATCCAAGGTCAGAAAAGCCAACAACGCCACCACCTGTCTCTTCAAGGTGTTTGGGCGCAAACCTTTTTCCAATCTGTCTTGGAGGAAATGCAAGACATGGGAGACATGAACCTCCGTCACATCAACCTTGCTCTGACCGCACCATTTCTGAAAAGCTTTCCACGTTCTACTGTGTATTTTCTGAGTGGTCTCCCACCGGGAACCCAACATAGTTCGGACCACATTATCCGCGTATCCCTGGCGCATTAGAAACTTCCGTTCAATTTCCATGCTGCCAGACTCAACCATTTGGGGTCCGAATGGGCCACTGGACCCTGGGTAAGTCCGCCCTTAGCGGTAACCTCTATGGCGGTGCCTGTGCCATTTGTAGCAGCATTGGAAACCACGGTCTCTGTGGCCAGTAAGGCACTATCAGAACCACTGACGCCTTCTCCACTCGGATCTTTGATAGAACTTTCTGCAAGATCCGGGTCGGGGGAAATGCATAGTGCACGCCCGGCGGCCATTTCACTGACAGAGCATCGTGTGCCTCTGCACCTCTGTTTCCATCTATTGAAAAATATCTTTTCAACTTGGTGTTTCCAGAAGTGAACAAGTCCACCTGTAACTGACCAAAAACAGCAGTGACGGCATGAAAAACCTCCACATTGAGAGACCATTCTCCCGGGTGCAACCAATTCTTGCTCAAGTAGTCTGCTTGTACATTCATCTCTCCTTTCACGTGTACCGCCATGAGTGAGTTCAGATGTTTCTCTGCCCAGTGGAACAGCCGGGTGAATTCTGCTACCAAAGGTACCGAATGTAGACCGCCCTGTTTGCAAATGTAAACTTTGACTGTCATATTGTCCATGAATATCTTCACGCGATGCTGTTTCACTAGGTGCAGAAACCGCTGCAGGGCCAAGCTGACAGGTCTTTTATCTACCCTTCTCCTCGGCAAAGTGGGCATTACCTGTTTCTTCTCCTTAGTCTCCACCAAGACTTTTCTCAACGCCTTTTCTCCAAATAGAAGTTCTCCCTGAAAAGAGACGAAGGCTAAATTACTGCAGGACTTTTGGTCCGCCTCCCAGTGCCTTAACCACAAGGAACGCCTGGCAATTGTTAACAAATTTATATTTCTTGCTGCAAACGCAGTAGCGTCATGACCAGCATCAGCCACACATTTTAACACTCTCTGAATTCTTCCTACAGCTTTCATTAATTCTTGCACACTCAAATCCTGGGAATCCAAGATATCCTGAGACCAGAGAACCCCAGCTCTTGCAAACATAGGAGCAGCCACTGAAGCTTTTATCACTAAGGATGCTGCCTCATGAGTTTTTTTCAGAGAAATCTCCGCTCTCCTCTCATCTACCTCCTTCAATTGTGTGTCTCCTTCCCTGGGGACAATGGCCCCCAACAATGGCCCCCTGCAATCGGAGCATCCACTGGGGGCACTTTTAAGAAAATCCACCTCAGACTTCACAAGGGAGTACAAGTTTTGAGAATAAGTGAATAATTTCTTAGTAGACCACTGTGACGACCACTCACTCAATATCACATCCTTAAAAAATTCTGGCATGGGCAACTCTATACCTCTTGGCTCCTTTCTTCTGGTTACAGAAGCTACTTGACTCTCCTTAGTAGTATTATCACTATTCTGTTCCTTGCCACAGTCCAATCCCAAAGTTTGGAGCACTCTCTTCAAAGTACTACGGAAAACATGCACTTCAAACATCGTATCTGAATCTGCCTTTTCTTCCTCCTCCTCATCAGTACACATGAAATCTTTCTCCTCTAAATCTAACACCTTCTCCTGTATCTCATTATCTAAATCACTATCTACCACTTCCTGCTGTAGTACTCTTTTCTCCTTCCTGCGTTCTTTCACAAGCTCTGTATTGTTTGCACTTCTTTCCTTTCCCACTGGAAAACTGTTTGCATGCTGTTACTATTCTGTATTTGGTTTAGACTTGAACTTTCCACCTGCTCCATTCGTCTCCTCTTCGCTGGTGGCTGGTTAAGTTCATCATCCCCCATCCTGGCCTGTAGGCTGTGCTTGTAAATTCATTGGATTAAAAAATTTAAATTGATTCTGAGTATTTGTATTTAATAAATTCATTAAGTGATATATATTAAGTTGACTTTGCAAATCATTTGAGTTTAAATTCATTGGCGGCAGTTGCGTTGTTAGAGCTGATTGCAATTGCGCACGTACAGCCTCATTAACAATTTGTTGTATCTCCCCCAAAAACTCACTCATGGGGCACGGCAGTGGACCACGGCATGGGCCCCACTGCAACTCCCATGCTCCGGCCTCCGTTTCTCTGCCCTGAGCGGGCGCCACCTCCATCCAGCCAGATAGAAATTGTTTTAATTCCGGCGGCAGCCTCCATTGCTCCCGTGCTGGAAAGCAAGGCTCGGCTGTACACTGCTCTGAAATGGCAGATGCCTGCTCCCTCTCTGATGCCACAACTCTCTCTCTGATTGCAAGAGCCGTCGTGGTCACCTGAGCAGTAGCTCCGCCCCTTATGCCTTCCTCAGAGGCCTCTGAGGCCTTGCTGGTATCACGTGGCGCCATCTTAGAATGGCCGTTTTCAAGATGGCGTCCAGAAGTCTCCACAGTAAGTTTCTGTGCAGCCTCAGGCACTTTCGGGAGCTTCTTAGTGCTCCTGGGCTTCTTTTCCTTCTTTTCCTTTCCACTCATCTTCTTATCTTTTGAAACCACCTTTTTGCTGCCTGCCTCCCGGGCTGACAGTTTTACTTCCTCCAATTCACTCTCGCTGGAACTTAGAAATATTTTTCTTAAGTCCGCTGAGTGGTCATCCTGTGGCACCTTCTGTGGTTTGGCTTTACCTCCAGAACTGCCCACCTCATCATCCGTGACTCGCTGATTTGCGGTTTTCTGAATGGTATGGTGCTTGAGTTTGTTCATTCCCTCGTCCGTGACCCGCTGATTAGCGGTTTTCTGGACGGGATAGTGCCTGTCCGATCCTTGCGTATCTGCGGTGCTTCGGACTGAGTCACCAGAAGCTGCTCCAATTCCACTCCACTCCTTTTCCGCTGACATATTTACTCTTTAGTGATTCCTGCCTGTGCTAATTCCTGATCCCCTCAAAAACATTTTCCTAACCTGACAAAACACCGGAGAGGGACAGAAATACACCTAGCTGGTTCGCAGGAGAAAAAAGAACTGGCTGGAGAGGGACTGGAGCAGTTAACGGTTCTTTTGATGTGGCACGTGGACAGCTCCTGCATCAGCTGGTGCAAGGATTACAATCCATGTGTAATGGATTGCTCCTCCTGTCAGCCCGAGAATTAATAGTTCTACTTTCTACTCTTGTAGAGTAAGCTAAAGGTTAACATTCAAATTCAGTTTTAGTTGAGACACATTTAGATGCCATATACCCCTTTTTTGGATCATGGGTGGCCACTGGCCATTTTTTACATAATGTTAAAAGTATTTACAAAAGAGGATAAGTCATTTATAAATACCTGCAGTCTCAAAGACTGGAAAACAAAGTGTATATGTACCTGCAGTTTGTAATGCATTTTCTCTCCCCCTGCCACAAAGATTATCTATACTATTATAATTTCACTTTATCAGTGAACTTTATATAATTGTAGACAAATAATACAGATTATAAAAGAAGCTGACCACTATTTGATATTTAGTCTTGATTAATAGTTTTAAAATATTTTAATTATTATTGAATATTAGTAATATTTCCATTCCTCATCTTTTTAAGAACGATTAGCATACTATTTTCTCGTAAGCCTCCGTTCATGCATTTAATTCACTTTACCAGCCCCAGCTTTCATGAAGAGCTTTAAAAAGACTTTTCACCTGATACAGAAGCAAAGTGGTTTACAATCAAGCCTTTAGCCAGCATACTTTTTTTGCATATGCTGGTTTGAGAATATATTTGAGTGATGATTGATGTCCGTAATGGATTGTAATTCTATGTCACTGAACAATGACAATACATAAGGTATTTGATAGGTGGACTATATTATCATTTGCAAATTCCAGTTTTGTTTTGTTTTTTAATTTTGTTGACTAAAAAGCCTGTTGATTTCAAAACAATTCCCTCAAATAAATGAGTGCCTTAAGCAAAACCTATTATTTCACTTTTCACCCTTTTTGATTTATGATTTTATACCCTGACATTTTATATGAAGTTGATTACAGTAAAGCGTTTTGACATAGCACCATTTACTGATTCAGTATGATGTTAAACAGTTTAACAACACATACCATTAAGTCAAAATACATAGAAAGAAGCTTTGAGATTATATTCTTCATAAATACCATATTGAGAAATAATGTTTTGTAAGAATGGTGAGGCACAGTGATGTGACTAGCTACTCAACTATTACAAATAAGAAAGTACATGAATCCAGGAAGGTACAGTAAACTGTATACCACAAGTCATCAATAAACTGACTGGGTTTACACACTTCTATATGGAAACCTATTTATGAGTTAAAGCTTCAGCATATCTTAACTTGCTGGTGTAAGCATCTTAAGGAACAATCTAAATCTACTGAACCTTGGTCAAGAGATATTAGGAGAATGGGGCAGGGAAGAATATTTTACAGGCTCAAGTCCAAGTGTGCTAATCAAAGCCAGCTGCTTCCTTCCATCCAAAGACCATCACCTTCTTGGCCACTGTTGGATATAAAGCAGTGACTGGCACTGGGAGTATTTTGCTACTTCAGCAAACTACTTCAGGAAAACCTGGGGCAGGAACACCATCCTTTTAATCCTTTAAGTTGAAGACTGCACACAAAACTCGTGTGAGAGGCAAGGTCTGGTGAGACACCATCACCCACAGTTACAGCGTGATAGATTCTATTGAGGCTTTTTTCCAAGGTCCCAGACTGTAAGATTGTGGGATGAACTGGTATTACTGAGGTGAGGGAGCTTGTGGGGTCTGTGACTCCTCAGTAATGTCAGCAGGTTCCACAGCCATTGTTAAATCAGGAGTGTCAATACCAACGGAGTCTTCCATCTTGGGGCAGTATTAAGACACTCTGGTTTCAAGGCCATCATGGACATGAAGAACAGGGAGTGGCTAGTTGCTGCCTGTTCAGCTTCCTGGAGGGATTTCTACCAGCAGTGGACTTTCAGGCATTGTGAGTGATTCTTGAGGGTTTGGGAGATGAAAGCCCTACAAATGCTGCACTCCTGGAATATATGTCCCTTCGCAAGCCAGTGCAAGCATGGGAATGGGAATCTAAGAGGGAAACCTTCTGGTCACAAGAAGAGAGTGACAGTAAAGAGGAAAAAACAAAATAGGAAGCTACCCAACAGGAGAACCCTGGAACAGAAGTTGCTCTTCTAGTGGACAGAAAAAAACTGAGGGGACAGTAGCATGGCAGGCTGGGAATACACGGTAGTGAGGGGGGCAGGGTCACCTGTCAAGTTACTCAGCTTTAGCTTTAGGTTACAAAGACCTATTCATGTGAGTCAGAGACCACAGAGAAGAACTGGCATTACTGAGGTGAGAGGTAAGTACTGCAATTGATGTGTCTGCCCTGCTCCATTGGCACTTTGATACTTTTTCTTGTATAGTTGTGTTTGTCTTGTTTGTACAGGTGCCTGAGCAAATCTCAATGGGGGTGGGGGGGATGAGATACCCCTAATGTTATAATCTCAAGGAGAAGGAGGTATGGTGCCAGGGTTTGGCTAGCCAGAGAAGGGAAAGGTAGGATACATACTTGAACTGCATCCCATGTTTCACTACTTTCTCTAATTTTCAAGATCCAGATTGCCCTGTCAGCCATCATCTAGTCTCTTGGTGCTGCTACTGAACACCAGTTCTGTCCACAATAAAACCACCTTCCATTACCTGGTTGTGATGAAAGGCCTGACCTGGCATACATTACCATGACATGGATGGATAAACTCTGCAGAGTGGGTTTATATGGTTTTTATCTGTTTTTAGACTGTTTCATGTGTTAAATGATTCTTACTGTTTTAAATTGTTTCAAATGATTTTATTCTATACTGTCCAGACAATCTGACATACAGTGTGGGATATATTTTTTTTAAATAAAATGGAAGTGCATAGTAATTCTAAGAAAGCTGAAGGAACAATTCAGAACCAGTGGGTCATCCCCTTAGGCCAGCTGATTGGGGTAGGATCAAAAGTTCTAATCTATTTCATCTGTTGACTTCTCTCCCTTCTTTATAATTTTATTACATAGCCTTGTTCAGTAACACTGTAAAGTATAACTATAGAATATTCTATATAGAATATTTTGGACAAAATAATGTCAAGAAGGAGGAGGAGGAGGAGGGGGAGGAGGAAGGGAGGAAGACGACGACAGAATCTGTCTCTCGCTCTGTTTTTAACATGCAGGCACTGGGTGAAGATGGATTGTTTCTTCAGCATTCCTAAAATGACTGTTCATGGTAAGTTTCAACCTCTCAGGATGGCTGAGGGAGGTATGCACAACCAGTGAGATATACCCAAAACTCACAACTCAAAGGTAGAAGTGGCTGTTGTTGCCTTATAACACTGAGACACCTTAAATACTATCTTTGTTGCCATAGATCTGATAGAAAGTACCCACACTTGTTGAGACCTATAACACTAGCACAAATGAATCAAACCCTTTAACTATCTTGAAATCATTAACTTTGATGGTCTGGCCCCCAACATTAGAAGATGGAAAAAGACAAATAATGCTTCTGAATGTCCTTTCTATGTAGACTTTCATCTCTCTCCTCACATCTAAAAATACCATCTTTCCTTTAAAGTATCTATCGGATTTGGATAAAAGTACATAAGCCTATTTTCTGTTCCACGCATCTTGATATCAAACTCTTAGGCACAAAGTATGAATCAATGGTTAAAGATAATTTTTCTTTTTTTCAATTCTACAGAAATTAGGATTTACTGCCAACAAACCAATCTCTGATACCTTCCTATTCAAAGTTATGACTAGAAACACCACTTTAAAAGATAGCAATCTTAAAAACATTCCAAAGTGGTTCAAATGGAAGATTAGTTAATGTATTCAGCACCAAGTTCAAATCCCATGCAAGAAATCTATGAATTGTAGATGAAGCTTGGAATGTTGGTCTCCTCAAAAATCTTTTCACATGAGCATGAACACATGAAAACTCCCCTTTAATTGAAATAACTGATGACAAAGCTACTATTTGTTTTTTTCAAAGTATCAGGCCTCAGATCTTTACTTCTTCCCTTTTGCAAGAAGGTCAAAACCTCTCTTATTTGTACCTTTTCTATCACACCTACTTCTGAATTGCTCTTCAAGTTTTATACATGCACTGTGTAAATTATCTTCTGGAAGCTAATATAGCAGTTTGTGACTCCAAATATGCCTGTTTCATTAAACTTGGCCACTAAACCTCCATGAAGTTCATCTTAACCTCTGTGGATTTGGGTGTTTATGTTAACAAGTCTGGTCTTTGAGTCAGTTGCCAAGCATCCTCTATTCACATGCTTATGAGAAGATGAAACCAGTCTGAAAGGCCAACGAGGAGCGATTAAGATCACTTGTGTTCCCTATATCCTTATTTTTATCAGTGCCTTTTATATAATTGGTACTGGAGGAAAAGTAGACCCTCCAGCCATGTCACTGCTAAGGCATCATGACATTCTCACCTAGCTTCCATCTACTGAAAAAAAGTCTTACTTTGAAATTTTCTCCAGAGGCAAACAGGTCCACTATGAAACCCCCACAATATTTCTGCAATGAATTGAACACTTCCTCATGTAAAAAGAAAACAAAATCTCCTGACTGGATCTTGTTTCTGCTAAAAAAATTTTGCTTTAAAATTCAAAGTTCCTTTCAGATAAACTGCTGATAAGGATCATAACTACGTGGACCAAGTCAATTTGCTGAGATCACAAGTCCCTTTGGGTAGGCCTTTACTGTTATATTAACTGTATACCCCTATATATTCTAATTATTTATTATGGACACAAATATTAATAATGCCAATGTGACTGATCTCATTTCCAGGAGATGTATATTGAGTTTCATTTCTGTTTCTGTTTTCGACCATTCTCTCCAGATGGCTTGTACATCATCTGTTGAAACTTGCATCTCTTCTGTTACTTTGCTCTGTGGTACAAATGGAATTCTTTTTTGATCCACCAGTTCAAATATTTCTTCACAAGAACCTTCTCATTATGAAATCTCAATTAACTTCATTCTTGCGATTTTACTATCTCTTGCTTTATTTTCTCCTACTTTTCCTTTGAAAGAAACACAGCCCTTCTTTGTATCTATTTCTGCTCCTAACTGAGTCAGGATTTTTGTTGTTCTCAGGCTATTCTTCTTCCAATTTATCAGGAAAACATGCTTTTATAAACATCCTAATGTTACTCTCAGGTTCTCCTCAGTCTTCTCTCTGTGTCCAGATTTCAACAAGTTATCGTTCAAGTCAGGGAACAATTGAACGTCTGTTATCCTAGGAACACTGTTATTGGTACTAATACCTTGGCGAATATCCTAGGTGCAGAGACCAAACTGAAAAGAACGTTATAATAAAATATCAGGCATTGCCCACAACTTTGAATCACAAGCACATGAAAATAAACCTCTTTTAAATCTGTAATTGTGCAAATTCCAACTTTTGAGAATGTTTTGCCAGGTCCCCCTTCTGCATTTCTGATATTGCATGAATCAATTTAAGAATCTTCAGTCCAAAATCAGTCTGCAGCACTGAAAAAATGGAGTAAATCCCTTCAAATATTCGAATATGAGGCACCTGCTCTATAGCTCTAATTTGCAGCTATGGAGGGAGAGCCAGGAGTGATAGGTCTGCTTTTCTTCCTCCCTGTCTGGAGTAACAGCATCCCTTTAATCCTGCTACAGCCGGCTAAGTCCCTTCCACTTATTCAACCTACTTTCCCTCTAAAAGCAACACCTTAGTGGATAAAAGCAAAGATTATCAATGATTATTCAAAAAGGAGTGATAAACTGTGGTAGCATGTTCTTATAAAAGTAAAACTGAAGAAAATACTCTGTTGAGGCAGAAATTATAAAAATTGAATGAAGTATTTATTAACAAACAAGGAAAAGGGTATTGGGTTTTCAAAGAATATCCAAACAAAATAACCACCAACGATGTTTCACCAACGATGTTTAACTAATTTCTTCAGATCACCACAGTATTCAAGAACAAAGCTTCCACACACACCCCTTTGGCTCCCCTTAGCACAAAGGTGTAATTCCCCACTCAGGATCCTACTGCCTGATCCAGTCAGAAGTGGTTTCGTTTCTTCCCTGCCTCACACTAGGCCGCTAGTGTGGGACAACCCTCCTTTCAGACAATCCCCCCTTGGTTGACTGAAGGCTCTGACGTAATGTTCTTTCTAAGAATCGCATTGAAGGAAGCTAGAATCCAATTCACACTCCCTGTTTATATATGCCTTCTGTTGTCTCACCCACAGCCTCTCCCTCTCACTAGGGCTGCGTTTTGCTCAGACAAAGCCAGTCTGGTTATATGACCACCTGTTGCTAGGGCTGCTCTACTAGCCACACTCGCAGGCTCTGTCACAGTAACAAATCCTGAATCTTTTTTTGTGCAATTGTCTTGACAATGTTTTTTAATACAAGTGATGGAAGATACTTTTCCTTCAGTCTTGTCCCCTACTGTGACTACTTGAAGTACCCATTTGTCTGTTGTTGTTAAATTCCACAAATGACCAAAGTGAAGCAGTATTCCATCTATTGGTATTTCCTGTCCTATCTCAGTCACAGCGGCACTGCAGCAGTGTAGACAGTGCATGAACTAGATCAGGTAATACCTTTCTAGACATAGTTGTAGCTTGTGGACCAGCCATTATTCTCTAAGGCTGTCCAGGAATCTTCTCAAAATTTGCACCTGCTCCTTCAGTGAGATTGTAGTCCCAGCAGAGCAAATTGCTTACTGAATTTCAGGACCTGGCAATGATCAGCCCACAGAGCTACCAAGTCTCTGACTTACTGGGATTCAGCTTCAGTTTATGGACCTCCATCCATTGCAGCATCCATGCTCCAGCCTCACTTGGCTTTGATGACAAGTTAAAATAAGAGGTGGATGGCATTAAATTCCAAACCCTCAAACAACCTTGGCAAATGGCTTCATGCAAATATTAAATTCCATATAAAGCAGAGTTGAAACCTGTGTCATCCCAGAGTTTAATAGCCATAAGTCTGAAGAGTGATATAGCAATGTCTCTCTCTGCAGTTAGAAGAACCAGCCTACCAGTATCCCGCCTACTTCCATCTCAAATGACTCAAAGTATCACGTAGTTAGTGGTATTGAAAGCTGCTCTGAGAAAAACAGTAGGATCAACAGGACAGCAACCCCCCAGACCTTCCTCTAGGTCATCTGTCAAGGCAACCAAAACTCTTTCATTTCTGGACACCAGCCTAAAACTAGCCTGCAATGAGATTAGACAGCAGGTGTGAGATTTGAAGCAAGAGATTTCTGACACAAAGCTCAGCCACTACACTACATCAGTTAAAGTGCCTTTTCAGTGGCAGCACCCAAAATGTAAAAGTATCTCCTCAGACATGTAGATTTGCCACCTTTTAAGTATCAGCTGCAATCTGTCCTATTCTTTTGTGTGCTTAATATTAACCACTTTTAACTGTTTTTTTTTTTTACGGCAACATCCAATGTCATGCAAATGGACCACTCCTCTCCTCATTTCTCTGTTTCTTCCTGCACATCCTGCATGTTCCACTAATTTCCTCTAGGTGGTCCAATACTCTGGTGCATATTTTGGAAGAATGAAGGAGTCCATTCTGCTTGCAGAGGAACATAGATGGATTTCAGTTATCACCACTATTTCAAACTGTTCTTAAATTATCCTTTCCTGCTCATTGTTACTGTTTTTATAGAGTTTCCTCCCACATTTTTAATTTTGCTTTGTAAGCCATCTTGAGACTAAGAAGTAAAAATTCCTTTAGGAAATAAACAAACTGAATGAATAAATACATATTTTATATCATCCAACCAGAGCACATATATTTCTCAACCATTACCTTTAGTGGATCCTTCAACGGTATGTTGTGGAACTAAAGTAGAAAGTAGCGTGGATTCCTACAGAGTGAGAAAAAAAAATCTTGTTTAGAACATTACTGACATATTAATTGGAAGCAAAATAAATTGGTAGGCATTATTTTAAAAGTTTAGTGTATTTCCTTAAATATGATCCTTTCCTGTGTCTCTTTAACTAAAGTCTGCTTCTCATAATTAAATCTGTCTCAAAAATACAGAACATTTTCTCTTACTATACTTAATAATCACATCTACACAACTTGTGATTAACAAAGCTAAAAGGAGTCCTGCATGACAGCCTTCCTGGTCTTGCTGCCTAACAAGGTCTCCAAAAAACAATGGCAATGACAAGTTGTAACTGGCTATAGTACATCACTGGTGGGTTTCATTAAACTTGGTAACTCATGACTCACAAATCACTATAGAGCACAAATGTGATCACCCATTTTATAAAATGTCATTATGATACAAACCAGTGTTTTCAGATTAATTCAAATGCAAAGAACTTAGAAATATTTTTTTAAAATTATTCTACAGACAGATTTTTCAGTTTTCTTAAAATACAAAATAAAACCTTAACCTGAGAATTGTCTTCTGTAGTCATGGGATTTGAATCTCCATACATTTCAATTATGCTTTCATCAGTTTCTGTGACGGAAGGAAGGGTGGATGTTGGAAGTGATCCTTTTTTGAAGGTAGATGGTGGGAAATGGCTGAATAAAAAACAAGGAAATAAATATCCATCTCTAAAATTAAAGAATGTTCAGTCCTCATTAGCCTGATCTGAAGATTTCTGCTTTCATCATTTTTTTTTTTTTTGGTGAGGTAGGTGAGAATGACATCATTGTGCCTACCTCCAACTACATTATTATAATCGATTTCACCACTGATACCTATGGAAGCCTCTCATTTTCTTCCCTAGGGACATTTAAAAATAGCTTGTTGGTGACCTGAGTGAACAAGGAAATGATAATGAGATGGTTCTTTCTGATCTTTATGCATAACTAGTGTTTTGCTTCTGTACCAGCTACTTCCTGCTATTGCCCCAACCCTATTTTCAGTCTCCCTGGCTCAACATTCTGTGTCATTTATTATGGGGTCTTGCAGAGTTGAGGATAGTTCTTACCTTAGTTTTTCTTTTCATTATCTGCTAAGCTTTGGGTGGTTCCAAGTCTACCCAAATATCTCTCTCACTCATGGGGTTTGGTTTTGGCTCAAGCTCAACAGTGGGAAAACTTAGACTGCATTAGTATATTTGACAATGTCTGGCACAGAGTAACTGTATTCCACTAACAGTGTTAAATACAATAAAGAAATAGTTTCATAATCCTGTGTCCAAAGGATAATTAAATTGACTTCAAATTGATGTTCAAATGTATTCTCTAGCATTTTAATGAGACACCAGTCAATACTAAAAAGAAAGATTCTGAAAATGAGCTCTTCTTCAGAAAAATGAAATTCTGTAACATTAAACAAGTATCTGTAGATGAAGGACAACTTCTCATAGAAAACTAAGTTGTACAAAATTTCAGTGTTTTAAAAATATAAGCTGACTATATTAGTGCCATTCTGCCAAAGTACACAAATAATATTGAAGCCAAAATTTCTGGTGGATTTCATTGTTTTTAGACATTTAGTACGTTTTTATATTTCTCAGTAAGATCTAGAAATTCATAATGGCATTTTTACAGTTACTGAAATACAATTAACCTATATAACACTATAGGTAGTCCCCAATATCATGAGTTCTGCATCCACAGATTCAACCAACCACTCCTTGAAAATATTAAAAAAAAAAAATTCAAAGAGCAAACCTTGATTTTGCTGCGTGCTGAGCACTACACTGATGTGTAGGCATACTCTGCTCTAAGCTGCCACCATTTCAGATCCTCAGGCTCTCTCCAGCACTCGTTTGTTTGGCATTTTACATAAGGGACACCATTTTATTATGTCAATGCATACAATGGGACTTAAGCCTCCACAGATTCTCATATTGGGGGAGTATGGTTCTGCTACCAAACCCTAGCAGATACTGAGGGTACTGAGATACTGTAATTCTCTTTCTACACTTTCTGCATTTGTCATACTAAGTCTGAGGAAGCCACTGTTACCTGGAGTAAAAGTTCAGTGTATTGATGTGTTTTGTTTAGAAACAAGAAATAAGAGGTGAAAGGTTAACTGAAAGGTAAGACAGAAATGTATATTTTGCTAGGAGGCAGCTAGATGTATGTGAGAGGTTTCTGCCTTGTATATACAGAAATCAAAAAGTAATACATTCTGATTGGTTGGACTAGAAGCGATTCATAACTGTCTGTTAATGCTTTCTTTGCAACTAGTAAAGGATGTGGCTGGAAGCTGAACACTTGAGTAAAGGTTATCAAGAAGGCAGGAAGAAGTGGAGGAAGAAACAAGAGGAGACTACATAAAGCAGAGACTGCAGGAAGACCGCAAGCAAAGGTTGAAGGCACTTGAGACAGCTTATGCAGGTTTGCTCATGAAGCATAACATCTGAGGCAACCTTCAAGACAGAGCTGTATGCACAGCACCAGTGAGTAGCAACGAATCTGAGCCAAATATCAACTGCTGGCCCAGACTGAACATTGAACTAATCCTTATATGTATCCATGTAAATAAAAATCCAACCAAGCAGAAACGAAAAAAGAGAAAAACTAAGACGTCCTAGTCAATCCATGAGTTAATTAGGGTAGAGTTTATAGGCACATTGGTGAAAGGCTGGACAGAGAGCGACAACAGTGCTTTGATATGACCAGTTTCTTAAAGGGATAGGAACATCTATATAGTTCATGTGTGATACCTTTCAAAATGGTAACCTAGAGAAAATGCAAGCTTATAGTAAATCTTTATATTTTTACAGTTACATAATTACTATTTTAAAACCTTAATTATTCCTTTAATTTAATCAGTGGAAACTCTGTATTTTTGTACCATATACCCAAATTCATCAGACAGTACCAGCTGTCAGAAGGGACAAAGGGTTACTTGGAAATAAAAGTTCATGTTTTATGTTACTACCAAAATTGTAATATGGGATATTCCACTACAGTGACTAAATCTGAAAAGTCCTGAAAAAGAAGATGTCCATCATTAATTGGTGGTATCCACCAAGGGGGTGTCAACAAAATTGGTAACAGTATTGTGACCTATCCGAATATGCTGTTGTTAGAACTATTTTTGTTCCATAAATTGCCTAAATGGAATGTAGTGATAAATTCAATGATGTCCACTAACTGATATGCTTACGTATCTCTTGGTATAGGCATTGCAGAAAGTCTGTAGTTCACAAAAGGACTAGAAAGCTCAATAAATTGTTCTGGCTTTTGAACCACGGGTTCTGAAAGATAAAGGAACAAAAAGAGGAGATCTCTGTGATTCAAAAATATGACTTTTCCTATTCAAAATAAAATTCTTATATGAAGATAACCGCACAAAATTATCCTGGGAATATGTTCTCTGGAGTTTCTCTGCATATACAGTGTCTCTGATTCCCATAAGCCTGCACAGTCTGCTATGCAAGTGTTAAGTGTTAATTTCAAGCTCTCCCTATTTATGTTTCTTTAGCACTGAACTGGATTTTTAAGAACAACGAGGGGGATGACTATCCTCTGTGAAGCAGACCACACAGACACTTTTACTCTGAATTGAGAGCCTAAAATGTTTTTTTAAAACTGAAATATATTTTCCAAAGTTAATAAATATTTTATTTTAATAAATAAATATTTTAATAAATTAAAATTAACCCTTTAGTATTTTATATAGGATATCCTTGGCACAGGACAGATACAGGTGACACACCTGCTGTTAAAATTCTAGCTTATGTTTTGCTGGTTTGTATTTTATTACACTTTATATTGCAGGTTAGGTTTCAAATGAGTAGTAGATCTATTTCTATGCAGCAAGCCCTGCTGCATTTTTTTAAACTAAGTCTCAGCAAAAGCAATGGACTCTGTATGCATAGCTTTACTGCTTTTGTCAGCCGTAGCCAATGGAAGATCATTAACACAATGCATTCCATGGACAGACAGACTGTGGTCTATCACTGCCAAAGCTTTTCAGCAAACTGTGACACAAACAACATAAAGTCAGCTCTATTGCTACACATGTGCTAGGGATCTACGTGATTCTGTTTTTCCCAAAAACAACAACACTGTAGCATTTCATAATGATTTAAAGTCCTACTCCTTGATATGCCCACGTGAAAAATATGCAAAAAAATTAGCAATGCAAATTACACAGCAAAAGTGCAGACTTAATACTCCCCAGCCAAATAGCTGGAACTATGCTAGCATATGTTAGCAAAAGATCTGACACCAGTACCAATAGCCTTTTATCCTTTTGCATGTTAGTGGTGTCATCCCCTCAACACAATATACTCAGCTATACAACTTTTCAATATTGTTAACACCACACATCATTTATCCACTGCCACAGTCTCCAGAAAAATGTCCATACTTTGTATCACTGTGCAAAGGGATCTTGCAGCACCTTTGTGACTGAGAGAAAGAAGTTGGTAGCATAAGCTTTCATAGACTTAAGTCTACTTCATCAGATGCATGGGGTGAAGTAGGTAGGAACAAACCTATATAGTTACAAATGAGCAGGTAGTATGTGTGAATAGCAACAGAAATGCAAAACTTCTGGGTGTGGTGATGAGGTGACAAAGTCAGTTTTAACTATAGTTATTATGGGACAAAAGCAGGAGGAAAAATATTGCCTAAAGCGAAGGAGAGTAGATAACCATATGAATGGTGGAGGGAATTTTTGAAATGTAGTGTGATGTTGTCTGGGAACCAGAAAGAAGACGTAACAAACTGAGCAAGAAAGCCCTCATGATGCTGGAATATTAATTAGTATTATAATATGCACAGTGTGTCAGGAAATCATTGCCTACAAAAGATTATGCTACTGACTTCTTTCTCTCTGTTAGTCTCAAAGTTGCTGTAAGATCTTGTTGCATATTGATCCAGACCAATATGACTATGTCTTTGAATTATACCTTATATCTGTCATTCTTGAAAACAATCTTATGAAGTCAGCCAACATTATATTGTACTATTCATGGGAAATTACATGTTACTGAAGAGACACAGCTGGAGATACAAGTTAGTAGCATCTATACAGGCAAATCTATCTTGCATATCATTTGGATTTTAGCTACTAAACTATTCTCGCATATTATACCTTCATTAGAAAAATGAGTGTCTTCAAGTGATGAATGAAAGGTTAAAATGCATATGAGAATTACGTATAAGTGCTGATGGCACGGTGCATGTTCTCCACTAAGGCTGGGGTTATTTTCAGGAACTGCTGGGACAAACAAAGTGGCCTCTAAACATAATTGGAATAGATAGGCAGGTTTATAGAGGAAAAGACAGTCCTTTAAATAACCTAGTTCTAATCTGTCCAAGGCTTTAATGGGTCCCACACTAGTAAATTAATCTATCATAGGTGTAATTTTTTAGAAACACAATGGCCTGAATCCTACTTAATCCCAAGTACAGGCAACCCATTTCACTATTGATCTATGTGGTAAAAATATCGTTCACTTTTGTACATGATTTCCTTGATCCTAAAAGTAACAGTTATTATGAAGTCAACAGAAACAAAAAACAAATATTAAATGTTTGCTTTTTACTTTCGTAAAGTAAATCATAGTGAAGAGCCTGGTAAAGACAAACCTTGAGGTTCATCTGTCACAATTGTTTCTTTTTTTTGGCGGATAAGTTTCCAACGTGGTACAAACGGCGGTTTTGGAGGTACCACTAGCGGGCCTGACCTTGTTCTAGTTAGCAGTGCAGGATGGCTGAAAATATGAGAAAGACCATACTCTCGTAGCCTCTCAGAAGAATTCGCCTACAAAATACACAGAGAAGGCTTTGTCACAAGTTAAATATCAAGAAGGGAAGCTTTCTCATTATAGTACAGTTGTAAGATTTATTATAATTTTAAGACCATAATTCTTTAATATGCTCCAGGTTTTTTTTTATTTTTGGTGTGTGCGTGTGTGCGTGTGAGATATATTTTGAGTTGATTATTTCTCTCAAAGATAATCAGCCAATTTGGCTGGTCAGTAAGCTAATTATACATTTAGATTGTCCTTCATTATGCTGGACATCTTAAACTTGGCATGTTCCCACATGGAAAGTCTCCAGTACTACTGGGCAGATCTCTTTGTCAAGAGTAAAAATATTATAAATAATTGTGTTCCAAGTACTCATCCACCACTGTACCAGGCTTGGAAAAGAAACATTTATAAAATATGTAGGTAAGGGTTTTGTTTGATTAAAACACAAAGAAGCAGGCATAAAACTTGTATCCCTTAGGATGCACATCCTTTCTGGAATTATTTTTTCTTCTTCAGAACAAGTATAATAAATGGCCATATTCCAGTTGCATCCCTGTGCTATTTGGATAAGCCCATCAGCAAATTATAGAGGGAGATTCCCCCTCTTCATGCAGACTCCACACTCCCTCAATATCCGCTCCAGAGGGCTGGAAACCCTGCCACAATAGACATTTCTGTGGGGAGGGAAAGAATACGAGGCTATTCCACTGCAGGTACAAGTATGTGGGGGCTGCATGGAGGGGGAAGAAACTACTTCCACTGTAAAGAAGTGATGACCTTCCTCTGTTAGCATAAGGACCCAGCTGAATCCTGGACAGTATTGATAAATCAGTTAATTCTTAAAAGGCAAATTATATAAACCCTTACCATTTTCTCTAATACAAATATCTTTTTTTCAGACACATAAAGAGGCGAATAGTAAGCATAGGCCACCATCTGAGGCTGCAGTGGTGCTACAGAACCTATTAAAAAGAATCATTAAGCCTATTAAACAGTTAAAAAAATAAACATGTAACACTATAGGTAACAACTCAATTATAACAGACAATAGATTTATTAGGTGCTACGATGACAGGGAATACATGAAGTTATGAAAATCACTTTCTTCAATGTACCTCCATGGAAGTAATCTGTTCCAGTGAAGTAAGCTGAATAGTATCACGAAAAAAATGAAGAGTTGGTACTTACGTGAATGATCATTCTGGGATGACAGGAGGAGCAATCCACAATGCCTGGGTTTGATCCTCGTGCCAGCTTATGCAGGAGCCATCCTCGAGCTAGATGAAAAAACTGTTTAACTGGCTCCTGTCCCTCTCCAACCAGCTTCCTTTCCCTAGAGTAGCTGCTTCAGTTTCCTATCTCCTACTTACTACTTATAAGCCATATCTTTACTGTAGTGGTAGGTGTGGATTGCTCCTCCTGTCATCCCAGAATGATTGTTCACGTAAGTACCAACTCTTCATTCTCGGGCTGACAGGAGGATCAATCCATGACGCCTGGGACCTTCCCAAGCTGACATATGGGCAGGTTCATAACTATATCACCGCCTGCAGAACCCGGTGCCCAAACGCCACCTGGGCAGATTTGTATTTATCCAGTTTGTACTGCTTAATGAAAGCAGTCGCCTCCTTCCATCCTGCTGTACTGCAGACATCTTCCAATGAGCAGGAGGAGTCATAGGCCACTGAAGTCGCCATTGATCTAGTCGAATGCGGCCACACATTCACTGGATGCGGCTTCTTTGCATAATCATAGCAGAGCAAAATGCAAGCCTTAATCCATCCCACAATGACCGGTTTACTGGCCCGCTGCCCAAGAGTCCTTGGTTGAAAAGACAGCAGCAAAGCATCTGAGTGCCAGAAGTCACTTGTTCTTTTTATGTAGGCCTTCACAGCGCTCCTAACATCCAAAGTGTGCCACTTTTTCTCCAATGGATGTACTGGTTTCGGACAGAAAGTTGGCAAATGAATCACCTGTAGGCGAGATGACGAGGACAAGCACTTTGACAAGAATGAAGGGTCGAAGCCCAAAGTTAACTTGTCTTGTTCAAACCTGCACAAATGTTCATTAACAGAAAGTGCTGCCAACTCTGAGACGTGTCTAGCCAAAGCGATCGCAAGGAGAAAGGCAGTCTTGAAAGATAACAGCCTCAGTGACGCATCCCTCAGAGGCTCAAAAGGCGGCCCGGTTAAAGCATTTAGCACCAGGTTCAAGTCCCATGATGGGAATCTATGCACAGTAAGAAAAGATGACAAGGCTGTCCCTCTCAGAAACCTCCTGATATGAGGATGTTTAGCATAAGAGTCCCCATCCAAAGTTCGGATTGCTGACAGTGCTGCAACCTGTCTTTTCAAGGTGTTAGGGTGCAACCCTTTGTCCAGTCTGTCTTGCAGGAACTGTAATATGTGCGATACCTTCACTTCTACCAGAGGGACCGTATTCCCCTCACACCATTTCTGAAAAGTTTTCCAGGTCCTGTCATATATTCTCTGCGTGGTCTCCCTTCGAGAACCCAATATAGTTTTGACCACACTGTCCGCATATCCATGCTGCGTTAAAAATTGCCTTTCAATTTCGACGCTGCCAGACTAAGCCATTTGGGGTCTGGATGGCTCACTAGACCCTGAGTGAGTAAGTCCGGCCTCAAGGGCAACCTCCACGGAGGCGCTTGGGCTAACTGCAGCAGTAATGGAAACCAAGGTCTCCTTGGCCAGTGTGGCGCTATTAACACCACTGACGCTTTTTCTAGGCGGATCTTTGTCAGTACTTTCTGTACAATTCAAATCGCGGGAAATGCATAGTGTGTCCCTGGAGGCCACATTACTGACAGCGCGTCGTGTGCTTCCGCACCTTTGTCTCCATCGATGGAGAAATATCTTTTTAATTTGGTATTTTCCCCAGAAGCAAACAAGTCCACTTGTAAGGGCCCAAAAATACTTATTAAGTCGTGGAAAACCTCCATGTTAAGAGACCATTCCCCTGGATGCAGCCAATTTCTACTTAGGTAGTCTGCTTGTATATTCAATTCCCCTTTCAAGTGTACTGGTGCGATTGATCTTATATGAGCCTCTGCCCACCGGAAGAGACGCGTAGACTCCGCTACCAGGGGCACAGAATGTAATCCACCCTGTTTGCAAATGTATGCCTTGACTGTCATGTCGCCCGTGAAAACCTTCACATGACGGTCTCTCACTAGATGCAAACGCTTCTGGAGCGCCAAGCGAACGGCCTTCAACTCTAGGTAACTGATGTTGTAATGCCTGTCTGAGGATGTCCAACACTCCTGCACTGAATAACCTTCGCAGTGGGCTCCCCAACCTGCGAGACTTGTGTCTGTCGTTACATGGACCATGTTCTGATTCTGGAAAGGAACACCAGCAGCCACATTCGTTCCTTTCAGCCACCAAGTCATTTCCAACCAAATTTGCTGTGGCACTACCGTTTTGTAATGTTGTTTTGCCACTACTGCCAATTGATGCTTCATCAGCAACCTCTGGAGTGGTTTCGAATGGAAGCTTCCTCACTGAACCAACTGCGTTCTGGAGATGAAGATCCCCAAAACTTTTGCCAAATGCATCAAGTCTACTGACTTGCTCTGTGCTAACCTGCGAGCCTCCTGCCGTACTTTCTCCAACCTTTCTTGGGAAAGGTACAATCTCCCTTTCAAAGTATCTATTCTTGCACCTGAATGAGTCAATACCCGTGTCAGGTTTAACATGCTCTTCTCGTAATTGAGAAGAAAACCATAATCTGTCAGAGTTTGGATCATTAAACTTAAGTCCTTCCTCAACTTGGCCTCTGAGTGTGCCTTTAGTAAGATGTCGTCCTAATACAGATACAGTTGCACCCCCTGCACCCGGAGGAAAGCTATCAACGGAATCAGTACCTTCGTAAAGACCCATGGAGTTGATACCAGGCCAAAAGGAAGGGCCTTGAATTGGTAGTGGTAATCCTGGTAGTTGAATCTCAGGTATCTCCTGTTGTCTGAACACACGGGGACATGGAGGTATGCCTCCTTGAGATCTATAGACGCCATGTAGTCCCCCAACACCAAATTCTCTTTGATTGTTTGTAAAGTTTCCATTTTGAATTTTCAGTATTCTACGAACTTGTTGAGATACCTCAGATTCAACACCGGCCTGTGCTTGCCATTTGGCTTGGGAACCACAAAGAACACCGAACATACACCTGTGAACTTCTGATCTTGAGACCTTCTCTATCACCCCTATGTTTAGCAAATGAATTATTTCCTGATAAACAATCTGTTGCTTGGTTTCCTCTTTCGAAACTGGAGATAGAAGAAATCTGTCCTTTGGATTCGTATGGAAATATATTTTGTAGCCCTGGGTCACCACATTTAAAACCCAATGGTCTGATGTTATTCGAGACTATCTGTTTCCAAAAGACAGAAGTCTTCCCCCCACTTTCTGTTGTTGGTTGTCAATACTGCATCTTTCCTCGCTTGGAATTGCTTCCAAGCTTCCTCTGTCCTTGTTTATTGTACTGGTACTGTTCAGTAAACCGTGGTCTTTGCCTATTCCATTGATATCTACCAGCTCTATATTCAGAGCTTCTCCCGGAGAAGCCGTATGATCTTCCCCCATGAAAGGAATAATTAGAGCTCTGAAAATTCCTTCTATCCACCCCCTTTTGCAGAGTGGGCATCACCTGTTTTTTCTCTTTTGTTTCCATTAAGACCTTTTCCAAGGCCTTACAGCTGAACAGCAAGTCTCCCTGAAAAGGGACAAAAGCCAAATTATTACATGATTTTTGATCTGCCTCCCAATGTCGCAACCACAAGGAGCATCTCGTGATTGTTAGCAAATTTATGTTCCTTGCCGCAAACGCAGCAGCATCTAGCCCAGCATCTCCAACACCCTCTGGATCTGCTCCACCACCTTCATTAGCTCATGCATGCTGAGATCTTGGGCATCCAAAATGTCCTGAGACCACAGCACTCCTGCTCTGGTGAACATGGACGTGGCAGCAGATGCTTTTATCGTCGCCGATGCTGCTTCATGTGCTTTCTTAAGTGATGACTCAGCCTTTCTCTCATCTACCTCTTTTAACTACCTGGGGACGATCGTCCCCGAAATCAATCCTGCAATCAGAGCATCCACTGGAGGCACTTTAAGGAACTCGACATCATCCTTAACAAAAGAGTATAACTTTTGGCTATATGTAAGACCTTTCCTGGAACTTCCCGGAGAAGACCACTCACTCATAATGACATCCTTAAATAAATCTGGCAAAGGGATTTCCATTCCCCTATACTCTTTTTTGCTAATCACAGATGCTAACTTACTTTTCTTACTACCTTTTCCATCATCATCCTTACAATTCTCCAATCCTAATGTTTGTAGCACCCTTCTCAAAGTACACTTGAAGGTTTCTGCCTCAAACATCCCATCTGTTTCTGATTTCTCATCCTCCTCCTCATCAGTGTACTGGAATTCCTTCTCCTCCGCATCCAGTGCTTCATCCTGTGCTATATCTTCCTCACTGTCTTCATCACCTCACTGTTGTATTGCTTTCCTAAAATCCTTTTGCTCTGCTGATCTCTGCATTTCTATGTTTTTCCCTTTTGGAATATAAGACTTGTCCTTATTGACTGCAACCGCCATGCTGCTAGTACTTGGCCTTTCTTCTTGTTCTACTCTCCTTCTCTTAGCTTGTGGCATTTTCTTCTGGACATCAGTGCAATCACAATCATTTAAATTAATTTGTTGCTGCAAATTCATTTGATTAACAGAGTTAAATTAATGATGTAACTCAGAGTGTTTAAACAAATTCATCATTCTGTACATGGCCAGTTGATTGCTTAAATCACAGTTGTTAAAATTCATTGGTAAGTGCTGATTAGTTAACAATGCCTGAAATTGTGCATTCACAGCCTCTTTAATTAATTGCTGCATTTCACCTCGAAACGCATCCATGGGGTGCTGCCTTGGGCTCCCTAGGCCACCCAACCATACCTCAGCAGACTCTCTTTAAGGTTCTGGCCTCTGTGTTGGTGCACTTGCCAGCCATCCTGCCAGAATTTGCTTCAATTCCAGAGCTACGCCCAGCTGCTCCGTCATTAAAAAATCATTTTTGGCCGTGCATGACTCTGACAAAACCGTCGCTGCAGCCCTCTGCTAGTCCACAGCACCTGCAGCATTCAGACCTGCATTAGCGGTCACGTGCGCACTTGCTGACTGCCTGTTGCTACCCTCTGAGGTCTCCGAGGGCCTGCCTGCAGCACGCGGCACCATCTGGAATCCTTGTTTCCAAGATGGCGGCCGGAACTCTCGCTGGTAAGTTTCTGGGGATTCGCTGCCAGTTTTGGGAGCTTTTTTCCCCCAGACTTTTCCGGCTTCTTTACCTTTTTGTCCGATTTCTTTTCTATTGGCTTCTTAGCATCTGGAGCCTTTTTACTGGACACAATTTTAATTTCATCTGCCTCACTTTCACTGGAGGTCAGGAATATCTTTCGGAGCTCCGCAGAACGATCTTCCTCAGCAAATCATTGCGGCTTTGGTTTCTGGCCATTAGATCCGCAGTCATTGTCCATGACCCGCCTAACATCGGTTTTCTGGATGGTATTACTTTTTTCCTTGTCCAAGCCCAACAATTCTGTGGTGCTGTGGACTAATTCCTCAGAATTCACAGAGTTAACACTCCCATTCCTCTCTGCAGCCATATTCCTTCTTACTCCTGCCTACAGTACGCTATTTTTCCCTATAGAACTGGAGAGGGACCGACACATGTCTTGCTGGTACGCAGGAGAAAAAATAAACTGGTTGGAAAGGGACAGGAGCTGGTTAAACGGTTTTTTCATCTAGCACGAGGACGGCTCCTGCATAAGCTGGCGCGAGGATCAAACCCAGGCGTCGTGGATTGATCCTCCTGTCAGCCCGAGAATCACTTTTTTCAATGTCCTTTTTACTGCTATAAATTAATAGAACTACTTCAGACAACAGGTTTCAGGATATTATTTAATAATGACCAGTACGGTCATTTGAATACACACATGTTGTTCACCTTAAGAGTAAAATGCACTATAAACATAAAATTATGTAATGCATTTAACTACTTACACTAATCAAAATTCTTACATATTACAAATTGTTACATATTCATTGCTGGAAAAGAAAAGAAAAAAGTATTTCCCCTAACGCAATATACAAAGGATTTTCTTTTCTTAAATTGTTTTCCTTTTTAATTTTCTCTATGCTTCTATTTAAAACAGGAATAGGCAATTTTGACAGATCCAGGATGCACTTTTCTACCCATGAGACTCTCTATGGGACTATATAGACTGCCAAAATCCAAATCCACCCTATCTGAAAGGTGCTGAAGTCCAATTCTGGTTTTGAAAAATATGGGTTTTTTTATATTAAAGGAGGGAGTGGACCATGCAACTTTTTAAAAAGATTATTTGCTTCTCCAAAAGGAAAAGGCAAGGAAGACTGCCACATGAAAGGTAACAAAAGCAGAATGTGGCAGGGATCCCTATAGTAAGAATCTACTTCAACTGATGATCGAAAATTGCCAGTGGCAATAAATGGTGAAAGCAAATGAGCATTTAAAACATCTCAAAACTTTTTTTTTCCTGTAGAGCAGGGTCTGGGAACACTACCTGGTTATAAACAAGCTAAACGGACAGCATGTGCTTGGCTCTGAAGACAAATGGCGCTCTTAGAAGTAAACACACATTTATCTGTGTTTTTTCAGTGTAGTACTGCAGAGGGAACCAGAAATTTGGGGGGGGGGGGTTTCAAGGGGAGAAGTCTTTCTGCTTGATCTCAACTATAGAAAGAAAAAGTGCTGTTTAGAGAATTCCAAACAGCCAGAGGGGACTGGCTTCCTATCAGCCTCTTGTTAAGATTGTAGCATATAAAGTTGTCATTAATATTGGCAAGTCCAAATATTAGCACTGTATACAAGATTGCAATATATATGATCTATGGTTGAATTGGAGTGTCAAAGAGCTCAGGTAATTCAAAGTAAGGTAGAAATCTGGGCCAATATTGACATTCTGCCAGGTAAGCATTTGAAGTTCTCGACATTCATTTCTTTTGGAAGCGCCTTGGGTCACATTTTAGGAGAAAAGGCGGCATACAAATAGAATAAATAAATAAGTAAATAGATAAATACATAAACAAATAATTTTTTGTGTTGTCTCCTATTATCTATTGCAGACCCATTTGGCAAATGGTGGCAGTTTTTATCAGCTGTGTATCACTATGAATTACTAAGAATAAAGCGTACAATATTAAAAAGAACTGTGACATATGCCTAAGATCATTGATAACTTACCATCAAGAAACATCTGAAGAGAACTTGGAAAGTCAGCAGACATTCGTCCAGGCTTAAGTTTATCCTTTTCACCATCCTTGCTTCTCTTCTTTCCAATTTCTTTTTGATCTGGCTTTTCTGTTGAAGGAAATGAATCCAGGTGTGAATGCTAGCACACTTGATCACACACTATGCAGTAGTGTTTCTCTCAAGCAACAGAGTATCAAAATTCAAAATGTTTACCCATGTTCCAACAAACAAAATTTCAAGGGCACATCAACCGCAATTGTGTATCTGAGACGATTCCTTATCAATAACTCACCACTCATTAATGTATCTATATCAAGAGTGAGCAACTGCATAAAGATGGAGCAGGGTAATTCTCTAGCTCCACTCCCCCATGGGCTATACCCCTACCTAAGAATGCCAAAATACTTACTCATGCCAAATAAAACTGGTTGAGGCTCAGGGGACTTTACCAAGATAACATTCACTTAGTAGCAACTATGGGGCCTAAATACCCTAAAAGCATCAGATACTGTCTATCTTGGTACCTAAGCAAGGTCAACCCTGGTTAGTATTTGGATGAGAGACTGCAAACAAATACCAGGTGCTGTAGGCTATATTCCAGAGGCATGAACTGGCAAAACTATCTCTGAGTCCTCCTTGCCTAAGAAAACCCAATGAAATTCATGGTGTTACCATAAGTCAACAAACACCTGAAGGCACATACAGCAGCAACTATAAGAATAACTAATCAGTACAGATTTTGCATAAGCATCTCCATGCAGATCACTAAGTTAATGAAAGGCTTCATGGGCAACACTGACTAGAGAGGAATTTGCACTGTGTTCACTTGCCTCCCTACAACCCTACATAGTCATATTGAGTAACAGACAGTAAATGACATACAAAGTACTTAAGTTGTGTATTAATAAAATACACCTATGTTGCACTTTAATTTCTGAATAACTTCCAAAAAATCCATCAACAACACTGATTTTTTAAAATCATTTACAGTAAAAACAATGAGGGCTGTGGACTCAGAGTCATGCAGTAGGAAACAATTTTGGGTGGAGCTGGAGTCAGTAGAAATATACCAGCCCTCATCCTAAAGCCAAAGAACCTGGTGTAGCAGCAGAGATGCACGATCCAAAAGTCAGTTTCACCAAACAGAGTATGGTGAAGTTTTAGAATTTTTCTCTGCTTCCTTTCATTGGTATTCACAGTTATAAGCACACATCACAATCTAGTACATAGCTATGCTCACTAATGTTCCACTGGAATCAATGCAGGACTACCTACTCAGTTCTGAATTACAGCATTGCTACACATCTTTTCTCAAAAGTAACTCCCAATATATTTGTTGAGGCTTAGTTCTATAGGACTTCAGTCATAGTACTCAGTCCAATACATTGCTGTGCATGTTAAAAGTCCACTGATTTTAACAGGATTGAAAGGTACCTAACGGTACACACTGGGCCTTTCCACACTATGCCGTTACAGTGATATTATTTCACTTTCAACATCCTGTGGCATTCTGTAGTTTATTCAGGCCAAAGAGCTCTCTGGCTGAGAATTCTAAACATCCCTCCCTAAACTGCAAACCCCAAGATTCCACAGGATGTTGAAAGTGGAATAATAGCACTATAACAGTGTAGTGTGGAAAAGCCCTGAGTTACAACCGTACGCTGAGCCATATTCTAATACATTCTAACATCTTTCAGATTCTCTATATATTCTAAGAATTATTTAATGTGATTATTTGGTGGCACATATATTTTCCTTTGAAGAAGCCTACATTCCAATACTTTGCACTCCACTCAACCCAGAGAAGACTCCAGTAACAATGTCTTTTAATAATCAATATCACACAGTGTATAATTTCATACCTTTGCCAGTTTTCTCAGCTTTTTCTGGCTTCTCTGGTTGCTTAATAACAGGTACAGCATCGTTTTTAATCTCAGAGTTTTTAAGATCTTTTTTGGTATCAAGAATTGATGGTTTAGTTTCAGGGGGTGATTCTTCTGGTAACTTAAATTCTGGTAATACTTCTTTTAAGAAGTCCCAAATTTTATCCAAATATCCCAACCTTTAAAAAAATATAAACATTTTATTTTAAAACATTGTTGCTGCCCACTATTTATTTACTGAAAATACAAATACTCGCAGTTGATTATTTCTTTTAACTTATGGGGAGAGATCTAATGAAATTGAAACCATATTGTTCTACTCTTTATGTGATGTAATTAATTAAAATTCACTTTAAATACATCCTTTTCTTTCTGATGGTAAATTCTTCTATGACAAACCAAAAATACAGCTATTACTTGAAGAGAAAAGAAAGCAGGGAGGCAACTTATTTTTTTCTAGAACAACAAAAAGGAAAAAGTGAATCAATCACCACTTCTTCAAACATAACCAAAATATAATAATAATAATAATAATAATAATAATAATAATAATAATAATAATAATAATATACAACAAATACATTGAACTGAGAAGGTTCAAGGTCATGTATCTAAGATCTACTATGCCTTAAAAGAGCAGTCAAGACCGATCTCTTCCGACAGACTTTCCAAGACTAGCATTTCCATCGCCTCCCATCAATTGTCTTGCTGTTCTTTTAATAGTTGATTGATTGCAGTGTGTTTTAGGGGGTTGGTCTTAGGTGGATTGGTGGGTGGGGAGGATTGGGTATGCTTTTTAATGTTTTTAATGTATTAATGTATTTAATGTTGTTTGCCGCCTCGATCCAGGTGGAGAGGCGGGATAATAATAATAATAATAATAGTAGTAGTAGTAGTAGTAGTAGTAGTTGTTGTTGTTGTTATTGTTATTGTTATTATTCTTCAGTACAATGAAACATTTTTCCTGCATACTTTAAACAAATTTCAAATGGACACCATATACCATGATAGATTTGGTAAGTCAAACTAGCATGCACAACCATTTTTAAAGCATAACTACTAGCTAAAGAAAATGTACTCGGCTTCAACAGCGACAGCTTTACAAAAAAGTATACAGCAAAGGAAAGGAGCACAGCCATTAGATCCAAAGCTAAAACACAATCCTAACTGGGAAAGATGACCAAGGGCCAGCTGAACCAACATTAGGCCTGCTGAACTTCTAATGAATCCTCACAGGCCAGGACTGTTAGAAATTCTTTAGGACTATCCTTGCCTGGGCCTGTCAGCATTGTGGTTGTGTCCCTGGGCTAGAGGAGGTTTGGATCTTTCTTACTGGCTATTCTGCTGGCAGGACTTACTTAGCAGAGCATTTTTGCTGGTAGATCACTGTTAGTGACCTATGCATGTGTACATGTGGTTAATGTGCACATACATCTCTTTTGAAGGGAGCGCAAGGTACTATTCTGTGGTCCTTTGCATAATGTCTAAAATTCTTTGATCAGACCCTGGTAGGGGCTGCTGCTGCTGCTGCTTTGCTGATAGGAAAGGGGAAAGGGAGGGAGGCAATTCAACCCTTGCAGCTTTGAGGGGAAGATAAAAGAGGATGCACTCCCACTTCCTTTCCCCACCAAGACAAGGTGAGATGGTTTGAGATGCCAACTTGCTCTCTCTGCTGTCCATCAGTAAACACCAGCAGCAACCCCTCCTGGGATTTGACAATAGTAAAGGGGGAAGTTTTTGACAGTATCAAAAAGGCTAGAGGACAGACCTTTTGCGCTGTCCAAAAAAAAAGACATATGCAGGATGGGGTGCCCAACATATATCTGCAGGGGCAGACCATTATATTTTGGCTGCCTGATGTAGGAACTCAGCCTCTGTCTCATGATTTCTAAGAGGAGGTTCTGCCAGCAGAAAGGCACAAGAGGCTTGTGGCTAATCTTAAACCACTACGGCCAGTGCATCTTTAAGTTAAGATTGCACTGACCATTTAAGACCAAGTGTGAGCCCAATTGATCAAAAAGATTTCATCAACAATAGTTCTGAACTCCTAATTTTCAGGACACAAAGCATTTTGAGTTTTAAAAAATGGCCTTTCACAGGATTGATTTTGACTGCTCTAAAATCTGAGTCATAGTGTAAATCTATTTTCCCCAAAGGCCAGTCGAATCAAGTAAGCGCAGGCAAAGAGAAAGGCACGCTTATAAAACCAGAACTTACTGGAGTGGAATAATTTCTGGTATCCATCCAGTGAGAGCATGCAGAACTGTGAATTCCCCCAGTTCCCTTTTTCCATTGTCATGTATACTACAAAAAAATTAAAAACTGGTAAGCATACCACTATTCAAAGAGATAATGCTATCTATGGATTTACGGTTTACTCCCCCCAACAAATTTTCAACATTCCATACACTTATTTTCTTCACTGGCCATTTTATTGGCAAGCAGACAAGAATATTCAGAATTCAGCTTACTGCATACTTGTAAATAATGAAATGGCTACAGGTCTCCTTTCTCATCGTTCTAGAAATAACAGATTGCAACAGACAGACATGTACTTTTCAGAAACTCAAGTTTTCACAGGTCTAAGGAGATCAAAATGGAAAACAAGACCAAGGTACTTCTCTGGGCAATAAAATTTGATATATAGTGTACACACTCAGTTATATTCCAACAAAAGTATGGCCATGTTAGCTAGAGGTATTAAAATGAGATAGTTTTAATATAGCTAAAAAGCAAACAAATTTGCCTTAAGGTATTATAATTACCACCATCAAAGGTATTTATACCCTCTTTTCCCCAAAACCAGGATTGTATGCCATAACAAAGGTGTTAGGCCTTAAAGTGTTATCTTTTATTTCAAAATGCATATGATGCTGCATTGCCAGTCTACATTATTATAATCTTGCATGAGTATAATTTTTCACTTACAGCATCTACTTAGTCACCTTGGGTCCTCTCCTAGGACATTTTAATCAAGAAAGAAAGAAAGAAAGAATAAACAAATACTTTTCTTTAGTGGCATTTTACTGTTTCTATCTGAACTACCATTGTTGTCCTTCTTCAAATCATTTCCAGCTTACAGAACCCTAAGGTAAACTTATGTCTAGGTTTTCTTATTCAGAGGCGGTATGCTTTTGCATTATTCTCAGGCTGAGAGAGTATGACTTGCCAAAGGTCATCCAGTAGGTTTCCATGTTGAGCAGGGATTCAAGCCTTGGGCCATTTCCATACTACAATGTTGTAGTGCTATTATTCCACTTTCAACATCCTATAGAATCCTGGGATTTACAATTTAGGGAGGGGCATTTGGAATTCTCAGCCAAAGAGCTCTCTGGCCTCAGTAAACTACAAACACCAGAATTCCACAGGATGTTGAAAGTGGAATAATAACACTGTAACAGTGTTGTGTGGAAATAGCTTGGTCTCTAGAGCTATAGTTCAATGCTCAAGCCACCAAGCTATGAATCCAAATCTTGGTGGTATAATGCTAGGCACCTGTTATTAAGTAACTCCAAGGTACAAAATTATGGATTTTTTTGTCAACAGACATAAATTTGCAGGATAACCAAACTGCAACACTTAATATTATGGGTTTTCTGTTAATTCTCAGTCATCAGTACAATACAAGATCCAGAGTGATATAGCTACAACCCATTTTAATCTGAATACCATGAATATTGTTCACTTTTACCACCCTCTACTTTCTTTGGTGGTCCTGGTTTATCACAATCATAATAATCATACACAGCCAAAACTGAATAAAACAGGGAACAGAGTTTTCCCAATTTCATCTACCTCTCCTGTACAGCCTCAAAAGTTCAATTCTGAATGTCGAGGGGCATTCTAGAACATTCTAGAACCTCTAGAACAGGTTTTAATTGTTCACCAGTGTCAATGTCAGGCGGTGGCTTGAACAGAAAACGGAGGCAGAAGCCAAAGTGTATGGCTTTTAGTAATAAGTAGTAAAATAAACAAGAGGTTACATCACCCAAACAAAAAGAGGCAGCAAACTCAACAGCTAGGGTTGGCCTGGAACGGAAAATACAGGATGCAGATTTCCCAGAAGGAAGACAATTGTTGCCCCGTACCCAACTCCCCCCAGCGTCTGACTCAAATACATAGTCCTTAACCCAGCTGGGCTGATCAAGCATCCACTGGCCCAGCTCACAGCTGAAGGCCCTCAGACTTCAGACGCTTCTCTTGCAAGCGTTTTGATCTGCGAACCTCCTCCTTCTCTCGCCGCCTCTGGAGGAACATGGGGGGAGGGTCTGCAGCAAACTCCGGGCTGGAGTCAGGAACAGCAGCTTCTGTCGAGCCCGAAGCACTGGTCTCATCTGCTGCAGGTACTGGCTCGGGGACCACTGTGGGGTCGCTGGCAGGCCCCTCCCTTGCCTCTGCCGGAGCCCCCTCTCCCTCCCAGGGATCCACCATCTGGGTTTCCCCGTCTAACTCAGAGTCCCCGTCTGAGTTGGCAGCATGCTCAGCCAGGCTCATGACAACCAGATCCTGATGTAGTATGTGTATGAGGCAGTAGGAAGTCAGAGAACTGTGTCATGGGCTGGGGCCCAATTAATGCTACCACACCAAGCCTGCTTTGAGGATGGTTACAATGAAGTTTTACTTGACAAAAGTAGCCAATAATTAAGGGTTGCAGTAGGTATTTACAGCAGAGTCTCCCCATGTTTTTGTAACTCATCTTCATAAGCTATAAGTAGAAGCACCCTAACAGATACTTAGTGTGATAACTGAAGCCCCTGTCAGAGCTGCTGATGACGAGCAGCAGCTGCTGGTCCCTGTGGCTCTGGCTGGAGATGAGTCCTGCAGCTCAAGAGCTCCCCCTGCTGCCATGGACCAAGCAGGCTCAGACGTTCCTCTGCCTGCTCCTTTAGGGCAACAGGGATCCCATTCTGAAGATGCTTTGGAGCCTGTCCCAATCAGCCCACAAACAAGGCGGAGTCTCAAGAGAGCTGAGCAAAGGGAGGCTTCCTCGATTAAGTTCAAGAAGCAGTGACTAGCCACACCTGTCCCTTGGGCTATATAACTGCCTGCCTGGAAGCTTTCCTTTGCTTGTGGCAAACTTCTTACAAGCCCTCCCTTTGCCTGTTCCTTGCTTCCAGCACCTGGATCCTGATACCTTGGATTGATCTCTTGGCTCCAGACCCCTGGCTTTTGGAACTCTGACTATGGCTTTTGCTTGTCACTCTGGCTTAGGTAAATGGACTTCCTTTGAGTAGTTGCTTGCTTGACTCCTCCCAGCAGGACTCTGCTAGCTCTCCCACTCCCTTCTCTGGGCTGGCTTGCTGCCTGGGTATCTGACCTTGACATTTAGGCCCCTCAGCTGTATGTGCAGACCTCCCATGATTTGGGGGTAAAGTCCCAAAAATCTATCTTTGTTCTTATTTTATATATATCTTGTGCTTATTTCAGCTGATATTCTAGAAAGCATCCCTAGCAACTGCAAGGTACAGCAAGATGGGAGTATCTGAGACATGATCTCTAGTAAGCAAAAAGAGGCCTCAACTTTTGGTGAAATCAGCTATGGAAAGTATAGCAGTGAGACTACTGCTATCTATTTGCACAAGGGTTAATTGTTACTAAGCCCATGTGGTCCTCTGTGCATCCTCCCTATATTGGACTGGTAGGGTATGATTATCCTTGGGCTGGTATGAGAGCTCATTAGCTCTTTTTCCCATTCTTGTGCCTACTCAGAGCTATGAACAATATTTTACAATTTTAAGGTGGGTATCTCCAAACCATCCTCCTTTGATGACAGCTGCCAGTTCATTTATTGTTTTTGCTGTGTGCCATTAAATCACTTCTGACTTATGGAGACCTGAAAGCAAACCTATCACAGGGTTTTTTAGGGATGAGAGTGTGACGTGCCCAAGATCAATGAGTGGCTTTCTATGGCTGAGTGGGGAAGTGAATCTTGGTCTCCAGGGTCATACTCTAACACTCAAACTACCACACCACACTGGCTCTACAGTTCACTACAACTACTTCACTACAGTCTGCTAAATGATGTGTCACAGTCAACACTTTCTATATATAAATATACACTCCCTTCTACTTCAGCCTAGGGTCTTTCTAGGTTTACTATATCAAACAGAGTTCAAAACGATATACCACCAATTCATTAATTCATAAAAACAAGGATCCAATCTATGTATTTGGTTCTGCCTTTGTCATTAATTGTTCTGTTTTGATCTCAAAACCAAAAGGTAGGAAACTAAGAAAACATACTCATTGTTTGCTAGTTTAACTATGGCTTTGGACAATATGAGTGGCCAAAGTTCAATTTCACATGTTGTAGCTGGAAGCAGCATGCAATTGTCTTCACTGAAAGGTATACTGTCATCTACAATGATTTTTCTCCAGCAACCCTATAAAAGAGAGAGAAAAGAAATCATATATTTTGGGATGGTATAGAAAAATACAGCTAGCAAAGGAATCTGTGTGACCTTGCAAGAGCTTCAACCCAATTATAAGTAATTTAAATGAATAGGGAGAACAAATTTGGAATTCCAGTAGATTTCATATGAACAATACAGTTAGAAATCTGGAAACCTCTTTTGTGTATCAAAGAGCTATACTCTAATTGTCAAAACTGGTGTGGCTACTAAGAAAGAAAACATATGCTTTTAGAACAATCTTCTTTTTTCTACAACTATAATTAAAAAAAACATTTTGTCATTTTTTTATTACTATCACTGTCATATAGTAGAAATTCATGGGGAGGGGGCAAGTGAGTGTTATCAGGTGATGCTACTAAACAACAGCCAAGAAAGTAAAGTGAGCCTGCATTGTTATGCAAAGATGTCAAAGAGTATCAGAGCAATCGCTGTACTGGTAATGTACTTATACAGATGCTGCAAGGCAATTATATGGAAAATTTCCAAGAGAACTCAGTGAAAACTGATGATGTCATTGAAGTGAGCCAATGCTGGGCACTCCTGCTCATTCTCTGCTTGCTACTGTTGTGATGATTGCTCTATGAGAAACTGGGTCTCTCCTGTCCCTCTTGTCACTAAGAGGTAACTCCTCCATTACTGCACAGATACTCATTACCACTGCCATTGAACATGTTTCAGAAGCAGTACTGAAGAAGTACAATCTATCCTCACGTTGTGCTATGCAAAATTTATGATGCAAGTCTGTTTCACCAACTTTGATAATAACAATTATAGAGAAAAATACTTGCTCATTTTAAAATATTTCAGCGAGGACACAAACAAAAAAGTATTTCTATATGACTTGAGTATGGACTCTGAAAAATGTTTATAATACAGTGTTATGTTATGTTCCTTTGAGTCATTTCTGATCTCCAGGTGAACCTATCATGGGGTTCTTGGCAAGATTCCTTCAGAGGGGGTTGCCTTTGCTTCTATGGAAGCTGGGAGAATGTGACTTTCCCAAAGTCACCCAGCAGGTTTCCAAGGCTAAATAGGGATTCAAACCATGGTCCCCAAAGTCATAGCCCAGTGTTCAAACCACTACATTGTGCTGGCTCATCTCTCACAGAAATACATAAAATAAGTGCAGGAGTGTATCTCACTCACTCTTGTGTGAGTGATATTTTGCGTATTTGTGATAGCTTTTCCTCTAATGATAGGCCAATATTCATCTTTTTCTGGTCACATGGGGAAGCCTCAAGGAAGCCAGTGCCAACCATATTTCCTATGTGATGGACACTCGGTATGCACATATTATAATATATAAAAAACGTCAAAAAGTTTGTCTGTCTGTGTAAGGCGAAGAATTCATATGATTGGCTGTATCAAAAGACCTCATATGATTAGCTATATCTGGCGAAGACCTCATATGATTGGCTGCCTAAGAAGATTCTATGGAATCCTGGGGTTTGCAGTTCAGGGAAGGGCCTTTAGAATTCTCAGCAAGAGAGCTCTTGGGCCTAGTCAGCTCCCTGCTTTGAATAGGCTGGTTGCTATGAAGATGAGGCCTAGCAGCAAGAAAGAGGAGGGCAGTGTATTCCCTTAGGAACCCAATCTCTGTATGTTAATAACTCTGAATACAGATTGGATTGGGGAAAAGTTACAGGTACTGGACAAGACAGTTTGGGGAATTAGAGACACAGGATCTCAAATCTTTCTAACAAGTATTACCTATGAGAAAAGAAAATCCCGGGCAACGCTGGATATATATGCTAGTGTGTTTGTGTGTGTAAAAGATACATAATACATGCTTTGTATTATGAAATTCTTTTTATTTCTTGAGGTTACATACAAAATTGTAACTGTAGTGTGTCTGCCTTATATGTGGGGATTCCATTCCAGGATCCCCCTTGTAAAATAAAAAAAAAGTAAGTGCCATGTTCCTTTATCACCAATGGATGCAATGTGTGTGTGCCTATACCAGTGCAGGCAGGTGCCTGCAGCTTCCATGGACTATAATGAGATGTAATGCTTCTCTTGACCTCACATCCATCCATGTGGAGGTCACGTCAGAAGAGGGCACACTGCGTATGGTCTGTGTTTATTAGGTCTAAACATTCTTTTATTCAAATAAAAGTTACACAATAATACTAATACTTATAATGGGTAGCCTCCAAAATTGGTGCTCTGCTGGTGAAACTGTGGTATCCAGAGGAACTGGGAGGAGGAGCCACACTTCCAAATGCAGCTCCCATTACATCCCCAAAGCAGATCTGGAGGGCTGAAAACCAACTGATTCGTGGCACAGAACGTTGGTGGTGGGTAGAGAGAAAAGTTCTCTTACAACCAAAAGCAGAATGCTAGATTGGGTCATTAGTACTCAAATCTTGAGTGTCAAATTCTGATATTATTATTATTCAGTGGATGTACACATGCAAATATATCTTCTGTACGCTTTACTAAATAAATGCAATGTAAACTTAATGTATAACAAAAAAGGCATAATACATACCATCCAGTACAATTTTACAACATATTTTCCATAACTATTGTACAATGGCATATGTCCCTTGACAGCTTTGCACAATGAGTATATATGTTCCCATGGTTTCCACAAAAGCATCGGCATTTCATTGGTGTTAGCTTTAGCATCAGGACTTAAAACTGCTGCATTATATATTTTCCAAATGGCATAGATTTCACTTATTATCCATCGCATAAGCTGAAGCCAGTGTGGAGTAGTGGCAGAAAAAAATAACAAAGGTTAGCTAAGCTTCGTTTGCAATCTACACATTCTAACTCTTTCTCATAACACAATACATAATAGCAGCAATCCCAATTATTCTATTTGTACAGCAGATAACAAACTAAGTGCTACAGAGTATGTTAAACAAAGACAATCTGGTAACTAATCTTCAAAATTTAAGTATGGGTGAAACAGAGCACAAAACAAATAAATTTGGAAAGAATGGGAGCTATTTGTACCGAAGAATAAACAAGGCACAATGCAAAGCAACCAATGTCTCTCACTGCAATCTAAATCACAACAATAAAAAATTTAAAGAGACTTGTTAAGCATGATATGAATCTTGTTGTATGTGAAATTATGTTTTGAGTTTTGTATGCTTCATATTTTACATTGTGTATGTTCTACATAATGGTATACTTTAGAAAGCTTTAACTATAAGCAGTGCATTTTGGTTTTTTTGATATATATTCCTGACCCTCTGTTTTTCTAAACTACATCAGTATTATAAATATAGATTAGTTATATTCGGTATGATCCTCTAGAAAAAGAAATGGAAGATTAAAAGTGCAGGAGTCTCTCCAGATTTCACTCTGGCAACACAATCTCTAGTATTTCCAGAGCTCTATATGTGTTACACCATAGACCACCAGCTTTGAATCTTTGGTTTTCCAGATGATTTGGATTCCCAACTCTCAGAAATTATATATATTGATAAAGGATTATGAGAGTTGTACTCAAAAATATCTGGAAGGTCAAAGGTTCACAACCACTGCTATAGACCTTCTAAAACTTATTTCTCTGAACTACTTTATGCATTACTTTATGCATAATTTTAAGAAAATTTGTCAAATTCACACTACTGAAATCTATACTTGAGCCAGAGCACAAACTTTTCCAAAGTGTACAATCCAAATTAGCACACAAATATGTGAAATATGTACAATGCAGAAAAGTATAAAAAAGTATGTTACATAACACTATGCCCAAATACTTCTTTAGTATTTACAACACTGTTGTAAAAATGTGTAGATGATTAAAAAATGCATACAAAGATGCACACATTTTGAAAAATGTGGCTGAAAATACATAAAATTGATGCCAAGGACAATATGGAACAAACTTAAGTTCAGCAAAATGAGAAACAAGCAAAACTAAATTTGACAGCCTTATTGACTTCTAAGTCAGACACAATATGTTTGTCCTTCTAAGATTTTAGAAGGTAAATGGGTATGATACTCATGTATTCTTCCAATACAACCATTTTTTTTATCACAACTGACTTTGATTGTATTGTAGGTGTCAGATGTGGACAGCAAGTGGAATATAATAGTGTTTATACCAATAAAACGTTCACTAAGGTATCATAGTTTGAGACCCTTCTCAATCCTTGTCGATTGTTCACGGGTGTCTTTTCTGTTTTGCATACACAGGCTGCAATACTGTTCATATATTACCTCAGTACAACTATGCTGAAGCATCCATAAAATAAATAAGACAAAGTCACTGTTGTCATTCAGGAGAGGAAGTTGCTGGTTCTAATGGCTCTGTTACTCCTATGCCTGGCTTTCTGGTAGGCTCTTGGAGCCACTGCATTCTGGGAAGGCTCACTTGGAAAATTGCCTGCCCCAGAGCACAGGCAATTTTCTAATCCTGTATTTGTTGACTACCCTGTCTTTAAGTCCCACCTGGAACCCTGGTAATGTAGACTGCTGAAGAGGCAGCCTTCCCCTCCCAACAATGACAATGACAACTTTGTTTGCACTCCCTGGAAAAAAGTGCAACTGTTGTGCAACCTTGGAAAAATTGCTAATGCATGGTTGTGCCACTATGTAACTCCACAGAAAGTACAACTATTAGGTATTATTGACTGTTACAGGATCATAGTGTACAAACAGGACATATTCTGTCCTAGCATAGATGATCAGCAGGATAAACCAACAGAACATTATTTTCACAAAATAGAAACTCTTGTGCATATAATCGTTTGGGAACATTTTAAAGCTGAAAAATACCTTAATCTATCACTCCTTCCGTAGTGCTCCCAGATGCAAGCTACTTCACTCTGCTGCCTATTTTCATATGAAATATTTTCTTTTTTCACAACAAGAAATACTTCCTATGTATTTCCATACACCTACATAGGAAATAAGTCATATTTGCTACTAAAGGAGTTATTACCCACATACCTCACTGTTCATTAAATGTTCATTGGGTGAAAAGAGGTCAAACCAGGTTTCATTTTTTACTACCACAGGCACCTAAGAGAAATTAATTATTTTCATTAAAATACTTGTGAAAAGTATTTCTATACTATTTCATATTCTTATAATTTTTAAAACTTAAATGCATTTATTTATGTTTTTTTAATAAATGTAAATAATTCAGTTAGGTTCCCAGGCTTGTTGGAAAAAAAACCCTGCAAATACAAAAAAAGTACAATAAACTAAAAACCATAAAAATCATAAAAGCAACATAAACATTAGCAAGACTGTATCTAAAAAGCACACAAATTTACCAAAGGAACACTGACAGAACAAATTTCCCTGGCAGTAGTAGGACAAATTAATAGATTCAACTAACTATAAAGCAATTACAATGAATACAAAGAAAACCACAAATCACTTTCAAACAATGATAAATTCAGGATCTTGGTGGAGGAATAAAAAGAGGCAGTGCTAATAGGCTTCTGTCAACATCAGGCACACAGGACACGAGATCTGATACATCTCATGCATTTCTGCAGCTATTCTTGCAACAATAGAAATGACAATCAATATGGCAGGTCTCTCTGGGTTACCAAAATCTCCTTCCTAGTCTTCCACTGATTTACACACACAACGCAGCTCCACTAATACAATCTTCTTCCAGGAGAAGTGAATCAGGAATTACTGTCAAACAATCCTATGCGCATCACCCAGAAAGGGACTTTTTGGGCTGGAACTGACCTAATATGTTTGGAACCGGAACTGTTTTGAGGACAATGATTCTGTTCCTTCCACCCCTTCTTCACAGATTACCGAGAAAAATAGAAGTCTGTTTCAGTGAATATGAATTTGTTACTCTCAAATAACATTGTAGATACATAGAATACACCTTGTTAGATCAATAAGTACTCTTCTCTTCTGGTTCCTGACCAATTAATCTACTTTTGTAAAAGAACTAAAGAGATTAATATTTTAAACAAGCTGTTATTTCTTACTTAATATAGTATCACAGCTGTTTGGCATGTTAGCAATAGATCAAAATAAAAACTTTCTTACCTTATTGATTAATATTTCTTGTGGCCTCTTCCAGGAGCTCACTCTTAAAGAAGGAGGAAGTTCAATTTTTCCTTCTGGGTCTTCAAAGAAATGCTGTACGAGATGTTAAATTACAAAAACCAGTAGATGTTGTTAAGTGCTGTTAAGCTGGCTTCAACTTATGGTGACCCTATGAATGATTATATACTTGATGAAATAAGCTGACAGAAGACCTTAAAATCCATGAGACTTCAGTAAATCATGATTAACTTGTTCCAGCTCTATTTTATGCAGACTATGTCTAGATTCAACACTATAGTTGGCCCTCCACATTCGCTTGGGTTATGGGTGCAGGACCCTTGCAAAAGTGAAAAAATCGCAAATATCAAAATATGTCTGTATTACTGTGGGAAGGAGACCAAGGCATGGTGGGGAGAATGGGTACCTGGAGTCTAAATCAGGTTAAGGAAAGGAGAAGGTTTTAAATCCATTTCCAAAGAGGATTGGCATGGTGGCCCTATACTTCTTTTTTTCTCATCCATCTCCTTCCGTGGGTGTGGGGGGCTTTGGGAGAGGGTTTATGGTGCTGAGAAATTGGCTGCCAGCTGTCCTTAGCTGGTGGTGGTGGTGGTGGTGGTGGTGGAGGAGGAGGATGACGACGACGACAATAATGACCGGGGTGGGTTTTTAAAGGGCTACACTGCCTAAAAGGAGCCTCTAAGAGGGAAGGTTTCCCTGTAAAAGAAGTATCAGAGGTAGGGGAGCAAGGGTTGGAGAAATTCGCAAATAATCAAATCCATGAAAGTCAAACCCGCAAATGTGGAGGGTTGACTGTATAGGCTTATCCTTAATAAGCAAATTGGGGACTCCTTGCTCAGAGGAACCAAACTGGCAATTTGCAAACTGGACAAGCTCAGTCGAGAGGTCTGCTGTCTTCCTGGGGCCAAGTTCAACCACATAACGGAGAGACTAATCAGGCTGGTCAAGCCCACTGACCATAAAGTCAGATAGAGTCGCTGTGCAGAGAAGATGACGAATTACTAACATGGGGAAGAGAAAAGGCAGAACTACTTAACACCTTCTTTGCCTCAGTTTTTTTCCAGAAGGATACAAGCACTCAACCTGGTGGTTAGGGAGCAGGGGAGGAAGCAGGGGAAATGCAGCACATAATAGGTAGAAAGGTGATACAGGAATACCTGGCCACACTGGATGAATTCAAGTCTCCAGGGCCAGATGAATTGCATCCTAGGATATTAAAAGAACTGGCAGAGGTCATTTTGGAACCACTTGCTATAATCTTTGAGAAATCTTGGAAGACAGGAGAAGTTCCAGCAGACTGGAGGAAGGCAAATGTTGTCCCCATCTTCAAGAAGGGAAAAAAAGAGGACCCAAATAATTATCGCCCAGTCATCCTGACGTCAGTACCCAGAAAGATCCTGGAGCAGATCATTAAGCAGTCAGTTTCTAATCACTTAGAAAGCAATGCGGTAATCACAAGAAGTCAACATGGATTTCTCAAGTCACGCCAGACTAATCTCATCTCTTTTTATGATAGAGTTACTAGCTTGATAGATAAAGGGAATGCTGTGGATGTAGCATAACTTGATTTCAGTAAGGCCTTTGACAAAGTTCCCCATGACATTCTTGCAAAGAAGCTAGTAAAATGTGGGCTGGACAGGGCTACTGTCAGGTGGATCTGTAACTGGTTGACTGACCGTTCCCAAAGGGTGCTCACCAATGGCTGCTTTTCATCCTGGAGAGAAGTGACTAGCGGGGTGCCACAGGGTTGTGTCCTGGGCCCAGTGCTGTTCAATATCTTCATCAACGACTTGGATGAAGGAATAGAGGGCATGCTCATCAAATCTGCAGATGACATCAAATTGGGGAGGGTTGCTAATACGCCAGAGGACAGGATCAAAATTCAAAATGACCTGGACAGATTGGAGAGCTGGGCCAAGGCTAACAAAATGAAATTCAATAGAGAGAAATGTAAGGCCCTACACTTAGGTAGAAAAAATGGAACACAGAAATATAGGATGGGGGACACGTGGCTGGATAGCAGTACGTGTGAAAGGGATCTAGGAGTCTTAATAGACCACAAGCTGAACATGAGTCAGCAGTGTGATGCGGCAGCCAAGAAAGCCAATGCAATTCTTGGTTGCATCAATAGGAGTATGGTGTCTAGATCGAGGGAGGTACTGGTACCACTCTACTCTGCTTTGGTTAGACCTCATCTTGAATACTGTGTCCAGTTCTGGGAAACCCAGTTCAAGAAGGACACGGTCAAGCTGAAGCAAGTCCAGAGGAGGGCGACCAAAATGTTGAGGGGCCTGGAAGCCATGCCCTATGAGGATAGACTTAGAGAGCTGGGTATGTTTAGTCTGCAGAAGAGAAGGTTAAGAGGGGACATGATAGCCATGTTTAAATATATGAAGGGATGCCATGTAGAGGAGGGAGAGGGCTTATTTTCTGCTGTTCCAGAGACCAGAACAAGGAGCAATGGATTCAAGCTGCAGGAAAGGAGATTCCACCTGAACCTCAGGAAGAACTTCCTGACAGTCAGGGTTGTCTGGCAGTGGAATATGCTGCCTCAGAGTGTAGTGGAGTCTTCTTCTTTGGAGGTTTTTGAGCAGAGGCTGGATGGTCATCTGTCAGGAGTGCTTTGAGGGTGTTCCTGCATGGCAGGGGGTTGGACTGGATGGCCCCTGTGGTCTCTTCCAACTCTGCATTTCTATGATTCTATGAATTCAACCATACATATTTCAAAGACAAGCTGATGGCTTTTCTATGAGAAGCTACTACCTTATAGCACATCTAACATTCTAACAGTGGTCTAAAACAATGAAACTACTTCTTAAAAATTCTAGAAAATCAGTTATTATAATGAAGCAATTAAATGGATCAGATATTGAAAAGCTACCCATAAAAATTATATACAGAGAACAATATGGTATTGCACATTTTAGGAAGAGAATTTATTTATATTTAATAAATATTTGATATCAAGAAGCTTAGAGAACTGAGTGAGCATAAACTCTATGGACATTTCCACACTACATTGTTATAGTGCTATTATTACACTTTCAACATTCTGTGCAGTTCTGAGGTTTGTAGTTTACTGAGGCCAAGGAGCTCTCTGGCTGAGAATTCTAAATGCCTCTCCCTAAACTGCAAACCCCAGGATTCCATAGGATATTGAAAGTGGAATAACAGCACTATAAGAGTGTAGTATGGGAATAGCCTATGACATGACAAAAACAAAATTAACTACTTTTAAATAAGTATCCACTTTTCCCTTGCTGCAGCCACTATGGTGAACACTCAACCTCTGGAAAGGATTTCTTAGCCAATGGTGAATAAAATTATTCCCCCTCCTTCTCAGTGCCAAATGCTTGGGAAAGATTGGGGTTTGTTCTTCCCACTATATTTCTGAAGCACACCTAGGAAGAAATTCCCAACATTTGGGAAGGCTGCATGGTTCTGGAACCCACAACTCTTTGCTTAGGTACAAGGTTCAACCAAAATGTGTGCAGCCCTGCTTTTAAATTTTTATAATTTGAATCCAAACTGTCACACAAATATCAGTATAATTAACACCCAATTTGAAATCAGTGAATTTTCAAAGCATCTTAACTTTTGCTGGCACATATATTCAAGGAGGACTGCAAATATTGAAAAATCTTTTTTGACAATTGTGGACCATAAGCATATTACAATACTATGCTACCCAAATTTATTAAACATCTCTAACTGATTGCTAGGTTCAGCTGTTACGATCAGTCCTGGGAAGAGCAGGAGCAAGGTGGTAACCAACAGGATCACACTTATTTTGAATGCTCACACAAGACAAAACCGCTTCACACTGCCACTTGAGTAAACAGGAAATTTGGAGAGTGAAAACACTTTAAAAGAAGCGCTTAAAAAAATTAACTAATGAAGTAATACTGACGAGTCTTCTACATTCTTACTCAGGTTTAGAAAGCAAACTTACCAAAAGAGGACTTCTTCCTGATTTATCTTTTTCTTTTCCACCTTTCCCTGCATCCCACTTTTCTGCATTGATATCAGCTTCATTCCATTCTGGCCAGATAGGAAATCTTCCTCTCCTTCCCTCAAGCCCACCTTGTGGGCTTACACCAGAGCCTGATCCAGAAAGAAACCAAGGACTGTAAAAGAGTGAGAAAATGAAAAGATCTTGCATTTCTTCCAGAGTTTTACACAACAATAAACATACACATTTCTTTATTCTAATTTAACCTTCTCTAATGTTGGTAAGTATAATCTCTTTTTCCATTTTGAATGTCAGGTCATTAGCATCTGCAAAAGTAAAAGGGAATGAATACTTTACTTCAGTAGTCTGCCATGGCCTGTATCTTGTCAGTAATACAGGCATCACGTTCGTTTACAGGAAGTTTACTCCAAATGCATAAACAGTTATCAGTACCACTAAATGAATAAAAGCCTTACAGCACCTTAAAAATTAATGAATGCGTTCTTGTTTTCACGAACAAGAGCCTGTTTCTTCAGAAAAGTTAGTCTCCTTTGGTAGGTGCACACACACACAGTTTGTAGCCTCTCCTTCCTGAGATCTCTATCATTAAATTGCAAGATGCCAAATACAACTTCATTTTATGCATAGGACATGACATGATGCAGTCAATGAAAACTGACTGGAGGTTGCAGATCAAGAGGGCCCACTATACCTATAGCACTGACTTACAAGCTTCAGAAAGTAGTCACAACACTATGTCATCATGGTTCGTGTAGACATTATTTGTCATAGGCAGGGCACTGGCAATGTAAAATAAATTACAAATGTAATTGATTTAAATACTAAAGTACCTGACTTTGCTGTCATTATTTTACTCGATGATTAAAAAAACAGTTGACAAAATTAAATGGTATTTTTTTTAACTTTTAAGAAATTTGGCTTCTCATCAAATTTTTTGAAATAGATTTGGTTGTTTACCTTCCTCCAAAGTATTTTGTTGTTTTGCTTTGTTTTTTTCATCTAGACAAAAGAATATTCTCTCTCCTCTGCTTTGGAGACCCTGGCATGTTCAAATTTCTGTGTTTATACATGAAAGATATGGATTTAGGCCAGTTTGGGGGTTGAGAGATGAAATTTTGTTGCTTATCTCTCAATGAGAATTGTCTTTACCAGACCCAATAACATCAATTACAGTTTTGCAGGCTTTTCTGGTTATAGTCAGCCATTTACTTCTATGGGGGTTATGGGCACAAGACCCCCCACAAAACTGGAAAAACCATGAATAAACAATGCAAACACTTTTTTAAAAAAACTGAGAACACTTCTCTAGGAACTTCTAGGTCCTCTAGCACAACTACGTATTTTTCCATGCCAGGGCTAACTGCAGTAAGAATTTTTTTAAGAAATAAAAATCAATAAATAAAACCCACAAACAATAAAATCTGTGAATGCTGAATCCTCAAAAATGGAGGACCAACTGTAATATTAACTGGCCTAAATATGAGGGTACGCCTTTTGGGAACAACTTCTCATCTTGAAAGCTTCCTAACTGTTGATGCTCTGTAAATATTAGAAATTTTGTAGTGTGGTTCCTCAGTATATTACTAAAATTAAGCTAAACTTGTCTGTGCTGTTGGCTACAGTATTTTTTTCATTTGGATAAATAGCTGTTCCTTCAATTAAATAGTGGGATAAGGTTAACAGGAAAGGTGAAAGTTACTTATGATGAATTTTCTGCCACAGATATTAGCCACGGCTGTATTAGGTGACATAACTACACCACCAGAGGAAGTGGTGTGGGGAGCAGCATGACACCAGATGCAAATGGTTGCAGACAGTACAACAATGGGCAGATGTGCGTGGAACATTTATCTCCATCAAATGAGGAACTTTCCCTGCTAGCTTGGAAGCATCAGCAGGGCAGCTTCCTTTCCTGATGGAAATGGCTATGTCTGCCTTCCTTGCACCATTGCTAAGCAGTAATGGAGAAACTGTTTACATTGGCATAATGAATGGTTATTAACAAGATCCTGGCTAGGTACTTTTGTATTATCTTCCTAAGTTTTTAAAGTGATGGCCAACATGGTTGGACCTTGCATTCTCTTTCTGTAGCTCAGACTCCTATTCCAAGTTTGGAAAGATAAAGTTTCACCATCCATCATTCAATAGTTACAAATGTCTCACTGGCTTGGCCATGCATGCATGTATGCATGCATGTTTCACAAATGTAATTCCAAAGAATGGTGTGTAGTTCTGACATTTACACCTGAATCCGATTGGTAGTCCTTCAGCTACTGAATGGTGACTCAACATTTATATAAGTGCCATTGATTCAAAGGTTTGCTCTAGTTAGAATGAATTATATCATTCCATAGTAAGCACACATCAATGTTTACACCAGCCTACATTCCATATTGTGGATATTGTATATCTTGATTTCAATGACGCTTTTGACAATGATATTCATACTGACAAATTAGGAAAATGTGAGCTAGACAGGGCTATTGGATTAGTAACTGGTTGATGGGCAGAACTAAGAGACCAGTCACCACTGGATCTTCTTCATCCTGGACAGGTGGGAACAGTGGAATGCACAGGATTCTGCCCTGGGCCCACCTTTGCTCAACATTTTTGTAAATCACTTGGATGATAAATGACTTGGAACAGAGGATATGCTTATCAAAATTACAGAAGACAACAAATTAGGAGGAGGAGTTAATATCCCACAGGACAGGATCAGGATTTAAAATGAATATAACAGATTGGAGAGTTGGACCAAAGTAACAAAATAAACTTCAACAGGGATGCATGTAAGGTACTACATTTAGTCAGGAAGAACAAAATGTCCAACAAGAGCATAGCTGATAACTGGCTTGAAATCAGTACAGTTAATAGGATCTAGAGGTCTTAGTTGTACACAAGCTAAAAATGTGTCAACATGATGCAACAGCCCAACTGTGCAAAAAGAAGACAGGGTGCCCAGCCGAGAGGCAAGTAAATGGAGGGGGAAACACCTCCCGCCTCCCTTCTCCCACCTGCCACTGGTGTGCACTGCCTTCTTTCTCTGCACCTACTTGGGCTAAAGGCAAATCAAATTATCCCCTTTCCCTTCTCCTGCCCATCACCCGTGTATGCTGCCTTCTTTCTGTGTGCCCACCCAGGTGAAAGACAAGCAGAGGGGGAAAGGACTGCATATGCAGAACTTTCCCCCTCCCATTCACTTGCCTTTTGCCGGGGCACAAAGAAGGAAGGCAATGCACCTGGGCAAAAGTCCAGGAAGTGGGAGAGGGAGAATGGGGGGAAGGCTAGTGGGCACCTCACAAATAAATTCGTAAAGGTCAAACTCATGAATGTGGAGGGAGGACTGTACTAAAATGGCAAAAGGTCTGGAAGCCAAGCCCTATTAGGAAGGGATAAGGGAACTGGGCATTTTTAGCTTGGAAAAGACAAAATTAAGAGGTGATATATGACAGTCAACTTTAAATATCTGAAGGGCTACTGTGTAGAAGAAGGAATAAGTTTGTTTTCTCTTGCTTCAGAGAACCCAGCATGAAGCAATGAATGGTAGGTGATAGGGTCACCTTAGGGTTGCCATAAGTTGGACATAACTTGAAGGCACACAACAACATCTTCTCTGCTTAATCTTCTCACAGAATGACAAAGTATAAAATCGTATAAACTCAATAGCTTTTAACAGTCAATTATGTGCATAACAGATATATATGTATATGTGGGTATACATGAAATTCAGTAGGCTGGTAAAAAGAATGCAATTGCTTTTCTATTCTGTCAGCATAACAATGAAGCATGCCATGGATATATAGACTTCAGTTCTATTAAGGGTTCCAGATCACCAAGTCAGAATGTTCTTTCTCCATCTGAAAACATGGATTTGAAGCTTAGTATTTTCATAAGTTCCAATATTGATCTCAGTAATATCTATACCATCATTTCACAATATGTTATGTTTTGTGTACATTGATTTTTATGTACATTGTATCTGTGCTCTCTTCAAGCACATTCCTGTTTATTTAGACTTTAAGATAAATTCTGCAATAAGAATTTCCATAACTTTGCTTCCTGCTCTCCCAAAAGCACCGATTTAATTTTTATTACAAGGACACACAAGTACATAGTGATGGGAGAATTTACTCTCCTCCCTGTGGCTGTAGAGATCTGAAAGACATTGAGAAAGAATGAGGAACAAAGATGGTCTAGAAAGAAAACAAGACCATAATAATTATATATAACTCAGAGATAGATTAGTTTCTAATGGAACATACATTAGTTATGTGCTAACAGAGAAAAAAAAATACATGTAAGTGACAGACTTATTTATTTCAATTGTTTCTATAATGTCCTTCTCCACAATTGGTTACAGACCAGTTTACACAAGTAAAATGCCAGAAGAATTAGAATATATAACAAATAATTGGCAGATAAGCACAACAATCACCAAGATTTTAAAATACCAGAAACTGCGATGACTAAGAAAAAGGGCTCATTAACACGGCACCATCCATGAACAAAGGAGATATATGAGTAGGCTTGAAGAAATGCCAAAGTTTTTATTACTATCACTTTAAAAAAAAATGGGGATGAGGAGAATCAAGAATAGCCAATGTGAACCAGGTAAATACAAAATGTTGACTGGAGGACTTCCGGTCAAGATGTTGGCGTGGATGGCAGCCCGAGCCAGTCGGCCCTAGACTGCCACTTCATACCCAGGAAGGAAACATCTAGGGACCCAATGGAGGGGCCCAAGACTCATCCCAGAAGGTAGGGAGAGCGGAGCGGATCACCAAGTTCCAGTGACCCAGCACTGGTGAAGGTAGGAGTAGAGGCACCAGCGCGGATGGAACAGGGACGGAGCAGGACACCACTGGGTTTGCAGGCAGGCATTGCCCTAAATCAGCGCTGGCGAAATAACTTTGTTTTAAAATTCTTAACATTGAACTGTGATTACCCAGTTGATCTTTGACTGTATATGGTAAATTAAAAAAAAGAACTTACCCACAGTACTACGAGAAAGTAACTTTTGCTCTGGTTAGCAACTTTGGTGGAGTCTGGTTGTGTTTGGAGATACCAGTATTGTTGTGAATGGAGCTTACTTGTGATGGAGAAGGGGAAGTGAATTAATCTGAAAATCTGTGCCCTAACAGCAATAAAATTCTACAAGAAATTAGTAGAAAGAAATTATAGGAAATTAGCAGACCCCCTTGTAGAGAAGACTGAAATTAAGAGCAAGAGGGAAGAATGAGCTTGTAATGTTTGGAGAGAAGATGGTGGTCAAATGCTGAGGGAAGATGGAGAGAAGATGGCGCTGGCACTGCTTTAGAGCGAGGGAAGTGGCGGGGTAAAGAAAGAATGAAAAGAAAGGTGCCAAGGAAAGGTGTTTTTTTTTTGTGTGTGTCTTGCTCTTACTTAAAAAGGACCCTTCACGGCTAAGGGGGAAAAGGAGGACATCTAGATTTGGTGGCTTTTTGTTCTCCTTTTTCTACTATTAAAATTTGATACACACACACCCCACTTACGACAATCTCGGCACAGCTTGCTGGTCTTTTATACCCCACCTACTTTCTTGCTGTATTATAATGAGAGCATTCTGATTCAAGCTGAACTGAAGAGCAGATACAGACTCTCTTTCTTTTCTTGGAAACCGACGTGGCATGAAAAAAGGCTGGATTAATTTTTGAAGTGTGAATTGAGGTAAATGAACTACTATGTGGTGTGAAAAACTGGAATAACTTCTCAAAGAGAAGAACGAATGTGACTGGCTGATGTGTCAATAGGAATTGTTATAAATATATTTTAAAAGAATGAATTTTGATGCATGATCCTTTCATGAATTTTAGAAGAAAACTTTGAAGGACTAACCCTTAGTGTGGAATTGGAAACTTTATTTGGCAAACTGGTCAGAGACCTTAAAAATATATCTACGTGACGTGTTTTTTCTAGAAAAGAAGCGAAGAGAGATAACTGATCAAATGACTGGATCTGAAAATAGAATAAATTTCATGGTTATTGATTTATGTAAAATAATATTTCATTAATATAGGGATTTAATTATTGGACTTAGTATGATGAATTATGTGTTTGGTTAAAGACATTTATTCCCCCTCTTTGCTTTGCTTTTTGGGTATGAACTATTGATACCATCTTAGCGTTTAATGAATTAATAAGAATTATCAGAAGTGCGTGTGAATTAATTGAGTGAATTAATGAATTTATTAGCAGACCATTTTATATATCTAGTGTTTATATATATATATTGTTCACACTTTCAGTATCATAATTTTTATAATATTTTTATGATTCTATTAATTGTAAATTAAGAAAGACAGCTGCTATAAAATTTGATCAAGATAAGATCATTGTGAAAGATGTAGTAGTTGAATGGATAAACTTAGATAAATATTTCATACAAAAGGCACGGCAACAGGCCAAAGAAAAACAACACAATTACAACTTCACCCTTCATTGCTAGAAAGAAGAGCTTCCACTGGTTCAAAAATCATGGAGTCGGCAAAAGAAGAAACTCAGAAAATGAGAATGGACATGATGGAAGAACTAAAGGCAACAAGAACTGAGATTAGAACTACAAGAACTGAAATAAAGCAAGACCTGAGAAAAGAAGTGGAGAATTTAAATCAGAACCTACAAAACCTTGCTACAGATATAACAACAATAGATAAGAAGGTGGGAGATCTGCAAGAGAAAAATTTGAAATTGGAAGAAGAAGTGGAGCATCTGAAGAGAGAACGACAGAAAGACAAAGAGACTATTACAAAATTAGAGATGCACCGATGTAATTAAAGTTTGAAATTAAGAGGTTTAGTTGAGCAGAAGAATGAAAATTTATACCAAAAGTTACAGAGCTTTTGGCATTATACATAGGCCAAAGAGCAGGAAGATTTGAACTGGAGATTGATAAAACTTTTAGGATTGATTCACCAATTGCAAAAAGAAATGGTTTGCCTCGGGATGTTGTTGTTTATTTCACCAGTTAAAAAAAAAATGAAGGATTTAATTGTAGATTGTGGATTATACTGAAATTTGAATCTTTAAAGATATTCTGCCAAATGTATTGAGACAGAGAAGAGAATATTCTTTTTTGACAAGGAGTCTCCAGATACTGAATATAAGATACAGATGGGAGTTCCCAGAAGGACTTTCTTTCTTTTTTGAGGGTAAGAAGGTTAAGATAGCAACGGTTGAACAAGCACTGGAGTTTCAGGAAAAATATCTGAAAGCTGAAACAAAAAGATCAGGAGCTGGCAAGAAGAAATCGGAACCTAAACCAAAAGGAATGGTAGCGGCTGAAGATTCTAGTCCAATGTTAGAAGAAGAGGTGCATTCGCCAGACCCAGAAGATAAGAAAAAGAGCAAATAGAGAAAAGAATATAAATAATGAAGATAGTTTCCTGGAACGCACATGTTATTAATTCACAAGCGAAGAGACAACAAATCTTCCACCATTTAGAAGGATTGAAAGCTCAAATTATTGCTTTACAAGAAACTCATATAAAGTTGAATCAAGAAAAATACGTAATGCAAAATTAGGTGAATGTTTCATGTCATCATATTTAAAGAAAAAAAAGAGGAGCAGCAAAACTGTCAGCAGATCTCCAAGAAAAAGAAAAAGAATTCAAGAGAAATCTCTCAAAAGTTGTGTTACAATATGAGATTAAGAAATTACAAAAAGAAACTGCAGTGCTTACAACGGAAGAATTGAAGAAAAAATTGAAATATATGAAATAGGTTTAATTTAAACAAGCCAATAATATTGGGAAATGGTTGGCATACATGTTGAAGAAGAGAAGAGAAAGAAATCTGATTTTGGAGTTGAAAGAAGGAAAGAAGACTCAACATGATAGAATAAAACAAATTTTCAAAAAATATTTCACAAATTTATTTCAGGAGAAAAAGACTTTCCAACAACAGAAACAGCTGAATAAATCTATTACAATCAATGTCATGGATGTTTTTACAACAGATATTGAAAGAATCTAATTTTGGAGAGGATTTTTGTAAATGGATTGAAAGAAGAAAAAGTAATCTCTGGATGAATTTGAAAAAAAGCTTTTAGGTGACTCTCTAGAATGTTTAAAATGTTTTTGTTTGCTTATGCAAGGCTTACCTGAACTAGTTGCTTCATTTCTTTCACCTGAGCATGTTGTTAGAATTGAATAAAAAGATTGTTTAAACATGTTGAATTGCTTTTCTTTTTTGAGGTGGAGCACCTATACTAATTCTTTTCATATTATTTTTGCCTCTGGTACCAAACTTTCTGTTAAAAGAATTAACATTCAGAAACAAAGCTACTTTGTTAACTGAGCTATGCCTATATATTCTTTTTCCAGAGGAATCTATATATATCTGTGCAGGGTAACTGAAGACCAAACAACAACTGAATGCTGATCCACCCTTTCTGAAGCCCACCTTCCAAAAATGTGTTTTATATGTGACTGATCATGCCATTTGTCACTTTCAGGCTCATCAGACAGCAGCTTCCAAGCTCAGTTTCTTTCATACCAGTAGATTGCATTGCTGTTGTCTAGCATAAAAAAGAAGAAACCATTCAACCAAGAACTCAGAACAACTGTCTCTACATTGCTTTACTGACTGATGTTAACCACGATGTTGGATGTCTACCTGTAACTCTATTGAGATCTTTGGGTTGTATGAAGTTTTACAAAATACTACTTGAAAGAATGTCAGGATGGCATATCTCTCTTTTACTTCAGTATACCACCAGCTAAGCCTTCTGGCTTCAGCTGTCAGGAAATATTTAAGTTTAGCTTCTGCTGAACTATAGATAGTAAATTTAAATCAAGAGGCCAGTTGTCAGGTAGCCCTCCATATTTCAGTTATGGGACATGTAGTAGGAGTTAATTAGCAGCTTGTTTGTAACAAGGTATGAGAACCAGTTAGATAAACAAAGCTAGGAATGTAGTGATAAGCGCTGCCAGGCTGAAACCAGAACTCCAAGGTCTCTTGCGGGCGGGATGGGAAACTATTTGCTTTCAAGGTTTGGATTTTGCTAATTGCCTCCAGTTTGCTCACTGAAGTCCTGTACTATGTATCACACTCCTAAAAAATAGTGTATTTGCACTGTTATATTTGTGTGTGTGAATTCGGTTCCTGACACCGGTGGCAGCTTGTTTTCATCTATTAAGTGACATTTTTATTTATAAAGAGGTATTTCAAGGAAAACACACACACATCTTTGGCAAAAAAAGAGATTTTTTTTCTCCTGGTTGGTTAGGTTTTGCTTGTATGCATATTATTAATGAGCTAAGAGTGCAATTCTGTATATGTTTTATCAGAAGTATCATATAAAATTCAATTAGTCCCAGGTAAATGGATATAGGATTGTAGCCTAAGTCTATTTGTTAGAATGTAAGTTTTTGGATGGTTTCTTGATTCCAAAAATAGGAAAGAGTATGTTGAATAGTTCTATATCAGAGAGTACATGGTGTAGTAACATTGCTGCTGCTAAGCAGACCTGGATAGGGTAAAGATCTAAATGGGAAAACGCCTGGGAATTCTGTGGATTTAACCTTGAGTCATGTCAAAGAAAGCTGGATAGAAGTATAATAAATGTATATTGGGTAGAAATAATGGGGACAGTTCTGCAAGTATATACATCTGTAATAACTTAGAAAAGGTAACTCATTTTTTTTTTTAGAAATCTCTTCCTCCTGTAAATCACTAGCCTAGTTGACACCCAGTACAGATCATTTTTTTTATTCTCCTCCCAACAAAATTATTTTCACTAATATTCATGATAACAATAATAATAATAATGGCCAGAAACATAGACAATGAACATTCTTTGTTATTGAACTTTGTATATGTAATCATGCCAGCAAAAACAAACAAACAAATATATTACAGTACAAAAAGAAAAAAGTACTGGACTAATACATTTAGATTACATTAATGTGTCATTTGAGAAAAGGGGTAAAAAACTCATCCAACGTGTGTCTACAATATGATATGTAGTACCTCTTCCTTTTCTGAAGCCACCTTGTATATCTGGCATTTCTCTCTCCATATATGATGAAAGTCTTTTATTGTAGAATACTGGGCATCATTTTGCTTGCTGGGGAGATTACTTCAATTATCCGATGGTGATTGCAATTCCTGGTGTCCTGTTTCCTTGGGACTGGAACGTATATTGAATGTTTCCAGTATTTAGACCATTTAGTTTTCCATATTCTTGGCAGATTTTAGTTAGAATTTCAGTGGATTCTGTCTCTCTAGCTTGAAACAGCTGGTGAGAAATTTAGATGGATATGATGCAAAAAACCACAAAAATTCCCCAGAAACAACCTCTTTGTGCCTTTCTGAACACTGTTTCCAGGAAAGTTGGCATTTTTGGCCATGTTCTAGAATACAGATTTCAGCTCTTGACTCCTATTTATCTTTCTTCTGGCTTGTTGCATAACTCTCATTTATTCTTCTGTAACTATTGAATTTGTAAGTGTGAGTGTCTGAAACATTGGTGTTGTGAGCTGTTTTCCAGAACATAGATATTTTGCTTGGAATGGTAATAGAAAGTGATTCCTCAGCAATTTCTGTGACTTGTGACATCACATCCATCTAGACTTGTGTAATCGTAAAATTAACTTTTAGCACTTCTCGAAAACATCAAAGTAGGTCATTTTCCAAAATGATTGTGCACAAGTGCCCCCTGACCACATGGACAGTCTTACCAAACAAGCTTCTTTTGCATTAGAAAAGATACATATTCAAGACGCAAGAAATGTATTAGACAGCATTCTGATGTAGCAATATACTCAATTCCCAATTAGTGTGAGTGAGATTGAGAACGAAACAAATCAAAAGGACTGGTGAACTCCACTAATAGTAGATATTGAGAACTTCATGAAACTTTGAATCAACAACAACGCTGTTGAAAGTCAAGCTATTTCTGTATACATTAATTGTCTCAGAGGAATCCAGATTTTTTTTCTTAAAAAAAAAGCTCATCCAGAAGTCTCTAGAGAATAACGTGCCATCTAACTCATTGAACACATTTTTAGATACCACATTAAAGGTAATGAAAACTCACATCTTACCAAACTAAAGGTAGATCCAAGCAAACTGTTGTGTTTATTGGTGTTGCTGTGTGCCTTCAAGTTGTTTCCAACTTATGGAGACCCTAAAGTGAACCTATCATGGGTTTTGTGGAGTTGAAAGTGTGTGTGTATACCAGTACTGTATCTCTCACAAGGTGCATGTAAAATGTGAAGGGTGGACGTATCAGTGTGAAATTATGCAACAGATGTACGCAGGAGAGTCTGTAGTTCCAGGATGTTGCACTGTGGATTTGAAAATGTAAGAAAAACTCTGTTAAACGAAGAATTTGTAATACAGCTCAGCAATGAATGTGCATGTCTGTTGAGCAAGCTGTTGGTTCTGGCTAATACTACCCAATAAAGCATTTAAACACACCATATCACATGCAACAAGTACATTCAACTTCATTTTTTAATACAATGTACTTGTAATCACTGCTAATTTGAAAAATGGCTGCCATCAAATTTAGGAGCCAAATGAATCCCCTATCCAAATCTGTTTAATATTTATTAAGCAATCTGTGTGCTAGATATCATGCTTTTACCACAAAATTCACAATTCTTGTATATTTTTCAGTTATTGCAACCTCACTACAGGGCATGTGGTGGATACCACACAAATCATCCTGATTAGGTTTTCTTAGAACAAAGTACAATTATCCACAGTGTGGCTATATATTCTAGGCAGGAAAAAAACATTTTTAAAAAGGAAAAACTGTGTAATGGAAGGAGGATTAACTATTGAATGGAAAACCTAGATGCAGACTCCCCGCTTAGCTAGGTCACTCAATGAGATCAGTCACTATATTTCATCCTAACCTACCACCATTTTAAGGATAAAATGAAGAGAAACACAGGTGTCAATGAGCTCCTTCCAAGCTCCCAGAAGGAAGGACTAACAAATACACAAAAGGATTTTTCAAACCTAGTTAACCAACTCATTCAAGGTTTTAAGCACCAACTTCAAAACCTAAATGAGCAGATGTCAGAGTAACAAAGTGGTTTTACTAAACAATTGCAAAGTATTTATGGAGGATTGCAAATAAAGTATCTGCAAAATCAAACATTCACAGCCAAGATTTAGCTGTTATGTATCTGCAAGCAGAAGGAATTTATTCATTGCAAATATATTATTTAGGTAGACCAAAAGATGATTGTATACGATGTACTATATATGGATGTTACTAGATGCCAGTACAGAAATCAAATAGTCTACATAACTGGAAGCAGAAACTAGAGAAGTTCTATACTTTCCGCAAAAACAAGATCAGGAGCAGACCTTGGCAGAGACCATGATTTAGTGTACTAAATCATAGTGTCAAAATACAATCTAAAGAACATCCTTGTAGAATTGGTCTTTAATGAACACATCTGCACTATTAAGCCTAATTGATTGGGATCTGGAAGAACTTTGAAGTGAAATCAGGGACATAATCAGAGAAGAATGCAAAAATAAAAGAAGAAAGAAAGACAAAAAGAAGGAAAAGTATCACTAGATGATAGATGAAACTCTTTGAAAAGTTAAGGACAGGAAAGAAGTAAAAGGTGACATAAATAAATTCATGAAACAGTTCAGCAATGTGTGCTAAAGGACAAAGAGAACAATTATAATAATCAGCGCAAAGAAATAGAAAACAGCTAAAAAGAACAAGACATCTCTTCCACAAGATTCAAGGAATCAAATGGAAATTTGAAACAAGAATGGGAATGTTATTTGACCAACGAGTAAACACAGTATACGATGACATCAAAATAAAGAAGATGTGAACAATTCACTGAAGAATTATATAAAAGAAAGCAAAGATTACCAGATTTTTTCTGATGATTAACCCACAATTTTATGAAGTAAAGTTGTGTTAGAATTAGACTTGGGTTAACACAATTAACAAATTGCCAACAAATACGGAAAACAAAGCAATCTCGCACAGACTAGAAATGCTCAATATACATTCCAAAAATCTGACATCAGTGATTGTAGTAACCATCAGATCATTGCATTAATCTCCCATGCAAGTAAACTGATGCTCAACATTTTACCACAAAGACTTTTACCATATAAGGAACAAAAACTACCAGATGTCCAAGCTAGGTCCAAAAAAAGAAGAGGCACTAGAGATCATATTGCAAACATATGCTGGCTAATGGAACACACCATAAAATTTCAGAAGAAAATCAGTCTGTGTTTTATAGACTATAGCAAGATCATGAAAAACTATGTATTGTTCTAAAAGAAATGGGTGTGCCACATCTTATTGTTCTGATGTGTAACAAATACTTAGGACAAAAGCTACTGTCAAGATAGAATACAGGGAAACAGAATGGTTTCTAACTGGTGAGGGGATTAGGCAAGGCTGCATTTTATCACTCTACCTATTCAATTTAAATGCAGAACATGTCATAAGGAAAATGGGATTAGACTCAGAGGAAAGAGATGTGAAAATTCAGAGGAAAGGGAATCAAGAATTTAAGATATATACATGCACAATATTACTGATGGAAAATAGCAAAGACTTTGAATGACTATCAATGAAAATCAAGAAGTACAAAAGCAGGATTACAGCTAACATTAGGAAAACAAAAATAATGGCCATGTATGATTTACAAAACATTAAAGTATGTGATGAAGACACAGAAATATTTAAAGATTTTCTGCATCTTGACTTATTCATTAATCATATCAGAGACTGTAATCAAGAAATCAGAAAAAAATTAGGAATCTGAAGGGCAGGAATAAAAAAAAAACTAAATAAGATCCTTAATACACATAAAGATATACAGTTGGCCCTCCACATTCTCTAGGGTTAGGGGCATAAGGCTCTCACAAAAGTGGAAAAATCACAAATATCAGTATATATGTGTGTGTGCCTGTGGGAAGGGGATTGAGGCATGGTGTGAAGAGCAGGCACTCAGTGTCCAAACCAGGTCAAGGAAAGGGGCTGGGTCGGCATGATGGCCCTATACTCCCTCTCTCTTGCCCATCTCCTTCCTTCAGTGTAGGCGGCATCAGGAGACCGTGTGTCGTGCTGTTATACTGGGCTGCTTGCTGTCTTTAGTTGACTAGGCAGTGGCTGGTGGAGGAGAAGGAGGAGGTCCAGAAGTGGATTTTCAAAGGGCTGCCTGTCTTGATGGGAGCCACCAAGAAGGAAGGTTGCCCCAGAAAAGGAGCACCTGAGATGGGGAGGGGGCAGGGGTTGGAGAAATTTGCAAATACAGTAGGCCCTCCACATCCACAGAGGACAGGGAAACAGAACCCTCGCGAAAGTAAGAAAAAATACGAATAACTGCGGGGAGCTGTGCAGGACAGCAGGGGGCAGATCCTCCCCTCTTTACTCTCTCAGCCCCCCTCGCCCGCAATTGTGCTGATGGCGGTGGCAGGACAGCATGGGGGGGGAATGACCTTCCCCGTTCCTCTTTCTCACCTCCCCTACCTGCATGATTGAGTAGGTGGGGGTGAAGCAGCAGAAAGTGGATGGGGAAAGATCTCTCCCCCTTCGCTCTCTTGCTGCCCCTACCCGTGCGATTGCGTGAGCGGGGGTGGCACAAGAGAGTACACGTGGGAGAAGATCTTCCCTGCTTCACTTTCTCGCCACCCCCACCTGCTCATCATGATCACCTAGGTGGGGGTGACGCAGGAGACAGAGGGTGGGGAAAATCTTCCCTGCTTTGCTTTCTCGCCGCCCCCACCTGCATGATCAGGCAGGTAGTGGTGGCAGGAGAGCATAGGGGAGAGATCTTTCCTCCCCTTCACTATCTTGCCCGCTGCCCGGGGAATTGCGCTGGCAGCCATGATCAGGAGGGGAGGAAGCAAGCGGGTACGGCAAATAATCAAACCCGCAAAAGTCAAACCTGCAAATGTGGGAGGAGAGCTGTAATCAAATCCATGAAAGTCAAACCCACAAATGTGAGGGCCAACTGTATAATTAAATACCAAAGTTAGAATCATCCACACCATGGTACTTCCAATTTCTATGCACAATTGTGAAAGCTGGAAAGTGAAGAAAGCTGACAGGACGGAAACTAATTTGTTTGAAATGTAGTGCTAGGGGGGAGTTCCGCAGATATCACGGACTGCCAAAAAGACAAAAAAAAAAAAAAAAAGGGTGGGGTTCTAGAGCACACCATACTTGTACTCTTCCTTAGAAGCCGAAATAACCAAGCAGAAGCTATCGTGCTTTGGCCATTTCATGAGTCAACATGTCGTTGCTGATGTTTTAATTCAACTTGTTTCCAACTAGTGGGTTCCCTAAAGCAAACCTATCAGAGGACTTCCTTCGCAAGATTTGTTCAGAGGTGGGTTGCCTTTGAACTCCTGTGATACTAAGAGAGAGCAACTTGCTCAAGGTTGCCCAATGGGTTTTCATAGCTGAGCGGAGATTCAAAACCCTGGTCTCCCAGAACTTCCTGGCCCAACTCTCAAACCACTACACCGGACCGGTTCTCTGAGACAAGGTGATTCATTGGGAAAGAAAACAATGTTCTGTAAAGTTGAACACAGTAGGAAAAGAGGAAGACCACATTACAGGTAAACGACTCAATCAAGGAAGCCACTGCCCTGACTTTTCAAGACCCAAGTTGTTGACTGGGGATCTTGCCTGTCTCTCATTCAGGTGTGTGTGTGTGTGCCTTCAAGTCACCTGTTGACTTACGGCGACCCCGTGAATTCTATAGGGTTTTCTTAGGGGAGGAATACTCAGGGGTGGTTTTGCCAGTTCCTTCCTCTGAAACATAGCCTACAGCATCTGGTAATTCTTGGTGGTCTCCCATCAAAGTACTAACCAGGCCTGACCCTGCTTCACTTCCAAGATCACACAGGATATGGGGCCTTTAGAGTATTTGGGCCCTTAGGATCACATAAGCTGAAGTCAACTTGATGGAAAACAGCCACAAAAACAGAAGGCAACAGAAAACAAGCACTGGAAGCTCTGATCATAATGCTAAATACTGATTGGGAATGGGTGGGAGTGTGGCAAATATGCACGTGCTTCTCATTATTATTATTATTATTATTATTTCACTTGTTCCAGGAGCAAGCTGTCACCTTAATAACAGAGGCAGATTTAAATAAGCTTTTGAGTTCTGTAATGGCTTGGTAGGCGGAGGCTGCTTCCCACAAACAGAGGGGGTTGCAAACCTTTTTCCTCGCCATACGGTGTCCTTTGTACCTGCAAAGTGGGAAGAGGCGGAAAGCAGAAAAGAAAGCTCCTTAGAAATGAAAAGCGCCTTACTCTCTATTAGGGAGACCTGGCTGGAGAATATTGTTGCTTCTCAGCACGTCCCTCTTTCTGGTTAACTTCGACATCTCTAGACCCGCAGAATAGCTTTGGAATAACCTGCTCCTCTTTCTCAGGCGGCGTCGGCGGCGTCAGCGTTCGCTCCGTTGCTAAGAGACAGCCCCAGGCCCATTTGACCACAGAGATAGAAAAAGGAGAGAGCGGCATTCGGAGACTACTTCCGGTAAATAGAGATATGAAATTTAGACTATAGTAACACATCACCACGGTTGTATTCTCTTATGTTCTTCTGGTCTGGGACCGACCTACTATGGCTATTTCCTCACAAGCCTGTTATAGTGCTATTATTCCACTTTGAACATCCTGTGGAATCCTGGGCTTTGCCGTTGAGGAAGGGCCCCTTCCCCAGGATTCCGTAAGATGTTCAAAGTGGAATAATAGAACTATAACGGGGTAGTGCAGAAATGGCCTTACACATATTATTTTAGGATGAGATTTTATTTGTTTATGTTGCACTGTCTGATTTTTTTTTTTTAATTATAAGCTTTCCAGAATTTTAAGTCTTTGCCTAAGGAAAGATGTTGCAAAAAGCTGGGGCGGAGATAGGAAAACAGGCTTGATCGCAGTCTAGAGATGGAAGGAAAGATCACAGGCAATCAAATAAAGGTGCAGCAGGTTTGATAGTTTCACCCTGACAGCTGCACTATTTTTTCAGTGAAGTGTGGCTAGCTCTAAGCATTTATTTTTATTGGCAGACTACTGGTATCTGTCAGGAGCTGAAATTCCTACAAGCCAGTACTCATCAAAAACAGCAGATGTTTTACTGTGAGGCAAGAACATTTAAGGCACTTACCTGTCTTGTCTATTGTGTGTAAACTAGCTAGAGAATATTATGCTAATTCACAATTCTGCAGTTAAAAAGACCAGGGAAAAAAAAGATAACATTAATGTTGACCAGATGTTTATAGCCATGTTGGTCCCTTGGGGAAAAAAATCAAGATATTTATCAACAAGGTAATTTCTTTTATTAATGATCAAAAAGTTACAAATGTTCAGTAAATTGGTAGGACTATCAGACTGGATATTGTTATTAAAACTGGCAAAAAGTATAACTTTTGTGATAGCTCTTGAGACTGTATGTCTAGCATGAAGGACTGTAACGGTGTTTTTGCTGTTTCAGCAAGTTGATACCAAAAAGTGCTGCTTGGACCACCACAAAATGCAAAAGCAGAGTCCTGATCAAGGAGAACATCCAAGGGAATACATGGAACGTAGTAATTGTTAGATTTGCAGCCTACTTTTTCCCCAAAATTGGAACTCAAAATAGCTCATAACTTTTAAATCATACAATTAAAAACATACAAAAAATGAATAATTGAAATAGCATGGATCCATTTACAGTGTTAAAACAGTAACACCTCTGTAAATAATAAAAATGCAATTTAAAGACGAGACGACAAGCTCTTAATTAAAATACTTCACCTTCTAGCCTGTTCTTCAAAAACTTTCTGTGTTAAAAGCCTATCTGAATGAAAAAGTTCTACTCTGCAACCTGAAGGATAACAGGGCATGTGTGTGTATGGGGGGTGCATTTTAGCATCTTTGGGAAGGGAGTTCTAGAGTCTAGGGACAGTCACTGAGAAGTCCCTCTCTCAGTTGTTGACAGTGGCCATTTCCGCACTAGCCTGTTATAGCGCGATGATTCCACTTTCAACATCCTCTGGAATCCTGGGGTTTGCAGTTTCGGGAGGGGCCAGGTGGCCCCTCCCGAAACTGCAAACCCCAGGATTCCAGAGGATGTTGAAAGTGGAATCATCGCGCTATAACAGGCTAGTGCGGAAATGGCCAGCAAGTCATTTGATGTCTCCCACCGAAATCAGCTGGTTTGGACAAGACACATTTTAAATGTTCTCCATTTTACAATTATATGTGTACAGTGTATGTGTACAAGAACATTATAGCATGCCAGAACTATTTTTATAAATACATAAAAGGCAAAATCATCACCATTCTGTCTAGCCTGAAAAAACACAAGTTACAGATTTTTAAAAAACAAGTTTCTAACTTGGAAATAATTTTAAAAGGTATCAGAAATACTTTAGAGTTGGAGGAGGAGGTAGCATTCAGCTCTTCACAGTTGTTGGACTTCAGCATCCTGTTCAAAATGACCTTGACAGATTGGAGAGCTGGGCCAAAGCTAACAAAATGAATTTCAATAAAGAGAAACGTAAGGTCCTGCACTTAGGCAGAAAAAACGGAATGCACAAAGATAGGATGGGGGACGCGTGCCTGCATAGCAGTATATATGAAAGGGATCCAGGAGTCTTGGTAGATCACAAGCTGAACATGAGTCAGTAGTGTGATGCAGCAGCCAAGAAAGCCAATGCAATTCTTGGTTGCATCAATAGGAGTATGGTGTCTAGATCAAGGGAGGTAATGGTACCACTCTATTCTGCATTGGTTAGGCCTCATTTGGAATACTGTCTCCAGTTCTGGGCACCTCAATTCAAGAAAGATATTGACAAGCTGGAATGTGTCCAGAGGAGGGCGACCAAAATGGTGAAGGGTCTGGAAGCCATGCCCTATGAGGAATGGCTTAGGGAGATGGGTATGTTTAGTCTGCAGAAGAGAAGGTTAAGAGGGGATGATAGCCATGTTTAAATATTTGAAGGGATGCCATGCAGAGGAGTGAGTGGGCTTCTTTTCTCCTGCTCCAGAGACCAGGACAAGGAGCAATGGATTGAAGCTGCAGGAAAGGAGATTCCACTTGAACCTCAGGAAGAACTTCTTGATGGTTAGAGCTATCCGGCAGTGGAATATGCTGCCTTGGAGTGTGGTAGTCTCTCCTTCTTTGGAAGTTTTTAAGGAGAGGCTGGATGGCCATCTGTTGGGAATGCTTTGATATGCGTTCCTGCATAGCAGGGGGTTGGACTGGATGGCCCCTGGGGTCTCTTCCAACTCTATGATTCTATGATCCAGCGTTTTTCACCATTGGCTATGCTGACTAGGGGTGTTGGGACTTGCAACTCAACACTATCTGGAAAGCTGAATTATTCCCAGCCCTGTTAAGACAGTACAAGATTGTTTGCAGGAGCATTTAGTAATAAATGCCTTACTCGACAAGGAGAGTTGACATTATCCACTATACATTCCTTGTCTCTACAACTGCCTAGCTCTCATCTATAGCAAAGTAGACGTTAGGGGTTTGGAACCTTATTGATTCTGCACAATTTTTAGCAGGTATCAAGTAGACTGTGCTCCTGGAGACCAGGTTTCGAACCCCCATTCAGCCATTGAGTGACCTTGGGCAAGTCACACTGTCTTAGCCTCAGAGGAAGGCAAAGGCAACCTTGCTCTGAACACATCTTACCAGGAAAACCCTGTGATAAGTTTGCCAGGTCAGAAATAACTTGGAGGCACACCATAACAACAATCAATCATGTTGCCTTCCTCGAACAGAGTAAGACGGTCATTTCCTAGTTTTTCAGCATCTTCTCTCTCAGTGAAGAATTTCGGAATGTGGTGCTGGCTCATTAAGATGTAGGCCTTCTCATTAGCTCAGACTACTGTCCCAACCCCTGCTCTTCTTCATATCTACCAAGAATTAAAATCTGATAGCATTTGGAACCTGATAATCCTGTGTATGAAAATGACACTGTTATGCTTAACTTTTGCCTTGGTGTAGTAGGATGCTTCATTAATTTGGTGGAAAGACTAAAGAACAGTAAATGAACTGATGCTCAATCTGGAGATGATATGAGTAGGCGACGGCTGAAAGACTCGTACAAAAATTGCACTGTAGTGGAAGTACCATGCATGGATGTAGACTGGGGCCAAATATAGCCTACAGAGCCTGTGTGGCCTCCTGAGGCTGTGTTTATTGACCCTGAAGTTAAAAAAATGCTTTTTTTAAAAAAATCAAAATAATTTATCTTCCAAAATGACATCAGGAAGTATAGTCTTTTTAGGTCAGGAGAGCCCCTTTCTAAAAACAGAAAGCATAAATCGCCTCCTAGTCACTTCTGGTTAAAAAGGCCTCTTGTAGGAATGTACCCAAGAATCTAAAAGAATGACAAAATGCCCTCCCACCTCCTCAAGGAGGTGCTTGGGGGCAAAAAGGTCTTTTTTGTTTTTGTAGGAATGTAAAAGAGGATGGCTCTCCAAGGTTTCATGGCCCCCTAGCCTCCCGTCCCTGATGCAAACTTAGACCATTTCCGCACTAGCCTGTTATAGCGCGATGATTCCACTTTCAACATCCTCTGGAATCTTGGGGTTTGCAGTTTCGGGAGGGGCCGCCTGGCCCCTCCCGAAACTGCAAACCCCAGGATTCCAGAGGATGTTGAACGTGGAATCATCGCGCTATAACAGGCTAGTGCGGAAATGGCCATAGGTGGGTTCACTGGTGAAACCATTATTATGTTTGGTACGTGCCTTCTCTGGAAAAACTGGACAGTGTCTCAAGTCACTCCTGGTGAGTCAAGTTAGTGATTCTGAAATTAAAGTTAAGAAGTATAGAGATGGGATGGAGCTGACATTGCTTGCATTGCTTTAACTCCCTTTTCCCAGCAGTCACAGGAAAGGGTAAAAAGCTATGCAGATCATTAAAGTCCTCATCCCTGCCAGATAGAAACTGGACGCTGCCAATGGCTCTGCTGTTTGAACTTCACCAATTATTGGATACAGAATTTAAGTTCAACTTCAAGTATAAGCAGTTAGTTTTAAAATGAAAATATCTACTGGGAATTATAGAAGATAATCTTTTTTTAAAAAAAAAAAAGTAGGAAAAACAATAGAAGTTGCTAGAATTACACTAGCCTGAAACTGGAAACAATGAACTCTTCCTACTGAAAAAGATTGAATTGTGAAATGATTAGATGTGGCTTCTACGGATAAACTTACAATTTCATTAAGAGGGGAAAAACTTGAAAAATATATAGATGAATGAGATGCCGTTATATTAAGAACGCTTGTGGAGATATGACAGCAAGTTTTGAAGTTTGATTTCATTAAGATAATTCTATATATAAATACTATAAGGAGATGAAATAAGTTGAATTTATAGGTAGCGTGCACGCAAACTTCGTCAGGAGGAAGTCAATATATGTAATAATGAAGAAGGTTAAGAATGATTGTTTGCATGCTTGATGACTGTTTTGTTTTAAATGCTATAAGGTTTATTTTAATTAAAATAATTTAAAAAAATGAAAATTAAGGTTAAACTGAATGCTGCTACTAATATTTCATACCCTACATGCAGACCCAGGTGTTAATGCTGAACATCATAAATTGAAACAATATAAATTGAAATTAAATTGTCCTTTGAAAAAATCCTCTGTAGCGACTTCGAAGATTCCATAAATAGAAATATTTTGAGCAAGCACAATATTCCTAAAGTTGAGCACCCAGTAATATTCCTTTTAATGACTGTTAGAGTTAGATAAGTTACAGAAGTAATAGATGACCTTATTAAAAAAAAAAGATGGTTACATACTTCCTCACTGAATACAGCACGGACTGATAAATATGCAAAAATCTCATTTTTCTTGTAAACTGATACAGCATCAGGTAGAAAACTACGACGTCATGCATTTGTCTCATTCACCAGTATATGAGGCTGTTATGTTTGTATATTTTCACTGCCTCAAGAATTGCTGTGTTAAGCAGTACACTGGAAGCCTCGTGAAGATCTCTTTATATACTGTACCTATAATGACTACATTTCACCTCCAAATATTAAGGTTAAATTTAATTGAGCATGTATTTTCTTTTCAAGACAGTAAAGTTACACGTTTATGCCTTTTCACAGTGTCTTTATTTTCTTTTATTAAGCATACAATTTGATATTTTTTAAAAAAACACTAAGAGTTACTTATGTTCGATGCAAAATTTGCACTCACTGTATTCTTGTAGCATTAAACATTCTTTATTTTAAATAAAAAAGTAAACGGGAATGATAGAACAGTTAGGCAAATCACAAATAAAAGATGTTGGACCTTTTTTGGAATTTCAACAAAGGTAGTGCAGGTCTAGAATAAAAGACTAGCAACAATGAGACGTGGTCTTTGGATCTTTTTTTTTAAGTGATAAAGTGCCAAAATGTATCATAAAATTGCTAGATCTTTACATTAAAAAAACTAACACAAAACATACACACACTGTATGGCATTACATCTATCATGAGGCACATAAAAATGTATTTGTTACCCAGTTTAAATCTGTAGAAAGCTTGGGCCAACATATTTCAGGATATGTAGCAGCTGGCAGGCTATGGCATACTAGTATAATGTGAAGAGGACTTAAAACCATACTAAAACAGGTTTAACACCAACATGCAGTGAATAAAGATATTTCTCAGAAGTACTTCCTCCCCACTTCCACAGATACCATTGAAAACAGACAATTTTTTTTTCCAAAATAGAAACATCCCATCATTTTCATATTTTTTACAACCTTAAGGCTGGTAGCAACTGTACATTACATATTTGGAAACTATTTTGGTGAATAAAAGATATGATACCCTTATCAACTTTGAATCCCTGTATTAAAAACTTAGTGGCAAGATAACATGTATTCTAGAAGCACCAGGATTGAGAAAAGGATTTTACCAACACCACAATGGACAAATTAAGAAAAAGGCCAACGATATTCTGTATCACTGTCGGGTTTCATAAAACAATGAGGCAGTTTAATTAAGGCCATTAGCTACTTCTGGCCCAAAGTATAAGAACTTTCAAAAGACTGTGCTTGTGCAAGAAAAGATAACATGTCCTTAACATTTAACTGGACATAGTATTACTTAAAGTATACAAGAGTACTAAAGTGTTTATTATTTCCAGTATTGGAAGGTGAGAATGAGAAACGTTACTTGCGTGTCAGATGGACTTTCCTAATACTCTTGCACCAGCTTAATCTCCATGTTCTTATTTTCCAAACAATCAACTCTTACAAAGTTTAAAAGGCACTGTAAATAAGGAGTGGCTTCCATTACTTAATATCAGTTCTGTGTTATTCAGAAAGAAAGGGTTTTGTGGTTGTCAGGTGTCTCACAAAGAGTTTGTGCTGGCATCTCATTACAGAATAAGGATTTGAAGGAGGCAGAAGAGAGACAAACGAAAATTAGGTATACTAAAAGGGAAACAAGGGAAAAAACAGTGCTTATCAAAATGGACATTTCCATTCAGAACGATGATTTCTTTACTGAAATTGCGCTGTGAAGGACAGAAGCTGAGACAAAGCCTTTCATGATGACTTTTGCCCTCAACTGCTTCTTGGCAGATAATTACCTTTTTTTTTTGTTGGACACTAGTTTTGGACCTTGCTACATAGTTCACAAACACAGACATGATGTACAAGGCAATTTTGAAGTCCTGCTTGGCAAGAAAAAAGTGTAAACACCCTGGAGTGTCACCAACTCAAAAAGAAAACAATACCCCACTAGGATTGGTATGATGAAGCACCGTAGCAGCTGTCCAACAGGAAGAGCAGGAACCTTGCTGCTCTCACATAGTATGTCAATGCAAGATAAAAATGTAATTAACAGCACTGAAATTTACTCTCTGCTTTCAGGGGATCTGGGTCCAGTTTTAGTTTTCCCACGTCATTCTCTTCATTAGGAAAGCTTTTGAGGTTTGCAAGGATGTTTTCCACCAAGAAACGAGCAGCTTCATCGATGTTGATATTATCCTAGAAAAACAAGATGATACATTAATGCTTTCCTGTACAGAGGAATCGAAATGGTCCAAAATACAGTCACTTCAACATACAAGCATTCTACACGTATGCTGAGCTCATTATAGACACTCCTATAACATCCAGGTGCCATAAACAAAACTCTGGCTTCTACAGAATGACTCCTGAGTGTCTTCAGTGACTTCTGAAAAAACAACAACAACAACCTCAAATTGGCATTCTAAACTGCTTATCATGTGTGAGGCTTACTCATCAACAGCTAAAAAGCTCCTGCAGGCTCTGTTATTACAAATGTGAATAGATATAGCCAGAATACAAAAGTACAGTCCTCCCTTCACATTTGTTAGGGTTAGGGACACAGGACCCCCATTAAAATGAAAAAAAAAAACATGAATAACTTTAGGCTCTCCCAAACCATATTTAACACAGAAAAAAATATGATCACCATATTCAACCCACCGTGGATTCCTTTGAGGCATCAGGGTTCCTTCGAAAGGCAAAAGTGGGAGGCTGGTGGGGCTTACTGCTACCTTTAATGCTGCCCCTCACCATTTTCAATACGGACTTACAAGCCTTATTGCAGTTTCTCAGTCTCACGAAGCTTGCAGTCCCTATCAAAAATGACATAGGGAAGCAGCAGAGGTGACAGCAAATAACCCTTGAATAATCAAATCTGCAAAAGTGAAACCCACAAATCTGAAGGGCTGACTGTAATCAGAATAAATCAACTCATTGGATTTAAGGCACCAGCCGAGTTTCAGCAAGAGGAATATCTTAAAAGGCAAGGGATTTGGTAATTAAAGATCATAACTCTGCAGTGGCTTTGATGAACATAATCTTCATATTAAGAGCCAGCATGTCGTAATGGTTTAAATGTTGAACTAGGAGAATACAATTTGATTCCCTACTCAGACTTCATTTTGAATTTCCACTCACGTGATGTATACCCTTTCTCAGCCTTAGAAGACAGTAATGGCAAGCCTCCTCTCAATAAATCTTGCCAAGAAAATCCTATCATACCGTTGCCATAAGTCAGCTTCAAAGCACCTAACAATTACAGCAATCATTATATAGTGTATTAGCATTATTATTTCAAAATAGTTGTCAATTAGCACCATTGGGCTGTGTGCTGTTTTGTAGTAGAGGGATATATTACACGGCCACTTAACAAGTTACAGAGAAAGTAATCTGTGCATATGTATTATCCCCAAAAGGTTTTTTTTAAAGAATACACATTTTTTTTGTATATTTACAGTATTTAGATGTGAAGAAGCAAATTTAGAAACAGATTTTTATATGTACATAGAGTACTCCCTCCACATTTGTGGGTTTGACTCCATGTGAATTTGATTATTTGCGAGGCTCCCATGCCTCCGTCCCCCATTCCCTTGCATTCTACCAGCATAAGGAAAGAAGGCAAGCACACCAAGGCAAAAAGTAGAGCAATGGCGGGGACGCATGGGTGCTTTCCTTGTGCCCTCCGGAGCTCCCCTCCTCTCATTCTCTTGCCTCTGGTCCTGACCTGGCTCTGTGCCAGAGCCCTCGAAGGGTACAGGAAGGGTACTGCAGGGGGAAGAGTTATTCAGGATTTTTCCACTTTTGCAAGGTTTCTGCACCCTTAACCCCCGCAAATGTGGAGAGGCCACATTCTAAAGATGTAACTTTAGAAATAATTGTTGTTATGTGCCTTCTAGTCATTTCCAACTTATGATGACCCTAAGTTGGGGTTTCCTTGGCATAATTTATTCAGGGGAGGCTTGCTATTGCCTTCCTTTGAAGCTGAGAGTGTGTGATTTGCCTAGGGCAGGTTCCAAGGTTGAGTGGGGATCCAAATCCTGGTCTCCTGGAGTCCTACTCCAACACTCAAACTACTATGTCATGCTGGCCTTACATGCATGCACGCGCGCACACACACCACACACAAAGTCAATGTGTTTGATAAGAACGTGATAAGAGTGTCTTCACAGCATGACATGAGCCAATCAGGGATCACCGAGTTATCGTATTTTGATTTGACAGGAGGGCCAGTGATCACAATGAGTGCGATCATTTTCAGTCAGGAATGAGGGAACATATTTTCTTCTTGCTTTGCTAGCCATTTTATGGTGTCACAGTTTTGCAGGACAGAATTTTTCTGCTGATCGGCCTAATTCTGTATATATAGCTGCAGAAGAATGTAGGGGTATGGGGGTATCTGACTGCAGAATTCACTGAAAGTAATGTACTACTGATGGAGGATACTTGAATTTGCATTTCCAGGAGAGACACGATCAGATGGAAGCACCAATCCTTCTACAAGAAACTGGAACTTCTATATTCCAAAAAAGTGGTTGGCCACTGAGATAGCATTTTTAGTGGGAAAACCTCCTTGGATAATACTCAATATTTATGTGTAATACTTAAACTGGAAATCCAACAGAGTCAAACACTTACCACCAAGAAACATCCCTTTATATGTTTATGAATAGATTTGTGAGTAGTTACTTACATTATTGTTCAAAGCAGGCAGACATGTGATTACCATATCACATGCAACTCTGCTTGCTGTTCTTCCAGGCTGTTTGCTCCTCAGCCAAAAGAAGACTAAGGATGTATGGCTATAAGGCTGAGTGTAGACTGTCTTTTGCTGGAATGTATTTGTTTGTTCTCTTCCTTCCATATGACTAAACTCAACAGAAACCACACAATTGCATGGCAAAAAAAATGTGTTCATTGTAACTTTAATCTCTACACAGAAATTAAATTTATATAGATGAAAGTTAAACAACTAAAAATATTCAAAAAGCATTTAAGAGATTAGCCTGCCATCTCCCTGGCTGTCATGGGTTTCCTTTTTCCCCCCGATTCTTAAGGAGCAATAAGTGCATTTGGCTGTGTTCATTTGCTCAGTACTACATTTTAAAATCAAACAACGACGATTGTGCCTAACAACTAAGCCAAGATACTTAAGGCCAAGATAACATCTACATGGCATAAGTTAGGGTTAGTCTTTTCCAGCTCATTTACACAATTCACTTCTGTACTCATTCAAAGTTTATCTTCTTTGTAGCCAAGCAGTTACGGCCCCCCCCCCCAAAAAAAACAACCCACAGCAAACACTGCAAAATTACAGAAAAGCCTCACCAGATCAATATTCACTTAGGATTTCCACAATGGATCAAGGAACTGACATGAAAATCTGTCTGGCAAACTAGAAATGATCTTTACTTCGTATGGGCAGTAACTTCTGGCACATTTGGCTTTTTACAAAACCAGAAAGATAACAGCAGGCCCTCCTTACCGTGACCTTCAAATGCATGCTCATGTGAAGTATTGCATCCTTATACCTAAAATGACAGTGACATGCACACGGACATGCTGCAGCATCCATGTGCACATCACCGCCATTGAACATAATGGGGATTCATGGTTTTCCTTATTCACAGAGGTTTGTGGAGTGGAACACCCACATAAATGGAGGGCCCACCTTATTATCCTTATTGATCAAAGATCTTGTTGTTGCTATTTGTTCTCAAGTCAACTTCCACTTATGTCAATCCAATGAATGAGAGACATCCAAAAGGTCACCAATTGCCCTGTTCAACTCCTGCAAACTCAGGCCTGCGGCTTTCTGGCTTAAGTCTATCCACCTGAAATGCAGCCATCCTCTTTTCCCAGTGCCTTCCCCTTTACCAAGCATTATCATCTTTTCCTAACAAGTCACTAGTCATCTTGGCTTCTAATGAATGCTCAGGCCTGATGTGCTTTAGGATCCATTCATTTGCCTTTGTAGTACCTGCAGAACTCTCCTCCAGCACCACATTTCAAATAAGATTAAAAAAAGGTGATCAGAGAACGATGAATGTTTCTAAAAATAAATGATATAGGACAACATCAAGAATCTACATGGGAACTCTTTATTACCATTCTGTTGGAGAGAGATGAAAAAGGGTAACAGTCTGGCTTTTAATGGAGTAGAAGGTGATGTTCATAATATTTACCTCTATGTTCAAAAGTCAATACACAATAGCACATAACGAGAGAGAGCAAGAGTAAAGAGGAGTTCAGGGTCCATATTAGAATAAGTTTGTTTCAAACGCTTTCCCTAAAATTGAGTTTTGAGGTAGCCTAGCAATTTCCTAAACCTACTTAAGACCAATTTAGCAGATACAGATAAGAAATAAAATAATGACCACATTTATAGATTAGTAAGTTAGGCAGACTAATTAAAAAGTCAATAAGCTAAGCTTAGTTACTAGAGAAACACAATATAATAACAGGAATATTTGGAATTTAAAATTATTCTTACCTTAGCAGAAGTTTCAAACCACCCAGCAAAACCTCCATCTTTGCAAAACTGGTCCATCTGAGAAAGACTTGGGCCACTGTCTTTCTTCTGGTCACACTTGTTGGCAAGGAGAACCGCAGGGATTGGGCTACCATTTGGCAGAAGCACTTTACTATCTAAGTCATGTTTCCATTTGGAAACTGCCTCAAACGTTGATCCTCTTGTAACATCAAATACTACAAACGCACCTACAGCTTCTTTATAGTACACTCGGGTCATATTTCCAAATCGTTCTTGACCTGAAAGACAAATGGGCAAGTACTGTAGATCATATTTCTGAGTACTAACTTTGTTAAGGCAGCAAAAGCAAAGGATTATGAAAATGACTGTCCTTTTTTGAATTTAATATTGATGATCAAGGTATATAGGTATATGCAATTAACGGTTCCTAATTGCAATTATATAGAATATGGATGGCAACATGGCACAAGAGTGATACCTGCATGTCTTAATGTTGTGCTAGTACTTTTTCATCAGTGGTATTTATTTATTTTGAAACTATTTTTCAAGTGCAGGTCTTCAGCAGCTAAAATTGTTTAAAAAAAATACAGGAGAAGAAAAGTGACAGTGTCAAGTTATGAGCTTGCCTGGGAGTTTACTGCCTTTGTCCTCAGTCCCTATGCGGCCAAGCAGAGTTGGGGTCTCTAGCTGATCATTCCTCTCTCAACACTATCTTAAGCCAAGTTCTCCAACAGGATGCAGGCCTTCATCATACTTCAACCTATGCGATTTTAAACCGTTTTGCCTGAAGAAGTAGCCAGAGAAACTTGAGTAGCATATTTTGCACCTGATACGTATTTTGGATTTTGTTACATTTCCTGCTCTGTGCTAAATGTCCCTCCCCTCTCCCTTTGACATTTGAAGGGATCATAAAATGTTAAACAGAACCTAGTTTATCTGTTTGTACCTGAAGAAACTGAAGAGAATCCCAAGTCATATTACGCCTTGTATTGATACCACTTTAAAGCCAAACAGAAGATACAGAGTTTATCATGCTAGATTTCAAAGCTCATTGGGTTCTTTGTCAGGCAAAGATTTTTTAAAAAAAAACATGCAGGGGAAGTAAAGGGATGGTATTTGAATCATAGGTTTGCATCTTGACTGCTTACTCCCAAGAGAATCCTGTGGCACTACGAAGAATTATATTTCAGCACACTGAATCTCATCTTGAAGGGTTTCTATGGGAAACAGGGAAAGAAAAGAAGGACTCGATCCTAATGATAATGGATGTTCTGCCTTAAAGACATACAAAACACACTGGTAATCATAATGCCATTGTTGCCTAAATTTTGCTGGTTGGAAAATGGCTCCAGATGTCCTAGAATTCACGTGGAGCCACAAAAAACTTTCCTCCTGAGATTCTGTGGTGGTGGATCTTTGAAATCCACACTCAAAATGATCCACCAGCCTCCCTAGAGATCTTTATACAGATTGTATGTGAAAGCACCATGAGGGACTGACTTCAGAATGAGGTGGAATCCCCTTACTGTTCCAAGGTTGCTTTCACAGAGCCACATGCAAGATTTACCATCAAGCCCATCTCTGCAGCAACTGAAACATGCAAACCTACCAGTACGGATCAATCATCCAAGCAAAAGTATTCATAGCTGTTTATTATTCTACTGTAATATTGCTACTTAAAGAAATCCAACTGAAAAACTGGCAGGTATACTGCAAGCACCGCTGTTGTTAGAACCTCTCAGTCAACAAGCAGACTGACAGAAGTGACAAAGTAACAAAGGTCAGTTTGTTTCCAAACTGCATGCTGTTTCAAAGTGAACAGTGACCACATGTATAATTAAGCAATGAGTCCTTCAAGATCCTCCAGATAACACACCAAGGCAGTAAGCAGATAAACTGCTAGCCCTTACATCATTTGGTCCTCCAGATGACTTTGGACTGAAACTCCCAGCATTCCTCACCACTGGCTATGTTGTCTAGGACTGCTGGGAGTTGTAGTCATTATTTTCTTCTTTAAGATCTCCTCTCCAAAACCATGAATTACTGCTCTCCTTCAAACACAATTTTAAAAATGAGCTAAAGACCTTCAGTTATTTATTAATTTCTTCCAAGCAGGACTTAAAGTGTCTTGAAGAAGAGGAGGAGGAGGAGGAGGAGGAGGAGGAGGAGGGAACTTTAAAAAATCATAGCATTAGAGCAATTAAAAACACCACCAATCAGTTGCAACCCTATTAGTTAAAACACCAAATTCTGGCAGGTTCAGCAAGCTGTGCATCCTGTTTTAAGGCCTTGTAGCAGTACAGTCTTCCCTTCACATGCATGGGTTTGACCTTTGCAAATCTGATTATTCATGAGGTGCACACCTGCCCCCCCTCCCCCAACTCTCGTCCTTCCACTCCCTTGTGTTCTGCCAGGCACGGAGAAGGAACACAAGTGCCCAGAGAAAAGACAAACAAATGGGGGGTGGGGAGGCACACGTGCACTTTCCTTCTCCAATCTGGAGCTCCCCTTTCCATTCCCTTGCCTTTGGCCCTAGCACACAAAAGACAAGCAAACGGAAAGGGATCATGGAAGCAGTATTTGCAGTTTTTCCACTTTTGCAAGGATTCTGCACCTGAACCCTCATGAAAATGGAGGGGCCACTGCATATGCATAATAGGATTGGCATCTGCATTGGTTAAATTATCCATATAACATTAGGTATACAGTACCACAAAGTTCACGGTACACTTCTTTTTGCTGAAACATGAGGGGTTCTCACTTGCCAACCATGCCCTTTTACTGTCTACATTTTATATCCAGATTCATCTCCATATGGAGACCTGATAATGTTAAAAAGAACAGCGAGAGGGCATTTTGCTCTCCCAGAACATGCTGATGTTGACCCCCTCTCATATTTAAAGTGAGACTTCAACATGAAACTGCTCAGTCCTTCTGCAAGTCTGAATCTGTTCATTTAAGTTTTGTCTGATTTCATTCCCATTACAGGTACACCTTACCACAAAGCTACAAATATCATCATGACTACCACTACTGTTAGTGGTCACTATTTTTTTTTTCTTGTACACACTCAAACTTTGTGTGAGAGTGTCACAGACCTATCCCTCTTGCAATTCACTGCTCCTCACCCTGTACCTATTTATCTGCCGACAAGGTAACATTTCATACAACTACCAAAATAGGCATTAGTCAATGAAGGACATCATCAAAGTATCCATTTTTGGGGTCCTACTTTGAGGTTCTTGCTTCAGGCTAATATTGGTAACCTTCTTAAAGCTGTCCAAGAAAAGCTGTTATCACAAATTATGCTTCTGTTCTCATTTCAAATGGGAAAACAGAAATTGTCTTCTGGCATCTTAAACACTGAAGCCTAAATCTCATTATTAGTTCCAAAAAGAGTAAACCCACTGAATCAGTGGGAACCTCGTAAATCAACAATTATGTACATTCCATTGATTTAAAAAGTCTGCTTTAGTTGGGATTAGCAACAATATGTAGACCTAACGAATATTTTATAGGATGAACTTTTGTGGGCTACAGTCCATTTCTTCAGATAAAGCAAATGAGTCTCACATATATATGCAGCACACATGCTTAAGAAACAGATTTTGGACAGTGAGATTAGAAGGAAATTAAATGCAGAAAAATACTGACAGATAATTTAATTATTATGCAGAAAACATACTGACAGAGAATTTAATTATTACAACTGACTATTTGTAAAACTGTTTCTGTTAACAAATTTGATGCAGCCCTATCAGAGGGGGAAGTCTTCTGTAATTTATGTTAATTGTAGTGTCTTTATGTATATAGGATGTTTTGTTTATTGCTTCTGTTTTTTGTTTATTGTATTGTGTTTGTTGGTTATGTCTACTGTATTTATTGACAAGGTGGGTTTTTTTCCTCTGTTTTTCTGAAATTAATAAATATAATTTAAAAAAAGAACAATAAAAAAAACAAATTTGACGGCAGATTGTAGTGAACAAACACCTGGTGATGTGAGGTCAGATGTGTATTTAAGGATTAAGTATTTAAGGTTGTAAATATTTAAGTCACGAGTCTTTGTTCAACAAGTTTGAACAAGTTTGTTCAACAAGTTTGAAGATACGGTTGTACTACAGGACTTGGATATAAACAGTTTTGTGATGTGATCTAGATGGAAGCTGCAAGCATGTAGATGTGACTTCATAATTTAAGCATTTATATCAAGCATATGATCTCCACCCAACCAAATGATTAAAAAAAACAAAAACAAAGCCAGACTGGTACACCCAAGAAAATTTTACCAGAGGTGAGAAATAGAAGAGGATTTTACGTTTTTCCCACCCAGTTTCTCCAAACATTCCATCGTTGGCACAGCAAGCACATGCCACTAAGTGACCATGAGAACTCAGTGTTCAGACTTGGAGGGCGCCTGTGGCATTTGGCCTGCGGGAGGGAGGAGAGAGAGAGCCATAGGACAGGACACAGCAGGAAGGTTGTGACATGGAGTATGGGAGGGATGCAACATTCTCATGTAGATGTAAAGGGGATCACAAAGTAAAAAAATGTGAGAACCACTGTTGTAAGCCTAAAGGCAAGGACTCTCAAATTAACAATTTGTAAACGACTCTGGAAGTTTTTTTTTTGGTTGTTGAAAGGTAGGATATAAATACTGTAAATGAATGAATGAACAAACACATAAATAAATATTCTGTATTTAATGTCCCTCAGATCTTGCTGTCTGCAATGTGTACATGCAAGAAATTCTGGATAAGACTCCAGCATCTGAAGAAGTGGGCTATAATCTGTGAAGGCTCACGCTACAATAAACACACTGCACTTTAAGGTGCTGCAAGACTCTTTGTTGTTCTGTCGCAAGAGGCTAATTATGGTTACTACTTCAGAACCAGTTATTTGGGATTAAGTTTCACGGAACTCAGTGGACATACTTATGCGAATACACATATAACAACTGCACTGTTAGTATTCTATTCAGAGATCTTAAATGAATATGAGACAGATCTATTCTTTCAACTTAATTCTGAAAGGTTTCAAATCTACTTTGATACTGTATGTTTATCCTGCTTTTGAGACAAATATTGTCTTCTAGCACAAAGACAAAGAGGCTCTCAGCAATAACAAACAGGTCCTAGTGAATCTTTTATTCCACTGTATTTGTGTAATTGCCATCAACCTGTATGAAGCTTGTCTACCAGCTTGGACGTAGTATTATGCATAAAAATAAATGGGTGTGAATCTTACATTATCTTCAGAATGACATGTTAAATATTAACCACAATTTTATATAGGCTTCAGTGTCTGAGAAGGCATCTAAACCACAGGTCTTTCAAAATAGTTTCAAGGTATCTGAGAGAAACTTGCACAAAGCTGAGAAGGCAAAAAGTATGTTGAAACTGAGTGATTGTTCAGGGTTAGGGCAAATAGTTATCAACAGTCTCCACACAAACGTTGCGGAAGCTTCATTTTTTTTTTAAAAAAAAGCAGAGATTTAGATGTAAATATTAAGTGGAGGAACAAGTTGTCACTATCAATTTATTCTGGTTTGGATGTACACTGGCATATCACATTTGCTTAGCCAAAACGTATTAGACTGTGTTTGCTACATTAGATTTGCTTGGTCAATACACATTAGACTGGAACAAGGCAAGAAACTGAAGCTATGCCTTCCATTTAACTTGCAGGTACAACATCCTCTGCACAACTACAGCACTCCTGGGTTTTCAGAAAGCAAAATGGGGGGTAACCGTGTTTCAGAGACCATACAGTTAATTTACTCATTGTTTTGTAAAGGGGAGTGGTCTGAAAAGATACAGCCTAGTTACATAGCACAGTTAGCCCTCCACAGAAGTGGAAAAAATAGCAAATATCAAGATGCATGCGTCTGTAAGACCGGGGCTGAGGCATGGTGAGGAGAATGGACACCCAGGGTCCAAACCAAGGAGAGGGAAAGGAGTGGATTGGCATGGTGGCCCCATACTTCCTCTCTCTCTCCCATCTCCTTCTCTGGGTGTGGGGGAACATCATCAGAGGGTTTGTGGTGCTGAGAAACCAAGCTGTGAGTCATCCTTAGCTGACCAGACAGCTACTGGTGGTAGAGGAGGAGGGGGACCAAAGGCAGGAAGCTGCACATGGCTCGATTGGAGCTGAGTGCGTAGGTTCCCCCAGAAAAGACGCACCAGGGGGACAAGAATTGAAGAAACACAAATAATCAAATCTCTGTAAGTCAAACCTACAAGTGTGGAGGGCTGACTGTATCTCTCTCAAGATCACAACTGGCTTTCATATATGCATCTACCAGACAAACAAACAAAACACACTTGGCCCCAACTCCCCATTTTGTTAAAAACAAGGGATACTTTGCAAAATAGCATCTACAAGAGAATGATGTCAGATACTGAATTAAAACTGTGCTGTGCTGGGACTTTATTACTGGAAAAATCTAATAAATCTGCAAACATCACCTTTGGCATAGATCAGAATGCCTAGGAGGTACCTTGAATAAACAACTAAACCTGTTTCCTCCATACCCAAATCCACATCCTCCTTGCCATCTGGTATTACAATCCACATGCAGAAATGTGCTCTGAGTTCTAGCAGCTGTTAGATGGTAGACTCTGTCACAGCAAGAAGGGTCTTCCCTCTGGTAGTGCTGGGAAAGGACCGCTTATACTTGCTTTGCAGCAGCATGCATTGTTGACATTAGTATCATGTTTTGGATTAATGCACACCAGCATGACAACATTTTGAGAGCATCATTTTTTTTTTTAATTTGGACTTCTGGTCTGACTTCTGGCAAGGTGTTTAATTAACCTCATTGACTTAAAACCCATTTATATGTGTTCCTTCAACTGTTGGGGGTTTGTTTGGATTGTGCATTTTAGGCCGCCAACAAGTCAGTGATCTCGGAGTTGACACTGCCACGGCATTTTATACCTTTTGGGAGTAAACAAGTTTGCATCATTTTAACAATTTAAATGTTATTTGATTTTTGCAAGGTTGCTAGAAACATTGCATCCAGCAACCTCTCTTCTGTTAATTCATTCCATGATGTAGCTAGGTACTCTTAAACCTTTGTAATTACAAACAATGAAAGCCATCGCTCCCTACAGTCACATGCATAAGAATGCAAAGACTTCTCTTCTAGAGATAAAGCTAACTAAGTCTAATAGAGACCATAGTCTCACTGGAGCTCCAAGGAGGAGAGGATAAGATAGTCTGAGAGTGGGGAACAGAGGGAAAAGAAATGGAAGGAGGGCATTCCCCTTTTCCATACAAGTCACACTCTCTCGGCCTCAGAGGAAGGAAAGGGCAAATTCTGCCAAGAAAATCTTATGGCAGGTTCACCTTAGCATCACTGTAAGGCAGAAAATGAGTAGAAGGCAACAAATATACAATCCACCAAAAACAAGGCCAGAAGTTTTCCATGTAATAACCCACTGGGTGACCTTGGGCAAGTCACACTCTCTCAGCCCCAGAAGAAGGCAAAGCAAATCTCCTTTGAACAAATCTTGTCAAGAAAATGCCATGATAGGTCCACTTTAGGGATGGCCATAAGTGAGAAACGACGCGAAGGTGCTCAATAAAATTTCTCTGAAAGCCTGACAAAAAAGGCCCCAAAATATAGGAACATAGGTTGGTTTCAGTGTAGAGACCGCAAATGTCTGGTGAATCTTTAGATAAGAAGTGAAACAAATGACTTTACAAAAATAGTCTCAATTTTCTGGAGTGCCAGAGCAAAAAGATGGCACAAGAAAGGCTGGGAGCAAAGATGTACCCTGATGGAGGCTAGTGTGTGTGGGAGTTGGAACGTAAATTTTTTTACTTATTTATTTTATCTCAAGCAGCATTCAGGGCTCTTGTAAACCCTTGGCAACTTCAGAAGGGGAAGGTTTTTATGTAGGGGATGTATGAATGGTGTACGTGCAAAAACAAGCAAGCACAGGTGGTGGTCATGGAAATTGTGTGTACTGTTTGGAAGTGGAAGAGGCTGCGTAGTAATTATGTGAAAGAAAGACACTTGAGGAAGGATTTTCTTGTCCACCTCGGGCAGCAAACTGACTTGGACTGACTTGGGAAACACCAATTCCAAGCTATTTTCAGTTTCATGTGAAATTACAGACACACATGGCCACAGCTTACCACTTCACAGTCAGCTGAAGCAAGTCCACCAGCTAAAATGAAGCAGACATTGCTTCCAGCATGTAACCTAATCCACCTCCAGATAAAACCAAGAATCAGCCCAAAACGTGCCTCACCATTTGGATCCTATGATGTCCTCTGCAGTGCACAAACCTGTAGAAGCAGCAAGTCTCCCGAAGCACTGTTTAAAAGTGTGCAAAAGAACTCTGACAATAAATTCCCATTTAAACATTCACTAACTTGCTAACTTTAAGTTCATTATGTCTTACTTATATGAAACAGCCCTCATAGTTCAAAAGGTGCAAAAATAATTCATGCCCCATTTACAGGCCACACAGTACTTTCAGCAGAGGCAGCTCAAATGCAAATCTCCAAGGGCTTTGAGCAGAGTAACAAAGTGACCCAAAGAAAATCAACTTCACCTCTGTCTTTTTAAAGACCTAAATAAAGCAGGAACAGATTGTGAACTGCTGTCCTTCTGGTGAGCCCATTCTTAAAAACATGTAAGCAACAACCATAATCAATATTTAAAGCAAAAGTGGAGATGACGTTGGATTGTAGCTCCCACTAGTTTTAACCAAATCAGCCACCATGGAGGGATGATAGCCACTGCAGCAATGACATCTGGAGTGCCACAAGTTGCACATTCCTCACTTAAAGGATGTCTGCACAAAGACTAAATATTGCTTTTAAACTCTACTTTCAGTACCATCTCACATGCTCACATAATAGCATGGATACCGCATAAACAGCCAATCACTGGTCAGCACTCAAAACCAGACAGCTATATTTGAGACCAGACACTGTTATTATGAACTTTCACATACCATACCTATTCACTTGTTTGCTTTTTTCTGTAATGCTGTATTTTCAAAAATATTCATGGCCTTCTGGACATCCATGGTTTGGAGTGTCTATCCAGAAGACAAGGGTACTATTTTACATGATACTGTGAATGGGACCAGCAGTATGGATCCATTATCTGGTTCTCCATAAATAGTTTCTACATATGAACAACCACCGAGCAGGGCGCAACATCTGCAGAAAGGAATAGCAACAACATACAGTTCTCCTTCCACCTTCACAGGTTTGACCTTTGCTTATTCGATTACTTGCAAGGTGCCTGCTTGCTCCCATGCCCTGGCCTTTTGGCCAGGTGCACTGCCTTTCTTCTCTGCATCCCAACAGAAGGCAAGCAAATGGGAAAGGAAAAGGTTCACACACACGCAAGCCTTTCTCCCTCCATTCTCCTGCCTCTCACCCATGTGAGCTGGAAGAAGGGGTGCGTACGAGCGACAGGCAGACAAACAAAGTGTGGGGGGAGTGTTTTCCCTTCCATTTGCTTGCCTGTCACCTGTGTGGGCAGAAAAAAGGCAGGGCACACAGGTGACAGGCAGGAGAATGGAGAGGGCAGGCCCCAGAGGGAATGGCAGGGGTACACTTATTCATGTGGTGGGAGAAGTTGTTTGTGATATTTTGACTTTCCCGAGGGGTCTGTGCCTCGAACCCTCGCAAAAGTTGATGGACTACTGTACATCCATTTGTTAAAAACATCATTGTTTACAGGCAACATATAACATTCTCCTCCAGTGTGGTCTACCTGGTCATTTTAGCTACACCTTGGCTGAAAGAAACAGCTCCAAAGAGCAGCAGTTACAACAGCACAGTAACAAGCAAAGCTCCAAATGCTGCCTCTTTCTCATTACATTCCCTTTCACCATCTGCTCTCTCCAAGTTCCTTGGGAAGCAGCCAAGTCTACATAGTGAACCTAACAGCTCTTTGCACGGCTGTGTGGCATTTCACAGCCTGTACTGAATGAAGCACCACTTTCATTTTTCTAGTCTACCAAATATTATGCATCCCACTTAAAAAAAAAAAAAAAAACCCTAAATGTTAACCTAACCCCTCAATTGGTAGATGTGCCACAACACAATTTCATTCCTCTTCTATCTGATGAAATTTTAAAAGCCCCTGAAATTCTGAAGCAACACAAAAATACTGGCTAGAACGGTTAGATGAATGACCCAATTTATACAGAACAGTGTTGTAACCTCTAGTCTGTACTTCCTCTCAAGTCTCTCTAATGAGACTGAACAATCTGCTAGAGGTATTTGGCATTTCTGTGTCCAACAGAAGAACTGCTGGGCAAAAATTAATATGGGTCTTTTCTGCCATCAGGTCCATCACTACTTTGCCAAAAAATCCACATGAATACAGGGTTTTTTCCTAGTCCAATCAAGAAGTTGCACAAAACTATTCAAGTCCCTACTCTGGAAACTCAGCATGCATCAAAAATTCTTTCCCACTGATATAGGTATGCTACTTGCAACACCTTGCAAAGGTTAGGAAATAACAGCCAGAATCTGCAATCCTACAGGGTTAGTTGACATAGCTTTTGTGAAGGAAGGCAAGAAAGTCCCACTCTTTCACAGACCCAACTGTACTTGCTTCAAATGAAGAGTCAAGATTCCACAGAATCCTAGCTTATTACCCATGAATTCCATACTTATGTGTGCCGTCTGGTCCCTCCTACCATCTGTAGTGGCTAAAGTAATCAGAAACTAATTAGGAGGCAAAAAATTAAAATTACATCTTAACTAGATTCATGTTTTGTCATTCCAACCCAGGAAGCAGTAATTTTATATTTCACTCAGCTTTTGTTTTTAAAAACTGTTAAATTATACTTTTAAAGACTCTGTTCTACAGTACAGTACATCTCTTTGGAAGCCCCAACAGGCAGAAATCAGCAAACAGACATTTTAAATAAAGAAGTAAATAGCCAATTGCAGACTCTAGCTTAAGGTTCTAGCTTGCGAGGTGAATGACAGCCCGGGGTCAAAGGTTGTTAAGCTTTGGCCTATTGTTTAACTGTGGTTACTTTATTAAGAGACGAGCAAAATATAGTCCGTAGGTCACATGATGCCTCTCACAGCCCACCTCCACTCCCAGTATGTTTAGCCTGGAGGAGAGAAAGTTAAGAGATGACATGATGGCCATATTTAAATATTTGAAGGGATGTCATATGGAAGATGGGGCATGATTTTTTTATGCTACTCAGAGAATAGAACACAGAGCAATGGCTTCAAACTACAGGAAAAGATATTCCACCTAAACATTAGAAAGAACTCCCTGATGGCAAGAGCTGTTTGACAGTGGAATTTGCTGCCTTGGACTGTGGTGGAGTCTCTTTCTTTGGAGGTTTTCAAACAGAGGCTGCATGGCTACCTGTTCAGAATGGTTTGACCATGTATTCCTGCTTGGCAGGGGGTGGACTCAATGACCCTTGTGGCCTATGGCCCTTTCCGCATGACGTCGCTGTTGCGTTTTTGCCACTGGATGCCAGCAGTCGGCAGGTCGCGCTTCCGCATGACATTGTTGCCGTCCCACTGTCATCCTGTCGTGGAGCATCGCGTTTGCTCAGTTTTTGCATAATGGAAAAAATCTGTTTCGCACCTGCAATTGCGCGGCACTCCTGTCAGTTCTGGCCATGCAGAAGATGTGGAAGCGCATTGGGGATGCTTCCTTCTGTAGCATAGCAATGGAAAAAGCCTGGCTGCGCTGCAGAAGGAAGACATGGTGCCATTGCGTTCTCTTCCACATGGACGGAGTGGGTGCAGAGGGGAGCGTTGCTGACGTGCTCCCTTCTGGACCTGGGACTGCAGCGAGACAACACAGAAGAGCTTCGTTGTGCGGAAATGGCCTATGATCCTATAATTTTTTATGATTCATAAACTGTATGATTCTATAATTTTTTGCCACTTTGAAACTCAACACAATTGGCTGCAAACACATGTTGATTCACAGGCATGCTCTTCAGACACAGTCATGTTGGAGTCACCTTTCCATGGCACAATCCTAGAACAAAGTAATCAAGTGGCAAGAGGCATTCATATGTGTCTTCCTAACTTATGAAGTGCTGACCCTGTGAGAAAACTATGAGACTGCCCCACTCTGTGGTGGTATCATTCATACACAGTCCTCAAGTATGTGGAATTACCCACAGAAAAGTGACTGCCAGAATGCTACACTTAGACTTCAAGACTCCCTATGTTTAGATTAAATATGCATTTTAAGCCATGTCTTAGGCTCTAGTGCAACAAATTTATACTAATAAATTATTGCTTCTCAGGCTATCTGATGTGGAGGGCCAACAATTATTCTTTCCAATGTGCCAGCCACCAGCACCATATTTGTGCCTACTGAATACAACGGTTTCTTTCATTCCTGGATATCACCAGGGAGCAGCAGCCAATGGCCCAGGGACTGGCGCTGGTCCAAGGACCACAACTTTTGAGTAGCAGTACACTAGAACATATGACTGTGAGTGGACAGTTTTGCTATACTTCTCCACATGATCACTGACAGAATTAACAGCAAGGACTTGCCTTCTCCCTTGAAGCCCATGGAGCAAAAGCCTGGAAAAAAAAAAAAGAAGGCAAGGAGACCCAAAGCTTCACATCCAGATAAGCTCCTTGGGCTGGAGACCCTTCCCACTCCTGTACTGTATACCAAGAATACAATCTAAAGTACTGTGTTCAGAGCTCTATAAATTCAGCGCTTAAGGGCGCCTGAAATATTCTGAAATAGTCCCTTATTCCATATGAAGCAGCCTAAGAACGAGTACACCTTTTCAGTACTTTTGTCCAGTTTTTACCTCCTGCTCCAACCCCACCCAAGGAATTTAAAGGAGTATACATGGGTCTCTTCCTTCAGTTTTATCCTTTTATCAACAATCTTGAAAGTGACTCGTCCAAGGCCACACAGCAATTTAAGCATGCGGGGATTCAAACCTAGGGCAGGCAAGCCTACACACAGTAGAATAAATGGACAAATATCAGACACCAGAAGTGACAGCGTTAGGGTGGATAAACAAATCACACCTCATCGTATCCCCAGGAAGACACGGAGCTGACTTGAACCCTCAAACACAAGGTAGGAAGGTAGAAAAGAGAATGAAAGAAAGAGACACACGCATACACAAATAACTTTGGCTAAAGTAAGGAAGGAAAGATGATTTATTCTTTCAGGCTTCCCTTCTTATACCATTTTTATGTTTATATTAAAGAATACTTGCAGAAAGAAAAGATTCATGCATCAGCCTTAGCAAAGTCACTGCTTGTACATGTTACATTTTATCTGATCCTTAACTTTCCAAGTCTGTGTGACCCCTGGTCATCCCTGAAGACATTTCTGACGTTTCAAGAGTCCTTCGCATGTACATACTGATCACTGACATGCACTAGGCAGAACAAACAATTCTAAAACGCTTGATGAGCCCTGAGTGTCTAAAATGCCAATTAATATCACAGTTTATGATTATCAAGTATTAATTCTACAGTAAGTTACAGAGCACCAAATTTCAAGCCTAACAACAGTATTTTAAAAAGCAAAGGATGAAAACTTCTGCCTCCCAGTATTCTGTCACTGAGACTGTGCAGCAAAGAAATGTTAAAAAGAGATGGTGCTGGCAAGAGAATTCACTGAATTCATTAGAACTACTTTATAATCAAAGATTTAGATTTGGATAATCGTTTCTTCTCACACTACCTGTATTAATTGACATAGCTACTGGCAGATATTTCTGTTATCAGCAAAAATTTTGTGACCGGTCTATGATGATCACTGTCAGTATTAAATACTTCCTCCCACTTCACAACAATCTCACCTCCAATCATGCATATCATATATATAAATGCATCAAAAATTCTAGCTATCATTTTATGCAACTGCTGAAGTAGGGTACATTACATGAAAGCTCATGGTATAATAAATTTGTCTTCAGCTGCCACAGGACTCTTTGTCATTTTCGCTGGTGCTCTTCTTGTACAAAGAGAGACAGTATGCAACAGTAATTAGGCCTTTATTCCAGGATTATAGTTTTGGTTTGTAGGAATAAAAATAAATGAGGAAAGCCTAGTTAGGATGCAATGCTAAGTATCCATAGATATGGGATTCCTGGTGTATTCAGATGTTCCTGATGGTAGGAGGAATCAAGTGGAGGTATCACGTAGTACGATCTGCTGATCTAGTGAGGTTTGCCTGATTAGTCGCTGTTAAATTTCAGCTGAAATTCTGAGTACTTTGATTTTCCTGCTTTTAACAGTGTATCAATGTGCTTTATATTATCTTGCTTCTGCACTTTTTCAATGTTTTGATTTTCATAATAATGTTCTTTTGCTTTATTTATTTTTAATTTTATTGCCTCAGTTGATTTATATCCTGATTTTTTTCTCCATTTGGGACTCAAAGCACATTCCAATACAAGTTAAAACAAAATGCCTACAATAATATGTGGTACCACGTATTTTGTTTTCACCTACTTTGGTGATGTTTTTACACATTTGAGAAGAGTAAATGGATAGTTTGCAAGACAAGTGTAAAAATGCTGCTGGGTAGATAGATGCAGCCAGTATTTCTCTGTTTTCTAGAATAGCCTGTTAAACTGGAATTGATAGCCATCTTACACTAGAAAAATAGGAAAACTGTACTAAACCACAAAGACTTAGCATAATACACCAACCATGCCTGAATATACTTCGGAGAAGAAAATGATACAGGGAGGCATTTTACACTACATAATTACAGTGCAATGATTCCCCTTTAATTGCCACGGCAACTTCCTGCAGAACCCTGGAATTTGCAGCTGGAGAGATGGTATTTGCAACTGGAGAGATGGTATTTAGAATGCTCAGCCAGAGTGCCACAGTGCCTCACCTAACTATATATCCCAGGATTCCACAGGATGTTGCAATGGCAGTTAAAGTAGATTAAAGTAGAACCACGGTGCTATAATTGTGCAATGTGAAAGAGCCCTGGGTCTCCAGAACAGGAAGAGCAATGCAGTTCCTTTAGCTGCTTGCTGAGACCTTAAAGAACTAGTTCAGGTCACAGACCTGGCACCACTTAAGGAAGATCTTTTGTGAGGTTTTCCTTCTCTTTACATATATAAATTGCTTCTAAAAATTGCCCTCCTCTCACATTTTTTTCCATTTCAATAAAGTTATTTCTTTGAAATTAAGACGTTAATTTAGGATAGAAGAACACTTCCATTATGTCAATTTACTTACTAAAAGGAGTCTTGAAAAAAGTGTACTAAAATTAAGACAAGAGGACTTTCATTCACAAGATTTTCTCATGTGAGAATTAATTGCTTCTCCATTTTACTGTGTCCTGCTACAAGCCACAGAAACTCTTTTTTTGCTGGAAATGCCTAATATAAACTAGTCTTGCTTAATAGAGACTACACACTATTAAGAGCCTCTGCTGTGGTAGCAGATGTCCACATAGAGGTACAACTTGCATTTGAAGAGTCTACTCACACATGTTAAGACGGCAGTTAAGGATTGCTTGAACAATCTCTTAAATCCCTCACTTCTCAGTTGATTTCATTCATTTTTGCTGTGTTGAGCATGCCAGGGAGAGGAACGTAAAACTGCAGTTGCCTTCCCCATTGTACATTATTATAAAGAGACACAAAGATGAGGCATGGAAATATCAGCAATAGAGAGTTCTGTCTCTTCAGGAATGGTTTTCCTTTCTCTCTGTATGTCTGACTGGTATGTAAACATCGGAAAGGCAACACACCCTAAAGGCACCTGATATCATCTGACTGTGGAAGCTAAGCAGGGTCAGCCCTGGTTAGTACTTGGATGGCAGGCTGACAAGGAACACCAGGTGCCGTAGGCTGTATACCAGAAGGAGGAACTGGCAAACCACCTCAGAATATTCTCTGCCCAAGAAAACTGTATGAAATTTATGTGGTTGCCATAAGTCAATAGGAAACTTGAAGGTACATTCTGTGAGTCAGTGTAGAATCCTACAACTCAGTGTAGCTCAATAGGCCAATGATGCTTTTGTCCTGGGAAATGGCAATAAAACTGTGTACCAAGGCCTATTTCATGTACCAGAAGTGATTCTCACAGGAATATTGGCATTCATCTCATTCATCTTATTCTTGATTCTTTTAATGGAAGTTTCTCCTCCCAGTAGATAGCTTGGTCATTCACTTCCTTTAGTTTTAGATTTTTTTTTAATTTTATCTTTGCTTCTGAGGCTAACAGTTCCTTTCAGAAACTGAGACTAAACTTCTTTTGGCCCTTACATATTTCAATATTCACTTGAGCAAGACAGCAGATATCAAAAGTTGAGCAGAATGACTATCACATGCTCAAACCAGAGCATCATACGTTTTGAGAAAAGAACATGCTTTATCAAGAGCTCACAAATTTGGTTCATGAAAGCATCCGGTTCTGAAATTGATTTCTAGGAACATTTTTGAATACATTAACAAGCTAAAAAAACAATTACTAAGTATTAATGCTTAGGATTGCAGTCCATAATTTAAGGCTACTAACCAGTATGTTAGCTGTCAGACTACTTAATAGGAGATTTTCAAAGTGTGACATTTTAACATGCTTCTGGATCTTTAAAACCTCAAAGGAAAAGAATATCTTTTTTTTTATTTTTAGACTATTTAGACTACTATAGCCTCATGAAGAAAAATACTTTGAGAATACATTAATTTTGCTTCTATTTATTTATAGTTAATTTTCTGCACTTCTCCTATGAAGCATTTGCCCTTTGTGTTTCCATAAGACATAAAGCTGGCTCCAGAAAGTCAGCTTCCACAGTTCAAACCCTGATTGCAAAATCCTTCAAATAAGCAATAGCACTACTATGAGATTTTCCCATCACCTGCCTGCCTACTGTTCTCCTTTGCTGCTCACAGCTCACACTGCAGAATAGTTCCCCTGGTGCAGAGGCTCTCCTAACTTTTCCAAAAGCACTATGGTGGTTGTATGCATTGCCACATACTTCCTTAGACCATGTACTGTCATAGTAGTCTGTTTGGATTACTGTAACACACTCTACATGGAGATGTCTTTGGAAACTATTCAGAAGCTTCAGCAGGTCCAAAATGCTGCAGCTAGACTGCTGATTCAGGTTGGTCCTCGGGAACATACAGCTACCAGCCAGCACTGTCTTGTATTTCTAACAGTGATTCATCTGAGATTAGAGTGGTTCAGGCCAGACACTTTTCATCATTACTCTAGCTACTGTCTCAGCAGTCTTTCTAACAACCTGACCTGGGCACCTGGAATCCTTGGATTCTAAATTCATAAATCCTGAATAAACTTACATGTAAAGCCAGTATGCAACAGGGCTTTGTATGTCACACAAGAAATGCAAATTAGTGGACACAGATAGAAGAATGAGAATTGTTTTATGAGGAGACAAATGTTTTACTGCAGCTGTCTCTCTTTTTATGCTAGTTTATACCTTTGGACTTTAGTACAAATTCTCCTGGGATATTTCAACATTTCTTATGTCATCCATACTTCTATCATGCAGTCTTTATTCTATTCTATTCCATTCTATTGCTTATTTCTATTGCTCAGAATTCATATCTTTTTGAGAAAACACAACACAAACATCTACAATACAGACAGACCTCAGTCCATGAAGTAGATGTGCTCCTGGGTATTGCTTCTGTGACAGAAAATATGGTGCCACACACCAAAAGCACACAAAAATAGAGGAAACTTCCTGTGCTACCAAAAAGAGCAGTTCAACATGTCTCAGCGAATGTTTTCTTTAGAAGTAATACTATACACTTGTAAAATGAAATAACCAGGTCAGGGAAGCCTTGCATATGCAAAAGGAAATATTTTGAACCTTCAAGATACCGCCTGAAGTTTTCTCCCAAAATGCACCCAGGATGGACTTTTACTTTCACCAACTTCCGTATCTTGCATGATTTTGATTCTGGTGGCCAAATGTACAGATCTTTGGTTGTGTTTTTTTTTTCAAAAAAAACATGCTGTGGGGAAATGGTGATGCAGGTTTATCTGCTCTCTCCTTTTCTATGCATGCTCAGTAAGGGATTCTGGAGGCAGCTACTGTTGCAGCTTGCATGTTGTAGGGAGGCACACATGGCTCCAGTACTGGCTAGAGTAGAATCCCAGTCTTTCCCAGTTCAAGCTTGTTTACTGCATTGTTCGCTACAAACCCATTACTCAACCTACAATGAAAATCTGTGTTTCTTCAGCCTTCCTGCACCATTCTCTAAATGCTGATCCTTCTAAAAATCCTTCAGACAGGCAGGAGGAAAAAAGGGCTGGGTGGAAGAAGCGTTGCTGTCAGAAGCTCTGTTAACAAAGGTACACTTATATCTAAAAAGGAGTGAGCACACTGGCTCAGCAGTGATGCTTGATAGATAGGTTACATTCTCCACATTTCTATGCCATCTTCCACTGACATACACTCAAGTATGTCGAAAGTAAGTTACGACTTACAAGTGAATGCTTCCAGATGGAAAGCTGCTCTGTCTGAACGCACCACAGCCATGGAGTACAAGTCGGTACAAATGTATTGACCTCAGCTTTAAAATACAAAAATATAACAATATAGGGTAAACATTATTTTATACTTGTATTTTATACTTTTTATTTTTCAGGAAAAATATTTGTAATTTTGATTCACAATTGTTAAAAAATATAAATTCACAATGTCAAAGAAGCTTCCCGTGAAGTCAGCTATACCTGAGCACTTCATCATGACTCAAAACATTTTGTGTTGTCAGCAACAACCCAGATGAAGACAAATGCTGTGATGCCAAAGAGGAGTCAGACAGTAATAAAATAGAAAAGTTGAAGATCTGGCATATCAACTCCAGAAACCTGCTTATCACTACCAGTCAAGAAGAGCTTTGTACCTTTTGTAGCTTTCTGTTTTCAACAGACTGTTTTTGTTTCGTTCTTTGAGCGAGAAATTTGAGAGAGAAATCACAAAAGGTTTACAATACAGACAGTGACATCTGTATGCCCTGTAAAATAACATAAGCAGGGCATATTGTGAGAGCCAGTGAGGTATAGTGGTTTGAACATTGGACTTTAACTCTGAAGACCAGGGTTTGAATCTTTACTCAGCCATGGAAACCCACTGGGTTACCTTTCACAAGTCCCATTCTCCGAGCCTCAGAGAAAGACAAAAGCAAACAATCTGAACAAATCTTGCCTAGAAACCCTGTTACAGGTTCACCTTAGGGTCACTGTAAGTCAGAAACTACTTGTAGGCACACAACATCACAGGGAAGGACAACTGTGCAATCTGAAGAGACAAAACTGGAGGGCACCCAACAGAATCTACAGGAAAAGAGGGAGACACGTTTTCCAGTGCTTAATGGATGGCTGTTCTTATTTTGGAAAAAGCCCAACACTTTCCAGCCTATATATATTTCAATGGCCTTCCTCAGGGGCTACTTAAAAATATAAAAATATAGGTTTAATATTAAAAAGGAAAACACATAAATTTTACAATAACACATAGATAATGTATCACAATGCATATCATCCTAATGTCTTTACACTGCTTAAAGCCTATGTATATGAGCATGAAATCTAAGCGTAGAAACTTCTGGAACCAAGAATCTCATTCCACTTGCGGAACAGAAAAGAAACCCATCAACTGGGTCCAAGAGCTTGGGTTTTTTTCAATGTTTGCAGATCGTCAGGAGAAAGGAGGTGAGAGAAGGGGGAATGAGACAGCTGTTAACTGTTCAGTCTGAAAACACTGCAAGACAAAACTGATTCAGGCCAGACTACAGTGTTCCTAACTGCTTTGTAATACTCAGCTTTGGACCCTCAAACTTTCATACAATCTGCTGCTTTCACACAGTTGAGCCAACAGGATGAAGAAGCCACTCGATATCAGGCTTCCCTAACACAATGTCCTCAAAAGCATTTGGGGCTACAACTTCTATCATGCGTAAAAAACATGCTCGTTTCGGATGAATGAGCAGTGGCAGCTGACAACAGTTGTGTCAGTGAGAAGGTGAATCCATTCTAAGTTTTAAAGGAACTAAAGTACTAAATCCTACCCCTAAAATACATCTGGTACCTTGGATAGCTCCTCTAAAGTTCAGATTAAAAGCTACAGCAGATTCACACACACTCTGATGTGGGAGCCAACAACTGCCACTGCAAAAGACAATCCATAGTTCAAACATCTGGAAAGTAACTAGATTCTCTAATCCAGGTGTGCCCAAATCACAATAATCCACTTCCATCACACTGCTGGCAGACTCAGTTTGTTCTCTGCTCGCCTGTCTGGGAAAACAGCATGCTCACAAGGTAGATTTCCCATTATTACAAAAGCTTAGATCATAGGATTAAAAAAAAAGAAACTCAAGCTTGGAAAACAGTATTTTTTTTACCTGCATAGCATAACTATTCCAAAATCTGGCCTTGAAGAAATGCAGAAATTGAGAAGCAGAGGATATAGCGGTGATGATGCCGGACTGAAACTTAGGAAACCCAGGTTCAAATTCCCACTGAGCCACAAAAGCTCGGTGCGTGATCCTGGTCCAATCCTGCAAACCATGACCTACCTCACAGGGTTGTTGTGACATAATGGGGTGCAGAAGAGCCATGTTTTCCATTTTAAGGTAATTGGAAAAAAGATAGTGTAGCTGTCATATGCATAACTAAAGTGACAGCCATAGCAGTAAATGCTGGCATTCATTTTTTTTCTTACATTAGGCCAGGGATGGGGAGCATGTGGCAATCCAGATGTTGCTGAACTACAGCTCCCATTAGTCCTAGACAGCACAGGCAATACTAAAGGATGCTGCGAACTGCCATCCATCATCATCTGCAGGACCACATGAATCCCAACTCTGCATTAGGCAGTAACAAAGGAACTAGAGATGGCACTTTGTTTTAAAATATTGACTAATTGTGTAAATATCAGAATCACAAGCATCGTGTCTGTGCTAGTGACAACATAAGGACAATGATGGCAACGTAAGTATCCTATAAGTTAGTAGCAGCTTTGCCAACAAATAACAAAGAAAAATTACTCAAAGACGCTCATATTACGTAGAATAGTCTTGTCAAATCAATTACCACAGTTCTGTTTTACAGATAAGAATATGGAAGTTGAGCAACTTGTGTAATTGCACCCTGGCTGAAGTACAATGGCTTTGTGTATATGAAGCTCAAGTGGTGCTGTGAACAATCTGTCCTGTCCAAATATGTTACCCAAGAGCCTACAAACACAGCCTAGCAGACTTATTTTTTGGACTATAGCTCCCAGAAGCCACCAGCGAGGACAGCTGCTGGCGAAGCCCTGCCTACCCAAAACTTACGTTTAAGTTGTATCTGTTCAGCCAACCTACAGTGAGGAAAGCGTTGCTTCTACAGTACTGTTAATGTGCATTTAATTCATTCAAACTATTAGCTGTTACTCCTAATCCTCTTGCTCTCGTCATGAGAAATAATGGCTGCACCTCAAAATAACCATGTTGAGAAGAGAATGCTGATCCCACACTGGAAAACTGTCAACTTGGCAAAAGAAGACAAAAAACCAAAACTTTCTTGCCTTCTACCGCTACATAAAATGGCTTATAATTCTAAAGGCAAGCCAAAATGGAAGCCAATCATTCTCTGAGCTTTGGGATAGCAGAATCAAAGAAAGAACTTAAATGAAGTGCAGAAAGCCAGCCAAGGAAGGCTGTTCTTTCAGAAAAAGAACAGCCGCAAGACAGTGATGTAACTAAATAATTGCCACATCAAAAGCTCTTTGCAATTTATAGTTGCCAGAAGTTAGAAAGAATGAGAGAGAGAAAGCACCTCTTTCTATTAAAGTTAGTGATTACAGCAAATCATAGATGATGGCTCTCATTTTAAAATTCTACCATTTTTAAACAGATTTCCAGAATCCAAAGTTTGGGAAGCAGCACATATGCAAAGGAATTTCCTGCTATAGAGTTGTCATTAAAAACTTCTGGAAAACTGCAAGTATAACACAAAACTTGAGAAAGTTACTTTCTGGACTACTCAGAAACCACCAGCCAGCAGCACTGTCTTATATTTCCTATTTCTGCTACAACACATAAGGTTTCCTTCCCTTCCTCTGCTTCACAACTATATGACATGCAGGCACTCGACAAATGAAACTAAAAAAGGCACCCCTAAAAATGCAGGGAAAGTTTTAACTTCTTGAAACTATGCCGTTCATACAGCTGTTTGGGAAAGCAAAAGCTTTTCAAAGACCACAATTTTCAATTTTTAATAGAAAGTTGTTCTATTTATTTCTATCCTGTCTTTTTTCAGATCAGGACTCCAAGTGGCTTGCAAACAATTAAAAAAGAAATTATTAAAAAATCCACTAGATAAAAAGTTAAAACCAGATTAAACAAAAGTATTTAAAACCAGATTAAAACATACATCTGTAAACACACTCTGCACACACATAACAGCACAGCAATTAACAATATCCAGCACATTGTGTAAGTTAATGAAAGCTTTGAAAAATCTAATACTTCTACCCAAGTTTTACATTTGTGCCAAGGTTCCTTAGATCTCAAGGCCTCTCCTCTGGCATCTTTCCTAAACGAATAAAACTTCTATACAGAAAAGAATATACCATATCTGAAAACCCCTCATGTAATCTGCTGCATGCAAACACCCTGCAAGGGACTAAAGAACTAGATCCTGCCTCATCTTGGAGGCTAAGCAGGGACAGCCCTGGTTAGCACTGGATGGGAAACCGCCAAGAACAGCAGATGCTGTAGGCTGTATTTCGGAAGAAGGAACTGGCAAACCACCTATTTCTTGCCTAAGAAAATTCTGTGAAATTCATGGAGTCACTGCAAGTTGACAGGTGACTTAAACACACACATACACACACACAAATACTATTCAAATACTTGTAACACCAAAGTTGGCCTTTTCAGCATCCACATGCCAAAGGACTGCTGCAGCTATACATTTGCAAGAAGCAAACACAGGAAACGGCTCTCACTTCCAGAAACTTCAATATTGCTTCATTTCCCCTTTTCTTGTCCGAAGGCTGGAGTGTTGGAAATGATTTCTATTGAACCCTGCCGGGTGGATTCAGACTGAGAGAGAATCACTGCGTTTCACGAGTAAGTTTTATGACTGCAGTCCCCCCGGTCCAATTCAGCGCATGTTATTTTACTACACCGCACTGCCTTTCTACGTGGATTAAATCGCTCAAAAAAAACAAGAAGCCCAGAAAGCTTCTCTCCAAGAACGTACGAAATCGTGAGTCGAGAGAAGGGATCCCTCCTGAGCACGCACAAAGTGCCTTCCCTTCCTCACAGCCCGCGGGCGGAGAATCCGGACCGCACGTGTCGCCACTCCCGCTTCCTTTCCGAACTCCCCCAAAGCTCGCCACCGTCGCCTCCTCACCTGCGATGTCCCACAGCTGCAAGCGCACCAGGGTCCTGCTGTCCCAGTTGAGCACTTTGAGCGCGAAGTCCACGCCGATGGTGGCGCGGTAGTGCTGGGAGAAGAGCTGGTGGACGTAGCGCTTGATGATACTCGTCTTCCCCACGCCGAGCTCCCCGATGACCAGCACCTTGAACAGATGCTCCCGGCTTTCCGAGGCCCCCGAACTGCTGCTGCTGCTCCCGCCAACCCCTCCACCTCCTCCTCGCTCCCCTCCAGCCATTTTCGCCCTGCCTTCCCTTTCGGACTCCCCAGCCGCCACGCCGTCCACACCGGAGAGGAACCCCGCGGGGAAAGAGCCAGCCAGGCGGGCAAGAAAGCAAAGGGAGAGAGGGAGAGAGACCCTCGCCCAGCTTCCCCCGGCTGCTTGAGGAACTTTCTTTGTCTAACTGGAGGCGGAGGGAAGAGGCGTCCCACCACGGGCAGGGAGCAAAAACCGGGAAAGCAAAGGAGGGAGAGGACCACCTGACTGGAGTCACAGGACGCGGAAACCCGGCGAGTTATAAAACTCCAGAAAGGGGCGGAGGCGGCGGTATTATCGGCGGGCCGAGCCCAGCTCCTCCCCGCCTCCGAGGAGCCTGCGTTTGGCGAAAGGGTGGTTAGAGCGCTTCGAGTCTGGAGGAAGTGGGGCCGAGGGGAGGGGAGCCAGCAGAGAGCGGCTTTCTTCCCTTTTTCTGTCTAGCCTGTTCCAAGGAGCAACAATGGACGGACCCCATTTAGGGCACGTGGGATTGACAATCAGGAAGTAGTTATTAGCCAGTTTCTGTTCTACCAGAGTACCTAATGAAACCATGGATTTTAGCTAACTTAGCTATTTGTGTCTGTCAAGATTACGGTATCTTATTGCTGACACCAGGAAATTACATGATGTGCACAGTCCTGCTTTTATGAAGGGCCCGTATCTCTTATCTGGTTTTTGTTGTCTTATTCAATCTACACAAAAGCAAACATTTCTGAACCCTCAAACGGAAGACACTGTTTAGGATAAGGGACGCCTGGCACCGCTGATGTAACGCCGGCTCTACGGCTGGCCCTTGGGGAGAGGCTGGAAGGAACAAGTTGGAAGAGGGACGGGCTCCACCTCTTTCTTTCAGCATTGCCACTTATAGGGCAGGAAGGGAAATGTGCAAACAAGAGAAGTTGGCAACTGCTTTTACCTGTTCCACACCCCCTCTTTGTGCATCACAGCATTGCCTGTCCCTTTAAATGCTGCACAGAGAGAGAGAGAGAAGCCACCACTGCCTGCTTGCTTGTTTGCTCCCTTTCTGGGCAGTACGGCCTAGTGGACTGATCACAGCAGAGGAGGAGCTCTCTCCATCTTCCCTTCTCACCTGTGTTCTCTCTGTGAGTGAAGTGAGGGCAAGGATAAGGCCCCACTAGCCCAGTCCTCAGAATCAGGCATGTCCAGAGCTTGGGTTATTAGTTTCAACAAGAAGGAAAGTCTCCGTATGCTGAAAAAACTGAGCAATAGTAGGCTGTTTGCATAGGACATGCTCCCGTGACTGCTCCGTTACTGGGATGGCTTCAGCACGTCATGACAGTCCTTCTTAGAAGGAACTCTCTAAGGTTTTATTTATTTATTTATTAAAATATTTCCATCCCACCATCTATCTAAAGATCTCAGGGTGGCATGCAATAAAATTTATCTGACGGTGTGAATAATTACAATGATTTGAAAGAGCTGGGAGTGTACTAAACAATTTTACAAATTAAAAAGATTGAAAGAGTGAAAATAGCTTAAAATGAATAGTTTAAAAAGATCTGTCGGGCTGTCAGAGAAGTGAGCAGGCAAAGTTGGCTGCTGCTCCAGATCCAAGGCGGCCTTTTACGAGACGGCTCCCTTTGGAAGCTAACCCCAGTTCTTCCTGCTGAAACTCCCGTTCAGATGGGATGCAGAAGCAGGTGCAACATTCCCGAAGGAGAGGGCAGGAGCACACTTGAGAGCATGAGCAGCCTGCTTTTGCTCAGTCCTTCCTGCTGGGGAGGGGGGGACAAACCCTGGGTGACTAGGAGACCAAATTGACCGTAGGTAGAGTGAGGTGGCCATCTTGGGCAGGATATTTTGAGTATCATGCAGTGACTGCAAATTGTTCAGGTTTTGATTTGTTTTTCATTGAATTTTTACTGCCATGAATGGGGAGAAATACCTGTGGTATTTTCTGCCTCCTGTGGCCAATGAATTCATAAAATCATAAAATCATAGAATGGAAGAGACCACAAGAGCCATCAAGTCCAACTCCCTGCCATAATTCCTTGGTTTTAGAAATTACTCATTAGCTTTAGATATTATGTCCAATGGTAGCTGGTGAATTCCATATCAGTTGGGTGATGAATCTACTCTGGATTTTAGTCTGAACTTTAAAGATTCAACACCTTGGATAGCTCAAAATCTGTACTACAATCCAGAGCAGATTCACCACCCATTGACAGGGAAACTACCAGCCGTCAGTGAGAATGTACATTGACTTAAGTGGGATGGGGGCGCCATTTAGTGCTCTGCCTTGGGCCCTGAACTACCTTGTGCCAGACCTTGTGATTCTTTAGAGACAGCAGTATTGTCTCATGCCCCTTCTCCCAAAGTGGCATGCTTCAGAGGCCAGGTGGAGAAGCACACATGGAAGACAAAGTATTTATTTATTCATTTAAACATTTATATTTTATTTATTATAAATATTTTTGTATTAATTAAAATATCTATACCTATATTATATTTATATTTATTTATTAAAATTTTGATATGAATGAATGGATTAAAACAATTTAAAACAATAAAAATAATTAAAATAGACTAAAGGCATATTATTGACAAGGTTAAACAAGTTAAAACGATTTAAAACCATGCACATAAATGAATTGGATGGAATCAGTTATGCCTCAAAAGGCTTTAGTGAAGAGCTTTGTTTATAAAGATAAAGATAGCCAGCAGTGGAAGGGCATTGCACAGTTGGAGTGTCATAGATGAGAAGTGGTTGCTTCTGCCTGGCCTCTCTTGCTCCATGCACTGGGCAAGGTGGATGATACTACCTAGAGCAGACTCGCACAACTTGGCAGTAGGTAAGGGCCAAAATTAAATAGGCTAAACTTCTTTGGGCCACAGATAGGTTTTTAGCGCCTCACTTTCCACGTAAAGTTATAATAATGGTATAATAATGTTTTTTATTTGCAAAATATAGTATAATTAATGATTAAACTATTTTGCAAGTAAAATAAACCATATTATAAAAAAGGAAAATTAGGGAAGTTTTTCGTAATGTTTAGGTGGAACTTCTTTTCCTGCAGTTTGAAGCCTCCTCCGTGCCCTAGGGCCTTTCCACACTACACTATTATAGTGTTATTATTCCACTTTCGACATCCCATGGAATTCTGAGGTTTGTTGTTTCCTGAGGCCAAAGAGCTCTCTGGCCGAGAAGTCTAAATACCACTCCCAAAACTGCAAATCCCAGGATTCCACAGGATGATGAAAGTGGAATAATAGCACTATAACAGCATAGTGTGGAAAGGGCCCTAATGTCTTAAGCAGCAGAAAACAACCTTGCTCAATCTTTTACAGGACATCTTTTCAAATAAGAGCTTCACAAAAGTTCCTTTTGGTGAACTACAACCTCACAAAGTCCCAAGTAGCATGATTACTGACTGGGGAATTCTGGGAGTTATAGTCTTAAAAAACAGTGCTTTTGAACTCTGGGTAAGCTTTTATCTCATCAGAGTAGACTTGGTGAATTGTTGCTGTTGTGTGCCTTTGAGTCATTTCTGACTTATGGTGACCCTAAGGCAAACCTATAACTGGATTTTCTGGGGCTGAGAGTGTGTGATCCACCCAAGGTCACCCAGTGGCTTTCCATAGCTGGAAAGTTCAAATCTTGCCTCTGCTACAAACTCACCCAGAAATCTTAGGGAAACCTCCTTCCTTAAATTTCACCTACCACCACCAATATACAACATGGGGAATGACAACACTGGCCATTTCTGCCCTACACTGTTATAGTGCTATTATTCTGCTTTCAGCATCCTGTGGAATTCTGGGGGTTTTAGTTTCCTGAGGCCAAAGAGCTCTCTGACTGAAGATTCTAAAGGCCCCTCCCTAAACTGCAAACCCCAGGATTCCTTTTTTTAAATTAATTTTTATTAAAATTTTTAATGAAAAAACAATAAAAACCCTCCCTGCTTCCAAACATCAATTTTCCCAGTTGAATCTGAGTTTAACATTCCATTCCATATAAACATTCCATTCCGTACATTATCTCCATTTTATAACAATCGTATGCTATTACTTTTAGCTTATATGTAACTATTTACAATTTATCTTTTACCACCTCATTTTGTCTTCCTCCTTTCTCACAGCCTTTCTTTCTTTCCCCCTATTTCATTCTTTTATCCAATTCAATACCTCTCGCCATTCTCTTTCAAAGGCCTGGATTGGCTTATTTTTAAGTGAAAAAGTTAGCTTTTCTGTCACTACCATATCCAGGACTTTGAATTTCCATTCTCTTATATCAATATATTTTCCTTCTTTCCAGTGTTGAGCATGAGTCAATCTTGCTGCAGTTATTATATATAACAATGTCTTTTGATGAGATCTTATTTCTCTTTGTTGCCCTAACATATTCAACAAATAAAGTTCTGGCTTCATTTCAAAGTTAAAACCACACATTCTTTGAATTTCATCATGTATTTCTTTCCAAAACTTTTTTGCTATTTTACGGGTCCACCACATATGAAGAAAAGATCCCTCCTTCTCATCACATTTCCAACATTTTCCATTCCCATTTCTTGTTATTTTTTTCAATTTTACAGGCGTCATGTACCATCTATATAACATTTTATAAAAATTTTCTCTTAAATTCAAACTTGGTGTAAATTTTACATCTGTCTTCCATGCCCTCACCCATGTATCCAACTCAGTTGTATGTCCTATGTTTTGAGTCCATCTAACCATGTTATTTTTAACAGTTTCTGGTTCCATCTCTCTTTGTCACAAGATTTTGTAAAATCTGGAAATTCTCTTTTTCTGGAACCCCAGGATTCCATAGCATGTTGAAAGTGGAATAAGAGCACTGTAACAGTATAGGGCAGAAATGGCCACTGTCTTACCCTGTTGACCTGTTGTTAGGATGACTAAGATAATGCAGTTGTGGCAATTTGTGATTACACAAAACCTGTAAATAGGATTATTGGAAGGACAAGAAAGCTGTGCCTCAAGAAATGTAGCAATGTTTAATTTGCAAAAAAACTGCAAAAGATCAAAGGGGAGGAGAACAATTTGGGGTGGCAGAAAAAAAGTATTATTAATGAGGAAGGGGAAAGAAACTAGATTTGGAAGATAAACAAGGGGAATTTCAGATGGTCTGGGGGGTGGAATTTGTGAGCGTGCATGCCAGAATAGACTTAAATTGCATTTTAAAGTACAATCTTTAAATGCAATTTAATTTTTTCCAATGCAACTTAAGAGGGATGGGGTGAATAAGGACACTGATCTGTAATGAGCTGTTTGCCCCAGAGGGTCCCAGTTTACCGTGTAACAGTCCATGTTGGCTTGCTCAGGGAGGAAGAGACCACCTCCTTTCTTGCCCCCTCCAGCCACAGCTGGTCTTCTCCTTTTCCCCGGCACTTCTGCCCTCACCACCCATCCAAGGGAAACAGAAGGAGAAGAAGCAACTGCCACCATCTTGCACAAGGGCAAAAGGTAGTATCAGCTTGGGTCTCTGCTGCCGCCTGGAGGGAAGGAGAGGGGAATGGCCCATCTGGGTTCATTCAAAACCAGCAGTAACCTAATTGCTGCAACCTTTTTCAGCCCTCACGCTCAGGAGCAATGCGGGCCAAATGCAGTCCTTTGGTGGGCTGCATGTTGTGTAGGCCTGACCTAGAGAGAAAGCAAAAGCAGCCCCCTCTGTCCACTTGTCCACTTTTTCTTTCTGCGCAATCAGTGCAGCATACAGAATTGGTTTTGGAAAGAACAGAATTTCCTTCTGGGGAGTGTTTCAGTGGGGGATTCATATTTGTTCAGTGAGCCAGCTCCTCCTTGCTGTGCCAGCCAAGATAAAGGGAGGTGGTTTCATCTTTCTTTCTCCAGGTAGCAAAGACTGGGCAAGTTGTGACTGCCAGTCTCTCCAGTTGCTCGTGTGACCTCCTGTCACACTTAACTTTTTGCTCATCCTCTGTAGGCTATGCTGCCAAGGTATATTGTTAGAAGTCCCTCCCTACTTCTCCATTATTGGTTTTGGTTTCAAAACTAGAAAATATATTAATAGCATCCGCAAGATTTTCAGAGGACTAGTTGCTAATCTTACATATTCAAAAATATCTATTACTTATGGCTAATTGATCATTTATAGCTATTACTCTAACCTACAGTAATTAAATCACAATGTGGGCCATGCTGAAAGGGATTGTGTTTCCATAAGCCATGTATGCAAACAAGTCATTTTAATTGATTCGTTTGATCAATGATTCATATATTTACTTTGGCAATCGGTGTTGAACAGGTCAGCTCAGCTTGGCAAAATATGAACAGAAATATCCTGGCAACTCATTCTGTTTGTTACATACCCAGCTTCTTGGATGACTTGTTCCCATTTCATAGTATCAACTGTTATGCATATGATTCTGGGAAAAAAAATAGAATAATTAGCCAACCAGTGCAAAAGCCATGGAAGGGAGCTTTTTATCTATTAAGCAATTTACTAATGACATAATGATTTTCAAAGCAATGTGGCTGTTTCGTAGGTGCATAATCAAGTGATTCATATATGTGCTGGGCTAAAAAATGTACTGAGTCCTTACTAGATTATAAATATTGCTGCTCACATTGAAGCACACTGATAAGGTTTTCCCTACATCATCTCAACTGACTCAGAAGAATGTACCTCTTTTTTAAAAAATGGAACAAAGTAGTGTTTAAGAAAGATTTCTCTGTGCCCAGGCAAAAGGCAAGGGAATGCCTGCATGCATGGCTGCCCCCTGCATTCTCTTGACTTTTGCCTGGTCATGGAGAAGGAAGGTAGGTACACTGGAACAAAATGCCAGGATACGGGGGGACATGCATATACCTCCTCCCCATTCCCTTGCCTTTTGCCTGGGCATGGAGAAGGAGGGTGGGTGCACCTGGGCAAAAGGCAAGGGAACGGTGAGGAATTGTGTGCAAGTCTCTTCTCTCCCCTGGAGAACATGGAGAACATGCACCTGGGCAAAAGGCAAGGGAATGGGCGGGAGGCATGTGCATCTCCCCCCAATTCCTTGTCCTTTGCCCAGGAACAGAGAAAAAAAGCAGGTGTTCTCGGGCAAAAGGCAAAAGAATGGGTGGGGCCCCATAAGGGAATGGAAGGTAGAGCACAAGGGGGAGTTCTTCACAGTTTTTCCACTTTTGCAAGGATTCTGTGCACCAAACCCTCACAAAAGTGGAGGGACCACTATATTTATAACTTGACTTTCCTCCAATTAGGTTGAGGTGGCATATCTGGTTCTTCTTCCTTACCACTTTGTTCTTACAATAACCTTGTGATGTAGGTAAGGCTGAGAAAGAATGAATGGCCCAAAGCCACCCAGGTAGTTTCATGGCTCAGTAGGGATTTGAACATGGATCTCCCAAGTCCTGGTCCAACACAATGTCTACCACAATACGCTGACTACAATAAACTATTGACTATACAGTCAGTCCTCCACATCTGCAGGTTTAACAATCACAGATTTTATTATTTGCTACTGCCTCCACTGCTGCCCTATGACATTTTTAATAGGGACTTATAAGTCTTACCTTGCATTCAAAGTCTCTCTGCAAATCTCATGCGACAAAGAGACTGCAAGAGACTGAGAACATTGAGGGAAAGCTTGTGAGTCTCTATCAAAAAGTGGTGTAGGGTAGTAGTGGAGGTGGCAGCAATCCCCACCAGCCACCCACTTCTGCTTTGTGAAGGAACCCCACCACTTCAAAGGCGGAACTAGGAGGCTGGCATACTCTCTGCTGTGGATTCAAATATATTGTGTATTGTTCATTTGAATTCACAGTGGGTTGAATCTGCCAATTGTACTGTATGTTTTTGTGTGTGTTAAATATAGTTTTGGGAGGGGCTATAGATACTCACTTTTTTCCATTTCCATGGGGGTCCTGTGTCCCAACCCTGTGGATGTGGAGTCATGACTGTATAATGTTGCTCTGTATGTTGTTCATCTTTGTTAATTGCCATCAAATCAGCTGCTGCTTCCTTGGTTGAAAATACTCCACTCTTGTCCACTTTAGCTCACCCGCCCCAAGAATTGCAATGTTTATACAGTTCATTTCTTGTTTTACAATGTCTAGCTTCCCTTGATTCATGCTTCTCAGATTTAATTTTCCTATTATATGATTTGTGTAGCTTCAGACTTTTCCTTTCACATCTGAGCATCTCAGCAGTTGAACATGCCCTCAGCTTGAGTCCAGTTTCATCATTACACACAATAGTAACACTTGTTGTTCCCAGTAGCTGGTTGAATGCTTTCTGACCTAGGACTTTCATCTTCTAGCACTATCTCTTTTTTCCTTTTAGATTGTTTCTTTATAAGGCTTTTTTGGTAAGAGACATCCAGAAGTGGTTTTCTGGTGTCTCCTCCTGTGCCATGCTAACAAGAACCAGGTAAAGTGCCACTGCTGCTGTCTCAGAGAGATTCTCTGCCAGTGTCACACACGGACACACACACACACCACTGCTGCTGCCCACGAGGTGTTTGGCACATTCCTCAGCAGTGCAGCAATGCATAGCCTCTTGCCTCACAGGATCATGCAGTCTTACCACCGTGGAAAGGTAGTACTACACTGGTTGTCATGGTACAAGCAGAACTACTGTATGTAAAAAAATGTCAGCCTTGTTAAACATGCACATATACTCAAGGTTCATGTGCTGATTTATGCGGAATGAACACCGGGCAACCGATGCACTTGAAACTAATCAATTGTTCAGTGTGATGCAGTTTTCATCTCTACAACTTCTGGTGGAATAAAAACTATACTGGATGTCAGCCTGACTGTAAAAACATGCTAGAGCTTAGCACAGTAGGCCTTATGCTACTGCAGTGACATAATTGGATACATAATTGAATTCAAGTAACCACAGGATCTCTTGGGAGAAGCCCTCAGTTCCATGGACAATAGGAAGAAAACTACTGGGTTACTCCCTTCTCACTCTCCTTATAGTGCAGGGGAAGAAGAAGCAGAATCCAAAAAGCATCTAAGAAAGATGTGCTAATCATGAAACCTCCAGAATTTCTTTTTTATGCACCCCTGAAAAGAGCCAAGATTCGATAAGGCACACTAGAAGATTTGTTTCTTACAGTATATATTTATGAAGATGCAATTTTAACAGTAAGTAGTTAGACAAATAGCTGTTTAATTACTTATTGTTAAAATCACATCTTTATCAGTTTGAATATACCAAAGGCTTTATCACACATGGCAGGTATATCACACAGCAGGAGAATAGCATCTTTGGCTGGGACTTATGACATTTCTCTTCTGTTGTTCTCCCACTGGGAGATCGTTTGGAAACCATTTCTTTTACAAATGAGGTCATTAACAGATTAATCCATTAAGACTTCCTAGCAGACATGTACAGAAAGATATGTATCCAGGGAGGAACAGATTTAACAGAAGAGCTCTACATGTATGGAACATGAGACATGAAGGGATTTCCACAGAGTGAAACAGAGCACAGTTATCTTCCCTGTCCACCCTGTACCTCTTAAAGACATGTGCAGGAAACATCTTAAGATTTGAGATAGTGAGGCTAAAGATGGGAGGATGAAATAGTTCAATTGCAAAATGTCTTCTGAAACTCAGAGCTAGATGACTTTGAATCCTGGTAACACATCAAGCAATATATACATTGTTTTCCCAGAGAGGAATAGATGCCCTTGTGGAATGGCACTAGTATAAGATGAATCCATACCTTCTGCTTAGTTAACAACAATCCTAAGGAATGAGAGGACAAACAAGGAAAGCTCATTTGGTTTGAAATGTGCTCCTGGGAACGCTGACAAAAAATTCTTTCACTGAATTTGTGCATCCATGACATTCTTTCAGAAATAGAGAAAGAAGTGGGCAAACTAAGGCCCTTTCCACACATGGGGAAGGAAATGCGTAGAAACTCTACTCACCGGCTTTTTCGTGGATCCGATCAGGTCTGTCAGGATGAGGAGCAGTGCAAGCTCATCGCTCCGCACTGCTCCGGCATCCAAAATGGCGGCTTCCGGTTGGTGGAGGCTTTCCACCAACTGGAGAAGCTCGCCAGCCTAAAGCCCGCCCCCAGCAGATCTGCAGGCACACACTAGTGCGCGCCTGCAAATCTGCACCGGAGCGCGGCGACAGAGCAACACGGAGTCGCACACTCCGTGCTTTTGAAAAACCTCTTAAAAGAGGTTTTTAAAAAGCACGCTGCACGGCCACTTCCGGTCACTTCGGAGCAGAATGAGGTGCGGAACTACAAAAAGTAGTCCAACTCAGTCCACTCCACGGTGCAGATGACCTCCGTTGGAGGTCACTCTGCACCGTTTTAATTGCCCCATGTGGAAAGGGCCTAACTATATTTCCATCTAAAGAAGAGTCCAAGGATACAAATGTAACAAGGTCAGAAATGAAACAGAAAAAAGGAAACACAAGTGAAACTTGCTAAGTATGGGGTTGATTCCAATGATGCCAACAGAATAGACTGAGTGATAACATTTGGTTCTCTGCTCATGTGAGCTGGCTGGAATCAAGATGGACTGGCTATGGGAGAGGGAAGCTGGGGCAGGTGCCAAACAGGAGGGGCATCTTCAGATTTGTAGCAGCAGAAGACAAGAAAGGGGGCAAGACCTGAAAGGAAGGTGGCAAGGGAAGAGATATAAGCAATGGAGAGAAAGAAAGTTAGTTTGAAGTATTAATTTGGTTTGTTAGAAGCAGAGATGACCCCAAGGGTGTAACTACTGGAGAGGACAAAATGAAGACATTATCCCCCCCCCATAAGAATTCTGCTCCCTCCCCAATAAATTTTCTTTCAGTCCCCAAATTTCTAGCATTGCAGTAACTTAAAACTTCAGTTGAGCATTTAAAAATACAGTTTAGGCATCCAAAGAAAAGTGGCAGGCAAAGATTCCAAGAGAATGTGTGTCAGGGTTGGCAGGATTTGGCTCCTCTGAGCATGAGCAGAGTGCTATCTGTGAAACAAGGCTTCGCCGCAGCAGAAGGTCCCAGTGAAGCAGAAAACATTCTGGAGGCTCATTAGTTAGGCTTAGAGTACTGATTTATTGCCGCACTCTAAGTTAAGGCTTAGTGAACACATGCAAGCTTGCGAGCAATTAGATAAAGAGGAAAAAACAGGAGGAAAGTCGGGCAGCATCTCCCCTTACAAACTGTATACCGCCAATAGTATGGCAGGTCCAGCTAGGGCATCTAACTGGCAGCTGGTCAAGCTTTTTTATGCTACCTTGTCACCCTGGAACAAGTGGGGTGACCCAATCGGTGCTCTGGCGTGTGGCCTTCTCTAATACACAAGACATAACCATAACAATCCTGCTGGCCTTGCATCTGGCTGTCTGGCCACACTGCCTCTTCTCTCTACCGTCCACTCAGAGGAAAACTTTGCCTGCCCGGCAACAACCTTGACAATGTGAACACAACAAATGCAAAGGGGGGGGCACATAATTCTTACTGGGGGGAAATGCCCTTATCCGCCTGCCAGCGACACCCCTGAATGGCTTACCCATTCAGCAGAACCTAATGGCAGCTCCTGCCTCAGGCAGGGGTCTTGAAGGTGTTCTTAAAGAATAATAATTTCCTCCTTATTTAACTGATGATATTTTTACTTCCTGGAAAGAAATGGGATTTAAAGCATTGAGATGTATAAAACTGTGCCTCTCTTATAATACTAGAACCCAGGGTCAATTACTGTTGCTGAATGGTAGGAAAATCAGGACAGATCAAAGTAAGTACACAGTGCACAGCTAATATGTGAAGTTCACTGCCACAGGATGCTGTTACGGCTGCCAACTTGGATAGCTTTAAAAGGGGGCTGGATGCATTTATGGATGATGGAACCATCAATGGCCACTGGTTGGGACGGCTATATTATGCAGTATGCTTCCATACACCAGTTGCCAGAGATGCAAGATGGAGTGTGTAGTTTCTCTCACATCTGGCTGGTAGGCTTCCCACAGGCAAAGTGTTGACTAGATACTTTGGCCTAATCAAGCATGGTTGTTCTCAGTTTTTAAACCAAAGATTGAAGAATCAAGAAAATTTTGTTGAAGTTCTATAAGAACTCTTAAAGCTAAATAGAAAAATTAAGAGTGTAGAAAAATATAGCTTCCACTGAGGCATAGGTTTTGGAAAAGTGAGAATATCCTCCTAGTCTAGGCAAAGAACAGCAAAACATGCAGTTCCCCTTCCTTTCTGGGTGAAGCTGCACATATCTTAACAAAAACAAAAGTAAAACAATAATCTGACCCACCTTGCAAAGGGGAAAAATGGCACCTTTATATTTGGGTTCATTGTTAATATAAATCCTGTATACTGTTCACATTCTGGCGGGAAGAATCCCTGTTGTTCTCTCTTATTGGTGTGGTTATGAATTTTTCCCAGTTAAAAAGTGCTGCAGTGTTGACTGACCATGCCATCACTATGACAGTATAATGAAAAACAAATTTTAAATTTCAAGAAGCAACAAGGGCTTATTCATAATGTATTCATGTTCGATCTAATCTTTTGCCTATATCATACACAACAAGGTCACTCAGAAGACTCTCTCAGAAGTGGTGGACTCTCCTTCATTGCAGATTTTTAATCAGAAGCTAGATGGCCACCTCTCATTGAGGTTTTACCCGTGGGTTTCTGCCCTGGGTAGTGGTTGGACTAGCTAACCCTTGAGGTCCCTTCCAGCTCTATGATTCTATGAGTCAAATCTGTGTGATTAATGTCCCCAGCCCTAAAGTGTTGAAACTAGCACCAAAGCATATGCAGAGGGCAAACAACCATTACAGAAAATTATACATCATAGATGCTACTCAGTAATGACTCTCAATCACAATGCTGTATTACGACTTTTTCATTCATATTTTTCTCCAACACATAAAGTTAAACTGGCTATTTCAAGCTGTGCCTCCTGTTCCAAGAGATAGGCCCACCCTTGGCTCAATGAAACAAATCCTAGGGCTACTGAGGATAAGACAGTTTCACTTTTGCTATGACTGGGATCCCCAGTCAGGCCATCACAACAGCTATCATAGTGCGTGAGGGCACCTTCAGAGGAAGGGAAAGTAATTTATTCCATTCTATTATCATTCAATCAGCATTGACTACAAAGACTTTTACATGTACAGTGTATAATTAGAAGTCCTTTCCATGTGTTCTGTACTTACTCCCAAATAAATGTGCATAAGATCGATTTTCAATATAACTTTAAGTAAAGTCCAGTGGAAACTTATGAGTATGCATGTATATTTCCTGATTTTATTTTGACTGTTTTATTTTCCCCAAAATTTCTCAGACAAAATGGAGAAGCCTCTAACTAACAACTATGGCCATTTCTGCACTAGACTGCAATAGTGCTGTTATTCCACTTTCAACATCCTATGGAATCTTAGGGTTTGCAGTTTAGGGAGGGGCCTTTGAGGCCCCTCCCTAAACTGCAAACCCCAGGATTCCATAGGATGTTGAAAGTGGAATAATAGCACTATTGCAGTCTAGTGCGGAAATGGCCTATGTAAACACCTGAAGCTAACAAATGTGTGGAGAACAATTCATCATTTCCCACCAGCAGGTAGTCCAGCACATCTGGAGGGCAGTGAGTTGGGGAAGCTGTTCTATATTCAGGGCCACAGCAGATTTTACATTTAGCATGTTTTTAGAAAAGGTACTCCTTGAAATGATTAAAGACTTGTGTTTTTTGTAGCATATGACTGCTCTCATCTATTCATCCATTTGTGAACATGGTTTTGTGACTTGTCGTTAGAAGGTAAACATGGGTTTAATTTGCAAGTTTGATTGCTGATACAAGGTTCTTTCAGGAAATCCTATTGCGAGAGAGAAAAAATAGATTGGGTTAATTGCAGTGCATACATATTCCTCTTAACGTACAATCTGACCACCAGTGGCTCAGTGTATCTACTGAGATACAGCATGTGCTCCAAATTTCTTTTGTAAGACAAGGGCAGCTGTTCTAACCTTGGGCACCCTTGCTGTCCGGAAGTTTATCCCAGCCAGCTAAAACTGACTGTGATCATACAGGATCACATGTGCTGAAAATACATCACATTGTGTATTCTTGAGCCTTTGGGCAAGACCCATCTCTAGCAGTTTCTTGGAAAAATGGTATGGTTATTTGTACTGTCCTTTAACGGCATAACCTCCATAATCAGATTTGTCAAGGTCCTACTGATTCTACGGTTATTAAGCCATATTCTTTTGGTGTACTTATTGAACTGGAATAAGAAGTAGATGGGAAGGCAATTGAAACTTCCTCGTTTCCTGTCCCCAACAAAAGGTTCCTTAGGGGAAGAACTGATGATACTAATCTGTGAATGAGGCAACAGTTATAGAGCACCTTGTAAGAAATGTGGACATACAACACCTAGAATGAGAATATGTAGCAGTTGTGCAGCTTAAAGAGGAGGATGGGAAGACTGCTTCTTGTCTTCATTGCATAAAAAAGAGAAAACTAGGGTTCATATCCCCATGTAAGCAATTTTTCCCGAAGAGTGGAACCTCCACTCTGTGGGTCTAATTCAGTCCACAAGCAGATCCAGTCCTGCCTGTGGAAGGATCATGGGACCCTTTTTTCCAAAACTTTCTCCCTAGGGGGATCCCCACCCAACCTCATCACTCTCTCAGTTGGAAACAGAATAGGAACAGTGATTTCTCCAGTTGTCTCCAAGAGTTCAGTGGGGAGCTTTGTCCACCCCACATTCTTCATGATGAGGGAAAGCTCAGAGCAGGCCAAGTTTTTGAGATCTAAGCACTGGCAGCAGGAATATTCTTGCAGCCAGTCCTTGGGTCTGAGAGTTGTCTGCTCTGCATTCTCCCTGATGGAGAAAAAAGCAGGATGGGCAAACCTTCCAGAATCAAGTACCTACTGCAGGAACATTCCCGAAGCCAGCACTTTGCTCTATTATGTACAGCTTTGCTCCTGTGCACTTTTCTCCACAGGAGGAAGATAAGGAGAGAGCAAAACTAGGGCCTTGGCTGCAGTGCTGGCTGGAAGCAAACTGAAACTGTGACATTGGAGGTGTGGTCATGCCTGGGATGTTGGGAGTATGACCCCACATGCCATGCATGATCCAGCCTGTGTAGGGTTAGACAGTTGGGAGATCTAACCTGGCACCAAAACCAATTCCTTGGGATGGATTGTCGGTGCTGTTTCCACTCATCAATCTATTGGTGTGTAGAGAAACACATTGCAGAGAAGCTGTGCATGACCTACCAGTCTCAGTCTAGATATGGTAGCTGTATAAATGCACTTGATCTTTATGGTTTTGATTTTGTTTAGTGTTTTAAATAAAATACAGGGTTGGTAAAGAAAATGATTAAGCTAATGTATTAGGTGAAGCCTCTAGCAGACAGATTCCTAGTAACTAAACTTAAAACAATTAAGGAACATTTGGGGGGGGGGAGTGCACATTTATCTGGGTTGGAATCACATAATAAAAAGTGAACAAATTTTCCATAGTATATATTGAAAGAAGACATCTGTTTAAAACAGTGACTCATATGTAGATCAAAATATGCTCATTCCATCATCACTGGGTATTCCCATAAGGGACTTTTCTACATGATTAGGTCCTCATCATCACATTCCATACCTTGCTCATGGACCACATATCTCCCCTCAAAGGAACCATATTGTCATAGGGATGTCACATTTGATAAGCATTCAGAGCACTGTGTTTTAACCTTGAGAAAATGCCTTTTTTTAAAAAAAAATCCAGGTATAGATTTGTTGCGGTAACATTTTTGCAGCCGCTCTGTGCAATGTGATTTTTCAAGTGACTGGACACTGAGATATATGCAAAGCTGAATGAAATTCCCCATGCTCTTGCAATTTTGTGATTGTTTTGGTTTGTTTCTTTCCTCCTCTTTTTTTCCCTGAACAATAATTCTTCGGAGACAGTGTGCCTAAGTACTTTGCATGTTATATGCAGGAGAAGATACCCAGATAGGGTTGGTTTATAAGGCATCTGAGTGGAACAAGTCTTTCTCCTGCACATCTATTCCCATATAGGTCAATATGTCCCACTACTATGGCAAACATGGTCCAGCCACAAAGGGCAATCTACCAGAAGCCTAATAAAACTCCTGGTAAACCAGGAGCCTGCTTACTTACCGCTTGCTTGGGTCTGCAGAATTAGGGATTGCAGATTCAAGCATCTGTGGCTAGAAGTGATGTTGATTCCAGGGAGAGCCTTGGATAGGATCAGAGCTTGAAATACTTAATTTTTTTTAATGAGAACTCCCAGAATCCCCCAGCCAAATGGACAAGTTAATTTGAATTGGCTTCTTCTTGCTCTCTACCTTTCTGTCTCCACTGCTCACTTACTTCCCTCCCTCTATCTCTGAATATAATTTCTTCAACTGCTTAGAGGGAGAATGTAAGTCTGTCAAAGGATTCGCCTTTATCCTCTCACTCTTGTAATTGTTCAGGGAGGGCAAAGAACGTATGGAGGAGCTGCACCTACCACTAAGCAGAGAGGAATGTCTGCCCCAGGCAACAGATTTGGTCTGCCAGTAAAGTATAACATATTGTTAGTTATTTACCCTTTTTATCATATTTCCCTTGATGACTGGCAGCAGAGACACTAGTAAGATTTTCTGCCTCAGGTTTTAAAACAACTAGGCTGGCTTTGGGTAGGATGCACCTTGGGTTGAATTGGTGTAGAGAAGCATTTGCTGCTTTGTCTCCAGCACCAAAATGATTTTGACTGCCCCTGAATGCAGAAGTGGAAGGGTCAGGGGACTCCAAAAGTTGTTAACTGTGGGGGTGGCAACAGGGAGTGTGCAAGTCCCTTATTGCAACATCTCTGTTGGCTGCCAGTCCATTTCTGGGCACAATTGAAAGCGCTGGTTATGATGTACAAAGCCCTATACAGCTCAAGTCCAGATCATTTGAAGGATCATATCCTCCCATAGAAACCCACCAGTGTTTTCAGACCTTCTGGGGAGGCCCTTCTTTCTGTCCCACTGCCCTCACAGGTGCATCTAGTGGAACACAGGAGAGAGCCTTCTTTTTTGGTGCTCCCAGGCTCTGGAGCTCCCTTCCAACAGAGGTTAGGGTGGTACCCTCTTTGTTCTACTTCCACTGGCAAGTAAAGACTTTTTTGCTTGTTTGTTTGTTTCAGTAGGCAGGAAGACTGATTGCTCAAGGAGAGAGGTCCTTGTATTAATATGCTAGATTTTCTGTTTTTTGTTTGAATGATTTATGTTTTAACAGGTTTTAATTTTTTTTGATAGTTTATTTATAACTTTTAATATGTTGTGCATTTTTAACAATGTTTGTTTAAACTGTTGTTAAGCTGCCTTGAAAGGAAAGATATAAGTTGTTGTTATACTGATGGTAGGATCCCTGCAGAAGTGAGTCTTGACAGATACCTATCAGTACCTACTTTGGTAATAGTCCTGGCTAGAAAAAAAAAGCTATGCTTGATATTAGAAGCTACACAATCTCAATGTAATGACATCTGTTTCAAAAATATAATGTGCCTATTAGAGTTAAGAGTGAGCCATTTTTCTTTTTCTTTCAAAGTTTCCTAAATTCAGTACATGAATTCCAAAGATACTCTGTTTAATCATAGAATCATAGAAATGTAGAGTTGGAAGAGACCACACGGGCCATCCAGTCCAACCCCCTACCATTCAGGAATACCCTCAAAGCACTCCCGACAGATGGCCATCCAGCCTCTGTTTAAAAACCTCCAAGGAAGGAGACTCCACTACACTCCGAGGCAGCATATTCCACTGCCGGACAGCCCTGACCGTCAGGAAGTTCTTCCTGAGGTTCAGGTGGAATCTCCTTTCCTGGTGCTTGAATCCATTGCTCCTTATCCTGGTCTCTGTAGTGGCAGAAAACAAGCTCTCTCCCTCCTCTACAGGGCATCCCTTCAAATGTTTAAACATAGCTATCAGAGAGCTGGGTATGTTCAGTCTGCAGAAGAGAAGGTTAAGAAGGGACATGAGGGCTTGGCTTCCAGGCCCTTCAGCATTTTGGTCGCCCTCCTCTGGACCTGCTCCAGCTTGACCATGTCCTTCTTGAATTGGGGTGCCCAGAACTGGACACACTATTCAAGATGAGGTCTAACCAAAGCAGAGTAGAGTGGTACCAGTACCTCCCTCGATCTAGACACCATACTCCTATTGATGCAGCCGAGAATTGCCTTGGCTTTCTTGGCTGCCGCATCACACTGCTGACTCATGTTCAGCTTGTGGTCTATTAAGACTCCTAGATCCCTTTCACACGTACTGCCATCCAGCCACATGTTCCCCATCCTATATTTCTGCATTCCATTTTTTCTACCTAAGTGTAGGACCTTACACTTCTCTCTGTTGAATTTCATTTTGTTAGCCTCCTCATTAATAACTTTTGTCCTCTTGTTGCATGGTCACACCCTTTTGACCACACCCTGATGTTGTTCAGCCACATGAGTCCATGGTTTTCATCTGTGACGTTTTGGAGGGTATATTAATCCAACCCTCTGTGCTGCCAAAATTCCCCATTTCATAATGGATGAAATGTACCTGACAGCTATGGAGGTGGGGGAAAGAGAAGGGCTGTTACTACAGAACTGCTATAGAATTATAAGCAACACTGAGAGCATTGTTTTGGTCTAATCAGGCATTCTGTTTTATGCTGTTTTGCCCTAAGTTTGTAATGGTAACTTTTTAAAAATGTTTTTTTGCACAGATCAGTTAACAACTGATCAGGACTCACTCTGCCATGTCTGATTTGTCTTGACATGGGTCCTTGCTGAGGACTGGCTCTTTATACCTGCCTTGATTGCAGTCTGGAATCTGGTCTTATATTCCTTTTCTAAAAAAACCCCAAAACCCTCATTTCCTGTTTTCAGGGAAAGGAAATGAGGTGGTGGTGGGGAAGCTGAGGCAGGCGTTGGGGCTCTGGAGAATATTGGCATGTGGAATAGAAGTGTTGTGGTAAATTTGTCATGCTAGTCTCCATAGCCCTAGGGAGAGTCTAGCTATTCCCTCAGCTGCATTAAGTCACATCAGCAGTTTCAGCCATTACCACGTTCACCAGTAGCAGCAGGTAGTGATCTCAGCTGACCATTAAAAGCCACCCCCAAATAGTTTGCATTGCAACAAGGATAGCTCACAAAAGATTGTTGCTGATAAAATCCAGCTACTTTCCTTATTACTGTGATGACTGGAGCTAGGTGAACAGGGTAGAATTATAGTTTAGGGAGCTGGCAGATTACGTATTAATACACTCCAACATTTTACAGAAGAAAGCCAAGATACTTGTGGCACCATCACAGTATGGTCAAGATGGCAAAGGTTATTAATGAGGAAGAACAAAGAAGAGGCTTCGGCACTTTGCTTTTGGCTGAGTCTACTGGGAAGGGCAAGACTCCATTCCCTCCTGCCTCTGTCCCTGCTGAGTTAACTACTTCTGCACTTTGAACTCAGTTTGCAGCAACTAAAGTAAACTGAAGACAAAGGGGAAAGTGGGAAAAGGAATGAGAAACTGGGAAGTTTGAAAAGCATCTGAAAAGTTTATTGGGACTATCTCTGCCAAACTGGGATAGTTGAGGGTATGCATCATTGTCTCTGCTAATCAATTAGTTCCTGCTCCGCTGCAATACTAGTGGGTAGCTTTGCAGGCCTTGTTGTGTTCCCCATCAGGAACAGGATGAAACTGAGAGCTTGGAATTCGAACAGACTTGAAGCAAACCACATTGGTCTTGATCTAAACTCTGCTACAGGTTTCACATTTTACTAATAAGCATACAATAATGTGCACACAGTTTGAGGCAATCTGTCTTTCCAAACTGAGTCCAAGGGAGCTTGTCCATCACCAATCTGTTCTTTATTCCAAATGGAAGTTATATAAAGAAAAGAAAGTACCTGAACATTTTAAAAGGAAACAATGTTTCTAGCTGCTCCTCCACTGTAATATGGCATATCACATAAGAATGGAATCACTCTCTAATGGCCACAAGTTAAAGGAGACAATTAAGAAGCTATTACCACATTTAATTATTTTCAGGGACTAGGCAGCACTGAAGGGGGAGTGATAATTCTGCTGACTCGAGAAGTATTATCCTCATATGGATCTAGTTAATGAATTATTTAATGGGCATTGCATAAATTTTTTAAGAATGTTCACTTTCAGCCGTCTACCAAGAGAAATGTGAAATTCTGTTCTTTGCACATAAACTCTGCAGCTCGCATCCTCCTGTGTTCTACCACAGCAGCTTGGGCCTCATCCCTCTGGTGGCATATGGACACCTTCCATATTCTGAATTGTACGCATAGTGCAGAAAGAAACATCTGCTGTTATTCACAAAGCAACATATTCTTAATTCCCAGTTCATGATGGAGTACTGTGTGAACCTATGAAAAGCAATTTCTGTTAAAGTTTCATAAACCAATAAGGTATATGTGATACCAGTGAGAGCCATCTCAATTAGGAGTGCAGTTTCAGAGGACAGTAAAGTTGGGGCTTATCTCAGTGAGGGCTGCTTGAGATAAAATTGTAGAAAATATAATGTTTTGATGCACTAGTCTTTTTATGTCTCATAATTATACATCATAATTGCTAACTTTTGTTCTTCACAGTTCTGAAAACTCAAGTTGTGTATCTGGAAACATATATACAATTATTCCCCCATCTCCAATGGGAACAATTTTTTAAAACAAGTACAAAGTACTGGATGCTTTAATCAAGTAGAGTACCACTTATTTTATACAGAGAATTTCGCTTGTTTATCTTTCAGGGGATCTAATGCAATCAGACAACTTTCATCTAATTCCTTGGGCATGTTCCTTGAGCAGAGAAGTAGGAAAGGTATTGATGGCAGCAGAAGGTCACCTTTCCCGTTACACAAATATGACCTGCAAAGCCTTCCTGAGTGCTTTTGATGGTTCTCCATGTCCCATTATGATGTGTCCATGTGCTACCATTAACAACATTCATTGTTTACACATTTAGACCCACTATTGGCTGAGAGATCTTAAGAGTTGTAGTCTAAAAAACAACATTTCCAAGTTTGCTTAAGAAACACTGCTCTCTGCCATGCAAGACTTTAATCAGTGAAGACATTTCCGCACTAGACTGTTATAGCGCTATTATTCCACTTTCAACCTCCTATGGAATCCTGGGGTTTGCAGTTTTGGGAGGGGCCGGCTGGCCCCTCCCGAAACTGCAAACCCCAGGATTCCATAGGAGGTTGAAAGTGGAATAATAGCGCTATAACAGTCTAGTGCGGAAATGGCCTGAGACTGCATAAGCCAGAGCAGTCTGCATACTGGAACTACAACAAATGCTCAGGACCAGGGAAAGAGTCCAATATCCTTCACCAGGTTATTGTAACTTGAATGCTAAACCAGCACCTTTTATTATAAGTCAGGATGGAAATGAAAGTAACTAAAGTTAAATGTGATATCCTTGGGACAGAAATATCAGAAAAGAGAGAGCATAGCAGCAGTTCCCCATGCATTCCAGAGTAGTGTATTGATGCATAGAAAGGCTTCTTTTCTGACCTGGTTGAATTATTATATAAGCTGGATGACTGGTGCAAGTCATTTGTTTGTTCCTCACCCATCTGGTACGAGCATGGTAGTTGTCATGGGTTTCTGTCTATTCCTCAGGCCCAAGACTCAGAGCTCTCCTGACACCTGTTCCTGGAAAAAAATGCACAAATGGACACTCTAATTCACGTTCTCCCTCCCTCCCTCCCTCTTTCTTTTTCTCTCCCTTACACAAAACTAGTCTTATTCTTTTTCTCTCCCTCACACAAAACCAGTCTCATTCTTTTGCTCCCTGTTTCACCTATGGCATTGACCTCACTGACCGTGAGGAAGTAACCTTTATTTCTCCAGTTGCCAGCATAGGAGCCAATCTGCAAAGTGCTGCTTAAGTTCATTTCCCAATATTAAGCATCTGACAATTTTCACAAGCTGAGAAAAGCTTTTCAAGCCATCTTGGTCATTGGCTGTTAACCCATTAGGCTTACTCATCAACAGTTGCTTGGCTTGCATCCGTCATATGTCCTGCCAGTGCTGTTTGAACAGAATCTGAAAACCAGCTTGCTGAATGTTCCAAATCAAATATGCCCACGACTGGCTTGAGTAGCTCTTCATTGAGGAGAGTGACTGATGTGAAGGCCTATTCAGTTCAAAGCCATGTGAAGAGAAAGGCAGCACAGGGGCCCTGAGGCTGCTTCTCAACAGTGAGCACGAAACAGTAGACCAAGCAGGCACAGAGGTCACCTTGCCACCGGCTTCCCTACACTGTTGACATGTAGAGTATTTCCATTAAAATTTGAGTAATTATTTCTAAATTTGCATCCATGCGCATAAATCTTTATGCATATATAAAAATCTGTTTCTAAATTTGCTTCTTCACATCTAATTAAACACACAAACATTTGTGCATTTTTTAAAAAAAATTTGGGGGAGTAATGCTTATCCTTTTTTAGGTAACCTGTTAAGCATCCGTCCAGTGAATCCCTCTGCTATAGAATAGCATACAGCCAAATGGTTCTGACAACTACTTTGAAATAATAACAGAAACATTGCTGCACTATGTGACAATTGTTGTAATTGTTGTTATGTACCCTAAAGTTGACTCAGACTTATGGTGACCCTACGTTAGGGGTTTTCTTCTTTTTTTGGTGAGATTTATTCAGAAGAGGCTTGCCACTGGCATTCTCTACGGCTGAGAGAAAGTGTAGCTTTCCCTAGGTGATCCGTTGCCTGATTGGGGATTCAAACTATGATTTCTTGGATTTCTAGACCAACACTCTAACCAGTGTTCATCTAAATCAGTGCAGGGTTATCATCTTTAGTCACTGACTCCTTTACCTTTTAATGAAAGCTTCTTGCTGAGATTCAGCTGGTGCCTTGAGTCCAATGAGTTGATTTGTTTTGATTACTTCTGTTTTCTAGCTGTGCCCATTCACATCTATGATAAGATGGCCTGCAGGAGTTTTTTAGCTGTTGATTCATAAGCTCTACACATATAATAAACAGTTTGGAATGCTAATTTTTTTTTAAGTCACTGAGGACATTAATTAGTTGATCAGTAGCATCAAGGGTTTTATTTATGGCTTTAGGGTTTTAGAGAAACATTTGTTGTTGTGTTTCTTCAAGTCATTTCCAACTTATGGTGACTCATAGGTGAACCTATCATAGGGTTCTGGGGCTAAGAGTGTGTGACTCATCCAAGGCCACCCGGTGGGTTCCATGGCCAAGCGAGGACTCGCACTCTAGTCTCCAAGGCCCGATGCTCAAACCACTACACCACACTGGCTCTCTGAGAAATGCCTACAAGGAACATGGGCGTCATAGGGAGGAAAGGAGTATCTGCTATGAAGAAAAGCTGACAGAAGCAACATCCTGAGGAGGGGGGGTGACTGGCATATATAGTGAAGAAGTGGCAGCAGGGACAGGTTTCTTAACCCTTTTGCTGCAGAGCAGGATCCTATTGTGGCTGTTTGTGGAACAAATTGCTTGTGGAACAACTCCTATTTGATGAATACGTGGCTTTTAGGCTCCTTGGAGTCTTGGGATTAATGGTTTGGGAATCAGGTAGTCTGCTTTTCCAGAGCTACAAATATGTTCAGAGAATCAGACATTTGACACCTTACTGGGAAGAATCAGATGACAGTGAATGAGCTGTGCTCCCCCTACCCACTGCTGCATTTCTTCTGTCCTGAAGCTCCTATCAGGTTCTATTACCTTTGTTTAGGTGGCATCAGTTAGACCCTGAAACTACAAAGTAATCTGGAGTAAGTGCCACTGAACACTGAAAACTTGCACAGAACTGTGCTGCCTATTGGAACATCTATCTCAGTATTGTCTATTCTGGTTAATTTCTTTCTGACCACTGGCTCTACTTTTCAAAACAACAACAGAACTTGTGGGGACTGTAGCTCAAGCCAGATACATGGGAAACATGTGTGCCAGGGTCCCTCTTTTGCAGTTGTACGCTATCATATAAATTATCCCACTGGAATAGACACGCTTTTGGCTTTTCCATTGATTAATAGACAGTCCATCAACACACGACAATGTTGTCAACACTACTAGTTCACGAAAGCTATCAGAGGGGCAGGTAGTGTGTCTGCTGGGAAGAAAGGGGGAAGGAACAGAGATGGAGCCATTGAAGGGGAATGTTCTAACCTATCCCTTGTGCAAAAAGCTGCAGCGAGAGGATGTATTGCTACATGAAACAGTATGCCTATAAAGAAGAAGTGGGGCAACTTTTTGCCACTGAAGGCTGCAGGCCTTTGGGGGTAATATGTCAGCCTCACGCTGGTCACGAGCAGGGCTGAGGCCAGCGATGGCCATGAGAGCCCTCCAAGTGCATCCCTTTTCCTTCTTCATGTTCACGCCTTTCTCTCTCTTCCCCTTTCTTTTGCCTAACATACTGCTGGGGAAAGGATTGGTCAGGATTGCAGGGGCCTATAGTGGTCCTTTGCAGAAGGCTTTTGAAACTGACTTCATGCCAAATCAGTGTGAATCAAAGAGATGTAAAAAGAAGTGATGAAACACAAAGATTGCTTGCTGTCTCAAAACATAAACTCGTATTTGGAGTTTTGTATGCTTCGCACTTTTTCATGCTGTCTGTTTTAACCATGTATTAAAGTTTGCTTGATTTAAAATGGATTCAGAGGTTTTTCAGCTCCTCTTCTCACTTCTTCCAACTCATATGGAATTTACCAAGGGAAAACTTTTTTATGATGAAGTTTGCTGTTAAAAATTTATCTTGACAAGGAATCCTTTGTGATTAAACCCACACCTTCACAGCATGACTATCATCCCAAACAGGTTTCCCTGTTTACGCAAGAGATGGGAAAGTATTTGGGCATAAAAGGGAGTTCCAGGTTTTGTCATCCCTGGGAGATGCCAAGACAGAATCTTTCCCAGCTGCCAAAAATATAAATAAGATCTGAGCTGGTTATATGTGCATGTGAAATACTGTGAAATCATTTTGTTAAAAAAAACTAAGGGTATATTTACATTGCAGAGTTAAATCAGTTTTAAACTACTATAATGGCCATAGGTCTATCCTGAGGAAACCTGAGATTTGCAGTTTGGTGAGGTTCTTTCTCTGCTAAAGAGTTCTAACCCCCTCTGAGCTGCAACACTAGAACTCTCCAGCAGAGATTTCGAAGAATATCACCAAACTACAAATCCCAAGATTGCATAGAACAAAGCCGTGACAACTGATGTGTCATCACTCTGTATAATAGATTCAGTCTTCAAGTACCATGTTCAACCCAAATATTTAATACTGACCATCAGTTATACCCTAAGGCTTATGAGATCTACTTTGTTCAATGACTCAAATTTCAAGACTCACAAATCATATCCAAGTGGACAACAGTGGCTTGGAGAAAAGAGGGAGATGAAGCCAAACACAGAATAGTGGGTTAGAGAGTAGCATTGATTTTTGTTTCTTGAACTCTATGAGCTGTATAGTGTTATGGTCTGTCTGAACAAGTTAAAATTTGCATGTAAATTATTACAGCTAACATCCTTATTTAAAGGGGTCTAATTGTGATTGTTAAAAACTGGGTGTGGATACGATTGCTGATCAATGCTAAATCATCCATTGATCTACCAGTAAAGAAGATCTGAATTTACCTTCTTCTCACAAAGTTATAGGTTGCAGTCCACAGTGATGTACAAGGATATTAATTACATAATTACTAGCATTACAATACAGTTAATGAAAAAGGGATGAATATATTGTTATTAATATCATGTGCGGTTTCATTCTGTGCAAATATTCTAATATACCAGATGTATTTATTTAGCAAGATATTCAGTTTATTTAAAGTTTTCCTTGTTGATGGGATGTTGAACTGACTCAGCAGCATGGGGTTTAATGAAACCCATAAAGTGAATGAAGAGGAAATTGGAATGCTGAATACTGAAGAAATCTCTTTAAAGTTAACAGCTTTAAAAGCTACTTGTTTAATAAACAATACACATTTCATGAAACTAATGGGCAGTTTCACAAGCCAATTTACTAAGCAACTGAAAACTGCAGGGCATGTTTGAAGAGCTGCAGCAATAACATTTGGCCATGGAATTGGCCATCATAGTTTTCCACAGAGGAAAAAAAAACACTTATGCATTATGAGCCTACATGGTTGTCATTAGACGACATCATCCATGGCACTGATGATTTTGAAGTCTGTAGAAACAAAATAACATTTAAAAACACAGCTTCTTTCCTGAGAACCACAATACGATGCAAATAAGGAAGTGAAATATAATGTTGACGCAGTTTATGTACTCACAATATGTATATGAAAACAGAATGATAATATTTTTCCAACATGGGAATAGTAGAATGTGGAGACTGTGTGTCTGTACAGAAGTGAACCTAGACATAACTAATGGTTGTAAATGCTGGTCCAGATTGACTCTCTTGGAGCAGCATGTATGCACACTTGCTTCTGTTGAATTGGGCAAGATGTCTGTCAGTTCAAATCCCCTCTGTGCCTCCTAAGATCCTCCAAGAAATTAATGGCAATATAGATTTCCTATGATTACTCTGTTTTATCTCCCACAGTCGGATTTCCCTGGGGATACATGGCTCAGCAACCAGATTAGCAAAGAGAAACAAAGTATATTTAATGGAAGATATGGAGGTGAGGAAAAGCACATGTGATGACTAACAGACATCTTTTCCTCTTGAGAAACCTGAAACATATCAGTTTAATTACTGGGATATTTTGGAACAATGTATCATAGCATTGCTGTTGGGGTTTTTTTTGTTTTTGAATGTGTATTATCTAGACCTGGCCTTCTTTCATGATGGAGTCCTCAGAACTGAATACAGCACCATATTATTTGCACCTAGTCCTATGCATTATGTAAGTGTCAGTGGTTTGTGACATTCAATTACCACTTGTGGTAAGTCCACTTTCAATAAATGGTTAGCTTCTGGAGCAACCCTGGAAATTGGATTGCATAAGTATTTGGTACAGCATCATATTGTCCTTTGTGGTAGAACTAGATGTTCTGTATGAGTGCTTCCATTTTGTTCCATTAATTGTTCTTGTTTCAGATGAACTGGACATTCTGGTTTTGGAGTTTGTTTGTTTGTTTGTTTGTTTGTTGCTAAGACCTCACTCTCCAACAGGTGCTTGAAAGTAAGTTTTTTGGACTTGACTTCTGGGCAAGATGGCTGACAGGTTTCTTGCTGGCTCTCTGCAGCAAGGAGAGCTTCATTATGAAAACACTGGCCAGAGGGATCTCTGGCTGGTGGAACTCACCCTGGATTAAAGGGGGAGCAAGGGGATTGTCCATAAGTGTCAGAATCCTTGTTACTTGTGTTTATTTATGAGTAAACATAGAATGAATGAGGAGAGACTGAGGAAGTTACATCCTTGCCCTTGCCATGAAATGCAGCTGTTCAGATCTGAAAGAGATCTGATGGACACTAGGTGGAGGCCTACTTTCTTAAAATTCTCAAATAAACCTTGAGATCATAGAAGTGAAGAATTCTTCTGATTAAGATAGGTGAATGGTAAACCTTGTTAAGTGCCCTTTTTGCAATGAAGAATTGAGTGAATGTGTTTACCTTATAAGACTGAGACTTAAATGGAAGAACTGGAGATCAATATGCTTAAAGGGATTTAGTAAAGATCTAAGAGCATTTATGTTTGTGGATGGATTGATTTCTTGTACTTATATGACTGAATTGAATTTTAGTAAGAGATATTACATTGTGAAAAAGTGAAGGCACTATCTTTTTGTATCAAATAAGGCTGTTTCTCACCAGGTAGTGGCCAAAGAACAGTCTGACTATTAACTGTTGAGTTCTGGATTGAAGGAAGATGGAACCGTAAGATTTTTTACAACTCTCGTTCAAGATCCATTCTTTGAGAAATCACGACTTTCCAAATATGATAAAGGGAGTATGAGCTGATGTGCCACAAAACCTTAAGCAAGAAGCTGACAGATTTAAGAGAGAACTCTTGGGTGATGTAATGCAAGAGAGGGGGAGAAATGTGGGGCTAACCTGGAAATGATGAATAGTGAAAATTGAAGTTGATTCAACTGAGGGATTAACTAGTAAAACTGAGGAGAAGAGGGCTCACGTAGTACTGAATTGTAGCATAGGAATTACAGTGGGAGAGATGAGAGAGGCTAATCTAGGAATGATATTCAAGGAATTTATAGTGATGGAAAGCAATCACATGAGGATCTAATAACTGGCCTTGAAGACTGAGGAAAGTGGCGAGAGTAAAATGAAAAAGGAAGGTGCTGTGTCAAACATAATTATTTTAAAACAGAAAATTGAAAGACGATGTAAATAATAAGACATAAAGAAGAGAATCTGAGGAGACCAGGCAGGTAGGTCATGGTTAAGATAGAGGAAGATGAAAGCAAGAGTTAAGAGGTAAAAGAAGTAAACGAAATAGTGTCTGGCTGAATAAAGTTATGAAATTTGGTTACAGATATAAGATGAGAATTGGATGTGGAGATGAGCTTGAAAAAAGTTATATGATGAAATTTGATAGAAATACTGGAGACTAAAACTTATCATGATGTAACATGATGTAATGTCTTAGATGTTTCACAGGAATACAGAAAGATATTTATTGATATTTTAATGCTAAATATGTCAACCTTGGGAAGAAGGAAAATATCTTTGGCTGTGGAGAAATAATGTAACAGAGGATGGGAAGAAGGGGTCCATTGGATTTTCATTTAGAAAGGCTTGAATGTTATATACCATTGAAAGGAAGAATGAAAGTTATATTTTTCTCCTTTTTTCTCTTTTCCTTTTCCTTCTTTTTTTCTGCTTTCCTTTTTTTGCATTTGTACCTAGGAGATATTTTTGTCTGCCTTCTTTTGTAAGCTGTCTTGGGTCTCCTGATGGGAGGAAGACAGGATATAAATTGAATAAATAGTTATAAAAAATAAAGAAAAATTTACTGTGTCGTATTATTTTACATAGTGATACATAGTAAAACTGTAAAACAAGGTTTTACTCACTAACCCTATCATATACTTCCAAACAGACTCAGAGCCCTCAAAACTCCATTCAAAATGAAGGAGGTGTCAACACAGGCCAAGATTGTAAACTGTCATTCCTAGAATGGTGATTTTCTCTTTAACCACTTTTCCAAACCCTATATTTTCATATTCCTCATAATCTCTCTGCCTGTTTCCCAGGACTGAATGCAGCTCACAAAAGTTAACAGATGTGACTCCCCCCACAAAATTCACATCATAAAAAAGCTTAAAATGTAATTAAACTATCAATACGTTTAGAAAACAGTTAACAGCATGACCTTTAAAAAGAAAAACAAATATGAATAACATAGCACATTATGAAGGGCCCTTTCCCTAGATCTATCACCCCCAGAGGTCTGCCAAAAAAAAAAAAAGATTTTCACCTGTGGAAGGATAGCCATGGAAGGTGCTAGTTTAACCTTTTTAGGAAAGAAATTCCAGAGCCTGAGAGCAGCCACCAAGGTCCTCTCTGTGTTCTTGCCAGATGTACCTGTGAGGATGATGGAACAGAGGTAAAGTCCTCTCCAGACAATCTCAAAACACAGGCAGGCTTGTACGCTGCAACGGGAAACCTGGACATGGCCATGTACAGCTTTAGAAATTATAAAATCATAGAGTTGGAAGTCCATCCAGTCCACCCCTCTGCCATGCGGGAATACACAATCAAAGCATTCCTGACATATGGTCATCCAGCCTCTGTTTAAAAACCTTCAATGAAGGAGACTCCACCATACTCTGAGGCAGTGTGTTCCAGTGTCAAAGTGCTCTTACCATCAGGGGATTCTTCCTAGATTTAGGTGAACTATTTTCCTTTAGTTTGAAGCCTAGTCTATGGAACAGCAGAAAATAAGCTTGTGCCAATCTCCATATGGCATTATTTCAAATATTTAAACATGGTTATGTCACCTCTTAACCTTCTTTTCTCCAGGTTAAACATACCAGCTCCCTGAGGTACCCCTTATAGGATATGGTTTCCAGGGTCTTTACCATTTTGGTTGTCCTCCTCTGGACGCGTTCCAGCTTGTCAATATCATTCCTCAGCTGTGGTGCCCAGAACTGGAATAGGGTTCCAACTTGAGTTTTACCAAAACAGAATAGAGTGGAACTATCACTTCCTTTGACATAGACCCTACACTCCTACCGATGTGGCCTAGAATCTCTTTGGTTTATTAGCTACTGCATCACACTGTTGACTCATGTTCAACTTGTGGTCTACTAAGACTTCTAGATCTCTTTCACACGTACTGTTGTCAAATCTTTTTTTTTTTTACTGACTTTTTTTTAGTGTTATTATTACTTCTTTGATGAGTGATGATTTCTTCAATATAGAATATAGAATTATTTTATAAGTGATTCTAATTTTTTAAAAATAATCTTGGACATACATGTTTAAGATGATAACAATAACTAGCAACAAGTAGTATTTTTTTGGTATATATTTAAGGATTAATAGTTAGGTATAATTATTTAATTAAAATGAACCGTTTGCAACAAGGGCAGGAACCAATTTTTATTTAGTCTTTTTTTTGTTTATTGTAGTGATAGATGCTTGTAGAAGCTTGTAGTTTTGTTATGCATTTTTTGTTTTCTTACTTGAATTGTTCTGTTACATATTTGTAGCTTCATCTATTGTTATATAGTATTGTTGTTTTGTCTTCTGCTTTTTGCCCATTCAATAAAAATGTTTTTATAAAAAAAATTAAAAACAACAACAACAAAAAAAGAGTCATTGGCTCTTGAGGTGTCTGTGCTGTCATCCACCAGCACCAGGCTGTTAAAGCAAATCTGGGTTGCAAAGCTTTGCTCTTCTTATTTGGCTTCTTCACTTTGTTCCCACCACTCTTGGAGGTGTCTGGGCAATTGGCAATCCAATGTCCACAGTGCAGACCCAGACCCAGATGCATACTTCTTTTTTCCTCACTGCTCGGGTCTCGGTGGCCGCCCTTGCTGCTGGTCCCCTTGGCCGTGCATTTGACAGGCGGGCTTTGCTTCTGGCGAGCCAATGGGATAGGATCTCCACCTCCCCAGCCAGCAACATCCATCCCATCATGGTGTCAGAGTTGTCATGCACTACAGCCCCCTCCAGGATCTCCAACTTCAGCCCCTCCTAGAAATACTGGATTTTAGTAGCCTCTGACCAGTCACACACCTGTGGGGCCAAGCGGTAGAACTCTTCTGCATGTTCAGCCACTGAGTGGTTGTCTTGTTTGAGGGTGTAATAATAGCGTTTCCCGTTATCCAGGCTTCAGTGCTGAAGGGGAATAGTTCTCCCTTCAGGCATATAAAGTGTTAATGAACTGTTAGGGTTATATTACATTTTATTAGGGATAGCATCATAGATCACAAGAGATAGTTGACCAATGAGGGGGAGAAAGGTGAGAATCTTTGAGATACTTCAAGGAACAAGTTATAAAATCCTTGAGAGACCACAAGGTAGAGAGAGAGAACAAAGGAGACATCCAAAAAGATCAACAAGGGGCATGGATGCTGGTTGAGACAGGATAGGCCGTCTCCTGGCCCTCTTTTGCATAGCATCTCAGAAAATGACCAACTGCTGTGAGTAGCTTCGAATGTATCTAGTTAGTTGCATTAGGTCTTTTGTTATTTTGGGAAGTTTGGCTGATCTTGAGAATCTATCTGTTCTTATAATTACTTGTAACTATTAAGTGTACCTGAAATTGGAGGGGGGGGGTGTTGTTCCTGAGTATTATTTTCTTGTTTACCTTGCATGCCTTAAAATAAATTCTTTCTGTAACACCTCTGTTTCCTCTCCATTCCCACATGTCCCTTGGCAACACAAGTAGATAGGACTTCTCTCACCAAGAAGAGGTGGTGAGGGAAAGGAAAGGACCGTAAGCATAGAGATTGTTAATTCCCAGGCAACGTCCCACTGTCTTGCTGTTCATTGTATTTAATCAGTGGGTAATGGCAGCGCATAATTAAGAGAATTTGGGGGAAATCCCTAGCTCCTATTTAAGGCAGAAGTCAGCTTTGAGTAGGGGGAGGGCCCCTTTATTTTCCCCAATCTCCACAAAGGGACATCAGGTGGGCCTTTGCCTTGGCATGGCAGAACAGATCTTCAAATCTGTCTCAGAGACGATTCATAAACTTTCACCATAAACAGGTGAAAGTTTCTGAGTTTGGGTGCCCTCGCATTGTACAACCCCACCAGCCAGTTGTCGACTCTTCCTTCCTGCTGAGTGGCCACTCGCTGCATCTTCAACTCTTCAGAGGGGAAGGTGTGTTCCCATTTGGCCATGAACCCTGGAACTTGGATCAAGAAGTAAGCCACTCATTACTTGACCATTGAGCTTGGCCTTTAGCTGCCTACTTCCAGGTACCTGCGGTATCAGGGGGGCTGCTTGAGGTAACCCTTCAGCTTCTCCTTTGAGTGGCTGGGCCCTGGGTTGTGAGACACCATCTCCATCGGTTTGGGGGACTAATTCTCTTCTGGCTGCTGCTGCTGATTCTGCCACTATCTGTTCCTCAGCCTGACCCTGCCACATTGTGGTCCACACTTGCATTGCCAGCCTTGTCCAACTCTCCTTGCAGCTTCAGGAACTTCACCTCCCAGCTGGGATCTTCAGTTCCCTGCCCCAGGATATGCCCGATCTGCATATTCCACTCCAAGTCTCTCTCAGCAAGTTGTCAATTATGCCTTTTGTCCCCTACTGGGAACCATGGACCTCTTGCAACTCCCAATGGGTTTTTGAGGCTTCATGTGGACAATAGGGTGGCAAGGGTGTTCCTGACATTAAGTGGTCCAGTCACTTTGGGTCAAACGTTGGCCCCCTTTTCGTGGTCACCTCCTTAAGTTAAGTTCTCTAGATCTGGTGCCTCTCTTCCAGCCTGCATGTTGCAGCAGTTTGGAGTCCAGATCTATTGCAGAAAGTATGAATGAAAGAGGAATCTCAGTCCTGTCATGTCCTGGGTAACTTGTACTCACAAACAGCATTCAGAGTTAGAAGAGAAATGTTTATTTGGAGCAAACAAGCAAAGGAACAACTTTCCTGAAAAGCTGCTGAAATTACCGCATGTTGGATGGTTGCAGGTTTTATACCTTGTCATACATATTTAAGCATGCATTGCAATGACTGGTGAAAGTAATAAATATCACATCACTCCACTAGTACCAGATTTTCACAGATCTTTCTGTTGTTTACATATCTTTCATCCTGGGAGAGAGGAAAAGTTCCAATCTTCTTATCTTTGCCATTCCTGTTTCCACAACACCTTCTCACTAGTTTCACATTCCACTTTCTGATCTTTCCCCTTCCTTGGCAAATACAAAGTGACATAAAACACTACAGCGATTAATCATTTGACACCTTGGGATACATTCAAACCCTCAGTTGGATACATGTTTGCAAACAGTAATTAGCAATTGATACATTGTAGCACTAACAACCTCTAGCTTCTCTTCCATCTATTAAGCCTATTCTATAAGGTATATTATTACACAGCCAGCATACTTATGACAGGAGGCTTGCATCCTGACAGTGATGATGAAACTTGGAACTTTTTTTTTAAAGTTATGTTTAAGAACGAAGGCTAGTCTTCTCAGAATTCTTCCAGGATCCAGAAGGCTGTATGACAGAACCATGGAGGTATTGTGCAGTTTGTTAGACTCAGCTTTCCACAGCTTGCAACCCACCAGCTGCAATTGGGCTTCACCCATCTTGTCACTGACTGAAGTGTGGAACTGTACATGATATGGGACCAAGTAACCAGCTAGAGGAAAACAGCTCAGTGTTAACACATGATGAATGAGTCAGACTCATTTTATCTGACTGAATGCAGTTTTCACATTTTGTTTTGGTTGCATAGGTTTTTTTTAAAAAAAAACATGAGTGGGGGAGAACGAACCACTGAGGTCTTATTTAACAGATTAGAAAGAGAAACAAACTCTACTGTGTAAATAAAATATGATACAACCCTCTTCTTCATTGTGAATTATTCATTTAATTCTTTTGGGCATTAGTGAATCCTGCCAGTTCTTTCTTGCTGAGCTGGGGAAGTGGCAAGGGTAGTGGTGATAGAAATAATGGGGAATATGTATGCAGTCTTAATATCAGGAGTGTCAGTCTTGCTTCATAATCTGCTGCTTTCAGACTAGCAAATCTATTTTGTGCCTGTAAGTGCCCCTTTTTGTGAAGACACAAATGTCACTGGAGATATTTTGAATGCATGAATTGCTAAAGATCACCCTCTTGCACTGCCCCAAGGCAACAGGAAGCAAGAAGCTGAGAAATGAGCCAAGGTTTGTTTAAAGGTGAAGACAGACATGAAGTTTTATCCAGAGCTTTTCACTATACCCATTTTTGTACCCAGCCAGCTGCTTTCAGGCAGGAACAACATGTTATTTTTTGTGAAGTTTCTGAGGGAATATGTGAAGTCTATAAATGGAGCCATTTTAGGACAAATTAGACTTTGTATGGTCAGTTTGGCCAGAGAAAAATTGGAGTCAGTTCAGAGGTCTTTTGGTGATAAGATTCTGCTATTTTTAACAATCATGTAACAGAAATACTTATCCAATATCAATATTGTGTTTTTTAAAAAATAGTATATGGATGCATTGAATAGGAAAGTTTAATCTCTCATCTGTTGAGTCAGCAAGATAATACATGTCTTCTGCTGATTTTGGCTTTTTTGGAGGGGGGCTGTTTGAGGTTATATGAGGGACTTTGGAGACTGTGGGGGCAAGTCCACTGTGTTTTAGGGGCAAAAAATTCCTGTTTTTTTTCTTAAATTGGGTCTGTGGCTTTGGGAGGGGAGATTAGGTTCCACACTTTGGGGCTCAGTAGGCTGCAGGTAACCCAGTCTCTGCTTTAGAACAGAGTGGGCTGCCACATTCAGCCGTGTATGACTAATTAGGGATACACGTCTTTTAAAAAATTAGGGTTTTTTTTAAAAAAATTATCTGACTATTATCTTTTCAGGAAGGAGGATTGGGAGTGCTTGGAGAGACCAACAAGGCTTCTGTTGAAGGGGGGGTGAGTAAAGAGGACTTAAAGCAGGGATCTGTTGAAAAGGTTGAGCAATGAGGATTTAAAGCAGGGCTTCAAGCCAGAGGGGATGGAAGGAGGTGTGGGAATGTTTGGAGGAACCAACAACATTGTTGCTGGGGACTGAGGGAGGATAGGCAGTGAGGAAGTTGAGCAGAATCTACAGAGAAGTGACGGAAAGAAGGGCCTAAAGTTGTGGGAGCGTCTTGATTGCAGGGGCAGATGGAGGCTTGTTTACATCAAGATTTAGCAAATGATACTTGTTACTTCAAATAGCCAGGGTATCTCAGTTTTCACAGGGGAGGGGTCTCCAGAGAGGCTTGGGAGGCTGCACCTTTGGGTCTGGAAGGCTGCATGCAGCCCATGGGCCACACTTTGCCCATCCGCAGCTATAGACCAAAGCAGAACCTGGGAAACTCCATTCGGAAGAATGGAATGGTAATGATATGCTAAATCCATCCATAAGTGAGTAATGGTAGGTTGCCCTGGTGACTCTCAAAGCGTCATTATTCAGTTATGGGTGACTTCAGTTTTTATTAAAATTAAATGTACAATTCTGGGCCAACATCTAAGAAATGTTATAAAGGCTCCTCTGAAATTACTGACATTCCAAGGACATTGGGATCATATCTCTGATGTCTTGTTCTTGGGGTTCCTCACCCTGACGAAGTTTGTAATTGACAAAACAAATTTTGAATCCTTTAGACTAAATTTGTTTGAAAATAAGATGCCTGCACTTTAATGAGTGTCCCTGTTGTTTTGTCCCTTCAATACCCCGGGCCTGGATAGACAATGTCCCATCATTCTATCATTCAGTTTAAGTTTATTTTCTCCCTCCTGAATATCAAGGAATTTACAAATTTCAGTAAATTCCTATTTTCATAAGTGAACTAGAATGAAATTCTCATCCTTCCCTTTACATAACAAAGTGGTGCTACTTACTCAAATCATCCTGCATGTGTTAGTTACACACTGGATGTGTACAGAGCACTTACCCTAGCATTAATCATTCCAAGTATAACCAGTCCATAGATTTTCATTGATGGAAACACTGCTTAAATCTGGTGAAAGCATCCTACAGATGGAAGCGCTATTTCCTTAGGGATGGAAAACAAATTAGTTGGGGTTCCTTTTTACTGTGGAAATTTCTATTGTGCACATCCTGAGAGTGGCTGCATCTTATCTTGGAAATGCTTGTGGTTCATTTCAAAGGGGAAGAAGAAGGGTGCAAGATTATGTGTCCATTTCAGAACTGTTCACTGCTAGCAATGTGTACATTTTTAAAAGCTCATGCTTCCCAGTCAGTGGAAATGTATACATGAGAAAAATGTGCACGCAATTATTTATTTTATTAAATTTATTTAGTCATATACGTGATTGTAAAAATATACTACTTGGCATAGGGATTGCAAGAGTTGCATACATGAGAAGAAGGAGCAGTGCTCGATGGCAGAATATATGTATTGCCTGCAAAATGAACCAGGTTCAGTTCTTGATGTCTAGAGGAAGAATCCTGAATGAAACCCAGGGGAGACACTGTCACTCAGTGTATGCAATAGTGAAGCAAATGGATCAAGGTCTGCTTGCAAGTTCTTCTGCCACCAGAGGTGGGAAGCCAAACTGTGCCTCCCATTGTGGCAGGTAGGAGACACCCACATTAACAGAACCCCATGCACTCATTTCTACAGACTGGGCTGTTGCTGGTGTGTAGTGGTATAAAAAGCTGGAGGAGATTCTCAGCCCTAAAATAAGCCTTAGGAGGGGTCTTTCTTTTAAAATGAAGAGGAAGATGGGAAACTGTACAGATGCCGGTAAATCACTGAACAGTGGTACAGTGGGGAAGGGACACAACTATTTAAGGAAGTGGAGGGGGTTCACATCAGGACCACGGAAGGGCCAGATACACCTGCACAGCTTGGGGTTAAACAAATGCATGATGACTCAAGTTCCATTAAGGTAAATGGAATGTGCTGTTAGGCAAATATACATAAGATGGTAGTCCTTGGTCCAACTATCTTGAATAACCAAGTTTGCTCACAAAGGCACAGCAAATACTGGGCCATGCCTTTTCTCTCCCTACCTTAATGGTGAAAATGTAGTTATCCAGATGATTTAAAGGCCTCTTGTATATATATGTGTGTGCACATGGATGTACAGTAAGACTATCTTGAATACCTGATATGATAATTTATTTAAGACCTTGGACCTCTGTCTTATGGAATAAACACAGAACTAAATGGACTAGTGACTTCACTAGTCATCAGAGAGCTTCATAAATTCATATTTGGAGTTATTCAGCTTCCTTTTATGCTGCAGAGTGGGTTGTATGCAGCTGTATTAGTCATTCTGTCCAAACTGTGAGCAAGAAATGCTGTAGAGAGACTACTGCTATTGGTTTGCAAGGTTTCCAAAGACAACTCTTCTAATGTATCATTTGTGAAAGTTGCTGGACTCTCAGAGTCTCTGGGCTCTGCTCCAGAAGACGATGATGTAACGATAACATAGATCACTTGCCAGCATGTCATTTTTCAAAAGTGTCTGTTAAATACCTCATTAAGAGAGGTTTGCTCCAGGTTGGCTGCTCTTTCTCTTGATAGATTTGCTGACTGGTACTTGCCAAGTATCATTTTACTTATCCATTGATTTTAAAATATCCTTTGAGAGGTTGTTAAGATCTGCTTCCAGCCTTTCTTAAAATGTTTTCTTTCTCCTTAACCCAAATTTGAGTTTACATTGCAAGAGCTTGATTCCCCAGATCTCATTGCTGTTCTTTCAGATTTCATTTACATAAATGTCAATCATGGCCCATGGCTGGTGTAAGACATTTCATTTGCTGAGACGGAAAGGCAGATGGTGTCCTCAGCCCACCCTCCACCCCCAGCTCATCCACTTCAAGGTGTATAGTAGCCAAAGCTAGCCAAGTAATTTTGGCATATCAGCCAGGAAATCCTACAGGCAGCATTCCCAGCCCTTGGAAATAAAATAAGAAATTAAATAGCTAACAATCTGTGGCCATTTCATATTGAAAATCTGCCTGTGGCAGTTGCCTTACTCAGCCTAATGTTGGAACCAGCTTGTTCATGACTAATATGGTGATCCAGGTCATCTTGGAAAGTGGTGATAGTTTAGGAAATGCCCATTCATGGGGAAAAAAAAAGATGTCTGTTGTGGTTCATACAGACATGTGAGTGTGTGCTTTTAAAATCCTAGGGCCTTTTCCACAAACTTACAGACACACAGTAGAACAATTTTATTTATTTTGTAATTTCCCCTCCCATTGCTTTAATATGTTGATACAATTATCTCTCAGTCTACCAATAGATAGATAGATAGATAGATAGATAGATAGATAGATAGATAGATTTCTTGCATGTAAATACATCCAACGGGTAACGTTCAACTAGAGGTCCGAACAAATGTTACCATTCTGAAGAGGAGTAGGTACGCCATGAGACTGGAAAGATTTCTTTCCCCTTACAGACATTGAAGGTCATAAAGGTGCACCTAGGGCCAGGCAATTTTGGTTAGTTTGGGAAGCCCCTGCGTGTTGCATGGACTGCGCAGAATACCAAAACCAGGGGGAAAGGGGCAACAAAACCAGAGGTGATTGTAAGCTTACTTCTGGTTCTTAAAAGATGAATAATTTTTTATTTTAAAAAGTACACAGGGCCCTGTGACCTATTTAAAAAATGAATCACAATTCTCGGGAGTTTTACAGAAGAGGCAACTCACCCAATTTTGTCAATAAAAGACCAATCTGACCATCAGGGATGAAATCAGGGGTTACAAAAGCAACCTTAGATGCTGTATGTGGTCTCAGGGTTGCACTTTTCCCATCCTTCACCTATGATCACCCCTCTCAAGTCAACTTTTGCAGAGGAATGCTATGCAGATCTGGTTGTAGGCAAGTGATAAAATGCACAACAAAACCCACTATGGGGAATTTTAGGGAGGAGTCAGGAGATCATGTGCAAATGAGTATGGTCAGGCTTTTTCAGGAAGAGAAGGGTATGCCAGAGGTAGCTCACAAATCCAGCTAAGCCTTTTCTCACACACTCATCACATCACATTGACCAGCTTCTCTGCAGTTGTATTCCATGTGTTGCGAGTTGTGCATCCACCACGTGGTGGAGGTCCAACTGGATGGGTTTTTCCCACATGATGGTCACTGTTCTTCAAGGACCAACATGCTCACCCCCAAATATGGTACCAGTTTTCATACAGAAGCTACATGCATGTGGTACAGAACAACAGGAAAGTGAAATGGTCTGGAATGAGAAGACATAATGTAAAGAGGTATTGAATGAATGATGCATATCCACAAAGCAGCACTTAATAAGAGATGTTAGTACGTAGAAGGACCAGAGCCTAAAATCGTAATTTTCTAGATAGTTATGTTTGCATTTTAATTTGGAGTAATCTCATGGAGTAATCTTGGAAGGTATGCAGGGTCAGGCCCGCTGTAGGCTATATTTGAGAGCAAAGCATCTCTGAGTATTCCTTTTTTTTTTTTTTTACAAAAATCTCATGAAATTCTTGTGGTTGTCATTAATTGACAAATGACTTGAAAAATCATACACACACAAATATTTAAATCTTTCTTCTTTTGGAAAACAACAACAGCAACAAAACATGTAGGCACCGTTGTAAAGACAGTTTTAATTAATCATATGATAAGACCTCAAAGGAAACTTTTACAGAAATATTAGAACTTTGTACAACCACAGGTTTGGTGAGATCTTGTCCTCTGGATAGATATTAGTAGCAAGGTCTCAATCTTCCAATCACAGCACTTACAAACTAGAAGCTAGTACACCATAAAAATTGTTTATGAATGGGTTTCATCTGGGATCTCCTTTCTGCTAAGGGATAGGTTCCACTGAAAGATAGCACGCACATCTGATTTGAGGTTGGATCCACACTATTACAGCCCACCTCATTCTGAAAGGTCCGCCAACCCACTGGATACTATTCTCACAGGACTGAAGGGGATGCTATGAAGAGAAGGAAGTGGGAAAGTCCCTTTCTTTTAGGGCACCTGTTGTATTTATGGGAAACGAGTATTTATTACATTGAGATTGACCAAGTCGGAGTACAAGCTGTGATCTCTCAAAAAATAGTTTTACTCATACTTAGCACGTTGCTCTTCCTCCACCGTTTTATTGGTGGCAGTGGGGACTATAGACATACTTCAATTAACAAAGCCTATTACAAAGAAGCTCCTTTTTTATAAACACTTTTTGTAAAAGAATTTTACAAATTCTCAGCCATACCCTCTTTTCTTTATTATCCTCTAACTTCCTATCATTTTTTAGCAGTTTAGCACTGGGAAGATGGTGAAGAAGAGTTGGAGAAACAGAAACTTTTGGTGCTGGTTGTCGCAGTGTGCATGCCATAAATAATACAATAAAACTTGAGATGGAAAACAATGGAATTCCACTTTATCAGTTCTATTGTGGACATGTGTGCCTGCCTGCAACAGGCAAGATAAATAGCAGCTACCTCAAGAATCTCATGCTGGGTATGCATGAACAGCAAAACAGAAAAATGAGAGCAGATAAGGCCGCCTCACTAACTACCCTAGTCATGTTTGAAAAAGCATAGATCTATCAGTTCAGCCATCATAAGAAAGGTAGAGGCTGGTGAAAGAGAAAAAAAAAGTTATCTGGATGCATTTTGGAAGAAGCTTTGAGGTAATATCAAGAAGGTTTACGACATTTTTAATTGGTTATGCAAGGCTTACCAGACCTGGTTGTTTCATTTTACATGTGCATATTGCTAGTTTTGGGTGAAAAGTTTGCTGAAACATGTCAAACTGTTCTTCTCTTTCTGTAATATAGGTTCCTGCCAATCTATTTTCATGTTATTTCTTCCTCTAGTCCCAAATTTTCTGTTAAAGAAGTAATGCCAAGGAATACATCTACTTTGTTAACTGAGGAATATCTTTACTGATTATCTATCATGGTAACATCATAATAGTAAGAAGAAGTAGGTGATTTTAAACAATGCCTTCTTCATAGGTATCATAAAGACTGTATCTTTCTCTTTGCAGAGCCAGAGAAATTGAAATGTGTGTCATGATATACTGCACTATGATTTTTATGTGGCAACCAGGAGAAATATGTTGTGAATTTGTTCAGTAGCTTATGTAACTCATGTGGTTTATAGCCAAGATAATTCATTTTGGGGCAATAAAGCAAAGTACATCAGATGGTATCTAACTAGCACTCCCCAAGTGCTAGAAAGTCTTTTGTCAGTCCAGTGCCCCCATTCTGTTTTACTGGGTTCAGAAACCTCATGGAGTGGATTTTATGAAGAGAAAGGAAAGTTCTGCTTGAGCAGAAGTCTGCTTGTGCAATACTAGAATTTACCTATTGTGTCTGAAATTTGTAAGATAGCAGGGGACAGAGAACAGTTGCAAGTGGAATATAAAAGTGTGAAACCTTGTATAAATCCAAACATGGCCTTTTTGAAATTATCTTCCCGTAACTGATTTTGATACTGTAACCGTGCGGTCCTGTGGATGCTGCTCTATTTGGAAGTAATTACAATTGACAGCTGATTCTTCAGTAATGAAGAATATGTAAGTCTGCCTCTTAACAGCTGGGTACCAGATACAAATTATTTTGGCACTCTAGCATTCAGAGACAAATTAATTACTTCAGGACTATAGTATCTGTCCTTGGGCTAAAGCTTGTGCAAGTTGCCTTGTTAGACTATATGTTCCACTCTTCCCCAACCTGCATGGCCACTAGCCATGCTGGCTGAGGTATTGGGAGCTGTAGTCTGAACAGTGTAGTCTCTGCAATCTGGCACTTACTTACAGTTGTCTGGTTATAAGGCATTGTCCTGGTTTGGCCTTCTAAGGGTCTCTCTTTTTCAGGATTAAATGATTTGCCTAAAGCCAACATGACTTAAGACTGCTGTGTCCTGGTTAGAGTTATAGTGTGTAAGTCCACCTTTTTGGGCTGTCTTGGATATTCTCCAGGTTTCCTTTTTCTAGGAGTCAAGCCATTTGAACAACTATCTGCTTAATGTCTTTGTGAACACTGAACCATTCTCCAGTCTCCCAGCCCAGTCCTCTTCAGTGCCAACATACTGGGTAGTAGTGTCTGCTGCTCCTTCAATGTTTTTTCCTCCCTTCCAGTCGGTGCTTATTTTTTCCTATCTGGTTTCCTGACTGAGACCAGTCAGAGATTATATGATAACTTGTACCACATGTGAGTGCTATGTATCAGCAGTCAGATTTGGTTGTTTGATGACGTCACTGAAGGCATATGAAGTAAACTAAGAGTGAAAGCAAGAAAAGACAAAAGAGAATTTATGAAAGGAAGGCATGTTCTAATCCTGTAAAAGATATTTACCACCACCCCCTTCTCCAGTTGTGGCTGATTTTAGGTAAGACTTGCTCATATCATCCATGGGAAATGTTCAAAGAATTAGACCATCTCAAAATTCACTCTTTGTAGATGTTGTCTAGAAGTGAGACTTTCTTCCTCTGCAAGTTTTCCAAAACTAACTTCTTTCAAGATTGATCACTTGAATGATCATTTGGTGATTGAGAATAAATAGTTGTCATTCACTGCATATTTTGAAATGTGACTTGTTTTTATAACTAGTTGTTTTTGTAATATTTAATATTTTTACCTGTCCTGAGCACATAGTGACATGATGAATTGGGCCCAGTTGTGTTGTTGTATTGCTGGAACTGCTGCCAATAGCAGAATTGGGATGAAGCCATTTCTCACAGCTTCAGCCACCCTCAAAATCTCAGAAACCCTCACAACAGATCTTTGGCTGTATAGGTGGCTTTATGGGAGAGAAGGCGGGAGGGAGAAGAAACATCCACTTTGCTAAAGGACTTCTGCCTTGAATTCATCCCACTGTGTCATAAAACCATTGGATGTATGGACACATGGATGAACAAGCTGTTAGAAGCACATAAATCTTCTGGTTGTTATATGTCTTCAAGTTTGTGACAACCTATGATAACCTTCAAGACATCTGTCAACATATGACAACTCCATGAATTTTGTAGGGCTTTCTTAAGCAAGGAATACTTAGAGATTATTTGCCATTGCCCGCTTCTGAAATACAGCCTACAGCACCTTGTAGTCACTGCTGGCCTCCCATCCAAATACTAAACAGCACAGACTCTGCTTAGCTTCCAAGATCAGATGGAATTTGGTGCCTTATGTTTTTTTTGCCTTTAAGTCAACTCAGAATTCTGGCAACCCTATTATAGGGTTTTCTTGGCAAGATTTATTCGGAGTGGGTTTGCCATTGCTTTCCTCTAAGGCTGAGAGAATGTGACTTGCCCAAGGTCACCCACTGGGTTTGCATGGCTAAGCAGGAATTCAGACTCTGGTCTCCCAGAGTCCTAGCCAAACACTCAGACCACTGTACCATACTGACTCTCAGTCTTAGATTACTACTTTCTGTGTGATGGGTTGTATCTGAAGAAGTTCAAATTTAAGAAATCCCGTAAAGTGGTCTTTCCCTTTCCATCTCTCACTGCAACTTTATTAGTTTCTGAGAAGCTGCTCCTGATGGTTGGAAGAATTTCCTTAATGGCATGGGATGAAATGCAGAGGTTGTAATGGGAGGCTGAGTTAGGGGTCTTGGGCTGGTTTCAGTTGATTTCTACCTCCCACAACAGACCTGCATCCCATCCCACACTGAAGCTCTCAGACACTGTTACAGTGGTATGATGAAGGAAAGCATACAGCATGTGCATATGTACATGCAAGAATAGTTCTGGGACATTTTTTTTCCAGATCAGGAACAGTGATGCCATCTGATAGAACAGCAGAACTACAGGCTGTTATCCTTATTCCAGCAAATAAATGAGTATTTTAAATGTTAATTTTGCTTGTTTCAGGTTGGCATGAAGGAATGCAGAGAGTGAAGAAGATGGCTAAATAAGTAATGGATACTTTTTCCTTTCTCTGATGGAGCTCCTACTTCATGCCTGAAGTTGCAAATATTTACAAGATTGTTTTCATTCCTATCTGACAAAAAGCTAAAAGATTACATTTCCTCTGGCTGGAGATAATTTTGTTAAAGCTAAATCAGTTTTATCAGCTGAATCTATAGAGTTAGAAGTGAGGATTGCTGTGTCAAAAGCAAATTTGTGAAACGTATTTTTTTGGATGCCAACTGCCAGAGTCCTCCACACTGCACGGCCACTGTCTTTTCCAAGCTCTGGTTCAGTGATGCTTACTCCCAGGTAGCTATACACAGAAAGAACAGCAATCATGCTCATCCTAATGGGATATTGTCCTATGTGCTGCTGCTGCTGTGTTAATACATGTGTACATATAGATACATATTATGATGAGTTTCTGTCTTTCAGAATTTGTTGCCAAGCCACAGCCTTCAGGTGTGGTTTTCATGAGGGCAGAGAAGCAGGGAGGAAAATGAAGGAATAGAGAAATCTTGATGTGCACTCACATATGCCTTTGTCCTTCTCAAATCTATGGCCTAAATCCAATGTCACACTTTGAGCTGATCCCCAGGACAATGTGACTTTCTTTATCTTTTCTGCCTTTGCAGCCCTCCTCATGTTCCTGGAAACTTGGCTTATATTCCAGACCTCTGGAGCACATTTAGAGGATGTACTCAGGACTTCAGTGCGGAGGCAAAACTCCTCAGCCTTCATTTCCACTGACACAAGAAGTTCCACCAGCAGAACAACTAGATCTTGACTTATGTTTGGATTTCATTTTCAATTTAGCACCCTCTTCCTTACATGGTAAAAGTGAGAGGAGAACATAGAAAAGAAATATAATGGACCAATGACTGTTCATAGCATGATAATAACCAAAATTATTCCTATTATTCAAATATGGAGGAAGGACAATAGACTGAAATTACAGATTACAGGGATTGTGAGAAGAAGTGTTGCAGTGGTAGAAAGAGTCAAATGCAAGGTCTACATGTAAAGCACTGAAAAAAGTTCTTTCCTATGAGGAAAATACTTTTAAATTATCTGAAGTAATTAGGAATGGTCTAGATAACTTTTTCCAATTTGTCTTTACATTTTTTATACTGGCATGTAGAAGATTTCTAAAAGAGATGCATCCTTTATTAACCACACTTGTTTAAAATACATGAAATAACAAATTATTGGAGCACTGGTTATTCTCAACAACATAATTCCACGTGGCAAGAATATCAGCAAAATCAAGCACCCTATTATAAGGGAAGGCTTAGCTTTTTAAAAATGTTTCAGCACAGCATACAAACCTCCAAAGATCTATAATATATGTTTAAACAACGCAATATAAAACATGGTTGAAACATAAAAATATCAATAATATACTTGTAGGACAATCATCCAGTGGCAGTTATTAGATGTTACATATCACATGTTCTATACAGTTTACACACACACACACATACAAAGACACAAACATACACGCACTCTCTTGCCTCTACCATGAATCTAACGCACAACAATTAAGAATTGCTTTTTGCATTAAAGTAGTAGTAATTGTTGCTCAAAATATATAATTATTTTATAGGTACTTGTTTCCATAGTAACACAAACAAACAATGTAACCACATGGCAGATGCATCAGATTATGAAAGTTGAGTTGGTATATATTCTCTTGCTACAGGGAACGTTGCCTTAACAGTATAGTCACCTGGCTTGCAATCTTCTACAAAAGGGCACATTAATGTCCACTACTACAGGGATTTTTGTTTGTCTTGGTTCATGTTAGGAGACTTTTTGTGTCTTTTTTGGGTTTCCTCTGGCCCTTTAAAAATGAGCATGGGGGGGTAGATCTAAATTGGATGTTCTAAATATTCCTCATAAATGATATATTCGCGTGCTATGTTTGCTTCCCCAACACAAACTTCACAGGAAATTCTCGTTTCCACCTAAGAAAGCATAATGAAAGATAAACCTGGGTGTAGAGACTAGATAACCCTTCCTCCTTCCTTCATTCCAATACAGATGTTGCTGCATTAGAACCTGCTGCATTCAGTGGCAATGGAGAGCCATGAGATGTGCTAATGCCTTGTCTGTGGTTGTGTTACACAGAGTCATATTCAAGTGTTGCCAAGAGAGTGTGTGACAGTGTGTGTGACCATTGTGTACTTATTTATCTTTTTTTTAAAATTTCTTTTTGCTATAGAACTTGTATATCGGGTTTGTGCTTTGTCAAGATTCCTATAGTCTTTTCAGAATACAATACTTTTAATACAATACAATACTTCCCTTTTTTTTAAAAAAAAGCACAACAGATAAAGAACTGGAGCCCTCTAAAATGGATTTAGTGCAGGATACACATGTTTGCCCCATCATATACACAACACCACATTTGTTCTCCTCTTGCATGGCTTATACTGGTTCTCCCCATCAAATTGAAGCTGACAGAGGAGACATGGTCCGCTTACTTTCATCACAACGACCTTTGTTCTACAGGGTAGATGAGCTTTGCTTATAATCCCTCAGGACAACAGAGGCATAGATTGCATTGGGAGGTGTGCAAAGCACAGATTCTGATACAGGGGAGCTGGGCACAGAACTGCCTGAAGCCACCGAATCTCGAAAAGGAGATGGAGGCGTCAGTGCTGGTGAGTCTTCTAGAGTCAGTTTGCTGGTTGCCCTCTCCTCTTCTTCCTCTTCCTCCTCCTCTAAGTTCCCTGGCCTCTCATACACATACTCTTGAATAAGCTTAAAGTTTTCATTTATTTCTTCTTCTTCTTCTTCCTCCTCCTCCTCTTCAGCAGCTGGAGGTGAAACTGGCTCTTTACTGAAAGTGCCCATCTGGATCGGCAACACCTGCTGCTGTTGCATCAGTGGAGGATGGTGGATAGGTTTCACTCCATTTCCTGTGCTAGGCACAGGGATCACAGAGTTGAAGTCAGGAATACCAGTGGCAAATTTGTTGACCACACCTTGCAGCTGCTCCATAATAGATCTTGGTGGTTGTGGTAGAGCTTTTGGACTCTGTTCGGATAAGAATGGGTGGGCTTCCTCGGCTGTTGCCTGCAGTGGTGGCATCGCCGTCATTTGTCTGTGTACAACTGTAGAAGGACTGTTCAGTTGGTTGAAGCCCACTGGTTCACCTTCTTGCTCCTCCACCACATTATACAGAGTCTTGCTGCTGATGTCTGAAAAAGTCAGGCTCTTGCTTTGGCCTGGGTAGCTTTTAGTTAGGGGCTTGATCACTGCGGTCTGGTTGCATCCTGGTTCCTTGTTCTTCACATGCACTGAGAGTCTGTGCCACATGTGTTGTCCCTTGGAAGCTTGTGTTCCTCCTGGTTCAGACCATGACACAGACTTGCCATTAGAACTATAAACAAAATACAGATAGGTTTATTTGCATTTGCATCAGGCACAAGATATCAGCAATAAAAGATAAATAAATAAAATAAACAAAATGCTGTCTTAGATAGTTCCTTGTTATGTTTTCTGTAATACTGGCTCCTTTCAGAAATAAGTACAATGAGGAATATCAGTTATTCTTAAGTCTAATGCTGCTGTTTGTAAGTGAAGCCAAACTGATGCCCTGTTCACTTTAACTGCTACGAGTGGAGTAGAATCAGGACATTTGTAGCTGCCCCACAACCAGAAACCCAGCAGTGCTTCTTTCTATTCCTTGTATGGTAGCAAAAGGAATGCACATGATCTGAAGACATACGTTCCAGTTTCTCAGCCCCCATCTACTTTATTCAATGAAGCAGAAACTTTGACAGCCAGCACAACACATATTCTCTACACTATGCATTACAAGTGGTGAAAGGTATAAGAGATGTTGCTTTTGATTACATCAATAAACTTCCCTAACATGTAAGTTACTTATAGCTAAACTAAAAGACTTTTCATATAAATGGAATTAAAAATGTTAGCAGGCATTCTCATGTTTGTAACTGCCATGGTTGAAACTTGCATGGCACCAGACATTCTCTAACCACATCTCACATGAAGGTTTTGTTCAATGCAGTTCAAAACCATTAGATCTCTAATCTTACAATATAAATAGAAGTTTCTCTGATTGGTTACTCTTAGTTAAAATGTTTAAGTACATATTTCTACATGACATCTTTATAATTCCTACAGTGTTCAATACTTCATTATGCTGTCTCTCACACTTCAGGCAATTTTATGATATAGAACAGCAATTTAATCTGTCATTCTTACTTTGCTTTGTTTCTAAATTTTATACTATAAAAAGAGAGACAACCATTTGATTCACTCATATCCATAACACCTTGTATCTCCAAATTTAAGAATTTCTGCAGAAAACCTATTCTCTGGGTTAGGGAAATATTTATAATATTCAAAGTCTATGTGTTTTACTTCAACTTGACACCATCAGTTTATTTCTCTTTTCTTTGCATTAAACTTCAGGCTGTTTTTAGTTCTGCTGTCATGTTCCATTATACTGTCTCACCTCTCCACATGAGACTATCTTTATTGTGATTTTATGGCATGAAAATAATATCTTTGGGAAGGTCATAATTATTATTTCTAATGCCAGAATAATAGTTCCAAATGAAAAGTGAAACAGCTTGCAGCAATAGACAATAGGCTACATTCTTCAAATCCTCCCAACAGCCCTAACATGTGAACTTGAACATTAGTCCAATTGACTTTAATGAAACTTACTTCCAGCAGCCTTATCCCTGAATTCTGTTAGTAGTCCCAAGTACAGCAGACTTATGGAATCAATTATTAAATGATGATTCATCCCTTATGTGAATCCCAATGATGCAATGAGGCTATTGAACTTGTGACTAAGATTTGGATTCAGGTTTTAGAGTCAATTACAATAAGTCTAGATCACATATTGATGTTGAGATAACTTCACCAGAAGTGCACTTTCCACATTGCTCCTTGTAGCTTCTGAAAAGGCTGAGAACAAAGATGAGATGGATACTTCCAATGACTTGACCATCATACAATGAAACCAATATGACATAAAAAGCATAGCCATGAAAAAAAAACCAGCCATGTGGCAATTGATGCAAGTGTGAAATCTGCATTTGACTTGCATTTTGTATCTTCTGCAGGAATAAGAGATAAAAGAAACTTTATGTAGAGTAGAAGTATATCAATTAGGTTTGTTCTTACCCATCTATGCCATCTTCCCCACTGGAAACATAAAGAGCCGCAGTAGCATGCACTCTATTGTCTAGCTTATATTTAGTACAAGTACACACATCCCACTATATAAATTGCGGCCATTTCTACACTACACTGTTATGGTGCTATTACTCCACTTTCAACACCCTATGGAATCCTGGGGTTTTCAGTAAGCTTCAAACCCTAGGATTCCATAGGATGTTGAAAGTGGAATGATAGCGCCATAGCAGTGTAGTGCAGAAATGGCCTTAGTCCCATTAACCTCTCCAATGAAAAGTGTGTTAAAATAAAAACAGAGGCGTAATTTATACTGCAATACTCATATGACTTCAACCAGAGCTCCTAACTGAAGTGATCTGATAATACTCATAAATAAAGAGAGTTTTTCTACACCCACTGATTTCAGCAGCAGGTTTGGATGATCAGTGACAGTGTTTCTGCTGCTGCCACTGCTGCTTCTTCTTCTTCCTCTACCTCCTCCAAACTAGCCATTTTATTTCTTTAGATATCTAAGTGGTGTGACATGTATGTGTGGCTTCAAGATGCCTGTCAACTTATGGTGACCCCACTACATTTTATAGGGTTTTTAAAGTCAAGGAATGCTCAGGTTTGCTATTGCCTTCCTCTGTAATCTAGCCTATGGAACCTGGTATTCTTTGGCAGCTCCCCATCCAAGTACTAACCAGGTTTGACCCTATTTAGCTTCCAAGATCCCACAGGATCTGGTACATCAGGATTATTTAGGCCTCCTAGTGTGGCACAACCCTGTAAAACTGTTAGAACTGAGGAGTTCAGTGGCTTAGGTCAGGAATGGGAATCACCCCTAATGTTGAATTGCAACTCCCAGTAGTTCCAGGCAGTATACTCAGTGGCAAAGAATGCTGAGAGCTGGAGCCCAACAGCATCTGGAATGCCACACAATTCCCCTTTTGTTGTAGAGGATCATCTGCATTACATTTGTATGGCGATAAAACAAGGAATTGCTCTGACTAACTGGGTGTGAAGAACATGCTTAGTACGGTGGAGGCCTAAGAACGGGTGGATTCAGAGCTCGGAAGTAAAATGCATCCTCTGTATGTAGAAGGGTCCTGGCTTAGTTTTCTGTTCCTTAGTAAAAAGAAAATGAGGTTGCAGGACTAGACATACTTATTTCAGAGATGCTATGCTACAGAGATAGAACCATGGTCTAATTCAGTAGAAAGCAGCTTCATAGGAGGGTAGTGGGTGGTCGTATCCAGTTAATTCCCTCCTACTAAAGGGACAACTTCCATTAATGGAATGAGGAGGAAGTGATTCCCTTTCCTCCCAAACAGCTTCATGAATTACTGCAGAAATGGTTCATAGAAGTGTCTGGCTATATCCCCAGAGCCAGATATGAATTTATTACTGCAGCACCGAGGTCTCTGCAGGACTCTGAAAAATCGCATCTGGCTAAGGAGAGATGCCTATGTGAGCCTGTCTGCTCCCCATGCAGTAGGGCATGGCCATGCATGGGGCTTCAGAGTCTGTTCAGTAAATTGGGGTGGGGGACTTTGGGTAGAGGTGCTCAGAAAAAGGACATACCCATGTGTAAGGGAAATTTATGTTGCATATATCCTTATCAGGATGCTAATCCTTAATTGTTAAATGTTAATAAGGATTCAATCTAAAAAGAAGTAATGATATATTTATTTCAGTCAGACGACATTGATACCCCCCACAAGTGCAGTAACAAGGGGGTAGCTGCAAAGATCAGTCAGTGAATGGCAGTTGTACAATTTTTAACTAGAAATGGTTCGATTGTCTCTGAGCATGCGCAAATGAAGAACATTTCTCTGCATGACAATCACTGTGTCTTCCCTGCCTGCACACTCAGAATCAGGTTCTGGAGATTACAGGTTGAGTCCATGGCATCTCCAATGTAAAAGGTCTGCAATATAACATGCCTGCCATGCTTGTCATCCATCTTACCTTAATTGTTTTTGGTTTAAATTTCTCAACCGTGCATTGTTGAACTAATGAAATAAAGTGGTCTTTGCACTCATTAGTTGTGATGTTTGTCTCTGTTTCACAAGACACCTGTGAAATTTTTACAGCAGAGGTTTAGTAATAAAGTGAAGTAGCTGAGATGAATGAATGATAGTTAGAGCAGTCCAAACATCTATTCTGACAGCCTGGCCCTGCTGGTCATCCATGGCCAAGTCCTGAAACTTCTTGACTCGCTTCTCTTTTCACCTAAGAAAAACTTTTATTATTAGAAATGGATGTGGCAGTCCTATACCTGGAATGATGATGATGATGATGATGATGAATTTATTCATTTATAGCCCATCATTTTGCCAGTAATGGGACTCAAGGTGGCTAACAACATATTTAAAACAGTACAAATTAAAAACAAATGAAAAGTATAAATATAAGATTTAAAAATCAATTAAACTATTTATAAAGTTAAAACATTAGACATTCAAAATATTAAAATTCATTACAGGACTATATACAAACTGTAAGACTATATACAAACCATAGCATTAAAAGCCCAACTCTAGTCAGTTTGTAAAAGCCTGACAGCATAAAAATGTTTTGACTTGCTCACAGAAGGACAGCAAGGATGAGGCCTCCCTAGGGAGGGAGAGAGTTCCAAAGTCTGGGAGCAGCCACCAAGAAGGCCTTCTCCTTTGTTCTCACTAGATGAGCCTAGGAAGGTGGTCAGACAGAAAGAAGGGCCTCTCCAGACTATCTTAGAGATTATGGGTTCATAAAGGGGGATATAGTCCTTCAAATAATCTGGATCCAAGTTGTATAGAGTAAGCTTCATTGAACTCAATCAGACTGATGCCCGAGTAAATAGGGATATGCTTCTTTAAAAGGAAGAGGGTTTAGCTAGCTGTATCTTTTGGCTCCAGCGTAATAGCTTCAGTTAAACTCCTCAAAGTGTGCGACCCACTAAAGCAAGGGATGGATGAAAAGGGAGCTGCAGAAGCCAAAACAGGAGGAAATCGGAGGGGGTAATAAAACTTTAATTATCCAAATGACAGCTCTGAGTAGCCTATAGACACACTAAAGGTGTTCTTTGCAGTTTATCTCAAATAATGATAATAGAAATGAGAAAATAGAATCAATAATATTCAAAGCAGAAGAACTGAAGAGTGTCATAATGCCCACATCAATACAGAAAGACTCCAACAATGTCTACACAGGCCAGTGGTACACAAGACTTCCCACCTGTAAAGGGTCTGATATTCTAAAAGGGTCCTGGCTACCTGAGGGCTTCTTGCCAAGCATACAGATCACTTCCTCCATCTCCCCAATTCCATTCCTCCACTCCAAGGAAAGGGTAGTTCTTTTTCTTTCTCTCCATTTTCTTGCTTCTAATATTCATGAGACTGTAGAAGGTTTAGAACAAAAAGTCTGCCAGTACAGAGCTGTGTTATATATTTCATCCAGTCCTAATCCTCCTACTGTTGAGGCTCTTTTGCCTTGCTGTGTCTGGCAGAGAGATGGAGAGAGAGGAAGAGAGAGACTAACTCCACCCCTCCAGCAAATTCCAGAAACAAAAAATGACTAATTCATTCAAGTCTAGGAATAACTACAGTGTTAATTAGTTCATACATGTTGGGAGAGTCTAACAACTTAGTGTTTTAACATATTAACAACTTCGTCCAAGTTCTGGCAGCAATGATATTATATTAAAGAAAAGTCTTATATAAGTTCCTATGAATAAAATGCACCAGGAACCACTAATCAGCAGGTCCCAGATCTATTTATACGGAGAGGTACTTGCTGAGTGGAAGTGCTATATATCTGATTTAGTTATATTTGCATTTTGATAGCTGTCGTAAATGGTTTTTCATCCACTAAAACTGACATATGCGTGAATCCTGGTTATTGTACTGTATAGTACTGCAATGCATAGTTGATCATTTTCAATTTTTTTGGTAATTATTTTCATATTTACTTTTAAACCTCTATAAGACTACTTGTTTGTAGTCTTACACATTTTAAAACTTGGGTGTTCAACTTGACTTTTTAATAAAGAGATCAGTCTGATTCAGATGTAGAAATCACCTTAATTTGCCCAGCCATAAAACATTTCCTTTTCTTATTAGGATTTTTTTTTTTTTTTTGCTTCCCTCTAAATGTCTGTCTTGTTTCTTTAGAGTAACAACCGCAGAATTTGCTTCAGGTGAAATTTAACATGAAATTAAATTTTGTAAAGTGCATGGAGAGGTACTTTATAAGCCTTGAACTTAAGCCTAGAACTCCTAACAGGACATTACATGCTGTGAAAGACTGATGTTGCCCTCAATGCTGCTGCAATAACAAGCAAGGGAAGCATTAATACCACTCTATTCTCTTTCGTTAGACCTCATCTGGAATACTGTGTCCAGTTCTGAGCACCACTGTTCAAGAAGGATATTAACAAGCTGAAACATGTACAGAGGAGGGTGACCAAAATGGTGAAGGGTCTGGAAGCCACACCTTATGAGGAGCAGCTTAGGGAGCTAGGTATGTGTAGTCTGATGAAAAGAAGGTTAAGAGAAGACATGACATCCATGTTTAAATATTTGAAGAGATGACATATTGAAGATGTAGCAAACTTGTTTTCTGCTGTTCCAGAGATTAGGACACAGAACAATGGATTCAAACTACAGGAAAAGAGGTTTCACCTAAACATCAGGAAGAACTTTGGCAGTAGAATATGCTGCCTCAGAGTGTGGTGGAGTCTCCTTCTTTGGAGGTTTTTAAGCAGAGGCTGGATGGCCATCTGTTGGGAGTGTTCTGAGTGTGTGTTCCTGCATGGCAGGGGGTTGGACTGGATCACTGTTGTGGCCTTTTCCAACTTTATGATTCTATGATTTTATTTCAATGGATGATAGCTTGAGAAGCGTGGATAATACTGCCCCACATCAGTATGTTGTAGTTTTGATGTTTCCACACCTACCAACATACTAGGAATTTCTTAAATGTTTCATTTGAATGGGAAACTCAAAATGTCTTTCCTATGTTGTTCCTGTTAAAATTCAGTGGCCACTTTGTTAAATTCTGAATTCATCATTGCACCTATGAAATGCTTCATTTTGGCTAATTGTATTTCACAGCATTAGACTTCTACCGGCATCAATCTTTTGTTCTTTTCAGCAGATCCCTCTCCCCCATCTTTTCTATGCACTGTTTCATCTCTCCTGGCTTTTTCTGTATATTCAGCTTCCTAGTCTTTTCCCGGTCAGACTTTCAAAATTTTTACTATAAGATTTTTTTTTCACTCACTATCCATTCGATTTACTCTATAAATAATTTACATGTGACCTATTTTGTTTATTGTTGTTGTTATGTGGCTTCAACTGAACTCTGACTTATGGTGACCCTCTTGTGGGTTTTCTTGGCAAGTTTTATTTCAAGAGGGTTTGCCATTGTCTTCCTCTCAGGCTGGGGGAGTGTGACTTCTCAAGGTCAGGCGGTGGGTTTCCATGGGCAGTTTGACCCTAATCTCCCAGAGTCCTGTTCCAACACTCAAATTGCTATACCATGCTGGTTCTCCCATTTTCTACTGCCTGTATAAAATTAGGAAATAATGAATTGCTTAGCTGTAACTGTAGTTCCAGTGGTCATCTTGAACTCTAGCCTGCAGAGAGTCATGACTGAAACATTCTAGAGCTGATTAGCTTTTTCCCAGGAATCAATCTCTACTCTTTTACATGCATGTCTGGGTGTACCCAAATGGCTCTTCCATCACTGCCAGAGATTTAAGGAAGCCAGGGCATGAGAAGGAGGTGAGTTCATAGACTGTAACTTAAAGAGGCACAGTTACAGGTAAACAAAGTGCTGGTGTTTTCATGGGCTCTGTGACTCATATACATAATTAGTTAGGTATCTTACCAGAGGAAGGAAAGACATAATGCTGGAAAGAGGACAAAGCTGTCCTTCTCAATGAAGATGTGCCTTGGTCCAAGTATCCAATCTTCAGTACATCATAAAAGTGGATTGTTGAGACCATGTAGTGGCTTTTAATAAGTCTGGGAAAATCAAACATTGCGACAGTGCCATTCAGGTAGCCAAAGTTCTCAGTGAATCAGCCCACAGTGGAACTAGGACAGGCAGTTTTGCTATATTGTGTGCCAAGGTATGTTGTTGTTGTTATCTTTTTTTCTACCCCACTTTTCTCCTTGAGGGGACTCAAAGCGGCTTACAAACTTAAATAGTTAAAACTGTGATATACAAAAGTTAAAACACACATTGAACAACAATAATGATTAAAATAATGTTAAAATACATATTAAAAACAGCGTACAAATAGCAATTAAAATAACCAGCACAGTTCTATATACAGATTACATATTAAATATTAAATGCCTGCCAGAATGAGAAGGTAGGCAGGGAGGGTGCCAGTCTGACCTCTTTGGGCAGGGAGTTCTAGAGCCTGGGAGCAGCCACTGAGAAGGCCCTCTTCCTTGTTCCCACCAAATGCACCTGTGAAGGTAGTGGGATAGTGAGAAGGGCTTCTCCAGCAGATTTCAGTGCCCAGGCTGGTTCATAGGGGAGAATACGGCCCTTCACCAGCACTTTGAATTGTGCCCAGAAACAAATGGGCAGCCAGTGGAGCTGTTGCAGCAGGGGTGTTGTGTGATCCCTGTAACCAGCTCCAGTTAACAACTGGGCTGCAGCTCTTTGGACCAGCTGAAGTTTCCAAGCACTCTTCAAAGGCAGCCCCATGTAGAGCACATTACAATAATCCAACCAGGATGTAGCCAAGGCATGTGTTACCATGGCTAGGTCTGACATCTCAAGGAATGGGCACAGCTGGTGCACAAGCCTTAATTGTGCAAATGCATTCCTGGCTACTGCTGAGACCTGGGCTTCCAGGCTCAGAGTTGAATCCAGGAGCATTCCCAAGCTGCGAATCTGTGTCTTAAGAGGGAATGTAATCACATCTAACACAGGCTGAATCCCTATTCCCTGATCTGCCTTTCTACTGACCAGGAGCACCTCTGTCTTGTCTGGATTAAGTTTCAATTTGTTTGCCCTCATCCAGCCCATTACTGATGTCAGGAACTGGTTTAGGACCAAAACAGCTTCCTTGGCTTGTGGTAGGAAGGAATAATAAAGTTGGGCATCATCCGCTGATGACATGAAGCCCAAAACTCTGGACAACCTCTCCCAGTGGTTTCATGTAGATGTTAGATAGAATGGGGGACAAGACGGAACTCTGAGGGACCCGACGGGCCAATGGGCAGGAGGTCAAACAGGAGTCCCCTAGCACCACCTTCTGGGTTTGGCCCTCCAGGAAAGAATGGAGCCACTGTAAAACAGTGCCCCCAAGTCTCATCCCCGCAAGGCAACCCAGAAGGATACCAAGGTCAATGGTATCAAAAGCCAGTGAGAGGTCCAGCAGAACCACCAGGGACACACTTGCCCTGCGTGGTTCCCAGTGTAGGTCATCCACCAAGGAGACCAAAGCTGTCTCAGTCCCATAGCCAGGCCTGAAACCAGATTGAAATGGATCTAGATAATCCATTTCATCCAGAAACCTCTGGAACTGAGAGGCCACCAAAGGCTCCAGAATGTTGCCCAGAAACGGAATATTAGAGACAGGCCAATAATTATCCAAAATGGTGGGATCAAGGGATGCCTCCTTGAGACAAGCTGGAACTTTACCTTGTCTCAAGGAGGAAATAATTACACCCTCTACCCACTCAGCCAGTCCCCCTCTAGCTTTTTTAATAAGACAGGAAATGCAAGGATCTAGCACACATGTGGTGGCCCTCATATCTCTAAGAATCCTGTCCACATCCTCGGGCTGCACAAATTGAAAAGTATCCATTATCACTGGATGAGCAGAGGCCAGAGTTACATCTACAGGATCTATATCAATCATGGCATCCAAGTCAGAGCGGATCCAGGTGATTTTATCTGCAAAGTGCCAGGCAAATTCTTCACAGCAGGCCATCGAATGGTCTAGATTTACCTCTCTGAGTATAAAAGACCCGTGGCCATTCGAAACAACTCTGCCAGCCGGCTCTCTGCTGACACAATAGAGACAGAAAAGAATTTTGCCTTTTCTGTCTCTGTTGCCACAGAATAGGCTTTCAAATAAGTTCTAGCCTGTGTTCTGTCAGATGTGTTCCGAGTTTTCTGCCAATGTCGCTCTGGTCACCTTTTTCACATGTTTCATCAGCAGCAGCTTCCTGGAAAACCAGGGGGACGGTTTGGCTCCTGTATGTGAGAAGGGACACTGGGGGGCAATTGTGTCCACGACCCTGGCCATTTCTGTATTCCAGAGGTCAGCCAAGACTTCAACATGTTATCCACAATCCATCTAAAGAAACACTGTAGAAACAGCTAAGACCCACTTGGGGTCTCCATAGCAGAGGAAAATGTTGTGTCCAGGGCAGAGCAGACAATTAATCAACAGGTGGCAGAGCAGGGCTTACTCACAAGGCAAGAGTGGGAAAATGTTCAAACAGAATTCATATTCTGGAGCAAACAAATCCAAATCACAAATCCAAGTCATAGTCAAACAGGCAGAGGTTCAAGGTGATACAGATAGAAGAAAACACAGCACAGGGCTTCACAACCAGAAAGATCAGTTGCTGACCCTGAAAGGAAAGGGACAGCTGAAAGCCTTTTTATCTTACTGATGGTGTTGCCACAGGTGTTCCTTCATTAGGGTTTATTTGTTACTTAAACACAGTGAGCAGGACAACCCCTTTTTTTGACATCATCTTTCTTGCACAGTAAGTGTCTGTTTTGTCTCATCCTCTGATATTTGTTCCCCTTGCTCAGCAACTTGCTGTTGTTTGTTATCTTCTTCTGAGCAAGCTTCTGGGGAAACTCCTGCCTCTGGGGAAACTTTTGCCTCGGATTTAGAATCCTCCTCCTCACAGCCAGGGTCTCCAAGGCAGGGCTTGACAGAAAAGTCTTGGGGAATGATGCAAGCAAGACTGTAAGTCAATGCAGAATGCCAACACTGAATGTCAACATCTGGAGAATGCAATGACAGTTCCAAGTAGAGAGAAAGGTTTCTACATGAAGGTAGGTAGACCTATATACTCCTCCAAATGGAATGTTGGAACCTTGGAGTATAATCCTTTGAATTTTAAAACTGGTACATTTGAGCTTATAACAACGTGTGAAATACTTGAGGGAGGCTCCTAGTATGCAGTGAATGTCTATGTGCCTGAAAATGAAGGTTGGAGCTGAAGAAATTCAAGGTCCATGTGATAGAGCCTGCCTCCAATCTGTGTTAAAAGGCCTGGGTGAATCAGTAACTAGCAGGTGGAAAGCCTTGTGATAAAGGAGCGGGAGAATGATGAACCAAGGTTGTTTGGGTCACTTCAGGATGTCATGGTTGCAGTTTGCCCACTTGTCTCTGATCTTGAACAGTACATTCATGATTGATGGAAAGAAAAGGAATAAGCAGAGGAGTTCCCTTCTCAGTCATGAAGGAAAGCATTGCTGGAGGAGACATGTCCCACACCCACCTGGCTACAGAGGATCCTGCATTTCCTGCTGTAGCGGGTTACAAGCACATTCATATGTGGAGTGTCCCAGTAGCTGGAATACCTCAGATAAGTGACCTCCACATACATGCTGAAGGAGTCCATGAAGTTGTTGGCCTTTCCCACAGGATAGATAGTGACTGGGGTCATTCTCTTTGGAATAACCAGTTTCACAGGTCCAATAACAGCCAAAGGACTCTCATAATCTGATGCATACTTGCTTGTTCACATAGAACATCACGGTGTTGTCTTGGAGAATGCAGCACTATATGTTTGTATATCTATCACTTGAAAACTGAAAGGGCTTTTTGGCTACCAGACTCTAACACATGTATGTATAAAGTGTGTTCTTTCAGAAGATACCTGTTGTGAATGTAAAAATCCTTTGAATGGACTTCTCAGCCCAGGAAAGAGACATCTGCTGTCAGTGTTGTGTATCAGACAGACCAGGCAGCTGGGCAGAGGCCTCAAGAGATAGTAGCAATTTGCAGACTGTAGGATTAGGGCTCTTACTCATGGCGGGGGGGGGGGGAGAGAAAGCAGTCCAAGTCAAATCTGAGTCAGAGTCAAAAGTCCAGAGTTCTGAGATATCAAATCCAAAGATGCAAACCAGAATCATAGTTACATGGCCGGTGAAGGTCCAACTGGAGACAAGAGTTCTTGGTGAGGAAGCAAGGGACAGACACAAGGTTTCAACCACTGAGAAGAATAATTGTTGACCCTGGTGAGAGAAGCCAGATGTTTCTCATTTATAGTCTAGCAGTGTCAACACAGGCATTTTCTCATTAGGGCTTGTTTGGTATATAAATGAGCTGAATGCCTGAGTCCTTCTTTCTCTTGCCTTCATTCTGCCAAGGTAGGTACATTTGCTGGTTCTTCCTCTGACTCAAGTTGCTGCTGGTCATTCTGTCCCCCTTGTTCTGGCCCCTGTTTTTGCTGGTCCTTTTGTCCCTCCTGCTCTGGCTCCTGCTGCTGTTGGCTGTTCTGTTCCTCTGGACTATCCTCTGCCTCTGAATCAGAACTCTCCATCTCACTGTCAGGGTCTCTGGGTAGGGCATGACAGTCAGCATGAGAGAGGAGTCAGACTGATAGAAGGATATACCTTCAATTATTCTTGGGAGGAACATCCACCACAATAACTGCTTCCTGTGTTGACTGATTGTTTTGTCAATTGATTACAACAAGTAGTTGCCTGTTGATCACTTATTAGCACTGAATTTGGAACTGAGAAAGTTGCAACTAATGGGACCAGAGCAGTATCCAGTATTGTTGATATAGTAATATGACTAAGAAATCAAAACAGTGGTGGACAATGAAGTCATAATAATCAGCTGAATGGAGGCAGACTGCATCATGCCCCTACAGTGTTGTTCTGTTATCACAGTGACCAGAGGAAGCTGATGAAACACATGGACTGAAGGAGCTATGTACAAGGTGATTAGTGGAGGTATTCAAAATATAGCAGTTGCTGGTGCCATCAGTTTCTTATAATGGTATGGTGACAGAGATATATTAAGAATGGTGAGAATATTTGGCAAAATCCTGGATGACCATTATGTGCTACATAGCACCATAGCCAGATCCCCGCCCCCCCCGCCCCACTTACCAATAAGCAGCAGCTGGGATTGATGGAGGTCTGTTCCCCATCAATTAAAATGCGACTGCATGATGTCCCCACTGTGTGATGTCCCCACTCCTATCTGTGAGTGATCTCTGGCAAGACAGGATGAAAAAAGACTCCTTTCCTTTTCTTCTTCATGTCAGAGGTCACTTGGAGCCAAGGTGGCTATTGATACTAAATAATTTGGTGTGAGAGGATTGGCAACAGAAGCTGTATGTGCCAACAACTTGGACTGATGTTCTAATTCCTTTGATAAAAATGGGCTTTTATGTATAGAAACATGGAAAGAGGCTGATTCTTCACTATGACATTAGCAATCCAGAGATAGTTTCCCTATAAATGGATCTAGAATGCAATTGTGAAGACCAGTCTCAGAAAACCCTTACAAATAGTACAGGGACAGTAAGCAGCTGGTTTCCTATTAGTGACTTAGGCATGCGTAAGTCCCTTCTTGGGCAGAGCACAGAGGGCTGTTCACTTGGCCTTGCACTCCATCCAAAAACTTTCTATGCTCAGCAGCTGTCAAGCCCTGGATTGGGGCTACTGCTCCTTCTTACCAGAGGGAAGGGGAAGGAGGACGGCATATGATTCAGACTGGAAAGATTTGACTGTTCTGAGCTCCTGAGGGAAGGAAAAGGTCCCTGCACTCCATTTCAGAGTGCAACCTTATTTCTTTTCCCTCAACCAGCTGCTTCTTTATGATCTGAATTGCCTCCCCCTTACCTTCCTCATTTGTTGGTAAGCAACAGCAGCAGTAGTCCCTCTTGGGGACTTACAGCTGCCAGTGCTGAAAAGATGCAGAACTATGCAAGCAGAGCTATGAGCATGGGTAGGATCTTGGTCATTACTTTCCTCTCCAAGGTATAACTTTCAAGACACAGTACATCTGTTAGGGGAAAACAGAGGAAACGTTCCTGTTTGTTGCTCTATCTGTTGCTAAAGTTCTCAGCTGTTTTTTTCATACCAGCTGACGTTTCCCTTTTCATGGAACATTCAGAGAAATTCCCAGCACAAACAGAACTATTGTATTCCTGCTTAAAGGCTCTGTCCTTTTTATTTCTGGGTAAACTGCAGCAAAAAGCTCCATGTTCTGCTAGTTTTGATTAAAGACATTTTATTTTTCTGCTCTGATTAGGAGGGAGAGCACAAGTTGTTTATGACAGAACAGTAAGATTTTTGGAACATTGTACCTTTAAAAGCAAAGGCATGCCCATCCTGGTCTCCAGAGCCAACAGTGATCAGACACTGTTGTCCAATAGGCTATAGTATTACAAAATCTGAGTGTTTATTGGCCAAATTGCCTGTCCAGCTTCCTTATTCCTACCTCCCTTTCCTGCTAGCTGCAGAGGTTCATGTAGGCTGGAAATGCTTTTCTTCAGGCAGTTCCAAATTGGGAGAAATGTGGCTTTTTCTAGTGAGCTATCTTAGGCCATTTCCGCACAGGTTAAATAAAACGGTGCAGTGCGTCCTCCACGGAGGACATCTGCACCTTGGAGCAGACTGGGTCTGGACTACTTCGTGTAGATTTGCATCTTAGTCCACTCTGGAGCGACCCCAAGTGGTCCTCCAGCGTGTTTTTGAAAAACCTGATTTTTCAGGTTTTTCAAAAAGCCGGCGCACACCATTGCATGGCTGCTCTCCCATGCAGATTTGCAGGCTCGCATCTGCAGAGGGCGGGCTTTAGGCTGGCGAGCTTCAGCGATTGGTCGAGACCCATGACCAACTGGAAGCCGCCATTTTGGATGCCGGAGCAGTGCATAGCAATGGCCACACACTGCTCCGGAGCAGCTTGGACCGGACCGGGGAGCCAGAAGATCTGGTAAGTAGCAGCATGAGGCAGTTCCCTCGCCCCATGCGGAAATGGCCATAGTCTTCTAAAATAGTTTGGACAGGCCCTTAAAGAGGGTCTTGGAGTTCATTCCCAAATGAAAATGATGAAAGCAAAGGATAATAAATCAAAGATGATAGCAAAAATGAGAACATAGAAAGACGCAATTAAAGAATTAGAAATTTAGGAAACAAAACCCAGCAGACCATTTATTTAGCAAAGTCACTTAATGAGCTTCTGCTTGAAACACTGCTCCTAGTGCTGTGGATGAAAAGAACTGAGAGATGGGTAACTTTGGAGTATTTGAGCATCTCCTCTGAAGGATGGGGTTCTTTGAAAAAATAACTCAGGTTCTGATAGAGATTCTGTGCAGGCACAAGACCTATGGGTGTGAGTCACAGAGACCACAGAGACCTCTTCAATGATTTTTTTAAAATATATTTTTAACATAATTCTACTTGGAAAATATATTTTATCAGGCCCATATCTGTGACCTTTAGCCTTTACTAATCGATAAACCTATTTAAATATTGCTGGAACAGGGTAAAAAGAAATAAGGATTAACAAGGTTTTATTACTGCTTCCTATCTCTCATCTTCATTTTTCCCCTTCCAAAATTCCTGTGCGTCAAGCTTCATAGGGTAATGGTCACAAACACGAAACACTGTATGTTTTACATGCCATCAAACCAATGTGTTTTTTTTCTTCTTTGAAACCATCCTCAATATGCAGCCTAAATTCACCAGCCATGGCAGCAGGAAGAACTAGGCAGAACAAACTAGTTGCCAGTTGAAAGAAGATGGATCAATTCAACTCCATGCAAAACTGTGAAAGGGGAAGAAGTGCCAGCTAAATGTGGGAAAGATAAAATGAACAAGTAGATATATTTTTATCTTTTTGCAGATGTTGAAGTGACAATCATGGAAAAACAAACCGAAAAACCTCTTTCAAAAATTATTTCACAGTGTCCTTTAGAAAAGATAATGGGCAAGCAAGAGGCAAGTCAGTGTGAAAAATGGGACACACAACGCAACTTTTCCATCATTAATGGCATGCACCACATTATTGTCCCATTATTAGAAATGAAAAAAATCACAAGAAAGAGAAAGCAATGGGATAAAAAAAATTACACCACTGTTTATCATGCAGCTTCTCTTACACATTCACTGCAGTTTGGGGTTTTTCAAAGCTGCACATGTGCCGACGGACACTGGCTGGTGGGCGAGAATTCTGGCTGCCTCTTCCTGAGGATTGAAAAGAAAAAGACACCCAGTGAGTGGTTATCTACATGCACAGTCATGGCAGTTGTACCACTCAGTCGGGTGCCTGGCCCTGTGCTATTTCCAGCCTTCCTTGGTCCTCTTTCAATGTCTTCTCCATATTTGCATTACTTAGTGGTTTGGCTGCTTCCTTGGTTGTTCTACTCAGTATGATGAAACACTCTCTGTATAGCATCTAGTTTTTTCTCCCCATTGACTAACTATGGGCTGAAAAACCAGTGGAAGTTCAGTACAGCAGTGTTTGGATAGGGGGCAGGTAGGCTGAAACACTATTAGCAAACACTTCTATATTGTTGATGGCCTAAAATGGAGGATGATGTTTGAATAAAGTGCAACTAGTGAATGGTGATGATGTTCTGCATGAGCAGAAATGCCTCTGTCTTGTCTAAATGGCTTGCACAATGAGCTATTTGTATGATTGGTGGTGAGCAAGCATGTATTTTAGGCAAACAGGCAGGAAAGCATTTGTAAATAGCAAAATAACAGAGCTTGGAAAATGTGTTTTTGAGAACTATTACTTCTAAAATCTTGTAGCCACACTGGCTGGAGGATTCCAAGTTTTGTAGTCCAAAAAAGTAACCTTTCAATTTCAGGAAATGAGATTTTAGATTTTTTTTTTCTTTTCAGGACTACTGAGCTGTCAGATGGGACTGACATAATTAATATGTGCAGGACTGATCCTAAATATTTAGCTGCCTGAGGCAAGGGGCAAGATCTTCCCCTGTCCTTTTTATGTATAGAAGTGAACTGGTCTTGTAATCTTCCATACCAACAGGAGAACAGCATCATTCATCTGAGGGCAGCAGTTGAATATTGGGGGTATTGAACAGACCATGTGACACACACAGTTCTGCCTTCCAACAGTAGGAATATCTGGATGTTTAAGAGAAATGACCAGAAGATGACTGTCCCTTTCCCCTCTCACATTTGTTGCTTGAGGCAGCTGCTTCATTCTGCCTAGTTATAGGGCCAGGTTTGAGCATGGATGGGTGTCTAGGCCTAGGACCAAGAATGGGCTTGTAATTTTGTAGGTTTTATCTACGGTTGGATTTCCATGCCATCTTCTTGAAGGAATTTGCAATATGCATGGAAGTTTATTTGTCCAGAGACTGCTGAAATGTTTGGAAAGAGGAGTAGACATACCAGACATTTCCCTTTAGGAGAGCTCCTTTTCTAAATGCTATTGATTCTCTTTTCAGCCTAGGCCTTCTGTATTGGTCCCATTTCAGCACATACTGATGAAGCAGATTAGAAAAGAAACATACTAAGATGTACTGGAAAACCAATAGCAATTATGACATGATAAAAATGTCAAAGGGAACTTCTGGAGGAAAGAAAGGAAAGCACTTGAAGTAAGCACTTACCTGTCTGTCTTTGAATCCCCACTCCAGCCAAAGGCTGCTGTGATGTTACAGAATATTCACAAACTTTATATGCTCTACTCATAGAACTTTTCTCTTTCTGGCCAGAATGGTGGACTTACTATTCTTTCATAAATTAAAATACATAAATTAGAAACTGGGAAAGAGCTAAAACAGCTGTTAAGGTAAACTAAGACAGGATTTTCTTGATGTGAATGTGTCCAAAAGCAGGGGAACTAAATCCTGTTCTTTTTCTTTCCTTTTCCTTCCCTTCTCCTTTTTTAGGGGAGGGCGGAAGGATGATACTAATCTGTTATGATCGACATAATCTATATTTTATAAATTGTAATACCATGAAGACTTCACAACAAACCACTGCTGCTACTATTTATCACACTACAATAAATATTCATACTACTCTGGGGTAAAATGTCATCTTGAAGGGCATCCTGACAGAGGAGGGATGTGCTGTTGATTCAAAGTATTAAAGAAATGATGAGAAATTAATTGAGAATCAGTGGCAGTGGATAACTTTGATACTATTGGTGTGGTGAATCTTCTCCAGACTCTAGGCTAAACCTTAGATGAGCTATCCAAAGTGCTGAAACCTACCTTCAGAATAGGTTCAGCACCTTAGATATCTCCTTTACTGACATGAGAACCAGCAGCTGCCATAGTTAAAAAAAAATACCTTGCTGCAAAGTTTCCTGGTCTACCTCTGATCTTACATTTCTAGCTGAGGAAAGTTATTGCTGGTATTTGGTATAGGCTGTACTTTTGATCTTATGTATATAAAATTTGCCCTGTAAAGTTAGACCTGACATTTAAACAGATTTCACTCTTTTAATGTATCTGACTCAGACATCTTGATTGGAATGCTATATCTGGAGCGAGGCTAATTACATTTCCTCTCAGCTTTCTTTGCATGGATGTAATGCACAGTAAAACAGTTGAAAGCTGCCAAAGTACGGTTTCCCAAATGAAGAGATTTTTTGTTTTTTAAAAAAGTCATGATTCCAAATTTTTGCTGGAGAACCCAACAATTTTTGATGACTACCCAGAAGAATAATCAGATGCAAATTATCACCTAGCAGAAGACAATATAGTACCATGGATCATTACAAACATAAATAAGCACAGCCTATGCAGATACATGTATCTGGAGTCCCCTGAAGAATGGTCTTATTTCCTGTTTCACTAAAGATAGCCCTCTGTTTGTAGGGCTGTTCCCATCCAAGTCTGCTTGCCGCACAGATCTTAAAGACAGGAGGCATTTTAGCAAAAAGAGGAGGCAATCCTTATTCATCACTAAAATGGTTTAGTATGACTGACATAGTTACACAAACATTCAAACCCAGACTTTAAGAAATTAAGCATTCAAGTGTGGATATATGAATTTGTTAGTTTCATTTTCCCAACGTTTTATTTATTTTAAAAAAAGTTTCAGATTCTTTTTATCCTACATGTGAGGACATAGGTGAATGTTGATAATTTTTTATCAAATGGAAACAAAATTTTCACCTTCCTCAGACAGGGGAATATTTCCTTCTGCATAGCAGGAAAAGAGTTGCATGAGCAGCCTCTTTATATGCATTTGAAAGTTCTGCTTTCTTTGCATACAGCTGTTTTTCTTCCCTTCAGTGGACTCCAGGAGACCATCCAGAAGTAAGGATGTGATTGACACTGTGTGACATTCAGACACTTTGTGTTACGTGTGGAGGGTTTGATCCTAGAAGCTGAAAACAAAGCACATCAGATAATTCCTTTTTCTTAACTCAGCACTGCTACGATCTGACGCAGATCTTCTGTCAAACATAATGCTAAAAAAAGTTACTTTGCTTTTAAGGAAGGAAGAAGAGCATGGAAAACAAAACTTTGTAGTTTTTGCCCCCAGTTACTTTACATAGTAATCAACTTGCATTTGACTCAAAATATTAGTTGATGGAATTACTACTTTAATTCTTGATATAGTTTTAATAGTCAGGTCAACCATGTTTCAGGATTGTTTCCTTGCACTCAGTCCACTCTTTGTGCTATCTCATTGGCAATTAAAATCTTCAAAAGCAATGGTATAGTCTCCAAAATAAATTATAAATGCAGCAGCAGTGTAAAACTTAACTAGCATGACCTCTCTTCTTAGTTTTTTCATGATGACAGAGGATACCAATTAAATATTCCAAGCTTAAATCGAAGCAGAAAGAGGAAGAGGAAGATCTCTTTCATTCCACACTGGAAATCAATATTCATCACCATATCTCATTTTTTGTCTTTTTCAGATAAAAAAAGGATGGGGGGCTGGAATGTTATTGGTGACCTAATGAGGTCATAAATACCATGACTCACATTGTTGCATGTTCTAGGAAGTTGTGGAAGGATGGTACCCCAGTCAGTTTTACATGTGCAGTGTTACATCAGTATAACCATTGTGCAGCAGGCAAAGATGAAGTACTGCTACCTATATCTGCTATCATATCTTCATCTTGCCTAGTCTAGGACTAATTTCTCTTTGTCATACATACCCTCCTTTTATAATCCATTAGGGACATTGTTTGGGTTTCACATTGAAGTTGGGAATAGGGGAAAGACATCCTATCTATCTGCATAGTCCCACTTTTTCATCTCCACAGTAGGGAATCATTTCTTGAGTTATGTATAACAATTTTAACACACAGACCCAAACCCTATTGTTAAACCCTACTGTAGATTCAATAAATCAATTCACTCCCTATTTAGTAATTGAATCAATGGATCTACTCTAGTTGAGACTAAAAATAGGATTCAGGTCATAATTACACATGTTTGCATGATGTATGGTGAAGTCTCCATTTGTAATGCCAAGACCAAGTCTTTCAATGTGATGATGACAGCAGAGACATAATAATGAACACTTAAGTCTTGATATCATGGTTTCCATATAGGCCTAAATCATTGTGTCAGACAAAATGTATAGTTGTAGGATCTTCTGAAAAGTCTGCCTTAGCCAGAAAAGGCTCCGTGCCATCTGAAAGTAGCCCAAACAACAAAAGGTTTACACTAGGGTAGTTTCATCATTGATATGGACTCTGTGGTGCAGATATTGGATTGTGATGGATGTTTTAAAAGGGTCCCTGGCTTTATAAAAGATGCGATGATGAGACTATTGTCTGTAGGGCTTGGTGGAGGATCTGCCTTTTGCTGGTGGAAGCCCCCCCCCATCCCTCCTTATGGAAGGGCAGATATTAAAGCATCTTCCCTCCTCCTCCTCATCCCATTTAGCAGGATTCCCATTCTGACATCATCCCATTCTGTTCATTTTCAGGAGGCTGGAAGGGATGCTGTGAGAAAGAAGGGGTTGAAAAGTCAGTTGCATACCTAGATGCAGCCAGGCCATGAACTGAACAGATTAGATCTGGTACCTTGACTGTAAACACTTCATTTTAGCATATTAAGGTTCTTCATAAGGCTGCAAAGTCAAGAAAATATAATGGCATGGTTTATTGAATACAGTGAGTTTCGCACTAGACGGTTATAGTTCTATATTCCATTTTAAAAACCATGGATAGATCCCATGGAATCCTGGGGTCTGTAGTTTGGGGAGCCACTGGAGCACTGTGACTGAGAATTCCAAGTAACCTTACCTAAATTGCAGATCCCATGATTCCATAGGATGTTGCCAAGGCAGTTAAAGTGGAATCACAATGCTGTAATTTTGTAGTGTGAAAGGGCCCTGGGCTAAACCATACTGAACGCTCAGGACTGTATAAGTCTGAAGCAAAGGATTCTTACACACTGAGGCAAATTGTTTGTGTTGCTAGATCTTACTATAGATGTAACATTTGAATGGGAAGGGAGTGAAGAAGAGGAGATAATGAAGACATTCTTTCTGGGGTAGGGCAAACTAGAATATGACTCGATTGTAGGAACTCTATTTCTGGGAAAGTAGTAGCCTCCAGCTGTTTTTGAATTTCTGTTCTATCTTAGTCACAGCTAGTCTGGTCAATGGTTAGATATGCTGGAAGAAGTTCTTCTAGAGTAGGGATGAGAATCTAGAGATTCTGGGGCTGCAGCTCCTAGCATTCTTGGTATAAATGATATGGTCTAGGACTGCTGAGACTTGCAGTCCTAAAGTCTTTGGAGGGATAATAATTCCTATCCCTGACCTAGAAGGCCAATTCATGTGAGAAGTTGCCTGTACCTCCCTGTGAAAGAGAAACCTTAAGCAGCTCAAAGCTATGAAGACCATTCTCCTCTGTATGTTGTTATTTATTGCAGCAAGCATCCATATTCATGATGTTTCTGTGTCACATCTGTCTTTGATATGAAAAAATTACATGCAAGGATTCCTTAAGTGCACTGAAGAAACTTTCTCCTGTGGGAAACCAATATTTCAAAAACATAATTTTCAGACCTCTTATTTCTACTCTGTTTGCTCCTCAAGAAAATGTCCTTTTTAATTGCAATGCAAATGGGCTGTGCTCCTGATAGTCCTTAGCTGCATATGATGTCTCTGCAAGTTCTGCCAATAAGACCCATTAAAGAGGAAAGATTTCCAAAATTTATTTGACTCGCTGAGTACTATATACTCATCTTCAAGACTAGGCTTTTATCCAGGCCAGTAGGGGGGAAAAAACAGATGTAAGTTCTGCCATCTACAGAAGAAAATCAGTGCCAAATTATGAATTTTGGCTTCCTAAATGGAACAGTAGAAACAGGTAAAAACAGTTCTCTCTGTGTAGTTCACTCATATATATTTATGCCAATTAAGATAAATAATGAATTATTCCAACTTTCTTTCTGTTGCTCAAATAAAAGGGAAAAAGTAATAAATATTTACAAGTATACCAGCACAAGGAAATGCAGTATGTCATCCAGTCAGCCAAGAAATTAAATTATAGCTGGGCTGTAAACTGAGACTTTATGCCAAAAGATAACTTTCCTTATGTTTTCTTCAGTAATGCATGGCATCCTCCAATTCAGGAAACACACATATTTTGTATAATTGCAAAACTTCTATCACATGTAATTGTACTTTGTTTCTTTCCCGCTAAGTACTGAGATTTATTATGCTATTTTGTCCAGTGCTATTATGAAGTAAATAAGATACTGTGGAAAAGTATCACTGCAGGAACTAGGGAGAGACAAAAAGAGTGTGTGTGTATATTTTGTGTGTGTTTTAAAGCCAGGGTCAAAATTTTCGTAGGAATATCTAAGGGTTATGTACTAATTTTTATCGTAGTACCAAAGTATGGAATGGTGCAGTGGTCAGTTTTGAAGTGCAGACATCATCATGATATTCCATAGTACCTCATCCCCAAGAAGAACCTTCTCAAAGGAAGATAGCTATGTCCATTTCCAGATCAGTTCTGAACGTTTTCACAGCTACAAAGAGCACATCTTTTGTAAAATGAATGAGCTGTAATTGCCTATTGAAGAATTAGTCCAGGGATGGGACAATGAGTTATCATGCAATGCCTTACATGTATAAGAACCCTGTCTAGTACATTCCCTCTCATGGGAATGACAAGGGAAGTACAGTATTTACACTGGGATGGCAGTAGAAGGCAATATCTCTTGTATTTCTCTTTCTCTCTTCCCATTCTTGGCACCTAACATAGCGATGTTATAAAAGCAGTTGTTGCAGAAGAAGGAGGAGTTTTAGAAAAGAGGTGGTGTGACAAAGTTGTTTTGGAAGTTAGTGCTGGGGGTTAGAGTTTCCCAGAGTGTTAGCTCTTGGGGAACTCTATGAAAGATAAAGCTGTGAGGAATTAGCCTTCTTTTAACAGAGTTGCAGAGAAAACATGTCCAAATCTCTGTGTGTCTTCCCTGACCTGAAGACTGACTTGATAGCAGAACAAGACATGTAGCTTCAGGTTCCAAGTTCAAAAGATTTACTAATCAATTCTATAATTACATATCCATTAGAGAAACTATATTCTAATTAACTAATAAAAAGATTTAGGAAGATATTATTTTCATTTTAAATTCACCAATTTCTTGGTGAATAGGCTAGCATAGAAAGAGAAATGCTAGAAGCAAGATTGCTATAGGGAGAGTCATTGCTTTCTAAGTATGACCAGTAAATCTCACTAGAAGGTGTCCTTGGTCACATGGTCTGGGTACCATAACCACAGAGCAGCAGTTAATCTTATAATACCTAAGCTCCATTTGAGGGGTGGGGAGAACACTATAATTTTCCAACAGTTAGCTATTTGGAAGGCCAGTGCAACTTGATGGTAGGTTGCTAGGCAACAGGAATAGCACCTCCAGAATGAAACCCAATACAGCAGTGTGCATGGGAGGGGCTTATGGATGAGAGGAATTCTATATAAGGCAAAGTTTCTATGTGTGTTTTAAGCCTTCAGTGAGCACTAGCAAGAGACAGTGGCTTGGGTGTGTTTAAACAGTTGAGCAAAAGACACAGAGGGATAGTGTCTAAAGCAGGGACTTACTGTTACAGTCTGTCAGCAGTTTGCCTGTTTAATGTAGCAACACTGTACTATGCATGAACTCTAATAAGATGCATTATTTCCAATGTAAATATAATACATGTTACAGTTTGTTTTATAACTACTAAGTTACACTACTAAAGTCACTGAAACTAAAGAGAACACATTGCCTTAAATAAACTATTTACTTCTGAGTGAAACTTAAGGCTCTAATCCTGTTACATAAAGGTTCTGATGAAAGGGTGGAGTCAGGGTAAGGGATATTGACAAGGCATCATTGAATTAGAAATGTCAAACCAATCTGAGGGAGAACAAAGGTCTCTCAAAGGGGGTCATACATGGACCCACAACATGCTGGCAGCATACTGTATGTGTTCTATCAATTGTAAAGTGAATAAAATGCTGATGGCTTGAGTGTACAAAGATGCAGATGGGAACCACAATTGGAAATCAGTGGCACTTATATGTCCAAAGGACAAGGAAAGGAAAAGCAAAACTAAGAAAACCAGTGGCACTGTAGGCAAATTTTCAGTTTCTCTGAAGTATTTGCATCTCAAAAACTGTTCCTACTCATTAGTTTTCCATAGGCTCAGATATGGAAATCAGCTTCAAAAACACCCCTTACACTTTGTTCAGAATAAATTTAAGGATAATTTTATTTTTTCCACATAATTCTACTATAGAGTCTGTTGAAAAAGGAAGGGAACTAAAGAAGTGGGGTGATGCAGAGTGCCAGAAGAAGTGAGAAGGATTTCTTGGTCATTGTCTTTGAGTCCCTTATCATTCTATCTTTTACTCATTTTGTAAACAATCTACATTAATACCTGGCGAGAAAGCTTTCATAGCACAAGATCAGTTTTCAGAGATGTGCGTTATACCTTTGAAGCCTATCCACTTATTCATTTTTTGAAAGAAACTGAATACACCTTTTTCTCAGTGTCACCTGATTCTCTTTCCACCCTGTCCTGTAAATGGTCCATGCTAATCATATAGGAGATACCATCACCTTTTGTAAACTAGTTGGGAAACAACTTAAAGTAGCACCTTCTCATTTCTCTTGTTAATCCTCCAACTATAAGGCAGTCTCTGAACCAAGAATCTACTTAGACTGTAGAGTGAAACTATGAACTTGGACACCTCCCTTTGCTTCTATTCACATTACAGAGAAGCATGCCTGTGTATGTCTCCTGTATCTATATATTTGTATTGCTGTCTAATGTGATTACATATATATCTATATTGTTATGATGCATGCGCTCACACACACACACACACACACACACACACACACACAGTCAGTGATGTTTAATCTGTTCTGTGTCTACTCTTGGTTAGGGTTCTTTCCCTAGCAGAAAGTTATCAGCTGGAATGCCCTGTGCTGGATGATTGGGGGTATATCAACAAGGCAATGGCAGCTACAGATAATATATGAGTTACAGTCTGCTTATTTGATGGAAAAATTGTTTCCAGAAGCAAAAACAACTCCACTTTTAGACAGTCTCTCTCTCTCCCTTGCCTGCGCCAGCAACCTTATCTCACCTGGCAACTCTGTGTCTGGGAAACCCATGCTCTCAAATGATTGTCTTCATCTTGGAAACTTTGGTGAACCCTTTGTGAAAAAAAGCAATAGACTCTTCACTTGTCATGTAAATCTTTCCTTATTTTGTTCTTATATACAAGAACACAGAATCCCAAAAATTTCTCCCCAGTGAATAAGGCTATAAGAGCTTTAAACGATATAGAGATAGTATTGTATTGTATTGTATTTCAGGACTCTTTTGCAGGGAAATCATACAAAAAGCAGTTAGCATTTGCAAAATATAACTGTTTTCTGCAGACATTTAAAGCTCTACATGGCTTTAAATGGCTTTAAATGGCTCTACATGGCTTGGGTCTAGACTATCTGAAAGACTGTTTTTTTGTGTTTTTTTAAATGTGAGCTTGCTGAAGCTTAAAGATCTGCAAGGAAGTGCTGTTCCTTGGTCTCACCACCATTGCAAGCGTGTTTGCTGAGGACATAGGACAGAGCCTTCTTGGTTGCTAGCTGCTCCCATGTTGTGGAAGTCCCTTCACTAGGAGGTCGGACTGGCCCCTTCCCAGCTGTCTTTGCATTGGCAAGTAAAATTGTTTTTATTTAAGGAGGCATTTCATTTTTTAATATGACATGGCAAATGGAGCTTTTAATATGTATGTTGTGTTTCTATACTATTATGTTTTAACTTGTGTTTTTGAAGTATAACTCAGATTTGTGTTTTAAGTTTTGTGTTAACAGTTTTCTTAGCAGAACTGTGTTTTTAAATGACTATAAGCCACTTTGAATTCCATGCTGGGAGAAAGGCAGGATTTAAATTAAATGAAAATAAATAAACAGTATTACAAAAGACACTTTTTGTTTAAAAATGTTGGCTGGCATCCAGTATTGCAGGCTCAGTTCATAATCTAGGATTATGCATTTGGTTGTAGTGGTTTGAGTGTTGAATTACAATTCTGGAGACAAGGGTTTAAATTCCTGCTCAGCCACAGAAATACACTGGGTGACCTTGGGTGAGTCACACTTTCACAGCTTCAGAGGAAGGTAAGGGCAAACTCCCTCTGAACAAATCTTGCCAAGAAAACCTAGTGAAATTTTCTGAATGCAGGAAATCTGGAAACAGAAATCAGGATATTACTCAGTAATCTGAGCAGTTTAGCTTCCCTTGTGACAATAACTGACTCCAATGTCAGTGGGCAATGAATCCATTCTGGGTTCTGCTCTGAACAAGGAGCTATCCAACATGCTGAACTTATCTGGGGACAGAGTTCAGCACTTTAGATAGCTCTGTGAAAATGCAGACTAAAATTCATTGCCACCTCCCCTTTGATATCAGCTAAGCCACCAGCTAATTAAATATTTCAGTTGGGCAAAGAATATTAAGAAAATATTAACTACTATTTTGTTTGGATCAAATAATGTTAATAGAACATTTTTAGGTAGCGTATGATCTTTTTAAAAATATATGCTTGCTAGACTTGTATAAAGCCAAAATACTCTAAAGGCACCAGAAAGTGTCTGATCTTGATAGCTAAGCAGCCAGAGGTAGCTAAGCAGGATCAACAGGGAGACTGCCAACAAATACCAGGTGCTGTAGGCTATATTTCAGAGGAAGGAACTGACAAAACCACCTCTAAGGATTCCTTACCTAAGAAAACCTCATGAAATTCATGGGATTGCTATAAATCAATAGGTAACTTGAAGGTGTGCTTGTGTGTGTGTGCACGTGCATGTATGCACACGTGCAGACTTTGTATGCTATACCTGAATGTTATAGCAAATGATTTCACATGAAAAAATGCAAACAATACAAGTAGTCCTGTATTTCACTAGGTGCTGCTGGTTGCAGTGGAAGGGAGGGAGAGAGAGAGAGGCTCAGATCTGAGGATGTGTGATGAAACAGGCATTACATCCAAGAACTGACCAGGGAATACCTTGGCAGTTTTAAAGGGAGAAGCTAATGGATATCTGCAGGCCATAGTGCAGTAAGCTTGAGGGAAGTAATTCAGGGCTCTTGTCAGATATTATACAACCTGGTCACATATTCGCTATTTCAGAAGAAAAGCTACTTTCTTTTCTGAGTCTCTTCTGCTGATTGCTTCATTTCCCTTGTGAATCACTGAAGAAGTTGTCAGCTGGTTCAGTAATGCCCACAGTGAAATCACATTTTAATTGAAAAAAAATGACACTCAGATCTTTTATGCTTATATTTCACTTCTTGATCTCCTCATATGATACTATGGCTTTCTTCAGGAAAGAATAAATGAATCTTTGTCTCCCTTTTTCTTGTGGGAATGATATTCATTTGAGCAATTTAAAACATATAAATGGAATATCAACAGCTGGACTTAGGTGTTACATTATATTCTCTGCAGTTTTTCCAATCATGAGGATTTAGTGCCAGTCAAGAAGATCCTAGGAGTTACCTGCATTACACAGTTTTTGCAGTCCCATACCACTTTAACCACCATGGTTCCCTCCTAAGGAATCCTGGGATACATAGTTTGCTGAGGTGCCTAGAATTCCTGCTAGAGAGCTCTAGCCATTACTTCTGAACCACAGCTTCTATGGTATCCTGTCCATACTACACTACTAAACTGATCTAACTTTTACTCAGTCTCTTCTCAGAGTGCCTTCTCTTGTCATAGCTAGCATTATCATGAGGCAAAATGAGTTCCTTGCCTCTAGTAGCAAATTGGAGCTACAGAAACATGAACACCTGTACACTACAATTTTCACCAGTCTCTACTTTTGGGTTTCTTACCTGTACTCCTAGGCTCCAGATACTTCCTTCCATCCCCAGCAATACGTCACTCTGAAGAGTACCCTTCTATGATCCTTTCCTATCCAAAGGGACTATGTCTGGCTCTGTCCTTGCAGCCAGATACCAGATGATTACATTTTCCAGTGAGACCTCTGGAGAACTTCAGAAGAGGATGTAATTATTTCATGTCTGGCTATGTGAACATAGCCAGAGGCTTCTCTGATTCCCCAGTAATTTTCCCAGGCATGGAATGTTCATGGCGGGGGCTGCAGCAGCTAATAGTAGGTCCAGGGGATGGTAAATGACCAACTGTAGCATAGTTCTGCTAGTGGAAACCCTATACTGCACACACAAGCACACCTTCAAGTTGCCTATTGATTTATAGCGACCCCATGAACTTCATGGGGTTTTCTTAGGTAAGGAATCCTCAGACGCGGTTTTGTCAGTTCCTTCCTCTGAAATATAGCCCACAGCACCTGGTATTTGTTGGCAGTCTCCCTGCTGATCCTGATTGTGGTCATTGTGTATCCCAGGGGATGGGGCAAAATGTTATTTTCACTCTTCCCTATGATAGGAGTGTAAAGAATATTTGCAAATTTTCTCATCCTTGATGAGAATCCTTGATGAGAAAATACTATCCTAACACGTTAAGACACCACATCAGAAGAATAGCTTACTGCTGTAACATTTTTCACCTCTGCATGAGAGTGAAGAAACACCATTTGTCATCATTTTTTCATTTTCACTTTTCCTCCCACAAATTATAACAACGCGCACACATATTCATACAAACCTCTGCAAAAATTTTTGGAAAGAACTCCAGAAATGCATGCAAAGGCTCTTGTAATCTCACACTGAGGGAAGAAAGCATGTGTAATTTTTCATTCTGATGAGCATAAAAGAAGTGAAGATTTACCTCACTATTCAGGGTAGGCCATCACAGGTTGAGATATGAGATAGTGCTGGGATACCGAATTCAGCTGTAGGAGTGCACCTGTCATTTTGGTAAGAAGGAAAAACCAATGATCTAGATTTCTGGAGGATCTGAGGCAATAGCAAGGATCAGCAGGTTTGTGCCTGCCTTTCTGTCTGTGGGAGATTGGGAAGGGGCCAAAGGCGGGAGGAAGAAAAGCCGGAGGTGGCAGAAGTGCTGTTCAATATCTTCATCAATGACTTGGATGAAGGAATAGAAGGTATGCTCATCAAATTTGCAGATGACACCAAATTGGGAGGGGTTGCTAATACACCGGAGGACAGGATCAAAATTCAAAATGACCTGGGCCAAGGCTAACAAAATGAAATTCAACAGAGAGAAGTGTAAGGTCCTACACTTAGGTAGAAAAAATGGAATACAGAAATATAGGATGGGGGACACGTGGCTGGATAGCAGTACGTGTGAAAGGGATCTAGGAGTCTTAATAGACCACAAGCTGAACATGAGTCAGCAGTGTGATGCGGCAGCCAAAAAAGCCAATGCAATTTTCGGCTGTATCAATAGGAGTATGGTGTCTAGGTTGAGGGAAGTACTGGTACCACTCTACTCTGCTTTGGTTAGACCTCATCTTGAATACTGTGTCCAGTTCTGGGCACCCCAATTCAAGAAGGACATGGTCAAGCTGGAACAGGTCCAGAGGAGGCGACCAAAATGGTGAGGGGCCTGGAAGCCATGCCCTATGGTGATAGACTTAGAGAGCTGGGTATGTTTAGTCTGCAGAAGAGAAGGTTAAGAGGGGACATGATAGCCATGTTTAAATATTTGAAGGGATGCCATGTAGAGGAGGGAGAGGGCTTGTTTTCTGCTGCTCCAGAGACCAGGACAAGGAGCAATGGATTCAAGCTGCAGGAAAGGAGATTCCACCTGAACCTCAGGAAGAACTTCCTGACGGTCAGGGCTGTCCGTTAGTGGAATATGCTGCCTCGGAGTGTGGTGGAATCTCCTTCTTTGGAGGTTTTTAAGCAAAGGCTGGATGGCCATCTGTCGGGAGTGCTTTGAGGGTGTTCCTGCATGGTAGGGGGTTGGACTGGATGGCCCGTGTGGTCTCTCCCAACTCTACATTTCTATGATTCTATGATTCTAAGAGGAAGGAACAGTGGCATTAGGATGGCCTATCAGGCTGCAACATGTCTCTGACTGACCTAATTTAAATATTTTCTTAATCTGTACACAGACAATATAAAACATGTGTGTGCTTGTTAAACACATTACTTGAAATTCATATCACATTAAAAGAAGAGCTGTAAAAGGGCTATTATTTGTCACAGCCCTGTGTGTATTGCAAAAGGACTAAGGTTGAGCCAGCTATGCCAGCAACAGTGCTAACTGCCTGTGGATAGATGTTCAGCATGTGAATCTTTAATTATTGCTGCATAGTCAGCTAATGTGCAGGTGCCTGCAGAATATCACAATACCTGGAAAAAAACAAGAGTCAGGACGTTGAGAAACACTAATACAAACAACAAAATATCATTATGGTTGACACATGTATGCTGAAGATAAAAAAATGATTTCAATTTAAATTTTTTGGGGGTGTTCCTATTGCAAAGCATGGGTGAAAATATTTATTTTAAAATAGTAATATTCAGAACTTGGAAATGTTATTTTTTGGACTATAATTCCCAGATTTCCTCAGCAAGTATAACACTGCCTAGTCTGGCTTGAAGTTTCCAGCAAGCATGTTCCATATATATATTTAATTGTACCAGGGGGAAATTAATATAAAATAAATATATTTATTTATTTATTTATTTTCTGGTAAAATTAAATATAGGCCCTTTCCGCATGACAACGCTATCTCATTTCTGCCACAGGATGGCAGTGGTCGGCAGGCCACACTTCCATATGACATTGTCGCTGTCCCACTGCCATCCTGTCGCAGAGCGTCACAGTTGTGCAGTTTTTGCAAAGCGAAAAAATCTGTTTTGTGTTTGTGATCGCACAGCGCTCCTGTCACTTCTGGCCATGCAGAAGCTACAGAAGCGCATTGGCGATGCTTCCTTACATAGCGCAGTAATGGAAAAAGACCGGCTACACTGCGGAAGGAAGACATGGTGCCATTGTGTTCTCTTCTGCATGGACCGAGCAGGTGAAGAGGGGAGTGTTGCTGACATGCTCCCTTCTGGACTTGGGACTGCAGCAAGACGACGCAGAAGAGCGTCGTCGTGTGGAAATGGCCATAGATGAATATATAGTTCATTTACATAACACAGTCATTTAGTATCTTATGCTGAAAAGTAAAAATGAATCTTCTTCTAGTATGGATTTTGTTATTCATCTTGATAGGTGAAACAAGATGTTTTCAGAACTTTAACTGCTCAGGATCCACTTTCTTTTTGGACTTGAGTGAAGAAAACTCATAATTAGTTGCTGGAGCAGAATATAATTTTGGATCTTCCTCTTCTACTTGCCCATTCTCTCTCCCTTCCTCCCTGTAATGATGCCCACTTCAGTTTTAATGTGCTGTCCCCCCAGTAGGCTTCTACCACAGTCAATTATCAGTGGCGGATGTGATACTGAATGTAGCTGTAAATGAAATGAGTGTGTGTTTTCTGACCAGCCTATTAAAAGTCTCTTCCCTCCTGCTGACAAGGAAATGGCTCCTTGATGTTTTTGGGAGAACAATCAGTATTTAACTGACTTGTTCACTTCCACTGAATGGAAACTTTGCAAAAGTTCAGACTGGTAAAACTCCCATTGTAAGGTAATGTGCATATGTCATGGGCCATGAGTTAGCTTGGGCCAGGTGAACAGCAGCCTCAAAGGAAGACAAGCAGAAACAAGTGCACCAGAAGCTAGTGAGGCTCAGATGAGAGCCAGCTGGCTCCAGCCCTTTAAAGAAGGCAGAAGGCAGTGGCTTGATGCCAGAAACAACATGTGTTTGCTGGCCTTTGCGTGCTCTGGATTTCCTGCTTGCTGTCTGCCAGGATATTCTGATCCTTGCACTGTGTGACCTTGCTGCCTCTGGATTCCTGGACTCTTGGACTGACTCTGGACTAGGTTTCTGCAAGTCCTGAACTGCTAAGCTGTCTAAGTTTGTCTGCTGAATGGCCTTTTGCTATCTCTGCATTATGTTGCTGGGCAACAGACAGACAGCACCTACAACAGCGCCTACAGCATTGTTCAGAGATGTTGGGAAATCCTATCTGGATCTGATGGAGAAAAAAATAGCTCTGTCAGAATGGCTTAGTCCTATGTGTGTGAAATCTATTGTTTATATCTCCTCAGACTACTTAAGAGTCATTACTAGTACCCAGAGGGTAATGAGCAGAGGTCATATTCAAATCTAAACTTTTGAACCTCCAGAGAATAACAATAAGGTCATGTTGGTCCCTCTCAAAAGGCATCCCCAAGAATCCAGGTGATAGCCTTCAAGTTAGGAAAGGGTTAAATGCAGACACACAAACTTGGAAGGTGTCTGCTTCCCTTTAGAGAAGAAAAGATCCCACTTACAGACACAGACTTGCAGACCTGCACCCCAAATAGAAAAAGACTGAAAGAAGGAGCCTGGGAAAATGCCAGAGGAGAGATTTCATGGAGACGGATAGGAAAGAGCATGGAAGAATCACAGAGATTCCTCAAGAGAAGAACCTGCTGCTCTGATTGTCAGCCACACAGCCAACTGGACTCTTCCTCCCATTGGAGAGTGAGAGAATCCATGTGTGAGTCTGCAGTCATTTAAACTTAGTTGCACACCTTTAGCCCTCTTAGTTTGGTCAGGAGTAGGGTTTTTAGCACCTGTGCCATTCTCCCACTCTTTTCTTTTGAGAAACAGCTTGTACTGAACACAGATTGCTCTGTTGGGTTCTGCTGCTATGTTTCTCTCTCTTTTAATACAGAAATAATTGTTTGTGTTTCAAAGCCAGCTTATCTGCAACCTGCTTTCTTTTCATCTCCTTGTTTTTCAGACTGCTCTGGTTAATTGTCCATTTTTAAAACCTATATATAGCTGTAAGTTCCTGCAGAGAGAGAGAGAAAGAATTAGTGCCTGGGAGAGCTTTTCACCAAACCAGTAAACCCAGTGCAAACCTCTCATCACACCATGACAGGTTCTGGTGCTAGACCTGTCTCTAAAATCCAGTTGGCTTCAGCAGTTGGATCCCTTTCAAAGTCATATTTCTAGTGACAGAATTCTTTGTTCCAAGCAAATAATTGTTGCACAATTCAGCATCTAGTGGGACTCCTACGTTGTGTCTTCATTGTGTACATTATATGCAGGTTACTTAGAGCTTTTCAAAAACTAGCATCAGAAAGTTTCTGGAACCCACTGCAGGAACTGAATATCAGAACAAAAGTCTACCCACTCATATGATAGGCCTTGATTTTCTATAGGAGCTAAAGTCTCCATGTGCAGTATATTACAGTTATCAAGCAATTATGTTACAGAAATGAGCATTAGTTGCTTGGTAAAAACTCAAGAGAAAACAGAGCCACACAGAATTCTTGAAGCTTTCAAGAAAACCTCAAAACAAACTTGTTCCTGCTGAGGGTGAAAAAACTTTTAATTGGTTTGCTGATACGAATTCACAAAGCTACCTGAATTTTTGCAGTCTTCTTAAGGATGTGACCATGGGGACTGCCATGATTCATGCCTGATCTTCATAATTTACCATGACACCACTGATTATAGCTCCTGGTCCATTAGGGAATCTCAGTATATCCTCACAGCTTTTTTTTTTAAATATGCAAATTACAGAAATAATAGGGATCTTCCTACTCTGATAGGCACAGGATGATGTATATAGCCAATATGGTGGCTCAATCTCTCAAAGCACATTAGCTTCCCTTGTGTACATTAGTGCATACCCTCTAACTGTCCTGATTTGGCAGGTATAGTCCAGATTAGTCCTTTGTCATCCCACATTGCTATCCCAACATTACAATGGGACTCAATAATCACTTTATACTGTGTTGAGACTTCACCCATTTTGCTGATTGGGGATTTGTCCATTGAGGTTGCTTAAATGTTGTGCCTCTTAACAGTGCCATTAAATCTGGCAACAATGACAAACTTTATCAATGCTGTGATCACACAAATAAAGCACTCCCACACTCAACAGCCTGGAAACATTGGTATGATGCAGTGATGAACCAACTGGGCAAAGCTGTTGCAGCCTCAATGAGCACCATTTCCTTACATCAAACTGTGCCTGAGAGAGCTAGCCAGCTGAGACCAGATGTAGTCATCATGGATGAAGGCCAGAAGAAGATAACTGTTGTGGATATCACAACCTCTTTAGAGAACAGGAAATCAGTCGTGGGGGAGGCCAGAGAAAGAAAATACCAGACATATGTCCCTCTGGCTGATGTACTGAGACAAAGGGTGTACGAGGTCTCCATCCATGCATTACCTGTTGGAGCCCCAGGTGCCTGGGATCCAGCAAATGAGCCTGTGCTAAGAGTTTGTGGGGTGGGAAAGCAAACTTATGCACAAACTAATGCTATCAGATGCCACTAGATGTTCCTGAGACATTTACGGTACATAGAGGCACATTTTGGGCTACCACCAGTATGAGGAGTCAGTTACTATTCCTGTAGAGAGAGAACCATGACGAGCTTGGAAATAATTTCTCCTTTCTTTTTTTCCCCTTTCCCCCTCTTTTCAATAATAGAAATTATCTATATTCTATGTGTGGTATTCTACTGTTTGGACATATTAGTGATGACCTGTTTGTGATCTAAAAGTAAAATATACATTTTGGTCTTCTTTGGTATGCTCTTTTTCTTTTAAAATATGTTTTAAGAATTTATCATAGGAATGAAATTTGCGTTGAATCTACAGTTGGCTCTCACCATTTGCGGGTTTGCTTTTCACAGATTTGATTATTTGTGAGTTCCTTCAGCCCCTTCCCCCTCTGTAAACTCAGATGCTTCTTTTCCAAGGGGACCTTCCCTGTCAACAACTCCAATGACACTGTACAGCCCTTTAAAAACCCACATCTGCTTCTCCTCCTCCTCCAGTAGCCGCTGCCTGTGCAGCCCCATTTCTCAGCACCACAAACCCTCTCCCAATGCCCCCCTCACACACATATGGAAGGATATGGGCAAGAAAGGAAGTATAGGGCCACCATGCCAACCCTCCTTCCCTCTCCTTTCCATGACCTGGTTTGGACCTTGGGTGCCCACTCTTCCCACCATGTCTTGGCCCCCTTCTCACAGACACCCACACACATTTTGTTATTTGTGATTTTCCCACTTTTGTGATGGTCCTGAATCCCTAAACCTAGTGAATGTGGATGTCCAGCTGTGCTATTAATATATTATGGTATTATTTCTACTTGCAATTGCATTCTTTGGATCTGGTATGTATTATTTATTGTTTCCATGTTAAACTGCAGTTATAAATATCCTCTAATAAAAGGATTAATTCCTTTTCTCCTCTCCCAGCAACCAAAGATCCACCAACCTACTATAGAACTACTGAAGCCCCCCAGTGACATCCACTTGTGCCTTAAGGGGAGAGGGGAAGTCAGAGAAGTATCTGCCAATATCATTGTAGCTAGATGCAGAATGATTCCATCATCAGTTGAGATCTCCAGAGGACCCTTTTGGACCTCAGCCAATGATGTAATCACTTTGTGTCTGGCTGCCAGGACATAGGCCCTTTCCGCATGTGTGGGGGGGGAACGCCCAAAAACAGCTTACCGGCTTTGTTTTCCGGCCGGCCAAGTCCATTGCCACGAGGAGCAGCGCGAGCTCGTCGCTCCGCACTCCTCTGGTGTCCTAAATGGCGGCTTCCAGTTGGTGGAGGCTCTCCACCAACCAGAGAAGCTCGCCAGCCGGAAGCCCGCCCCCGGCACTTGTGCATGCCTGCAAATCTGCTCTGGAGCCGGGCGACAGAGCGGCACAGGGTTGCGCGCTCTGTGGTTTTTAAAAACCTCTAAAAAGAGGTTTTTAAAAAACACACCGCGCGACCAGTTCCGGTCGCTCCGGAGTGGACTGAGGTATGGAACTACAAAAAGTAGTCCGCCCCCGTCCACTCTACAGTGCAGAAGACCTCCGTTGGAGGTCGCTCTGCACCATTTAAATAGTCCAGTGCAGAAAAGGCCATAGGTAGACACTTCTCCAGTCCTGCCCCCCGCCCCCAGTTTCCTCCAGGCATGATTGGCTGTGAGTGGGAATTTCAGCAGAACTACTGTATTCCACTGAACTACAAAGAATTAAGAAAGAGGATGCCTCTGAATGCTTGCTCATCTCAGGAAATTGGGATAAATACCACAACCAGGCCCAAAAGTTCTTTCTCAAAATGTCTACTTTTGCCTTTTCCCCAGAAAACGATTCTTTTCTAGAAATTTAATTTGTGGGGATAGATTTTTAGTCATTACCAGTGTGACGTAACTGAGAATTATGAGTCTGTGCTCATTTACAGCACTTCACCAAGAAATCTACAAATAGGTCCTGATCAACCTTCGGCTTAGTTCTGCACCAACGGTGGCTAGTACCTATAGCCTGTGACTGGTGGGATGGAGGACATTTTATTGTAGGAAGAACCAAGGGCTGCATGAAGAGAGCCTACTCTGCTCTCAACATGGACTTCTTTTACAGAAGGGCCAAAATGAAGCAATGTAACATCTAGGCAACATCTGAAGGCAGAGGAGTGGATGTGTGAAGGGAGAGCCATGCAGCAACATTCAAAGGCAATCTTTTGAATCCACAGTGGCAATTCATAGCAGTCCTCAGGCTGCACATTTCTCTGCTCCATCAGCATTGGGCAGGAAAGGAAAACTGAGGTAAGTACATTAAAAGTCCTTACAAAACCAAGGGTTTGTGGTAGGGGTTGGGCAGATTACAAGTCAAAACAATCAAAACCATACTCCAAAGATACTAAAAAGAAAGCAAAATTTAAAATATTTAAATAGAAGGTTGAAAGGAAAATGAAATAGCCAAAACAAAAAAGAAAAACCCTAATATTTTTTGTTAAAAAACAAAAACAAACCTCACCCCTGCCTTCTTACCGCTGCTTTTCTCCAGTGTCTCTAAGCTAGCTGGTACTCCTGGCAGCTGGCCAAGGTATCAGTCATTCTCTCTCTCTCTCTCTCTCTCTCTCTCTCTTATTTGGAACCTGGCATCTGCTTCAAATTCTTTAAATGTGTGGTGTGCTGAGGTGGAACCTCAGTCATTGCTTCCTTACTTTCACACACTCTGACTGTGAACATCTTGCTTTTGAAAATTTCTTCATTTAATCCTCCAGTCCTAGTACTGACTAGGATGTGGCTGACTGACTAGGAGTGTGTGAGAGAGTTTACTTCATATATGGCATCTAGGTAGCTTTATGGAGCCTGACAACCTTAGGTCAGATGCTTAAGGTGGCTGCCACTTGCAATAGGTGGAGGAGCCAAGGAGCATGAGCATAAAGCACATGCTGGAGAATGCCTTAGCTGATGAAGATAGGATGAAATAAGAGAGCAAGTGCAAGCAGGCACACCTAGAAACCCCACTGAATCCCACAACAATTATTGCCAGCAGCCGTGGCAGTCATGGATGTTTGACACTAGAGTAGGTGGGACTGATGTGGTAGGAAACGGAAGAAGGAGAGTGGCTGCACACAGTAAGCCAATCCCTTGTTTGTTTCTCCATGGAAAGAGAAAATATTTGCTGCCCTCTGTTCTTAGAATTGCTGCTGCCCTACACTAGTGGGTCAGGTCACACAATTTAGACATTACTGCTACAAGTCACTGTAATCATGGAATCTGGGAAGGGAGAGGTGAGAGGGGTTTGGTTCCCCACCGCAAATGATTTGGAAAAAATGAGTCACCAAGACTACTATGTAGCTTAGCCTACCTTGCAATAATCAGTCATTCTAAATGATCAAGCACTGAGAAATATTAAGAAAGTGTAAGTATTTGGATCAGATATTCCCAAGACAGATAATTGCTGAAGACATCATTTGGGAAAACCCTTGTCCAGAAAAGGAATTCAAATGAATAAAACTATGAGAAATCTTTGAACTTTGTTGTTGTATGCCTTTAAGTTGTTTCTGATATATGGAGAACAGATCACAGGATTTGTTTTGTTTTGGGCAAGATTGTTCAGAAGGGGTTTGCCTTTGCCTTCTTCAGAGGCTGAGAGAGTGTGACTTGCCTAAGTTCACCCAGTGAGTTTTCATGGGTGAGTGAGGATTTGAACCTTGGTCTCCAAAATCATAGTCCAACACTTAAACCACTATACCATGCCTACCCCTACCTTTGAACTGCTCTTCATATATTTCTCATATAATCAGTGAAACCAATAGGGATGCACAGTATGTATTCAGGACATGAGGAAGAGAAATCCTACTAAAGCCAAAGCTAGAAGCCCCTTGACACCACTTAGCTGAAGTTGTACATTAGCCTACTGTTCTTGACAGGGGTATATCATGTGCAACATAGAGCCTTGGAGGAACTGTGGCATCCAGTCTTGGGGCATTGCCACTTTGTGAACTCATAAGGCATTTGAAGTTCAACAGTGAGGAAGCAATAGTTATGTGTTGAGTCACTAATAAACTGGCTGCCACTGGGGACATGTGAACTTTGTTTGTTAAACTGCTTCAAAAGTGGAAGACTCTAAGGACAAGTCCAACTGTTGATGAACAACTGTTTGAACTTTAAAGTCCATTCCAGCAGTGTCTGCAAAGTAAACCAGGAAAATTTGGTGTAAACGTTTGGTGCTGCTAAGACATCAAATATTTTTGAATTGAGGCATTTACCAAGTACACCATGGGATGTCTAGCTTGGTTACTGTGTGGTGAGTCCAGTGAAAATATCTTTGCCTGTTGATGGAATGGAAAAGATTGAGGTAGCCTCCCCACCCCTTGGCAGAGAGTTCCACAGCCTGAAAGCAGACTTTGGCTTTCATGCTCCCACCTCCAATGCACCTCCAATGATCACAAGATGGATTCAAAGCTGCAAACCCTCTGAATTTTCTTCCATTATAACATTTATGGTCTTCTTACTATCTAAAAATTTCTCATGTGGTGCTTTATTATTTGACCACATTCTACAGTATTCTTGTTTTTAGTCTCTGCAGAAAATGGGACAGAGAATGATGCATGGTTTGTTGTAAACCATCTATAATGAAGGGAGCTACAGAAAGAGAAAGGAGGAATACTGGGTTTAATTGCTGAACAGAGCATTAGAGTGAGTTATGACCCAGGCTTTTCAGCATGCAGTGTTTGAGGCTCGCCAACCCATTCAATAAGAGGATTGTAAATTGCCAGCCTTTCTGAATACTAACTCAGAAATTCCTTACGGACAGTTTTTAGTGAATTTATTGGGTAGAGTTATATACTGAAAGATGAAGCAAGGAAGAACTATTTGTACAGCTATTCTTTGCTAAGGAGTACCCATTCTATAGTCTGAATACAATGTAGGAATTGATCTCCATCCCCCTCTCCCACATTCCCTGTATCCAGCCTGGCTGTCAAACTTTTCCATACCTAGCACATTCTATTTTGCTATTTCTGTGGGTTGTTAATTAAGGTTACCATATTTTGAAAAGAAAAAGAAGAGACTTACTTACTTTATACCACAAATCACCATGACAACTCTCACTTTAGATACCCTATAGGCGCTGGCCAGTTGTAAGAGGTGCCACTGCTGCTCAGTTGAGTCGGACCAACAGACATGACAGACCTTCCTGGTGATTGGGCACAATCTCTGCAATAGTGGCATGATACCTTTCATCTCTCTAGACTCTTTCTCCCTGCTGGGCCTTTCCCTCAGGATGGAGGAAGAATGTGGCCCCAGAGACGACAATGTTGAGAACAGCCCTGATCCAGCTAGAAGCCAGTGAGTCACTCAGTAATTCCTTCAGGACTGAGGGTGGCTGCTTTGGAGGCTTCCCTCAAGCTGCTTTAGCCTAGCACATCTTTCCTTCTCTTCAGAGCTCTGCTACCTGATCACTCACTTTCTTCAGTCCAGACCTAGCCATTTTAAAAATACACCTGGACAGAAATTTGAGCTCTGAAGAAAACAAAATGCCCAGGAAATTGGAGGAAGGGAATGTTTGCTCTGAAAAAGAGGATATGTCCTGGCAAAGGAGGATATATTGTAACCCTATGTTAATACAGTTTTTTAAAAATCCATAATATGATTTTAAAGCTTATAGCTTGGTAGTAGACCCTAACTGATTTCATTGAGACACAAATAAATGGTTACAATTAACCTTATTTCATTCCATTTATGCACCACATTTCCTTATCACCCTAGCTCATCCTCCTGAGATTCCTCACAGGCTTTGGGAAGGTGCATCTCTGCTCATCAAGAAACAATTGTGGGTTGTCACTATGTGGATGTCATTTAGAGACCCTAAAACAATGGGAGATACCACAGGGTGGCAAAGTGAATAATTGGTTTATTCTACCCAACTTTGTTGAATTATTTCAGGTTTCAAAACAACAGGTTGATTCACAAGAAACAACACACAGTCACAGAGCTAAATGAACATGTGCATGTGCACACACACACACACACACACACACACACAAACCTGGGAAGCAAACTAAGGCTAGAATCCTGTTGGTGGCTTACACCAATAGAAGTTTCACTTATATGAGCATAGGTTCTTTTTTTGACTAGGCAAAATGAAAGTAGGGGAGCAGCAGTGAAACCCTGACAGGACAGTATTTACTGCCATCTCTTGCTTCCCTGGTCATTGAGGCACCTGTAGCTTCATTTCCTCTGTGACCATGCTGTTGCTTCTTTCTCTTGTGGCATAACTATGATAGCAAGCAAAAATATTGGCCTAGTGTTGCATAAATAAATAAATGGGATGCAATATAGACACTTTTTTAAAATACACGTTGATAAACTAGATTAAAGTAAAACTTAAGTAATCCTGAGAGAGATCATACCATACCATACCATACCTTCTATGATGTGATACATTTCAGGAAACAGCAAAAGGTGATCCAGGGATGCAGCCAAACATGTACTGATCTTTCAAGTCCTATACGTTTTCTTCCCAAAGAGTAGTCAGTGTAGTTTATTAACCAATATCCCCTTTATGTGCTTGATAAAAGCATCCCACTCTTTTATTAATAAAAATGCCCTCATCAATTAAATGATCTAAAACTGATAAACACAAATCCCCATGCCTTAAAATTTTGCAACATGGCTTTCCTTCTACACCAACCCATAGAGGGTTGATGACAGCAAACTTCACCTGTGGCCATGGCCAGAGAAACAGCTTCTAGCTAGAACCTGAGACTGTGAATCAGAGGCAGCCACCAAACTCCAGTGGTGAATACAGTCAGCCCTCCATATTTGCAGGTTTCACTTTTGCAGACTTATAAAATCATTAAATGTTTCTCTCTGCAAAATATACTTTATTAAAGGCAAACAAATTTTATGGGCTGGAGAGAAATCAGACTATTTTGAGAAACCAGACTATTTTGAGAAGGGAACTTCATAGTAAGGATAAATAGATACTAGAGATGATGGATGGGACCATAAAGTACAACACTTTTTATATTATTTTAATGCTGTTTTTATCTGAAATACTTTGTAATGGCCCTGGCTATACAAATAAAGATATCATCATCATCAGCATCATCATCAGCATCACTACTATTATTTTGCAGATTTGATTATTCACAGATAATTTGCTGTCAGCTCTGCTGCTGCCCTATGCCATTTTCAGTAGGGATTGCAAGCCCAGTGAGACTGTGAAACTGCAAAGGAAGCTTGTAAGTCCCTATTAAAAATGGCGTGGGGCAGCCGTGGAGGTGGCAGTAAGCCCCACCAGCCCCCCACTTCTGCCTTGTGAAGGAACCCTGATGCCTCAAAGGAATCCATGGTGGGTTGAATATGGTGATCATACTTTTTTGTATGTCAAATATGATTTGGGAGAGCCTAGAGTTATTCACATTTTTTTCACTTTCACAGGGGTTCTGTGGCCCTAACCCTAGCGAATGTGGAGGGATGACTATAGTTTTTGACACAAGCATAGGCGCAGGGGTTACATATATGTTCATGTACGGTATGTATGGTTGCAGCAGAGGCCTAAATTTTAAGTACAAAAGGCCCATGAAAATAACTGGAACTCCTCCAAATGGTGACTAACTCCCATCCATTTCAGTGGATCTAATTGAAGGTCATATTGGATTGAGCCCAAATAATTATTTACCAATATAAATATAGCTCCAAAATTGGTATAAAAGGAAAAAAGAAAGACAATTGTGTAGGAAATTACAAGTTTCACTCTTGCAATGCTTTCTTAGGATCTCTGAAAGTCAGTTTACTGAATTAAATGAATAAATGGATTTATGGTTCCATTTCTCCTCCTAGCTAAACTATGTTCATTGTCATTCCTTAAAAATCAATCACAAAGTGAGTGATTTTTTCCCTCTCACAACAGGCAACAGCTTTAGATAACAAAAAGATAAGATTATATAGTGTTGGAATGAGAGAGCCACTGACCATTGTAATAGACAGAGAAGCTGTGGGCTTTCTTCCTAAAATAAGGCTGGATAATCATCAGTCAGAGATAGTTTAGTCATGGCAAATCCTGCCTCTTTATCATAGATGATCATTGAGTCCTTCCAGCTCTATGATTATCCTCTCAAGAAATGCAAATATAGCTGGTTGGGCTGCTGAATCAATATTTTGAAGCCGGTGTTTATCTTCTGAGATGCCATCAGCATGTTTACGTTTGTGCAAAATAATAGCACGATTGTGAGTCTTTACTTGTACACTCACTTTCAGCAACCATAGCATATTTATTCTCTTTAGGCAAGTGCACATTAATATTAGGACATGAAGTAGCAGTCTGTTAAGAAGCTGTAGTTGCAGCAGGGGGAGAAAATCAATGCACCCTGAACAAACATTAAATACAGAAGATGTTTTCACAGATTAATTGGCCATTCCATCCAGGTAATAATAAAATACAGTGATTCTTTTGTCACTGTATACTTCCTGGACACCAAAGTGCCAAAAATATTAGAAGATAAGAGATAAGCAATTCTCTCAAGCAATTCTTCCAGGCTGAAACAGAACAAGCACAGTATTCAGAAACATGCTCTTGCAATAAATACTTCATGCTGAGAGTCACACATAAAGTATGCAAGTACAGTTGCAAAAGCTGAACATGACTCCTCAAACTGCCAATATTAGTCTTCAGCAGGGAGATTCCATGCCCTGTTACTCTACATGTTAATTGATACAAGGTCTGTTATCAAATATTAGATCTTAGTATGCAATTGACAGACAAAAGTCAACTGAAAACACTCATGACCTTCACCTGACAAATTAAAGTTATTATGGAAAGAAAAGAGCTAAAGCTGTTATGAAAATGAAGATGTACCTGTTTGCTTTCACAGAAGACTGTAACTCTATATTTATCATTTCTATCTCTTTGCCATTCATTCAGAATATATCAAAGAAACAGAAGGCAGCATATTGGTTGGGATTAGAAATGAGAGGTTAGTTTCAGTCAATTTCTTGTTTTTCCAACATTGTTTGCTTCTTCTTTTTGCATCAATCTGATGAAAAACAAAGCCTGCAGAAATATTTGTGTGCATTTCCATGCCCATTTCCCTAAATATATGCTTTCTTAAAACCAACTTCTGTAAACAGTGTCTCCTGATATGATGGATTTTTGTGAAACATGCTCAAAAATATATACATTTTTGTATACATTTTAAATTGGAAAATTGCATTGTAAGATTCAGCAAAATGTGCATTTTGAAGCACAACTTTGGTTCACGTACAAGTTCCAGAAGTGCAAAATAGGTTTGTAGACAATTTGTTTTCCTTTCTAGTTGTGGGAGGGCCATTTTTGCCCTTATACCAAACCCAGATTCTGGTTTGAAGACTGAAAGAAAGGAAGGATGGTCCAAGTTATGGTGAAGGTCATTCCCTATCTAGTTGTTGTTGTTGCTTTCAGTAAGTTTGTTGCAGTGCTGGGTCTGCAAGAGGCCTGCTGTTTCTGAAACAATGGCCACAATGGATGAGTGGATAAATGGAAAATTGTCCCCCCCACCCATATGCTTGACTTTCCATTCATCTGCAAGGCCAGAGCTTTTAATTCAATTCTATTTTGCATTAGTCTTAGGTATGTTTTATTCCCACCTGTTGTTTTATGCTGGAGTTCAAGAGTTTCAGTATCATTTATAAGGGTTTTTTTTTTTTGGTGAGAATTTATTATTCTTTTAATATACTTGATAGTTAGTCATGTATTCCAGACCATGGAATACATCCATAGAGTTGCAAATGAAAGGTCAGCTCATATTTTTTGTGTCCAACATATTCCTATATTCCTTCCTTATTTATTTTCCCCTCATGGTATTCCTGCTATAGCTTATATAAGACTTGGATTTTTCTGCAAAGGGATTGGGTTCTCTGTCCTGAATTTGTAGGTTGGTCTGATTCCATTTAAAGGAAAGGTAGACTGAACAGGTCTAAAATTGTTCGGGTTTCAATTTCAGCCTAGACTAGATAATCCTTGCACGTGATCCATTATAGCTCCTCTTATATTTTTTCTCCTACTCTGTACTTTTAAACACATCTCCCTAAATAGCTATTGAATTGGTCTGTGAACTTTCCCAGATCTCTTTTAGGTCACATGCTAAACATCATATAAGTGTATGCCAAGTAATTAATTCTGAATAACTACCTCCCTTAGTTCTGTATTCACAAGCAGTGATGAAAATTAAGTTCTTTCAAGCATGCTGGTTCCCACACAATTGAGTAGGGCATGGGGTGAGGAGAATTAACTTCTGCTTAACCATTCTGAATCCAAGTTTTAAAAAAAGGACGGAAAAGAGATTATTATGGAATAAATCAATGTGATCATGGAATGATGAATTCTGATTCTTTTCCCCACCTAATCCATTCCATTCTAAATTGATTAACAGGACCTGCTCAGATTTCTTCAGAGCGTTTCATTATAAGATAGGCATATTGACTACCTGTTAAGCTATACTTTCTTCCCTGTCTCCTGGATCTCCCACCTTGGCAATATTGTGCTCATCTATTCATTTTTTTTATTTTCTTCTTAAAAAAAAATCTTAACACAATTGTTTCAGCTTATTGTGTATATTTAGAGTTAATTTTTTCTTTTCTTTCTAAAATTTCGATATAGTAGAAAAAATGCAATCATTGTGATCATACACTTAATCACAGTAATTACTTTAAGATGTTGTCTTGAATCTTACAGAGGAATAAAAATAGTTTGTTAGCAAATTGAAATAAACTTGCCCCTACATTTATTGTAACCAATGGATAATATTCAATTTATGAATTTGAATTTGAATGGAACCAAAGGGTGGTGGTATCTTCCATTTACCTATGCTACTTGCTATCTTATTCTAATATTTAATCACTGAAAGGAAGCATTAATTATATCTTGATTTGAACAGTGCACTATAGTGCAATTTGTAACTTTCAGATATTGCATGATTACATATAATAATGAAAAAGGGGTTTAACAGTTTCCAGGTGACAATTCACAGTGGGCACATGCAAACTGACTAAAAAGACCAGAAAGTTCCTGATTTTGTTCCTTTTCTTTTCAATTTTATTTTGGAAATACATACACATTTTGTGTATTGAGCAATATTTTCTGACAGCTCCTGGTACAATAAGAAACTTTTTATACCAGCTACTCAGGTAGGTTTATTTTAAACTAGCATAAAATAAAAAAAAATGGATCAATCAGTCTGGATATACCCAGTGTATTTATTCAGAATGGGTAGTCACTAGGGATGTAATTTTTCCCTACCAGCAACCAGGTGTGAAGTTTTCACCTAAGTTCCAAATTTCAAAGATTCTTATCAGTCCAGGATTCTTCTCATTATAGTTTCTCAACACTAAAAAAAAAGAACGCTTCACATATTTTTGAACATTCTTTTTATCTCTAGTAGTCACACATCTTCCATCATAACAAGATTTGCTGCAATCATTGGCAGCATTGTGTCTTCCAGATGTTTTAGATGTTACACAGCATCCTTCAGAGCCATCAGAATTTGGTTCTCAGAAGCTGGAAATGTTGGTGAAGTCCTTTAACAGAACATTCAGTTCAACCAAATAGTCTCTAATGTTCATCTTTGCCTTCTCTTCTAAGATAAACAATCCTTATTAGCAGGTTAGCCTTGAAATAAGTCAGGCTAAAATCCTATTAGTTCAATCAAGTGTGAACACACTACGAGAACATTAGTCTTGTAATTATGTTCAGAACAACCTCAAGACTAAGCTACTAATACTACAAAAATGAGTGTTCACCTTCATTTTTTTAAAGCAAGATATCGTTGTAATCACTCTGCAATTATTTACGCATAAAATTTCTGTCCTATCCTCCACACTCCATCTGGTTAAATAAAGGGACAACCATAGCAAATGAACAGTGAATTTCTATTAGAAGGCTTGCCCTGGGGGGGGGGGGGATTATACTTTTGGATAGAAGAATTACTGTGATTTTGTATGTGTCAGTGTGAAAATTGATGGGGCTATGCCATATTCACATATAGATGAAGAAGACCTTCAGTCCTTTGTGTGTTTTATACCTAGATTTGCCCACCAGTTTGAAGCTTATTTTAAGCGAAAATATTCAGCCAAATGATGACTACAAATATTTCAAATCTCATATGTAAACTTGCTTGTCAGAAAGGTGTTCTGTGCATAGCCAGTTACATATTTTAACAACCTTTTACAAGATATTCAAGGTAGTTTAGGTGGAAGTGGCTAGTCCTTGTCAACATTTATATTACAAAGAGCAAGAGCTGGGGAAAAAATTGCTGAATTTGGAATATTGGTTACAAATCCTTCCAGTATACTTACCTGTCTATATAATGCTTGTTTAAGCAAAGTGGCTCTAATGAGATTAAGGTTCTTCTTAATTCCACTTTTACATAAACAATGACTAGCTGTTAACAACTTACCACAAGGAACCCAGAAGGCAATAGCAAGATGACAGATAACATATTCCTTCAAAGAAATGGAGAAATCTGCTTGCCAAGATTTGTTAGCACTTTAAAATATTGACCTGATTCCATGCTTTAAAAGTGCACATTGTGTGCACACACATGATCATTGTCCAGGTAGCAGAAAGAAAAGAAGGAAAGGAAAAATAGGTACATAGAAGTAGAGATTAATAGCAGAAAGGCATGCCAGGATACTGCACTGACTCATAACGCTGGAGAATCAGAGGAAGAACAGAGCATTATTTTAACTTATCCCAACCTTACTGTCTTCCATTGCTGTAGAAGTGATACAGGCCTTGTGAAAATGACACAGGTTTCGGAAAACAGGAAGAACAAGAGAGAGAGACTGACAGACATACAAAGTACCTACTTTGGGTTCCCAGTGCCTGGTTTCTTCCTTCGGAATATGCTGAGGAAATTGTTGGACCTACACGGTGTCTTGCCATCCCCGACATGCATACGCACTACATCTGAAGTGGTGAAGGCACTACGGACATTCCTCTCAGGCTTGGCAATGATGATGTACATCTTGGGTGTGAACATACACCCCAAGGCTACTGTCACACTCAGGCTCACCGCAAAACAAGTAGTGATGATCTTGTAGTTGCTCCCGAAGTATATAGGTACAAAGGCCAGCCAGATGATACAAGTTGTGTACATAGTGAAGGCAATGTACTTGGCTTCGTTGAAATTGGCAGGCACATTGCGAGTTTTGAAGGCATAGTAAGTGCAACTCATGATGAGGAGTCCATTGTAACCCACTGGGGCAACCACACCTAAGTTGCTGGTGTTGCAGATCAGGAAGACTTCCTTGATGCTAGGGTAGGAAAGGATGGGGAAAGGGGGCTCCATGATGATCAGGGTTATCACCAATGTCAGTTGCACACTGATCAAAATGGAGGCAATAACTACTTGGGCCCAAGCACTCATGAACCGTGGTTTGCGAGTGCAAATTTTTTTCTTGCTCCCTGCCAGGATGCGTGCAATACGGTTGGTTTTGGTTACAAGAGCAGAGTAGCACATGGCAGAGGAAAGCCCCACGAGGAGGCGCTGGAGGTAGCATGATGTGTCAGTGGGCTTAGCAATAAGAGTGAAAGGACAGATGTAGCCAAGGAGGATCCCAGCGAGTATAATGTAGCAGAGTTCCCGGCTAGAGGATTTCACAACTGGGGTGTCCCTGTAGAGTGCGAAGATAAGGGTAACAAACATGGTGACCAGGATACCCAGGCAGGAAAAGACGACTGCCACAATAGACTCTATGTCACTCCACTGGAGATATTTTACAGGAATGGGTTCACAGCCTGCAGGGCACAGAAGAAAAACAGAATTAAAGAAGTTTGAAGGGGGGAAATGGCAAGATAAAAAGCCTTCTCAGGAACTACAGATAGGTTTCCTTATACAGCAGATGTGTAGGGCCTTGACTGATATGCACACAGGTAAATTGTGTTCATGCAAGGAAAGGCAGCCCCAAAATGATAATTTATGTAGAAAAAGGTGAGGCTTCTATTAATGTTTGAATCAGCACATTTGAATTTAAGTAAAATATTTATTTCTAAAACTTCTTGTTGTATAAGCACCGCAGTCTGAGTATTAAATGGGACTGGTTACCACAGAACGCCCTTGTTCTACCAGCTGCACTGACTGCCAATCTGTTTCTACTACAGATAGTGAATGAATGAGATGCGAGGCTATTCCAAAAAAGTTCCGTATTCCAGAATCTTCCCCAAATCAGAAATATGGAACACAGCTGATCCCCAGCATTTTGGATAAGGGAGAGTCAACCTGTATATGTATATGTGTGAGTGACAGCATATTAGCAGGTGGGCCATTTGGTTTTTGAAGAGCATAATTTTTTTGACTTTTATTAAATAAAGCTCCTTTTATGACTAAATGACAATACTGATTATAATTCCCTTTCAAATATAAAGCATGTTTGTTTAATTAATTAATGTTGTAGTTTGCCTTTAAGCCTGCTTATAACCCTCCCCAGTTATAGATGCCTGTTCTTATTCCCTGTGATGATATGTAGCATTTTGCCAACACGATCATCTGGACTCATGTCCAGGTGTTCAATAGGAACCAAACAATTTGGCCTCAATCCAACTGCTAGCCCCGACTAGAGTAGATCCATTTCATGAATTGACAAATGGTAAGTCAATGCTTATGTAAATCCCACTGATTCAGTGGGACTACTCTAGTTGGGACTAGCAATTGGATTAGGGCCTTTATCTACCTAAATTTTTTTCTTTTAATGTTAACTACATTTTTGTTCTTGTCGTATGTTTCGTTGAATCATCAGAACAGGTACTGATGTATTTGACTAAGACTGAAATCCTGTACAGATCTACTCAGAAATATCCTTTCTCATAGGCAGACATGGGCATTTAAATCTAAAAGCATTATTTTGAAATTGTATACGTAAGCATGCATAGCAATGTCTGTTTACAGTACTTCTATATGTCTGCTGAACACAAGAAAAATGCTAAATCTGTTCCTAAGAATTATGTGAATTGGATGATTTAAATAATTTTGTCACACACAGTTCTACTCTCTCACAATGTTCCAATAGAAATGCTACTGCTTCAAGCATAATGATACATGTGGTGATGACTGATTGTAAGTTTTTATCTGTTATTTTAGGCTATTAAAAATACACAACAGTTCTAGGCTTTTGGAACAGAAGAGTTGTATAACCTTGAATTGATGGTTTGAGCACCACTTCTCTAAGAAAAGTAATCGTCTATTGGTCCTTCTTTATTTTATTTATTTGAAATATTACTATTAAATAATTTCTAAATAATTAAATTATTCACAATAACCTATAAAATCACAATAAAGACGGTAAAAGGCAGTGCTGAAAGCAATCTTTGGCTTCCCAGAGAACCTTAGGTCTCCTCTCAGGCCATAAACAGAAGGCCTGGCCAGGATCTTTAATAGCATCTTTACGATCACTGTTATTTCATTTATATCCTGTCTTTTGCCCAGGACTGGGACTCAAGGTGGCTTGCAACAATTAAAACAACTTACAGATAAAATAGAGGCAAAGACATCAGTAAAAACATGTAAGTCAGGAGTGGGCAACAGTGGGAGGCTATGGGGGCCACATCTGACCCCTATGAGACCTTGAGGGTATATACTTCCCACCACACCCCTACTGCAAAAAATTTTTTTGCTCTCAAATGTCTCCCAATGCTATGGGGGATATTTTTACTATGATTAGTTGTGGGGCTGTTTTGCCATATTTTAGGCCCTCCAATCTATTTTAGGGCCAAGAGAGACCTCCTTTTTTCAAAATAGGAAGTGAACTCATGTCCAGTTTATCTCAGATTTTAAAAATTGGCCTTTCCTGGCCCTAAAATGGCTCAAGACACCCCATTTGGTGAAATTGTCCCCTCATACCCCCCTAGAAGGCATTTGGGGGCCCAGAAAGCCACATGTGGTCCATGCTCACACTTTTCTCACCCGATAGAAATAATGCTTGGCATCCTGTTCTGTACTAAGGGGATTGTAAGCTAGATTTAGGATCTTATTAGTTTTGGGTTTCATATTTGGGGTTGTTAATGACCAAATGTGACTCCAAAAACTTGCCTCTTAAGCCAGGCAGCACCCCAACCAAAGAGTTTCTGAAGCGCTGCAGATCAGGGAACTAGGAAATAATGACTGCAACACTCTCTTAGTTGTGAGGAGTATTAAGACAGGCAACTGGAGTTACTCCCCTCGGGGTCCTGTTGCACCTGCTTGTCTCAACTTGTCCCAGACATAAGAAAGACATAATTTCTCAGCATGTCAATCTGCAGCACTTGGAAACCCTTCATGTGCTGTCTGGCTTAAAATGTGGTGGCATCAGTTGAAGCAAACAAAGCTCTATCATCATAGTTATGTGTGATGACGCAGGATCTTGGCTGTTGTTTTAAAAATGCAATTAAACAATCTCTAGAATTAAAACCATTAAAAAAAGGTTTGCCAAGTTAGATTCTCTGAATGATCTCCCAAGGAAGAAGAAAGAAGCCAGCAATTAGAGAGGATGCCGTTACTTGACTATGAGATTAGACCAAAGGGGAAAAATTCCAAGGTATAGAAACAGATAGTTGGGAAGGTCAGCAGCAGATCCTTTCAAAGAGAAGTCAATATTGTACTGGAGATTCCAATCCCATCAACAATGTTAAGAGAGACCCACAGCTACCTAATGAAATATTTCATCCCAGGCTTTTAAGTTGGTGTCTGGAGATGGAGAGCTTGGTGTCTCGGGGAAGCCAAGAGCATGGTGGAGAATTGTTACAGAAGTGGAGCATACAGGTGAGGAACTCTACACTCATGTGGCTACTTTGAAGAATGTTGGATTTTTCATGCTCTGTTTTGCCCTACAGCTGAATTTTGAGTGTAGTGAGTGGGGCAGCTAGCACATTTTCAGCATTTACAGTTTGTTTTGCTTCTGGATCTAAGTACATGCTTTTTTCCTACTGTTGCAGGGATGCTGGCCATGTAGACAAGCCCTTCAAGTGCAGGGAAAGTGATTCAATCTTTTCCTTAACATGAAAGGTAGATGAAGCTGTGCTAACACTTGCTCCTCAATACTCTCACTGGACAACTCATATGGTCCTAAAAACACTGGCTGGGGGAAAGTCCAGGAGATCGGTGTAGTTATCAACGGCCTAATCCAGGTTTTGTAGAGCTTCATGGAGTACATTAAGGATTTAAGATCTTTGGCTAAACCTGTTTTTGCTACCCAGCTCTTCATTATGTACCAACCCATATTAGTGATTCACCCAGACCTACAGTCCACCCAGCTGAACCCTGGCAAAAATCTCCATCCAGCTGCAGTGAAAGACTTCTAACTGGACTAGAGTCTGCAGACGGGCTAGGAGAAGAAAGTCATCAAGAAGCAAAACTCCTAGCAAGCAGCCATAAAGCCCAGGGAGGAGATAGAGAGCAGAAGAATCTCAGTTGAGACTTCTTTGTCTGATGGGGTTCCCCAGTTCAGCCAAGAAATAATGTTTGATGGGTACTCATGGTGTGACCCTTGAGAAGATGGGCTATACATTCCTGGTTGCTCTCAGGTCTTGTAAAACCACAGTGGCTAAGATTATGAACCAGTGTCTTCTATTTGTGATTATAAAGAGGTTCAAGCACAATTTTGTTTATGGTTGTGTTTGGAGAGAGTGGTGGGGGGAGGGAGACAAAGATGACAAGACTTTTGTTGCTGTCCTGGTATTCTTTTCACTGTTGCTGTGACTAGTGAGAAAATGTTATAGCAAGGAATTGTCCACACCTGTCAAGTCATTGTTAGGCCACTGTCCCAGCTCACATGCTTTGCATGTAAACTCATCTTGTACAAATTCATTCTCCTTGCATGCTGTGCAAATCCAGCAGCAGCTCACTTCTCCCTTCCTTATAACCTATAATAAAAAAATAAAATAAAATGAATTCTTCCAAACCTTTGGAACATCAGCATTTCACTCTGTATAACTGAATCTATTATACAGTAAGCATAACACTCAGAAATTGTGAGAACAGTATGAGAAAATTATAATAGCAGTTAGGGAAAGATTAAAACCAGTATTCATGTTTCAACTTGTCTGGGCTAAAATGCCCTTTTACAAGCACAAGTTTTCTGTACATTTCTGAAAGATGAAAACACAATTGAGTGAAATAGATGAGCGGTCTGACACAGTGTGAAGCAACTTTATAAGCTCAATGCAATTTGTGAGTCAAAAGGAATGTGAAAAGGGGAACTTGATCTACGTATGGTCACATACATAGTATTATTTATTTATTAACTTTTAAAAAAGGATATTCAGTAGAAACCAAACTATTTAATCATCATTTATGTCCATTTTCTAATTAAACTAACACGCTATCCTTTACTTTTACAGGAGGTTGTAAAAATACCATGATAGCAGAAATAATCAAGGCTACTTCATGGAGTAAGAATCATTACTAACCAACACTATCTTCAGCTGCAGCTTGAAGAGGGGAGAGTAGACAGCAAGGTGTCATAGTGGATGAGCCATATTTCCCAGATTCCCAGCTTTCATTTAAGAAAACAACAACAATCTAATCATTGTAGAAGCTAAGATATGAGGGAAAATATGAAGCAAGTATTCTGCTAATTTTTTTTTTTTTTTTTGTAAACAACTAGTTTCCATCTGCAGTGTTTCAGTCTTTTTAATCAATTAATTAAGTCACAGCAACGGCTTACAAACCCAGCATCTTGAGAAGGAATTTCCTGATTCTGTATAACAATTTTATGGATCTTTCTTGATGGGAGGTGATAGCTAACCCATTACAAAATCAGATGCCAGTCGTTTAGAGAATGTGTTATTAGGCATTACTGTGTCTATTTTCTTACACAGCTAAAAAGGCAGCAAGGACAGACCACCTTGGTTTCTATTTTAAACCACCTTGGTTTTTATTTTAAAATTAAGCTTCAGATCCTATTGCATCAAACTACTCACATAGTGGACTGCAACATGAGTAGTTTGAATCTCCATGTCCATACAGCCCAAGAGCAGTAGTCTTGGCAGTAGTGGTGGGAAGAGGAAGAGGAGAATATCCTCCACTCTCCAGAAGCCAGCTCCAAGCTGGCTGTTTTTTCAGTGTCAGGCTTTGAGTGGTCCTCACAACTAAGGCCCTTACCTCATGACATTATCATCCTGGCAGAACAATGCATTGCTCTCAGTCCAGGACACATGCCATTGCATGATGTTGTTGTGATCCTGCTGCTGTTGCATCCTCATCTGCTGCTGTTGCACCCTTTTTCATTACTGGAAAAAAATCCAGTAATGGTCCACTTTCCCACCATGATCCTGTCAGTTGTGGGCATGCAGTAAGGGCCAAAGTGCTTGATAGCGCTTCCTTCTACAGTACACTGCAGGAAGAGGCAGGGAAAGGGACTCGCCATTGATGCTGTACTGTGGAAGGAAGAACACTGTGCCTGATGTTACCCATCTGCTGGCAGCCGAACGGGTGCAATGGGAAGCATTCAGGCCCCAATCCCATCCTGGTAATGGCAGTGCTGGGATCCTGCTGGGACAACATGTTATTAGGCCATAGTGCAGTAAGGGCCTCCACCTCTCTGGGACATGATGTGCAAAATAACCTGTTCCATGGCCAGTACCATGGCTGTTTCTTCAGTGTGGGGCTCCTACAGACCTCAGAAATGAGGCACTATTGGAAGAATGAGCTGCAACATCACGACTCAGGTAATCATCCAAGTCAGCCCTCCTATACAGTATTGGCTCCAAGGGCCCGTCATAGCAAAGATTTTTAAAAAAGCATAAAGCCAGCTTCTTGAGGGCAGATGGTGCTCGTTGCCTCCCCTTGTCATTGTTACAATCTCATCTTCTTTTTTTTCCTCCATTATTATGTGCTTATTGAAGGAAGAGAAGCTATGGCTGACAGTCTGGTTTTATGTGAGTCCAGCAGAATAGCCCTGTGTTGATATGCCTGTTTTGCTCTGGGAAGTCACACTGTAAACTCCAGTACCTTCCTAAATCTGTGTATCTTTTGTTCATCTGGTTTCTCTTCCTTCCCCATCTATCTCAGATTTCTAACAGATCCCTCACTCCAAACAAAGTTTTGCCTGATTCAGTGATGCTTCTTCCACGAAGCCAAAATATAACATTCTTCTGTATCAGTTCTATCACATTCCCCAGGTTTTCTGCTATACTGTAGGCTTTCTAAATGTCATGGAATGTGATGCTAAGGAACACATACACACACAAAATCAGCGTAGTGTTCACACACAAAGCTATACAAAACTGTGCAGGAAAAGATCATGCAGATGATCATGATTGTTTACTTGCTCTCAAAAGAGACAGACCTAGTCACTCCACTAAAGACAGCGGTAATACTACAATGGAGGAAATTTGCTGATAAGGATTTAAATTGGTCCTTTGCCACAGACTGGAGACCACTAGTATCTAATGGCTTGGGGTAAACAGCTACCACTTAACAGTGACTTCAATTGCAGACCTTTGATTTTCCCTAGATAACTCAAATGAGGCCATTCACTGTTGTAGAAGAAAATAAATAAAGCAAGTGAGAGTGATCGGCATGTTTTTAGTTTGGATTGGGGGTAAGCTAACCTTCAAAACTGCACTCTTTCTGAAAATATCCCTCTCCCTATTTAATGGAACATTTTGCCTTTGCAACTTAACTTTATAGATGTTATTTGATTCTTGTTCATTGTTTTTCTTTATGTCACACAAGCATGGCAGGTGGCAAATTGCTTTCAGCTAGATATAAATGGAGTCTCTCGTAGAGATTTTGTTTGCAGTTCAAAGCAGCTTGAGCTGTGGGATCACAGGGGGGCAAATACCAAGTAGTGCATGCTTTAATCATTCCACCGGAGGGAACTGCTGTTACATGTTACAATTCACTATTATGCTGGTTATTGATCTTGTTCAGTAAATTTCACACCACATGCACATGCAGAAATAGCCTGCCCTTTCAGAAAAGACTAAGGCAAGTCAATTGGGCAAGAAACAAAAGTTCTGATTGTATAAATTAAAGCTAGACTTCGTGTACAAGATCAATAAAGTTTCATTTGTCTAAAAGTGGTGGGGACAAATACTAAAGTCTAAAGAGACAACACTGGCAGAAGAAATATAGTTACCGTGGCAAATACACAACACAGAAGACATGCTGAAACTGTATAATAAGGTGTTATAGGATGTCTCTCAGTGTTGTTGGAAGTAGCTCCAAGCTAGTACTGTGAGGAACAATGTCTCAAGGAAAGAAATGCTAATCAGTACATCATTCTGGATTTCTAATGATACAATTCTGGCAGTCGTCTCCAGATTTGGAGAACTGGAAGATGGCAGCCCTACCTAATTTAGTCTCCTTCACTGGATGGTTTCAACAGTGCTGAACAAAATCAAGGCAAAAGCAAGTAGAAATATATAAAAAAATTGATGCAAACAAAAAGGGATCAGTGTACTTTTGCCTAGGACTTCCAACAAATTTTTTTCTTTGGTAAAAATTTCTCCTTTGCTAATATAATGTTATTTATAACAATAACAGAAACAAACTTATTATAATCACTCTGTTCCGTGTGGACTACATTTGTTCAGGCCTGTTAACAACAACAACAACAACAATGTATCCAAGCTTTACCGATATGAGAAATTTATGGGAATTAGTTCAGGACATTTGACAGACTTCAAACTAACATTATGTCAGAGCATTCTTTCCTCTCCCAAGGCAAATGATTCCTGTTCTGTTAAAGAATACCCTGAACTGCTTGGGTCGCGTATGCAGGACAAGTAAGACCAACATTTTGTTTCTGTTGTAGCAAACTTTTAAAAATCATTTACAAATAATGTTCTAAAATTACTATCCACACAGTATATTTAGTCAGGAAACATCATGCTGGAATTTCAGTGTCAAAAAGATGAGATATTTTCAGAATTCAAATCTTTGCTCAGTGGTGAAACCTTGTGGGTTTCAGGGAACCCACTATTATTTTATCCAGATAATCAACTTTTGGCTTAACAAACCTGCATATTAACTGAATGTACTTGCCCATGTATACTTCCTGCATTCCTTCATTTGCATAAATAAGGAAACAGGTAGCTGCAATTAACCATAGCTTCCTGTTTTGTCCAAATCATGCTTAATAGTGCTAAGCAAGAAAATTTGAATCCAAGCTTTAAAATTACCCGGTATCTGGAAGCTTTCTTAGAAACCGTTAGAACTAGTCTTCTCATCTAATTTCTCACATTTTTTTTCAAAAGGAGTTACCCCCATAGAAGCAAGAGCTATCCACATACCTTAATTTGACCTTTTGAACAGGGATCACTACACACTGATCGAACCATTCCACTTTTGTTCATCTGAATCTTGTCATCATCGATATTCAATACTCCTTCATGCCAAGTCCCAATATAGACGTAATCATAATGATTACCTGCTATGTGTTGCAGATTCATGATGTCATACCTAGGAAGCAAGAACAGAATGCAAAATGTCAAACTGAAGTTGCCATTGATAAGCATCTCCTTTATGACTCCTACTCAGATTCAAAATGGACACATCCTCTGGTGCCCCTTGTTCATCATGTAAAACCCCATAATTATAGTTGACTCTTCTGGCTTCCACTTTCTTTGCCAGTCCCTGTTAGTTCCAAACCATGAGTGGACACACCAGACTCTTCTTTGTTAACATCTTGGCCTGATTTTTAATATCTTTTTCTGATGAATAAGCCAATGAAGCTTCAAAAACTTGCCTGGTGTATTTTATGCTTTGGACTTGTCTCAATAAAAGTATCATTGCTTTGTGGATTTTGTTGTATTTCTTTGTTAACAGTATGTGAATTATCTGTAAATGGTCAATTTGCAAGGAAAGTTTCTTAAATACCAGCAATATGAACTGATAGCTGTAGCAAAATAAATAAGACAATATTGTGGAGAATTCTTAATCATTTGATTAAGATTTGATTTCTGGGGTCCCTTGGGGGACACCTCAATGTGCTCCACATGATGGGGAATGGAAACTAGCCAGAGCATGAGCAATAGCAATGTGAGAGGCAGGGTAACCTAGCGGGGTCTTTTTACCCCGTTTTTACAGGGTATGGCCAAGCCAAAAACCAAACAAAAAGTGTCCAATAAATGATTTTATTGAATGAAAGTCTCACACACCAACGCAATCACTCACACACTCACTCAAGACCTATTAAGAAGTAAAAGAGAGGAAATTGGATAGAGGAATATTGAAGGGGTTGTAGCTGGGGTAATACTGCACCTTTTCCTGAAGTCCTCGGTCTGGGAAAAACAGCGGAGAAGTGGGGCTCAGCACAGAGAGGGCTGAGGGGATTACTCAACGGACAGAGAAACGGTCAGCTAGGATGACTGGGAGTGATCCAAAGAACCACTCAAAAACTGGGACTATTTGTAGGGGAAAAGTATCTGGAGGGCTAATCCTTTCCTGAGGAGAACAATGGATGTTGCAACGAGAAAGAATCTCCACAATGGTAACTTCCTTTGCATGATGAGATTACAAGGTGTTGCCCAAGTCTCAGGATCTTCAGCTGCGTTTGGTTGTGGTGTGACTTCATGTGGGATATTTGCTCAACTTGGGGCAAACACGCTAATCCCCTCAAGTTGGTTCCTCAGTGGCTGAGGACCCTTTGTTTATTGTGGGTTTACACATCTTCAGGTCTCCTGGGGCTATGTGACTGGGGATTTTACTGGCCTGACCTGGTTTTGATCATTTGACCATTGCTGCCTATGTGCCCATCCGGGTGACCTCTCAGGCACATTGAATCATATTTTAATATCAAAATTGTAGACCCCGGGACAGGGTTTTCCAGTGGGGTAACAGTACCCTTTGAAAGACTTCAGAAGCATGAACACTAACTTTGTTTTGATCTGGTACAAGCATATGCTACTTCCTTTGAGCAAGCGAGCAGCAGATTTTCCACCTGGATTGCTAATTGTCCATGAGATGCTTGCAAAGCTGCCTTTCATTCATTATTGAATGTAACTCTGATTAATTTATGTCAAGGTTCCTCAGAGTCCATCATAAGAAATCTTTCTTGAGTCAATGAGAATATTCTTTGGGCCTCCACAGGTTTAACAAAGAAATCAGGGTAACAGTATACTTTGTCCACCATCCTTGCCTCCCATTGTTCTTACTGCCTAAGACATATAAACACTGCTCTGCAAAAGATTCTTGATGCTACTTTGCTATGCTGCTTTTCCTAACACAGAAAAGGACAGTCGTAATTTCAAGGTGGAAGAAAAAGAAGTAGGAGTGAACTGAGCAGAATGAAGGGGGAAAAAAAAGAAATCACCAGTGAGTCTAGACAGACAGGTTGGCTGTGGAGAGACATAGAAGAAAAGATTATTGTGGGTGGTAGGCAGAAGTGTGTCTTAGTTTAAATCCAGAATGAGGAGAAAACCACAGCTCAAAGAAATTGAAGAAACATGGTCAAGAAATTGGCAAAAAAAAAAAGTGTGCTTCTTTCTGGGAAACTACTTTGTTTCTCTGCTTGCTGTGTTTAGGTTGAGGTGAAGGCATTTTTCTCCTTGAGCGTCACAACCATAGACAGCTTGAGGACAAGAAAAGCCAGACAGATGTTTGTGTGCCCTGAATAGTAATGAAGCATAGGCAAATCAAACTGGTTCTAAAAAGAAACACTTTCTATTTAAAAAAAAAAAAAAAGCCAAAGGAATTCAATGGGGCATCTCTGTTGAGAACTACAGAACTACAGTTTATAAAACCTACCTGGGGAACCCAGAAAAATGTCTAAAACATTGTGTGTGCACATAGACATATGCCTATATACACATATAAATATTTCAGGTATTTTTCTGGATTTGTCAAGAGTTGGTTAAGTGGTTCACAGCAGGGCTGCAGAAGAAACTAAGAATATGGAAAATTGTGCTTTGTGCAGGCCACAGTTGATTTCCATCAAACTACATTAGATCTATCAGGGATTCCAGGCAGGGAACCCTGGGAAAATGATCAGCCCACTGCAAAGATGTTGCATCATGCCCCAGCTGTGGGTAATTGCAAGGTTACATAAGAAACTGGGGCCGTGTGCAGATGGTAGAGGGAGGTGTGCAAACCTCTACCTGATTGGTTGTAGATACGTATATAACAAAGCAACGCCAGTATGTATTTGTCTGTTGACCAAACCTGGTGCCTGGCGCAAGCTTTTGTCCGTCTGTCCTATGTTTTGTATATAACGGAACTTTGCTGCAAGATAAAGTGCCTCCTGTTTTGGAAGAAACTCCTCTGTGTGTGAGTATCCTTACTGGGGAACAAGGCTGCTGCTGTTGGCTCGCTGAACTCTGGTTTTTCCGCTGTGTTTCCGTGGGGCTGAAACTCCTATCATCTGCAACAAGATCTTGGTTTGTAAACTAATTCTTGATTTGTAAACTAACTCTTGCTTGCAGTATGAAACAGGATGCTTTGCTTTGTTATAAAGAACAAATAGAAACTTCATGTCTCCTACTTTCATTATTAAAATGGAGAAACCACATAAGCATATCTGAGGGATATAGTTTCTTGTTGCATCTGAATGCAACCTTATAGCATGATCTTATCCGTAAGTTAAATGCCCCCCACCCCAGTAAATAGGATTGCACCTTTAATGACCAGCCCCTTGTCTCATATATGAGTTTGATGCTACTATGCTATTTTGAGTGCATGAATCACATCACAGGTAGCAGTAAAATCTACATTTTACTGAAGTGCAGATAAATAGGTCATCAAACCTCCGGCCCAAGTTCATTAAATGTCCACTAATCATCAACATGGTAAAGCAGTACATTCTGTAGCGTAGCATTCATCATTACAGTCCCTGTAGCTAAGCAGCTCAGACATAATTGGCTGACCTCTATTGGAGACAATGCTATCTTAGTTGCAACCTTGGTCAGAGACACCAAAGGACTTCTTTTGTTCTTGAAAGTTTGCAGTTTCTTCACAGCACCCCATGTAAAACTGTGTCCAAAAATTTATGATAGAACTCTTTCTCACAACATTTCTACTGTTTCTTTTTCTGCTTGGTATGTAAATTATCTCATACCTGTCTTGGAAATACTGATTGGCCAATACAACTGGAAGCACTGCACAGATTGTATGAAACTCAGAACCTTTTGTTTTTATTAAGGGCTGACCATATAACTTCTGCAGCATCTAAAAGGCATTTGTTTGCCTGAAAACATGCAATAAATCACCTAGTCACACATCTGTCAGGCATATGTTTAACATGAGTTTTCAGACACAAGAATGCCCTTCAAATATTACAGGACAGATATAGTTGATCCATGAAAGAAACACTTTTTTTCTCTAATGATGTTTCTTGGCTTAGTTTTACAAGTAGCATTTGTTCGTTTTCTTGTTTAAAATATTTCTTAACCACTTTTCATATACAGCAGGAATAAAATTCATATAGCATTTATTTTAAAATCTATAAACTTCTATGTATATATGTTTCATGCCTGTGATTTGTAATGCTAGAGCCCTCTGAATCCAGAACACTGCCAAGACCACAAGGAAATAAATGTGGATGCACATAGAAACCAATAATATTTGTATTGGTTCACATGCTTGTTTCAGCTACAAAAGCCTAGCTTCACATTTTCTCTGCTTTTAAGTCATGACATGGCTGAATCACTTGGAGAATGAAAACTGAAATGGATGAGGGAATGTGTTTAGCAATTGCTTTTTAGTTTTGCTTTGCTTTGCAATCAGCTCAGATGTCATCTTTTCCACTTCTTTAGTCTTAGGCCATTTCTGCACTGGTAAATTAAAATGGTGCAGAGTGACCTCCAACGGAGGTCTTCTGCACTGTAGAGTGGACTGGGGTGGACTACTTTCTGTAGTTCCATACCTCAGTCCATTCCGGAGTGACCGGAACTGGTCGCGCGGCATGTTTTTTAAAAACCTCTTTTTAGAGGTTTTTAAAAAGCACAGAGCGCGCAACCCTGTGCTGCTCCGTCGCCCGGCTCCAGAGCAGATTTGCAGGCGCACGCAAGTGCATGCCTGCAGATCTTCTGGGGGTGGGCTTTCAGCTGGCGAGCTTCTCCGGTTGGTGGAGAGCCTCCACCAACTGGAAGCCGCCATTTGGGATGCCGGAGGACTGCGGAGCAGCGAACTCGCGCTGCACCTCGTGGCGATGGACTCGGCCGGCCGGAAAACAAAGCCGGTAAGCTCTGTTTTCAGGCGTTCCACCCCCCACATGCGGAAAGGGCCTTACTGTAAAAGCAATCATTGAGAGAGAAGAGCACTCTTTGAGAGTTTTGCAGACAAAACTGTACAAAATGTTCTGCAACCTTATTACTAATTAGAAATCAACATTTCCATGCCTTGCTTGTTGACCAACACACTTAGTTCTGTCAAGTAACTGTCTTGCCTTAGCAAGAAGCCCTTCTGCTAGCACAAGTTGGAAGACTTGGATTTCACTTAGTCACTGCAGCCCTCTCTGCATCATACCATTATGTTGTGGAGGGTCCCACAACCATCAGGAGGAGGGAAGGGGAAGGCTTAAGTAGATTGGATAAACCCAAAGGTAGATAGTTTGAGTCCTTATTTAGAAGTAAAAAAATCATAGGAAATTATGCATTTGAAACTGTCCAAAGCTCAGCTTACTTTATGAGGATTTCCATAAGCTAAATCCAATTCATGTTCATGCAATGGCACCCTACCATAAAGTCCCCTCACCTCCTTGCTGAAGTGCCTGAAAACTTGCCCTGGAAGGTTTCTCAGCTTTCTGATTCACAGAACTGAAGTATGATGTATTTCTTAACCACTACTTTTCACCTGGAGTAGCGGTGGAAATCATGCAGCTCATGAGTCACATATAGTCCCAAAGTATTTTTTGCAATTACTGGGGCCCCTCCCCCGCAAGCATTATTTTAATTTTAAAAGGTAAAAACTTTTTTAAAAAATAATTTGCTGTATGGGTCCTTCTATGGCAGAACTGTGAAGAGGAATTGCACTTCTGGTGAATGTGATTCTCCCATACTTTGTTTTAGCAAAATATTTATTTTAATAGAAGTGGGTTTTTTTTTTAATGGAAGCAATCTTCTAGCCATAGCATAGAAATTAAGCATATTTTTTTAAAAAAAGTCTAAAAGCAAACAACATTTCAATTAAAACACTGAACCCCTCCCCCATTTTCTTCACACACCTAGACAACAGAAAAATCTTAACCTGATGGTGGAAAGACTACATAGGAAGGGCATTCCAGATTTGGGATGCCACAGTGCTAAAGATGCTGCTCAGTGAAGGGCCTCCACAGATGTTTTTAATATACCTGCAAGCTAATATGGAAAGAGGCAAATCCTCAGCTATTTGGGTCCCAGGATATTCAGCCATTTACTTCCAGCAGCTTCAGCTGAGTTCAGAGATCAATAGGCAGTCTACAATCCCCCACCCCCACCCCCCGAATAGACAAATATACGACTAACTTTGGCTGAACATGTCAGGAATCTGGTCTCTTCAGATCATTTTTAAAGCACAGCCCTGCTCAAGTTATAACACTTCATAGTAAACCGCCCTGGAGGTTATTAGAGCATGAATCATTATGGCTTGGCTGTCTTTGTTCCCAAAGAGAGCCAGGTCATCATAAACAACCAAGGTGTAACATACCACCCAACATTTCACAAATGAAAGTTGGGATACCTGGGACCAAACAACACCAAAGTGTGCTCAGGATGGCAAAAGTTAACACCTTGGAGAACACACAGGGTAGGAGAGGCTGCAGAAGTTTGCTTTTGCCTGAGCCTACTGAGAAGGGTAAGATTCCTTCTCCTTGTCTCTCCTCCCTGCTGGATCAACTGAATGCAAATTACTTTGGCACTTTGAACTCAGCCCATTTCTGCACTACATTGCTATAGTGCTATTATTCCACTTTCAACATCGTATGGAATCCTGGGGTTTGCAATTTAGGGAGCGACATTTAGAATTCTCAGCCAGAGAGCTCTTTGGCCTCAGGAAACTACAAACCCCAGAATTCCACAGGATGTTGAAAGTGGAATAATAGCACTATAACAGTATAGTGTGGAAGTGGCCTCAGTTTGCAGTCACTGAAGTAATCAGAGGACAAAGGAGGAAAGTAGAAGAAGGAGAGAGAAACTGGGACATTTTAAAAGCAGCTGAAAAATTGAGTCAACAGAAAATTTATTGGAACTGTCTCTGCCTAACTGGGACGTTTAGAGTGTATGGTGTAAAACTGGCTAGGGCTCCAAGACCTGCACATTACAATGCTGGATCAAGGAGTAACACCTTCAAGAGTGCAGTACAAATATCACAACAAAAAACACCTTAGTAACCTTTTGTTATATTGATGAAAAAGGTATGAGTGAAGGTTAAGAGCAATGTATTGTTTTTTGAGCTGCTATATGCATTGCCTCTTTAGTTGCTAAACCATATGTCTTTATTGCATATAATTAAAATGTAAAGCATTCTTTGAAAAGAAAACAAATGATTTGTTTTCCACATACAAAGATTTGTTCTGTTTGTATGCAGTATATTTTGTTTATCTGTCTTTGCTTAAATGTCTTACTGGATGAAGCATATATAAATCATGGACAGCTCTTTCATCTATCATTGGAAATGGTGATTTACTGGAACAAGTCATTACACTGAGAAGGCAACATTGATAATTGCTTTATGGTGTTTTGTTTTAATTTGAGAGACATATTGGGAATCTATATTCTTGTGAGATTGAAAGGCATACACAAACAAACCCACGCCTTGGCAGGCATGTGAAAAATTCCCATTCTCAGTTTCATTGTGTTTCTCCAAGTCATCCCATCCTTTATTTATATTAACTTGCTAAATGTGTTTTTCCTTTCCATTATAGACATTCATACGCATTGCTCCCAACATACAAATTTTCATATGCATTTTCCTACTGTATGTATCATCATATCCTCCTTGAGCAAAGCAGATCTGTATGCATTTTTCAACTGAATGCATTTTTCTGTTTACATATGGTTCTGTGCATAATTTATTTTATTTTTTCTAAATGTACCACAGTCTTCACCAGTGTGCAAACACCCAAGGCAAAGTATATTTTATCTCATAGGAGAAGCAAAATGGGTGCTCTTCTCTCTAATTTCAACTCTGACATAATTCATTTCCATCCCTACCCTTGTGTAAACCCAGAGAGCTGGAAAAGGGGCCATCAGTACAGTCCATTTTCCTACCCAAACTACAGCCATCTTACTTATGTTGATCAGCCAGCCTTGCACTGACCCCTTCCTTGCTAAATAGCCTAATGGAGCACTTCAGAATAATCTGTGGAACATGTAAACTGTGTGCTTTCATTTGCATTCCTGTGTCTTTTTTTTTATTACTCCAAACCACCATCATAAACAGGTTTTCTTTCAACCATCAGTACAGCAATTGGTTGAATTCTTTCCACTGTGCAGTTAATATTTAGTTTATAAGTGGAAATGTCTAGCTATGATTTGGTGTAAATTAAATAAGCCATGATAATTACTACCTTGAGGGATAAAGCAAAACACAACAGTGCCTTACCTTCCTGGGGCATCTCCATTTTCATCAATTCGAACTTCTTCTCCTGAAACTCCAATGAAGGAAGAATTTAGGAGAAAATCCAAGAGCTTGCTTCCATCAATTGGCTTCATAGCATCACACAGTCCAACATGTCCTGGACAAAGGGCATGATGCATATTTTGTAGTCCATGGGCCATAGCATAAATAGCATTGATAACAAATCCCATTTTACTGTCCTGCACATAGTTTTCTTCTAAACTTTCATTGCCTACAACAAAAAGAAAACTGTATTACTCCCAATATAAAGATATCACACAGTAAGACATTTAATGTACAAAAACATACCTTGTTTATATATAGGCATCAATGTAAAGACCATCAAGAGCACTTAGAACATGATAGCATAAGATACCCCTCATCCCTGGAACTGCATCCCAAAGGTTTACTTCCAGGGTTAGCCCAAGACATTTTGCTGCCTGAAGCAGAGCAGTTAATGGTGTTCTCTATCCAATGATATCAATGCGTATAGTACCTAAAGCCACCCAAATTATGAGGTAGAAAACTCCTTGGGTACTTCTGGTGGTAAATAATACAACAGTAACAAAATAAATTCATAACAATTTCCTTCCCTTTCAAAGTAACCCAAAGTGTGGTGCTTGAAGCAGCTGCCTCACTCAGTCCTGTGCCACTTCCTTTAAATCCCTTCCCCAAACCCACACTTTTCTGTGAAATCTTGACTTTTTGACACAAACTTCTAGTTCAGATACTCTCCTATTACCAAGGGGAATGCATGGAGAATGGAAATAATGACATGTTCACTCTGGTACACCACTGTCTCTATTTTCCCCTCCTTTCTTTCTTGTGTCCTTTGTGTCTATTTCTAGACTGCTTTCCCCTTGAAGCAGACCTATCATCTCTCTCTCCCCACCTCCCAGCAAAAGACCATATATGTGGATGACACTAATGAAAGAAATACTACATTATAACACAAAATGCGATTATACTTCAATTTACAGTAAGAACCACACAGAGCCAAACCTAAGAAAGACAAAGTGTAAATAGGAGAAAGGGGGGAATAGTTATCCCTGAAAGTGTTGAAAAATGTCAATGCACTTGAAAGAACACAGTAATTGAATGAGAGTATGTCTGGCAGTTTTAAAGAAGAAAGTAACCTCCTCTGGCACATTTGAATATATTTGTCTTGTTTTGTTGTGGTGTAGACATCTCTCATTTTTCTACTATAAATATTTGCAGTCTGTTAATAGTATTCCTTTATCCTATATATGCTTGTATCTTCACTCTCAAATTATATCACTTTGATCCCACTTTAACTGCCATGGATCCATCATAAGGAATTCTAGGATTTGTAGCTTCATGAAGTATTTAGGCTTTTCCCTTAGAGAGCTCTGGTGCCTTAGTAAACTACAGATCTCAGGATTGTATGGAATGGAGCCATCTCAGTTAAAATGGTATCAAAGTGCTATAATTCTGCAGTGTGGGTACCCCCACAGTCTTCTATCAACCTGGACTGCCTTTTGGTTGTACTGCCACAGGCTGAGCCAGTGACATGAAAACTGATGACATGCTGTGAACTATTCATGGATATGTACTTCCTACCCACCCCCAACATTTCATAGATGAAAATTGGGACATATGAGACCAACAAACATCAGAGTTTGTTTGAAACGGCAAAAGTTATTAACGAGGAAGAACACACAAGCTAGAGAGGCCACAGCAGTTTGCTTTTTTCCTGAGGCTGTTGGGAAGGTCAAGACTCCATCCCCTCCTTTCTTCTTCTCCCTGATGACTTAATTGAATACAAACTACTTTTGTACTTTGAAATCAATTTGAACCAATGGAAGTAAGCCACAGACAAAGCGGGGGAAATAGGAGGAGGAGAGAGAAACTGGAACCTCTTAAAAGCAGCTGAAATAGTGAAATGATAAAGGATTAATGAAGACTGTTCCTGTTGGGGACTATGTTACTTATAAACCCAATCTTAACTATAACTTTTCAGTTGGCTGTGGTTGGGTGCTGAAGACAAATCCATTCAACATACAAAATTAGCATTTAGATGACTAAGCTGGTTCAATCAGTCACAGCTGATTTGACAGCTGTCACATGAATTGTTTCTACGCTACAGTTTTGTATGACTTTGACTGTTGTGACTCCATCGTTAAAAATCCTAGGATTTGCAGTTTAGTGAGGCACCCAGAAGTTTCTTCTACAGAGTTCCATTCTACTCCCTGGACTATAATTTCTGATGTACCCTGAGTGCCCAGCTACAATACAGAATTAAACTGATTTAATCTTCAGTTCATCTCATTTTCAGGGTACCACGATTTATTTTAAGTAGCCCTTCACACTACAAATCCAAGGATTCCTTGAAAGAGAGGCATGTCCTTTAAAGTAGTATTTGATAACTGTGTAAAGCATATGCAGCTATAGTTTGGGCTATTTTTTAAAAAATAATAACTAGCATCCCTACAGTGAGCTGAACGAGGGTCATTGCAGTGGGAGAGGGGGTTGTTAATCCTTTGCAATTCCCCTACCATAGTCATGACAGGTATCAGACCATTTTGTGCCTCATCTCTGGCATGGAAGGAAAGTTCTGTTAGAGCCACTGAGAGATTTTCCATATCTATAAGAAAATAGCAGGCATAGGAGCTGAAGGTGACTGGAACTATAGAGCAAGCAAAGGGACAAAACGCTCCCCACTCATGATGTCAGGGCCAGCCGAAGCCATTTTACTGCTTGAGAGGGGGCTACATATGTTCTCCTCCTCACCAAAGTCAAGGTTCATAGCAGAAAGGAAGCAGAAAATCTAACAAACATCTCTTTTCACTACCGGTAGTAGAAAGTACAATAACAACTGATTAAATAGTTAAGAATGTGCTGCCTTTTAACCATATTCCAAATGCCTATCAGAGCAGATGACTTTGCTTGGGAAATTTCCTTTTTAAAAACAAAAAACAAAAAACTAAAACCCTTGCAGCAGCTTAAAGAGCAGCAGACTTTAGGGGCCACTAGATTCTTTGTTGTTTAGCTCTCATAACAAATAAAATACAGTACAGTGTTGGGAAGCAGAAAAGATGAGAAGACTTGAGGATCATAGCTTTTTATGTGTTAAATCACAAGAGCTGAACCTCTTTCAGCCTGAGGGTCAAATTTAATTTTAGAGAAGGTGCTGGGAATTGCATTCCCCTGCTGAATCCAGCCAGTCAAAACGGTGAGATTGAAAATGTGTAAGCTCTTTTTGTTGATAACTAAACCTTAGAAGAAATATTTGAGCCTTTTAGAATGGAGGGAAAATCTGTAACAGCAGGAGAACCATGAACTGCAGGTGTAATGAAGAAACAGGAATGACCACCAGGGGAACCTGGAGGGTCAGACTGGAAACTCAGGAACACTATACTGTAATTGAACCCTCCCCTCCACTGTTTTAAAGGCATGGACCCAATCACTTGGGTTCCCAGATTCCAGGGTCTAGCCCCTCTTGTCCAGCCCTCAGGGAGAGGAGAAGGAAGAGGAATCTCAGGATAAGAGTGCTGCCTTGAAAGGTGTGTGTACATATTTTTTTTCCACATTTGTTAGATTTGGTGTCTTTTATTTGAATGGCATAGGATCTGCAGCTGTGGCTGATGCTTAATGTATCATGCTCAGTGGCATCACCAGGAACTGCCGTTTGTAACACGTATCATGCTCTGTAGCATCACCAAATGGGCCCACCTCTTGACATCACAAGTGACTGGCTAGAGTTTTAGTACTGAAATCTCAGGGCCTGACCTAATGACCCTACAATGCTTTAAAAAAGAAAAGACAATAATAGAATCATAGAATCATAGAGCTGGAAGAGACCCCAGGGGCCATCTAGTCCAACTCCCTGCTACGCAGGAACACACATCAAAGCATTCCTAACAGACAGCCATCCAGCCTCTGCTTAAAAACCTCCAAAGAAGGAGACTCCACCACACTCCAAGGCAGCATATTCCACTGCTGGACAGCTCTGACCATCAGGAAGTTCTTCCTGAGGTTCAGGTGGAATCTCCTTTCCTGCAGTTTGAATCCATTGCTCCTTGTCCTAGTCTCTGCAGTAGCATAAAACAAGCCCGCTCCCTCCTCAACATGACATCCCTTCAAGTATTTAAACATGGCTATCATGTCCCCTCTTAACCTTCTCTTCTGCAGACTAAACATACCCAGCTCCCTAAGCTGTTTCTCATAGGGCATGGCTTCCAGACCCTTCACCATTTTGGTTGCCCTCCTCTGGATGCACTCCAGCTTGTTGATATCCTTCTTAAATTGAAGTGACCAGAACCAGACACAGTATTCTAGATGAGGTCTAACCAAGGCAGAATAGAGTGGTACCATTACCTCCCTTGATCTAGACATCATACTCCTATTGATGCAACCAAGAATCACATTGGCTTTCTTGGCTGCCACATCACACTGCTGACTCATGTTCAGCTTGTGATCTACCAAGACGCCTAGATCCCTTTCACATGTACTGCTATCCAGCCACGTGTCCTCCATCCTATATTTGTGCATTCCATTTTTTCTGCCCAGGTGCAAGACCTTACATTTCTCTCCGCTGAAATTCATTTTGTTAGCTTTGGCCCAGCATTCCAATCCATCAAGGTCATTTTGAATTTTGACCCTGTCCTCTAGCTTGCTAGCAACCCCTTCCAGTTTGGTGTCATCTGCAAATTTGGTCAGCATGCCCTCTACTCCTTCATCGAAGTCATTGATGAAGATGATGAATAGCACTGGGCCCAGGACAGAATCCTGTAGCACCCCACTAATAACTTCTCTCCAGGATGAAAAGCAGTCTTTGGTGAGCACCCTTTGGGTTCAGTCAGTCAACCAATTACAAATCCACCTAACAGTAGCCCTGTCCTGCATTTTACTAGCTTCCTTGCAAGAATGTCATACGGAACTTTGTCAAAGGCCTTACTGAAATCAAGATATGCTATGTCCACAGCATTCCCCTCATTTATCAAGCTTGTAACTCTATCATAGAAAGAGATAAGATTAGTCTGGCATGACTTAGTTTTGAGAAATCCATGTTGACTTTTAGTGATTACGGCATTGCTTTCTAAGTAATTACAAACTGACTGTTTAATGATCTGCTCTAGGATTTTTCCTGGTATTGATGTCAGGCTGACCATGCGATAATTTTTTGGGTCCTCTTTTTTTCCTTTCTTGGAGATGGGGACATCATTTGCCCTCCTCAGGTCTTCTGGGGCTTCTCCAAGAGTTCTCAAAGATTATTGCGAGTGGTTCTGAAATGACTTCTGCCAGTTTGTTTAATATCCTTGGAGGTAATTCATCTGGCCCTGGAGACTTGAATTCATCTAGTTTAGCCAGGTATTCCTGTACTACTTCTCTACCTATTCTGTGCTGCATTTCCCCACCTTCCTCACCTGCTCCCCACCCCTCAGGTTGAGTATTTCTATCCTTTTGGGAAAAAACTGAGGCAAAGAAGGTGTTGTTGAGCAGTTCTGCCTTTTCTCTTCCCCCCATTAGTAATTGGTCATCTTCTCCACGCAGCGACCCTATCATTTCCTTCTTTTTCTTTTTGCTGCGGACATATCTAAAAAAGCCGTTTTTATTGTTTCTAATGTCTCTGGCAAGCCTGAGTTCATTCTGCGCGTTAGCTTTTCTGACCTTCTTCCTACATCTCCTGGCTATTTGCTTGGATTGTTCTTTTGCAGTTTCACCATTCTTCCATTTCCTGTACATGTTTCTTTTAACACTTAGCTCAGCTGACAGTTCTTTCGTCAACCATTCCGGTTTCTTTAGACACCTGCAATTTTTCCTCCTTATTGGCACAGTTTTAAATTGTGCCTTCAGTATCTCACTTTTTTTTAAATAATTTTATTAAGTTTCGCAAATAAAAAAACATCATCTCAAATTGTACTTTTACATGTAATGTTTTTGTTCTTCCACTCTGATCTAGTTTTCATTTTCTAGATATCTACTCACATATAAAAATTTATGCCTCACAATTCCATGTTCATCTTAGGTGTTAGATCTTGCATTTCTCTCATCAACTCCTGTTATGCTACAGTTATTCCTCTTTAATTTACCATAATTCAGACATTTTCACTTGGCAGTTCCCAGTATCTCACTTTTAAGAAACTCCCATCTGTCATGAACTCCTTTCTCTTTCAGTATTCTTGACCGTGGAATTTCAGCAAGTAACTCCCTAAATTTACAGAAATCAGCTTTTTTAAAGTCTAGAATGCATGTCTGGCTACACTTGGCTTCTCCTTCCCGCTGAATGACAAATTGCAATAGAGCATGGTCACTCCCCCCTAAAGATCCCACCATCTCCACTTCATCAACAAGGTCATCCCTGTTGGTCAGGATCAGATCTAAAATAGTTCATCCCCTTGTCATCTTTTCCACCTTCTGGACCATGAAATTGTCGGCAAGGCAAGCGAGGAACCTGGTGGACCTTGTGGTCTTGGCAGAGTTTGACTGCCAATATATATCAGGATAGTTGAAATCTCCCATTACTACTGCATCTCTCCTTTTTGAATGTGTGGTCGTCTGCTCCAGGAAGGCATCATCCAAGTCCTCAGGTTGTCCTGAAGGCCTGTGGCAAACCCCCACAATCACATCCCTATTGTTTCTTGCTCCCTTAATTCTTATCTAGATGCTCTTGACCTGGCTTTCTGGATTTAAGTCATGGATCTCTTCACAGGTGAAAATATCCTTGACATATAAGGCTATTCCTCCTCTTTTCTTGTTTTGTCTGTTTCTACAAAATAGGTTATACCCCCCTATTCCTGCATTCTAACCATGAGACTCTTGAGACTCGAAAGGAAAGGAAAGGAACACCACATTAGAAAACAAAGTTTGGAGCAGGAGAATTTATTGCTCTAAAAAGGGGAATTTATAGTGTGTCCACAGTTAAGCTTTTCCTTACTCACTTTCTCTCTTTTCCAAAAACCCTTATGGCTGCTGCTTTCCCCTTCGCAATGTAAACATGTGCTTAGAACTCCAGCAGATGAAGAAAGCTAAATAGCCACCATGCTGTTTCACTGCTCCAAGTGCCAACTGCTCTTCCTATGTCTTTTTCCAAGTTCTAAGAGTTGTGGCACTGCATCTATTTTATGATTAAGTCCAGTGGGGAAAATTCTGTATCTCTTTATCATACAGAAATGTCCAGACATATCACTGAAAGGGAGACATGGCATTCATATGGAAAACACACAAAAAATAGATACACAAATGACTCATACATTAGCCTTTGCTGATTCTGTATGATGCCTGAAGCCTCTATCGGACCCTGGAGTCGTTGCCTTATATTGCAGTATGCCAGATATGATAAAGCCAGATTTCATTCTTTGTTCTTTAATTCTTACTGGGGCAGCTCTTGCTTTCATGATACAGAAAATATGATGCTTCTGTTTTGATTGTTGCGTGTTTATTATGTAAAATTGTCTTTCTAATTTTGCTTGCACTTCTGGATTAGCATCAGCTATCCCCTAGGCTACCAAAATATTATTTCCACTGAGTGTGAGATCTATGTGTTTCTTCACTCTATAAATATTTCAGATACGTAGACATGCAGATAGAGTTAAAGATATAGATAAACGTATAATGGTGATGATGCATCTGCACAGAATTAATTTTTTTGTACAGAAGAAAAAGTATATTATTACTTGGGACTTTTGAATGATGGATTTGTAAGAAAAGGAACCATGTGATCAAGTTTCCTAGTTAGGTTTTTGTTTATATATACCTAAAGAAAGATGGTATTGCCTTCTCCAATTGGGTCTCAAATTTAGGAAAAAATGGATTGGATTAATGTTTTCCATGCAACTGCTATATGCATAGTGTAAAAAAATAAAAGTGTTCACATCTCAATTGAAATTGAAATTGATAGCAAGAAAATGGCTATCAGTTTCATATTTTGTAATAATGTTCTGAAGACCATTCACATGATATCCTGAAGTGATCTCTGCAGTGGTTTTCTGAACATGGGAGCAACCGTGAATATAGTTGCATTGCTTCTGACTGTGTGAGACTGATGTACAAGTAAATGTTTCTGCCTGAGATATCAGAACTTTTTTTAACATGATGAACATAGGGAGGTTAATTGGAACCATTAATTTAGTCAGTGGCTTCTGTCACAACTGTGGAGATTAAATTGTCCCAAATCTCTTTGCACAGTATTATTGATTCATGGAGTGATGATGGTGTTGGTTTTATTGATTGCAGTACAACCTTTAATGATTTCTCTGCAAAGCTGTTTTGGCTAGCTAATAATAGCAAAAACTGGATATTGCAAAACATGGACTGATGTTGGCAAGAAGGAAACATGTCTCTGAGCTGCTTGAAGGGCTGGCATTATTCCATGCCCAAGGTCTATATGTGGTCAAAGTGTAAAAGTATTTTCCTGTCTGAAGCAGGATTATAGCTAAAAGGACAGGATGTGTTCAGTCACTGCTCTGTTGCATTTTCAATTTGGTTATACCACCTAGGGTTGCTTTACAAAGCGCACAGAAATCTCTGGTAAATTTCATTTCTAGAGCTGTCATTACTTAAGAATAAAGGGATGAAGCCTTGCAGCTTTCAGACTCCAATTTATAAGAAATAAAATGGAAATGTTCAGCTCACATGTTCTGCTTTACCTTAACAAATAATAAAGAAACATACAAAAATAAGAACTACAGAAGAACACATAGCCTCAGTCATCTGAAAAGAGGAACATAAAAATTCAACAGCAGAAAGTGTGGGTCTTCCTCATATCCTTGGACCTATAATTCAAGTTTGTCGCTAGGACCAATGTACAAATGAGTATACCAATAAAAAAGGATGAACCGCTTGCTCATATACCAGTACATTCTGCTTAGTTATAGTCAAAAACCAGAAGTAGCAGCATGGGACTGAAATGCATATATCATGGTTTTCTTTCAGCTCATGACAGAAGGGGTATGAATGACTGGGCAAGACTGTTTGGGAACTTCTGTGTGGCCTCAGAAATATTAGGTGTTAGATTAATACCTTTCACAATGTATGCTGAATGGAAGAAGCAATATAAAGAATGCTACAAGTTACAGCAGATGTGGAGAAATCAAAAATTATATTGATGCAATATATTGATGCATATATATATATATATGGGGGAGACAGAGAGAGAGGGAGGGAGAGAATATAAATTATATATGTATTATTTATATTAATATAAAATATAAACTTATAAAAAACATACAAATACAGCCACCTATTCTTTGGTTCTATAAAGTACACTTGCATGTGTAGCCTCAGGGCTATCAAAGATTAACTTCCTAAGTATGAGAAACAGAAATGGGTTTCGTTAGGTAGCATTGAACTGGTATACTCCAGCTTATTCAGTTCAACTCATATAGAGATTAATTTGCAAGGGATAGATAGAACACATATTGCAGTCTTCAGCAAAGAGAATCATGCACATTATCTCATTTACCAGGTTTGGGGTTCAGTGGATTGTGGTGACATGTACCAATTAAATGTAGTGTCCCTAAAATCAGTATTGACTCAGGTGCTCTTTAGGTGCAACCATGTCTATGTGGAAGCTGATTTGTCGGGGTGGTGGTGGTCAGGAGAAGCACATCAATCTGGGACAGGGCATCTAGGGCAGATCACATGGCCATTTCTCACACAATTCATACTTTCTCTTCTGTAAGGGTGGGAAATAATATTATACGGCTGTACCATACACTCGCAGATGCCTGCCATCTGAGATTGCATCATAGGAAAAAAAAATACATGTTCCATATACTGTAGGTGCACATGAAGGGATTACCAAAAGGAGCTGCAGTAGCAATTATCCTTGGTTCCTGAAACAGGGCAGAAATTGAAAAGTTTACTGAGGCCAAAGAGCTCTCTGGCTCAGAATTCTAAAAGCCCCTCCCTAAACTGCAAACCCCTGGATTCCACAGAATGTTGAAAGTGGAATACTAGCACTATAAGAGTAGTGTGGAAAGGCCCAAAGAACGGATTAAGACACAAACCATGAACTACTAATATCAAAGATTAGAATAAAGCTAAAGAACACTAAACCAACTATTGTGCCAAAAATATGACCTGAAGAATATCTCCATAGAATTTAAAAATAATGTTAAAAAAAAAAATTGTACTATGCAGCCTAACTGGCCAAGAGCCAGAAGAGCTCTGGACCGAAGCCAGGGACCTTGTCAGTGAAGAAAGCAAAAAGACACTATCTGAGTGACAGATGAAACTCTTCAAACAATTAAGGACAGAGGAGAAGCAAAAGAAAAAGGTGACAGACATAGATACAGAACTCTGAATGCAACTGTTAGTGACTTGTATGCAGGAGCAAGGAGAACTCCTCTAATCATCAGTGCAGAGAAATAGAAGACGATGACAAAAAGGAAGAACAAGCAACCTCTTCCACAAAATCTAAGAAATCAAAGGAAAATATAAACCAAGAGCAGGGATGCTATATGACCAGCAGGGGAACACATTACATGACCAAGTAGAAATAAAAAGACAATAGAAACAACACGCTGCATACTATACAAAAGAGATGAAAAGTTGACAGATTCATTCAAGGAGGAACAATTTGAAGACGAACCTCCCATTTTAGAAAGTGAAGTAGAAGCTGCACTCAGAGCACTTAGAAGAAACAAATCACCTGTAACAGATGGCATATCAATATAGTTGTTTCAAGCTACAGAGACAGAATCTACTGTATTCTAAGTAATACCTATCAACAAATATGAAGATAATACAACGACCCACAGATTCAAAATACTCAATATACATTCTAATTCCAAGAAAGGGGCCGCCAGGAATTGCAGCAACCCGAGGACCATTGCATTAATTTCCCATGCAAGCAAAGTCATGCTCAAAATTCTTGTGCTTCAAAGATTATAGCAAAGCCTTTGGTTGTGTAGGTCATAAAAACTATGGATCCTCAAGTTTCAAGTTATTGAATACTAAAGTTAGGATGGCCCACGCCATTATATTTCCAATTTCTATGTGCAGTTGTGAAAGCTGGACAGTGAAGAAAACTGATAGGAAGAAAATCAGCTCCTTTGAAATGTGGTGCTGGAGAAGAGTGCTGTGGATTCTGTGGACTGCTAAGAAAGAGAAACAAGCGACTCTAGAGCAAATCAAGACTGATCTTTCCCTAGAAGCCAAGATGACTAAACTGATACTGTCATACTGTGGACATATAATGAGAAGACATGACTCTTTAGAAAAAAAATGCTTGGTAAGTTAGAATGCATTAGGAAAAGAGGAGGCCCCATAGACTCAATCAAGGAGGCCACATCCCTGAATCTGCAAGACCTGAACAAGATTGTTGATGATAGAGTGACTTGGAGATCTCTCATTCATAGGGTTGTTATCAGTTGAAGTTAACAACAGAAAATTTATTGTGTTTGCCATATAAAGTAGGAAGTATTTTTACTATAACTCCATGTGTTAAAGAACTTTTGATAACTGTGGTGGTAAATTATTCATCCTTTTGAATTGTATTGCCTAGTACCAACCTTGATTGAGTCCTTATACCCAAGTTTTGGCCTGTTTCTAAAGAAATGCATGGAAATATCCATTTTGTAAGAAATGCTATTGTTAAGGATTTGTTTATTTCCTGCATCCCTGTCTGTGAAAACCCTAAGTATCATGTGAGGCATTTTTTTTTTTTAATATTTGGGATGAAGCCCCTTAAACAGCCTGGTGCTGTTTTCATGTTGATAAAGCAAACTAGAATTATGCCAATAGCCTGAATATAAGGAGGTGGGGAGCCTTCTTTGATGGGAAGGTAAGAATATTTCAGAGAATTTAAATGAAACCTCTCTCGCTTACTGTCATTTTGGATAAAGTCTTCAGTCTTTTGAACTCATTATACCTTTAGGAGTCCTGCAAGCTCCCAGATTCTTAATGTGCTTTAGAAGAGCACAGAAAGCTATTTGAAGGTTGTATGCAGTATTTTAATTCTGTGCTATTTGCTTTCAGAAAAGCTGAGTTTATTGTATTCTGGCTAAAAAGGAACTTTGATTCCATATAAAGCAGACAGCATTTATTTTGCAGTATCTCATACAGAAAACTTTCTGGTATTGACAGCACATTACAACTTTAAATAATTGCCCACTTTATACATCAAGTACAGTGGCAGCAGGGGGCGTTCTTTAAAAATGTGCACAGGATTTCTTTGTATAGGGTTTCTCACCCTTTGTTTGCTTTTTTTCCAACAGCCTTTTTCTCTCATCTGCTAATCTGATAGCAGATAGCAAACAACTGAAGAGTTAACCACAGACTCTACAACAAAAGTAGCAATTTGAGCTCTGGCCTTAAAGACCAAAGTGTTTCTCCAGTTGCTGTCTGGTGCCTACTGGTGTCTCAAGAGTAGTACCAATGTGGCAACAGTTAGCTTTAAGGAAACAATAAATATATTGATAATAACACAGCTTAGGCCATTTCTGCATGATATTGCTGAGCCGCTTCTGCGATGGGATGGCAGTGGTTGGCAGGTCATGCTTCTGCACGCCATCACTGTCCCGCCGCCATCCCGTCGCAAAGCATCACACTTGCGCGGTATTTGAAAAACAGAAAAAAAATCCATTTTACACCTCCAATTGTGTGCTGCTCTTTAAGTCTAAATTTCAGATAACTATCCAGAGTGCCGAATCCTTCTCCTCCCAATAGATTTAGCAGCTTGGACAGCTCCTTTAAGATTCAGAGGGAATTCACTGACCCACTAACATGGAAGCTACAAATTACCACTGTGGCCATTTCCGCACTAGCCTGTTACAGTACTATTATTCCACTTTCAACATCCTATGGAATCCTGGGGTTTGCAGGTCAGCCCCTCCCTAAACTGCAAACCTCAGGATTCCATAGGATGCTGAAAGTGGAATAATAGCACTATAACAGTTCAGTGTGGAAATGGCCTGTGTAAAACCTTTTGAGCCTAGAAAGCATCTTCCAAGAAAAAACCCAAGGATGTGCTGATGCCATCTATGATTGAGCAGTGGTAGGATAATGCTCTCAGTCTTAGAGCATCATCTTACAACATTAGGGATAGTTTCATAACTTTCCAAGCTTTTTTTTTCTTTCTTCCCTTGGAGAAAGGTCTTTCCTTATACGGCTTGGAATGCCATTCCAGTTACATGAATCCAATCCGTGAGTATCTGTGAGATTGTTAAGAATTAAGTGCTCAGTGCCCTAGATCCTTCCATTGTGGATATGAAGAAAATTCTTAATTTGGAAAATTCAAACAAAACCCCAAACTGAAGCACCTCCCCATCATTAGTTTAGCGTCATATTTCTGTGGCAACTTCTTCAGATATTTTAACAGAGGTTTCAGCCTGCACCAGGGTTGGGGGCCAGGGGACAATTTTCCCCACAGCCCCCTGCACTCTAAACCCAAATACCTTCAGGTTTGGGGGCAAAAATTCCCCTAAAATTGTGCTGAAAACTTTAAAACAAATTGTGGCGTTTGGGGGGCCTGGAGGAGCTTCAGGGACCCATGAAAGTACACTCTAAGGAAAACAGACAGCCCACAGGTTGCGATTTGCCCACCCCGGTTAAAAAACATCTAGCTGGAGAATGGAAGTCAGCATTCTGAAAGTTCTTTTTTCCCCCCTTATGTGTGATACTACCCTGTCTCCACACAGTTGTGCTCAGTGCAATGGCAAGAGCTTGCTACAAACAACACCCCCCCACACACACACAAAAGAATGGAATGAGTAGACACAAAGGCAACAATTATGAAACCTGGCAAAACCAAAGGAGCCGTAGCGTGAGAAGTCACTCTTCTCTCGACCAATCTCAAAGAGCCCTATTTTCAAATAGCATTCACAAAAGAGGAATTGTATACATTCTGTCCACAAGAGGGAGCACATCATTCTCTTCACCTATTTTAACAAGAGTTTCTTGCACACTTAGATTCATGGCTAGAAGTGAAGGAAAGGAAAGCACCCAGCACTTCAGTCCTTCACTTTACACGAACTGCGATGTTATCATGCTCTGAATAAACGTCTCGCCCTCAGTAGAAGGAAAGGAAAAAACATCTTAATATTCATTCCAGCTAATTTTCAAGGTCCAATATTAGAATCAGAGCAATGCTGAATCCTGACCTGTGTATAGCGGGTGACGAAGCAAATTAGTTACCACCAATAAAGGCAAGCAAAAAACTGAACATCAAACTTATTCGGAGGTTATAGCCAGGGTTTACACAACTGAGTCTTCCTCACTCCTGAGGTAACGAGCAATAGCGAAATTGCAGGTTCTGATTCAGCTGTGGGGAGACTGAAAGACAAATGTTTACACCCATAACATTGGAGTGTTATAGCATCTTACTTGTTTGCACAGAAAATGCCTTATTTGTTTTAGCCACTACATGGTTAAGTAGGATGGGGAGAAGCCACCTCCTATCCACCAGAATTTTCTCAGGTGGATGCTGTTGCCTCTTAGCAATAGCAATAGCATGTGTATTTCTATACCGCTGATCAGCTGAGTGCTCTCTAAGTGGTTTACAATGTGCTTAGCTAATTGCCCCCAACAAGCTGGGTACCCGTTTTACCAACCTGCGGAAAGATGGAGGGCTGAGTCAACCTGAAGCCCAGCAGGATCGAACTCACAACCTTGTGGCTGCAGTACCAGCATTTAACCACCGCACTCCTGGGGCTCTTTAGTTCTCTTACTTCAGAGCGAGTACCCAAGGCCCCAGCTTGTCTCAGACCCACCACATGTGGAGAAAGGCCATTTACATTTCCTTCACAAAACTCACCCATAGGGTTACCAGAGTGAAAATCACAAATGGCTCCTGTACTTTGAAGGGTTGCGTAGGAGAGGGAATTTCCTCAGGTGTGGCTTGTTACCTGGTTGTGTGTCAAGCAACACCTGAGGACATTCCCACTTCTACATAACCATTCAAGGTACAGCGGCTGTCTCCAATGTTCAGTTTGGCAACCCTAATCACCCACAACAATTAAAGAAGAAGTAGCAGCAGCAACAATATCAACAAGAAGAAGAAGTGTGGCTTTTCTTTATTTTTATTTTAAAACCTGTAGTATAGTTGATAAATTTCCTGGGGAAACAGAAGGGGAGATTAATTTTTCCCCTGTGTCTGTGGGTCTTGATCTAGGTGAGGCTCTTATATACACTTTTTTAAAAAAAGGTTTGGATAGCTGCTAGATTAGACTTAGATGACACTAGACTGAAAATCTTGCAATAGGCTGTAGCCCATAGGCTGTTTGTTTTTTTTATGGTACTGAGGAACTAAGTCAGATAGTGGCATTTGCGTCAAAATACACATACAGCGTGCGTATTTCCTCTGCACTTATGTTCTCCTGACATTTCCCACTTTAATTATCGCACACTTATGTCGCAGACTTTAAAGCTGAAGCAGATATTTTGAAACATTTGAAATTCAAACTCAGCAGACTTTCCAGTTTTGAATGTGACAGTCCGCCTTCAAAATTTTAGTTCATTAGACTTTTTAGTATCTCTAGAGATGATTTTGTGTCATGAAGACACCAAGTATGAAATCTCAGGTGTTGTCATCTGTTAAACATACTGTGTCACCTGCCAGATACCTAAGATATTAAATGCCATTAGCTGCCAACAACCAGAGGCATTCAAATTTGAAATACTACTGTATGGCAATAATAAAAAATTACTGGTAATTTTTCAAGCTGTCTTGCTCATGGTATATTTTGATCGCAACAATCAAAAATTTCTGGTAATTTTTCAAGCTGTCTTGTTCATAGTATATCTAGCATGGAGTCTTTAGTTCAAGAAGCTTTTAGTTCCCTGTTTGCATTGCTTCCTCCCCCACCACCAAGACAGTATGTAGTTGCTAAGAATTTCCTTGCATTAAAGATGCCCTGGTCATATTGTTACAAAGCACTGCTGAATAGTAATGGAACACCCTTCTCATAAACTTTATGACGTAAAGATTAGATCCATCTGGAACAGCAGCTTGTAACCTACACCATGCTTAAGCTACTAGACTGGCTTCTGTTCTGAGCTATGAGACAAGTGCATGAACAATCAAGAGGATGAGTAATCACGAGAGTTTGAGGCTCAGCCTTGGGGCTACTTCTGTTCTTCACTTTCGCTGACTTACTCTTGTAAAGGATAGTTATTTTGCCTCCTGTGCCTAATTGCTTGTTATTTGCAGCTCCCACAGCTTCTCTTTTTTTCTATGAGGTGACAGTTCACATTATTCAAGATGATGAGCTTGCTGAAGCCCCCACACTGTTGATGGCAGATGCAATATATGCAGACCTTAAGATGCAATCTGTCCCAAGCTGCATTTTGTCCACGGCTTTGGTCAGCAAATCAAAACTTTCCAGTGGTGCTTGGGGTGTGCAAACAAACAGGCTGATCACTCCAAAATAACTGTACACATCTGTATGGTAGATAATGCAGTCTCCCCTGTTCATGGCTCTTGACCCACTTAAGAGGTCTAAAGGGCAATACTAGGATCTTGAAATGTGTCAATAAAAAACACAGCAGCCAAAGTAGAAATAGCATACAAAGTACAAACAGCACACCAAAGTGCTGTTTCATATGTCCAAAGAGACAACCTCATTTAACAAATGGACTGCTGCAGCAGCCACACTTTCCATATTAAGATTTCATCTGAGCACCTGGACACATTAATGGGCCCAGTCTTAAAGGAGACTGAAGCTACAAGTTCTGTGTCATAAAAGTGGAGGTATATTGCTATTTAATCTGGTGAAAAAGTAAGGTGCTATCTCTGTTCTTCATTGCTGCATCTAGGATGCTAACATGAAAACCCCTAAAACACATATCCTCACAACACAGAAAAGTTCTTTTTGGGGTCTGACAATTTTCCAATCTCTCCAGACATTATGGGAGCTTCTGCAAGTTACATTTTTTAAAAAAGAACATTTCCAAGCTCTGGAATGTTATGGGCTTTCCAAACTTTGCTTTCCCACACTTTGTGAGATTTCCAGGGTCTACATATCCCTCATCCAACCAGTAATGTATGTCATCCTTTCTTACCAAAAAAGGTTAAAATTAGTGAATTTAGAACTAAAATCAGCTTCAGCAGATGCTTTCACAGAAGACAAAATATATAGAAACACAGCATGATCCTGAGATTAGTTATACACATTTATATTGCTTCTTTGTTTCTCTCTAAGATATGACCAGGCACTACTCTGTCCTGCCGGTCTACCTTCTCAGTATATAAACTATGAAACATAGCTTTTAAAAAGGATTAGAAAAAATTTAGCAATGTGAATTCTATCATTCCTTCTATTTCCAGTCTTCAGGGAAAGAATGTCGTGGCTTATGCAGCCAAAATGGCAAGTACAAGACAGAGATAGCGGGAGACTTTGAAGGAGATCTGTATAAGAAAGTCAGGGCATGGGGAAAGGGAAGGAAGGATAGTGCTGAAATCTGGAACACAAAAGACTCTACCCTGCAACATTTTGTTGCAGGTCCCATATCAGCAATAGCTATTAGTAATGATTGCTGTTGTTGCTGCTACTATGTACCTTCATGTTGATACTGCTTTATGGTAACTCTACCATAAGGTTTTCTTGGCAAGATTTATTCAGAGGATCTTGTCTTCCTCTCAGGCTGAGAGTATGTGACTTGCCTAAGGTCATCCAGTGGGTTTCCATGGCTGAGTTGGGATTTCAACCCTGGGATCCTGGAGTCCTAATCCAAGGCCATTTCAGGACTAGACTGATAGTGCTATTATTCCACTTTCAACAACTTTGGCCTCTGGCCCTCCCTAAACTGCAAACCCCAGGATTCCATAGGATGTTGAAAGTGGAATAATAGCACTATAACAGTCTAGTGTGGAAATGGTCCCACACTGAAAGCATTATTACACTATGCTAGCTCTCATTAGCAAAGATAAACAGATTCTCCTTGACATGACCAGTGTGTAACCAAAGAGATCATCTACATTGCAACTTTCATTATACTCTAGCACTCATTCCAGAAATCTTTCTTTTATCTGGGAAAGTGAGTCAAAGATCAATTTGGCAAACCAGATCAAGACAGGAAAGATGTATTGTACACCAGTTTTACTCATTTAGCACATAGAACAGAAATGATTTGCCTGTGCAATGCAAAATGACATGAGATTTCTGGAATACGGAGATGCTTTATTTTCTGTAGATTCCTAGAACAAGCCAACTAACCAACATCCTTATTTGAATTGCTTTTGCAGTTAAATTGAATAAAAATCTGAAGCAAAGATAAAATCACATGCCATGGCACTGTTGTTAGAAGTAAAACCATTAATAAGCATTAGCATCCATTAAATCCCTTTTGTAATTACCACATGAAACATGTATGGTAGGAAAACTGAATTGTGTCCCCATTAACTGCATACTTCTACTTCTCTTTTAATTTGTACATGTGGACCAAAGCCCCTCTAAAACTAAGATTTTAAAAACTGGTAGAAGAAAAGATGCCCACTTCAAGATAGCAATTCACATTTCCCTCTTTTAAGGTTAGTGTTGCTCACCCTCCTCTTTTTCTCTGGCTCTTCTTCTTCACCTCTGACTTTGCCATTTTGTGTTCAGTTTAACCAGAGATCCAAGGGAAGCATCTAAGATTCCATTTAAGCAAGCCCCAGGGAATACTATCACCAACGGAACTGAGAGGGTTCCACTTCCATCCCTTCTCCCATGGCAGAATCGCCATAGATTTCAGCAACCTGATGATCTGATAAGGTTGTCAGGTCAGGACCACCCTGGGCTTTGAGATCTAAGGGCTAAAACCTTTAACCTAGGGATAGGCCCTGGTGATATTACAATGATGATGTTGTTATCATGCTGATGTTGTTAAGCATGATCGTAACATCACTGACATTTGTACAGAGTATGCTATTTAAATAATAATAAAAAAAACATGTCCAACAAATGAGAAAAATACATACGCAGACACTTTTGAAGACAGCTCTAAAGACTGGAAAAGAAAGGCTGGGCCTGAGAATTGGCAACCCTATGACCTGTCCTAGTGACCCTTCCAAGCTTCCATTAAAAAGTCCCCATCCCCTCTCCCTTTTGAATGGATAGTGTCTATATACATATTTCCTCTTCCACACATTCCTTTTCTACCTCTCCAACTTTCCAAGCAAGTTGACCATGCTTAAGAACAACATAACACCACCCAAAAAGTCCTTATGGCATTTTTCCATAGGACACCAGCAGTAGTGTGAATGTCTATGGTATGCAAGTAAAAGTCTACTATAGCGACACTGTTCATTTGGTTTTTAAATTGCTCTCACCTGCCTTCAAATGGCATTAATGACGTACACACAAACAGCATGAGAGATGCTCTAAGGCAACTCTGAAAAGAAGCCCGAAGCTTTGTTGGCAATCAAGCCAAGTTTCTTCTCTGTTCTACTGTTTCACCACCTGTGCATTCATTTCAAAATCAAACAAAAACTTCTGCTTCACCACAGCAGGAGAGAAAAACCAATTAAGAATTTGTTAAGCAGAGACAGAGGACATCTAAACACAGCAGTTGTTGTGGCACTGCATCTTTCAATATTAGCCTCTGGAATGTGAGAGCTGGAGTTCATTAATTCATCAAGGAACCACAGCAAACTTGCTTGATGTTTGTTCACAAACATATTATCAGATCATTGGGTTTGCTCCCTGGCTTCAAAAAAGTTTTTTATTACAATGCACAATGGAGGAGTAGGTTAGAAAAATTGGCAATTGACAATGAAGTGATAAAACCTGGCTCAGATTTGTTACAGAAAAGAAAACAAAATATTTAATTTGTTACCAGTGCAGTTCTTTTGAAAGTTGGGGTTCTCAAGGGGATGTCCTGGAAGACGACACTGGAATCTGTGCTGCCAAAATTCTGGGAACCAGGGGTTTCTTGTGTTGGTTTCCAACCGTATCTTCAAAAAGTAGTCATCAAATGACAAGACTTCTGGAGACTGAAGCTTGATTGTGATGCCCCCATTTGCTTCAGCTTCATAGCCTTCAATAACTTCATCTCTATCTGCCCATCCATCACTGAAACAAAAAGCAAAAACTATGAGGAGAAGCCAGACCTTATGTTGAAGAGCACCCAAATGTTTACTGAAATTGGTAAAATGACATATTAGGAAAGACACAAAACTAAACTCTTTTCCTCTATCCACCCATCCATGTAATATATCACTTGATGTTTATTAATCCCCTGTCCGTCCAGCATGCTAAGTCTCATACAGAAACAAAAACTACTAGAGGGAGAAAAGAACCAATTATATAATCAGATTTGTTTCTTTCTCCTCTATTTAGTATTGCCTACAGGTATTGTTTAGCCTGAAATGATCATCCACACCAGAGGACAACAACTTCTCAAGATAGAGGAGGATGCTTATATTAGTCTTGGACCTTTGAGGACCATAACTTCCCCCATGTTGCCTTCCCACTATTATATTTTTACTGGAAAAGACCCTTCACACCCTCAAGGGGTCAGATTTCAGCAAGTTTCTCTCACCAACTGCTTTAGATACAGGACAGTTTCAGGAAATGAAGCTGCTCCTGGATTTGGAAAAAGCCCCAACGCGTTAAATAGTTAAGGGGGTCAAAAATATAGTGAAATTTCCCCTTCCATTTGCTGGAGGGTATGAGACACTTTGTTTAAAAAAAAATACTTAAAATTATTTGTGGATGAGAAGTCACAGTATGATCCCTGGGCTAGCTGCACTTTCCCTGTGTGGGTACCTTGGCTATCCTTTTCAAGTGCCAGTAGCTAAAGCAGCACCATCCCCACACAATAAAAGTGTCAGAAGCCTTCAGAAAATTCAAAGGTTTGAACATGCACACAGAAAAAGCACATTAGGGGAAAAAAATCTGCAGCACAGAAGGGAAGCAAAACCAAACTAACGAAGATATAGCATGCCCAAGGATGATAGAGTGCTGGCTGAATTGTGGTAAACCAGTATAAAAGGATGTAAGAACTGCACTCTGATGAGAAAGAATTGGTGGATATATTAGTTCTTATTACAAGCATTGGGTTTTTAAATTATTTACTTAGAACTGGAGGAAAGAAAGGTAAGAAAATACATCCCACTGGAGAAAACATCCACCTACTCCTCATGCACACAAGAATCTTGCATTTATAAAACCAAACAGACAAATGAAATCCCCTTCCTTTGCTATTCTGAGAGGTAAATTGGATGTGCCAAAATCAAAAAGAATCTCAAACCCTAGTAAGGCAAAAGCTGGGGTGTGGCGCTGTGTGTGTATGGGGGAGGGCAAAATGAGAGCATTGCCCCCTCCCCAGATAAGAATTCTGTGTTTGTATTCCTTGGTCATTTTGCCTGCCTTTTACCTTTGGATTCCTAAACTGTATTTCTAAATGGTCAACTGAAGTTTTAATTTAATGCAATACCCAAAATTTGGAGCCTGGAGGAAGATTTCATGGGAGGGGGCAAAGACTTACTGGTGGGCAATGCTCTAATTTTGTTCCCCATGACTACACCTCTTGGTAAAAGTATGTATCTATGTGTATATATTTTCTGATAGAAGCCAGTTTTGATGTTTTGGGGCAAGGAATCTCTGGCTTTGTAAAGGTTTGCTCATGAATGCTTAGGATCACAGTTTCATAGCTTTCTCCAAATCATTCTGCCATCCCTAAAGAGCAATAGTAGAACTTTAATTTAAGTGCAAATGTAAGTCAGTCTGCATTTAATTTTTAATATGCATGGTTATGTCACCAGAGAAACAGATTATGCTGGCATCTAAGAAGCGGCTGCTTCCATCTGGAATGATACCAGCGGCTCTTTCAGCCACAGAAAGAGCTTAATCTGCCTCCTTCTCACAGAAGCAGAGAGTGCTACAGAAATCAATGAGACTTCCATAATGAACTTACATCTGACCTGGAGCAACTCCCAAGGATTGCTTAAGACACCCAGAAGATAACGTGTACATGAGTTACATTGTATGGGATGCTTTGCAACCTTAGAACAAATCGAGTGCAAAAAAAGAGATGGATACATGCAGAACCTCAAGAAGGTTGTACTGTTTCACCAGCCATTGAGATAGTATAGTGAATTTCTCACTCTTGCTCTCTGTTTTCTTTCCCAATGATAAAAACAGTGGCTGAGAAACTGGTCAGTTCATACCCCCATGTGAAGATGAATTTTTCCTGGTCAGAACTATGGCTTTCCCTTGCAAACCTATGACCTATATCTTGTTGTTGTTGTGTGCCTTCAACTTATTTTCAATTTACAGTAACCCTAAGATGACCCTATCATGGGATTTTCTTGGCGATATTTTTTTTAGAAGGAGGTCCAAGGCCACAGGTGAGCAGCTATTCAAGCCCTGATCTTCAGAGGCATAGCCCAGTGCTCCAACCACTACCATGCTGGCTCTTGGCCTATAGCCATAGGGCATTTAAATACAATCTTTTCCTTTAACATCATTACTCTTTTAAAACTAATTCCTACACATTATCTATTTTCTTTGTCTCTTTCAGTACTTTAAGATTTAAGCTTCCTCCTACTCTTTTAAAGGATTTCTGTTCTTGAGTGTAAGCCACCAAACAGCTGCTAGTACTATTTATTTGTTAACGTGTCCTGCTTGTTCATTATCTATAATGCTCAAGTGACTAACAATAAAATACAGGATAAAACCCAGAATTATAACTGTCACATAAATGCAAATCGATCCAGAGAGAGACCAAGCACCCACAGGATAAAATCTTTTTCAGCAATATAGTCAGCTAAAAAGCCAAATGCCTGTCTGAGTAAAAATATCTTTGCTTGCCAGTGGAAGGGCAACAAAGACAGTGCTAGTGTAGTTTGGCTTGGCTGGGATTTGTGGCATTTGGGAAGAGCTGCCAAGAATGCTCTCTTTCACATTCTCACCTAAATATACTTCTGATAATTATATCACAGACAGAAGGGCTGAGGATGTTAAAACCCAAAACGGTTCTGTGAGAGAATGTCATCTTCTGAATAATCTGCTTCCACATCATATATGCTATCAGTCATAACCAGTCCAGTCCTATATATGTCTACTCAGGAAAAATTCCCATTATTGTCTGTGGGGCTTATTTCTAGGAAAGATGGTACAGGATTACTACAGTCAAACTTATTTTCTTCACCAATTTTGTTTTAAAATAAAAAATTTAAAAAATCAATGTGATCCATTCTGATCAATTGAATTCTAAATATTTAGTCCAAATATGACTTTGAAGAATTGCCAACAATCATACAAAACTCATTAATTCACATTTAAAACCAAACCACAGTTCTTTTCTTCACAGTGAAAACTTGTAGTTCTACTTAGAATCTGACAACTTTTGCAACAATGCAAAGCACTGATGGTCTACGAGGGCGGTGAAAGTGTGAAGGCAGAGAGGTTGTTTGGAAGAGACCATGCGTGTGGGTGTAGAACCAGTATTTGTACTCCTTGCTGTCATGAAAAAGAGACAACCAACTGTTTTCATTGCTGTTTCATGCTGTGTTTGCCACAATTGGAGGGGGTGGGGGTGGTGTTGACTGCCAGTATTCTACAAGCTGCACTTATTTGGATGCCTCATGTTGCACAACCACCAAAACAAATCTATACTTTTACAAGCATAACCAACAACCTTTTTTTCAAAAATGGGCCAGACGTAAGGATTATTCCCTGTTGTTTTTGGATCTTCTGCAAGTACTTACTAGCATCATTTTATTTAGTAAAAAGGAAACTTCAGTGGGATTTCCTTCATTAGTTACTACTGTGCTGCAGGTGGTATTTTTATTTGATCCCTCTGATAGCACTTATTTACCTGAAACAGAATACAGAATGCTGTCTCCTATGCCAAGACTTGGAACCTCTAGACTTCCCAGTAGATGACTGCTTTGGAGGAGAGTGGCTTTTTTCTTCAGTCTCCCCACATCTAAACTGTTGGGACCTGTGGAAGCTTTCCATGATATTCAGGCTAGAAGAGTTATCTCTCTGACTACCTCTTATAAGCCAATACTTAGTACAGAGTAAGGGATTTGTTTGTGGTTGAGTGTTAACTTCGGGAAGGCTCAAAGTGGCAAAGTTCCAGGTGCTGGCTGCGATGCACATGATTCAACTGGAAAGTAATTCCAGAGCTTCAGATCAGATGGTCAAATAGTAGTGTAGTGGAGCCAGGGTTAGAGCACTGAGACTTTTTACGTACATCAGTTTTTTTCAAGAAAATGCACTCAAAATGTGAAAAATCTCGTGTCATTTTCTTGACACTTCAAGACACCTTTTCTCACTGAGGACAAGAATGTTTGCGATTATTAAAGAATGTCCCTAATCAAGACAGCTATCTGCATCTTGGGACTCTCTTCTGTGGGCACAGCTATGGGGACTGTCACAATGAATGACAGAATTTTAGAATTTCCACTACAACTTTGGGACCAAACGATATCTTCTGTAAATTATGTGAAACAAACAAACAAAAATTGCTACAGGAGATCCAGTTTGGACTGGTGTCACACTAGTGGCAAAGAGGGACTTAATCTGTTCTTTCCATACTAATGCTCCAACTTCAATTTCTCCCCAGCCCAAAGTTTTTTGCCCTATTAATCAAAATGCATAGGCATCTATATATTTTCCCTCACAGGAAATTACTGTGGTGTGCTGTTGCTGGTGGGCTCACATGGGAAATTGGCACAGCAGTAAATAGGTTAACCTCTACCCTCATGCACTACAATCCTTCTTTTGATGGACTACTTTTGATGAAATTGTACAGTTCCAAACATATAACTCCATGTAATATTTTTTTGAAAAAAAAAATGTAAACAAACCTTCCTTCACTGAAATACTAGCCATCGTTTTATTGACACAATTGATATTTTAAATAGATTCCGATGGCTTTGTAGATTTTATTGGCCATTTCTGCACTACCATGTTTATAGTATTACTATTCCACTTTCAACATCCTATGGAATCCTGGGATTTGAAGTTTAGGGATGGGCATTTGGAATTCTCAGCCAGAGAGCTCTTGAGCCTCAGTAAATGACAAACCCCAGAATTCCACAGGATATTAAAAGTAGAATAATAATACTATAACAGTATAGGGCAGAAATGGCCATTGTTACACATGTCAGGAGTGTATGGAGGTCAAGAGGTTTATACATACTGAAAATAAAGGATAGAGAATTAAAGATAATGTGGTTTTGGTCATGACATTCAAAAGACCTGGTTCAAGCTGTTCTGTCTCTCAACCTTATATGCATAGACTTTGAAGGGATAAATGTTGGGGATATATTTGCATGAAATAAGAATTTCATATGTGTAAATCTCCCAACTAATTACATATCTACCTATGTAATTTGACATGAGCTCATTTTTCCATCTCCCCACAACTTCCAAGGACACCCTCTCCTTTCTCCTTACGGGAGATAGCCTTTGGTCTAGAGTTATTAGTCTAAGCTTTATGTTAATTCAAAAAATTTTAAGCGTAGATTTTGCAATATCACCAGAAATGTTTTTCGTGGGAATTATTAAAAAAAGAAATATGGACTACTTTGATACATGATAACAGCTGCAAGAATGCTATTTGCTCAAACTTGGAAGTGGATGGATGCACAAACAACAGAAGAATGACTTGTTAAATTTCATGATCTTGCCCATGTTGCAAAACTGATGTGGATTTTAGAGGAAAGATCAACTGAAGATTTTTCGAAAGTCTGGAAACTATTTAGAGATTTTTGAGCAATAAGAAATCTAACAATATGTGGTTCTGATTATATTAGTAATTCTACTAAATTGAATTATTTAGATCTCTAATGGTAGAATAAGGCATGGAATATTAATTGATTTTTTTTCTTTTCATTGTAGTTCATATGGAATGGTCAGAGTTCTTTTTTAATATTAGTCAGTGTAGAATAGTGCAGTGTAGTTAGAATGTACTAATGTAAAAGATGAGTCTTTTAGTAATTTATTGTATTATTTTTTTGTTTTTGTTTTTAGTCTCACTTGATTTAGTTGTAGTCTTAATTAGATATGTATAATGTTTGTTTCTGTGTGGTTTGCTTCTTTTCTAATGTTCCTTTTACCCCTGTTGTTATGGATCGATTTGTATGTATGTTCAGTTAAAACTAATAATCATTATACCGTAACAAAAAGAAACTTTCTATATTTCAGTGAAATGGCAACATAGGAAGCATCAATGATTCACACATAATATGCTTTGTGTGTACATTGCCTTTGCCATGGGATTATGAACTTGACATATATTTTGAACTCACACAGTTTATGAGAGGGAATGTGTCAGTCTTTCAGATCTTATACTATGAGCATCAACAGACATGTGTTTAGTACTCATGTTCTCAAATGATCTAAACCAGCTTTAGACTAAAAATGTCATAATTTCCCATCATTGGCCATGCTAGTGTGGGTTGATGGGAAATTTCATTTTGAAGATCTTTATAGCACCATGTGGTGTGAAAACTGATTTAGACCTGACGTAAGGAGAGTTCTGTAGATGATTTTATAGCCCAAATGAGCAGTGCAAATATTGTACAACTATAGAAATATAACCAGATTTTCAAATATATGTTTGGATTAAAGCTGCAGTCCACTGTGTGTAGGCTGAAGATTCCTACTTTACCACATACTTCTGTGTTAAAGTAAGAAATTCTTACTAGGCTTTTTGATTTCAGTACTATGTGGTTTATTTTGAAAATTTACTAGTGAACTAGCAGGCTTGACAGAATGTTGTAATTTTTACTATAAGGAACCTCCTGAACCTGAGTGTCTGCATATAACAGAAACTACATCTAAAAATAGTGACCATGCTGCAAACATAAATCTTCTTAGTTACCATTTCAGTTCAGCTATAAGACACATTGGGAAGAGTGGGGAAGTGTGATGTGATTCTCTGTTTTACCCTGAAGGAGCACAGAATGCGAGGAGCAATTTAGTTTTCAAGATGGATTGCCTCACAAATAAGTGAAGCCAGTTCTTGGAAAAGCTAAGTTCAAACACATTAGTAGACATGACAACCAAATAAGTACTTATACTGGAAATCTAAGAACTAAATATTTATACTATGCAAATTCAGTGGCAATTAAGAAGTCTTCCAGATTGGTCAAAACAGGCAAGAGCGCTCACAATGTGTATTTTCAGTAGGTCCTGAGTTTTTGGCTGGGCATTGCTGGTTGTTGTCACCTCCATGTCCACTAGTTCCTTCTCACTGTGCTCTTAGCTGTTAAGAGTATATGTTTGTTGCTGGACATAGTGATTTCCTGGATCCACACTATAAGGTTTTTTTTGTTTTTTTAAATGGGAGTGTCGTTTGCTACCTGGAAAATTAGGCCAGGAAAAGATTTCAGCATAACTGCTTAAACTTGCCTCCCCAGCAGCATCCAAGCCCTGTAAGTATTAAACCACTATGAAAGGGAAAGAAGGGAAACTTTGTGGCTGCCTCTCTTCCCCTTACAGTTTGCAACAACAGAGAGCAAGAACATCTCCAAGTCAGTTTCTTCCCTCCCTCTTTCATGGTAGCACAGCCCTGGGGGTTTGGCCATACATGGCATTTAAAAAAACAACAGGACTTTCCTGTTCTGGGGGAAGGGAGTAACTCAATGAACTGGCTTGGAAGAGCTGTTGCTGATGCTACTGCTACTAAACCCCATCCCTTGTATATTATCTGCACACACTGTGTGGCAAAACCTTCCACAGAAGGGAGAAGGCATCCAAAGCCTGAATTTTGAAAAAGAAGACAAGGAAGTGAAGGTGAGAACAAAGTTGTCTCCTCCTCCTGAATTTTACTGCAACCTATTGTACCATATATATCCTCAGGGCAGGGGCGTAGCTATGTGAGGACTGAGGACATAACCCTCCCGTGAGAATTCTGTCCAACTAAATAACTTTTTCCTTTAGTCCTACAAGCTCTACTGTTGCAGAGGGTGAAACACTGAAAAGTCTTCACACTTTAGAAGTCTTTTATTTGCTGTGTTTGCATTCCCTTGGTAAATTTGCCTGCTGCTTTTATTTGGGTGCCAAAAGTGTATTTCTAGTTGCTCAACTGAAAGGTTAAGTTACCAGACTGCTGGTAATTTGAAGATGAAGGGAAATTTCATGGAGAGGCAGAAATCTTACACCCTGTGAATTAGAGGGAGAGGCCTGGAAAAGCCAGTATGCACCCTTGTTACATAGATCAATGAGTCGTGTAACCATTGGGTGAATTGTTGACATGTTTTTAAAAATCAATAATCTGTCCTTCTGAATTTACTATGAGTGTATACATCACAAAACAGAAAGAGACCAGCATTGTACAGAGGCTTCTTGTGCAAATTATAGAAACATTGAAGACCGGAAGTACTTGATCATTTTGATCTTGTGTTGATGTTTTTTTTTCCCCCATCAAGGTGCCTCAGTGAGTTGAAGCTCCCTTTCTCACTATGAGTGAAAACTAATATAATGACTCCTTTTTACAGTTCTAAGTAGAATGTATTTTTTAAAAAAATACTCTGATTTCATCATGTCATTACCTCGTCCATAAATATATATTTGTTCCAGGATTTAAATGAGAAATACCAAGATTAATTTCTGATACTTAGATTGATTTGTATTCGACTGAATATCAGTGTGATGTGAAAATATCTATACAATTTTTTTGTTCTTTTGGTTGCACAGTTCTGACAAAAGTCAGTCATTGTATTGCAGTAGGATTTATGAAACTTTGAGTAACCATGCTTAATATACTGCAGTGATGGTGAATATGGCTCAGTTGGCCCAGATACAGCTTATAAATTGATGATATGTCTACATCTGCATCCTTAGCTACTATTAAATATAAGTAGGACACTGCTCTGAAGAAAAGTCACATTGAAATTAGTAATCTCAGTCATCATGGCTGAAAGTGCTTCTGGTTTTAAAGAATGTACCAATGAAGAAAATGAGAAAATCATGGGAACCTAAATAGTTCTGTCTCCTTAAAAAAAATCCTAATTAGTATTTTTTTTTTTTTTTGTAGTGAACTTGACATCATTAACTGGAGGGGGAATGTTAAGAATATTAGTGTTCCTTTGTACAAGAATCTATACAACACTGAAGAAAATAAAAATCTTTTTCTTCATGGTAGTCATTCTGCATGTTGAAGCTGTGATCCTAGCACAATTATTTTTGTAAATAATAGAACATTTGTTTTAAAAAATGGGAGAGCAAATAAATAGGCTTCAGACCAGCATGTTAGATCTGCTCTGTGTATAAATGAGCATAAACTGCTTCACCATGTCGCCTGCTGAAGTATTCCTAAGGGAGGTATATCTTACTATGACACTGCGACTGCTACATTGTGTAACATATGAACTTGTAGAAATGTTGGGTTTAATGAAACTGAAGCATTCCCTTCTTAAGAGGAGTTTCTGGGAGATATTTCTTCTGTGATTGGTATTTCAGAGCACTACTTTTTGCCTATACATTCTTCAGTTTTTTCCCCCCACAAAGCATTAAAAGACAGGTTACAACCTCATTGACTATGACAGATAGTCTGTTTTGTAAATATGTGTTCAGGAATTTTAAGTACCATATGCATAGCATATATTTGCATAATGCATTTTTGTCGGCCTATCACACCCGCGTCTTATTGGTGTGGTTACCATGAGGATCTCTGACACTATTAGCATCTATAGCAGTTTGTAAAAGTGGCTGCTACACTTGCGTATCAACTGTTCTCAGTGGTGCATGCCAAGGCATGTCTTGCATGCATATGTGATCACAGTTAACTGTTATTCTTTTCTATTCCAACTTCCAGTGATCAAAGCCTAGCTAAAATGTACTTTCTTTGCTGTATGGGAACAGATTACAGTATACGCATGTGGGTGGGTGGAGAATGAATGTTCAGTTTTGGAAAGAAAATGGAAAAGTGAGCTCCCAGCACACTGGTAACAGGTATGAAGGCTAAACAACTTTAAGATCTGTTTCTGTACACTCAGAAGCTCGATGTCAACAGCTGTCTAAGGCAACATTGTGTAAGTCTTTAGTACATCATATCTGCTATTTGTTTTCTCTGTGTTCCCAATTCGACCACTCACTTTTTGAACACCGGGACAAAGTCTCCTGTCCTGCTTGCCCTCATTTATAAGTTCTCTATTAACATGTTTATAAATACACAGAGAATTGAGCATGCTTTGCTTATGTCGTTGAAGTAAACACTGAAATGCACACAGATTATTTAATTCTGAGATAACCCTCAACCAATGCAAACACTGTGTCCTTAGCCATTCTAATGTTACTGCACCTTTGGGGAAAAGACCTGTGCCATTAAAAAGTTAATTAAAATAATGTGCTATTTACAACAAAATGTTGCCGTGCAGAGTGCTTCTTTTTCAGGTGTTCAGTTCCTGCATTCTGTTCCCCACCAAGTATTCTGTGCCTACTGAACATGCCTAGTTCTCAGCCAGCTGATCTTCCTCTTATGATTTTTTTAAAGTTTTTTTTTTAAGTTTTCCATCTTGTGCATTGATGATAGTGCTCTTTTGGCTACATAAAGACAGGTACTTGGAGAATCAGGCCTGTCTAATTGTTAGTCCCACTGAATGTATTGCTGAATGGTAATTTAAACAACTGTGTAAAACACATTGATTTGCTGGGTCCAGTCTAGCTGGGACTCACAACTAGGGCCATTTCTGCACGACATTATAGCACGATGATTCCACTTTCAACCTCCTATGGAATCCTGGGGTTTGCAGTTCCGGGAGGGGCTGGCCGGCCCCTCCCGGAACTGCAAACCCCAGGATTCCATAGGAGGTTGAAAGTGGAATCATCGCGCTATAAGAGTGCCGTGCAGAAATGTTCTAGGTTTAGGCCTCAGTCTGCAAATAGTTCAAACAAACTGGGCCTGTGGAAAAAAGGTTGCAGTTTTCCCTGAAGTGTGTGTTTTACCTGTCCTTGTGGGCCTTGAACAAGAAGGCATGAAGTATGCTTGTTCTAACTCGCATCTTACTTCATCCTCAAAATTTATTTATGTAGGTAGTTTTTACATATTCAGTGGCAGAGTCAGTCTCTAAGGGATTTTTCAGACGAGTCAGTTATGGCATGCTATGATTCTTTTTTTAATTGTCATGGCTGCATCCTGGAGTTTTTAGTTTGGCAAGGAACTAGAGCTCTCTGGCTGAGAATTCTAAACAGTCTTCCCTAAACTGCAATCCCAGGATTCCACAGGGTACAACCGTGGCAGTTAAAGTGCAATCACAGCAATATAAATGTGTGGTGTAGAAAGGCTTCAGTTTAAGACTTGATCAGAGATACTGGTTTTTTTGTTGTGAGCTCTGATGCATGATGTTGTCTTAGGAACAACTATTATATGTCCTTCGGTGCTCCTTCTTTGTACTGAGAATTCCATAGGATGGAACCATGGCATTTAAAGTGGAATCATTGTTATTGTGTACTGTGAAAGGGCCACAGTCAATGGGCTAAAGGGTTTCCGAATGGAACACTTTAACTCTCAAGTGAAGAAAATCCTGTTTTGGTTAACCTGGTGTTAAAATCCTAATGGGACAACTGATTGAACCCTGAGCAGAAAGAGACTACCTAATCATAAGGGCATAGAGATTATTTAAATAGTTTTTCAGGTTTGTACTAGATTTGAAGGAAAGATAAATACAAAAGCTGTGGAATAGCTAAATAAAATAGACTATCTAAAAAAAAAAATGATAGCAGTTTTGGTGCATGCCAGGGAGTCGGGTCATTCTGAAACAAAGAACATAAACGACAATTTCCTAAAATAAAGAGATTGGCATATGTAGTAACAGATGAGCCACACTGATGAAGTAGTGGCTCTTAGCTACAATTCAATTCAGAGTTTGCTTGAAGTATAAACTAATTCTAGTAAATTGGAGCTGTTACATAAATCATTCAACTGATTAGCCGAAGTAATACCATGAGACTTCAAAACCTTGCTAATACCACAACAGTATTGCTACAGCTGCAATGAACAGCTTGTGAAGGCTTCTCAGATGAATAGCTGAAGAAATCAGTAGGTATTTCAGAATAATGAATTCATCTGAGAGTTTGGCAATCTGTTCAGATTGCAAATAGTGGTGAGAAAATAAGTCAAGTTGGATTTCTTTTGTAGTTAACCTAACCCTCCTGTAGTTATTTAAAGAGATAGCTGTACTAATCTGTTTTAGCATAAAAAGACATAAAGGAATCCAGTAGCATCTTTGAGACTAACTGGGAATAAGACGTGTCTGGATAAATAGTTGGACTCAGTTCGTTAAATGAAAGTGGACCCAGTCCTCAAAAGCTTATGTTAGACATTTCTCTTCTGTGATTAGTGTCAAAGGTACTACTGGATTCCTTTATATCTTTCCAATGTCTATGTCACCTAAACAACTGTTGTTCTGAACAATTTTGAGTGTAGGGATTTGTGTTGCTGCTGCTGCTGCTGCTACTGATGTATTTTTAATATGCAAAACTCAGTTTTCTTCCCAAGTGCTTTTTCTAAAATCTGAGATACTGGGTCAAATATATGAAAATATACACATCTTTGGGGAAATTATGAGTTGTTCAATACTGTTAGAGGTTACAGTCACTGTTACAGTTAGAGGTTTAGTTATGCTACTGAAACAACCCAACTTCAGGGTGTGGTTAATGCCTACAATGAGTTGGCTTTTTTGTAAAAAGGGCATAATAAGTTTAAATTTCAAAGTAGCATAATGAATGGGGACTATTTCCACATGAGACTGTTATAGTGCTATGATTCCACTTTCAATATCCTATGGAATCCTGGGGTTTGCAGTTTAGGGAGGGGCCAGCCGGCCCCTCCCTAAACTGCAAACCCCAGGATTCCATAGGATGTTGAAAGTGGAATCATAGCGCTATAACAGTCTCATGCAGAAATGGCCAAGAATGCAGTTACCTTATTAGTGTGATGAGTAACACATTAATTAATCTTCAAAATTAATTTTAAAAAGCATTTTTTGAGGTGACGGATTCTTTTCAGTTTTTATCCCATACTCTTGTAAATCCAAAATTGTTAAAAAATTAACCAAAAGTAATGAATGAAGCAATAAGTTACTGTTAAAGTGTTGAATTAGTGACAGCAATGGATTACTTTTCAAACATTGCAATGAGTAATGAGAAAGTATTCTTTCTTTAAAAACTTTCCAAGCTCATGAGTTAATGCCTGTGGTCTTTTCCTAATGAATGACAGCTCATATAAATCAGAATTGCCAGTTCAAATATAAATAACAGATGGTGACTACTTGGAAAAAGAAGCAGCTTGTGCATCGTATTAAACTATGGCTTAGGATATGTATAAACTAACCTATTTTTCCATTTAAGGAAAAATTACACTTCATGGAAGTATCGTTTTCATGCAGGAGTAACCAGAATTTATAAGCCTCTAACAAACTTATTTGTAGACACGTGTAGCTATTTGTAAGAGGAGTGTATGCACATGACATACTCTGGCAACAAAGAGGCATTTGATATGTGCTAATGATGTCATGCTGGGCTACTTCTGAATGCTGTGAAGCTGGCTAGTATAGAAGGCTTGGGCCCTTTCCGCACCTTACTTTGATAGTGCAATGAACCAGAGCCCTCACGAAATTGCTAATATTGCAAGAGGCTCAGTAGAGACCCCCTTGCAGTCCGCATACAGCAGGGCATTGGTGAGAGAGCACCAGTCCCCACCCAGTGGCTTGTCCGCAAGTCGGTGTCCTAGGCCACGCCTAGGTCCCACCCTGTCCCTGCCCCACCGCCCCAGTTGGGCGGTGGTGTTTCTTTTTTTTAATTTTTTTGCCGGCTATCGTGCTTACGTTAGCACGATAGATCCTGCCAACAGGCTGTGTCGTACTACGTTGGTAATGTGCTAACATGCTAACGATAGTGCTGGGTTTAAAAAACAAAACACAGTCGGCTGGACCCGGAGGGCTGCTGTCATCTCGAGTGTGAGTGGTCACGCAGCCCCAGGGTGGCCTCTCGCAGCAATGTGTCGTGCAGTGTTCCCTGCTGCGATGGGGGCAGCGGCAGGCCTTTTGCTGGGCGGAGCGTCCCCTGGGAGTTGCTGTGTGAGGGACAGGCAGCAGGGACTGCCCACACTCCGCCCACTCCCAGGTCCTTCCCGGAAGCACATCGGATGACAGCTCCGCAGGCCCTCTGGTCGCACAACCAATGAGTGAAAGGGAGGTTAATTTCGCCTTTCAGGCGAAAATAAGAAAACACGCTATCAGCACTATCCATGGCCATGAAAGCACCTGGTTCACCAGAATGTCGTGTGGTATGGCAGCTCGTGAAGGGGGGAGGGAGCGTGCCTAATACGCTTTAAAAACACCATGCAAAAAGGGTTGTGATCCAGATGCTCACAGAGTGCTGCTACACTACTAATGAACTCTTCATTAATTTTTTTCTCACAGGGAGAAATGAGCAATTTTAGCAATTTTCTTCGCTCCACAAGAAAATATTTGAAAACCATACTGTTTCCAAAGACTTTTAGCAGTTTGGAACTTATCCTGTTCAAAATTTGCATGTGGGGTTTTTCCAGAAAGTATTATTTTCTGTGCAGAAATTGCTGTTTTCTGCAAAACACTTTATCATGGTTTCCTTAAATGTAAGAAACATGTTTTTCAACTATTTTGGGGAAATATTTTTAAATATTCCTTCCACCCCTCTACTACACAGATGACCTAGCTGCACTCCTTCTTTAAATGTATTGTGTTTAATTTCACTTGTAATAAATGGTAATTTATTTATGTTTTAACAGAAAGTGGAGCATATACATTGTGACCTCCTTTCAAGTGACCTCTGCATGCACAACTGCGAGGTCACATGAAGTCTCATGTCCCATTATAGCAACGGACATCATGGTCACTTGCCCATGGTGTCCATTGACTTTAATGGGACACAGTGGCTCAATTTTTTTGTTTTATGTGGGGTTATGTGCAGGGGTTCCTGGGATGGAACCGCTGCACATACAGCAGGTGCACTCTATTTTTAAATAAGTAAAATCACATTCTTTTACCTCCCTTTCTGCTTCAGCTCATGCTATTCAGAAATATTATTGGATAACTATATATTGCATCTACTGATGTTTAACTATTGTTAAGGTACAGGTCAACATCAACAATGATACCTGGATCAGATTCCAAAAAGAAAAGGGAGGGGGGAGGAACACTTCTGAGATTGCAGTCCAACCTCAGCAACTATTTGCCAGAACTTGGTGATGAAATTTAGAAACAACACTCAGGTTAGCACAAAAATGTACTTAAGTGATTTTTCTCAGTAAGATTTCAGCCTCAGTAGATGCTCCCAGAAGACTGTGCAGTTGTCTTTCAAAACAGAAGGTGCAAGGTTTTCTTTTAAAGCAGGAGCTGTATTATTTTTAGCTTTTAACCCAAAAGGGTTCCTTGTCCCAGCATAACAATAGGCAATTTCAGGGTCCTACAAAAAACCGCCTGGTGGGGAAGATCTCTTCGATGGGAAAAAAACACTCAGTTCATTACAGGCTGTCCTTCAGGGATGCATTTGATAAAGGAGTTCTATATCTGAAGATGACAGGGTGAGACACTGAAATCAGCTGGAAGCCTCAGAACAAGAGGTAGAATCCCAATGCAGCCCCCAGTCATTGATATGCAAGGGAGATGTACAAGCATTGTCTGATGGACAGATTGTAATCACTGAAATTTTGCTGCCTGACATAGACAAAAACTTCTCTACCTTTTCTAGTCTAGCCTGCACTCCACGTACAGAAGCTGATCAGACTGACGGGTAACTTTAACTCAACAACAGTGCTGAGATAAGAATCTCCACCAGATCTGAGTGCAACAGGCTAACTTTGGGAGAGGGGTGGAAGGCAGGTGGTATCTTCCCTGTGATAGAAGAATGACTGGGGGCCCATTCACACTTCAGAAGCCTGTTCTTCCATCTTATGGAATGCTGTGATTGGCAGAGAGGGATATTTAGAATTCTAGGCCAGAGAGCTCTACAGCCCCAGCAAACTACAAAACTCAAGATTCTATAGGATGCAGCAATGGCCACTAAAGTGGAATCATAGTGCTATAATTGCGTAGTGTGAATGGGCTATTGACCACCCCCTCCTGCAACACTGAGCAACTACCTCATTTTCCTCAATGACAGAGTTAGCTTCATTTTGTACTGAGTATCTTAGAAACATAGAAACATTCCATTAGAATGGTTCCCATAAACCCAGTGGTTTGATTTCTTCCACAGTAATGAATGGCTGACATTGATTTGTAAGGGACATAGTATCAAGATATCTACTCAGATGGAGAATGGAATGGAAAACAAACTGATCACCCTTTAGGGCCCTGCATTCCACAGAACAGGTCCATCATGGATGTTGGCTGTTTTGCTTGTTTAATCCAGTGTAAAAAGTTTTATCAGTCAAATGTGAACATATATCTACTAAGCTGTGGCATGTGCTATTAATTTATGAGAATAAGTAGATTATTAAGTGGAAGAAACCCTAGGGGTTTTTAAACTGTGAATTGTGAAATCTTCACACTGCATTTCAGGTCACATCATACAGAGTGTGAACAATTTCTGAGAAGATTAGAGAGAAGAGACTATGTACGTGCTGGAGTATAATTGTTTATAACATTAAATTATGCACGTACTGTGCCTGTGAACAGTTGAAGATAACACTTTACCATTTGTTCAGAATGTATTTCTTATCTAAGAAGGAATATTTGTTTTGGGATAAACCCAGCAAAACTGCCACTCAAGCCCAACCAGCAAAGCTCTATACTTCGTGTGGCAAAAACACAGTTCATGTGTTCACACTGATGAACTGACCCAATTTTATTGCTCCAGGCAGAGCAACAAATGGTGCCCCACCCCCAAAAGGCAAGGTGCATATTACTTAAAGCCATCCAAATTATTGTGGTACATGAGGCAGAAAATCCTACAAGTACTTCTACCATGTCTTAACAATAAATATACATTATAAGAAATCAGATGATGAACAGTTTGTTGTCTTTCATGGCATCCAAAATCTGTGACCTGAGGCAACTGTCCCCCCCGAAAAATAATAGGGCAGGCGCTGACTAATCTTACCTTAATCAGTGGCAGTTGGTGGTTTCTGTGTCAATGAGGTGGTAAAATCACTTCAGATTTTAATCTGAGCTTGAATGAAGCTGTCAAAGGCCATTTCCACACTAGACTGCTATAGTACTATTATTCCACTTTTTTAGGATGTTGAAAATGGAATAATAGCACTATGACAGTCTAGTGTGGAAATGGCCAAAGGTGCTTAACTGTAACCTCAGAGCAGATTCAACATCTTGCATATTTCCTTCAAAGTTCAGACTGATACCTACAGTGGATTTGCTTCCCCAATGACACAGGAGCCAGCAAATGCCATTGACATCTGTCAATCTATGGTAACCCCATTCCTTACACAGAGTTTTCTTAGGCAAGGGATGCTCAGATGTGACATTCCTTTGAAATCTAGCTTATAGAACTTGTTATTCTTGGGTGGTCTCACATCCAAGTACTAACCAGGCCTGACTCTGCTTAGCTTCCAAGATCAGATGGTATCTGCTGCAGTTTTTATGTACTTTCCAGTCAGCTTTGAATTATGGTGACTGTCCTACAGGACTTTCATGTAAAGATCTCTTCAGAGATTTGCCATGGCCTTCCCCTAAGACTAGAAGAGTGTGACTGGCCCAAGATCACTCACTGGGTTTCTGTGACTGAGAAAGCATTTGAATCCTAGTCTCCTGGTGTCCTAGCTCAATACACATGACATCACACTGTATCATTCAAGGTATAGCAGTTTCAAAATTTATACAATGTGGAAGAATATCTGTAGCTTTAGCAGCCATGTCTGTGCAGCTTGGAACCTTGATCAGGCCAGCATTCTCAGGCACTTACATACAGAAATTTAAAGGTATCTAAAAATGTATTTTCATGTTTTACAAATGTCTGGCATGCAAAAGCAATGGTATGCATGCAGCAGTTACTGAACTTAGAAAAAAGAATTTGAGAGGAAAATAAAGTGTTTGAGGTGAATACCCAGAAATTTGTGCTGGACATGAATTTGAATCATATTTCATTTTTTGGACATGTTTGTCATATGTAAAATGAAGTGTTGGCCCATTTTATGAAAAAAAAATCCTAAAACAGATATTGTCCATCTGTGAATTTTGGGATAATGAAATAGCAGTGTTGCACTGCAAAACGGGTACTATCTTTTGCATTTTCGTGCCAGCTCCCACTCTTGAACTCCACTGTTTCCATGAGAACCTGGAGGCTGAGAGATTAGAGCTTTCCCAGACCAGACAGTGAGTTTATGCTGAAACATACCTAATAGTCTTTCCACTGAGTTTGTCTCAAACACTATATGGAGCAGTGAGCCATAACAATAGCAAACTTCCAAAGTGTATACATTAAAAAAATTCCCCATTCTTCAAATTAGCACTGTGTGTCTGGTAGTTATTTAATTGTCCGGTTTCTCTGCTGAAAATGCTACAGCTTCTTGCCCAGTGCCTGCTTCAGGTATACAAGGTCACTACAGAGGATAATTCCAGGTATAGCTTGAAGCTTTCTCTGACACTACACCTATTTTACCTTCCTATTTGTACTTTTATGGCTTGCTTATTACAAACAGCAGCACTTATTAAGGGTAATCCCTCTCCAGTTCCCATTGGCACTAAAGGAATTTTGTGAATAGTTAACACTGATGTTTGGGGCTGTCGTCTTTGGTACTGGGAATATTTTGCTTCCTGACTTTAGCTCGAGAGAAACTTTCTGAAGAAACATGGGTACTGGCTTGCTTGTGGTCTTTGCCTTGGCATCTTCCAAACAATGTGAGAGTGAACAGCAGCAATAGGAATGATGGTTCCCTTTGTTCTGAAACTGCCTAATTAGTGTCCAGCAAGAACAAAGATAATTTAGCTGGGGTGAGATGACAGCTCTGGCATCAGTTCAATAAGATAACAGGGATGGAATTGTCCAGCTATCCCCTGAGCATTCTGCAATGAAGGCTGAATTTACAATGTGGACGTAAGAATGATTGTGGGAACCGGTGGGTACATAGATCAGTCTGAAATCCTTTTTGTTTTGCTGGGAATCATGCAATTTAATTAAATAGCTCAATGTGATTTTATTGTACTGAAACAAAGAAGGCACCTACAATCAGCACATCCTTTCCAAACTAATGGGAAATCATTATTGTTGCAGTTTCCACTGAGATAACTAGAGTCTTCCGTGTACCATGGATTCGTACCTGTACATTGAGTTCTAATCATCTTAACTCTTTGTGTGACTGGTGGCTGCAATCAAGAGCAGAAATGGGGCAGGTAAGGAAGGGGTAATTAACTCCCCTGCCTGCTGTTTTTCAGTCAGAATTGTCCATTTTGAGGTACTATTTCCTCTAATGGAGGAAAAATTATGCAGGATCTAGTCTGGTCCCCTTGTGGGTGGAAAACCAGGAAGAGGAAAAGTTTTTGTTTTGAGAAAGTGTTCAGCATCCACTCCTCCTCACTTGCCTTTCCTTCACTTCTAATGGTAGCTTCTAAAGGCTGCTTTAGTGTTTTAAAAATAGTTGGGGTGGAAATTACACAGAATGTCATAAAACATGTAGTTTGGCCCTCAGAAAGTCTGGCCTATAGTCTCCCTGAATGGAGGACTGTCTACACTCTTCCTTCTGACTTGTGGTATGATCTTACTGTATGTTACTTTGTCTCTATCATGCACAGTTTATGATGTTGGTGTAGGGAAATACATCACTGAATGATGTCAACAGGGAACAAGATGCAGTTTTGGCACAAATGACTGATGTGGGGGAAGGGGACACAAAAAGCAGACTACTTGTAAGAAGCAGAAAAGCTGATCCTACTCCTGAGTTTAAGGTCATCTGGACATGTCAATAGAATGCAGACTGAAAGATTCTGAGAGGTATAGTCCAAAAAGTTATTTGTCCATAGTCTATCTCTGTATTCTGTCTTCTGCCTTAATAGGGCTAGCACAAGATGTGCATCTAGCTATAACAATCCATGGTCTTCACTCTGCTGATTGTAGGGTATGCTGTCAAAGTCCACACTAAACCAACAGCACGAGCCTTAGGCACTGGGAGCTAATATAGTCCTAACCATAAGTCATTCTAATTAAGCTATTCTACTTCTCTCAGACTACACAGATATGATATAACCAGTGAAGCTACAGCCAATTATTTCCTAATGATCAGGCTTCAGGGCAGTACAAAACTTACTCATATGCCAGTGAATTTCAAAATAAAATAAAATAAAATAAAATAAAATAAAATAAAATAAAATAAAATAAAATAGGTACAATAGCTGCGTTCAAAAAGGATTAATCCCCACCCCCACTGCCACCTAAAACCACTTTAGGCCTGATTTACAAATCAAAAGTCTTTTAATGATCAGGAAAGAAAACAGGGCAGTGGGGAGGGGGGAAAGAAGGAAGAGCCAGGCAAGTTACATTTGAATCTAGCTATGTATTGGATAGAGTGGTGAAAATTCCTGGCTAGACACACAGTGTGGCCTTTCAAATCATGCTGGAGGCCACATTGATCACTCATTGGACAATTTCCCTTGCCCATAAAATAACCCAGAGTTACAAGGTTCTTGCAGGCCACTTCTCTTCATCACTGGTTTGGATATACCAGGCGGGGCGGAGGGGGACAGGTGGTAAAGTCTGGACGCAAGGCTGAGGATGTGATAATGCACACAAGAAATAAGCAAAGTGCAGAAGATTTCAAGGAGACCATCAAATACATAATAGACATTAGAGTGTGAAGTACATTAGGAAGCATCCAAGGAGCTGGATATGCTAAGCCTATGTAAGCATTTTCAAGTACTCTTAAGAGTGCCATAAAAATTCAAAATAGCCACTGATGACAAAAAGCAATCACTTTAAGCTCTTATCTCACTGTCCTTATCTCCCGAGCTCAGTATTATTACTCTTTTCTTGTGGACTACTACTCACAATCCACTAGTCAGCATGGCTGCTGGGGGAATCTGCAGTTCAAAAAAGTTAATTCTCCAATAGGTGATTATCTCTTATATGATTTTCTTATCAGCACGTTCCATCCAGTCATTCCATCAGTCCCAAAAGGCAACTTTTCCAAGCTGTGAGTGGAAAATGAGCATAGAGATAAGCTGAAGCTCTGGTTAGTAGATGTCAAAAAATTCTTGGTGATGAGCTTATGCTCCGGATGGCTCCCACCATACCATGTTAAGTTGCCCCTTGATAAATGATTGACCTCCTGTCATCCTTCTTTCCTTCCAGTTGCTCTATTCTGGCTGTTGCTCTTCCACACCAGTTCATTTAATGAGGACTAGCTTTCATTTCCACCTCTAACTCCCATTAGGCTTTTCAGGCCAAGGAACCAATTTATAGTGAACAACATTCAGGAGACATTGATGCTGATAGAAGAGAATGACGGTTGTAAAAGAGAATGCATCTTATGCTACCTTTTGTTTCATTTTACTTCAGTTATGAGCAGTGTATTCCATTACAGAGCTAGGTCAGAGGTAGTGTTAAGGACATTTTGCTTCTGGAAGTGAATGACAAGGTTCAGTCCCCATCCCTGCTTCCATTTCATTTACAAAAGCTAAGTAGACTGGCAGCTGAATCTTACTTTAGCATTTGAAATAGACTAGCATCTTCTACCTTGTCCCTCAGGTCTAGTTTAGATGGTGCACATCAGCCTGCACCACACACAAAGGTTGTTCTTCAACCTCTTGTATTTGCACCCCACCCTGCAGCACTTGCGGCCTGAGGCCCCTGCCTCACTATGTCTAATGGAAGGGATGGCCCTGGTTAAGGAATGGTTCTTTACAGTTGCTCTGTAGTTAATAGCTCTTAGGGTCATGTGCAATAATATCAAAAATAGAATCCATAAAATCAAAGCATAATAAAACAAAAATTTAAAATAAATTCAAACTGCCTTTAAAAACACCAGAGAATAAAACACATACTGTAAGAAACTAACTAGAAATACATCATAGTAGAGAAAAACAAGAAAGCTGGAGACTTGTCAAAAGGTCTTTGCCTGGTCCTTTTAACTTCTATGTCAGGGAGTAATGAATCACCTCCAGGATTTTACTCTGAACTTTAAAGGAACTATTCAAGGTGCTGAACCCTGTCCTCAAAATAGTTATAGCATCTTAAATAGCTCTCTTACAGTGGAATTAAACCTGGAATGGATTTACTGCTCCACTGACATGGAAGCTACCAAAGGGCACTGTTGTCTGGTGCTGATAGAAGGTACGCTATAACCAAAGTGGGGGAAATCCTCATTTCCCATTGACTACCCACCATAAATCAGCTTGTGAGTGCACTTGAAGCATGCGCCTTTCCACCACACACAAATGTAGTGCTATGATTCCACTTTAATGGCATGGCAACTTCCTAAGGAATTCTGGGTTTTGTAGTTTAGTGAGGAATTAGATCTCTCTGACTGAGAATTCTAAATGTCCTTCCCTATACCACGAATCCCAGGATTCTATCAGAGAGAACCATGGCAATTAAAATGAAATCATAGTGCTATAGTTAGGTAGTGCGGATGGACCTCATCCCATGGCCTATGAAGAGGTATTGTTTGTTCTGGGCTCATGCTGCTGGTGTCTGTCAGCTCTTCTGTGCTCAGCTTATAAATAGATACTTCTCAAATACTGTAAGCCCATAGCACCCTCTTATGTGAACCTGTAAAAATTTGGCTATTACTTGGAAGGAATGTAAAGTCGAGGCAGAAATTAATGGTTTCAGTGTCAGTATTGCATGTGTTTTAGGGAGCTGTCCTGAACTTTAAAGGAGTGATCCAGGTCCTGAACTCCTGCCAGAAAACCTGGAAGGGGATCCTGGAATGGGATCCTCGCCTCACTAATATTGGAGCCACCAGCTCCCACTGTCTGCTATTAACAAGCAAGGTCTGTAACAAAATGTTACAGAGTAGAATGTTCCTATTGTCACAGCACGGTATTCCATTGCCCCCTGCCCTGGCTTGCCCACTAAGTCTGCTCAGTTCACATTGGATAGCATCCTCCGTCTTGGTCTGCTGATATTTTCCTGTTTTCTACAGCTATGTCAGGGCTGGCACAGGACTGAGACCACTGTTAGTATATAAAATCACCACAGTGTCTGGGTTTAGGTTCTGTCTCTCCACAGAGGCTGCATTTCCTCTCAAAGCTGCATGCACAGAAGGCCATGGAAACAGATAAACATAGACAATGGAACACAAAGCTGTAAAGGAGAATGACCTTTAAACATCATCTCACAAAATGTTGTAAAAGCATGAACAGAGAAATCAGGCCAGTGTCACCTCATGGTATCAAGAGAAATGAGATCCAGAACTATTTTTAAAAAAGAGGCTTTCAAGAGGATACATCCTAAACAGAGAGCGTAAATGTCAAATAATGAACTAGGCTTCAGAAAATATCAGTAAGATATAAATACCTTCTCCTTGTGGTATTTTTGCAAGTTGAAAATATGAAATTATCAGAACAACCTTAAAGTTAGCAAAGTGTCCCAGTTTTTTTAAGTTATCAGAAAGAACAAGTGTTTGAGTTTCTAAGATAACTAATTTGATGAAGATGAGAAAGTCACAGAGGAAAGACAAAGGCAACACCTTCACAAATACATGAGTGAGTTGGAGGACAGTAAAAGAACTTAGAGGAAAGTGAGTTAAAGAGTGATTTCAAATCTTAGAAATTCATGATGTTTGAAATATTCTCCTTAAAGTCCTCAGGCATATGAAGCTATCTTAGTAAATTCATATTAATATGGTTCATGAAGCCAGGGTAGGTTCTATATCTGTCAGAACTTAGAAACGGCCTGAATTCTGTTGCTCACCCTTCCTAAAGCAGACCTGTTGAATCTTTTAGTTACATACAAACTTTTGACTTACCATTCAACAGTTCATTTGAATGGGCACACTCTAAGTGGGACTAACTAATAGGATTCCCTTTGTTATTTTGGGAGACTACTACTCTAAGAATCTCCTAGCCAGCATGGTCACTGGTCGTGTTAGCTGGACTATGCTGGGAGCTGTAGTCCAAAATGATTAATTTTTCCCAGTTCCCGTCTTTATATATACATTTACCCAAGCTTTCTTCTTCAGTCATCAAGTCCTGAGAAATCTATCTTCTTTGAAAAAAAATTATGAAGATAATTTTAAAATAAGTTCTTCCATACAATTCAGTTGGGTGCTAAGTCCTGAATTTCCCCAGTAACATTTACAGTTTTGCTTAAAAAAATGAATATAATACAGAGCTTAGAGAGGTTACTTTTTATAGATTTCTACTCCCATAATCTTCATCTGGCATGCCCAATATTTTTCAAGAGATGTAATCCAAAACCAAATAAATAAATAAAAATACAAAAATACAAATAGAAAAACAAAACAAAACCAAATGCTTATTTCCAGTCTCTTTGTGCTGAAGTAAAAACAAAGGATCCTGGTCTGGATTTTGGAGCTTGCTTTCATCTTCTACCAAAGTGGCACACAAAACAGTACTTTACTTCAGTTCTGTATGCTAGAACAGTTCATCTCTTGTCTGAACAGAGGGAAACGGGACATCCTTTTCTTCCCTTACTGGTTCTGTCTTCCAGTCACCTAATCCATGGCCTAGGCGGAGTTCTAGATGTATTTCAGAAATGGAATATTATGAGATTATCAACCTAGAACCCTAGAATTATAGAAACATAGAGTTGGAAGAGACCACAATGGCCATTGAGTCCAACCCCCTGCCATGCAGAAACAAACACTCAAAGCACCCCCAGCAAATGGCCATTCAGCCTCTGCTTAAAAACCACCAAAGAAAGTGACTCTACCACACCACACCCTGGGATAGCATATTCCACTGTCAAATGGCTCTGACTGTCAGGAAGTTCTTCCTGATGCTTAGGTGAAATCTCTGATGAAGCTGATGCTCAGGTTTCACCTGATGGACCCTCTAACTTCTTGCAAGTGACTGGCCTTTCAGTTATAGCATTATGATTCCACTAACTGCCATGGTTGCATCCTATGGAACCCTGTGGTTTGTAGGCACTACTTAGAGCCAATATAGTATAGTGGTTTGAGTGTTGGACTATGACCTTGGAGACCATGGTTTGATTTTTCACTTGGAAACCCACTGGGTGACCTTGGGCCTGTTACACACTCTCAGCCCCCAGAAAGCCCTGTGATAGGTTCACCATAAGTAAGAAACAAATGCAAGGCACACAACAACAACAAGAACAACAACAACAACTTGCAAATCCCAGGGTTCCCTAGAATGGAACCACTGTAATTCCATGGTGTGAATGGGCCCCGGTTGTTTTTCTCTCTTGCAGGGGAGAAACCACATGAGAAGCCACATTAGGCCCATAATTAAGTAGTATTAAAGATCACTGCCTGATTTTCCACCCATTCTAGGCCCACATTGTACTGTATGTTCAGTGTGCCATATTCATCAATTAACCTGGCAAGAATATGCTGCAGTTTTTGAAAAGACTTCCCCCTCTCCACAAAAAAAGAGTGGTGATTAAAATGGGACAATTAAATTACTTCTATCTTTTGGAAAAGGTAACAGTAAATTTGAAAAGACAAGGAACTGATTGTCTACTTTCTTTCACTCTTTGTTCCAACCTTTCTGCAAGTCCCACCGACTCTCATTAAAGTGTTGAAACTGGTCAACTCATAACACATGTAATGTTCCTAGAAGAACTGTGAAAGTAACATGGAGTAATGAACTGCTTTGTTCTGCAGTTCTTCCTCCTACTGTGAGGCCTCTTTAACTTACTCTTTACTATCACCTCTTAAGTCTAATGAGATCTATTATTAATCCTGAAAAAAAAATGCCATGAAGCACACCCCACAATCATCTCAAGAAGTTTCTTCTATGGTTTGTAGGAGGTTGCTGAGAAAGCCAGTAATCCCAAATTGTGGTGCAGAAAAAGCACAACTTTGCAACCCCCCTCACACACACATAGAGAAAAGAAAACCCAACACAGCTGGAAGGAATAGTCTGAATTAAAGACCTTGAGTCACCAGTAATCTGTGTGGTTTCACAGCAGGACTGCTGGGGAAGTGTAGAAAATATATGCAATGAGAGAAAATTATAACGTATCAATATCATCTCTCCCCTTTTCTAGTTTTAAGATCAACCTTTGACTAGTCATGGACACAGGGAATTATATGTAGCAAAATCTGCAACAAATGATATATTCCCTTAGTAACATTAAAATAGCTTAGAGTAATGAATGTGTACATGTTCCTAACCATGTAGGCTTAACTAAGTAAAATTAGGACTGCCACTCTTTATACAAAGAACCCACACAAAGAGGCCTGAGCACCATGTAATTACTGATTCATTAGAATTTATTTATTTATTTATTTATTTATTTATTTATTTATTTGAAAGAGCTCCACTCCAGTTTGAGAGGAAACTATGGAATATATGCAAAATTATTCCATATTCTTATTTCTTATGTTCATAAATTCCTTTTGCAAGGATGAAATGTCCACTCTTACATTTTTCCATTTGTGTCCAATAAACCAATACAAATCAATCTATGGTGGCAATCCAGTAGTTACTTACTTGACAGTAACCACCACTGAGGAAAGTAAGTCTTCTTAAAAAGAAAAAATGGGAATGTTTCAAAAATTCTTCTCATCCCTTTTCTCCCTAGATATAAAAATTATGAATTACTTGCCCTAGTTCCGTGAGTGCATTAGGAATTCTTTATTGTTCTGCTTCATTTTACTTGTGAATTTTAACAGAGTGCTATGTATGCTGCAGCTTTCAGTACATACAATTCCTTTGCATCTGCTCTGTCGCATCAACTCACATCTGTGCATTTGTAAAACACAACAAAAAAGCTATATTGATTTGTCTACAATGACCATATTAATATTCTTTTCTATTCAGTTTTGTATTCTGCCAGCAATAGTGCTCCTGAAGGTGACTGTCTTTCTCAGATAAGCTCAAGTGATACTGCATTTGGGTTCATAATGATGTGATCCAGGGTTGCTGATTACTGATGTTTAAATGCAACTCTCACTGGTAATCAACATAGATTTGGAGGGTCTCGAAATTCTATAACAGGAGGCTTGTAGCTTGCATTTACAAGACATTCAGAGTTGGCTAACAATGGGTAATTTTCTTTGATTGCCTGGTGATGGGAGAGCCTGGACTAAAATCTACTATGAACGACACTGACACCTGACCATACTTTCACAGAAGATAGTTTCTCTAGATAAGATAGATGCCCAGAATAACATTGCAATCAGTGATATCCAAATGATATTCTTTGGTCTTGCTAACTGGATGCTTCTGGAAGCTGTAGTCCAAAAAAGTAACTTTTCTAAGATCTGGTAAAGATTGCTAAGCTGCAGATGATGTTTCTCTTGGTGCATTTTGGATGATAGGATTTCCAGCTTAGGCAGGTATGGACATCCCCAGGTTCATTGTAAAGATCAATTCTATTGCTCTCAATGGTGAGGAGGACACCGAGGAAAGGGAATTTTTGATGGCGCTACCTAAAGTAAAGTGCGTTAATGTAAAATATATTACATGCTGAGGATTAGAGTCATTTATATTTGCCCTTTTGCAGTTTTTGATTCTCCAGACAACAAATGAGGGCAAGCAATACATTCTGATGGTGTACCTTCTGACTATTCTGTCTACCTCAGATTTATATGGTCCTGGAACTGTTCTGGTTCTGAGATCCCCCCTCCACCATCCATATAGAGAAAAAATATATATAAAAGTGCCTTTGTTTTTACAAATAGTTCAGGTATGACAGTAGCTGGAAGGAAATGGCCACATCAAAAACCTGAACTATTGTCTCTGTGTTAAACTATATTAAATAAATAAATACATAAATAAATAAATAACCACATGTCTGATCACAGGTCACCAGACTTGAAATGTTATTAAACGGACCAAAAGAAAGATTACAGTAAAATTTGAGGTCTAATCCATCAACTGCTTCAGGGACCTCCCAAACATACATCAGATTTCTGTCTTTTTTGCACATGTATATATATTTTGACCAAATTTGTTGTTTAGACATAGGGAGATATGCCAAACATTTTAAATGTAAGTTTAGGGCACAAGTTGCAACTTCCCCTCCCCAAAAAGCCACTGATGTATTCTATTTTGCATGTAATTTGGTGTGAAACAAATTGTATGACATTTACCTCATTCAAATGATAAGTGAAATCGTTAAGTGTCAACTCAAGCAACATAGGGTAAATTTGCCAGTAACATACAACAGCAGACCTTAACACCTGCTAAATCATTCATTGTGTAAAATCTTCCACAATATCTTTTCTCCAGAACCCATGTTGTTTGAGGAGACTGGAGTTTAGCAGGCATGAGGATTATAATGGAAAACCAGTGTGGTGTAGCAAATGCCTATTGAGCTCCATGGTAATTTTCTGCCCGTGTTCAATTTATTGCACAAATAGAGTGCCTCCTGATGCAAACATATTTTGAACATTTAGGCATATTCTAGAAAATAGTCACTTCAAATCTTGTTAGTTGACATCTCCTTGCAGCCAAGGGGGCTCCCTTATATATGATGCACTTAGCAAGTACAAGAGGAGGATTACTGACTTCCAGATGAATGATCAGCAAAATATTTTTCTGAATGGATAGGTTAATGTGAACCTTCACTAATTGTTATACTCTTGCCCAGATATGTTCCATATTGCTTTTTATGGCACTTCTATATAGTGCCTTTTGAGGTTTTAAGTATTCTTTCATATGCTAAATGTTACAAAATTTAGGCTGCAACCCTATATATACCAAATCAGTCATTCATTCAAGCCAATAATTTAGTGCCTCTTGACCACCAGGACCCATGAGGTGCCTTGAGGTTAAGTACCATGGAACCAGTACTTCTGAGATGATAGTAATGTGTCCTATGCCTAAAGGCAGCAAGTGCCAGGACAGGCATGCTGCAGTAGGGAAAAGCAGTTAAAAGTGAGCCAAGCCACTTAAAACACATGGGTAATCAAGAGTGTTCACCAAGGTTGAAGAGAGGCATGGTAGCAAGATCTCAGCTGTTCCAAAATCCATCAGGAGTGGCAGTGGTCAAGATAACCAGAGTTGCCAGGAAAAGACAAAAGAGACCTAAAACTTAAGCCAGTCCAGAAGAATCTAAATAAATCCACAAGCAGGAAGTACAGAAAAGCTATCAAGAAGGTACAGTTTCACACAACAAAAACTTCAAGTAGCCTCTGTCGGATTTACAGTTGCCTTGAGACGCCAAGGGCTTAACTGCTCAGTGTTTCTTATTTAAAAGCCATTGGCTCCTTCACCATTGCTCCCTGTCCTAATGATGTGCTGCAAACAGTGGGGATGTCTTCTTGGCATCCATCAATGCCTCCTCTACTTATTTCTCCAGCAGCTGCTTCTGCCACTTCCTGCTCAGATGTGGGGCAGGGACCATTATCTGGAGCCAGAGGTTCTTCCAGAACTGAGTTCTCTGCACTGGATTTCTCTGACTCCACAGAGTGAGTTTTATGGCACTAACACTGCAACAATTGGTCATAACTGGACCAAGCTATCTAGTATAGATAGTCCCTAGTATAGGCTCAGATGAGCCCCGAGATCCTCAGTGGCAGCTGTAGCTAGTTGTTCTGCAACCAGCAGTATGTTACTAAGCAACATCAGAAGCATAGGCTTTCTCAGTGCTGGTCCCACCTATGAAGGAGAAAGGAACACTATCTCAGTAAGTGGTCCAAATGAAGACTGTGCTAAGTTCTAAACAGTTGCAGAAAACCCGTTTGCTTCTGCAGGCCTTTCTTTGCTGGTTGTAATTGCAACTGCTCTATTGTATGGTTGTTGGACTGCTGTAGCTATTACTTTAATGTTGCTGTGAAACTATGCCATATTCTTTTTATACTGTATAAAAGAGGCATTTTTAATGCAAACCACTTAGAGATTTCATTGTACCAAATGGTATACAAATAGTATTACCATCATCACCAAGAGTAATAATAACCTTCCTTGAATAATATGCAAAGCAGCTTACCAAATAAGGTCATCCAAAGCCAGTGTGGCATAGTGGTTTGAGTGCTGAATTACAGGAGACCAGGGTTCAAATCCCTGTTCAGCCATGGAAGCCTGCTGGCTGATCTTGGGCAAGTCATACCCTTTCTGCCTTAGAAGCAGGTAATAGTTAACGGCATCCCAAAATACCTTGCCACGAAAAGTTTTATGATAGAGTTGCCATAAGTTGGAGTTGACTTGAAGGCAATGTCATAATGCTATGTACTTCCCCACTGTCAGTGATGTGGAGTGGACAGGCAACACAGCATAATAATGTCAGGACATGGCATAAATTGGAGTACAGGTCTGAGGAAGGAGAGTAGTAGCAACAGCTCTGTGTTTCTTGTGATGTTTAATTCCAGCTGCGTTAAGAAAGCCACAGAATGTTTCTGTACCTGTCTCCTTAGCAGGCATCTTCCTGCTCCCTTGGGTCCTTATTATTGCAAAATGTTTATTTATTTGGCATTAGATCCAACTCACTAATAACTAGATAAGGAAAAATCTGTATTCTTCTCTAGGTTTCTCTCCCACATGCATGAACACACATACATAACACTATCCATTTAAATAACCATACAGCCATATTGAATGGAGGAAACAGAAAGTGAAGGACTTTAAAAGAATGGAATAAAGGTTCACCCTCCCTATCATTTAATTAATACTAGTTAAAGACTAGCAAACTTTATGTGGGAAGTAGTTAAAATGTCAACTTTAATTTCTGAATTTTATCCCTATACATTTTGTTTGATAGTTCAAAGAAATGAAAAATGGTGTATTTGTTCTCTACTATTTCTGTATTATTACCTGGTTCTGTAATCTTCCACTGGAAATGAATGTGTGTGGTAGGATCGAAATAAATATCCTAATAATATCTTCCAGTGTAGAATCATAGAATCATAGAAATGTAGAGTTGGAAGAGACCACATGGGCCATCCAGTCTAACCCCCTGCCATGCAGGAATACCCTCAAAGCACTCCCGACAGATGGCCATCCAGACTCTGCTTAAAAACCTCCAAAGAAGGAGACTCCACCACACTCCGAGGCAGCATATTCCACTGCTGGACAGCCCTGACTGTCAGGAAGTTCTTCCTGAGGTTCAGGTGGAATCTCCTTTCCTGCAGCTTGAATCCATGGCTCCTTGTTCTGGTCTCTGGAGCAGCAGAAAACAAGCCCTCTCCTTCCTCTACATGGCATCCCTTCAAATATTTAAACATGGCTATCATGCCCCCTCTTAACCTTCTCTTCTGCAGACTAAACATACCCAGCTCTCTAAGTCTATCCTCATAGGGCATGGCTTCCAGGCCTCTCACCATTTTGGTTGCCCTCCTCTGGACCTGCTCCAGCCTGACCATGTCCTTCTTGAATTGGGGTGCCCAGAACTGGACACAGTATTCAAGATGAGGTCTAACCAAAGCAGAATAGAGTGGTACCAGTACCTCCCTCGATCTAGACACCATACTCCTATTGATGCAGCCGAGAATTGCATTGGCTTTCTTGGCTGCCGCATCACACTGCTGACTCATGTTCAGCTTGTGGTCTATTAAAACTCCTAGATCCCTTTCACACGTACTGCTATCCAGCCACGTGTCCCCCATCCTATATTTCTGTATTCCATTTTTTCTACCTAAGTGTAGGACCTTACACTTCTCTCTGTTGAATTTCATTTTGTTAGCTTTGGCCCAGCTCTCCAATCTATCCACGTCATTTTGAATTTTGACCCTGTCCTCTGGCGTATTAGCAACCCCTCCCAATTTGGTGTCATCTGCAAATTTGATGAGCATGCCCTCTATTCTTTCATCCAAGTCGTTGATGAAGATATTGAACAGCACTGAGCCCAGGACAGAACCCTGTGGCACCCCGCTAGTCACTTCTCTCCAGGATGAAAAGCAGCCATTCGTGATCACCCTTTGGGTTCGGTCCGTCAACCAATTACAAATCCAACTAACAGTAGCCCTGTCCAGCCCGCATTTTACTAGCTTCTTTGCAAGAATGTCATGGGGAACTTTGTCAAAGGCCTTACTGAAATCGAGAAATGCTACATCCACAGCATTCCCTTCATCTATCAAGCTAGTAACTCTATCATAAAAAGAGATAAGATTAGTCTGGCATGACTTATTTTTGAGAAATCCATATTGACTTCTCGTGATTACCGCATTGCTTTCTAAGTGATTAGAAACTGACTGCTTAATGATCTGCTCCAGGATCTTTCCGGGTACTGACGTCAGGCTGACTGGGCGACAATTATTTGGGTCCCCTTTTTTTCCCTTCTTGAAGATGGGGACAACATTTGCCCTCTTCCACTCTGCTGGAACTTCTCCTGTCCTCCAAGATTTCTCAAAGATTATAGCAAGCGGTTCCGAAATGACCTCTGCCAGTTCTTTTAATATCCTAGGATGCAATTCATCTGGCCCTGGAGACTTGAATTCATCCAGTGGTGGCCAGGTATTCTTGTACCACCTCTCTACCTATTATGTGCCGCATTTCCCCTGCTTCCTCCCCTGCTCCCCAACCACCAGGTTGAGTGCTTGTATCCTTCTGGGAAAAAACTGAGGCAAAGAAGGTGTTAAGTAATTCTGCCTTTTCTCTTCCCCCTGTTAGTAATTCGCCATCTTCTCTGCACAGCGACCCTATCATCTCCTTCTTTTTCCTTTTGCTACGGACATATTTAAAAAAGCCCTTTTTATTGTTTTTAATGTTTCTGGCCAGCCTAAGTTCGTTCTGTGCTTTAGCCTTTCTGACCTCCTCCCTACATCTCCTGGCTACTTGCTTAAATTCTTCTTTGGTGGTTTCCCCCCTCTTCCATTTCCTGTACACGTTTCTCTTAACGCTTAGCTCAACTGAGAGTTCTTTAGTTAACCATTCTGGTTTCTTCAGATGCCTTCCATTTTTCCTACTTATTGGCACAGTTTTAGACTGTGCCTTCAGTATCTCCCCCTCTTTTTATATAATTTTTATTTAATCACGTATTTAATAACAAAACAAATAATAAACATAACAAATGACATACAACACAAAACAGCTCCCCCCCATTCCCCCCCTTGCCAAAACTCAGGTTTCATTGCTTCATTTATCTATAACAATCCTTCTTCTCTTCTTTTACATTTTTTTTTAAAAGAGTTTCACTTTCTTATTTCCTCTTTTGCTTCCTTATTCCCCCTTTTACTTAATCTCTTAAATATTTTCTCATCTTTAATTTCTTCCAACAAATCACATTTCTATACATATTTAGAACTCCTCATTTTTTAAAAAAACTAGTTGCTTTTTTCCCCCAACAAGCTTCCCATATCGGACCAACTATTTTCCACTCTTCTCTTGATTTACTTTTCATACTATCTTCCAGAGCTTCTATCGCAATATCTGCTTCAGCCATCTCATATAATTTTAGTAGCCAGTCCTCTAACCTAGGAGCACTTTTTGTTTTCCAAACCTGGGCATAGCAAATTCTGGCAGCTGTTATCATATATATAAATATATAAATGTGATTTATCCAATTGCAGTTCCTCAATCATGTTTAATAGATATATTTGTGGTGACATGTTAAATTTACTTCTAAACACTTTCTGTACTTTATCATGCACCACCTCCCAGAGATTTTTTGCAACTTTGCAGCGCCACCATATATGATAAAACATACCCCTCTGATCACACTTCCAACATGTATCCTTTGAATTTTTATATATCTTTGTAATTTGTGTTGGGGTTATATACCATCTGTGCAATATCTTATAATAATTTTCTCTTAAACTTACTGGTTTTATTAATTTCCAGGTGGTCTTCCATGCCTTCTCCCATTGTTCCATCGTTATTATTTTATTAATATCTTGGGCCCACTTAATCATTACTGATTTAACCGTTTCCGGCTCATTTTGTAATTGTAACAAAATCTTATATATCTGACTTACTTTATGCTCAATATCTGGTTTTAACAACTTGTCAAATTCTTTTTCTCTAATCTCAAACCTTTCTTTCTCCTTATCTTTTTTATATCTCTCCCTTAGTTGTCTGAATAATAGCCAATGTGCATTCCAACCATCATTTCTTAATTCTTCTACCGATTTGAAATCTATATTATCTCCTTGTATTTTTAAGATATCTTTATATCTAATCCACACATCAACCTTAGGTTTTTCTTTATTATAAAAGGCTTCATGTGTTGAAACCCGAAGTGGTGTTTTCAAATATAACTGTCTTTTATATTTTTGCCATGCTATAATAAAGGCTTTTCTTAGAAGGTGATTCTTAAAATTTTTATCTATAACTTCTTTACCGTACCCTATATATGCATGCCATCCAAAATATAGCCCCTCTCCTTCTAAATATAATAATCTTTTATTTTCTAGTTTTATCCATTCTATAATCCATTCTAGGCAATTTGCATAATAATATAATTTTAAACTTGGTAATCCCATTCCTCCTTTCTCTTTTATATCTTCTAACACATTTAATTTTATTCTGGATTTTTTCCCTTTCCATATAAATTTCATTAGATCTTTATTCCATTCCCTAAGGGGTTTTTCATTCATAAGTATTGGTAAATTCTGGAATAAGAAATTTATTTTGGGGAGTATATTCATTTTAATTACGGAGATTCTACCTAGTAGTGACAGATCCAATTTCCCCCATCTCTTTAAATCTTCTCTTATTTCTCCCCATATTTTTTTTTATAATTATTATCAAACAAATCTACATTATTTTTTGTTATAGTGATACCAAGGTATCTTACTTTTTTATCCGTCTTGAATCCCGTTAATTTTACTATGTTCTCCTCTTCTTGTTTCCTTATATTTTTCAAAATCATTTTCGTTTTTTCTTTATTTATTTTGTATCCTGATAATGTTCCGAAATCTATTAATATCTCCATTAATACTTTTATACTTGTTTTTGGGTCTTCTAATATAATCACTAAATCGTCAGCATAGGCGCTCAGTTTATACTCTTGATTTCTGATTTTAGCTCCTTGTATTTGTGTTTCCTGTCTAATTTTATTAGTTAGAATTTCTAATATTAATATAAACAGGAGAGGTGACAGAGGACATCCCTGTCTAACTCCCCTACCTATAGATATATTCTGTGTTGTTTCTCCATTAACTATTATTTTAGCCTTTTGATCTTTGTATATCGCTTTTATCCATCTTATATATTTATCTCCCAGATTTATCTCCTCTATTGTTTCCTCTATAAAAATCCAATTTACTCTGTCAAATGCTTTTTCTGCTTCAAGGAAACATAATACCATCTCTTTCTCATTATGTCTATGATAGTATTCTAGTATATTCAATACCATCCTTATATTATTTTTTAAAGTTCTCCCGGGTAGAAAACCATTTTGATCCGTGTGTATAATTACTTGTAAAACTTTTTTTCAGTCTTTCTGCTAATATAGTTGTGAAAATTTTGTAGTCTACATTTAACAATGCTATTGGTCTATAATTTCCTAATTCTTGTGTATCCTTTCCTTCTTTTGGAATCAAGGTAATATTTGCCTGTCCCCATGAGGGTGGTTTTGTTTCCGTATTAATTTCATTTATTACTTCATATAGTGGGTTAATTAATTGTTCACAAAATATTTTATAATATAAAGGTGAGAAACCATCCGGACGGGTCGCCTTACCTGTTTTCTCCTTTTTGATAGCTTGCAGGATTTCTTCTTTCTTTATATCCTTATTCAGTTCCTCCCTTTGTTCTTGCATAATCTTAGGTATATGTCCTTCCCTTAAATATTGTCTAATCTTATCTCTTTTTAGATAGTTAATCTTTGACTCCGCAAATAGGTTTTGATAATATCTTTCAAATGCCTTCTTTATTTCCTCCTGATTTAACAATAATTTCTTATTTTCTTTTATTTTTAATATCAATCTCTTTTCTCTTTCTTTTCTAATCTTATATGCTAACCATTTATTTGTTTTATTTGCATAATAAAAGTTCTTTTGTTTTGCTAACTTTATATTTCTTTCTATTGTTTGTATATCCTGTAAGGATATTTGTTTCTGTAACACCTTTATTTCATCTAGAATCTTTTTATCTTGTGGTGTATTCTTCAGTTCATTTTCTAAGTGTTTAATCTACTCTATTAGCTTTTGTTCTTTCCTCTTTTTTTCCTTCTTTTTTCTTACCTCGTGTTGTATCAGGAAGCCACGCATAACCGCTTTCCCGGCTTCCCATACTGTTTCTCTAGACACTTCATTGTTCATATTTTCCATAAAATAACTTTCTAAAGTTTCTTTTCCTTTTTTAATTATCTCTTCCTCTTTTAACAGGTTCTCATTCAATTTCCACCTAAACTCAGTTTTTCTATCTTCCATAATTAGTAATAAGGGGTTATGGTCTGACATGCTTCTTGGTAGAGTTTCCATCTTCTTTAAATATTTCATTAAAATTTTGGAATTCCAAATCATATCTATCCTGGACCATGTCTTATATATTTCTGAGAAATATGTATATTCTCCTTGATTCCCATATAAACTTCTCCAGGCATCCACTAATATCATATTTTCTGTTAATTCATAAAAGCTTTTTGGTAATTTCCCTTTATTTTTTGTTTGTTTTTTGCTCCCAAATCTATCTATTTCTGGTTGTATTACCCTGTTCCAATCCCCCATAATAATTATATTTTGACATTCCAATTCTTTAATTTTTCTTAAAAGTTTTTCATAGAAATTATTTTTATTTTCCAATGGGCCATATACCCCTATAATTATTATCGTTGTATTTAGCATCTCTACTTCTATACCTTCGTATCTCCCCTGATTATCATTTAGAATTTCCTTAGCTACATAGTTTGAATTCATATAAATTGCTATCCCTCTTGTCTTTTTTTCTATGCTTGTTACAAACAAATTTCCTAATTTGGGGTTTTCTAATAGTTTTTTATTTGATTTAATTATATGTGTCTCTTGTATACAATATATATCACATTTCTGTTTTTCTAATTTTCTTTTTTTTTATTATTGAATTTATTCCTTGGACATTCCAAGAAAATATTTTAATTCTCATTTTGATTATAACTTCTTCCTTTTAAGCCTTTTCTTCCAAAGATATTTCTTCTCCTGTCTCTTCCTGATCTGTATCCTCTTGTTCCTTTTCCTCAGATTCTTGTTCCTCTGTAACCTCTCGCTGCTCTTGTCCTTCGACTTGTTCTTCTTCTGCTCGCCCGTTCATTTTATCTTTCTCTTCATTACCTCTCTCTTCTTTCTTTTTTTCCTCCTGTCTTTGGTCTCTATTTTGTTTTTTCCTCTGTTCTTCCTTAAACCTTTTCAAAAACTGTTCTGCTTTGCTTATTGAATTTATCACATGTCTTCTCTGATTGTATGTAAATATAGCACCTTCCAACTTCCCCCATCTGTACATGATATCTTTTTTCTTAAGTTCTTGAATTAAGAATGCGTAGTCCTTGCTTTTCTTGAGCACTTGCGACGGCACATCTTTAAATATTTTCAATTCCATTCCTTCAATAATTAATTTTTTTGAGTAGCTCAAATGAATAAACATCTCCTTCACCCGTTCTCTTACAAAATAAACCACGATGTCTCTGGGTACCTTCCCCTTCTGCGCAATCAGTGAATTTATCCTGAAGATACGATCAATCTCAGCGTCCATTTGTTCCGTTGACCAGTCCAAAAATTTTGCCAAAGCCGGTATCATTCTACTATAGATGTCCTCTTCTTCTGCTTCCTCCAGGCCTCTAATCTTAATACATTTTTATCTGTATTTCCATTCTGAGAGTGTATTCTTCATCTCTGAAAGCTCTACAATTACTTCTAACTCTCCTGCTTTTTTTCCAGATTTTTCGTTTTTTCTTGTACATCTTCCAATTCCTTATTCATATTTTTAACATCCTTTGTTACAGTTTCTAATCTATATGCAAAATGTTCCATCTCCTTCTTCATTTCTCTTACTTCTTTTTTAACTTCCGTTGATAATCCCTTCATTTTATCCTTCATATCTGTTCTTATCTTCTTAACCTCCTCTAATAACAGCTTATAGGGGTCTATTTCCTCACAGTATCTCCCTTGTAAGGAACTCCCATGCCTCCTGAACTCCTTTCCCTTTCACTATTCTTGACCACTGAATTCCAGCCAGCAGCTTCCTAAGTTTACAGAAGTCCGCTTTTTTAAAATCTGAGACGAGTGTCTGGCTACACTTATCTTCTCCTTTCCACTGAATGCCAAATTCCAATAGGGCATGGTCACTTCACCCTAAAGATCCAACCACTCCTACCTCATTAACAAGGTCATCCCTGTTGGTCAGGATCAGATCTAGAATATTTGATCCCCTTGTGGCCTCTTCCACCTTCTGGACCATGAAATTGTCTGCAAGACAAGCAAGAAACTTGCTGGACCTTGCTGTCTTGGCAGAGTTTGACTGCCAACATATCTCCGGGTAATTGAAATCTCCTATTATTACTGTATCTCTCCTTTTTGAATGTGCAGTCATTTAGTTGAGGAAGGCATCATCAAAGTCCTCAAAGTCCTGGGTTGGAGGTCTGTAGTAAACCCCCACCAGAATATCCCTATTGTTTCTCGCTCCCTTAATTCTTACCCAGATGCTCTCGACCTGGCTTTCTAGGTTTAAGTCATGGATCTCTTCACAGGTGAAAACATCCTTGACAAACAAGGCTACTCCTCCTTCTTTCTTGTTTGGTCTATTTTTACAAAATAGGCTATACCCCTCTATTCCTACATTCCAATCATAAGACTCATCCCACCAGGTCTCAGTGATGCCTATCAAATCGTATTTATTTTTTTGTTCTAGGAGTTCAAGTTCATCTTGCTTGTTTCCCATACTCTGTGCATTAGTGTAGAGACACTTAAGTCCCTGGGCCCTTCCTGCAAGTCCTGTACTATAGTTTCTACTCCTCCCGCCACTGGCCGCTTGTACTACTTGTCCAATATCATTTGGGCCTTTTCCCCCTGCGCTCGCCGAGTCCTGGCCTTGAATAATATTGTCTCCCTCCCCAGCGGAACTTAGTTTAAAGACCTCTGAATCCTCCTTGCAAGATTGTTTGCAAAAACATTCCTGCCAAGTTTCGTGAGGTGCAGCCCATCCATTGCCAGAAGCCCACGTTCATGGAAACCTTCATGGAAAGTGTAAATCTTGCATTCTCCCCACCCCCCCCTTACTATCCCTCTCTGTAAGTTCTGAAGACTTGCACAAAGTTTGCAAAATCCCCAAATCCGGTTTCAAAGGATCATGAACGTTATGTAGTTACGGACTAGTCTATAGAACCAAGCTTTGACAAGAGCCTGTTCCAAGAAAGGAGTATAATTTCTGATCCTGTCTGACCAAGCTCAGGATATGTCCTAACAGACTGAGTTAGAGTCCAAGCAGCAGAATTCCTTTAATTTTATTAAGTTGGGTTGCCAGAATAAAAACTGGAAAAGGTTCCTGTACCTTTAACAGCTGTACTGCTGTGGGAATTTCAGCAGGTGTTGTTTGTTGCCTGACTGCAGATAAACAACCTACATGTCCATTCCACACAACCATTAAAGGTACAGGAGCCCTTTTCAGTCTTCCCTCTGGCAACCCTATCTGTAAGCCATCTCCATACCCATGTAACATTACCAATACGCCTCCAGCTGTTCTGACTTGTCTTCCACAGGAACCCGTGAGATAAGACCATGGCATCTCCACCTTGGACAGATCTGAGTGCACAACTGAATCTTATTCAAGTGTGATGTCAAGTGAGATTACACTTCATGAATTGTAGGCTGGAGGTGAGCATTTCTCCATTTTTGTAGTTTCTTACCTCAGCAGGCACTATGGAGTTTGTGGAGTTTGGCTTCTTGGTTGAACTGGACTTAACAGGACATCTCTTGATTTTGGGTCTACAGGCTCATGAACATCAGCCTCAGTTTTGAAACTAGGAGCCTGATTAAGTTACTCAAGTAACTGTAGCCCCAGGTTCAACAAGGTAATTCTCTTCCATCACTGATCTCTGGCTATCATTTGAGGCTGAGGGCATAACATCAACCCGCATGAGTCATGAGTAAAGGAGAGTGAAGAGAGAAAGGAGCTGTGCCTTAAATTCAGGAATACTGAGGAGCATCTTTGGGCTTGGGTTAGATAAGTTCCTTTTCCCCCAGGCCTAAATAGATCATCTAAGTTGTATGGATTCAAAAGTGGCTACTAGTTGCAGTTTTGCCTCTTAATATATATGCAGGAGGTTTTTTTTATAAAATAAAGTTCAAAACAAAACCAAGATTTCTATTTTGCTTAGCAATAATTGGTTGGAATCCTGTATGGCACAGCATAGAATAGTCCGTCTGCATGCAGAATGACTGTACAACTGGCTATTCAGCACTGCAGTCCCTCCACCCCCGCCTATGGCCATTTTACTGCTGAGGAAGAGTTGGGGAGCATTGGAGAGACATCTGGAGATTTCCCTGAAGCCAAATGCAAAATGATTACATCATACACTAAAGTTCACTGGGTCCTCTGCAGATCTCAGAAGACAATGTGATAGTTTCATGTCTGGTTATGGGGCACAGCTGGATACTTTTCTGATTTCCCCTCACCAGCCATGGAAAGAGGCTGCAGCAGCTCAGTGGTAAGTACAGGGGGTGCTTTGGTAATTGTGGAGAGGGGAAGTGGGACTATTGTAATTTGGACAAACAATTGGACTCCTCATGTTATTCAAGACTTGGAAAAGTTACTCTTTAGACTACAATTTCCAGAATTCTTTCCAGTCAGCATGACCACAGTTTATTCTGGCTGGGGGATTCTTGGAGTTGTAGTTCCCCCAAATATATTTTTTTCAAGTTCTGTCCTAGAGACCTTTCATGCTACATAGCCATAGCGCTATGATTCTGTTTTAACTGCCATGGTAGCATCCTCTGGAAGTCTCGTGTGCTAGTTGGGTGAGGCACAGCAAGTACCTGGCAAGGAATTCTAATTATTCCTCCCTAAACTGTGAATACCAGTATTCCATGAGGGTCTGAGGATACACCACACATCTGTCGTGGATTCAGATAGATATCACTGTTCTGTATAATCTCATTGCTTTCTGATTTATCTACCACAGATATTTATTCATTTATTACAACTTTCCTATATTATTCAGCACAAATCCAATTGCTGGTCTCAGCTAGAGTGGACCCACTGAATCAATTGTTGAATGGTAACTTAACACCTAGGCAAATCTTTTTGCTTCAATAGGTCTCCTTTAATTGGAACTAGCTGTTGGGATATACATCTTTTGTCTATTACAACATTCAACATTCTTAAAGTCTATCTTACAAATGTTCTGGAATATTACTGCTTAGGCTTCTTTTCTGCAAACACCTTAAGCCATGCTCCTTTGAACTGTTATTAACTGCTATTGACTGCATTTGAAATATGTTACATTTTCTATTATTTCTTTTGGTTTCTCTTCCTGCCTTTTCTTGCCACCTCTGTGAGCTTTTTCTGTGTTTTGCCAGATTTGTTCCTTGTTTTAATAACAATTACACTTTCCCTCTTTGCTTTCCTTTATAAAGCATTTTTTAATGTTTTGTAGCTTGGCCATGATTTTCATGGCCAAGCACATGCTTCAGTTCATAATTAGAGGTTGGAAAAGTTTTTTTTCCCCACTTTATACTTCCCAGAATCTCTGCTGGACAAGGGGCCAGAATGGCTGGAAAATTTTCAGAGACAGAATCTTGAAATGGAAACTTTTCCAAACTCTACTCTAATATCCCCAATTCAATCTTCATTGAGTTCTTGACTACTGGGTTACCCCAGTTCAGGCTATTTATCTCCAGCACCTGTTGAACTCCTGCCTTCAAGAATACTGTTTCCCTCCTCAACATAATTCAGTTTAAAGCCCTCTTGATCAGGTTTGTGAGACTCTCAGCAAAAATGTTCCTGCCAATTGCTGTGAGGTGAAACTCGTCCCTTGCCAGAAGTCCATCTTCATGAAACTACAGGCCATGGTCCAAGTAGCCAATTCATTCCTGGTGGCAGCATCTGAACAGCCAGTTATTCACTTCCAATATCCTTTTTTCCCCCTGGGCTATGTCCTTCAGCTGGGAGGAAAGATGAAATGACTACCTGTGTGTCAAGATCCTTCATCTTCCTACTCAGAGCCTTGTAATCCCTTGTGATCTCCTGAAAGCTGTGCCTTGTAGTATCATTGCTTCCCGCATGATCCAAAAGGGAGAGGTAATGGTCAGTGAGCTTGATGAGTTTTGTCAGCCTCTTCTTTACATCATGGATCTTTGCCCCAGGGAAACAAAACACCTCTCAAGACATTCTGTCAGGCCCACAAACCTCTGCTTCTGTTCACCTCAGCAGGGAGTCCTCTACTGCCACCACACGTCTCCTCAGGGCATTGGCAGGGACACACCAGCTCTTATCCTTACTGATTTTTCTTCTCACTAACCTAACACATGCTATTTCCTGACTTCTTCAGCCCTCATGCATCTCACAGCATGTCCAGAGGGAAGCAAAAATATAACAAGCCTATGAGTCATACTTCTAACGTTCTATATATCATAAGAGACACTGCCAGCTCAAGTTCAGACCTGTTTTTTAAAATCTAATTAATCAAAGTCAGGGGCAGTAAAAATAACATTGCTTATTCACATGTCACCTGCCCCTGTACTAGGAAAAAAGAGTGGGCGTCAATGCAGACGCTGTCCTACTCCCACATTGTTTCAACAGTGGAGGAGATTTTGGGGGCCTGTGCCAGTCTAATCTCTCTGGACTAATTCCTTTAGACACGGGTGGGGAATGCTAAAGCTCCAAATAGCATTTCTAAAGTACTAGAACTTAATACTGGAGGCAGTGATGGTCAGGTACAGCCCCTGAAGGGTGAAAAGTGGATGGGGGCAGCCATCAGATCCTCTTTAGTTTCTCACATTTGACCGAGAGAAAAAGATTACTGGAGACGAATGGAAGATGTTTGCCAAGAACAAGAATTTGAGTTATTGGCTAAAGCAATTTCAATATACATGTACAGGGAGGATGGAAAGACAACTTTTTTTTTTACTGCACATTGTTAGAATCATAGAACCATAGTGCTGGAAGCCCCCCTCCCCCCATCAAGGACAATCTAATCCAATCCCCTGCCAATGTAAGAATCAACATCAAAAGCATCTCTGGCAGGTAGTCTATTTTGCTGTATCATCATAGCTCTCACCACTGTGATGGTCTTCCTACTATGTAGCTGGAATCTCTTTTCTTATAATCTGAATCCATTGCTTCAGATCCTCTTTTCTGGAGCAGAAAAAAGCAAGGTCACTCTGTCTTCCACATGAAACTTTTTCAGATATTTAAAGATGGCTCTCAAACCATTCTTCAGTCTTCTCCGGGCTATACATACCCAATTCCCTCAACAGTCCCTCATTGTGTATATGTTATTTTATTCCAAGGCTTGAGTATTTTACCAATTGAAGTTAGTGAGTTCTTTGCACTGTGTTGCACTTTATGAGAGAAGATTCTGGGAGGCAGGAATATTTTGGGACTCGTGTGGCAAAATGAAAGTATAAAATCTGTGGGATGTTTCCTCTAACAATCAGTGCATTCCTTTCTGCACAGAACACAGAGTGGAAATTCATCATTCTGCAGCTAGTGATGGGCATATAGCCAGATAAGCGTCTGATCCCTGCACTGTCCACCAGCCACTGAATGGCTATGCAGGGGTGACTATTGCACTGAAATGGTGAGTCCATAGAGGGGTTATTGTGGAGAGAGGGAGAGAATACCAACCTCTACAATTACAAAAAAAACAAAACAAAAAGCAAGTTTAATTTGGAATTAAGTTGGCATATGTCACTACCATGATGCCAGTCTGTGTTTGCAATGTTCATTTAAAAAGTTGGTCCCATTGGACCCAAGAGGGTGGCTTGCCAGGGGCTCTAGTGGGAATCAATAAAATTCCTCCAGTGTGAGCATCCTGTGAGCAGAACTCTGCTGAAGGGCCTTATTATAGACAACTGGTTCTGATTCTGAGAGATGCCAGATCCTATGAAGTTTGTTTGTCTTATTACACATCTCTGTCAGGAACAACACATATACATGTACCCAGTAACTACATCCACCTTCATTTACTCATCATCGGTGGTTCCTGTCATCTTGTGATTCTCCAAAATCCTCAAGTGTCTTTTTTCATATCATGTTCTAAGGTACTTTGCATTTCTATACTGCTGAAATTCATTTCATTTCGTTACTTTTGTTCCTGAAGTTATTTTGGATATGTTCTTGATACCTCGCTATGCTTCAAGTACTGCCTGCTTTATGCTCTCTGAAACCTGTTTCCTTTTTTTTTTTCCCTTCAAGGTCACTGCAATAGAACCAAACACAGCATTTGTATGTGTTATAAAATGCAGCAGATAGAATAAGAATGACTTGCTGTGTGGATGACATATTGTCAGCAACAGGGATTTAGTAGTGTATATATATCAAACACTTTGGAATGACATAAAAGCTATTGTTTAGCAAATGCTCAGTAAAAACACACACAAAAGGATAATAGACTGCTGACTTGCCAATTTTAAGCAACGAGTTGTCTTCATTAGCAACTGCTTAAAGCAGAGATCTTGCATTCTTTTTGGTCTAATATATCAACCCTTTTATGGAAGCGCTTAAACGTCTATAATAAAATCTAGGTAGGAAACGGATTTACAGCGTAATCCTGTGCATGTTGTTTTGGATGTTAGTCCTAATATATTCAATGCAGCTTTCTCTTCTGGAAAAGACTGCAGCTGTAAAGCACAATCATACATATGTTTACTCAGAAGGAGTGAATCTTTTTCCCATGTAAATGAACACAGGATTGCAGCCTTTGTTATTTCTCCTTAGGGTTATGGATAGCCTGCACTATAAAACAGAAAACACCATAAAACAGAACAGTGGGAATGCTTTAAAACAGGGCAACTGTAAGCCTCCAGATGTTTTGGACTGCATCTTCCCTATTGCTTATGTTAGCCAGGCTGGTTGGAGTTATAGGTCAAAGACATCTGAAATGCCACAATTGCCCTTCCCTACTCTAAAACAATACTCTCCATCATGCATTATATGTTCACAGGCTTGTTACATAAACAGTACATAGTTTAAAGAAGAATAATGTGTTATTTTAGTTGAGGCAAAGATTGTTCCATAAGAGTGAAAAGTAGATAATCTTCAGTAGTGACCCAGGACCTTCAACACTGTAGGTTATTTGATTACATCTTGAAAGCATGGATGTGGCAGCACCTTTAAGAATAATTGTTTTTTTTTCATTCATTCATTCATTCATTCATTCATTCATTCATTCATTCACTCATTTTTGCATCTAGCTTTCATAACTATAAATCCAGTTCTTTGGATGCAGTATAGAGTCACTCTGTATTGCATCCACAGAAGTGGGTTTATATACACAAAAGCTCTTGCAGAAATAAAAACTAGTCAGTCTTAAAGGCAATGTTTGTCATTGTGTGCTTTCAAATTATTCCTGACTTTTGGTGAACCTATCATGGGTTTTTCTGGGGCTGAGATTATGTGACACACTCACGGTCACCTAGTGGGTTTCCATGGGCTGAGCAGGGAATCAATCTTTCATCTCTAGGGTCATAACCCAGTACTTAAACCATGCTGGCTGTTTAAGGCAATGTTACACTCTCTTTTTTCTTTTGATGCTACAAGAAACTAGCATGACTACTTCTGTGAAAACCAAATCATGAATGCAGTTGATTAAACCTTTACTTAAAAAGTGTGCCATGTGGAATTCAGAGTTTCTTTCAGACTGAAACATTTATTCTGAATATGACACTGGAAATGCATTTTGGCCTTTATAAAGAAAATATAAATATGTTGCAATTCTAGGTATGCAACGGTGCACTACATTAAACAGATACTGTTCTCTGTATGATATTTCAGTTCTCTGGGGGTGAATTCATCTTACATTAGCTGGACAGACAGCGCACTGTCATTATATGGAACTTGCTTCCCTGCAGTCACTTTCTTGGTGTTAAGTCAGCAAATGACATGGCTCAGAAAGACCTAACTTATTTTATTTAGGTTTTGCCCATTTATAGACAGTTCTATAAATTTCAGAATGCTGACATCTGAATGTACTGAGTCCCCCCCCCCCCAGTACAAGGAACCAATGAGATGCTTGTTTTGATTCTAACTATTTTCCTTTCCACAATACGATATGAAAGACTGTTATCAATCCTTTTTCATGTTCTCAATTTACACATTTAGCATTCATTGTCCTAACAGAAAACAGTACTTCAAAGGGCTGGCACTTAACAGTTTTGTAGGCAAAAAGGCCTTTATTTCAAGATTCAGCATATATGAAATGAAAGGATTTGGAAAACTCTTTCATGAAATGTTAATTAGTCGCCTCCTGGGCATCATCAGTTGCAAACCATGGAAAACAAAAGAGCCTTGGGATTTGAAAAGAAAGATTTCTAGAAAAAAAACCTCATGCCTTTCCACATTTTGTATCAAAAAATCTAATGCAGGCAATAGGATATAACATAATTATATGCACTCATTCTACAACCACCTGGGTGAATTATTAGAATTCAAATCATTTCTAATGCTGCATCTAACACTTCCAGCTGGCTGTCATGTGACTCAGCATTTAGAACTGTAGGATTTGCCCTTCAGCATATGCAACTCACTTGATTTGAGAAGTTTATTGAGTCTATCTCGTTTCCTGAAGAGGTCTCAAGAGCCAATCGTAATTAGATAAAGGCTTCAATGAACAGTAGATGTTGAACGGTAATTCATAATCAGCACAGTTCTCACATTCCTCGGACCAGAATGTCATAGTGCCTTTTTCTTTTAGATATCACACATCTAGAATCATGTGGTAAGAATGAGGAGGCTTTGATTTTTGGGGGGAATAACAATAATTTTTCCTTACAATATTTTCCAGGTGTGGATTAAAATGATGTTTCTTGGCCTTCTTCTTTTACCACTAACCTACAGTAACACTGGGATGAAATCTATTGCTCTGGACAACAAATACATCACAGGGAAAATGTATCCCTTATACTCAGATTCTCAGGTGCCCTTGTGCAGGAGTCCCTCATGCCTTCTTCAGGTCCAAGACTTTCCATTCTCGCTTGGAGAAAGCTCAACTCTGCAGATATGTTTCTACTCTCTGAATGAAGAAAGTGTCCAAATAAGAAAGATGAATTTGCAAAATCCATTGTGCAATAGCTCACATACCAAATTGTGAGTTACAACTTCTGAGCCTTATAGCTCAAGCCTAAGGGACATTAGTGCTTTTGTATTGCAACTTTATCCATTTGGTTTTATAATATGGGTTCACTCCTCCCCACTTATGGTTCAGTTAGAGACTGAAGTGAGGACAGTAGCATAGTCATATATTTTCCCATTTAAAACACTTATCATCACATGAGGCTACAAATCTTATCTTTTTACATGGCAGTACAAGGAATTGTTGAGACCCAGCAACTATGGATTGTTTGCCCAGACAGTGAACTGAGATGCTGCTGCCCTATCACACTCTAAGGGGGAGGTGAACACCTGGCGCTCTTTTCCTACTGCTAGGGGCTCTCATTAAATATTAGGTTGCTGTTGTTATATGCCTTTAAGTCAGCTTTGACTTATAGCAACTCTATCATGGGGTTTTCTTGGCAAGATTTATTTAGAAGGTCTTTGCCATGCCTTCCTCTGAGGCTGAGAAAGTGTGAGTTGCTCAAGATCACACACACACACACCCCGGTTTCCATGGCTGAACAAGGAACCAAACCCTGATCTCCCAGAGTCCTAGTCCAATGCTCAAACAACTACACGATGCTAATTTCTCAAATCTCCTAGGCAAAGACCATCTTGTAGAAAGAGTGACAAAATCCCCAGAGCAGGGGTATGGGAACTGGGGGCAGTGGTTACATGCAACGGCCATGTAGCCTCAGTCCTATGTTTTGTGGCCCGAAGTGCCCCATTGTCCCCTTAATGCAAGATAAAATTGAAAGAAAATGCCACCAAAAACTGGCAGCATAAGCCAGTGACAGTGCACTTAAAGACAGAGGTTAGAATTCTGTACCATCTAAGTCATCATTACAAATACAGAACAGTTACTTAGATTTACTCATCCATAAATGTTCAATATTTATGACGGCTACCTTGTGACATTATTGCCACAATGGTAACTCCCTCCCCCGACCTACTTTATTGGGCATCAGTTGCACGGGGGGAAGGAGGTCCATTCCAGCAATGAGAAAATGAATCAGTGGTATTTCTGTAAGATTTGTGGGGCCCGGGTCACCTCAGGAGAGGTTAATTAGTTAAGTATGCTCGCCAGAGTCTTTCCTATTGCAGCCTCTGCTTCAGTGAGTAAACCTGCCAGAAAAGCATCTTGTGAGTGGCTTGGGGGATTGCCGTTGGCAGTAGGGGAGAAAAAACATGCCCCTGAGCCACTTCTGAGATGGGAGGCCAGGAAGTGCAGGGAATCAGAACTCTGCACTGGCACCACTGGCTCCCTTTGAAGTTGCCTGGGAGAGAAAGAGCAGGAGAGGGTGAGCAGGAGAGAGTTCAAGAGAGATATCTCATGCCTCTTTCCTCTCCTGTATGTTTGGGGTGGGAGAAGAATCAGGCTAAGTGTTTTTTTGGCAGTGGAAGCCATATGCTACTGCACTTTCTCAAGCAACATTTCTACAACAAAAGAAATTCAAATAATGTTCTAATTAATTTTCTGTAATTAATTTAATGTGGTTTTCTTAGGAATTAATGCATTTGAGGTTAATAATTGATCTAATGTTCAGCTGCACAATAAAACTAATGGACTAAAGTACAATTTAATTTTCTCAGTGAAACTGATGGCAAAAAATAAGCATAAAAAACAATAAACATTTGCTTGAGGTAAGTGAGTAACAGAAACCATGAAACTCAGATAGAGCAATTCCTCATTTTCAGTAATATAGATTATATATATTAACATATACTTACAGGGTTATACACACATTTTTTCTTTGTTTATGTATTTTTTATATTTCTACCTCCCATATATTTTTAAAAAAAGATTAAAAAATTAAAATGTTGAAAAGTTTAAAAAGATGCAGCACTTGGGCATTTCCAAAACCTGGAATGAAGCCCCTTAGCTCACTGGAGTTGGCTTCTTTTACCTTAGCAGATATTTGAATTCTTAGTAGGCCTTAGGTTTCCTTTGAAAATCTGGGTTTGCATAACGATTTGTGTAACTGGAAGCCCTACTTCTATGATAGTTTATCATTTAATATGTTCCTGAGGAATCTATCCCAAGATGACCCTCCATCCCTTCAACAAACTTTGCTTGCCAGTTGCTGCTGATCAGCCTTCTAGCTCAAGGCTGTAAGGAGCTGTCCTTGGTACTAAAGCACCAGTGTTTAAATCCAGGGATTTGGCATGTTGACCACAAAACAAAATGGTCCAAAGCTCACATTGCTTTGATATCTTTATTAGGCCAACTAGAAGGTACACAGTTTATTGCACTAGCTTTTGAAGCCCACTGACTAGGCAAAGATAGCTTTAAAAAATCATGCAGGGAAAGAAAAGTGACATTCTTAAGGTAACAGGTCTGCATCTTGCTTGTTTGTGTTATTATAGAGAAGATTTATACAGACAGCAAATTCAGGTTCACCTCATCCCTGCCATGAGGTAACTGGGAACAAAAAGAGTAAAAGAAGGAATTAAATTTTCTTTGTCCATTTGCAGCCACATTGGGTCTCCCTTGGAGATCTCAAGCTGAATTTTTATCATTGCGTTATATATGTCATATTATACATCGCATTATATTAAAATATAAATGTATTACAAATTATGAGTAATTAATATTTTAAATTTATAGTAAAGTATAGTAGAATATTATATTATGATTATTTTTATTTGTTTTAGTATTAAATAATAGTTATTTAGGCAGCATCCCAGCCATATTGGTGGAAGCCTATAAGAGGAGTGCAGGCTTAAGTCAGACTGCCATCCTTTACAATGTGTGCATCTTTTTTGTCCATTTTTAACCTACTTAGTGTTTTCTAGATCAGTCCATCTCAGAAAAGTTCTGGAATTAGCAATCACTTGTTTCCAAGAATGAAGAAAAATGAGGAAAGGGGTAGTTTAAAATATCAGCTGCCACACTGTAATGCAGTGGTCAGGATGCCTGGCTAAGACCACCAAAAACTTGTTTTAGCTCTGAAACTCACTGGATGGCATTGTGCCTGACAATAACTCTCAGCCTGGGACACCACTCAGGATTGTTATGCAGATTGTACCATACTGTAAACGCTAGATTGAAAATATCTAACACATCTATCAGTCTACCTAGATATGTTGATGTAAAACCATTTTCATGAGGACTTGATTTAAGTGTCACTCCAATTCCCCAAATATAAAGTTCAGGGTCACCTAAGCTGCAAAGTCACATGGCAGAACTTTGTCACTCTAGAGTGCTTCGGCTTTATATGGAACAGGAATATATCTAGATCACAAATAGAGAGACTCTGTGGATGGAAATGGAGACCAGAAAAGTTATTGCTTTCTTTTACTCCTTTGTTGCCGGTTACTTCTCTGCCTTCTTTATTGCAGGGAGGATCCTGAACTTTCCATCAGCACGGATCCTTTCTATAAGAACTCAAACAAACAAGATACAGACTTGTGACTCCAACAACACCACTTTTCTACCCTTGGGGGGTTTTTTTCCCCTAATGAAGAAGCCAATGAGTTGCATGTCTCCTGGTCGGTCTAATAAAGGTATCACCAGAATGTGTACTTTGGCTTTTGGATAGTGTTTCACTATGCCTTTTCAAAAAGCCGGTTCAGTTGGACTTGTATGTTTTCCTGCAGATTAGTGTTTTTAGTTGTTCTTCTTTGGAAATTCATTAGCTTGTCTTCTTCTTCACCCTCAGTCAAGAGAACAAGTTAATTGGAGTGGGGTGGGGAAGCTTCTGAAAAGAATGCAATGTGATATAGGTTGCCCTGACCTCTTTTCTCTTGGTACACATAATCCTCTATTGAATGCAATGTTGAGGATCTCCTCTTCCTTATAAGATTATGCCATTAGACCTAGGAAACTCCTATATTCACTGGCGGTTTGGTTTTGCTCAGATATGAGTTCAAATGCTGTATCCCACCCAGGCTGAATCGTTGCCTAGTAACAGCTTTTAAAGAGTGTTATTTGCTCTCCAAGTGACAAGCTGTTATTTCTCCCTTCCTTAAAACAAAAATGTAAAGAAAGAGTAGAACTAACAGAAGAGAATCTAGTAATCACAGAAGCAAATAATAGTGTAAATGGCCTTATTTACATGAACACTATGGTGACAGATGATTTCTTCCTGATAGCCACCAAAGGCTTCTTCGTAAAGAATAACCCTGACTCACTGTAGACATCAGAAATAAAGCTTTACTGAAGAAACCTAGCCAGCCATAGGAAGTAAGAATTACATGGGAGACATCTAAATGAATAACTGGAATTGCTATCCTCAGACAAGTCAGTGGTGGATCCAAGTGGGTGATGAGTGTGTATGTCTCTCTTTGTGTCCCCAAAACAATTATGCTTTCTTGTAAAACCTTCACAGTTGGGATTGACTGATCTGTCATTTTTTCCCACTGTGAGATGACTTTTCACCCTAGTGTGTTAATGTTCACAAACAGAAAGAGCTGATGCCACCCCCCGTGGTAATATGACACAAAAGCTCAAGAGTTCAGTTTTACCAAACACTTTGCAAGCTTAATTTTCTCTAAACTCTTCCTACTCTTCCTACAAGCAGTAATATGTGAGCCCACACTAAACGAAAGCAACATAATGGTTCAAAGTGTTCGTGGTACATGCGTAAAAGGGGGGGGGGGGACAGAATTTGGAGAACAACATTTTTTTCTGATAAAAATGATAGACAATGCATGAAGCTTTAGATCACTTGACTTGGATCAGTTAACCACCCTTTTGTCCACAAAAGAACTGTTAAAAGAGTGGAAACTTTTATCTTATTCTTTCAATGTGAAGGATGCTTATCTGAATTCATATTCACTATTGTGAGAAAAGGTAGCCTAAATATCCTAAAGGCACCAGATCCCATCTGATCTTGGAAACTAAGCAAGGTCAGCTCTGGTTAGTATTTTGATGGGAGACCATCAGTGAGTACCAGCTGCTATAGGCTGTAATTTAGCAGAACGAACTCTCAAAACCACCTCTGAGTCTTCCTTACCTAAGAAAACCCTTTGAAATTCATGGGGTCACCACAAATTGATGGGAGGCTTGAGGCACATGCACACTTTGTGAGGAGAAAAGTGGATGTTAGCAGTTCTATTTAGTTCAAATAGGAAGAGGAGATTGTGATCATACAGACTATTCATTTCTCTTCCTTTCCAAAAAAGTGAAAATATGCACAGCATTCTTTGAGGCAGGAGCAGCAATGTTGGCATCTTCACAGAAAGAGGAACACTTCATGTGGCAGTGGGATAGAATCACAGAATCATAGAATCATAGAAATGTAGAGTTGGAAGAGACCACATGGGCCATCCAGTCCAACCCCTTACCATGCAGGAATTACCCTCAAAGCACTCCCGACAGATGGCCATCCAGCCTCTGCTTAAAAACCTCCAAGGAAGGAGACTCCACCACACTCCGAGGCAGCATATTCCACTGCCGGACAGCCCTGACTGTCAGGAAGTTCTTCCTGAGGTTCAGGTGGAATCTCCTTTCCTGCAGCTTGAATCCATTGCTCCTTGTCCTGGTCTCTGTAGCGGCAGAAAACAAGCCCTCTCCTTCCTCTACATAGCATCCCTTCAAATACTTAAACATAGCTATCATGTCCCCTCTTAACCTTCTCTTCTGCAGACTGAACATACCCAGCTCTCTAAGTCTATCCTCATAGGGCTTGGCTTCCGGGCCCTTCACCATTTTGGTCGCCCTCCTCTGGACCTGCTCCAGCTTGACCATGTCCTTCTTGAACTGGGGTGCCCAGAACTGGACACAGTATTCAAGATGAGGTCTAACCAAAGCAGAGTAGAGCAGTACCAGTACCTCCCTCGATCTAGACACCATACTCCTATTGACGCAGCCGAGAATTGCATTGGCTTTCTTGTCTGCCGCATCACACTGCTGACTCACGTTCAGCTTGTGGTCTATTAAGACTCCTAGATCCCTTTCACACGTACTGCCATCCAGCCACGTGTCCCCCATCCTATATTTCTGCATTCCATTTTTTCTACCTAAGTGTAGGACCTTACACTTCTCTCTGTTCAATTTCATTTTGTTAGCCTTGGACCAGCTCTCCAATCTGTCCAGGTCATTTTGAATTTTGATCCTGTCCTCTGGCGTATTAGCAACCCCTCCCAATTTGGTGTCATCTGCAAATTTGATCAGCATGCCCTCTATTCCTTCATCCAAGTCATTGATGAAAATATTGAACAGCACTGGGCCCAGGACAGAACCCTGTGGCACTTCTCTCCACGATGAAAAGCAGCCATTGGTGATCACCCTTTGGAAACGATCAGTCAACCAGTTACAGATCCACCTGACAGTAGCTCTGTCCAGCCCACATTTTACTAGCTTCTTTGGAAGAATGTCATGGGGAACTTTGTCAAAGGCCTTACTGAAATCGAGATATGCTACATTCACAGCATTCTCTTTATCTATCAAGCTAGTAACTCTATCATAAAAAGATAAGGATCACCATCAAAAGATAAGGATCATCATCAAAAGAGAAGAGGATGGGGATTAGAAAACAGAACACATTAGGTAGAAGGAGGCAGGTATTTCAGGGCATTTGCTTTGTTTTACAGTATACATTCCACAGGAATCTATTATTGCATAACGTTCTAGGGCCAGTCTACCAGAAAAGAGAGAGAACCAGTGTGATGTAGTAGTTTGAGTGTTGAAATAGGTCTCCTGGAGCCCAAGGTTTAAGGCCCCACTCAGCCAGGGAAACCCACTGGGTGGCCTCGGGGAAATCCCACTCTCTCAGCCTTTGTAATTGCAAACATCCTCTGATTAATCTTACCACAAAAAAAAAAAAAAAAAGATTGGTTTGCTTCAGGGTCTCAGAAATGACTTGAAGACACACTTCAAGGGTTGATTTTTGCTGCTGCAGAGACTAGTACAAGAACCAATGGATTCAAATTACAACAAAGGAGATTCAACTTAAATGTAGGAAGAACTTTTTTTTACTGTAAGAGCTGTTTGCCAGTGGAGTCAACTGACTGAGAGAGTGTTGGAGACTCTCTTTCTTTGAAAGAGACAAAGAGAGAAAGAGAGACTCTCTTTCTTTGGGCTTCTTTAAGCAAAGGTTGCATGGACATTGTTCAGGATGGCTTTAGTTGGTATTCCTGCATGGCAGAGGATTGTACCAGATGGCCCAGCTCTAAGATTCTGTAATTCTCTTATTGAAACACAGACTATCACAAAAGGGGAAAAGGAGGGTGTCTTCCCAATGGGAAGTTCATTATCCCCTTCCTGGTCAAGTTCCTGTGTACAGTGATTTGATTCTCAACCCAAAAATGGACTCTTTGTCACAAAAATAATTGAAGGGTTTTTCACCTTGAACTGCACTTCTAGTATATAGGAATCCTGCTTAAGTGAGCTTTTGGACTGAACCTAGCACAAACCAAAAGCAAAATGTAAATTCATATGAAAAATATAATTTATGAAATAAGCTTCTAACCTGCTTCTCAAATTAGAACTTTTCACAAAGCAGATTGCATCATACTTCAAAAAACAAAAGAATCAAAAATTGAAATCTGTGAACAATATTTGATACACATATCAGTAAAACGATAAATGAAATAACCACAACAGATAAATCCTAATTTTAAAGTACAGTACACTCAATTTAATGAAGAATGCTTCTAGATGAGGTTTTTATTGTGCAGTCAGCCACAGAATTACATTTTGGTGGTGGGAGTATCCAGACATCCCTTTGTAACTTTTGATATTTTCTTGGTGCTTCTTGCATTTGTTTTCTTATTACAGAATGTCTGTTAAGAGGGAAATGTGGCAAAATCGGATTGCTAGTGCTAGGAGCTTTCAATCTGGATTATGCTGCCAGAACAGAGTAATAGCTCAAGGCTTCCAAGGAGGGCCATGTTACCACATCTTACATCCCTCACCCTGCTGGATGGCAAAATAGGTGAGAAGTATCATTCTCCTATAAAACTGGACATCTATGGCTGGAAGCATGCAGCACGGAGGGCACTGACTATAAGCATCTTGCTAGAATGGATGATCTTAGGCCCTTTCCACATGTGGGGGGGGGGGAATGGCCGAAAACAGAGCTTACCAGCTTTGTTTTCCGGCCGGCTGAGTCTGTCGCCACAAGGAGCAGCGCGAGTTCGCTGCTGCGCAGTCCTCCGGCGTCCCAAATGGTGGCTTCCAGTTGATGGAGGCTCTCCACCAACTGGAGAAGCTCGCCAGCTGGAAACCCGCCCCCGGCAGATCTGCAGGCACACACTTGTGCGCGCCTGCAAATCTGCTCCGGAGCTGGGCAACGGAGCGGCACGGGGTTGCACGCTCCATGATTTTTAAAAACCTCTAAAAAGAGGTTTTTAAAAAACACGCCGCGCAACCAGTTCCAGTCGCTCCGGAGTGGACTGAGGTATGGAACTACAGAATGTAGTCTGCTCCAGTCCACTCTACGGTGCAGAAGACCTCCGTTGGAGGTCGCTCTGCACCATTTTACTAGCCCGGTGCGGAAATGGCCTTAGAATGGCCAGGTCATAAATTGAAAAGGATTGGATGAGAAAGCCCAGGATTAATGGGCTTCCAGTAATCCTTTCAATAGTACAGGCAACCAAGACAACAGGAGACAAAACTCCACAAATGAAGCAATCAAAGACCAACATCCTGTTACTCTGCTCCATGGAAACTTCCCTTTTATCCCTTTACCTGTCCAAACATTTAGACTGTTATGACTCCCACCAATGCTTTATCAGTCCATTTTGGACTCCCTTTGTTTACTCTGCCAGAGAGCCATTAACACACATCCCTTCAGGGTAGGAAAAAAGGGTATTTAAAACTTAGTTTCGAACCTGGCAATGTGTAGTCTGTCGGGCACCACACTGCACCCGAGACTCTCATTCCTTTATGCTACCCTCAAACTCTTGTTTGAGTCACTCTGTTTCAGCCTTTTTCTGGACTGGCAAATATCACCCTCTGCACACTCTGAACTCTGTCCCTCTCTCTCTCTCTCTCTCTCTCCAACCCCTCTCACTTCTCTCTTCACCAACCTTGTATGGTTCATGAGACTGCTGGACTTCTTGTTTGTGTGTGCCTGTTGATTTCCAATTAAAAACACCGTTTAAATCTTCAACTGTAGTCCTACAGTTAGTAGTGGTATACACAAGTGAAAAGATCCTGCTGTTACCCTCCTCTTGCAGGCCTCCTTTCAGCTGTAATTCCCCCAAATTATAAGGAGACACTGGCACTGCTGGTGGACCTTAAGGTCCCCCACCTTTTGGGGTAATAGCCATAGAAACTTCCCAGGAAAGGACATAATTTCCTCCCTGCTTTCTTTCTCAGCTTCTTCTCCCACAGAGGTGTAGCTATGAGAGGGGATGAAGGCATTAGCCCCAATAAGAATTCTTCTACCCTAAAATGAAATTTTTCTTCAATGTAGCAATTTTCACCACTTCCATAACTTCAGTTGAGCAATTAAAAATACCATTTAGGCATCCAAAGAAAAAAGCTAAACAAAGTTACCAGGAGAATGCATATTTATTAAACATATTTACTCAAAGTCAAGGGCATATTTTAAATGCACACATGGTTTTCTGTGGGCTTGTGTTCCCTTTAACACAGCAAAAACTTGTGGTTGCACTCTGTTCTGTTATCAGTCTTGAAAAGCATAACAGGTTATTTCCCATCCAGAAATCCAAAGCTGACAAATTTATGTCCCATCCCTGCCCTGACCATGTCTGGGATGTCACTGTATCAGAATTTATTGCTGCCTAGATGTAAATCTCATTGAAGAAATTGTGTGATTATTGTATTGTAAATATTAAATTGCCAGTTTTGTTTTGGAGTTATACTGTTCTTACTCATAAAAAATTATGACCTGGAAAATTGTTTATTCAGATTTACTGTCAGCCATATCAGACAACACGATGCAGATTGATGTCAGTTTCAGACAAATTTCACTAACTATTTCAATAGTACATTGCCTTTATTTTTAAAACTTTTGACTACTGTTTTTCCTGCCTTTACAAGTACGGCTCATATTTTGACAAGTGATGTCTAACGCTTTATTCCCTGTGACAAAGTATTAAGCAGAATTGGAAAGGGCCTTTTTTTATAACCAGCAATTAAAGGAAAGAGAGGTTTATTAGTACATATCCAATACTGGGAAAGAGGGGGCAGAGACTAGTACACATTTTATCTCTTACTAACTTGACATCAACAGGTGCCCAGCTACTGTTACTATGGAAGTAACCCTGGCTTTCACACAACCAAAATTTAAAAATTGGCAGATTTTGCTGCTTCTAATTCTATGAAGAATATAACAAAGCATTGCTTTTGTTCCATTTTATAAGCAAAACACTTCTAAATAGTATTTCTACCCTTGTCTGTTTATTTGCCAAGTGGGAGATGTATCTCCAGCATGTATTTATGAGATTTCTCCCAGTGTAAAGCCCACCTTTTCAATGTGGTGACCTCCACTCCAAGGTGGCCATTTCTATGTTGGTGGAGAATGGAGGGAGTAGCAGAGACAGGGTATTTTCCATCTAATTTTATATAATTTGCATAAAATTTGGCAGAATGCTAGCTTTGAGTATCTCTCTCCATCTGTCTTGCCCAACATGAGGTATTCCACAGAGTGTCAATAAAGAATCCTCTTACGGTTACCCCACAAATTTCATAAGGTTTTCTTAGGCAAGGAATACTTGGAGGTGATTTTGCCAGTTCCTTCCTCTTAAATATAGCCCACAGCACCTGGTATTTGTTGATGGTCTCCCATCCAAATTCTAACCAGGGATGGCCTTGCTTAGATTCCAAGATCAGATGAGGTGGCCAGGAGAGGTTTTTCTAAATGAACGGCAGGAATGAGGAGATGTGACCTTGAGTGCAGCTGCAAAGAATGTTTTGGCTAGCCAGCCTCAGAAGGTCTTGCCTCGTCACTGAGCACCAACGTGAGGAGGTTGCATGCTGTAAATGTAACTGGGTCACCCCATAGGTTCTGGGGTGTGGTTAAGCTCTTAAAAAGGCTTTATGTATGGCACTATACTTTACCATTAGATCAGTTCCTTGTGGTCATGCTGCTGTAAGGGCTAATTTATGGAATGTATCCAGACATGCTGCTGGTCTGTTTTTCCACGCTGATTTATTGTTCCTGTCTTGTTTACACTTCTTGGTACACTGCCAGAAGTCCTAACTTTTATCTCAGTGTGTTTTGCTGAATAAATATCACTGAGTCTTATCTCTTTGAGTCTATGGAGCTTTTTTAGCCTGCCTGGAGCTGCTTGGTTGCAGCCGGATGTCGCTGCCCTGTCAGAACTCTGCACATGCTCTGAGGAGTTACCTCATGCTACCCTGACATATTTAGGCCCTTTTCAGCAGGCAGAGTGCAAGTAATGTATAGCCCTAACATATCCCTGCTCATTTGCTATTTACAGCAATGTTAGATAGCAATCCAGGAAACTGATTCCAGCTCTAAGGAGTCCCAGATAATGCTCTTTAATGGTAACTCAACTGCCTGCTGTCCCTCTAACACCAATGTAGAAAAAATACCACAAGTCAACAAAGTAAGGAGGGGGACAACTTAACTACCTAAAGAAAACATAGATACACTACATGGACAAATTAATAAAACACGAAAGACAAATAGAAAATTAAGCTAGGTATTCAGAAAAAGACTAGGATTTAGAAGAGCAGCTATGAAGAAGCAGGACAAGACCCTCAAGTGTAAATGTATATAATTGAACACCAAAGTCAGGATTGTCTATGGCATTGTATTTCCAATTTTTATGTATAGTTGTGAACACTGGAGAGCAAAGAAGGCTGATAGGAAGGGAAGAAACTCATTTGAAATGTGGTGCTGGAGGAGAGTTCTGAGGAAATGATGGACTTCCAAAAAGACTCATAAATGGATCTTACAGCAAATCAGGCTTGAACTCTCCCTAGAAGACTAGATGACTAAACTGAGGCTACCGTACTTTGGACATATCATGAGAAGACATGTTGTTGTTGTTTTTGTTGTATGCCTTCAAGTCATTTCTGACACGATGACACTAAGATGACCCTATCATGAGGTTTTTTTGGCATGACTTGTTCAGAAGAGGTTTGCCTCTGACTTCCTCTGAAGCTAAGAAAGTGTGACTTGTCCAAGGACAGCCAGTGGGTTTCCATAGTTGAGAGGGGATTCAAACTCTCATCTCCCAGAGTCATAGTCTAATGCTCAAACCACTGTATCACGTGGGTTCTCGAGATGATGTGACTCACTCGAAAAGACAATGATCTTGACAAGGTGGAAGGCAGCAGGAAGAGAGGAACCACACTGCAGGTGGATGGACTCAATCAAGGAAGCCACAGTCCTATGTTTGCAAGACCTGAGTAAGGCTCTTGATGACAGGGTGTCTAGGGGGTCTCTCATTTATAGGATCACCATGAGTCGAAGCTGACTTGACTGCAGTTAACAACGAATTCAACAAGACATAGGAAATTTTAAAAATATTCAGTGAGATCAATTAAGATGGCAATCAATAGGGACCTATCCCTCATCACAGCTCTTTTATGATCTGATACTAATACAAAACAAAAATTGATCAGAGGAAATAACTAACTATATAGCTTCTGTGACTGCACATAATCCCTTTCCATACATGGTGTGATTGAAGATTACAGATGAGATTGTTACTGCTGATTGCATGATTGAGCTGTCAATGAAAAAGTGTAGCTCCCCTGACCTCCTTCTGCAGCACACCACCTTGGTGTTTTCCTTACATGGTAAGACTGAAGAAGCATTATCTGTTTCCCACCCCCACCCCCCTTTTAAGCATCCATACTTCTGGATTTATCAAAAATTCTATGACATGCTACTCATTACATGAATTGGACCAATTCCAACTGATCCACAACTCATACAATTTCATCTAATTCAGCTGAATTCTCTCCATTGTACACGATTTGGCTGAACTGGTTGCATAGCCCTAGTTGTTAATTTGCATAGGAATAACACAACAGCTGTAGAGATTGCTGCTGGCCAATTTGGAAGCCTAAATAAATAAATAAAATTGTAAAAATAAATGTGGGTATAGGAAGTCCTGGGGCACACAAACTGTTTAGAGGTCACACTTTGCCCACACCTAATCTAGTCCAACCAACATAGGCCACTCCCGCACTACGCTGTTATAGTGCTATTGTTCCACTTTTAATATCCTATGGAATTCTGGGATTTGCAGTTTAGGGAAGGGCATTTAGAATGCTCAGCCAGAGGGTTCTTTGGCCTCAGCAAACTACAAACCCCAGAATTCCACAGGAGGTTGAAAGTGGAATAATAGAACTATAAGAGTGTAGCGTGGAAATGGCTATAGTAAATTCACTACCACAGCACTCTGATAGTTGGCCATACAGCCTTTGCTTAAGATTTTCTAGTGAAGGTGGGTCCACTACTTTCCAAACTACTCTGTTCCATCTTCCTTTCGTCGTTTTCCTATAGGACTGCACCTCCAAACTGCTCATCATCCTTGCCACCACCTCCCCCCGCCAACATGTTAACAGTTTGTTGAAATCTTTCTGTGGTAGCCAGAATTGAACACAGTACTACAACTGAGGTTTGACCAAAGTGCAATAGAATGGTTTCATTACTCTTTGCATTCTGGACACTCTGTCTTTGTTATTTCACTGCAGAATTTCATTAGACTTTTTAGCTTCTACATTCTACAGTGGATTCATGTTTAGTCTGAAATTTACCAGAATCCTGAAATTCTTTTCACATGCACTGCTTCTAAGTTAGGTGCTGTATTTGGGCATCTCATTTAGCTGCACTGACGTTCAAATTCTTATGCATATATGCGACACACCCTGAACATAACACATCCGGTCCAGGAATGAGGAGAATGCACTTAATTGCATTTTCTTCTATCTGTTTAAAACAATGGGCAGCATCCTGTTAATGACATATGCAAATATAATGTGGCTTATGGGCACATATGTCTCTTTTTAGATGAGGTGAATGTGGATATTCCCTAGCTGTTAGTGCTCCATCTAAAACTGCTCCCTGGGAGATGTCAAGCCCTGGGAGAGGCTATTGCTGCTTACTGGTAGGAAGGGGGGAAGGCAATTCAGACAAAGAAGATGCAGTTGTTCTGGGCTTCTGGGAGGAAGAAAAGGAAGTGTAATCAATCTGTGAGCACATTCTTGTTTCTTCCCGCTTCCAACTTGAGACCAGTTGCTTATTCATCATCTGAGTTTCCCCCTTCATTTCATTCCCTCCTTTAAAAACCTATTTTCCTTTTATTTCACATAGATTCTATCTTTTTTCTTGTAGCATATTTGGTAGCTCTCCCACCTCCACCTGCTATTATTTTATTTTTTTTCCATAAGCAATGTCTTCCCTATTACTCATTGTATAAGCCTTGAATAGAAAACCAACAGTGTTCACAAGAGAAAGGCCTTCACATTTGAACCTTCAAAAAATGGTTGATATGGCAACTGAATGTTAGAAGAAAAGATGGAAATGTGAGGATATGCTTAAAAAAAAAAGCACCACACTATACCTATATGTTCAAAATTCCATTGTTTGATATGCTCAAAAAGGCCCTGTATGTATAAATTCTCTCCAGGTAAGTGCCTCAGTTAAAACTCTGTAAAAATTAGTGCCCATGAGCAGTGATGCTTCTTTCTTTCCTTTCAAACATTCAAAAATAATTTCTAACAGCTTTATGCCCTAATAACACCGCTGGCATGCTTGAAAAGCAAGACTGGGTATTATCTTTCTCTCTTAGTCAACATGCCTCCCACAGAGCAGCCGGGCCACTCAAATAACACTGATACCAAAACAGCAAGATGTCAGAAATGGTTGTACTAACAATATAAACTTCTTAGATAGCAGGGCAAGAAAACCTAAACTTTAACACACAATTAATAAAGAGAACAAACAGTGGCAACACTATACTAATAACAAATTTGCCAGAGCAGAATTAATTGGACATCACTTCTATTCTGCATCACCTGGCACACAGCATCACACTGACCTGGTTTGTATGAAAAGCATATGAAGGCAGAAATGGGACAGGAACTGGTGAATGGAATGGACCAGTCTTCCAGGAGGTTACCACTCCTCAAACCCCACCTCTATGCTGCTGAGAAGCAATCTGTGGCTGAAGGAGTACAAAGCTATGATTCAAATCTGAATTGTTCCGACTGCTCTTTCGGATGTAACTGCAGATGGGCCTTTTTACCTTAGATCTCTGTAATTTTCTGAAACATCCTAACAGGGCTGGAGCCAGATTTGGGTCCATGGTGGCAATAGCACCCTCTCCTCAGTGGTGATGGTGGTGGTGTTGGACTTCAATTCCCAGCATTCCTTACATTGGTTTTACTGAGCAGGACTGACAACAGCTAGAACCATAATGTGCAGAGTTGCCACATTCCAGCCCGGCAAAACCAGACACTCTGTTCTGCATATTTTTCAACTTCGCAAAATAAAGAAATTGTGTAAAATTGTCTATTACATAAAGTAAGGAAATTATTGTTGTGTTCTTTTCCTTCACTATGCCTCTGTCTTGCATAGTTTACAAGCAATGACCTTGGTTACAATCAAGTGGAAGAGGACATGTCATGTTATTGTCAACAGATGCCTTAAACTGTAATCCAGGCACTCAGATTCTTTTATTCATGAACAGAGAGAACTTTCTATCTACAATGCCTATTCTTCTAAGCAACATTAACTATATAGCTTAGAACTAAGCCCTCTGGGGTCATACTAATGTCTGGGACATGGCTTCTGAATAACACAGGGCAAAACCCAAGGATATTTTCATATATTTTGTCAATAGAAAGGAAAATATTTTTGGCCTTTCAACAAATCAGCTGAACTAATTTCAACTATACACTTAATTTGCCTCTAAGGTGGAAATTCTAAAATCACAGTGCTACGTTATTGGTTGCATTTGTAACGTAAAGGAAAATCATTCAACTATGTTTGAATCACAGACCTTTTTTTCCTAAGACAAAGTAACTTAGCTCTTCTCAATTGGCCAAACACATGGTTCACACCAACAGTGTTCCCTTTTACAGAAAAAAATTTTTTTTCTAAGACTGAGATTCAAGAGAAGTCATATTTCCGCTTATTATTTTAACTTCAACAGATTTACATGAAGAAGTAATTTGTAATGGTTTGATTCCAGTGAGAATCCAGGAAGGATAACAGAAAGGCTGATCCAGAAAATTCCTGCACCATCCTGTCTTATTTGAACAAAATGGTAAGTAAAGGATTTCTACATGTATTTACTGTTACAGCTATCTCAATCTCAGAATTTAGCCTTTAAACTTTAATGGGTGTGACATCACAAGGCTCACTGTGAGGGGAAAAATGTGGGATATAAATGTCATGAAGCAAAAAAATAATGACCATCTATATCCTAGTTAAGTGGAGTAACAAAATAAATACTCAAGACATGTAGTAACTCTAAGGGATGTGTATCTCTACAATAATTGTTATATGAGAAGAGGAATGTCTAAAATTGATTTCAGTGTTCATCCCACCTGATCCTTGGTTCTCCTTAAGTCCTGTGCAAGACAGGGAGACTGAAGCTTGGGAAGTTGCATTTTGGATTGCAAGTGGCAGAATTTCTCAGCTAGCATGGACTTGTAACTTAACAAGTAACATTTCCAACTTCTGAGTGAAAATCAAGGCACTGTTGGACCTCCACCTGCTGGAGCTGTGGGGTTCTTTTAAGTGAAGTTAAGAGGGAGGACAGTGCTAATCACTTGCCCCTGGTTTACTTTCTGGAATCCATTGGGATCAGATCTTTAATGGAAAATCCATACACTGACTAGCTTTCAAAGAGTGTGTATTTAAGGAAATAACAAGCTGACCAGAGCAAGTTTGCAAGCAGAAAGGAAATTAAATTTGTCTTGTTAATTGTTCATTAGTGAATGTTCACACATCCCTCTCTTCCTGATATGTTATGTTGTGAAAAGCATCTGTATTTTAAATTTCAAAAAATTACACAGGGGTGTTAGGAAGGAAAAGTGCAAACTGTGACAGAACCTATAAATGTCATTATCTTATCTAATGATATGCCCCAGTTTATAAAAGAGAGTTCAAAGACACTACCTTATTTTTTAGGCCAAAATAATCCCAGGTGGTAGAGGTTTCTATTCTTATCTCTGTTTGAGTGTTCTCTAAAATTATAACCGCTTCATGTTGTCATATTGCACCGGGTTTTGTTTTTGTTTTTTGTTACTATAAGACAAGAGTAGCATTTTTGAATCACGTGGATATCTCAAATAACTTCTATGTCCACGTTTAGGGTATGACCCAAACCAGCCTTTCTCAGCTTAATGTCCTCAATATGTTTTGGACTACAACCAGCATCATTCATCATGCTGGCAGAGGATAGTTGTAGTCAGAGCTGGTCCATGATATTTTGCTTCCTGTAGCCAAGAACAAGATAAAGAAGTCAACTTGACTGGCAGCTGGATTATAGTGCAGCACTCACAAGAAGCCACTATTCCTTCACCATCTCCCAGTTCAGCAGGCTAGTTTAGAAGGTGCAGAACAAGTCATGTTGAACACTCAGATTTGTCCTTCAGCCCAGGCAAATAGCCACAGAGCTCAGGAAGGACAGCTGCTAGGGATGGGGAGAACCTCCACACCTGCCTTTTGCAGCATCTGATGGTAGGACCAATCTTGGTTGCAGTCTAGAGCCAGGATCCTGTTGATGCACTATGCCAGTGTAATGGTCCATTACACTACATATTTCAGTCTATATGTTTAAATCTCTTTACATTTTTGTTTCAGGAACATAGACTATATCCTCAAGATGGTCTTGAAAGTATATGACTGGCCCATTCACTATAAAAATGGCTACAACAGGGCAATTTTTAAAATTCTAAAGTTCACAAAACCATATTACTTTCAATTCTTGCAAGCATTTTTTCCTGTTCATAGGCCACTCCTTATAAGCATGGTAAAGGTTATTGTCCATTTGGTTTGTTCTGTGGTTGTTGGTTTTTCTAAGAAGGGTAGAGAGCGAGTGTGCTTAAGCACCAGACTACAACTTTGGAAGACCACAGTTTAAATCCCTGTTCAGACATAAAGACTCACTTGGATCAGTAACATTCTTTCAGCCTCAGCGGAAGGCAAAGGCAAGCCCCCTCTGAACAAATCTTGCTCACAATACCCTGTGCTAGGTTTGCCTTAGGTTCACCGTAAGTCAGAAACACTTTGAAGGCACAGAACAATGGCAACAATGCTATCGTAACTGGGGACATGGGTCCATTGACAGTGGATGATGGATGCTTGTAATAACTTCAAATGAACACGACTGTCTGAATGAGATTTACAGCTGCGTATTCGCCCAGTCATAAGCTTGGCCAAATAACCAGTTGATATTATGGTCAATAATAAGAAAAAGTATTTAAAATATCATTAAAATCAAAAACAAAAAAGAAAGAAAGAAAAATGTTTTAATAAGTTGTTATGAAACAATGACTGAATCTTTGTAATCAATTATTTATAGCTAAGTAATGCAAATATAAACACATGTTAATGATATCCAAAAGAGTCTGATTCGTTATTCCTATCTGGAACCCCAGGGATAGCCTAAATTGTTATACATTTTTAAAATAAAATTAGACAAATAAAACTCACATAGCTGCTAAAAACAAAGCTAAATTTTAAATGCCTTTATGGCTAGAATTTAGTATTCAATATGAGTCTATGGACCTTTTCACATGTCGGGGGGGAAACGGGCGAAAACGCCCCAAAACGGAGCTTACCTCCAGCCGGGTAAGTCCGTCGCCGCGTGGAGCAGCGCGAGCTCGCTGCTCCACACTCCTCCGGCATCACAGATGGCAGCTTCCGGTTGGTGGAGGCTCTCCACCAACCGGAAAAGCTCGTCAGCCGGAAGCCCGCCCCCGGCAGATCTGCAGGCACGCACTTGCGTGTGCCTGCAGATCCACTTTAGAGCCGGGCGACGGAGTGGCACGGGGCTGCGCACTCCGTGCTTTTTAAAAACCTCTAAAAAGAGGTTTTTAAAAAACACGCAGCCCGGCTAGTTCCGGCCGCTCCTGAGTGGATTCTGGTGTGAAACTACGAAAAGTAGTCCACGCCAGTCCACTCTACGGTGTAGACGACCTCCGTGAGAGGTCGCTCTACACCGTTTCCCCCCACACACATGTGAAAAGGGCCTATGTCACAACTTCTGTTCCTCAAGGATCAGTGGGAGAGGGGGAGAAGGGAGGAGAGAGAGAGAGAGAGAGTGGGGTGGAGAGACGTCTAGTGCTACGTAAAGCATTGTCTAAAATTCTAACTACACACACACACGTGTGTGTGTGTGTGTGTGTGTGTGTATACTTAGAATTTTAGACAGTGCTTTATCTAGCACTGTATGTGTGTGTGTATTCTAAATATATTTTAAAAATAACCATGCAAAGATGAGCAATCCAGATCAGGAGGATTGTATTGGCATGGGAGGAGGAGTCTTTCCCTTGCACTGCAACCCTGATGAAAATCTCTCTCCCTCAAAACTTGGAAAAGTTACTGTTTTGGACTACTGCACTCAAAATTGCCAGCTGCCTTGGCCAGATGTCATGTTGATTGGGGATTCTGGTAGTTATAACCCAGAAAAGCAACTTTTCCAAGCATTGCTTTCCAAACAAATCTATGCCCCCACCCCAGAAGCGACGGTGTCATTGACACTGGTGGCAGCTTCTTTCCCCAGGATGAATTGTAATTTCAGGGTAGGATGACTTTTATAAGGACAGTGGGTGGATGGATGTGAATTAACATCTCAGTATCCCAAAATTACAGTTCCTGGTCCCAAATCCAACTTGCGTAGAACACCTATGGCCGCTATTAATTAAACATCTGGGAAATGCAATCATACCATTCACTTATAATCTAATTTGGTTCTGTGTGCAGGGCCAGCTTAATCATTGGGCAGAGTGAAGTGGCTGACTCAGATGGCAAATGCTGGAAGATGGCAGCAAGTTGCTGGGGAGAGATCTGAGCTTCACACGGCCTGAGTGTCCCCCCTAGCTATGCTATGCTAGATGGTAAATATGGTAAAGGATGCTCTCCCATTGCCAATACTGAAGAAAAATTCAGCAGCTAGTCCACTTGGTTTGGATGTGGAAGAGCACCATTTTATTCTTTATCTGAGTCAGAAAAGGCCTTGGGCTAGTCCAGCCTGGGTGGATCTGATTCTTGGTTCCTTCAGGATGGTGGGATATAAAAGGCCTTACCAACGCTATTGAAAATGCTGCTGCTGGATGCCAGGTCAGTGAAAGGAAAAACAAGTGATATTCAGAATTTGATTCTGGATGAGCATGACAAGCTGGCTTGTATTACAGAGACCTGGCTGGATGAGACTTTGGAGGGGGATGTAATCTCTCTCAGCTCTCTCCACCAGGTTTTTCTGTGCCGCAGCAGGTGAGACCTGGGTGGCAAGGAGGTGGAACAGCAGTGGTCTATTGCAATTACATCACCCTGACCAAGTGCCTTATCCCACAGTCTACAGGTTTTGAGTATGTATATCTGAAAGATGGGTAGCTGGAATAGAATAGGGATTCTGTTGGTGTACCATCCACCCTGCTGCACAACAGTCTCTCTTCTCGAGCTAGCAGGCGGTGGTCTCAGGGTTGGTGTTGGAACACTACAGCTAATAGTAGTGGGCAACTTCACTATCCATGCTAAGACTGCCCTACCAGGAGTGGCTCAGGACTTCATGGCCTCCATGACAACCATGGTTCTGTTTTAAGTGGTATCTGACTCTACCCTTGCTGCTGGGCATACTCTGAACTTTATTTTCTGTGCTGGATGGGGTGATACTGATCTTGGTGCAGAGGAACTCTCTGTAGTTCCATTGTCATGGACAGATCATTACCTGGTCTTGGGGATTTTCCTGTCACCTCAGCAGGCAATTCCTTTGAAGGTCTGGCTGACTTCTGGAATAGGGAAATGGCCAGAGTGGTATTCCTTATTGTTCCTCTCTCACAGAGTGGAGACAAACCAGGCCCTGGTTTTCCAGGGAGTTGGCAGTGATGGAGCAAGTGGGACAGAGCATAGGGCAATAATTGTGGAAGACTCAATGCAAGTCTGATCAAACATGGGTTAGAACCTATTTGAAGGCTGACCCCGTGACAGTGTGGGTAGCAATTATTTTTTGCTACCATCATTGCATCTGCAAGGAGCCATCCAGCTGAGCTGTTGTGAGTGGTCAGAGGTCTCTTACACACTGGTCCTCAAGTAGAAAATGCAGACCACCCAACAATCCATTGTGAAGAATTTGCACACCACTTTGCAGATAAAGTTGTTTAGATCCACTCCAGATTGGATGCTGCAGTTGATATAGTTCCAGTGGATGTAACTTTGGCTCCTACTTGTCCAGTGTTACTGGATACTTTTGAATTTGTGTAGCCTGAGGATGTGGATCCTTGGGGAGGTGAGAGCCACTATGTATGTGCTAGATCCTTGCCCTTCGTGGATCATCAAACAGGCTAGAGGAGGACTGGCTGAGTGGGTGAAGGGGTAATCAGTGCCTCCTTATGAAAAGGCGGTATTCCAGCTTGCTTTAAAGAGGCAGTTGTGAGGCTCTTCTTGAAAAAGCCACCCCTGAATCGCTCTATAATTAATAACTATCAGCCAGTGTCCAATCTACCATTTCTGGGCATGCTACTGGAACTTGCGATGATCTCCCAACTCCAGGTTTTCTGGATGAAATGGATTACCTAGATCCATTTCAATCTGGTTTCAGGTCTGGCTATGGAACTGAGACAGTTTTGGTCACTTATGAGGGATGACCTATGCATGGAACTGGACAGGGGGAGCATGTCCCTGTTGGTTCTGCTGGATGTCTCAGCAGCTTTTGATACCATTGACCATGGTGTCCTTCTGGAGCACCTTGCTAGGATGGAACTTAGTGGCACTGTTTTACAATGGTTCCACTCCTACCTGGAGGGTCAAACCCAGAAGGTAGTACTGGGAGATATCTGTATGACCCCCATTGGCCTGTGGGATCCCTCAGGGTGCTATTTCACATGTACATGAAACCCTTGGGAGAGGTCCTCCAGAGTTTTGGGGTGTGGTGCCATCAATATGCAGATGACACCCAACTCTACTATTCCTTTCCGCCCAATCCAAGGAGGCTGTTCTGGTCCTAAACCAATGTCTTGTCATCAATAATGGACTGGTGAAAGCGAACAAACAAATTGCAACTTAATCCAGAAAAGACAGAGGTATTCCTGGTCAGTCAAAAGGCAGATTGGCACCACTGAAACCAAGGGCTATCAAAACATTAGGAGCGGACTCGTATGTTAGAAGTTTCTTATAGAACACCTGTTTTCATGCAGATTGAAAGCACACCACTTTGCAGATAAAGTTGTTCAGGATGCTGTAGTTTGTAAAGTTCCAGTGGATCAGGGATTCAGTCTGTGTTAGATGGGGTGCCACTGCCCCTGAAGATACAGGTTCACAGTTTGGGTGTTCTCCTGAATTCACCTTTGAACCTGGAGGCCCAGGATTGCTGCAGTGGCCAGGAGTGCTTTTGCACATTTACAGCTTGTGCACCAACTGCACACATTCTTTGAGATGTCAGATCTGGCCATGGTGGTACATGCCTTAGTTACATGCTGTTCAGACTGCTGTTTAACACACTCTGCTTAGGGCTGCCTTTGAAAACTGTTTCGAAACTTCAGCTGATTCAAAGAGCTCCAGCCAGACTGTTAACTGGGGCAAGTTACAGAGACTTTACTATGTTCCTGTTGAAATAGCTCCACTGGTTGCAAGATTGTTTCCAGGCACAATTCAAAATGCTGGCTATGACCCATAAAGCCCTATATAGCTCAGGTGCAGGCTGATTGACAGGATTTATCTCTCTGTATGAACCGATCCAGGTTCTGAGGTCATCAGGAGAGACCCTTCTCTCAGTCCCACCACCATCTCAAGCGTGGTTGGTGAGGAGAAAAGACAGGACCTTCTTAGTGGCTGCCCCTAGACTCTGGAACTCCCTTCCTAGGGAGACTAGAATGGCCTGCTTCTTGTTATCCTTCTTGTGGAAAGCAAAGACCTTTTTTTTCATGCAGGCATGTAAATATAGAAAATTTTTAAAGAATGAGCTATGGATGCTGTGCTGTTTTAATTTTTAACTGCTTCTTTTTATCTCTTTTTAGCTATTTTAATTCTTTTATAGTTTAATTCTGTTTTAACATGTATTATTTATGTCTTTTTAAATTGCATTGTTTTAATATGGAAGCCACTTTGAGGACCAATGTTGGGCAAAAAATGGGATACAAATAAAGATAATGATATCTCCCTAGGCTGTTACATAATAATGTAAATTTTACAAGGGAGGGTTCCATCTACACTATAGCACTGTTGCTATAATGGAATCTTTGGCAATATCTGCATGGTCAACTGACCAGTCTTCCTGTTCTAGCTTTGCCTATAAATGTTGTCTAGCTCTTAGATATACAAACATTACTACTCAGGCCAACCCACATTGCAAGGTAGAGTCATTGGTCTAAACATGTACAGTTTAGATACATTCTTCACTAGAACCCAAACTAGGAAGAACAGCCATGTACTATGAAATGTTTTCATGCTTACCTTAGCCATATGTACCAGCTATTCCATAAGAGATGGAGTGAAATTATTCATAATTAATAGTAGAATCTGTACAGTAAAATGTAAAGACAAAATTTGCTTTACAATTCATACTGTGAAAATACGCTTCACATGACTCCTCTAATTTTATCATGCCATGCTACATTCAGAATAAGCTGGTTATACAGAGCAAGTGCAAAGAAATAGGGATGGTCTAATATTCTCTCCTCTAGGCATTGACACTGTTGACACTGTATTCATTTTTAGAACAATTTAATTGGTATCTACATATCTGGGATTTTTTCCCCTTACTTATATCCCCATGTAAGAGAAAGAGACAAAAAAGAAGCGCTAATCCACGTTATAAATTAGCACATACACAATGCTACAGAACTGCTTCTGTTTTATCATTTTGACATTGGCTTGGTAACACTTAAGAAAAACAAATCCTGTAACTGCATGCAATTAACACCCACTAAGAACTTTGTATACACAATCTCAGTGTGTTCGAGAGCACCTTTTTCATTTCCCTCCTTCACTGTGATACAATCAATTTCTGGCTTGTGTCAGCCTGTAATTATGTGCGCGCACTGCAACTTGTTTCCTTCTTATTCCTAAAGGCTCAACAATTATAGATTAGATTGTACAGTTTTCTGACCAGAAACAAAGAAAGAACAATGGAGGTAATAACTACGTGTGATGAATGAAGTCCTAGAAATGTAACAGCTTGGTTGAACATACCTACCAACATTTCAAAGATGAAACCAGGACACTTGTGGCTGAGAAACATTAGAATGTGGTCAGAAAGATGTGGCCAGGCAAGAAATGGGCAAGGTATTAATGACATAAAATACTGTTTTAAGCGGAGAAACCTGGCATTCATGTACTGGTTTCAGGAAAGCCCAACCCTACTGGTAAAGGCAAGACACTAAGCCCCCCTTTCCTCTCCCTCCTGCTGAGTTAACTGAATGGTAACTACTATTGCACTCAGTCTGCAACAACTGATGTGATAAAATGATAAGGGGAAAGGTGCGAGAAACAGAGACGAACTGGGGCATTTTCAGTGCAGCTGAACAAGTGGAACAGCAGAAGATTCACTGTGGCCGTGCTTGCTAAACTGGGACATTAAGATGCTATGTATGGTTAAAGCTGCTGTCACAGGCCCTCAGCAATGCCTACTAGTATTTCCAGATTTTTCATCAGGTTAACAAATGGAAATGTGTATTTCTTGAACAGCCTAGAGAATTTATTTAAAAACATACATTTCAAATTGAGTGTGGGCAGTAGAGATGGGGATAATTTTGTTCAGTCTGCAATGTGATAAGAAGTTACCAAATTCATACTTGCTAAATAATATGCGGATAAGAACACATAATAATCCCTTTGCTAATCACACTTCTTGGAATTTTGTGATTCAGATCTCCAAGCAAAAAACTCGTATAAAAATGCATATGTACGTGCACAAAAATGTGTATGCAAGTATGCCTCTGTTAATGAAGTAGATCATTACTTTTTTTAACAGAAAATTTTTTAACAGAAAAAAATGTAAGCATAAGAGGGAAAGAATAGGAATAGATTTCTACACCACAAAAAAAGAAGAGCAGTTCAGCTTGTTTCATCAGCATTTGTTTTCATAACTAACCATTCTCACATGTGACATGAAGCAACTTAGTCAGGCTAGCCTTGCATACGTAAACAAAAACATTTTACACCTTCTAGAAACCATCTGAAATCTTACAAAATGTGTCCAGGGATGACTTTTTCTTTCACCAGTCTCCACTTTACTTATCATTCCAATGTTGGTGGCCATACTTATAGAGCTATGTTTTTAAAAAACTTTTGGGATATGGACACTTATCTGACCTCCCCCTTTCTTTCTCTTGCTGTTCACACACGTACAGTAACGCCTTGTGGAAAAGTTCAAAAGAATATTGTATAATGGTAAGACGAAGAGTGCATACAAAAATGTGCATACAAGAAGAAAGATACACACAAATGCATTCAACTTTTTAAAAATCACCAGTTAACATGAAATCAGTTGATATGTATGCTTGGAAAAAGAAACAGAATAAAACTGGAATGGATACATTCATCCATTTCTAGCTGGGCGGTGTTTAGGAAAACTGCTATAGTTCCACTGCTGTAATATCTCATATAGTCTCCCCTACTGAACACACAATCACTCTTTGAAAAGAAGCTGATAGTGCAACCTTGCATATACCTGCTCTGAGGCCATTTCCGCACTAGACTGTTCTAGCGCTATTATTCCACTTTCAACATCCTATGGAATCCTGGGGTTTGCAGTTTAGGGAGGGGTCTTTGAGGCCCCTCCCTAAACTGCAAACCCCAGGATTCCATAGGATGTTGAAAGTGGAATAATTGCGCTATAACGGTCTAGTGTGGAAATGGCCTGAGGTTAGTCCCATTCAGTTCAGTGGAGCATGCTCACAGTAAAATGGATGGCTTGTTGGCTTAAATCAAAACTGCCAGGTGTGAGGTGAGAAGGACAGACAGAACATCTCATCTCTCCTTTCCTCTCCTATATTCCCAGCCTAGAAATAATGTCACAGAAGAGCAGAGTCAGCCCTATCATTAGGCATAGTGAGACAGACATCCCTGAAGCATGTATTACAACAGAAGGGACAGCACACTATCAGTTATTTAATTTGTTATTATTATATTTTCCTCAGGTTTAGATACAGGGCAGGGCAGAAGGAAGACATTGTCCTGCAAATAACAGTTCTGACCCCATTAAAATATTCTTGCTGTCCCCAAATTTCTAGCACTGCAGAGAGTGAGACACTGACATCTTTCACACTTAGAACTGTTATATTTGCTGTGTTTGTGCTCCTTGGGAACTTTGCCTGCCACTTTCTTTTAAACTGTATTTCTGATTGCTCAGCTGAAGTTTTAAGTTACTGAAGTGGTGGAAATGTGAGAATTGAAGGAAATTGTCACAGGTAATGGCAAAACGCTTATTTTGAATGGGTGATTCTCCCTCATACCTAATTCCCTGGGAGAGATGCTTCTTGTTCCAAAATAAGTTGTCTAGATTCAGGGTACTGGGCATCTTAACTCAATGGATGGGGGACATATGCACATTTGATACCCTGCCTCACATAACAAAATGTGAGATTCCAGAGGTGAGGCTGGTCTGATCCCCGTGCAGCTTATAGGGAGCAATGTAGTTACGCTCCAAACTCAGGAAATTGGAGATTGCTCTGCGGGAGTAGGGGGAGAAGGATTTCTTCTCACCTCTCTCTGACCCATCATGTATTTTTCTTGTATGAAATACGCTCTTGACTGATGCAACCAATACATAACATAGCTGAGCTTTCAGGAACAAAGGCTGATGTTTACAGCAGAGAAAACATATTATTACTGCAACACCATTTCACTCATGTCTGGAGTAATTCTTTTTCATTGTTCCTCCCAAGGCCAACATTCAGCCAAGCAAATCTGGTAACTGTTAAAATGGGTTTTCTTTTTCTTTCTCCTATTTCTCTTTTCTTTCTTTAGGAGAGAGGAAATCTTCAAGTATTCCCCAAAAGCTTTTCTTTTCTTTTTAAAAAACATATCAACAGTAAAACAGGCAACCCACCAATAACACAGAAATGAAAGGTTGGGCTCATGGTTCTGAATGTCATAAAAGAGCTCAGCCTACGTAAAGGCACAAGGAAATCTGAAATTAGAACAGAGCTCATCCCAGTCAGGAGAACTCACTCAACAGTTATGTATCTGAAAATCTATACAGCTGCATTGTAGGGACATCATAAGGCAGAGTCAACTTGGAGCACACAACAACAAATCATAACAATATTAGATAGGACTACTGTGGAAAACGTCCAGTTCCAAAACCATTTGAGCTGTGAGTCTGTCCCTGGCTGTGGAATTTAGGCTGATTTCAGTCAGAACTTCAAAGATTGTAATAAGATCTGCTGAATATTGGGAAAGATCAGTGGCTTAAGGGCAATCACTTTCCACCCAATTCCATCCCTAATAATGTGTTAAGATGGTCTTGGAGCCCCTTCAATGACCCTGAAGACCTGAAACCTTTGAACTCTTCCCCATTGCACTTTATAGCTGAGTTGCTGCACTCAAGAGCCATAACAGTGGTTTCAGACAGGTCAATAAAGCAGCACAAAAACTGTGAGAGGAACTCAGGAAGATCTTTGACAATCCTAGAAAGGATTTTGAGAGATAGCACTAGAACTTATGGACACATGTGCTGCTCTGGCTCAGAATGTGATATGTACAGTGTAGTCCTATATGTGTATACTCAGATGTGAGCCCCAGTGAGACCAGTGCAATTCTGTACATCTCAAAGTAAGTCCCATTAAATTCAGTAGGGATTACTTCTGAATAGCCATGGATTGTATGGTGCATTTGCAGGGCAGTGGAATAGTTTGGATTTCCCTTACATTTCAAAGGAGATCTCTTTCATTCAACATACAATTAATCCATCATTAAACACAGCAGGTTGGGCTGTGTGCGTGTGTGTGTGTTTCCAAAAGTGTACAATTTATTGTAATAAAAATAGAAGATAGTTCTGCTAGTGGCTTCACGATATGATAGCTAAGCATGCAACTTCCAAGACTGGAGACAGGATAAACTTTTTGCCAATAAGGCAAAATGCCATTAGACATTATGCACACTATGTATTTAATCTATCAGAAGATATGCTCTTACTGATCCGTTCTCCCTACAAAACTAAACAAAACTAAAACAAAATCAAACCAAACCAATCACTATTTCTAAACTTTTCTCTACAGGCATGAAGTGTATGTTCTAAAATGAATGACGGATGTTCTAAAAAGGTCCAAATTCTGTTTTAGAAAGTGGATTGTAGACTTGTATTCTTAGATATGTTAATACACCCCTATATTTAGCATAGCTTCCTAAAGTGATTTGGAAATTCATTCAAAGACAATGTAGATATATGATACCAGTGAGCAGAATGTGTAGCAATCCAAATAATACTGTATCACAGTGATTAGAGATGATGGGAGTTGCAGTCTGACATATGAAAGACCATATATCACTCACTTTTGAATTATCCTGTGGATTCTTGTGCCATGTGCCTTTAAAGATCAATTAAAATGGATCTGGTATGGTTGCAGTCTATTAGTTTATAGTGAGAATTGCATCTCAGAACAGTTGGAGCCTTTTTTTAAAAAGCTGTGCCTCCAGTTCTAGAGACTGTTCCTTCTTTTCCTGATAAAAACTGATTGGCCCTCAATGATGAGGACCTGACAACTCTCAGCCATTTCTGAAGTACTTTTCCCTTTCATTAGGAAGAATATTTTTATGCATGGAATATGGTAGTCATTTCCATAATATACTCATATTTTTGAGTGGAGGAGAACATAAATAAAACAATCTAACATTGTAACTAACCAACATCTTCCAAGCTTTCATAACAGTTGAGATGCTGGCCTGTGCACATGACCTGTTCCAAGGACAGTGTACGGACTGATAATAGGGTTAAACATTCAATGGGTGCTGTAGAGGCACACTGTTATCTTTGACAGAAAAAATAACAACTGAGAAATAACAGCAAAGATATCTGATTTAGGGCCAATAATATATTTATGCAGCTTCTTGATCCTTAATGACAAACCTCAAACAAAATGAAGACAATGCAATTGCTGAGCTGCCCCAAAATATTGTGCTGTCTGAAGCAAAAGATGCCCCCATTTATTTTCAATATTATTCCACTTTCAACATCCTATGGAATCCTGGAGTTTGCAGTTTAGGGAGGGGCATTTAGAATTCTCAGACAGAGAGGTCTTTGGCCTCAGTAAACTACAAATCCCAGAATTCCACAGGATGTTGAAAGTAAAATAATAGCACTATAACAGTATTGGGCAGAAAGGCCCATTGCCAGTGAGGTGATGAATTCACTTTCGGTTTTATAGCCTGAATTTTAAAGGAGCTATCCAAGGTGCTGATTCCTACCTGAAAAACAGATTCAGGACCTTGCATAGTTCCAAAGCAAGTTCACCACCTCACTGAAATGGAAACTTCACTTCAGTTGCTTCACTCTGCTTACTAGCAGGCCAGCACTGTGTAACTGTTGATGTACTAATACCTGTTCTGTATTGCTTTCTCCTCTCCTAATCCACCCCTTTCTCTGTTCTTTATTGCCCTTCCAATTCCTAACCACCACTATCACCCTTATTGCCTTCAGCACTGTCAGTATTTAAAATATAAACACTTGAATTGGGAAACTATATTTTTCTCTTACATTAATCTCTACATTTGTTGAGAGTGCCATTAAATAATAAAAGAGGTAAGCAAACTTATATGGCTCATTTCAGAAATAATTTTTATATTCTGTCTTTTTACATATATAGTATATATTGTCCACCACACTGTTAGATTGATTGACTGATTTTGGGCAAAGTAATAGTTTGTGCAAAGGGAAAAAGAAAAATCTTGGGCTTTGCTTTTGGAACCAAAAGCAACATTTTTGTTCAAAATACTTTGTGTATTTCTTTGCAAAAAAAAAAGTTTTCTTTTGTCCCAAACCAACCTTTTGTATAAATTAATTTTTTACCAAAAAAGAAAAAAGGCAAAGAAATTCCTGTGGCAATTGTCTTTTTTCTCAAGAGCGTGTCTCAATGTGTTGAAACAGTTTTTCTTGTTCAAGAGAAGAATATTTGAGAGTATTTGTTATGGCCTACAATTCAGGTGACAACAGACAAAAAAGTAGATGGTGTGTTTTATACCACAGATATATGGCTCTTAGCATTCAGATTTTAAAGTAATTAAAAATAACTGTTTCATAACTTTTAGAAATAGAAAAGTATAGAGTTGTTTTTTTTAAATGCATCTCTTTGGTCACTAACTACTTTGGTGGGGAGAGCAAAAGTAATTGTAACTAATTTTTTTAAAAAAATCAAGCTACCAAGATCTGCCATTTAGGCACAAAAGTCTTTAAGAAGTCCCTAGAAAGTTGGGGCGGGAGCAGCTACTGCTGGACTTTCTCAGCTGACCAGTGGCCTCTTTAAAAGCCAGTGGTATGTGGTGCCTATATTGACTTTGAATTGACTACCCATGTTGCTTTACAAATTTAACGCAATTGTAAGCAAAAGCTCTGATTCTTGTTTCCTGTTTTTCTTTCTTTTGTTTGTGGGGTTCCTGTGTGACTTTGACCACCAACAATCAGTCAAACCCGGCGTGTTGCTTTTACCATACAGATCAGATGGTGTCTGTTGTGCTGCTGCTAATATCTGGAATGGAGGAGTGGTTCTGGAGAAAGGCCCTGCCTTTCTTGATATCTTTTTAGCATGGTAAAGCATAATGAGGGAAAATTTCAAGACAGAGAAGAAATCAGGAGTGGGGGGAATGCCCTTCGTGGAGCTCCAAACAGGGCTATAAGACTCTAGTTCCAGGCTGATGGGAGCCCTGTCAACAATTCTTCTATAAGCATCTGAGGATGCACTGTAGCATATCTGCTTCTGATGCTGAGAGAAAATTTTGTTGAATTTATTTAATCCTCTGGTCAATTCCCAACCTAGAGAAACCCAAGTTTGACATACAGGTATGGAAAAACAAGGACCCTCTTGCTGAAAAAGAGGTGATGGCAAGCCAAATTCAGGGTTAACCTAGTTGAACTCATCGGGATTTAAAGACAGACTTTGAAGAGTGAAACACAGAAAATCATGGACCGAGGCAGACAAATCTTTTAGTTTTGGTTCCTATCTCATTCAAATGTTTTATCAATCCTGAATTCCTTCCATTCCTCTTTGCACAATTTGACAATAAGCACAGCCACTGGCAGAGGGATGATTGATTACACAATTCAGTATTCAGCAGAAGGGTAGTGTAGTGCAACCACTGCACAACTACATGAGTGCAGATCTCAACCATTACCTCTGTACAGGGATCTATGCATCTTGGCTCTTTAGAGGTGAAGCCTTTGGTATACAGACTCCTGAAACAAAGGCAATTGCTTCCACTTGAATTTTAAGAGCCGGGAAGCATTTGATTACTTTGATGTGGTTCCTTACTGTGAATAATGAGTCTCAAATACCTGCAATATCCTTTTTTAAAAAATAAAAAATAAACAGTCTCATTGCAGAGGCACTAATTACATAGACTAGTAACGTTTTTGAAAATAAAACTCCTTCCCCTTTGCACTCATACAGGTAGACCTTTCCTGTCTTTCACATAACAAATGGCTCATTAACATCGGGCTCAAAGAGATACTACAGAATATCTCATATATTGACACTGGTGAATACTTTTCCCCCTGTTAATAGTTTTATGAGACTTGACTTTTTTTTCTTTTTTTTTTAAAAAAGCATCAATAGTACATGAAAAGAAGCAAACTCACAATCTTTAAGTGGTATTCCTCTATCCTGTTTCAGTGTTTTAACTGTAAAAAAGTTCCATTTTTCTCCAAAAATATGTTGTGTTTGCATCAAAAACACATTTTTTGTGCAAATGGATTTTTCCCCAAATAACACAATATTCAAAACTTTAAAAATGTGCAAAATTTTCACCCATTGGAGGGAAATTTCCATTTTTTTTTTCATTCTTGTATATGACAGCAAAATAAGCAAAGATTTTCATCCCTTCTCCCAAAGATTTGACTTGGGGCCCTTTTACATTAAACAGTTATAGCACAGAGGTGCTCCTAAACCCCAAAACTGTGATAGGAAATTTCCTAGAAGTGGGCAGCCATTTTGTGGCAGAGGTACTGAGAAAGCAAACGAAACTCCTCGCAGTCCTGACATGAATAAACCCAGAATAAAGAACATTTCCTCACCGAAAGGAAATAAAATATGTTATAACTGTGGGAAAGCTGTCCATTTTCAATTCCAATGCCCAGAGGGGGTAGATAAAGATAAAGGGGAAAAGCCTAAACATTCATATTGCATAACTACAGTTGAGTCAGTTCAGTAAAGGCAAACGTGTCAACCTGAGTTGGCTAGGCCAGTTGCAACGGAAATGAGGCCTAGTGGGGAAGAAGGAAACAATTTCTTGCCTCACACTTCTAATCTCTGCATGGTAGTGATTCTTGAGACAGAATGGATGCATGAATATAGACAGAAAATAGAGGTTCTGGGGAAAACTATATATGGAATTAGAGATACAGGCTCATAGATCTGTGTGTTCCAGCCACATCTGATTTCTCCTAGAAACCTCATTCCCCAAGAAAAAATGTTATTAAAAGGCTTAGGAGGGCCTGCATTTTCAGCTCAAACTGCTGAATCGTTCATATTACATACAAGAACTGGACAGGGGATTGGAAGGCGGCTGTATGGTATGGCTCTGCCTCAGTTTCCTCTTTTCAATTTGACAACTAGAGAGGGTCCAGTCTCAGAAGATCCACTTGGAACTACCGAGTTCAGTGTTGGTAACTGCTATTGAAAATCAAGAGGACTACAGAAAGTACCCATCAATGGAAACTTTGGCAAGTTGGCTGAGGGCTACATCGCTGACAGAAAGGCTTGTAAGGCCATAGAGATGCGAGCCCAAGTGGAGCAGAAGATGACATCATGAAGGTGCATACCTTGTCCAAGCAAAAGTCTGGATGCTGCAAGCAACATCACCTTTGCTACAGTGGACATAGCAGAGAGGAAAAGAAGAAGCCTGATCAATGTGAGAAACCAGTTTACAAGCTATTCTTTGTTGCCTCCTGAATGTGTTAACTTAAACTGCTTGATCCTTCTTGTTCCTCATACACGGTGGCAAGTTCAAGGGATACCAATGAGGAACTGACAGACAACAAGTGTATTCCTGACTGGGTCAGCAAAGCGTGTACCAGCAAAAGACAAGATGCAGAGACTATCTTTGGTGACATTGCAAAAGACTGGAACATTGGACAAGCCTCTTATCAAGGAGGATAAACTAAAATTTAGCTTGGGGTGAACTGAGAGTACACCATCTTGAAATATTTATATATGTGGGTGTATAAGCTAATGGATAGCAGTCCTTTGAATAATATGCCTTAAGTAATGGTTTGCTTATAGAATTGAATATACCATCTGAAAGCGTTTACATATATTTATATTTATGTCTATATCTGTATCTATATATGTGAAGTTACTGTATACTAGGCTTGAGTAGTTTGATATGAGACAAGGTTTGGTTATGTAATGGGATAGTCCTTTAAGGTTACTCCAAGGTTTCTATGCGTTCTTCTACAAGGATGAAGTTACTTATACTAGCTAATCTACCCTGGTGGAAGGGCATACCTTGGAGGGAGTTGGATCCCTTGTTGGAACAGCCTGAACACAGATATAGTGGAAAAGTGTTAATGTGCAGTGTATTCTGTTAATGGAAATGATATATACATTGTTTATGTTAATTGGTAAAATGTTTAATGCCTGTTGATAGATATAGTGATGGTAAGTATGTGTTGAAATGTATGGTGAATGGTTGTTTGCAAATCCTCATTGCTTTTGATGAGACCTGTGTAGAGGTCTCAGCAACACAATGAAAGAGTAAAGGGGGGAGGTCTCTGTGACGAACCTGATGGGAGGGGGTCCTGATGACAAAGCCTCCTTGGCAACTGAGAGTGTTTAAGCTGATTGGCTGGTGAAACAGAACCTTGGATAGCCCAGGGGAGGGGCTGGGGGAAAGAGGAAAATAATGGTTTTTAACTGCCTGGGGGGTTTTTGAAGGGAAGTGTGATTTGTGGTGTGTTTGGAGAGGTTGGAGATTTTTTGAAGAGCTCTGCGTTTTAGCTGGAGACAACTCAGGATGAAACTTGAGGGGGAACTGTCCGTGGTACTATCTGGGCAACAGTAAAAGTGCTTATTAGCTTCTACTTAGAGGCCATTTGAATATTTATACACAAGGCCAATATTATAAAGAAACTCATATTCCTAAAGCTATCTCTCCCCAGCCCCCCAAAATCTGCAGCAATGTCTTGGGAATTTTGCTGTAGTTGGGGAAAGTGGTATTCCAAATACCAGTTTCTTCATCTCTTCCTTTTCTGTGTATTTCTCAGAGCTTCAAATTGTTAGATTTTATCTTTAAACTCCATGAACTAACTAGTTCTCATGAGTGGTTGGTATGCTATGGAAGGGGTATGAAAGAGCTGTAGTCAAAAAAAAAAGTGATATTGGATTACGACTCTGGAGGCGAGGGTTCGATTCCCTGATTGGCTATGACTCTGAGTGACTTTGGGTATGTCACACACTTTCAGCCCCAGAAAAACCTGTGATAGGTTCACCTTAGGGTCACCATAAATTGGAAACAACTTGAAGGCACACAACAACAACAAAGCATTGTATTTTTTTAAAAAAAACCCACTTGCTTCAGATCTTTGTGCTAGATGCAGGGATTGTTTGGCTCCAAGAAGTGCTTCCAATAATTTTATGATTGCAGAAATATTATCATGTGAAGTGAAAAGAATGAGAGCACTTGTCTTAAATATTGCTATTTGCAGCATTTGTTCATACCAGAGATATTGAAGCTGAAGGTGGCAAGCTTCTTGTGACTTCAGTTTGAACCCTCAGAGCACATTTTGAGCTCATTTTATATTCACTGTAATTGAACTGTTAAGCAGTATTCATCTGGTATTCATTCAGCTCAACACATTTATTTTTATACATAGGTGTCCCATCTTGAATTAACTTTAGCACCTGGTGCTAAGCAGGACAACTTTGGGAAGGCTTCAGTATCTTTCTGGGTCTGTGCCCGTGATAGAACTCATGGACAGGAAGACTAACAAAAGAGATAGCCATTGTTTCCAGAGCTTGCTGACTTCTTGTCTCCCTCCACACAATCCACCACGAACATAGGGTTGTTTCTGGCGGAGAAGGTCTGGCACTCACTGGATGTGGTTATAATTCAGACAGTAAGGAATTAAAATTGGGCTAGGAAATTAAACCTGAACTACTGCACCCTTTCCTTATTGAGTGAGAAGGATTCCAACATAAATTGAGAAATCCATTAGGCAACAATTTAGCCATCATCTTAAAATGAGGAAGTGCCAAGAACCAAAAACATAATTTAGATTCACCCATGAAAAACAAACAAAAAGACTATTACCCACATTAGTACCCCATAGATTTCAGGCAATATTTGCCACCTTTCCCTTTTTGGTTGAAACAGTAATTCTCTTTCTGTGTGTGTGTTTGTGATGTAGCTTGAAGCATTAATATAGTAAGTTACAGAAGTGTGCCAGACAAGAGCCCTGTTGAGGTGTTTCTCACTCCCATTTGTTGTACATGGGACCAGGGGAGCCCCTAGCTCTGCCCCATTTCCTCAAGTGAGAACCAGAGCATGTGAAGACTGGTTTTCAAATAAATAAGACCCCTGATTTCTCAGTTTCTTGTTCAGCTGAATAGGTTGCACACACACAAGAACAATCTTGTGCTCCTGTATTCAAGAAAGAGTGGTAAGTAATACCTGAACTTGGATTCTGTCAAAGAACGATCTAGGGCCCTTTCACAATACACAATTATAGTGCTATATTCCACTTTAACTGCCATGCCAGCATCCTGTGGAATCCTTGAATCTGCAATATAGAAAAGGGCTGTTACGGAGAGAGCTTTACTGCTTCACCAAATTTAAAACTCCAGGATTTCATAGGATGCTACCATGGCAGTTAAAGTGGAATCAAAGCACTATAACTGAGTAATGTGAAACAACCCTGAGGAATCTTCCTGTCACATAGTCTACAATCCTATTGTCCTCCAGCAGTGCAAATAAGAATGGAGAAATACATCAGTCTGTAGGCCTGATGTGATGCAGACTGGAATGTTACTCTGACTTCAGATCTAATAATATCTATATGTGTATGTGCCTTCAAGTTGCCTGTTGACTTACAGCAATGCCATAAATTTCATAGAGTTTTCTTAGGCAAGGAACACTCAGAGGTGGTTTTGGCAGATTTTTTCTCTGAAATATAGCCTGCAGCACCTGGCATTCATTGGCAGTCTCCCATCCAAGTACTAACCAGAGCTGATGCTGCTTAGCCTCCAAAATCAGATAGGACCTGGTGCCTTGGACAACGACAAAAACAGCTGAGAAAGATGAAGACCACTATTCTCCTTTGCTTAGCTTGTTCTGTGTTTAATACATGATGTAAAAAAAAATGAGAGAAGTGAGACTGCTGTTGCACAGTAGGCAAAGCAGATCCCAATTTCTTCTAAAAAAAAAACCATGTTCAGGTATGGTTACAGACACTAAAATCTGCCTTTCGACACACTCCAGGCTTCCTCTTCCCTTTTACCCTTCCATGACTCTGCTTTATGTTAACTAGATATCTGCAGAAATCACCTGTGCAGCACATCATCAGGGCCTTCCTGACTATTGAGTGGACAAAGACTGGGCAAAAAGTCTAGACTGGGCTAAGCCATGCTGTGGAGACCCAAGCACCTCCCTTTTTGTGCTCTGCATTACTGTATTGGATCCCAATAAGGATTTTATGTTTCTAATAGGAAAGTTTAGCTAATTGTAAGTTTAATTTTATTTTAAAACAGCTGGCTATTTCTAAAATTCTCTATGCCTGCTTCTTTAACAAACACACTAAATTGGAAATCAGAGTTGATTTACTTCTTTGATCTAGTCTGATGTTTGGTCTTACTTGTGCACAGAACTATTTGACAAACCCACTAACCTGATCTTTTAAAGGGAGTTTAATGGAAGCACTGGGAAAGGAACCCTTATCCTTCTCTTTCCTATAAGCGTCGTTGTGTGCAGCCAGAGGCAGACAGTGGGTCTATTGCTCTAAGAATGGCAAATCTGCTCTTGATTTTACTGCCCACAGATGCTCTGAGTTGAATGGGTTGCACTGTTGGCGCCAAACCTCTGAAGGCATTGGGAAAATTCCAGCATTGGGACAGCTCTAATTCAAACAAAAATGCCTGTGGGAACAGGACCAGTAAAACTGGGTGGATTAATGAGCCCCACAGTGGTGGATTGCTCTACATGCAGGCTGAGTGTTACATTAATAATGTGTATGGTGCTCATGCCACTGCAGGAATATAGACAAAGGATATCATGCAGCTTGTTATGCTTCATGGGGTTGAGGTGTAGCCATACCAGCTGGCATCCTGTTTTGTAGTTACTGTACAAGGTCATAAGATGGGCTTTACAATCTCATAACTTTTGGGATTCATGCTTATGTTGTTAATAAGTGAACATGACCCCCAAACGTACCTTTTCATCCAGGCAGCACCTCAGCCAAAGTGTTTTGGAGGCGCTAGAGATTGGGACAGTGGGAAAAGAATCTGCAGACCAATCCTGCTCTTGGGGCATGTTTGAGATAAGCAGTTGCAGCAGGACCCTGGGGGGTCTCTCCAGCCACCTGTTCTCAATGTGTGCCATGATTAGGAAAGCACTCTTGTGCCAATCTGGTGTGTGTGTGTGTGACGTTGTTAGATGTAGCTATGATGATGTGGATTTATTATCATAGTGACATCTGACAATGCAGAATCTTGGCCACCATTTTCATAAACTCACACCATCCCCAGCCTGTATAGCCCATAGTCAGGGTTCATGGGAGGTGTAATCAATAATATCTAGAATGTCACTGCTTTCCTGTCTCTAATCTAATTGAGGGGGGAAAATCTTGACATTTAAATAGTTACTGTAATTGTTGTTACTAATGAGTTTTATATCTCTTTCAAGGGCCAACCACTTTTCAGATCTTACATGGAAGGAAATTAGAATAAAGTACACCTTGTGATAGAAGGAAAGTAATCAGACTGTCTGAAATCCTGAAGTCCATCAATTAGTGCAAGATATCTGTATCTGTCAATGCAATAATTATGACACATCCAACTAGATCTAAAGATGCAAAGGTATTGCAGACTGTCTTATACACAATAGTATATTAAAATTATAATGCAACACCTGTACTCTAATCAATAGTTTAGTAATGTTAAACATTATGGTAACATAAATGCCTATCCCTGCCTAGCAACATTTCAGTTCATGCATCCAGTACAATTACATCACGAGGCAGAAGGAGTTCAGATAATTGTTTCTGTAGATCCCTGTTCACTCCAGAAAAGACCTAAACAGTTCTAGTTTCATGATTATAGAACGGGTCAGTTGGGAGCTTACTTTGGACCACAGCTCAAGAAATCAGCATCTATTGTATTATTTTGGCTGTTACACCAACAGTATATAAAATCCAAGCATTAACTATGCTATACTGGGACCATATCCCAGGGCCTACATTGTGCTGTTTTGGATTCTGGGTGGAAACCTTTTAATTTCCAGGCATTTTCGGAACTCCTTTTAATTTCTTTCAATTCTTTGCACTGTTTTATAGCTGTTGATTTTCTCTTGTTTTTTATCTGACTTGTACTGTCATTTTATATTTCTGTGGTTTTAATTTGCATACTGCCCAGAAAACTTAGATTGTTAGACAGTTTTAAAATGTAAATTAAAATTGCATTCATGCAAAAAGATAGCCACACTAACTGGCAATAGAGTCATGCTCTTATCGTGTCAACTAAAATGGAACGAAATGAAACTTAAGTGGTGGCCATTTGAACTGATGTGCAGTAGAAGAACTGCTCAAGATAAGCAAGCTTGGCCTTGTTAAACTTGCTGAATGGGACATGATGTATATGTCAGCTACGCTGAAAAATGATTAATTATTGTTTTAAAAAAACAGATCTGCCTTGACAGCCAGCATGGTGTGGTGGTTTGAGCATTGGACCATGACTCCAGAGACCAAGGTTCAAATTCCTATTCAGGCATGGAAACCCAGCATGTGGTCTTGGACAAGTGATATTCTCTCAGTCTCAGAGGATAACAAAGACAAACCCCCTATGAACAAATCTTGCCTAGAAAACCCCATAATAGGGTCACCTTAGGGTTAACAAAAGTTGGAAATAACTTGAAGACAAACAATAACAGCAGCAGCAGTGCTACCATGTTCAGGCAGAATTCAAAGTATTTGTTATGATCTATGCAGTTTGGATCCACATCATCTGAAACACAATAGCTCCCTGTGTGAGCCTGGCTGAGCTTTGAGATTCTTGAGAAAGGGCTTTGTCTCGGTCCTACCACCTTCACCAGCACATTTGGTGAAGTAATAGAAAAAAGCCTTCTCAGTGGCTCCTCCCAGACTCTGGACTTCCCTCCCTCATGAGACAAGGTTGACCCCTCTCTGCTCTCTTTCCACCAGGAGGCAAAGACCTTTTTGTTTGGGTAGGCATTTGACTCTTAAATTCATGTGGCAGAAGTTTTTTTTTTTAAGGGTGTGCTATACCTTCGTGTGTTTTTTTCTTGTTACATTTTAAATATATATGTTAAACTATTTAAGCTTTGTGCTTTTAATAGAATTGTTCATTTATTTCTTTCCTTCTTTCGCATTTTTCAGTTAGTAAGATTTTGGGTGGACTTTGTTTTAACTTCTTCTAAGTTGCCTTGTGTCCCATGTGGTGAGAAAGGCAGGTTATGAATTAAATTAAATTAAATTAATAAGGAGAACTTACAGTCTACATGCAACAATTCTTGGAGCTGTTTGCATTATAAAATTGCAAATTTGACTATAACAGTTTCCCGCACACCAGTGAGACAATTCTCTTTCAGGATATAATTAGTGTTCTTTTACTTCATAAAATAGCAGGTAATAGTCCAGAATGTGGGCTTTTTCCATGACTTTTCATTGACCTACAGAATGGTAGATGTATCAGAGTGGGACAGACAATAGCTAAACAAGACATTAAGGTGAAATGATATTCCTAGCAATTAATCTGTTTTCCCTGCTACAGTGGGGTTTCTTCAGAAGTATACCTCAGAAACCAGACTTGTAAGCTAAGCATATGTCTACTTTTCAATGACCAATCACAAAGCGTCCTAAATACAAAATACACTGGAGAAGGATATCACATGCTCTGTCAAACAAATGCCTTTCACCAGATAAGGGAACATCTCTTTTAAAAACATGCTGAATGTACTGTCTAGCTTGACCATGAACGTATCACTAAATGCAGCACCCTACTTGTGACTTATAAAGCTTACCATATATGTGTAGTTAACTACAGTGGGTTGCTAGGTGCTTTACATCATTCAGTGTTCATTTTTGGAGTTTCAGAGTAAAAGGAAAAACAGGAGCTTTATCAAGCCTTTGCCAGATTCCAGAGATAATGGTGGGCTACACATAGGTTGGTGAGTCAGAAGCTAAGAAAGCCAACTAAATTGGCTTTCAGTAAGTGGCTTTCAGTAAGTGGCTTGCGTGGGACACTATTGTCACAACGAAAATCTACGTGAACTTAAGGAACATATCATCATATTTTGTATGTTTCTGATGCATTTAGCTAGAAGGGGTAGCATCACAACAGCCTGTTCAGGAATTTTTCCACACACTTTCAGTATGGGAATACATGAGTGCCTAGAACTACCCTTTCTGTAATCACTTTTTTTTATATGCAAGGCAATGCTTCTGAAGAAGAAAGATCCTTGTTCACACGAAAGCTTTCCAAATAAAGCAAGATGCCTGACTATCCCAAGGTCCTGTTCAGGTGGAAAGCATCCACACAGAAGGAACCTCTGATCTTCAGTATTGCTGAAGCTAGGAAGTCTGCCTAATCCTGCACTGAAGAAAGCATAGTTTGTAACACCTGGGTAGAGCTAATCTTCTTTACTGGTAAACAAAACATTATGGCAAATGTTTCCTTTCATTTTTTGGTTTCCCAGAAAAGAAAAATTATTGAAGTCATAAAGATTTTTGTTTGCTTTTTAATATGGTGAGGCTTTCACATTGACAAATTTTCTTGCAATATATTCTCAAGTCTTTCAGCATTCATTTAACATACTAAGTGTTGCCTGCAGAATCAGCCACCTACTAAAACGGTAATTTTACACACAATCATGCTTGTTCTAATATTTCTATGATTTTTTTTTTAAAAGGCAGGGTGATGGTAAACCTCTTGCAAAATCCCACATGAAACCATCATCTCTTTGTTTCATTTTGTCAAAATACAGCGGCACAATCCCACATTACACTGGGATATTAGCACCCTGCATAAGCGTGTCACATAAAGGAGATTAAGAGGTTTATATCCAACTATGGGAACAGGAAACCATTTTCTTCATTAATGCTTTACTAATGATCTTCTGCATCTGGAGCAAAAAATGGGACCCTCACTCTCACTGAAGCTCAAACTCCTTTCAGTAACAATACCAGGCGTCAGCATTGTACAGCCCTTTGCTCCAGGGGGGGAAAAGGTCTTATTTTAAGTAATGTGGCTAAATTTGCTCTTCAACATGCATAATAATACCTCAAAATGATCTCATATCCAGTATTAAATAATAGCATGTTATATCAGGAAGGCATACAGTGCAACCCACTTTCAATAACCCCCAAGTGTTTGGGGTTTTCTTGTCTTCTTCTGTTAGTAGTACTGGAGACTGCAGATGCAATACAGCAAGGGTGACTTGTGGCCTCGACTTGTGGTTGTTGAACTATAGCTCCCATCAGCCCTCACTTTTTATCATGCTTGCTAGGGATCATGGCAGATGTGGTCCAACAACATTTGCAAGGCCACAAGTTGCCTGTCATTGCAATAATGAATGCAGAGGCCTACAACTGTTTTTAAGATAGTGGACCCAACATTGGAAGGCAGGTTGTTATTAATTTTGCCTACCTGCATGTACTTGCAGGGGGTGGGCAAAATACCTTTCCTATCCATTATCACTGATACATCTTTAAATATGAAGACTCTTACAAGCACAATATGCATTTACAAGTGCCCTCTATGTGTTCAGTGTAATTTGCTTCCAAGTAAGTGCACATAGGATAGATTGCAGGTAGTTTATTATTCCTAGGAGGGCACAAAGACAATCACTGTCTTAATATTTTTGATCATTTAGCACACTTGACTGTGTTTGACCATTTAGTATACTTCTGATTGATATTTCTTGAGGAAGCTCAACTTCATAGGAGTTTTGGGGATCCAATTTTCCCAGATCAATTGGTAGGGGGTGGGGGGATTAGATCCCAGCCTAGTGTTGGCTGGGGGACCTGAGTCCTCCCACTCCAGGATACATGAAAGAATGTATCCAGTGGAAAGGATCCTCACCATGGATCCTTCCCACTGGAGAACAGAATAGAAACTGCTGCACAAACAGGACTATGGGTCAAGCCAAATGGAACTCAGCTGGAACCAAGCTAACAGTGGGTATATTGTATTGCATTGCAATGTCTTGGTTTACATACACCACACCTTTTCCCCAAAGCTGGAACTCAAGGCAACTTACAAAATAAAATGCAATATAAATAAAAATACAGACAAGATAAGAAGAGCAACAATTATGTTTAAATTACAATTAAACTACCCAGACAATTAAAAACCATTTGAAAATTATCAGTTAAAAGGCAGAGAATAAAAGGTATCAGAGCACTGCTCACTAAATTTACATCTACAAATCAATTTTGTATCAACAAATTTGTACTTGAACAGCTACTGCTGCAAAAAGCCAAAACCTTTAGACCAGATCTCCACTGGAGCTAAGTTAGTATAGCACTCTAGGAACCTGGTTGCTTCCTCTTAGGTGACCCAGCACAGGAAGCGCTGCAGGAAGTGAAGTGGAAGAAACAAGTATGAATTTTCATGTTAGGAGAACAGTGTTTAAATAGAAAGAACCTCCCCCCCGACTCTTCTGAACTACCAACATTCTCCCCACTCCCCTGGAAAATGCATTAATCTGGGGCAGGGGAACTTCATTGTATTTTTTTTCCAACAATCTCCCATCTCCATTTCACAAAAAACAGTCATACATTCCATGTAGTGATCATTGCTGTAATGAATGAGTTCCATGGTCCACGCAGCAACTGGGGGAAAAAAAATCATCCCCCTATATCTTGTCCCACTTTATGCTACTGACAGTATACTAATCTGAATGCCCCTTGGTTACTTAATTCCTACAATCCCCCTGCCAGCATATCTACTGCTGGTTTGGAGATTCAGTATTTTTTCCCCCCAAGCTCTTCAAGGCAGCAAAAATGACATTCTGGATCCAACCCAGTAAGAGTAATCCCAAAATCACATTGACTAGATGTTCTTGCATTTGCTTGTCCCTTCAGTTTTTGTTCCAGGGCCAGCGCTGAACTGCCAGCTCAGTGTGGCAATGTTTCACATTTTTAATTCACTCAAGCCATTTGACCTTGGAGAGGTCATGATACAATGTCTGGTGCCTGCTGGGGATTACCAGAGGGTTGTTTGCCCTCTCTTTCACTCTCTTCCTTTTAACCCAACATGCTTTTCTATCACACATACCAGCCATAGTGTCTTAGGATTCAAGAAGGGTTATAGTGAAATGTGAGCTTTAAACACTAATGACTACCACCACCATGAGTGTTTCTGCTTTACCCTCTAGGGCAGGGGTGGGCAACTCTATGGGGCCCAGGGTCCATTCCCCCCCCAAGAAGCTCCATCAGTGGCAACCCCCCTCACTGCTGCCAATATACTTCCATTTTCTACTGCAATCCCTCTCTGATTAGAAGGGATATCGCATCATTTCCTGTTGCCATTTTGAAAAGGACAGTAATGGAAAATGGAGGTTTTGGGGGGTAACACAGATGTCCGGGGTACTTGGGATGGGAGGTGGTATTTGGAAGCTTTTTGCATGGTTTTTGGGGAAAAGTGTCCCCAAACCATGCCATTTTTTTAAAAAAAAATTGGGACTGTGGGGGAGTGATGGGGGGTTTCAGTGGTCGTGAATGTGGGGTCCAAAATCTGCATGCTGCTCCAGGCTGTAATTTACCCACTCCTACTCTAAACCTACATTTCACAATCTCATGCACCACCCCCAGACATGTGAAACTACGGCTGCCATAATCACACAGGCATTTGAGCTGATCCTTAATCCTCAGACAGTCAAGAAACGATACACATTATTTTTTCCAGCATGAGTCAGAGGAGATTAGCTATTCAGCTCAAGAACAGGGTGAGGCATGTGGGCCTCATGCAGTGTTTTTGAACCCCCACTGATCCCATTCATGAGCCCCACCTCTCATATTATTGTATACTACTTTGAGGTCTTCAGATCTTGGTGGAATATAAATATTTTAATAAATAAAAGAAATAAAAATCTAGAAACTTAATTTTCATGGCCCACAAGACCAAAACTTAGGCCATTTCCACACTTGAATGTTATAGTGCTATTATTCCACTTTCAACATCCTATGGAATCCTGGGGTTTGCAGCTTAGGGAGGGGACTCAAAGGTCCATCCCTAAACTGCAAACTCCAGGATTCCATAGGATGTTGAGTGGAACAATAGCACTGTAACAGTCTAGTGCTGAAATTGCCTAAGATTGGTGTTAATTCCAGTTTGAGTATCTGGTGTGGTTGGCAAGTGGGTCCAGCTTAAACTGGAGATGGCAGGTGAGTATACCAAATATACTTGAAATCTGCTTTACAGATAACCTGATAAAACTGCCAGCTTACTGGAAGAGAAGGCAAAATTTAAAATAATAGATTTGAGGTTTGCCATGACCATCATAGAGAATTTTAAATCAAAGAAAAGAGAAATCAGAAAACACGTCCTAAAGTATCTGAGTCCAAGCACCACTTCTAAAAGATAAATCAAAGCAAATCTTGTCAGATACAACTCAGTTTAGGAGAGTTTCCTCACCTAGTCAAACATGTTTCTGAAACTAATTGAACCTCTTCAGACAGATTCAGATGTCCAAATTAAAACAAGGAATCCAGTGAACGATTCCATTTATGCTATTAATGCATGGAGATTTGTGGATGTGTAGCCTTTATGCTAAAGTGAATATATATTATCTCCTTGGAGTTGCAAGGGGTAGCTGTTTTGACAATAAATGTGGTAACTCCTGTTAGGAAACTTGTTCAATTTCAGAATAAGTGCAGCGCATGAATGGAGAAAATATTCCTACTTATTTATTCTCAGATTGGAAAAATGGTTTTCCCAACAATCGGGAATCCCCGTGGACTAAAATAAAAGAACTGCAAAACTTTTGCACAGTTTTCTTCCAGTATTTGAATGTCCTGAAGTGTTGCAGACAAATTATGATGGAGAGAAAAGCAATCCACATGTTTTTCATGTGGAAATTGACTTTTCTGACAGAAAATACTATACCTCATGCATAAGAAACTTTTTTCCTCCACAGGAATTGTGCGTATATGTGAAAAACATATATTTTTCTTTATGCAATAATTCTTCCACAACACTGTGGGACATTCACATGTAGAGACAACACTGTGAAGAAATATTCATTTTCTCCAGTTGTGGGGAGAAATCTGTAGTAATTATTCATCCTCACACGCAAGGGCAAAATAGTTGAGTCTTATCATTCCTATTCGAAAGTTTAGGTTACAGCAAACCTTTTTATGGGGCAGGGTGCTGCATTTTTTAACTTTATTGTTGTATTTTCAAATGATCTTATACTTCAAAAAAATGGTGTTTTAATGTGATGATTTGTTTAATTGTATTTTAATATTTTTTAGTATCAGGTCTTCAGCCCACCTTGTTTCAGCCTTTTGTAAGCCACCTTGGATCCCATGATGGGAGAAGCGCAGCATATTAAATAAAGAAATCAGTAAATATGTAGGAGAGATATATTTAAAAAACCTTCTTCTCTGGAAGAAGCAATTATCTCTGCACATTTCCTACACATCCAGTTCGTTTGAGAAATAAAACAGTAACTCCTTCCTGAGGGGCTTATTATGCCTGCAAATTTCATCCAGTTCCAACCAACTTAAAAAGATAATAAAATTATATACGTATGGGAGACATGAAAATTTGGACTTAGTTGAGATCCAGATTCTGATCTCACTCAAAAGAGGCAGCCAAACCAAATTAGATTTTATTTCCTCCTAAACACCAATTTAGGGTCCAAACTGAATTTTTCACACCCCAATTTTAAAGCTTGTAATTGAAGTTTTAAACCTTTTTCATAGTGTTAGGGCAAACCCATAAATCTGAATTAAGGGGACAAACTAGCATGCTAACTCAGCAGAGCATACCGAAGGCATAAGAAAAGTTGAGGGGTCCTGGGAACACACAGTGCACTTACCTTGATAAATATAGAGTGGCAGTCTGTGTAGCTGTTACAAACAATGTCAGAAAGGCACTGGTTTGAGGTTTGTTTAATTAACTGGAGCAGCAAATTCGGTGAGGATGGAGGGGTGTACTGAAATAACACCCGATTCTTTCAAGCTCTTTTAGATGGAATTGTGCCTTGTCTGTACTATATTACCTTCTTCTGCACCTGTTATCTTCATGGGAACGCTTTGTGTTCCCCAAATGGAGGTAGGGCAGGTAGAGGAGATGGGAAGGAGGGAGAACAAGAATTCCCCTTAAGGTGTATGACCTTCAAATACCAAATGCATGAATTATTAAAATGTCTTAAAGGAAGAAAATATACACTCAGAGATTTCTCTTGTTTTGAATTGGTTCCTCAGCTGTCTTTATACATTTCAGTATCAAATGGTGTCTGTACCAGCTGAGACAAAAGTGCTTGGAGCTTCCTGTCATCAGCAGCCTCCTTTTTGACAGACCTCAGTATAGTGGATCCCCGTCTAGGACTTTAAGAGGAGCATGAAACAGTGACAGAATTAATCCCCCAGGCAGCCAGGCACAGCTACCCATCACTGCAGTTTGATAGCAAAACATGAGTAAAAGCAACTTCACAAGTACTGCTGCCTCCTACTGAGGCAGTTGTTATAGTCAGCACGTCTATGCTCGCTAACTGGTAGTTTAAGCTATGGTGACTTCCTGTTTGCTTGTTTTACCACACTCATTCTTTTCCTGTGTCACTCTAAGGTGCAGCCATTTTTTTGTCTTCTTCCCCTTTTCTTCACTAGACTTTGAATCTTATTATGAGCAAGTAACGTAAGCAAAGCTATTTTCATATGTTCTACAAAGAAAACTAATATTACTTCTTTTTTCTGCTAAACTTGATGGGTAGCTAGCAGGGTGTAGGACTGGTTGTTGTTCAACTTCTGCCTTACAAATTTCTCTGCTTGTATGATCCACTGCTATCTCTCACATTTTTCCAACAACAGACTGTTGAATACATGGTGTATCTTTAATGATAACTTGGTCAGAAAGGAGAAATGCAGAAAGAGCTTTATTTCTCTCAAAAGACAGAGCCAAAGATACAAAATATTTATGTTACATATCTGAGGCTGTCTTCAACGAATACAATACCTTTTTTTCTAAAATATGTAGCAAATAATTAACAAGATAATAAAGTTGAGTGGTCTCTTACAACATACAGTGCATTCATGTCAGTCAATATTTTAAAAGTTGATTATTTGATTCAAATGAAATACTTCCCAGTTATCATCTCAAATAAATGATGAAAATAGTTTTGCCTGCTATATGGATGTTAAAGATGAGAAGCTCTCAGAAAGAAAGATGTGGCAAGACTAATTCAGCAATAATATGGCCAACAAAATAGGACTTCAAATGCAGAGTTTTAAGAATTAAGCACTCAAAGCCTCAGACTTCAATGGATGAATCTGTTGGTTTTGATTTTTCCTACAATTAAATCTGACATTTTTCAATCCCACATATGAAAAAACCTGTGGACTTTTTAAAAAAGCAACTGAAAAGAAATTTTTGTCCATCCCTACATGGGGTCTGCATGGAATTCTTCATATTAAGTCTGAAAATATTAGAGAAAATTTGCTATTTTTTTTTAAGTGAGACATTTCAAAGAAGAAAAGCTTCAGCAAAGCACTGGAAAATGTTGATGGAGTTCACACAATAAAGGTAATCAATCTGAGTTGTACAAATGCTACATGGGTCCCAAACTGGCAGCATTAGGTTTTCTGGAAGCTCCAGTGAGCATAACCAGTGATCAATACCTCTGAGACTTGTAGTCCAACAAAAACAATCTAAGAACCTGACATTACAAACCACTGTTCTACAGAAGTAGCTCCAGAACAAATTTTACGGTGAGTGTGATCTTTGGCAGGAAAGATATCTTTGCTTCAAGCTACAGACTTTTTTCACTATAGAAAAATTAATTGCTTAAACTCTTAGCTTAGCATTGCTAAATAGCTGATTTTACCACCATTTCCTCTTTCCTTCCAATGGAAGAAACACTGTTTACCTTTCAGAAGCCTCCCAGAAGCACAACTCTGTTTATTTCTGCGTTTGAAAGCAAATCAGAGTGTGCCTACCTTGTTAAATATTCCACCTACCCGATCACACCACAGTCTGCCATGCACTACTCTCCCTTCACCCACAGATTCTTCTCTGTTTGTCATTGCAGTACAGTCAGCCCGCCACATCTGCAGGTTTCACTTTTGTGGATTTGATTATTCACAGATTATTTGCTGTCACTTCTGCTGCCCCCCTATGCCATTTTTAATAGGGTCTACAAGCCTCATGAGACTGAGAAACTGAACAAGGCTTCTAAGTCCATCTTAAAAATGGTGTGGGGCAGCAGTGAAAGTGGCAGTAAGCCCCATCAGCCACCCACTTCTGCCTTGTGAAGGAATCCTGATGCCCCAAAGGAATCCATGGTGGGTTGAATATAGTGATCATACTTTTTTGTGTGTTAAAAATGTTTTGGGAGACCTAGAGATATTCACGTTTGTTTTTGTTTCACTTTCACGGAAGCCCTGTGCCCCTAACCATAGCAAATGTGGAGGGATGACTGTAACTATTAACTTCGGGGAAGTATGAAAAATGGGGTGAATTGTCAATGTGCTTTGAGTTCCTGAGGTAAAATCTGTAACAGGGCATAGAGCGAGCTTTTTGCTTGTGTTAAAGCACCCCCTTTTAAGAAACAGTTTCTGGAACAGCCTCCTTAGAGATGCCTGTCAGCTGCTACTATCCTATGCCTTTTATCAGATGGTGAAAATCTGTTTATAAATGTATTTTAGTTTCTTTTTCCACTCTTGTTTTATCATGTTTCACATTTGCTGATATTACTATGTGTATTGCAGGTTTGTTTTTTTACTTGTATTTTAAATTGTCATTTTATAAAAGTAACCAATTGCTTAGAGTACTGAGGGGAACAATTGATACAACCATTGAATAAACCAACCCATCAATGTATGTTCCACAAATGTACCAAATAAAATGTGTGGGCTAGATAAGTTCCTTTTGTCCATTTTTGTGTTCCCACAAGTGTTGTTATGTTTCAGTAGCAGGCAAAGCACTCATTTTCCTTCAGAACAAGTTAAACGCCCTATGTACATCCTACCTACAATTAAAATCACAATTCTACAAGCATAGTTCTACTTGTAAACAAGGTACACGGGGAGTGCACACCTTGTTTACAAGAAAAGGTGTACTTTTTCATGAGTTATTCACCCAATCTAACTGTTTTCCAATGAGAGCCTGAAAAGGTTACTTTTTGGGCTACAGATCCCTGAATCCCACAGACAACATGGCTATGGAAATTGTAGTCCAGTTTCCAAGCTCAGCTGCTAAATCTTGAAAATTACCAAACCTTACTATAAAAGAAAGGCATCAAAGATACTAATATTTTTTCTATTCTTTCTTCCATCCCTGCCCCACTTCTATAATTATCCAGAGTGTTTAGGACCTTCAGGCTTTGAATTCCATCAACAGCACACCTGTGATCCATTTGACTTACACCTTATGATGTTTAATTTGGACCAGTTGTTGTTATTTACTGACAACAATTAAGCTGACAAGATCATCAGCAAACATGAATTTGGGCAAAGTTTCCTTGGGCCTGACAAAATTTGACCTCTTCTTTAAATAGATAAGAAGCAGTAAATACTTGAGGAATTGCTGGGTGGGAATTGCTAGAATAGATGCACCATGAGCCTAATGCAGGTTGCTGAGACATGCAAAGTGTTTTCAACTCATGTTTTGCTGCAACTGAAATGTTAATTAAGTTTTACAGTCTCAGCTTTCACATATTTGTCTACTATAGACAACTGAGGCCATTTCCACATTAGACTGTTACAGTGCTATTTTTCCACTTTCAACATTCCATGGAATCCTGGGGTTTGCAGTTTAGATGATGTGATTTGGAGGTGTATCACACTGTACTGTAATAGCACTATGATTCCACTTTATTCCATATGATTTAGTCATGGCTATTAAACTAATTGAGAATTGAAAGTACACTTTCTTAAATGCAGACCCCAGGATTCTATAGGATGGAATCATGGCAGTTAAAGTGGAATCACAGTACTGTAATTATATAATGTGGAAAGGTCCTAGATATCTGTCTGTGTCTATACCAGAAAGCTTCTACAGAGGACTCCACAATTGATTGGAAGAAATGCACAAGTAGGGAAGGTGTTTGATCTTTCCCTCTCTCAAAATTTTGGTCTGAATCACTCTATGAAACTGCTATGAGTCCTGGAAAAGAGGAAAGATAAGCCACCACTTGACCTACTAGTATTCTTCTTTCCACCTACACCACCACCATGGGGCTAATAGCTATGAGGGTAAATTGAGATGAGGAAAACAGTATTTCCAGGAAAACAAAGTTTCCAGGTGCTCTGTATTATAAAGATGTCTCTTTTTTTCAAGGTCAAAAAGTCAGTGCCCTATGGAACTGGCAGGTGTCCTGTACAGGGAGGTCCCCTGTTTGAAGTTAGAAAGTTTTTCCTTCTATAGAGACTGAACAAGGATGTGGACTTTTCATAAAGGCAGAAATGTGTGCATCAGGTAATTTGTGAATGTGAATAATATGCTTATTTTACAGAGAAATACATAGGTAGGTTAACTGAAATCAGTGTTTTCATTTGGCATTTAGGTAGAACATCGACTTGTTAATAGCTACTTCCTGATTGTTAACCCAGCAATTATGACTGTTCCTTATTTCTGCACTGGAAATCTGACAATACTAATGAGGTAAGGAGCAAAATATCCATCCCCCAGTACTGATGCTCTGACAAAACTAGGCCACTATCAAATGGCCCATTCCTTCTGCATAAAATGTATTTTGGTCTCAAATGAATGGGACTTTTGTTACTGTTGTGTGCCTTCAAGTCATTTCTGACTTTTGGCAACCTAAGGCAAACCTGTCATGGGGATTTCATGGCAAGATTTGTTCACAGGGGGTTTGACCATGGCTTCCTTTGAGGCTGAGGAAATATGACTTGCCCAAAGGCACCCAGTGGGTTTCCATAGCTGAGCAGGGATTTGAACCCATAGTCCAGTGCTCAAACCACTACACCACGGGGATATCTTTGGGGAATATCTAATCAAACAAGATGTACTGTGGGTCATAATCAAGCATATTAACATGGAGCCAAGATAAATGTTACTTTGCAAAGCCTTTCCTCAAAAACACCAACTGAGTTCATCGAGGTGGATAGATGAAACATGACAAGGCATTAAAAATGAAATATCTGGACACATCTGGTATGTGGCAGTGAAACATGTAGAACAAGAATGGGGTGAAGAACTAATATTGTACATTACCAACATATTTCGGGGAGCAATATGATGTTTTTCTTAAGTACAACAGAAGTCCATTCCAATAGAAAACAGTTCTCCAATTGTTGTACAACTTTTAGCATGACAGTAAAGAGCTCTGCTCATTTGCACTATGTTCTATGGAAGATTTGTTGATTGTCATTGCTATTACAGAACAAAGGAAGAGTCTAAATTTTGGTGAGTTTTCTTTCTTCTTGTTCTCCAGTACCATTGCTCCCTAATAAACCTGTATTTAGAATCAGTGGCCACAACGATTTGTTCCAAAACTCAAATTTCCTCCTCCTCCTCCTCCTAATACCACAGCAAACATGACTGAAAAGACCTACCTCCCAATCAGTACGAGTTCCCCAAGCACTCCTAAGCGCCTCATAGCCATGAGTATTCCTCTGACAGTCATGCCTTCACAGAAGCAAACCACCACTCTGGCCTTTGGCAACCTGTCTCGGAGCTTCTGAACCAGCTTCTCAAAGCTCTTCTCTCCTGCATTGCTGTAGATCTTGTCCGAATGAGCAATACAAAGACCTTCTTGAGCAGCCAGCTCTTTGAAAGCCTCCATCCCACTTTCTCCATAATTTCCTAAACAAAAGTGAAACGCAGTAATATCATTATTGTTATTAGGTTTTTGGGTGACATTATCAGCATCTGAGGATCTATAAAATGGGAAAGGTAACTGAAAAAAGTACACTTGGTCAAGGAAAGGGTCATTGCCCCTTCATCATCATTACCAAAACCATCAATTCATGTATATCCCAGCTTTTTTCTAATAATCAATAATATATACAGATTGAAAACATCGGTATGCGTATATTATTTTAAAAATAATCAGTATATAGAATTAAAACCATTTAAAATCTATTAAGATGCAGAATAAAAAAATTAACAAAACAACACACTGTTAAAAGCTCAACAAAGTCACCTCCTAAAAGCTTGATGCAATAGGATAGCTTTTACTTGCCAGTGGAAGGAAACCAAGGAGGGAGCCATCCTTGCCTCCCTAAAAAGGCAGTTTCAACGTCTGGAAGCAGCCACTTAGATGACCTTCTCCCTCATTCCCATCAAACTAGTCTGGGAAGGTAGTGGGACAGAGGGAATTCCATTATGTAAAGATCCTACTCAACTGACTTGTCTGAATATCTAACATCAGTAATTGCCCTTTGCAGGATATTTGTGGTGATGTTTACCCAAGGAAATACCATTCTCATTTATCCAGATCTGTTTATCAAAATGCTGTGATGGTTTTCCCACTTAGCTGGATAACTGGTAGGATACTACTCCAATTATCTAAATTACTGCTACAAGGATAATTATTGGAAAGCAAGGGAGGAAAGGGTGGTAAGGCAGTGGATCACTTTGCAATTCCTTTATTTTTGAACATCACCACCACTAACAGCAAGAACACTTTAAAAAAAATAGGACATCTTTCTAGAATGAGGCTTTGGAGAATCTGAATTATGTTCTTTCCCTTTTTTTAAACAGAGGATGGTGAATGTGAGCCTTTGGGGAAGGACTGAGGGAGGAAAGAGGCATAAAGGTTAACCAAGAAGCTGAGGATTTCACTTACTCTGGGGGCTTGTTAATGCTGAGGAGACAGAAATCAATGGTGCTGTCAGCTGTTAGGCCAGTAAGAATAAGCAGTGAACTGAGAACAAAGAGCACCACTGTTCAGATGAGCAAGGTATCTTCCCTCTCTTAAATTGCTGCATAACAGCCATGTGCAGAGTATCCCTCTACCTGGTGTGAAGCTCCCTAGTTGCTCAGCTTTGCTTTTGCTATCCTTTGCCCTGTAAGAATCTTCAAAAGTATGAATTACCCAAAAGCTCCTCACCTTGATTTCCTTTGGTACAAGAACAAAGGTTCAGCTGATGTTCTGTGGGGCTTTATGGCATTGAGACAGATACCCTCCAACGCAAGGGCTGCATTACAACCTGTTTTGTTTTCTTTCTTTTTAACAGTTTTTTTTTTAAAGCATAGCCCTTTGTAATAATTTACAGGCAAGGGGGTGATGGTGAAGGAATCATGGGAACTGCAGTACAAAAATATCTGGAGGTGCTGCAAGGCTTCTATCTAGGTATTTCACCCCAGGCTTCTCCAGTAGTCCACCTTTCTAATCATTATGCACACTGGCCATTGAGAAGTAATTTGAAAAGTGCATTAGAATCTGGAAGAGACTCCCATGACTACTCTGTGAGTTCTTTTAAGGAGGAGCATGGAGTGTGGGAGAGAAAAACAGGGCATCTGAAATCTTTCTTGCAGCCCTATAATTCTCCATCAGTTCAATGTTTATAGCAGCTTCAGACTTGTCATGGGCCCCTATTATATGACACAGTTATAGCACCATGATTCCATTTGAACTGCCATGACAACATCCTATTGCCCTGAGATATGCAGGGCTGTTTTTGGGGGGGGGATCAGCCAGGGAGCTCTAGGGCCTTGCCAAGGTACGAGCCCCATGTTTCCATAGGATGTTGCCATGGCTGTTAAATGGACTGTCAAACAAACAAAAAAACCCTGTGCAAACAGTCCTTTGCATGCAGTTTGTGCCCTGATTCTGAGCAAGAGATGCCTACTTGTGCCTGTGATCAGATTTAGATCCTATTCTTGCTTCCCTGCAGAGCTGGTTATTGATCTTGTTAAATCAGGCTTATATCATGCACGCAGCTGGCTTGCTATGTTTGTCTCCATCTCCCATGATACTTCCTAACCTCTCACACTTGAGACTTGGACAGGTGCTTTAAACATATTCAGAGAGGATACCACCAAGAGGTGTAGAAGTTTTTGATTACAAAAATATTTAGGCATTTTAAAGGCCTCTTGGAAAGTTACTTTTAAAAGTGATCTGTACATAGTTCTGTGTAGCTAGTTACTCTTATAGTTATCATGGCTGAAAATACTACATAACCTATTCTTTGAAAATAACTAAAATGATAAAAGTAACATTGAACATTGAAGTAACCATTAAAGTATCTTAAAAGCTACTGTTATGTTACAAAAGAAGTGACGTTATCCCTCACTAAATTTCAATCATAATGTGGTGTAGTAGTCATTGTTTGTTGTTGGAAAAATGAAATGATTAGAAATAAGTAGTTTTTGTAACTAATTATTTATATGGTTTGCTTTAGGTACACATTTTACATGCTACAGGCTGTAAATACCATTTCCTTACAAGCCTTAGCTATTGTATATTGATCATACCTGCAAAATGGGTGGGGAGTGAGATTGGGCCCAGATTTCCCAGCCCAACTTTGGCTAGAGGTCCACCAACTTTCTACTGCCCAGAGTTTTTCCCAAACTTGTTCCACCACCTTTCTTTATTCCAAAGCCTAGACAAGTGGACACAGACATTTTCTGAACTTTGGTTAATATTATTGGTACCCAAAGCCAAACCTTATCCACATGACCAGAAGTTCAACTCTAAAACCAAGGCAAACCCATAGCAAATGACCAATTGGATTCAATGGTGGATATATAGCTTCAGAAAAAGAAAGAGAAAGATCTTACCTCACCTAATAATTACAGACCAATGTCGTTACTTAACACTGACTATAAGATATTTACAAGTATATTAGCAGAAAGACTTGAGAAAGTTGTGCAGTCAGTGATACATGAAGATCAGAATGGCTTTCTTCCAAATAGATTATTGAGAAATAATGTACTAACAGTGATAAACACCATAGAGTATTTTGAAGAGCACAATGAGAAAAAATTGGCTATGATCTTCTTAGACACGGAGAAGGCATTTGATAAGGTGAGATGTAAATTTCTTATAGAAGCTCTGAAAAAAATGGACTTAGGTGATAACTACACAGAAAGGATTCAAGAAATATATTCACACCAAACAGCTCAAATTATTGTGAATGGAGAAAGAAGGGAGAAGTTAATATTAAAAAGGGAATGCAACAAGACAGTCAAGGTCAGAGACCTGGACAGTGAGCCAGCCCAGAGAAGAGAGTGGGAGAACTATCAAATCCAACCAGGAGGAGACAAGCAAGCACTTATTCAAGGAAGTTCATTTACCAGAGCGCCAAGCAAAGCCATAGTCAGAGTTCCAAAGTCAAGGGTCAAGAGTCCAGGGATCAATTCAAGATATCAGGAACCAGGTGCTGAGAGCAAGGTACAAGCAAGAGGAGGACTTGTAAGAAGTTTGCCACAAGCAAAGGGAAGCTTCCAGGCAGGTAGTTATATAGCCCCAGGCACAGGTGTGTCCGGTCACCACTTCTTAAACTCAGCCAAGGAAGCCTCCCTTTGCACAGCCCTCTTGAGTCTCCGCCTTGATTGGGGGCTTATTGAACCAGGCTGCAGAGCCTCTTCAGAATTGGATCCCTGTTGCTCCAAAGGAGCAGGCACAGAATCAGATCCCTATTGCTCCAAAGGAGCAGGCAGAGGGACGTCCGTGCCTGCTTGATCCATGGCAGCAGGTGGAGCTCTTGAGTTGCAGGACTCATCTCCAGCCAGAGCCACAGGGACCAACAGCTGCTGCTCATAAGCAGCAGCTCTGACAGGGGCTTCAGTTATCACAAAGGTTGCCCTCTCTCACCATTCCTATTTATCTTGATACTTCAGATACTAAACAGAAGAATCTGTTCTGATCCAGACATTAAAGATATTAGAATTAAAGAACAGACATATAAATTACAATCCTATGCCAATGATCTAGTAATTTTCTTGGAAGATCCTCTTGAAAGTATAGATAAACTCCTAATGACTATTTCAGATTTTGGTGTAAACTCGGGATTTAAGACAAGGAGAAAACTGGGATTCTGATGAAAAATATCATTCAAAGAAACTGATTAGAAAATCTGGATTGCCAACTGATTAGAAAATCGGATTTCAGATTCAAAAGAAATTAAAATATTTAGGAATCCGGGTAACAAAACAAAACACAGATCTCTTCCATAATAAATACTTAAGAACTTGGTCAGAAATAAAAAAAGATTTAGAAAAATGGTCCAAATTACAATTGTCCCTGCTTGGCAGAATAGCAACGGTGAAAATGAGTGTCCTTCCCAAAATGAATGTTTTGTTCCAAAACCTACCCATAATTGAAAATGACAAACTATTCAAGGACTGGCAAAAAGAACTATCAAGATTCATTTGGGAAGAGAAGAAAGCAAGGATAAATTGGAAAAATCTAACAGACAAAAGAGAAAGAGGTGGCTGCAGCCTACCAGATCTTAAACTGTATTACTATGCTAGTGGACTAGCATGGATATCAGAATGGATTAGGCTACAGAATAGAAGACAATTAACATTAGAAGGAGCAGACAATGGAATGGGCCGGCATGCCTATCTCTGGTTCAACAAGGCAAAAATTGACAAGGACTTTTCAAACCATTTTATAAGAGGATCTTTATTGAGAATCTGGATACACATAAAGAAAAAAAATTACAATAAAATCCCATCCTGGATTTCACCTCTGGAAGCATTATTTGGGAGATGGGTCAACCCTCAAGAAAAATGGGTAACTTATAAAGATTTATTAGAATTAGATGAATCATATATCCTGCAATTAAGAACAAGAGAAAAACTGAGTCACATGGGTTTCAGCCTCCCATGCTTTCCATACAGGCAACTCCTCAAGAGAAACAAGATGGATCTAAGGCTAGAAGGCTTCAATTTGAGAGAAAGCCCTAACGAGCTAGAGAAGATTATATTCGGCCCTCCCAATCATGTTATGTCAAAACTATATAAATTCTTATTAAATTACAAACTAGAAGACAAAATAGTAAAAGACACCATGATATCCTGGGCCAGCATTTTAGGACATGAAATTGAGCTGGAACATTGGGAGACATCTTGGAAACTGACCCAAAGATTTACATTATCTCAAGATCTTAAAGAAAACTACATGAAGATGTTCAACAAATGGTTTCTAACACCGACCAAATTAGATAAAATGTACAACACACATCAGAATAAATGTTAGAAATGCCAAGAGAAAAAATGGAACCTTTATACACATGTGGTGGAGCTGTCAGAATGTTAAAAATTTTTGGGAACAATTATATATAGCCCTATTGGAGATATTTGAAATCCAGATCCCTCTTCTGCCAGAATTATTCTTATTAAACATGACTCATAATATAGACTCAACAATATCAAGAAACTATTGAAGAGTTCTGTTATATCTGGTCACTGCTGGAAGATTATTATTAGCTAAATTCTGGAAAGTTAAAGAAATCTCCACAGTAGGTCAATGGATGATTAAAATTTTGGAGATGAAGGAAAGTGATATGTTCACCTGCAAAGTAAAAGGAAAATTTGAGAAGATAATGAAAGAATGGGAACCAATTATGAAGTTCCTCCACCAAAAACGGGGAAATTTAATTATTGAATAAACTAAATGAGTTTAACGTTTATGCCAGGAAAGTTAAAAGTAAAGGAAGTGCAATAATGCATGTTGTGTTCAATATTCTGTTTTTTTTTTCTTTTTTGGTACAAATGCCATTATTTTCAGCATTGATATGAGAATTGTGAGTATCTATAAATAAACAACCTAACAGCTAACCGATTACAGATAAGTAAACAAGGAGGAACAAGAACGATTAGCGCAGAGAAGGGGAAAAAATGATTATGCATTAAAAGAAAGTTTAGGTTATAGGTAGTAAATCTTTTTTTTTCAAGGAGAGGGAAAGTTAAGAAAAAAAGGAAGTTAAGGAAAAAAGGAAGGAGATATAATATATGTAGATTAGTTATGCTTTTTTTTCTTTTTTTAATTTGTTTTTCTTTCTCTCTTTCTCTCTCACTTTTTTTTTTTAACACAATTACTATTGGAAGACATTGATGGTTTGTGACAAACAAAATCATACTGCTACTTTTGTGGGGGGCTTTTTGTTTGTATTCTCTTAATAAAAAATATTTTTTTAAAAAAAAGAAACAGAAACAGAACAGACTTAAGAAGCCAGGAGAGATTTAATGTTACAACAGTTGGGGAGGGAAAGTGGATAACTTTTTAGAAAATACACACACACACACCCCCGCACCAAAAGACCATACACAATATACACAAAGCAGGCTAGGAAGATAACATATTCTAACACCCTTGTTATGTTGTTGTTTTGTGCCTACCAGTTGTTTCCAATTTACGACAACCTTAAGGTGAACCCATTGTGGCTTTTTCTTGGCAAGATTTGCTCAGAGAGATTTTGCCACTGAATTCCTCTGAGGCTGAGAGAACATGACTAGCCCAAGGTCACCCAGGGGGTTTCTATGGCTGAGTGGAGATTCAAACCCTGGTCTCTAGAGTTATAGTCCTATGTTCAGACCTCTGCACCAAGCTGGCTCTCTTTGCTGTACTTTATCAGATGCTATGCAGGATGTCAGGTCACAGAAAACCAGAAATGCACAGAGTCCCATGCCCCAACACCAAAGCCATGTAAGGTGCTTATGGGAATGCAGACCACTAGCTGTGTCGCGTGCCTTGTGGCAGTGACTATAGATTCTACAGGTCTTTTAACCCAAACATCTCCCAATACCAATTAACCAATTAAAAAGCCTCAAACATGGAAGTTCCATGAAAACTGACTAACATCCAATACTTTCACATGAAAAGAATGTCCATGTCCTTGAGAGTCTATCATCGTAACTGATAAGATGATGCAACAAATTAGGTCCTATGAGAACTTAATTCAACATAGCCAAGCCAGATTGAGGAAAAATTGGCCATTTGGATTTGAGTCATGATAAAGTCAACTCAGACCTCACAAAAAAAAAAAGAGCTACTTTTATGATAACCATTTTTAAATGGAAATGTGTGTGGGGAGGGAACAGGGTGGGCAGGCAGAAGTTCCAGAGCTGGCTTTTTAGTCTTAAAATGTTATGTAAACCTTCTATTGAATTTAAAGGGAGCACATTTAGGTCAGGACAGAGCACTTTTAAAAATATTCTCCAAAGAGATCTTTTCTTTATTCTTGAAAAACTCTAGCAGTGCAATTAATTGTGTGTGACAACCAAGAACATCTGTCTGCTACAAGGAAGTTATATATATCTTTTACCTATGCAACCAATAGCTATTGAAATGGAGAACTCACAAGACAGTATGTATTAAGGGTGCTCCCAAGCAGAACCAGCTAGCAGTCAGAAGCATAATAATGAATGCAGGAACATTCATCTAGCAATGCCAACAGACAACACAGGACTGGTCCATGAAAATTCATCCTGGTCCACCAGTCACAAGGTCACCACTCACGGGGTCCAGTGGAAATAGCTGTCATATAGCTTAAGAGAAAGAACACCACAGCAGAAACCAGATAAGCAAATGAAAAGACAGCTTGGGGTAGGGAGTGGGATAAGGTTCAAATCTCCCATGTGAAGACTGCACAACCACCAAAAGAGCAGGCAAAAGAAACTCTTAAAGGAGTCTTTGGGCCTTTCTGCATTACACTGTTATAGTGCTATTATTTCACTTTCAACACCCTATGGAATTCAGGGGTTTGCAGTTTATTGAGGCCAAAGAGCTCTCTGGCTGAGAATTCCGAATGCCCCTCTCTGAACTGCAAACTCCAAGATTCCCTAGGATGTTGAAAGTGGAATAATAGCACTATAGCAGTGTAGTGAAGAAAGGCATTTTTACTGGTGTCATCTTGGTGACTTACACTTTTATAACCTAGGATTAAACCAGTGTAAATCCTTTTTCTACTACATTTTTGTACAGTCCTTTTGCCCACCCCACTCTAAGCCAAAGAGCCACTGATTGGCCATGGGGCATTTCTATGGCCCAGCTGGCCCTTATATCCCTTGTCCATCATAAGTACACTCAGTGTAACTGCACTGGTGAGCTTTATGTTTTACCAGTGTCAGTCTCGGCCTGTACAGTCTTCTGGGCAGAGCTTATATTTATACCTCCTTTTAACAAGTATGATGGCCAACGTATCTCAGGGACCTAATGCATCATTTTACCGCTGCTCAGTCATGCCACAGGAGGGTACTTGGAATCTTAAAGCAGACATCTATACAGTAACTGTGAAGATAAAGATTAGAAACAGGCAATGGCAGTTGGAAGATCCTGTATCAATACGGCAGTGAATGCAGATTTTATTTAGGACTCTAATGGAGCTATCCAAGGTGTTGTGCCTACTTTGGTGTAAAGTTCAGCACCTTTGATTGCTCCATTAAAGTTGCCCAACTGATATTGGAGACCCTTTCCACATCCTTGTGAGAAGCCTTTGTTTTTTGTGCAAAGTACACGTTCACCAGTGTACCCATGAGTATAACTTCAACACTAAGATTGTCTGCTAAGCAAGTTGTTCCATTGCAGTAACCTAATCTCACATCTCAGTATCTGTGCTTAATAATGCTGAGAGTTATCAGTTCTATACTTCAAGCTTGATAGACCCAAGAACAGAGCTCTGTGTAGAGGCAGCAGATGTGTCAGTGATGTGGTGAACCTACTTTGGCTGCTATTGTGAAATTTAAAGGAGTCATCTGAGGTGCTGAACTCTATCCCCAAAATAGATTAAAATTCCTTTAATGTTCAGAATAAAATCTAAAATGAAATATTTGCTTTACTGGCATGGAAGCCACCAGATGCTGCTGACTCCATATTGTGCACTTTGACATATGTGGGCTGTGTTTCCTAACTGAGCTTGATACTCTTTGATGAAGTGTATCTGCAACCTTAGTGAAAATCCTCTGCTTTGTTTCACTGTGGAACTGTCATCTGGTATTGTCCATTAACTTTAGTGGGAGTATTTAGACTTCTATCAGGTATTTTGTAGTTCTCCTATGAGGTAGTCACAAAAGGATGAGAATGAGCTCTGAGTGAGTGTAAGATTCTGGTTGAAGAATTTATGTCCCTGGTCTACCTACTTTGTCTCTTACTTTCTGACAGTGGCCTGCTGGTAATAAGCACTGTCATACAATGGGGGCACTACACAGGAGTGATTCTTTGTGCTGGCACACTTTAGGGGCTCTGCCAGCCCAGGAAGATTCAGAGTCAATTAGGGAAAGGCTTGCTCTACAAATAGTGGTTTTATTTGTTTTTCTGAATTTTCCTCATAAGGACCTATACAAGTACCACCTGCAGGCTGTAATTCAACTTTTGAGTTTGTTTATCCAAGTAGGCAAACACATAACCCTTAGAAATGAGACCTGTAGCAGAATGGACTGGTGTGTATTCCAACCAATCAGTTACGTTTTCCTCTGCTTTAGCCTATTAGAAACAAGGACCCCAGGCCATGTATGAGACCTGATAGACAGCGGAAACCTTTTCTGCAGTCCTCAACATATTTGCTATATATGTTTGCTGTTACAAAAGAATCTCTCTCCATCAAAAACTGTTCATTTAGTATATGATGAGAATTGCCATTTTCCCTTCCCAGTGCATGTGGCATATTTCCTACACTTGGCCTATCTGAATGTCTTGATACTTGATACTACACTTGGGTATCAAAACATGGAATGCTCTGGTCTTCTTGGTCATTGCAGCAGTGGTATAGAGAGTTGATATAGTATTGTGGCCTGAGTGTTGGATGAAGACTCTGCAAGGCCAGGGTTTGAATCACTGCTCAACCATGGAAACCCACTCAGTTACTCCGGGCAAATCAGATTTTCTTAGCCTTACAGGAAGGCAATGGCAAGCCAAGTCAGAGCTGATTTAAAGACATGTAACAACAAGAAAATGGTGGCATAGCATTTTGGTTATTAGTTGTAATGATTCTTGTTTTTAGGACTGTAACCTTCAAGACCATTTGAGCTGGACTGTTCTGTGAACCCCTTTTCCTTGGTTCTGTGGCCATAAAATGAGTAATTTAGTAATCCCCTGCCTTACATGAGGATGGAAAGGATAAATACATGAAAAATGGTGAGGTGATCTGATGCTATGGTAACAGAGTGCCTCATAAAGAAACTGCATTGGGCAGACTTTTGAGGCAGCAGCTAATAAGAAATAACAGGGCACATTTGGCACCTGGAAATACAAGCAGCAGCATCCTCCAAGTGCATTCTATTTGAAAAATAAAAGCTCCCATCAAAAACAAATCCATTTGAGAGACTGCAGAGGGAGAGAGTTCCGCTATAAGCTCGAAGCCCAGCAAAGATGTTTGTTATGTGACAACCACCCACGTTCACCCACCCACACCTGCAAGTAGAAGACTAGTACAGCAGGGAGTTACCAACACTAACCTCTGTTTGATGAGCTGCACTTTTTTCTTTGACTTCAAGGATTTCTTTAAAAAACATGGAATCAGTCTAAATGTCATTTTTTTGTGGCCCCACAAGATATATTTCCATTTTAATTCTGAAAGTACATTTCAGCATTTCAGAAATTGTGCCATGATACACAAAGACCGCCATGGTGTTGAAAGAAAGAAAGAAAGAAAGAAAGAAAGAAAGAAAGAAAGAAAGAGCAAGCTAGCTAGCTGAAGGAAGAGTTTTGCAAGGCTTGCTGACTATTTTGTCATTTCTTTATTGGACCATCTATTTGTTTGGTCCTCAACAATGTATTATCCTGCTAGCACTTTGAATTTTGCTTATTATAATGGACCAATATGGCTGTAAACATTTTTAGAAAAAGACTGATTTAAAATAAAATATTATACTTCCTTCTCTTTTATTGCAAAACCATGAACTATCTGAAAACACAACGCTTCTTGCAAATTTACATTTAGTTGGCAAAATATCTAGCTTCCCCTGACAAGAACATCTGCAGATTTTGATGGGTGCTCCCTTGCTGAAACTTCTTTGGTTTTCCACCACAAGCATTGGTAATGGGCAAAAAACCCTAAACCAAATCAAACAAAAACAAAACTCTAAAGTTGTGCATGCTCCGCTGAAAATTATTTGTTGGGTTTTCTTTTCTTCTATTTTTATAGATTTCATTAAATAAGATTTGTAAATTCCATATGATAAGTCAAACTTATTTGAGTAAATTTCACTTAATAAAATTAATGAAGCAGGTAATCTTTTTTCCTATCTGAAGAATTCCTCTACCCACCCATCCCACAAACCCAAGCAACATTTCACAAGAAATGTGGCGTGACTTTGACTGATTTTATTTGTAAGAAGGCCAAGTTTAAATAAACAAACATAACTTCTCAGAAAGATCTGTAGGATATTTGTGAACTAGGTTTGCTGGTCCGATTAACACATCCTGACTAACTAGAGAGAAGGAGTTTGTATTACTGCCGTGATCAGGAATTGCTGGTGAAAATCAGATGCATAATCTGCATTGGACACAATGCAGTGTAGGTAGCAGGAACTGCTGGAGGTGCAAGCAAAGAATAGTGTGCCCTAACACAGGAGAGTGAAATGTCCTGCTCAGAACATGGCCTGCTGTTGGAAATAGGCTGTTCATATATTGTAGCGTACCTTAGCATACCTTCTCTCCTGTGCCAGCAGTGCTACATGCATTTAAACTTGGTCCATGTGCAGGTTTCCTTACTTGGAAGGGGAAGCCTGGTCCCAAGAAGTCTACTCTAGAGTACTGATATTGGGAAGGACCTTTGTCTGACAGATATGGAAGCCAGCTCTGCATAGACAGAAGAACTGGACCCATCCAAGTGTGGGATGTTTTTAAAGATCATTCCCTCCCACTGGGGTTCTTTCAAATGTAAGAGTGCTTTACCCTTTTGTTTAAAAATAGGGCAAAGTTTAGCCCTCTAGATTTTTTCAGATCACAACTGCCATCAGTTTGAGCCAGACTAGTCAAAACTGAGGAGAGCTGGGAGAGGCCGCTTATGAACATCTGGGAGGCTGTATTTTACCCATACTAATTTAAAGGATCCAGTTGTTGGGTGTTACCTCTTTAAAGGCAAACCCAGAAGGCCTGGGAATCCAGGGAATTTAGTGGAAGAAACCCTTTCACCTTTGCAGCAGAAACTCGTTATACATAGTTGGCCCAGCATAATTTCCTTGGAGAGCGTATAGATCACTAGTCAAGGACAAATCTCATTTAAGCCACATTTTTTTCTTTCTCTCTTTCTCTCAGACCTAACATTTTCTGTGCTGGGTTAATTGTAATTGTAATAACAAATAATTGAATTGTAATAGTAAATAGGCTTTGGGAAAAGTTTGGTGTTCTTGAAGATGATCTCTTTCCTAAAAAAACAGCAACAAAAATCCTTAATACCACTACTTAATTATTAAATGTTCTAGCAGAAATATGTTTTCCTATGGCTTAGAAAGCCCTTAGTCCATCCCTCCTCCCCACTGTACTTTCTCTCCGACCCACCAAGGTGCTCTTTCTCTGCCCTCAGTCAGTGACCAAAGTGGTCCTCTCATCCCTCACTCACACACATATCCTCTGTTCTTTGTCTCTTCCATAACTTTCACATGACCTCTCCCAAGGCGCTAGTTTTTCTCCAGCATTCTTTTTCTTTCCTTACCTACCCACATGACCATTCTCCTCACCCCAGGCTCCTTCTATTTCTCTCTCTCATTTCCTTTCTCATGGGTCTTTCTCCCCCTCCAGCCAGGTGCTTCTTCAGCCATTCGCTCTGCTGATTGTCCTCCTTCCCTTAGACAGGAAGAATCCCTCCTCTTTACTTTTTCAAGACTTATGCTTGACATTTTTTTCTTAGCATTTCTTTGGCCCATGTAGAGTTGCCTAGGGGAGAAAGGAATGTGCCAGGGCTGGCTGCAGGTTAGTGAAGTCTGTCATCTAGTGACTGAAAATGGTATTGCAGGCTGCAGATAAATTTAAATTAAATGGAATTATTTCATCAGTTAAAAAGAACAAAGCAAAATAACCCACAGATGTACGTAACTATAGTCCCCTTGTACAATTTTTTTTCCTTAATAGTCTTCTACCTATGGCATACACCCATAAATATACCCACATCCTACTTTATTAGTATAGATTTATAAAGATCTTTTCATCATAAAAGATAGCAAGGCAGTTTACAACATAAAGTTAGCATACTCCATACAATAAAACATACAGCAAGAATCAGTATTTGGAATGTCCATATAAATATGAATATCTATGTTTTGCTAACAAGTGGAAAAGTTGTATCATAGGTGCACATTGGATTTCTAAGCAGAAATGGATAACTCCAGATGTCAGGTAGCCCTCCATATTTTAGTTATGGGACATGTAGTAGGAGCTAAGTAGCAGCTTGCTTGTAACAAGGTATGAGAACTAGAGACCGTTAGATAAACAAAGCTAGGAATGTAGTGATAAGCGCTGCCAAGCTAAACCAGAACTCCAAGGTCTCTTGCGGGCGGGATGAGAAACTCTTTGCCTTTAAAGTTTTGAATTTTGCTAATTGCCTCCAGTTCACTCACTGAAGTCTTGTACTATGTATCACGATCCTAATAAATAGTGTATATGCACTGTTATATTTGTGTGTGTGAATCCAGTTCCTGACACCAGAAGATTCAGCAGACATTTTTTTCTTGCCCCTTAGACCCTTCAGGGGCCACATGTTTTTTCTTTTTTAATGTTAAACAGTGAGTTTTGAAAAATGAGTATTTTTTCATGTTAAGTAGTACAGAAGGGGCTATATACTGTATCAAATGTGAACTCCTGGAGGCTTCTAGGAGGAACAGTTCATTCCTCTTTCTTGCCATGGTCCAGAAAATTCCTGGAGATATTGGAACCCCCCCCCAAAAAAAACCCACGATTGTGGGGGTAGGACATGTGGCCACAGCATTGTACTTTGCTTTAAAAGGAGGTTGTCACAGAGAAGGCCTTCCTTTGATTTGTCGTAAGGGGATCTTCACCATCTTTTATTGTGGCTTGAACTACAATGGTGCTACTCAAAATGATGGTCTTTGAGTAGGGCCAACTCAACGGCCTCCAGCTGCCTCGAGAGTTTCCAGGAAAGAAAAAAAAAACAATTATAGATAATGGGCATTAATATGGTATTAATCTTTGACACGCTGAAAAAAAAAAGAAACCAAATTGCTGATCATTTTCATCAGACAGCTTAAGAAATACTGGACTACAATACTGTACAAAAAGCTTATATGAAAACTGGTTTGGTTTTTTGTTGGGGGTGACCAATGCAACCAGTTCCTAGCTGTATAGAATATATCTATCTATTCACCTGCAAAACTATCTTGTTCCTGTTTACTGAACTTTCTGTATTATGGTGGTTGGAGAGTACTCAGGAAAATACTTTCCCAGTTACACATGAGTAAGTCACATTGAATTTGCTAGGGCTTCCTTCTGAGTGAACATGTATAGATTTGCACTGCTAATACCTCCTCTCTGCTGCTGTCCTCATGTTCAGGTAGCCACTCTGATCCTTATACTGTTACTCAATGCACATGTGGTCAGATAATGCTCATTATAACATACATGTCCAGAGGAGGGCGAGCAAGGTGATAAGAGTCTGGAAACCAAGCCCTATGAGGAACATTTGGCAGAAGTTCCTGCCTGCCAAGTTCCTGCCTGCCAAGCCTGCAGATGTTCTTCACCTAGAGAAGAGAAGACTGAAAAGTGGTGGGACAGCCATCTCTAAGGCCCTTTTCACATGTGGGGGGGGGACGAGCGAAAATGCCCAAAAACGGAGCTTACCTGAAACCGGGTAAGTCCGTCGCCACGTGGAGCAGCGCGAGCTCGCTGCTCCACAGTCCTCCGGCATCCCAAATGGCGGCTTCCGGTTGGTGGAGGCTCTCCACTAACCGGAGAAGCTTGCCAGCTGGAAGCCCACCCCGGGCAGATCTGCACGCACGCACTTGCGCGTGTCTGCAAATCCATTTCGGAGCTGGGCGACGGAGCGGCGCGGGGCTGCACGCTCTGTGCTTTTTAAAAACCTCGAAAAAGAGGTTTTTAAAAAACACGCAGCGTGGCTAGTTCTGGCCGCTCCTGAGTGGATTCTGGTGTGGAACTACAAAAAGTAGTCCACGCCAGTCCACTCTATGGTGTAGAAGACCTCCGTGAGAGGTCGCTCTGCACCATTTCAGAAGCCCGGTATGGAAATGGTCTAAATATCTGAAGGACTGTCATGTAGAAGATGGAGCAAACTTGTTTTCTGCTACTCCAGAAAATAGTACCCAAGCCTATGGTTTCAAATTACAGAACAGAAGTGTCCAGTAAAACATTAGGGGAAGCGTATTGCTGCTAACAGCTATTAGACAGTAAAATAGACTGCCCAGCAATGTTTAAACAATGTTTGGTTGGCCATCCGTCAGTGGTGCTTTAGCAGTGGGTTCCTGCATGACAGGGGGTTGGGCTAGATGGCCTTAGAGTCTCTTCCAATTCTATCATTCTACAATTTTAAATGATTTATTCTTTTGAAAAAGCAGACAAAAATAGCAGATTCCCTAAGCAAATGGCCTTTCTCAACTGCCTGGTGAAGTTTTTATTACCAAAGCTCAGAAAAGATATATTGGGACTACAGCTCCTCAAATCCCCCAGCCAGTATGGCCACTTAGTCACACAAGAGACACATGATTTATTAACTGGGGAACGTGTATCCTATTTGTAGCATATCCTTCCTGTAAGTAGTTCAGAGCAGCAAGATTTTTTTCTTCAAAACAACCCTTTAAAGTAGGTTAAGCTGACAGAATAAGACTGGCTCAAAGTAATCTGCTGAGCTCAGGCTCTGGACAATTTAATCATAATTCTATCCTTTTATTCATTACATTATTTAAAAAGTAAAGCATTATTACTCATTAAAATGATAAAAACAAGCAACTTGTTATTTCTTCCACTACCTATTACTCTCCCAAATACTTTCCACTATTCTTTTGAGGAGCCAGGGAAAAAAAAGACATTAATTGAAAAGAGTATGTCATAAAACTTGAAAAAAATATGTGAAATTGTCTATAATAATGCTCTTTAAATATACCTTTTGAAAAGTAACATTGCTTGTCACACTGATAAAATGATTTTGCTCCTACTTATTAAATTACTTATCAAATGTGCCATTGCACCTGTTACTTCTAAAAGCAACTAGCTACAGATAGCTGCCTTGCATGAAGCGCGTTCCTTCCGAGCTCTGGGTAAACGTCATAGCTGATGTGGGATTTGAACACAAGACTCCTTAACCCAAAACTAGCACTCAGTGCATTGTAAAACACTACTCTTTCACCTGTTGGTGGAGGAATGCTGTGAGCTTGGAGGCTATCTTTTTACGATTTAGGAGTTCTACTGTTGTGCCTGCTGTAGTCAGTATAGTGCAGTTATTTATATGTCAGACTAGGACTCCGGGAGACCAGTTTCCTAATCCCTGCTCAGCCATGGAAACCCACTGGGTGACCTTGAGCAAGTCATACTCTCTCAGCCTTAGAAGGTAATTGTAAACCTCCTCAGAATCAATTTGCCAAGAAGCCAAAAATTAAAATTGACCAAAGGGCACATAACAGCTACTACTGTTTATATTTGATTTATGATTCTATTATGCCTTGTTAAGTTGTTTTATGGTGATTTATCACAGGTTTTACTATCCTGTGCACCTAGGAACCTTTTAACAAAAAACCCCACACAAATCAAGAATCAAAAGAAAAGCTGTCCTTCACTAAATGTTAAATTAGTCTGCACTGAAGACCAAAATATTTGTTTCGCCAGATGTTTTCCTTTCTTAGAACATCCACATATATCTCTCTACATCTGTATCTCTCTGTATCTATGCAGGTATTACTTTTGGGATTTAGGGTTTGTTTTTTCACAAATAGGATTTATTTCTTGCTAAGAGAAATGTATGGATGTGTGTGGGAAGACTAATGCAAAGCAGGAGTGTTTACTTGCCTCCCACACTTGTGCCTGCAATTCATTCTTTTAAAGCAAGCTTTAAAATCACAGATCTATAAGAACAGATATTCAAATAACCCCGAATAAATAAGAGCTATGAACAAGAAGTATCCATTTTACATATATTTTCTATTAACCTTGCTCCCTTTAAAACTCTTTTAGGAAAGAATGCTAACAGTGAAATAATGGATGGGGAAAGCTAATGACTTGGCTATACTTCTAGCTACTGGAGAGCCAATGTAGTGTTGTTTAAATGATGGAATGGGAAAATTTCATGAGCCATCATCCTTACTGGGTGACTTTGAACCAGTCATTCTCAATTAGCCTGGTTAGAAGTGCAACAATACCTAGCACTGAAGAGTCAAAAATGCCTCAGAAAAGCATAGGATTAGACAGTGTGACTGACCAGAAGTATCCTCCCTTCTTATCTACCTATCTTGACACCACTGTGATGTAAACTGATATTCTTAGGGGTTCTTTTTTTTTTCAACCTCTTCTCTCTCTGCAAGTTCCTTCTCAGCTCTTCCATGGAATGAAGCTAGATTAGATTGGAACCCTGAGTGACTTTCTTGTTTTAGAATGGAGTTCCTATAATAAAGCCTTTAGTATGTGTCTCCAAGCCACTGGTGTCTTTCCTGCTTGACCTGGACCTCTAGCCCCTGCATAAAGCTTCTGTCTCGTGAGGGTAAAGGATAAGATATGGGATGTATTAGAAAATCCACACATAATTTGCAAAATTCTGCTGGAAAGTCAGCCATGTCAGCTGATGCATTCCAATCTTTATTGTTTTATTTTTGTATTTATTTATATTATACCTTTCCCCAGAACTGGGATTCAAAGTGACTCACAATTTAAAATAAGAACAATACAGCTAAAACGTGCTAAACGTGAACATAAACTGGACTATTCACAGTACTAAAACAATTTAAACATACATTTAAAAGGATAAAAAGCAACGAAAAAGATAAAAAGGAATTATTTCATCCCCTCCAATCATTCTGGTTGTTGTTGTTGTTGTCGTTGTTATTTTATAAAAAATCTGGACTGGAATTGACAGCTGGATCAATAAATTGATACGGTTTCTAAAAAGAAAAATTCATAGACTCTAATAAATTCCTTTCAATTCTTAATAATGTTGGTGAGAAAAATAACTATAATCTTTTATTTTAGGATTGTAAAATCTCCATATTTTGTTAAGATTCTGCACTTCCATTCCCTTCCAAAAGTACACCTCTTTTGGAAGTCAGTCAATCAATTAAAGGATTAGCCAGTCCATTAATATTTTCCCCTATAATTATTTCTCCTTCAGCAGATTCTAAAATTATATTAAAGAAAGTATAGAAAACCTAGTCATGAAAAAGATGTTTTCCTAAATTGTAGTAGAGTTTCTTTCCAAAATACACCTCTCATTTCCAACACTCAGAAACAAGGTGATTAGATTATTGCAGAGGTGGGAGAATTACAGTCTATGGAATGTATAGGGAACTCCAAACCGCAATTCGAGGGCCTCTATAGCTCTTACAGAGACCCCTTCAATGTCCACATTTTAATTTTTATTTTCCAGACCAAATTGGTGGCAATTTTTCACTTGAAAAAAAATTGGCCACAAATGTAGCCATTTAAGTCAACCATTCTCTTATATCCTCACTTTTCCACACTTTAAAAAGGCTGAAATCAGCTGAAAATGGCAAAAGGAGAAAAGGCAACCATGAGGAGTGGGAACCAATAATGAAATTCCTTGAGAAAAAATATGAAAACATATAAATATATATAAACTGATGAGAAATTGAAAGGAATAATAAAGTGTTTAAGAAAGAAGTGAGGGTTACAAATACACGTGCAAAGCACAAACATCTTTAAAAATAACTGATGTTACTGTGGTGAAAAAGAAATTAGTCTACTCTGTTTTCCCTGGATATTTTTTTCGTGTAAGAAATTTAGACTTAAAAAAGGCAGGAGATCAACAAAAAAGAGTAATACTTATATTAACTAAAAATCTTCTAAAGGAGGACGAGAAAAAAATTAGAACAAATATCCAACTTTCAAATAGGGAAAAAAATTAAATACTTGGGAATTATAATCACAAATAAAAATTTGGATTTATTTGAAAATAACTATAAATTAACTTGGAAAAAAATTGAAGAAGACCTACAAAAATGGGCAAAGTTAAATTTGTCATTATTAGGAAGAATCACCACTATTAAAATGAATATTTTGCCAAAAGTTGTTGTTTCTTTTCCAAAATCTACTGATTATAAAAAATAATGAACCCTTTAAACAATGGTTTAAGGGGATAAAAAAGTTTATATGGCAAGGAAAGAGGCCCAGAGTTAGATGGAATATCTTGATAGATACCAAGGAAAGAGGGGGCTTAGGCCTCCCAAACTTTAAAATGTATTACCATGCATGTGCCTTAGTTTGGATTATGGATTGGGTAAATTTAAAAAATAAAAGAATGCTTCAGCTTGAGGGAGCTAACAATAAATATGGCTGGCACAGTTATATCTGGTATAATAAGACGAGTGTAGATAAAGAATTCAGTAAGCACATTATACGTAGATCCTTACTTAGAGTATGGAATATATTTAAGAAGAAAGTTTATATAAAGATTCCACGATGGGTATCAATCTACGAAGCTTTTTTTAAACATGCAGAACCCTATAAAACCAACAAATGGTTAACCTATGATAATCTCTTGATAACTAATTCTGTTGGAGATACCTTCAAGACCCTGGAGGACCTAAGGCAAGAAGGTTTCAAAGGAAATTGGTTTTGTTATAGGCAGTTAAAAGAAAGGTATAAATTAGATGTAAAAATAGATGGAATTGAAGATAAAGCTAGCAATGTACCCAATATGGATATAAAAGTACTAGAAGGGAAGGACCATATAATTTCAGCAATTGATAAAATGTTAGTGAATTTGGAAATGGAACACAATATTATTAAAGATAATATGCTTAAGTGGATGCAGAATATTGGTCAAGCGATTGAATTGGGTGATTGGGAAAAGACTTGGTCCGGTAATTTGAAGTTCACAAAATGTACGGCACTGAAAGAAAATTTTTATAAAATGTTATTCAGATGGTATTTAACCCCACAGAAATTAGTTAAGATATATCAAAAGGGCTCAGACAAATGTTGGAAGTGCGCTGAAGAATTAGGAACATTTTATCATATTTGGTGGACCTGCAAAAAAGCTAAATTACTTTGGAAAACTATACATAACTCGATTAGGGAAATTATAGGGATCAATGTTCCTATGTATCCTGAGCTTTATTTACTAAAGATGTATAAGGGACTCAATGGTCCGCAACAGAAGAAATATGGCCGCTTACTATTATATATGGTTTCTGCAGTAAGAGATTTATATGCCTCTAGATGGAAGGGTAAAGAGATCCCAACAATTGAAGATTGACAACTTAAGCTATTTGATATGTATCAAGTAGATATTCTTACTGTATATTTAAGTGATAACCGAAGTATAGATAAGACAAATAAGGAATGGGAACCAATGAGGAACATATGGAAGGAAAAATGGAAAGATGCTTTCTTATTTGATATACAGTTGTAGACATGAATATAGGTAAGTTCACAAAAAAAATCATAGAATAGTAAGGAAAAATATTATTTTGGAGCTAATTGGCGATGGTATAGCCATTACAGGCTGAGGCATTCTGTTCTTAAGATAACACACTGATATTTTAAATAATTGTGGTTGCAAACATAGTCAATTAAATGGTTACGCTCAACAGATTAATAGATTAATTATATATTTTCATGGCATTAGGTATAGATATTGTCATTTTCGCTGTTGTATTATTATTATTATCATTACTATGTTAGACGATACTATATCTTAGCTAAAACTGGCTATTAGTTAGATAAGGAAAGACAGAATGAAAAAAAGGACGAAGAAGGAAGAAAGAAGAAAAGAGAGTTGTATTAGGCAAGCACATGGATACTTTAAATGTATACTTATTTATTGGTGAACTTGTTTAAGTTGCAAGTGGATTTATCGTATCTTGATTCCATATGTATTGTATTTTCAGTTCTTATGATAGTTAATAAAGTTTCTTTAAAAAAAAAGAGTAATACTAATGTTAAAAGAAGATGTAAGCAAGAAATATGGTTGCAAATCCAGCAAATGGGAAACAAACACTGAATAATTTATAACGGAAATTAGAGTGGTCAGAGTAAAATTGGAGAGTTGGTGAAGTCAACTAATATTGCTTCTGTTCAAACATTGTAAGTTTCCAGTGTTTAATGTAAATATGTTGTTGCCAATTCAATGAAGGTATTACTTCCATTTGTATTGTACAGAGACAAACAAGATACAAATTGATACATTTTTGTTTTTAATTTTTTATTGTATAATAAAAAAAGAGAGAGAGAGAAAAAGGCAACCAGAAGTAATGTCATGTTGGTGCAGCCCACATGGGGGTCACAGGGTGAAAACTGCCTCCTGCCTTCACACAGTTGCTCACTTCAGATTCTTGTGACGTGCTCTACATGGGAGTGCCTTTGGAGAATGTTTAGAAACTCATGGATCCAAAAAACTTCAGCCAGATTATTGACTAGAGCATGGGCTCCCTTGTTAACAACAGCTTCACTGGCTACCAGACTATTTGCAGGCACAATTCAAAGAACTGGTTATGACATATAAAACCCTGTGTGGTTCACATGCAGGCTATCAGAAAGACCATGTGCATCTATATAAGCCTTCCTGGGTTCTGAGATCTTTACTGAGGTCTTCCTATCCATCCCACCATCTTCACAGGTACATCTGGTGGTGGCATAGGAAAGGGCCTTCTCAGTGGTTGCTTCCAGCATCTGGAACTCCCTTCTAAGAAAGGCTAGACAGACTTCCTCCATGGTTTCCTTCTGGCAGCAGAGTTTATTTTGACAGCACTTCCAGAACTGTTTGTAGGGAAAGAGTTTTTAATAATACATTGTACTTATTTTTAGTTTCTGAATGCATAGGTTTTAAAATTTAAGTTCTTTTTATGTGCCATACTAATGAGCGCTTTTAATTCTTTTTGTGTTGATTTTTGTGATCTGCTATGAGTCCCAGGACTGAAAATTAAGCAGAGTATAAATAATAGGAAGTAGACCTCCGGTGGACACCTTGGGCACCCACTTGGCTTGTAGAGTAAGACTCTGAATTGGTCTCTTTAAATTCCTGTGACCCAGGAGGTGGTGAAGGAGGCTGTCCTTGAGGCTGACCTGGGAATGGGACTCTTCTCTGCAGGTCCTTGGGACTTCAACTGGAGTTCCTTCTGGGTTTACCTTCCTCTTCCAAGCCACTGGGGAGCAACCCAAATAACTAGATTGCTCTAGGGGCTCAGACGGCTCACCCAAGGGAAGGCTGAGGAAGTGGACAAGGGCGTATCACCTGACCTCAGCTGGAGCCACATTAAGTTGCCCTTTCCCCTTTTTGGCTGCTTCCTACAGGCCCAAGCAAATTAGTTATTAAATTTAATAAAGGTGGCCCTTAATTAATCCAATGTCATGTGTCTGGAATCATTATTTTGGGCTTGGACATCACAGTAGGGTATAAATAGTAGGGAGGAGGAGGAGGAGGAGGAGGAGGCAGCTAATTCACTGAAGATGTTGGAATCATTGCTTTTTTGGATTACACCTTACAAAATCTCTGTCTGGGAGATTCTGGGAAATATCATTCAAGAAAGTAACATTTCCATGCTGTAACGGGGAAGCATTAACTGAAAACTATGTCAAGACCAAAGCTAAGCTAATTTGTAAATCAGAAGGTTCTTTAAATTAGAGGGAAGATTGGAGGCTGTTAACGAAAGTAAGACATTTTCCCTTCCTGGTGACCTTGGTGAAGCTTCGTTTCTTCAGTCTTTGATCTGAACATTTAGAGTGGCAGAAGAAGCAAAGTATGGAGCCCTTTTTGAAGAAACACTTTCTACCAAAAGAAGGAAGAAGCACATTCTGCCAAAAGAAGGAAGAATAAAGAGGTTTACTAACATAACCTCTTTCTGTTGCCTTAAATGAATGTGTTGGACTTTCAGAGCATTTATATTGCATCAGATAGTGTGAGAAAACTGGTATTTCCTATTTTTGATTTTTAAAATTAGGGACAACTAGGATTTCAGTGGCTGGAATCACTGGGGATGGCTTTGAAGGCCATCTGACCCCAATAAACTGCAGCCCCTGGGGGCTTACAGAAGCATAAAAGCCCATTTTTTTCACACACGGTATTTTAAAATTATTATTCAAGGGGCATCACACAGACTACAGAATGGTCTCTGGACCACCACGGGTGTGGGAAAATGCAGCAGGTCAGGGAATCAGTTTTTGTACGAGGACATTCAAGAGTTATACAAACTGTCCAAAATATCAAAAGAACCATGTCCCATGCCCCAAGGATGCCTGCAAACTCACATCTGGTTTTAAAAGAAACCTCTGGTGGAAGAGGGCCCTAGAACTTCTTTAAAGGTGAATTGCTCCTCCTACTCTTCCAGGAGAGGCAGTTCACCCTTTTGGGAAGGCAGGGAAAGGGGAGACTGGGGGCACAGAAGGGATCAAGGACTGTAAAACAACTCTTGTGTCTCCAGAGATGCAGGTTGCCCATCCCAGACTACAACAGTGGTCTTCAAGGGGGCTTCGCACAGCCTGAAGCTCACACTTTGTACATCTCTGCTATCCCTGCAGGGTGGAGTAGGGATGTAATTCCTTGATTGTTTCATCCTTGCACACAAGGCTAAGTAATCCCTGTAGTTTTCTCCCTACTGCAGGAGAAAAAAAATATCGTTTCAGAGTTTTCTTCCCATATTTGAGCATTACAAAGTGTTCCAGAGAATGTTTTATGTGCAGAAACTCACATGGGAGGTTGCACAAAAACCCTCTGTTTCCTGTATAAAAAAACACACTACCTGCACAGAAGCACACTTTTCCAGTGCAAGAAGCACATTTTTGTTAAGAAAATGTGTGGGTTTTGTGCAAAAAAAAAAAAAAAGCTTAATGATTCCCTGCACAGAAAAATCATTTAAACTCTCTGGGATCTTTGAAAATGGGACGAAAACTGAACAAAAATCTTCCTGCTCTATCATTCTTCCTGACAGGGCTTCTTGACTGTCAGGAGAATGAAAGGACAAAGGGGTGATAAGGGAACATGCTGGGGAACACTGGAACAATCTGAACAAATTAACATTAATGGGGCTCTGACAATATTTCCTCCAAGGACTGTTAATTAGCAACTCTCAGAGTGATTACCCTTACTTATTAGCAGCAGATGCTATTACTCACCTTCCAGTCTGTATCCTCAAGATGTTGCCACAGCTGAACATGGTTCACTTCACATGAGATCCTCAGTGTGGGCCTTGAAATTCACATTCTAAGCCCTAAAATGACCTTAAACAGCATAGTCCCAAGGCAGACAGGGTCCATAATGATATGGATGTAAAGCCATGAGAACTGGCAGTCCCATAAAGGTTCTACCACTTAGAGCTTGATAAAAGGCACCTTTTGGGCCTCTAAGTCTCCAAATGCTTCTGCTAGCATGGATTTTTTTTTTTTGGAAGGGGGAGACCATTTCTATAGTGTGCTGAAAAACTGTACATTGGGATTATCATATTACAGCAAATAATGGAAGACATTATTTGAAGACATAGATTTAAAAAAATCCAAAGAAGAAGAAATAACAGAGCCATTAAGGGAGAATTCAGGTAAGCTTCATTGTCTGCCACACTGATGGACCTTTTGTTTGCTGGCTTTTTGTGAGAATTAATGGAGAAATGGTCTGACTCAAGAAGACCATATAAAAGAAAAGATATGATGCTTCTTTTAAAATAAAAAAGAAACCACAGAGAATTAGAGACAAGTTAGAGTGATTACTTTACCTCAGAAACGTTAGAGCAAATAATAAAACAGCTAATTTTAAGCATCCAGACCAAAAAGGTATGATTAGTAGCAATCAACAGGGTTTTGTTGAGACCAGCTTATTTTTCTTTTTTTGATAAAGGAAATGGTTTAGTGTACAAAGGGATGACAGTTGATATGTCCTGGTTTCCTCAAGTCTTTTTGCTTCCAGCCCACATGGCTTCTCCCAAAGTGCTTGGATGACTAAAGCTTTAACACCCAAGTCCCAATGACCCTAAATAAATGGGTGAAAAATTTATTCTACTGCATCTGACTTCCAAATAGATGTCCTTCAGAGTATCAGTACAGACTGGAAACAAGCCTTAAATAGCATTTCATAAGAAGTAGTGTTTGGTATGGTAATGAAATGAATAGTGGATAAAAATAAAATGAAACTCAGTGTAGACAAATGCAAAGGGTTAACATTTAAGAAAGAACACTATGGTGTACTCTTTCAGGTATGTTGCCACGTGAGATGAAGAACACAATGATGCCTGTCCCCCATTTCATATATAAATGCTATATATGAATTTTATATTCAGCACTGTATGGAGCAAAAGGACTTCAGCACTGGACAGAGCTCAGGAAAGTTGGTTTTGGGGGACTACAGCTCCCGGAAATTTCCCAACAGGTATGGCCACTAGCTGTGAGATTCTGAAAACTGAATACCAAAAAAATAACTTCTCCAAGCTTCTGCTGTCTGCCTCGCTGTCTCTTTTCTTGCTCTGAAACCTTCCCTGATGGCATGGTGTCTAACATGTTGGAAGAAACTTATGGGAAAAAAAGACAGCCCCAAACAAGCCAAATAGCCTATGCTCCAAACAAGCTAGCATAGCTGCATTTCCCATTCCCATTTCAGGAGAATGGGAATAGTTGTAGAACTCAGGGAGAAGGGGCTACAAAGGGAACTCAGAGTTGTTGGGGGATGCTATCACTGCCTTTACCACTCAGCATCTGATCGCCTGAAACATCCTCTCCTTGTCTCATTGTATGGCTGTCCTGATCAGGCTGGCATCCTGTTAGTGACAAACATAGCTGTAAGCCCCTCTTACAGTAGCATATGTCTTTTTTCCTTTCCCATGGAAGATTTTGGCATTCTTTTCCACCCTCCACAACCACTAAAGTCCCTGCAACTTACTGTTGCGTCACTGCTTCCCCCTCCCACACCCCTTGTTGTGAGAGAGCAGAGGGAATTGAAGAAGAATCTGGCCTTGTTCTTACTTCCAGATGTAGGCTGATGGCATCATCCACTGAGATTTTTGGTGGGTCCCAGTTGACCTCTGGAGGATCAGAACAGGCAATCTAACAGTGTGAGATATTCTTTCATGAGCAAACTGAATGGTTTCAGTGCCTTAGGAATGAACTTGTTCTTCCAGAGGTTGATGAACTGCTGCTCCCATTATCCCACGTCAATTCCCAGGCTGTCTGGAACTAGTAGGAAATGAAATCCAACAACATTGGGTCAGCTACAGAGATTTTCTCAACCCTGGACTCCCAACTTACAGTGCAGCCCTTTCCAGGTTTACCGAGAAGGAAACCCCTTTCATGCTCAATGGGATTATTCCTAAGGAGGAAGTATTGTGGAAAACAGTAGGAAAACAAGAAGACCACATTACAGATGGATTGATTCAATGAAGAAGCCAGGCCCCTGAGTCTGCAGGACCTGAGCAGGGCTATTAACAGCTGGATCTCTTGGACGTCTCTTCTTCACAGGGTTGATCTAAGTTGAAGCCAGCTTGATGGCACTTACCAACAATAAAGCCCTTTCCGTACTAGATTGTCATGGCGCTATTATTCCACTTTCAACATCCTATGGAATCCTGGGGTTTGCAGTTGAGGGAGGGGCCAGGATTCCACAGGATGTTGGAAGTGGAATAATAGTGCTATAACAGTCTAGTGTGGAAATGGCCAAAGTGTATATAGCACTGTAGCCAAAATTTTCCCTTTGTTGCTAGTGGAACTTTAATTCCCTTGAAGATGAATACCTGCTTTTTTATTGGTTTTGATGTATTAGTTAATTATGAGAACCAGAAGCTGCAAAAAATATCAGTTTAGGTACAGAGCAGGCCATTAATGTGAAATAATATTCCTTTGCTATTCTCTAATGAGAAATATTTCAGCTTAAATAGATTTCATTTTAAAGATGACTAGTTTAGCAAAAACATTTGCTTTCTTTTGTACAATTTTCCTTATTCTGCATTAAGAATGCATAAAGACACCCCGGGTTTCAGATTCTATCTTTGGTTGTTTTTGCTGAGATGGATGAGTTCAGGCCTCTGGATTGCAGATTCAGGAACAGGGAGGTAAAGAATACTCAGAAATTCTTTTCATCTGCTAAGAGGGGGTATCTCAACACAACAAAACACCCTGTCAGGAAAGCAGGCAACAACCACAAGAGTTGTTATACAGTTCTCCCCCCATATTCGCAGGTTTCACTTTTGCGGATTTGATTATTCGCAAGGGCCCACTTGCTCCCCCCCCCATTTTCCCCCTCCAATTCCCTGGCATTTTGGCCAGGTCAGGGAGGAGCAAAGATCATCCCTTCCCTGCACCCTCTCATCACTGCCTTCATGGATGCTCTGGCAGCAGCAGGAGCATGTGGAGTGGGGGCGATCCCCCCTTCTTTGCATGCCCTAGGGCCTCCACCCATGCAGGTACTCTGGAGGAGCCCTGGAGGAGCATGCAGGGGTGGGGGGTGATCACCCATTCCTTGCACACCCTGAGGCCACCACCAGCATGAGCACTCCGGAAGAGGCCCACAGGAATGTGCAGGCTGGGCAATCGCCCAATTCCCTGCGTGCCCTGGGGCCTCTGCCCATGCGGGTGCTCTGGAGAAGACCCGGAGGAATGTGCAGGGTGGGCAACTGTCCATTCCCTGCATGCCCTGGGCCACCGCCAGCACGCTCTGGCAGCCAGCAGAAGCATGGAGGGAGGGTGCCCGCCAGAGGAATTATTCATGATTTTTTGACATTTCCAAAGGTCCTCACAAATGTAGAGGGCCTACTTTGATTAAAAAAAAAATCATTCATGAAAAACTTGGAGTTTTACACACAAAACAATGCAGTTTGTCAAAAATATATTTACCAGGACCCTATATGATTATTGTGTACTATGCAGCATCATAATAAAGTTGCTACATAATAAATTCCAACATGACTACCCCCCAGCACCACTCACTGGTAAGCAGTCGCTGGGATCCACAGAGGTCAATTCTGTAAATCAAGAAGCAGCTGCCTGCCGTACCCATCCCTCCTATGAGTGATCTCTCGTGTGACAGTCAGAAAAAAGGACCCCTGTGGCAAGTTCACCTCACATCAGAGATTGATCATGAAAGCGGGGGGGGGGGGGACATCAGGCAGCTACTTCCCAATCAACAAAGGAATGGATCCTTTTGGTTGCACTGACTGCTTACCAGTAAGTGGAGTTTAGGGGACATTTATGGTCCATAGGGATCCTGAATACATAACAGCTGTGAATGTGTAACTGTAGGTTACAGATTTGCAGTTTCCCAGTAGGATTCTAGCCATTGTTTTCTGCATAAACTATGTTGGGTTTGGGATAGATTTAAAAACAACGAGAACAACACAAACCTCCAAGTATGAAAAATCACCAAAAATGTGCAAAAGCTCTAGTAATCTCACCTAGTCAACAGAAAGCTTTCAACATTATTAATTCTCACATGGAAGAACAAAAGAAACTAAGATTTGCATCTTAGTCTAGAACATTATTATCCTTTGACACTGGAGCGATATTTTAATGTTTTAAGTCCAAATCTGCATAATTACTGAGGGAAAATCTTTCGTGAAATGATCCCAGAATCAAAACGCTTCTCTGGTTTTCATGCAAGTCATGAGCACTAATCATATCTCATCTCAGTTAGAGTTGTGCAGACAGATGCCAAAGCTTGGGAAATCTCAGAAGTATTTTCAAGCTTTTGTAGGGGAAGTACTTACAGGAAGTACACAAAAAACACTGGAAAGAAATACCCTTCTCATTTTTGCAAGTTTTTCAGAGGGCAATTTAGGGCTGAATTAATTCCCCTAACAATAACAGAACCTTCACTGTACCCTGCAGCTTCCAATTTAATTTCTACTATGGCCCAAATATGACATTTGTTCCTATACATTCTGTGGAGGAAACAGATGATCAGTTATTAGATTTCCAAAACAACTTTTTGAAAAAGGACTTAAAGCCTCTTTCTGTTGTTGTTGTTGCATTAAGATGACTTTGGCCTATGGTAACCCCAATGAGGATCTCTAAGAGCCTTGCTCTGCTCATATCCTGCAAACTCAGGGCTGTGGCTTCCTTGATTTAATCAATCCACCTCTAGTGCATTTTTCTTCTTTTTCTACAGCCTTCCACTTTACCAAGCATTATGATCTTTTCCTACTAGTTGTGTCATCTCATGATATGTCCAAAATATGATAGCCTCAGTTTAATCATCTTTACTACTAGTAATCACCTTTATTTCTACTTCTACTTCAGGCCAGATCTGCTGATTTGTCTTTTTGGCAGTACATGGTATTCAGAAAATTCTTCTCCAGAAACCACGTAAGAATATAAGAATATAAGGTCCAATAAATTCCTCACTTGCCTTGCAGACAATTTCATTGTCCAGAAGGTTGAAAAGGCAACAAGGGGATCAGCTCTTTAAGATCCTAGTCAGCAATGATGACCTGGTTAAGGGAGGAAAGTGGTGGGATCTTTAGGTATGAATGACCATGTTCCACTATACCACACTGGCTTTGTATTTAATGACATATGTTTAATGATATATCCTTACACTTGGGGATCTTATCTGCCTTATTTTTTCATAGCTACCCTTCCAAGTTCCACTCCCTGATCTTTACTACCCCTCATCCAATTCATTGGGCTCTATCACACTACATTGTTAAAGTGCTATTATTCTACTTTCAACCTCCTATGAAATCCTGGGGTTTGCAGTTTAAGGGAGGGGCATTTAGAATTCTCAGCCAGAGAGCTCTTTGGCCCCAGTAAACTACAAACTCCAGAATTCCACAGGATGCTGAAAGTAGAATAATAGCACTATAACAGTGTAGTGTGATAGGGCACATTGTCATGGTCATGCTTTCATTCATCTCATGCATTGTCTCTGCTGATAAAAAAAAGAAATAGATCTGTGTGCCATTGGCCAAATATAGCAGCCACAGACATTTTAGTGAAAACTGAAAGATTTATATGACCTGAAGAGAAACCAGAGTAACCAGCAGCCACTCCCTCCTCAAACAAGGACTGTTTGAGGGGGTTGTAATTTCCCTCAAAATACTTTCAAACATTATTATGTTGAGGGCATTCTGGAGCCCACATAGCCTCAAAAGTCACCACCCTTCCCCAGTCTGGGACAATTCCTGATTTTGTTCCCCCTTGCTCCCTGAGCCTCCTTCTGGCTAACATTTGTAAAATGCAAACCTTCAGCGTTCAATCTAATATAAGGGGGCCACGCCTCAACACTAGGTCAGTTGGGTACAGATATTTCTTGAGGTGTGCTTAGAATCATAGAAATGTAGAGTTGGAAGAGACCACATGGGCCATCCAGTCCAACCCCCTGCCATGCAGGAATACCCTCAAAGCACTCCCGACAGATGGCCATCCAGACTCTGCTTAAAAACCTCCAAGGAAGGAGACTCCACCACACTCCGAGGCAGCATATTCCACTGCCGGACAGCCCTGACTGTCAGGAAGTTCTTCCTGAGGATCAGGTGGAATCTCCTTTCCTGCAGCTTGAATCCATTGCTCCTTGTTCTCATCTCTGGGGCAGCAGAAAACAAGCCCTCTCCTTCCTCTACATGGCATCCCTTCAAATATTTAAACATGGCTATCATGTCCCCTCTTAACCTTCTCTTCTGCAGACTAAACATACCCAGCTCTCTAAGTCTATCCTCATAGGGCATGTCTTCCAGGCCTCTCACCATTTTGGTTGCCCTCCTCTGGACCTGCTCCAGCCTGACCATGTCCTTCTTGAATTGGGGTGCCCAGAACTGGACACAGTATTCAAGATGAGGTCTAACCAAAGCAGAGTAGAGTGGTACCAGTACCTCCCTTGATCTAAACACCGTACTCCTATTGATGCAGCCGAGAATTGCATTGGCTTTCTTGGCTGCCGCATCACACTGCTGACTCATGTTCAGCTTGTGGTCTATTAAGACTCCTAGATCCCTTTCACACGTACTGCCATCCAGCCCCGTGTCCCCCATCCTATATTTCTGCATTCCATTTTTTCTACCTAAGTGTAGGACCTTACACTTCTCTCTGTTGAATTTCATTTTGTTAGCCTTGGCCCAGCTCTCCAATCTATCCAGGTCATTTTGAATTTTGATCCTGTCCTCTGGCGTATTAGCAACCCCTCCCAATTTGGTGTCATCTGCAAATTTGATGAGCATGCCCTCTATTCATTCATCCAAGTCATTGATGAAAATATTGAACAGCACTGGGCCCAGGACAGAACCCTGTGGCACCCCGCTAGTCACTTCTCTCCAGGATGAAAAGCAGCCATTGGTGATCACCCTTTGGGAACGGTCAGTCAACCAGTTACAGATCCACCTGACAGTAGCTCTGTCCAGCCCACATTTTACTAGCTTCTTTGCAAGAATGTCATGGGGAACTTTGTCAGAGGCCTTACTGAAATCGAGATATGCTACATCCACAGCATTCCCTTCATCTATCAAGCTAGTAACTCTATCATAAAAGGAGATAAGATTAGTCTGGCATGACTTATTTTTGAGAAATCCATGTTGACTTCTCGTGATTACCGCATTGCTTTCTAAGTGATTAGAAACTGACCGCTTAATGATCTGCTCCAAGATCTTTCCGGGTACTGACGTCAGGCTGACTGGGCGATCATTGTTTGAGTCCTCTTTTTTTCCCTTCTTGAAGATGGGAACAACATTTGCAAGGACTGCAAAAAATGCAAGGACTGCAAAATTCAGCTTTTTCTAAGACTCAGTAGCCAGCCTGAGCTTGGACCATGTAGGCTTGCTCAAGAATGGCACTATTTCCTGAAACCTTGAATGAAAAATACATGAACTTTTGAGAAAGGTAATCAAAGGCACACTAGTGTTTCTTTTTCCCCTTAATGAAAGTGAAAATGGAGGAAAAACAATAATACAAACGATCATTTCAGCTCAGCTCTAATCAAAACCCTCCTCATTAATCTGCAAGGTCAAGTGAGCCTCTGTAATTACTTGGTGATGAAAGGAACCAATTTGTTGCTTGTTCTTCAGCCCTTTCAAACAGAAAAATACACAATGCTGCAGCATACTAAGGGAAGCCATTGGTCCATCTGGTTCAGGATTGTCCCCAGAGACTGGCAGCAGCTTTCCAGGGTTCCAGTCAGGAGTCTTTCCTTGCCTTGCCTGCAGTTGTCAGGGACTGAATTTAGGAAAGTTACTTTCATGGACTACAACTCCCAGAATCTAGCCATCTTGAATGCAAGATCCTTGAAAATGTAGCCCCCCCCCAAAAAAAAAACAGGAAAAGAAAAGAAAAGTTTCCAAGCACTCATTGTAGGTAATGTTTCTGTGGGCCAATGTTTGTCTATTGTTTATGTGTACCATGATCATGTCTTTGGACTTCATAAATGATTTTCTTCTTCATGCAGTCCATATGTTTCACCACTGAATTCTACACCAGTGGTTCTTAACTTTTTCTTTACCAGGAACACACCATAAATATAATTTGTTGCCAGGGACTCCCAAAATGTAACTCAATATTTATTTATTTGTTCATTCGTTTGTTTGTTTAAGGCTTCTGAAGACTAGGATTCAAATCCCTGCTCAGACACTGGGTGGCCTTGGGCAAATCACATTCTCTCAGCCTCAGAGGAAGGCAAAGTCACCCCCCCCGAATAAATAAATCTTGCCAAAATAAGAAACCCGTGATAGGTTCATTTTAGGGTTGCCATAAGCCAGAAGTGACTTGAAGACACACGACAACAAAATGGCACTGACATGAGGAGGTTCTTTCTAACCATCATGTCTCTCCCCTTTGAAAACTGTCTTATGGTAGCCCTAAGGTGAACCCGTCATGGTTTGGTTTGGGTTTTTTGCAATATTTGTTGCCTTTGCCTTCCTATGAGTCTGAGAGAATGTGATTTGCTGAGGTCACCTAGGGGTTTCCATGTCCACGTGGGAATTCAAACCCTGGTCTTCAGAGTCATTGTTTGGCTGCATGCCTACACCTGCCACCATGTCTGTTTTGTCAGGGACGTGGCAGCAGTGGAGGGGGTGCTGAAACTGCTCTTTCATTTGCAAATGAGGGAGTAGTTCGGGCATGTGCACCTGCCTACTGCCATATCCCTCAGTGCCCATGCCCTCTGCTGCTGCATCCTTGATGAAAGGGACATGGCAGCAGGTATGTGTGCATGCCCAAACTGCTCCCTAGGTTGCAAATGAATGAGCAGTTTTGGCACCTGTACACACCCCTACCGCCACATCCCTGTTGCTGGTGGTGGTGGTGTCCAGCAGCAGGGCTTTCCAGACCCCCTGTGAGGGCTCCACCAGTGCTCTAGACTGGTCAAGACTACACCCTACCAGAAAGCTGCCTTATAATAAATGAGATGACTGGTCCATCTGGCTCTGTTCCATCCGCACTGAAGCAGCAGCTCTTCAAGGTTTTGTGCAGGGATTTCTCACAGCCTTACCTATCCAGATATTAAACCTAGGATGTTCTACATGCAAAATAAGTTTCATTTATTTTTATTTGGCAGGGAGTATCTCTGATTAGTGCTGACTAAAATTAAGCCCTGATTAAGATGAACATATAAATTTGCCTTTATTGCATTATTATCACACTGCCCTCCATGGGTATGGGGAAAAACCTAAAACCTTCTTCAGATTGGCCAGGGAACGTGAATATCCACCTCTAGAATATTCTGTTAAGACCACTCAATAGAAGCTTCTACAATTTTAAATATGATCAATTAATTTCTTTCTTTATTCAGTCATCTGTATATTATATTACTCTTGGCTCTACCCACTAAAAAAGAGATGGGCAAATGTACCTGAATGTACATTTTAAAGTATACTTTAAAGGAGTTTTGCCACTCCTTTAAAGTGTAATTTGCTTCATTGCTTGTTGCTTTACATTATTTTTCTTTTTTAAAACATAAAAATCTTGAGTTGGTATGGGAATGGCATAAAAATGGAAAATTAATGTCAAAATGCCTCTAAAACGTCCCTGAAAAGTAGCAGTGAAAAGTAACTAGAAACATTACTGGTTGCATCAATAAAACAACTGCATTCCTGCATTACTTCTGAAAGGTATTACTGTAATGTTGTGGACTTATAGAGAAAATGCTGTTACTATTAAGGCAAAGTATAGTTATGTACGCACTGCGTAGTAGATGTTACAAGGTAAAGATCTGTGGGGAGGGGGTGAAAGAATGAAATGCTGGGGGTGAGTGGTGATTTTAAAAAGGCTGACTTATGACAGTTGGTCAGGAATGAGACAGCAGTCTATCGAGGTTATTAGTTGGTTGTGTTTAGGAGTCTGAGTGGTTAGGAGAGTTAGTCAGGATCAGAGACAGAGAAGAGTTGAGCCATTTCCTCACTACACTGCTATTCCATGTTCAACATCCTGTGGAATTCTGGGGTTTGTAGTTTACTGAGGCCAAAGAGCTCTCTGCTTGAGAATTCTAAATGCCCCTCCCTAAACTGCAAACCCCAGGATTTCATAGGATGTAGAAAGTGGAATAATAGCACTATAACAGTGCAGTGCAGAAATGGCCTTAGAGTTAGGGTCGGAGTCAGCTAGGAGATGAGTGAGAGATGTGATTTAGTTGTATGAAATAAGTAACCTCTGATGGTTTGTTCAATCTCTGTTTAATAATTTGTTTTTATTATACACTTCTGCCTCTGATAATGCTATAAAAAGGATAGTATCTGTGGTGGCAGTGGTGATGGTGTCTGATGGGAATATAAGATAAATAATGTCTTACACAGGAACCACAAGGACATCTAGGAAGCCTCTCTAGTTGGTGGTCACAGTGAGAGGAGAGAAGGAAGCCCTCACATTTAATGAGAGAGGTAGGGATAAATGGAATCCCCCACATTTGGTGACAGTGGTGGGATAGATAAGCAGAAGAGCCTCACATTTGGTGGTAGAAGTTAAATAACCAGAAGCCCCTACAAGTTATGTCATTTTTACCCCCACACACACCAAAAGTAACCAGCCATAGGTAACCAACTCACTTGTATACTATTATTTTTGAACTCTGCTGATCCCACACCTCTCCTTTTCTATCTGCCATGGCTTCATCAGCCCTCTGATGAATGCTGAAATGTGGAAAATCTGAAATAAGAGTTTCTCTGATATCACTTCTTCCAGCAGTGGAGCTTAGAGTGCGTGGAGGGGGGCAGGGCCACCCTGAAGGGGGGGCGTGGTCACAGTGCATGGGGAATAGCCATGGTGGGCAAGGGTGTGGCTACCAGCCAGGATGCCCCAAAAACATTGCTGCCTGGGGGGAACCATTCCCATCACCTCCCTGCCGTCCCTACGCGACTGCCTTCTTTAGCATCAGGTTTTCCTTGGCCGTTCACTGTTGCTTATTTATTTTTATTCATTTGAGACAGACTGAGTGTGTTTTGTGCTCAGCAAAAAACTGAAAGTTGTTTATGCTGTTCGACAGGTCCATTCCATCAAAGGCACTATCAGACAACCCCTCTGAACATCCTGCCAGAAAATCTACTGTGCCAAAAGAATGCAAGTTCCAAAATAAATAAATAAGTTTACAAATGCCAATGTGGCACTGCATAAGTTAGCAGTGCTGTCAAGCCTCTGGCATGAAATAACATAATGCCTTGTGACAAGATGCAAAAAAATGTACAGTGAGGAGATAATGAATCTTTCAGATGCACAGAATGTTTTCAGGCCAGATATCATCTGCCTTGTGTAGCCAGTCCAAACATATGACAATTAACTAAACAGAAGTGAGTATTAACACACATGCAGCATCCAAATACCAGCAGCAGCTTTTCAAACAGATAATTATGTTCCATTTAGCAAAAAGACATAAACAAAGAAAGTAAAAGTAATTGTGTGAAAACTATTTTAATTTTGCTTTGTTGTATAGATTACTGAAATGCACTGGAAGGAAAAGGAAGCTGAAGAGGGACTGCCTTTCACTTTTTGAAGGTTGTCTCTTTTACATCAAAATACTGGAAAGATGTAAGATGCACCCCTCTCTGTTTGATACCAAATATTGCAAATGCTTCAGGGAGAAGAACAAAACTCTGGAAATGAGGCTTCCGGTCCCGTGCTTCCAGTGCTGTGTGGATTTGCTTAATTTATACAATTTTGGCAGCAGTAAAACTGAGTGATCTACACAAGCAGAAAAGGGCTAGAGCTTAGAAGAGAGCTATTCAGTTAGAAGAAGAGGGATGTAAGTTACTTAGAGATTTTGTTTTCACATGACACATCAGCTCTTAACACAATCACTTGCCACCCATTGTACCAAGTGTTCTGTGATGCTATTTCTTTAGATGGAGCAAAAATAACTTTTAATTTTAACATTGTCTTCTTAATATACTTGAAGTTGTATCCAAAAGTGTCTTTCTACTAGTGCAAATTTGGGTAGAAACCCTATTTTGATACTTCCACAAGTGTCAGTGCCAATATTTCAATTCTCTTCAGGTAGATGATTTGCACTATTAATCCTAATGGACCAGGAGCCAGAAGAATTCTGGTCTGAAGCCAGGGACATTGTCAGAGACAAGTGCAAAAAGGCGTTAGCTGCAGCCAAAAAGAAAAATAAAGCCTCAATGGATGAGAGATGAAACTCTTCAAGCAGTTAAGGACAGACAAGAAGCAAAAGTAAAAGAGGAAAGATATAGAGCAAGAACCCTGAACTCAACTGTTCAAGGACTACTACACAGGGACAAGGAGAAGTCCTATAATAATCAATGCAGAATAATAGAAGTTGACAACAAAAACGGAAGATCTCTTCTACATGATCTGAGAAATCAAAGAGAAATTTGAACCAAGGGTGTACAGGCTCTGCAACCAGCAGAGGAATACATTACATCACCAAGCAGAAATAGAAAGAGGATGGAAACAATACATGGAAGAACTATGTAAAAGAGATGAAAGGCTGACATATTCAATCAAGGAAGAACCATATGAAGATGAACCTCCAATTTTAGTAAGTGAAGAGAAAACTCAGAGAACTTGGGAGGAATAAATCATCAGCAACAGATGACATACCAATAGTGCTGCTTCAGTCTACAGAGACAGAATCTATTCTTGTTTTAACTAAAACCTGTCAACAAATATGGGGAGCAAAATAATGGCCTACAGATTGGAAAAGCTCAATATATATTCTAATCTCCAGAAAGCGGACACCAGGGATGTCAGTAACCAAAGGATTATTGCAGTAATTTCCCATGCAAGAAAAGTTATGATCAAAACTTTACAACAAAGACTTCTACCATATATGGAGTGAGAAATGCCAGATGTCCAAGCTGGCTTCAAGAAAGAAAGAGGCACTCGAGATCATATTGCAAACATACATTGGATAACAGAGCACGCCAAACAATTTCAAAAGAAAATCAGCCTCTGCTTCGTAGATTATAGTAAAGCCTTTGATTGTGTAGATCATAATAAACTATGGATTGCTTTTAAAGAAATGAGTGTGTCATAACATTTGACTGTCCTGTGTGCAGGGCAAGAGGCTACTGTTAGGGCAGAATATGAAGAAAAGAGGGTCAGGCAAGGCTGTGTTTTATCTTGTATTCTGAACATATCATACATAAAGCAGGATTAGACTTGGAGGAAGGAGGTGTGAGATGAAATTCAACAATTTAAGATATGTAGATGATACCATACTACTAGCAGAAAACAGCAGAGACTTGGCGTGATTACAGGGGTAAAAAAGTAAAAGCAAAAAGTGCAAATGCAGGTTTACAGTTGAACAATAAGAAAATAGAAATACTGACCACAAATAATTTACATAGCCTTAAAGCAGACAATGAAGACACTGAAATAGTTCAAGATTTTCCATGCCAGGGCTCAGTCATTAATCAGAATGGAGACTGCAGTCAGCAAATCAGAAGAAGACGAGGACTCGGAAGGGCAGCTATGAAGGAACTAGACAAGATCCTCAAGTGTTAAGATATATTATTGAATACTAAAGTTAGGATAGTCTATGCCATTGTGTTTCTAATTTCTTTGTATGGTTGTGAAAACTGGACAGTGAAGAAAGCCAATAGGAAGAAAATCACCTCATTTGAAATGTGGTGCTGGAGAAGAGTTCTATGGATACCCCAGATGGCTAAAAAGACAAATAAATTGGTCCTAGAGCAAATCAAACCTGAACTCTTCTCAGAAGCCAAGATGATTAAACTGAGGCTGCTGTATTTTGGCCGTATCGTGAGAAAACCTCACTTTCTAGAAAGGACAATAACGCTTGGTAAAGTAGAAGGCAGTAGAGAAAGAGGAGGATCACCTTACAAGTGGATAGTTTCAATCAAAGAAGACATGTCCCTGAATCTGCAAGATGCAAGCAGGATGGTTGATGATTGGGTGACTAAGACATCTCTCATCCATAGGGTTGTCATAAGTCGAAGTTGACTCGACAGCAGTTAACAACAACAAAGATGCTTCTGCAGACCACCATGCAAACACACGGAATTCATTACAAAATTCATTAGAACAGCAGTTCCTTCCACTAATTATACTGTATTAGTCATGTTAATTGCACCAGGGGCCCTGCTGATCCCCATTCAACTGCTTGTGGAATATGATCACTGCTTCTACTTTTTTCATCCAGAACATTGCTGGGCATGCTCTAAAACCAGAGGCCTGCATCAACTGTTCTTTCATTCTTCCAGAGCACTGGTAGGGGACACAGCTGCACCATCACCGCTTCCATTTTTTGGTGGCCAGAAGTGATGTTGCAACACCCTCTTCCACACTGCACAATGGTACCACTAAGAATCCATTTTAACTGCCATAACAACATCCTATGAAATCCCGGAGTCAGTAGTTTGGAGAGCTACTAGAGCTCTTTTGCTGAGAATTCTAAATACCTTTCTTTCAATGCAAGGAAATACCTTTCCTTCAAGATTCTGATAACATTTTGCCATGGCAAATGAAGTGGAATCATAGTGCAATAACTGTATAGTTTGAAAGGGCCCCTTGTAACCTTTTCAGTTATATAGAGTTTCCTGTTTTATTTCAGTGTTTTTTTTCCTTCTGAGTGCAGGAGCAATAAATGATTTTTTTTTTTTGCCCAGTTTGTTATATGTGGAGTGGTGAGGGTTAGGGTTAGGATTAGCTGAGGAGTCAGGAGGCTCCCAGGCTCCCAAGGGCCACAATGGGATTCCCAAAGGCTACTTGCAAAACACTTAATTCCTAACCCTGCACTAAAGGATACTTTGAATATATTGATTAGGGGATACTTCACATTTATTGGATACTTTGTCATGTGCCTTCAGTAGTTTCGGACTTAAAGCATCCCAAAGGTGATCTTATCATAGGATTTTCTTGGCAAAATTTCTTCAGAGGAGGTTTGCCATTGCCTTCCTCTGACTTTGAGAGAATATACTTGCCCAAGGTCATCCTGTGGGTTTCTGAGATGAAGCAGCTATTCGAATCCTGGTCTTCAGAATCCTAGTCCAACAAGCAAACTAATACACAATACTGGTTCTCTTTACTGGATGCTACCCATACTCTATCAGACAAATTATTGACAGTGGCTGGGGATGGAAATTGCTTCAAAGATACAGAAAAATTTATAAGAAACACTGGATGCTACCTATACTCTATTTCTTACATCTTTTTCTGTTGTCTTTGCAGCAATTTTCATTCCTAGTCACTGTTAATAATTTGTCTATGGACATTTCTCTGCAGATTTCATCAGCAATTTTTGACATGTTAGTAGAATCCATATAAAGTATGTTTATGTACCAGTGAGTATTCTTAGGAGACACTTTGAAGAATTTTAATTCTTTTCTTTTGCAAAAAGTGCCAATAAGCATTGTTAGAGTCTGAAAGCCACAAAACTGTCACCATTGGCTGCCTTAAATTACTCTTTGTGGTGTTTGTCTCTGTTGGAAAATAGAGCATTCTCTCTTCCCCACTTCTTTAGCTAGGATAGAGTTCTCAATTGTCAGTCTGTGTATATATTTAAAATTATAGGCTGTAGCATTCAGACCTTACACTCTGGAGTCTGTGATTTGCTTAGCTTAGAAGGCCACGCCTCTCCCTGAGACCTCTGTTCTCGCTGAGTCTCTGAGACCTCTGTTCTCCTTTGACTGCACTCTGACTACACATACTGATCTAACTGCTCTGCTGACTGTCAACTGATCTCTATTGTAACTTCTCAAATATGCTAAGCATACCTCTAAACTAATTAGTTGGAGTTTAATTGAAGATGGACGTATTACTATAAATTTTTTTTAGTAAATTTCTTCTTTTAAATTTTGAAATTTGCTGTCTTCCTTGTCTCCTTAAAGTCAGCCATCATTTAAAGAAGCCACACCTGAACTGGGAAACGCCTTTATCTGCTGATATAGGCCATTTCCACACACGGTGAGGGAATTGCTCCCTGCCGCTACTCACCGAATCTTCTTTGGGTCCAGTCTGGTCCGGGGCAAGGAGGAGCAGTGCATGATCGCAGATCTGCACTGCTCCGGCGTCCAAAATGGCGGCTTCTGGTTGGTTGTGGGTCTCGACCAACCGCTGAAGCTCGACAGCCTAAAACCCGCCCTCCGCAGATCACAGGCTCACATTGGTGCGAGCCTGTGAATCTGCATCGGAGAGCAGGCACCCAATGGCGCGCACCGGCATTTTGAAAAACCTGAAAAATCAGGTTTCTCAAAAACACACTGGAGGACCACTTAGGGTTGCTCTGGAGCGGACTGAGGTGCAGATCTACGCTAAGTAGTCCAGACCCAGTCCGCTCCAAGGTGCAGATGTCCTCCGTGGAGGACACACTGCACTGTTTTTTTTAACCCGCGTGGAAATGGCCATAGAGTTTCCTCAGGACTAATAGCCTGGGTAACTCTTAACTCCCAACAGTCTCCTTTTGTCAGCTGATATGCTGAGCTGTGGATTTGTTCCATGTCAATAAGGTTCTCTTTAAAAAGCCTTGTGGTATTGCATAGCATGGAGAAATGGGGTGGCATCTTCTTTGTGGCATACATCGACATGCTTACATGCTTGTGTATGGGGGGGTTGGTCAATACTGAGGTTAGTATACCATTCCCACCTCCACACTGACTGAAGCCATCCTCCTGGAATTACTGTGGAGCCTCTACAGTCCCCCTCCCAGCCATTTTGTGCCTGGTGAAGAGTGAAGGAGGAATTGAAGAAGCATCTGGCTAAGTACCCCATAGCCAGACATGAAATAATTACATAATCTACTGAGACCTCCAGAGGACCTCAGCAGAACTGTGCAAGGTTATTGGAAAGTGAGGCATGAAAGGCTGGGGAGAGAGAGAGAGAGAGATTGAGTGAAAAGGGCGATAGTTACCAGTCCTCAAGTAGAGGGTCAAAGTGGAGTGGCTCAGACAGTATCTGAGGACAACAAGAACAAACAGAGGTCTAGGCACCACATATTTCTTCCAGTTACTACAATTTTATGGGGCTGAAGCTGGGTTTTATATACTCTGTTTGCTACTTTGAAGCAGGGTGAATGGACAAAGCAGGAATTGCTTTCCCATGGAGTTGACAAAGGAATCTGGAATGGACTGCTTGTCTTAACTTAACTTAAACATTAATGGAAGTCAAGAGAATCTCTTAATATCTGGTCAAGCAGGGGGGTCTAGGGAGGATTTCCATAGGGCCAGATCATAGTAGTGTCCCTGATTGCTTCACCTGGGCAGTTTTGCCTTCTATTGTATTCAGGTGTGCACATAACCTGAGGTCTTGAAAGGATTATCATAAACCCATTAGTATCAGGCTTTCCTGCCTAATCCTCTTTGAACTTATGATCTGATCATGTCTAAGGTCAACCTGACCTGACCCTCTTCAGGCCAGCATGCCTTTGATCATATTTTCCAGTCATAAATATGTTCAATTATGAAAATAGCACATCATACAGAGTGAGAGTGTAGGGAGTGGTAACAAATGCATTTCCAAATTACTCAGATATGACCTCATAGTTCAGTAAACTGGCTGATTTAGTGTGTTGTGTATATATTTAGTCTGATTCCCCAGTTTAAAAAGCACTTGTTTCTCCTGCACAGAATAAAATGTGATGTACACAATCAAAGCTGTTGGAATGACTCTATTCTAGGTTTATCTGAAAACTATCTTGTCATTGCCAAGACACAGGTTATAGTTCAGAAATTGCAGACTAGCTCATCTTGGCCCAACTCCCAGTCTATGAAAGGACAGGACAGAACAGAATCAATCATGCTGCAGATGGGGAAAAAATGTCTTTGAAATGCAGGGTCTCTGTAAGAATTGGTTTGGTTCTTGTGAAGAGACGGAGGAGGAGGATGACGAGGACGAGGAGAGGCACCACTACCACCAACACTCTGTTCCTAGCCATATGCAGACTTTCACTGATACTCATGTGTAAGCTCCATCTTATTTTCCTATATTGTGTCTCCTATACAACATTGGTCAATCAGCTGCTTCCAGAAGTCTGGTGTTCACTTACCTGGGGGAAAGTCCCCTTGAATTTAATGGGACTATTATAATTCTGAGTAGACTTGTATAAGATTGCACTGTATACACACACTTGGTATACTGTATTACCAATACGTTTTGGGAACAGAAGTATCCCCTAGACAATTGTACTGCTCATTCCCCCATTTCTTCCTTTATTTATTAATGATGCTTCACATAGAGGCAAGAAATGAACAAAACGGTTTGCATGAAATGTAATTTAACCTGAAGCTCAAATGCAAGAGAGGTTATATAGTTTGCAACAATTCAAATGATTCATAACTCTTGAGTCACGGTACAACGGCTTTATTGGAGTTAGGATGGCCCAGTTTTCTTATGCCTGTGGGAAGAGAGAGGGAGCCTTATGCGTTAGCTCACAGCTGCTGGAGGGGCACCACCCTGAAGCCCTCACAAGGGGAGGTTATCAGAGGAGAGTTTTTTAAGAGGGAAGAACTGGTCCAGTGGTGACCTCAAAGTTTCACAAAGTGGTATCTATATTGGAAAATGCAGACCATGCTTAGGTAGAAAGAGATTGGTAGGAATCCCAGCACATCTTGATAAACTCTTTTGTCTGAGGCAATCTGATTAAATTTTTCCTTCCCAGCTCTATCTCACAACAGGACGATTTTCAAAAATATGTCCAAATAAGTCTCCCTCTTCCTCATTCTCCCTGAAATTGGAACTAGTTAGTTAAAGTCAATTTTAGTTTTCTTCCTTCTAGTATAGGTTCAGCTTAACAAGATTTCTTACCTTATTAGTGATTAACTAAATATGCTTTCCTTTTTATTCTCACTTTCTTAGCTCTGCTCCCTTTGTCATAATAGGGGCTTTAGCTGAGTCATTACTGTAAGAGTGGGAAATGTGGTAGGATGTTGCACTGCAGCTCAAATCATACGTAGCCAGCATGGCTAATGGTTTCAGATTGTGGGAGTGACTGTACAATTCAACAACATTTGAAGGGCCATATGATTCCTACCTGTAAACTACTGTTTAGAGTAGAGTAGAGAATCTTTAGCATGCTATATTTTTAGCCAGTTGGTCCCACTGGTCCTACTCATAATAGTCAATGGCCAGGGATTCTGTGAGGTGCAGTCAAACTACTTCTGCAGGTCCACATCTTCCCACCACACATTACCATGATATTTTCTCCTATTCTGAGAAAAAGGCAAGATATAAACACAATTAATTAAATAATTAATTAGTTCATCAGGTTTTTAAAAATCTTTTGTGAAGTAAATCGTCCACTAGTTAGGTTTTTGGAAATCCTTTATAAATGCGGACTGTCTCTAAAAAGCAGTATTCCCGCTGTTCAGAAATAATTTTTTAAAATTCCATCGCATTGCAAAATAATTGCATTGATCTCATTGTCCTGGCTATATCTGACTCACGAGCAGAGTTACCCCATTCCCATGGACCCATAATGTAAAACCTGCTGTGGAATGCGGAATAAATCTTATGATTATTTCAGCTATTTGAAGGAGATAAAGAGGCCAAAGTACTCTTTTCTTGATTATAGAGGAAGAACTTTTCATTAGTTTAAAAAAGGCTTTGTATGTCTGTCAGAGAGAAGGTAACTGAGTCATAACTCAAGGGATATAAGATTTGTTGGCAAAACATTAACCACAGAATTGCTAATAAATTGTCTGATTAATGGTGTGCAATTCTTAAGCATATAAAGATAATTAGAGTTGTGATTCTAAGCAAATGTACTAAAAATTAAGCTCTAGGCACGTCAAAATTGATAATTTTCAAAGATCCTAAGTAGCCTAGCTTGAATTCGTTCCTAGCACCAACTGCAGACCCATTAAATCAGGGTAACTTACCAAGTTACTATTGATTCAGTGGTAAACACAATGGTAGACGCATTGAATCATGTGTTGATTTACCAGCTTGGCATCAGTCCAGTGGGTTTACTCTAGCTGAGACTACAGCCATTTCTGCACTAGATTGTTATAGCACTATTATTCCCCTTTCAACATCCTATGGAATCCTGGAGTTTGCAGTTTAGGGAGAGGCCTCAAAGGAATAATAGTGGGTGTTGAAAGTGGAATAATAGCACTATAACAGTCTAGTGCAGAAATGGCCCAGTTCAAACATTCAGACCACTATAAGCCTAGAATGTTCCTTCTAAGAAGAATGAAGAGAATGACGCTTAGAAGCCAGCCACTACTGATCTGTTGTGTCTGGTTGATCTCCTGGACCCCTGCCCATGAAAAATATGCATTTTTCCCTTAGAAAAATGAAACCTCTAGGAGGCGGGATTCTCCATTAAAGCAAGGCTTTAAAAAGTGGTAAAGACATTAAAAACCAGAAAAATTGTATTTAGGGCAGGAAGTTAGCCCGTAGCAGGTCCAGGGGGACCTGCCTGCAGATCCAGCCCCAAACATTGCTGTCTGACACAAATTATTTGCACAGCATAAAATCCCCCAAACTTGTGACACATTGATCCTGTGAATGATGAAGACTGTTCTGTGTACTCACTATCCAAAAATATCAGCACAAGGCTTCTGCATCATTGAAATGGTCAGTCTGGACAGCAGTGATCACCTCTGGATGGTGAGGGGACAGGCCAATGCTAGGCACCTCTCCAGCTTTAACGGGAGATCATCTCCATCAGTGTGGTAGTGCAATCACATGTTTGATGTGTTCTTGTCATATGCAAGACTCTTTGAAAATACACATACTGAGAAATCTGGGGGAAATGCAAGATGGGATGTAAATCTGTAGCCCTGGCACTCTCAGATATCCTGGAAGAAGTGTGGGGAAAGACTCCGTGTATAAGTAGGAAAAGCCCTTCCTCTCAGTCCTAAGAGCCAGTGTGGTATAGTACTAGAAAATGGATGAAGAGATGGGGGTTCCTATCTCTGCTCAGCCATGAAGTTATTTAGGCACTCTTTGCCCTGCTGCTTACTCTCTTGGCCTAATTTGTTCCATAGGACTGTTACTTATGATGAGAAAAAAATGGGGCATGTCATTATATTCATGCATATTAGCTCACTGAGCTCCTTGAAGGAATATAAGTGTAATAAATAAAGTATCAATCTGATACATTGGGATTGAGGTATCTGAGTAGAAAAATGACATCATTTTCTTTCTTCAAACTCTCAGTCCCTGCAAATGAATACAGATGGCTATTTGACAAGCAATAACTTACCATGGCATGTTAGATGTTGCAATGAATGAGTGCAACCATATTACCAGACAATTCATCATGCAGTCTGCTAGTGAGAGATGCATCTCCTGATTTTGGCCAACTTAGACCTCAGAAATCCTTATGGCCCATACTACAATGTTCAATCCGCTCTCTCAACCCAACAGTAATACTTTGGGACTGGAGAGAATAGGACCTATGATTAAGAGGTGAGGAAGGGAATGTCTCCTTCTACCACCTTGCCTCTGCTCACTGTTCTTGGGATTGCTGGATGGAACATTATTCAATTATTTGGTAGGTTTTAAAATGACCTCCTCTCAATACAGGTTACAATATTCAGCAAAACAGTATAATTACTGTGACCATGTATTTCTCAGTGTGTAAATAATATACTTTGGGCAAGGGAGATCCCAATCTAGACTTGAATGAAATATTCAGTTAGATTAATTTAGTTCTAGAAGAAACTGGCAGATGCATAAGAACACGAGAAGAACCTGCCGGTTTAGATCAAGGACCTAGCATCCTGTCCCCACTATGGCCATTCAGTTTCCTATAGGAAGCCTGAAAACAGAACATGAAGGCAATGGAACCCTGTACCCCATGCTCCCCAGAAACTAGGGAAATTCCTTAAATTTCTTAACATCTGGGAAGTTAACAGGTGTGCAGTACTGGAAGAAACTATTTTCCCCACCATTATCAGAATAGTTTCATAGAATTTGGATTTTGGGACTTTGGATTTTGTGACATTGGATTTTGTGTGGGTTTTTTATATTTTTAGGCTGATTTTCATATAAATGTTTCTGAAAATATTAAGAACATTTTAATATCATTGTATTTTATTTTTTAAATTTTTTATTGATTATGAAGGAAAAAAAGAACAAAAAGGAAAAACACCATGTGATACAAATAACAGTGAAAAAAGAAAATTTCAACAGAACAAACTTACATTGTTATTTCTCTCTAATTCCATTACAATCATACGCTTATTCAGCATATTCTATATCATACTGCTTATATACTTTTGTTACCTATATCTAGATCTCATTCTCATTATACTCATTATTATTTTAATAATTTCATTCTTAACTCTGTACTTTTCCATTACATTTAATCTGTTACTATTACTAAATGTAATCTTATTACTAAACATATCAAACTATTCCTAAAAGTAAACCCACCCCCCAGAGCCAATTATCTTTCAACTTACTCCACCTTCCAGAATTGTAATTCTTCTTGTGGAGGTATGACACCTTCCTCTTTTATTAAAGCCTTTTCCACAAATATCTTCCACATTGCTTCAAAATCATCCCCCTTCATTATTCCTTTTTTGGCCTTAATTCGACATAACTTACTGTTAATCGCAATTTTCCACTCTTCTTTATACCAATCCTCTGTTTGAAAATCTCCATAAATTTTCCATTTTCTTGATATAATTAACCTTGTTGCAGTTAATAAGTTTGTAATAAAATCCTTCATTGCCTGGGTACAATTAACTTTGTCAAATATAGATAACAATGCTATACCTGGACTTATTTGTAACTCAATTTCAGTTATCTCTTTTATCTCTTTAAACACCTTTTGCCAAAATTTCTGTACATCTTCACAATTCTACCACATATGAATATATGTACCAATCTCTTGACAACCCCTCCAACACAACCTTGAATAATTCTTATCTATATAATTTAACCTTACTGGTGTTATAATAATTTCTAATAATTCTTTTATCCTTACAGACAAGTTTTTTAGATGATGCTAGTTCTTCCTCCCATATTTTTCTAAGATATTCATCTTCGTCTTCATATTTTGCCAACATTTTGTATATTTCACTTGTGGTACCCTTCAATATTTCATTTTCCTCCATACCTTCTCTTTGTATAATCATTTGTTCAAATTTAGTATATTCTCTGAAACCTTTATTATTCCTTTTCTAATTCCTTGTCCACTGCTCTAGCTGTATATAATTAAACCACAGTATCTTAGTACCCTGTAATCTCTCCTGTATTTTATCTTTATTTCTCATTATATTCATCCAATCTTTTAACTTATTTATTTTCTGCTTCTTTAATTCCTTCTCTACTTCACCTCTCAAATTCATTGGAAATCTTGCCATCATCACTACAGGAGTTAACACTGAAGTAACCGGCATTAATTTTTCCTTATTTTTCTTCCAAAGTTCTAATATATTTTTCAAAAAGGGGTTTTCTATTTTTTCCATCTCTCTCTTGACAGGATTCCAAAATAAATAAATAAATAAATAAATAAATAAATAAATAAATAAATAATTCTCTAATCTCTTCTCAATTTCTATTGTAACCATCTCTAACCAATCTAAACCTCCTTTTCCTAGAACTCCATCTATGATATATCTCAATTAATTTGCATCATAATACCATTTTAGATTTGGTAGGCCCAATCCACCTTCTTTTTGGGATTTGTACAAAAATTTCTTATTAATCCTCACTCTTAATTAATCTTAGGTAGTATTTTCATTTTTACTAACGCTATTCTTCCAAACCATGATAACTTCACGTTTTTATACTCCTCTAATTTCCTTTTCACTTCTTGTCTTAATTTATTATAATTTTTTTCCTCTAATCTTTGTAGACCTTTTGTAATATTTACTCCTAAATATTTAATTGTTTCCTTTAATTTAATATCTATCTTTCTATCTTTTAAAAAATCTTGTTCTTCTATTTTAGTATAATTAAACAACATTAATTCCAATTTAGCCCAATTACTTTGTAGCCCTGTCATTTCCCCAAATTCTTTTAAGTGATCAGATACTCTATCTATTTTCTTTATAGGATCTTTAATCATCAGCAAGATATCATCAGCAAACAAACTTACTTGATTCTTTTCCTTAATCCCAATTCCCTCCAAATTCTCATCCTTTTGGCAAATTTTTTGACCACCGCAAATAAAATTGGGGATAATGGACAACCTTGTTTTGTCCCTCTAGATATTTGAATTTGTTTTGTTAATCCATCATTTACCATTACTACCACTGTGTTATATAAAATAACTGATTTTAAAACAGTAAAATCCAAAAATATAACAAAAGAAGTTCTACAAATAGTTCTACGAAACTACTGATTTTTGATTCTAAAGAAATGAGGCAACTGATGAAATCTACAGATCACTTTGAAAAAGAAGTTTGCATGGATTACCAGACCTTCTTTCTATACTGGAAAGAGAGTCTGTGTGTGTGTGTGTGTGTGTGTGTGTGTGAAAAATCTCATAGCAGCCTATGGACTAGAAAGCTAGAGAGACAGCTGGTTCTATGAAAGAGAGGGTTACATCTATAGTCTGGAATTCATCGAAGGGCCACAAATGCTTCCCTGAACCTCTAAAAAAAGTCTTAATTTAATGTCTAGGAAGGCGAGAAAAATGCTGCATGAGGCTTTATATGTTTTGGTTGTGAATGCTACAGTGTTTAGAAACAAATTATACTAACCTAAATTTTTACTCTTTGTTCTTGAAAACACTGCTTCATTCCAAAAATGATTTTCATCGTTTTTTTCCCAGAAAAACTAAAGATTCTGAAGAATTGTATCATAGAACTGCACCATAGCCTGCATGTTCTTAAACAAAGCCTTGAAGAAATTTCACAAGATAAAATGAAAGCATTCTCTATTTAGCATATTGTGTACTCTCTGCTACTTAGGCTGGTAAGCTGTCTGGGAATTTAAAACCAATAAAGAGGAAGCACAGAATGAAATCAGAGAAATCCAGGAAAGTGGATTCTTCAATGATGGATGTAATAAATGAAGGCTTCATGCATTACCAAAAAGCATAAAAAGAACATAGAGAGATCCAAGTGTTTTCATCATAGTGTGAAACATGCTATATCTCCTCCTACTTCCTCCTGATGAAAGGAATGCAATATGATATAAACTGGGGGAAGAATCGGCTTGCACACTAATGGTGGGGAGCTGGTGAGGAAGGGGGGAAATGCAGCACAGAATACATTGAGAAGTAGTACAGGAATACCTGGCTAAACTAGATAAATTCAAGTTTCCAGGACCAGATGAATTACATCCAAGGATATTAAAAGAACTGGCAGAAGTCATTTCAGAACCACTTGCAATAATCTTTGAGAACTCTTGGAGAACAGGAGAAGTTCCCGTAGACTGGAGGAAGGCAAATGTTGTCCCCATCTTCAAGAAAGGAAAAAAATAGGACTGAAATAATTATCACCCAGTCAGCCTGACATCAATACCAAGAAAGATCCTAGAGCAGATCATTAAACAGTCAGTTTGCAATTACTTAGAAAGCAATGCCATAATCACTAAAAGTCAACATGGACATCTCAAAAATAAGTCATGCCAGACTTTTTACAATAGAGTTACAAGCTTGATAGATGAGGGGAATTCTGTGGACGTAGCATATCTTGATTTCAGTAAGGCCTTTGACAAAGTTCCCTATGACGTTCTTGCAAAGAAGCTAGTAAAATGTGGGCTAGAAAGTGCTACTGTTAGGTGGATTTGTAATTGGTTGACCGATCGAACCCAAAGGGTGCTCATCAATGGCTGCTTTTCATTCTGGAGAGAAGTGACTAGTGGGGTGCAACAGGGTTCTGTCCTGGGCCCAGTGCTATTCATCATCTTCATCAATGACTTGGATGAAGGAGTAGAGGGTATGCTGATAAAATTTGCAGATGACACCAAATTTGGAGGGGTTGCTAATACGCCAGAGGACAGGGTCAAAATTGAAAATGACTTTGACAGACTGGAGAGCTGGGCCAAAGCTAACAGAATGAATTTCAACAGAGAGAAATGTAAGGTCCTGCACCTGGGCAGAAAAAAATGGAATGCAGAAATATAGGATGGAGGACATGTGGCTGGATAATAGTACGTGTGAAAGTGATCTAGGAGTCTTGGTAGATCACAAGCTGAACATGAGTCAGCAGTGTGATGTGGCAGCCAAGAAAGCCAATGCGATTCTTGGTTGCATGAACAGGAGTATGGTGTCTAGATCAATGGAGGTAATGGTACCACTCTATTCTGCTTTGGTTAAACCTCATTTGGAGTACTGTGTGCAGTTTTGGGCACCTCAGTTCAAGAAGGATGTCAACAAGCTGGAGTGCGTCCAGAGGAGGGTGACTAAAATGGTGAAGAGTCTGGAAGCCAAGCCCTATGAGGAGTGGCTTAGGGAGGTGGGTATGTTTAGTCTGCAGAAGAGAAGGTTAAGAGGGGTCATGATAACAGTGTTTAAATATTTGAAAGGATGTCATGTCAAGGAGGGAGTACACTTGTTTTCTGCTGCTCAAGAGACTAGGACAAGGAGCAATGGATTCAAGCTGCAGGAAAGGAGATTCCACCTGAACCTTGGGAAGAACTTCCTGATGGTCAGAGCTGCCTGGCAGTGGAATATGCTGCCTTGGAATGTGGTGGAGTCTCCTTCTTTGGAGGTTTTTAAGCAGAGGCTGGATGGCCATCTGTTGGGAGTGCTTTGATGTGTGTTCATGCATGGCAGGGGGTTGGACTGGATGGCCTCTGTGGTCTTTTCCAACTCTATGATTCTATGATTCCACGGTAATTAAGAACAGAAAAGGAACCCTCATATAGGCTACCTCTCATTGGTTCTGGTGCACGTGTTGGTACTTCAAAGGGTTTTTTGGGATGACAAAAATCAAGTACTTCAAGGGGGGATGGCAGAAGAAATTAAAGGACTTGAATTTACAAATCACATATGTAGAAAAAATGTAAGTCTATTATACATCCAGAAATGTCATATAAAAATGTGAAGCTGCATATCTTTCTTTTTTAAAAAAGTTTTAGAAGTATTTTTCTTCTTTATAACAAGATTAAAATAAGACCACTGTTTCTTCTTCTTGTTCTTTTTTTCCCTTTGTAGACCATGTTTTCTTCTTGCTTGTGAACTGGCAGCTAGACTTTACAGATCAAAACCAAGGCACCATTGAAAAGGAGAAATTTTATTCTTAATGATTTACCTGCTTTATTGCCATCATATTGTGAGGGGGGAGTGAAATTTCTTAGTATTCATTTCCCAGAGCACATCCACTTAGTCATATTTTGTTAAAGATGTCGGCAGATCATCTGTCAAAATGAATTAGTGGCAAATGCAGTGCTTTAGTTTTCCAAAGAATAAGGTTGTGGTGACATTACAGATTCCTTTCATTCTAATTTCAATACCTGATTTATGTCACCTTTCAGAACTGCTATTTTCTACCAGTCTCATGCCCACTTCCTAGCAAAACCTTTATGACAGCTTAGGAAGAAATGTTTCATTCTTCTTGTTTGTGCACAATTGTGTTTGACATAGAGTATACCATACCTCTTGGCCCCACTCTTTGTATTGTTTACACCAAAGGTGGGGACTATGTGAGGTGTAGATATCTTTGAATCCCAAATGAATAAACAAATAAAAAGAAAAAAAAATTGTCAGATTGACATTGGCTTGAGGCTTCTATCAGCACTAGTCAGGAATATCAATAGTGAGAGCTACTTTTTAATGTCAATAATCTATCTCTTGAGTGGGTTGCCACTTGCTTCTAAAGCTGGGCCTCCTTCACCTTCTCTGCCAACTGACTCTGCCATCTCATGCAGGCCTGAGGGTCAAAAAAGTGACCTTTGCTCTAGGATTGCATCTGCATTGCAACCAGCAGATACATCCTTTCGTAGCAAGCATGTCTTGCTGACCATCATACCAGTGCACAGCTGGTGCAGGGCTGGGCCATGTACCTTTTGCTTGAAGTTGGCAATCAGACCTGGGATAGCCAGATGGTAACTCTTTGCTCATACTAGTTGTTTGACCATGGTGGTCATCTTACTGAGCAACACAGTATTGGACATTTGGGAAATCATATCTCAAGCAGCCACCTTGGGTCCCATGCTAGGAGAAAGACAGTTTGTTTGTTTGCAAAATAAATAAATAAATCCCACTGATTTTCCAACAGTGGCCCTACTTTGCCAGCTCTTTCACCACTGTTCTCTCTTGCTCTGCCATGTAGCTCTAGAATCCTAAAGGCTAACTTGCACTTCACCCTCACATCCTGACCTGCATTAGTTCATTGCTGAGCCAGTGACAACTCTGCATGTTTCTCTAGCAATAGCCAATGGGCTTTGAAGCTTCGATGTAAATAGTTTGTGACTTCCAACGCAAGTCATGAGACTGAAGAAGGTGGCACACTGGGATGCCATGTCCTTCCCCTTACATGCACGCAATCCCAAACCATCCCACTTGACTGTGATCACTGCAAGTAACATAGCCAATGGTCAAAACCTAGTCTTCTGCACTACCCTCCCATATTCTTCTCCCCTTGATTACTGCCACCACATGGGACTGACTCTTGAATCCAGCATGAAAGAAGGACCATCTGTATCCTATCTCTAAAGTCCTAATAATGCTGATTCCTTGACTGCATTTTCACACCAGCTCTTACTGAGGGTAGGTGGGACCTTTTCCATGGATGCTTCAAAGATTGGGTAAAAGGTGCAGGATTTGTGGTTCTGCCACCTGCAGTTGAACTCACATTTTTTCTTTGACTTCCCAGGGTAGGGATGTTCACATTTGTAAGCCAGAGTCAGAAGCTTCAACAGGATCCTGACCATCACAGATCTTACGATCCGTTATGGCTGGCTGTCCAATGCCAAAAAATAATGGATGTAGTTTGTGATCTGTGGCAGCACTGGAATCTGCTGACTTGTGGGGGCCCTTGCATTTGATTCATCCAATGTCCTCTCATCCAAGATCCTTGGGCTTTCACAATGTCTGCATAGGGCTCTGTACTTCTTGGGACAGGGAGGTTGAGAGGGGGAGTCCTTATTCTCTGCCTGCCCCATGACAGCATTTATCATGATTTCTAACCCCTTTATGTTGTTTCAAATACAACTCTCAGCAACCATCAGCCAGCACAACCAGTGGTAGAGAATGCTCTGGGTTGCACTTTAGCAACAGCTGGAAAGCCATACAATTTTCATCCCTTTCCTAGCAGGATGAAGTGGTGATACTCTCTCAGGTGTAGCAGTGTGGTGCCCTGGCTGCTTCTTAGTAACCTGATGAAGAAATTTCAAAAATGAAAAATCAAATGATAGCAAGATATCTTTCCAGTGTGACTGACTTTTTTGTTTGTTTGTTTGGAAGCAAAAGTTATATTTGTCTAAACTAAATCTGTAATTCACTTTGATATAAGAAAACCTATGGACAACGAAGCAGGCTGGACAATGTAGGCTTGACCCTCATCTATCGTGATGGATAAAATCAGACAGACGAGGATTGATTGGATGAGTCTAATGGGTGGTAAAGGCTTCTGTCTGTCAGGCAAAGGTGTCCGCTGCCTTGACGGAGGCTAAGGTACATCCTCTCCTGAAGAGGACTTTCTTTGGACCCAGGCGTTTGTGAGAATTCTGTTCCATCATTAATATTTCTTTTGGGTAAGGTGATTGAGTGGGTGGTGGGTGAGCAACTTCAGATGTTCTTGGATGAAATAGTTTGCCTAGTCCCATTCCACTCTGGTTTCAAGCCAGAGCACAGAAGAGAAAACAGACTTAATAACTCTGATTGGTGACCTATTCTGGGTGAAGGATGAGAAATTTGTACCCTGTTGATCTTCCTGGATCTCTCAGTGGGTTTTGATACCACTGGTCATAGTATCTTAAAAGACCAGCTCCTTCAAAAGGGAGTAGGGCACACTGTGTTAGAGTAGTTCCACTCCAGTCTTTGAGATTGGTTCCAGAGAGTATAACTGGGGGATTTCTATTCAGGCCTGTAGTTATTAAGCTGACAGGTAGCACAGGGTTCCATCTTGTCCCTCATGCTGTAGGTGCTGGAGGATGTCATAAGGAGTTTGAGGATTACATTCCATGAGAATGCTGATAACACAGCTCTATTTCTTTCATCATTGGAATCAGCTGGGTTGTTAAGGTGCAGGACAAGTATATGGATACTATGATGGATTGAATAAGGACCAATAAACTGAAACTGAAGCCCAATACAATAGAGGTTTTGTGTATTCTCAGGTCTAGGAATTGGATCAGTCTTGAATAGAGTTGCACTCCCCATAAAGGAGCAAATATGTAGCTGGAGAATATTTCTAGATCCATCTTTTTCACCAGAGGTCCAAACGAACTCTGTGGTGCAGAGTGCTTGGCACCAGCTCTGATTGATGCATCAGCTCTGGTCTTTCTTAGACAGGGCTGACTTAGCCACACTGGTAACTGCTTTATTAGACTACTGTAATGCACTCTGTATGAGACTGCCTATGAAGATGATTCAGAAGCTAAAGCTAGTGTAAAATGTGGGTGCAAGATTGCTGAATGGAGCACCATGCAGACAACATGACACTGGTCTTAAAGGAGTTTCACTAGCTGCCAATTCACTTCCAGTCTGAATTCAAGGTGCTAATGTGGTTTAAGTGGTTTGGGACTTCAATTCTTGAAGAAGAACTTCTGGAGCGACCTTCATCTATGTCCCACCAGTGAGACAATATGTGGAGGGAGAACACAAGAGTTGGCTTTATTAGCTGTGGAATGCTTTCTCCTTGGTAGACTGACTGGTGTCAAAGTTGGTTTCTTTTTGCTACCAGGTCAAGACATGCTTTTTTATTAAAGCATTTGGGGCCTACTTTTAAACATAGATCAATCAGTCGATCGATATAGATATGCATATAAATATGGGTTTTTTTTACTTTTAAGCATATACATGATTTTAACTTTTCTAGCCGTTTAAAGATCTTTTAAATTGCTTGAATTTTTAAATATGTGTTTATCTTGTTTAAAAAAATGTTACACCTGCATTTTCATATACCTGTTGATATTAACAGGAAAAGTTATACAGTCAGCCCTCCACATTTGTGGGCTTCACTTTTGCAGATTTGATTATTCATGGATTATTTGCTGTCACCTCTACTGCCTCTGTATGCTATTTTTAACAAGCCTTGTGAGATTGAGAAACTGTGAACAAGGCTTGTAAGTCCCTATTAAAAACAGTGTGGGACAGCAGTGGAGGTGGCAGTAAGTCCCACCAGCCTTGTGAAGGAACCCTGATGCCTCAAAAGAATCCAAGGTGGGTTGAATATGGTGATCATACTTTTTTGTATGTTAGATATGGCTTGAGAGGACCTAGAGTGATTCATGTTTTTTCCATTTGCACAGGGGTTCTGTGCCCCTAACCCTAGCAAATGTGGAGGGAGGACTGTATATGTTTCTTGATGAAAGTCAATGTGAGACACAATGCTTTGAATTTCTAAATCTTGGGCTCAGGACCAAAGATGAATCAGATGATCTCTGAATTGGCTTGAGGCAAACTAGGCCATTTTCTGAAATGAAAAAATGAACATGGAATTTTGAGCATCTATTAGCTGCCATGTATCAGTGAATTTCTGCTGATGCCTAGTAAAAGAAGTTATTCTAATCTTTAAATTCTTTCCTGACCCTTGGCTAGTTTGTCCAAGTCCTAAAAATCCATTGCAAAATATTGTCTACAAAAAGATCCAGAATTGGCTTGTCTTACTGAGAACCATCTCACAAATTTCTATTAGTTGTGGCTTGTCCAGCCCAGGTACCCTTATCCAAATAGTCATGTACAGTCAAATGGGGGTAGAAAATGCTGACGTATTTGGCTTCCTCGCTGATTTAATTTGAGAGACTGTACCTGCACAGATCAAATCACATGTATATACATATATTCCCTCCACTGTAATGATTAGGATAGCTTTGCAAGACTTGCTACATACATAAGGAATTGCTGCCATCAGAGGTAAGTCGTGAGAAGGGTTGAGTGAGCTCTAGTGGATGCAGTGACAGTTTATATTTATCTAATATTTCTATAAAAATATGAAAAACCAAGCATATTAAAATCAACCTTGGCACACCCAAACAGAAATGCAAACAGCCAAGTTACTGAAGATCCTGCTGTTCCTTAAAAACAAACAAAACAAATGTTGACTTACTTTATAGTCCTGTTATGTTAGCCTGTTTTGTTGACCAAAGACATTATTCATGTGATATTTGGGCCACTTCCTCCCAAGAGGGGAGGAGTGGTTCACCACATGTCAAGAGCGGTGTTTTTATACTCTGATTCAGAAACTGTGCTGTCTGCACCCTTTCATTTACATCGTACTACTGTGGAGAACAATGGTTGCAGCATCCGCAACAGTAAGTTCTTGGTCACTCCCATTCCCTTCCATCAGCCTGCCCCACCATTGCTAATTGGTCTGTTTAACACACGCGCACACACACACGCACACACACACTTCTGCATTGCATGTTTGCAGTATGTATGTTTGTTGATACATGGAAAAAAACACATCTCAACATTCCATTACCAAATCCACTCTCTTCCTGCTCTTTGTTTAATGCATGAAGACAATAATGATGGCGGCCTGTCCTTTGATGGGTTGAGAGCGATAGGGACGGAAATGATGGAAGGGACAGCCTGGGAACACCCATAGCTGGCCACCTCTGCAATGTTAATCAATGCTATGCTTCTGCATGTAGGCAAAAAACAAAGCAGAACTGATTTGGGAGATTTGCATTGGAGTTTTTCCAGTTTTCTGATACAGCGGTTTCTTATCACAGTGAACTGTTCTAGGAACTGAAAACGTGTAGAACCATGAGGAAAACTATGACACTAAAATGGTTCAACATGCAGACAGGAGGGTAAAGATTCGATGCTACTACAATGTATCGACCTCGTGCAGAAATGGCCTTGGAGAGTGCAGGCTCCATGGGGAATGTTTATATGCCTAAAAACCATACATTTCACCTTTAAATATGAATTACTACAAAAATGAAGAAATGCCCCAGACTCACTATGAAATGGGTAGGGACATGACAGTGGTGAAAGGCAAAAAAACATGAATGATGCAGAGGGCCAGTGTTTAGCTGAGAGGAGGGATGAGGCCGTGTCCTCCAAATAAGAATTCTGCCCCTCCCAATGAATTTTTCCTTTGGTTCCCAAATTTCTAGCTTCATGAAGAATGAGACACTGAAAATCATTCACACCTAGAACTCCTTTATTTGTTCTGTTTAAATTCCTTTGGTAATTTTGCCTGCTTCTTTTCTTTGGATGCCTATTTCTGAAAGCTCACTTTAAGTTTTATGTTATGGCACTTCTAGGAATTTGAGGACTGGGGAAATACCATTGGGGGACACAATTCATATTTGGGAGGAAACACCTTCATTTTGCAAACCACCCCCCAATGGCTATATCCTTGGGGAAGGCAAAGGAAGATGCCTTAACTCTTTATTTCTACCAGCTTGGGTTTTCAGTATGCTCATACAGATGCAGACACAGAGACAGTGTGGCTGTAAGCTAGGGACCCCATATGCATTTCTTTTCCTTCATCCAGTGTTGCATTTAGAAGACTCCAGTTGCTGTGCATTGTTATGCATCAGTTCTTCACACTCAGCGAAACAATAATAGGCTTAATAGTGCAAACCCTCCTAGGAAATCAAGATGTTCTCCCTGTTTCATTTAAAAAAATGAGGGTGCAGTTAAGAGTAATAAGTCAGTTGAACAAACACAAAGCCTCACTTTGCTCTTTCATTCCACAGATAGGATAGATTTTTTTTTTAAAAAAAGCAAGAGTTTCAATTTCTTGGGTATATGAACCATAATCACCCGCAAATAGCAGAGTAACAGAATACTTAAGGGAGTAGGAGCTGGGCATGTAATATTTCATTGGATTTTCGGTGTTGAAACTTAGGTGCAGAAACAATGCATTATTCCAAATCCCGTTCTAGGAGACGGAGTATTTTTTGTTACTTGCTCTTTAACACAACTCTGTCCATTCTCCCTTGCTGTCCATTATGCATGGTGCTCCCTTTCTGAAACTGTACATGGTATGAGTTTACTCTTCCTTCAAAGCCTTCCTCAGAACCACTTTTTATGTGGCTTTAAGCCTTAGCCCCCCCATCCCTTTCCAAACTTAAGTACATCCAACCAACTATATTCATTCATGTTCACCCAACTATTTTTGTTCGCATTTGTCCCTTGAGGGACATCTCAAGACATTTTTCTGGATAAGGTGGAAGTAAATGCCTCCTTCCCAAATTCAGGGTGCATAGTATCCAAAGCCAGGTGCAATATTTTAGGAAAAATCTGGAAGTAGCTTTTCCTCTTCATGACAGTGGAAATACAAGACAAGACAAAGCTAGTGCTTTGTGAAAGCCAAATATAATGCCATGTCTGGAAAAAATAGGCTGCCATTGAGTCACTGTGAAATAACATTGCTTCTTAACCAGACTTTTTTTACTGTCCTAATGCTTTTATTTACTTCCTCTTTTATCTTTGTCATCTGACATTCTTGAGAACAAGTTGTAAATGAAGTTAAATGCATCTTTCAGTTTAGCCCTTTCCTTCCTTGCTGCAGTCATGAAAAAAATGCCTTTTTTTTCCTGAAGCAAATATTTGCCAGAGCCAGAAGAAATTGGTGCTACTGGGAATTTTTTTTCCTGATATCAGTGTTGGCTTAGAAAGATCACAACAGGGCCAAAAAGGATGACATTCTGATACTGGAAACTGCAACAAGTCGAAGAAAACTGGGGAGTTTCCAAGTACATTCTGAAGCAGCTACTGGGATTTGCCTTTTAAAAGTCTTCCAAGTCACTGTACATAAATTACAGCTCTGTTTTCCTTCATTTTTCACTAGTTCTACAGCCCTGCTCTGGTTTTTTTCTTTTTCTTTTTTCTTTTTTTGGTTTTTTTTGTGGGGGGGGCAGTGTTTGAACAAAACTTATGTTATCCTAGTTTAGAAGCTATTTGGATTCTTTTTAGGAACCTGCTGTTGTTGTTGTTGTTTTTTGTTTTTGTTTTTTTGAGGTAGCAATTTGCGATGTTAGTTTTAGTATTTGAGATTATTCTTGATCTCTGATTTTATTCATTCAGGCTGCTTTGTAGCTTTATATTGTCAAAAGAAGTGGTAAGCCAACGTGAGCCTTGTGGGGAATGAGTCATAAGCTAAAATAATGAGAGCCTTTGATTTCCATGGAAAATCTGGGCTGCTACCCTATACACTCAGAGTAGGCAAAACTTGGTCCTTCAGATGTTATTGGACTGCATCTGCCAGTACTCTTCACACTTGGCTGTGGTGGTGAGGGATGATGGGCATTGTACTCCAACAGCAACTGGAGGGATGCATGCACAAAAGTTTGCACACTCACCTCAAGTAGGTCACATTGAACTCTATACAACCTACTCCCTGAGTAGATTTTACTGGATTCCTTCCATCCGACCTTAGCACCACTACTGTCAATCATGCTTGGGTGCCCTGATATATAGCTTCCCAAATCCTGCCTTGCCACTATCACAGAACCTATTCCTTATAAGGCAAAATTAATTCCTCCACTTTTGTCTTTCCTAATCTCTCTATTAGGACTATGAGAAGTAATACATAGGTCCATTTAACAGAACTCTGTTACATTGTCCATACTACTTTTCTATCAGATATAATGTGCTATAAAATGTATGGTCATATTGCTCTCCTCCATGCCCATCAGCTGGGACATGGAAGAGCACCTTCTCTGAAGTGGTACCCCTGTTATGGATCCTCTCAGAGATGCAGTTGGGACCTATGTTGTTGTCATTCAGGAGCCAAGTGAAAATATGATTGTTTATAAAAGCATTTGGGACCTAATTGTTTTTATACAGATGTGCACGGTTTTAATTTTTTAAAAATTATTTTAACTGGTTTTACTCTGTCTTTCTTTACTCTGTTAAACTGTTAATCGGTTTTTAGCTTTTAAAAATCATTTTACTGTCTACATTGCTTTAAACTGCTTGTGTTGATTTTATTGTATGCTCCGCTGAGATCTAAAGACAGAAGGCAGGATATAAATATTTTAATAAATAAAATCAATAATAAATATTTAGTACGAATAGTTGTTCTTAAATTATTTTTCCCCATTTTGTATTGAAATACAATGTACATGTAGGATTGTGGGTGCACAGCGAACAAATTTACGCTTTGGACTTCCTAGGTGTTCTAGTGCTCAAATCCCATGCTTTAAAATACATAGTCTGATGGCAATTTTGTTTGATAATGCCCATAATATGAATATGTGTGCAGCTTTTGTTTTTTTAAATAGATTACTGTGGAAATGAGATAATACAGATTTTCAAGTGAGCATGAGTGAAGGTGTCATAGACTGGCAACCAATTAATTTGCCTATTCATAATTTTAATACTTCAATACTTAGTATCTTTTAAAAGATACTCAGGTTAACCCCTTAGATACACTTATTTGAGAATAAGTCCTACTAGATACACTAGGTTTTATTTCTGAGCAGGCATGCTATAGTCACAGTCCTATGTATCTTCATTTGGAAGGATGTCCCACTGGGTTCACTAGAGCTTATTTCTTTTTCACAGAATTGCAGCACAGGGTTGGAACTCTCTACCCACTTAACCTGAAGTGAACTCAGTAGAAGTTAGTTTTTAGTTCACATCTATAGGATTCTGTGGTAGCAGCCAACACCAGCATCTATTAGTAATATTTGTATGAAATTTTCAGATCAGATTATTTTAAAATAAAATAAGCCCTTATAAAGCAGGAAGCATTATCCATTCAAACAATGCAAATATGACTTTTTGTTTTTTCACTGTTTTCCTTCAGGAGGATTGATTAAGAAGTGCTTCTTATACCAATACCAATTATGAAATTTCAGCTGTAAGACTGAAAAGCAGAATTCAAGAGTGGATTTTTTAAAAAAATGATCAGATTTGAATGTAGATCCATGACCTGGGAGTTTTCAGAGCAATAGGAAATAAGCTCATATTTCCTTTAAAAATGGTATCCACTATCTCAACAGTATGGCTTCTACTATTTTCAGTAAGTGCTAGGAACACGAATATGAACATTAGTAGAAAGTGGTTAATGTGTTTAGTTAATCAATAATGAGCAGAAATCTAATTTAATTAGATTTACATCAGAAGAGGGGGAAATTAACTAGTAAGATCATGTTTAAATGTCACTTGCGTGAAAGTTAAAAGCCTACACTAAAAGCTTCATCAAAATTGATCTAAAACATGTTATGCATGATACTGCTTCCCGACACCTTGTCTTCTCTCTTTTTGATTTTCTGAAGTTCTCTAGATTTTAGAGATATAAATGAATGTCTTGTTTCAGAATATGGATTTTTTATTATGATTAGAAATGTGGGAGGGAGAGAATAATTAACTGAGATAGCTAACCTCAAAAGTGCTTAACACAATTAACCTCACTGGAAGAAGTCTTGAGCAAGATCTTTGGATCTTGCAACCTAAACACTGTAATTCCCCAATCCTGAGGGACTTAACACAAAGCAAGAAAGCATTTTTCAAAAATCCAAGAGATTTTTGAAGAAAGAAACCAAGTAAAGAACCAGGTGAGAAATACAATATTTGTTGGCTTTCTAGCACTCTTTCTTAATAACTTAATTCTGGAATTAAAATAGTGCTGACATTCTAACAAAAGTCAATCAATTAAGTTAAAAACAAATTTATTCAATTTGCCTCTTTCCATGGGAAAATTTCCAACTTCATGATGAACTTGATTTCTTTTAACAAGTTACTTCCTATCTCTACCTTTGCTTGGGATTCTAGACAGTTGCTGACAGTCAGAGGAGACAAAATAGCCTGACCTATGCTACCTCTTTATAGTGTCTCAGTTTGGAACTGGTTCCCTCCACCATTTTATAGTGCTATTATATCTGTGTTTGGGCTAACAGTGTAACATCTAGTCTAAAGTCTATGGTACAGCATTAGGAGCAGTGCTACTGCTCAGGTTGGAAGTGAACTTCACACTTTTTCTGATGGCAGCATACTGGAAAAAACAGAGTCATGTAGCACAAGTGACATGGAAAGTGCAATGACATGGGAAAGTCATGAGGCCTGCACCACTGAATGCATACAACAAACATGATAGTGTTTAAAGCCATTGATAAACCCAGAAGAGTTAATGGGATTCATATTCCCAGTTAATCACTCAATGAATCTCATCCACTAGAATGGCCAAAACTGTTTCATTCTGAAACAACTGAAATGAGTTCAGAAAGTTAGTATCATTCAGGAAAAGCTAGAGATACTATCCCAGCAAAAACTGTGCAGGTACAGAAATCTTGTATTGGAGATACATTTGAAATTGTTTTTAGCATGTTGGAAGCTTCCTTGTGTCCCTTTATTTATTTATTAATTTACACCACTGGAAATCTAGATGTTCTGTTTAATGGGATAGTGCAAGTTCACAGCATGTTGCTGGCAATGATAACGCTTTCATTTGGATTAGAAAAGTTTTACAGATCAATCGGCAGCAATATGAACTTTGAAAGGATGATTCCCAAAAATGTCCATACATATTTACAAACCCCAGAGAGCTAAGAAAAAATAATACACAGAATATGAAAATATAGGTTTGCTATTTCCACCCCATAGGAGTCACTGCTGCTGTTTGAAAGGCTTTGTGAGATGTTTCAAGTTGTCAGAATTCATCTTTTTCCTGCAATAAGGTGTACCTATGTCCACCAAGAGCTAGCTTCTAGAATGAACTCCCAGGTGGCCTGCTTACTATACCTGGAAGTAGCTGACCAGGTGCTACGTCAGTTGGATCTGGCCTATGGTGAAATTCTCTGTACAGTTTCCCCAAGTGCAGATCAAGTACAAATTGCTTTAGCTTGCCAGGTACTGCCAAGTCACTGAAGTCTGAGAAAACATGCTTGTGTCTAAAATTATCAATGCAATAATGGGGCAATCTGCTAGAAGCTGCCTTGAATCCCGTTATTGGGGGGGGGGGAATGGGATAGGAGGAGGAGGAAGCTCTGATAATACAAAAGCAAGAGATAAAGTCAGAAGTTACTTTTCTGTTACTAATGGAGCTGAAATTTTATCACTTTTTATTGCCCTTTTCCCCTGGTCCTTCCGTGGCCAAAAAGGGGAATGACCTTTACCTCCATTGAAATCCCTAAATAACATCTTAACTGACAACCGAGTAACATCTGAGACAGAATACAGGCCTGTGACTCTTAACATTGCCATTTTTTAAACATCTTTGCCTGATAAAGAAACCAAAGAAGCTTTGAAAGCCTGCATAATGTATTTTATGCTTTGTAGTTGACCCAATCAAGGTATTGCTGCTTGTGGATTTTGTTGTATTTAGTCAGAACCATGTACAGCCTGGGCTTTTTCCCACTCCACTGTACTACTCAGGTTTGGATAGTAGGTGACATGAAATACCGAAGCAATAGTGTTCAGAGGCGGGAAAGTTAGTGTGCTTAGCTAATTGTTAATAAACAAATAATCTAATTCAGTTATGTTTATTTTAGCAGGACAGGGGGAAAAAGCAATCAAGCTGGTGAAAAATTCCCTTTGAAATTTAAGTTAAATGTCCACGCTAAGCGCCTTATCAAAGTAAAGTTTGAAAGAGTCATCTATGATTTTACTCATACTCTCAACCCACCTCCCATTTACACAAACACAAAGCAGTTAATATATAACATGTATTTCAGATGTGTCTAAATCATGAGGTCCTCCATTTTTTATAAATGTAAAAAAGTGCTTGGCTTCAGTGATATGCATCCTTTATTATGTTTAGAAATGAGGTGGGTATGGGGAGGAACAATTATTGTGAACATTACCTTCAAAGGCACTTTACCCAATTCATTGCACTGGAATTACTCTTGAGTAAGTTTCGTGACCTAAACACTGTAATTCCCCAACTGTGAGGGACTAACAAAAAGCAAGAAGATTTTTTCAAAAATCTAAGCAAAATGGGCTTTGATATAAAAACCAGCTGGAAAATGTCAAATTTATTGGTTCTTTAGGGCAGTCTCTAATTTAGTTAATTAATAACAATTTGGGAATTAAGATAATTAAGATAATGCTAGAATTCCAACCTAAGTAAATCAATTAAATTTAAAATAAATCTAATTAAGCTGACTCTTTTCGTTTAAAAAAAGTTTATAGCATAATTGATAACTAAATTGATTTTAGTCAGTGCTTATCACTGACTTTGGGATATCTACCTTGCTTTCATGTGCACCACTGTGATGACTCAACAACAAAGTATATGCTTCTACTAAGAGAGAAGCCATATGCATATTCCTCTCCAAAAATATTGTTATGTGGGCCTTAGCGTGTGTTAATTAGCACTGTGTGAGAAGTGTTAAAACTGCTGAAATACTACAGTAAGATTTTGACAGCCTCTTCAGGTCACTTGTAAGGTTTGGTTTGCATTAGTAGTTTTTCTGAAAAATACAAGCAGTCTAAGTACCTGTCTACCAATTGCAAACCTTAATGCAAACACTAAAAAATGGCATTTTTTTCTGATAAGTGAGTATCCTTTAAGAAAAGAAGAAAGAGGTTCCTAATGGGCATAATTCTACTCAAAATAGGTTATCCAGTGGCTATGTGTGTACAAATGTATGTGGTAATAAAAATATCCAGATTATTTAGTGACTAGAAGGAATGTCTGCCGATAAAAGGAAACTAGGTTTTGTTTTTAAGGAGCAGGAGTTGAAAAGATAAATGACAAAGAGGATGGCATGAGGCCAGACTTGGTACACTGGTACCATCCAGATGTTTTGGATTATCACTCCCGGTATCTCTCACTACTGGCGATGCTGGCTGGGACAGATGGGGGCTACAGTAGGGCCACATCAGTTTAAAATAAAACAAATAGTATCTACAACCTGATTGTAGGTGAAAAGGCCATTACAGAGACTAGGGTGGATGAGTTGGATAGGGTGGCTCTGTCTCAGCTTTGTTCACCCAAATATTTGGTACAGCACCAATCCAAATTGGGAGAGTTGGGGGATGAGTTGCTGTCATTCCTAAGGATTCTATCTCATTTGGGAAGAAGCCCATCCATTTTAGCACCAGTTTCAAGGGTTTGTGCCTGCTGTTGGACCAAAGAGACTGAATAGGGGTGCTGCTGGTATAATACCCACCCTGCTGCCACACAGTCTTCTTCCCTGAACTGGCCAAACTGGTCTCAGAGATGGTGCTAGAGAACCCCAGGATGGTGGTCTTGGGAGATTTAAACATCCACACTGAAGCTGCCCTGATGGGACTAGCTGAGGACTTCGCAGCTGCCATGACAACCATGGGGCTGATTCAATACGTCATTGGTCCAACACATATGGTAGGACATACTCTTGCACTTTTTTGCAGCTGGGAAGATAGAGAGTGATCTAGTTAGGGGTGAGTGTGTATGTTCAGTAACCCATTGTCATGGCTAGATCATTTGTTTGTGAAGTTCAGTTTGGCAGAAGCGGGTCTTCCCTGCAGAGGGTGGGAGATGGTTAAGATGGGCTACCCACAGATAATTATGGAATCTGGATTCTTGAATATTCTAGAGGATTTTCCAGCTGACAGGGCTGGTGATTCAGATGAGGCACTGGTAGCCATCTAATTTAATCTAATGGAAAGGGACATTGAAGCAGTCCCTCCTAAGTGCCCAATCCAGTGCTGTAGGGCCCATAATTCACCATGGTATGCAGGATATCTGTGGGCAACAAAGCAGGATGAACAATGGCTAGAGCGCAGGTGGTGTGGGTCATGGAGTGAGTAGACCACAGATCAAGAAGAAAACTCTTCATTATGAATATTATACAGCTGTGAGGTTGGGGTCGAAAAGGTCATACTATGCCTCCATGGTTGCTTCCTCAATAAGCCACTTACAACATTTCTTCTGAATGGTGAGGAGCCTGCTGTGATCAGATTTAGAGGAACAAGCAGTAGAACCCTTGATTGCTCACTGTGACAATTTTGCAAGGCACTTCAAGGAGGAAGTAGCTAATATTCACCAAGAACTTGATACCATGATTATCACAGAGTCCTGGGAAGTGTCCGCTGCCTCATCTGGTCAGATTTCTTGGGATCAGTTTCAGTTATTTCAGCCTGATAATATGGACACATTGCTTGAATTGGTACATACCATCACATGTAAGCTTGACCCTTACTCACTTGGCTAATAAAATTTAGCAGAAGTAGATTGCTCAGATGGGTTGAGAAAGTGGTAAATGCCCCACTGTGTCAGGAAGGATTGCCTGATGCCTTGATCCTTCTGGATCTTTTTGATACCATTGATCACGGTATCATACTGGACCAGCTCTAGCAGATGGGAGTAGTACACACTGTGTTATAGTGTTTCTGCTTTTATTTGCATGGTCAACTCCAGAGAATAACAGCAGTAGATTCCTATTTTGCCCCATGGCCATTAAGTTATGGGCTGTGATAGGGCTCCATCTTGTCCTCGTGCTTTTTGTTCAACATCTACACCAAATTACAGGGAAGTCATAAGGGATATCAGAAAGTCAGATGAGTTTCTCCACCATTCTCCTCATATCCCCATGTCCCCCAATTCTGCTCCAGAGGGGTCCCTTACCCTTTAAGGTTTGTGACTTAATAGAAGATGTTAAATAAAATGTGTTCTTCCAGAATCTTCCATTCTCTTGAAATGGTAAATATAACTCTAAGCCAGAGGTAGGCAAAGTGTGGCTTGCAGGTTCTGTGCAGCCCTTGTGATCCCTAAGTGTGGCTGTTGGGAAACACCCCAAAACCCCCAGATCCTAAAACATTTGTTAAATTTTGGAGGCCAATTTTCAGGTGATCCCCCCCCCCTCCAAACCAGCACAAGTTATCCAAAACATCCTGTAATTGCAGCAGTTTGCTTCCCTTAGTCCACCAAAGTCCCCAAAACTTCCAAAATTTCCACTGAAAGGAACAATTTCATCCAAATATCAGACAAAATGGCAGCTGGCAGTGATGTTGTATCACTGTGGGTACTCTGAAACTTGCTGTGGCAGCCTGTCTGGTGGGTGTAGAGAGGAAAACCTCCTGCACAGTTGCTCATCCCTGCCCAGTATTCATTTATATACAGATGTTATCCTATTAAAATATATGTTATGGTCAGTGAAATACATTTAAATATATTCATCTATCTTTGAGGTGTCCCAAGTCAATCCCCTCCACAGACACATTTAGGCATCCTCACTACTCATAACATTCTAGAACTTCACAGCTACTTGAGAGAAGTTTTCTTAACCTACAAAATCTAGTTCACAATTGATTAGCAAATACTCAATGAAAGTCAAATGAATCTGACAATACATGTAGGATGAATCATTCAAGTTAGCCCTGATATATCTGTACCAACATGCAATAAATACAGCAAAGTGCTGGGTGCTAGTTGTTCTCTGTATGTGGTTTTATCTGACTTTCAGCTGACTGTAAGATCAATATCAGTGTTAACGCCTGCACTTAGCAATAACATGTGGACTTGCAAAGAATGTTCCCAGAAGGAACGTTGTCACTGTCTTGATTAATTCATGACAGCCATAGTGGGCTCGATTCAGTGTCAGCAAAAGCCAGTAGGACTCCACTGAATTTAAAGCCAGCTAAGTGGGTTAAGCTCATTTTCTATACAGCTGTATGTCTCAGAAGTGACAGGTGTTCATTTATTCACAGGAAACAGCTGTCTGCATTTCTTATATTGTAGCTCTATAGAAAGTTCAGCTGCAGTTATCACTAATTTATTCTCGGAGTAGACCCACAGACTTCTTCTACTGGCTTCAAGGATTGCACTGCAGCTGCCTTTAGGAGTCAGATTTGAAAATATTTATTCCATTGACTTCACTGGAGCTGACAGCCAAGGGATACAACAGCAGAATTTCTTATTAAGTAACGTGAATTGATATTGTGCTCTAGATATCCTCTCCTGTGTTGCCCAATGTTTTTGAAATGCAACCAGGAAAGCACAAATGAAAATGTTTCATTTGTAAATTTCTCATGCCCTGGATTGCAGTACTCTGAAGCATGTAGAATGCTTTGCAGCAAAAAGGGATGTTATGTCATTTCTTTCTTCCCTTCTCCCTTTGTGTGTGTATTTTTTAAAAAGTGTGTCCAAGTTATTTACATAGGGCCATGTCACAGATGAGAAGACAGACTCTGAGACCCAAGACTTTTCACTTCACTAAAAGCCATCCCACATCACGGTACACTGGAAATGCAAATGGAATCGGTGTCTGGTATGATTAGATGAGGTGTATTTCATGCTGAACACATATTTATGGCCAAAAAAATAAAAGTGAAAATATCAAAGACACTGTGGTGTTCCCTTTTCACATGTCTTCCAGATTTCCTGCCTTACAAACATTTGAAAAAGATTTATTTCTTATAAATGGTTAACACCAACTACTCTTTGTAATGCAACGTTTACATGGTTAGGAGGAGAGATATACATTATGCAGGCCCAGAGGCTCTTATGTGTGGTTCATTTAGTCTTGTTAGAATCCTGGTACTGGAGGACCAGTCCTATCATTAGGCACAGTGAAGCCTTAGGCAGCTAGTTTTAGGTGTCATGAAAGAAAACATTATTAGTTATCTCATTTAAGATTATTGTACTTTTACTGACAGAGAGGGGGAGAATTGCTAGTGGGATTTTCTTGCTCAGAAGACAAAATAAATTGACTGACCTTCGCTACTGTGCACTTTTACAAGGGGTAGAGAATGGGCTTTGCTGTTATATCTCAGGCAGCAAAAAATTTTCATTTGACTCTCCAGAGTTGCCGCTAAAAATCTGTTCTAGCAAAACTTGCCATGCAAATGGACAATTTTATGCTGTAATTATCTGTACAATTGAATGATTCGCCACACAAATGGATAATTCTGATTCTATGAATATGATTCAAATTTCATAGATTATGTCTAGAATCCTCTTGATTACTTGTGCAGACTTAAGGGTTCATTCTGCCAGCATATGATGCTTTATTTCTTGGCAGAGAAAGCAGCCAATGCTGTCTAACCTATTGCAGCCACCACGCCACACTTCTGCTGCCGCCTACTATGATGATATGGTTACACCAACCAATCAGATCCTGACATGAAGCTTTGTAAATTTCTTCTTCAACTTAGAAGCTCTCTACATATTGAGATATTTAAAAAGATATTTTAAAAAAAGCAAGCACAATACCAGAAATATGATTTTAATTTATCTGGAATAATTTACAGAATCAGGATTGGTTCCTTTATGAAGATCCAAACTGAACCTTACTGTCAACGCTGTTTTTGTTTGCAACCACTTGTAAAAATCTATATAATTTCTTGCATTAATGTTAGTCTTGGAGTCTGCATTTGTACTTGCTTTTCAATTTTTTGCTATTACAACAGATTTTTAAATTATCATTATCCTCCTTGTCATTGTCATAATTTTTGCTGTCGTATCAATTCCTCATATCCAATGATATCTCAGAAAAGTTCAGTTTCTACTTTTCTACTCAGAATTGAATTCCATTGCATTCAGTGGGACTGATTCTCAAGTAAGTGCATGTAGAACTGAAATCTCAGGAAAACCATGCCCTTCCTCACAAAAGCCAGATTAACGATTGTGCCAATATTAAAGTTTTACTTCTTTTTCAAATTTGAATATTGCATCATTATTTCAGTAAAGAAGAACAATGACTTGTGATGATGTCTTTATGGGCAAAGGGGTGACATTAATGTTTACTTGTGATGTTCTGGACCCTATTTTAGAACTCTATTTTAGAAATCTTTTTTGAGGAAAAAATGAAAATTAATTTTACTAATATGTTACTTATGAAGAATAATGAGTTACCTTTAAAAGCAACACCTTAACACTGATGGGTTCCTTTAAAAATAGCACTCTAACTTCTTAGGCAAAGACATATCTAATGTCATATCTATGATAGCTTCTTCTTTTCTTTGTGGACAGGATGTGACTGCTATTGTAAACAGAACAAGGTCCACTGCTTCTGTTGTCAATATCTATTTTGATCACAGTACTTGTGCAGTCCCAGTAGTTATATGCATGTGCTTGCACAAGAATGTAACTTTGAGATACTGTAGACAAGATCCTACACCATGTCAGTGTAGTGAATATACCTGCTGGCAGAATTGTGCTACATTAGCGCTATGAAATCCCTATACTGAATACTGCTTTGGTGAAACATATAAGTGGTGAATGTCCATAGCTGTCCCCTCATTTCAAAATGCACAGAAGAAGTATGCAATGCACAGTACTGATTGGCACACTTGTCTAAGTACATTATAGCCTATCTGCATTATAGCCCTTCTGCATTGGTTTTGCATTTGGAACTCTGTTTGCACTCCTACCAACTGAATAGGTTCATTTCTCATATTCAAAAAAGTCATTTGCGTGCATGATATAACTTATTTCTGTATATGGCAGCAACACAGTTCTGACCTATATGTATGTGGCCCCAGAATGTGATTCTCAGTTAGAGCAGTGTGTGTTGAAAATGCTCTTGTTAATTCACATTAATTTAGCTACTGCATTTCTCCCATCAGCTTCTCCTGGGATGATTGAAAGAGACAGGATGGATAAACATGGTACAAAAAAGCATTCCTTCCACTTTCCAGAGAATAGAGGGCATGGGGCACTTTTAATAATTGCTTAAAAGTTAAGACTTCACCACACAAGCTGAAATTTCCCCCTCTCTACAACATGTAGGAGTCATTAGATTTTTACATCCAGCCATCTTGCTTCATACTTTCACCTTTCTGCAGAGGAGGACTGGTTAGCTGGCTAGAGAAGGGGTGGGCAACTACATGGGGCTGCGGCCAATTTCCCCCTCAGCCCCCTATGGGCTGCACCTCTCCCCATGCCAGGCCCCTCCCCACCACAGGATTGGGGGGCTTTGGGGACTGGTTAGCGGGCTTCAGAAGCCACAAGAATGGGGACCTGGGACTGCATGTTGCCAAGGGTCATACTTGGCCTGGGCTAGAGCAACAAAAGTGAGAATAGTTACTGGTGAATGATAGCTGAGTAGCTATTTGAGGGCTTGGGTTGAATACCTTGGATGGCTCTCTTAATATTCAAACATAGAACATTGGCAGATCATTGTCCCACTGACAAGGAACCCACAAGTCCCCACTGAGAATTGTACAGTTGACCCTCCACATCTGCAGATTTGACTTTTATGGATTTATTTCCAAGTTTCTCCAACCCCTTCCCCCCACCCCCGGCTCCTCATGTGGTCCTTTTCCAGGGGGACCTTCCATCTCAGTGGCTTTGATCAGACTACACAACCCTTTGGTCCTTCTTCTCCTCTCCAAGCAGCTGCCTGGCCAACTAAGGATGGCTCACAGCCCAATTTGTCAGCACCACAAACCCTCTCCCAATGTCCCCACCCACCACAGGAAAGAGATGGGTGTGAGAGAGAAAATACAGAGCTATTATGCCAACCCGCCCCCTTTCCCTGATCTTGTTTGGACCCTGGGTGTTTGTTCTCCCCACCATGCCTTGACTTCCTTTCCCGCCCCGCCCCCCCACACACATACTTTGATATTTGCAATTTTCCTATTTTTTTCAGAGGTTAACTATAGTTGCTACCAGGGCTTGGAATTTCCTTTTCCTTTCCTAGCAGTACAATTCCCACAAAAATTATTTTGTGGAACAATCCAAAACTGAAAAACTGAACTACTCCTGTCAAGAATGGTAGGTAGTGATCCTTTCAGCTGAAGCTGAATTTGCTTGAAAACAGCTACTGAACATGTTAGAAGGCTGTCCAGAATTTCTCTGGGAGAGACTGCCTCATGCAGAGGTGAGACAGTTCTCCTGGATTTCAGGCCCCAGGCCCCATCAGTCACTCCCCATGTGGTGATTGCAAGCAGTGGGTTTAATTAATGCCATCTGTGACAGTGGCTTCTGGGTTGTGAACACCAGCTGCCTTGAAAATTCATATGGAGCTCTACTTCATTTCATACAGCCAAGCATACAGACATTGGTTAGCGACAACATTCATTCACTTAGAGGCACCTGATGCACAATTTTGAGGGAGGAGATCACACTGAACATTACTTATGAGTAAATACAGTATGTATAGGATTGTACTGCAAGGCCATTTCACAGGGACATTCTGTTTCCGAGTAAAAGAAACAAAACTCAAACCGCTAATGGTTGTCCTACTAAATTGCTAATGCACTTGCCAAAAGAATGATCCTCCAAGATTCTGTTTCTTGTTAGGACTGCATCTTTATCTAAAACTGCTGATCTATCTTGACACCAGAGGGCTGGGCTTAAGGGGAACTGCACAGTGACAAAGAGTTGTGAGGAGTGAACCTGTTTCAGGAAGTTCCCCTCTTTCTTGCCACAGCTGCGCTATCCCTCAACCAAAAAACAGTCACCCAGCTAATTTCTCAATTTAAGCAAAAATATTTAAGGCCTGCCTTCTTGAATGCAAAGTGTAGACCATAGGCCCAGAAGCACAGTTGACCCATTTTAGAGAAATCAGGACTGATTAATGATTTATAGGTTTAGGGCAATGAAACTTAACACAAGTTATTTGGAAGTAAGTTTCCACTTGAATAAAATTCCACCCCATTCTTACTTTTTGGTACAAGCTTCTCTACTTTGCATGTTTTTATTCCTTCCCACATCTACTTCTGTACAGCTTCTTATGTTTGAACAGGCACGTAAACGATTCTATAAGTCTCTTTCTTTGAAAGTGAGTTATTTTCTAAAACCCAGCTCTTAGCCTTGGTTCCTTTTGCAACCCAGCTTTGCTTCCTTTTGTCTCCTGTTTTATATTTTCTAGAAAAGGATCATGACTTCTTTTCGCTGTCCATTACCCAGCAGATAGCAAGTGCCCTCTTCCCCCATTAAACAGTTGTAGGGCAGGCCAAGTCTGTGGTCAGGTTAAAATAGTTGCTTAGATGTCTAGTCTAATGGAGGTGTAACCAGAACCGGCACTTTTTGGAATACAACTCCCAGAATTCCCCAGCAAATGTGTCTAGTGGACATACTGGAAGGAGAGTTTTGAGAACTACAGTCCCAATAAATATTGTTTCCAGGCTCTGGATGAAATGCAATTCTGTATTCAACAAGCAGCAAAGTCAGAAGCACAACAAGAACTGCTGAAACAAAGGCAATACAAAGTGTGCCACATCAGCCCAAGAAACTCCACAAGCTCTCACCAACCATGACCTCCACTGGCAACAGCAGTCTAAATCCTATTGTGAGTCCTAATCAGAGCAGATCCATTGTATCAATAGGATTTATCTATGCATGGACTCATTCAACAATTAATTCAGTTGGTCTACTCTAGATGGGACTAACCAATAGGATTTTGGCTAATGTTCTATATAAGCCAAGCTCAGAAAGCACTTAAAAGCTATGTGGTAATAGTATGACTGTTAGAATAATGTCACACTGCACAGTACATCCCCTTCTACATTACCACTGACCCACCCCCCAACACACACACACCCGAAAGTATAATTGACAGCACCATCCCTTAGAGACCACTGTGGCACAGTGGACAGGAGGTACCACCTGGCCTACTGCCACAAGCATCAGGATTCTGTGAAGAAAAGAATCTTCACCAGCATCACTAGCATCACAGTTGAGCCAGACAGAACATCCAGCCTTTTCCCAGCACAGGGAGTAGGAGGCATGTTTAGAGAACTCATAGGCAGCCCAGGCAGATTCGAATATCTTGCTGTAAGAAGAGAACTCCTACATCAGTCATTCATCAGAACATTTATTACAGTCCAACTGGAAGCTGGCCCAATACACTGCACTAACTGAAATGGAACAGCAAATGGAAATCCCCTGTAAGGCCCCGCTTTGGGGGTCCCCAATATCAGTATGGTTTGGATGGGCACCATACCTAATTGGCATCATATGTAATTGGCAACACATTTTATTGGCTCTGATATCAAATTCAAGCCTGAAAGGTGATGGAGAGGTCAAACTGAGTGAGGGAAAGAATTTGACTGTAAATGTGAGAGGCATAGGTCAACTCCTAAATTCCTCCAGGTAAGACTGAGTCATTTGTCAGGCAAATACACATCATTCCTGTGGATAATAGGCTTAAATAGAAGCTGGACTTTTCCAAGGAATCCAACTGTGAGGAGCCCACCAGGACACTGATTGACAGATATCCATCCCTTGTACACCTGGATTCTTTCGTCTGTCCTCACAGCACCCACAATAGACAGCTATTACAACATCCATCATGTCTTTGTCAATCAAAGCACTAAGCCCATCAACAGGCGAAAGACTCATTGTCCACAACAGGTTCCCTTTGTCTTGCATCTGGAACCTTCACAGCCACAAGCCATTTTCAGGGTATAAATACCCCTGATTTGAGGAGGCCCAGTGCAGTCTCTTGAAGATCTACCCATCACTCTGTCCGTCTGGCTCCTGAATGAGAACTGCCCTTAGGTCCTACCTAAGCCAAAATACATTTCTACTCTTCACTATTCTTCTGGACTGGTAATTACAAATCCCCCCAAATCCCTCAGCCTCTCTATAATTTTTCCTCCCTTTCTATTTCAGCTAGCTCTTGTGTGAATGTGTGATTGTGTGTATCTTGTGTGCATGCATGTGTGAATTCCCCTCAATAAAATCATTTTATTAGACAATTTTCCTTGGTTTTTGGCTTGGCCTGACCCCGTAAACACTGGGTTTAAGATCTCGCTAGGTTACCCTGCCTCTTATAGTGCTACAGCTTGTGGTCTGGCTAATTCCCATTCCCCATTATTTGGAGCACATTGAGGTGTCCCCCAAGGGACCCCAGAAATCAAGGTAACATCCCTTTTACTCAAGTCAAGGAGTATAGCAAAGTCAAGGAGTATATTCAAAGCTAGCCATATTATTTTGCCACACATGCTTGTTCACAACCTTGACACATACAAAAATGTAATAATAAATTAAATAGGTAAAAATGTACCGCACTTTCATTATTATCTAAAATAATCTGCCTCAGACCCCGTCTCACTCTGCCTTGCTTTAGTTATGTAGTTCATTTAGTTCATTTTTGCAAGGTAGATGGTCACATACACAAGAAAGCACTGCCTAACAGCTCAGTGGGAAACAGATACAAGTTGGAGCTTTACCATATAGAGATACTGAAGTTACCTCTGTATGGCCTCTTCAGTTGTGCTGCCAGCAGTGCTAACACGAAGTGAAAACTTACAGGATTATTCCTAACAAAAAGAAGAGACATGTAAAAGAGATTCACAGTTGAGCATTTGTAACTTTCCATTAGATATCTCCTGTGGGTAATCCCAGGACACAGACATTTCAGACTAGTCTGCCTTGAGCAATCCAATATAGTGCCCACAAAGTACAGACACTTAGATGAGGGTGGTAAAGTACAGTCCTGGAACTGCCTGCAGCCCCTGTCCCAAGGTTATTTCAAAGCACTCAACCACTCTTTTTCTGATTAAAAAAAGGATGAATTTACAATGTTTAAATACTTTGCAAGGCTTTCCTGCACTGTTTGCTGTTTCAAACTTATGGCGAACCTAAGGTGAATCTATCAGGGTTTTTTCTGGGGCTGAGAGTGTGTGATGCACCTATGCAGTAGGTTTCCATGGCCAGATTGGGAACTGAACTCTGGTCTTCAGCATCATAGTCAAATGCTCAAACCTCCACACCATGCTGACATTGTTTAGCATCCCCAAATGTCTGCTTTTCAAAACCAGAAGCTGAATTTAAGCCACTTCTGGGAGAAATTCATTTTGTTTTTGTAGTGTATTTAGCAGTCCATGAAACTCCTTGAGGGTCCCAAGGCAAGAAAATTGGCCCCCTGACTTACCACAGTTGTCCAGCCCTGACCTAAATCATACATCTAAAAGGGCCCACAAAGGTCTGTAGCCTGCTGGAGGAACACAGTTTCAACTCACAGTAGTTCCATGTGAAAGCCCTAGTCATGGTCTCATAAGGGAATAGGCTAGACAAGAACATACATGCAATGGGAGGGAGGGAGAGTGCCGTATTATAGACAAGGAGAGGAAATGGTGGACAGAGTAACTCTTTCTCATTTAGTTTCAAGCCTCATGACATCATTCATTTTGCCTGCTTTTCTTTCTCTCATCTATCTGTCAAAGGGAGCTAGGAGTCAGGAAAGAGTCAAAACTAAGGAACAAAACAAGATGTTAGAGATGAGGGATTGATATGGGGGACAGAGGTGAGAAATTTACAGGAGTCCAGCTCAGACCCATGAGACCCTGGGCTCAAGTAAACAGATCTGGTTGCTCAAACTTTTTTAGCAATTCCTGTTCCAGATAATCCAGTGACTGGTTTGGGAGGTGGACCTAAGAGTACTTCGTCTCCAGGAGGATGATTCCATCCCCAGTTCTGATAGCTCACCACAGCTATTGAGTAGCAAAAGATACCTGACATTATTTCCTTGTTAATTGGCTAGCCAAGACAATTGGGTTATTCACCGCTCACTTTGTGAGTCTGTCCAATCCTGTCCACAACCGAGGAGTGAGTCAGCAAGTTCTTGAGATGGCCTTCCCATAATCCTGTTTATGCTCTAGCTGACAATACCACTGACATGATGTTGATTCCTAACCTTGACAGGGTGCTCTAGAAGAAAAGTCTGCCCCTTCTAGTGCCTTAGTGTGTGAACCCCTCTGCTCCCTCCCTTCATGTAACTGATTGTTGCTTGAATAACACCTTTGAGAAGAAAAAGATTGACAACAAGGTAGGGAGGCGAAACTACAAGAACACATAACAGCCTAGAGAGTCAAAGTATTTACTGAACATCAGTAACGGCATGAATTCTACAAGCAACCCAGAGAAGTGCAGCTGAAAAACATTCTCATCTTGCAGGACACATCTTCCTTTGCCTGAGGCACGCAGGACAAATGACAGGATAAAGATGCACCCTCCCTCTTCACTCCGTCTTGGATGGGTGCTTCTGCACACACAGCTCTCATGCATTTGACAAAAAAGGAAATAGGACTCCTGGAAATTCAAAGCTGTCATCTTCCAAAGAAATAGGTGGTTTTTCTCATGGGTTTGTTGTCCGTTTTGATGGTAGTCTCTTTGGCATTGTTTCTATAAGCAATAGAAGGCTGCCCAGCTGCCTGTTGGGAAGCAAGAAAGTCATAGAGTGTGGTCAGTCAAGTGTGACAGTTGAAATAGAAGATATCAGTGACTGAGTGTGCCGAGGCCAAGTATTCAAGTTACATCAGCTAAGTTGTATGAACTTAGCATTGATCCATTCCATGCAGGCCAAACCATCTCCCCATTCTCCCACTTGTATTGCCATGGGGACAAAACTGAGGGATTCATCTCTCGAAGAAGACAATGTAATAATAAGGACAATACTCACCCATCCCATGTCAAGAAATGCACTGGCACACAGTCTTCATTCCCTATAGGTTCTGCCCCATGTGCCTTCCTTCTGAGTCTGAAAGTTAGAATGAGTCATCACAGGAGTGTTCAGCTAGCAATTCCAATACAAAATTGGAGTATATGGCATTTTGTGACAAGACTATGGCTTTCACTAGTGCATAGTGGAAGCTTCCTTCCACCTGGGGATTTGTAATCCATAGAACTCCACTTTTTGAAACATCCAAACATGTCCCACATCCCCTGTGGGGGGAGATAATGCTAACATGTGGAGTAAGGGTGGCCCATCATCCTCAAACAGCAGTGAATGGGGAGACAATCTGCATCTTTAGGTATTTCTCTTGGCTACATTGCTTAAGATGCTCCTGCTGAGGGATGAGAGGGGGCAGTGTTTGGGAACCCCATGTTTAGGCAGAGCTCTCACCCTCCTTGACTCACCTCTGTGGGGTGCCTTGGCATCCCAGCTGCAGCAATAGAGTCAAGATTCCCAGCTGAGGCTGCCTGGAGCTTTGACGGAGGTGCCTATAAGGATACTGAGAATAGAAGGATTAGCAACTGACCCATTTCCATTTGTTGTGAGATGCCTTAACCGTTTGTGCAGAATGCATTGTGACCAAGTTTTGACCTGTGCCTTCTATATTCCATGGACACTAGAAAAGAGGGCCTGTCAGAGTTGATAGTTTCTTGGCTGAATCTTATACGCCCCTGTTGTGTACCATGATGGACTGTACCCTAGTCCCAGAATCCTGCAACCACCACCCTATCTGAGAATTCTTGGATTTGTAGTCCAAACAGTAAGTTTTCTGTACTTGAGTGGACATAAAGAGAGGCATACATCTGTTTTTTTGTTCATATGAATAAAGAAGATACCTTTCCTATGTAAGGGTGTTCAAAACTAAAATGCAAAAAGGACGAAGTTCTGCTTTCCATTCTAATGCAGATGGAGGGCTCCTTTTGTGCTCTACAGTAATTAAGGGAGGTTTACACAGCGTATGATCCATCAAACTAAATGCAGTTACCAACCCCGAATTCTGACCGACAAGCATGTCCTGTTTGTTTTTACTTCTGGCCTACAACTGGTGGTTGGCAAGTATGCGACAGGTCCCAAAACAGGGTGGTAAGCTGTGTTCAGTTTGGCTGGTCCCACTTGCATAAGCCTGATTTAAAGATCATTTCTGTCCCACTGCACAAAGCAGGGTAATATAATTAAAAGGCACATTTCTCAGCATCCAGAAATGTCAGGCTCACACAACAATGCCAGAAGGATATATTTCCCTTGAAAATGAGATCATGCATACATTTAAGCACATTTCATATTTTTCCTAATGCATTAATTTATGGATAGATATTATTCTTCTTTTGAATCATTGCTGTGCAGCCTGACTGCCAGACCATGAAGACCTATCACAGAGCAATGAAGAGAGATTCTGTGTTGTCAACGTTTAATTAAAAATGATACCAGGTATTGCACTGGAACTGTTTCTGAAGCTTAGAAGAGCAAAAGATATTATATGGAAAACCAAGGAAACTATCCAAGACCAATAAAAGTAATAAAGTGCTTTTTTAAAAACAATCTGCCACCAAGTAAAGATAATAACTGTACCTTCCACAGAGCAAATCTGCATATGTATATATTTCATAAAACAAAATGCTTGCACATGACAGGATTGTACAAAGTAGTATGACTGACTGATTAGTCGAATCTTTTGTGCTCAGGTCCTAGTCTCTGGATGTAAATACATGTTCTATGGACAAAAGGAAAGTGTGCCCTAATATTTTAATGGAATACACTCCTCAAAATAATGTAGAACCCAATGTCCTTCTGCATATCAATGAGAACTATCTTGAAAGCCAATATCTATATATAGATATATAGATATGGATATCTATAGATATATAGAGATATAGTCAATGGAACAATGACAATGGTAGTGGAGGATTTTTATAGCCCCACACTGAGGATACTGTTTTTAGCTACTTCATAAATAACAAGGGGAAATATTTCCATCTTATTTCCTCCTATGCTTATTTTACAGTTATTCTAGTTTACAGTATTATGCAACGTACTTCAGCATATCCTAACAGCAGAACTTAGAAATAATTTGTTAAAACTTAATTCATTATTCATTACAATTTTAACCACATTTTAAAAAGCGTTATTTTAATCATTTGTTAATATTTGCAATGTTAAAGGATTGAGTAATAATTAACTTTTCATCACACATTAATTTGTTACTTTGGGGGATAATGGGGAGGTCTGGCTCTTTTTAGTAATTGTAATTTGTTTCATTTAAAAGTAAAACATTGCTAATAATTAACATCATAAATTTATTTTATACTATTCAGTAAAAAAATTTACATTAATAGATTGACGTTTGAATTCCCATTCAAGTTATAATGTTAGCATTAAAACTAATGTTTCCAAGCTCAGCCTAACACTGACTGCTCTCTTTATTTCATTGTTAGGGTAGTTCCAGCAGAAAATTCCCAAGTCCTGGTAGACTTTCACATTTTTGTGGCCCATTGCAATAGGGCTGTTTGGACTGCCTATGTCTGCACTGTGAATAATGAGGTTCATTCTAATGTACCCATATTGAGATCCTGAAACAAAGTGTTTTGACACATCTTGTATGTTTGTGTGCGTATACCTTCAAGTCACCTGTCAGCTTAGGGCAACCCCATGAATTTCTTACCTTCTAACCATTTTGCCCCTTTGATGTTCTTGTTTAAATATTCCAGGTATTCATCTTTCCCTACATCTAATAAATAATCTTTTAGCCAGTTTATTTCAGATGACTGCTCCAAGCATTTTATTGTCCAACATTTTTACGTATGAATGATAGAGAAAAACACTTTTAATTATACCTTTCATGCAAGCCTACTGATTCACATTTCCCAAATTAATATGTATTATGAACCAAAAGAGTTACTCTTCAGTATTCTTGCTATAGTACTCAGATTTTGCAATGCAGTTCTCTAATCAAACAACTGTGCAAAAATGTGTATACAGAAGTGTATACAATCATAAAAATAGTGTACAAAATTGCACCGTATTACACAAAGCCATCAGAAGTAAAATATATATTTGGCAAAGCTGCACACTCACAAAAATGTGTATATAAGAAGACATGTGTATGTATAAAAACCTGCTGACATTTTCAAGTGGATCTGTTAAAGAAAATCACAAACTGATGTGGAAGGGGGACAAAAACGTAAGGCTAAAAGTAAATGAGAAAGAGATGCATTAAAACCTGCAGATTTGTGCATCTCTGCTATCTACCTGTAACTTGTCCAGGAAACATATTCAATAACTTGAATCCATTGCAAATCCACCCCTCTCTATAGGAGTAAAATGGTGGTCTAGATGGGTAAGATGTCAGAAACAATTTAAGGAATGTTAATTCTAAATATAAATTTATTCATGGTGGTAGGTAGTATGAAATGCAGGCAAATGTCTGAATACAACCTGAGAGAAGACATGCTTTCAGGATGTTTCCTTTAAAATACAGCCAACACTTGTAAATTAAAATGCCTTGGAGCTAAGTTGCCTGGTGACAGGCATTTACAGAGACAGATGCATAGCTTTGTTGCTTGACTGTTGCTTCCTTCAGAAATAACGCACTCCCCGATGTGCAGCTGCGGGACAAAGCCACATGATGACTTGGCAAGAGAAGCTGTCTGAGATTTCTCTTGACTTTATAACCTTGTTTGCCTCTTTTAGCACAATGACAATTTTGGTGTGATTATATATTTTTGTTGGGGGAGTGGGAGGAATATGATAACACACACACATGCCATGAAGATGAAGGAGCTTTCTGTGAGCTATTTTCTTTCTGGCTAAATGAAGTTTCTACTCAAAGAAAATTTCAAAAAGGTAGAAAGTATGCTTCTGACAGATTACCTGGACTTAGAGACTGGATCACTTTTGCCCTCTGAGTGATGTCCATACACTTGTACAAGTTGAAAATAAATGGACTGAGATATTTTTGTCATCAGATCTCTGGAAGTAAATGTATATGTCCTCCTCCAGCACTCACAAAAATGTTTGCACATATTTTACCAAGATTTTCTTTAGAAGATGGAATTTTGTACAACTGTCTTTCTAAAAGACCTAAAAGACTTCTTTTAGAGAAGCAAGGTCAATATTTTCTTCTTTGGATTGCTCCCAAATGTGGACATAATTAAGGGTTAATTGCATGATATCATGGGGGATGATTTGTTTACTCATTTACTTACTACTTTTCATTTCGCTCCTTTCTTTTATGAAATTCAATATATCCAATGCTGTCCATCTACTGATGGAAGAGAAAGATGTGAGAGGTATGTGAGACTGAAGGCAAGGTCCAAAAAGCTTTTCTGCAAACTTTATATGAGATGTGAAATATATATTCTAGTTCATGCCTCCAGTGGCATCCCTCCCAAATCTATTCCAAGGAGTTAGTGGCCTCTTCAGAACACATTTTGGAGCTTCAGGGAATGAAGCAAAGAAGAAAAGGCAGTGATCCCATCACACAAGCAGAAGTCCACTTGTACAATGCTGGATGGAGTCCTATGTCTCTTAAATTAAATAGTCCTGATTGCTCCAAAAGAAAGTAATATGAAAACTGTTAGCGTTGCCCATTTGCTCTAAATGATCTTTACTCCAGAAAGTAGATCAGCAAGGTAGCTATATAATATGACTTCAGCCTATTTCAAAACAGGAATTGGAATATAGATTTCATAATTCATATGAAGTTTACAGAAAAACTTTTTGGACTTTTCCATCAATATTGATCTGACTATTATATTCCAACCTAATATGTATATTTTTAAACATACTGTTTTCATGCATATTCCTGTGTGGCTGCTTCTCCATATCGGAAGAAAATACTCAGAATTAGCCTTCCATTGGCAAAAACCACAGGAAGCAGCATGAGTTGAGAACTTCAAAGAATACAACCAACACATCAAGGATTCATGAAGACATCCCATGTTTCATCTGTGCAACAGCACTGGTTACCAGCTGAAACATATGTGGACTGAGAAGTTGTGTTCAAAGTGAGCCTAGTATCAGATTGTTCTTCAAGCCAAAAATCTTTCTCTCTTGCTAGATTGGGAATAGCACAAGCAAATCACTAAATTAAGATGGCTCCCTCTCCCTTCTGGAAAATCTCTAAAATATTCTAATCAGGATGCTATGGAGAGGTCATATTAAACCACCTTGGCTAATTAACTTTATTTCTAGACTGTTCTCATATATGTGATTTAAACAGTCACAGAAGTGTTGCTTACATTATTTGTAGATGAGAGGCATTTGGCTTGCCAGCAAACATTATGACTGACGTGGGCATTGACATTACAAGCTTTTGAAGCAAGAACTTCTTTTGAGATCAAGATCCTACACACTTCCAGTACAGAGTAACTATTTGCCAGCATCATAACACTGGATCCTATGGCTACACAATTTCTTGCACAATGGGTTCCCTGCCTGTGATCTCACTTGTTGAACAATTCAGTTAGCTCCCTACCAGTTCAGTCAAAAATGTGTGTGTGTGTGTGACAGAGAGAGAAAGAGAATGTGTTTGTGTATACTTCAGATATGATTGACTGCAATAGGGACTGCACTTACACAATCTCTGTGAACGTGTAACTGCTTGTGAAATTATTTCTACATGAGCATAATGCCCCCAAAGGATTCTGGCTTATGGCTGCTGCAATCCTGCACACATATACTTGAGAGTAAACCTAAATGAATGGTATTGAGCATTATCTCATTGCCTGCTTACAGTCTGCAAAATTCTTTTCCAAGAATGGGTAGGCTGACCCCCTTCTTGTTTTTCTGCCAGCAAATAAAGATCTTTGTGTTCCATCATGACACACAAAGACCTCCAGATATTGTTTGGCTGCTAAGGAATGAGCACTTTAACAAGGAGTACTGAATGTTTTTATTGATGTGTGCTTAAACTGCTTTTAATTCTATTGTATATCTATATTATAATTGGTTTAATATGTTTTGGAGTCAACCTTGTTTATGAGCTCCCTTGAGTCCCAGGTTTGGGAGAAAGGGGGAGATAAATCAAATAAATACATAAGTAAAATTGGACTTACTTTAGATTAAATGTGCATGCTTTTGTTTGTGCAACTAGCCCTGTGTGTGAAAATTCCATTCTGTGTGTAGGACTCACTATGATAAAATTTTACATGGAGAAAAACATATTGTTTCTAACTGCAAGCTACATCAACTTAATACTGAGCAGTCTGCTGACCAGCCATGGAATAATGAGACCAGACAAAAAGAACTGGGTTGAAAAGGGGACACTTTATTTAATCTAGAATCTATTTAAACCAAGTTGGAACCTGGAAAGGTGCAAGTGGGGGGAGCAACCTAGCACAAGATCAGCTGAGGCCAGGGGTCACTCTATAACTTCCTCCTCAGCCTCCCCTGGGTGAACTACCTGAGCCCCCAAGCAATCCAATAGCTGGGTTGCTCCCCATCTTGCCATCTATGGAAGACCCAAGCACCCCTACCCCCAAGTTGCAGGACTTAAGTGAGGGCAAAGCCCCCCCATGCCAACCTCGAGGTTAGTCTCCTTCCCCACCCCTGGCCAAGACATAAAGAGGCAATTCCAGATCCCTCCTCTTCACCAAAAGAGTGCCAAAGTTTTCACCAATGTCTTATTTCTCCCTCCACTATCTGCCATAGAGGATGGACAAGTGTTGGTTTAGTCCCTTTCCCTTACCAGGCTGGCCAGAACAGCCTATTATTGCAAGTCCTCCAAGAATAACCTATTGTTCGCCTCAGATAAATGCATGCCATCTGCTCTGTAGGGCTCAGGGTGCTCAAATACTATATTGGATGTGGGAGAAAGTAGCCTGGCACCCTGTTTAGGAATTTACCTATTACCTACCTGTGGGTTATATCAGTACACTGGGGATCACACTCACCTTGACAAATTTGGTTAGGCAAAATGGCTGAACATATCAATATTATTCCCAGCCATCTATTCTGTATGATCCAAAAGTCATGCAGAATCTGAAAGATAAGGACCTTGCCCTTCAACAAATGCAGGCCATTCCCTCTGAGGAATGTGAGGAACAGGCCACTTGTACTCCTGAAAAAATAGAGGCAACAAACCATGTTCCCAAGCCACTGCACTGTGACGTGGCTGTGCAGCCCAAGCTGAGCACCAAAAAAGACATTTCAGGCCTGCGCCTCCTGAGTAAATCACAACAGTGTGGCCACAGATCAGGATCTGCTGCCTCTCCAGACAAAACCTTGAACCTGGACCTAACAAGTCAGATGGAGGTATGTGAAACAATGTATTAGCAAGCTCCTCACTGAAAATCCATTCCTCCCAATATCCCCCCAGGCTAAATTCCCACAGCTGGATCTCACTGCTGTAACAGCAATATGCTAGCCAATCCAGTCCTCTCCCTGCTTGAACTACAAGGCAGCAAGAGAACTGCAGGTGGGTGCTGTCCTCCAATGTCCTCTTCAAGTGAAATGTCATCCAAAATGAAGCAAAGAGCAGCAGACAGAGCTAATAAACCCGCATTTCAACCCCAAATGCTTGACATCGTGGTGCATTGCACCTGACATCATCAGTGCTGACCTCTCCTCATCAGAGAGCAACAGAAGTGGGTCCTTGCCCACAGCACTTTGTACTGCATAGCCTGTATCCATATTTCCTGAAGAGATTATCCAGAAGTGTTCAGTTCAGTTGCACCATTATGCACTGAGGACATTAGAAGATGCAATCTGGGAGATCTGTGGATGTAGCACTCCTTTAACATCTAAGAACAACTGCAGAGGTCCCAAAGCAGATCAGAGTTGTATACTGGTGAAGCAGAAAGATGAAGTTTTTTCATCTTTCTGCACTGCACTGTTATAGTGCGATTATTCCACTTTCAGCATCCTATGGAATCCTGGGGTTCACAGTTTAGGGAGGGGCATTTAGGATTCTCAGCCAGAGAGTTATTTGGCCTCAGTAAACTGCAAACCCCAGAATTCCACAGGATGTTGAACGTGGAATAATAGCACTGTAACAGTTTAGTGCTAAAATGACCCTAGTTTAAACTGACTCCCAAAGCTATTTGTCATTTGTGGAAAAAAAGCAGATCTCCACAGTTTACCTGTGTACTTCCCCCCTCCAGGGCAACTAGCAGGTAGAAGGTGAGATTTAGATTAGTAAAACAGCATGGGGAAGAAGATTAAGTCCTATGTTCTAGCCCTATGGCTCTGACTCAATTCCTCCTCCCCAGATTGCTTTTAACTTTATACAAAATATTCAGTATTTGTGCTGCTTGATCCAAGGTGGCTGTTGTGTCTACTACAATTAGTAAATTAATGATCCTTCTATACCACCTGTCCATTAGGCTGCTTCTAGACTAAAACTATGGAAATAGAACAGTATTGGCAGTGTGACATTTAAAAAAAATGAGATGTCTCTTGATATCTATGGATCTTTTCTGCTCATTGTACGGTGTATGAACAAGGGAGCCCATTTAACTTCAAACTGAAGGGAGGTAAACCCATTCTAGTTCTTTCCAGAAGCATTTGCATTCTCTCTCGCTCTCTCTCTCTCTCAAAAACACACAGTTTATTATCTAGATCTTCATATTTATGTCACAGAAAAGTGTGTCACGTTGTTTTTGGAAGCTTAGAGAGTGGAGAACCCATAAAATCAAGTGTTGCTATTGTACTAAGTTTAACTCATATACCAGACACACTTATATCAGAGTCTCATTGAATTTGAGAATTTGTTCCCAGATAAACATGCATAGGAACAGGTTGCACTTCTTATTTATTGTGTGTGAATGAAAAATCTATACAGCAGTTTTATCTGAAATTTGTTTGTGATAGCAGAGTGAGAAGCCAGCACATTCTTGAGTGAGTTGAGCAAAAAATTCCAAAAATATCTTGGTGGTTGGTGGTGATGCTGAGTACTTTTTGTAGAGTACTTTTTGTTAAACAAGGACTATTTCTACTTCAAAGAAAAGCCACTGGAAGGATTCTTTGATAGGTGGAATGGATAGCAAAGCCTTCACATGCTTGCCCTGTAGAGCATACATTAATTGACAATATTGTTACCCTATTTGTTTTTGAGGGTGCAGTAACATATGTCATAAATTTATGATAGGCTTCACCTTGATTTATCAAAGAGATATCTACCTTTACAAAAAGTCTCATAGTTCAAGGTCAGGGGCAAGAAAAAATTGGAGTAGCCTGTTGTTTCCATTCCAAAGTTGTCACAAAAAGAATGGCAATAATAATTATTCAAACAGACTGTCCCATCTTTAACACCATCCTGCCTAAACCAAATCACTCAAGTGTCTAATAGAAGGCTTCCATATTTCATGGAGCTAGTTTTTGCTTATGATTTGTTTTATCCTGATATAATCTGGACACACACACAAAAATACAAGAATGTGTTCTTTCTGACAAAGGGATGGTGTAAACCTTAGTGCGAAAGGAAATTTAGAATGACAAATTGTAGACTCAGCACAAAATTTGGCAGGTAAACAGACAGTGGTGATCATCTTGACCAGACATTGTGATGTAAGGCATTTTCTTTTATAAGCAAGTGTAATTATTTTGTATCCTATTCATCATGGGGCATCTATACGTTAACACTTGCAGGTCCTAATAACCGTCAACTACTATTCATTCACTATAGTTATAAGGTTAATTAAACTTCTTGCTCGCATCACTGGCAAGTAATATTGTGTGATAATCCACAAAGACCTTCTCTGTACTTGTCTAATAACAGAGATTTTTGCTGACATTATTTCATTTTATGAAATATGAAGTAGCAATATTTTGGCAAGTATATTTGCAGCATAGTAGTGTCTGCACAGAGCAGATTTCCTAGGGTCAATGTATGTATATGCCTCTGTGTGTGTGTGTGTGTGTGTGTGTGTGTGTGTGGTCTGTATGCATGTGTGAGAGAGTGAATGTGCGTGTATAGTTTTCACTGGAATAAAAATTCAATGACATTAGGAGCAAAGATTTTTTTCTCTCTCTCACCTCAAGGCAAGATTGCAAGATTTACCTCATTGAAAATCTATAAACTTCATTACTGAACTAGAACTTTTTCCTTGGGAATGATTTGTCTATGTCATTATTAACTTTCCCTGTTGATTTCCACATCTGCTACCTATTTAATTGGAAATGAAAGACTGTTTGAAGACAGAATTATTCAGTCTGTATGAGGAGGAGGATAACAAGGTTGGTCTCAGCAAAGCATAGCCCCACATATATATTAAATATGTGTCTTTTTCCAAAGTAAATCCAGCTCTTCAGACTATATACACAATAGTTCCATCTCAAGAGCATGGATTCAGGAGAGATATGCATTTGTTGTGGTTAAATACTCTTTGGGAAGCATAAATTACTTTCAATTTATTATCTGTGAGAAGAATGACAGCAATTAAGAAACCATCAGTAGGTTTTCTCCCTAGTGTTAAGATCAATATTCACAAGCAAAAAATAAAAATAACTTTACAACATAAAATTGTAGTACAGCATCTGTCATTTCTCTAACATTAAAAGATCATGAACAATGAATGGACTGAAAGTTGAAATTAAAGAATTGAAGACAAAATGCACCTGTTATATAAATACATTCCAGTCGACTGAACATATCCTAGGAAGGTCTGTGGGATACTGTCCATAGTCATACGGAACAGACTGGTTCAAAAGTCAAGTTAAAGAACAGAGGCCACAAGTGTCATGTTCAGCTGCTATGGTCAAATGGTTTCAATATGAACCCTGGAGATGTTGATTCAAGACTTGCCTAGTCACTGACTTTGGCTGAAAAGTCACCATTTCCTAATTTTAGTTTTCACAAAATGAGGACAATATTATGTCTCCCTCAGACTTAAGTTCAATAAAGATTGCAAATACATTGCACATGAATGTTCTCCAGAATCAAATAACAGATTTAAATATATATATATATATAATGTATGTATGTGTATATACTTACCTTCAGTATGGACGGCAGATACATATGTCCAGTTGTAACGTTTGACTATGTCAAGCATGGCTCTGGCTTGCAGAATATCAGATGGGACTACTCTTAGGAAATATTTGTACAAAGTTTTGTCACTCAAGTCAATACTGGTTGCTGAATAAGCAATCTGAGGAATATCAAAGAGTTGAAGCAAATTTTGAACTTGGATGGCCACGGAACTGGAACCTGGACCAATGACACCAGCAATGGGTTTTTTGGCCCTGACCTGGTGATGATACAAAGGATCAGGCAGACAGCGGCCAAGAGCATCTTTTTCATCTCGGATGGAGATCAAAGAGTCCCTGATAAATTCAATACTCTGCTCCAAAGCCACTGAGGAGTGCCAGCAGGAGTCTCGGATCTCACTGCCAAGTGTGATGTTGGGCAGCAGAAATGGGTCTGCATTAATTTTATCCAGAGTGTGAAACATGGCCTCAACTCTCTGGATGCCATATTGCTCTCGGATCTCACCACATTTCCTTTCAGGTACTTTCTCAGCTGGGGGTTGGTGATGCACTGAAAAGAGGGCTCCGATAATGACATCGCCATCCATTCTGGCTACTGATCTTTGGGAAGAAGCACCTGAGATCAAAACCTTCCTACCAGCATTCTTGGGGAGGAAGTCCATATCCAGAAGGATTGCAGGGAAGAAGACCAGAAGCACCCCAATCATTTTGTTGCAGGAAGCCATCCAGATCCAAGTGACCAGTTTCATGGGCTCTTCCTGTCTACACATTGTTAAGAACATGAAGGAAGCAGCAGATTCTCTCCACTGGTTCACTTCTTAAGTGACTACAAATCCCATTACAATCTGGTTTCAAAGCAAATAGCCTGAAGGGGCAACAGACGTCATTGCAGAAGTGAATTGCAGCCTGTTGACAAGAAGAAAGGACAGCATACATCAATAGGATATCCCACCAGAGCTATGGAAAGATTGCTTTCTTTGTAAGCATCTCTCTTCACCTGTGTAGTATACTAGGAGACTACAAAGTCACCCGGGCCCCATAGAGCAAGTCACTTTCAAATGCAAATAGACAAGGCAGAGGTATACTATACATCTTCTGAAACAGAGACATTGCAGTTACAGGTTTCTTACATATAATGAAAAGATGCATCCATTCCACACATAAAGGAATGCAACAGAGAGTGTTGCATTCATAAGCAGACCTGTGTGTGATCAGATAAATTCATTCATACTCAGCCACCTCCATGTTCCTCCTTGAATACACCCTTCACATGTGAAGGCAGGCGGCTTTAACCTGCAATCTGATATGGGGCAGGAGAAACCTCTACAAGTTTCAGAACTTCCATGGGTAGTATAGGTCGTTTAATCAGATCTATCTATCCGTTTGTGTTTCTATCTGTCTTGCTAATGCTCCAGTCAAGGATCAGAAAGCCACACTGGTTTCAACACCAGGGAAAAGAGAGGACTAAAAAGCTCAGAAAAAGAAAATGTCATTTAAAGGTCAAGACAGAATATTTAAAAACCCAAACAAGACACAGCCTTTCCCCGTTAGATTAATCTCTGGCTTTTGAAAGGGAAAGCTATAGTTCGACAAGAGACACAACTATGCCAGCCCTGGGAAATACATATTAGTTTCTAAGGCAACCGCAGGCAAAGTCCTGATGTGCTTTTCTGGGCACCACTTGCTTTTCATGCAGACTTTGGACAGGAGAGGCGACGAGCCAGGCGGCTCCAGTTTAAAGAGTTCAACGCGATTTTAGAAGGCGATCGATCGGTCGCTGGAGATCACAACTGATCGAGGAAAGGGACGTCTCGTCTGAGCCTGCCTGCCCGGGCTCCCTGTTGCACGGCGTGGGATGGCGAGAGCTTTCAGCACCCTGGACAGCGTCCCCGCCAAGTCCCTGCCCAACGGCTCCTCCGTTCTACGGATCCCGGGTCTGGGTTAAAGCTCTTCGCCCTAAGAACTTCTTGCACCCGTTGCTCTCATCTTGTACACACTCACGCATAGACACACACGGACGCTCACCCGCAAGCACTCTCCTTTCGCTAGAAAAATCTTGCCGCCCTGCAATGCCCGAAAACATGCATCCAGAAATACATACAGTTGCAGCAGCTCCTACTCCCCATCTTTTCCGAAGGGCTTTGGATGCCCATCCAATTGAGCAGTTGTGGCGGGGTTCGCTCTATCGCAAGGCAGATTTCAAATCGCTCCCCCGCCGCCCTCCAGTCTCCCTCCCTCCCTCCCTCCCTCCCGCCCCTTCTCCCTTCCCTGAAGGACAGGAAGCCGGGAAGGGGGGCGGGGAGGGGAAGATGAAAGGGGCAGAAGGAAGAAGAGACTCCGGGAAGAGTCGATCAAGTCGCCTGTTCTCCCGGCGCACGCGAGGCACACAGAACGCACACGCATGCAGCGGGCGGCGCAGCCTCTCCAGCCCAGCGCCAAGAAAACGTCTGACACGGGAGGCACCGCGAGTCTCTCTCGCCTGGCTCTTTCCCTCCGCTGCGGTCAAGCGCCCGGACGGATCCAACTTAAAAAGACCTACCTGAATCCCGATCCACGAGGCAGCCCGCTCCTTCCTTTCTTCGAGGCGTTCATTGCTTGCTCCTCCTGCTCACATTTACCTTTGCCACCGTCTGGCACAGGCGATGGGAAAGGGGATGATGGGTTGTACGCGACTGCCCTCTTTCTTCAACGTCTTTTTACCGCATGAAGGAGGGAAAGGGGCGGCGGGCGGGCGGACGAGGGAGAACGGGTCACTCGAGGCTTCTCTGTTGTCTCATACATAAAGATCAGTCAGTCAGTCAGTCAGTCATTGACTCTCCTTCCTATCTCCCCTCGCTTCTCTTCTCTCAGTTTCTCCAGCTCTTGTCCAGTAACCAAGATAGATATCTATATATCTATATCAATACATGCACACACAGATATACACACACGCGTGCACGCACGCACGCACACACACACACACACACAGACATATGCAACACATCCCACAAGGGGGAAGGGCTTCATTTAGTCTATGCTTCAGCGCAAGCAATTTATTATTTCCCAGTCACACATTCAAGTATTGGAAACATACGAGGGGGAGAGGGGGGGAAATTGAAAGAGAGAGAGAGGTTTCAGAGGGACAAACCCAGGCATACAAGTGTACTTCCTGCTGAAAATTTTCTATTTGAAGGATTTTTTTAAAAAAAAAAATCCCTGTGCTTGAATATTTGATTTTTTTAAAAAAAAAAGACTACTAAAATTATAGCATTATTTTTGCACTTAAAAAAAGCCAAACCTGTTGACTTTAAAACCTACCAGAACAAAAGAAAGCAAAATGGATGAAATTGATAGAGATTGAAATGAACAGAGACTGGAATTTTCAGATGAATCTAAAATATGCATATTTAAAGTCATGTCAAATTAAAATAATACCAGACTGAATAATGCAGCTGACCTGCTTGCTGTATTGACTGAATTACAGGATTCTGTTGTTTTAGTTTATTTATGTGAAAGTTAAAGTTTCAGTAGTATTCCCCTGGGAACACCAGATATAATCAGGGTTGATAGTTGCCCTACTTCTGAAAAGTAAAAGATACCTTGTGCAAAGGTATGAGCTCATGGATTTGGAGACTGTTTTATGCACGGTTATTTTCTATGGTTTCTTTCTGTGTGATCTGTGTCACCTTTATACTGTCTTTTTAAATGCTGTGTCATGCATACATCTATTCTGGCAGTCACTTAAAAATGTGTGCTTTATGATGCTACTCCTGTTTTTATTTCTTTCCTTCATTTTCTCCTTTCTTCTTCTTTTCTTCCTTGAAAATAAAATTCTGCCTGAAAACGAGCTCTAGGGTGATGTGTAACTCTTAGAAGACACACACACATACACTAAATACATAAACAGCAGCAGTAATGTAACCAACAACCAATAAAATAATACTAAGGCCAATGACTACAATACCTGTACTACAATTTTAAAATGCCTAGTAGAACCAGGGAAAGCTAGCATGATGTAGTGGTTTGAGTGCTGGACTAGAACGCTGGGAGACCAGGGTTTGAATCCCAGCTGAGCCAAGGAAACCCACTTGGTGACCTTGGGCAAGTCATACTCTCTCAGCCTCAGATGAAGGCAAGGGCAAACCTTCTCTGCCAAGAAAAGCCTGTGATAGGTTCCCCTTAGGATCACCATAAATCAGAAATTACTTGAAGGCACAAAGCAACAGAGTAGAACCAGAAAGTGCTCATTCTGCATTCACATTCTATCAATGAGGTGACCTACCTCCATCTTCCTGAGTAGTTTGTTCAAGGCTGTGGTGCTACTAATGAGAACCTCTCTACTCCTAAACCTCGTAGTTAATCTTTCATTGTAAGGAAGAAAAGCCACGACAAGGCCTATTCAGATGATTTCAAAGAGCACGACTCACATTAGAGAAGACATCCCTGCAGAAAAATTGCCTAAGAAGTTAGACAGGACAGGTAACCAATATGTTACAAAGTCAAAAAATCACATGGGTTTCAGATGGCAAATGGTAAAGTTTCAGACAGAGTAATGTGTTGTCTTTCAAAAATATATTTGATGTAGCCAAAAACACAGGAGCTTCATCTTTGGCATTTAATGGAAATCTGAAAATTCTCTCACTGGATCGTGAATGAACATACTCAAGTGTTTTCCTATCTCTTTTTAAAATTACTGTTGTTTTAAACACTATAACTGACAATAAGGTCAAGTATACATACAGTCAGCCCTCTACATTTGCAGGTTTCACTTTTGCGGATTTGATTATCATGGATTGTTTGCTGCTACTTCTACTGTCTCCCTATGCCATTTTTAATAGAAACTGCAAGCCTCGTGAGACTGAGAAACTGTGAATGAGGCTTGTAAGTCCCTATTAAAAATGGCGTGGGGCGGCAGTGGAGGTGGCAGTAAGCCCCACCAGCCACCCACTTCCACCTTGTGAAGGAACCCCGATACCTCAGAGGAATCCATGGTGGGTTGAATATGGTGATCATACTTTTTTGTGTGTTAAATATGGTTTGGGAGGGCCTAGAGTTTTTCACAGTTTTTTCACTTTCACGGGGGTCCTGTGCCCCAAACCTAGAGAATGTGGAGGGATGACTGCAATTTTTTTAGTCTCTGCCCTTAGTATTCCATAGGCCCTGGAAGCTCACCTAGAAAAATCACTGTTTGAAAATGCACAAACGTACGTGTTTTCTGCATATGTGCCATATTTAAGCTGTATTTTCATTCTCCAAATTTGTATGTAACTCATGTCACACTATTTATTCCATTTATTTTTGAGTAGTTTCTGAGTGGCTAAAGATGGGGTCCCTACCTCACAGCTTGATAAAATTGCAAGATTATAGTTGGATTTTTATATTCCCATAAATAAATCTGTGCTCCTCATCTTCAGAAGAAATTGGATGTCTTTTGCTATGATAGGTTGAGAACTACCCTTCCACTTTTTTCTTAGAAATACTCTGGAATGTAACTAGTTTGTTTCTTGTTTAACTTAAGATCAAAGAAAAAAGACATAGGCCCTTTCTGCACGTGGGGGCGGAACGGCCGAAAACAGAGCTTACTGGCTTTGTTTTCTGGCTGGCCGAGTCCGTCGCCACAAGGAGTAGTGCGAGTTCGCTGCTCCACAGTCCTCCACATCCCAAATGGCGGCTTCCGGTTGGTGGAGGATCTCCACCAACCAGAGAAGCTTGCCAGCCGGAAGCCCGCCCCCGGCAGATCTGCAGGCACGCACTTGCGCGCCCCTGCAAATCTGCTCTGGAGCCTGGTGACGGAGCTGCATGGGGTTGCGCGCTCCATGATTTTTAAAAACCTCTAAAAAGAGGTTTTTAAAAAACATGCTGCGCGACCAGTTCCGGTCACTCCAGAGTGGACTGAGGTATGGAACTACAGAAAGTAGTCCACCCCAGTCCACTCTACAGTGCAGAAGACCTCCGTTGGAGGTCGCTCTGCACCGTTTTACTAGCCCAGTGCGGAAATGGCCATATATTGCCATTACTGTATCAATTCCTGCTCTATATGATGATCTGAAATTAAAATGGATATAAAGAGGATGAACAGTAGTTATTGTATCAATAAATGGGTGTTCTGGCATTTTTTGGAAAGACAAGCATATCCTTGATATGAAATACATGAGTTACCATAGCTTCTCGGTGTCCTTTTGATAGGCATCTATTTAAAATCCTTACTCTGCAGAAACAAAACTGGAAATGTTTTCACACAACTTCTTTCAAATTTAAAATCCATGATGACATTTTATTAATGTAATCTTTCCCACATTTTATCTTTTCAACACAATCAAAGCGCACATACTTCCCCAGAGAATCAGCCAAGAAGGATTTTTCATCTGGTAGTGTTTTTAAGCACCTTCATGTATAAAATCTTACTGCATGATCCAGTACCTTGAGACACATTGTAGATTTTTTGCCAGTCTTTGGGGACCTGAGTCTCTCCCACATGAAGTATAATTGATGTTAATTCAGATGTATTACATCCAGCTCTGCCTAAGTCTGGCACAGTACTCCATATCTAGCTATTTGTCTATTGACTTATCTATCCGTTGTATATCCTCATACGTCTCCTTTACCTGTCACTACTTAGGTACATTTATACTCATAAGAAAAAAAATTAAGGCCTACTTAAAGAGATAAGATTTTGATTCTGTTTGTGAAAGATTCTACTTCACGGGCTTTTAAAAACACTATCTATTTCTGTTATCATGCTAAATCTTAAGTTGGTTTTAAAACAGTGAAGGTCTTAACTATTTTGATATCTATATACTACCTGCCATGTTTTAGCATATGCTTTGTTTTAATTTAGTTATTTTATTGTTCTGATGATTTATTTACTTGTTTCTGTAGACATCTAGATTTTACATGCCTTGTTGGCTTTTGTACTTCACTTTAGGAACAATTGTTGTAGCATGAGTAAGAAACTGTATAAGATCAAACAACCAAACAACCAGTATATCAATTCTAAGAATACATTTCCCCTGAGCTGAATCTGATACAGGCAGATTGCAATGAGTTGTTGTGTGTAGGCACACAGATCCATGTGCACCTTCTCCAATGAGTTCCTATAATATATGCAAAGTTTGGATAAGTTACTTTTTTGTAACAAGTCCTAGAAGCCCCTGGCCAACATGGTACTAGGCAGGCAAGTAAGGGAGTGTATGGTAAAAGAAAAGTAAATTTCTCAGAGTCTGAATATATGGGCCCTATTCTGGTACCTCCTCTCCCTGTGGCACATCTTTCTCTAATTAATAAAAGGATCACTAATCATCTAAATGGTCGACTACCAACAGTCAATTAAAGAAGGTAAGTTTTGTGTTGCATTCATTTGAGAAAATGTTCTTCTCATACGCTTCTTATTTTAGGAAAGGAATACATCTAGCCTCTTTGTGCCTAAATGTTTCATGGATTGTTAAAAAGGCAAATAAATGGATCTTAGAACAAATTAAGCCTGAACTTTCCCTAGAAGCCAAGATAACTAAACTGAGACCACCATTCTTTGGACATATAATGAGAAGATGAATCACTAGAAAAGACAATAATGCTTGGCCTGGTAGAAGGCCAAGGAAAAGAGGAAAACCACATTACAGATGGATAGACTTAATCAAGGAAGCCGCAGCCCTGAGTCTGAAAGATCTGAGCAGGGCTGTTGATGAAACGGTAAATTGGAAATCTCTCATTCTTAGGGTTGCCATAAGTTGAAATTGACTTAATGGCAGTTAACAACAAACAACAACTTTGTGATAGATTTTCAGAAATGACTAGAAGGCAGCATATCCCTTGGGAAAGACAGAGACATATCTGTCCCTTTACTGTAAGCATTAGTTTCCCTTCATTTAACAATCACACAGCCACCTTTTGTTTCACTCAGAGGTATGACATTTGTTTCAATTGGCTGAAATTTTCACTACAGAAAATATCCAAAACATTTCTTTTGTTCCACTATAATGCTTATCATGTGCAAAATATCAGTCATTCACCATATACCGTATTTGCCAGCATATAAGATGCATCTGTGTTTAAGACGCACCCCACTTATACACTGGCAAATAGTATTTGCCAGTGTATAAGACTTACCAGCACATAAGATGCACCTCATTTTCAAATGGTATTTTTTGGGAAGAGAAGTGAGTCTTATATGCCAGCAAATACAGTATGCGACAAATGGAACAAACACCAGTTCTGCTCTCCGTTTTCAGTATCTGTTTCCTAACAGGAATTTCAGTGTACAGTCATTTGTGTTGCAAACACCAGTTCTGCTCTCCGTTTTCAGTATCTGTTTCCTAATAGGAATTTCAGTTTATAGTCATTTGTGTTGAAAAATATATACAAGTCATTTCAGGTTATGTCCATTGGATTGTTTAATAATAGAAAGATGGAGCTCTTTTACCTTCCAGACAAGCCCAAAAAACAAAAGCCCTGGAATGATGTTTTCAAATCAATGCTAGGGATTAGCTAAATTTTCTGTCATCACTCCCCTTCCTTTCCCTTCCCACCTAAGAAACTAGAACCTGATGTGATCTCTTGCAGATGATTCTGAAATCCCACTATGTGAGATCAAGCTGGGGGCACCAGGATCCCTGCCTGTGACACAAAATATCATGCTTCACCTTAGGCTTTCCTTCTCATTAGGACTTGAATGTGCTCTCTCTCTTTCTCTCTCATATTCCCCTGCTAGCTGTCTTAACTTTCACCTCTCAGTGGATTTGCTTAATGGGGCCATGTTTAAAATCCACACATTCCTATTTCAAGAAGACCTAATTTCACTGTGTCCTCCATTCTTCTCTGGCATCACAATAGAAGGGTGCGCAGAAGGACAAGTAACAGCTAGCCTGGTTTTGAGGTCTCGTGAAACATTTGAAAATCAGAACAACCCTACTTTTTTTTTTAAATGTTCTAACATTTAATCAGTGTGGAATTGTATAAGAACACTGGAAACAAGACATTTGTGATAGACTTCATGAAGTCAATGTGGAGTGGCAGGCATATATATTTAAATATAAGAAGACCCTGAACTTTACAAATGTATGTAGAAACACTGTATTATTTTAGAAAGAGTGAAGAAAATAAAAGATATACCCATATTTGCTGGCATATAAGATGCACCCATGTATAAGATGCACCCCATTTATACACTGAAAAATACTATTTGCTGGTGTATAAGACACACTGGTGTATAAGATGCATTCCATTTTCAAACACTGTTATACGCCAGAAAATACAGTAGTTATGTTTGGTTAACTGGTGAGTGAACAGTATGATACTCCATCAAAACAGCCGTGGGCCAGCCATCTTTTGCTTGTTGTTGTGTGTCTTCAAGTTGTTCTGACTTGTAGCGACCCTAAGGCAAACTACCAAGTTTTCTTGACAAGATTTGTTCACAGGCCTTCCTCTGAGGTTGACAGAGTGTGACTTGCCCAAGGTCATCCAGTGGATTCCTGTGTCCAAGCAGGGAACCAAACCCTGATCTCCACAGTCATAGTCCAATGCTCAAACCACTAAACCAAACCGGCTCTCATCAGCTTTTTCTATTAAACTAAAACCTGGATTCCATTCCTAAGAGACAGTTCTTATTGAATTAATTGTTTATAGTCTTATGATTCATATTAGTCAGGTGGCAAAACAAAAATCACAACAACAATTTATTTCAGTTTTATACCTCAATCTTCCTTATTGGAGCTGAACACAGTGAACAGTCCACATAAAATCACAGTGAACATCACAAATTACAAATATCTAAGGCAAGGTGGGGAAAGTAAAACCCACAGATCACATGTGGCTCCCAAACACACTTATGTGGTTCCCTGAAGTCCTCAGGCAGTCCCTCAAAGCCTCCTAAGTCTCTGTTTTTTTTCCCCCAAAATAGTTTTTGGATGATTTTTCACCTGACAATGCCCCTAAATGTGAGAAAGCTGCTTGCAAATGAAGTGGTTTTGCTTTCCTGCTAATTGAACCCACTAATACCCCCTGAAGCTGTTTTTCATCCAAAAAACAGACAAAAATGACACCTAGAAGCAGTGCTAGGCCAGCCTGCAGGGTGAAGACAGAACTTCAAGACCATCTCCATGGTTGTCCATCCTGCTCTCGGATCTCAAACTTAAAACCTTGAATTGTAGACCTAAACCAAAAAGTAACTAAAATGACAAATTAAAGTATCTCCTAAAATACAATAAAAGCACTACAAACAAGCAGCAAGGGAAAATATGAAACAGATGTTTATTCCCACAAAATGTGTACAAACATGTATGTTTTGAGCTGGCATCTGGAAGACTGAAGTGTGGAGGACAACCAGATTTCTGACACAAGGAGGTTTTTTGTAGTGCACTCCTGTTATTATTTAAAGGCAAATGTGACAGCTAAATATTCATATATGAACAAAATGTGAGTGTCCTGCTGTTTGTGAGATCCATTGGAGTCTTTCTCTTGTTCTTCATTTGAGGCATCAAAATGTCTTGGACAAAGTATCTTGGATGCTTCAGGCACCAAAATGTCCTAGATAAATGTCTTCCAAATGTTGGTAGGGAAGCTGTTAAAAATTGGTCTTCATGATTTGTGATCTACCCTTATTGATATCAAAGATGACAATCTAGTGGGAGAGCCTAAGAACATAAAAAGAACCAAGCTGTTATCAGACTACAGGCCTATCATCCAGGATATTGTTCATACAATGGCCAAGCAGCTGCCCATGAGAACTGGCCAAATGACACATGATGGAATCTAGCAGTCAAGTGAGCACAGTCTTCTGGGAAGTTAACTGAAAGTCAGTCAAACCAGCGGGGATAGTTTAAGCCAGAGATCTTTGATCTTTACCTCAAAGTTAAATTGTCAGACTGAATAGGCAGAACAGGTTTATGGGCTTTCTAGTGCCTGGTGGAAATGGTGTCCCTTCATAGCACCTTATCTCTGCCAACTTAACCACTAAAGAGGACAGAACTGTCCATTAGCATCAGCAAGGGTGGCACTCAACTCAGAGCAAGGAGGAACAGCTTCCATTTTGGACAAAGTGGAATTAGCAGCTACCAGAGTTCATCATTCAAGATCTTCAGCATCTTGCAACAAAATCGCATGAAAAATGGGAAGATCTTCTCCAATATGTAGATTTTTTTCTTTCTCACTCTCCTCCTGCTTTTTTTGCACAGTGAGTAATCTTAGCATGAAAAACAATGCCTGTATCAAATATTTACCAGCTGCTCTTTGTATCTCTCAGTATCCTGCCATATTTAATATTTCACTTTCACATATCACACAAAAAGATCTTTTAAAAAATCTCAAAAGTCAGACACACAAAAAAGCCTACAACAGAAGGTCATTTATTTTCCCACGAGGATAGGCTTGTCCCATGCAATTTGTTACTGTGGATTTTAGAGCTGGCGTTATTTTTTTTAAAAAGCACCATGTACAGACTAAAACTTGAGATCATACAGAAGCCTTAGGAAAGTAATAATAAAAGCAGAACAGTTTGGTAAGTTGGAACTAGGTAGTGGCAATGCAAGCAGCAAACCCATAAGAAATACCTACCCCATCTCCACTTCAGGGAAGTAGGTGAACCCTTTAAGATCATCATTGTGAGCTTAATGATGGAAACCTCAGATAGACCTACCACTGGGGATATTTGAACACTGGATTCCTTTGGAGCTCAAGCCAAACACGGGCTATGCAAGTATACATAGGCACAAAGCTTTAGCCAGCGTTGTTGACAAAATGCAGCTGAATTTTTTTTTGAAGTGGAAATTAACTGAATCATGTTTCCTTCACAATCAATAAAAATTCTATAAGCTTCTCACTGAATCTTAGAATGGTTTCAAAAACTCTTTTGTCATGCCATCATCCTGTCTTGCTCAGTGAGATGTATGGGGGAATCAGATGACTCCCCCATACATTTCTAGTCATAACCTGCTTGTTTTTTCACAACTTCTTCCATCTTTTAATCTATTAAGAAGACAAAGACAAAATAGCTGACTACTACTGCTAAGCACTAGAAAGAGGAGCCTTTCTTCTGGAAAACTCTTACTATCTGTTTTTATTTTAGTCTCTATGGATATATTCATCAAAAACATACAACCTGAATAGAAGCAGGGTTTTTTTTTAAGTTCAGAAGTTTGTACAGTGAACATCTTTAACCAAATAATAATACTCCTTTTAAATAGCTTGCCATGTTCACAGTTGCAGTAATTTATTTATTTATTTAATTTATCTCCTGCCTTTTCTCAAAGAAGATTCAAAGCATATGAGGTATTTTTCATGATCTTAAGTATTCAGGTAATAGAGATATTCTAGTATCCACTACAGAAAAGACTGGGTTGAGAAAACAAACCAATCAAAACAAATTTTCATTCGTGTCTGCTGCAAAAACAAAATCAAATTTCTTTCTTTAACCAATTTTGGTTTAAATTGTGTGTAACAGTCGCCAGAATCACAACAGTCTCAACAGACTCATATCTTTGCATGGCACATTCGTCTAGAAACTTCTACCAAAGGACAGCATCTGATTAGATTCTCCTTCCCAAAGTGAGTCAGTACATCGTATTTTATACAACACTATTATAGCACTGTGATTCCACTTTAATGGCCATGGCTCCATCCTATAGAATCCTGGGACTTGCAGTTTAGGGAGAGGCATTTAGAATTTTCAGCTAGCAAGCTGTAGTGCCTCACCAGACTACAAAGCCCAGGATTCCACTGGAAGCAGCCAGGGTAGTAACAGTTGGATTCACAGCACTATAACTATATGGTGCAAAAGGGACCAAGGTTGTTTTAAAAAATATATTGGGAAAATCTAAAATATTTCATTCCATCCTGTACAGCCTGCCCCCATTTGTGCATATTTGGTTGGTTGAAACAGAAATGTTTGAACTATACCCAAACTGCTATGTTTTGTTGTGTGCCTTCAAATCATTTCTGACTCAGGGTGACCCTAAGGTGAACCTATCATGGAGTTTTCTAGGGGCTGAGAATGTGTGATGTGCCCAAGGTCATCCAGTGGGTTTCCATGGCCAAATGGGGAATTGAATCCTTGTCTCCAGGCTCATAGTCCAATGTTCAAGCCACTATACCACACTGACTCACTTAAGACCTTGTACACCATTTTCAAAAAGACATTAATCTTGTGCCTAAATCTGTATATATTATATGAAAGTTCAAAATGTATGGCTTCAGAGCAACCATGGAAAACAAGAAAGAACCATATGTTTCCTTAGTTAATTCTGCTGCGAGGTTATTAATATGATAATTGCCCTATGAAGACAACCAAAACAGCAACATTTTTCAAATGGTAAGTACAAATTACCATATTTGGAGAAAACTCAGTGTCACTTCCACGTACAGAGGAAAATGTACTGTACCTCATCTTTCCTCTAAAAAGTTCTCCAACGTCTTGGAGAGAGAGAGAGAGAGAATGCTGGTTCCAAAACATGGGACAGGATTATACTGGTTTAACTTTCAAAGCGCGTAGGAAGACAACAAGCAAAGGGAAAGCAAGTAGGCTGCAGCTGGAAGGGTATCTAGGATTCTTCAGCTGCTGCTTCCATTCCACAAGACATGTGTGTGAACAGAAACTGTTACTTACTATTTTTAATGTTTGTAAGACAGATGTTCTGCACATGTTTTTTCCAAAATCACATTGATGATTTCAGTGATGTGTAATCTCAAATCCTCTGAATATTTTGGTAATTGGAAAGTGTCTGCCTTAAGGTCCTTACACAGCAGTTATGCATATGGTTATGTGAAGACTGATTTTTACACATATGAAAGACAACAAAATTGGAAAACAAAAAGCTCACTGATGGGGGAGAAACACTGTCTTAGTGTCTTAGGCCATTTCCATGCTACTGAGGCCAAAAAGCTCTCTGGCTGAGAATTCCAAATGCCCCTCCCTAACTGCAAAACCCAGAATTTCACAGCATGTGGAAAGTGGAATAATAGCACTATAACGGCGTAGGGTGGCAATGGCCTGAGAAAGAGACTGTGGAAGGTTTTGGGGTTCAATTTTCTGCCCCTGGAGATCTCTAGAATTGTCAAAAAACAAAAGCAGGAAGCCACGCATGGGGCTTTTGACTTTAAAAATGCTGTTTTTCAAAACCAGAAGACAGGGTAGGGCAGGCCTGGAATCTATTTAAAGGGCAAATTACTGCTTGAGGGGAATCCAAGGAGAGGTAATTCGTTTATTTGAACTTTTTTTTTTGCCAGACAAAGGAAGTTTGTGTTATCTGGAGGGTTTGAGAGCCACAAAAATAGTCTTCATTTTGCCCACCCTTTGCTATAAATACTTTTTTAATATAAAGGTGTGTATTACATAAATGTGTGTATGTGTGCATCTTCAAGTTGTCCGCCAATTTATGGAGACTCTATGAATTTCATAGGATTTTCTTAGGCAAGGAGGTGGTTTGCCAGTTCTTTCCTCTGAAATATGGACAACAGCGCCTGATATACATTTGTGATCTCCCATCTAATACTAACCAGAGCTGACCTTGCTTAGCTTTTAATATCAGTCAGGATCAGTTGCCCTTAGAGGATTTAGGGCTCCATCTTTATATAAATAATTTTGAACATTTATATAAAAAATTTTGAACATTTCACAGACGGAAACCAGAGAACATGTGGCCACGCAGCATCAGATTGCGGTCAAAATGACAGAAGTTATTAATGAGCAAGAACATACGACCTAGGAGAGGCTGCGGCAGCTTGCTTTTGCCTGAGCCTACTGAAAATCATCCTGCATCATGATTTGATTGAGTGCAAGCTACTTTTGCACTATGAATTCAGCTTGCAACAATTGAAGCCATTCACGTAGTGGTAGGAGGCAATGGTGTTGGTTCACCCCGGGCAACAATTTTTGGGGGGGCATCCCAGCTCATAGCCACACCCCCATGTGCCATAGCCCCATCCCCGCCTGCTCCCTCCCCCATGCACTCCAAGCTCTGCCACTGACTGAAACAAGCTGACGACAAAGGGGAAAAGTGGGAAGAGGAGGAAGAAAGAGAAACTGAGACATTTCAAAAGAGCTGAACAAGTGGGATGACAGAAGATTAATTAGGACTATCCCTGTCAAAGCAGTACAGACAGAGGTATGTATTTCCAGAACTCATTATTATTGATGGATTAACGTACAGCTACTTTGTGAATTCTGACACCACTGTTGTTTATGTATGGATTTTGTACCATTTTTCAACTACAATCTAGAATTTGGTTGGAAATTAATTGATTAATAGATACATGAATTCAACTGTTATTCAATTAAAAGAACTGTACTTAATTATCTATCATCTCTTTGAGGAATTTCTATTTTTGTTATAGCTTCTCAGAGTGAGATTTGTATAATTGTGTAACTGAGTGAGTGTTGTAACTGGATACTGTGTTTTGTCATATTGTGTGCTTTATCATGACAATGTAGATATAGCAGTCATTAATACAAAATAAAGTATACTTTATACTAATACAAAATAAAGTATGAGAGCCAGCTTGGTGCAGCATTTTGAGCATTGGACTACAACTCTGGAGATCAGGGTATGAATCCTCACTCAGTCATGGAAACCCACTGAGTGCCATTGAACAAGTCACACTCTCTCATCCTCAGAGGAAGGCAAAGACAAAACCCTTCTTGAACCAATTTTGCCAGTAAAACCCCATGATAGGTTCACCTTAGAGTCGCTGTAAATTGGAAACACCTTGAACGCACATAACAATACTGACAAAGTAAAGTATGTGCCTTCAGGTCTCCTGTCAACCGAAGATAATCCCATTAATTTCATAGGAATTTCTTAAGCAAGGAATGTTCAGAGTTGATTTTCCATTGCCTTCCTCTGAATGTAGCCTGCAGCACCTGGTATTCCCTGGTAGTCTCTCTTCCAACTTTTAAACAGGCCCGACCCTCTTTAGCTTCTGAGATCAGGGTTTTAGACCCTTCAGGGGATACAAACAAGTCATTAACATAGGGTTGGTTCCTTCCCTCTCATCCTATTGAAATAAATAGGAGAAGAATTCTTCAAATCCAAATCTGAGAATGGTGTAAAGTAGAAACATGTGCATAGCTGTGGATGTTCTGGTTGGATTGTCTCGGTTACCAGACAAAACAAAAATCTGCCCCTTTCCAGCCATTTTGGCCCATTTTAACTAGTCCACTGTCACATTTTCCTTATTGTAATGGCTTCATTAGAGCATGTTCTGTTGCTAATCTCTGAGATGCTTTGCTGCTATATTTGTGATGGTGAGAGATCCGCTGGCATATCTGGTTGTGTAATGGTTTAGTGGGGCTTTCACAAATCCTACAATTGGTAGACCTTGAACGGTAGGATGATGTGTCAAATAGACAGTTCCTTTCACTCTGCTTATTTGATTAAGAGGCAGAATATTTCCTGGCAAATGTTAAACCAAGAATTGCAGGCTAATTCTTAGAGGGCTTGTAAGCATATGAGGTAGTAGCTTAGGCATTAAATAATGAAGTGGATGTACCGATTAAGCAGTCAGTTGATCTAATTTTCTCTGGGTAATCCACAAAATGAATTATAGGCACTACAGTAAGGAATTCCAACTTTTATCTCCAATCTCTGATCAGAAATAATAGGGATTCCTGTCTTGGTCTCAGAAACTAACCCCAGGAGACAGCTAGATCATACAATTATACAATTATGTGTAATCTGCACATATAGTTTAATGATTCCCTTTTCCCTCTCCTCCACTTTATTCCTTGTGATAATAGATGTTATTAGCAGCATTTTCCCATGTTAAATATTTTAATAAATTAGTTTGTAAACATGATTATGCCAACAACTACAAAGTGCCTGCTAATTAATCTCTTATTCAGAGAAACAGCATTTTTGTATTTATTCTTATATTAATTAAAGCTGTTGGCAAGGTAGCCTTTTAATTTGATGGAGCTTGCTTTTGAGTAGGTGTTACAGGATGGTCAGCTTCATTCTCTTAGAGCAGGAAAGGCAGCAGGACTGTGATATGTACTGAAGAGGCAAATAGTCTTACCCAGAGCTAAGAAGTAGTTTGTTAATAAATAACTAGTGGTCTTGATATCAAGTAACTAGTTAACAATTAACTAGCTTTCTGTAATTAATTCTTTGTCCCCTCAATAACCAGTTATTTGTAATTAATTCCTTTCCCCAATAAAGTAGGTACAAATATATTACATGATGATGGCAATGCCTGGCCCCTCCCTAAACTGCAAACCCCAGGATTCCATAGGATGTTGAAAGTGGAATAATAGCACTATAACAGTCTAGTGCAGAAAAGGCCTAAGTGTCAGCTTCCTATGTTAGCCTTTCTTGTTGGCACTCAAGGTCTACAGGCAACCTAAAACAAATACGATCATATGCACTATAACTGTGCTTGATTATGTCTTCAATTTCTTCCGTTTTTAATTAGAGCAATTTAGATTCTATTTTCTCTGCAGTGGCAATTCAACAACATAGCACCATTTTAATTTCTATTCTTTGAAACCCATTCAGAGCCTCCTTCATTCAGATTCACTGTTATTTCAAAAGAGCTCTTCAGCAGAGTATTATCTCCTGCCTACAGTTGTCTGAAGAATCAAATGGTGGTTTTAAATCACAATTAAACAGATCCTTTCAGCCCCATCCTGGGAATATATACAGACTTGTGCTGTTTTCATGTCATACAAATGTGATGTTTTCATGTCATGTTCTTAGGAAAAATTACACAATGGTGTTGCGGAGGAAGTGTTTTGGACATTAACACAGAATGTACAATACTGTGTTGACAGCAGAAGAGAAACTCAGTCTGTTCGCATTTTTATTGTACATGTAAAATATGTTGAGACACCTGTGTAGTACATGTACAGTGCTGAAGAGGGATTTTGAGAGATGGGAATTAGCACAATACCAAAGAAGCATGAAGTTATTTGAGTTGTGCAGTGCATTTAAATTATGGGGAAAACCAACGCAGTGCGATACACCAGTTAACCAGAGAATCAGGATACGACTGGAGGAACCCAAAAATTCAATAGGTGACCTTGGGTTAGCTTCTTACCTCATAGGATCTTTAGTGGGGAGAAAAAGGGAAGGGAGGGAGGAAGGGAGGGAGGAAGGGCCATTTCTGCACTACACTGTTATAGTGCTACTATTAGACTTTCAACATTCTATGGGATGGGCATTTAGGGAGAGGTATTTAGAATTCTCAGCCAGAGAGCTCTTGGGCCTCAGTAAACTACAAACCCCAGAATTCCACAAGATGTTGAAAGTGGAATAGTAGCACTATTCATTATAACAGTGTAGTGCAGAAATGGCCAAAGACAGAAAGAACCACACTACCTTGAGCAACACAGAGGAGGAAGGGCAGACTGTACATAAATATCAGTAACCTCACTGAAGGAATTAAATGCTGTAAATTTTCAATGATTTATATGCAATAGTTTTAAACTGCACTACAATCTCTCACTGGACATCACAAGCTGCCATAAGCACTCAGAATTACCATTATATTTAAAGATTAGATTTCAGCTGATTTTTTTTTTATTTGTTGTTGTTAAATACCATTAAGCCAACTTTGATCTATGGCAACCTTATGAATTAGAGACCTGCAAGTCATCCTGCTCAGGTCTTGCAGACTAAAGGCTGTGGTTTTCTTGATCCATCTGTAATGCAGTCTTCCTCTTTTCCTACTGCCATCAATCATACCAAACATTATTGGAAGCATGTTGGTTTATATATCACTAAAGGAAGTATTCAGTTCACATAGTCGGATGGCTGTCCCTGCAATCGTCTGCTGCTGCTTTGACCACTATGCCACAATAAATTTCCAATGTGAAATCTGTATGACTTTTGACATTTCTTTCCATTAGTGCAACATTGGGGAAAATGTGGTATATGGGCTACATGCATCTCCCATGGTCATTTTTGTGACCCTTAGGACCTACCAGAGCTATTTTTTCCCCCACAAAACTTCTTTTTTTCCAAAAAAAAAATGCCACTAAATACCCTCTAGAAGACATGAAGACACCTTTGACACATTTCTGGTCATCCCTTGGCCATTTTAGGTCCAAGAGAGGCCTTTTAAAAAAATAAGAAGTAAACACGTTGTGACTTCCTGTTGTTAAAAAAGGCTTCTACTGGACTTAAAATGGCCCAGTTGTTACCACCCAACACCACCACTTCGAGGAGTGTTCCATTTTTCATAAATTAGACATATTTATGGCTGAAAGCACTGACTGTAAGCAAGTAGCCAGGTTAGGATGACCTCAGCATGGCCAGGTCATAAATTCAGAAAGGATTAGGTGGGAAAGCCTAGCATTAATGGACTTGTGATAATCCTTTTGAAACTGCAGCGACCAGAGACAATAGAATATGAAATTACCCAGGTGAGCATATCCTACAGAGACCTTCCCTATTTACCTTACCCAATCAAGATAGTAAGAGATTGTCAGTTGTCAGCTTCTTGGGAAAGCCATTATTGCTTTGTCCAAGCATCCTCCTTTAGGGTAGGAAATAAGAAAAAAAAAATCCCCACCTCTAGTCCAGGTAACTTGTAGTATGTTGGGCATCACGCTGCACATGGTCCCCCAGCCTCCCATTCCTCTGTACTACCCTTAGACTCCTGTTTGAGCCACTCCACTTTGATCTTTTGCTTAAAGACAGGTAAATATCACTCCTACTACCCAAAACCTATGTCTACCAACCTCATTTCAATAGCCTTGTATGGTTCATGAGATAGCTTGATTTCTTATGTGTGTCTATTAATCTCCAATAAAATACTCTTTTAACTTTTAACTGGAGTCCTCTCTGCATTAGTGCTGGTAGGTGAAAAGATCCTGCATTACCCTCCTCTCGCAGGCCTCCTTTGAGCTAACAATTTCCCCAAATTCAAAGGAGATGCTGGCACTGCAGGTGGACTCCGAAGTCCCCCATCTTTTAGGGTAATACAGAGGAGCCTAAAACATGGTGAAAAAGTGCATGGGGGACATTTTGTTTTATTTTGCTGAGGTGCAGTGGAGGAGGAGTGGCCGTTCAAGGTCTCCTGGTGGGCTAATAAAGCCCCCTAGCCTCACACAGTTGTCCACCCCTGTATTAGTGAATCAGCTTGTAGAGTTGGAGGATTTTGTTTTAATTTTCATTGTAGGACAGAGGTGAAGAGAAATTGGATTAATGCACTATTTATGCCTGTTCTATGCAGCAGGGTGAGGTAGGAGAATCCTAAGGTAGGAGAACTGTCCCACTGTGGCTACCATCCTTGAATGTTTCCTTACATTAAAAAATCAACCCCCTTTCTTTGTCTGAAGTTTTCCAAGCTGATAGCTGGGAAACAGTATGCTGCCCCCTCAGAGTCTAGTCTATTCTAAATTGGCAGCTAATGAAATGATATACTGTCCCTTTCACAACAGTGACACATATACTATTCAGCCACTGACTGGGATAATTTAAATTGGCTCTGCAGCTACACTTTCAATGGTATAAAATGCTTCTCAGTGGCAGTGTATGTGCTAGCGCAATATTCCAGTCTGCGATCTCAAGCCAAAATGTCAAACATTATGGAATAAGTATTAATGGTCTAACTAACTGGATACTAACTCTTCCCCTAATGAAATCATGATCGTTACTTCAAAAATGAAATTGGACAACTTAACGAAAAGTAAGCTTTTTCTTTTAAAAACCTCATATTTCTTTTTCACATACTCTTTGTGGACTAATTTTAAAACCAAAAGCTTACAGTCTGGAAAAGGGTTTGAGATACCATCTGGACAGTCAACCATCTAAATTCTAGGTAAATTCGTGTCAGCTGTCTCAGCCTGAGGATGCCAACAAGACGTTTGAATTACTCCATCCCACAACATGTAAGATTTTTGTCCATCTCAGTTGATAAGATCTAGCAGTTATAGATTGATTGGGAATAGCAAATGCCTAAAAATACTTTCTTACCTCTCCCAGTGGACTGAGGTGGGAAACAGCAGAATAAAATACAACAGATGGACACATAGCACCAATTAAAACATATAATATCAGTTAAAAGAGGACAACATCAGTTAAGAGAATGTCCATATTAAAAATAATTGATTCATAATTTAAAACTCATCTAGATAGCCCTGAATGAGAATGGTCTTTAATGCTGTTTTAAATTCAGACAGCATGTCCAGCTGTCAGGTCTCTTCAGGCAGGTCATTCCATAGTCTGGGGGTGATTGCAGAAAAAGTCCTTGAGGTAACAGTTGGCAGTCTAGTCCTGGCTGACTGCAGTAAATGTCCTTCAGAGGACCTGAGTGTGTGGGGTGGATTATATGGGAGAAATCCTGTAGGTAACTTGGACACAAACCACGTAGGACTTTAAAAGTGACAACATAGCCTGAAAAAGAATTGGCAGTCATTAACAAAATCACTCAATTTTAATGCAGATGTAATATAATTATGTCATGGGGAGGTTCCTGATCATTTGAAGGAACCATAATGTACCCTTTCCTAAAGAGAATTGCCACAGAACTGTGTGAGAAATACTACTCCATTGCTAATATTCTCTTTCTGGCCAAGGTACTCGACAGCCGTATGACGGTTCAGCAAATAGGTTTGCTCTATCCCAGCCTCTCAAATCTGGCCATCTGATTTGCATATTTTTCAAATTAATATACTTATACAAATTATTTATGTGCCTTTAATTATGCACATTTATCACATCAATAATTTATTTTTTCTACCATTATTTTTCAGTCTTGGTGCTGTTTTTGTTGGCATTTGCACGCCAAGATGGTTCTGTCTGTGTTAAGGGTTAACTGTGTTCTTGTTTACTGCGCTATCCTCCCTGCTAGGTCCAGCTGTGCCCAGCTCACGAAGTAGATAAGGTTTTTCCTGAGAGTCTCTGCAGCTTCGCAATCCCATAACAAAGTTATGTTTAGACTAACACCACGGTGTGAAAACATGTTGACATGATTCTACTTAAGAGCAGCCTGAAAACAGGCAGTGTACTCTGTATTTTTTCTCTTCATGTATTCTCTTTGCTACTGATGTCTATGTGGACAGACATGGATTTTACTTAATCTGCTGAACATGTACTCTCGCTTTCTCTCAATAAACTGAGTAGTTTTTAGTCAAAACCGGCTGGCCTCATTCACTGGCAGCTTTATGGGACTGAACAAGTATTTTGTCTTGCTTTTAAGGACAGTTTAATTGTGGGTCATGCTAAAGATCTACAGCATGCCCCCCTGCATTTTCCAACAGGTTACGGGCCCAGCACGCTTCCGCTGCGCGTCCTGGTACTGCCAGGGGCCAGGGTGTTTTTGAGGCCAGTTTTTGATTGATGGTGCCTGTCTGCCAGTGTGTTTTTTCAAGGATTGTGCTGCGGCTGCTGCCGGGGATCGCAAAGCCATGGAGCAGAGGTTAATTAGTAGCCTGCCTCTAACAAGGCTGAACGGGACTAATTACCTTGCTTGGTCAGTAAATTATCTCTCATGACGAGGCTGTATAACACAAAGCTGAGGCCAGGAGTGCCGGTCAAGCAGCATCTGCAGACACTGGCTGCGCTTTTTGTTGCACTTCGTGAGAGAGGGAAGATTTTGTCTGAATCTGACAAAGCTTACTGCATTTTGGGTTCCCTGGATCCCGGCTGGGATGTGATAGTGGCTACCTTGGAGGCTGTTCCAGAGAGGGACCTGACAGTGGCCTATGTGACTTCTCGTCTGCTGGAGGAAGAGGACAAACGAGCCCAGAGGAATGCCTTACAACCCCCACAGCCGCCGGCGGCTGCTGACCCAGGAACCGGGAGGAGGTCTACCCAGGCTGGCGAGTGCAGACCAGAGGGGCTGGTGAGAGCTCACGCTGTCAGAAGGTGCTATCGCTGTGGTTCTGCCTCTCATCTCAAGAGAGACTGTCCGCTGGAGAAGCAAGGTGAGAGAGGTGCCAGGGGTCGTGGCAGAGGTTTCAGAGGAGGTCGTGGGAGCCGTCCACAAGTTGCCGTTGCAACAGACTGTGTGTTTTCTGAGAACTCCCAGGACACTGATGCAGTTTCTTGGCTGCTGGACAGTGGGTGTTCTCAGCATCTGGTCAACTGTGAAGGTTTGTTCAAGACTTTGCATCCAGCCAGTGTTGCCACTGTTGCCCTGGCTGATGGGACTAAAGCTAAGGTCAGGGGTGTGGGATCTGCTTACATTCCTGCTTTAGATCTGTATCTTGACAATGTGTTGTATGTGCCTTCACTTGATTTCTGTCTGCTCTCTGTGTCAGAGCTGACTCAAAATGGTTTTGAGGTGTTGTTCACTAAACGTGAGGGCAAAGTACTGAAAGATGGGGCTGTTTGTGCTGTAGCACAGTTGACTGAGAAATTGTACAAACTCAAGCCTCACCACAAGGTTTGTGCTGTGTATGATAACAAACCACAACATGATGAATGCATTCATTTGTTACATAGAAGGATGGGACATGCTAGCTTTCCTGTGTTGAAAAAGTTAGCAGACAGCTGCAAGGGATGTTCTTTGAAATCCTGTGATATTTTTCTTGACTGTGCTGTTTGCAAACAGTCTAAATCCATGCAGCTTCCTGCTCCCAGAACCAGTTCACGAGTTCCTACTGCTCCTTTCCAACTGGTACATGCTGATGTAATTGGTCCGATGTCTCAGAACAGTCTGGGAGGAGCAAAATATGGTTTAGTGTTAGTAGACGATTTCAGCAGGTACACGTTCTGTTATCTGCTGAAACAGAAGTCTAAAGTGTGTCAAATAATTAAGAACTGGTGTGCTTATGTTGAGAGACAGTTTGATTCTAAGGTGAAAGCGTTCCAAACAGATCGCGGAGGAGAATTTGTGGCAGAGAGTCTGCAACAGTGGTTCAAAAGCAAAGGCATTGTGCACAGGACCACTGCCGCTCATTCAAGTTTCCAGAATGGGATAGCTGAGAGAACTGCTGGAGTGTTGCAGACTCTCATGCACAGTTTGCTCTGTGATGCAGATTTGCCTCTGAATTTCTGGGGAGAGGCAATCCTGACTGCCAGTTACATACACAACAGGCTTTGGAGTTCAGTCTTTCAGACCACTCCTTATGAGCGTTTGTTTGGCAAGCAGCCTTCTATTGCTCACATGAAAGTGTTTGGCAGTTTTGCCTGGGTTCATATTCCCAAGAACCAAAGAAAAAAGGGAGAGGCAAAAGCTCAACGTTTGAGGTTTTTGGGGTATCAAGACAATTGCAAAGGGTATCGATTTTACGCTGGAGGAAAATTCTGTATAGTGTCCAGAAATGCAACTTTTGAGGAACATGCAAACTGGTCGCGTGTTCAAGCAGCTTCTGAAGTTTTCCTTCCTGTCTCCCGTGAGCCCTGTGCTCACCCAGAGCAGCCTGCCACCTCAGTTCCTGGTCCCTCAGGGGTTAAATCTGAGCCTGAGCCAGAGCCAGCACAAAGGGGGAGAGCTGCGAGGGGAGAAGCGGCTCCACGCATGGAGGAGGAACAGAAGCGAGCTGCAAAAAGGTCTCGCAGTTTGGATGATGGTAATGGCGGTCAGGCAGACCGGCCAGTTCCCAGAAGGTCACAGAGAAAAACAAAACGGAAGCCTCCAAAAAGATATTCCCCATATTAATCACTGACAGTGCGTGCCTGTCTGGTAAATTGTGAGCCTGCTAGTTTTGCTGAAGTAGAAAACATGCCTAAAGAGCAGGCAGAATTATGGTGGGAGGCGATGCAGAGTGAAATTGACTCAATCACTCAGCACAACGTGTATTCCCTGTGTGAATTACCAAAAGGGGTCAAGCCTGTTGATTGCTGGTGGGTCTATAAGTTAAAGACCACTGCTGATGGGCAAGTCAAACACAAGGCTCAGTTGGTGGCCCGTGGGTACAACCAAGATGAACAAACATATGATGAGGTTTTTGCACCAACAGTAAAAATGCAGTCCATAAGACTGGCACTGGCCATTGCAGCACAGCGGAAATCCCTTGTCACACATTTTGACATCACCACTGCTTATCTCAATGCAGACCTACCAGAGGAAATTTACCTAAAACAGCCTGATGGTTTTGTTGTCCAAGGAAAGAAAAATGTAGTCTGGAGACTTAATAAGGCTTTGGATGGGTTGAAACAGTCAGCTCGTTGTTGGAACATGTGTTTAGACAAGGCTTTGCAAGAGTGTGGGTTCAAACAAAGCATTGCTGACCCCTGTGTATATGTCCGAGGTACAGGGGAGAGTCTAGAAATACTTTTGGCATATGTGGATGACTTGTGCTTGATCTGTGACACACAAAAACAGGTACAAGTGTTCTCCAGTGAACTGGGCAAGAAATTTCAGATCAAAAATCTGGGGCCAGTTCAAAATTATCTTGGAGTAGAAATACAAAAAACCAAGGGCGGTTTCTTGCTGAATCAGAAACAGAAGATTGTAAAATTGCTAGAAAAGTGTAACATGACTGATTGTAAAAGTGTGAAAATGCCAATGGTGCCTGGTTTCTGTAAAAATGTTGATGATATAATGTTTCAAGAAATTCAGCTGTATCAATCTGTAATTGGGAGTTTGCTCTATATAGCCGAGACCTGTCGGCCTGACATTGCCCTGAGTGTGAACATATTGGGGAGGGCAAGTTCTCAGCCCACTCAGTATCACTGGCAAGGTGTAAAAAGGGTGTTGAGATACCTAAAAGGTACCAAGGATCTCTGTTTGTGTATCACTTCTGTTCAAATGCCAGAAATTGTGTGCTATTCTGATAGTGATTTTGCAGAAGATGTATCAGATCGCAAAAGCACTTCTGGTTATGTTGTAAAATACAGTGGGGCTCTGATTGACTGGAAAGTGAAAAAACAAAGTACTCTAGCAACTTCCACTGCTGAAGCTGAGTATGCCAGTTTAAATTCTCTGTGTAATGAATTGGTGTGGTTCTTGCAGTTGGTAAAAGACCTGAACATACATGTAAATACGCCTGTGGAAGTGTTCTGTGATTCCCAAGCATGTATTCAAATGGCTGTAAGTGACAGAGTCAAGTCCAGAACAAAACATGTAGACATAAGGTATCAGAATGTAAAACAATCTGTGCAAAGCAAGGTTCTAAGTCTGACCTATTGTACTTCACAGGAGAACATTGCTGATGTTTTTACAAAACCACTTTCTGCTGTCAATCATACTCAAATGCTTAACAGGTTGGGGCTGATGGGTCCTGCAGTTTCCAGTGAGCAGGACAGCTACGAAACAAGAAGGGGAGTGTTGGTATTTGCAGGCCAAGACGGTTCTGTCTGTGTTAAGGGTTAACTGTGTTCTTGTTTACTGCGCTATCCTCCCTGCTAGGTCCAGCTGTGCCCAGCTCACGAAGTAGATAAGGTTTTTCCTGAGAGTCTCTGCAGCTTCGCAATCCCATAACAAAGTTATGTTTAGACTAACACCACGGTGTGAAAACATGTTGACATGATTCTACTTAAGAGCAGCCTGAAAACAGGCAGTGTACTCTGTATTTTTTCTCTTCATGTATTCTCTTTGCTACTGATGTCTGTGTGGACAGACATGGATTTTGCTTAATCTGCTGAACATGTACTCTCGCTTTCTCTCAATAAACTGAGTAGTTTTTAGTCAAAACCGGCTGGCCTCATTCACTGGCAGCTTTATGGGACTGAACAAGTATTTTGTCTTGCTATTAAGGACAGTTTAATTGTGGGTCATGCTAAAGATCTACAGCATGGCCCCCTGCATTGTCCAACAGTTTTTATAGTGACTATTCTTCCTAGAGACCTAGTATAAAGTAATGTTTAAAACGCTGGTCTCAGAACAGAGAGACCCAAATTCAAATTCCTGTTTGGTTCTGGACCTTGCCATGTGACCTTGGGCCATAATTACCTCTCAGCAAGTCCACCTTACATGGTTTTTGGAGGAATGAGTAGCAAGATACTAAAGTAGCTGTGTATATTCCAGGAACGGCAGTAGTGGTAACAAAAACAAGAACAAAGATGACATTTCATTATGTACAGCCACTTGAATGGTATTCTCAGCAGACCATATAATATTCTTTTTGGTACCATTTTTTGTACAGATCCATGAAAATACTACAGAAAACTCCTATGAATGACTACTATCTGATTCACAAAAGAAAAGTTAAGGAAAGAAAGGACAAACATACAGATCACACTTCTTCCACTTGCATGTTGCCTCACCCTGTACCTGCTTCTCTTGCTCCTTGCACAATCCCACTGCGCCTCTCACCCTCTCTTCCCTCCTTTTCTCTCTCTTACCCCACTTTGTGCTTTCATAATGCTTAGCTCCCTTACTGTGTGACTACACCTCTCTCCTTGCATCTTTGCCTGCTTTGTTGCATTCTTCCTTCTTCACTCTGATGGCTCCATTGCTTTTTGTGAGATCTTTGCCAGGAGCTCTACAAAATGGTCTTCAGCTAGACTTTCCTCCAAAAGTTAGACATTCCTGCACAGCTGTGACAATGAGCCAAGGACGTAGAAATTGGAATTGAAAGAGGATGGACCATAAATGTCAGTCATGGGTGTCAGACTTCACTCATAGACAAAGCATCTCACAGGTGGTTCTTGGCAGGACAGACAGACTTGTTTCCCAGAAAACAATTGCACAGAAGAATGACTGAACATTTTGCCTCATTACTCTAGTCTCACTAGGGTCAGATATTTATTTCCTTTTTCAAAAAATGGAAAACTTGGAATCTGGACCATATGACAGTCCAAATGGGAACCAGGCAGTATGCCTAGAAATCAGGTTCAATTCATCTGTCCAGATGGAATGGTAACCCTAGGGGCAACTTCAGTTGGAGAAAGGGGTAATCCTGGATGCATTGCAATCTAGTTTTAGGTTAGGATATGGTACTTTGATTGTTTTGGTTCACGAACTACTTCAAGTGAAAGACTGCTATCCCATTGGTCTTCCTGGATTTCTCAGCAGGTGTCAGTACCATTGACCACAGAAACTTACTAGACCAACTTTGGAATGGGAATACAAGGCATTGCATTATGGTGTTTTCACTCTTATCTACAGTGCTGTTCCAGACAGTAACTTTGGGCATTCTGTTCAATCCGACAGCTGTTAAATTGTGTTGTGCTACAAGTTTCCTTCCTATCCTTCATGTTCTTTATGTTGACCTCTGACTAAAGGAATTTCAGGGTGGGCTGCCATCAGTATGCTGGGGACAATCAGCTCTATTTTTCCTTGTTGGAGTCAGCAGAAGTTGTGCAGATGCTGGACCAGTGCTTGGATGATATAATGGGCTGGAGGAGAGCCAGTTAACCACAGCTGAATCCCAATAAGATAGAGGCTCTGTAGCTCAGTGGTTTCCAGGTCTAGAAACTGGATAAGCAACCTGTTCTGGATGGGAGTATACTCTTCCTGAAGGAGCAGGTGCATAGTCCGAGAGCACTCCTAGATTTGTGACTAAAGACTCTGATGGAAACTGTGCCTTAGTGTGTTTGGGGGCAGTTTTTTGGTGAAGCTTTGATTGGTCTGTCAGATATGAGTTTTCCTGGATAGGGATAACCTAGCCACAGTAATCCATGCACTGGTAAATTCCAGATTAGGCTAGGGTAATGCACTCTGTGTGAGGTTGCTCTTGAAAACAACTTGGAAGCTGCAGTTAATACAAAACAGCTGCTACACTGTTGACTGTGATATTGCACAGAGACCATATAGCACTACTTAAAGGAGCTGTACTGCTCACCAATGTACTTCCAGTTTGAATTCAAAGTAATGACATTCAAAGCCCTAGGACCTAGATACTTGAAGGAGTGTCCCTCTCTATATATACCTGCATAAGGAATGATGTCTCCAGGAGAGGCCCTCCTGTATGTCTCACCAGTGGTCCAATATATTCCAGGGGACACACCAGAGGGCCTTCTCTGCTGCAGTACCCTTGTTATGGAATATCCTCCCCACAGAGGCCTAATTGTATCAGTGCTGATGACATTCCACTGCCAAGTTAAAACATGGCCTTTTATTCATGGCTTTGGGATTGTATGGTATACAGCAGGATATTAATATTTAAATAAACTTTAGACTTCAAAGACAATGTGGTAATCATGCGGTTCTCCTCATGCTGCAACTCACAGAATTCCTCACTACTGGCTATGATGGCTCAGCTACTTGGAGATACAGTTCAGCAACATCCTTAGAGCCATGTGATTCCCACTTCTGTTCTAAAGAAATGAATTATTACCTTCTAATCCAATGCTTGGAAGCAATAAGTTACAAGTACCATAGTAAACTGTAACAAGCTACTTTTTTTTGGAAGGCAACGAAGTTATTACAAAAGAAAAGTAATCAGTGGGATGTTGTTGTTGTTGTTAACATTGGTAAAGAGATATATTTTGTGCCAATTAAGTTCCAGTCTTTCCATGGTAGAGTTCTACATTCTTATTGCATACTCGCCAACTGTTCTGATTTGACAGGGACAGTCCTAATTAATCCTGTCATCCCCATTTGTGTGGCTGCTTTTAAAATGTCCAAGTTTCTCTCTCCTCCTCCCAATTCCCCCTTTGTCCTCAGCTTACTTCAGTTGCTGCAAACTGAGTTCAAAGTGCAAGGGTAGTTTGCACTCAGTCAATACTGCCAACAGGTAGGAGAGGGGAGGGGATGAAGTCTTGTCCTTCCCCAATAGGCTCAAGCAAAAGCAAACTGCTGAAGCCTTTCCTAGCTTATGTGTTCTTCTTCATTAATAACTTTTGGAATCCTAACCATGCTTTGATGTTGCTTGGCCACAATGTTACCATACCCTACCACCCCACCTATGAGATATGCAATTTTCATAAATTGAACTTATTAATGACAGATATGATTGGGGTTATGCTGGCCAGAGATTGTGTTTGGGATTGTGTGAATTGGAGATGTGTTCAGGGTTATGAAAATTCAGATAGAATTATGTGGAAAACTTAACAATGATGGGTTTGTGTTAATCTCTTCACTACTTCAGGCTCTTGGCATTTTTGAATATAAAGAAAGATGAACTGCCCACATTGGCAAACAATCAAAGGCCATCCCTCAATTTTACTCTATGGAGATCTTCCCTATACACCCTACCTGACCAAACATTAAGAGATTGTCATGACTCCCATCAATGTTTTATCACTCTGGAGTTAAGCAGTCAGCCCATTCTGGACCTCTTTGTCAATCCTGTGGGAAAGCCATTACCGCTTTGTCATCACACCCCTTTAGGGCAACCTAGCTTCAACCTCAGCCTTTTGTAGTGTATTGGATATAATACATTGCATGTGGTGCCCCAGACTGCCATTCCTCTGTGTGATCCTCAGATGCTGTCTGAACCACCCTTTTCACCCAATCTCTCTCTATCCAACCTTTCACATCTCACTTTCTGAAAGCCTTGTATGGTTCCTATGAGTGCCTGATTTCTCAAGTGTTTGTCAATTCAAATAAAATACTTTGTTTAATTTTAACTGGAGTCCTCTCTACAGTTAGTACATATGTGAAAAGATCCTGCCATTACCCTCCTCTCACAGACCTTCTTTGAATTATAATTCCCCCAAATTCTAAGGAGATGCTGTTATTGTGGGTGGGCCCCAACATCCCTCATCTCTTAGAGTAACAAGATGTACCCAGTTTTTAATCTGTGAAATGTTGGAAGTATGCTATGGTGGTTCATGTATAAGGTCCCTTCTTACTCATACTAAAGGTATGAATGTTGGGTCTGCCAGGTATGTTGGCAGAAGGAGGTAGGTTTACCCTGTGTAGTCCCAGAGGTTCTTCATATGTTCTTTGAACACCTCACTCCCCATACCACATGACATTTTACCAACATTGTAAGACAATTCAAAGGTGTAGCATAATGAGTCAGAGCTATTGTTGTGGCAACAGTTTATTTGTAAAGATTTGGAGTTAATAATGTTGTGCAAAAACCTTAGAATACACAAATGGACAAAGATAAACTTGGGACAGGCATAGCTGAGATTATTCATTGGTGCGTCTGAAGGAATTTTGACTCATCTCTGAACCAATCTGGTACAGTCCCATATATTCACTTTTCAATCATGAGTTAAAATGTGATTGGAGCTAAAAAGCCACAGGAGAGATATGCTCCAATTACCTTGCAGCTTTAGCTTGGACTTAATTAGCAAGTGTTATTGTATGTGACATCAAAACACATACAAAGCATTCAGTGTCCCCTTAAATAGTGTTGGCCCAAATAATTTGCAACTCTGTTTCTCAGTTCTGCCATTTAGGATTATTATTACTTCCTATAAATGAAACAGTCATGCTATAACCTTTGCTGGATATCACTTGTGATATCTAAAATGTATTGGTGTACAACATGAACAATTAAACTTGAGGAAAGAAAATTAAGGTGCAAAATTCTTTGGAAGCAATTTCTCCACAGGATTATATATACCTGAAATGTTTGCTTTACCTGAATTAAGCACTGCAACTTTATAGAAGCACTGGCATATTTACCTAGCGTTGCCTAGAATTTTATTTTCTTATTGGTAACACTTGTTAGAAATCCCATAGGAATTACCTTACCTTACCTTACCTTAGGAGTTAGATGCAGTCGAAATACACAGTTTTGAGATCCTGTGTCTCTAATTCGCCAAGCGGTGTTGTTCAGTACCTGTAACTTTTGCCCATATTTCCCAATCCAGTCTGTATTCAGAGTTGTTAACATACAGAGGTTGGGTTCGTGAGGGGACTTGCTGCTAGGCCTCTTCTCCATAGCAACTGGCCTATTCAGAGGTCTCTGGCTGAGAATTCTAAAGGCTGCTCCCTGAACTGCCAACCCTCAGGATTCCACAGAATCTTCACAGCCAGCCAATCAAATGAGGCCTTCTCACCTCATACAACCAATCATTATGAGGTCTGTGCCTGCCTGATGCAGACAAACAGACAAGATCACTCACAAACTTTGACTTATATATAATAGATAATCTCATTGCCTATCATACATCACATGTACCATGCTGTGTTTTCATTTACAAATATCACCTTGATTTTACAAACTTTACTTTTCTACTGTATCCCTGTGAGCCTGGATAGTCATCAAAGATGAAGACAAGCAGGTGTTATGAAATGCCTACTGCACAATACTGTACGTACTTTAATTATGCAGCTCAAAGTGTGTACAGTAACGTCCATATTAACTAGACCTACTTGTGTTTTGAATTTTTTTTTCTTTAAAGAAATAACATAATTAAAAGCTAAATTTGATCTGTGACATTAACAATTTCTCTTCCGTAACTAGTGAAGATTACTCCATCGAGTAATATGAAGGTTCCAAAGGCAGAAAAATCACATAGATGTTTGCTCCGGTGTGTAGATCTGTGATCTCACTTTAATATTCATCCATGTTCCATCACACTAAACCATGACCAAGGTTGCCTTACACTAACAGTTTACTGCTGTAAATCCTACTGGCTGTACCTCCTGCTTCTGTACAGTTCATACTTGACCAGTAGTTGTTAGGTGTCTAATAAATAAAAGATTTTACATGCACACTGTAATGTGTCACAAAAGATCCTTTCCCCCCATGTGTACAGTTCAGGCATAAATGACAGGGAGGTAGGATTGATTTTTCACTGCACTTACTGAGAGTGGCTAACAAGTTTACTGTCATGTAGCTAGTAAAGTGGTCCCAAGAGCCATTTAAGAGATGACAGACATAAACAAGGAGGCTTAGAGCACTCTGAATACACTTCAACCTCTCTTTTCAATATGTGGGTATCAATATATTTCACCAAGAAGTGAAATGTTTCTCCAACAGTGCCATCTCCTCCTGCTCTTCCACTGGAGATGAATGCTTCCTGTGTGGACCCTACAACCAAGCCCTTGATACCAGTCACATCAGTATCAGGGACTGAGCTATGGTAATTTTAAAAATAATCTTGACAGCAGAAAGAGAAGGAAGCAGCAGCAGTGATGTGGTGGGAGGGACAGGATGGAGCATAGCAGAAAATGGCTGCTTATCATACCAGGAAAGAGAGCTTCCTGAATTCTGAGATGTAAGTTGCCCATATCAGCTGTGGACCAACCTCACAGCTGTGATCTGTTTTGTTCACCAACAGAAAGAGGAGCAGGTGGTAACAACAGGGGCCTGAATTCAATTGATAGAACGGACTCATCAAATCACTGGAACTCAAATTAAGGGTTGATTTATCCAGTTCTCAATGATTCAATGGCTCTACTAGTTTTGAGATTAACAACTGGATTTAGGCCAGAAGGACCAGATCACAATCATTCCACAATCAAGTAGATGGTTTTATTCAGACACACATTTGATGTGTGGTTATTTGTGGCCTGTGTGATAGAATGTGCTGGACATTGTATTACTGAAGAACGCATGAATTTTTAATTATGTATTTTGACACTGTTTTAATTCTTTTTGATTGTTTAATTATGTTTTAATTTTGTATTCTGTCAGTTTTAACTATGTCTTTTTAATTGTTGTAAGCTGCTTTGAGTCCCGAACTGGAATAAAAGTGGTGTGTACATATATAAAGCCAATGCGATTCTTGGTTGCATCAATAGGAGTATGGTGTCTAGACTGAGGAAAGTAACAGTACCACCCTATTCTGCTTTTGGTCAGACCTCATCTGGAATACTGTGTCCAGTTCTGGGCACCTCAATTCAAGAAGGATAATGACAAGCTGGAATATGTCCAGAGGAGGGCAATCAAAATGGTGGAGGGTCTGGAATCCACGCCCTACAAAGAGCAGCTTAGGGAGCTGGGTATGTTTAGTCTGTAGAAAAGAAGGTTAAGAGAGGACATGATAGCCATGTTCAAATATTTGAAAGGCTGTCATATCGAAGAGGGAACAGGCTTGTTTTCCACTACTCCAGAAATTAAATCAAGCTACAGGAAAAGAGATTCCACTTGAACCTCAGGAAGAACTTCCTGATGGTCAGAGCTGTTTGGCAGTGGAATATGCTGCCTCAGAGTGTGGTGGAATCTCCTTCTATGGAGGTTTTTAAACAGAGCCTGGATGGCCATCTGTTGGGAGTGCTTTGATGTGTGTTCCTCATGGCAGGAGGTTGGATTTGATGGCCCCTGTGGTCTCTTCCAACTCTATAATTCTATGATGATGATAGCAACAACAATGAAAGGAGTAGGAGTCATGCGTCCTTCTAGAGGTTGTTATATTACAACTTCCAATATTCGTCACCACTGACTTGATAAAGAGTGGAGGTCTGCAGTGGAGCATTAATGCTGACTAAAGAGCAGATACAGCAACGGCTTAGAAAAACCAAAGGATTTATTGTAGGAACTTTATTCTAAGATAAGAAAATTACTTAGGGTCCTATCACACTACACTGTTATTGTGCTAGTGTTCCACTTTAACTGCCATGGCAACATTCTATGGAATTCAGGGATCTGTAGTTGGTGAGGCCAAAGAGCTCCTTGGTTGAGAATTCTAAATGCTCTTCCCTAAACTGCAAATCCCAGGATTCTATACCATGAGTTAAAGTGGAATAATAGCATTATAACAGCGTAGTGTCATAGGGCCCTAGTGCTATTCAAATCCAGCTGCATTTTCAGGAACAGCTAGAAAGAGAAAAGGTGGAGAAAATTTCCCTCAGAGTATCAGGTTGTTTCACAGAGGGGTCAGGATAGGTAAAGCAAGAAGGAGGACACTGTGAGTCACTCAGACTAACTGGCCCTATTACTACTGCCCACTCTGAGGCATTCTTGATTCTTTAGCGGTAAGCATGGTTGCATCTCTAGCATGACTGTGCTGGCTTGGACAGTGAGGAGCAGCATTCCAGCATCTGGAGGACTACATGTTCTAGCATGTACTACAGTTTGCTGGTATGTGACAGTCTATACGCTGCATTAAAAGAAATGCTGGGCAACACAATTGTATACACATCTACCAACAAGTAAGTTGCACTGCAAGTGAACAGTGAGAAGAGGTGTTATACAAGCCAATAGTGGCACAGAGGGAACTTAGAAGAGACAAGAAGGAGTGTGAGTTAAGTGTAGAAATATTAGAAAACTTGGGTATAGTGTGAAGCATCTGGGGAGACAACAATATCGTAAGAGGAGGAAATAAATGTCTGTGTGATGAATGAACGTAGTACTGCCAGTGTTGCCGATGTGGGATGTGGAATGGTGTGAGTCTCTGTGCTGGCAGGTAAGATTGTATGTCCCTTTCTATGAAATTGATGTTTCTTGTGGTAGCCCACATTTATATGCCCATCTCTTCCTGCATTTTTAAAAAGTCCAGAACTGCCCACAAGACCAAAAAAGTTTCCTGTCCCTGCTGTGTGACATGTTCACAGAGAGCTGGATGGGAATCATATTGCCTTCGAGACATTGTAGAACTGTGAGTCCCACCAGTCCTAGCCACTATTGCTAATGGTGAAACAGAATGGGATTTGCAATCCAACATGTGGAGAGCCACATGATTCCCACCAGTGCTCTACAGTCATGCCTGTCCAAGAGCTTCAGGTAACTGTCTGCGTGTGCATTTATTTGAAGCCTTCTCACATACATAGGGCTCAGCTAGTAATTGCCAGTGGACCAAGCCACCCTTTCAACCATGGTAACTTACTTTGTCTGAGAAGGGCATGTGCATGTTTGTTTTTCAGATGTATTATTTATTTCATCTATTTCTCACCTTTCACCCAATATGAGACCCAGAGCAGATCACTACATAAGTACAAACAAAATACAGTTAAAACACTGTCTAAAATCTGCTTATTGGCAATTAACAACAAAATACTAAACTTTAAAAAAAATTAAAACCATTAATTTAGAAGACACACAAACTAATTTAAAGAAATTCTGCAATGATCGGTTAACAGTCAAGGAGGTGGGTAAACAAAAAGGTCTTTGCCTACCAATGAAAACAGAGCAGAGAGGACATCTAATTAGTCTGTAGGAGGGAGTTCCATAGGCTGGGGACATTCAGGAAGACATTTCCTTACCAAACATGACTGTGTGGTGATGAGATTGAAAAATTCCACCTCCAAAGATTTTAAATCTTGGGCAGCTGATACTAGGAGATATGGCCCTTCATTTAGGGCCTTTCCACACTATGTAATTATTGCGCTATGATCCCAATTTTACTGCCATGGGTCTGTTCTATGGAATCGCGGGATTTGCAGTTTAGGGAGGGATATTTAGAATTTTCAACCAGAGAACTCCAGTACTTCCCAAGACTACAAACCCCAGGATTCCACAGGAGGGAGTCATAGTAGTTAAAGTGAAATCATAGTGCAATAGTTACATAGCGTGGAAAGGCCCATAGTCCGGACCTAATCTGTAAATTGCCAGTCAGTAGCTTATTTTTCTGCTTAAACGGAAATACGAAGCACTACAGTATTCCCAGCTTGCAAGACTCGCCACCAACCAGTTCAGCATTTTATTAATTGAACAACGTAAAGGAAAACTGAGGGGAGGGTACACATTTACCAGAGAGAAGGACTTCTCTCCCCAGATAAAAAAACGTCATTTCTGCTCAAAACCAACCCCAGCAGTACTTCGCGCGTGCGCACTAGGAGAGTTGCCTTCTGCCTCCGGTTTGTCCCCTCACTCCCGAACCGCCTATGAGACGCGCACGCGAGCTATCACTTCCTGGGCGTGGGGGCGCGCACGCACGCACGCACGCACGCACGCACGCACGGGTGGCTGAACGTCGGGGGCGGGGTCTACGTCGGGTCTCCAGCTGCGGGGCTTGTGTTGTGCTCCTTCCTTCCCTCGTTCGCTCTTCGAGTCTCTGAACCCCGAGCCGCTTTCTGTCGACGCTCCGCCGCCTTGTTTCCCTTCCTGGTTCAAGGATGGTCGCTGTGCTTTTTCGCGTCCAGGAGTTTATTCTGGCTCCCCTCCCTGCGGGGCCCCGAGGTACCCAGAAAGGGAGGCGAGAAACCTGCAGAAGCTGATTATTTTTCCCTTTAAAACAAAACCAGACCCCTCAGGTACGTTAAGTCCGAGGAACCTCCGTAGGAAAGAGCAGAAGAGAGGGGCTGAAATTACTCTTTTCGTCCTCCGGGCCTGTCGCTTCTCCCTCAGGCGAGTACTTCTTCTCGGTTGGGGTCTGTGTGGAAGCCAGCAGGCCTTCCTGGAGAGTTCAGCGCCTCGGGTGCCGTTCGGGGTTTGTATTCTGCACATGCTCTCTCTGGGGATTTCGTGCATGACATCTTCTACCTCCCTGAAACTTGGTGTTAGATAAGTAAACTAGTTGATTTAAAAGCAGGGAACAGCGCCACGTCTTGCTTTTCGGACCCTCTGACTGCACCCCACCCCACCCCACCCCACCTTTCTACCCTAGATATGATATATTGGGGTCAAGAAATCCACGTTATTAGGTTTCTTGGATACGTGCAGTCAGGTTATTTGCACACTTCGCCTTCCTCTCAGCTGAGGAGGCTCTGGCTGTGACAGTTTTCGGTTGGCTGTAGATATGTAAACAAAAACATGAACTCATTGCCGGCTGTGGCATCATTTTTACATGGAGGTTGTAAATGTGGCTGTGGTTTAAGTGGAAAAATGTTTGATACCCTGACTAGTATTGTTTTTGTAGCAGGAGATCTCGTGTTGCTACAAACAGAGGGAAGCCTCTGTGCAAAGATTGAAGTATTCTACCTGTACAATATCTCTCATCCGCCCAGACTGTAACACTTATGTTGTGTTGAGGGTATCTTTCAGTATAAGGTGGTGAATGATGCATTCATTTTTCAAGTAGGGGTTTTTTAAAGGAACAGTTTGGTGTTTTTTTAAATAATTTTATTAAGTTTCACCAATAAAAAAAATCATCTCAAATTGTACTGTTACATGTAATGTTTTTGTTCTTCCACTCTGATCTAGTTTTCATTTTCTAGATATCTACTCACATATAAAAAATTATGCCTCACAATTCCATGTTCATCTATGTGTTTGATCTTGCATTTCTCTCATCAACTCCTGTTATGTTACAGTTATTCCCCTTTAATGTCAACCATAATTCGGACATTTTCACTTGGCAGTTCCCAGCAATTACCCATTACAATTTGCCATTCTGCTTTTATCTGATCATCCGATTTCCCCTTAGGAACAGTTTGGCTTTTGAAATTATTAGTCAGCAATTAACCATATGCAAATAACTTTCTCAAGTTGATATTATTGTGAGCATGACAATAACTTGATGGTTAAGGGAAACCTGTCCCTTTAGACTTGGAATTTACAATGTATGTTAGGTATATGGCTTCTAACCTGTAATCTCATTATAAATTTCCTTCAGTAATTAAAGCAAGATAGACGTATGTGTTAAAACAGATGTGAAGAGCCACAGTACAGCAAGCAACAGTGTTTCTTTTTAGGAGGCAATGTTTGGGATAAATTTTAAAATGAAACTAATCTGGAGGAAGGAATGTTTCACTTGTTAGTGCAGGCTTGAACTAATTTTTAAGTTAAGTTACTTTTTATTCAGAAATGTAGTAGCTGTGTTGTTCTACAGAATTTCAAGAAATGTTATAGCTGATTCAGGTGCAGTTCTCTCTCAGCATTTTCTAGGCTATAGAGTCTTGCGATATACTCTGCTCAAATGAAACTGAAACTGAAGTTGTTTGATAGAACACACTGTCCTTGTTTGAGGCAACATTGACTAAGTCATAATTTAAACTGTATGTGAATAAAAATTTGTCAGGCCTGTGCATTCCCCCTTCCTGTATGCGGCAAGGAAGAAAATGTAAGCATCCATTTTCGTTTTCAACCAATGATGGTATGTCATTATGTGCAAACTGAAATAGAAGTTTGTTTTAACTATAATTCACCCAAAGAAACTAGGATCATAAACCATGGTTTCACATTATCTTCTCTGAACAAGCCATAGTTTGTCTTAATTGTGGGGTAGCAACACACCATTGTTAACTGAATATGGAAGCAAACACTTGTGTTCTTCTTGCTACTTCACCAGAGGATGAGAAGGGGAGGAGGAATATGTGGGCTTGAGGTTCTCATGTAGCATTTCTTTTCCTTTAAAATAAGAAGCAGCACCATGGAGCACCTCTTTTTCAAATATTGTTTTATATCAAGTTTATTTACTCTCTGAGAATGAACATGGACCTTCACTTTGGCACTTTTCTCTCTTGCATTGTAATAAAATGCTTCCAGGGTTTTCTGTATCCTAAATGGGAAACAGTGATTAAAGCTCTGAATACAAATCAGGATTTGAAACCATTTGTAACTGGAGGTTAAATTATTGTTTCCTAGTTAAAATAATCAATGTTGGAAATGTTGTGGCATGGCATATGAGAGAAGGGAGGAGGGACTGCTGATGCATTGTCGTTTCCATTGTTCATTAGATAGTAACATATGAACCAGGCTTTTCAGTATTATTTTTATTGTTAAAAAAGGAAAATGTACTGATCCAAATATAATCGGCCATAGTGATCAAGTAAGTAGATTGATATTGGTCTGTGTTACAGAAATTAGAGACTCTACTAGCGAAACATCAAAATGAGTAGTCGCCGAAAGCGTGCTCCTCCATTGAGAGTGAATGATGAGAAGAAAAAGCAGCTCTGCTGGAATATGCATGATGACAGGAAAAATGAAGTGATAGATTTAGATGCAGTGGATGAAGACCAACCTGTTGCAGGTACAAGTTCTTCTGCAGCACTTATTGTTATAGATGATGACAGCGTGGATGAAGAATTGATTCAAAAAAGACATAGGCAGAGATCCCTCAGCTTCTCAACAGTTACAGATGAAGCAGAAGATTCTTGCCACATCTTGACTCCTGTATCCATACAGTTAAATATTGTGATATTTCCTTACTGTCCTGATCCTTCCTGGAAAACATTGTTTGGAGAGTTCATTCTTCAACCTCTTCCTGATCATTCTCTAATTGAGAACATCCATAAAAGGGGTTTTACCTTGACAAGAGCAGAATCTAGTGATCAGTTGCGTATCTGTTTTCATGCAAAAAATGCTGAGAAGGTAGATGAAACGGAAGAATCAGTACTGAGCAGTTATGAAGAAGACATCTTGGTTGAATCATCTCTGAGTAGTGAAATTTTAGAAGACTTAATGTGGCTACAAAAGAAGAGAATAATTGTTCTCTATCAAAGACCTGGAGATGCTAAATGTTTAAAGGTATTTGGATTATGTAATTAATAGAACTTGCTGAGAGCTAAGCATAGACCATTAATTTCACTCTTGAAATTAAGAATATACAAGTCAATTGTGCACCAACATGTTGCATTATGTCTCTAATGATTGTGTGGTACTTAATCTTGTGTATGGGGGTGTCTGAAGAAAAACTTAGCATCAGAGAGCAGAGTCACGACTCTAATACGGGTTTTACTCCATGTGCAATATTCATTTATTTCAGGTTTGGAATATTTAAAAAGTGAAATCTAGGTTTTTGAATGCAAGCCATTGGGATAGGAAGCATCTCTATGCAATTAAGTACATGGTTTGTTTGATCTGGTAGGATTCCCAAGGAGGCAATTTAAGTAGCCTTGCTTATGGCCTGCAGCATTTACAATGGACTTCGTTTGCTGTGAATTATTCTCATCACATCCCTTCTGTTGGCAGTAGGGGTGTAATATTGAAGTATTTTACAAGTACATTGATTTGGATGGGAGCATATTTCCAGCAAAGATATATAGGATTTTGAACCTACAATTACTTTATTTAATATTTAAATAACACTAAACTCCTTTCTCACCAATAACTGTTTGGACTGATTACTTCAGAGCTTTACAGTACTAAGACTTCTCTAAGATTTTTCTCTGTGACTACAGATTTAACTTAGTTATTTAATTGTGGCTTAATTTGCTTTAAGTTGATGTTTGGTTACCTTATTTCTGAAGTAGAAGTGGTATTTGTGGAAATTCAGAATAAACATAGATAACTAACAAATGTTGCTGGTGTTGATAGGTTTAATTTTGTGCTATTTCCTTGTAATTCACTGTGATCTATGAACTTGACAGCATATAAAAAACATTTGGAGTATCTTTGAGATCATCTTGAAAAAGTCAAACACTAAGCATGCAACTGAGTATGCAGCCCTTGGAACTTGTGGGAGATTCACGATTGTATCTCCCACTGTTTTGGAGTATTTTGTTCAGTTCTTTAGTGGCACAGTTGAATTTGGTTAGAACAATGACATAGTGGAGCAGATGTTTAACATTTCCCTTTCTGCTCTGTTGTTCTTATTTAAATAACACAGTTGGACCTATTCAACCTGCTAAAGAGATGGTGCAGGTATTTGAATCTTTCCTTCACAGGTGTAGCACAACAGCATAAACAGGGATTTATATCAGGTAAAACTGATTGGGAAAAGGGTAGACATCTTTCCTGCAGCATATCTGTCTGTTCCATGCTGCATTTAAGTGAAACAAAAATCTAGGATGATTTAACCATAAATTTCCTGCATTGCTTATACTTTGATCCTTCATAATTCTGTGCCCCAATTTCCCAAATGTATTTGCCTCTTCAGTTAGTAGTAAGTTTATGCTCTTATTCTTACATTTTTACTCCTTTGTTAGAGATTCTAAAATTTATTTGAATCTTTTATTTCTGTGAAAAACAGGTTGGAATATATCTCCTTGAAACTGGCTTAAGCAAACTAGAGTTCCTTAGTGATGGTGGTGGTCGAATAAAAAAGGCAAATCAGCTCCTCCAGAAATTGATGGAAAAATTCTATCACTTCATAATTCCAGGTAGTTTATTATTTGTCCAAACTCCTGAAGAAATATGTCTCTATAACCCACAGGATCACTTGGCTGTGACTCCAAGCAGTACCTGAATTCTTTGGTAATCTCTCTGTGCCTGCATTCGTACTTGACCCTTTGTTGGCAAGTCCTTTTTAGTGTAATAGTCTTCACTGTGTTCTTCAGTGTGAGGTTAGGATGAGCTCACTTCTTGGTAATCTATACTCTTTCCAGAGTAGAATGTGTTGTGACTATTAGGCAAATAGTTGTCAGTTGAGTTCCTCACCCTAGAAGATGGAGAGAGCACGATACAGACAAGTTCCAGGAAAACCTCCTAGATACCTCGGACTGCTGGTTGTTATTTTCAGTTTTTCAATGTTACCTTTCTTATTCCTCCCTGCTAACAAGAAGCCTGCAGACATGTATGATAATGTTAGAGCAGATGTAGAGAATTACTGTTCAGTTCCTTTCTTGGAAACTTGCACAACCTGAATATTGCTGTGGTCCAAGTTCAGTTTCATATTCTATTTTCATGTTCTAAAATACGTTTTTGATATAAAAATTCAGAAATTAAGCAATGCATTGGCCTAAATTCAGTTATTAGCCCCATTACAGTAGGCTTAGAACTTGCACAAATGTTGATTTATGATTGATTCAAGAGGGTTACTCTAGTTTTGAATAGTGGTTAGGTTTTGACCACTGAATTAAAACTTTTTGTACACACTGCTCTTTGTTCCCACAGTGTTACCATTTACCCTTATAATTTCAAATGCCCAACAGTAAAGTGAGATTCTAAGGATTCTTAGAATCGCTCTAGCAAGCTGATACAGTAATCCTACACATATGTGAATGCTAGGCAACTTTATTGTTACTGTAATTGTTTTTATCTGAAGCAATAATGTTAGGTTATGGTCACAGCCAAGATGCTACCTGGAGATTGTGTAGCTTAAATCTCTGCATGTCAAGGTACATGCTGATAGTGCTGTGCAGTCTTTCTGTTGAATATACAGCTTGAGTTGAATGAAGTAAAGAAATAATGAGCTAAATAAATAAGTGAACATGTAACTGTGAACGTTGTACACGTACAGATATATGATCAGCTGTTTCTTTAGGAGAGTTTGTGCGTGTGAAAGACACCAACAGGATTCCAGCCCTTGTATGTATTATGCCTATTAAAAGAATATAGTAGTTAGTATAAGAATCTATGAAGAAAATGTTAATGACTTTTGTGTTATATCTGTGAGAACTGTCATGTTTATATGGTAACATTACAATGAAAAAGAGGTATATGTTAATATATGTAAATTGTCATGGCTTAATTTGAAATCAGGTAGTGCAGAAATAGACAGACACATACATTTAAATGACATTGGTTTAAATTTTAGAGATTAAATGTATTTATTGTTAGGCTTCACAGTGTATAAAATAGTTACCTATCAATCATACCTAACACCTGTGTTTGAAAAGTTGCTTGAAAGGGTGAAGACAGTAGTTGTTATTGATTGTCCAGTGAAATAATTAATTTGTTATATGATGGAGGCCTCTACAGGAGTAAAATAGCAGGGAAGGAGGAAATTAAAATCATTGGTCCCTCCACTTTCACTCTTACCTATCTCCTGATATCTTGTCTGAGTTGCACTGTAGCCCTCACCTTCCCGCTATTTTCCCTATAGCTCAGACCTGTCCCTGCTCACTATCATCTGTCATCCTTTTTCCTTTCTTCTTGTATTATAGTTAAGGAAAGGAAGTGATGATCAGATATTGAATGATGCTGCTTGGATTTTCTGTATCACAAGTGTTGGAAGCATATTTGGTCATTATTACCAACTGAGTAGCCATATGGGTTATCAGTTACATAGCTTGATTCTTACTTTTTTCTATGTTAAAAAGGACCATGCCCTACTTTCTGTGTTGTTTTCTTTAACCAGCTGTTAATCTGCAAGAAGAACCTATTCTCTTAAATCAGTGGCTACTAAACTTAATCTAGGAATATTTGGCAAGGGAATTTCTCGAAAAGCCTTTTCGGAGTGCAAATATATAACATTTTCTAGGTTATGCCATCAGAATCCATGTTGATACACTTGAAGAATTCTAAATGGTGGTGGGTAAACAGATTCCCAAATAGATGGTGATAATAAACACAAGAAATGAAATTTAGCATATTTTTGTGGTGCTACACAGTCATAATGTTTTTCAGTGTAGAAGATTTTACTAAAAAAAAGTGAAGGATAAACTAATGTTAGAAGTACTAATTATTCTTTGAAATGATTCAATTACATTTATAATTCATATATTTTAAAAATTATATCTGTCGTACCCAGTTCACAATCTTGTCTCCTTGTTTCACTTTTGATTAAACAGTTTTTAGAGTTATGTTCTCATCTCCCTCTTCTTAATGTATCTATAGTTGGAAACAATGTTGAAATGCATCAGTACTACTTAATATGTGGGTAGAGCATCTGTGGTCCTCCAGGTGTCAACTAACTACCTCTTCCAGTAATCCTCACCATTTGCCATAGTAGCAGGAGCTGGTTCCCCAGCCTCACCTTAGCAGTTACTACTTCTTAGGTCCATCTTTGTTGCAGTATGTTAAATGTATTACAGATGCTACTGACAATGAATCAATGCCATGTATATATATTTTAGATATTCTGGAAGAAGATGAAGAGGAGGCTGACAGGGATATTGAGCGTCAGAATATTGAAGAGCTCTATGACTACGTGAGGCATATACATCAGAAAGAAATACAGTTTTTGAAAGAGAATGTACAGCATTCTGCCTTGATTCCTGTGTTAAGGCAATATCAAAGTGAGGCTGTAAATTGGATGCTGCGACGTGAGAACTTCAGAAATTTACCTACCAATGGCAAGTAATTGGAAATGTGCAACGTCAGTATGCTATTGATAGAAGCCAGAGGTGCATTAGATATAGAGAAGTTGCAAGCAACTTTTTTTTTTCTGGCTAAAATGTATAAACAGGCTTCAGAAACTTCAAAAACAAGTTGAAGGCTCAGTTTGTGTATTAAATTAACAGTCCTGAACTCTTGCTCTGCTAATTTAATATGCAAAACTGGAGCAACAGTTGACATGGAGAGGTTAGTTTAGCCCAGTTTCTTGTTTCCAGCAGTGGCTCCTCCTACCCTCACAGTATGTCAGAGCTCATGGAGGGAGATAAGGAGTCAACCAGAACAGTCTGAAAAATGTTAAATAGCCTCCTGCAGTCAGTCAGTCACCCCTTCTTGACTTCTTGTACTTCGCTCACATAAAACTCCCTCTTTGCTTTTCTTGTTTACTCTGAGTTGCCAAGTTCGTCTAAATATGGTAGTTGAAACTTTACTGAGATGAATGTATCGTATATGTTCTTCCCTGGTAGTAAGTCCTATTGGTTTTCTAGGTAGTTGTACAGAGAACCCAATGTGAAAACAGGTAAAGCTTACTAAATAGGTTGGCAAGTGAGGTGGACTGGTGTGAACATGATGCAAGGCTGTTAAAATAAAATGTATGTGTTGCATGTGCTCATTGTCACATGTAAAATGAGTTTCTGTTAGGTTCCGATTTTATCAAGCTATAGATATCTTAAGCGAAAAGTTCTATTGGAGCTGTAGACGCTGTCTTCCTTTCTATTCAAGAGGGTCCAGAACTCTTAAGGAAAAGCTTTTGAGTAGTCAGGTGGGTTAAGATAGAACAAGTAGTCTCGGTTACCATTTCTCGATGCATGGGTACCTTGTCTTGCTTGGATGAAAATGTTTTCTTCTTCAGGTACAATTCTTTGTGTATTCCTGTGCCACAGATACATTACAGGCACTAATCTTCCATATGCACATAGCAGTGCTCTGTTTATGCACATCGTGATAACCTGTGTGGCTTGAGGGCTTTGTGTTGTAGTTTCTTGTCTACTTTCACCCACAAACTTTCCAATGTGCGTTTCTTTTCTGATGAATATCTAATATAGATAGAATTCTTTTCAGGGAAATTCCATGCCCTGCCATAGATTTATCTGTGTTGCTGGCAGTCTCTTTCTTAATAATTGCTTATTTCCTTTATGGGCCAGGCAGAAACCTAAACTAATCTTGCTCAGATTATTCTGCCTAGTAGATGATAGGGACTTCATATAATATAGCGAACTAGTTTTCTACTGAAGATAATTGATTTGGTAGATTGAATGTGTAGTATCAAGTGCACTAAACCTCTTCATGACCCCACAATCAGTTACTGTGGCCTCATTGTGTTTCTTACCTCCTCGTACCACGATTGTTTGGGAAAGGGGTTATAACAGCAAGTGTTATATAACTTAACAAAATATAAGAAAATACAAAATCCACAAATAGTGATACCTTTACTGGCCAATCAAAATGCATGATTTTTTTGTATTTTGCTGCAGGGCCAGCATAGCTACCCCTGAATATATAGTCTGGCCAAGCAAATTTTTTTTAATCTATATGAGTCTTTTAATTATCTGAATGAATTCATTTCTTGTTATAGAAGCTTGATGGGGCATTAGTCTGTGATAGAATGTAGGGCGGAAGGGATTGTGGAATGGGGAAAGAGGATTCCTCAGGGCTTATATTTCTGTTCTTTCAACTTTGAAGAGATGGAAGAAAGGAATCTAAATAAATGGCATATGAACAGGATATGTATGATACTCATTTTTTTCCCCTCCATAGAAAATGCCCTCCACTACTTATGGAGAGAGTTTATTACTTTAGATGGACTAAAACTCTACTACAATCCTTTTACTGGCTGGTAAGGATTACCATTTGTAGTGTTATAGCCAAAGACCATACGATTGAGGTATTACTGATAAATGCCATAAATAACTCCTTCAACTTTTTTTGAAAATGCTTTAGGCTCAGTTTGAATATTTCTTTAAATTTAAATAATAAGATGCATAGCAAAGCTGTATTTTAAACATTTCTGATGGGGAAAAAGAAAATATGGTACAAGAGAGTTTGTAAAACTGGTAAATTCTGAGTACTAGCGTACCTTGTCTTTCCCTGTTTTGAAAACCTGTACTTAATTGATAAAGGGGTTATTTAGATGATTGGCTTCCTGTTCTATAAAGATGCATACATGCTATGACAAGAGTAACTTTTTGTTGGATTTTATTCTGCATAAACTCCAAATTACTAGAGCCCACATTACTTATACTTATTTTCTGGCATATCTCTTTGGAATTGTGTGTCTTTTTTTGGAAAAGCCAATAAATTTATTTGTTTCAGTTAATTTGTGATCAGAAATTATACACGAGCATGACGTGTCCTTAACTAGGATGAATCTTTGGTCTTCAGCATTATCCGTGAGCGCCCTGTTGCTGGGCCTCAGTGGCCTGGAGGAATATTAGCGGATGAAATGGGCCTTGGAAAAACAGTGGAAGTCTTGGCTCTTATCCTGACACATACTCGGAAGGATGTCAAACAGGATGCTCTGATGTTACCCGAGGTGAGAAACCTGTGGTAGGCGTATAGATAGAACAAAGCATTCAGTAGACAAGAGGTGATTCAGTCTATGTACTCTGTGTGTGTGTGTGTGTGTGTGTGTGTGTGTGTTCACTGAAGGGCACAAAAAGAGGTGAAAATGTAAAATCCTCCCCTTTCTCTCTCTCTCTGTGCTAAGTAAGAAAATTTAGTTGTAACGTAATCTTAGCTGCAAATTGAATTTAAATAGAAAATAATAGATGAGGTTGACAGTAGAAAGAATTCCTGTTAATGTTCTTTGTGTTTTATAAAAGCAGACCTTGCAGACAAAAAATAAGTGTGGAAATCTTGGCTTAACAGGATTTTTTAGTTGAGATGGCCAAAGAGCATTCTTGAGATAACAGAGTGAATCTTTCTGCAGATCAGTAACTAGTTAAAGAACAGAAAGTGGTAGAACCAATGGACAGCCCTAACTTGGTTCAATTTAGTTGGTGCAACTTATTTAATGTATATCCTTCCTTTCTGCCAGTATGAGTCCAAAAGTGGTGTGACAAAGTTGCTTTGGGGCACAGGTATTTGGAATGTTATTGCAATTTGATGGTAGGTTGCTAGGCAACAAGAGTATAGAATCATAGAGCCATGCAGCGGGAAGAGACCGCAAGGGTTGTTGAGTCCAACCCCTGCCATGCAGGAATATACTATCAAAGCATTCCCGACAGATAGCCATCCAGCCTCTGTTTAAAAGTTTCCAAAGAATGAGACTCCAACACACTCCAAGGGACTGTATTCCACTGTCGAACTGCCCCTACTGTCAGAAGTTCCAATTGACAGACAAAATCCTATTTCAATAAAAAAGATCTTTTCCTGCCCATGAAAAGAGAGCAAAGTGGGGGCCTATCCAGCTTCCTGTTGAACTCTTTGGCATGGATCCAGATTGTCAAAAAGACCATATCTTCTCTATGCATGTCTGCCCATGTTTTAAGTTCCTTAGAGGAGGAGTTTTTATCAGTTATCCCATAACTGTCTCAGACATGTGTGGTGAAGACATGAGAGAGGCCTTCCAAGCAGGATGTTATCAAGTCATGTGTTTTTGTAGGCAGATTTTACATCTCTAAGAATGAAGCTGGTGCACTAGTTTGAGCTGCCAGTATTCTCCTGGCTGCTGCTGCAACCTGGGCACCCAGGATCAGGGCAGAGTCCAGAAGTACGTCCAAGCTACAAACCTGTGATTTCAGTGGGAGTTCAGCCCCATCCAAGGAAACTGAATCTCTCTTCCTCAGTCTTCCTCTTGACTAAACAGGAGCACTGTTTTCTTGTCTGGATTGAGCTTCAGTTTGAATAAACTGAGGAACTGTAAGTCCCAAGAAACTATATTTGGACTTGTACTTTTTAAAATTTTATTTTATTCATTAATAAATCTAGTTATGGATGAAAGCAGCCTGGGTTGCCTTGAACAGGAGGGATATATCCCTTTTGATTCTGCTGGACCTCTCTAAAGTATTCAGTACCATTGTTCATGGTATTTTTCTGGGCTGTTTAGCTCATATGGGACTTGGGGGAGTGTTTTAGGAAAATGGTGAATGGACCTTTTTCACTGAAATTTTTCAGAAGGTGATGTTGAGGGACTGCTGTTTCAGCCTCATAGCTGTTACCCTGTGGGATTCCCCTATGCTTTTTAACATTTGTGTGAAGCAGCTGATGATAATGAAGGGGGAATGAAAAATGACTTCACATGTGCTAACCTCCAAGTGCTTGCATCTCTGTTATTTATATACTCTGGCACAAGGGAAATTCTTCCAAAAGAATAAACTGATATTCTGAACATTACATAGCATATTTTGACACCAAGAAACTGGGTAATAGCAAGGATTGGAAAAGGTTGTTTATCTTGTAAGAGGCAACTGATGCCTAGAAGTTTTCACTTTCATCAGATTTGTTAGCTTCATGGAACTTTCCCAGCATATGCACTTTTGCAATAATAACTTGGCAACCCTGATAAATTATGTTAGAATGTAAGAGCTTATGACTCAGACTCTCATTCTTTCCAGATTCTGGTTTGGATCTTGGTACACGAGGCCTGTTCTAATTTCACCTAGTTTTACAGGGGAAAGAAAGTCACTTTCAATAACCAGCTCCGTCTGTTTCACAGTGAGACCCAACAGTTTGTAGAAGTTCTCAGTTGTTATCTGAAGGCTGTGAACAATTGTATGTGGGTAAACAAACTGTGGATTGGGATGGTCACCTGTGCTGGATAGAGTTGCACTCCCTTTGGAGATACAGGTTTGCAATGTGTGGATCGTTGTGGACCAGGATTGCTCCTGGAAGGCCATGTGACTGCTGTGATCTGGAATACCTTTACTGAGCTCCTGTTGATGTGCCAGTTGTGTTGCTTCCTAGGGAAGGTGGATGGCCCATATCTTAATTATTATTTTATGTACTGTTTTAAGTGAGTACGTGTTTATGATTTAAACATTGTTTTGGTTTGTTTTTAAACAATGTTTTGTATGTTCTGGATCACCTCAGGCACTCTGGCAAGTAGTGAGAGGCAGTAAAGAAATGCTTTAATAAATAAATTTGATGAATAAGTAAATGGTTCTGTAGCCTGAGGAGACAGGCAATAAAGTAGCCAGATTTGAAGATGCCATAAAATTGTTTAGGACGGTATAGATCTAAGCAAACTGCTGAACACTCTAAAATGTTCATCAGAGTAGGAGTATGGTCAGCAACATGGAAAATAAAATTCAGTGTGGAGTGATCAATATTTCTATAAGGATGTATTAAGGATGTATTCATATGTACACAGATGTATTTTGCACAGGAGGGGTTAAGCCAGTAATAAATAAATATGAGCATATGACAGATAGTTTGATGAAAAGATTGACTCAGAAGATAGCAGTGCTAGGAGGAAAAGACAAAGTTGAGGGTTATGCAAATATTCAAAATAAGGCTGACCCTTTTTAAAAATATGTTGCTGCTGTATTTATAAAATTGTGCAATTCTTTTAGTTTTGTCTCAGAATAGATACCAGAGAGCTAGAAAATGAGCAGAAATGACAACAAAAATTATCTAATACTGACACAATTTTCATTGTGAGGAAAGGCTTAGAACTACCTTCATTTATAGAAAAAGTTAACTGTGGTGAGATATAATAGAGGCATTCAGTGTTGTGAATGGAAAACATGGGAAGATATTTTTTCTTGACCCTTGAACTTGAAGGTCATGAAATTCATTGGCAGCACATTCAGGGAGGAATTATTTATGCATGTGTTGGTGATATACTATTCTTAAATGTAATTGTGGCCATTAGTCTTGAAAGATATGAAGGATAAATGGAAGAGATTCATGGACCATCTGTCTATCAACCACCAAATAAAACAGAATAAAACAAAACAGAAACAGGATGCTTCTGAACATATAGGATGCCTGTGGCTAGAATCTCATCAACAGGGAAGGGCCTTTACAGGAAATGTGTGTCTGGTGACTCAGTTGATCCAGTATGACTACTGTCAAGTTCATATTGTTAAGACATTAAGTCTTTCCCATTTCCACAGGTATTTAGTTAATGAGGTAGTTCATAACTTATCTGAAATTTCAGTTTCTTTTGTGTAGTACATGTACAATTTATTTTATTATCGAACCAATTATGAGGATGTCAAGTATTATAATTATTAACTGAAAATTCCACTGTTTCCTTTTTAAGCCATAGAAAACATTTTTTTCTTTAAACCTTTCACTTTTTTAAACTTCACTTCTACTAGCATGTCTTTCTCTTGTCACCAGTCTTAGTCCTATATTGTTAGTGGAATATTTTTATTTGACATTGGTAACAGTGCAATCTTTACAACTTCATCCTGAGTTCTTATATGTTTGATTAAACTGGAGGACCAGTGGCTATATTGGTATTTTTGACATGCTTGTTTTAAGAAATGTTAATTGTTATATGAGCTGTAAAGCAAGTGAACATTGTGGCTGAAAATACAACTGATATTATTAAAATTGTCTTTCAGGGTTTTTTAGTAAACTTCTTTGTTCCACCACAACCAACTGAAGGAAGTAAGAAGAAGAACATAAAGAAAATGGAACTTAAATTAAAGGAAAAAGTGCACTATCCTAGTAGGTATTCTTTGTCAGATATAATTTGCCATAACCAATGGGGATTACATCTTTTTGTGTTGAAAGAAAGAAATTATTACTGAATGACTGAAGGTTTTTCCTTGCAATCAATCAGTCAGTCAACCAATATTTGAAGTCAGTGTTCTATATTCCAGCATTAATTGGTAGATTTCTGTTAAATATATAACCTGTTCCATAACCTAACTGTTTAAAGATAGATTGAGAAGTCATGACGTTTGGGGGTGAATTCAGAAATGTTTTAGTATATAATACAGATACTTTTTCACATCAGGACTCGTCTTGAATTGGCTATGTGCAAACAGAACTGAAAAATTATAATGAAGCATATTTCAGAATAATGTGTTTTTTACATTACATTATATTAATTTACATCACTGTTTTGAATGTTTTGTAGAGCTCATCTACAGATGATAATTATTCATGATAGCCAGTAGTGGTTAGGTGTTGTAGTCAACTGTTTTTCAGCTATTTTTCAGCTGTTTTATTGAGGGGTTATTCATTTCTTCTTATAGGTTTGCGAGTGATGCTTCTAACAGCTATAAAAGAAATGAATGTAAAGAAGGGAGCATCAATTGTAGCAATTTTTAAGTATGTTCATGCCATATACAAGTACGACATACAGAGAAACCGTCGAATTCTTAAAAGGACACTGGAAAAATTAATTGCGGAGAAGGTTGTAGAACAGGTCAAAGGGCATGGTCTTGCTGGCTCTTTCAAGCTGGGTAGAAACTACAAGGATCAGAAATTCTGTGACAAGTCCAAGAAACAAGTAAGCTGAGATATTTTTCTTTTGAATGGAGGGGAAAATTGAGTTTTCCAACTTAAATATGTGCTCTCCACTAAATAGGGTCCAGTTTGGGGGAAGAGAGAGTAAGAGGATCAGTTAGTTTCATTAAATTGAGAGATTAATAAAGTACAGGTAGTAATTTTAACTGGGCACAGAATGCTTTCCAGCATAGTCCTTAATGACCAGTGACTCAACATTACAAACACATGTCATTCCTGGATCTTTTAACTGGCTAAAATAGCTGCATAAAATTAAGCAAGGCAGAACTGTGTATAGACTCTAGCAGTTGAGTGTGGATATTTAACTTATGGTGGGGAAAAAAGACTTCTTGGGAGTAATGATAATTAACTAAGTGCTGAATCATAAGAGTTCCACTATAATGGGGAGTGAACGACTATTGGAAAAGATTGAAAATTTGTATTCAGTATTTGTATTTATTTGTTTTATGAATCACTTCTGTATTTATACTTTTTTACTGTTGTTTTTGTACAGTTTTAAATCTGTACTGCTTTTAATAAATTGTAAGCTGCCTTGAGTCTCATCACTGAGAAGAAGGTAGAATGTATATGAATAAAACAATAGGAGTAATTTGTAATACATTTAAAATTATATTTCAGCATTTTTGTTTCACAACTCTTAAATAAGGAGTTGCAACTGTATTTAATGCAGTAAACCTATGTATTCAAACCCCACACCATATTCTTCCCCCACTCTGAATATTACAAAGGTTGTAATCCAGGTATGTAAGCAAGATCTTGGAGTAGATAGGCCTTTGGTGTGATTCTGTGGTGTTCATAGAAGATGAATGAGAGGCTTTGCCAGTTTCGTTTCTGTCATGCTCTGTAAATATTAAGAGGTTAAGTGTTAAATTCAATTTGGAACGTTATATAAACGAAAAAGCAAAACTACATTTAATTTTTTTTCTTTTTCTAGAAAATTAGAACATCAGACAGGGTGCGGAAGAAAACTTTGTCAGATCATAAGAATGGAACCAAACAATTAGAAGACAAGGGCAGATATTCTGTGAATGCTTCTAAGTCACCTCAGGCAATAGACTTCCCAGCAGATGAGCATGATTACTGTACAACAAGCAAAGATAATAGAAGATCAAAACTAGATCCTAAGTACTGGAAGACTGAAGAAGATCTTCAGCATAGATCTGCTGACTTGAAAGGCATTTCCAAAGATGAAACACACACTATTGACATTCCTAAAAATACAGATGAGGCAGAAGAGCAACAGGATGTCTTAGAAGTCCAGTCCCCAGCCTCACAAGAACATGGGAGCATTTTTGTGCAACATCCAGGTTCCATTTTTCCATTCAACACCTCCGATTATCGTTTTGAGTGCATCTGTGGTGAACTTGGCTTGGTTGACTATAAAGCACGTGTGCAGTGCCTGAATTGCAATCTGTGGCAGCATGCTGAGTGTGTGAATTACAAAGAAGAAAATCTTAAGATCAAGCCCTTTTACTGTCCTCACTGCCTTGTGGCAATGAAGCCAGTCCCCACAGGAGCAACCCTGATCATCTCTCCAAGTTCTATCTGCCACCAGTGGGTTGATGAGATTAACAGGCATGTGAGATCATCTTCCCTTCGAGTGTTGGTAAGAAAAGGAGCCACTTCAAAGAGAAAAGTATTACAGGAAAAGTGTTGTTATGAATTGCTGTTCAGGTGGCATAGTAGGTCTCTGAAGAACGGTAACTGTAGTTACTAATTGGGATGCCTCAGACTGTTTTCTTGTCAATACTACCTTGTATAAGCAGGAATAAATGGCCAAAAATTGTGAATTTTTACATTATTATTCAAGAGTATTTTGAGTGGCCGGCTGGGAATACCAGAAAGTTCTGGCACATATCAGTACTTTCCAACAGTTATCTTCGTTACCATCATTTACAATAACATATGATATTTATTATGTCCAACATATAAAATTTCAGTGTAGAAAACTGAGTTTATCAGTTTCATTGTTAACTTTCAACAACCAGAGGAGGCCAGTACAGATGTGTTAGTTCAGCAGTTAACCTATACGTTGCTTAATGCATACCCTTGTAAAGTAAAATGTGTTGTTTGATGTTATTTCTATTTCTCTTCAGATTTTTGGCAATTTGTTATATTTTGCTTTTCCTTTTTAAGTCAGTTCTGTCCTTTGTGTCTTTTTTTTTTTATCTTAGTCATGGGTTGAAACATAGTAATCTACTGAGGTTAACAGTATATTCCCAAATTGTTTCTTATAATTTATTTCCTCCCAGAATTATTAATTGATGATATTATCTTTCTTATTGTGACATTCAAGAAAAAATGGAATATCTCAGGTGCAGAAAAATCAGTAGTGGCTGAAATTCAACATCATGTCTGTGTTGCAGCGCCAGCGTGATAAACTGTCCTTCCTTTTCTCCTTGCTGCAGACCTAAAGGCAATAGAAAAATAATCTATGGAAGTTTTTGATAGTTCACAGAGGGAATCACATATCCCAGTCCAGAGACAAGTCCATCTGTGCATTTTGGTCAGAAGTGGAGAAAATACAACTCATAGAGCAGTTGCCCACCTTTTTTGTGCTTCACATTTTTTCCAGTACATTAAAACATCAGCAAATACAGCAGTTTACTTTTTGCTATTCCCTACGTTAGGTGAAAAGCAGCCTAGAACACTCCTTTACAGGAACTGGTAGTGAGGTGCTTCTGGTTCAGCAGTGACATGCTGATGTGGTGAAAATTGGTCCCTGCCCCCTGGATACTTGACCATTTATATTTTAGGCCCTTATGCTAAATTATGCATGGTTGTCACTTATAAAATTCACTTGTGAGAAGGGAGATGCTTAGCTTCTAAATGAAATGTTTGTTTTGTGCTTAGAAAGCCTCTAATTGTCAGTCTTTGTTCTCATGTGCTTTACAGGTTTATCAAGGAGTGAAAAAACATGGTTTCTTGCAACCTCACATTTTGGCAGAGCAGGAAGTCGTAATCACCACATATGATGTTCTTCGTAGTGAGCTAAACTATGTGGACATTCCTCACAGCAACAGTGAAGACGGACGCCGTTTCAGAAACCAGAAGCGTTATATGGCCATCCCAAGCCCTTTGGTAGCTGTGGAGTGGTGGAGAATTTGCCTGGATGAAGCACAGATGGTAGAATGTACCACTGCAAAGGTGAGGGAAGGCCTCTTGGGTATGCTTCTGTTGAACATGAAATATATTAAACATAAAAACAAATGAATCTGAGCTATATTTTTAGCCTTTAAGACATACAGATGTAAATTTGCCCTTGTAGTTCATCCTTCTGAAGTGTCAAGTGATCTGTTTTCCCTGGAAGGTGTTTGCTGCTAACTGTTTTCCTGGCTGGAAGTTTGACTGGCTATGGAGCACAGTCCTTTTTAAAATATTCTCTTAACATAATGTATTCTGACAGTTTAAAGAACTAGGTCATCATGTCTTTTACACTACTTCATGGTTTAAAGCAAGAAATTAGTCAATTTTAATGTTTATCTAAAGAGGCACAGTGTCTGCCCTTGGGTTTAGAAATTGTAAAATTGTTTGCATTGACGTTTGTAAAAAGTAGTTAAGACCATTTCAGTGGGTCACAGAGGAGAGAATTATCAATATCAGCTGCCAAATATTTAAAATCCAGAAAGAAAACTTGCAGCAAAATATCACATATTTTAATTATCTGTGTATTAAAGTGAGAAAATTTCTGTGTTAGTACACATCTTTGTGTAAGACACCCATATCAGATGTATGCTGGTTTGAAAAAATACTGTGAAAGTTAAGGAGCTGTATGCCATGTGGAGAAGGAAAAGAAAGATGACTCAAAAATAGGAAAATTCACTGAAAAAAGAAATTGCAGTTGTTATGCAGTGCTCCAAAGTGTAGGAAGGTGAAGGAGCAAATTGGAAATGTGCTAGACTTGTAAAGAGAGTGACAAAGTTAAAATGGAAGCTGTGGAGAGCCTTTCATGTGCTAGGTCCATAGATGTAAAGTACTTCGGAAAGTTGAGAAGAATATGGGAAGGTACAAACAAAATGAAGGCTAGGAAACAGAATACATAAGAAGCTTTACTTTGAAAATGAGTGGTGTTTCAACGTTCAGTTTCTGCAGTATTCATAGTTTTTACTTTTTCCTCAACAGATAGCTGATGTGAAGCAATATGGTCCACATGGGTTGAAAGGATGTTGTAGTTTTGACAACCTTTAAATGCTAGTTGTTCTTCACTGTGACCATTATAGTGTTCATCCTTGGTGCTTCAGCCAAAATGTTTTTAAAGTAGAAAGTACGTTGGGAGAATATGAAAATGGCAATGGTTAGATATTTGTCTTTGTATTATCACTCTGTCATAGTCCATGTTATTGAACTTAACATGAGATTATTCCTACTTGCCATTATCTTTTGTTGTTTCTTCTGCCATTAGGCTGCGGAAATGGCTCTTCGTCTGAGTGGAATCAATCGTTGGTGTGTAAGTGGAACACCAGTCCAACGAGGACTGGAAGGTAAATGGTACAGCTAATGTTTTCTCTGTCAGCAAACATACGTTAGTTTTGAGGACCATAACATTATAACTGTTGTAGTCCAAACTTACTTCTACACAGTATATCTAAACAGTATATCTATCGTAAATATTTATATTCTGCTTATCCAGCAATTATTGCCCAACAGAGCTAACAAAAAAGAAAAGTTATCAAAATAAGCTGAAACATACTAAAAATACAGCATAGAAGGTACAGCTACTTATACATGGATGCAACAGATCACACGGTATTTGAAACTACCAGTCTAGTACAAATAACTGGACAATAACTGTGAGGGCAGAATTCTGGACTAGTTAGACCTTTTGTCTAATCCAACAGGGCTCTGCTAGGCTTAAAATCAGGTAAAAAAGAAAGATTTTCATCCCCTCAAATCAGAAAGGTTTTCATCCCCTCAAATCAGAATGCTATCAAAAGAAATAAGACAAACTTCCCCAAGAAGAGAATTCAGTCTGGTTACAGACACACAGAACAGGGACCATAATATTTTACGTTTAAATATTTAATCAGTGATCCAGGTTTTGAGAAGTTATTGCTAGATTAATTGCTGATAGGCTGTGTGTGATATTTAGAAGAAGATGTGCTATTTTAATCTTTCACAAGGAACTGCCATACACACACTATCTAGTTTTCTTCTTCCCTTATCCCTGCAAGAAAGAAAGATTGCAACATTTTAACTTATTTGGGATGATGAGCTAAGATAGACTGTATGTTGAAATACAAGTGCTTTGTATTTAAATTATTTCTTGCGTGATATTAAAATCTGTATGTGGTAAAACATGCCTTTTCTTCATCAGATTTGTACGGATTAGTACTTTTCCTTGGAGCTGATCCTTACTGGGTGAAGTATTGGTGGGATCAGCTTCTTTATCGACCATACTGCAGGAAAAACACACAGCCTCTCTACAGCTTCATAGCCAAGATAATGTGGAGGTCAGCAAAGAAGGACGTGATAGACCAAGTAAACACTTAAATTCTTACAATGTGTATACAGGCAACAATTTTAATGGAAAATGTCTCTTATTTATTTATTATCTGTATTGTTGTTTTTGCCATTAGATTCAGATCCCTGCTCAGACAGAAGATATACATTGGCTTCATTTTTCTCCTGTGGAGAGACACTTTTATCATCGTCAGCATGAGGTGTGCTGCCAGGATGCTCTGGCAAAACTCAGGAAGATTTCTGATTGGTCCCTCAAGCTTAGCAGCTTGGATAGGAGGACAGTTGCTTCCATTCTGTACCCTTTGTTGCGACTGAGGCAGGCCTGCTGTCACCCTCAAGCTGTTCGTGGGGAATTCCTACCTTTACAGAAAAGGTTATTTTCATTTCTTGTTAAATGTCATAATAATAACCTATATCTAAGTGTTGGTCTTTGTCTGTCTGTTCGAAAAATTGATTTGGGAGTAATATCCACACATATCAGTGTGTAAAATAGAAAACATCAAGTAAATTCTTTAAAATTTGGTCTTGATATTACTAGCAGTGGCTTTAGAGTATAGCATTTGAGGAGTACTCTGTTTATTCATGGCATTGTACTTACATGAAGGTGCCCATAAGGTCTGAAAGTAATGCAGGATAAAATTATATCATTTGCAATCAGGTAATATAATATTAAACATAAACTAACAAAATTCTCCTCTGGAGCTCTCACTCCCACTCCCTTGCCTCTGACTCCAGAGCTTCCAGGGGAAAATAAAAAGACAAGGTAAAGGGCGTACCAGTACTTTCCGTCAGTTGAGGAAGAGCCAAGTGCTGAGTTCTGGTGTTCTAGATACGTCTGGTCACCACCTTGAGAAAAGAGATTCCTCCCAGAGGGGAGGGATAGGAGCAAAGAGGGCACCCAAAGAAACATCAGCCATTATGCAGCAGAATGTGTAGCCACATGGCAGAGAGGATGGACCTTCAGCAGTGTGGCAGGGTCTTTGCAAAGGGAAAAACGTCCATTTTAAACACAAACCTCACAAGCCTGGGGTGAGGAATGGAAAGAAATGGAAGGAAGAGGATGGAGCAGGAGGGAAGGCAAGCACGTGCCTCAGTAATAATCAGATTTGCAAAGGTCAAACCTGTGAATGTGTAGGAAGGACTGTAGTTATGTCCAAACACAGCATTGCAGTGTTTTTGATATCACATCTGGGTAGACATAGGGGGAATGTTATTGGAGTTTATACTTCTGATCCCATATTTTTAACCAATGTGGCTTGCATCCAAAGATGTACAACTTTGCTTAGGCCAGTGGAGCTCTTGTTCACCATTTCTCATTTCAGCCCCCTGCAAAACAGTTCTTAAATGGAATTACAATTCCAAAGGGAGTTTTTAAAAATAACATGAGACACAGCTTTTGAGGAAAGAAAAAGAAGAGCCTAAAGCCACTTTCCTTAAATTTGTGCTCTCGAGGTATGTTAATTCTTACTGGCCATGCTGGTGAGAAATAATTTGGTCTGCAGCCTGACACATCTGAGTTGGTGTGTTTTGTAATACTGGCCTAAACAATTGATCACATGGCAGATTGGGGGTGCGGAGCAAATGTGGTGAGCACTAGCAGGCACCCACTTGGCGAAGGTGAGATCTCTGAAATTGCTCCTTCTGTTTAAGGGACCTGGGAGGGGAGATCATCCTTGAGGTCTTCCTGGGGGTTATGCTGACTTCAAGATATGGAACAAGAGGGAAAGACTTCCTTAAGACGGCCTTCCAGCAAGACAGCAGGCCAGGGAGCAAATGAGTTACGCTGGATTGTTCCCCAGAGCTAGGTGTATTGCCTAAGCATGGTTAAGGAGGTGGTTGGGAAGGGACACTCTGCCTCAGTGAAATCCCACACTGAGCAGTTCTCCCATTGCAGTTCATATTTAAAAGGTTTACATTTGAATAGCTAATAAAAGCAGCCCTATTTAACCCAAATGCTGTTTGCTCTCCTTATTTTCCAGGCAGCTAGTCCCAGTCTTTCCTCCCCAAGCTGGGGTTCTACCAGGCCGCCAGAGATGTAGTTCAGTGGAATGATGGCCATAAGCCGTAATGTTGTGCCTTGAAATTGATGCTCCTGCCTGGTACTGTTGCCTGTGCAGCTGAGCAAGGATGGTGTAATCAAGCACTGCAAGCCCGCATTACCACTCACCCTAGAGATGAAACCAGTGATTTCTGGAAGGCAGCTGCCCAAATTATCTGCAGAGCTCTAGCTTTTGTGTGGCACTCTGATACAGAGCTAAACTTGAAAGCACAAGAGGTGACATTTATACCTTGCTTCCAAGTTGTTTTAATTTAATTAGTTTATAGGGGTTCAGTGGACTTTAAAACTCAAACAAGATACACAAGCAAGAGATAATTAACCTTCCTCAAGTTGGACTTTCTCCCAGTGTAGTTTGGTTCCTAACCTAGAGTCTTTGAAAAGTGAGCTGGAATGAATTACTTGGCTCAGGACTATTTGTTTACAGCAAAGTCAGGCAGTACCAAAGAATCTTTGATAGACTAGTTAAAATCCAGTTAAGAACTCACACTTTCATTAGTAAGATAGAAATAACTGTACTGATGAATTGATTAATATTTTTCAACCCAACAAGTTACTGATTACAGTTGGCCCTCCACTTTTATGGGGTTAAGGGTGCAGGACCCTTGCAAAAATGGGAAAAAAGTGAATATTGTAAGCCCATCAAGCTGTATTTAACACACACACACAAAAGTGTCTGTACTGGTGGGGTGGCTGGGCCTGGGTATGTGTGGGTGGGAGGAGGGAAAAGGGGGACACATATCTGATCACCTTCCTCCATTAATCTGTGAATAATCAAACCTGCAAATGCAGAACCCATAAGTGTGGAGGGATGGCTGTACTGCCTCCTGCTTCTTTGTGACAGTTGTTGTTCACAATCTATATTCTTTTTATTGTAGCAGTATTGTTGAACCTACTTTTACCCGGAGGGATCATTTCCACTAAACTTTTCCATATAAGTGCTTAGGTTGCTGTTAAGTTCAGTAAATGTATAGGTAGAACACCTATAGTTTTCACTGAACTGTTTATCTGACCAGGCACTTTATAGATTTCAGTGAAATGTTCATGAGTGGAAGCAACATACCAGCTATATTGGAAAAGCACATCAAAGAGACAGATAGCTCCCAAATAAAAGCACTGAAGGAAAAAAAAAATCTAAGCTTTTTTTTTTCTTCTGAAACTCATGGACCATTTTAGAATGGAAAGATGAACAGGGTATTTCTTTACCCATATGTGCCAGAAATTCTAAATAATGTGAACACGAAGAGCTCAAACATGGGACCTTTCAGTTTTATTAGACTTTTGTCTGAGTAGCAAGCTAGTTCACTGTTGCTCTTATAGCTTGCCTTCCAAGAAGTTCAAAGCAGAATATGTCAAATTTCCAGACCGATATCCACCCAGATGATAGTGTGGACCGTTCTAGTAATATACATTCTTCTGCAGAGCATTCTATTTGGGAAAGTACATTTTGACGTATCAAATTCTAATTTGAATTTGGATTGTACTGTAATTTTTTTAAATTTCTTCCATTGTTTTCTTCTTTGTGGTCCTCTTTTCCCTAAACCAACCAATTTGTCTCTGTCAGTCATATCAATATGTTTTTTCTTCTCTCACTTAGTCATTGGAGTCTACCACCCTCCTTCAGTCTTTGTATATAGTATGGATCATGGGGCCTCTAGTAAGGATTATATCAGTACTGTAATCTGTTCTGTATAATAGCTAGAAAGCAATATTTCAGTTCCTTGCTAACATATGCTGTGAAAATTTAGCTGTTGTCTATTTTGACCTTTGTAAGCTACCTTGACTCCCACACTGGGAAAAAGGTGGGGTATAAATAAAACAATGACAAATGTAGTACATTCTTAAAGAGAGCGAACTTGTAATCCCTACATGCCATCAATTGATATATGGATTTCTTTTCTAGCACAATGACAATGGAAGAGCTTCTAACATCATTGCAGAAAAAGTGTCGGACAGAATGTGAGGAAGTCCATAGACAGTTGGTGTGCGCCCTGAATGGCTTGGCTGGAATTCATATTATTAAAGGTAAAATGCACCTACAGTGATGTTTCTCGCAAGTCTCAGTAGCTACTTCAAAAGTGAATTGCAAATACATAGGCTGATGACTTCTTCAAATTGCACCAAATCCACTGGGATGGCTACACAGATTCCTCCAGGCAAAGATTCATAACTGATTGGATACAAAAATGTCCAAACAGGTAGCTAGCTATGTTAGCCTGTTGCAACAAAAACATTTTTTTTGTGTGTGTAGCAGCTTAAAGACTAATGCTTCATTTGGAGTAACTGCACTCCTACTTCATCTGATGTATGGAGTTTTGCCCCAACAGAGTATTATACACATCCTTGTTTGAGTTTGTGGGTGGTATAATCAGTGAGCTGGTTGATGCAACATTTCAACATGACGTGTGCTACAATCCATAGAAGAATGTGCCTAGTGATTCTTGGTTGTTTTACATTGATTGCAGATGGCAGTGACTGGACTTTGCCAGCCAAAGCTGCAAATTTTCTCTCTCATCCCCACCCTGCTTTTTCTGAACAGTCAATCCCAACTGCCTGACCAGTTCCACTACACTTGTAAAAACTAGGCCATTCATTCAGTTGTATTACTCATGAATCCTAATGGAGCATGACTGGGTTCCGTGTATTAAAGAAATGATATTTGTGCTACCTACAGCAGAGTCACAAAACAGTGGAAGAATAGATTATATAATCTGCTTCCTTTCATGTTATAAATATTCCTTCAAGATCTTTAGCATTCTCATTGTCTGAAGAGCTGATACTGAGTCAAAAATGGGCATGGTACTTTAAAGGAATCCTGCCTGCCTTTTTAAACCAGTCAGCAGAGAAGATACCAGTTTTTACAGACTCAGTCAGCAGTCTTGTGGCTATATATTCCAAATGCTGGCATATGGGATCATGCCATAACATGGGCCCTGATGCTACTATGCCATATTTCTAACTTCCTTATTCTGCGTTAGAAGAAGTACAACTAAATAAAATGCCTATGTGTATCTATTAAATTTTGAAGGCCTGAGACATTTTATGCCCTTCATTGTTACATTTCTTGGGAAAACTGAGTCTATACTTACATGGCACATAAATAATAAATGTCTGAGATGTCTGAGACTATAAGAAATGTATTTATGAAGACTAGATATCTTTTCAATTAGTTCTTCAGTAAATTAACTAATTAAAATGTTAACATGCTTAGTAATCATGAAATGTTAAAAGAAAGTTAAAAGTACTTGGTAATCCTGAAGGTGTTGCACATAAAGCTTTAGTTAATGGAATATTTTTGGAATGTACAAATTCCAGTGATCAAGTCTGAAATAAGACACTTTTTCAGGTGAATATGCATTGGCAGCAGATATGTACAGAGAGGTGCTGCGTTCCTCTGAAGAACATAAAGAGAAGCTCAAAACAGATTCATTACAAGTATGTACTTAAATTCTGAAAACACTTTTTAAATGAGTATCTCAGCTGTGTCAGTGAGTCCAAAGGGCAGTGATCACCTGTTCAGTTATGAAAAAGTATCTTTTATGGCTCTGAGAAAGATTTCATAATATCATTTATTCAGGGGAAAAAAACATTGTTATTAGGCATGTATTCTGATATTCTATTTTGGTGTTCTTTACTAGAAACTGCATTGTTGGAGAGAAAGAAATGTTCAGTATGTGCCTGCTAGTATCTAGGCCCTATGAATGGCTTGGAGGCACCTAATTCTTTAGTATATTAGAAGTTTATGTAAAGACCCCCATCAGTATCCAAATGGTTGATAAACTTATGTAGCCTTGACTGACAATGATCATTTAAAATTCCTTAAAATGTTAATGTTACTGTTGATGGTTATAAGTTTAATGTTTCAAACATTCTGTTTTTGCTTGAAATACATTGTACCCCTTTTCCAGTCAATCACTTAATTATTGCACTGTTGCAAATCAGGATGGAAAGAACATCCTTCTCTCTTTTTCCATGTGCTTTTATGTGACTGTTGAGAGTTTCTGTGTATTGATCATGGTGAACACCTGTTTAGTTCAGGGATTCTGTTGCTGTTGAAACATTTCTTTTTTTAATATTCCTCACAATATGTTAAAACTTACTGACAATGTTATTTTGTTTATGGCCAAACAGAGGCTTCATTCTACGCACAATCTGATGGAGCTTCTTGCAGCAAAACATCCTGGGATATCACCCACTTTGCGTGATAGTAGGCTTCAGGAAGAGGTGATTGTTCATTATATATACTTGAATATGCATTGAGAAATGTTTACTGCAAAATAGCAGACTTGCAAAAGAATATAATTTGCTACATGATAGTTCCTGGGCCTCAGGGCTTACAAATTCTAAGTCACATTTAAATAAATTATTTGTTTTAATTTAAATGCCACAGCTTGTTCAACTGAAGTCTGTGGTATGTTCTCATAGTTGTAATGGTCAGTACCAATCTGTAAGAATAAATGGATAGCTTCCAAAGAGAAACTGGAGCACTAAATTTCTTTATAGCTGCATATAGGCTGCTCTTGCAGGAACAGAGTTAATACTGTTCTCTTCCCTAGACATCTGTTAAATTACACTTGACTATTAAGTTTTTAGAAGCCTCCTTGGATCCTATTCTAAGAGGAAAAAGTGGCATACAAATATAATAAATAAATAAGGAAGTTCCTATGCTTAGATTAATGATTCTGGGGATAACATTGTTATGAGAATTGTGTGATCTTCCAGATATTAGTGAAATTATAATTACTATTATTTATTAACTTCATAGATATCTTCCCTTTTCCCTCAAAACTTTGATTCAGGGTGGCTTACACATTAAAAAGATGGAAATTAAAAAAATACACAAAAAGCAACATTAACTGTGAATTAAAGTATTAACTGTATTTTAAAAAATCTTCTGGAAAGATTTTAGAAGTTGCACAGTGCAATGTGAAACAATAAAGCACTTACTGTCCTTTGTTAAAAATCTTCAGTTCTGAAAACCTGTATGAGTAAAAGTCTTTGCCTGCTACCAGAAGGACAACAAATAGTGGGACCATTCTGGTCTCCTTAGGGAGCGAGTTCCAAAGAAGACCACCTCTTGTCTTCCCACCAGTCTTACCTGTGATGGTGGTGGCACTGAGAGTAGAGGCTCTACTGTGCATTTGAGGGACCAGGCAAGCTCAAATGGAATTCCAAGAGTACTTTACTATTGACTGTGCTGTTTACCACTGCTGGGATTTGTAGTTCTGTAACACCTGGACTGGGACCACACAGTTCCCACCGTTGGTGTGACAGAATGAAGTTTATTGAATTTAAAATCCAAAATTAATGCAACAACCAGTCAAGGCAGTGCCAGTTGCTGCAGAATCAGGACCTAAGGTTGGGTCATAATCTTGATATCATTGTATGTTTGTGTCTGGAAATAAATAAACCGTAGTCTAAAGTGAGCTTTGATTGACTAGCATGTCAGGAATGAACACTAGTGAATAAGGTGCTCAAAAGCAAGTACTTGTTTATACTGTATATACTCATGTATAAGTCTAGAAATTTTAGTCAAGAAATCAACAAAAAAAACCTGGGTTGATTTATCCACAGGTTAAAGTAAGTACTGTACCTTAACTCTTATCAAAAAGAAACCAGACTCTTGTTTGAGTAAAGAGGTGAAAGGTGAAAGCTTAGTCCATCCTGGGAGAACTTAAAAGAAGCACCAAACCCCCTCTACTCTTTCTGCCTTGGTGCTGCTTCTCGCCTTTTTGAATGGCTAGGTGGAAAAATGACAGCAGCTCTTTCGTGCTCCCCCCCCAAAGGAGTGCCAAGAGAGTAAAGGGGATTGATGGTAAGAGTTAATACTGTACTTTCATTTTTTAAAAAAAGAAAAAAAATCTTAAATTTTAATTAAATTATAAAAAATTAATTAATTAAATTATTTTTATTTATTTTTTTTTAAAAAAAATGACTATTCCCTTCTCTGAGTATAGTGCTGAAATGCCTTTTTGAATGCCTGGGCAGGAAGATGATGGCAGCCATGGATGGCTGCCCCCTGAGGTGATGTTGACACCTTCCTCTCTCTGTGGAATGACCCTTGATTATCCATGGGTCATATCAACATCAATAATTCAGGCCCCCAAACCTGTCCTTGACTTGTGCGTATGGTCAACATGTGCACAAGTGTATATGGTAGATTATCAAAACTTGATTTGTAGAAGCAAAGACTGCAGAACTGGAGCCCAGAATGAAAACTGAGGATAGTAGCTACATAGTAAATTCAAGAAAAATTGAGAGGAGCAACTGGATAGTTAGTTGAATTGAACTTCTCATGCAAGAACAGTAAGTCTTAGTCAGGGACTACGTAGGCTACATATAATTATATCCATTCAGGAGGCAGGTCAGGTCTCAGCTTCTTCAGGTGAGGCTGTTCTTACATCAGTTGAATGCTGATAGAGCAGGCCTACACAAGATACGGCCTGTGGGCTACATGCGGCCTGCGAAAGTATTCCGTGAGGCCCGCAACAACAAGGAGAAGAGCGAGGGAGACGAGATTGCCCCCCCCACTCCCCTCTCCCACCCATCCCGGGCGCTTGGAGAGGAGGAAAGCGACGGGGACAAGGTACAGTTACTTTAAGAAGAATTAAAATAATGAGTTTGAAGTATTCAAATAGGCCTAAAAATAGCCTAAAAATGCAAAATAATTTAAACATTAGTTAATGATTAGTTTAATTAGTTTAATTATAATAGTTTAATTAATTAATGATTTAATTATATAATTATACCATAATTAATGATTAAACTATTTTGCAAATAAAAACATTATTATACCATTATTATAACGTTACTTGGAAAGTGAGGCACTAAAAACCTATATGCGGCCTGAAGAAGTTTAGCCTGTTTAATTTCGGCCCTTACCTTACTGCCAAGTTGTGCCGGTCTGTAATAGAGAGAAGCCAGTTAGAAGGGCTTTAAGCTCTGTTTCAGATTTAAGATGTTGGTACCAATTATAGTTGCATGAAAAATTCTTCAGATTATACAAGACAATACATGTTCATTTTGCTGTTGCAAAGACCCCTACTGTTGAAAGTTAGGTAGGACTGCTGCTAGAAAATGTAGAACAATATGTGGGTCTCTGGCCTTAAGTAAATAACACAAGCTGAGGCAGGAGTGGAAATCTCAGTTATGTGCTTCTCCTTGCTTTGATTCTTGTCATGTGCCAACTAGAGCATAAAGATCTTGGCTTGTGTTAAGCCCAAGTTTTTTGTTGAATTCCAATCAGAGACTTTTGGCTCAGTGTCAGTTAGCAAGCTAGAAAATAAACTAGGTTGTGATTCTAGCTTATCACTGTGATCTGTTAACCAACATTAAGCTAGAGTTCCTGGTTCATATATAAAGGGAATTCTGGTTTAAAATAAGCCAAGATTTTGGTGACAAATGTGCTACATAGTAGGATTAGCAGAGAGATTATATGACCTTGAATCATGCTACATGAAACCTTGAATGATAAAGCAAAACAAACAAATACTTAGAATATCTGTTAAGGTGCCTGGACATTTGTGGATTTGACTGTCACAAATTTGATTGTTCCCAAGATGCCTGCTTGCCTCCCCATCCCATTCCCCCGCCCCATTCTCTTGCTTTTTACCTAGGCATGCTGCTTTCCTTCTTGGCATGTTGGCAAAAGGCAAGCAAATGGGAGGGGGAAAGGCTCATGTGTGTACATCCCCCTCTGTTCTCTTGCCTTTTGCCTGGCCTTGCTGCCTTCTGAGCAAAAGGCAAGTAAATGGGACAGGTAAAGATTTATGCATGCATCTCCCTCCACCATTCTTTTGTCTTATGCTGCATTTTTTTCTCTACACCTGGGCAAAAGGCAAGCAAATGAAGGACGAAAGACTCACACCATCTCCACCTGTGGGGCTGCATCCTCCCATTTGCTTCCCTTTTGCGTTTTTGCCTGGATGTGGAGAAGGAAGGCACACTCACCCAGGCAAAAAGCAAGGGAATGGTGGGGGGAGTGTCAGAAGGGAATGGGAGGAGAGTTATTTGCTTTTTTTTAATTTTCGTGCGGGTTCTGGACCCTGAACCTTTGCAAAAGTTGAGGGGCCATTGTAATTAAAACTGATACTAGTTAAAACAACTCCCATAATGCTCCCATCATGCTGGATGGAGCAATAGGGCAAATCATCTTGAGGAGCAGAGGTTCCTCGGCGTCTTTTAAAAATATACATTAACTGTGTTTTTGTTTTTTATTTAAATAATGTATATATAGCTTTATAAAATAATATCAAAACACTGTGTATAGCATAAAAATTGCAATATAAAAATACAAGTATATCATTACCCGATATTGATATTTCATTGTTCAGAGACTGTCTATCATTGATGTTAGTAATTTATCGTTTAAATACAGTGTGGGCAACTCCGTCAACATTATATGAGTAAATCAAATGCAGAAGTTGCTGAAGCTCAGCAGGCTTTGCAACCAGTTGTACAGACAATCCATGAACTCCAGAGAAAAGTAAGATTTTAATAACATGTATGATTTTATAGGTGTACCGTGCATTTCAGAAATACTCACTCCCCAATGACTTTTCCACAGTTTGTTGTGTATCAACCCAGAATCGAAATAGATTTAAGAAATTTAATTGGGACCCTTACTACTTGATGTACACAAGATACTCAATTCTGTGAATATTTTTATTGTGGCATGGAAGTTATGTAAACAAACACAGACTGGCACTTGGGGTTGCATGAGTGTTCACCTCTTTGCCGTGGCATACTTGAATATGTTTTAGTGCAACCCACTGGCCACAGAAGTCACAGAAATAGGTGGCTGGAATATACCTGTTTGCAATGCCAGTGTTTCATGATGTCAGAATAGAAGAACTTGTTCTTGGAAGTCTCAGGTGATTGTTAGAGAACATATCAAAACAACATTGTGAAGACCAAGGAGCTCTTCAGATACATCTGCCTTAAAGTTGTACATAAACACCAGTCAGGTTTGGTTATTTTAAAAAAAAATCACACTTATGAGCATCCTCAAGAACACTATTAAATCCCTTATTACAAAATCGAAAGGCAAAGATTCTCTGGTCTCATGAGACTAAAACAACTTTTTCACCTTGCCATAAAATTATGTGCATGGCTCAAAACCAAGAGTGCTAATTTCCCTGGAAGCTGCTGGCAGCATTATGTTGTGAGGGTGCATTTCCCTTGTAGAGATTGGGAAAACTGGTCTAGACTGTGGGCAAGATGGGTGGGGGCAAACTGGAATCCTATTTCTATCTGCAAGAAACCTGGAACTGGGCACAGGTTCACCTTCCAGCAGGACAGTGACCCTAAAAACATAGCCAAAGTAAGCATTTGAATGATTTAAAAACAAGACCCTGGATGTCTTAGAATGGCCCAGTCAAAGCCCAGACCTGATTAATAACCTGATTATTAATCAACCTGATTAATAATCTGTGACAAGAGTTGCAAGTAGTTGTTCACCAGTGATCACCATGTACCCTGGCAGAACGGCATCCATTTTGCTAGGAACACTGGGCAAAAATTGCTAGATCCAGATGTACAGAGCTGAAAGAGACTTGCAAAAGAAAACTACAGTTGAAATTGCTCCCCAAAATGTTTCTTCCAAGTGTTGACTCAGAGGCAAATGCTTATGCATCCAACAGGGTATTTTTTTCTGTACTTACTATAATTTTGTGCCGTGATGGTGATGATGATAAAATGTGTGTTCACTGTGCTGAATATCTTGGGGTAGATCCAGTAGTAATAGTGTCAGTTAAATCCATTTCTGTTTTAGGTTGTGACACCAACAATAAAAAGAAAATAAAAAAAAGGTAAAAAAGTGGAAGCATAATGAAGGGTGAATGAAATTACTTGAAAAGACCAACCACATCCTCTTTGCATCGATATCTCTGTATCCATGACTCTCCTTGTTGGCCATAGCTCAGTGACAGAGTGTTGGTTCTGCATGCCAGAAGTCTCAGGTTTAATTCTTGACATCTCTTTGTGCAGCTGGAAGAACTTCACAGGGACACTGTGGAGAACTGTTGCAGTCAAAATAGACAATGAGCTGGATGAAGCAATATTTTAACTTGTTATTTGCCTGTTTTTAATGTTCCTAGAGCAGTTCTACTTTATGGCATTTACATCCCATTCATGCACTTGTCCCAGAGGATCATATAAAATCGTACCATCTCAGCTGAATCTAGCCTCACAAAGTTGACATGAGGCTACAGCTGTTCCAGTATAACATTGGCTGAATAGGGTCTGGACCCCTGTATCCATGGTCTCATCTGTCTGTTGCCCCATTGCCAGAAAGAATGCTGTATGACTTTTTAAATTAATCACATAGGCAATATGGTTTTTAAATATTGCTTAAACACTGGCTTGGACAAAATGACATTGCTCTTGAAGATTATTCTTTCCCTAGTTGGTACATGGAAGCCACCAGGATAGGTTATGTTCCCCTGCCTCCCAGGCAAAGCAAATTTTACATAACTACGAACATCTGCCTTGGTTCTGAACTTGGGTGTCTTCTGGTTATCTATCGAACTACTATCAACTGTATGGACTTCCATTTATCCCCACCTCTGCCAACAATGTGAGGATCTCCTCCTGACCCATCACCATAGCATCAAATGCAAGGACCTTCTAAAAAAATGCTCTTGTGGTTCCTGTGAGAGACCTTATTGATCCATTCTCATCATTGGACACCACCATCCTGGATTATCTGTTGGCGCTACAGGCACTGTGTGTCTGAACTTAAGCTTTCCAATATCCCTTATATAGCATTCTTGGGGACACAAGCACGTAATACTGTCTGTCGGTCAGAAATTGAACATCAAAGATTATTTATTTAATACCTGTAAATCCTGACACTAATTCTAACTCTCACCTCTTCCGTGTCTTAGTCATTTCCTAAGTAACTCTGGCTGTGACTCTGACTGATCTTTCTCTGACTCCAACCAGCTCACCTAACATCTGACTCCTAAACCTAATTGTCATATATGCAGCTTTCTTTAAATCATCTCACATTCAGCTGATCACCAGTCACTCCCAACATTCCATCCTCTCACCCTATACCAACAGATTCTTACCTTACTATATATACTCTACAGTGCATGCATAACTATACTTTAGCTTAACTTATCAGGACTCCTTGATCATCTTTTACACCAGAGATGGGCAACTATGGGGGTCTAGGGAGCCATGATGACCCACTAGGAGAACTTAGAGGGTTATATCCCCCCACAATTGCACACTTAGTGACAAACAAAATCAAAACTTTTTTATCCCTCACTGCCCCCCAAGACCCTCCGGGGACATGGGAGCATTTCCCTCTTGTTTTTAGCACTCTTCCCAGGCCATTTTAGGTGTAAGGGAGCCTTTTTTTAATTTAAAATAGTATGTGGCTGGATTTTTTTTCCTCCAAGGGTCAATCTTTTTTCACCCTGAGGGCTACATAAATGACCTTGGCAGGCTGCATGTTGACCATGGGCTGCACTTTGCCCACCCCAGTTTTAAACTCTGGTACTGCTATTAATGGCTGCTGGTAGTGTCTCATCTTCTCTAGACTGAGTTCATCACAGCCACCATTTTGTTCCAGTACGTAACACATTGACCCATGATTACGCATTCCACCATGGTGTGGCAGCAGAACCTAATGCAGTTAGTTCATGGTTGTGTGATCTTTGCCTTGCCCTTGGTGATCAGGAAATACAACACATCTTGGAGTCCACAAACCAAAAGGAATCTTCATAGTGAACACCTAGTGTTTTCATCCTCTGTAACAAAGAACTGTGCTGCAGGTGGAACTTGCCCTTCTTTCTTAACTAATTATGAGAAAAAAATGTCGGTTACAGTTTTACATTTGAAAAGAGACTGTTATGTGTGACATGTGACAAAAATGATGAAGTGTACATATGCGTATATAGATATTCTCTCCTCCCTGCTTAGCTGCCAGAATCCAAACAGTCCTCATTTATTTTCCACTGTGAATCTAGCTTTTTTTTCTTTTTATATAGCCATCCTTCAGTTAAAGAAGAAACATCCTGCTGAACAAGAAATAAGAGTTCTGAAGTATTTTTTTTTCCTCAACAGTTCTTTAGATTTTTTTTAAATACCTAAAAATAAGTTTTGAAGTCACCTGAGGGATCTGGAATGTGTTGTGGTTTTCTTGTGGGAAATCTGCCAGTCGTGTATTTACTTGTTAGGAAGTGTTTGTTTCCCAGTCGTAGCTTGATGTCACTGCTGTTTTCTGAAAAAATTACTGCTAATCCAATATGACAGAATCTGTCTCAGGAAAGCAAGATTCCTGGCATATTCATTTATAACCATACATTTTTCTCTCTTATACCTAGATACGCTCCAGTTCACCTTGGTGGCTGGATGTGATCCAGTCAGCAATACAATATGCCATTGATGAGGAACTTGTTCAGCGAGTGCAAAATGATCTAACCAGCAACTACAAGCAGCAAACAAATAAACTGTCCATGGCAGACAAGTAAGTCATGAAATACAAAGTAAGATTCCTTACTTTGATTGATCTTCTTAAGTCTACCCAGTTTGTGCCAGCAGATACAACTGTCTGCTGGCACAGGCTCTGGTGGTTTTTGGGCTAAAATTATACTTTAAAAACACTTCAAATAGAAGAATCTACATTCAGAACTTTGGATAAATTCAATAAATCTTCAGCTTTCCCATCATATTCATTCAAGCATTTACAGTTTTCTTGGTTTATAATATCTTCAGTTTTAATGTCATAAAATCAAACTTATATTTAATCCCTCAGAATTACATTTAGGTGTATGTGTTGTGATGGCAGTGTTTCTTGTTTATGAGATAATAGACATTGGTTTAGTTTATCAGTTCTATCAGGAATTTCTTTTTTGGAGCTGTGTCATTTCACAGTCTATCATTTTACACCATTTCAGTGTCAAAGCACAGTTTTCCAGTTTGTTGTAAAAAAGGGAATGGTGTATGTATATTAAAACCAGTTTAGAGGTCAACAGTAAGTAGCATCCTTTTGTGGTTGCAAGATTGTTATATAAATGTAAAATACATGTTGTAAATGCTTTTCAGAGAACTATGTTTGTCCTTACTGACTTTGGGGTGTTCACAGAGACAGTTCTACCTTTTCCCGAAAGTGGCAGAAAGAAAAGCATGCATGCATATCTGATTCCCCCTCTTTCCTTCAAAACAAGGCCCTGATTTTTTTCGTGCTCTATCAAACCAAGCTAATCAATTTCTAGGGTCAATACAGTAATTTCAAAATGAAGGTTTGTTTCCACAGTCCCATTTCTATTTCCTGTTTTTGCTAGATTCCATGACTGCAGAGGCCTTCAGTACCTGCTAACAACCCAGATGGATGACCTGAAGAAATTCCAGAAACTTGTGAGAGAGGCTGTAAAAAAACTGGAAGGCCCTCCATCCAAAGAAGTTATCGAGGCTGCCACTATCTGCCATCTGCGACCTGTAAGATTGCCACTTAACAAGTAGGTGTAAAAGCTTATTTTAGGCCTCTGTCATCCTGTGGATTTATTTTTAAATGGCATAATTCTTCATATATTTTTTCTTAACTTTATTTTTATATAAAATACAATCACATAGTTAAAATAAATGGTGACTTTACATATCGTTCCTTTTCAATATTTTCAAGTATATATATATAGATACATTTGTACAGCTTATCATCTGTTTCTTATAAGTTTATATAGGAAATTTCATTGAGTTCACCTTGACTTCCTTTGCCGTCTACACAACGTAATTATATTTACGCTACTTCTTCTTGACTTCTGTAATTCCCTTATCTTAGTTTATCTTCTCCTGTTTTACTGTTTGATTACACATTTCCTTTAATATCTTTACCCAACATATATGTTAACAATACTTAATTTACTAATGTGTAAAGATTATCTATATTTGTCATTATCAAAACATTTCTCTCTATTCCATAAATCATATATGTTCCTTTCCTCTTTTACATACCTTTCATTTCTTCACATTCAAACTCACATTTGAGCATTATTCACACCTTGTTCACTTACATATGTCATTACCAATTGCCATTGCTTTTCCAGTAAATCAGGTTTTTTTCCTTTTAAATAATGAGACAGTATATCAAACTGTTTCATTTCTACTATTTTTGTCAACCATTGTCCTATGTCAGGAACAAAGGGCATTTTCCAAACTCGAGCAAATATCATTCTAGCTGAAGTTATTAAATACAGTATTATCCGTTTGTTTTGTTGCCCAAGATCTTTATCCAACATGTGCGTCATGTTTAATAAATATAATTCAGGTAACATAGGAAATGAAACCTTGAATATTTTCTTCACTATTTCATGTATCTTTATCCAATATTGTTTTGTTTTTGGGCATGTCCACCAAATATGATAAAATGTGCCTATGTTGTCTTTGCATTTCCAACATTTATTATTCCCTGTGTGATATATTTTATCAATCCTTTCAGGTGTAAGATAAAAGGCATTAAGATCAAAGGCCAAGAACATAAACTCAGAGCATATGCTGACGACTTAGTATTTTTTATAGAAGAGCCAATGACAGGGATTAAAGAGTTAATTAAGGAATTAAGAAGATTTGGAGAAGCAGCTGGTTTAAAAATAAGTAAAAACAAATCGTATATAATGACAAAGAACATGAGACAAATGGAAAAAGAAGGAATTATTAAAATGACAGGAATTAGGATAGAGAAAAAAATAAAATACTTGGGAATATACTTCACGGAAAGTAACAAAGACTTATTTGATAATAATTATAGTAAAGTATGGAAAGAAATATCGGAAGAAATAAAAAGATGGACAAATCTAAACTTATCGCTACTGGGGCGAATCGCAGTGATAAAAATGAACATTTTAGCCAAACTAAATTTATTATTCCAAAATTTGCCAATTATTACAAACGATAAACCTATTCAAAAATGGGAAAAAGAACTATCCGAATTTATTTGGTTGAGCAAAAAGCCAAGAATTAAGTGGAAATTGCTAACTGAACAGAAGGAAAGAGGTGGATGTGGTTTGCCGGACCTAAAGTTGTATTATCAGGCAAATGCAATGACCTGGATACAGGAGTGGATTACCCTCAAAGATAAAAGACTTTGGACATTAGAAGGATCAAATATGAGATTTGGTTTTCACGCCTACTTATGGTACGGCAAAGAAAAAATAGATAAAGACTTTTCAAGTTATTATATAAGAAGATCACAAATTCTTCATATATTAAATTTCTGTTTGCCCTTTAAATCATACTTTTTTGTCTTTTAATGGTTGGAAACAACTGTCTTTCAGATTTTGGGAGTTAATTTCTTTACTCATGTTCTCCTAACTTCTTGTATTCCAGCTGTGTTTTCTGTAAGGCTGATGAACTGTTCACAGAATATGAGTCTAAGCTGTTCTCTCATACGTAAGTGGGTCTCCTTATTTTGCATTTTTGATTTTAAATAATAAAACTTTCTTTTTCAAGATCTGTAAGAACTTTCTGCTGTGCAAAATTCAAAAGTGGTATATGCAGCTTCTGTATCATTCTTTGTAAAGAAAAAAGAACTCCTTTTCTTTGAAATCTGTTTTGCCTTAAGATCTGTCCAAACTATTTTTTTAAAATGAAATGTCTTACTAACAAAAGCCTCACTTATCACCCCTTAGGACTCTGCGGAAAGGCATTTTCAATCCATACAGACATCTGTAGCTAGCAGGGAGGGAGGATGAAGGAAGCTGGGTAGGTGGTTTGGCCAATAAACATTCAGATTTCATATTGCTGCGGACAGTTAACCAAAGAGAGATCTTTTCTATGTGTTTGCTCACTATTGGTTCTGGAGACCTGGATGGGCATGACTTCTTTTTTAAAGATAAGTACCCTAAAAATCTAATATAAATGGCCTGTGCTCCCCAATCCACCCAGAAGAGAAAAAAGTGTCTTTTATTGAAACTACCAGAGCACACTTCCTGAAAAAATGTAGCGTTTTGCTGCCATCTTTCCTTAAATGAAAAGAACTCATCTTTCAGGTAGAAATAAAATACAGTAGGTCCCCCGTAACTTCATTACTGGTATCCATGGTTTAATTTACTCATGATCCATTCCAAGGCCATGGCTGCTACCACTACCACTAGTGGTACCACTAGCTACCACTTCTTGCTCTGTGCAGCCAGGCCGAGAGAGGCTCAGGGCAAGGCACAGCTGGGCTTTCCATGGCTTTCTTGGCCAAGAAAGGAGATGGGTACTCTTTCCTCAGCCAAAAGAGACACGGCTCCCCACAGATTTATCTTGGCCAAGGAAGAAGACAGATAATCTGTCCTTGGCTGAGAGAGGCACAGGGGAAGCACTGCACGGCTCCACCTGCAATTGTCTTGGAAGGATGCTCCTTCCTCAGTCAAGAGGGGCACACCTCCCCCCAGCTTCTTTTGGGCAAGGAAGGAGACAGATACTCTTTCCTTAGCAGAGAGAGGCATAAAAAAATCCCAAGACACAGCTCCCTCCCCCCCCATCTTCTCTCAGCTGAGAAAGGAGACGGATGCTCCTTCCTCAGTTAAGAGAGGCGTGCCCCGAGCCCCGTGCTGCTCTTGGCTGAGGAAGGAGATAGATGTTCCTTCCTTGGCTGAGAGAGGCACATGGCTCTGAGCAGCCAGTCCTCCCACCTTCCATTGATCCTTGCCAGTAAGGAAAGCAGAGCCAGGTGGTGGAGCTGCCTTCCTCTGAGGCTGTCTCACCAGGCTGGGGGGCGGTCAAAGTATAATATTTGGCATTATCCAGGTTTTTTGCCATTTGTGTTAAGTCTGGGAGTGTATCCCTCACAGTTATGGAGGGCCTGCTGTAGTTGTGTTTGAACTGGGAATTACTGTGGATGTTCCATGAAAATGGGAGTGTCATCTGGTTGTTTAAAAAAATGAAAATTTTAGCAAGAGATAGAGCAACAGACGGAAAAATTTCCTCTGTCCTTCTGCATAGTCTTTGGTGTGTGCAGCTGAGGTGACTTGTATCTGCTGTCATGCATTCTTGCAAGTAAGATCGATACTAACACTCAAGATATTCCCTGCATGTATATTTATCTCTTGAAAAATATGCCAGTATGTCTACAAAGTATTTTTTTCTTTTGACTAGCATCTCCTTTAAAAAAAAAATCTTCATCTGCTCTTCACGTATTATGACACTTCTAATGTTTTTGTGTTATTTAAGTGTGAAAGGTCAAATGGCAATCTTTGAAGAAATGATAGAAGATGAAGAAGGCCTAGTTGATGATCGCCTGCCTACCACAAGCAGAGGTCTCTGGGCAGCAAGTGAAACTGAGCGTTCCTTAAAAACGATACTGTCTTTTGCCAAAGCTCACCGAATTGATGCCAGGGTAGTTGAAGAGGGCAGCATCTTCTTGGAACTCTTTGAAGCATGGAAAAAGGAGTATAAGGTATAGCAACAAAAGACATTTTGAAGAAAAATGACTTACAGAATTCTGCATAGAAATACCATAGATGTACTGCTGCCCCCTTAAATTTCATAGTCTTTTGGCCATACTGTATACTATGGTTTTCTGTACTGTCTGTTGTCTGAGACTAACATTTCATATATCTGAAACACAGTTGGCACCTGTGGCCTACAGCCTCCATCAGTGTTACCCAGTGGTGAGGGATTATTGAAGTCACATCCCCAAAGTATCAGGAGGGCAATAGATAGGTTTTCCAAAACTAAGTAACTCTGAAGTATTGTGAGATGTTCACATTTCTTTTCTTATGCACGTTTTCAACCCTTTATAAAAGTGCAGTAATTCTTGTCACACAAGGCTAAACTACGGACACTAATCCAACATTTGTGATGTTAATATGATTCTTAGTATTTCGTGTGAGAATCGTGGTTACATTGAGGATGCACAGAGGCCTGTTAACAGTGTGCTTTTGTTTTTCCCATCTGTGCAGTATAAGTAATCCTTCAATTGCCTTTGTGGTCTTAGAGTACTTAAAGGCATGAAAAAGTTCTTTCTGGCCTGAATCGTATTGCTTATTCCGCTAGAGTAGATATCTTGACTCCACTGTTCACTGATGAATTGATACTTATATCAATCCCATTGATTCTACAGGCCTGCTTGGTAGGATTCAGGCTTCTTTGTCCAGGCATCAAATTTTATATTGCATGATAACGACATATTAAAATGAGATTGCTTCCAGAGCGGATTAAATGTGTATAATTTCCTTTCAGTTACCTGTTACCTATAGTTTGGAGACTAAAAAGGCATTTTTAAGCTAAATGTAATTTATTACTCAGTCTGTTCAGTGGCTAAGATAAGATAATGAGTTGTCGAATTGGACTTCCCAGTTTAAACTTCAGCTTACATATGAACTAAGGCATTGCAGAAAACATAGCGTGTCTGCATGTGCCCCCCTGAGAGTGGAAGGAATCATGCCACCCTTAAGGGATGGTGTACAACTTTGCAAACCTCCTTCTAACGACTTTCAGTCTTTCAGTTACTGACTGGAGATCTGTTGATAGAAGCAAAGATGATGTTTTCCCATGGGCACATTGCAGTAGATCAGTGGTCAGTTTCTTGTAGGTTTGGAGAAGATGAACTGAGGTGCACGGTTCTTTTCCTGGAGAACCTTCACCCTCAGAGGCTCCAATCAGGCTGCACAGCCCTTTAAAAACCTGCCTCTGGTTCTCTTTTTCCTCCATCAGCCACTGCCTGGCCAGCTAACGAAGGCTCACTAACCAATTTCTCAGTGCCACAAACCCTCTCCCATCCAGCCAAGGAAGGAGACGGATGAGAGAGGAAGTAAAAGGCTAGCAGTGCTGACCCATCCCCTTTCGCTATCCTTTCCTTGATCTGATTTGGATCCTATTTGCCTCTTACCCCCACCGTGCCCCAGCCTCCTTCTCACAGACAAACGCGTGCACACACGCGCGCGTGCACAATTTTGATAGTTGTTTTTCCATTTTTGCGGGGGCCCTATGGCCCTAATCCTACCATATGTGGAGGGCCAGCTGTATTTTCAGTCTGAACACGATCATAACGTCCTTCCAAAGACTGAGCTATAATGTGTTCAAAGAGCCCTAATAGGTAGAATCACTTGTTGCTGGGATTTTCATATAATTTGGCCATTTTAAGGCTTTGATATTTATGGTATCTTAAGTTTTTAGTATTACATATTGTCTCTTTGGAAGAATTTTCTAAAACACAAATGTGTTCACTATAGTATGCTTACTCTTGCGAAGTGGCTGGCTGCTCCATACCAGGCTAGAGCAGCATTTCTAGCTTACCGTTACACAAAAAGCAGAGGTAGCCTTGCTACATTTTGTCCTTATGTGCCTATCTGGGTACAGATATGATTGTCTTGTAATATAATTGTGTAGTTAGCAAGAGAGAAGATCAAGGTGTTAAAGACCATTAACTCTTTTGTGCATGATTATTTTACAGTCTTTACAAGTGCTGAGACACAACTTTTTTTCATAAGCTAGATTGTACAGTTTTCTTGCTGATTGCCTTTTTTTGTCTTGCGTCTAGTTGCTTCATGAATATTGGATGGTCCTGAGAGATCATGTGTCTGCCATTGATGAACTTGCTATGGCTACAGAGCGTCTCAGAGTGCGTCATCCAGAGGAGCCAAAACCCAATCACCCAGTTCTTCACATAATTGAACCACATGAGGTGACATTTCATTGTATTTTGGAAACAATAGCGCTGCCTATCAGTCATCACGGAGGACTGCTCTCTGATTCTGAAAAGGGCTAAACAGTCTTGTTTTTGCCTTTTTTGTTTTTTTGAACGATCTCTTCATTTATTCAGTGTTAGACTACTTATATCTTCTATTTATATATGTACTGTATATAGAAACTGTATTTCAACTTTGTGTATGCGATGTCAACATTATAAAGCAATTCATAATGAAAGATTCAAATTTAAAGATTCAAATTTAAAAATCAAAAGCTTGCATGGTACATGCATGGTAGAGTAAATCAAAATAAGTTGTAATAGCTGTTAAATACTTTGCTCTTTACCTGAACATTTTGATTGCTGGAAATTGTATAAATTGTATAAAATTGTTTGTGGGATAGGAGAAATTTCAATAGCATCTTTTTCCCTTTGTTGTTCAATGATAATGCTAGAGATGAAAACTTGTAATGAAAATCCTAAAGAATAAATTTGATTTTCCAGGTAGAACAAAACCGAGTAAAACTTTTGAATGATAAAGCAGTTGCCAAATCACAGCTTCAGAAGAAACTGGGCCAGCTGCTATACCTTACTAATTTAGAGAAGGTAAGAGGCAGGCAGCCCCACATTTTTGCTGCAGTACTGTAGAATCATTTACTATATGGTGCATATGATTTTCTGTTTAATCTTCCTATCTGTTATGTGGATTTGAAGAGAATGTCTGACTATTGAGTAGTAACTCTTGAACTGCGTCATTCTTAAAGAAAGAATAAGGACTGTTACAAAAAAAATTGTTAGGGTTCTCCATATCTTTTGTGACTTCATTTCTTCAGTTATGTGCAGTTTTGATTTAAAGGATGGAAGAAGACTCACGCTGGTATTCCTAGCACAGCTGCATTTGCTTCAGTTAAGCAGCATCTCTTCCAGTTTGCACCTCATAGCTATTATATTATACAGTCACCCCCAACATTTGCAGTTTAATCATTCGTGGATTTGATTATTCATGGATTATTGTGGGGAAGGGGATGGGATGGGAGGAGGGCACGCATGTGTTTATTTGCATGGACAGGAAGGGGATGAGACAGGAGAAAGGAGTGTGTGGGCATTCATATACTCACACAGGCAGGAGAGAATGGGAAAGGGAGAGATGCATACATGCTTTTGCTCACTCACACAGGTGAGAAGGCAGAGAGCATGCATGTTTGATCACTTACATGGGCAGGGGGAGGGGATGAGATGGGAGGAGGATGCACATTATGAATTTGCTCATTCATGTGGGCAGGAGGAGAGAAAGTGATGGGACGGGAGGAGGGCAGGCACCTGCATTTGCTCACTTGCGTGAGTGGGAAAAGGTAAAGTGATGGGACCGATGTCCCCTTTCTCCCTCTTCCTCCTCCTCCTCCTCTGTTCCATCCCCCTCCTGCCCCACAAGTGAATGAGCGACTGAGGGAATGCAGGTGTGGCCATGCTCAGCCAGTACAGGTACATTTTTGTGTGTGTTAAATACAGTTTAGAGGGCTTAGGATATTCACAATTTTTCCACTAACCCCTGTGAAAGTAAGAGGGCTGACTGTATGCCTTTTTACTGTTACATAACTAGAAAAAAGATTCTTTTGGTTGATTAATATATCATAAGCAATTCTAGGGGGGATGCCCTGATCCATTTTTGATTTCAGCTTCGTAATTTGTATATCTCAGTTCAGAGAAATAATGCATTCAGTTCTGCACAGAATCTGTTCAAACCCCTCCTCCATACACAGTTTCATAGCATACCAAACAGCCGGATGCTTTTGATACTCAAGAACAGGTTCCAAATCCAGTTTACAATGGGAAAGGGGCTGCTGCCAGTTAAAATAGAGGCAGATATCCTACTGAGATCTCTGAATTGCCTGATAAAGTAGATGTCTTACAGGGTACTTTCATATTTAAATCTGAATAAATTGGTCTCTTAGTGGTTCTCCATAGCAATCCTAAGTTGTTAAAGCCACAATGGTGAATTTTTAGAAGCATCTTGGAGTTTATAATAGGAATTTTTCAAAGAGGTTCTGTAGTTGGTGAATAGAACCATTTTTCTTTTAGTTCCTCTGAACTGACTCTCACATTTTCTGTTATGTTTTGTAATTCCTGAAAAATACTGGATTGCATCCAGAGATACTATCCATTACAGGAAGGACTGTTCCAACCTAATAGAGTAATGTTCCATGCTAAAAACAACCCTAACAGAACCTGCATGTTTATTGTAACGTAAAATAAACTCCCAATTCATTGTGGGACTCAGCTGCTAGATGTGTTCTACTACCTTACACAAGAGTTCATGGAACAGCACTAATATACTTTCCCCTTCAATTCATGGTCCTTCTGGTCTGTTTCATTCTCTGGATGTTGCAGAGGACCTGCATTCGCGAGACCTAAGCAGGGCTGTTAGTAATCAAGTCATGTGGAGATCTCTCATTCAGAGGGTTGTCATAAGTGGAAGCCAACTAGATGGCAAATAACAGCAACAAGAAAGCTAAATTGGATCCCATAGTCATGCAACCAGTTGTGTGATAGGTGCCAAGACTGTTCTTATGCATCACACAATGAACAAGTTTCCCACCTCTCACTAAATGAAGGAAAAGGGCTGTATATCTGCTTGTGAAAAGGTTGGCTGCACTAGGGACCATGAAGGGACCATGACTCCACAACCTCAGGGAAAGCATAATTGATTACACAGCTGTTTTTATTCCAGTGTAGTGCCAAACAGGATTCTTGCCAGTATTTTTATATGAAAGTAGGGATTTAATGAATACACACACATCCCCAAAAAGATGCTGTATAATGCTTTAGCAGATAAACAGAGTTTTAGAATTCTTCCAGCATTTATGATTCAAGTGCTTTATGCTTTATGATTCAAGTGATTTTTATTCTGCCAAGAAAAAAAAACTTTTTTAAATATTTCCATAGTCTCAGGATAAAACAACTGGAGGAGTTAACCCAGAGCCCTGTCCAATTTGTGCACGTCAGCTGGGGCAACAGGTAAAAAAACTAAACTGTGATTTTTTTTTTTCTGTTGCAATTTCTTAGTTCATTCCTAGCATACTTGAAATGGGTTTCTTTGCCTGTAAGTCTCTGAAAATAATGGTTAAAGGTGTGTAGGTAATATAGAAAGCCATTGAGGGACAAGTAGGTTTGTGAGGGGCCAAAGTAGAATGTTAGTGCTATGCATAACTCTGTCCTTTTGCATGATTATCAAAGGCAGAATGCATAATGAACAATATTGGCACATGTAGAGAAATCAGTTCTTGGTACAGAGCTGTTTTCCTAATAGTATGGGCTATGCAAAGTCCTGTCTATGATTTCATTGTGGCATTAAATTTGCAATGAATAGTAGCCAACAAGAAAGAGTAGTGTATTGTGAAGTAGTCATAGAATTCTAGTTCTTCTACCTCAGTCATTTCAAAAGCATGCAGTACTTCTGGTAGCTTGAGTGTGGGCCCCTATCATTAAGTATTTGACCACATGTTCACATTAGTCACTTAATTTAGAAATCAAAGACACTATGTATGTGTCTTTGGGTAGTAAATGATCTCATATGTCCAAACTTCCAATGACCCAGCCTCATTTCTAAAATGGCCTATCAAAGGATATGTCTGCCTGAAGTGACATTCCTTTTTCAAGGAATCAGCATACTCATTTAGCATACTCTACATATATCCCAGGCTGGCCTAGCACTTTTCTTCTCTTTCTTTGCTCGATGGGATGCTCGATGTAACTAGGGAGTCACAGGCTGAAAGATAGAAATGCATGCAAGGAGGAGGAAGCCACCAAAAGGGGCAGTGATACATAGTTTTAAAAATAGTGATACTTTTAAAAATGGGCTGCAGAAGTTTATAGAGACAGAATTAGTACTGAGATACCGATGAAAATTCCGTTCAATGACAACCTTGTTAAAGATTTTTCTGGTTGTTCAAAGCTTCATGTTGCAAGCTCATATGAGGAAACTTTTCTATTTATACATTTTCCTCTTCTTCTGTGACTATGGAATCATACACAGTTTTAAAGCAGCCAAAACTGTGCATGAAAATTGAGTTATCTCTGCTTAGGTTTATTGTTTTTTCATATTCCATGTTAATGTATATAGCAAGGTCAAATACCTTATTATATGTACTTATTCATTTTTTTCTCTTTTCTAGTGGGCAGTGTTGACATGTGGACATTGCTTTTGCAATGAGTGCATAGCTATTATTATAGAACAGTACAGTGTTGGCACTCGCAGAAGCTCAATAAAGTGTGCCATCTGCAGGCAGACAACATCACATAAAGAAATTTCCTATGTCTTCACCGCAGAAACTCCAAACCAAGAGGATGATATACCTGTCAAGGTAAACTGCCATACTAATCAGTGTCTTTTATACTGATGCAAATTTCTGATGATCCCATTAGGCTGTTTTGCAAATAGCTTTGTCAGAATCATTTGACTTGCAAAATGTTTTTCTTAAAATGTCTCTGCAAAGAAACAGTAAAATTATGAGGGAAAAATGTAATATGTTTATGGATAAAGTTATATAATAAGCACTGCTACAGAGAGATTAACCACCAAAGTTGGAGAAATGCATCAGTCTAAGCTTGGGTTTAGAGGAGAGAGAACACAGCTTACTTGTAGGCTAGCTTGACTGTTAATTGTCCATCATTGAAAAGACAATTTCAGTCTCATTTAGAGATAGGAGAAATTCAAATTAGTTAAGTTTCATTGGTGATATTTCAAATAATTGAAAGGAATTTATTGGTGCTGAATTTTAAACAAAGTCCTGTGGCAGAATACAGATACTCAGTAAGATATACTGTTTTCATTTTGTAATAACATTTACATATACATATTTGAACCTCGCAGTTCTGTGCCCAGGTGCCGTAAGTACATGAGAAGAAAATTAAAATAAAGTGGTGCAATATGACAACAGAATTAGAGATTATTTTAAATTAGGTGAAATACTTGAGTCAGTATGCATGCTTGTTGCAAGCTTCCACACAGGGGTATCATTAGAGCTGGAATAATAATCATTTTTCCATGATACATGGTAGTGCCTGGGATATTAATAGTTCTTCCACATCTGATGTTACAGTGATCAGGAAATAACAATAGGGAAATTCTTGTACCACATAGCCTCTGAAATCTCCTAATTCTGTCTTATTTGCAGAAAATTCTGTAACCTTTCTCTGATATAATTGGTAAAAATAAGAGGCAGAGTTAAGCATTATGCAAGTGCTTCACTCTCCCATCCAAGGCTCTTAATTGTATCCACAAATATGGTTGGCTCGTACTTACAGATACAATTGCATAATATTATTAGAGACATCCAGTACCAAATAATTTGTAATTCTTGCTATCTTTTCTAATGCATACTTAAGCATAAATATCTTCCTAGATGTTTCTCTCCATTCTTCACTATATTACCATCAGTCCCCCCAACATAACTTGTGGTACATAGAAATAAAAAGTTCTTTTAAACCATCGTAGCAAAAATTTGTGGCTGTGGTTGTTGTTACTATTATTGCTGTATTTATATCTCACCTTTCTCCCTTGAGGCAGCTAACAAGATTAAGACAGAACAAATTAAAGCATTCTTTAATTCTTTAAAAAAGTTAAAGTAAAAGTAAAAAGTTTAAAGTTAAAACAATTATCTGTTAAAAATATTAATATTAAAAATAGTAAATACATTAAAAAATTAAAACAATACTAACTTAAAACCTGCACGGAATCACAAGCCCACATCTGGTCAATTTAAAAAGCCCGCTGGAACAAAAATGTCTTCACCTTCGGTACTTTTCTAGAAAGTTACTCCCTGCATAAGAATTTGCTGAAATTTGAAAATTATCAAATTCCCAACACAATTGTGCATTATCTAATCATATTGTAGCAGATAGTGCTACCTAACAGTGAAGGTCAGAGTGTTGTAAAAACCTGTACTCATGCCAGAATTGCAGGTATCGTTCTATCCAGGTTTGCTATTCTTTTCCAGCAGCAAGCCCTCACTTAAAATATACCCTCAATCACTGAGATTGCAGATATAGGTAAGGATGATTTGCTGATAGCTGAATAAGAATTTTGTATAGTTTATAGTTCATCAGCCAGCAAACATACCTTTGCACGTATTGGTGGGTATGCAGTATATCAGCTCCATATAATGTATTTCATATGTAACGCTCCCATGTGCTTACCTTTTGGTACACTGTTTACAGATATCATACAGTTTTGATAAATAACATTTAAATAATGGAACGGGGCATTTTGGCACTGTTAAATGTATATATCTATAACAATACAGTGTTTTATTATTACTCTACTCTGTGCTGCACTATCAATTAAAGTTAGTTTTAATTTTCTTCAAAGGGAAGTCACTCCACCAAAGTGGAAGCTGTGGTGAGGACTCTAAAGAAAATCCAGTTCAAAGATCCAGGAGCCAAATCCCTAGTTTTTTCAACAGTAAGTTTTAAACTTTTAATATAATATATTATATTATATTATATTATATTATATTATATTATATTATATTACATATATATAAAAATAAAAGAGGTGTTGCATGACAGGATTATTAAGTGTTCATATGGATAATAGGGATAACTTCAATTTGAGCTGAAATTAGGATACACTGAAACGTGTCTTTGCCTCTGTTGCCAGCTATGTTGAGTGTTGGTAATAATGTCATTAGTATCATTTTGTTTGTAATATGGAGATGTCTCCCCTTTTTATTCTGTAGTGGCAAGATGTGCTTGATATCATCGCAAAAGCTCTGTATGATAACAACATGGAATTTGCTCAGATCAATGGAATTAACAAATTTCAGGTACTTATGACTGTGAGAAATCAGTGTTAAATTACTGAATCTTCCTTCTCCACATTCCCTGAAGAATGATCCTAGGTTACAGAGGAAGAGTGTGCTAAAACATTCAGTATTTAAATTTAAGCAGTGATTTTGTTGGAATTTTGTTGGAACACTACAGTGGAGGTCACATACTTAGTAGCAAAGAGAGATATACGACATCCACTGACTCCAGGCACCCTTTTTCTCCAGTGCTTTACTTCTTTCACAGCCACTGTGGCTGTAGCCTTTCTTTTCCCTCTTCCTGCCACTGCCTGTGCAGAATCAAACAAGATTCCAGCCCTAGCTTTCAAATCTGGCATGGTGTTGGAAATAAGAATTCTGGAAACTACTAAGCTATAGTTGAAGGGCTGGTGCAAATATAACATCAGCCCACTGTTAACTTTAGTGAACAGAGGAGGAATTTGCCCCAGGACTGGGCAAGCTGACCCAAAAATGGGCTGGGACTGAGCTGCATCTGAGAAGCCCCTCAAAGCCGTCTTGCAGCTATAGTCTCTGGTGACATTTGAGGAGGAGGAGGCTACAGCCATGTTTGGAGCCATCTCAGGCAGATTTAGTCCACTTCATCACTAGCTGTCAATTGTATTTGTTGGGAGACTTGGAAGAGGGAGTAACTAATGACAAGCACCTTTCCATCATACATAGACCTGCGCCCACCAATCTAATTCACTTGCATTGATTCTGATTTTAATTAGCCTTGTATCTATTTTGCAGAGGAAGACTAGATGAATAGTTTGATAGAAATAGAAGAAAGACAAACTTTGTTTGGGATAAAAATATATCGCCCATCGTTTCTCACAGATGCATTCACTATGCCTAAAGCTATCCAGGGTTACACTTTGTTAAGGAACTGAAATTTACTTCAGACTAATTTCAAGTTCTGTTTAAATGGGAGCATTGATTGTGCATACTGTAGTTAATGGTGCTTAATTGTAGTTAACTGAAGAGGAAGAATTTGGCCAGGGTTGCACGGAAGGGATTTATTAATAATGGAATAGTGTGTTATTCTTAAGTGTTCTTGGACAGCTCCTGATCTGTTGTCTGCTCTAAATTTGTAAAAGATTTAGGATTCGTAGCAGTTGAATGTGCTCTTGAATATAAAGGGAAGTGCTGGCTTCCATATATATGTTTTTCCAATATCTTTATTTTTCAGGAAAATCTCTCTGCATTTAAATATGACCCCAAGATTAACATATTGCTGCTGCCTCTCCATACTGGCTCCAATGGATTGAACATAATTGAGGCAACTCACGTCCTTCTGGTGGAACCCATCTTGAATCCAGCACATGAGCTGCAAGCCATTGGTAGAGTGCATCGTATTGGACAAACTAAGTAGGTGGCAAAATTGTCATGGGCTTTCTCTCAGCAAACTAAACCAGCACTTCATGCACTCTGCAAGTTTTAGGTCATCACATAGTATAATCAGTATGTGAGACACTTAAGTAGCTGCTGGCAATTTGAGAGTCAAAATCTTTCAGAATTGATACTGCTTGAAGTGCTTTTCACTTGTTTATGAAGTAGATTTGGGTTAGGATGTTCCAGAAGGTTTGATGTAGAGCTACATTTTGCATCTCATGGTGCTGGGAGAAGGAAGCTTATGCAGTGCTTTTTTTCCCAGCTATCTCCCAGACTTATCTGTAACACCTAGCACACATTTTTCATTGGCAGTTTTTGCACTTACAGTATTCTTCTTTCTGTAGTGATACAAGGAAAGATTTTCTTGGTTAAACAAGCATCTTGTACAAACAGCGCCGTTTTCCACCTCACACTCAGCCCCCCCCGCCCGAAAAAGGAAACATCATCACCAGACTGCTTAACTCTTTCCTATTAGTGTACAATGACTTTTCTGTAATCAGTGTTTTCCTAAATATATTCCTATAAAGCTGCATTAATTGCAAAATAGAGATTAGGTTATAATGTAGCCTTTTCTGAAATGTAAGTGTGATTTAAAAAAAATACTAAACTATAAAGTGATTCTGTTTAGTTGTACAATATCCTTCACATAAATTATGAGGGAAATGCTGGCAATAAGCTGTAGAAAGAATTATTGGCTATAACCCTAAACTTCCATAATTAGAGAGTAAGACCTGTTGTGGATTTATTTGTGAGTCAGTGTTAATAGAAATGCATGGTAAATGCAACCTGTACTGCATGTTTTTTGTGTTTTGGTGTTTTGTTTTGTTTTTTGCAAAATTCAGGCCCACCATTGTCCATAGATTCTTAATAAAAGCAACAATAGAAGAAAGAATGCAGACAATGATGAAAACTGTTGAAAGGAGGTAGGTAAAATTTGATTTATTTTTTGTGATCTGTGCAATATTATACTTCTGAGATTAATGGCATTCATATTTGCAAGTGTAGCAATCCCATGCCTATCCAAACTTAAACTACAATTCTGTGGATACTTCCCCAGGAGTATGTCCCACTGAAAACAGTAGTTCTTGTAAGTGTCCTTATGAGTAGGCATGCATAGAGGATTGTGCTGTTAGAAACAACAAAGTGTAAACAGGAACAGAACGTAGGGATGATGTGCAAGAGACAGAAGGGAAGTATTCCAACAGTGTTATTTCTACAGTTACATAGCATTCACAGTTGCACTGACGGCACTTGCTGGAGAAGGAATTTGATTTTCCATAAGCATAATAAAACAGTTTGAAGAGCTGGGGAATGAAATCACTACAGCAGAAGACTGGCTTCTGGAAGGGTCCTTGTGTGTTTCATTCTTCTGATCTGAGTGTAATTTTATGTGCTTTGATCTATTCATCAGCCTATTAGAATTAAAAACCAAATTGTACAACCCATGGTTTTATTGCTAGCTGGCAGTGGGGCAGTATGTACAAAATATCTGCACAGATTGAGTCTCACTGAGCATTTCTTAAGAATTAAGGAGACAACCTGTTGTCCTTACATAGAATCATAGAGCTGGAAGAGACCATAGGGGCCATCCAGTCCAAACCCCTGCCATGCAGGAACACACATCAAAGTACTCCCAACAGATGGTCATCCAGCCTTTGCTTAAAAAGCTCCAAAGAAGGGACTCCACCACACTCTGAGGCACCATATTCCACTGTTAGACAGCTCTGACCGTCAGGAAGGTCTTCCTGAGGTTCAAGTGAAATCTCTTTTCCTGCAGCTTGAATCCATTGCTCCTCGTCCTAGTCTCTGGAGCAGCGGAAAACAAGCCCACTCTCTCCTCGACATGACATCGACATCCCTTCAAATATTTAAACATGGCTATCATTGCTTTCCCTCTCTCTGATTGTGCTTTTAAGACAAATACAAATTCTTTTTAAATTTCTGACCAACTTACGTAGCATGTGGGTATCACATCTCACAAGTCGTCAGGCAAAAGATTTGGGGGAACTGTATTCTTCAGCAGTGAGCATTATAACAAATATCTTTTGTACAATTTCTAATCAGCTTAGGTATAAGCTGTTTCTGAATTTTTTTGATGGTTTGTTCCCTTTCTCTGCTCCTATTTCCCCTTAAAGCCATTCTAGTTCTTCCATGAAGCAGTCAGAGGCCTCTGTGTTAACGGTAGCTGATCTGGCAGACCTTTTCTCAGAAGAAACTGAAGAACTTGAATGAAGGAATCCATTTTGGACTTTCTCGAGGACAGAAGTGGACAGAAATGGAGGCACAACTTGTTTATTTTCTAAGCTGCAAAACATGATAAATTAACTGTTCGCCCGTTCTTGTAGATGTCACCAAGCATCTTTATTTAAGGCTGTGTGAGTTGATAAATATTTTTAACTGCTTCCACTAGGTTCTCTGGCTGTGGTTTACTTCAGCACGTTATTTCTGTTAATAAAGAACAATTGCACTTTACACAACAGTTACATAAACTATGGCTTGTACTTCCAAAGAATATGAGTACCCCAGCCCGTCTTGAGTTGTGCATAAAAACATTATCTCTGTGTGACTAGTTGACCTAGAATGGGGTGGGGGAATGCACATCCCATTGAAAGCAAAGGAATGTGAATAGGCAGTATCTGTATTCAGTTGTTGATTTATGCCTGACGTTCCTAACCCAAGAGATGTATGAGCAGCTCTTCTACAAGATCAGGACATTCCACTAGACTGAGGAAAGAACACTTAGCATGACAGCAGAGGGTATTGAAATCATGAGCTAATTTCCCTCATTTTATCACTAAAATTGATTATTTAAAGTGTTCCTCAATAAACAACTACCTTTTTTCAGAAAGGGCTTCTAGTGGTGCTGTCATTTTCTCATGTGAGTAATGTTTTATCATTAAAACTAATTTAAGTACTAATTTTTAGAAACCACTTTGACATTTTAAATAATTTTCTAGGCATTTATGCTGTGATATTATATCGTAGGGGTTGATTTTTTGCTTGTTTATATTTAAATGTTTGCTGTTAATGTCTGCTGTTCTCTTGATAAATTATGTCTTTTGTATGATCTTTGGTCTTAAAATGATAGCTGAAGATATTTGAGGGATTTTTAAAGATTCTTAAAACTATTGTTTTCTTGATAGTTGTTGGATTCTTATATCTTATTAAACTGGCAAAGCTTCTTGTAAGTTACTCATTTGAAATATGTGTGGTTAAGCTATTACAAATTTCTCTTACAAGAATTATGTTGTATGGTGTTGATTTTCTAAGGCCAAACTAAGAGTCATTAGCTTTTAAATCAGCATTTAAAAATAAAACTTGCTAAAAAAAACTCATTCTGACATTAGAAATTGCATATGCAGTTCTTTGAGAAGATAAATTCCTGCCTGAGATAATGTTTCTAAGGTAGACCTCTTAACACTATTATTTAAGTTATGGAAGTGCAGTGAATATTTGAAGCAAAATGTAATACCTGGCGCATGGACAGTTTATGTCATCATTCCCTGTCCCTCCAGCATGCTCACACCGGCTTTTTAGTTATTTTAATCTTGGACTAGGATTCTGGAAGACCAGGGTCCAAATCACTGCTTGGCCATGGAAACTCACTGAGTAATCTTGAGCAAGTCACACTGTCTCAGCTGTAGAGGAAGACCATGGCAAATCTCCTCTGAACAAATCTTGCCAAGAAAACCCTGTGGTAAGTTTACCTCTGATGTCACCGTCATTGGACATGGCTTGGAGACACAGTTATCATTGATTTTGTGTCATTACCAGCAGCCTTGAAGGCCTGCTACTAAACAAAAAGGTAGGATATCAATATTTTAAATGAAGCAAAAAGTACATACTTATCCTAATTGAAAAATGTTTTTACATAATTTAATTTTCCTGCAAATAATTCTTGCCCAGGGATCATCAGCCTTTTTGGGCTAGTAGGCACATTTGAAGTGTTCAGGAATCATTGTGGGCAAAATGGCTGCCATTGTAGGACAGTCCAGTTGTGAAACACTAATCTTCCAAAAGGCAAACTACTGCAAAGATTAAGAATGTAACTTGTACGAAGATTTCGAGTGCAAAACAAGTATTGCTCCCACAAAGTACAACAGAATACCTGTTTCATGGAAGATACAGGCAAAACAGCACACACAAACTGGGCGAAACACAGAACACAAGTGACAAAATGTAAATAAGTACACAGAATGGAGAGAAAGTCATAACACGTTAAAAGAATAATAATGCTAACAAAACAAAGTAAAGTGTACACTGCAACATTTCCAGATCAGCCTGGTGGGTTCCAATAAAAACATCCATGGACAACAGTGGCACCAACAGGCGTCACATGGAGGACCTCGGTACAAGACGACAGAAATGCTGATAGTGTAGAACAGTACAATCATAACATGGAGTAATGCTCTTGAAATGAATTCTTTAGAATTGGGGAATGTAAGAAAAATGGCTTGTCACTTCACTATGTTTGCTTTTTCTTCAGAATGAGCGTGAGTTAGTAGGCAATTTTGGGAATTCTCAGAGTTGAAGGAAAGACCCAAAGCAGACATAGCTATGCTTTTTAGGTGTTGAAATTTGACCACCCTTGTAAAATACACAGAACATGGTTGAATGTCATGCTCTGAAAAACTCACTAGTTTACTGGGGATCTCAACAATTAAATTAATACATCACTTTAGCAGCTCCCATACTACCCCTCTGAAATTTAAAATTAAATTAAAATTTCAGAAGCAGAATTTGGGAGATGTATTTTGCAGTATCTGATTATCATTGCCCTTGGGTTTAATATTAGACCAGAAGTTTTCTGAGACTCCAGACATGGCAGTTTGTCTATGGTTACTAGAGCTTGTTCTTCAATGGCATGTAAACATAGATACCTGATTTTGTTGAGCTGATAGAGGTAAATAATCTTAAGCTGTTGATAATGTCTTAACATAAAATATCAGTTGGCAGTTTTGACTTTATCCTTTAAAACTATTGCAGGCAATCCAACCAAAAATTGCAAGACCTGTTCTGTTCTTATGCTTCTGTACATCTGACAAATAAAAAGTGTATGTGTGTGATTGATTTATCTAACCTCCAAACTGCTGGTTCAATTGTGGCAAGGATTTCTACTGTTTCAGGCAGTCTGAAGACTTGGCTTGCAAAGCATCTCTGGCGGTACATCCAGCTTTTTTCTTCCTTTTTTGGTTGCCTGGAACATAAAAGTTGTTTACGAGAATGGTCATGTACTATAAACGGAGACTAAAGAAATCCCACGCTGGGGAATGGGGGAGGAAGCCAAGGAAACTACTTTCTTTTTTCTTTTTCCTCTTTCGTTTGCTCAGTCTGACAAAGACTGTGTCTGGTCAATGACATTAGGGCAGATGAGTCACAATCTATAAATTGGCTGTAATGAAAACTGCATTTTAGAACTAACATTGCAGAAGAGCCAAAACACTTTTGAGAAAAGATCTCAACAAAGCAACACCATTCTTGGAATTTCTGCCCTGCTTTTAAAAGTTAGTTGAGCTTCAGTATAGCTGAAAAATGCCAACTTGCTGCTCTCACTGGTGTAGCTGCATGAAAATGTTGCTGTTTTATCACACCTTTGCTGTCCGTACAAAGTGCTATACCAGTTCAAAAATCCTTGGTAAAGCAGGTACATTTTATTTAAATGTGAATGAGAGTGCATGTAAATAATTGTTTGCCTAAGATCACCTAAATTAAATCATGCTGAATTGACCATGCTAATTGCATTTGCTGCTATTTATAATGCCAGGAAGTCCCATTGTCAAAGTGGTAATGTGAACAAAATTCACATTACCTTAGAGTGAAGCTACCATTTTCATTAACAGTTATCCAACTGGGATTGTTTGCCTTTGTACATCAGAAAAACATCAAGTCACATGTTCACAATGGAAAAACGCTTTTATTTCTTAATGTTAGCATATAGATAAAGTGTACCCAAATAATATACATAGTAAACTGGGGAATGAAAACAACCATTAGCAAAATACAATGTAATTCTGTTTTCGGGAAAAAATGTGGAAAATGTCCAGTATAGTGAACCGGTGTGATGTAATAGTGGTTTGAGAGTTGGCATATGACCCTGGAGTCCCTAAAGCGAACCTATCATGTTGGTTGGTTTTTGGCAATATTTGTTCAGAACGGGTCCTCTGAGTTGGAGAGAGTGTCACTTCCCAGTGAGTTTCCATGCCAAAGTGGCTGTATTTAAACATACCCTCTTCACCATATAGTACACTGAAAATCATTTAAAACATTACTGTAAACAATTTAAAATATTACAAGCCCATCAACTTTAAAAAAAAACACAGGGTGCTATATAGTAGAGATATATGTAAATTCAGAAAATTCAGGTCCCTCAATATTACTGTATCCCATACTTAATATATGCTATCCTGAACATTTTAATAAATAAATAGTTCTAACCCCAACAAACTTCAAGCTCCTATAGCAACAAGCTTTATTGCCAAAACTTACACATAACCACTGTTATCTTTATTCAGAAGAAAGCTCAATTGAAATCAATCAAAACTTATTCCCGCAGAAGTGTTTGTATAAGCTGAGCCTTCACCGTTTATTTTCTAGGCATTGCATACCATCGTGTGATTATTTTTTAAAAAATGAAGAGGAAAAATGCTGGTAAACAGAAAAACTTTAGAATCATTTTTATTTAACAGGGCTAGTATGGTATAATAGTCTTGGACCTGAACTTGGAAGATGCTCTGTCTGAAAGAGAAGAAACTGGGAACATCTAATAAAACCTGATATGAAGGAGGGATGAAGTCTCAGGTTGTAAAAAAGGATTGAAAGAAGCATATAATGAGGGAGCTGAAGGTTTGGAACTTAAGGGCCAACTTGGACAGGAGACTTTTTGAGGGGGCTTCTTCAGCAGAACTTCTTGACAGTAAGTGTACTTCTACAATGGAACTCATTGCCTAGAGAAGTGATGAGGTCCCCTTCTCTGGATGTCTTCAAGGAGCAGCTGGACACTTTACTTCTGGGGATGCATTAGCTGGAGATCCTGCACTTAGAAGCGAGTTGTACTCAATGGCCCAGGAAGCCCCTTCCAGCTCTGTGATTCTATGATTCTATTAGCACCAATAGAAACCTAGACACTTTCCTTATATCAAGTTGGACTAACTGTCAATATAGTTCTGCCTTGTCTATCTTGCTTCACAATAGTGTTCTAGCATCTCAGGCAGAGGAACTATGAATCATCTGCTCCAGATCCTTTTAATTTGATATCCTGGGGGCTAGACTTGAATACCTTCCAGTATAGACCTTCACAGTCAGGAAAGCTGATGATTTAAATTATTTCAGTGTGTAATTCAGTACAAAGCCCTGGAGACAGAGAAAGTTACTTACTCTTGTTGCCTGTTACTTCCTGCATTATTGTCCAGGGGTGTGGATGTGTGGATAAAATTAGGTTTAGAATAGTATAAAACATAAAAGAAATCTCATAATGGCTATAATCCTCATAAGCAGTCACTAAAAAGTACCCAGAAAATGTTAATTTTACAAAAAAAAAGTCATTCTCACTCATTAATTTACTTCTGAAATGTAACCTCATTATTTTTTAAAAAGGCAACTTGCTGCAGATAAATGTCTTAGTTGTAGTTGGTTACTTCTAAGATCTAGAAATCTTACCATGTGCTCTGCCTCAAAAATTTCAGGATTGTATTTCTTTAGCCTGTATTCTGTTTTGTTTTGTTTTTAAGTCTGTCACTGGCTGCTATTGTTTTTTCAATATACTTAAGGATGAACACACGTATTTTAAAGTTGCTGTTTTGCAGATGTCTTTGGCATCACTATTAGTCTATGCAAATAGAAATTAGTCATGGACCACTTGAGTGGTCTGGCTGAACTCAGCAGAATTGCTCACTCTATCCTCCTTTGAACAGTGGACCATCCATTCATCCTATTGCAATCACCAGACTGTGAACACTTCCTGAAGTTTCAGATTGAAAAGATTCAGATTGAACTGACATAACACTTTCACTTTTCCTTCCATCTTATTGATACCTATTTTAACTGGATTCTGAAAAATATTCCCAAATGTACAGCTATCAAATCTCACAGCCTTCTTTTGAATGAAAGCCTGCCTGCTAAAATTCATCACTAAAATAGCTCACCCCACCTGCCAAGATCTGGTACAGTTTACATTTGCAACTTGCAACAAAACAATTCAAAAAGCCGCTCAGCAGCTCTGGACAAAAAAATCCTGTCCTATAGCGCAGCCATTATATCTTGAAGGTTTTTCCCCATGCTCTATGTACAGCTCTGTCCATTGTGTTTCCTCAATGAAAACCTTTCCATATGGGCAGAATCATTGCCTGGAAATAATGGAAAGCTTGACTGAAAGTATGTACTATTTCAAACTGACAGGTTTTTTAAGATTGAGAAATTGACCATAAGGAGTTCCTACTTCAAAAAATACATACTTCGTTTAAAAAATTTAAATGTACTATATATTGCTTCACTTTTAGGGAAAAAAACATGATTGTATCTGTTTGTATTCTGATTGCAGGGATAACATCTTCTATGTTTTTTAGTTGTTATCTCTTCATTCTTCATTCCCAGGGGATTAAAAAAAGGGAGCTGTAAATCATTTCCTGTCCCTCTATAGAGCAGAATGGAAGGATATAAAACGCCAACAGAGAATCCAACAGAATGGCGTGAGGTGGATGTTGCTGCTATAGCAAAAGACAAAAAATGTGGGAGGAGAGAGGGAAGGGGTTTTCTTGTTGGGGAAAACTCAGCTCTAAAATAGGTAGTGAATTTGACATGAGTAATCATGGTCTCCACTGGCTCTTTTTGTGGAATCCTATTGTTCCACCCAGGACACCCTTGTGTCTTTAGACATGGGAGGTATTCATTGGCTCAGAAAGGGAAAAGTCTGTGAACAACCTCTCGCACCACACTTGCATCCAAAGCCCCCAGTAAAGGCATACCGTGGAAAGGGCAAGAAGCGTCAGTAAGTTGCAGGGCAGTTTCCTGGCCAGTAACTCTTTGAGGAAACTTCAGCTTAATGGCACCTTGCAAACTGCCTTTAGTTGTCTTCCTGGCAGCTTCTCTCTTGATGTCTTCCGGTGGCTCCAACACTGGAGAGGGTGAGTTTCTCTTCCTGAATGTCCTGAAAGAATGTCTATTGCAGATTTCTGTAATATTTCTGCTCCAGTTCCAAATGCTTGTTTATCAACGTGCTATGAAGATGTACTTTTCAGAACACAGAGGCATAAAGGCATAAAGAGGCTGTGAAAATGGATCTTTCAGAGTACAGTTTGTGGCATGCAAGTTCTATATGTTGTGGCAAAAAAATAGTCATTTTACTGGATCCATAACATTTTTAAAAAACGTATCTTTGTGAATTATCTTTTTATGAAAGAACTGCAACTGAAATTAACGGTTACAAAGATTCTTGCATTGCTTTCTTTTAGAATCAGAATCTTAACATTAATTTTAGAACATTGTCCAGTTGCTTTGTAATATGACATATAATATGAATGTGTCTGGTTGCTTTATAATACAATGCTACTTTTCTTGCTAAAGTATTATCAGAATTTGATCTCCACATTCCTAGAATTCCTGAAAAGCAATTTACAGATTTCAGAATAAATAATAACACTGTTTATTAAAATACCTTCTTTGAAAATTCTGTTTGTGTTGAAGTCACTGTGTAAAGTATCGCTTTGAACTAACTAGCTTTTTAAAGGTATAAACTGGCATTTGTTTATTACAAGAAAGTTCAAGGTAAGGATTATACCTGTAAGTTACTGGATGTCCACAATTTTAATAGAAGCATTCCAAATTGAGAACAAAATATTTGGAAAATACTTGCTAGGCAGTTTTTCTTAGTCTACAAGAATGTAAACATTCAAGTTTTCTTGAGGAACAAGGATGAAACAGAAGAAGCTGAAGTGAATTAATGTTTAACTCTCCTCCATTAGCATTTTATTCTTCTCTTTAAATCATTGCCTATCAGTCTATGAATTGAGCAGAATATCGATATTCAAAGAATGCACAGTGATAGCATAGTCGAAATAATACAAAAAAGAAACTGAGCTCTCCTCTTGCTGTAACTATTCAGGAAACTAAGGGTAGTGTTGGATCCAGATTATTTTAGTTAAAGTAGTGTTCCATTGTAATTATTTGGCCTTAAGTCATGACTGACATGTCCCATTGATTTCAATAGGAGGTAAGATCTATTGATATAGTTGGTCTCCAAAAGAGAAATGGTTAAGAGAAGCTATATTGTACTCTTCACAACTACTTTCTCATACATTTTGTGAAAGCTGGTATTATGCTTAGAAAATCAATAGCTGTTTGGAGAGCGACACCTTAACAGAGAATCCTAAGTCCATTCACTTGCAAATAAATGACTAGTAACAATGTAGAAAGGATTTCAAATCAGAGGATCTGAGCATCTACAGAATTTTCATTTAAATTGTGGGGGTTAAATGTATATATATAAAGCTATGAATAAATCATAATATACAACAGACGTAAACCCATAGCAAATAATAAATCCTGACAGTAACAATTAGAACTGCCATCTCGGCTGCAGACTCTCCACTAGTTGCCAAAAGGTAATCAAATACATTAGAACAGGAGAGGGAGGGTATGTGATTGGACTCCAAGTTCCGTCAGCCCTTGCTAGTATTTTTAGTAGGGTGGGACGATGGAAGCTGAGGTCCAGCCATATTTGAAGAGCCAATGATTTTCCCAATCCCTGCATCAGAGGCTAATACTCTTATACCATGAACTCTTGTGTTGGCAAAGAACAGGAAATTCAAGTTGGTGCATCTAAGCATGAATGAAAAGCTGTAGTTCTTTCTCTTATTTAATTATGAAAGGTAGAGGAACCCTGTGCTCTGTGGCACCTGGACTCTGTCCATCAGTTTGGCACAATCATATCCATGCTCATGTTTTCTTAGCACATGCTTTTGTTCAAGATTGCTGGCACTCTTCTCTTTCTTCCCATAAATTAACTGCTGCTTCTTGGCAGCTTTACCGGCAGACTGGCACTCACAAAGCTTTGGCTCCTTTCAACAAAACTCTGGGAACATGAAAATAAGAGTGATTCTGATCTACATTTTTATATATGGTAAGTAAGGTGAAGCTGATCCTTTCATCTCTGGGCATAAAACTTTTACCTAAATAGACATTGACAGTACGTATCGACAGAAACACAATCATAATTTTCTTAATTCTTGGATGGAAGGCATATGTGATGGGAAAACATCCATGTCTTTGATGAAATTTTGGCACTTTATTATGACCAATTGAAGAAGAACACACATGGGGCCTCCTGAAAATTCTTTATAGTATACCTAAACCCACAGTAAGAAATAACTGTTTTCTTATCAGAGAACTGCTTGCCAGAGATTTTTTTTCCATTTTAGTCACAACTATTGAATATTCGTAAATGCTCAAACTATGCATGCATAACCTGTGAATTTCTCCAGAAGTGGCAGAGCTGTGTGTCCACAAGCCACATCAGCTTAGACCAACTTAAGTGGAACACTCGAGTTTTACTATCAAAGTTATTTTTAAGGTGACTGTTCTTTATGTAACTGCATAGGATTTGGGTCCGTAAACCTTCAAATATATTTGGAAAGTATTTTTCCAGAAAGCAGTTCTACTTTCTTCATTCATTAATTCCATCAATAATTGACTATAGATCATTTTCAGGATTTCAAAAAATGAACAGGAGCAGGGCTTGGGCATTGGTGACATATTCTCTCTTTCTCTCTCAGTGCTGCTGCTGCTGCTTCCTTTCTTTCTTTTCCTTTATAGGCCTCACTACTTAACCTCATTTTCATACATGATATAGATATGGTATCCTACTTAGACATTATTCTCTGAATATTATTCTGCACTGAAATTAGATTTTGGTATACATGGATCAATCAGCAAAAGGAGTAAGCTAACTCATCTTCCTTTTAAACCATCCAAAGGCTAATGATTCTGCCCTGAGTTTAATTTATGCTTTTTCAAACCAGTAACCTCAGTGGCATTTCAAAAGGCAATTATTATATAAGGACCTTCAGTGGAACCAGACTTTGTAGTGCTTCTGTTAAGAACAATAATCAATCAGCTAAAGGATGCTTTAAGATCTATCTGATATATGCACCATTTCCAAAAGACCACAGCGAATCAGTGCTCTGTAACTTTTCCTTTGCTTCCAAAAATTAGTTTCTTTCTATCACTACTTAATGGAAACCATGGCACCTGATTTAAAAAGCGTGCTGTTGGTGTGGAATACAGAGTTAGCCCATTAGCCCAATAGATGTCAGTTTTAAACATTCTAATGACATCAGTAGTTGACTTAGTATAGCCAATTATGTAGCAACAATTATTCTCATAGTATACATTCCTCCCTGTACATTCACAGGTTTGATTATTCATGACTGCACCTGCATTCCCTCCCCATTCTCCTCATCTCATACCCATGCATTTTCTCCTCTCCTCCTCTGGAGCTTCCCCCTTCCTATTCCCATGCAAAATGGAAGGGAAGATGGTATAGGGAAGCCTTGTACAAGCTCTCCTTTCCCACTCCAGAGATCTCCCTTCCGTTCCTATCCATTTTGCCCTAGCATGGAGAAGTCATGCAAGGCTTCCCTTACCCCTTTCCCTTTCGTTTTGCATGGGAACAGGAAGGGGGAGCTCCAGAGGGAGAAAGGAAGGCTTGTGCGAGGCTTCCCCACCCCCTTTCCCTTCTGTTTTCCATTGGAGTGGGAAGTGGAGGAGACTCAGAAAGGAATGGGAGGGGGAACAGTCAGGAATTATTTGTGGTTTTCCCACTTTTGTGAGGGTTCTGTACCCTGAACCCTTGTGAAAGCAGAGGGGGCACTCTGATACTGCCTAGTTTAATCTGATAATGCCAGTTACCAGATAGCTTCAGAATCTGCCACCATTATGATAACCAAGTATCCTATTTTAATCGAAGACAGACTTTTAAAGGGATGATCTTTTATTCTGAACTATTATCTATTTCAAGGGTTGTTCAGTTTAAAGAGAATAAAATAATAAGAAATGAGAGCATGGACAATGAATCTGTGCATCATCTGTTTGCCCCTAGACAGTAGAGTAAAAAGTGACACAAAATGTCATTGGGTTACAGTATTTCCTACTGTGATAAGTTGTGCTCATGTAAATGATATTTCTATGTCAATTGTACAAATTGCCATTATATTTCCATCTATAAATCTAAATCACGGTATGCTGTTGGTGCGTCTGGTACTTCTGCTTCTTCTGGCAAAGCTTTTTCATCTACCTTTTCGGTCGTGGATTCCCTCTTTCTTGGCCTAGACACCATCTACATTTACCGGATCTGTAAAGTTGTATGTAACTTCAGAACAGACTACTGAATAAGCTGAACTGTATGAATAGATTTATTTGAAATAGGGCTTATCTTTTTTAAAGAGGTGAAAATAGGTCTTTTCTCTCTCATCCCACAGACCTCATCACATCATGCTGATATAATCAGGAAAACAACAAGGTCAAAACATGTCCTCCCTAATTCTTCCCCCAACAATCCCACAACCAAGGAAATTATCAAGGATCTCTTTCACACAACATAATTATGGTACTGTGATTCCACCTTAACTGCCATGGCTGCATCCTAAGCAATCTTGGGGTTTGCAGTCTGAGCAGCTTTCTGAATAAGAATCCTAAATATCCTTCACAAAAGCACAAATCCGAGGGTTTCAAAGGATGTTACCGTGACAGTTAAAGTGGAATCATAATGCTACGGTACCATAGTGTGAAAGGGCCTAAAGCCTATCTGCACGCTTTACTGTGTGACTCTTTATGCCACTACTAAGTTGCTGCAACAACTGTATCTTAAGGTCAGTTGCACAGCAGCACAAAGTCTGTGTGTGACAGATTTTCTCTAAGGGCCTTTCCACACTACACTGTTAGTGCTATTATTCCACTTTCCACATCCTATGGAATCCTAGAGTTTGCAGTTTGGGGAGGGGCCTTTAGAAATCTCAGCCAGAGAGCTCTTGGGCCTCAGTAAAGTACAAACCCCAGAATTCCACAGGATGTTGAATGTGGAATAAGAGCAATGTAGTGCAGAAACACTCTAAGTCTAGAATGCTACAAAAGTAGCAGTTTAATTTGGGTTTTAACTTTTGTATTCCATTATTTTTATTTTTTAATTATTGTAAGTTGCTTTGAGTCCTTACCAGGAAAAAAGGGGTGTATTACAAATAAGAATAATAAGAACAAGAATTGTACAGGCACCAGGGATTATGAGACACCCCAATTCCAAGGGCACCTTGTGCATCAGACATTGCTACTGATTTCTTATTATTAGGGTTCTTGGTAAATGTAGTTCCCCAAGGAGCCAGAATTCATACTGGAGTGAGACTCTAGAGGATTATTACACTCTCTGGTGCTTTTGACACAGCCATTGGAGCATCATAGGAGCCAGGAGAGAAAGAGGCCATGCACAGACCTTGAGAGATCTTGCTGATATTCTGTTGCTGTCAAGAAAGATTCAGAGAAAGAAAGGGTGGTAAGACAGGCAGAAAACACTCTGGCACCAAGGGCAGGACAAATTCCAATATGCAGAAGGCTTGAAATGTCTAGGTTTGGCTTAGCTTGCAGTGTAGTTTATCTCCCATCCCTACCAGCATACCTTCCAACATTTCACAGATGCATGAGATCACATCTGGCCAAGCAACATTAGAGTGTGGTCAAGATGGCAAAAGTAATTAATGAAGAAGAAAACACGAGCAAGAAGTGGCTACAGCAGTTTGCTTTTGCCGGAATATACAAGGAAGGGCAAGATTCCACTTCCTGATCTCCGCCCCCTGCCCCGCTGACTACTTTTGTATTTTGAACTCAGTTTGCAGTAACTGAACTAAGCTGGGGACAAAGGGGAAAAGTGGGAGGAGAGAAAAACTGGAACATTTTAAAAAGAGCTGGAAAAGTGGAACAGCAGAGGACTAATCACAACTATCACTGCCAGCTTGGAAGATATGTACCAGGAACTTGATTTCATGCCTTAGACCACAGAATCTAGTACACTGATCCTGCCATTGCCTTGGATTTCAGTCACAATATTCCTATATCCCTTTCTTCTCCAATGAAAGAAAGCTGATGCTATTCACATCTGCCAAATAGATACGCTTGGATAAGCAGCAACAACTGGTATCTCAGGCGTTGTAACTGTTGACAGAATCTTTTACTGTCTGTTTTGTTCTTCTCTAATTCCAGATGCCATCTACCACACCAATTGCACTGGTTAACCATTTCAGTTGCAGTGAAGAATACAGAAGGTGCTAAATAATGACAAGAAAAAATTCTTCTTGATTTTAGTAGTCATAAAAAGTAGATTGTAAACAAGTGTTCTCTTTCCTAGAATGTACATAACTTATTATGACACTTGGACATGATTGATGATGGTTGCTGTTGGAAAATTTGATCCCATGTGTAAAAGTAGGCCTCTTTCACTGTTGGCAATTGTTGGGGAAGGTGTCCAGTGAACATACTTCCATGCAGCTATCAGTGGGAAATAAAACTGTCTACATGTGAATTCTGATTTTCAGCCAATCTGACTTTGGTAATAACAGCAGGCGCACAGAATCCGTCAACAGCTACGCATATGCAATGAACTTGTATTCTAAAATGTTTCACAAGTAACGGTAATTGATTTCTTTTGCAAATATTTTCCTCTGTACAGAATCTGTCTTGTGTTGGCTGTTAGACTCCTTCTCCTTTAACAAATAGCAATTTTAATATGCCCATAGAAATCAATGAGACCATCATCTGTACCAAGGACTTGATTGAAGTGGAAATCCCAAGTACATTCTTCTTGTCCAAGAATCCTCCAATATTAGTAAGTTCCTACCTTCATAGTTTTAAATAAGTAACTTCCTTCCAAAATAAGATATTCCCTCTCATTGTTTATAGAAACTTGTACCCCTCCCCCCAAAAAATCCTTAAGGTGGAGGGATGCAGAACTAGCTCAATGAACATTCAGCATTCTCTGTGGGCACTGAATACTGAGTTCAAGGGAACTAAATAGAAACCTGTAGGAGCAGGAAAAACAGAATATGTTGAAAGAAGGCTTTGGCCATTTCTGCACCGGGCTTCTGTAATGGTGCAGAGCAACCTCTCACGGAGGTCTTCTGCACCGCAGAGTGGACTGGCGTGGGCTACTTTTTGTAGTTCCACACCAGAATCCACTCAGGAGCAGCTGGAACTAGCCGTGCTGCGTGTTTTTTAAAAACCTCTTTTTCGAGGTTTTTAAAAAGCACGGAGCGCACAGCCCCGTGCCGCTCCATCACCCGGCTCCGACGCGGATTTGCAGGCGCGCGCAAGTGCGTGCCTGCAGATCTTCTGGGGGCAGGCTTCCGGCTGGCGAGCTTCTCCGGTTAGTGGAGAGCCTCCACCAACCGGAAGCCGCCATTTGGGACGCAGAGGACTGTGGAGCAGCGAGCTCGCACTGCTCTGCATGGCGACGGACTTACCCGGCTGCCGGTAAGCTCTGTTTTAGGGTGTTTTTGCCCGTTTCCCCCACACACACATGTGGAAAGGGCCATAACTAACTGGCTGAAACCTTGCACAGGAAGATTTCATACTGCAGCATTATATTGCAGATCCCACTGCTTTTGTTTTTAAATATTGCATGATTTTAAGGTTCTTGTTACAAGTCCATAAACTAGAACAAGGGTGAATATAAGTTAGATCTAGGTCAGATGGGCAATGATTTCTGATGCCCATGAGGAGCAGCAGCAAACTGTGCATGATAGCTTTTTCTTATTCTGCCTGTTTAATTTTTGAGTTCTCCATGAATTTTAAGTAGCAATGGTTACAATTTCCAGATCAACTTATTATGAATGCAAATATACCAGTTCAAATTTCCAGGCTATCTGCTGGCTTGACTGAAATACAGATTCAAAAATTTGGGAAACCATGGTTGAATTACTGACCGTCACTCATTTGTTAGAGGCACAGGAACCCCAGTTAGGAAAAGGAAGCATTTCTAGCATACAACGATGCCATATTTTCAAACATAGCTAGTTATTTGTTATGAACTGCTTTCCCCTATAATGATGGAAAAACTATGGCCCTTTTCATATGGCATTTGTCATGTGAAAGAGCGTACGGAGCGTCATGCGATTGCGGGGAGCGTTTCAGACGACATCCTCGCAATCGTGTGATGCTGCCAGGGCCGGCAGGCACCGATCGCGCACTATTTCATTTTCAGCTTGTAGTCGAAAATGGTGCGCGATTGCGCATTGCTCTGGGGCCCCACGTGCACTTACCTTGTGTGCGGAGCTCCCGAGCCGCAGCCCTCGTGCTTCCTTCCCCAGCACAGCCTGGCAAAATACCTGGCTGTGCTGTGGAAGGAAGAGGTGGAGTCTTCATGTTGCCTACCAGCTGGCAGGCAACTCCTGCAGAGCCGAAGCAGCGGGGACGCAACAGCCTCTTGCAAGAGGCTGCTCGCGTGATCCCTGCACCCCGGTGCCGGATAAAGGTAAGGTGTGGAAAGGGCCTATGTTACGTTATGGCGTAAATCTAATTATTGTTAGACTAGTACAGACACTGTTGGATCAATGGAAATTTGGTAAATCAACACTGATAAAAGTTCCAGAGATTCATAAGGATCTGCTCTAGTTGAGACTAACAATCACATTTAGGCCAGTGACTATTGCTTGGAACATTAGTTGTGTTAACTGGACAGTTTCTGCAAGCTGTAGTTTAAAAAAGGAATATTTCCAAGTTAAGGTTGTAATTTTATGAAGGATAGCACTTGTGGTACAACTGTAGCTTCATAATTACTGTTAGTTATACAGATACGGCATCTTAACTGGTGGAACAAGAATATTACATGGTCAAGATGCTGTTTTTTTCTGTATCTTATCCTGCCTCATGATGTCCTATGGCTGTTGAGTGACAAGAAAGTAGATGGAGGAAGGGGGAGGAGTGTGTTTTGCACTGCAAGACAACAGAATGTAGCAGTCTGAAGATGTGTTTTTTAAGCAACTCAAAAGAAATTATTTTAATTATTTTGAAATCCAGAAAAGTGTAAAGTCAATATTTTTTAAAATAATGTAATGAAACTACTTTTGAGGATCTTGGAACTGTAACTGTAACATACTGCTTTTTAAAGGTAATTCTCTAAGTTCTGTTTTCACATGAAATGTCACATTTTATGACCTAGGATATGTTAACTGGCTTGTTCAGTTATAAATATGAGGTTGTTGACTATCTCATTCGAAAAAAAACCACAATTTGAATTTTTTTTCCAGATTTCAGATTTGCACCTTAACAACCCAGAATGCCATGGCACTGAAGTAGGAAACTTCTATGTGTTCAGCATCAAGACGAACTTCACAGACTGCGGAACACAAATGGTAATAGGCAGAAAATGTTGCTGTGATTTCTATGTAGTTTCTATATATACTGCATTTTTTGTTTTCCTGCATTTGCTTATTTAGCAAATACCTTTTGAAGCAGTACAGGACTCATATACATTTAATTCTACATGGAATTGAGTAAGTGTTTTCTCTGTCTCTCATTCTTAATCTAAATCATATAAGCATCATGCCAGCTTCGGAAATACATTGAAAATGGCAATGGTATCATTAAACGCACATCGGGGAGAAACACCAAGGGAACATATCTTTTTAATGTGCAGTTCACTTGGTTGTGCATGCAGGTAGATTTCTGAAGTTCTTCTACACCATGATTCTATTATTCAGAAGGAAAAATAATTGGTTAAACATAATAGAGTAGCAGGATGCTCATACTGTTCGTCTTTACCTACTCCTCCTGCATACAAATAAACACATGCACCCTACAGAAGGTTCTGGTTGATCCAAGATCATACCTGGAATGCTCCAACCCTGAAACAGGTGAAATGAGAGGTAATTGTTTCTCCATATGCTAAATGCACTTCCACCATTGTTCCACTAGCCACAGCTCTTCATCATAGAAATGTTAATAGCTAAGAACAGAGTCAGCCTGGAGAGGTCTCTAATTTCTCCCCTCCTTGTCTGTCTGTATCTATCTATCTATCTGTCCATCCATCCATCTATCTGTCCTACCAAAACTCATATAGATGGTTTCAGCATGTTATATATTACTTCTACTTAAAAGTAACCTGTGACTACAATGAACATACCACTCCAGTTACAGGTGTGATCTTCTTCAACCCTTTTCTTTTTGAACTGGAAGAGCTGAAAGTGGACTCATTCAACAACTGTGCCAATTGTGTGCTTCATGGACTCTTGCCAAGACTTGATCTTGTTCTAACACAGAGCTGGTTGCAACATTATCCATCCAGATGTTTTTGGGCTACAGCTCCCATGTCTCCTCACCATTGGCTATGTTTCTGAGTGCAGTTGGAAAATGCATGCAAAAGACATCTGGAGGGCTTCTGTTGCCCACCCCTGCCCTTGCTGGTTAGGGAGTTAAACATTTTAGCCTCAAACTACAATTCGGATTCAGTCTGAAGTTACCTATGTTATTGTGTAACTATCAGAGATACAAACAGTATTTTTATTCACAAATATTTTCATCTTTCATGACTGATTGCGACACTCTGGTGAAATTATTCTCAGCTACTTCAAGATTCGTTTATCCTTCAATGAGAATGAAAAGGCCAGAGTTTTCTGCCTCTCCTTTCGTTTTCAGTGGGTTTTGTACAGAAAAAAGAATTTCTGTGCAAAAACAATGTTTGGTGTGAGCATATTTTTATAACAAAAAGATGCTTTTGTGCAAACAAACTCGTCACCAAAAACTTCAGAAATGTAAAAAATCATTTTAAAAAAACCAGGCAAAATGCTCATAAACTAGCTCAGTGGGGAAAATACTTATGATTTTTTTTATCTTTTAGTAACTATTATTTTACTTGGAGAATCTAAGACCATTTTTGTGTTGCTGCTTTTTTAAATCTTTTCAGGATTCAGATGGTACTTATATTATTTTCCTTAACACTATCCAGAACAATTTCTCTGACATAATCACAAGAACTTTCATCAACATTACCTTTGCCTGCCGATACCCCATTAATTACATGGTACAGCAGCCTAATGGCGAAAATAAAATCAGTGTCGATATCAGGTAAGTCTGTTTTTGTTTTTCTCTGTGCTGACAGAGGCCCTTTCCGCAACTCAACTTTTTGCGGAGCTGGGGTGTGGGGATCATGCAAGCAGCCCCTTGTGAGAGGCTCTTGCGTCCCTGTTGCTTCAGCTCCACAGCTGCTGCCTGCTCGCAAGCAGGTAGCATGAGAGCCCCTCCTCTTCCTTCTGCAGTGCAGCCTGGGATTTTCCCAGGCTGCGCTGTTGCAGAAAGCACGAGAGACATGGCTCCGGAGCTCTGCACGCACAGCATGTGCGCGCGGGGCCCCGAAGCGATGTGCGATCACAGACCATTTTCAGCTCAAAGCCGAAAATGAAATAGTGCGCAATCGGCTCCTGCCAGCCCCTGCAGTGTTGCACGATTGTGAGTGCATCGTGTGGACTGCTCCTCGCAGCTGTGCGACACTCCAGGGGCCCTTTTGCATGGCAAATGCCGTGCGAAAAGGGCCTCTAGATTAAAGCATCTGAACTAGGTTGATGTAATCATTCCGCTAAGTGGACTAAAGAAATTGTGGGGTTTGCTGAAGTGTAATAACAGAAATGGTTTCCTTGAGAACTATGGGCCTATTTAGCAAAAATTCCATTCATAGGAGACAAAAGTTCATCTAGTGAAGCTCTGCCTTTCTCCGTAGTGGAGAGAGCTTCACCAGTTTACTTTCTGTGCCTTCTGCAGGTACAAAAGCACAGAAACATTACTAGAAAAGAACACTATATATAGTAATGCATTAGTGGTCCTCTAAGATGTTGTTGGAGTCCACCTCTCAGCAATCCCTGCTGGCAAGGGCACTGATGAAACATGATGCAAAAAAGTAGTTTATTATATCTGAAGCGCTACAAGCTCCCCATGTCACAGCCTAAAATTATTACTTTCCTTGCAGTCTGACCCTAAACATTTGTCTATGAAACAGCCCCATTGGTATAGTAGTTCTGCAGTACCAGTGTTGTAATTATATAGCTGATCCATAACTTGGGATAGAATAATGCACATCTTTAGCAATGGTTGTTGTTGTTTAGAGCAAGGATGGGCAATTGCCTCAAGTCATGGGATCACACTGTCCCCCTGCAGGATTCTAGAGGACTGCACCCCTACATTCTTGTCCTACATGCTCTGTACTCCCCAAAATTGGGGGTTGCCACATAATGATCAGTTGCACCCACAAATCTTGTAAAGGGGCTATTATTGGCCACTCTGCTATGTTTATGGGCATTTATGGGTCCCTTCTCAACATTTTAGACTTCAAATTCTTTTCTTTTTTTTCAAAATAAGAAGTGACCAGCCACATTTTCTCTTAGTATAAAGGCCTCTGAGGCCTCCCAAGCAGTGTGTGTGGGGGGAATGTCCTGAAAGTGCCAAATTTACCAATAGTAGTCCTAAGGCTTGGAGAACTATTAGTGCTTTGAGGGCAAAACCCAAAAATCATTCCCTCAAATTTCATGGGGGGGGGAGATGCAGGATCCTTTGGGAGCCTTGCAGAAATGGCCTTGGTGGGAAGGATGCATTTGACAGGACGCACGTAACACATTCCACCATAAACTCATCGTGGCAATTGCATTATTTCTGCAGCTTTGTTTATATGAGCTGTGCATCTCTGCCTCCTTGTTCAATAGGTCCATTACACTAAGCACTGAAGATGGGAATTTCTCTGTGTCCATGATGCTGTACAAAGACCAACATTTTGAAGACTTGTGGACTACTATCCCTTTCCTGACTCTAGAGGACAACATATTTGTCAAAGTTAAAATGGTACCTGTCTGGTATTACTCAGCTCCCAAAGACACTGGGAGTCAAAGTACTTCGTAGGTAGCAAAGGCAAGACAGTTTTGTCCTACCAGGCCTAAAACAAGATTCATAAGAAGAAACCCCACCCCCCACCCCCCCAAAAAAAATTAAATGGAGAACATTTTGAGCGTACCTATACTTATATCCTCTCACATGTATTTGGAAGATCCATGAAGTATATTTTTAAAAAAGTGAAAAAGAAATTTCTATCAGAAGTGATATCACATTGAGGAGTCTAGTGGAACTAAGAAGGTGACTTGCCTTTGTAGCGTGAAGTAGAAAATAAGAGAATTAGGGCTGAAAACCAATTTCTAAAACGGAGAATTCACATTCATGTGAGAGCCCAAGCTTTAGTTTTTTCAGATATTGGTACCCTTCCTTTAACTCAGGTGTCTCCCTTCCCCCCCCCCCCATTAATTTAAATAGGCCTGTGCCTCTCTTATCTTTTATAGCATCTGTTTACTCTGGCTGGCATCTTAGTGACTTATGAAGACTTATGAAGACACAAGTCAGACTTATGCCATCACAACTCATTTTTTTGGTTGTTGCAGAAGTTGGAATTCTTTTCTGACTATGCAAAGACCAATACACATACCCAACTCATTTTGTAAGTAGCACAGACCCACTCCTGGCCATTTCCATGTTGGAGAGCAGGGAGATGAGCAGGGGCAGGACCAGTTATTTTCCTGCAGCTGGATACACCACAAAAGGTATCTGCTGAGATCTCCCTGAAACACATCCATCTACCAGAATACAGCTGGAGGGATCCTGCTTATCTCCTGGCTCTCAAACAGTATGGAAATGGCCATCTCGGATGTGGCCATCTTGCTGTGCTTACAAGGAGAATTTTGGGAAGCTAGCATTGGGAGATGTACCTACAGAAATTTAGGTGCAAGGTCGCCTGAGGCAGGACCTTACTCTCTGTTTTGTTTCTGGTATTTAGTTTTTGAGGGTATGAAGTTTGCCTTTTTCCCCCATAGAAAAACGGTCTTAGGTCAATCCACTGAGTCTTGTTTATAAAAGACTAGCATATTTACCAGCGTTGCCTCAGATTTTATTTTCTCATAAGTAATACTTGCTAGAAATACCTTAGGAATCACTTTACCTTACCTTAGGAATGAGATGTGGTTGAAATAAACAGATTTGAGATCTTATGTCTGTAATTCCCAAAACTGCCTTGTCCAGTATCTGTAACTTTTCCCCATAGTCCCCAATCCAATCTGTATTCAGAGTTAACATACAGAGGCTTGGTTTCTGATGGAATACACTGGCCTTCTTCTTGCAGCTAGAGCAACCGGGCTCTATGGCTGAGAATTCTAAAGGCTCTTCCCTAAACTGCCAAACCCAGGATTCCATAGGATCTTCACAGGCAGCCAATCATATGAGGTCTTCTTGCCTCTTGCCTCACATAACCAATCATATGAGGTCTTTGCCTGCCTGACACAGACAAACAGACAAATTCACAGACAGATTTTGACTTCTATATAGTGGATAGAAGGAGAGAGTGTACTCTAGTGAAAAAGGGGATGACGAAGGATACGAATTTGCATAAATTTTGCATATGTTGATTTATGTGCATGGGTACAAATTTAGCAATTGCATTGAAACAGAAATACATCATCTCTGACCCTAGTGGGAAACTAGGTATTTTGAAAGAAATAGTTCCTGAGAGTTCATTTTCTCATGCAATTGGTTCATCAGTGGAAATTCCTCCGATATACATATATATAAACTTGATATTTGGACTGAAGTGAAAAAAGAGATAAGGACTTTGCAAAAACATTTCCACACATCATATCCTGGCATAAAAAGAGGTAAAGGAATTTAGTAGCACCTTTCAATCATTGTGAAGAACTTTCTAGCTTATCCTCTAGTGGGCACAGTTCACCTCATCAGATCTTAGCATTAGTCAGTATAATTTCCAATCTGAATCTGTGTTCTTGGTTTATTGACTAAATGGTATGTATCCCTTTGTCTCCATTGGGTCTCCAAAAGCTAGTACAGGGTGTCCATTTGGCCCCCAAACTGTATTTTTCCCACTCAGGGAAGACCTGGGGCAATATCAAAGCCCCTAGTCTTTAACTGGACATCATGTCAAAGAGAAGATGCCTTGAATCACAGCACTGTCTTCTGTATACCCTATTAAGAAGACAACAACTGCCTCATGGTGTTTGGTCCATGCGATGGCACTCAAGCTTACCAGTGATATTTGGGGGCTGATAGACCTATGCTCTACAAATCTACTTAACACCTTTGAAAAGCTGTTTCAGATCCCTTTTATCTTTCAATCAGTCTGAAATGCTAGTGATGAAAGCTTACATTGCATTGATCATCACAATATCATTGTGGTTGATGATGATGTAGCCAGGACTCATAGGGTCAAACTGCTGGGTCTTTCTGATTAGCAGGAACAATAAGACCTAGGGATATGTCTATTATAGAATGTAACCTAGTATAACCTATAGAGTATAAGAACTAATTTAGGAAGCTGGATATATTAGGATGTGTATGTGCCTCTGCTAATTCCTTCCAAGATACCCTCCCTCCTACTTTCTTCTCTTGTTTGTGTACATTATTCTAGTTGTTCTAAGAATGTCTTGGGATTCACTGTAATGTGAGCGTATGACCACCAAGAGTATGAAATTTTCTAAAATACTGTTGTTATTTGTGTGAGAATTGCATTTGCTGTGGTGGTTAGCAATCTTCCCCAGCCATATATATTAGATACCAATATTATGCATTGATAGCAATTTTTGCAAATTTCAGTTTATGCACATTGTCACTCTGTTTGTCAGGTTCCAGATAACTTCATCATTAGACTTGAAAAGTGCTGGTCTACCCCAACAAAGGATCCTGCTCATGTTGTTCAGTATTCCTTTATTAAGGAGAGGTTGGTATCCCTCTGCCATAACCTGGATGATACATTCTGAAAAAGCATTAGTTGAGGTCATGTGTATCATGTGTATGGTTAAATTTAAATAATTATTCAACTGATATGGTAATTATATCTTGCTGCATCATTTAGATTTTGTTATCATTCCCCAACCCCTTTCTTTCCCCCCACATTATAAGACTAATGAAGGGAAAGTGCTATCACATAACGAATGCAAGGTAAACTTACACTTTTCACTCAAGTTGATAATGTGCTTATCTGGGAACAATGCACAACTGTGAGCTTCTATTGTTCATCCCATGACATTGCAAAAATCAATTTGATAATTGTTTAAACAAACAATTGTGTTCCTGGCTGCATCAAATTCTCTCCTTTGATTAATTATTGAGAGATAACTGGAACACGCAAAGAGACCTGTTATGATGACAACAACCAAGGATTGCTTTTGTGGAGGATATATAACTCAATGCTTCTCTTCATTTTTTGTGTTCCTATGCAGTTGTCCACAAACTGTAAAAGATGAAACGCTGTCAGTAATGAGAAATGGAGAAGGAGAAGAAGCAATGTTTAGGATCCAAATGTTCAAATTTGTTGGCATCTCATTCAACCATGTTTTCTTACACTGCACAGTTCAGATTTGTCCTAGCACAGCTGACACTTGCAAACCGGTAAGCTGATGAATACAGAGCCACATAATAATATGTAAGCTAGTTATATTTGTTTTGTTTTGTTTTTTTGCAACTTTTCCATAGCACTTAAAGAGTCAGTGGTGAAGAAGAAACCAAAACTTCTTGCTTGGTTACTTAAAGTTTTACATAGTTGATTTTTCTCTTTCCTACCACTGTTAACTTCAATATTATATGTCAAACATTTTTTACTCCAAATTTATTAAAATGATATGATTTTAAAATTCATAATTTGAATGCTAACAGTGTCGCTTTTGAGTAACAATAAACATTTCATCTAGTATTAGTTTATTACCGGTTTTCTTTTTAAAAAAAATTAATAATGCAACAAATTAATAAGTTTTATAAAATTTCCTCAATGGTATGAACTTCAGTAATGTATGTTAAGTTATTTTATGCTAGTGTGCTAGCAGTAACACTGACACTTCTAAAGCTTGTTTGCAACCTTCTCCTCCGAATACTTCCTTTAGAAGAGGAGAAAATTAGTGATTAAGGAAAGAAAAGGAAAAGATTAGTGGTTAAGATTGATAGATGTTTGGAAATGGAGTAGCAAGAGAGAGGCAAAGAATTCCCAAAGCTACGTAATATTTTTTAGGGAAGAACTTCAGAAAAAGAAAAAGTTTAGAGGACAGAACTGACTTGATAAGATGAGGTAGCTGAGGAATTTTTTTTTAAAATGTAAAACTAATTTAATAGACCTGCAGTTGCTGTCAGTCGCAGAGCCACAGGGCTGGCCTCCACAGCTCTTCTTGGATCATGATGTTTTGTAATCTTAAAGTTCCATGTGGTATAACCTATAGCCAATAAACGTATAGAGTAAGTTGCAAATGGAAAAGAAAAATAAAATTGTGGTAGAAGCTAATAAAATCCTTTCCTTTACTGATGTGAATAAACTGGCTTCAGCAAAAAGTGCAATATTCAAAAGAGAATGCTCATTCTACTCTTCCAAATCAAATTTTTGTTGCAAATAGGCTTTCAGGAGAAGACAGCAGCCTATTGAAAAGAGACTTGCACCCTTGCGTTTTTGAAGCGAAAGGGCCCCTTGAGTGTCGCGTAAATGTGAGGAGCAGTCTGCATGATGCACTCTCGTTTACGCAAAGCTCAAGGGCCTGACGCGGACCACGCACGCACCTTTTCATTTTCGGCTCAAAGCCAAAAATGGCGCGAGGTCACGCATCGCTTCAGGGCCCCGCGCGCACTTACCTGGCGTGTGGTGCCTCAGAAGCCGGGCCGGTCGCGCGTCCTCTCCTCAGTGCAACCTGCGAGGTCCCAGGCTGCATTGCGAATGGAAGAGTCGGGGCGCTCGCGCGAGGAGGAAGGAAGCAGCGGAGCTGAAGCGGCAGGGACATGGCAGCCTTCCTTCCAAGCCTTCTCGCGTGAGAACCCCAACCCAGCAGCGCGAAAAGGTAAGGTAAATGGAATACTAAAGTTCTTACATGGTATATTCTGAGGAAGGTGAAACAGTGGATACATTATAAGAAGTCTCTCTTTTTTATCAGATTCTTTACTGGTCCTTTAGAGAACTAGGGAAGTTGTATGAAAGCTGTTTTTTTTGTGTGTGTGTCTAGCACCACATTTCCTATCTAGAAATTGCTTCCTTCCTATAGTCTGTATAGTATATGCCTTTTTTCCATCTTCAATTTAAGTGCCTGTATATTGCCTTTTAATTTTACATGCTATAAGCATGTCTTTATTTTATTTTTATTTTTATTAGTGTGGAAAGGAGAGCAGTAGGAAACCAGTCAAACACTGCCACATGTAATTTTAAAAGCTTCATGCTGTTCTAACCCTTATTAGTTTGCAAGAGGAGACAATCTTATGATCTCCTAGACAAAGAAAAGGCTGCTGAGTTCAGAGGAAAGAAGCAGATTTGCACTGGGGTAAATACATTGTGCCATCAAAAGATCTAGAGTACAGTTCAGAAGATTATAGGGCCTTTTGCTTGGTGCGCCACTCTTACAACAGCCATGTTTCACTTCTTGGCATCTTAAACAAAACAGAGGGCATCCTCTTTAATATTTACAAGATCATCAGCCAGACTTAGGATTTTGTAACTTTTGGAATTCATGTTTACAGTTGTTAATGACTGCAAAACTATATTTCTCAAGCCAGGCAGCATCCCAGCCAAAGGGTGTCTGAGATGCTGCAGATTGGGGCACTGGGAAATTTCAACTACAGCATTCTCTTGGTTGTGGGGCACATTGAGACAGATAACTGCAGAGACACCCCACCCCTGAGATCCTGCTGCAACTGCTTTTCTCAAGGCACCCCACCACCGGGAGAGTGCTGTAGTCATATCCCAGCACTCCAATCTGCAGCACCTCAGAAACCTTTCAGAGGTAGGTTTTCAGAGGGAAAGGCATCAGCAACAGTTGCTACAATGATGGAGCTCTGTTATTGAAGCTACATGTGATGATGCGGGATCTCAGCCAATGGTTTTAACTGGATTCACTTTGTATGGCTGACTCATCGAGTGATGTCCATGGGTAAGTGATCCATGAGTGAAAACAAATACACTATCTCAAACCATTTGTTAATCGGAGGGTTTATTCAACACTTTTGTCTTTTTCCGGGCCAATAAATTCTCTCAGAGCCTATGACAGCTCAGGAAGACAGGGATGGTTCCTTCGCCTGACATTATTTATCATTTTATTTCTTCATATCTTGCCTTCTTCCCAATGCTGGAACCTCAGGTGTCTTAGAACATGACTAAAAATATAAGTAGGCTATCCTATTAAAATATAACAAAATGGGCCATCTTATTAAAACAATCACCACATTTAAAACAATTTTAACAACACATAGGGGAGAGCACAAAAGGGCACCAGTTCCCATTGAAAGGTTATTTCTCAGGAGCAAGTCAGTTGCCAAAAGTCTGATTCAGTTAAAAAAAAAAACTTATTTCTGATGACAGACAGATAACAGAGAAGAACAAGTAATGCTACAGCTTAGGAACAGCCAACAAGAAAGCCTCTTAGCCCCAGTTCCTGGCTGACTTTGAGGGATAAGGTAGCAAGAGGTATTGTGAAGGAGTTCCAACTTAATAGTATTTGGGGCCATTTGTGGCTTCTCCTCCATTCTTATTTTTGAAGCTTGCAAAAGATCAAGGAATGTCTAGGGAAGGTTCAGGGCTGGGTCAAGAAGAATGTGAGTGTTGCTTTTTCCAGTTTCTGAATCATGATACCCTTTCAAACACATAATATCACAGGAAAACATCTGAAACAGTACTTAATGCTAGTGGCAGTTTAACCAGATGACCTTTACTAGCAATCTACTGGAAAATTATCTTGGCAAATGAGACAGGGCTTTCGAATGGATGCAACACAGTATATCCTGTTCCTGAAAAGGCTTTTTGCTGCTCAACCCATGAAATGAAGAGATTGCACAACAGCACTTGGGTTAAACACGGGCAATTTTATTTAACTAATGCCTATTTAAATAGGAACTTGAACTGTGAATTATGTGACATAAGAGGGGGGCTATATAACAGGATTTGCTGAGGCAAGGGGGCATCTCTGACCTCTCCCCCATCTTCCCTTGGGCAAGATACTGGGTCCTGAAGTGAACCCATGAGGCTGGGTTGCGACTTCAGCCAGCCCTTTTCTGGAAAGCGGGCCCAAATGCCCTGCCTACCTTGTCTCACAAGCCCCAAAGTGAGGGCTGAAAACCATGGGTCTGCCCCAAGGATCAACTCCACAACCATCCTCCCCCCGTATCTGGCAAGAAGGTGAGAGGGCTCCAGAGGCTTATCCTACAACAAAGGGTGCCATAGGTACTCTCCGAACCCTTAAGACGCTCCCCCTTACCTGCTGTTGTAAACCTATTTAAAACATCTATTTAAAACACCACCCTAAGAAGCCAGTTGTCCAGTCCCTTGGCACAGTGTAGGGTAGGCAAAAAAAAAAAAACCCTATTGGGGGGAAAAATTCCTACCCGGCCCTGAAGCAACCAGCAAGCTTACACTGAAACCAAGGGCAGGAGGGTGGGTCATGTCAAAGGCCAAAAGAGGCTGAAGAGGGGGTGGCGCAGCCTAAAAAAGGGGGCTTACTTGCTCTGCCTCCTCCCCACCCACTGAATGCATGGTTCTCCCACATGGGAGGCCAGCAAAAGCTGCGTGGCATGGGTGGGGGAAATGGATTGTACTTGAATCACGGATTGCAGGTAGGTGAGAGTGCAGTATAAACTTCGCTGTCTCCAGGGATTTTTAAATAGAAACTACATGTTTTTACTTTAGCAGTAACTGCAGTTGTAGAGACAAAGCTCCACAGAGAGAATTATTTTTGTATGAAAAATATCATTAGATTGAAATATGAAGCAAAGGCACAAAGAAGTCAGAAGTCAATGAGACACTTTGGAAGGAGGCTGCTATAAAATCAGGTGCTAGCTCTACATAGCTGAAAAAACTGTGCATACCCATGTGATAAACAATAACAGTGAGTCTCCAACTTTTAGTGTTGTTATGCCAGTAAGGCCTGTTTGTTTAGATGCAAGAGTGTAGCAAGAGAACTTTTATAGAGAAGCAATGATTCCAAAAGGATGAGTCACGTCTCATAAGTGGATCGTAGCGAATTTTCTAGATAGGTCACCCTGAAGTCATTACTCAGAGTAGAGATACATAAAAAATAGGGAACATAACATCTCAGTTTGCTATGTGGTATGTAAGAAAGCACTGTACTGCTCTTACTGATTTCCATGCTGTTGAGTAGTTTCCACTGCAGTACCGTCCATCTCCTCAGCTCTCTCCTTCTCTGCCTCCCTCTCTCAGTCTCCCTCCTTCACCTCCTTCCCTTCCTTGCAGTTATATCACCAGTTTTTATTCCCTTATTGCATTCCTTTGGTCACTGCACCGATTGCAACAAAACAGTGAATTGCACATCTGTTCTAAGAGTCCTGCATAGTGTACTGAGAAGGTTTATGTTTGCACAATAATGCACGCACATAATGTAACTGGAAAACTTTGCCAAAATATAACATTTTGTTTTAATTGGTGAAATGAAATAACTGGTCTTTTAACTAACCATACAGGATTTTATTTCAATTACTTGTACTATGCTGTGAGCTGCTGTGTTTATTATCTGGGCATATATACATTTATTAATTCACATTTTCCCTAGAACTGCACAGATGATGAAACTCCAACCAGAAATAAAAGAGAAGTCACACTTTTTTCTAATCACATGGTGTCATACGGGCCTATCAAACGAAAGGTGATAGATAATGAAGAGACTGATATAAGTAAGTGTTTAATATACACATGCTTTAAAATATAATCCCTCAACTAAGCCCTAGTAAAGAACAGTTCTCTCTTTTTACAGTGTATGAATCCTATCTATCTACTTATCTATCTACCTACCTACCTTAGCCATCCATCCATCCATCCATCCAGCCAGCCAGCCAGCCAGCCAGCCAGCCAGCCAGCCATCCAGCCATCTGTTGACTGATTTCATTCCACAACAAAATGTTGTATGTGTTCAAGATTCCGGTAACCCAATTTGCTCTGAGTTTTCCTTTTTCCTTCCAATGAGTATTCAACATTCTGTGCCCACTGGTGAAACTAACCCAGTATGTCATCAGCATTTGTCAGTCAGAACTCAGCTTTCATTGGACTGTTTGAGTTACCTCCCTCCAGTGATGTATTTTAGTCTTTTACTCCAAGTCTCAAGTCAAGTCTCTACCTTCAAGTCTCAAGTCCTTGAAGATATTTTCAAGTCAAGTCTCAAGTCTGGAAGCCAACTTTATGCCCCAACCAAAATTCCAGAATTATTGGACAGAGGCAAATAAAATCAGTTTTAACAATTTAAGCAGATTCGGCTCTCCACATCTTCAATGGGGAATAGGATCCTTCTTACTCCCCATTACTGAAGCTTCAAAAGTTGTAGAAGGAAGGATCCTTCTTCCTCAAGCCTGTTGCCTAACACATTTGCTGTTCTTCTCTGAGAAATGAACCCTGCGCTCTAGGGGCAAGTCTTGTCTTTTGCTCTTAGGAAAAGTTTTAGAAGGCTCCTCTGATATGCAACAAGGACAGGCTGCTGAGCAGACCTCAACTCTGCCTCAAGCCCATTGCCTAACCCATTTGCTGTTCCTCCCTGAGAAATGCACCCACACTTTGGGCTTCAGATAGATTGCCATGTGACCAGTAGGCAAAAAGAGATGGAGGTGTTGTTCAAAGTTGTAAGGTTTCTAGATGAATGTGTTATGTTACTGAACCAAGGACAACAAGTCAGTCACTAAAAATATATGACTCACGAGTCAGGTCGAGTCAGTGCCTCATTTATTGCCGAGTCGAGTCCAAGTCGTGTCACTGAAGCAACTTAAGTCCGACTTGAGTCCCAGTCTATCGACTCAAATCTACACCACTGCCTCCCTCCACTATGGTAATGTATATGTGGGGAGGGGAGAGGAATTGACCATGGATTGGGCTATCCTTTAAATTGCTTGATTGGCATCTATGGATAACTTTCACTTTCATCTCTTGATACTTTTAAAAATAGCTTCTTAATGTAAACAAGAAACAACATTGCAAGCACTAAGATCATTCACTGTATCTTTTTCTAAATGTCTATTCTTCCATCAGCCTCCTCTCCTCTGCACTCCATTTCATTTTCTCCTGAACGGCTTTCAAAGCTTTTTAATTTTTCAGGAGTTATCCAGCCTGAATAAAAATGTTGAGATATGTTTGGGAATATGCTGCTGGAATTTGCCAGGATCTGACAGTTTATAGTGGCTCTGCATCTGTTCACTGTGTTCTGTTGTTGTATTTTCTGCAGTTTGTTTCTGGATGTTGCAGATTGCTATGGAAGCTCCAATCCACATGGTCCAAACTTTCTTTTTCAGGGGGTGAAGTCTTAAGGTGCTGCCTTCCTCTCTCTATCTTTCAGTAACATTTCACCATGAAACTGGCACCGTTTCTTGCCATTCATAAATGGGACTTGTATGCATGTGAAACATGGATTATAAATGCTTGATTTCTCCCAAATCAGCATACCCCATTCCTTCATTTTTTTTTCCTGAATGGGATTAGTTTTCCATGGTCTTGACCATTATTATTATCCTGCTCTGAAGCTGTCCCAGTTTGTTCACATCCTTAAGTCTGGGTGCCCAGAACTGGATACAGATAACTGGTAATTATTACACTAAAGTACCATTTTCTTAATGGATTTAAAAAACCCTAGGCTTAAGCAAACGAGAAGATGTTTACTCTCCACACTCAGTAGAACAAAATGCTTGATGAGACGTTATCAGATGCATTGTCTAATTCAGTTGTCCCTTCACATTTGTGGGTTGAGCATTTGCAGATTTGATTATTTGCAGATTGTGTCACTGGGAAGAAATTGCTGGGGGGATGGGATGGGATGAGAAGAGGGAGGGTGTGTGCATTTGCTCACTCACATGGGAGGGAAGGAGATGGGATAGGAGGAGGAAGGACACACACACTTGCTCACATGCATGGGCAAGAGAGGGGAAGGGGATGGGATGGGTGTCCCTTTCTCTCTCCTCCCTCTCCCCTCCACTTCTGCCCTCTTGCCAGTGCAAGTGAGTGAGCAAGTGAGGAATGCATGTGTAGCTGGGTGCAGCCATCCTGCCAGCACAGGTACTTTTTGTGTGTGTTAAATACTGTTCAGGGGGCTTACGATATTCAAAGTTTTCCCATTTTTGTGAGGATCCTGTGCCCCAACCCCCCATGCAAGTGGAGGGCCAGCTGTACAGTAGTTTCAAAGACCGACATAGGCCTTACCTCAGGAATGGAGAATCTATTGCACTTTAGTTGTTGGAGCTGAACTTCCAGCATTCCTGATCACAGACCACATTGAGGCTAGAAGGGCCACAGGTTTCCCATCCCTTTTTTGCATGCATATCTCTGCAGCTTCAAGATTCAGGGGTATCTCAGTGAATTAGCTGGACTGGGAAAAGCATCTGATGGTAATGCTGAAGCAGTTAAATGGATAATTTTGGGCTAAAACTGATGGATAAAGGGTCTAGCCAAGTATAATGAAGCTCCATGTATTTGTTTCAAGTGTCTAAAATCAATGTATCCACCCTCCCTACCATCTGGTATAAGTGAAATTCATATTTCTGTTTTGTTAAGATGGCATGTAAATATAATTCAATGTTGATTCTTTATAGTTAGGATCAGTGGTTAAGCACTCACTTTGAAAACTGTTATACTTTCTTTCAGGTAAAAGAAGACTTCCACCAATAGAAATGTTGATCCTTGGTGGGTTTCTATTGGCTGTTCTAGTGATAACAGGAATTTTGGGAAACCTTTTGTTTCAGTCAAGAAGAACATACCCTACTATGCAAGCACAGCTGACGATGTCTCGTTTTCACCATTCTGAAATACCGTAATATTGAACAATTACCAAATAGTATCACAGAATATTTCATCTGTATTCCAGCAACTGAATTGTGTTGTACTTTATTAACATTCATTCACATGTCTTTTTTATTTTTATATATCTCATTGCCTCAGGTTAGTAAGGATATTTATGACAGTTTATAAATCAAGCTTACCAAAAGTGGGATGAAAGAATAAATTTATGTGATCCTACAAATGTTGGCCATTTCCACATCTTACCTCCTCTCATCGGGTCCCAGCATCATCCCAGCAGTGCCTTTGCCAGGATGGAAGCGTGATGTGAATGCTCCCCTCTGCCCCCAGCCAGCTCCCTGACATCCAGTTGGGGGCTTTCCTATTGTTGGCTATTCCATATTTCCATGTGTGTAGATATAGATATAGATATGTTTCAATAGGCAAAACTTCACATGCTATCACAGGATAAAAGCTCAGTAGAATTTGCTTCCCACCATGTATACATATTATGTGTATGTCACTGTTTACCACTAAACTCTATAAACTGTAAATGCTCACAATCCTCATACTGTTGGTGGAAATGCCTGCTTACAGAGGGCGGAGTATAGATGTTGCCTTGAATCCCATTTTGGGAGAAAGGCAGGATATAAATTCAATAAACAACAAATAAATAACTAGATGGTAGTCCTAGGACTGTGAAAGTGAGAAAATGATTGAGCAGGATCTTGCACAAGAAACCACCAGGCCATGATTACTCTTGATTCTCTGGTTGTCAAGTTGCCCAGGAAATCCCATTAGCATCAAAGGGGGTAATGCTCTTTTTCCGGAGCAAATTCTCAAGAATGGGTACTTGTCTTCCTTGCTGGGTCCAGTACAGAGCCTCAGAGCTCAATTCCACCCCACCTCTCCTTTGATGATAGTGGAATTAGCCCACCTTTATTGCCAAAAAGATGCCAAGGTACACAAGAAGATAGGTGGGCTTCACCAGCTCAGTCCTCCACCAAAACAAAAACAAAAACAACAAGCACTATCCTTTCTAAAGTAAAAGTGGAACATCCTGTGCACCCTGTATTTCAAAGACTCATCATGAAACTTCCTTTTACATTGATTACAGTTTTCACTGATTACCTTATCTCAAAATATGGGTGACTCAGGGATCCACCCATAATTCCAATACCCCTGTTCAAAGGTGGGGAATTTTAGCTCAAATTAGGAGGCCTGTGTGATGGGGGCAACCTAGCATGTTCTTTCCACCAATGTTTACAGGGACTTCATATGGAAAAACTAGACAGAGATTCAAAAAGTAAACTAAAATGTGTTTTCTTAAGGGAATTAATAATCACACGCAAGAAAGAAGCACTAATGCATTCACACAAGACTAGCTAGAAAGAGAGGAAAGTTGTTGATAGCAAAGTTTGAAGGGTGATGAGGGTGATAATTACCCATCTGGAGAGCGGTGAAGAAACAGTGATATGGCTTAGGCTCGTGCTTAAGGACAGTACTCATTTGGAAATGAGACAACAGTGCGGCTACCAGCAAGCGAAGTACTGCAAGCTAGCTGCTCAAAACTGGGGGGGGGGGGGGGGCTTATACCCAATTTCTATCTGGAGGGCATGGGTGTGAATGGCTGTCTGGCCGAGTAAACAATGAAGTTTGTAGGGTTGGCAATGCAATGAGGTCTGGAATAAGCTAATGATCTTAACATTAGGTGACAAATACCTAAGGGATGTTGTGATAGCTCTGTAATGGTTGGACAGATGTGGGGACAATGGAGAAATTCACAGGTTGGTGGGAAGAGAGGTTGAAACAATCATCAGTTTGGTGGTAACTTCTCTGTTGCTATTGTCCAAGAGCAGAGTCACTACAACTAGCTTAAGCCTATTATCTCTGGAGTTAACCTGGTGATTTCCTGACTATGACCTGGCTAAACCTAGAGGGGATCTCTGACCTACTTTGCAGTACATGTGTTCAGCCAGGGTCTTCCTCTTGTCCAGCTTGGCCATACAGTCACATGAGTGTACATTTTACATCAATGCCAATTAATATATATTTCCCATTAAACCACATTTTGCCAATTAAACCATGTCAAAATGTGCGGGATACAACCTGGTAACACCACTGGATGGGATAGATTATTTTTCTGAAACTTCTGATATATTAAATGCTAAAATTAGAATTGGATGAGAATTCAAGGGTTATCTATCCAATATCTTCTGGATATAGGAAGTTAGTACAGCAACATCTCTACTAGATTATCATTCACCCTATAATTTCAAGCAGGGCTGTGAAATTCCCACAGGAGACCTGAGAGTGCCATACCACTTGCTGTGACCCTCTCCAATTGAAAATGTGTTTTATCCCAAATGCCCTCAGAGTCATGGGGGAATCTTTTCCCATGCTTTCCATGAGGTGAGGAGAAGCGTTTTTTTTTTTTTTTGGCAACTGGAAGTGACCCAGAAGTCATTTTTTTTTTGTTCACTTCCCCCTTTTTAAATGCCCCTCCTGTGTTTGTTTTCTTTAAGGTCTCTCCTGAGCCTACAATGGCCTATGTATGAGTCAAAAGCACAAATCATCTATACTTCCGGTAATCTGTAAAGATCGCCACTCATATCCAAGGTATTCTGTGCCCGGAGAGCACAACTCAATGTGGTTGCGCCCACCCCGGCATCCAGACATAAACATGCCATAAATATACTGGGATTTGTTGGATTGGCATTGATATGAATATGTTTCCTCCCCTCCTTGGATGCATATGAAGGGAAGGCAAGGAACAGCACATTCAATCCAGGTGAGGAGTGTGGGAGGAATCAAGAAAAGGAAACCAGATGGGAAATTTACCCCTGGCTGTTTCAGGAGCTCCTGTGCATTTCAAAAGAAATTTCCTCTGCCCTGGTGCGAAAAGTTGTGAATGGATCTGCACCCTCAAAGGACTGGCCAGGAGGAGCATGAACCTTCCTCCCCCCCCCAAAAAAAGCCTACTCAGTGTAGCAATAAAGTGGTCTAATTCCCAGGGCTTTTCCCCAATCAGGGGATTTGGTGGAATAAATTAATTGCAGAATTAATTGGAAATGGGCTGTCTACTGGAACAGAAAATAATGGTTTAAAAAGAAGCAGAAGCAGCATAATCTTCTGGACCTCAGACCCCCTTCCGGGGTTCTGCTTAGCAGCCAGTTTTATTAGGCAAGTAACCTGATTTTCAAACTCACCAGTTTGTGAAATGGGTGGTTTGGGACTGGCTATGCCCAGTGCAGTAGACTTTTTTGAATGGCTCCCATGGCTCCCATTTCATGGATCACATCACATTCCTACAATTCCAGATGTTTCAAGTAGCCCCAAAGGGCTGGGGACCCACTTTATCATCCCAACAACAGAGGCACAGGAGATCCAAACTATCTGAGAAAATTGCTACAATGACCCACGTTCACATGACAGGGGGTCTCTCGCCCCATCTTCCAACCATGAACCAGCAGTGGCAAACAGTATGGTGTAATGAATACTCGAGTCTTGGTACCCTAACGAAACATATCACGTGGCTTTCATGAGTGGCAATCCAGTGAAGTACAGGATCTGTGGTTATGCTTCAACCAATGTACACAAATGATTAACCTGGACATTTTCAGGTGGACAGTATTCCACAAGGATCTGTGTGTTTCTTTCTTGCAGGAAGGCTGTGCTAAAACGAGATGCATACTTGATTTTGATACAACAAAATTCAAACCCCCAAAACAGTGATACCTCTATTGGACCTACTAAAAGGCACAAAATACATCATGCAAGCTTTGGAAGCTTCACTGGCTTCTTCATCAGGCAAAAAGATGTTAAAAATCATACAGAAGAAAATGGATATGTTAAAATCACAGGCCTACATCTGGTCTCAGATGCTGTTGTCAGTCCATTTCCACACTATACTGTTCTAGTGCTATTATTTCACTTTCAAGATCCTATGGAATCCTGGGGTTTGGAGTTCAGGGAGGGGCATTTAGAATTTTCAGCCAAAGAGCTCTTTGGCCTCAGTAAAGTACAAACCCCAGAATTCCACAGGATGTTGAAAGTGGAATAACAGCAGTATAACAGTGTAGTGCGGAAGCGACTGGGGGGAACTGCATTGAGAAGCCATGCCCTTTCTTGGCCATGTGGCGACTGAGACAAAGGCCAGTAAAACACAGGTAATACCATTCCAAATCTATTAGGTACAGAAAAATAACTTAGGCTCAGGCTGTCCATCTCCTGTGCGAAGCTAACTGCCCCTTCCGTAGTTTATTCCGTCTAGGGAAAGTAAGACGTGACCTGCGCTTGGAAGGTGATTCAAGGTGCTTCCGGCGTGGTCCAGCCAAAAGCCATATGCAATCAAGAGGATCGGTTTTTATGGTTCCGATTTTTATTTTCTATCTTTAACAGGACATGACTGGTCGGGCTGTCATGTTATGCTTCTTTACTTAGAAGGAACTCCCACTCAATTCCGACAGAGCGGCTTGCTCCCCAGGAAGCACTGCAGCAGTTTTACTGTTATTATTCCAGAAGAACCAAGAAATTAAAAAAGCACGCTCCCCTATTTTCTCTCGCGGAGCGGAGCAGGGCAGGGGTGGGACGGAGAGCGAGCCTCATCCACGCTGCCACAGCTTCGCTCCCTGGTGGAGGACACACTGAAGCCGTTTCCGCACTATCACAGTGCTCTTGTTCCACGTTCCGCGTCCTGGCGAATCCTGGGGTTGGCACTTTAGGGAGGGGCCTCAAAGGAATAACAGCACCGCGGACCACGTAGCGCACAGGCCGCCTCCCGCCGTGCCCGGCGCCTCCCCCGCCTCGCAGACGCCGCGCGCGCGCGCAGAGGCATCGCCGCGCGCCCCGCCTCTCTCTCTTCTTTACGACACTCCTTCCCTCACCGGCCTGCCGTGCGGACCAAGGGAGGGGGGCGGGCGAGTCGGAAAGCGAGGCGGTGAGGCAGCGCGATTCTCGTTGCGGCTCCCCGGCCGCCCTCCCACTTCTCCCTCCTTCCCCGGAACCGGATCGAATCTGGGAGCGCTTGGGCGGGGCTGCCTCTCCTGCTCGGAGCCGTGCTTCGTGGTCGAGCCGCTGTGCGCGCAAGAGGCGAGCGACTGGCTGGTAAGGCAGGAAGCTCGGCGTGAGAGAGTCCGGAGAGGCCCCTTTCTCTCTCTCTCTCTCTCTTTCTTTCCCTCAGTGTCCCTCAACTTGCGCGGCTCCTGCTGCTCCCTGCCGGCCGAGACGTAAACAAATGGCGGCGGCGGCGGCGGCCCCTTGGTGGTGCTGGTTCTGCGGTTGGGGACTCCCCCTTTGGCCCTCCTCGCCCAGCCTCCGGGGGACCAGGCTTTGGCCCGGGGTGGGTGGGTGAGTGGGTGGGTAATCCTTAACTGAGACTCGTCTGGCAGGACTGTATGTGAAGTGGCCGGCCCAGGAGGAGGAGGAGGAGGAGGAGGAGGGCGGCCATGACTGACTGACTGACAGCTGGTGCGCTGCTTTTATGCGCTGGCACAGGAGGCGCTGCTGGGGACACGGGCAGGGATTGTTTTATTTAGTTTAATTTTATTATTTGCCCTTTGCGGTGTTCAAATCGAGTCTCGTGCGGACGCCGAGGGGGGAGGAGGAGGAGGAGGAGGTACGTGTCTTGCGGGGCTCGTTCTTCGCTCCCTTCCCACTCTGCTTCCCGTTTTCCCTTCGGCGTAGACGGGAACAGTGGCAGCGGAATGGGCCGCCTTCCGAACCAGCCGGGTGCGGATTCATGAGCGTTTGTTTCCTACTGCGGTAGCAACGTGGAGGTGCGCCGACACAGAAACCGCGCGCGCCTCCGTCCGCACCGGTCTGGTGAAGGGCCCTGTCGCGCGTGGAGCTGCTGGGGGTCCTCGTGTGGTTTCCCCGCCCCATGTGCCACCTCAGCGCAAGGTGTTCAATAATTTTCTATACAGAGGAGAGCTCTGGACTCATTGTTAGGCGTTTTCTGACTTCCTGGTGTGGGCATGTTGTGTGTGCGTGAGAATGGTTACATAGAATTGGGTTTTTGCCCCCAGATGATCGAAACCGCTGAGGAGGGCTGTCCTGGGAAGGAAAGTCTGTGCCTTAAAAGGAGGCGTCTTTGCTCCTACGTTAACCATGGAGGAGGGAAGGGTTATTGTTTTAGACATCACTTTCTAAGGAAGAAGGGAGGTCTGCTGAAAGTCGCGTTTGGCTTTTTAAAATAACTTGTTGAAACCCACTCACCTTGCGTTCACAGAGGGTATGAAAAAGAGGTAGTTTGTTACAGAGTGAAATATTTGAAAACTGAAAACGAAAAGAAAGTGAAATAACTATGACATGTTGTCAAAAAGGCTAGCAAACATTGATAATTGGACTTATTTTAGAGAAGTTAGCGTCAACACTGAGCTTTTCTTACACAAATGGACCATATTGCTAAAGAAGTACAGTATAGAGCTTTGTTGCTAAAATTTTTATGATAAAATTCTGACAGCAAAGTAATATAAATGAGATTAAAGTGAGTTACTTAAACTTAAATCAGGAATGTAATTAATCAAATCAACAAATATCAAATTGGAATGTCTTTTTTTAAAAGCATGGTGTGTGTCTTACAGCTATAATGTATCCAAGCTTGTTTTAGCTGAGTCACAGTTGTCAACTGCTCTTTGAAAGTAAGTCTCTGAAATTATTCACATTTATCAAAGGTATTGGAGCACAGGAAGATTTCTATGAACAATATGGTTTTAATATTCAGCCATTCTTTACCTATTTTTATACTGCTGTGATTTTTATGTTAAAGCAACAAAGCCTTACAATTTTATCTTAAGATAAAACAACAAAGTCCTACAATTTTTCTCATATCATAGGAGCAATAAATGGATGGAAGATGTGCTAGGAACATAGTATATGTCATTTCTAGATAGCAATATGTAAACGTAGTTTGAGAAGGTTTCTCATTTTTGAATGTGTAATAGAATCTTGATGCTCTTCCACTATCCTCAGGAATTCTATACTTTTCAAGACCATGTGTGGAAAGTATTAGTCATCTTTACTATATTTAACCATTAACAATATAAACATGCTTGCTAGAAGTAAGCCCCATTGAGTTTTAGGTGACCTATTCCAGGCAACTGAGTATAGGATTGCAGTCACGCTTGGACATATTTCTCAAATCACTTCAATCCTAACAACTTTTCTTGAGAGCTAATCTTACTGATTTTAAAAGAGTGTAAGCTCAAGTATCAGTAATAACCCATATGATACAATGTGTTTTGTGGCAGGGTTCCCTGTAGCATGCATCACATCAATCTATTCACTGTGTTTTCTACTTGAACTTGTTTACTGAAAGTAGGGTGATACATGCTCACTAGTCATGTGACTATTGCCACACTGGAAAATATATTAATTATCTATAACATAGATATATTATCACTGTTTTAACGTTGCACTGTAGACAGTAGGGGGCTAAATGTTTTATTTTCCTTTTCAAATGAAGATTGTCAGGAGACAGAGAATTTAGGAATAACTCAGTCTGCTAGATGAGAAAGGTATCTAAAACATTTCGCTTGTGCCTGCCCACATTCTTGGCCTGTTGGTGTGATTTTACAAGAGATAACAGTTGACTCTAGTTGCATATGTGTGGATAATGTATGTATAAACCAGTTGTATCTGACTAGTTATATCTGATCCAGTCTGAAGACGTTCATACATGGCTGCATGCTGACTAATTGCACTCTTCTGTGTGAAGCAGGCTGTCTTGAAGGAGCATTGTTTATGACAACTCTTGGTTTTATGTTGGAGAAGATGGGCTGTAGATTGGAATCTATCCTGTTAGACCTAATTACACTGCCAGATTATGTGACGTTACATATTGACCCCTCTGCTTAGAGCACCAATTTAGAAATATCTCTCTTTCTGCGGGTATCAGAACAACATATAAATCAGCCAAAATGTTTCAAAATATCTACTGTAGGCACAATAAGGACTGTACATCAGTTTTAGGTTATATTTAAGATTTGAATGTACCCATTCTGAATTGCTACGTTGCCTATGCATCCTTAGTTTTTGGATGTTGTGGCTTTGGCCTAAATTTTGTTGTTAGTCCTGGCTAGAGTAGACTTACTGAGTCATTGGAACTTACATAAGTGTTGACTTGCTGAATTTCCATTCATTTATTGGATCTGTTGTGGCTAGGATTAGCCATTGAATTTAGGCTGCTGAGTAGAGGGAAAAGCTTGTTTCCAGATGAAGGAGGTTAAGCAAATTTAGATAGCATTTGCATGCTGGTGAAATATTTGAATAGAAAATATTCACTTGTAATGTTTAGATGTTAGTATTTTGGAGGATAGAATTTCATTCTTTTATAACACTATATCCTAAGTGTTCATTTAGTGTTATTTTCAAAGAAATAATTTCATAGGCAGCCTTATTTCATCTTTCTTCAAATTTATACACCCCTCTAGACATCTTTACGATTTGACTCCACAGTTTCATATTTAAGGTAATTGCCTGGTATAACTAGGATACAGTATTGATTGGGATGAGAGTAAGTATGGTATAGTGGTTTGAATGTTGGACTGTGACCAGGATTCGATTCGCTGCTCAGTGATGGAAATCACCTGGGGGACCTTGGACACATCATACACTTTCAGTCCCAGAAAACCCCATGGTAGATTCTCCTTAGGGTTGCCATGAGTCAGAAACAACTTGAAGGCACACAACAGCAAGCACAACAAATTGATTAGAATAGACTATTTTTATCAGGCCGAATACAAGAAGTGCATTTTTCTTGTTGTGGGATATCTAGTCTAACTTCAAAGAAAGCTCTAGTTTAAATACAAGTTTTATTTTTTAATCACTAGTAGTGCTGCACAAAAACATGTTAGAACAAGAAGCAATGATCCAGTATGTCCTATCTTAAATAAATGCTTTGATTCAAGTAAAATAAAGGTTTTTAAAAGCAACACAGTCCAGTATATTCAATAAAACTTACACTAGTATGCATCTCGATTGCAGCCATGGTCATACGAAACTCAAACATCTCATTTGCAGCTTGCTTCAGCTGGCATTTAGTCCTCTAAGTGGAACATCCCTGAGGTGAGCAGGATCAGCATCTTGCAGGAGGTTTTCATTTGCTATGTGCCATTAGACACACCTCCTGGTTCTCTTCATTACGTGCATGGTGAAGGCAACTAGAAGGTTTGTGTCATGGCAGACAATTTTCATACATGTAATATTTCAAAATATCCCTAACAGTTAAAAACTTATCCATGTAGTATTTTGTTTTAGTATTGTTATACACACGCAGAAGTTAGAATATAAATGCTGCTTAAAACAGAGGTATTTAACAGGTAGATGGCTCCATGCCATTGAATGGATCTACAGATAGCATAGTCTTTGTTATGACCACTTGAGAATTATTTCACAGACTTATTTACTTTCTCTAGTCCAGTCTTGCCAAGCTCTGTGCAGGTTTTTCTGGAAAAAGCTACATTGAAATATACAATTTTGTGTGCTCTTTTCTGCAACTTGCAGAGGAAGAAAATCAATATTTTCATAATAACAGAAACGTAACATTTTGCAAAATGTAATGTGTTATGTGGTAGATCTCTCACTCTAGCCAGAGTGTCAGGATCAAATGTTCTTTTCTTAAAATTGATAGAGATGAAAGTGATAAAAATTGCTTGTGTAGAAGCACGCCATTGTGCCTAAATGAAATCCTGAAGAGCATTTTTGGAGATGAAAGGGCAGTTTAGAGACAGCGTATTATGGATGAAAACACTTTTGGTTAAGTTAAAGCATAATTGTAACAATACTTAATGTACGATTATTAATTGTTTAATAATTGTAATTGTAAAGAGAATTGTAATTAATTTAATTCTTATGGCTAAAGAATTGTAACAAGGAACTTAGACGATTTATGCTATATCAGTACAACTGTTCACAGAATGGCATGCCAGATCGTAAGGAAGCAGTATATGCAATGAACTTAGTGATATCCTTGGGCCCTGCTAGGCATTGGCAGTCCTTCCTGTTTTAATGTGTGCTTGGTTTTCCCTTGTGCATTATCATGTAACCTATGTTTCAGAATTTGTTGTTTAGAGATGTTTGTATCGATGACATAGGGCTGTAGAATAACCTCACCAGTAGGATTAACCGTGTGGTTAATTAGGAGGTGTAAGGCAGAAACTCTCTGAAGAGAATTGCAAAGCATAAAATTCTTGTGTGCCTTCAAATCATTTACAACTTATGGTAACCCTAACGCAAAACTGTCACAGGGTTTTCTTGGCAAGATTTTTTCTGAGGAGGTTTGCCTTTGCCTTGCTGTGAGGCTGATTGTGTGACTTGCTCAAGGTCACCCTGTGTATTTCTGAAGCTGAACAGAGATTCAAACCCTGGTCTCCAGATTCATAGTCCAATGCTCAATCTGCTGTACCAGTGGTTTTTAACCTGGGGTCTGTGGATGTGCAGCAGTTTGTGATGCCTTCATAGGGGGTCTGTGAAAGGCTTGGAGGCTGTTCAGCCTGTCTTCACACCCCCCCCCGAGTGGCCACATGACAGGAACTAAGCCAAAAAGAGGCAGACAGATTGGCTGGGCCTCCGTGTAGCCTGTCACTTGGTTGCTTTGCTGTGGGAAGGAGGTGGGCTCAGAAGCTGAGTGATAGCAGAGTTGACAGCCAGCCAGTCAGTGTTTGCCCTTCATTTCTCTCTCTTTATCTCCTTGTTTCCAGCAGAGAGCCATCCAGCTTACCATCGAAAATGCTTTTTTTGTCTTTTTCCCTCCCTCCCTTGCTCATCTCTGTCTCCTCTCCTCCTAATGAAGAAGGCAAATGACAGGTGGGACTTGAACATTTCAGATAGACTGGATGGCTGGAAGACGGGGGAGAGGGCAAATGCTGGCTTGCTAGGCCCTGTGCATTGCTGTTCATTCCACTCCAGATTTAAACTGGTGTGAAGAAGCAGGAGAAAAGTCTTTTCTCCCACTCCACCGCCTCTCAGGGAAGTGTGCATTTACTTATTTCTCCCTTCTCTCTTAATTTGAAGACCCTTGAGCAATTTTAAATAAATACTTGATACACTTTAGGGTTTTAAATCTTGAGTTAAGTCTTAGGGGTTTGTGACAACCACATATATTTAAAGGGGATCCCTGGTAAAGAAAAGGTACTGTGCTACCCCTGCACTGGGTCAGGAGGCATAAAGTACATGAAACTAAATAAGGAGTAGGACTTACTGCCACTGATTCTACAGAGCAAGACCCCTTACTCTTATTACTCCTGTCAGATTACTTCAGGATGCAGTAAAAAAAACAACAACCCCAAAGCCTGGTGTGTTTTTTTTTTTTTTTTTTGGTATACTTGTATATGTGAAACCAAGTATTGGTATACTTGGTTTCACATATACAGCTGTTGAGTGGTTTCCCAACTCTAGGCTAGTTCTTAGGATCTGAAAGAGAATACTTGTTAAACATTTCTTTTCCCCCCTCCCCTACAGAGTCTGTTGAGAGGGAGAAGACATTGCGTTCAGAAGTGCCTTAAATGTGAAGTCTGCCTTTGCTTTCATCCCCTCTGCTACACTCTCATCAGGTAGTGCCTCTGAATCCTTTCTGAATCCCCATATTTCTGGCGTAATTGTATATTAATCTGTGGTATCAAATAAGTTAAGGTTTTTAGGAAAGTATTGGTGATAACGAATACTTGGCACATTTGTTACAAAGATACCCTTTAAAAGGAATTCTGTTCATTGCTAATCTAATTTTCTGTATATTAGTGTATTATGGATGATGACATAAGTTAGTCATGGCCAAGAAGGCATTAAGAAAGATACCTGTCAAGTCTGTATTTCTGAAATATAATCTGGAGACCAAACCCTTGAAATGATATGGATGTTTATAGTCTAGGAGTAAATTCACCCTAAAAGATGAGATGGAGAAACAAAACAGGACTTTTTGTTCTATATATAGGAGGTGCCAGTAACAGGTGATCTGTGCAAGTGGTTTATTACGTGCATTTCAAAGTTTTAAAGGGTTATAATTGTAATGGTAATAGTTTCTGTAGTATTTCTTGTCTTCATGTATTTCATGAATAAGATAGCGTCAGTATATAATCCTTTTCTGATGCAAAAGCAATTTTTATAACACAACCTGTGCAAATATTTGAAGTATTAGATCTTTAATTATACCTCAACTTTGATCTTTTCTGGTTAGCTAATGTTATGAGAGGTGGCATTTTAAATCTCACAATTAAATTTAAAAGGCCAGCAATTCTAGGAAGATATCCAAAGAACAAAGAATAATATAAAGATGACAGCGCTTGTTAAATTTTAATACAATCATACCTCAGGTAACAAACTTATGACAAATAAGGTCCATTTTACAAATTGTTTTATACCTGCTCATTCCCCATTTCTTCCTTGTGTTCTGTCTAGCTGGAAGCTTTTTAGCAGCATCGGTATTGAGGACATAGTAACAGAGGGTTGCAGAAACAAAGAATTCTGGTATCAGGTTGCAGCAGCATGTCTGCAGTAAACAATGCAATGAAGCTTGAGCTGGGAAAGAATAGGATTCTACTCTAGCACACTAACTGTGTGCTTGCCTACAATAGGTAAGGCAAACAGCAGCTGCCTCCAGAATCCCTTATTGAGCATGTGTGAACAGCAAATTGAAAGAAAAGGGGAGAGCAGATCACTCTGTCTGACCACCATGTTTAAAAAGCATAGATCTAAAAATGTGGCCGCAAAATGGAAATTATATTTAAAAAGTGGAGGCTGGAGGAAGAAAGATACAATATTTCTGGGTGCATTTTGGAACAAGATTTCAGATAGTATCTAGAAGGTTCCAAATGTTTTTCTCTGTGCAAGGCTTACCTTTTTTGTGGTGTTTGAGCCAGTGTGGTATAGTGGTTTGAGTATTAGACCATGACTCTGGAGATCAGGGTTTGAATCCCTGCTCAGCCAGGGAAACCCAGTGGGTGACCTTGGGCAAGTCACATTCTCTCAGCTTCAGACAGAGGCAAACCCCTTCTGAACAAATCATGCCAAGAGAAGCCCATGATAGATGTGCTTTAGGGTTGCTGTAAGTCATAAACAACTTGAAGGCACACAATAACAGTAGCAACATCAAAACCAGCAAGGAACCTATCCCCATTTCTATGCTATTTCTGCCTCTGGTACCAAATTTTCTATTAAAGAAGTAATGTCTAGGAACACATTTACCTTGTTAACTGAAGTATATACCTGTATATTGTTGAGGAGAGCATCTTAGCTAAGCTTTAATTGTCACAAAATTCTTGTTTTTTTAAAAAAATCCCTTCATGAGGGCAGGTTTCTCTAGCTGAATAGCTTTCCCATGTGTTAGAAACACTTGTAATAACTGATAGTTAAAATATGGCAGTAACTTAATGCTCTCTCTGTGTAGTGGTTTATACCTAAGCCGCATCTTTGGTGTAGTAAAGAGTTACACTGTAACATAGTTACATAGCTAAGAGTCACATTATCTAGGGCTGTTGGGAACTGGAGTCAAACTGGAGGGATTTTTTGTTGTCTATCCCTGCTTTAGAACGAGGAAAACAATGCAAATTTTGGCAAGCTGGGTTTGAAGTAATAATTTCAGGGTACGTTCCGGACCCTGCTTTGCTTGGGACTATAGTGGGAAAGTGCTTCCTAGCTTTTATCTCATTTTATCTCTGTCTTGCCTTTCTCTCAACGTGGGAGAATTAGGCAAATATGAAGTGTTAGGGCTACAGGTAGACAAAGTTTGTAAATAACTTATCTTCATCAGAGTTTGATTGAACATACTCAGTTTGACCTAACTGTAGATCACTGCTCTGCCCACAAGTACAAAAAGCATACTTAGCGATATTGCTCTGCTTCAGAAGAGGAGAGAGATGATGTCATGGACATCACAGTAAATTTATGAACTTCAGCGCTGACACAATGAAAAGGCAAAAACAGGCAAGCAGTTCAAAATCACTGTTCTTTTTATGTTGAGAAGTTCAAATCATGGTATAGGGTTTCAGCAATCATTATGACAAATCTTAGTTTGGTGTGATGTCTGAGTTGAGCTAATTAATGGGAAAATTGGTACTGACCTTTAAGTAACATGTTAATTATATAAAATGGTTAAATACCTTCTGAACTGGAGTTATAATTCCACTGTTCAGAGTTTAAAACTGTAGCTATAGTAACTTAGTACACACAAGACTGAGAAGGATTTGGGTTATACTTGGAAAACTGAGAGCTTTCTATTTCAAGGCATTATTATGATCTTAGTTGTTCATACAAACATTGGTCATGGGGTTGTTTGCTGCAGCTGGAACTATCGTTGTGGCAGCAGACTTTCCAAGCACTTGGACAACTCTAGTCAGCTGATTAACATGTACAATAACATCAGGTGGTGTGTACCTTCTGAGAGCAGTGAACATCTCAACGGAACTGTGTGTATTTTTAGGTTTCTTGGTTGGTAACAGGCAACCATGCATACTTCAACATCTCAGATGAACTGAACTTACTTGCTGACATTGCCTAATCAGAAATGAGCAGCTGCTCTTTGAGGTTTGTTGTTAGTTAAGGGGCTATATTTCAGAGGCTATTCACTTAGGAAGCTGACTGAAAATCAAGTTTCACTGCAGTCAGTAAGCCTTAGTTCTAGTGAACATATCTAGAACCAGGGTGTAATAACAATAACAACAACAACAGTTGTTGCACAAATTGCAGCTTAATGCAAGGATGCATAAATATTTTGCACCTTAAATCTTAGAATATACTTTTCAATTTTTTTAAAAAATAAGATGCTGTTTTTTGAAGGACTGCATTTCCCCACCTTGGAACTGCATATTCTAAGAAATCACTGGCGACAACCAGCAAAGGAAGAGGGATGCCCTTTAAAATCATACACATTTAGATCTCAAAAAGTTCTTTTTATATACAAAAGATGGTACCAGATATAAATGTCAGAATCAAGTGTTACTTAATGTAAGCATGTTTATGTGGAAATAGAAAAAATACGCATTGTGTGCATATTTACTTAATATCCTTTAACAATGTGACTCTGGTACTTTAAAAATTATGATCAAATCTGATAATTGGAAAAATATTCTGTAAGCTTCGGTGTTCAAAACCCTGGCATGTAATATGCTGAATAAATGTATAGGGCTTAATGCATTTACTAGTTTGGATTACAGATTCTGATTATTCTTGAATATTTCTTACTTAGTTATTTTCTCTGCCCCTTTACCCTGTTATTCTTCATATTTAGCAACTAGTTGCACTTTGACTGATTTGAATAACACTTACATATTTTCAAGCTACGTGTATGCTGTATTTTAAAAAAAATCTCGATGATTGGCACAAAAAAAGATCTCCTGTTCCAGAGTGGTTCTGGAAAGATGGAATAGGGTTTATTGGCAGTTGTCATCTTGAGATGGCAGTACCTGTGAAACAGAGCATGTACAGCATCCAGAATAGTTTTATTTAGGTTTGAGACACTGATGTCTACCAAGGAGACACATTTCCCTCCCAAGTAAATTATAGTGTAATAAACTGCTTGAGTTGAAATTAAGAAAACAGGGGAGGTTTGAGACAGAAGATAAAAGCTTTCATTAACTATATATATAACTCATTTTGACAGAAATTATTGGTTTTTAACAAACTAAAATGACCTATTTAGGAAAGGAAAATTCTACAGATCCTGATCTGTTGAAACAGTTAAGATATGTTTGAGTAGTATTTATGGGATTTGTAGTAATCTGCAGTCACATGCATTGCAGTTGAACCACAAGATTGTTACTACTGACTATGCAAACCGGTTTAGTGCTTGGATTATGAGGAATTAAAATATTACTGCTATGAGAAGAATGACACAGGACTGGATTATACAATACTAACAAAGCAAGGCATTCTATTGTCAGTGGCACAATATTCTGTCAATTCAGTGTGTCTTGATACTGATTACTGAACACTTTTACTTGGAAATCGCTTTGTTTATTTGAATTGAACTTCTGTGCAAGTGTACTTTGATTCTAACATTATAAGCTAACTATGCAAAATTTATAAAATCCCAGTAACTTAACAGTATGAATGAACAAGTATGTTTGCCAGGGGTTTATTGAGTAATAACATTGGAGAATTTATTTGCAAGGCCATCTATAGTTCAATCCACTGTATATGATGGTGTGAATTTGCATCAACAATAAGATAGTGGTTTTTTTTCCTTTTTAGTAAGTCATTATGCATCAAAAACCTGAAATTGTGTATAAAGGAAAGGGCAGACTTCATTAGCCTTATTGTAAATGTTTTTGTTACAGGAAAAAATAAACCCAGTCACCATTCCAGCAATAATATGCTGGTAAGTTCATACAATGAGAGACTGGAAGGATGGGGTGAAATCATGTGGGGGGAGCGGACTTTATTAAACACAGTGTCATTTTGATGAAGCCATTTAATTATAATGCAGTCCTAGTAAATTGTGATATTTATATAATTTAACAATACCATAAATCGGAAAGGGAATATGATATCTGGTAACTTCTGATATTTAATACCTGTACTCACTGAGTTTTGTTCAATTTTTATATTTGAATCTGTATCTTACCAGTGTATTGGCTGTGAGATTATCCTTATCTGTGCATAGCCAGAATGGAGACTTCACAAAAGGTCCCTTGGTTCTGCTGTCTCTTGGAAAATCTTGATTTGGTGAGTCCGTTTTTCCATTATAAAAATGTCCAATATAGAGAAGAAGAATACAATTGAAGCATGAAAAAAAAAGTCTCAGTAGTTGTTTGAATTTGTTTAGAAGCAATTTATTTTGTGATTGTTGGTGTTTGAGAGGTGTGAACTGCAGTTTCCTGGTTCAGATCTTGCATTCGTCACTGACTTACAAGATGGCCTTCAGTAAGCTTCTTTGGTTTATCATCTCTAATTTGAGAGTCATACTTGCTTGAGAGAATTTGGTTCTTGGAACATTTGAAATGGTTTACAGAAATTTCAAATATTAACAAGTATGGTTTGTTTGTTTTTTCGAGAAAGAGAAAGAGAGAGAGTCTGGCTATATCTCAGCATATTAGGGTCATGGTAAGAAATTAATCATTGTAGGAAAACTGCATTAACATAGATTAGTGCTACAAGGTTTTGAATGCTGCCGGCAGAAAGGAAGCATCTAACCTTATTGTCCCGAGAAAGCATTGATAAATGTTGATTCAAAACAATCCAGTTTTCCAGGAAGAAAATCCTTAAATTATCTGTAAAAATGTTATTTATGCATATAAAATATTCTGCATATTTTGTGGACATTATAATACCAATTAAGTGCCTATATAATTCTTCACAGTTCTTATCTGGTTTTGCATTCACAAAAATATTTATCCTTTATTTGTCCAATTTTGCCCTTATGTGATGAGTAAATTTGACACATGGGGGATTAGACTATTTTTAATGGTATATGGGATTCTTCAGGAAGCAATCTTTTCTTTCCTAGATTGATTTCTTCCTTTGTGTTTCAGGAACTGTGAGAAACTTGAGAGAATACATTCAAGTACGTATTTATGTTAGCAGTGTTTGGTTTGTTTGAAGGATACAAGTTTTTGATGTTTGTTTTTGATAAACTTGTATTACAGTACTTGAGAGCTGGCAAAGTGCTGTGTTCTTCTAGGCTTGTAGGCAGGGTGCCAGGAAACAATCAGTATTTTTGCCTTAGGTTGGAAATCTTATTCATGCAGTTATAATATAGAAATGCAGAACATTTGAGTGAGTTGTTGAACTGGACTAAACAATTTTTTTAAAAAATACGTTTTTTGAATTTGTTTAAAGTAATCCAGTGATATGATCTGTCTTGATAACAGGAACCACAGGATTCTGGAAGATAGAAATATTTCTTTCACCATGTTTGCATTGTTGGCAGGAGATGGAATTTCTACTGTTTCAGCTTTGAGTTTGCCTGAAGGAAAGTAAGTATTAAGACTCCAGGCCTGGTAAAAAGCACTAAAATCTGAAACTGAGTACAAATTGCCCCAGTTTCATAACTGTTTTGAGATTAGGCATTATTATTCCATTATATTTTTTAAAAAATATGAAATTGTAATATTATTAAGAAGGGGCAAAACTATAGTAGGATGAGGTAGCCTGGTGTCCACAGATATTTTGAGGACACCCAGAGGCTCAACCAGCATTATCAAGGCTCAAATATTACGGATGTTGTACAAAATATTTGCAGGGTGCCAGGTTACTTACTCCTATTATACACGGAATGGCCTCTGGGATCTGTGTTCATCCTTAGTGTTCTTTTTAGTAGTTTCTCTGTCTCACACAGTGGGTCTTGGGCCTGTGTAGGGCCACCTGTAGAGTGTTCTAGATCTGAGTAGTCTAGGTGGGAATCCTGCCCTTTCCTTTTCACATCACGTGCTCCTCTCCACCAAAGGTATGTTCTCCTCAGTGTCTCTGTCTAGCTCAAGAACAATATCTTCTGGAGTGTTCTCTTCTATCACCTGTTTAATCAATTGGATGGCCTCCTCCCCCCCCCCAGTACTCTTCTCTTTATTGTTCTTTTTCAGTTTGTTTTTCTTCTGTCTGCCTGTCTGTTGTCTGTCCTCCCCCTCCCCCTCCCCTCCCTCCTCCCCTCCTCCGTCCGTCCTTCCGTCCTTCCTTCCGTCCTTCCGTCCGTCCGTCCGTCCTTCCTTCCTTCCTTCCTTCCTTCCTTCCTTCCTTCCTTCCTTCCTTCCTTCCTTCCTTCCTTCCTTCCGGCTGCTTGGGTTTTTGCCCTTTCCTTCTTTCGCCTTTTATGGCCTCATGGGCATAAAGTCTCTGTCTGACAGGCATTCTTTCTACTTTTTCTATCTGGGAGAGTCACATGTTGTCTATCACTGCTCCATCTGTCATAGTCTCACAAGTCAAGCTTTGAAAAATGCCTGAAACTTTAGCATTGTGAGCAGTCCCTCTGTGCACAGAACAATCCTGTGCATAGTGTCTTCTTCTTACACCTGCAAGATTTAATTGCTTTCCAAATTTTTAGAGAAGGGCAAAAGCATCAAAGAAACCCTCCAGATTCTTTTTGACGACATTGAGCAAAAAAGACCCCATCACCTCTCTAGATAATTTGTTCCATTGCCGAACCACAGCTATAAGGAAGTTCCTTTTAATGCTCAATCAAAATCGACCCTCATGTAACTTAAAACAGGTAGATCTGCTCCTACCCTCTGGGGTAACAGAAAACAAACCTGCACCCTCCCCTTGATGACAGCCCTTTAGACATGTAAAGAGGGCAATCATGTCACGCCTCAGTTTTCAACAGGCTGGACGTGCCCAACTTATTCAACCTTTTCTCATGTTTTGTTCTCCATAACTTTTATCAACCTTATTGCCTTTTGCTGAAGCCGTTCCAAGTTGCCTATATCTTTCTTAAAATGAGGAGCCCAGAACTGAATACATTACTCCAGATGAGAGCTGACTAGCGCAGACTGTTACTTCCCTTGACTTGGATGCAATGGTTCTTTTAATGCGCACTAAATAATACATTTGCCTTTTTTGCTGGTACTTCAGTGTACACGACTTCATTGCCAAGCATTTCACCATTAGTTACCTCAGTCCCAACAGCAGCATTCCCAGTCCAGGCTACCACAGGTATCCACCTTCAGTTCAATGGCACATGCTATTCCCACTTTCTAAATGACCAATTCTCATTTCCCAGATCTCCCAAGTACTGGTCATCATGAATCCTATAATGCATCTGTTGAGGATTATGAGCCCAGCTCTTCTTCTCTGGTCCACCATACCCAAAAAGTCCTTGGGTGTAGAGATCTCTAGGATCAGTCTTGGACCTAGTCTTTCAAAGAGTTGACACTCCAGACTTGATACTAGTGAGGATCCTGTCATTTCCATTCTTTCTTGAATCCATCAAGCAGTCTTGATTAAAGCCTGCATCTGGTCCTGCAGCCTCACAATGGCTGGCAATTTTGTTCAGGGGGCAACAAGACCATACCACTGTTTTATTAACTCAACTTATTCCAAATTTGATAGCAGTAAAAGCATCTCAAACCAAAGAAAGTAGGTAGATTCACTCCACACTGGTGGACAAAGAAGGTTGCAGGCTAGACTTCTTGGCAAGTGCTTCTGTGCTTCTGCTGCACTAAGGCTATGCGTAGCTGGTATGCAGGCCTGTATGGCTGCGTATCAAAAGTTTTTGTGGGAAAAGATGCCAACCTTCATGCAAGACTTACCCAAAATAATATAGCAATCATATTCAAGCAAGAAACTCATAAGCAGGAAGACAAATCAAATCGGCACAATATCGTGTTGATATTGGTTATGGTTTGAGCTGTTGCTCTGTGTAGGTACTCATGGCTGTGTTTGACTGAGATATCCAGGAAGATTGAAGACCTTCCTGACAGCAAGGGCCTCTTAAACCCTGAAACCAGTAAAACTGCTGCCAGAAAGATAAGTTTTGGAGTCCAGGTTCAATAATAACAGTGTTCTTGATGTCCCTGTTGGATGTTGCATCGTCTTCTTGTTATTTTATTCATTTATATCCTCTCTTTTCTGCAATACTAGGACATATAGTAGCTTACAAAGTATTGAAACCAGTACAAATTAAAAACATACAAAAACATTTGTCTTGTTTTATTTTATGTATTTATATGTGTGTGTGTGTGTGCGTGTGTGTGCGCATATGTGCATGTGTGTTTAAAATCATTACATCATTTATATCTGTAGAATTAAAAGCACTTAAAATTTGTTAAAGGACAGGCTATAAAAATTAGCAAAATAGTAAACCATTAGCAGCCCATTACCATCAATTCTGAAAAGCTTGATGGAGTTGGAGTAGGAAAGTTTTCACTTGCTGGTGGAACGAGAACAAGGAAGGAGCTTTCTTATGGAGGGAGTTTTGAAATATGTGAGCATCTGCTGAGAAAGCTGTCTCCCTTGTTTCTACCAAACTTGCCTGGGAGGCTAATGGGACAGACAGAATGGCCTCTCCCAAAGATCTTATTGCTCAAACTGGCTCATGCTGCCATTCCAGATCTCCTCCAGATATTCCTTCCCAGAAAGTACAGACCAGTACTCTTTTTCCTCCAAGAGAAGTCCACAGAATCCTCTAAAATTGTCTTTGACTCACTTGTTACTCTGTTGCAAACCAAACTGGGGTTACGCCTGTCTGTGTAAAACACCTGACTTGCATCACTATTTCAATAGCTGGTGGAACAGCACCCCCTATTTTTATGTAATTGCTATTGTTCATCTGGATTACATGATCTCACTTTATCCCTCCCCCAGTTCTGAAAAAAGAAATTACAATATTTTGATGCAAAAATAAACAAAACAAGCCTGAGAAGGCATTCCACGAAGATGTTACCATACAAGCTACTTTTCCTTTTATTTTCAATGTCCTGAAGTGAGATGGAGGCCTTTGTCTTATTTTGGAATCAGTTCTTTTATAATAACAGAGAAGTTTCATCCAGTGAGGCCATAATACCAGTGGAATCAATACACTGTGTGAGGACATGAGAGAAGGCCTCCTCTGTTGTGGTATCCTAGTTGTGTAACATCATTTCCTTGGAGATTTAGTTGGCACTGACACTGGTTTCACTATGTTAAAACACTTTTTTTTCGTATTGGAACCTTGGAGACCTAATTATTTTGTCTAGGTTGTACAGGTACATGGTTTAATGCATTCTGGTTTGTTTAAAATTATTTCATTGAGTCATATGCTTTTAGACCTTTTCAGTTTCTCTTCACTTTTCAAATTTTAAATTATTTTAAATTGTCTTAAAATTATCTTATTTGTTTGTCACTCTAAAATCTTGTGATATAGGGCAGAATATATAAATATTGCAATAAATAAATATAAATAAATCTTGTTTATCTGCTTAATTTTGTCTTTAGCTCAAAATCTCAGCTCAGGTACTGCAACAGTATTGGATAGCTGTTGTGTAAATTTTTATTGTATTGGCATGGTTTAAAATTATCACAGACATAATTCATGTTGTAGGTTATATCACTTTTTTTTTTCAGCCTTCCCTTTAGCTAGCCCGGAGATCCTCTTACTGAAACCTTTGCATGTAAAACCTAATTCTTTTGTGTGGAATATAAATGGTACAAGCTAGGTGATAAATATTGCTACTTATTTAGTATATTTTTAAAATGCCCTTCGTCTGTATGCTGTATACTGATATTTACCTTTGTGACCAGTTTTGATCTTACATATATAGAATAAGCTCTTAGCAGTGACTCTGGGGAAGAACTGTCCTATCCAAAATCAAGCAGGTGTTGCAAGTGATTCCCTCAGTTTGAAATTTATGTCAGCCTATCTGGGAATGGACACTTCCCACCAATTCAGTGTTTGTAATGAAGAAGATATAAACACTGTTTACTCAGAATAATAGTTCATATTTATGGAGTGTTCTGGATGTTAATACTAGATGTGTGCTACCCTAATAGCTGATAGTAAGTTTACAGAAATATGCCAAAAGTGGTGTCAGAGTGTATCAGAGTAGTTGAAGGGTTGCTACTCTTTGTCTCAGTACTACTGTGTATGTAGGGAGGTTGCTGTTGTACCTTCTTTTAAAACCAAAACTGTAGTAAATGAACAGATATTCAACAAACCCTTCCAGCTATTTGCCTGAAGCTGTTTAGCTTCAAATGATAGAGGAGGAGAATAAAGAAATGATCTAAAATGTTCTTTGCCCTTCTGCTGAACAATTTTCTCTGCCCCGGTGCCCTATTAGCAGCTTCCTTGTCCTGCTAACCACTTGTGCTCTCTTCTGCCTCCTTTTAGGCTTTCTCCCACAGAGAAAACAGTGTGTCTCCACTTCCAGCCCTGTGATGTAAAACCAGCTTCCAAGCACCTTTGTCTGTATTCCCTAGTCAGGCTGTCACCACTCATTTCTCTTGATAACTGCAAGTCCTGGATATGTGAGAAAGCAGTTTCAGATAATTATGGAGCTTTTCAGAGCTTCCTTTAAGCACCTTATCAGCTAGGTTAGCAAGCCTTAGGTTAGGAAAGAATGTTAAATTGATTTCAGTGTCCAGTTCATTTATTACAGAATCATGGAGAAATTCAGAAATTGTTGATTGTTTCTGAAATAAAAGAAACTATTAGCTAAGAAGATTATCAGAATGCTAGAAATAGCTCATCTTGGACATCTTTCAGAGAAAGGAGACCTTTGGTCCTCCTTGGAAGAAAGTAGTTCTCATGCCTCTTCTCTGCCAAAGATATACTCTTCATCCTGGGCAATTTCCCAAGAAGGAACTGATCGATCTGTAACCTTGGATGACTTGGCTGTCTAGGTGATTTCTGTGAGACTGAGTCAGCCTGGAGTATGGATAGAAATCCAGACTGGAATCTACAGCTGACTGATGGTTCAGCTATATTTCTAGGAAGTGGGGAAGATTGGATTTATTCTACCAAAACTGGTGACAGTGGATTTTGATGTGGCAAGCCTTCATTCATGATTTTTCTCACTTGTTTGAAGGATGCTGTCTGTTGTGTAAACTGATCTTCTGCCAGAACTTCAGCTTTGGGGGGTTATGATATAATGAGAGCCAAGTGAGTTTTGCTTTACAAACTGTGAGTGAGTGTCAAGCATGGCTTCACATTTTTAGGTGCAGAAAGAAACAAAACAAAAACCTCAAACTGTTGAACCTCACAGTTCCAGGAGCAGAACACACACACACACACACTTTCTGTAGAATGGTCAGAAGAAAAATAGTCTGATACAAAACTCAGGTAGGGGGGATGGAGAGAGAGATTCTTTTCTGGAATTTTGCTCAGTAGTACCCTGATTTGGCAGTCCAGATTATGAAAGTTTATTAGAATGTTACTTTTGTTTGGACATTACATTAAAAGTTGTTTACAACAAAATCTGACAGATGAAACAGTGTAAATGTGCTGACAATATATTGTTATCCACAGTATTTCCATAGAAAAGACTACTTAAAAGACATTCATAATGGATACATAATGAAAAGCCCCTTTCAAAAATTTCAGATCAACTGAACTATAATTCATTAATAACAGAAAGGCAGTGAAATACTGTCTGACTTAGGATATGGTTGCAGCAGAAATGTTCCTTTTAAAGATCTGCAAAGGACATTGAGGCAAGTCCTTAATCCATACGATTGACCAGGAATAAATCCATTGTGGCCACAGACTGTCAAGTGGTAGTTATATTACAACTTGCCATTGGCGCCGAAATGTTTAATTTTTTACTAGTCTAATTATAAATATATTAATTCTGACTAAATTTAATTGAATGTAATCTAATGTGATCAGTTTTGACATTGTGATAGGGCTCTTAAAAGTACAACTAAGTGTATGCACATATCGAGGAATATCTTGTTGATAATTCTTGTTTATCAAGGAAATTCCCATTTCTTGCATTTTTCCTCTAGATTGCTGTTGGGGCAGATATAAATATTAGTGCTTCCACCTTTGCAGGTATGAGAAGATAAGTTTTTGAATATATTAATACTTCAATTGATCTACTAAATTATTTGAAAAAATTGCTGATACTTAATGCTGTAATATATCTATTAAGGTCTTTAAGATCTAAATTCAGTTGCTAGTCCCAATTAGAGTAGACGTAGCTGAATCAACTGCTGAATGACAAATGAACATGTCTGTAAATCTCACTGATTCAGCAGGAGTGCTCCATCCAGCTGGGACTAATAAATGTATTGAAGTTATGAGTGCTACAGATTTCTTCACTGTTCTCAGAACGTTTTGTTAGTTGACCACAGCGAATGGCCAAGATATCTAAATATCTTAGACCTGAAGATTGACTATATCTCAATCTCTTTATCATTTTACAGGGTCAGTATAATACCAGTTAATCACAAATAAGCTTTCTAACGTCATATGTTCTGATGTTGTAGTACACTGACTTTCAAACTGATGTTCAGGATTATACAGAAAAATTAATTCCACTCTGTCTGATTCTGTAATAGTGCCTCCACGTTTGGAGGCTTGTGTCTAAAATCCTTGTGTTTCCAGTACTTAAAAATATCATTTGGAAAATGTGATGAAATAGATCTCTGGAAATAATACCTTAAAATTGATGAGACTAATTTTCACATACCTTCTTTTAGAGTATGTATCATCTTATTAAGATCCTATGTGGTGTAGTGATTTGAGCAGCCCTAGAAACCGGAGTTCAGTTTGGCCATGGAAACCTACTGGGTGACCTTGGGTATTTCATACGCTCTTAGCTCCAGAAAACCCTGTGATAGGTTTGCGTTAGGGTTGCTGTAAGTTGGAACCACTTGAAGGCACACCACCACCACAGCAAAGCATCTTATTAAGATAGCCATCCTGGCAACTTGGAGCACAGGTGTTATAAATAGAGATTTAATTTAATCTGCCTCTGTCTGGCTATTTTATTGGACATGGAACAGTTCTGATAGCAAAGATCTAATGGGGAGTGAGCCTTAGCCACTATTCTGAAGCCTGTCTCTGGTTTGTGGATAATGTCGTTCTGGTAAAATAGATTTCACAAGCCTCCCTATTGATTTATTGTTACAATGGTTTATATTTTGTCTTTCAGGGTAAAAAATTCCTTCTAAGGCATTTTGAAACTAACGTCATCCTATTTCAATAAATAACATGCTTAATAATATTTAAAAAAAACCTATGGATTTTTCCTGTGGGCTGGTGGTGGCAGAAGGCTGCTTAGAAGTAAGGTGGAGATAGTGCTACTGGAGCAAGGTCTGAGGTGCTCTTAGTCTGCCTACCTTGCTCTGAAATTTCTTCCCACAGCGTAGTGGGTAGGAGATATTGGGGAAGAGTACAGTCCAACTGGAAGAGGCCTTTGCCTGCCTCCCCTTTCCCTTGGAATCTTTTCTCTAAGGATTCTTTCTGTAAAGGTTATTCTCCCAAGATTGGGATTGACTTTCTTTGCACCTTGGTATGAAGAAGTGCCTTTAGCTAGTACTGTACTGCACAAAACAGGTGACAACATTGTGTAAACCTTTTGGAGAAAGTGGCAAGAACTCAGAATATTGAGATACAGGAGTATTTGATGACTCAACTTGTACTCCACCACCCTTTTTGAAACTATCATGACAAGCAGTGTCTGGCATTTGGAATTTCAAAAATTGTGTGTGATACAGCATGATCAGGTCTTATTCAAAGTGACTCTAGAAGTATGTTAGTCCATGGATGTACGCAAAGGTATTTCCATCATGACTCAAGTTACAGTGCTTCTGCGGTATGTTACCAGATTCTCATATTGTCTTGAGCATACCTCTATTCTGCCTCCGTAATTCAGTCCTAGCTGAACTCCCAGCAAAATGTTGTTAATTTATGCTGCTTTCTTTGTTTGTTGTCCCTGCTGCCCTGCTTCTTTCATGCTTTAGCTTGGAGAGGCAACTTCTGACAGAGTATAGACCTGGCATGTAAGAGTCAAGCTGTGTGAGAAGTTATTCCATAAATGCTATCCAGATTTCTTTCTTCCAGTTTTTTTTCCTTTTATACTGTTGTGTGTCTTGAAATCATTTCCAACTTAGGGCGACCTAAGGCAACCTATCATGGGATTTTCTGGGGCTGAGAGTATGTGACGCACCCAAGGTCACCCAGTAGGTTTCTATGGTCCTTTTTGCACGGCATTTTCCATGCAAAAGGGCGCCTGGAGCGTCGCACGATTGTGAGGAGCAATCTGCACGACGCACTCACAATCGCACGACGCTCGAGGGGCTGACAGGTGCCAATCGCGCACCTTTTCATTTTTGACTAGAAGCTGAAAATGATGCGTGATTGCGCATTGCTCCCCGGGCCCCACGCACACTTACCTGGCGTGCAGAGCCTCCGGAGCCGCACCGGTCATGTTTCCTGCCCCAGCGCCGCCTGGGAAACTCCCAGGCGGCGCTGCGGAAGGAAGAGGCGGGGCTCTCGCGCAAACAGGCAGCTGGTGCGGAGTTGAAGGACCCTGGACACGAGAGCTTCTCGCCAGAGGCTGCTCGCACAATCCCCGCACCCCAGCGCCGGAAGAAGGTGAGGTGCAGAAAGGGCCCATGTCTGGGTGAGGAATTGAACCCTGGTTTGTCCAACACTCAAACCACTGCAGCCATAAATAGATAGCTAGATAGATTCATTCTCAAAAATAAAAACACTAGAGTAGCCTATTCCTTTATATCCTTTCACTGACAGGCAGAGAACTTTTTATTTAGACATGTTTTAGGCAGTTGCCTGGCTGTTGAGGTAAGGTCCTTTAATGGATGGGTGTTGTCCTTTTATATTGATATGCTTTTAAATTGCTTTTAATTTAGTTGTGTTTAATATTACAATTGGTTTAACTATGTTGTCAGTGTTGCAGCCCGTTGTGTTCTTGTTTATATCTTAATTGTGAACTGTATCTCATTGTATTCTCGTTAAGAGAAAAATGGTATATAGAAGTGTTTTGATTTGCTATTAACTTAAACAAAAAAAAATACTCATATTGTGTCTTGCTTGCCTTTTTCACCCTCTTTCTTTCTTTTTAGAATTGAACCTGTTACCATGGAAGAACAGCAACATCTACATTGTGTCAATTGTGTTAGTCGGCGCTGTATGACAAGACCAGAGGCTGGTGTTTCCTGTGACTTGGTTGGTTGCCCTATGGTTTGTGGAGCAGTGTTTCATTCATGCAAAGCTGAAGAACATCGGCTTCTTTGTCCACTTGAAAGAGTGCCTTGTCTAAACAGTGGCTTTGGCTGTCCATTTACTATAGCTCGGAACAAAATTGCTGAACATCTAGAAACATGCCCTGCAAGTGTTGTATGCTGCACTATGGAGTGGAATAGATGGCCTGTTAGTTATGCAGATCGAAAATCTTATGAAAATCTAAGTAAAGACGTTGATGAAGTTGAGCAATTAGACATGGCTCTTGCTCTTCAAGACCAAAGAATGCTCCTAGAATCTCTCAGAGTAGCAACTATGATGTCAAAAACACCCAGTCCAGTATCAAAATCCAGAGAACCAACTTCTGTTGCAAGTGCTCCAGATGCTACACTTTCTAATGGCTTGATGCCTGTAGATGAAGAATCCTATGGTGCACTTTATCAGGCTACTGTGGAAACAACTAAGAGTTTAGCTACAGCTCTGGACATCCTTAACACTGCTACTAGAGATATAAACATGTTGAGTTCAAAACTTAGTCTTTCACCATGTGAGCCAAGTGAAAACTTTCAGACAAAAGATCAAAATTATAATACAGGTATGCATAACAAAGTAGAGCACGGTTATCTAGATGATGATAAAATGGGAGCAGTTGGTGGCATGCAGCTGGACATCTTGTCTCAAAATACCCAGGTGGAAAAAAATGGTTCAAGTGACATCTGTTATGATATCATGCAACAATACACATTGAATATGAATCTTGATAATACCTCTTTATGTAATGGTTTTCATGTAGACAGTATGGACACAAATACATTGCCACAAAGTGAAGAACTAGATGTGTGTAAATCTGACCAATCCAGTGTCACAAATGGTATCTGTAGTGTATCTCCTTGTGATGAAACATTGACTTCTTTCAACCCTATTCCTGTAGCAACCCAAATTAGGGAAGATATACCTCTGCATACTTTATCTAATGGCACTGTTAATCATGTATACCTGCCACGTGACTGTAGTGAAGAACTATTACAGAGGCAAGTAGAACAAGACAGACTTAGAAACCTTGATGTATTTTCATTAATTCCTCACCGTTCTTACAATTTTATTGGAAATCACTATTTTTCAGCACCAAAGGAAGACAAAGCAGTAGATACATCAGATTTAGAAATAATGGGAGATCCTATGGGTGTTCAGGGAATAGATTTAATCACAGCAGCTTTACTGTTTTGTCTTGGAGACTCTCCTGGTGGGAGAGGAATATCTGAAAGTCGTGTTATTGATGGATACCGTGTCGATTTTGGGACTCAGACATTTTCTCTGCCATCTGCAATCCTAGCCACAAATACAATGGTAGGAGAAATTGCTTCAGCTTCTGCATGTGATCATGCAAATCCACAGCTCTCAAATCCAAGCCCTTTTCAGACTCTTGGGCTAGACTTGGTATTAGAATGTGTGGCCAGATACCAAACAAAGCGTTCAATGTTTACATTTGTTTGTGGACAGCTATTTAGACGGAATGAATTTTCTTCACATTTTAAGAATGTACATGGTGATATTCATGCTGGTCTCAATGGCTGGATGGAGCAGAGATGTCCTCTGGCTTATTATGGATGTACCTACTCTCAGCGCAGATTTTGTCCTTCTACACAAGGGGCAAAAGTTATCCATGATCGACATCTTCGATCATTTGGGGTTCAGCCCTGTATATCTACTATGCTGACAGAACCTGATAAGAGATGCTGCTTAGGACTGCGTAGTGATCACCTGAGTAGTCTTCCTTTTGAAGTTCTGCAGCACATTGCAGGTTTTCTGGATGGCTTTAGTTTGTGTCAGCTTTCACGAGTGTCACGCTTAATGAGGGATGTATGTGGAAGTTTACTACAGGCACGTGGAATGGTTGTACTTCTGTGGGAGAAGAGGATATATCCAGATGGAAGCTTTTCATGGCAAGTAAAGGAAAAGGTTTGTATATTTGTATTTGATGGGAACGTTCTTTTTTAACTATTTGGAATTTTCATGTCTTTATCTAGGGCAAAGGTGGAGATTGTGTAGCCTATTGGGATGCTTTGGACTGCATCTCCTAGCATTCCTGGTCATTGACTGTTCTGGGTAAGACTCCTGGGAATTGTAGTTCAATATCTGCAGGGTCTGCATGATTCTCTCCTCTCATCTGCCAGCTAAAGCCCAATTTCTTGCCCCAGAAGACTAGAAAGGCAGGTGTATAGATTCTGTGAGTGAAAAGTACTGTACAATATACTGCAAACTATACTTCATACAGAAGGCAGAAGACATGGATTTTGTTCTTAACATAATAAAATTCAGCAACTGTCTTCATTAAATAAAATGAACATCTCAATAAGAAAAAAAGTATGGTTTTTGGACAGGAAGATTCCAAGCCCTGATAACTCATTCCAAAAGGACTGGCACATCTGCCCCTAAGCTATGGTTCCTGGCTGGTGCCCAGAACTAAATAAGATAGTTATGTTTAAGGAAATAAAAACAAAGGTATGAAGGCAAATACATACATGCAGAAATGTTTGCTTGAGAGAAAGGAAAAACCTTTGGAAACCAATAGTGGTTCATGAGCATTAAGCTGCATTCCTTCTCAGCCCTGTCAACTAGTGACAGGTACAAATTAGGCCACAAATAATAGAAGTAAAATTAGGGAGGGAGGTGTAAGGAAACTGTTTGCCAGTGCCTAGTTGGAATCTTGGAATACAGGGCTCACCCCCACAAGCTGGCCAGCCATCCTGATTGGCTCAAAGCAGGATCCAGGTTGACATGTCATAACTGAGGCGGTAAAGTATGCTGCCGGATAAGTCCAGTGGCTAGTTCCCTAGCACTGGGAACAATGTATGTTCCCCAACTGAAGTTTATAAATAGGGACACTGTTCATAATATGTTTATAAAGCACAAGATCCAGAGAAGATGATTCAATGTCAGCTTAAAATATAGACTTAAGATGAACAGTCCTTTCCAGCAACAAAATGTAAATATGGCCACAGTAAATATTAGGCTATCTCAAAAGGCTAGTAAAATTTAAAACAATTATAGATTTCTTTTAAGTAAAAATCTCTTACGGTTTAAGAGAGGAAAAAAATTGTTTAATCTTTAGTTTTCTAAGTTTTTCTTGTTTTGGCTAAGCACCACGGTAACCTGTATTGATTGTAATCTTTGAATCCTAAGAAGGTGAAATGTAATGTTCTTTGGTACTATTTTTTAATTTTCTAGGTGTGGCGATTCAGCACAGCTTTTTGTACTGTAAATGAATGGAAGTTTGCTGATCTTGTAAGCATGGCTGACCACTTGAAGAAATGCAGTTATAATGCTGTAGAGAGACGGGAGGAAGCTGTGCCACTGCCATGTATGTGTGTCACACGAGAGCTTACAAAGGAAGGACGGTCATTGCGCTCTGTCTTGAAACCTGTACTTTAGACACAAAGAATTTTCTTCCAGTTGCACACACACTCAAGCACCTGATATAACCTCTGTAACATTTTGTGACACTTTATTAATTTACTAAAGATGATTTCTTGTCATTATGTACATAATGTTTTGAAGTGACATTTATTTTTTATAACATTGGTTAGAAATAATGAAAGTTGCCTTAATGTTTGGGAAAAAAAGGAACTTGCTGGACAGGATAGTTTTATATAACTTCTGCTATCTGTAAACTTTTCATTGGGGATATATCTGTCCTTTTTTTTTTTAAAAGATTGACTTCTGACTACTACAGGTATGCATATTCGGAGACGACCTTGAATTGGTATAAAAAAGAATTGACAAAACAATATATATGTTTGGTCTCCTAACAAATTAGGATATAATGAATTAAAAATTGAAATCTAGTCAGCATTTAGCAGCAGAGATCTTGGACTAATCATTCATTTTTTAAAGACTGCTGTGCTAATTTATGATGGCTGAATGATATTTAATGCAGTATCTGGTTAAGGAGAATATATAGAATGTTTACTTTAGTGTTGATATACATCAGTCTCCCCAAATCTTTGAAGTTAGTGACAAAACTCTTTTTAATGGAGCAGATTGTTGTCTCACCTGATTTTGATAGGCAGCAGATTTGTTTCTAAAGATACCTACCCTTTCTGATCAAAATAGGCTGCTGCTACTAGCAGTCTAATGAAACAAAATATAATTGTATTTCAGTTTTTAATGTACACCTGGACTAGTATTTTGGGTTAACACATTTCTCCTTCTGTTGATTTATATTATAAAAGGTGAATTTTAACAAAATCTTTGCTTGCTTTAAATTAGCTACACAATTCATAATTTTAGAATACTACATATAATGAAGGGCTTAAGTTTTATGATGTTGATGGAACACATCTTACTGCTAACATGTCTGCAGAAGTACTGCTTGGCCTCAAGGCCATTTTGAATGGTATAGGACTCTGATTCTGAGCACACTTTGCAGATTTCAGCAGAACTTACTTCAGGGTGTTTAGGATAGAGGTGCCAGTGTGCCATCTTTATAAGATGAAAAACCCATTGTGTTAAGCATATCTTAAACCCATAGGCATTCATTTCATAACTCCAATAGTCTTCCATATTGAGGACATTGTGTTGAATGTTTACTGTAACTATGAGAATGCCTTTAACTTTACTAGGATAATGAAGAGACTTTCATTCTTGATGCTACTGGATCATTGAGCTTGGTGCCGCAGATAGGATGTTTTCCACTTTTAAAAAAAGAGCATTGAAAAATGATTATAAAAATGGCTTGATTTGTAATGTTTGTAATGAACTCAAGTATACTTGATCCAGTAGTTTATATGTTCAGCATGTATGAATCTAGTTTGGGAAGTAATTACATTTTTCATTACTCAGGCTGTCCCATTTCTTAAAGAAACAAGCAAACTTCAGCCTCATTCTCTAGTGCCATATAATGTGACCATTAAGGAATGTGGGTATTTGCTCTGATTTTTGTAATGCTGGATCTTGGGATCACTTAATTGTTCATAACTGCCTTTCTCTTTTGATGAGGCAAGATTTCCTTTAGTCCTGCAGAATCTTGTTGACAGAAGGACACTTCTAATTTTATGCCAGGATTCAGTGGCAGATTGCTGCTGGAAGAGTAGAAGGTTCCAGTGGAAACAGGGATTTCCCTTGGCATTGCAGCCCCATGTATGTCCAAAACTAGCTTGGAAAGACTGGAGAAACCTCCAGATCTCCACTTTGGGTGATGCAGAGATCTGCAAGGGGACAGGAGGAAGAAAAAGCTCAGCTGTTGTCTGCCTGCACAATGCTGAATTTAGGCATAGTGGTTTGGAGAAGAGGGAAGGGAGGCTTCATTTTGTACTAGGCCTGGTAATAGTTTGAACTTTTTCAATCTACGTTATCCCTACACTCAGAAAAACTGTAATCTCCAAGTATAGTAAGCAGTATGTAGGCATTTGCATTTCTCTAAAAAGAAGCTGTCATTTTGAAATAACTTAAGAAGATCCATTCCAAGCTTACCAAGTAACTTCTGTTTTGCCATCATATATCTTCCCATGTATACCTTATGAACATTCATATTTTGTAATTGAACAGAACTTGGCAAAAAGTATATCTTGGCTGCTTAGAAGAGATTGTTTGCAGCTGAAGAAGTTCTACGCTAGATCTCTCTCTAGCTTCAAAAGAAAACCAGTTGCACCTGTGGTGAGCAATTGGTTTATTTTCCTACCATATTAAGCGTTTTGAACACTTCATTCTCAACACTACATGCACTTTTACTTTTAAATCTAGATACTGTGTTTTTTAAAAGTTAATCCAGAGCTATTAAAACAATGCTGTAAAAAATTCTCTTTGGTATACTCTTATACAACATAAATCTACAACACCAGTATTTTATACTGCTATGCAGTTTTTTTTAAGTGGTATTTCTCAGTACTTGACTTCTCCTCCTGTACTATACCTTGCCTTTGGGTCTCTCATGGTATTTCCATTTGCATTGCCTTTATTTCATATTCACAGCAATTCCTTTCTCTAACCAATACACTACCTTGTTGAAATGTTTTCAGTGAATGCTATTTTGCAACATCTGTCAATCATAATAAAACACATTTGCCATTTTTATTTAGTATACACTTTTCCTTTTTGGTAACTTGAGTCAAATTTGGGAATCACTCCCCCCTACACACATACACACACACCAGTGTTGTGGAACTACAGCTTCCAGAGTTCTTAACTATTGGCACTGCTGGATGTTGCAGTTCAGTAAGATCGAATGAGGGTCACATGATTCCCACCCTAACTTATTTTGTCTTTCTTGACTGTGCATAGTAGGCTGAAATTTAATATTTAAGGTAGTGAAGGAATGTCACCATGATTTCTAGAACCTGGAGTGTGAGTTTCTCCTCCTCTGGTGTCATTCACTAATTTAGTTTCAGTTTAGTTACTTCAGATTCAGTTAAGACATTTGAAGGCTAACTTGCATTTTGGGAATATTGTTATCTGAATGAAGTGATCATTTTTGTCTGTCTTCTGGCACTATAATGAAATAATATCCTTTGATGGTTATTACATCTTTACACCATTCTATTTGAATATCTAAGGCTTAATTCTCATGCATCTCTTCAATTGTGGCAGTGTTTCTGAAAATCACGTTATTATCCACAGTTTAGAAAGCAATTTTTACCTATTGAGTTTTCAGATGAGAGAAGACCTTTTTCCTCAAGATTTTGGGAAAGCTGTTGCCAATAAGAGTAGACAATGCAGGGGAATGTAAACAAAGGAGAGACCAGGTACAAAGCAGATTCTTTTGCTCTTATGACACACAACAAGAGGGGAGAGAGGCCTCTAGTCTGTTATGTACAGTGTAATCTATCTTTTTATAGTTACTACTTGGTAGATCAGAGCAGTGCTATAGATGTAGTATATCTTGATTTCAGTCAGGTTTTGGCAAGTTTCTCTCATTATATTTTTGTAGATAAGCTGGTAAAATATAGGCTAGACAAAGCTATTGTGTTTTTTTAACTAGTTGTCCAACCAAACTTAAAGACTGCTTACCAGTGGTTCTTCTTAATCCTGGAAAGAAGGGACTAGGAGGATGCCACAGGGCTTTGTCCTAGGTCCATTGTAATTCAACATGCTTGTAAACAACTTGATAGAATAGACAGCATGCTTATCTAATTTGCAAATGATACGAAATTAGGAGGGGTAGCTAATGCTCCAGAGGACAGGATCAAGATTCAAAATGACCTTAACAGGTTGGAGTTGGGACAAAACTAACAAATTTCTCAACAGAGAGAAGATACTACTTCATATGGACAAGATATTTAACATCTTGAAGGTGCAGAATGTGCTTATTGTGCCATGAAAGTTAAGGGAACAAAAACCTGGCAGTTGATGGTTTCATGAGTATTCGCTCCGTCAAGTCAGTACATAGCAGAAACAGCTTTGACAGCATGTACAGCTGTAGAAGTCTTCTTGAGTAAGTCCCTGTCAGCTTTGCCTTCTGGATCCTGCAATTTTTGCTCATTCTCGGCAAAGTTGCTTCAGCCCTGTCATGCCAGATAGATACTACTGGCAAACAGCCACTTTCATGTCTTGCCACAGATTCTTACTGAGATCTGGGTTTTGGAATATTGCAAGACATTGTAAAGTTCTTGCTTTTAAATCAGTCAAATGTTACTTTGGGTATGCATTTAAGTCATTTTGCTCTTAAGGTGCTCTACGCCACTTTCAGGTTTCTTGCAGAATGAAACAGGTTTTCCTTTAGAATTATCCTGTATTTTGGCTCTACCCATATACATTTCAATCCTGACCAGTTTCCTGGTCTCTACCAAGGAAAACATCCCCACAACATGATGCTACCACCATCATGCTTCACTAGAGGGATGGTCCTCTCAGGACAACAAATGTGGTTGGTTTTGTGCCAGTGTTTTGCAGCAGGGTCACAAAGTTCATAATGATCTCATCTGACTAGAAAACCTTTGTTTACATGTTTATCTCCCGCATGCCTTTTTGCAAACTCCAGACGCTTTGATATGGGTTTAACAATGGCTTTCTTTTTGCCACTCTTTCATAAAGACCAGCATTGTGGAACATCCAGGTGATATTTATCCCATGGACAATTTTGCTCTCTTTGCAGCCCTTTCAGAGTTACCATTGGCATCCTTGTTGTTTCTGGCAAATGCCCTCATCCATTCATTGAATTTTGGTGGACAGTTTTCTCCAGACAGTTTCCATTTTGTAATAATGAATTTAACAATGCTCTGCAGATAATTCTTATTTTTTTTTTAAATAATCAAACCCTATTGGTGCTTTTGTCCAACTTTATTCCATGCTTGTTGGGATAGCTCTTCGATCTTCATCATACCACTTGTTTTATGGTGCCATTTGGTTTCCAACAAACTCAGGCTTAACTTCAGTACACCAGCTTTGGGTCTTTTTTATAGGCCTTTCTCCTCACTTACCATGTGAACATTTTAAAAATACTCCCATTGTTGCTGTTACTTGTATCATGCCTTTCTCCCAAAACTGGGACTCAAGGTGGCTCTTTACACTCTTTTTTACAACCAGCACCCAGGGCAATTTGTGAGGTTTATTATGGAGAAACAATAGTTTTGTTTTCTCTTTTAAGTTTCATGCTGTCCTTGCTTGGGGCACCCGCACAAAAATTAAAGCAGTGAACAGAATTGAATTGTCCATGTTGCATGGGAGTAAGATCTGGTTCAGCAGACTATTTCAAATGAGACTGTACTGTACATCACAGCTGCAAAATTATCAAAAGGATTCTTCATTTATATAGGAAACCTCCTTTTAATTTAGTTATTTAACAAAGCATACCTGGTATTTCTCTTTGGATTCTGATTTGTTTCGATTTTTCTGATTTATTCGATTTTTCAAATCCACTGCAAGAGAATTTTCTCAGCAAGCACACGTTGTAGGAGCTGAACCTTGCTTCATAGCTTACTCACCAGCACTTTGTGAACAATGCAGTGGATTGGAGCGCTGGAGAACAAGGCATCTTTATAAGCCATACTACAGAATCTCCCACAACAGAGAAGTAACCCTCAGGTAAGCTCTGAAAGGGGAGTTTATTCAATATTACTTCTTAAATACAGCCATATCATCTTGAACATGCCTAGTCTTGGAAGTTAAGCAGCATTCTTCTAAGCACACCTGGTATTGTACCCCCCTCCCCCAATATTATGGCCAGATGCAAATATTCACAGAGGGCATAACTAAAATGTCAAATTCACTGATACAAGATATAGTGATGTCTGGAAACCTTAAAAGGGATTTAGACTATGTATGTCCTGCTTTTTTCTGATACGAGCTCCAAAGCAGGAAGTTACTGCTTTCACTGGCTTCATCTCACAATGACAGTATTACCTCTGGAAGAAAGCAGATCCCATGAAATGAACCATAATGACTTTTGTTCAGACCCAGTCACACAGATCCATGGGGATGGGTATCTCAGATCTATGTTTTGCACCACAGTGGTGCCCGAATGCTACAATTACATGATTGTTCTGGTTCAGTCTGTGGAACCAAAGGAAATTTCTTACGTGTGGATTATTCGAGTGCCATCCTTTGAAAAAGTCACCTGTTTTTGATTTCATGGGATCCAGCAGGTACCTGGAATCATCTAATAGCATATGCCTATGCGCACTCAGCTGCCTTGGGCTTCTTTCCCTTTTGAGGAAAAGGTGTGCGGGGGGGCCCGGGTTATAAGTTTCCCTGCTTGCCTTCTTCAGAGAAGGCAGGTGTTATGAGCAGAATGCTGGACTACAAAAGCCTCTTAGATCTGATGATCGATCCTCTAGACTACAGAGAAGCAGTTCTTAGCCTGGGGTCTGTGATGTCCTCACAGGGGGTCCACGAAGACTTGGAATAAGCGTTATGTGCTTTTAGTCGGAACTTAATAAATGAGTGAAAGTAAGGAAAAAAGAGGTGAACAGACAAGACAGCTGGACAGTCATACATTGATCTCAAAAATACAGGTAATGTCAAAAATAGACATTACCTGTACAAACTTTCATTGCAACAACTGTGATAGCACAAACGCACACAGCACTTGCTACTTCCACAGGCGGTGAGGACATGCAAGGGAATGACACTGAGTGGCGGAGAGCACCCGACATGTCTTGCACATACCACTCATACAGCCAGAAGCCGCCTTAAGTCTTCGTGGTCCGTGGGAACCAAAGACATTTAAAGGGGGATCCATGGTTTCGAGGCTCCCCCACCCCAAGCCCTTCCCCTCCCCTCCTCCCCCGCGCGGCTCTGGGCACTTTACCCTCAGCACCCCCTCCCGCTCCCACGTCACGTGGTCCCTCCCGTCCTCTCCCTTCAGGGCTGCCGTCTGTTGCCCCTATTCGGTAGCTGCACCGTCGCGACGTCGGAATTCGCTACGTGGGATTTCGCCCCTAACGGCAGTGAGCGGAAACCCAGCGGAGCACCCCCACCTTTTTCCCCCCTCCTGTTAATATCAACTGTTGCTAATTTCTGAGGGGGCCGCATTCTGCCGCCATGTTGTTCCGTTTTGGGGTGATTGTGCCCGCCCGGCTGGCCGAGGGCGGCACGGCGCTCTGCGTGTCAGGTTCCCGGCCGGAGCTGGGCCACTGGGAGCCCAAGCTGGCGCTGGCCATGAAACCTGTACGGCCCCTGGCTCCCTTGCCAGCCCAGGAACCGGTCCTGTGGTTGGCGGAAGTGGAGCTGCCCGAAGAAGAGGCCGCGTGCACGTTCTGGTACAAGTTTCTCAGGCGGCGCGAGACAGGAGACACCATCTGGGAAGGTAACGGCCGCTCGGTTCCGGCGCTTGCCCCCCGCTTACCTTTGTGCGCATGCGTCGGAAGAGGAGGGGGCGTGACCAAGCCACCAGTATTTTTCTCAGTAACAGGCTGAGGGGAAATTGCGACGGTAGTCTTCGGTTGCCTGTCCCCGCAGGGAGGAACCGGAACTCCTTATTGTATAATAGATATATAAATCACAAATGATATAAATCATATTTGTATATATATTTAAATCACAAATACGGGGTTTCTTTTTCTTTTCTCTGTTCTCTCTCTCTCCAGCCCGCCCCTTTGTTTTCTTCTGGCCCTTTAAATATATTATACGTTTTGGAAGGCTGAAGTGATCTATTTAGAGAAGCTCCCTTGGAAATTTTTCCTCCCCTGCTCAGTGTCCTTCCAAGTCTGGGTCATTTCGTTTTCCTCGACAGCTTGTTCTGTCTTTTTGGCAGCTTCGGTACCTGGATATCTTTGCAGTGTGTCCAGCTGTCTCGCTATGACGCCGGTTCTGAACTGAAGCTTTAGTAATTAAACTTTGCTTCCAAAATCTTGTAGAAATACAATGGACGCAATGGCGTATGAATAAATTAATAAATTAACTAAGCTGAATAAATTAAACGAGTGGCATCTGCCCCATTTGAGTTAGCCACGCGTTCCTCCAGGATCTTCTCTTCCATCTCAAAATTTCCCTTTTTTAAGCCATCAGTTACTTCTGACAAGAAGGTGTAGCTCAGGTGGTGTTTCTAGCAAGAACTGTTTGTAGTTCCAGTTGCGCTAATGACTTACTTTGACACCGAACATCGACTGCAGCAAAGGATTCCGGTCCTTTCCAGCATCCCCTGACAGCCAAATGGCAGCATTCGACCTCTAAACAACAACTTGAACCCAGACTATGGCAGATACTCACATTCTCTGTGACTGACTAAAATGAAGACCCTGGGCGGATTCCTCACCCCCAAGGCCAGTAGAGTTGCATTCCAAAGATTTATGTACCGCAGAAGCAACAAGGAAAATCGAAGTGTGCTTGGCCTCAAATTGCCAAGCTGAGCAGAAATGAACTAACAAAATCCTCACTAAATATAAATTAACCCTGTCTGTTCTATGTGAGCACTGTTAATGTTTGTCACTGAGGGAGTAAAGCCTCTAAAACCGTCTTCCTGGTAGCAGAGGCCAAACTCACTGTAGGTAGTCTCAGAGTTCTGGTTATGCTGTCTCCGTGTAGACATAGGTAATCAGGAACTGTGTGCAAGTGAGTGTGAGCGTGGTTGCTGGAAATGGGAACAGAGTACACCATCCCTCCTTTATGCCCAACACAAAAAGCGAGAGGGTTGCCTGAAGAAGGAAGCCTTTCTTCTTTTGACCCAGTAGATATTTGTTTTTGTCAGCCTCCAGCAAGTAAAAGTTTCCTTTGTGTAGCAACTTTCCTTGGCTTAATTCTAAGAGTGGGCGATTTTAAATATGTCTCTTTCCACTCCATTCCAGTGCAGGCATATCTCGGTTAACAAAGCCTCTGAAAAAAAAGCTCATTTAACAAAGTCTTTTTTTGATACTCTCACTTGTCCTTTTTTCCTCCTCTTTGTTATTCTGTATAGCTGGCGATGTTTTCACCAATATCTTCATTTGGAAAATGGTGAAGGAGGGCTGGAGAAACACAGATTTTTGGTGCTGGGTTGCAGCAGGTGGTTTGTGGTAAACAGTGCAATAAAATTTAATTTGGGAAACAGCAAGATTCTGCTGTAGTCCATCTAACTGTAGCTGTATGTGCATGCCTACAACAGGCAAGATAAATAACAGTTGCTTTCAGGATCCTTGACTGAGCATGTGTGAACAGCAAAGACAAAGAAAAGGGAAAAGCAGATAAGCTAGCCCCACCAGCAACTCTCACATGTTAAAGAAGCATATAATATATAAAAGTCAAAGTTCGTCAGTTTGTCTGTGTCAGGCAGGCGAAGACCTCATATGATTGGCTGCATCAGATGAGAAAACCTCATATAATTGGCTGCCTGTGAAGATTCTATGGAATCCAGGGGTTGGCAGTTCAAGGAGGGGCATTTAGTCAGGGAGCTCTTGGATATGGCTGGTTACTATGGAGATGAGGTCTAGCAGCAAGAAGGAGGAAGGTAGTGTGTTCCCTCAGGAATCCAACCTCTATATGTTAATCACTCTGAATACAAACTGGATTAGGGAATATGGGGAGAAGCTACAGGTACTGGACAAGACAATTTGGGGAATTAGAGACACGGGAGCTCAAACCTGTGTATTTCAACTGCATCTAATTCCTAAAGTAAGGTAAGGTAATTCTTAAGGTATTTCTAACAAGCATTACCTATGAGAAAATAAAATCTCAGGCAATGCTAGGTATATATACTAGTAGATCTATAAAAATGGCAACCAGAATGGAAATTATAAGAGAAGTAGAGCCTGGTGAAAGAAAAAGAAATCAAGCAGACAGTTCAAAATGTTTTTGTTTACTCACACAAGTGTTATTGATCTGGTACTTTCATTTTATGTGTGCATAATGTTAAGTTTTGGATAAAAAGTGTATGAATCATGTGAACCGCTCTTCTTTTTTTAATTGACTAGGAACCTATCCCTATTCTTTCCATGTTATTTCTGTCTTTGGTACCTTTTTGTGTGTGTGTTAAAGAAGTAATCACAGGATCATATCCACAACGATAACTGAGGTATGATACCTGGATTGCCATTATTTCTCATCATGCATACCAAGTCCACTCATCTGTAAAATGGGCTTTTGCTCTGAGCCCACTCAGGCTAGACCATTGCACCATCCTACTATCTACTGTAAGATTCCTTCCCATTTGCCACTTGCTCCAAATACCTGATTTGCTTAAAAAAAAAATCACAAAAGCTCAGCTGTGTATACATCTATGCCTGGTCTTCTCCATTACTACTACACAATTCATACCCTTTTAAAATTTTTGTTTTGTTTTTTGTTAATAAGGACAGACTGCAAAGTATGCACTAACACAAGTGCCTTGTAGGTCCCAGGGGTCTGATTCCAGTTCCCATCATTTCTCACAGTGGTTATGGTTTGGACAGAAGAGAGTTACAATCCATCAACATGTAAAAAGAAGGTTACAAATTGCCCTCTCTTTTTGCACCTCCTACGCTGTTGCTTCATTCCATTCTTAGCCTTTTTTAGACAGACAGAGTGAATAGTGAGTACTGTTGAATCTGCGTAGAATTTTAAAAATTGAATGTTAGAACATGGCTATACATCATGCAAGGAAAAGCCTAAGTAGTGGTCAGCAGAATTAAATGGGATGGGAAAAGTAAAGAAAAGTAAAACTGACAAAGTTAGAAAGAGACTATGTGCTTTGATTTTATTTATATGCTATATTTAGGTACTGCCAGTGCCTTCAAGTTTAAAATAATGGTTTGCTGTTTAATCTGTTTGATACAGACGTGGAAAGGGGCATGGCAGAAAACGATAAATAAGCAATTTGATTTCTATGGGCACTGTATGATTTGTTTGGGAAGAAAGAGTGAGACATAGCAATTGCTTCCAGCTAGGCTGATGGAGAATGCCTTGCTATCTCTCTTCTCACTGTGATGCAGCCAGGGAGACTGTATATGTGTATAATTCATTCTTACCTTTCTACATTTTGAATAGTTGTTAATAAAACCATTTCTAAAACTTTTGCTTCTTGGGAACAAGGGAAGGAAGCATTATGGCTAACTGGTAGATCATTTGGTGTTTTATGATAATCATATGAAAATGTGTGTTATGTGTAATACAATTGCAGTAGTTGTGCTTCTGGATGTTAGTTTTGGCTTGGCTTAGATCAGGGATGGGCAACTGTGGCAGGGCTGGGGGCCACATTCAGGCATACGGAACTAAGTGGGGCTGTTCATTTTTTATTTTTATTTTTTTAAAAATAATAAATCCAGACATTTATAGAATAAATAATTTTGAGCTGGGACTAGAGTGAGGAGAATGGAAAGAGAAGGTAGGAATGTTTGCAGTCAAGGGGTGAGATTTTGAAGGGAGGGCCGGAGTGAGAGGAATGGAAGGAGCAGATGGGAGCGCTTCCACAACAAATCAAGATGCAACAATCCAAGGCTTGTCTGTAGCAAGATGCAGCAAACATTATTTTCTGTTAAAAGCATCAGGCATCTTTCTACTTCGTGGGGAGGGCTCCTGAGAATGAGGGGGGCACTTTTGGGTCTGGCAGGCCATGGGTCACACTTTGCCCTCATCTGACTTAGATACTTCTTGAAGCACATCAGGAATCTGGAAAACTAGTTTGGCCAAAGATTGCAACAAAATAGAATAAGTGAACATGTGCGTGCGTGTGTGTGTGTGTGTGTGTACACACACACACAGAGTGGGTTATGAGAGTTCTCCAATATTTTCCCCAGCTCTTAGAAAATCCATGTGCACAAATTCAAAAAGAAATGTTAAACAGTTCTTAGATCCCTGGGAAGGTGATTAGAACAGCCTAGTCTCTTGTGTTAGCCTTGCTGGGAAGTGGGTAAGGAAGACTGTGGCACTTTGCTCACTCATTTGGCGGACAATAAGTGAGATGCTTGAGGAGTCTAAGATAGTCAGTAACAAATTTATTTACTTATTTTAGGTATTTATTTCCTGCCCTTTGTATATACTTTGAATTGGTTAATAAAATTATGTAACAGTAAAATTGTAAAGCAAAAGCTAGTTCAAAATAACAAGTAAACAACAGATAATGAGAACATTAAATGGAAGAACAGATATAATAAAGAACCATAGGGTGGCATTTAAATCATCTGCTGTAGCCCATTACAATACATCTTTTCCCTCATGCTGCCTTTTACCAATAAAACAAACCCACAAAGAAATACAGAGAGAATGTAGTGTAATGCTGGCATCTCTTATCCTCTTTTCGCACATCAGGACTGAAGCAGAAAAGTATGCAATCGCAGATATGAGACTCTTCATCAAGTCAGGAGTGCTTTTGTGCCATTTCTGTCAATCCAGATGTTGGAAATGGGAAGATTTCTGAAAAGATGTGCAAGTGGCTTCTTTGTTCATTGTTGAACCACAAAAGGGTGATGGCACAAGAGATTTTTGCCCTCATAAATTTCTTACTAGGCTTATATCTTAAAAACCACAGTATCTAAGTTGGCATTCAAGTACAATCCTTGAGATATATTTTATCTAATATAGCCTTCAAATAAAAATGTCCATGAGTTGCTGCAAGTAAAGAAGTACTTACACTTTATGACACCAGAGAGGAAACTTAAGAGGCACATTGTTCTAAGGTTAGAAAGACAAATGGAAATAAACACATTTCCTTTTGCAGTTCAGGTTATTTTTTTACACTTATACTTACTCTTGAGAGTAGCAAGCTACTGTGTGTGCTATGTACAACTGGTATTTAGCGAAAGGTGGGGGCATATATCTATTTTGATAATTTCTTTGACACCATGCTTTATATTGCTGCAGAATTTCAAAACTGATGTTATTTTAAGACCTGTAAGATGTTCGAGGGTCCATCAGATGAATAGTGTGTGTGCATGCATGCATGTGTGTATATACTTGTGACTAACGGTAATAACATTTTCTACTTTTAAATACATAGGAAGGCTTTATTGTGTTAACAAGCTCTGTTCTATTTGTAAATATACTAAAAAGGGTGACTGTACTGGAAGCAGCAGGGAGAGGATCTGTGTTAAGCAACTGGATCAAACTGAAGGCAAAAATGGATCAAAGGATTGGAGTTAGCTGTGGATTGGCTTAAATCTGATTCCTAAGGGCCTCTGATGGAAGCAACTGAAGCCGTCCTGATACAGTGCAAAAAGACAGTTAGGGTTCAGGACCTGCATGTGGTTGACCTGTTACTTCAGTTTTTGGAAGGTGAATAGATCAGTTATTACATCACCACTTGTTTCTATTTTGTAGCAGTAAAGCCATATTATAAGTGTTAGAAATACTGTAGCTTTTGTTTTATAGCATTCATGATTTGAAAACAAACAAACAAACAAAGAAACTGCTTTCCTCAAGATCTAATTTGAGTGAAATGTTGAGTTGCAGAAAGTTTGTTGTCAAATGACTTGCAGTAGGAGACACACATGAAATATCATAGCAATCAGAATTTCTGGGTGTGATTTTCATGAAGAAGAGTAATATTACAATGACCAGTATACGACAGTGTAGAGTACTTGATGGTATCCAAATTAACTTTAAAATAGTTTGAAGTAAATTTTAAATTTCTGTGCTCTGCAGGTTGTTGAGGACATACCCTTCAAAACAAGAGTCCCCAGGAGCACATTTTACTGAGAATCAAGTATTTCTAGGAAAGGCTATTGCCATTTCAGGCTTTCTTGGAAGCTAAGCAAGGCCAAATCTACTTAGTACTGGGATGGGAGACCACCAACGAATACCAAGTGCTGTAGGCTATATTTCATAGGAAGAAACTGGCAAAACCACCTCTGAGTATTCCTTGCCTAAGGATATCCTATGAAATTAGTGGAGTTGCTATAAGTCAGCAGGCAACTTCAAGACACAGACGCATACACCTCTTCTTCACCTCTTCTCTGCATTCTGCTTCGCTTTTCTTTTCCTCACATGATAAATTCAGTAGTATGTACATCAAAGACTTACTTACAATGTCCATTAGATGTCACTGTTCTACTTAAGAATAAATCTTTTATCCTACAAAACTGCACCAGGAGAGCATAATAAACATTTAGCGGAATCTATCCAGTGTTTATGTGTTTGATGGTAAAATACAAATTAAAAATTTATTTCTGTAGCCCAGTTCAATCTTGCCTAAGAAATAATGAAAAGAAAGGAACATTATGTGTAACTAAATATTGATTGCCTAATAATTTATTTTAAGTAACAAAACCTTTCTGCTTTCAAGTATAAAGATTCTTTGTTGATATGGGTGACCAGTAATAAATTTGACCTGACATAGAATAATAGGTTTTTTTTATGTATCTAATTTAAATATGGAGTTCTCATAAATTTTTCCTTTATGGTATATAATATGTTAATGTTGTTAAATCAAAATATTGCATGCAGTGCATAATGCTACAAAGTGATTTAGAGGCACAGCCTGAAGTCACTCCCTCTCCATTTTATGCCCATAATCACAGGCTATGAAAGTGATTGAACTGTTTCAGGGATTTTTCTGACGGAGAGAATTAGAGTGAGAAACCACTACCACTAGAAGTCTTCATCAGAGGAATGTTACATCATCTAATACTGAGGATTTGGGAAATAAAATGCCAGTCTGCAGGAAGGAGGAACTTCACGGACATCTTGCCTCTCATCCTTGAGTTTTGCCCTACCCCCCCCCCCCTTGACGGGAAGCAGTTATATCTTATAGAGCTGTATTTGTAAGTGTGCATATGGTCCATTTTAAAATAGATGGCTCTGGACCCATCTGATGGCTCATTGTGTTGCAGGAATCCAGATTAGCAGGCTTCATGTAGTACAGGAGAGGGGAAATGGAGTCTGTGGGCCACATGTGGCCCTAAGGTCATTCAAGAAGTGAGCTTATTTTTCTTCCTGGTTAAATAAAGGTCTTTTTTTAGCCTAAAACACTCTTAGGAGGAAGTCAGAAACGTGGTAAAATACACTCCACAGCCCCTGAAGAGTATGGAAGTATTTTTAATTTTTAAAAAGTTTTAAAATTTAAATAAACCTTAAAGTACCAGTAGTGTGGTTCTACAAAGTCCAGTGGATCCCTACTCCAGCAGTTGCCTGCCTCTGAAATAGTAGATGTTCTGTGCATTGCAACAAAGGTGGGAACAGATGAAAGATCTTTTTTAGAAGATTTAGCTTGTAGGTGGATCTTTAACAACACTAGTAGTCACAACAGCAGTAGTAATAAATAAGGCAAATTCAATTATAAAACTACAAATCAAATAGCAAGTATCTTAACACTCATCAACACATGACAATTTAGTCCTCCAGAATCATGTTTTGTTGCAGTATTTCACAGTGAACTGAGCCTGCAAGCTAACATGATATTTATGAGATTCAGCCACTTTCTGTATGGGTTTTTTTCTTTTTACAGACAAAAAAACAAAAACAAAGAGTTATACCAAGAGATCGATCTCATTCATGTTGATTACAGTTTTTGCAAATACAGAGGGCTATCAGCCACTCAAAGCAAACATTCCACCTCATATGAACCTGTGTTTTCTGGCTCAGTCTGTTTTGGTACAGCCATCTCATTTCAGAAAGGTTATAAGGCTGGAACATTCAAATAAGATTTGGAGCATATTTTCTAGGAAGAGAGGATGTACACAGTGAGATTTTTCAGCATAGGAAATAGAGTTGGTGAGACAGAAGGGATTAATGACAAAATGTGCATCAGTCATGTAATATTTCAGTGGGCCTCAGGGTAAACAGGCCAGATGATGATAGAACTATGAACTGCTTGGATAAAAAGAAATATTTCATGTACTCTGGCTAGAAACCATTGGTGGCTTTACACTAGGAGAAAGCACTTTCACTAGCACAAACAGGACCCTCCCCCAATTCTCTGTCTTGTAGCCTCATGTTCTATAAACTTATTTCTGAGGACTGTGGGATTCTGTGTGAGAGAATGACACAGAGCATCTTAATAGGTAACGCTATTAGGAAGACATGGATACTCCACCTTTCATGACCCCAAGTCCTTTCCACTACTGCAAAAGGTCTAAATATCCTAAAGGCATCGATCCCGTCTGATCTTGGCAGCTAAGCAGGGTCAGTCTTGGTTAGTACCTTGATGGGAGGCTGCCAGTGAATACCAGTTGCTGTAGGCTATATTTCAGATGAAGGAACTGGCAAAACCATCTTTGAGTATTCCTTCCTAAGAAACTATGAAACTCATGGGGTCACCGTAAGCTGAGAGGTGACTTAAAGGCACGTACAAAAACACAAAAAGCCATTGGATACAATCCTATATTATGAAATTGATTAGTGGTAGATTCAGTACCAAAAAGAATGTGCTGCTTCACACAAACTATCCTTAGTTTGTGCAAGCATTAACCATGATAGGCAAAAGGGGTCTCTATCTGGTTTTCTCTGGGAACAAATATTTTCTGGGGGGGGGGAGAACATGGGCATTCTGCCACATTTAGAAGCTTCTGGGAGAGAGAGGCCAACCTCTCTGGCAAAAAGCAAATTGAGCAACATGGATATTGGTGTCATTCAGTGAGGCCATTCTTACACAACATTGTGAAGTATACGTTCTGTACGAGAGAGAGAGAAAAGGAATATATGGCCATCTAAGAGGCCAGGTCTCAGCCATCAACTATTACTTGGCAGCAGCTAATCAGTTAGACTACAGGAAAGAGAAGGAAACTGTCTTATTTTTATTGATATGTAAACTGATTGTTTGGATGACAAAGGATGGAGGTGAAAATTGGTTAAATTTGCAAGACTTTGATTGTATGCTTAAAATTTTGTCAAACTCCAGTTATAAGTCAAACCAAAGAAAAATATTTTTTTCCTCTCTTTCCTTTCTCTGGCACACACATACACACAACAAGTATATGCTGTTGCCTAGAAATATCTGAAAGCTGGAAATTTGAGTGTCTCATTCTTTTACTGGCTTGCAGAAATTCTGGACTCCTTTGGCCTAAATCCAATGGTTAGTCCTAATTAAAATGGATCTATTGAATAAATGGAACTTAGATTAGTGTTCACTTACCAGATTCTCAGTGGTTTTAATGAATCTGTTCGTGTTAGGACAAACAGTTGGGTTTAGGTCTGTGTTCTTGTTATTTACACAAAGCATTAATATGGCAAAGTTTCATTTAATGTTACTGCTGAAACAACTGGCGGCTCAACAAGAAGTGGCATATTATTGATTGTACCTTTCTTTAACTCATAATATCCATAGGTCTCTAACAGAGAGAAAGCAAATACTATTTTGTGGGGTGTATTTTACATTTTTAGCAATTTGATGATCTATGGGAGAAAATGGCAACTAGAAACCAAATGCCAAAAGGTCTAAGCCATCTATATTTAGATGAGGAAAGCTCAACCTGTCCATAGTTTTATATTGGAACAATCAATAACAATTCAGTCTTGGTTGGATTGAAGCTGACACTGTTCCAAGCCATCTAAGATTGAATTTCAGTCAAACAGTTAGATAGCAGGGATGCTACCATAACAGACTTCAGTATCAAAGGTTTTTTAAAAAAGAGATATGGTGCATGCAGCAATGGAAGCCAAATTATGATAGCAGCAGAAATGATATCATGAAACAAAAGAAGAAGGAGGAGGAGGAGGAGGAGGAGGAGGAGGAGGGAGGAATTCCTATGAATATTCAGTGATCTTTCTATTTCATTGTAATGCAAGATCACAGGAAGCAGGAAAGGATTACTGATGGTAGCTTTGCTTAAATGGAAAATGGATATAACCCTTCATTTTTAGAAAACATCTGTTATGACATCTTGGAAACTGTATTTTTGTCTATCAGGTATCAAACATTTTTATAAGTCTCTCTAAAAAGCTTTTTCCTCCTGAACTTTTATTTCTGTCAGGGCAGAAGTAATGATGTTACAGAGCTCTACTGGGCTTAATAGTATGTGTTTTGAGGGCTTGTCATACTTTCCTGAAATACATACAAATGGCATGGATAGTTGTGGCAAGAAAAAAATGAGTCTCTTCACCTATCCTCTCTGCTGCTTTCCCTGCTGAAAAGCAGCCCCCTAGGTCAAGAGTTAGTGAAATTGCACTGCCTGTTGGGAAAATAAAGGGAAATGTAATTTTTCCATGTCAGATATCTGAAAAAGGAGTGCAGAGATATATAATTGCCTTATTTCCTGCCACTATCCTTGCTGACACTAGAATATTATAAGCTTTTAAAGAGTTTATTTTGATAAATCCAGGAGCTGAGCATAGGTGCCAATCTAATGTACAGGTTTATGGATTTTGAAACCTATGTATCTTCCTACTTATGGCAGCTTTGCTTTCCTCTTTTGAACCATTAGGGGAAAAATGCCACCATAATGCTTGAAGATATTCATAATTTCTCTTGGCATCTACTTTGATAAAATGTTTTTTTACTGATTTTTTTTTTTAGTTATAATTTGTGTTAATGTCTAAATACATGCATTGTTTGAGATCCTTCACATGGGTGGTGTAGCATAACTCTCCTTATGCACAGTTACATATTAATTCTGCAAAAGTAACCCCAGTGTTGAATGGGAACATTGCACAGTTGAACCAAAAGTACAACCAAATGTACAACCAAAGATGCATATGCATCCTTACAGAATGCTCATCCAAATATGTATAGGCATTGTGCACACACAGCCCCATTTCTACAACTTTGAACTTAATGAGGACATTCCATATTGAACAAAAATGTTTAACCTCTTTCACAGAGAACTTTATGAATGAATAAGACACTTTTAGGATTCCAACAATTATTTTGACAGTGTAAAAGAAGGTTATTTGGAAATGTCTCATTCAAAATTCATTCAGTCATGACCATCACTGATACCTTCCCAAGTTTTCTCTTAAAATACATAAAATGCCAAAAAGTGTGCTTATCTACAGTGCTGTCTGTCTGTCTATCTATCTAATTATTGAATTTATACCCCACTTTTCTCCTGGGGTGGGATCCAAGGCATCTGTACATGTCTGTTCAGAAGTAAATCCCACTAAATTCACAGGGACTCATATCCAGGTAAACAGTTATAGGATTGCAGGCTTAGTTGGATGGAGAACCAGGGCAGTTGTATAATTTTAAAATCAAATTTAAATTGTGTAAAATATTATTTCAAAAGATTAAAATTTCAGAACAACAAAAAAAAAATCCAGTCTTTCTTCATCCTAGTCCCATTTTAATCATCGATAATTTGACAGAGCTGACTTACTCTAGGTCTCCTGACACCCACCCTGTCTCTTCTCCAGATCTTATTTATGATTATCTTAAGGGGAAATAAGTTGATTCTAAAAAAGGAACGAGTTTGTGTGTCTTTAAATCTTGGATAGTAACGTGGTTGGGATATAATTAATCCCCATATAAAATAAGTTCAGGTGGTGAGTAAGCATTAAAGAGGATTTTTTTAAAAAAGTTTTCTTCATGGTCTCTGTGACTTATACTGCACCTGTGCAGTGAATTATTCAGAACAGTCTAGGGGTGTTATGTAAGCATTTTGGCAGTAAGCCCTCTTCCCCTGGCCCATGTGACAAGCCTGATTCCCACTCAAACCTTCAGTTTGTTTTCATCTGCTGCAACAGCAGCATCGAAGGAACTGTTGGTGAGCTGTATGCTTGCTTTACTGTTTTTCTGGCTTTTTCATTCTTGAACTGCATTTTGGCTTTTTATTGGAATTTGATTTGGCTTCGGCTTCAAATTCTGTCTCGTTCTTTTTTTTTTTAATAATTTTTATTAAAATATAATTCCAAACATAAATCTCATGTATCTCATTAATACATTGTTTACACAATTAATTTCTTTATCAATAATATACAGATTCCTACATACATTCCTATATATAGTTACTGCAATTATTGACATTTAATTCCTTTCAAATATATACTTTAAAACCTCTATCCCTTTCCCTCCCATCTCCTTCTCCCCCTTTAATGTTTGTCTCGATATTACTTCTCTCCCAATTTCTTCTCTTCCCACCCGCCCTCCCCACCCCTTCCCCCTACTATCCTTTTTTCTGCGCTTTCTTCAAGTCTAACCTGCTTTCCAATGTTTCCACCGAACCTACAATTTATGTATTATCTTTTTATTGTTGTGTGTCTAGATTATATTGTTGTACATTTAAATTCTTAAAATCAAAAAAAATTTCTTACATACTTATATATTTACTGTTGTTAATTATCTAGTACACTTTCTCTAATGCCCTCTTATAAATCTTCTGTTTCTCCCCCTCCTAATCCACAGCTACTAAATCACGTTTGTCAAACTCTGTCTTGTTCTGACTTGGATTGTTCTTTGACTTTGCCTTTGGCTTCAGTTCTCAGTTACAATTTCCATGGTTATGATACCCTTTGGGTCTTTTAAAATGTACGTCTCTTGTGGTGCCAAAATTCCTGGTATCAATAGGCATTCATGTTACCTCTTGTGCCTCAGGAAGGCCACAATGTTGTGTTGTGTGCTCATTGTAAAGCAACGATCCTTCAGGCACACAAAAAATCAGTGTCCCAGACTTAAAGCTCTTCTATACAAGCAGGTCTTGATCATTAGGGATGTACCTCCTGGTTTGAATCATGCCGTGGTTCCACAAACCTCATTGTCACCGACTGCTTCTGGCTGTCAATCTGGATTGTCATTAAAAGGTCTCTACAAGACCCAAGCACCAAGATAGCTGCCTCTGACTCTGCAGTTTATCCAGAGGAATTGTCAGTACCAATTTGTGCTGTTGAATTGGGGGCTTGACCTAGAGTCCCATCGACACTGGGGTGATCTCTTGAGCTGGGAGCCTTTTTTCTCTTTGAAACACTGCTCTGCAAAGCGACATCATAAAAAGAAGAAGGCAAAAGATGTGTGGAGGCTTACTCCATTGTCTCCACATCCGGGGCTTGACCATTGTACTGAATGAGGGCAGGAAAGGGAACCATCAGTACTGGTCTTGGTGCAATTACATCACTCACCCATTTGAGAGAAACATCCTAGCTCTGCTATGAAGAGATGTCCACAAGTGATCCAGGTGGCAATGGCCTTGGAGGGAAAAATAGTTGAATTGCCTGTGGATGTTCTGCAACTATCCCTGGGGTTGTCTGCTGAGGTCCAAACAGCTACTTCTCCTGTTCCTCCACCTCCATCAGAGAAAGACACTCCTTTGCCTCAATCTCTTCCTCACCGCTCAGTTCAACATTGTTGTTCAGCATCCTTTTCTTCCCATTTGTCTCTCAGGATGGATTCACCTGACTCAAATTGTCAGAGTCACACCTCTAGTTCCCTTAGCTGGCAATACTGACATCATTTGATTCATCATTGGGATAGGCATGATTCTTGGAGCTACAATTGTAGGCATCATGATCGTTATCATTGTTATCATGGATATTTGTCATGTTTTTAGCCCAGTTACTCCCCTTCATCAAAACTGGACTATGAGGAGAATGAGTAAAATTGGCATGATACTCAAGGACAGCATCTACTTTATTATCAATGGAATACCACCAACCATACTACCAACATCGTCCCAGAGAGTCATGTTGCTGCCAGTGTTCTCCAGTGTATCACCACTATGGTTGGTATTAAATAAAAAAAAGAAGGAAAAAAATTACAAACCAGATATACAAACAACAAAAAATACATTCATACAAACACCAACATCCTAACCTACACATGACTAAAACAAAAACTAACAAAGCATAACTAAAAATTAGTTCCCACCCTTTTTGCAAACAGTTTGTATTGTTTAATCATTTACACTTAATTATTGAATCATTCATTTTATCCCATAGTTATCAATTGTTCCTAATCACTTATCATTTGTTATTTCCTTACTTAATTTCTCAAGTTCATAAATCATTAATTTAATCTAGATTAATTTATACTAATGATCAATCATCAAAGGGTAATAATCATCTGTATAAAAATAAAATTTTAAAACAACAGAGTACATCTTCTAAATCTACTTTTACACTTCTTATGTAGTAATATAAACTTTAAGATTCAAAACCTATTATCATCAGATTGCCCTCATTCTTTTTTAAAATTCAATCAACCACTTCCATTCAGACAAAAAATCATTTTGTGTTCTGTCTTTTATCCTTTGCGTAAGATTGTCCATTTCAACAATTCCCATCAGTCTGTTTAGCCATTTGTTCAACTGTTGGTAAATCTGATTTTTTCTAATATTTTACATATACTAATCTTGCTCCTAACAACATATGTTGTACCAGTTTATGTTGTTTCTTATCCAGTGTTTTATCTTCTTCCCAGATTCGTAACAGATACAATTCAGGCTTTTTAAGAACTCGAGACTAAAATCCTTTACATCATTTTTTGTATCTTGATCCAGAACTGTTTAGCTTTATCACATGTCTACCACATATGATACAAGGAGCCAACATGGTCCTGACACTTCCAACATTTAACCTTTATCTCTTTATACATCTTTACTAATCTCTCTGATATAAGGTACCAATTGTACATCATCTAATAATAGTTTTCTTTGAGATCATAACATGGTACATTTTTAATATCCATTGTCCATAACTTTTCCCATTAATTCAAAATATGCAAAATTCTTTGCCCATTTAGTCATATATTCCTTTACTTGTTCATCTTCCATATCAAATCTCAACAAAAACTTATACATCTTAGCAATCAAATGGTCATCATCTAGACATAACAATATTTCCAAATCAGATTTAGTCTCTTCAAACTGTTTAGCCTTCTTATCATCTTTAAATCTTATGTATAGTTGTCTATATGAAAGCCATTGTAAGTTAACACTTTCCTCCTATAATTGTTGTAATGACTTCATCTTATAATCTTGGCCTTTTTCTCCAATAAGTAATAATATATCAATCATTTTTGGACAGCTTCCATTTCTGTTCTGTGGATGGTATTGATAATCTTGTTTGTCTTCCCATCTTTCTCCATCTTCGAGGCCACGTTCTCCACATCAAGAGTATCAAGACGAACTTCTAGCCAGTGCCCATAGAGCTATTCTGGCCCAAACATTGACAGTTCAACCTTAGCGTTTGGATCAATCCATGGTGTTAGCAAACTCTTCTACTCCACCACCTCCTGATCCTCAGGCTTGATTGTTGATTTCAAAACACACTTGGGATGCTCCTCCTCCTTCATGTGAACATTTGCCTCATGATTCCTCTTCTACTGAGAACTCAGAATCACATTCATCCTCTTTCCTAGGATATGCCTCCAAAGCATTCCTCACCAGCCACTCTGGGCTTCACCTACAAACAACGTCCACACCTTCACAGAAGAAATTATGAGGATGGCTTATGTGCTGCAGTTAGATGTCAGGCAACCTGAACTTGACCCTTAGGACCGAATTTACCAATGAGTTAAAACAGAAGTCCTAATGCCTGCATCGATATTAGTTGTGCCATCTCTCTTAAAGGTAGTGTGCAGGTTTTGGGCTACTGTTTTGATTATACAATCTTCATCAAAGAAGGTAGACATTCTATACCAAATGTTGGAGTCTGGTTCAGACTGGCTTCTACATCACCCCAAACCAAACTCCATTATTGTTAAGGCAGCACAACTGAAATGTTTTCAAATGTCTAAATGGTTTTCACCTGTCTAAATCTGAATTTAAAGAACAATTGTGTGTTCAGAAGGAACATGTAATTGCCAAAATATGTAAGTTATTGTTGAAAACTGAAACAAAAGATGAACCAGTGAAAGACTATATGATTAAATGGGCACAAAATGTGGGACATCATATCCAGATGGAACAGTGGGAAAGGATGTGAGTAAAAGATTTGAAATATACTCTGAGTTTGGATCTTAGAGAAAACATTTACAAAATGATGTTGTCTAACATGTATAAAAGTTCTTTAAATGTTTTCCATGATGAAAAAGAAGGAATTTTTTTACCTCATGTGGTGGACTGTTTCAGGGAAGGTTCCATTTTTCACTTAATCCAGCAGTTATAGAGTGAGCAATTCAATTCCCTGAAGACTTGGTCAAGAAAACAAACAATGCCAAGTGGTAATGTCTGTACTTTCTCACTCTTATGATTTCCTTGTTAGAGTCCAATGCCTTTTTGCAAGTAAGATTCAATCTATTCACAAAGTATATGTACTTAAATTCTTAGTACTTCCCTTTCTAAAATGTCAAGTTGCAGTTTTTAAATTCAACTGTCCTGGTTTTGTGGGGCAAAGAGGTTTATTCAAATCTTGATTGCAGAAAGAAGGCAGCTGCAAAAAACTTCTCTGATCTATCTTAATCAGAAAGGTTCTTCACTTTCGTGACTTCCAAAGTTAATTAAGAGCTTTTCTTTAAAAAAAGCAGGTTGCCAGCATAGTGGCAGCAGATCTTCTGATCTAAACAGTTGCATTTTACAGCAAAGGCAAGACGTCTTGGTCCTTCCCATTCACAGTGCATTTATTAAAAAGTAAATGCATATAATGGGAATTCCAGAGCCAAACTGGTAATCCTCCACTCTCCCTTTATTCCAGGAGGTGGGGGATAAAAAATCCAGCTAAAGATACTATGAAATCTTTCCTGGCTGCTGAAAATGTGCCAGGAGCTGCTACCCACTGGCCTTCCAGAAGTCAAATCCCACCTGGAAATAAATTAGACCTTCATATATTGAGCACAAAGTTCTGCAGACGACTACATGATGATGTTAAGCTCAACATGGTTACAACCCAACCAGAATTCCTGTTCTTGGGAGCTTTATAACAACATTCATCCAGATGCAAGTACAGAGCCCCCTTTGGACCTTCATGTTCAATATGTAAACATTTAACTTATTGCTGAGGGCTCAGGGACATTGGGGTGTGGCTTTTGTACCACTCACATCTGTCTTCAGGTTCAGCTCAATATTTGTTCAGCTGACCAGGGCTCAAATGTGGGAAACATATCATCCATTCCAAAGTCAGATGTCCCCTCACTTAAGTTTGCTTCTGTAGTTTTATAGACGTGTCATGGCTGGTCAGTTAAGGCATTCTCATCATTTTCTCTTCCAGCTACAGGAGATGGCCTCAGTCACTCTATGAGTTATTTATAAGCATGAGACTGGTTTTGAAATGATGGCCCTGTTCCAGAGGTACACACATAGCTGCCCTCAGTGAGGGGGTTAATGATATCAGCTTTCAGACCACTACTTGCTTGGATGGAGAGAAAGACACCTAAATTAAATCCTTTCACATACACATGCATGCGCACACACACGCGCACACACACATATACACAGAGAGTTGATCCTGCCAAAGCTGGTAGTCATGATGAGTGTGCAGTTAGCCTGCCAGATGCAGTCTCAGCCTAGCAAATGGAAATTGCTATGCAGTCCTTGGTACCAGGCCCAGTGTTCCAGCTTTAGAAATAGTAACCACAGTTCCAAATTGTTCACATGATTTCAAAGACAGTGAAGATACTAGCATGTTGAAACCTGTTTCTATATGCAGAAAGTCCCCTTGGAGAGCATATTGTCCGTAGTTTTTTTCTTCTGCTGTTTAATTGGTTATCTCAGTATTTCTTTCAGAAACATTGCCACTTTTGGCCTTTTTTTCTTTGCAGTCGTGAGGGCTAGAAGTTGATATATTTTTCAAGAAAGAAAATGGGATCTAAGATATTTGAAGAACATGTGAACGGCTGGAATTACATCTTGCCTCTTAGCCAGCTCACAGTAGCAATTTCCGTGTGCACCATTCCTTGCAGCTGTGCTATGTGCTTCAGTTTAACTCTTTTTTTTTTTTAACACCTCCTCTGTCCTTAGTGTTGGAATAATGTTTTCCTCCCGTTGCTGATCTTTGGCTACACTGGATTACGTTTTTCTTTTGATCATGTCTTATCCACTTTTTATATTCTTGTATGTTCTTCTCTCCCATATGAGTTACACATCGCTCAGAGATCTTTGTTTTAATCTGCTTTGCAATAAAGCCAGTGGCTTTTTGATATGCCAACTTGATCATCTTTCTTATACATCATGCCAGGAGCCATATGGGCAAGTCCTGCAGGCTTTGAAAGGGATAACTATTCTCAAAGATTGATTTGTAAGGCAGACTTTACTGATTGCTTTTTTCTTGAACGTGGTGGTGTGCAAGCAAATTGCAGGGAAGGCTCTTTGAACAACAATGGATTTTTTTTTACGATTGAAGTTCAGAGTCCAACATGAGTTCAGAATCCAACCTGTAATAAAAGATATCCATTCAAGGATAACCATTATTTTATTTTCTAATATTTGGCAGTGATGGGTTCAGTTGCTAGGCAACTGATAGGCAAACTAAATAGGTTCAGAGTGATTTCAAGAGCAAGACGAAAACTCAAAGGCTGATGTCCTCTGGGCAGCATATCATGTCTCTTTTTGGGTAGGGTGCAAAGGGCTATACCCTAGCTCAGTGGTTCCCAACCTTTTTTTTTCACTTGTGTACCCCTTGGCAGTCAATTTCCTTAAGTTGTATCCCTCATATTAGCAAAACGTTTGTAATTAATATAGTTGCTGTTATTTCAAATTTATAGGTACTGTAAATAAATAGCCCAATAATAGGGTTAAAAAGCAATGGAATAATAAAATGCAGATGGTGCATATATATTTGCATTCAAAACTCAACAGATACAATCAATTCAAGAAAATATATCACAGATTACATTTAAAAACTACGTTACATTAATTAATTATTATTACTGATTTGCAATGAAATGTTAGATATGTCCTGAGTAATTCCTGGTGATTGGTCACTATCCACATTATGTTTCACCGTTTTTCACTGTGCCATTTTTCCACCACTAATCCATATGTGATAATACATAAATAGAAAAATTAATTTAAAACTTAAAACAATTGCAAAAGGAAGAGGCATAGAGGAGACCCAAAAGAACTCACTCATTGAACACTGCTCACAGGACTGACAGGAGTGCCCACTGCTAGTAGTTCAGCTCTGCATTTTCTTAATGCTCTCTGTCATGAAAAATAAGCACCATGACACCATTTACTGATTCTCCTGCATCTTTCTAGCCTGATTTGCCCATCTTAGATCCCTTGAGGGAGGCTTACCATCTGTGCTCCCCACCCTCACTACCCTGGATGAGAGCACTGACTGAGGCTGGCAAAGAATGAAAGTTGTAACCTCCTATAGTTTAACATTTCCACCTCAACCCCATCTCACCAACTTTCTCTCCCCAACTCCAACTGTTACTTCTCAGGGAATTTGGACTGGGAGGAAATGATGTCATCAACCAGCCTCATCCTTACAACATCTAAAGAAAACATAGGTATCTGAAGACTACAAAATCCAGACATGGACCAAGCCCTTGGCTTTGTCTCCCTTCCTCTGGTGATCTCATCCCTTCAGAGATGATCATCATAGTGACCACCATTCATTCCCCTGCAGTTTTCTCTATCTTGCTTATAAAATCATAGAATCATAGAGTTGGAAGAGACCACAGAGGCCATCCTGTCCAACCCCCTGCTATACAGGAACACATACCAAAGCACTCCCAACAGATGGGCATCCAACCTCTGCTTAAAAACCTCCAAAGAAAGAGACTCCAACACACTCCAACGCACCATATTCCATTGCCAGACAGCTCTGACTGTCAGGAAGTTCTTTCTGAAGTTCAGGTGGAATCTCCTTTCCTGCAGCTTGAATCCTTTTCTCCTGCTTGTATCAGGGTCAGAGACCCGGGCGGTGAGACAGCCCGGAGAAGGGAGTGGGAGAGCTAGCAGAGTCCTGCCGGGAGGAGTCAAGGAAGCACTTAGTCAAGGGAAGTCCATTTACCAAAGCCAGAGCAACAAGCAAAAGCCATAGTCAGAGTTCCAAAAGCCAGGAGTCTGGAGCCAAGAGATCAATCCAAGGTAACAGGAGCCAGGTGCTGGAAGCAAGGAACAGGCAAAGGGAGGGCTTGTAGAAAGTTTGCCACAAGCGAAGGAAAGCTTCCAGGCAGGCAGTTATATAGCCCAAGACACAGGTGTGGCTAGTCCCTTCTTCTTGAACTTAATCAAAGAAGCCTCCCTTTGCTCAGCTCCCTTGAGTCTCCACCTTGTTTGTGGGCTGATTGACACAGGCTCCAAAGCATCTTCAGAATCAGATCCCTGTTGCCCTAAAGGAGCAGGCAGAGGGACGTCCGAGCCTGTTTGGTCCATGGCAGCAGGGGGAGCTCTTGAGCTGCAGGACTCATCTCCACCCTGAGCCACAGGGACCAACAGCTGCTGCTCGTCATCAGCAGCTCTGACAGGGGCTTCAGTTATCACACTTTGTCTCTGGGGCAGTGGAAAACAAGCCCACTCCCTCCTCAACATGATATCCCTTCAGATATTTAAATGTGGCTATCATGTCCCCTCTTAACCTTCTCTTCTGCAGACTAAACATACCCAGCTCCCTAAGATGCTCCTCATAGGGCATGGCTTCCAGACCCTCCATCATTTTGGTCACCCTCCTCTGGACATGCTCCAGCTTGTCAATGTCCTTCTTGAACTGAGGTGCACAGAATTGGACACAGTATTCCAGATGAGATCTAACCAAAGCAGAACAGAGTGGCACCATTACCTCCCTTGATCTAGACACCATACTCCTATTGATGCAACCAAGAATCACGTTGGCTTTCATAGCTGCCGCATCACACTGCTGACTCATGTTCAGCCTGTGGTTCACCAAGATTCCTAGATCCCTTTCACACATACTGTTATCCAACCACATGTCCCCCATCCTATATTTGTGCATTCCATTTTTTCTGCTAAGTGCAGAAAAAACCTTACATTTCTCTCTGTTGAAGTTCATTTTGTAAACTTTGGTCCAGCTCTCCAATCTGTCAAGGTCATTTTGAATTTTGATCTTGTCCTCTGGCATATTAGTGACCCCTCCCAATTTGGTATCATCTGCAAATTTGATCAGCATGCCCTCTGCTTCTTCATCCAAGTCATTGATGATGATGTTGAATAGCGCTGGGCCCAGGACAGAACCCTGTGGCACCCCACTAGTCACTTCTGTCTCACACATGTCTCACATGCCAGCATCGTCTTGGCTCTGAACCACATTGATGAAGGTTGTGCAGATTTCTCCCCTCCAGGACTGAGGAAGAGACCAATGGCTAGGGCCGGGGAGGTGTAGCGGCTTGTCTTGCATCCCTGGGAACCTGTTGTAGGAAGCCACCTGGCCTACACCATTCTTCACTTGGCTCCCTCTCACTTGGCCTGTGCTTACACTCAGGTACTGCTTATGCTTGGAGCTTTGTCCCGTCAGAGCTACCACCACCACCCTCTCACTTGGTTCCTCTCCGACGAAGTGCCTGCCACCTTCAAGCCCACCTTGAAACTTTCCCCTGCCAGATGGACAGGGAGGAACAGCTCAGTTCCACCCAATTTCCACCCCTAAAGTGGGCTGGGCTCAGCTCTGAAGAGGCAAGCAGCTCCTCCTTGCAGGTGTACCCTTCCACTCATGAGGGAGAGAAGAATTACAGTCTTTTCGTGCCGTCATTCAGGATTTTTTGTATACTCCTAAATGTCCTGGTGTATATCCCTGTGGGCATGCACACCCTAGTTTGAGAACCACTGCCCTAGCCCTTTGTACTCCATCCAGAATCTCCTCTAAGCCAGGCAGTGGTAAAATCCCCTGGGGTGGCTGCTGGTGCTGCTACCAACTGGTGGGAGAGGGAGGTAGGAGGCAGCTCAGAGGAGGAGGAAGTGTCTGGTCTTGGCTTTAAAGAGAAAGGAAAGGAGATACACTTCATGTAGGAAACACTCTCACTTCTTTTTTCCTCACACCTGAGACCAGCCAGATTTTCATCCTCTGAATTGCTTCCCTGTCCTCTTCACCAGTAAGAAGCAGCAGCAACCTTTCCCTGAACTTAAAAGCTGGTAGGGTGAGGAGAGGATATGGAACTGCCTGGTCCCCTTGCTTAAAGTAGAATCTTTGATAAAGCAGGAAAATTTATCTTGTATAAAACTGACGAAATTCAGTTTCTCACTGGTAATGGTTATAAAGCACACATAGGCAGTCATCCATTATGTAACTTATGACTCATGAATTAAAAAGGGAAAAAACTTAGTTTCACAAGAATGTAGGCAGCCTTCTTGAACCCAAGGACCATTTTGCCCTAAACGTTGTCAGTCCCTGGCCCCAGCCCCTGATGAGGGAAGGAATCCATTGTAAAATTTGTTGGACAGTCTCACTCCCAGAAGCTTCAAGAGGGGACATGATTGACTTACTTAAAGAATATTTTAGAAACCTCAGGCTTTTCAAGGCCCCAGATAGCCTTTTTAAAAACCTGGAGTGCACCTTGCCAACCCTTGGTTAAGCCACTGTTAGATGCTGTGGAGCTGAATACAGTTGGGGTATAAAACCTGAATTAGGAATGGGCATTCCAAGAATGAGGTCCATTTGTTGATCCTGGCTAATTTGAGGAAATTAACACACATGCACAAAGAACAAGGTGTATGAGGGTTGGATGGAGGAGATTTTTTAAAAGTTATATAGTTCTTTTCCCACTTTCTTCATTTCTTCTAAATGGCTGAAACCATGGTTCAATTTTATTTGTTGGTCTGAGGTGCATGTGGCTTGCATTATTTTTAACAACTGGTACAAATATCTTTTTTCAGCTAGGCTTAGGCATTTGATTCCCTTCTTTCTTAATTCTTCCTTTTACTCTTCTCTCTTTCTTATTCTCTTTCTTCTTACCTCCCCTTCCTATAAGCTAGATGAATGGCATTAACCTCCTTTCTGTTTTAATCCCTTCTCCCTCCCCTTCACAACTCCTGGCCACATTTGTCCATTCTTTCATTCCCTAGTCCCTCTCTTTCCTCTCCTCTTCTCCACCATTGATGAAACATCATCCCTTCTCTTCTCTTCTTTCTTGTCTATCTTTTCTACTTCTCTCCCTACCCACGACTGACTAAGCTTTTTCTTCCTTTTTTTTTCTCCTTCTGCTCTCTTCTCTCCCTATCTTCTAACTGCACTCATCTTTTCCTTTGTTCCCTAGTCTCCCCTCTACTCTTCTTTCTCCTTCTTGTAGTTTTGTGCCTTCAAGTCATTTCTCACTTATGATGCCTCTAAGGTGAACCTATCATGACGATTTCCAGGGTTGGATGTGTGATGCACCCAATGTCACCCACTGCGTTTCCATGGTCAAGCAGAGAATTCAGCCCTGGTCTCCAGGGTCAATTCTCTGGAATAGATTTGTTTTCTCCTTCCTTCCCCAACCTAATTTTCCTTTCCTTTTGGTCTTTCTTCTTCTAAGTCTATTTCTCCTAGTTATAGTCATCCTTCCTTTTTGCTCCCCGGCCCCTGAAAACCAGAAACTGTGTTTGGGATGTATTAGATTCCTAGCATTTTAAACTTGTAAGTTCCTTCACACTTAAAAGGGCTTCTTTATGATTAGATGTGCATAAGTAGGATTGCCTTATTGTTCTCTATGGATGGTCTGTCCCTCACAGAAGATTTGGTGTGTATAAATAGTGGTATTGTCATTATTATGATTATGATTTGGAGGCGGAAGGAAGGAAGGAAGGAAGGAAAAGAAAAAAGACAGACAGACAGAGACGCAGACAGACTCTGGAAATGAAGAGCATCAGTTAATGCAACCAGTCTGTTAAAAGCAAAGTTGGGAAAGTAGTGTTTTTGTTTGAAATTTTCTTTTGCTGGACTACATCTCTGATATGTTGTTAAAAGTAGTGCCTGGAAAGGCATTAAAAATAGAACTGGGAGAACTGAGAAAGATATTGTTGTTTTTTTAACCTGTTCACTGCATAATAAAGAAAATGTATTCTTATTTGTTAATCTTACCCTTATTAATCAGAAGGGCATGTGGGTAATGTTTCATATATTGTTTTTCATTATCATTAGGACCTGTCTTCTAGTTCCCACCCCTGGTAACATCCTATGGTGCCATCCCTAGGTTACAGGCCTTGGCCTGAAAATGTAAAGAACCTGTGATGTTCCTTCCCTGACAACAGTAGTGGTGGCTGCTCATGGCTAGAGCCTTAAAAGATGGCTTCCAGGGGCAACCTTCATGCAAGGCATAGCAACCTCATAGGACCAAGTAGGAAGGCATTCAGAAGTCAACAAATGGAAGGTTACCTCAGGTACTCTTAGTGACAAGTACGTGCAGTTTGAGTGGGTGACCACAAAATTTGGGAATTACAGATGCATGGGAAATCAAGTTCTGGAAAAACTCAAACTGGACTCAACATCATGACTTAAAAGAATGAAAGGGAAACTCAAATATGCACTGCTTTAATATGTTGATCCGTCTTGAGGTAATGACCCTTCAGTTTTGGACCTTGTTTCCTAACAAGATTCCTAATCAGTCAATTAAAGATAATGTAGTGGATTGTTTCACTAGGGGATTACCCTGGTAATCAGGAGCGCATTTGCAATTTAAGGATTTGAAATCCTTGAATTTTTCGTAAGGCAGCAGGGCAACTTCTCTTAATTCAGTTAAGGTGTAGGACACTAGGTAACAAGTTCCAGTTACAATAAAGGTCAATAGCCTATTCTCCTCCTCTCAGGGTCCTCCTGCTTTGAGTTACTGTGAAACTATTACTAATGCAGCAATACTTATTTGACCCACAAAAAAATTGGCTACCTTGGATGCTGCAGGAAGAGAAAAGCGGCATATAAATTGAAGGAAGGAAGGAAGGAAGGAAGGAAGGAAGGAAGGAAGGAAGAAAGAAAGAAAGAAAGAAAGAAAGAAAGAAAGAAAGAAAGAAAGAAAGAAAGAGTGCGAGGATGATGCCAACCCCATTAAAAACAACAGGAGCCCCAGCAATATTGGCCTGATTCAGAGAGAATCAAGGAAATGACTGAACCTGCTCCTCTGAAGCAGGTTGAATCCAAATGCAAGTCCTGTTGGTGATTCAGATTTGGAGGAACACAGAGAATTAGGAGTATGCGAGGGAAAAAAGGACTGTTTCCAAGCTCTCCTCCGTATAAGGGAATAGCAGGGAGAGAAAAGAAGGGCGCAGTTTTGTGACTAATGGCTCTGGTTTCTAATCACAATAGACGGTTTCCTCTGGGCCCTCTATCCCTAAATTAAATTTATTTAGGACCTAAGTCTGTGAGTTGTAAATTGTGTGATACAAAGTTGTGTTTAGTTTCATGGCATGAGAATGTTTTTTAAAAATCTCTTAAACATACATTTGTTCACATAGAAAAGCAAAAACTATCAAGATGAGTAGAAAATGTGTTTTTCAATTGAGCTATGTTTTACAATGTGTTCCTGTTTGCAAACAGCCTTATTCCAAGATGGTTTTTGTTCTTGTTTCATTTATTATTCAACAAATGCAGGAGGGGTGGGTAGCAAGAATGATTAATTTTGTTGTGTTTTAAACTCTGGCTATGGAGGAAATGTGGAAACTGAAGAGCAGCCAAGATTTCTGAAACTGCATTTTGCAGACATCTGTGTGCATTCAGATTGCTGGGGGGGAAAAACTTGAATAGCCAGTCATAGGATTTCCCATTATACATATAAGTAATTGTTACTTATTAAGAATTCTTGGTCATTTTAACTCCTTGCACTAATGAAACTGATCATTTATCTAATGACAGATAAAATAGTGGTTTGAATCACCACTCATCCATGGAAACCCATTGGGTGACCTAGGGCAATTCATACTCTCTCAGCCTCAGTGGAAGGCTAAGACTAAGGTAAAGGCAATCCCCTCTGAACAAATCTTGCCAGGAAAACCCCATGATAGGTTTACCTTAGAGTCAACATAAATTGGAAATGATTGAAGGTACACACCAACAACAGATAAAATAGTGTCCAGTGATATTTTGTCCAACTGTGTGACAATGCTGGTTTTAGGACAGGGACAGTCTTGGTCTGGACCTAGAGACAGAGAGAAGAATGTGTGTAACAGAATCCACCACAACGAAGCTACGCAGGAACAACTATAAAAGAGCTGAAAAAATACTATAATCCCAAATATTGATAGATTAAATAACATTATTAAAAGGAAAAATATTTCAGATTTTCTTATAGGGAGAGAACACAGACACACGCATACTTTATACAATAAGGTAGGGCTGTCCAAGACATTTTTCTGCCTAGAGCAGAGCACCAGAAGTCACCAATCACCCCCATCATCTAAGCAAATCCCCCTTTCTCATTGCCAAATTAAAGTATACAGCATCCAAACCTAAACAGGTTAATTTGGCATATGTGAGACAGATAAACCCAGAATTTCCCCTCTCTATCACTGGCAGGAAAAATACAGAAACTGTATTAGACATGATGGATCATAGAATCATAGACCTGGAAGAGACCGCAAGGGCCAAACCCCTGCCATGCAGGAATATACAATCAAAACACTCCTGACAGATGGCCATCCAACCCATTTTAAAATCTCCAAAGAAGACCACCTAGGAGGTATTTCACTGTCGAACTGCTCAGGAGTTTCTTCTTAATGTTTAGGTAGAATCTCTTTTCCTTCAGTTTGAAGCTGTTGCTCTGCGTCCTAGTCCTTTGAGCAGCAGAAAACAACCTTGCGCCATCCTCCCAAATGATATCCCTTCAAATTTTAAACATGGCTCTCATGTTACTTCTTAACCTTTTCTTCTCCAGGCTAAACATACCCAGCCTTCCCCTAGCCACTCCTCATAGGGCATGGATTCCAGTGCTTTTACCATTTTGGTTGCTCTTCTCTGGACACATTCCAGCTTCTCCATATCGTTGAATTGTGATGCCCAGAACTGGACACAGTATTCGTGGTGAAGTCTGGTGAAACCAAATAGAGTGGTGCTATTACTTTGACCTCGACACTGTACTCCTGCTGATGCACCCTAGAATCATGTTGGCTTCTCTAGCTGCCGCATCACATTGTTGACTCATGTCCAGCTTGTGGTCTACTAGGAGTCCTAGATCTCTTTCACAAGTACTGTGGTCAAGCCAACTGTCAGCCATCCTGTATCTGTACATTTCATTTTTTTCTGCCTACATGTAATACCTTGCATTTCTCTCTGTTGAAATTCATTTTGTTAGTTTTGGCCCAACTCTCTATCTGTTAAGGTTGTTTTGAATTCTGATCCTTTTCTCTGGGGAATTAGCTACCCCTCTTAATTTGGTGCCATCTGCAAATTTGATAATAATTCCATCATATAAGTCATTTTAAAAATGTTGAATAGCACTGAACTCAGGACAGAACCTTGTGAATATATACAATGATATGTAAAGGCATCCAAAATCTGCTGCCAGTGACAACTGCCTCACACCAATGGTTGGGGTGGCTGTGACAAGGTCTGGGCGAAGAATTCTATAAAAAGAGACCCAGTATCTTAAGGAATGTGCTCTGTGCTTTGAATTCTGATCAGTACCACATGAAGCAAGATATCCTCCTGAGATATTAAGAGATAGAAGGTTTATATCAGATCTCAATATAACAAAACTGTAATTCCCCTCAAACCTTCTCAAGAGTAAGTACTTGGTTTAACGGGATTTATTTCTGAACAGAGGAATGTAGCACTTTGATCCAGCTTTGAAATTATTCCCGGTCCTTTTCATCCACCTTTCTTGTAGAACTAGTCCCTTCTAGCCCATTGCATCTTACTGTGTGACTCTCTGCTAGAATTAACTAGCTCTTTCATCAATTGCCTGTTTGAGAGCTGTAAAAAGCTTCATTTAGCTTTCTAAATTGGGAGTTCAGGTTTACAAATTCAGGCCACAGATTTCAGAAGTAAACTATGCCAAGCCATGGCACATGCTGTTTTTTCTGCAGCAGATGGCAGTGTTAATGCCTACATTAGAGAAAGAATCCACCACTAAAATGATGTTGTACAACAGTGTGGAAATCACTGGTTTTAAAGTAGCACAAAGTGATCGCTGCTGTTTAGGTCAGTTCACACAGACCTAATTTAGTGCTTGTCTGCTCAAGACTTCACTGCATATCTAAAAGAATGCGGTTTTAGTAAAAAATGGTAAAACCATTAGAAAACCTGGCAGAGTCAACAATGCATCTTTAAGATATATGCATATGGCAATGTCTTGCATAGGTAATCAGATAATCTGAACACTGTTAGGTTGCAAAGAAATAAACTCTTATAAAAGTTAAAAGAAACTCTGACTTGTGCCTTCTCAAAAATGTTGCAGTGTGTTTGTGTGTGTGCGTGCGCACACAGATGTGTATAAAATCAGGCAAAACAGGGACAGATATAGGAATACTTCTGTAGGTATAGGTTTAAGTACACTCAGCTCTGTATTGGTTGGTACCATTATGTGCACATGTGAAACAATTAAGTCCTTTTGGGTCACACACGAAATAATACAGTTCTTTAGGTATTCCTGGAATGCTTTGAAAAATTATTTATACTTTCCTTGGATGACTTACCCTATCTCCATCCCCTTTTCTAAATGTACCATGTGGCTTTCCGGGAATGTGTAGCTACCTGTCTGCTTCATGAAAATCCAATAAATTCAAACATCTTCATGTTTATATTCTTGAACTGTATTGACTCGCAGTGTGTGTGTTTTGCTTTCAGGTAATGGGCCTCACCATGATCGATGTAGTGTCTACAACCCAAGCAACTTGGTTGATGGGGTTTACTGCCTCCCAATAGGACACTGGATTGAAGTTTCTGGGCACACTGATGAAATGAAGCATACAACTGATTTTTATTTCAATATTGCTGGACATCAAGCTATTCACTACTCCAGGTAACAAAAAGAAAAAATGATAGAAAGGAGTTAGTCATTACAGAAAATAGAACAGGAAGCTGGGTACTTAAATGGAGACTTGCCACATGATGCTAAGGTTGTTTACTGAGAAATAAGTCATACTGTGTTTCAAAATGATTTGCACCCTAATAAGTGTGATTACAATTATCGTTGTCCCTCCACTTTCGTGGTGGTTAGGGGTTCGGGACCCCCTTCGAACGTGGAAAAACTACAAATATCAATAGCCCCACCAACCCATATTTAACACACACAAAAATGGATTCAACCCACGGTAGGTTGAAATGTACAATTCACAATATATTTGAATACCAGCTGCCTGGTTCTGCCTTGGAGGTGATGGGATTCCTTTGCAAGTCAGAAGTGGCTGGCCAGCAGGGCTTACCACTGCCACCCTATGCCATTTTTAATAAGGACTTATAAGCCTCACCTTGCATCCACAGTTTCTCACAGTCTTTCTCAGTCTCCTGAGGCTTACAGAGAAACTGCAAATGCAGGATGAATCCCTATTAAAAATGGTGTAGAGCAGCAGCACAAGCAGTAGCAAATAATCCACAAATATTCAAATTGGCAAATGTTAAACCCACTGATATGGAGGGCCAACTGTATAACCTTAGATCCTTGCAAATGTAGACCATACTTATAATAAAATATTAATAATAATTTTATTTTGTTACTCACCTCCCCTCAAAGCTCAAGGCAGGGTACAACAAAGGTTAAAATACAATTAAAACCAGCATACCAATTAAAAACACATTATAATTAAAATACACTAAAACATAAAACTATTCAATACAAATATGTCATAATTTGCTGTCAGATCTCCTCTGGCAGGCTATTCCACAGTCTAGGGGCAGCTGATGAGAAGGTCCTCTGCATAACCGTTGCCAGTCTTGTTTTAGGCCATTTAACTAAATGATTCCCAGGGGAACTGAGTGTATGGGGCAGTTTGTATGGGGGAAGGCGATCCTGTAGGTAACTTGGACCCAAACCATGTAGGGCTTTTAGCGTATTTCTGTACTTTGTCCAGAAACTAATTGGCAGCCATTGAAGTGATTTTAATATTAGCGTAATGTGTTCACTTCTTGCTGTACCCATAATCAGTCTGACTGCCAATCTGAGTGTAGTGTTGTCCTTAAGAATTCCAAGGGGTTCAAGTTTCCCATTACTGGGACATCATGGGCCACAGCTGGCCTACCTCACAAGGTTATTGCATAGATAAAGTGGGGAAGATGAGATCTATGTATACTGCTCTGAAATCATAGGAGGAAAGGTGGGGTGTTAATGTAACGACTAAAGTTGGTGTTGGTACGGAAAGCTTCCTTGCAATCACCTATATGTATCAGAATTTTAGAAACATATAGCATGTCCTTCAGTCCTTCACATTTTCAAAGGTATTGTCTGGAACTGCGAGAGTTAAGAACTTTCATTTTGTCTAAAGAAAATAACTTTATAATTCACATACCTTTATGAAGTCAAATTTTTGATTGCCCTGGACAACCAGAGGACCATTTTGCATCCTTAATACATTGAGATAAATTATCTGTTTTATGGATACAATTGGGATGATCAATTATTGGGATCAGCCAGTAGGAAACACTGCCAGTCAGTCCTTATATAACTTTAGAATGAAGTAGGATGCTTAGGAGCTCTCCCTCTTATCTGAAGTGTCCTTTCTGTCCTCCAGAACTAAAATAGTTATTGTCTTGTTAACAAGATTTTCAATAGCCATCTACAGCATTTTTAGATAGGTAGCTGATCTCTGGTTTCAACACAGCAATAATAGCCAATGCCAGGTGGTGAACAATGAGAAAATAAACATGGAAGACTAAAGAGATAAGATAAGGAATTCATTGTCTGGAAGAGATGAGCTAAGGCAGAAACTGGCAGCAGAGACAGAAGCCCGTGGCAGGGTCAAAAAACTGGGCAGCAGGAAGTATAAGACTGGAAGGTATGTGCATTGCCAATAGTCTGACATTTTGAGATAAGCTAACTTTGGTCCTTGGAAAGAGAGCCAGGTTGCTGTCATACTGCAGGTGCAGCTTGCTTCTCCCCAATCTTTATGTGGCTGAAGTTAGCCAACATGAAACAAATTGAATGGAATTTATGAGATGCCCCAGTGCCAAGATTTGTTCTTTAAGTGTTCTCTCTTTGTTAAATTTGGTCAGGTTACAACCACAGAAATTGCACACCACAGGAGAGGGAATGTTTTTTTTCGTAAACAGAACACCTGATTTATGTTTAATTATTTATATACAAAAAGATGCCTACAAAACAGGTTCCCTGGTATATCATTTTTTACCACAGAGTGGATATATAATGGTACATTTCAGAAGGAAGCAGAGAAGATCTGATGTCATCTTCATTGGGAAGATGTCTGGAAGGTACAGGCCTTGAATATGCTGAAAATTCAAACTGGGATATAATACTATAGTTATGAGGGGAGGGGGCAAAATGAAGGTATTGCCATGCCAAATGAGATTCTAGAAATTTGAGGACTGAAAGAAAAATTTTGTGGGGGCAGAATGCTTATTGAGAGTAGTAATATTCTCCTTTCGCTCCCGCTGTTGCTACACCCTTATAGTGTGACTCCATGTTCATTTCACATCTTCATGTCCCTTATTGTCTGCTTGAAAAGGGAGCTAGACAAAGCTTTAGTTTTGAGCCATCTATGAAAACTTAAAATGAAGGATCAGAAGAAGGAAAAACTGCTAGTGGTGACAGTTCAAAAATGATACTGCTTAGCCAAAATTTCCTGTGATAGAATTGACATTCAATCAGTCACGGTTGATTCCGTTTTTTCTCAGCTCTTTTTCTGAAAATGAGTGACTGCTGTATCTGCTTGACACTGGAAGTGATTAACTTTACAATAAGTAACAACTTTCTTTGCTTTACTATAATCTTGATAGTTTTTTCTATTTTCATTGTTAGCCTTTTGCCTACTTCTCATATGCTGACAAAAACTAAGAGATGCTAAATTTCTTAAAAGTTCATAAGGTGATAGTTTTACCACTTTCACAAAAATTTAAAAACATTTTAAAATCATTCAGTTGTTGTCTGAACAAATTTTGAGTTATATTATTCATATATTTTGAATTTGATACATCCAAGCAAGATAATTTTATCAGCAAACTGGTTTTTCCTCAGATCGTATAAATCTTTCGCCTGTCAGCAAACTAAGTTATAGATAATGCACTTTATATTTATAAAGTAAGAAGGCAACTTTAAAACTATTGCATTGTTTTAATTTTCACAAATATTTCTGTCTGCTCCACAAAAAAATTCTAGAAAAAAATATTCATTTCTCGTGCTTCAAAATTATCAGAAATGTTATATCTATAAGTATGGTACTTAAAATATAACAATACTGAAAGTATAACATTTGAAAAGAAATACGAGCACCAATGTGATGTAGTGGTTTGAGTGTTAAGACTAAAACCCTGGAGACCAGAGTTTGAGTCCCTGCTTGGCTATAGAAACTCAATGGGTAGCTGTGGGTGTGTCACATACTCTCAGCCTCAGAAAACCTCATTATAGGTTCACCTTATGGTTGCTATATATTGGAAATGACTTAAAGGCACACAACAAAAGCTCAGCTTAACTAGAAATGCTGCCTCCAAGTCAGGTGTAGTTTCCAATATTGCTTTACCATTGAGATGAGGCATCATAGAATCATAGAAATGTAGAGTTGGAAGAGACCACACAGGCCATCCAGTCCAACCCCCTGCCATGCAGGAACACCCTCAAAGCACTCCCGACAGATGGCCATCCAGCCTCTGCTTAAAAACCTCCAAACAAGGAGACTCCACCACACTCCGAGGCAGCATATTCCACTGCCAGACAGCCCTGACTGTCAGGAAGTTCTTCGTGAGGTTCAGGTGGAATCTCCTTTCCTGCAGCTTGAATCCATTGCTCCTTGTCCTGGTCTCTGGAGCAGCAGAAAACAAGCCCTCTCCTTCCTCTACATGGCATCCCTTCAAATATTTAAACATGGCTATCATGTCCCCTCTTAACCTTCTCTTCTGCAGACTAAACATACCCAGCTCTCTAAGTCTATCCTCATAGGGCACTTTTTCTGTTTTCCCCCCATACTGAACCAAGTAAGAAAGAAATCCATTTAACAGTTTAAAGAAAAGTAACCTGTATGTTAAATGTCACCCTGCAGTAGTTGCATGAACATAGCATGAACTATGGCAGGGAAAGTGATAACTGTTAACTGGAATTCATTTGAATGGAAAGCTAAAATGCTGCCTTGTGGTTAAATAATTAATTAAGAACAGAGCTATGACGTCTGTTGGGATTTCTACCTTTGGAACTAAATTCTGAAGTCCATCTTCCTTTCTTTTATTCTAAAAGTTCAATATCAACTGCATCAAGGATGAAGCTAAAAAATAATAACTACAGAGCAAATGTTATTGATTGTGCTTCAGGTTTTAAAGAGTATAAATACGGGCTTTCATTTAAAATGGGTAAAACACTTATTTTCATGCATACTAATAGGCTTATCCCAGGCTTTTTGAAGTGTATGGAAATTTTCCATTGCTTTCAGAGTGAACAGCATTGCAATTTAAATGGCTCAGAAAAATTAAACATATTTAGTGCACCATTTATTAGTGAAATACTCCAGACCAGCAATAACAGCGCAAAGTAAGGTCAAGAAGCATTGCCACAGAATTACTTGTAGACAGCTTGAAGTTTACTCTGTCGATGCTTCCTTAGAAATCCTACTGAGTTCAGTAGGACTTCCTCACAATTGTGCAGAAGAATTGTGGCCTCTTTGTGTGTGTATGTGCATTCATATGCATTCATGAAAAGCCTAATGTCATGCAGTGGGACTGTATGAGGTATTTCAGGAATAATGCCTCAAAGATAGTCAATTTTTGGATGCATGAGAACTGAAGATTAGGGGTGTCTGTGTAATATTTGCTTGATTTACAAATTGAATACAACGCACTCCTTCATTAGGTAGCACAGTACCTACTCAGATATTCACACACAACTGTTACAGCTTCCATAAGGTTGAAGAGCCCTGGTGGCGCAGTGGTTAAATGCCAGTACTGCAGCCATAACATTGTAAGTTCGATCCTGCTGGGCTCCAGGTTGACTCAGCTTTCCATCCTTCTGTAGGCTGGTAAAATGAGTACCCAGCTTGTAGAGGGCAATTAGCTAAACACATTGTAAACTGCTTAGGAAGTGCTTAGCACTGATAAGTGGTATAGAAGTATAACTGCTAACTGCTAAGATTGTACCCTGGGATTCAACTAGGTAGATCTAAGCCCATTGCTACAGAGTGCTCTACCTACAGGTAGATTTCTCATTCAGGAGAAACATCAATACCCTTTAAATGTCTTTTAAAATTTAAAAGTCCTGTACTAAAATTTAAAAGTCCTGTACTCATCAGCCATTCTTTCAGAGTGATCAAGATGGGCAAGGTCACTCTCTACTCTCTACTGTGCCAAGATAGTGAATCTTACAGTTGCAGTGTGTCACAGGTACAAGTCAACAATTTGCAAGTTGACAACAACAAAAACATTAACAATAGGCAACATGCATAGTTCACTCTGTAATAATACAAACATATTTCCCATTACAATTTTTTCTAGGAAAAGAGCATCACATGCAGAATATGACTTAGAGAAAAACAAAAATGTTTATATCTCTTCCCCAAAACATTTTTCTTAGCCCTTGGCACACTACTTTGGTTCCTGCTTTCTTTCTTGTTGCTCTCAAGATCTTAAAATTTCCTGAACCATGTTAATGGAATTTAATAGAAAATGACAGGACATATTCATCCCTTTGTCACAGTGCCAGCCTTCAAAAAGCACTTTCCCAACCCAATTTTCAATCATTGTACATTCATCAAAATTTCTGATTTATTTCTGTTTAGAAATTCTATCTAGTCTTGAAATTTGCTTGCACAATTCTCATAGCTAGAGATGGGGTGGTGGTGGTGGTGGTGGTGGAAATGAGTCACACTTGTGCACTTTGATTTTCTTTGTTTCCTTCTGCACTATATAACCCTTGGAGTCCATCTTCCATCATCTTTGGAAGGAGCGTACCCCAACCTAGGCTTCCCATAAGGGCACTGAATTTGATTGCAGACGAAAGGATTGTCTGTGGAGAATTTGACTGGGGACCCAGTTATACAATTGACTTTGCTGGACCCCATCAGTAACAGGTCTAGAATGCTTCTGTGCGTTGTACCATCTGCTGCATCAATAAATCTAATGTTGTAGCAGTAATGTGTGTAAGTGGTTGGCACCAAAAGAACTCTTGGGGAGACACAGAACTACATCCAGTTCTAGAACAGGACAACCAGGGATGGGGATCTCCAGATGTTGTTCTGCTGCAGACCCCATGATCTGGCGTTATCAACTACATTGACTTTGGAGGATGTAATCTAAGTACATCTGGAAGATTATTCATCCTTCTTTCCTGAATTAGACTGTTAACATACCCCAGTCGAATAAGGAAAAATAGATTGACACTCACCCTGTATAATTTCCTTGATTAACCGTGTTATCCTGTACAGAAGGTCTCCATTTTGGTAATGTTTCTCACTGTACAGGAAAGGATCTCTTCACACATTGCCATTGTCTTCAACTCTCCTTTCAGTTTTGTAAAGGATTTCATTTTCTTCTTGCTGCCCCTGAATTACTTCCGAGACCACTGTAACCCATAGCCCAACCAGTAGTGCTATGGTTTTGATCAAATATTTTCCCAAGGGGCACATCTTGCTTGACCTATCAGTGCTGATCTGCTTGAAATAGTAAATCACCTTTCTCACCATCATTCCTGTTGTATATGCTGGGCAGGATCTTAGAATAAGGTAAATATGCTTCTGTATCTGCTTCCTTTCCACAGCATGCTTCTGATTCATTCCCATTCTAGTATTTTCGTGGTCAGTTCCTCACTCTGCTCACAGTGCAGAAGGTGTCCCCTTAAATCCCCCCTCAGTTTTTCTCTCCTCTCACTTTCCCCCCTTTGTCCTCAGCTTACTTCAGTTTCCGCAGACTGAGTGTAAAAGTTACCTGTACTCAATTAATTAATTCAGTAGGAGTGAGACGAGAGGTGGGGGGGGCGAATCTTGCCCTTCCCCATAGACTCAGATAAAAGCAAACTGTTGCAGCCTCTGCTTCTTTGTTAATAACTTCTGCTATTTTGAACACATTCTGATGTTGCTTGGCCATATGTGTCCCAATTTTCTTCTGTAAAATTATGCCAGGATTGCTCCCATCTCCTTTCTATTCTCTCTCTTTTCGAAAAACAACCACCACCCCAAGCCATGTTCCTCACACACAGATCTGCAAAGCACAGATCTCAAATCCCATCCTCTAAAGGTGTATTGCCCAGTCAAAAGAACAGACACAGCTATTACACAAGCTTTAAGTCCTGGCACTCAGCACTTGTCCATTCCTAATGATCAACAATATGCACTCCTGCATTGGCATTTGCAGTGATTTGGACTACACAGCCCTTGTCTTTCTGACTCTACAATTCTGTGATTTCATTAAAGAATGGTGATTTAGCAATAAACTTAGGCTCTTTTTGGCAGAAATCCTCTTTAGCAGGGCAGAGTATGAATGCAGACATTCTTCCTCCCCATATTCTTTTGTGAGGTCACAGAGATTCTGGTGACAAGTTTCTTGATTCATGCCTTCAGTGTTCCCACACTATGTTCTGTTGTATAAGCATCCTGCTTGTGAAATGTTGGTCATACATATTCTGGGATGCACTCCTTTACCTGGCACTGAGTTTACTAGAATATTTTGTGAATCCAGCATCTCCTGCAGTGTTGCCTCTACCAGCCTGCTCCAGGCAATACTGCAGCTGCATGCAAACCAATGAGAATATAGGGCCTGTTCCCATATACATTAAGTCATATAACATGAGAAAACAGGTTCATTTCCTTAGAGTCTGCCAAAATCCCACAGATGCAATGACTTTCTCTCTTTTGACTATATGTTGTGTAGGGCTTATCTAGAGCCTTCATATGTGAGCTGGGAAGTCTATGTACAGTTAAAAAAAAAACTTGGATATTCCCTTTAGTTTGCCCATAGTTCACTTTTTGGAACAACATCTCTTATTTCTAGAGGTAAATAAACATTACAGAATTATTGCTGTCTTTTCCCAAAAGACTTTTTGTTTCCACAGAAAACCTAACTCCAAACAGCTGAATTGTGGCTGCACTTGTAGAAGGCATACTAAAAAAGGCTCATTTGAAAAATTTCCCATTCCTCCACTTTAGTGCTGTGCAGTGGGAGATTTTATTGTGATACTTAGGGGGCTAGATGCACAGGTCCTATAACAGATTTAAAATGTTGTTCAGATCCTCTGTGAATAAATACTGATAAAAACTGAGCTCTGTCAATTTGCCAGCCTGCTTGAAATATGAATTTTATTTTGTTTTTAATGGCTAAGCAACATTGGACTTGAAAATGACGGTATGTCTCAGTCCATATTTTCCCTCCCAAAGTGGTTTACTAAGAGATTAAGTAGTGGGGGGAGGGGAGAGATTTAAAAAAAATCAGAGAAAATGAAGTTCTGGCCTTAAAATTGAGAAAACACTCAAGAAAAACACTCATGTTGGTATGAAGGATATTTCATCTTAACAGTGAAATTAACCTTTATTTGCTACAAACAGAAAAAGCAATTACAGTTTTTTCTGACATATAGTGGGGAAATAGAAATATGGGAATGGGGGGAAATGTCTTCTTTGGAAACTAATGGTATCTGAATTTTCATGACAGTGGTAACTACTAGGACTGTTTTTACCAAGTGGCAGCTTACAGTGATATTCATGTAACCCTTTCATCAGTCAGTCCTCCGCATTGCCTTCTAAGTAAATAGGAAAGTTTTACTATGCTTCTATAGCTGATCAGAAATATTAGCTCTTATGTACAGTCCTGTATGAGAGAGTATCAACAGTGAATTTTCCTCTTATGAAGACAACGAGCAGACCAATTACCTACTTTTCCATTATTACTCTCACAGTTTTCCTGCTATTTTGTAACACCCTGCAACCTTGAGATTAATTTTTAAAATGCAGCACTTGTCCACTTCTGTAGTGCTTTACCCTTTGCCTTATGCATATATCTCATTTGTTTTTGGTCTTTCTGTTTTGTGTTCTACCCATTACATTAAGAAGGAGTCTTAATAGACTATTCACTTTGTAGATCAGTAATCCAGACAGTTTGATGCAGCATAAAACAGTTACATAAACAGCTGGCATCATGCTTTGTATTCTGTGATTTCAAAGATGTTCTATATTGCTACATGGACAATGAGGTGTTAAACAGTATTAAAACAGGTGTCTTACTTTAGTTGCCAAGTCTGTTCCCATGTGAAGTTTTCAGAATAGTAGACTAACTTACACTGAAGAAGAAAATTTGCCATAGCTTAATTACTTTTCATCAGGATGCCACAAATAATGAAAGGTAGGGGCAATGAGCATGGAAAATGTGTTATAGCCTATGCCTCTTCATGAGAAATCCCCAGAGTAGATTTGACTTGAGAAAAAAAAAAAGTAAACTGCAGTAATGAATAAGAAAGAAATTTTAAATACTGGATTCTTTTCCTCTCAATTCCCGTATGGCAGGAATTTTTTCTTCTGAACCAAAAATAGCATTAGAAAGTTCTGTAATCAGATCATTTACATGGATATGTGTATGTTTATGTTAATTGATACATATTGTGTAGGGCCAGCTCAAGATATCTTGTATATTCAGAAACAGAATAATGCCAACTCATCTCTGTTCCCTTCAGCAAATTAGCAAAGAGAACTGAAGGGTTGCTCCAAAGGCTTGGTTTAAATTAGGGTGACCAACTATGATGACTTAGGGAATGTCATTGACCCCCCCTCAAGGCAGCAGACTTTGGAGGGCTGCAGCTGCTGCAACCCCCTGTAAAATAAATAAATAAATAGAATCGTTCCTTGATGCCCCCAAATGCCCTCTAAGGAAGCATGGAGGCAATTTTGCAATGTTTTTGGGGTTGTTTTAGGCCTAGAAGAAGCATTGTTTACAACAGAAGTGACCTGGAAATCAGTGTCAACGTCGTTGCCAGAAAAGACACCTCTCCTGAGCCTAAAATGGCCCAGGGCAGAAAAAAGTCAAGACTGCCTCATACCTTTCAAAGCACATTTGGAGGCATCTTTTTTCTTTTAAAAAAAATCAGGCCTGAAGACCATAAATGCATCCCTGAATATCTGCATGCCACATTTTGCCCGCCCCCTGTTTAACTTCACTCAGACTTCACACGTGGTTGTTGTTTTTGTTGTTGTCGTCGTGTGACTTCAAGTCATTTCTGACTTGTGGTGACCCTAAGATGAACCTATCATGGGGTTTTCTGGGGCTGAGAGTGTGTGACATGCCCGAGGTCACCCAGTGGGTTTCCATGGCCAACCTGGGAATTCAACCCTGGTCTCCAGGGTCCCAGTTCAATACTCAAACCACTACGCCATGCTGGCTGTCACATATAGTGCGCTCTGTTTTTTTAAAAAAACTTGACATATTTTGCCATGTTACCCAAACCTGAGTCCTCAGATGTTTTTGGACTACAGCTCCTATCTTCCCCAGTCAGTACAATAAATGATCAGTAATGACTGGAATTTAATTCTAACATCATTGAGGAACACAAGACTGGAAAACACTGTCATAGTGGCGGAGAAGCATGAAGCTAAATGGTACAATACACGAAGTTAAAATGCATATGTATAGGTACATAGGGGTATGTGTCTTTGTGTATAGCTTGAATTCAAGAAGATTAAGGGGCTTTTCTCTCTATACTCTGCTGAGCATCATGCCTTCCTGGCACCAAGCTTGAACAGTGCTTTCCAGTGATGTAGACTCGAGTCTATTAACTCGGACTCAAGTGGGTCTCAAGTTGCTTCAGTGACTTGTCTCTGACTTAACTCACAATAAATGATGGACAGACTTCACTCGACTTGTAACTTATCTGTTTTTGTGATTGTCTTGCTGCCCTTGGTCATCCTGCCTCCCCTCCCGCAGCTTTTTCCCAATCAGCAGTGAGGGAATGTTAGGTTGATGAGCCAATGAGAGCTGCACATAGTCCTTATCCCTGCCTCTGTGCCTCTCCCTTGTTTCTCTGAAAAGTAAAAGTGCAGGAAGATTGAAGATGGGTGAAAACAGGGTTTTGCAGGTTTTTTTGGTGAGTGTGGGCATGGAGTTGTCTTGGCATGGGCGTTGAGGGAAGGTTGGGGAAGGTCTCCTCCAAAAGGAAGCTACAGCCCGCACTCATGGCTGACAAAGTCAGGGTACCGATCCCAGTGGCTTCTTTGAGAGCAGGCAGTACAGTCTACCCCCCACATCCCTGGGTTTTCTTTCATGGGTAGTTTGTAGCTGCTGCTTTACTGATTTGTCCTCCTCACTACCTCATCCTCACCCTCTCCTGCCAACCTAAAGCTCCAGGACAGGATGGGGTTTTGATTTTCTAGTTATTGAAACTTAACCCCACCCCACCAGCATCTACTTTTTTTCTGTTAAAATTGGCTCCCGTTACTTGAGACTTGACTTGAGACTTGAATTATCTTGCAAGGACATGAGACTCAACTTGAGACTTGAAGGCAGAGACTTGAGACTTGACTTGGGACTTGGAATAAAGGACTTAAATACATCACTGGTGCTTTCTAACCTGCTGGTTGCATCTCTTCTTGGAAACTCAAGACTTTGTTTGTTTGTTTGTTTGTTTTGAAGCCCACACAGTGTGCCCACGTTTCTATTATATTCTGTCCCTAATCCATATTTGGTCACTGACCTTTCTTTCATCCAGGCAATTTTGTGCAATTTCATTACCAAATTCTTGCGCAATTTCATTACCAAATTTTCTTGTTTTGAATCTTTTCCTGTTTTGGTTCTTGTGGGTTTTTTGCGCTTTGAGACTGTGTTCTGGTTATATTTTCTCATACAACCAGAACACGGTCTCAAAGCCCGAAAAACCCACTAGAGCCAATGGATTCTGGCCATGAAAGCCTTCGACTCTACATTTTCCTGTTTTGTTCCCAAGCCTAGGAAGCTGGTTTTGTATAGTCCCACCAATCCTACTACCTATTTCTCCTTTTGAATTGCCTAGAATGTTCTTTAAAACCGATCTTCCTTTGGATGTCTTGCAGATTGTTTTCTGACAAATATGTTGGCCCAAATATTTCACTGGAAAAGTTCCAGTCATAGCTATTTCCCCCCATCCCAGTGCCTTTGGGAAGGAGGGGAGACCAGGATTCCTCAGATACACTACTGTCCCTTTGGAGGGGGAATAATCTTAGAAGACCCCTGGAGCAATATCTGAAATCTAAAACCAATCACAGTTTCTTGGTGTATGTCCTGCAGGTATGTGCAATGAGCCCTGTGCACTGTTAGCCACAGCAGAAACTAATGGCCTTAGGTGAGCCTAGTGTTACATATGATCAGACTGGCCAAGTTCACCATTTGGACATGTGATGAACATTCAGGAAACCCTACTATATAAATAGTGAAGCAGGCTTAAGTAAGATTGAATAAGAGCACAAGATTGGCCAAGCAGAATGAACTGTTAAATTGTGGAAACTTGGTACTGTTTAAATAGATCCCAAAGCAGAAATTCATTGGTGTGCTTTTAGAAAATAATGCATTGGCTCTCATGGAAACAGAAACAGCAGTATAAACAGCTTTAATAGCTACTGGGTGACTTTATTGCCAATTTCTTCCGTAAAGTAGCTTAATTTTGGCAAGTCTTTAGCTTTAACCATAGGCGATGGCCATACAGTGCCTCATTATGGATAAACAAGTTGAAAGTATCATTTAAAGTCTGCTTACACAGGAGTGCTTTTAAAGGGTTTCTGGACAGGGATGGGTTGCTCGAGGGAGTAGAAGGAGTTTTTATGAAGCTGATAATTTTTTAATGCTTCCAAGTGGCAGTGAACAGTGAAAAATAGTGTCAGAACAGCAGTGAACTTTTCCAGCTCCAGGCTCATAGCATCTCTGTGGGTCAGAAGATGATTCACATGTATATTGATTAAATAAAATGAATTTGTAGCTTCAACTGTATCCAGAGAGAATTGTCAAATTTAATTAAGAATGTGCAAAGTTAGGAAGGGAATCATCCAAGCGTTTTGTCCTTTGGCATCATTACAATAATTAAGTGTGGTGACTGGCAAAATGCTAACAGTAACAGTGACTTCTGAGGATCACATATTTACTTTGTTGTTTACTTTGTTTATGTTGGCTTCCTTTTCAAATTGTTTTAAGCTTCCAGAATCTACCCTACCCGGTATCATGCTCGAAAGAAAGAGATGTTGTCCTTTTTACCAGTTTGGGTCAACTTGCTGTCCAACTGATATAATGGGTTAAGGAAATCTAAACTGGTGAAGAATATGCTCTCAGAATATTGCTCTCAAGCCATGCCCCAGTGGAAATCTTCATAAGATAATTGTAAGAGTAATTACAATTAAAATAGTGTCTTAGAGCCCTTGTTGACATTATGCCAGACTTTTGTGTCTGTTTTCAGGTATTGTCAGGGAAGGTGTTAGTCTAAGGTCTAAGCAGGTTTAGCTTCCAGTGCTGTTTGGCTTAGCTGGATATGTTTTCTTTGTTATCACAGCCTTCTAATTCTGTCCACATTTGGCCGCAACATGGAATTTGCTTGTATATTATAGAAAAGTATTAAAAAGGACATGAATTGTGGGTGCTTCTCTCTACCCCATGTCTTCTAAAATAAAGAAAATGGAATTTGAGAATCTCAAGGAGTGGTGAGTTCCAGCAATTATCTGGGGCTCATAAATCTCATCACACAATAAATCCCAAAGTCCTACTTCTTATGTAGTACTGCAACAAGAGAAATAAGAAATGCTCGCTCGCTCTCTCTCTCTCTCTCTCTCTCTCTCTCCCCCCCTCTCTCTTTATTTTTGCATCTCTATAATATATAGACCAGCCCCGTGAGTTCTTATTGTAGGGGGCAAGATGCACACTTCTTTTCATCTTGTAGAATATATCATAGATAATTGTTACTAAGAGAGCCAGTGTGGTGTAGGTATTTGAGCACTGGACTATGACTCTAGAGACCAGGGTTTGAATTCCTACCCAGCCACGGAAAGCCATTGGCTGACCTTGGGTAAGTCACACTCTCTCAGCCTCAGAGGAAGGAGAAGACAAACACCCTCTGAGCAAATCTTGCTAAGAAAACCCTATGATAGGTTCACCTTAGGGTCGCCATAAGTTGGAAAAAAGGTGAAGGCACGCTACTACAGCAACAATAGTCATTACTAAAACATTTTCTTAAGAGAAAATCAGAGAAGGTCAAGACTCCTGGACCTATCAAGACGCTGTAGATTAGAGGCAACTAAATGAACAGGATTAGATCCAGACATACTTGGAAGGGAGCTACTTGGAGCACTAGAGAGGAAGAATGACAAGGCAAATCTAAGTACTTATTTGTACCTGACAGTCCTTGTAAACATTTGGAACATATGACAACAGAAGAGTGAAAAAGAAAACCAATAGAATTAACCTTCATGTTGTCCTCTTCTATATCCCACACCAGGTCATGGCAACTTGGCCTACAGCAACTTCTCTGGAAATATTCAGTCTTCAAGGTATAGGAGCCTGCTGTATAGCAGACTTGCTGTAGAGTATGATCAGTTACAGATTCTAACTGCATTTCTGATTGTTCACCATCTGGTTGGACACATCATCCATATGTCCAAACAGGTGATCTCCAGATGTTGGACACCGATGATTGAGGGTATTGTTTTATTAGTCTAGCTGCCTTTCTTAGCAGAAGTAATACCAAAAAAGAGAATACATGAGGATGACATGAATGTTTGTTTTCTGTGGCACTGCAGTTAAAGCATATCGCACAGTGAAAATTATGCACTGCTTGGTAAATTTGTTACTACTGTGGGGAAACAAAACTCTCATGTTGTAGAGAATATTTTCATGGAGAACTTAAACTACCCTAAATAAAGCACAGTCAAATCAATTGAATCTTTCTTAGGCAAGCTTTTAATCCATAGTAGAATTTGCTGCTGTATCTTATAATGATAATCTTCATGTCAGTATCATTGTTTAACAAATATGCCATATTGTAGTGTTCATATCAGTTATTCATATAGCAGGCTTTGTTGCTATAAATGCAGAAGGACTTTCTCTGAGAGTTTCTTAAGCTGTCAAAAATGGTTTCTTAAGCTGTTCTTAAACTGTCAGGAAGATTGTTTTCATTCTGAATAAATGTTTGCTAGAATACTGTGAGTGTTAATGGAGTATAAAAGAAAAGTAATGGCACGTGCATCCTGCTTTATAACATTGAAAGTAATTCTGTTGGGGACTGATTTAGACATCCAAACAAATAGATAAGCCCAGTAATGATGCTGGGATTTCCCAGGTGAGTGAATTCTTGGCCACTTTTTTCTCTGTTGCTTGATCTCAATACTGCTCTCATGCAAAATTCTGAAATGTGATGGCCTACTTGTGTCCCATGTGTAATAGTTACCATTGGCTATGGGAAATTATCTGTTACATAGATTGCCAGAATATGACATTGACTCCCTAGGAATCTATAAACTGCTGTCAGTGGAGAACTGAATTAGACTGTTATGAGAAGCTTTTTTGATTATTGCCAAAAAACAAACAAACAACCTACTACAAAATGAAGTAGTTGATTGAAACTGTAGATTTCTGAACCGTGTCCTTTCACACTGCAGATACCATTCACATAGACAAAAAAAAAAAATCCCTGCATGTTATAAATTTGTACATCATGGAGAAAGTTTTAGTAATAACATGCTTGTTGAGAACTTTGAAGATATATTTATGATATTGCACTATCTCACCTCCAGCTTAAAACGTACCATCAAAATTCAGCCACCTCATTCTTTGTGAAGAACAGCTTTGTCACAAACCATAACTTTCTAGCTAAGTAATAAATAATAAGATGGAAGGGAGATAAGTTTAAAGACGCTAGATGATGATATTTGCTAAAAAAAAAAGGTATGCCAGCCTATGGATGCTCTAGGGTCCTCTTTAGGGGATTATACAGGAAACACAGATCTACTATCTGGACACATGTGTCTCTTGTTGATCTGATCCAATAATTCTGTTTAGTCAAAAACAACTAAATCATAGAATCGTAGAGCTGGAAGAGACCACAAGGGCCATCCAGTCCAATTCCCTGCCATGCAGGAGTATACAATCAAAGCACTTTCAACAGAAAGCTATCCAGCCTCTATTTAAAAACCTCCAAAGAAGAAGATTCCATCCACACCCTGAGGCAGTGTAGTCCACTGCTGAACAGCTCTTACCATCAAGAAGTTCTTCCTAATATTTAGGTAGACTCTCTTTTCCTGCAGCTTGAAGCCATTGCTCTGTATACTAGTCTCTAGAGCAGCAGAAGACAAGTTTGCTCCATCTTCCGTGTGAGATCCTTTCAAACATTTAAACATAGCTATCATGTCTACTCTTAACCTTCTCTTCTCCAGGCTAAACATACCTAGCTCCCTAAGCTGCTCCTCAAAGGTCATGGTTCCAAGTCTTTTTATAATTTTGATTACCCTTCTCCGGGCACATTCCAGCTTGTCAATATCCTCTTTGAATTGTGGTGCCCATAACTCAAAACAGTAGTCCAGATGAAGTCTGACCAAAGCAGAATAGAGTAGTAGTATTACTTCCCTTGACATTAGACACTGCCCTTCTATTGATGCAGCCTAGAATCACATTTGCAGATGACACCAAATTAGGAGAGGTAGCTAATACCCCGTAGGACAGGATCAGAATTCAAAATGACCTCAACAGATTTTAGAGCTGGGGCAAAACTATCGAAATGAATTTCAGCAGGGAGAAATACAAGGTAATAAAGGCAGAAAAAATGAAAAAAAAAATACAGGTTGGGAAGGATCTAGGAGTCTTAGTAGACCACAAGCAGAACATAGGTCAACAATGTGACGTGACAGCTAAAAAAGCCAATGCAATTCTAAGCTGCATCAATAAGAATTTAGTGTCTAGCTCAAGGGACTTAATAGTAATATTCTATTCTGCTTTTGTCAGACCACATCTGGAATACCGTGTCCAGTTTTGGATACCACAATTCAAGAAAGATATTGACAATCTCAAATATGTCCAGAGAAGGGCCTACAAAATGGTAAAAGGCCTGAAAACCATGTTCAATAAGGAGCAGCTTAGGAAGCTGAGTATGTTTAGCCTGGAGAAGAAATAGTTAAGGAAGTGACATGATAGCCATGTTTAAATATTTCACAGGATGTCATATGGAAGATGGAGTAAGCTTGTTTTCTGCTGCTTCAGAGACTAGGACACGGAGCAGTGGCTTCAAACTACAGGAAAAGAGATTTAACCTAAATGTTAGGAAGTACTTCTTGACGGCAAGAGCAGTTCAACAGTGGAATATGCTGCCTCAGAGTGTGATGGAGTCTTCTTCTTTGGAGGTTTTTAAACAGAGGCTGGATGGCCATTTCTCAGAGGTGCTTTGATGGTGTGTTCCTGCATGGCAGAGGGGTTGGACTTGATGGCCCTTGTGGTCTCTTCCGACTCTATGTTTCTATGATCCTTACATCTGGTAAGTACCAGGTAAGGGCAAGAGGGAATTTTCTGTCTTTGTGTGAAGCTGAGTCATCAATAGTTATCAATGGTAGACCAGGAGCTATAAACCAGGAGCTACAAACTGGGCCAGGTTGTGACAGCCAGCGAGCACAATAAAACTGCATGAGAGCCAGAAAGACTATAATGCTCAGGGAAAGCCTCCATTAAAACAAAAGCATTCTTATTGGGAGAGCCCAGTAACCAACCTAAGTTTCTATTGGGACTCTGTTTATTTGCCACTGGGTAAAGTATCCTGATGGACTGCAATTTCTGCCAGTGCCCCAAATGACAAGAATATCTGAACAACGTTACAGAGCTGACCTTGTGCTGAGATACTGTTGGGTCCCTTGATGGGGTCAGAAGTGTTTATTCAGAATTGAGTGGCTAAAATTCAGAATTACAGTTAGCAGTCTAACAGCAGAAGGAACAAGTTTTCTCAGCAGAGGTGCAAAGCAACTGCCAGAGTTATAAATTTGGATACAAAAGGATAAAGATCAGAGTCTCACTCTTTGAATGGTATTTCCATCCCGTTAAAAGGACAGTGTTGTTTTATGAAGAGATTACTTCTTCAAACAAATCTAAAAAGATTGTTATGGGGAAATCATGTTACTTCTCCAGGGGAAGTTTCTAAGACACTTTGCAGAGTGTGAGATTCACCTGGGCTCAGGAGGTAGAAAGTAGGTTGTGTTTCTTCTGGAGTTGTTGAGGACCAAGGAATGGATCCATCCCTTCAGTGCTACAGTTGTTCAAGGACCCTGTATCCATGGTCTCATGGTCTGGAGCCATAATGTAGACTTGGACAGTCATTTTCTTGCTTTCTGGAGACTCACTGTAGTAAGGCTTAATGATCTCTTGTATGCACAGAAGAGTATTATTGTATCCAGGAATATCTTGTTACAATTCTTTTTCCTCCTCCCCCTCTCTTTGGTTTGTTGCTTAGCTTTAGATGACTCGCCATATACTTTGCATATATCCTGGTCACATTCTCTTCTCATAAAACTGTGGCTAATCGGGCAGGGGTCTTGTGGTTGCAAGTATAAGATTAAACATATAAGAATATTATGTTCATTAATATTCAAGTTGAAATGAGAAGGAATGTCAGTGGCAGCAGTCTGTACATCAGGATAAATACATTGAAAGTGCATTATAGGTGTGTTGCTATTGCAACCATGAACCTCTGTTTTCCTTCCAATGTATTTATATATTATAGAAAGTCTTTATAATCTTTTAACATACAGCATGATCATTTTCTCCCTCTGACAGAGTTTTGCCAAATCTGTGGCTAGGAAGTTGCCCTCGTCAAGTGGAACATGTAACTGTGAAGCTAAAACATGAGTTGGGTATTACAGCTATTATGAACTTCCAGACTGAATGGGATGTTGTTCAGAATTCCTGGGGATGCAACCGCTATCCAGAACCAATGAGCCCAGAAGTTCTTATGAAGCTATATAAAGAAGAAGGCCTTGCTTACGTCTGGATGCCAACACCAGACATGAGTACTGAAGGTAACATCCACATTCTTCCTCTAATAGAATAAACAGGAGAAGAATTAAAAATCTATCCAGGAATATAGCTACTGTCTGTGAATGGCTAGCTTTTCACCTTCGTATAGCTTTACAAGTGTCTTACTATTACCCTCCATGTAATTGCATCATGCTCCCAGATGTTTCATTCATAGTATTCTTGGAGTGTTCCATGGATTTATCAAGTAGCTGTCATATACAAAAGCTCCGTTAAATTATTATGATAGTTAACTATGCACTGAGCATTCTTTTAATACTCTGAATATACTTAATGTTCAGCTCTACTTAAAGGAATGTTCTACTTTTGTTGTAAAGCTAAACAATATGATGGCAACAGCAGAGGTAAGAAACCACGTATACCCAATGGATTATAATTTGTTTTTATCAGTAGCACTCAAAACATATAGTGATTTATTTCAGCATGTGGGATATCACTGCATATATAAATAATTGTACCATCAAACAGAACAGCAGGGATGATCTCAGAGGTAATATACTTCCTTCTATCTATTCTTTCCCTTTGCCCCAGGAACTGGATGTGCCAAAAACCTGTCAAAAGAATCACAATTGATTAAGATCTCTTCGTGTGACTTCAGTGCATCTGAAATTTGTTCTCTGACACAAAGATTCATGCCACAATAAACGTGTTGCTCTGTAAAGTCTCACAAGATTCCATGATACTTTTGTTTGTAGAACAGTCTGACTGTTTGCGAATTTTTCTTTGCTACATGATGAATGTAATTGCTCATTTGTTTTTAATGTTCAAAGGCAAAACTTGCACTTAGACAACACTAGTTTGCCATCAGTTTTTGCTTTTTATGTTTGCATTGTTCCATATTGCAATTCTGGAGTAGATTGATGTGGTATTTATTAAAATATTTGTCTCCTCCTTTGAGGAACCTAGACTACTTGCAATATGCCTAACAGTGAAAGATAAAAAATATACAGTGAAGGCAACAACCACAACATAGTTTACAAAAACAATCTAATAAAATTAACCAGAAATAAGCAAAGAAGAAGAACAATAACAAAAATAAGGAACCACCAAAAATAACCTAGCAGAGCCATCAGAGCAGCTCAAGGAGATCACTTCAGATTTAGAATGTCCTCACATTTGCATGTAGATGAAAGATCAACAGAAAGGTGTCAGAATAGATCTCTCCAAGGAGGAAATCCCAAAGCTGTTGAAAAGGTCCTCCTAACTTGGTTGACCTCCCTCTCATATCTTCAGAGGGAAAGAAGAACGGGAGAAACATCTGTAAAATAAATACATAAACAAACAGACATAATAATCTTAAGGCACATGTATGATTGTATAGAGTAGGTAGCTGTTTTTAATTGGAAGGCAAGAAAGACGGGAATAGATAAGGGCAAAAAAAAAGTTGTACCAGATTAGACCTGTGAGTGTAAACCTATAGAGAAATGGCATCTTGCACAGGGTAGGGGTGGTAAACCATCAAAGAATATACAAATACCCATACCTCCCCTCCTATCCCACCTAAGGTTGGTTGTCTCAGACTCCTAGCAGTATGGCTATTAGATTGAAGACTTTCATAAAATTAAAATGCAAGTGAAGATTGCCTAACCTTCTGGACTAAACTGGATTCTAAGTAATTGTTGACAATTTAATTGGGAAAATAGGAGTGGAGGTCATAATTATTTAACTTCTGGGATGTAACACAGTTTTAAAAATATTTATTGTTTAACTCAGTAAACTCAGAGATGAGTAACCAAAAAGTAATCCATAGAATTTAAATGAAGAGATTTTGACTTCTTTTACAAGAGTAATAGTATGCATAAGTTCTCTTCATCTCCGCCACACTGGAATAAACACTCAATTAATACAATTCATATGCTTTGGAATACAAATTGATCAAGATGCCCTGCCTTCTTTGGCTTCTGCCACTCCCAACAGTCTCTATAGAGTAGGTATAAACAAGACATGCCCCTCATGTGCCTTTGTGGGACCCATTGCCACTGCCAAATTTGACAGAACAGTAGTAAAAGTCTCCATATGTTATGCATGCTCCCATACCTGTCCTAGAAATGTGGTGGGGGAGGCTGTACTTCTGTTGTCGTGCTACCAAATAGCACAATGCCGGGATTGTGGCCAGGCAACTTCCTGGGGACTGAAATTTGCCTGTAGAACCACCATAGTTGCCCAAGTGCTCTAAAGGAATCAGAAAGAGGCGGTGTCTTAGTCTTGTCAGTGATGTCTTGCCTTTGCCATGCTTGGTATGAATCCTGTCTAGTTACTTTCTCCTGAACTTGCTACACTACCTCAGGATGAGTTATCCGTGTGACTCAATTCCTGCACTCATTACTGATCTTCATTTAGTTGCAAAGTCTTCTGTTAGAAGGAACATCTTTTCTTCTTAAATCACAAGTGAAGAGCAGTGCACCCTCTCCATTGGCAGTTTGCTTTATTAAAAACAATTAATCCTGCTCAACTAAAAACACAATGTCCTATAGCAGGCCATCCCTCTGTCTGGATGGAAATTACAAAACTTGTCACATATTTAATCAACAGAAGGCTTTTTTTTTAAATTACTTTCCCAGGAACTTACATATACATTGGCTGAAAGGTTGGCAAATGAATTCCCCAGTCAGCAAGGGGCACATACATAAGATGGCTTCTGGTTGCAAAGCTAACATAGAGAAGGATTAGGAACAAGAGAAGCTTCTGCATTACAGCATTCACCCATACTCTCTTGATACAATCTTGGGGAAGTAACATTCTCATTGAGGGCTATAGCTTGTTGAGCACCCTAAGTTCAGAAACTTCAGTGGGTTCAAAATGTGGCAGCGAGAATGCTGACTGGGGCCAGTTACAGGGAGCATATAACTCCCTTGTTAAAACAGCTCTACTGGCTACCTGTTCCTTTCCAGGCACAATTCAGGGTGCTGGTTATGACCTATAAAGCCCTAAATGGCTTAGGTCCAGGCTATTTGAAAGATTGCATCTCCTTGTACAAGCCAGCTAGAACTTTAAGATCTGCTGGGGAAGGCTTTCTCTCTGTCCCACCACCACCCCAGGCTTGCCTGGTGAGGACACAGGAGAGAGCCTCCTCAGTGGCTGCTCCCACCCTGTGGAACTCTCTTCCACAGGAGACTAGGCATGCCCCTTCCCTGCTCTCCTTTCGCTGACAGGCAAAAACCTTTCTCTTCAAACAAGCTTTTCTTTTGGCTGAGTAGCTTGTTAATTAGCATTGTTTTCAAGTTATATATCCTTTTAAAGTTTTTTAGCTGTTTTAAATGTTTTTAGTGGTTTTAAGTGTTTTTAATCTGTCTAATTTTATTAATTGTGTTTTTAACGGATATTTATTGATGGAAGTCGCCTTGGGTCCCAATCTTGAGAGAAAGGCAGTCTATAAATATAATAGATGGATGGATGGATGGGTGGATGGATCAGTTAGAATTAGATCAGGCATTGTAAAATTTTTGCTGTAAGATTAGTGTCTGAGATGAGATATTTCAAAGTAATACTAACGGTAAACTAGGTGTTAAGTAAAGTCATGCTTAATACTGCCCTGAGTGTTGAAGAAGAAGAAGAAGAAGAAGAAGAAGAAGAAGAAGAAGAAGAAGAAGAAGAAGAAGAAGAAGAAGAAGATTAAATTAAACTTGGGAACCTGCAATCAGAAATAGAAAGCAGCCAAAGAGTGTTGAGTATTTAATCCTTTCCTTGCTTACCATTTTTTGCTTAAAATCACCCCCCTGTTGTTTTGTTGGCAAGAAAGATCAGCTTTTGAGTGGAAAAACAGCAGGTAAGGCAAGGATTATGACCTTTCTCCATATACACATTTCTGTGCTGGTCTTCTGTTCTTGATTTAATATCTCAAAAAAAAAATCTTGCTACTTTTGTTTCACATAAGTGTAATGTCTAGTTTGTGAGTATGCTTGGTTGTTGGTATTGATATATGATGGGGCTAGTGAAATGGAACAGGCTGAAAACAGAAGCAAAGTACAATGTCTTCCCTGTAGAGAGCCCCAGGAGTCTGCCTGTTGCCAAATCCTGCCACTGCCACATCCCTTCTCTGATTATCTTATCACCTATCAAATTATTTTCTGATGAGCATGTTCAGTATGTGCTTGTCCCCTAACTACTTCCAGAATATATAACATACAGTAGGATATGGTTTTACTTCAAAATGTTGGCCAGTCAATTTCAGGCAGTTAATTCTGTGCCCCTTTATGAGTCTTCCTGATTTCCTCTTCCTTTCTCTAGGATAGTAAAAGTACAAGAAGCAATGAGATTAGTGACAAGGGGGAGACAGGCTGTCTGTGCAGTTCTCCCTACACCTACCTAAAGAGGATTCGATGTACAAAATTGGGAGAGTGCATTTTTTTTTAAAAAAGTATATTCAGTTTTAATATCTTTTTCCATTACCTATGCAACAAAAGTAGTCATTCATTGTTATCTAATGTGAGTGCATGATCCCATTATTTTCAGAATTCAAAAGTAAACATGCTTACTGAATATTTTGGTTTCTTCTTCATCATTATTAATGACCTTCAGGCAGTTGCCAAAAGGGCAAGGAGGAAGTGTTACAAAGTTTGAAATGCCCCTTTCCTTACTCTTCATTTCTGTTTTTATTCTCTTGTTGATATAAGATTTGGATTACATCATCCTTATTAGCGAGACTGTATTTTTTATCAGTAGAGCAAAGTTTCTGAACCACGGTTCCCTGGAAACCTAGGGTTCCACTAAAAATCACTAAGGATTACACAGGAGATCGTGATTTTTAAATATATGTGACTGTGTATGTGTGTGTTATATCTTCAGCTAGCTCCCTCTCCTCTTTCCTTCTCCGTAATATATAGCTACAGCTCTCTCTCTCTCTCTCTCTCTCTCTCTCTCTCTCTCTCTCTGTGTGTGTATCTGTAGATATAATAACTTTTATGCAAGGGTTTCTTGCAAATTCATTCAAGAGCTCTTCCAAAAGGCTGAAAGGTTGAGAAAGGCTGAGTTAAAGGATGAGCTGGGAGAATGTGAAGTAGTTCTCTGTACTTTTGACCTTTTGCTGAAAGTACATTTGGTCTTTTGCTGAAAGTACATTGCATTGTATATAGGATAGAAGTAGGAAAAATATGGAACAGAAATTTCTGGTTAGAAAGCAGCGTCAGACAATCTGGGGATAAGAAAAATATGGGGGCATGAGAGTAAATACCCTTTGCTCAATATGGCTTCCTGCACACAGTGGGCTGTTCCTTCCCAAGCCCGGTATGCCTGCATGCCCTTTTTGTGGGCCAGTTTTTGTGGATTGGGCCAGACCGTGTGCCTTTATACTGAATCCTTCATTCATCATGTTTCTTTTATCTATAAAAGCTATTCACAGCAACATATTGTAAGTTTTTATGATAGTGTCAGTTGGATGGCTCTTGTGCTGTGCCCAAGAAAGCACCCTTAATCCCCAGGTTGTCATAAAATATTTCTGAACTTCAGTAAGGTGAAGGATAAACACAGGACTAGGTATATACATTTACATGTTTTAAAAGGATGTCCTGCCTTAAACATGGGCGGGGAGTCATGACTGACTGACAGACAAAGGTTTGATTTTATGGCCTTTATGGATTTTACAAATTGCTCAACTGGAAGGAAGAAAAGTACCACATACCACAATAAATGAGCTTGTTGAGGCTTCTTTTTTCCTATTTTCAAGCATTACATTTGTCTTCATTCTCAACCAGTGCAGAAACTGTTAAAAGTCTAAGGTTGTCCTGGGTCTCCACATCAAAGGGCTACATGGTCCAAATGTTGGACCAACAAACCACAATGTTGGTCCAACAGATTTCCACCAAAGGACCCTCCCCACTAAAAGGGGGCCAGTTCAGATTTGTAATGCCTTGCAGGAGTAGGCACCCCACCTACAAAAGTTATCTAATTTTGGTGTGTTATAACCTAGAAATATATTTAATTGCCATCGGTATCAGTTCATGTACACAGATAATTAATGCTGTGAAGGTGCACAATATTTTTATTGTGGCACAAAAGTTATGTAAACAAAAACAAACTTAATTCTTTTTACAAGTCATGATTTTATATATGGTTTCAGTTGTCTGTTTCTTCTCTAACAGGCTTCATTTCAGAAGAGTTTTGTACAGTTAAGAGCCAGTGATGTCAGTACGGTTGAACATGTTGTATGGTCCAGCTATGGACAAATCCTTTGATAGTGGTGTGGGTCAAAATGAAGAGCTTCTTTTATCTCTGCAGGTCTCCAGCCTTATAACAGTAAAAATTCATCTCTAACCTGTCTCCTTCTAATGTGTGGAGTATAGTTCCATGAGGCAGGCTTGGCTGAGAAGGTTGGGATTTGTACAGATATTTAACTACAAACCACAAAAGTAAAGGGATTCTTTATTTTTTACCAATGAAAATATGTGTGTGTATATACCTGTCTATGTAATTAATATTCTTGCACAGTGACTGCTACCCTTTACAGGACTGGCTTTAAAGTAAAATGCATTTTAAAGTTATCCCAGCATTTCTAACTTCTCTTTATTGAAGGGGGCATGCATGTGACAGTTACTCTCTTTTTAATCTAGGTAGAGTACAGATGTTGCCCCAGGCTGTTTGTCTTCTGCACGGGCTGCTGGAGAACGGGCACACAGTCTACGTTCATTGCAATGCAGGTGTTGGGAGATCCACAGCTGCAGTCTGTGGCTGGTTGAAATATGTGCTGAGATGGAACTTGAGGAAAGTGCAGTATTTTGTGGCCTCCAAGAGAGCAGCTGTCTACATTGATGAAGAAGCTCTGGTACGTGCCGAAGAGGATTTCTTTCAGAAATTTGGACCTCTTCATTCTTCATTCAAGGCTTAGTAAGAGGAATAACTGGAAATGTTGCCAAACCCACGCTTTTGAGAAATGATGTCTCTAGCTCCAAGAAACAATATTGTTGCCTGAAGAAATGGTGAAATAATATGGTAGTGTTAGTTATGGTGCTGATGCCTTCTGAGTTTATCTTTTACATTTTGATCTTCTCTGAAATGATTAAGCGTAAGAACTTTGATTTGGCTGTATATGTGTACAGCAGTGAGAACTATGATTGGATAGCCATTTTAGAAAAGGAGTAATCACATTGATTAGGTGTTTGGCACATTGATTAGCTGTCCAGGAGGGGAATCATGAGGAACTAAATCCAGCTTCTCTCTGTTTTGCAACCAGCTAATCAATACTATTAATAGATTTTTCTCACAGGACTAAAGAGAGGGAGGGAGGGAGACCTGACAGTTAGAACAGGCTCAAGAATCTCAAAATTGTAAATTTATTTATTATTTAATTATTCAAAATTTTAAAAATGACACTCAGAGATAAAATGTATATAAAAGCAAATACAAATTAAAGCGTAAAAACAGATTTAAACATAGTTGAAAGCACATTAATAAAGAGAAATATTCAAGCACTGATGGGCTTTTCTGGCGTCCAGTGAAGCTTTGGTGCCAAAGGCCTGTCTGAATAAAAAGTTCTTTGCCTATCAGTGGAATGCCAGTGAAGGGAATCAGCCTTGTCTTTCTTGGCAGAGACCAAGAATCTGAGAAAGTCCTCTTGTGTCCCTACTTGACTGTGTCTCCAAGAACAGTGAGAGGTTGAGCACAGCAGATTGTTTAGGTTTCATAGGTTGTAACTAGCGCTCAGACTTAACCAAAAACAGACTAGTGGCCAGTGTGTACATGGAGAAAAAGACTTGGATGGGAAGAACACAGAATAGTTATCAAAGGAAAAGTTTGAAAACTAGATAACCTTAACAAATTCCACCACCACCACTACCCAAAACACTGGGCAGTCTAGATTATTTTTTTCCTTTCAAAGAAAACCTTCATCAGAGTCATTTGCAATAGAGAAGAAGGAGAAGGAGAAGAAGAAGTGAAAGTTACTACGAAAATAAGGAATGAGTTGTTAACTTTCATCTGCACATTCATTTTTGATGCATGAATAATGTTTTATCTGATCACATGTAAATTGATTTAGATTTTGAATATAGCTTTCCAAGCTAACTTCTATTTTGTATATTTCAAATGCTGTAGGAATTAAAAAGGATAATTCGTGTTGTGTACATTTGATGTATTAAAAAGAATGAGTCTTGTTGGATTATTCTCATAGGATCAGTGGGTTTGGGATTTATTTTATTGTATAGTTTCAGACTGCAACTCAAAAAGAGTTGCATATTTTGAGATGACATGCTTGGCTGCTAAGGTATGTATATGTCAAGATCACAGTGCAGGAGTCCTGTCCTTATCCTGCGTAATGCAGTACCACCCACACTGCCTCTTTTGATACATTTTAATACATTCTTGGTGGGGATAGTTTACAGGGAAAATCACTTGCAATGAGATGTGGGAGTTAAAGGGGTCAAAACAACAATGACCATCATCTCCTAAGGTACATGATGTCATGGGAGTCATCTACGCTCAGATAGTTACTTTTAAAAATAATTTATTTCAGTTAAAATAATAAGACCCCAAAAGCAGATCATTTATATTATACTTACTATATCTTTGATTTTCAGTTCTACAAAGTTACTAGAATAGATATTAATTACCCTGAAAAACAAATTGGAATGCATCAGCCAGCACATGAACCATGTGATATTCCTCTTCTACCACTTAGTGAGATTACACCAAAGTAACTTAGAAGTTACTATTATACCCCAGAAGAAGTGATGTTATCCCTCCATAAGTAATAATATAGATATGCTTTGTTATTAGGAAAAGGAATTAATGACAAGTAACTTGTCATTTGCAATTGCAGGTACCTTGTAACAGATTACACTGTGGACTTAATCAAAGAATAAAATGGGAGTGGAAAAAAAGGATGGAACTGAATTTTAAGGAAATAATAAATGAAAGACAGAAGAGATAAAGTGAAATGAAAGTGGATTTCTTTGGGCCTTTAAAACTGACAGTTGCATCTGTCAGTATTGAGTCATACTTGCAAGCCCATCAAATAGCACATAAAATGATATATGAGAGGAGGCTGAACCATAGCATTTTACTTTGGTGAAAAGAATCAATCTTCAGCTCACACCACTATCAAATCATGTCCCATCAAAATACAATTTATTTAACCTTTCTGTATTTATTCTCATTTAAAGAAAGCTGAAATCTCATTCTTTCAGCTTAGGAAGATCCCCCATGACTAGGCTTGTGGGATGCTAACCAAAGAATTTGCTTTAGATTTGACTCATATTTTCTTGTTCTGGCTGACTGAAGGCTGAGTGACCTATATACGGTCAGTTATTTAGCACTCCGTCAATTGCAGCAGACTGTTGAAAAGTTCCGACCCTGACTCAGAAAGGAACATAGATCCTGGATGCAACTCAAATAGGTAATAGGCCAAAAGTTGGTGCAGTAAGCATTTTTTTCAGCATAGTTTATGCAGTTCAAAGCCAACCACAGGGCAGTTTTAGTCCTGGATCAATCTGGTCGTGGGCAAGCTTACAGCATTATTTTGCAGGGGTGGTTTCTGAGCCACCAGGAATTCACAGAAAGAAGTAGGATTCTTTCTAATAGACGGCTTCACTGGACCAAGATGACTGTATCTGTAGCTATTTGAGATGATACAAATGCCTTGTCATTTGCTATCTGATGTCTGTTTTGCACCTAGAATGTATCACTGGAAATGCAGTTATTCAGTGGTTAACTCAGTGTGTCAACTCAGCCTCAGGCTGAGTCCACCTATAGACATAAATCTAATGTGATGTTAGCAGTAGAGTTGAGAGTTTCAGCTCTTCTCTTTGAAGCCCTTTCTAGCACTAGAAACATGTTCCAGAGAGTTTGCCAGATACCTGGAAGAAGTTTTAAGCTATTTAGGGCAGAGGGGTGGCTGTATGAGAGTGAACTCTACCCCTCCTGCTTGCATCCACAGAAACTGCTTCCACAGGCTTATTGACAGGACTTGACAGTGGTCACACAGCCTACATTTTGTGACATCCCTTTTCCACAAGCAATGATTATTTGGCTTCCAATTTAACAAGGCTGCTGAGCCTGTCTTCCCAACTGCTTCCAAGGACTAAAAGAACTTCAACTTCTGCAGTTAAATCCCATTTTCATTATTTTTACCCTAAAATCTCTTCATGTATTTAATAAATGTCAGTGTCAGTTCTGTTTTAACTAGGGCTAAGTGGATTTTCCATGTTCCGTTGTGTAATTCTATCATGGGCTGACTCTTACTTGCATCCTGTTCAGTCTCCTAAATTTCCCTCAAGAAATTCTGCAGTGACTTTCAGAAAGCCGCTTTCTGCAACATTTTGTTCCTTCTTCTTGAACATGTGCTGCCATTTACATAAGCCATGAGCACATACAATAAGGTACATTTTAAAAAACTGATTATTTTTTCCAGCATGCATCCTGTAGCATGAGGTCACAGATATTTGTTTCTGAGAGATCTCATGTGCACGTATTTCTCAAAAAAGGAAGCAGAAAGTGGTGTGCTGCACACATACATCCTGAAACAATTTAACAGTGGCTCCATGGAATATAACTTAAATGGCCATCCCTGCTTCACTATCTCGAAATGCAGTCGTGGGAAAGCCCATTTCAGCTACAATCAGGGAGGGGAGAATCAGCAAATCTTGGCAGAAGCATAGACTGTGCATACCTTCTGTTTCAAGCTACAGATGCCAAATAGATTGGGAGCGATAAGCTGCTACTTGAAGCATTTACTAGAGGTCAAAAAAAGAGAGAATTGCATTAGGTCCAGGATTGCACAGGTGGGAGAGGAGCCTATTTTCCTGACCTCATTCACTTCTGGTATTTACAGGCGAACTCCTCGGTGTCTGGCCACAGATTATGTGCTGGACAACAGGATGAGCAGCCAAAGAAGGTTCCAGGTCACAGCAGGCATCAAGTTGATTTGCCAGCAGCCAAAGACTGAAGTGAAGATTAGGCAGTGGGATGATCCAGATGTTTCATCTCACTGAGCAGTCTAAGGTTGACATTAGGGTTGGAAAATTAAAGTGTGGGATTCACATTTCCTAATGTATTTCACATCTTCCGGAACTGACCATACAAGAGAGCACGGGGTGCCTTGAAAATTCATACGTCTCTGTATCTGTGGGAGAGAAAAAAAGTACAAAATCATATGTACATTTGGAAAATTCCCATTACTAAAAATGCGTACATTTGAAAAATGAATGGTGTGGGGAGGGTATGTGGGTATTAGAAAGTTGTATACAAAAAAGGTATACGTTTAAAACAATTTTCACAAAAGTAAAAATTTCTATGCAGGAAGTAGAAAAAAGTATCACAGTTGGATGGGGACCAGAAAATAATAAGAATTCTAGTGGGATTCTAAGAATACAAGAAAACTGAGAAGACTGATAGATTTTTCTCCCATTTCTAGCTGAAATGCTATACCTTCTTTATTGGCCATTCACCAATATGCAAGGGCATGGTTGTGATGATCCCAGGTTTCAGGGATTTGGAAAATATTATGGATTTGCTCCTTAATGCAGAATTTGGAAGTAACTAGTTACAAAAAGATAATCACTTGTGATTCCTTCTCTAGTAATAAAGTAAAACTTTCTTATGTTAGATTGTAATTTAGCTGTGAATAACTACTCCCTTGATAAATCAACTATAACTTTTTAGTGTTAGTTTTATAGTTACAGCAGATTGGTTTCATCCTTACAGTGGACAAAGACTACTACACGGTTCAAGTCCAGACTCCTACTGTACCTCCTACTGTGTTAGGGATGTTGAGGCAAAGATGAGATAGACAGGACAGTATGTTTTGTACTACAGGCCAGCAGCGTATAGCACTCTGACAGAGTTGCTCCAGTTACTGAAAGCAATAATTTTTGCTTTTTGAGAAGCGCAAAAGTAATGACTTACTATTGAAAACTGCAGCTGCAAGGTCAACAAACTGATTTATAATTTGGAAACCATAATTGTAATGAATTGATTTAAAATAACTATCCATGGGCTGCTCCAAATAGTTCTGTGGCTTAGATAGAAATGTCACTTTGGCATGTGCTGCAGATTGCCAAGAGGCTTACTGTGGCTAAAATTGGTTTTGGTTTTGTGTGTTGGACTTTACCAGGATTATGAGCTCACAGTGTGATATAGTGATAAGTCAGTTTGATTTTTATTGATATAGCACATCCATTTGCAAAGCACAGCATTAACCTATCCTCCAAATGTTTTGGACTTTAAATCCCAGAAATCCCATCCATAATAGCCAATTGTCAGGAATTCTAGGAGATGACCACAGTTTGAGGACCACTGCTCTACTAAAGCAGGCTCGAGGGTTGAGTCCCAAAAAACTTTTGCACGTATTAAATACTATTCAGTTTTGCAATTCAAGGATGGTGGCATATTGGGGCAAAAGTGATTGCAAACTAGGTCCCATTGACATTATGTGCAGAACTTTATACTAAAAACATTCAAAATAATCTCTTTTGTTTTAATATGCATCACTAGCAAATATGGCTTCCCTTAATGGGGAAAAATGACAGGAACAAAAGAGTCTGTGAGTATTGTTCAATTTGTGAAATTGAAGCTGGAGGAATTTCAAAAAGCACACGGCTTGGTGCTGGTCCATGACCAGGAAAATGCCAATTAATACCGCTACCACTGGAGTGGATTACAGTGGGAGAGCATGGAATGTGTCAGGAGATGGTTTTTAATGAACATATTCTGTTGCTAGCATGACAGATTTACTGTGGATATATTTTATTCGTTCACTGCTCATGCAGTGCAGTCCTTTGTTTTCCATTCAAATTCATTTTAATATAAAGGAATTAATATTATTTCAACTGTGTAATTGGACATCCTTATATTTCTGATTTTGAATTTTGGCCAACCTGTGTCCTTCAGTAGTTGAAAGTGTAGTATTATCACTGAAAAATAAATATTATATGGTGTTTATAAGAACTTTTACATGTTGCACTGTCAGGATCAGTGCAAGAACTCTTTGGTCTCATTACACTGTTGGATTTTAATGAGTGACAATTTGTCATAACTGAGCAATTAATAGTAGAGGTTTAGCGCTGATGGCAGATTATGAGAAAGAGTACTGTCCTCCACTGATCACTACAGAATCTATTATTGCAGTACAGTGAGAGTCTTCAGTTAGTGTCGCAAGGCTACAGTTAATCTATCAGAAACCAGCTTACAATGAATTCATGTTGTGTATATTTTCAAAGCATAGATCATATTCACATCATGTTGGTAGAGGCATGTAGGAGCTTCTGCTATATCTTTTGGGTAACTCTTTTCAGCTCATATTTGCTGTCTGATTACCAGCTTGGCATGTGTTTTCTGTGTGTTAGACAAACTGTTTGTTAGACAAACAGAAACATAACCTGAGAGAGGTCTCAGGGCTGGATTTGGCTGTGTGAAAGTACCCTTTGGTGCAGCAAATTCTTCCAACATTTGCTTCCTACAAGTGTGTTTTGCTTCCATGTTTTGGATAAATCCAATAGTCAAAATTAGCAAACTTCCTGGGCATGAGAATCCCTCTTATAGTGATGAATATTGAGAAATCTCTAGTCGTTTTTTAACACAATTTTACCATAAGCCATCATCACATTCTAAAAGGAGTTCTGCACCAAACTAGGCAGGCTGTTAAATTTGTGAGCCAAATTAATACTCTTATGTTTAAGGTTTAAATAACAACCAATCTAAATCAAGAGCAGTGTGAGAGGAGGCAAGTTTAACCATTTCCTCTCATGCTGTGTTTTGTTCTGGACAAACAGCCATTAAGGATGTATTCTTTATTGTATTCTCGAAGGGAGCAATAAGATTTTTACCGTTTTATTCTTGCTGTGAGTCCAAGAAAATCGCAGTTTTCAAAGACTATTTGTCGTTTGAGACTCATTCTGTGAAAAATTCTCAGTGGTTGTTTTGCAGAAATATATACAAAAAGCACCATTTTCTGCACAGAACATGGTATTTCTCTACAGAAATACTATTTTCTATGCAGAAAAGTACTGTTTTCTCTGCAAAAGAAACACATGCAAATTTAGTGCAGTTTAAGTCCTGAGGTCCAAAGATTCTCACCAGTCCCAGGATTCTTCCTGACAAGGTTTCTCAGCACTCAAACACGTTTTTCAACCATTTTTCAACTATTTTCTAATATATTCCTCCGATCCCCAATAGCTATTTTCTGCAATGCACTTGTTATTCTCCTGGGTGAGAACTTTCCAAGCTCTCAAAAAAATCCATGTTCTCAAAAATCTGAAGGCAAAAATCTTTATGTATTACAAAAATGTAACATCCCTGCGAAAAACCTATGTTTACTTCGATGTGCATCATGGCTTCGTTTCATCTTTAGATATTGACATAGTAAAACTATATATATATTATCTGCTAATATAGAGAGTTGTCATTTAAAAAAATTGTGATGTGTTATTGCTGTACGATATTCTACTAATTGCGGTCCAGTGTATTTCCTCCCCCAAGCAAATGCCACTTTACCATAGATAACAGTTGCTGGCACTACAAATGACACCATTCACTCTTTACTGTTTGAGAATGCAAATGGCAGTAATGATCTCCCATCAAACCACTCATTGCTTACAAGTTGAATAGAATCAACTTTCTGCCACTGAAATCTTTGGGATTTGAAAAGTGCTTAAATGTGGCTTGGTTCTCTTCCAGCTTCTGGTGCAACCAGTGACACATAAATATTCTTTTTAAAATCAGCATAAATGTAGGATTGGGGGAAATTATTCATTGAAGCTTCGCAGTGTCTGTGCTTCCCACACTCAGTCATGTCTAAACTTGGCTAGCATTAGAAAAGCAAATGATAAAGAGCGTAAGAGCATTCTCCATCAGACCACCAACAACACAAAGTAATTTTCTCAAAATAGTCCACTTTCTCCCAGTCACATAATTACATAATAAACCCAGGCCTCATACTTGTCTATTAAAAATCTAATTTGAAATATGTTCTACTGATTGGATCATTAGCCATTACCACATAAAAATTGTTTATGCTATTTGACTGAAAGGATGAGTACATTTCTGTCTGTGATGGCTTTGTATAGCTCCTCTTGAAAACTTAGCACAAAGGTGCTAATGCATTCGCAAGGTTGCAAGAGTAAGAAAAGCACCTTAAATGAGAATTAACACATTAGCATGATTACAACGCGGGGGGGAAATCAATACAGAAGTCTTATATAAAAGTTAAGACAGGTCATCCATTCAAATGTGTCATCAAAAGGATTAATTTCACCCTGGTTTTGTTTTTTAACCCAGGCACCTCAGGAAGTCACAATTTTTTAAAAGCAAACTATTATTTTCCTATATGAAAAGAAGCCAAATGTGTTCACTGGAATAATATTGCTCATAATTCCAAATGAAATTGATAACAGCTTGCAGGATATAGGCTTATTCATTTTCCTCTGGAAAATGTTATTGTAGGATATAGGCCTATTCATTTTCCTCTGGCACCTTCAGTTGTATTGGACTATGGTGTCTATCATCCACTTCCAGCATGGATGTGTTGGCTTGGTGTGATGGGAGTTGGAGTCAAACACATCTAGAGAATGCCAGGTATTCAAGTTGTTGCATGCAGAATGCTTTGAAACTTTATTGCTTCGGAATGTAACTCCCAGAATACTCCAGCTAGCATGGCCCAGAGCCATGATGACTGCAGAATTATGGGCACTATTGTGCAAGTCAATAACTTTTCCGAGTTCTGGTTGCACCCCAGCAAAATATTACAAGTTGTGAACAAGCTTTTCAGCCTGTGCATTCTTTCCATCATAGAAACAGACTGGTGATAACTTCCATATCAATGGACAGAGAATCTGCTCTTGATCTTAGTTCAAACTTTAAAGGAATTGTCAATTCTATTTTGGGGATACAGGCGAGCCCTTTGGATAGCTCCTTTAGAATCTGGACTATGGCATGGATTCACCACCTTTTTGAGATGGAAATTACCAGTTGCCACTGAACATATCTACCCTGAGAGAATCAGACTATTGGCTCAATGGGGTTTACACTGTCTGGTAGCAGCTAACCAGAGCCTCTGCTGCCCTTGTTACCAGGCTGTACATCCCCACACTTTGCTATGGTTTAATTGACAAAATGTTATTTAAGAGGCAGAATATATTAATTGGCACAAATATAAAATGTGCCCTACTATGGCTGTATGGCCGAACTGGACAAGAGGAAAAAGACTGGCTAAACACATGTGCTTTAGGTCAGAAAACACCTCTAGGCATAGCCAGGTCTTAGTCAGGAAATCACCAGAAACTCCAGAGATAATAGGCCTGCAGTTAGCCTTAACAACTTGGGCTTTTGGACAATAGTGTCTAGGACATTCCCACAAGACTGCTGATTGTCCTAACTCCTCTTCCTCTGACCAAGCAAACCTTTCCTTTGTCCTGAAATCTATCCAACAAGCACTGAGCTATCAGGGTGACCAGTAGCCCTTTGTCACCTAATGGTAAGGCCATTAACCCATTCCAGACCTCATTGTCCATTCTGCAAACTCCATTGTTTACTCAGCCAGAGAATCATTCACACCTTTGCCTCCAGGCAGAAATCCAGTGTATAAACCCCTATGTTTGGCCAGTCACTGATTGCTGGTTGCCACATTGCTGCTCTGATTCCCAATTGTGTACTGTCCTTAAATCTGAGTCTAAGCCACATTTCTGCTTCTTTGCTGCTCTTCTAGATTGGTAAATATCACCCACTGCACTTTGAAATCTTGCTATCCAAAACTTTCCTCCCCTTTCCTCCCTTCAGTTAGCCTTATGTGATTGCATGACTGCTTGGATCTTGTGTGTGTGATTGCAATTTCCCCAATAAAACACAATTAAGCTTGCTTTTGGATCTCTGGCCAGTTCTTTCCTGTAGAAGTACTGGTAAACATTGGTGTAAAAGGTTACATCCCTCTCACAGGTCTCCTCTTTGAGCTAATAATTCCCCAGCTTTGCACAGAGGTATTGGCATCGCAGGTGGGTCCCTGAATCACCCACATTTTGAGTTAACACCCTTACTTGGTCATAATATGGATTGAACTGGGGATATTTTGCATGCAACAAATTGTTCCCTATCAACAAACTGTGTCCTTTCCCCTTTGTTGCATGTTATGTTTTCTTGGAACACGAAGGAAACACAACAAATATAACACAGGAAGAAGCAATCCAAAGTTTTCCATTCCTTAAGTCTGAAGTGCTCATTTGAGTGCAGAAGGATTACATGATAAAGCTTCTGATTTGTGCACGATGGAGGCAGTGTTACCAAGGCTTATAGCAGCAAACTCAGGAAGGGAAAGAAATTAAAATCCAGCTATGCTGATTTAGGTGACATACTGAAAACGTACAACACTGCCAAGTATATTTCGCTCAGGGCTGGAACCAGCTTCTTTGCACGTATACTGCAAAGCTGCATTCTTTCCATACCCTATTACTCCTGTGCCACTGGCTCTTTTAACTGCTGCTGAATAATTGGGAAATCCTAGGTAGGATCCAATTAAAGCTGAGCCCTGTTATAGGTCATTAAATTAGGCTCATGCTTAGTACTATGATTGACATCACAGGATTGTAAAAGTGCTCATTTGAGGATTTTACCTTTAGTATTTGCATTGTCCTGTGATACAAAAAAAGCTCCTCATTTTATTCAAGGCAGAAAAATCATATTTTTAACTACAGTTCCCAAAATGCTTGTAGCCAGCAATTGCAGTTGCTATTGGGATTTGTAGTTTAAATTTTTTAAAAAAGGTGTCCTGGTCGAAGTGTTTGTGCAGGGTTAGCCCACCACATTTTGCTGCCTTACATGAAAAAGCAAATGACCCTCACATGTGAAAGGAGCACAGTATCTAAAACTTAGTTTCCTAGGTCAGGACTATCCGAGGCTCTGAGGTTGTAGCACCAAGACCTGGAACCACCAGATGACCCATTGTGAGTCAAAGTGAGTTGACTGTGGTGATGTCACAAGGATGATGTTACAAGAGGGAAGCTCTGGTGGTCATTAAACATGATATCTCAAGCATCAACCACAAGTGATCAGAATATATCAGTGAAATGAAAAACACTAAGTCTTGACACATAAAGAATGCGCAGAGAGAGAGTTTGTGCATTTTTTTTTTAATTTTGTGTGTTTTTAATTGCTTTAAATGTTTTCAACTTATTTTTGGAAGCCAACTTGGGTCCCATTCTGGAAGAAAATGTGGCATAAAAATACATACATGCGAGAGAAGGAGGGTGGGAGACAGACTTTTAGAGCAGTGCTCTCACTCAGAAATTACAAATTTAATAGTTAATAATTTACTGTCCTTTTACAATACTCAAAATCTGCTCCTTTGAGGCACTCTGTCTAAAGGTAGGGCCCTGTGGGTGGATGTGTGTAGGCGTACATGCATTTACTAGCGTGCACAGAAACTCCTCAGAGAGCATCATATTTTGACACTGTTGCTAAGTTTCACAGAAATGATACTATTATTCAAAATTCACGAAGAAACTGCACAAGGAAATGCCTGACCTAGATCCACTCTTATGCAGATACTATGTAGAAACCCAGCAAGAGAGGAGGGAAGCAGCTTGTCTTATAGAAATCCATTTTTCAATATACGTACCTAACATACTCTGCTTGCCTCTGATTTTAAATTTGTAATCAGTAAAGAAGGGGGTGCAGGCCATCTCACCACTTTTTTGGTAAAAACAGTCTCATCCAGAATTAATCCCATAGTCTTACATTCCAACTGTGCAGGCTAGGCTGTTTTTGGATTTGAAGTTTTCTCTAAAAGCACCAGATCCTTTCTTATCTTGGAAGCTAAGCAGGGTCAACCATGGTTAGTATTTGCGTGGGAGACTGCAAATGAATACCGGGTGCTATAGACCATATTTCAGAAGAAGGAACTGGCAAAACCACTTCTGAGTATTCCTTGCCTAAGAAAACCTCACAAAATTCATGGGGTCACCATAAATCAACAGGTGACTTGAAGTCACACACATATATACACACACAATGGTCAGGCAGATTTACCTAGGGAACGCCTACAGAGGAAATATGAGCCCTAGATATGAAAAATGTTGGTGTCTCACTCTGCACACATACATGGCTGTGATGTGTTTGTGCTATTCATTTTTTCCTCACATCATTTATATCTCACATTTCTTTTTGAAAACATCTTGAAATCAATAAGTAGGGGTGGGCCAACTGAACCGGCAAATCCTTGAATCCTGGGGAAGGATTCAAGATTCGGGGATCCAAATCCACCCACCAAAATAGGCGAATCGAATCTCTCAAATCCTGCCCCGGCTGGGGGGCAGAAGGTGACGGGGAGCAATCTCATGCTCCCTGCTCTGCTGTTGCCGGCCGCTGGCCCAATCCTGCCTGGGGTGGGCGGCAAAAGGTGGGAGAGAGTGCAATCTTGCGCTCCTGCCGGCAGGATCCTGCAGGGGCTGGTGGCAGAACATGGTCGGGTTTTTCAAAATTGGTGCCTCTGGGACCCGCCAAAGGCCTAATTGGCTGGCAGGCCCCTGAGTGCGCAAAAATCATGGCATAAAACCACGGGCGTGCTGGAGGCTGCCTGTGCCCACTGGGGCTACCTGTTCCCATGGCTGCCTCCCTCTGCAAGGTAATAATCTGTATTCTTTTGACTGGAGAGTTGTGTACTTCATTTAGTAGATGAACATGTCAATTGCATTTGCATCTTCTTAACAAGAAGTATAGGTATGTTTTCCTGAACTGAAAACTATTTTTTAAATTGTTTTTTTCATTAAACAAAGATGTCAAATTGAGCTTCAAAAACACGTCTCAGTAGAAGTGCTTTCTTTCCCTTGCTTTTTAAACCCTTTTTTTAAAAAAAGGATTCAAAAGATTCGAGATTCATGAGATTCGTGGATTCCCAGAACCTTCCAGGGATCTGGATCCAGATTCGGATTTGGAAAATTCTGGATTTGTCCCATCCCTATCAATAAGCATAGAACATTTTTTGAAAAGGCATCACTATATTATTAATGCTCTAGAGATGCAGCGATGTTCCAGCTATTGCACTTTGAAGGTCCCCAGCTGACCATGGAGGAAAATCAGTCCACACACACACACCAGGATGTATGCTACCAGAAGTTAGACTTGTGGCCATGTTAGTTGGGAGATTCTTTTTTAGACTCTTGCCCATGTTATTTGGGAGATTCTGGAAGTCAGAGTCCAAAAAGCAATTTTTTCAAGTGCTGTATGTGCTACTATACTACCAAGAACAGGACTCAAGGAGCCCGAGATGTTTCGGTTCCTTGTGGCAGGACCATGCCTTTTCTCTTCCCCTAGCCAATCAGACACTCTTACATCTCCTGGCACTTCTTAGTGACAGTGATGTAGGCTCTGTGGGGATGAAGATAGAAGAGGTTATTTATAATGCTCAAGGGACTCTATGCAAGCAGGTTGCCATGCCTATGTCAGTATAACCACATCTCCTAAGTTAGCCAAAGGAGGGCAGAATGGCTTTCTCGGACATAATTTCTCAACCGTAGCCCATTCTTGTGATCCTACACTAACTCAGTATAACACCAGCAATAGAGGGTCTAAGCTATGAGCAGGGTCTGGACTTTTTGGAGTACACCTCCTATTGTCCAGCCGTTAGGGCCACCAAATGTCCATGCTGACTGAAGGGTTTTGGAAGTTGTAGTCCAATAAATTTACATTTCCAGATTCCAGTCAAAGCATTCCTTCCAAAGCAAATTGATTAAAAAAAAAAACTTGCCCTGAACACTATCTCTTCTCCCTCAGCCACACTATTCTTATTAACTCTGCAGCATCTGATTAACTTTGTCTGCTTGACTGGCATGCAGGGAGTTGTTGATGTGCAGTTGTGTGACCAGGGGAGTAGCTACCAATCTCTTAGTGTGGCATGCACTGTGGTTTTCCTTCCTAGCTTTTCTGCTGAAAACTCACTGGATCTAAACTGAGCTGTGCTGACATTACACTGTAAGCAGCTGCTGCTAAAGGAGAGCCATGGGATCGCTCTGTAAGGGAAAGAGGGAGACAGGACAGGGGAGGCCACAGGATGAGAACAGCTGACTGACAGTAAGGAGGTATCCCAGTTAACTGAGGCAGAACAAATGAATTAATCACCTTCAAACAAAGGAAGGTTGCAAGAGCATGATAGGCATGGGAAAAGAGGAAGAATCAACCAGAGAAAAGGCAAAACACAGAAGAAGCAAAGTGTCAGAGAGCTTCAAGAATCCATGCAGAGTTGCAAACTGCAGGAGAGCAATTTTGACATGAGTTGAGAAATGAGAAAATGATGTTTCTGGAGCCTGATTTTGCTTCCTGGGGTGTGGACAGAGTTGTCTGAAGAATGCAAGCTAAGTCTGTTGTTTATACTCCTCTGTGTGGGAGAATAAATTCCATAAACGGAAAGTACAGAGGGACTAACACACCAAGATTGAAAATAGCACAGAACCTTCAAATTGGTTACAAAAAAAAAGCCAAGACACATAACAAATTCCACCTAGGTGATTACCCATGGAAACTGATTGAGAGACCTCTTGATTGTCAAGGAAAAAATGTGATTAGAATAAAGTATACTTTTTAAAATTACATAGCACTGCTACTTTTCTGGCATCCCCTACAAACATGAAATGAATTATTTTATTTTTTGTTAGTAAAATGATTCTAAAAGAATGTCACTTCCAAATGAACACCATAATCTTATGTGTCAACTGCACTATCTAGAGACCTTTGGGATCTGAACTCTTTTCTATGGGCATTGATGATATTGATTAAAAAGAAAAAACAAAAACTTATACCTATCCTTTCTCATAAAAACAGGCATCCAAAACAGCTAAAGGTCAGTAATCATAAGCATATAAATAGTAGACTCATGTAAATAAGCATGTAAAAATAAAGGCCCTTTCCACATGAGGGGGCTGCACCGCTGTGGGGCCAGGATGATGGCAGTCGGTTTGTCGTGCTTCTGCACGATGTCATCGCTGGCTTGCCACCATCTTGTCCTCAAACAGCATGTGAGTGCGGTATTTGCAAAACAGAAAAAAGCCATTTTACACCTACCACCGAGCAGTGTTGCTGCTCTTCCCAGCCATGCAAAGGGTGGAAGCGGATTGGCAATGCCTCCCTCTCCAGAGCAACAATGGGAAGTGCCTGGCTGCACCGTGAAAGAGAAGAGGCAGGGCCAGCGTGCTCCCCCCCAAGGCGACCCGGCGAAGTGCAGAGGGGAGCATTTCTGGTGTGGTCCTCTCCCTGCTGGGGCTGCAACAGAAGGACTTGCTGGAGCCCCATCATGCGGAAATGGCCAAAAACAGTAATGCATTATGAAATCTTAGGACAAACAGTTATAGAGAATGTCTACTTCAAATAGAGTGTCATGAATCTGCTTACATCTGTGACTGAATATGGAAATCTGTGGCCCAATAGTTGTTTTTAGAGTACAATGCCTGTCATCCCTGAGCATTTGCCATAATGTCAGGACTGATGGGAGTTAGATACCAGCAACATCTGGAAGCCCATAGATTGTTCCTCTCAGCTCTGTGGTAATTTGTAGCCTTCACTACTGTAGCAAATAAGGAACACATAACAGGTATAAACTCAGCTTTGAAAGAGAGATTGTTGTTATTTACATCAAGTCGACTTTGACTTATGACAATCTTATGACTAAAAGATCTCCAAGAGATGATCTTCTACTGTCAGCTTTCTTTGCTGACCACTTTTCACAACCATACATAGAAATTAGAAATACTAAATATTCTGACTTTGTTATTTAATGATATTTAATGAAAGAGTGGACACTTTTAGTTTTAACTTCATGCAACAGAGAGGAATAGAAATGTGATTTGCTGCAGAGGAACGGTATGTGCATATTGCTATGACCAAGCCTGAGGACTCTTCAGACACTGACTTTGCTCAAAAGGTCCTGCAATGCTCAACAAGTAAACACAACAAAGACAGGTTCTATGGAGAATCAGCCTCTTTGAAGAAGGAAAGAAGCTGTCCACCACTGAGTCCACACTGATGGTTCAAAATAACCAGGGTAAAAGTTTGGAAGTTCTGCAATCCCAGCCAACCAACGACCTAAATTAAAGCTAAGCACAGGCATGATCCATGTGGTGACTGATGAGACAAGCCCTTCATGAAGCTATCATAAAATGTGGTAGTGCATGATTGCAACTCAGAGTAAGCCCTTTCAAGCTCTTGCAACTTCAGCTTTGAAAGGGTGTACATGCAATTATGAGTCCTTCATAGCTAATATAAGAGCTCTTTATGAATTAAGACTGCTGAAACAACTTCTGCTACTCACCTTGTCACTGGCTATCTTATCTCAATGTCATCTGCTTGTTGCATCAGGCTGATCCCAGTCTCTAACACCTGCTTCTTGCCTATGTGCTCTTCTTTTCTAGTTGATCACTAAAAACTCTGCCTTCCTTGTCTATGGTCTTCAACCTCAAATGATCAGTGACACATTCCCTAACCTCAAGGATAGGTGGATAGGTTATCTTTTGACTTCTATTAGGATCTTAATTTCACTGAGTTGATCTTAATCCTTTTTGCTCAGCTGCCCTGAATGATTTTGAGTATTTTCGAAATATAAATAAAAACATTCACAATGTAAGCACCACAACACACTGTGATTGCTGCAAGAAATCCAGCTATAACATGAATATATATTTTTGCAGAAAATACAAAAAGCGTGGAATTGAATAATGCTTGCATTCATTGTTTCAGATTTCCCTTTATACATGTCAGTGAAATCATTTTTTGCTGCAAATTTCTAAAATTTGGAAATAAAGATGCATACACACATGTACCCACATTTGACAGACTTGCTGCTGAAAACCCAACAGCCCCCTAGTTATGCAAATATCACTTGTCTATACTCTCACTATCCATTTATCCTAAACATGTCTGTAAGTCGGTTTTGCATATGTTGATGCACAACATCTAGGATTGGCCCATCTCAAAACTTTGACCCAGAAACTGTGAAATGATGCATATTTAAACTGCATCTGTTTTTAAATTATTGCTTCTGACTAATGGACCCAAAGACTGATTGTTGTTATTGTTATGTGCCTTCAAGTGCTTTCCAACTTACAGTGACCCTATCACAGGGCTTTCTAGGGCTGAGAGTGTGTGATGTGCCCAAGGCCATCCAGTGAGTTGCCACAGCCAAACAGAGAATTGAATCCTGGTCTCCAGGGTTCACAGTCTAATACTCAAACCACAATACATCCTTTTCTCAGATCGCATCACAAGACAGCTGTCATTGTTAGGGGAATACCACCCCCTTATCATCAAGAGGCCACCCTGCCTTTTTCCAGCTTCACTTCAGCATCACACAGAGGACTACTGCATCCAGCGTCATGCTGCGATCTCATCATCTTCTCCCTGCAGTACTCTTCAACATTTGAAACTTGGCTCCAAAAGATGTCCCAGACCTCCAGAGCAACTTCTAGTGGTACACAGTGGCCTGCACTAGGGAGAAGGATCATCTTCCCCTGATTTTACAAACAAAAACACTTCTGTCAGTGGAAGTAACCCATTGGATTCTGCCCACAGAAATCAATGCTGCAGGAATACAGATTTTCACTTTCTGAGACTCTTTCTTTTCATTTTAAAGAAACCCATTGGCTCATATGGTTGCAAAGATCTGGTTGGAAGTGTGTGTTGAAGGCTCACCTGAGTGGCAGATTAAGGTCTCATTCAGATATTTTATTCCAAATCCTTTAGGATTGAGAAACAAGTTACATTTTCTCCTCTCTTTCCCTCACACACATCTTGATTTAAGGCTGTGGTTTGCCACACCACAGTTTGCCATATTATCTGAACCAGAAAACTATGGTTTGAGGTGTCCCTACAAATCAAGACTGCAGTCACTGTTTAATATTGGTGTGGTACACCCTACCAATCAAGATTTCAAAGCACAATTTCATGCTACCATGACAAAGTTTGGCTTTACAAAGGTTCTCAGTGCTTTTTCATTTGTCTTTGTCTATGACTTTACTGACTGGTGTGTGAGGATAGGAAGAAAGGAACAAGGAGAAGTGAGCATTGTACTCATCACTTTTTGGAGCAGTAGTACATGTGATATCTGATTGTCACCTATGATTATTAGTGTTTGAAGCTGGATCTTTAGCACCTTATTAGATAGTTCAGTGTCTCTCTCCATGAAGCCAGCTGAGCCTCTGACTGTCAGAGCTGTTTGGCAGTGGAATATGCTGCCCTGGAGTATGGTGGAGTCTCCTTCTTTGGAGATTTTATGCAAAGGCTAGATGGCCGTCTGTTGGGAATGCTTTGATGTGTGTTCCTGCATGGCAGGACTCGATGGCCCCTGTGGTCTCTTCCAACTCTATGATTCTGTGATTCTATGATGCAATCAGTGATCACTAGAGTGAAATCTCCCATTCCTCCAACTACATTTTGTTATATATAAACAAACATGACAATCATACAAATAGAAAAGGACAGGACATTAATAAATTCAATACTTATTTATAAAAATACTTCTAAATAAGCCTTCTGACTTGAAGAAAAAATAAAAGTGAAGAACCATAAAAGAAACGCTTCATCAAATATTCAGCGGTTTACTTGCCAAGAATAGAAAGAATACTAAAATGAGAGATTGGATCATAAAATAATCTTCATAAATCTATCCAGTCCATTTTTCTCTCTGATATTCACAATCACTAGCATAAGATGAGTAAACAAAAAAATAATTAGATATGCTTAGGTCTAGTAGTCAGGAGCAGTAAGCATATATTATGTCTCTACAATGGCCCTGTTACAACTGCAGCACAAAGTCTGGTCAGAGCTCATTGGTTTATCAACCATAAACTTACATTGGCAAAACTGACTTCATCAGCTGCTCTTAGCAGATTAACAAGATGATCTGGGCCTGATTCCTACTCACAATCCCTACTAGAGTAGATGCAATGGATCGATGGTTGATGAGTCAGTCAACACTTACATGAATTCCATTGATTCAATGTGTCAACTCATGTTGAGAATACCAAGAGGATTCATGCCTACAACAGATAACAGGCTGTTTGAGATGAATGAAGGCATCACGTTCATGGTGAGGTAACAGTCTTCATTTGCATAGAAGTGAAATGGTGATTAAAAGCATTGTTTTTATGAAATGGTGTCTCTATTTGATTTGTCTGATTCTCTACTTGCTGTGTTGAGAGCAGCAGTTTCTGAAAAAGCAATCACTATCACAGGAACTGAGGGTGGTACAGTCCATGGGAAGCCTGGTGGGGAAATTGGCCCCTGGAGCTAACACGTTTGCCCACCCTAACATAACTAATGTCTTCCTACAAGCAGAGCCTGGTAGAATGGTGTAATCATGCTCTCCTTGGCAGCTAATATGAAAGCTACCACCTGTTTGAACTGACCCATATAAAAAGATGCACAAGCACAGTATAATGATGGATGAACCAAGCTGTGAAGAAGAGGAAGAGGAAGAAGGAGGAGGAGGAGGGGGCAGGAGGAGAGAGGAGGAGGAGGAGGAGAGATAAAGTAGGAACACAATCTACAGTTTGAAGTGTCACCATGTAATTTTGCTGCAATAATATTTTAGCAAGGATTAGAGCTGATTGAGACAGCAATAGGATTTGGACATTCATAACATTTTCAATCCCGGTTGAACAGTTGGAAGTGCACAATGCAGCATTTAAACGTATTCAGCTACTGAAGTATAAATGGCATAAACAGAGATTATAAAAATGAAATATGCCATAAAGCTACAAAATGGGTGCAAATGAACAATCTCAAAACAATGAGAAAAGCATACAATACTGCCTAAATAAATGGGGCTAGAGAACAGATTTTATGGAACATATCCAAATGACAAGATAAGAGAAGAAATGCTGCAATGTACAGGCAGATCTTGTCCACAGGAAAAAAAGAGAATAAAAAGGGGAATATGTTTTAAGAAAAGCATACCCAGATCTTATTCACATGTCCCCTTTAATTCGATGATCTCAGGGAGCTGATAAAAGTGAGTTGTAGGCTATGACTTATGCCACTCCACTAGTTGCCAGGGTTGATGAGGGTGGTTATAACATTTTTGCCATGGTCCTATTCAAAGTCAGTGGCTGAAATAATGGAGAACGTGTCCACATTCCAGTGACCATGGCAAATGCTATTCTGGGTTGGCTGGTGCGGATTGTGTCCTCACACTCAGTGGTCTTGAGCAGCTTGCATAAGGGGATACTGATATGTCTTCACTCAAGTATATTAGAAGTACAACACAATCATTTTTTGAATGAATTGGAATTTTTGCCGAAATCTATAACCCCATTTGGTAGGATGGGCTTCAGATTTATTACTTGGCCACTCTTTTAGTTTCAAGACAACAGAGGGATTTAAACCCACTTTCTCAAAGTCTAGGGTCAATGTTCCAACCATTAAATGGCTCTCTGTAAACTAAAACGAAAGAAACTGACATGAAAATAGCAATGTATGAGTAAAGGAGAGCAGAAATTTGCTCTTGCCCAAATTCAACCTTGGACATTCTTTCTGGCACGGCCTAAACATGTCCACATTTTGTGTGATTGTCTGCAAGTAGCAGCCTGGTAGAATAAGGCTCCTCTCATGTGAGCAGCATAAGAAGGGGTCTAGACCAGTGGTTCTTAACCTTTTCCTTTCCTCAGTCCCCCTTTAAATATCTTTTGTTGCTGTGGACCACCAAGATTTAACTTTTGGCTGTATGTGCAGTAGCAAAAAATATCATCTTCTTTTGTTCAGCCACTTGACATCATTCACTTGCATGTTTTCACCATGTGCAGAAGTAGCAAGTGCTGAATATCTGTTTTGCTATTGAACAATGTTTTTGAATGGTACCATAATGAGATATCATAATGAAACTGTACAAATGATGTCTGTCACCAGGAAAATATTCCTGCTCTTTGAAATCTGTATATGACTTCCTTCCTCCCTCCCTCCCTCATAACATTTTTTCAAGCTTATGCAGACTCCCTGTGAAAACATTATGGCCCAGAGAGCCCAGGTTAAGAACTGCTGGACTAGACTGGAAGAAGGAACTGTATTTCTGTGAACCCGTTTTGAACCACTGTGAAGCAGAAATTACATGAAGGCTACTGTCATAGAGGTGATTATAGTTCGTAAGGGAAATTTTCACCCTTCTTTATAAAATTTACAAAGGAATTTCAAACAATAAAAACCTTTCTCTCCCACCCATGCTATGAAACAAACAAGCTCCTAATGAGGTCATATCTTGTACCTCTTTCCAGAGTGGATGATATGAAAATTCATATTCTGATGTGATGAAAAAGCAGAGAGACAGGAAATGTAACACATTGGTTCTTCCTGTCCCTCCATTTTTTCCAAATTTCAGGCTGTAAACATTACTTAATGTTATTTGCTGGTGAAAATCAAGCCTCCTGGATAGCGATGCAAAGTGAAATAATTCCAGTTAGACTCAAATAGAATGAAGAAACATGAAATCCTTTGGAAGGGGGGTGGAAATGATGCTTTAGTTTTCCTGGCTCTAGTGCTATTGTTTATGAGTCTTTTATTATTTTGTTCTGGTATTCTGTTATCAGGTTGTAAATATATCACACAGAAGCTTTGCCATAACATTCCATCATCACAGGCTGTCTGAAATGAGGGACATGGTTCCAACTGTGAAGAGCAGATTGGTGTATACCTCACTGAATACTGTGAAGAACTTCAGTAAGCTGCTGACAATTGTCTGGAACAGTTGATGAGGCACATAGCCTGGACTTGAAATCAGTTCTGCTGTTCATTTCACATTTAATGCAGAGTTAACACTTCAACAAATCAAATCAATTAACCCAGCATAATTGCTTAACAAGATAAGGAGTCTTCTGCATTAGAGATGTGTCAGGATTTAACAAGCCACAGATTACCTAGACGTATCCAAACACCACATGGCTAACACATTGTGTCTGCTCTCTTTTGTTTTCATATCAATGGTGAAAGAGTTCAATGACTGCATGTGATACCACCAGTTTCAGTGGCTGTTACCAATTGAAGTGTTGCTCTGAGAAGACGAATGTGTGAACTGTCCCTCTATTATTCCTCCATAAAGGTACAAGTGATCTGGTCACTATCATCACTAAGTGACATGGTAACGAATGGAAGAAATAAGAAGAAGCATAAAGGGAAAACAAGGATGAGTTAAATATGTAAAGATTCGATATGGAATAAATATATATAAATAACATTAACTGTGTTGTGGAGTATAGTCTATTCAGCGTTAAACTAGTAGACTTTAAAAAGTAAGAAGTCTCTATTTTTTTTCCATTGGAACAGGACATGAGGGGATGGTGTCATTCCAGTTCTTTAGACTCTAGACAGTATTATGTTAAAACACTTATTTGAAAAACATTTTGCAGAGAAAATCAGTCCAAATGGATTTGAGCTCCACAGTGCAGGTAGATTTTGGCGTAGGTAGATGAATTTCAATTTACTCAACATAATCTTAGGGATAAATGGTTTGGAGAAATGTGGCCAATCACTTGTTTGCTAGATATGTGTCTATCCTGGTTAATTAGAACTGCTGGGAAAGGCTGGCTAATTGGGTGGTAGAGGTTGTAAATGCTTCTTTGGAAGAGGATTCTGTTCCAACCCTTCTAAAGGAAGCAATTATAAGAACTCTGTTGAAAAAAAGATTTAATTGGACCCCTTAACCCCAAATGATCATTGGTCTGTTTCTAATCTTCAACATGTAAACAATGCCTTAGAACAAGTAGATAAGCTGTTCTGCTAACTGGATGAAGGGAGTGTGTCTCTGTTGGTTCTCAGTGGGTTATGATAAACATTAGTTATGATATCCCTTTAAGCTGTTTTGTTGATGTTGGACTTGGGAGCATTGCTTTGCAGTAGTTCAGTTCCTTTTGGCTGAATGCCCCAAGAAGGTGGTGCTAGGAAATTATTGTTCATGCGTTAGTCTGTGAAGTTCCACAGGGTTTAATACTGTCCCCTTTTTAACACCTCCACAAAATATCTAGGGAATGGCATCTGGAATGTGGGGTTAGGAGTCACTGATATGCTGGTGACATTCAGCTTCATATGTATTTTGCAACTGATGGCAAGGAGACCACAGAAGTCTTGAATTGTTGTCTAGATGCAGTAAAGCATTAGATGTGGGTGAATAAACTGAAGCTCAAGTCAGACAACATATATGTTCTGTTGGTCAGTTGGAAAGTTAACTTGCACCTTGAACTGAACTCAGATGTAGAGTGGAAGCAAGCGTAGTTGGTACAAGACCAGTGATACAAGGTCTCTAAAATGCCCACGTGACAACAATCTGGCCATCACGTTTTCACTAGCTTTAGCTTCTGAACACTCTTCAAGAACAGCTGCACACAGAGTGCATTACAGTAATCTATTCAGGGGGTAATTATGACATGAACCACTGTAGCCAGATCTACCACTCCTAGGAAGGGACAGAGCTGGGTCACCAACTGAAGACTGGCAAAAGCACACTCAGCCAGAAAGCTACCTGGCTTTCCAGGAACAATATGGTCCAAAAGCACCTCTAACCTATGAGCCTATTCTTTCTGTCCCCCACCTCACCTGCCAGAAGTCAGGTTGGCTTCATTCCTCTTGAATTTCTGCCAAACAGCCAAGATTGTGGCTTTTCTGATAGTTTTAATAATGTCTGTTTATTTCAAAGTTGTTTTGATCTGTTTTTAAAAACTATTTTATTTTAAAATATCTTTCCCTTTGCTTTGAGAGCCTTGATGGGCTGAGAGGTGATAAACAATTACATATATAAATAAGTACTTAATTTTGACTATGAAAATGGCATCCAATGAAGTCCATTCGTCCTAGGCCATTTCTGCACTACACTATTATAGTGCTATTATTCCATTTTCAACATCCGATGGAATACTGGGAGTTGCAGTTTAGAGAGGGGCATTAAGAATTCTAAGTGAGAAAGAGAGAGCTCTTTGGCCTCAGTAAACTACAAATCTAGAATTCCACAGGATGTTGAAAGTGGAGTGATAGCACTATAACAGTGTAGTGCGGAAATGGCCCAAGAAGAGCAAATAGGAATCAAATGAGAAAGGAGACAGTAGAACAGTTTTGGGAAGATGGTGAAGCCCTGTCTTCATACATGCATGGGACAATATTTGCTCTGCTCTTCCAAACATCTGTTGTGGGGTGTGTATTTTTAAAACAGAAACCGAAATTCAGTGGGTTAATGTGAAGACTCAGAGGAAGGAAAAGTTTCATCCTTCCTTAGCAAAAAGGACCATTGAGATTAATTGTCATCTGACACCCAATTAAACAAACCTCCAGAACCTTTCACTTTCTCTGCAGGAACAGATCATAAAAACAAAGAAACAAATGGGGGGAAAATTGGGGGGACTATAGCCTTCAGAAACTCCAGTCAGATAGCCCATAATTCTGGGAGTCCAACAAAGTAGCTTTTTCACACCTCTGCCTGTGGCCTTGTGACTGTTTTGCTTCCTTCAGTTTTGATAGTTGGAAATGAAGCCCAAGAGAAGAGGAATACCATTACCCCATAATGTGGGTGACTCAGCATCCACTGGCAATGCCAGTACCTTCACATGACAAGGTGGAATTAATTAGCTTGAATTAGGAGGTCTGCGAGAGGGGGTATCCTAACGAGATCTATGTTTACAGGATCCTTGCATGAAAGAACAAGCCAGAGATTCAAAACTAAACTAGAAATGTGTTTTATTGAGGAGAATTCACTCACACATGTACACAATATACAAACATTCACACATTCACACAAGAGCTAACTGAAGGATCAAGGAAGGAGAAATTATAAATAGCTAGACTGAGGTTTTTGGGTTGTAATTACCAATCCAGAAGAGTAATGAAGAAGCAGTGGAGTGGCTTAGACTTGTGTCTAAGGGCAGACCAAATCGGAATACAGAGTGACATAATAATGTCTAGCATTTCAGATACTGCACTGAACTACTCAAAACAAAGGGCTTATATGCCTGGGAGGCATGAGTATGAATGGGTCTCCTGGCCAAGTAGACAAGGGAAGTTGCAACATGGATAAAAGGGGTCCAGGCAGAGTTAATAGCCTTTAGGTGTTTAGGTGACAAAGAGATAATGACTCTTGTAATAGCTTTGTATTGTGGAGACATTTGGGGGACAATGCAAGGAAATGTCCAGGTGTAAGGAAAGAGGGTTGAAACAATCATTGTTTTGGTGGGAACTTCCCTTGACTATTGCATGCTCAGAGATGTGCCAGCTTCAGCCTATTATCTCAGAGTTGCTTGGTAATCTGCCTGACAATGACTTCAGCTACACCCAAAGGAGGTTTTGGCTGACCTGCCTTACAATCGCATGTGTTCAGTCAGTAATTTTCCCTTTGCTCAGCTTGACCTTCCAGTCACCTCAGGTTCCATTTTATATGCCAATTAATGTAGTTGCCAATTAAATAATATTTCACCAATTAAACCATATTAATCTTGGGGGGTGCACAGGACCATAACAATATGGTGCAACAAGTTACCACACTTGCACAGTAAAGCAAGCTAACTGGAAGAAAATCAAAACATTTGACAGGTGGTGCTGCAGAATAGTTCTACAAATACCATGGGCAGCATGAAAGAAAATAAATAGAGCAAATCAAGCCTGAACTCTCACTAGAAGTGAGGAGAACTAAACTGAGACACCGTACTTTGAATATATCATAATATGATATGACACACTGGAAAAGACAGTAATGCTTGGTAAAGTGGAAAGCAGTAGGAAAAGGAAGATCCAATTTCAAGTGGATTGACTCAATCAAAGAAACCACAGTTTTTGAGTTTTCAAGACCTGAGCAGGGCAGTTGATGACTGGGGACTTTGGAGGTATCTCATCCATAGGGTCACGTAAGTCAAAGTTAACTTGATGGCAAAGTTATAGCAATGCTCAAACTGAGATCAAGGCTGCCAAAACGGACCTGTTCACACTGCGTAGTTATAGCACTACGATTCTACTTCGTCTGCCATGGCTATGTCCTATGGAAAAATGTGATTTGTTTGGTGAGACACTAGGGCTTTCTGAGTAAGAATTCTAAATACAACTCCTTAAAGTACAAAACTCAGGACTCTTTTGGATGGAAAAATTGCCATTAAACTGGAATAATAAATAATTGTGTAGTGTGAATTGGCACTTGGTTTAATATGAGACACAGCAGGCTTGAATTCTGGGATGCTCGTTCCAGTGTTCGTTCAGTTCTTCTTTTTTTAAGGCAGAGGGAATTGAATGGGAGGCATGGTTGCATTAATACAAAACTTCATATTACATAGTGTTAGAGAGCTCAAGCAAAGTGCATGCAGACACAGATGGTCGGGTCTGAGTGGCTTGCCTTTTTCCCTTTTTTATATTCCCTAACAAATGAGTTACGTGCAACTGGCTTTTTGGTATTTGTTTTTCAGCCTTCCATTTGACTCCTGCACTTCAAGGAGAGCCGAGATGGATTATAAGGAAGCGAATGGTGTATAAATAACACTATAGATGAATGTATGCTGAGAATAATGAATGTCCCCAGCTTTAATACCATGAAATTGCCATGAGTGAGCGGATCTACCAATTTAGAGTGAAAGAAAGAAACACACAGAAAGAGAAGGAGATAGGCTTTTTTCATACTTTAAATTAAAGTAGCATCCACACAGCAGTTTCTAGTACTCCCACTTAAAGGATTTGTTCTCCATCCAAAGAGACAGCAGTTGGCAGTATGATAAAGTGGACATGTTTTTCACAACTGGAAATATCACATTCGTTTTGGAAACCATAGATCAGTAATCTCTAACTGCTGTTGGACTACAACTCCCATCATCCCAGCTAGCTAGGGTTGATGGAAATTGCTGAATATTTGAATATTCTTCCAACATATTTGAAAGGCATTCTGTTGTCACTAGGTTGGGGAAGGCTTGCTATACACTGCTGGCTTGTCCCCAAATCTTTTACTGATAAGGATCGACAAGGTGGGGAGACCAGCTCAGAATGAAATTGCTGGCCTACATAGCTATAGGAGGTAGATGTCCACCTGTTCCCTTCCAAAGCTTTAATGACCACATATCATTAGGAGATCAGTGTGAGTTTTATTCTAGCAACATCTGGAGAGGATCAAGTTTGTGAAAGGCTCCAGTAGAACATAGGAACTTGAGTCAGTGGGCTTATCAAAAATGTAAATATGAGAGTAGGGTAGATCACACGTCTCCTCTGGAAGAGGAATGGGGAATCATAGGCAGAGTCTTCTGGAGGCATCAGACAGGCACTTGGCCTGTCAAAGGAAAAAAAAAAAGATTTACTTTGGCCTCACACAATGAAAGGTAGTTGCAGCAACAAAGAGTACAGCAAAGTCTCCAAAAAAGGACACTTCAATTATTTAAATAGTGCTTTACACACCAGTTCCTTCTTTCATTACTAATATACAAAACTCAACATCCCAGAAGAGCTATAATAGAAAAACATTCATATTCCTTCAACTCTCTACTCTCAAACTGTCTTGCAAATGTACTTGATTTCACATCTTCCTCTCATCAAGTGTTCCCTTGCTATGCTTTTATTGAATTCTTGGTGCACTAGTTTTCTTTTTTTATTAGTCTTTGAATGACTGCTTGAGGTTGAAAAATCCTCAAGTTTGGTTTTTCAATCTTTCCCGTTCAAAAAAGCAAATGACAGTTTGAAGCAAATTTTCTCTATTCAACTTCTCAATAATGTTTTGTTGTACCTCAGAAGAATCTTTCTAAAAACCAATAACCATATTTTATAAGGCATCCCATTTTCATCTTGACTGCAGATAAGAAGTCAGTGATGTTGAGGAGTAGCATGTTAAAGCCTGAGGCTTTCATAATCCTCCAAGAGGTGAAACATGTGAGGTGTTTACAATCCCCATGTTTGTAGACATCAACCCACTAGCAAGTGCCAATCAACACAGCCCAGAGGTCCCTCATTTTCTGTAATCACAGTCCAGTCTGTCGTAGGAACTGGCAGTTTAAAGGGGAATAGCATGGTTCATTTCCCAGCTTGGGGTGTCACAGCAGGATAAAGCCTATTCTGATTATTAGTACTACCTAAATCAGTCCAAATCAGGAAGAGCATTATGGCAGGACTGGTTCACTCAAATGGTAAATGTGGCCCAGATTATTTCACAGGGCAAGGTACACCACCAACGGATTTGGCTCCCACAGCATGGTGAGTACAGCATGCATCCTCTCCCCTTTGCCATTGCCCAACTTCCACTCCCAAGGAAACCAGCTCCCAGAGCAGTGGAAGTTAGTTTGGCTGGTGAGAAATACCCAAAGGAACATCTCGTCAATGTCTGCCAGATTGGCAGGAGTGGAATGACTCCTCTCCCCCTTCCCAGCTAGGATGGATATAGGGTAGTGAGACCCACTTAGACTCTCTCCAATTTCTTCTCTTCCTTTGGATATCCCTATATAAGCTGAAAGGAAGAGGAAGAAGTTGCTTTTGGCTCCCTTCACTTTCATGGATTAGTTGATAGGGGATTCTAGCCCCATGTTTCCTTTTCTGGTATTGCTTCTTTCCTGGACCTGTATATTGACTCCATCTCCTCTTCACTGATTCTCCATCATCATCAGGCTATCCCTAGCAACTGGAGTGCTGGTGTCTTTCAGCCCCTATCCTTTTCCATTGGTGATTTTCTCCATGGCTGAGTGACTGGAAGAATGCCTGTATTTTACATCTGCAGGTGTTGCAGTGGCCAAAAGGTTTGCCAGGCCCCTAGCAGTGGTAACAGATTAACAGAGGGAATGCCTCACCTCCAGCCAGCCATGGTGCATCTTCAGCAACTGTAATGGAGCAAAAATGCAGCACCATGGCTCTACCAGCCCCAATCAGCCTCCAGCAACTGCTGTTGAGTGGTAGCTCCCATTTTCCCTGGCTTTCCCTTGCATGCTCCCCTGCATCAAGTGGGAGGTACCATGGGAAACTGCCTCCATCCATTGGCCCTTCTGGGAAAAGGAATCAAAACTAGATGTACCTAGGTGTGGTGGGACTGCATTGTAAATGCATACACTGGGAGGCTCAGATACCAATGAGCCATCCGTGAGTTGGAATCCTTCTGGCAGTGGAGCCATTGGAGTGGTTCATGATTGGCCGCTAAATAGAAAGGCTTACCCCATAAATAGTGCCTCAGTACATGGATGGCTTACTTAATAACCAAAACCTCCTACATAGCAACACTCCCAGCTGGATATATTCCAATTCTAATCCAGGAGGGGGCACTTTGCTGCCAAGCCATTCTTGAGCAATCTGGTTGGAAGAATCCATCTGTACAATAAAGGGATGGGGAAAAAACCCAGTGTCCAAAGAACATATGTATAGTACAAGTGTGCCTTCAAGGCCCTGAATGCCTTCCCTTCTCAGGGTCCCTACCTAATGTGGGGGGGGGGGGGCTTTCTCTCATCAGCTTCATTAGTAGGGCAGCATAATTAGCAAACCATGGATTAAGCTTGCAGTAATGTCTTGAGGAGGCAAGATAAATGACTGCAACTTTCATATTGGGCCACAGACTGTTGGGCCATTTGGTCTACCTTTGGCAAATCAGCTCCCTCCCATACCCCAGCTCCAGTAACTCTGTGAAGTCCACCTTGCATTTCTGAGTCCAACCTCAGATTGGAGTCCATCAACTATTAGAAGGTTGTGATGGCCCATGTAAACCAATGGGCATAGTTGTGAAGTGGTACAAACCTAGGGAGGTGGAAAATGCCATTTCCCACCACCACTGGGAAACTAGAGGGATCCGTTAGGGACATGGGTCAATAGTCCTTGATGAGATGCAAAGATGTCAAATATTAGGCCAGCTAACAGCCCAATTCCTAGACCTGGGGAATGAAGTAGATCTTCTCAAGTTCCAGCAGCCTGTGGACTAAGGCTGTGGGGTGGTTTGCCTGCCACTGTATCTAGACCATGAACTGATCATATTCCCAAGATAGGCATGTGACATTTCAAAGAAAAATAGTATATGGATAGGTAGAAGAATACATAGTAAGTCATGCCTCTGAAAACATCAAGGATCAGACTGATTGGATTCCAATTGCAGCAGGTCTTGTGCCTGAAAAATTGTTCTACTTGTAGTTTCTGCTTTAAAAAAAAAAAAAAAGAACACCATAATCATAATGATGAACCCATTTGGTTTAATTATTATCACTATCAGGTGCAATTACATAAGAGTTTAATTAATTCCTATCATTTATTAATAGCCACAGAATTAATTGGATCTAGAAGACTGTACACTGAGTAAATAACTTGAAAATTAGGAAGTTTTATTTGACAGGCAAATACAGAGCATCCTGGCCAATTAACCTGATGCAATTTTAAAGTAAGAGTTCATTCTGTGCATCTATATTATCTGCATTTTTTAAAAGAGAAGCAAAGGACACAGTGCAGTTCATATTTGGTCCTCCTTGAGCATAAATCCATGCAAACATACTTATAAACAATGATATTTGGACATGTTGCCATAGTTATCGGAATTCTCATTCATTTGGGAAGCTACTTAGCATTTCATGGAAAAGGTAATGATTTAAATTATTCAAGCCATCACATTAAAGCTGTAGTGGGCAATTTTATAAGCACCAATGGTAAGGTTATTTTGCATAGTAAGATTCATATTCCTGATAATATTTGCATATAATTTGCATAGGAACTGGGGGTGTGAAACAACACTCAATTTTAAACATTATTTTTTCAAAGTTGCTCTCCTCAAATATGCATAGACCAGCACCTTCCAGCTGTGAAACTGGTTAGAAGTTATGAGATTAAAAAACAAAAGGAAGACTTTGAGCTTCCTTTTGCATCATTTGTAATTTTCGGGGGTTTTGTGCTGAGTGAATAAAAGAGAAAGTAAGTTCAATGTGATTAAAGTTGCAGTCACATACCCTGGCATGGGAATCATCAGGCCCTTCAGATGTTGTTGAACCATGTGTCCCAGAATCCCCTGCTAGCATAGCTGGAAGTTGCCACTCAACACCATCTGGAAGGTAGCATGACTTATCACTGACATATCTGCTTAATTGGAAGTAAACTCCATTGAACCCAATGGGATTGTCTTCTGAATAGACATTATAAGCCTGCAGTGTTTAGTCTTACTGAAATCAATTATACTTAAATGTTTATCAGTACAGTTGAATTTCATTGAATTCGGTAATTCTCAAACTTCCTGTTTCTTGACTGGTATAGATACCAAAGCACCTACAACAGCATTGTAACAGCTGTCAAAATATGTCTTTAGCAACAAGACACATTATGGAGGTGACATAATTTTCAAGATAGATGACAACTTTTCTTGTTCATCACAACACAGAGGTACTCTTACATAATATATAAGATTCTGAACTGGAAGTAGAGATGTATCAGCCCCCGCCCCCTGCAAAAAAAAGTCTGGAAATGAGATTTACCCAAGAGCTAGCAGGTGACTTCTGCAAGCAGCCATCTTGAGACATTGTGTTAAGTCTTTGGACATGAGAACCCACAATACTTTGTGATAATGGAAAAACACTACAGGATCCTATGCAAGGATCTCACACTAATGAGGAAAAGCCATTCCAATCTTCAGAAGGAAGCTTTTGCCCATGGGAAAGTAGCCTGAAACCCAATCCACCAAAAATGAAATTATATGGTGAAATGATCAAAAAGCCTTTGAAAGTCCATATGCTATTTGCATTGCAAGATGGATCTTTGCCTTTTGTTTTAAAGCATCAAAATACCTTAGCAAGCGCAACGGCTATCTGATGTTAACTGTCCTTGTCTATGCAACCTTGGGGGGGCGGGCAGGGGAACTATTCAATAAAAGCTAATTGTTTCTATCAGAATTTATAGCAGCTTTGATTCTGAACAAATAGTCAAAGATTAGCAGTAAAACAGATATATAACAGCATTTTGAAGAGATGCCTAGAAGATGACTCGTTACCTTTTTTATTATTATTATTATTACAGAGGATAAGCCACTATACTAACAGTGTAACCTTCTCCTTGAGGTAACCCTTGTGGACATTGCCAGTAAATACACCAAGCACCACCAAAGGACAATACAATGCTAGCAGAACATCACCTATGCTAATGTGCCCCCATGTTACAGTTAGCAAACTTTGCATGCCCATATGCTCTACTTGCTTATTCGCAAGTTGCTTTACTGGACTTATTTCACAGCATATAGTTACAATAACATCCTGTTTGTTTTTGCATATCCACTCTCTTCCTGTATCACTTTAAAGTGAAGTCAATGTTCTCTTCCTTCTCTCTCTCTCCTCTATTAGACCATGTACGTGATTATGGACAAATATTTTCAAATAAAGCTACTTTTATATATATTCTACAAAGTAAGCCTTTTTTTCTGCTAGAGCTCCTATGTGTGTGGTTGGGGGACTGATTGTCGTTCAGCCTCTGCCTTTGCACTTTGATTATTCTTCTTGAAAGATTCAGGACTATCTCTCACATTTTTCAACATCCTGATGAAGTCTGTTTTGAAAGGCACTGGGCCAATCAGATCTTTATTTCTGTGCACATATGAGATTTCATCTCTCTCCATTCCCTCCTTATCACACAGCTTCCTAACTACCTCGGCTCATCAATGAACTTTTCAGTGGAGAACTGTTGGGATTTTGTTATATTGTTTGCCAAGATGACAGATGAACTGCTGAAGATCACACTCAGAGATTCCCGTTTTTTACATTGGTTAAGTCAAAATGCCATCACATCTTCAACCTTATAAAAGGGCTGAGTCATTGCCTGTGACTGTCTCAATATCACCCCTCTTTGATCATTATGATCAGATCAAAGCTTGTATAATAAATCACTAAATTCTACTTGAGCTCATAATTAAGGGGGAATGATTTTACTTCCCAGGACTACTATTAGCTTTGGCTGCTATCCAAGATTTCTGTTAGACTTCTAGGCAAAAAAAAAATCTCAAAAGTCAGTGGTTTTCCACAGGACGAGGTTCCCTTTTACAGATCTACACCGGGGTGGGCAACTGGAGTGGGTGACAGACCAATTTTCTGCCCCAGGATCCTCTGTGGGCTGCATAAAACTGCCATCCTGCAAAACAAATATTTTTTGTTGTTGTTAAACAGGGGGGTGCAACCTATTTGAAAGCTGAATTGGCACTCCTGGATGCTTCTCAAAGAGGCAATTCACCTTTATTGGAGGGAGCGGGGGGGGGGGGGGAGAACCACAAAGGAGCCGTAGAGCAAATTTGGCTTGAAGATGACTAAACTAAGGGTGTTACTTTGGCGATATTTTGATATGACATGACTCACTGGAAAACAGGTTAATGCTCAGCAAAGTGGAATGCAGAAGAAAAAGACCACATTGTTGTTGTTGTTTTTGTTGTTGTTTTTGTGTATCTTCAAATTATGTCCAGCTTATGGTGACCCTAAGGTGAACTTATTACAGGATTTTCATGGCAAGATTTGTTCAGAGAGGGTTTGCCTCTGGCTTCCTGAGGAAGCGTGACTTGAGAGCGTGTGAGGCTGAGAAAGTGTGATTTGTCCAAGATCACTCAGTGGGGCTCCATGGCTGAGTAGGGATGTGAACCCTGGTCTCCAGAGATGTAGTCCAATGGTCCAAACACTACATCGCATCCGCCTTCAAGACCACATTAGAAGCGGATAAACTTAATCAAGGGATACATGGCCTTGAGTATTCGTGACTTGAGCAGGGCAGCTGATGACCAGGGACCCGGGATTTTGGGGGTTGTTGGGGAAATTTGAATTTGAATCATCCATTTCTAATTTTTAGGGGGGAGGGGAGGATAATTTTTAAAAACTTTTTTTTGGATCCGGGTTTTTTGAGGGGGCTTCAGGGGCTGCACTTTGCCCACCCCTGATTCACTAACTTATTTGGGAATAAGATGTATTGAATGTAGTCAATCTGGTTCTGAATATATGCATAGAAGAGTGTATTTCATAGCTATAATCCTGCCCAGGAATCGGAATTATGCAGTCCTCCAGATACTGAGAGCCAGCATGGTATTTTGGTTTGAGCACTGGACCGGGACTCTAGAGACCAGGGTTTGAATCTCTTCCTGGCCATGGAAGCCCAGTGGGTGAGTCACACTCTCTGCCTCAGGGAAGGTAGAGGAAACCCCTTCTGAACAAATCTTCCCAAGAGAAGTCAATGATTTGCCTTAGGGTTGCCATAAGTCAGAAACAGCTTGAAGCCACACAACAACACAATGGATTGAATCAAAGCAGTGTTCAAATACAGTGAGAATTTTCTCACCAGGTTATTTTGGCCTATTAACAGGTTGTTCAGAGTTACAATCCAATACATATTGAAGGTCCAAGATTAAGGAATACTGGTGTATGGGATTACTTTAGAGTATGCCATATCGAACTCAATAGATTTACCTCTGGGTAGACTTACAATAGGATTGTGCTGTAAAAATGAAATAGGTAAAATGTTCAACAGAGAGTCAGTGTGGAGTACTGGTCTGAGCATTGGACTACAATCCTGGAAACCAGGGTTTGACTCTCCACTCAGCCAGGGAAACCCATTGAGTGACCTTGGGTGCATCCATCACACACTCTCAGCCTTAGAAAACCCAGGCCATTTCCACACCAGACTGCTATAGTGCTGTTATTCCACTTTCAACATCCTATGGAATCCTAGAGTTTGCAGTTTAGGGAGGGGCCTCCCTAAACTGCAAACCCCAGAATTCCATAGGATGTTGAAAGTGGAATAATAACACTATAACAGTCTGGTGTGGAAATGGCCCCAGTGACAGGCTCGCCTTAGGGCCCCCATGAGTTGGAAATGACTTGAAATCACACAACAACAACAAAATGTTCAATACTATTTGTGAAACAATATGATTGCCTGGATTAACTATTTATTTTCTTTTTCTTTGTATCTGAAATTGCCTGGATCCATACTTCATATGGCAAAAGGGATCCATGGAGCCTTATTTTAACCTTAAGAATTTAACCAGCAACACTTCTAAGAGTCCCTATCTCATTTTCGTATTCTTAGTAGCAGTGCCTTATTCTCCTCCTGATCGCCTGCCTTTTCCCTTCCTTTGAGCATCTTAGCAGCATTGTTTCCATGAAACCAAGCCTGTTTTCTAGTCCATTTTTTTTTAAAAAAAAAAAAAGCTCTTTCCTGATGAGTTAGGCCATGCTCTCCTTGTTGCTTCTAGGAAGGGCCCCCCCCCCCGGCTTTTAGAATTTTGATTTAAAACTGGCTATTGTAACTTTGGTATTAACCAAATAATACACTGTCAGATTTTGGAATGCCTATCAGAATGTCCTCATGAATTATGGAAGTATCGCTGTTTATTTCTAAGAAGCTCATCCTTTGGTGTTTCAGCTTGAAACCAGGCACTACAATTTGGATGATGACCAAAAGCACCTGTCAGATTCTGAAGATTTCCTGATGAGTTATAGCTTTTTTACTTCTAGTAATCTCTCATTTATAATTTTGACTTGATATTTGGCACTGCAACTTGGATGACAACCAAAAGCACAGTCAAAATTTGAGGCATCTACCATAATGGTCTAATGAGTTATGGCCTCCACAGATACACAGGCATTCTATTCTGTTACTATAGATGCACTAATTATGTTGTCTTGCATATATGCTATTTTTTAATTTAACATCTGCCACCAAAGCCCATAATGCTGCTGCAGGTTTCCTGCTGCCTGTAATTTAATGAAAGTCTTATTCTGCCTGCCTATCAATCTCGGAAACATTTCCACTGATATGAACCTGACATGGTTCATAATACAGCCAAACTCATTGCTTGAAAATAATAACTTCACATGACTGTTCTGGATTTCTCTAACAAATTCAGGGAAGAATCTGCCTTGGCAAGTGTGTATGCTATAAAGATAAAACCTTTTTAGGCTTCAGTCCCATGCACACTTAGGCTTTTTCCGCACTTTGTATTTGCAACAGGGCAGAGCGTCCTCCAGCGAGGACGTTTGCACTTGGGGGCGGACTGGGTCCAGACTACTTTCTCTAGTTCCAGACTTCAGCCCGCTCCGGAACGACCAGAAGTGGTCGCTCGCCGTGCTAGTGAAAGACCGCTTAAAACAGGTCTTTCAACAGCGCGGCACGCCCCACTCTGTGGCTGTGCTCCAGTGTAGATTTGCAGGCCCGCACCAGCGTGAGCCTGCAGATCTTCCGGGAGTGGGCTTTAGGCTGGCGAGCTTCACCGGTTGGTGGAGAGCCTCCACCAACCGGAAGCCGCCATTTTCGTCCCCGGAGCAGTGTGTAGCGCGGCCACGCACTGCTCCAGATCAGTCTGGATCCTCCGAGGGAGCACGCCAGTCCGGTAAGTAACAGAACAGGGCGTTTTCTTCACCAAGTGCGAAAAAGCCCTTACTTGGATGTAAGCCTCATCAAACTCAGTGGGACTTCCTTCTGAATTGTGCTGTCAGGGGTTGGATTTCTCTGACAGTATCAAAACAAAAAATGGAAGTGGGGAAATATTAGGAGAGCTTTTTTAAAAAAAATACACAAAATGCCAAGGTAGATAAATGGCTTTTCTTGCTAATATAATCAACTCCTGTCAAGAAAAAACTTCTTCAAGGAAAGTGTCTTTAATTTCTTATGATTTTAGTGTAAAAGATTCAAGGGGTATATATGATCTTTTAAAAAAAAAATGTTGTAATCAGTAGTTTTGCCATTGCAACTTTTTCACAGAGCGGCACGCTGACTCTTTTCCAGACTTCACTTGGAAAGAAAGAAAGAAAGAAAGAAAGAAAGAAAGAAAGAAAGAAAGAAAGAAAGAAAGAAAGAAAGAGGGAGAGAGGGAGAGAGGGAGAGAGGGAGAGAGATCAGGACTGAAAAACCTGCCCAGAATTGCTCTATAATACCCAAGAAACACCAGGTCTTTTTTGCTGTTCCCTGCTGTTTTGCCTCACAACAGCAGGTAAGTGGACATATTTTTCATCCCAAAGACAGAAGACAGCCCTTAAGTGGGCATGGCTTCCCACCTCTCTGACACACATATGTTCACTCGCACAGCCATCCACACCTATTTCTTTCACACACCCATTCACATTCAGATATGCGTATCCATATGCATGACATTCATATATGTAGATAACCCCCTACTTGTTCATACAAGCAAAAATATACAATCTGTCATATATACCATGCACATGTACCTACATGCCATCTACTTCCTTCCCTCTTTCTCACACAGGCATACAGACACCCTGTTCACACAGAAAGAAAAAGACATATTTGCCACACACACAATCTCTCTCTCACACACAGATGTACAGAGCCAGAGCAGCTCCCTTTTTGCCACTGTTGTGTCAGACAAGAAACAACTGCTCTTTCAAAAATGGTTTCTTCACTGCACCTCGGCACCGTGAACCGGTGGCTCCTGGGAAAGATTAGTATGGGCGTGGAGCCTCTGTGCCTGGCTTTCTCTACAGTCTGGAGGGTTCTTCGCCCTTGAGCAATAGCCAGACTTGACATGAGGAGGAGATGTGTGTTTAGAGCCTCCTGTGGTTTTCCTTTTGCTCAGCAACAGCCCCAGGCAGTAGCTTTGAAAACCAAGGAAGTGGCAGCCCAGGAGATGGTGTGTTTCCCATTCTTCCCTTGCTTTTTCTACCAAAGACATAGTCCCTCAATAAAATCTATCTCCTCAAAGAGCAGATAGCAGCTGTGGAAGGCATATACATCAGGAGCAAGGCATGTGAGAAAATGGTTACCTCACCACTATTCTCTTGTTTAAAGCAAATCCTTGGTGGAGTGGGAATGGAAGTGCTATTAATTAGTACTTTTTTAAAAAGGTGCTGAAATATAAATGTAGACTTCACGTGTATTCTGGCTCTTAAATATTTGTGTCCTGGATTGTTTCCTTTTCTTTGCAGGTGATTATTGTGTTTTACAGGATATAACACTTCGCTTCATAGTAAAGCTTAATAGCTGCTCCTCCTGTAAATGCATCTATAGCGTCACATGGTCCGTAGGCTAAATGCAACCATTCAGCTTTTTGGGAGCCTCTGTTACCTCCCATGGTCAGGAGCACTGAATTGGCCACTATCATGAAGTCAGACACCAAAATTACACTACAGAACATTTGATGGACCATCAAATCCCAGGGGACGCTCTGTGTCATGGTTTTAAAGGTATCTATGGTGAAGAAGGTGGCTCTGGCACTCTCCTGCACCATATAAAGCCACCACGATTGGGGCAAATTACCACAGACACAAGTAGTGGCAGCAGGAAAAAAAAGAAAGAAAGGTGGTGTGCCTCCCAACAGATTCCCAAGGTCCAGTGCAGCCTCCTGACTTAAGGAAGTTGTCTGCTCCTGTCCTATACACATGTAACCATGATGGAGTAGAATCTCTGGCAAAGAGCTGCAGCAAGGATGTTCAGTCTGTTAGTTTCTCTCATCACACAAAGAAGTCTTACTTGATATCTATGTCAAATAATATACACAATTAATTTCAGGCAAGTGGTAATGTCAGCTTGTAGTTCCTACATTTGGCAGTGGTACACGGGATGAATCCCAATTTGGCCAAGCCAAAGCTGATATGCTTCTGTGCATCCACGTCTTGACGTATTCTAAAATACAAAAGGTACGCCTTTTGTATCAGTGCCTCCTCTCATCCCTTCAATTTAACTTAATTGGATTTTAAAAAAAAAAAGTGTTCTTCTATACAGCTTGCTATTAGCTCCTTGTTAGCATCCCTTTTGTATTCCTGTTCTAGTCCTAAGTGCTTGGCTTCTGCCATTTCTGTTCTGTATGCAATGGACACTTTCCTTTGATATATTATGTTCTCCACCATTCATTTTCCAAACCGCACTTCTCTTCCTTCTTGTTGGTAAATCTGAGAGATGACAGTGTGTCTCACAAGCAGAGTAATTACTGTTTGCAAGCAGAAGGTGAGCAAAAACCAGTCACACATATAGTCCAGCAGAGAAACAAGGCAGATTTAGTCTTTGTAAAAATGTGTAAAGCAGTTTGACTTACAAATACTAAAGGTTTCATAGTATCTCATAGCATCACATCACAGATTACAAGTGGCAGAGCAGCAACTGTGCCTGCAGCCACTATTTTATATCCTCCACAATATTCCAGTCTTATTACTATTCCAGGACATTGTGGGATGGTGGTTACCACGAAAAAAAATTGGCAACTACATTCAGAGAAAATCTTCAAAGCATCCTTCATTTTCCAGGAAACTGGGAAAAGGAAATCAGAAATATTTTCACATTAAAATGTCATCTGAGACATTTTGGTTCAGTTCCTGTTCAAAAGTTGCACTTCTACACATTTCTAATATTTCCCATATTCTGCCTGGTTATACGCCTGATCCAGGTTCTATCAATCTACTGTATTCATGAGACTCTTTCTAATACCTCTCTCTTGATCAGTAGGTTGGGGAGAAGTCCAGGTTCTTCCTTCTCCCTCTCCTGTTGATTATGAGCACAGTAGAAAGAAGGTGAAGGGGATATCACTCTATCACTCTACAAGCTGAACTTTGACAAGTCGGCAGAAATCTTTTCCACCTGTAAAACCTGATCCTTGTCTGTTTATTTGGAAGTAAATCCTATTGTTTACAACTTTACTTATTTGAATTATATTGCAAGTAAAACTGGTATACCAGAGAGCATATTAAAGACAGTTGAACAGCTAAATTCCATATCAATATATTGGGCTTGGTACGCATTGATCGTGATATTGGCACATGGCTGTTTCTGCCATTACACAGCCTTGCAAAACAGCAACTTTTAATAATGCGAAGGGTCTGACAGCAGCTTCTAGTGATCTGGAAAAATTCATTAGGTTTACCTCAGAGGATTAATTATTCTTCAATCAATAAGAGTGGACGAATCAACTCATTTATAGATTAATCCTGCAGAGGGTGAGAGTTCTTCATGCAGAACATCCAAAAGAGAGATCTTTCTCAAGAACTGTCATTTCAGGAGCTCTCTCTTGACTATAGGTGCTTCCAGACAAAGTTTTCATTGTATCACTCACTTTGCTTCATTTGGGGAATTTTATGGAGGTGTCTAGGCCTCCTCACACTGTACAGTTATAGTGCTATGATTCCACTAACTGCCATGGCAACATTCTATGGAATCATAGGATTTGCTCTTTAGGGATCGGTATTATAAATTCTCAACCAGAGAGCTCTAGGGCCTCAACAAACTACAAATTCAGGATTACATAGGATGCAGCCATTTCAGTGAAAGTAGTTCCATACTTATATAGCATGAATGGGTGCCAGGAGATATAATATTCCGTTTATATCCTCTTTGTGTTTTCCCAACTGTTTCTTTTACTACTTTACTTATTTTTAAAAAACATATGCAAAGGATAGATCAAAAGGCCTGCCCCTTCCTCTCCAGGGGGAGGGGAAGGAATTACAGGGTGAGAATGCTGTCTTAAAAAATGTGTGTGTGTGTTCTCACTTTGTGTACTTGGTGTATTTTATCTAAATGGTATACTCTGTGAAACCTTGATTGATGCTTACTATATCATACTTAATGACACCACTCTTATAACATCATCCTTGAATGGCCTGGCCATCTATCACATCATCAGAGGTCATCCCTTGGTCTTAAGTTTTGCCCCCAAAATCTCAGGGCTCGGATACTCCTGATCTGGCAACCCTTGATAAGAAGAGAAAAGTTGTCTGAGGTCCTCTGATTAGCAGCAGTAGACAGCAATCACTCACAGCTACCCAGCTCTGTCATAATAACATTTAAAAATATTTTAAATACTTCTGTGGTTTGTTTATTTAGAGTATTTGTTTAGAGCCAAAAAAGCTTCCAGAGCTGCTTACAAATTCCCTGCCCTCAGGCTTAGAGTCTGGATCAGGCATGACACACAAGGAAAAGGGGACAGCTGCAAGAGCGGATTATGTCCAATAGAAGCTGGCTGCTCTTCTCTCTCTCAAAGGCCACAGCAATGGCAGTTAGAAAGGTATTTTTCTATGCCTGGCCACAAAAAAAATCATCACAACCTCTTAAACCCAGCATTTTGCTTTCTTTTGTTTCATCAGTAGCCAGTCCCAGTGGAGGATGATGCACAGCAACATGGCTGACATAGTGGACTGTGCCAATTCAGGATGGAGGGATGCTCCCATTTTTTGAATGCTACCCTGTTTTGTTTTTCAAAAACAAACTCCATAAAAGTATACAAAACTAAATAATCCCTCAGTCTTAACACAACAGGAAGAAACTTTTTGGGCCAACTTGCAAGATGGTTTTGAAGAATGGGTAAAGAGGGCTTGTTGCTTAAATTCATGAAGCACTTCAAACCATTTTATCACATCAGGCTCTGCTGACCTCATACAGGCTTATTCAGCTCTTTGTTTAGAACACACTTAGATGCAGGGACACCATAAATGTATCCAGGACTTCTTCAAAGTATTTTGCTGCCTCAGATAGCATAGCAAATGCTGCCTTCCACCCACCCAAAGTTATTTTGGCAGGGGAGACATAACATTTCTCAAGTTACCTGTCTAGCTCTTAAAATACAATAATAACAAAAACAATTTGCTTTTCTTTCATTTTAGATAAAATCTGCTGCCTGAAGTAGCTGTTTCACTTTGCCTAAGGGTAGAGGCAATCCTGAATATACACAACTGAATAACAATAAACTTTTTGGGTGGAAGGGGAATCACTCTCTTCCTGATTCATTCATAAGACTGTAATTTTGCTGTATTGACTGCTACAAGAGATCAGTACTGAAATAATTGCTTCCAGTGTGACAGAAAACTAGAGACAAAGGCACAAAGCCTCGGTAAATTATCAAAGACACTGCTGCCAATGAACATTGGGACTGTAACATTAGAATGTGGGTGGAAAGAGATGATCCTAAGAATAATTGCTATAAGAAATGATTCATCGGCCTGAATTTCCATGAACGTGGGCTTCTGGCAAGGGATGGGCTGCACCTCACAAAACTTGGCAGGAATGTTTTTGCAAACAGTCTTGAACGGAGGATTAAGAGGTCTTTAAACTAAGTTCTGCTGGGGAGGGAGACAATATTATTCAGGGCAAAGACTTGGCGAGTGCAGGGGGAAAAGGCCCAAATGATATTGACCAAGTAGTACAAGCGTCCAATGGTGGGAGGAGTAGAAACTATAGTACAGGACTTGCAGGAAGGGCCCAGGGATTTAAGTGTTTCTACACTAACGCGCAGAGTATGGGAAACAAGCAAGATGAACTTGAACTCCTAGTACAACAAAATAAATACGATTTGATGGGCATCACTGAGACCTGGTGGGATGAGTCTCAGGATTGGAATGTAGGAATAGAGGGGTATAGCCTATTTTGTAGAAACAGACCAAACAAGAAAGGAGGAGGAGTAGCCTTGTATGTCAAGGATGTTTTCACCTGTGAAGAGATCCGTGACTTAAACCCAGAAAGCCAGGTCAAGAGCATCTGGGTAAGAATTAAGGGAGCGAGAAACAATAGGGATATTCTGGTGGGGGTTTACTACAGACCTCCAACCCAGACTGAGGACCTTGATGACGCCTTCCTCAACCAAATGACCACGCATTCAAAAAGGAGAGATACAGTAATAATAGGAGATTTCAATTACCCGGAGATATGTTGGCAGTCAAACTCTGCCAAGACAGCAAGGTCCAGCAAGTTTCTTGCTTGTCTTGCAGACAATTTCATGATCCAGAAGGTGGAAGAGGCAACAAGGGGATCAAATATTCTAGATCTGATCCTGACCAACAGGGATGACCTTGGTAATGAGGTAGAAGTGGTTGGATCTTTAGGGGGGAGTGACCATGCCCTATTGGAATTTGGCATTCAGTGGGAAGGAGAAGATAAGTGTAGCCAGACACTCGTCTTAGATTTTAAAAAAGCGGAATTCTGTAAACTTAAGGAGCTGCTGGCTGAAATTCAGTGGTCAAGAATAGTGAAAGATAAAGGAGTTCAGGAGGCATGGGAGTTCCTTAAAAGGGAGATACTGAAGGCACAGTCTAAAACTGTGCCAATAAGGAGGAAAAATGGAAGGCATTTGAAGAAACCAGAATGGTTGACTAAAAAACTCTCAGCTGAGCTAAGCGTTAAGAGAAACGTGTACAGGAAATGGAAGAGGGGGGAAACCACCAAAGAAGAATTTAAGCAAGTAGCGAGGAGATGTAGGGAGAAGATCAGAAAGGCTAAAGCACAGAACGAACTGAGGCTGGCCAGAGACATTAAAAACAATAAAAAGGTTTTTTTAAAATATGTCCACAGCAAAAGGAAAAAGAAGGAGGCGATAGGGCCGCTGCGCAGAGAAGATGGCGAATTACTAACAGGGGGAAGAGAAAAGGCAGAACTACTTAACACCTTCTTTGCCTCAGTTTTTTCCCAGAAAGATACAAGCACTCAACCTGGTGGTTGGGGAGCAGGGGAAGAAGCAGGGGAAATGCGGCACATAATAGGTAGAGAGGTGGTACAAGAATACCTAGCCACCACTGGATGAATTCAAGTCTCCAGGGCCAGATGAATTGCATCCTAGGATATTAAAAGAACTGGTAGAGGTCATTTTGGAACCGCTTGCTATACTCTTTGAGAAATCTTGGAGGACAGGAGAAGTTCCAGCAGAGTGGAAGAGGGCAAATGTTGTCCCCATCTTCAAGAAGGGAAAAAAAGAGGACCCAAATAATTATCGTCCAGTCAGCCTGACGTCAGTACCCGGAAAGATCCTGGAGCAGATCATTAAGCAGTCAGTTTCTAATCACTTAGAAAGCACTGCGGTAATCACAAGAAGTCAACATGGATGTCTCAAAAATAAGTCATCCCAGACTAATCTTATCTCTTTTTATGATAGAGTTACTAGCTTGATAGATGAAGGGAATGCTGTGGATGTAGCATATCTCGATTTCAGTAAGGCCTTTGACAAAGTTCCCCATGACATTCTTGCAAAGAAGCTAGTAAAATGTGGGCTGGACAGAGCTACTGTCAGGTGGATCTGTAACTGGTTGACTGACCGTTCCTGAAGGGAGTTCACCAATGGCTGCTTTTCATCCTGGAGAGAAGTGACTAGCGAGGTGCCACAGGGTTCTGTCCTGGGCCCAGTGCTGTTCAATATTTTCATCAACGACTTGGATGAAGGAATAGAGGGCATGCTCATCAAATTTGCAGATGACACCAAATTGGGAGGGGTTGCTAATATGCCAGAGGACAGGATCAAAATTCAAAATGACCTGGACAGATTGGAGAGCTGGGCCAAGGCTAACAAAATGAAACTCAACAGAGAGAAGTGTAAGGTCCTACACTTAGGTAGAAAAAATGGAATGCAGAAATATAGGATGGGGAACACGTGGCTGGATGGCAGTATGTGTGAAAGGGATCTAGGAGTCTTAATAGACCACAAGCTGAACATGAGTCAGCAGTGTGATGCGGCAGCCAAGAAAGCCAATGCAATTCTCGGCTGCATCAATAGGAGTATGGTGTCTAGATCGAGGGAGGTACTGGTACCACTCTACTCTGGTTAGACCTCATCTTGAATACTGTGTCCAGTTCTGGGCACCCCAATTCAAGAAGGACATGGTCAAGCTGGAGCAGGTCCAGAGGAGGGCGACCAAAATGGTGAAGGGCCTGGAAGCCAAGCCCTATGAGGACAGACTTAGAGAACTGGGTATGTTCAGTCTGCAGAAGAGAAGGTTAAGAGGGGACATGATAGCTATGTTTAAATATTTGAAGGGATGCCATGTAGAGGAGGGAGAGGGCTTGTTTTCTGCCGCTCCAGAGACCAGGACAAGGAGCAATGGATTCAAGCTGCAGGAAAGGAGATTCCACCTGAACCTGAGGAAGAGCTTCCTGACAGTCAGGGCCGTCCGGCAGTGGAATATGCTGCCTCGGAGTGTAGTGGAGTCTCCTTCCTTGGAGGTTTTTAAGCAGAGGCTGGATGGCCATCTGTCGGGAGTGCTTTGAGGGTGTTCCTGCATGGCAGGGGGTTGGACTGGATGGCCCGTGTGGTCTCTTCCAACTCTACATTTCTATGATTCTATGATTCTATGATCTTAAATTCATCTGAGCAGTGAAAGGTGGGGAATTCTCATTAGTGATGTTTTATCCTTTCCATCTGAAGATATTCAAGCAGGGTGCAGGGAGTGTGGGAGAGCAACCTCTTTTTAGATATCAGTGAACAAGTGCTCTGTTCTGTCAAAGAGAAAGTAAAACTCAGTGTCTGTTAAATTTCTACAAGAAAAACAGTCCCCAAATAACAGTGTCTAGTTAAGATGAACTGAATCATTAACTGTACAAGAAGGGACAATTAAGGAATAGTGGTGGTATCAATTTTTGCGAAACATGAAACATTTTGACCTACTCTAATACTCATGAAGGCATACAAAATTATCCAGAGAAATACACATAAAAAGAGGATGCTACTTGCAATTTCTGTTATATTCTGGTTATAAGGCTACTGTCACTGCTTGGCGGAACTACTGGGATGCCACAGAATGCCTCCAAACATTTAGTCTTCTCAGTATGCAAACTGAACCAATAAAATGATCTCAATCTAACTTCATTCAAGAAGGGTTTGGCCAGGATCAAAAGCTTTCAAAAACAATTGAGACAGCAATAACGGGTTGGGGCATGCTTTCTTGGATGGGAAAGATCAATGGGAAGAAATTATAAAGGACTATGGGCCTTTCTGCACTACACTGTTATAGTGTTATTATTCCATTTCAACATCCTGTGGAATTTTGGGGTTTGTAGTTTCCTGAGGCCAAAGAGCTTTCTGGCTGAGAATTCTAAATGCCCCTCCCTAAACTGCAAACACTAGGATTCCACAGGATATTGAAAGTGGAATAATAGCACTATAACAATGAAGTGTGGAAGGCCCTATGAATCGAGAAGCAAAGTGTGTGAAAGGAAAGCACACTGGAATAAATTAGAATTTGAAGAAAGAGTAGGTAGAAAAGAGAGATACACAAAAAAAAGGAAAAGCAGAGGAAAGGGGATTTTCAAGAAAAGGTAAGACAATGAAAAGCAGATCTTAGATCTTGTGGATAGGAGTCAGAGAACTAAGACGGGTAAGATTTCCGGTTCCAGATCCTGAAATAACTTCTGTGCTTTTAAGAATTTCATAGAAATGAGGACTTGGCCAGTTGTAGCTTCTTACTGAAGTTCTATGACCTGGAAATTCTAAGTGAGCAATAGAAATCAGTGGTGTGGCAGAAGGGTCTGACTTTCACAGATTAATATGAACTGACGAGGCAATTCTTTTGCTACAGGCAACTAGCTATGCTTGCTGTCAAAAGGGTAAATCATGCAGACAATGGCACATTGCAAGTTAAGGGTGCTGGAGAACACGGAGCAGTCCCCACTTGTGTATGGACAGCAGAGCAGTTGACTCATTCAAATTAATGGCCAAAACATTTACTGGCTACATGGGGAGGTATTATTTTTATATACAAATCCCATGGATGGACGGAAGAATGAAAACAGAAAGAAAATTTTTTATCTGTTCTCATTAATCAGAGGAACACATTACATTAAGATGTTAATGTCTTTCTGAAAGACAAAATTAATGATTCTATGAGAGACAAATACCAAGCACTTCAGTTCTTTTAAGTACCTCCAAGAGCTGCAAACAACTAGATGCAAATGAATAATCACAAACTAAGCATAACAGCCATTAGCTATAATGACAGCAAACTCTCAGACGTCAGTCTTTGCATGCAGTTACAAATTGGCGGAAACAAAGCTTTAGATCTGAAACAAGATGAAGAACTGTGGGAGCCTTTTTTTTTTTTTTTTTTTTTTTGGTGATGTTTTGCTGAATAATTATTCTGCATCTTCAGTTCATAAAAGAAAAACAGAAGAGTTACATTATCATTTGGGCACTTCACAAACATGGATCTTTAAGATATCCAGAAACATGAAAAAGTAATTTTTTAATATAAAAAAAGGCATGAATACAATCTGAGCTCTAACTGAGCAGAAGTATTTGGATTAACATCTGCCAGCCCTATTTCCTTTTCTGTATCTTTCACATTAATCTGGTTATAAGAATAATAAAAATCAATCTCAGCTGAGATGTTATGGCAAATCAATCCATAGTGGCAACTCACAACCTATTTATTCCAAAGCAGACGTAATAAAAATCAATGGGACTGTTTCAGGTTGCATGGATCTAAATGGCAAGATGAAAGTATAAGAGAATCACAAAGGGCTCGCTGGACTTGATCTGGTCTTCTAATGTTCATGGCTCCAAACTTTGTGGTTCATTTGAATTCACTGTGAAAATCTATTAGACCAATACTACAAAGGAAAAAGAAAAGTTATCAGTTCATTTATCTGACAGCGAATCAAACACTGTAAACCTGATTGTGTTGTAAAGTTATCAGAGACACTAGCCAGATGAGGAATGGGAGCAGCATGGAAAACTCGCAAAGGGAAATGCACCAGAGCTTCCATTAACATAAGAACAGCCCAGCTCTATCTATGTGAGCAGACCATTTCTCACTGTATGGTATACATGATGCTTTCACCACCATTTTGTTACCCCATTTATTTTCATTGTTACATCCTTAATTTATTTTCTTACTCATTTACTGAAATCACATTTATCATGATTAATTGATTGATTTCTATTCTCCTCTATATGAGATCTTTGAGTGATGTACAAGAAAAATAGAAAAATGGGTTAAAATAATCTAGAACAATAATAGTCTAAAAGCGTACTAAATATATTAACAAGTTAAAACAGGTTTTAAATGCTAAAACCATTTAAGAGGCCATAGGCATGAGTATTTTGAAATAAATCAATTAGACCCAAAGACTTCAGCGAATCTCAATTAAAAGAAGTAGTAAATCTCAGTTAAAACTTTGTTGTTTCTAGTTTAATTTAATTTCACGTATATTCATCTTGTATATTTTGATTTTGCATACTTGTTAGCTTGTTTTATATTGTACTACACTGGTTTTTATAATCATATTTGGCTAATTTGTTTTATAATTGTATGTATTGGTTTTATATTTTTATTCTTCCTTCCTTCCAAGATAGATAGATAGATAGATAGATAGATAGATAGATAGATAATTGATAGACAGCTTTGGCAGGGCTGATTGGTTTTTGTTGTTGTTGTTGTGTTCTGTGAACTGCCATACACACTGATGGTGCTACACAAATAGATGATGATCATCAGCACAGCAGCAGCAGAAGCAGACCTGTTTACTTGGTGCGTATGTGAAGCCAGTGTGGGCAGAAATCATTCATCTTGTTAGATACTCATGGGCCATTTCCGCACACGGCAAGGGAGTCACTCCCTGCCACTTCTCACCGGATCTTCTGTGGGTCTGGTCCTGTCCGGGGTGAGGAGGAGCAGTGCGTGGTCGTAGATCCGCACTGCTCCGGCTTCCAAAATGGCAGCTTCTGGTTGGTCATGGGTCTTGACCAACCATTGAAGCTCGCTGGCCTAAAGCCTGCCCTCCGCAGATCGCAGGCTCGCATTGGTGCGAGCCTGGGAATCTGCATTGGAGAGCAGGCATGCAATGGCACACGCCGGCATTTTGAAAGACCTGAAAATCATGACGGAGGACCACGTGGGGTCGTTCCGGAGCGGACTGAGGTGCAGATCTACGGTAAGTAGTCCAGACCCAGTCTGCTCCAAGGTGCAGACGTCCTCCGTGGAGGACACACTGCACCATTTTATTTACCCCATGTGGAAATGGCCATGGTTTTTGTTTTCTTTTCAGATGCTTTTTACCAAGTTACATTGAGGATCCCTACGCCCTCTGATAGTTGCAGAAGTGAAGGTCTCCAAAATGGCTACTCAAGAGGGTGACCATTTTATTTGCCCCACAGTAATTCTAATGCATTGTGAGAGGGAGTCACAACCCATCACAAAAATGGTGGCACTCATCAGTGTCTGCTCTTCCCTCATACTAACATCTGGAATAGTGGTGGATGATGGCTTCCATGTCAGCCTGGCAGTTAATTCAGTCCTGGCTTTCACATAGGTTTTAAAGGATCTAGCTAAGGTGTTGAACCTTATCCTGCAAATATGTTTAGAATGGATTCACTGCCTCACTGACAAGGAAGTCACCAGCTGTCACTGATCTCCACAGATATGATGGACTTAAACTCCTCCCATGGCCACACATGTACATTAAATTTTGTGAAAAACAGTCTGCTCCTGTCATCACTCCTTAGTGACTGATATTTAGTGACATAGTGCTTCTCAGTGCATCTTAGTGCAACAATTTCCATCCCTCACCTTGTTGACTTACTAAAACAGAAAACAACAACAACACCATTCTCTTCCCTTCCCTTGATAGACTCATTATTTTAGTTTACCTTAGCTTTTTAAAAAGTCTTACATCTATCAAAGCGCCTTTCTGCATTACATTGTTATAGTGCTATTATTCCACTTTCAACATCCTGTGGAATTCTGGGGTTTGTAGTTTAATGAGGCCAAAGAGCTCTTTGGCTGAGAATTCTAAATGCGCCTCCTAAAACTGCAAACCTTGGTACTCTTGTACCAAGTTCAGAAACTCCAACTGGCCCAAAGTATGGCAGCCAGATGGGTTACAGGTACAGTGAGGAGTGAGGATATCATACTGATATTAAAATCATTCCATTGTCTGCCCGTTAGTTTCCAGACAAAATACAAAGTGTTGGTTATTCCAAGTTACCCACTGGATCACCTCCTCTCATACAATCTGCCTGGTGAACTCAGGTCTTCTGGGGGCCATTTATTCAAACCAGCCAGGATTAGACTGGCAGAGGCCACCCAGAAAACCTTTTTGTCGGTCACCACAAGCCTGTGGAAAGATCTGCCAGAAGAGATTCAACAGCAAAATAGGCTGTCTGAATTGTAAAGAGTCCTAAAGATCTATCTCTTCCAGCAGGCCTACCCAGTCAATTTTTAACTGTGAATTTTAACTTGAGGTATTTTATATGGTTTTATGTGTTTTTATTGTATTTTAATCTATGATATGCTTTTAGTTTTTAGTTGTATTTAATCTATGATGTGTTTTTAGTTGTATTTTAAGCTATGTCGTACAAATATGAGCTCTATGTTATTGAAAAATAATTATATTAAGACATGAAAAAACATTAAAAAGGGTTTGCAAAGATATGCAAAACTCATATTGTCACTATTGGGAAGAATTTCCATGATTAAAATGAATATTTTACCAAGAATGCTATATTTGTTTCAGGCTATATTGATTTTTATCAATGAAGAAACAGAAGAAACCTAGATTAAAATACAAAATTTTACAAGATGCAAAACAAAGAGAGGGTCAGGAAATGCCATATTTGAAACTTTATATTCCAGCACACTGTTTGGTTGAAAGAGTGGATTTTGCTGACAAGAAACTGATGGATTTAGAAGGGCATTAGCTGAAATTTGGGTGGAATGGGTATTTGTAGTATGATAAATCTAAAGTGAATGCAAATTTTGTGAGAAAAGCCTTGTTAAGAATCTGGCATAGATACAAATTAAGGTTATCTCCTAAAATACCTTTGCGGGTATCATCACAAGGTGCTTTTTATAGAAAGGAGAGAACAGCAAAGGGCAAATGGGTGACTTATCAAGATCTTCTGGACACTGAACATTATAGAATCAAATCAATGGAAGAATTAACAACTGAAGATTATAGTTTTCAATGGTTCTCTTATAGGTAGATAGTGGAGAGAGATAAAAGAAACAAACAGCTCTGACTCTGGATTGGCAAAACCTGATTTTGAGAAACAGCTGTGCTCAGATGATGAATATTTGATTGGTAAGTTGTATAAACTTTGGCTAAAATTAAAGATGGAAGGAGAGGTGGTTAAAGACTGTATGATAAAGTAGGCACAAAATATTGGGTGTAATATACAACTGGAACAATAAGAGAAAATGTGGTCAAAGGGAATTAAATTTACATTATGTTATGATCTCAGATGATGATGTATATAAGATGATGTACCATGTGTATTTGGCACCAGCAAAATGGCCAAAATGCATAAAGAAGTTCCTAATAGATGTTGGAAGTGTGAGCAACAAGTAGGATCTTTCTACTATATGCGGTGAACATGTGAGAAGGCCAAGAAATTCTGAAATCAGATACATGTTGTGATGTATAAAATTCTGAAAGTTAACATTCAACTAAAACCTGAACTATATTTGCTGTGGCTATTAGAAGATCAACTGGAAAAGAAGTATGGCAAGATATTAAAATATACAGCCACCCCAGCATAACTACTGAAAGTACAGACATGGAAGAACACAACAATTCCAGTGAAAAAGGACTGGTTGATAAAATTATTGAACTTAGCTGACATGGGCAAACTGAAAACATTATGAAGAGAAAAATCGCTAGCAACTTTTGCAGAAAAAAGAGTACAACATGTTGACTGTAGGATCCAAAACTAGTATTTTTGAAAAAGTAGCAGCTGAAGTATTTGAATGATATTTACATTTAGAAGGGTTCTTGTCTGTATAGAATTATCTATGATCTGCATTAGGAAAGCTGGAGACAATTTTAGGTTTAAGGTTTTGCGATTATTTTAGCAAGTAGTATGTAGCATGCAGTATTACTTTCTCTGTGTGTATAGATTTTGATGTTGTAATTTGCTGTTCTTTCTTGTTTTGTATGTCTGCATTATGAAAATGTTTAATAAAAAAAAGAATACAGTGATGTTTTAGAAAAGTAAGAAATAGAACAGGGAAAAACAGAGGGTAAAAAGTATGAAACTGACCTCGTCACATAAGCTAGCAGACTGGAAAAAATTAAAATATCGATATTGCTAGTTTTGTTATCTGGGGAAACTTTTCATTTTTTAAAATCAGCTTATTCATAGCCCTGTAATAAGTGCAATAATTAAGCACTAATATTAGTATCTGAGGGTTAAATCCTCTTGCTTCAATCAACTGCTTGCTTAAGGACTCTTACCTCAGCTTCAAGGGCAATCTCATTCATCTGGGGAAAGGAGCAGCTCTGTTCATACCTTCCTTTGCCCATACTGATGCATGTCCTCCCACTACTTAGATGAAGGTGGGGAGACTCTGCATATATACAGCTCTCTAGATTAGGATTTTTGCTCAAGATGAAGTATGATATTTCTGTTCAAAAGTAACTTTTTAAAAGAAAGATATACTGTTGCTACTGCCCTGGCTAGTCCAAGCTTTGGGGATATTAAAAGATATCCTTTTGATATCATAATTCGGCTTCACTTCTCTATTCCCTTCCACGTGCTTGCGAGGCCCCCGGACAAGCACGCATACAGGTTCGGCCGATTATCGCCGTAATATTCCTAGACAATACAGGCAGGCCAGAAAATAGCCGACTCGCCGCTTTAGGAGACCGCCAGGCAAGTACTCTAATTAGGTATGCACGCCACTTACAAAAGAGCCTCTGCCCCGCGCTGGCAGCTTGATGGGTAAACTATGCAATGCCCAAGTATTCTGCTTTTGCATACTGGCTACTCTATTGAGAACCGCTATGATAACTCAATCATTCAGATTCTGACCTTTCGGAGGTTTTGTCTCCAACTCCAAATCTATTGCTTTCCCCCAAGTACGGCATAGCCTGCAGTCACAGTTCTCCTTACAAAAACCCTTGATTCCGAGACCTTCCTCGGATTGCTCCCGAGTTTCATCCCGCCTTGCTGCCGCTTTGCTTGGCGAGCCTCCCCTCAGCTCCACGTGCTGAGCTACATCGCACCCCAGCCTCGCTCTCTATTTTTCCGGGCTTCAGGACAGGTGAAGTATCACCCAAACTAGCAACTCCTCTAAAAATCCCTCTATACCACTCCAACCTTTATTTCTTTAGTTATCTTGTATGAGTGTGTCGCATACACTGTTTTGCTTGTGTTTTTAATAAAACATCATTTATTGCTTCAACTTCTGTGTGCTCCTTGACTCCACCCGACCCTGTAGACATAGGGTTCAAGATCTCGCCACGTTACCCTGCCTCTCATAAGGCTACGCAGTGCTCTGAGCTAATTTTCCCCACCTTTAGTTGAGCACATTTTGGCGTCCCTCTCGGGACCCCCAGTACACAGGGTAACACTGTTTTATGAAAAAAACAGCACTGAAACAGGTTAATCCACTGGTGACCTTCTTTGGAGCAAGAAATATCCTAGTGATGAGATAATGACATTTCAGCAAACACACAGCCCCCTCCTACCTTTGGATTTATTTCATTGACCACATTTTAATCACAGACCTCACAGAACTCACAACAGTTTGAAAAGTTCTCCATCCTCATTTTATGCTCATAGTATCTGTGTGAGGTCGCTGAGGCCGAGAGAGCATGATTGGCTCAAAGTCAACCAGTAAGCTTCATAGTTAGGTGGAAATATGTACCTGATTCCCCCAGTCTTCACCACTATACCGCTTTGCCTCTCATAAGCCACCCCCATGGTTCATTCTTGTGGTACTCTTGCTCCTTAGCTACCCATGTTCTAACTGTTGGAATTCCCCTCCAGTACATGCAGTGCTGCAACAGATCCGTGCAATTCTTTTCAGATGCAGGCAATGTTACCATGCTTGTCTATTTAAGAGACCTACTGGGGCAGGTAGGTTCTGTGAGCAAGATGCAGACGGGGTGCTCTGTTTTAAAAATGTAATGTGAGAAGGCTATCATGTTAACAGCCATACACCCCTATGCTTTGATATGGTTAAATTATATGCTGATATGGCTAGACTGCCCTGCTGGATAAGAGGAAAGCTGGCTGAACACATGTGTTATGAAATCTGAGGTCAAGAAGAACCCTGCTAGGCACAGCCAGGTCATAGGCCATTTCCGCATTGGACTCTTATAGAGCTATTATTCCACTTGCAACATCCTATGGAATTCTGGGGTTCGCAGTTTTGGGAGGGGCCACCTAGCCCCTCCCAAAACTGCAAACCCCAGGATTCCATAGGATGTTGCAAGTGGAATAATAGCTCTATAACTGCCTAGTGCGGAAATGGCCATAGTCAGGAAATCACCAAGAAACACCAGAGATAATAGGCTGCTATTAGCCTTAATGATGCTGCTTTCTTAAACAATAGTGACTGGGAGATTTCCACTGGACAGCTGATTGCCTCAAGTCCTTTTCTCTTCACCTTGCAGTCTATCCTATTATCCTCAAACTTGTCCACAAACACTGAGCTACCATAACAACCATTAGCCCCTTTTGTCATCTAATGCTAAAACCATCAGCTCATTCCAGACCATACTGTCCACTCCACAAACTCCATTGTTTACTTGGCCAGAGAGCTATTCACACCCATGCCCTCCCGGTAAAAATTGTGTATAAAATCCCCCAGTTTTGATCAGCTAGCTAGCAGTACACCGATTGCTGGTCACCACTCTGCCACAGTGATTCCTGATTGTGTACTATTCTTAGACATACCGTCTTTGCTGGCGTATAAGACTCACTTTTTTCCTGAAAAATACTGTTTGAAAATGAGGTGTGTCTTATATGCCAATGCATTTTACACTGCCTCAGACAGTATTTTCTGGCATGTAAATGGAGTGCGTCTTATATGCTGGTGCGTCTTATAGGCCAGTAAATATGATAGGTCAAAGCCACATTGCTCCTGCTTCTTTGCTGCTCTTCTGAACTGGTAAATATTGCCCACTCCCTGAAGTCTCTGTATCAATCTTTCCTCCCTTTACCTTTGGTTAGCCTTGTGTGCGTGAGTGACTGTTTGGCTCTTGTGTGTGAGTGATTGAATTTCCCTCAAAAAACACATTTTAGTTTACCTTTTGAATCTCTGGCTGATTCTTCCCTGCACGAGACCCCATAAACATTGGTATCAAAGATCTTGTTAGGTTAGCCCACTCTTGCAGGCCTCCTAACTGAGCTAATAAGTCCCTGCCTTTGAACAGAGGTACTGGCATTGTGGGTGGACCCCTGAGTCACTCACATTTTGGGGTAGCAGTCACATTCCTGGGTTTCTGTGCGGAAGCTCATAAATAAATTTTAGGAATACTAAAACGTAATGGAATAGGACAAGCGGCATTAAAGAATCCTTTGATAATAACAACTCCTGAAAAGTCTAAAGCACTTATAATCTTTTGTTTCCAGGAAGAGTGCAAAGGAACCACTAGATGCTGTAGACCTTCCACGCTGCTTGCAGAGGGGGAGGTTTTCCTTGGGTGTTGGTGGAGCTTTATTCTACTATGTCTGGCCTAGTTCTGGACTAGCTCTGCCAGTGTTGAGATCGAATTGGGGCAGTTTGGACGAAAGGGTGTTTTGGGCATGTCAGAGGTGGCTGGAGTTTCTGCAGGATCCAAAGACACTTATTTCTGCAGCATACTCCCACTCTAAGGTTCCCATATCACAGCCACAGCCCCTTATATCTAGCCCCACATGGAGGGAAAGAATATCAGGGCAAGAACATTGCCTTGAAATATGTGAGCGCGTTTATTTTCCTTATTTGATAGACTGGTATTCTTTTATCTGCATGGCATCTCCTATACAAATGTGGTTGATGCTTCAGGTATCATGCTTCATGACGCCCCAACAGCCTGCTCCCTGTGATAGCTCAAGGGGTTGGCCCTAGGTCTCAGGTTTTGGCTCTGAAGTCTCAAGACTTGGGATAGTCTTGACTTGGAAACCCTACCACAGACAGAGCCAGGAGACATGATAGTTTGAGAAATGGTATATTAGATTCCCTCCACTTTGAAGCAGTGGCAGAAAAAGAGAAGGAAGAAGGAAGGAAGGAAGGAAGGAAGGAAGGAAGGAAGGAAGGAAGGAAGGAAGGAAGGAAGGAAGGAAGGAAGGTAGAAAACATCTGTCCACTTCCATCTTCTGCACAGACTTAGGAAGGTCTGGCAAGACTTTGGTTTTTTAACTCTACCAAAGACTCCCTCCACCAACTTCCCCAATCACCACTATTGCCTTAGGATCAATCCTCCCATTATTCAGGGTTGTGTCTCTGTAAGCAAGACCTCCAATACTGCAGTTACTGAAACCTAAAGAACTGCCTATTATCCTTCTTCCATGATCATCATGATAGTCTAATTTAGGTTCAGGCTATCTGAAAAACTATATCCCCCTGTACAAGCCTGCTCAATCTATCCAGCTTAAAGGGTAGGAGAAATTAGCGGCTAGGGGAGTTCTGCTGTATGTACCCAGTTAAAACAAATCTGCTTTTCTCAAGATCTCATTCAGTTTGATGGGTTCACACAAGGAAAGAGACGTAGTAGATGACACCTATTTTTAATTGAAAAAAAAATTCTGTGTGTTATATTGACTTTTTCCCCATCAGAACAAGAGAGAGAATTATGGAGGAAAATGGTTTCTTTCATTCACATCTTTTGGTTGTGCTTTTTTCTTTTTCTTTTAATCTCCCTGATCTCCTTTTACCAAGTTTTCAAAACAAAAGAAAAGAAATTCAGATCCCACATGGCTTTGATAACTCCCTTTCTCTCCCAGCTGCTCTGTCAGTCATTACCATTGTGCTCCATTAAAACAAATAAATAAAGCAAGGAAGGAGGGGGGGGAATGAAGGAAAAAAGAAAAACAAGCAGGAAGAACTCATTAGCAGTCCAGACACCAGCAAACTTTAGCTGCATGAAATCCCCAAGGTGAAACAGTCATTCCCTTGGAGCACTCTTGTTGTCCTCATCATGCCATTAATTTTTTGCTTGATTCAGATGTGTGCTTGCCACTGCCAGTTAGCTGGGCTGTCTTTGAAATCCAGGGTGGTAAGCTCAAAGGAAGCTTAGCATTCTGTTTTGCAATGTTTCAGTGCAACATAAAAATGATATTATCCTGGAAATATGGTGTGATTAGGAGTAGGCATTGAAGCAATCAGACAATCTTCAAATGGCTGGATGTTCCAATTGTTCTGTCTCATAAGGAGCACCTCTGTACAACAGCTTTGTTTCATGGTACACTGATAAAACCAAAACTTTCTGCCGAAATGCAATGAAGCACTAGTTTGAGGGATTGTTGTTTTCATCATAGGATTTAATTGGAATGTAAAATGACATTGTATCAATCCACTATAGGCTTATTTGCATCACAGCAGTAATAAATATTTGCCAACATTTAAAATTCAATTTTCTCCCTCCAAGTTAATCCCTTTTGGAATGAGAAATTGTTTTGAACTAAAAAATCCCACTGAAATTTTAAATGACTTCTTTTGTCTATACGTTTCAATTTGAATCTTTTAAAGTTGCTGACATTTTTGATGGTTTTGATTCTGACAAACTTGAAATATGGCATCAGCTATCAACTAACAAACACTAACTCATGTTGCATGTTATCAACTAAAGGATGCCAGATACAATTACATGTCAACTATCACATAATTTACTAATATTGTATTGTCATATATAATAACATTTTTCAAATGGTCTTCCTGGAAAAGTTGGCTTCTTTGCAAACTTGCATGAGTTATTCCATGAGATCATTCAAGGTGGAAAAACTTGACCAGAAAAAGACACACACAAAAACAACTATAGATTGCAAAGTAAAGATATAGAGAAAATTAGGTATGTTCTATAGGGCCCAATCTCAGGTTACAGTGAGTTAGGTTAGTGTAAGTGGAGTATAGCATCCAGGTTGAGGGAAGACATATGCCAGTCTGTTTAACTGATCTCACCAGGTACACTGAGTCCAGTTCTGGCCACCACGATTCAAGAAGGATATTGATAAGCTGGAATGTGTCCAGAGAAGGGCAACCAAGATGGTAAAGAATCTAGAAACCAAGCCCAATGAGGAATGACTTAGGAAGCTGGACATGTTTAGTTCAGGGAACAGAAGACAGAAAAGTGATTTGATGGCTGTCTTTAAACATTTTAATAGATCAGTGTAGAAGATGGAGCAAACATGTTTTCTTTTCTGCCAGAGACTAGTATATGAACCAATGGATTCAAATTATACACGCACATATAAAAAAATCATTTAAACTTCAGGAAGAACTTCTTGACAGTAAGAGCTGTTTGACAGTGCAATAGTATTCCTTAGAGTTGGTGGAGTCTCCTTCTTTGGAGGTCTTTAAACAGACAGAAGTTGGATGGTGATCTCTCAAGAATGTCTTAACTGTATATTCCTGCATGGCAGGGGGTTGGACAAGATGGCCTTTGTGGTACCTTCCAGTACTGTAATTTTATGACTCTGTAATGTTCAAGTCGAGTGATGCCCTGCACAAACTGAGTGTACATCTGAAAAGATGCTCCAGAATCTTGCAAAGCAGAATGGTTGGATACTAGGTGTTCAGGGGAATGTTCTTCACAATCAGAAAATTTGAAGACACTACATTGCTTCCTGCCAAGGGATGCTATACTGGCCACTTCCTTGTTGCCTTTCTGCTGACAAACAAATTGAAATTGACATAGGCTTTTGCAAATGAAGAGATTCTTATGGGGCGGTGCGGACTTTTTAATTGGTATACTTTTAAATTGCTTTTAATTAAATTATTTTAATATTATGGCTCATCTGATGGTGTTTTAATATACAATTCGTTTAGTAGTGTTCTATTTTAACTTTTCATGTGTTTATTTAAAAGATTTGTTTATACCTTTTAAAATCTTCTTATGAGCCACCTTAAGTCCTAGTTTGTGCTAGGAAATGTGAGAGATACAACTGGATTTCACCTGCAGAGTAATGAAATTGTGAAGACAGAAGCTAAACAAAAACCAGTCCCATGGCCACCCAGCTGCCTACACATCCACAGGTTTAAGGAGAGAAAAGCTTAGGCCATTTCCGCACGGTGCGAGCGAATCGCCTCATGATGGACTCACTGGACTTTTGGGCTCCCCGGTCCAGTACACGCTGCTCTGAAGCAGTGCGTGGCCACCGCTCCGCACTGCTTTGGGGACGAAAATGGCGGCTTCCTGTTGGTCGAAGCTCTCGACCAACGGCTGAAGCTCGCCAGCCTAAAGCCCGCCTCCGGCAGATCGCAGGCTCGCACCAATGCGAGCCTGCGAATCTGCATAAGGGAGCAGGCTCGCAGTGGCACGCTCCGTGGTTTTGAAAGACCTGTTTTTAGCTGTCTTTCAAAAGCACGCTGGACAACCACTTCTGGAGTGGGCTGGGGTGTGGATCTACGTTAAGTAGGTCCGACCCAGTCCGCTCCCAAGTGCAGACATACTCCCTGGAGGACACTCTGCACCGTTTTAAAAGCCCCATGTGGAAATGGCCTTAGTCTTCTTTGTAAAACATTTAAAGTAAATTTACTTATGAATTCCCTGTTTATAATCAAATACATGGAGAAAAGAGAGCAAGAGAGGGGAAAAAACTGTCCATGGGTTAGAGTGACACAGGAAGAGAATAGATGTGCAAACAGGAAGTCATCATAATGCAAATTAGTAAACTTGCAAACAGGCAGTCATAATAATGCAAATTAGCAATTAGTATAGGCATGCAAAAGTTGCAATTTTCCTTTCTAGGAAGAAAGTCAGGATATAAATAAAACATTTAGCAACAGAATCAATTGCTAAATATCATTCTTATTTCCATTTTCATTATAATAGAAACTCAGGATCATCCAGTAAAGGTGAATAGTTGGAGATTCAGGAAACATAAAACAAAGTACTTCTCCACATAGTGCATAATAAAACTATAGCATATACTACTGTGTAATATAATGTGATGACCACTAACATGGATCATTTAAAGAGGGGACTGAACAAATTAATGGAGGATAGGACTATCAATGTCTGTTAGCCATGATGGCTGTATATTGCCTCTGTTATCAGAAACAGTATGCTGTATACCATTTCCTGGGAAATATGAGTGGGAGGTGCGACTGCATCCAGTTGAAGTTGTGAGTTTCTCGTAAGGAACTCTTAACTGTTGTGGGACTAGAACACTGGATTTGTCAACAGACCTTTGGTCTGGTCTAGAACTGGTCTTCTTATGTTCTCATATATATCAGCTACTGGAATCACATATCATTGGTTATCAAGTGTAGATATTTTCGGGGAAAGCTTCCCAACCACGTGTTCTCTTTCATTGCCTGCACACATTTGTTATTAAAGTAATGGGGTTTTAGACAGCAAGGGTTTCCTGCATGCCTCTACTCTATAAATACAGTCTCTACAACTTTTCCCATTTGCTCAGTTACCAGTTCTGGGGATGTATCTAAGGAACTACACCATGTGATCAGAGGATCTTCCAGGTGTGTTTGCAAGCACATAAAAGACTCCTCCCTCTCTTCTTCCCTCACTCTTTCTCTTCCCTCAAGATGGCTTTGTCGACCTGCTCTTTTTGAAACTTTCCTGTAGTTAGCCAGGCCTTAGGCACTGCAGGTATATGTGTTTGAATGTTTCTGCAAATGCAATTAGTAAAGTTTTTAGCTGTTTGCATTCCTTTGCCAAAAGTCGCCTCAGAGAGACCCAAGAGATTCAGCGCTTCCACTTGTGAACTTTGCTAAAAAAAGATTGAGTCTTAACTAAACCGGTCTTCATATTTCCCAGAAAAGGGGCTAACATCCAGATAATCTTCTTCTAATCTAACAGACATCAAATACCCTAGAAATATTTGGCAATATTGAAGAAGGAAAAGGCTACCCACAGTATAAAACCTCTAAAGGAAATAAGTAAAGAAAAATCACTGGAGAAACTTCATTTCTTCTCTCACTTCTGCTACAGGATTAATAGTTTTAATAGTCATTGCATATCTTTCAGAAATTTTGGAAACTGCAGCTTTGTGAGGAATTGCTAGGAACCTTAGAAGAAAATTTGTAGCATGCTCAACAAACTGGCAATGTTTGCTTGGCACAGGAAATAAATACTCAAAGTGGCAAGATTTTTTTTCATGGCATAGAACCTCTAGGTTTAACAGATCAACTAGATTCTTATTGTAGACTGGCAAGCCTTTGCATGTCTGAAAGCTGTTGTTTGGGACAAATTGGTCAGCTTTACATCTGGTCCTATTCATTTTACTTTCAACCCATGCCCTGCTGGAATGCACTTGGCTCTGGGCTCGAAAATGTTCCTCACACCTGAAGTGAATCTCATTATATCAAGGCATCCATCTGCTTCCAGCCACTTTGCTCTCAGAGCCAGACTATTTACATATAACAGCCTGGATTAAATATTCAGGACATGTAGGACTTAAAGACTATGTAGGTCAGCAGTTTTCAAACTGTGAGTTTCCTGATGTTGCTGGCCTACAGCTCCCAGAATCCTTCACTCCCTGGCCATGCTGGCTAGGGCTTCTGGGACACGAAATTCAAAAACATGTGGGGATCCATTGGAATTGACTGACACAGGAAACAGCAATGTTTGCCAAAAGTGTGAAATGCAAGATTGCTGTCTCTTTGGAAAACTGCTGCATGAAGGGATATAGGGAGGTGGAACTGCTCTTAAGATACCTGCTTAAGCATTGCCAATAGAGGGGAAATATGTTTTTTTTTTTAAAAAGAGGATAAATCTGGAAACAGATGTGCCCAACATTCAAACGTGGTAATTTATGTTTGTCAATTTAGAAATAATTATGGTAGCATTAAATTATTCATTTAATCAATTTATTGGAATATTTATTTTCTTTCAACACACCAGGGCCCTTCGTGTTAAACAGATAAAAAGTGTTTTTAAAAATTCTTTAAACACAATTGAAACTTCTTTTAAAAACAGTTTTTAGAAACACACGGTTAATAGTCATAAAAGCCAATTCTGACATTGGGGACTAAAAGCCATGGAAAACTGTATCATTGTGGCTGCCTGCTGGAATATCAAACGGGATGAAACTACCTGAATTCCCTTGGGAGGGAGTTTCACATGGAAGGGACCACTGTTAAGAAATCTCTGCTTCATGGGTTTACCAACCTTGTTTCCCAGTTTGTACACTATAATATAAATAGGATACATCTCATCATATAAGCTGGGATGACTGGTCATCTCTGGCCCTAATTAAATCTGAAATACCAGACCTGATTAATGAAGGACAGATCCAAGGCGCCTCTCTCTTCATATCATTGCTTTTCTTTATACAAGATGTTTTGGTCCTTCAAAGAATGTGTTAGAGCAAAAGACTTTCCTCTTTATAGTTCGGCAAATCTCTCTTCTGTAAAGTAGGGTACATGGTTACTCTTCCTTATTTTGCATTTTTATTGGATTTTTGATGATTACAAGTGGACAGACAAAATTTATCCATTGTTTGACCATTGTTTCCAAATGCATGTGTGTATTGTGTGCCTCCAAGTCATCCCCAACTTATGGCAACCCTAAGGTGAACTTATTATGAGGTTTGTTGAGCTGAGAGAGTGTGATGCCCCTAAGCTCAGCCAGCAGGTTTCCATGGTTGAGAGGGGAACTGATCTCCAGATCTCCAGAGTCAACATCAAATAGATTGTATTAAACTGAAAAATACATATGGATCAATTTGATCTTGAATCTTGCTGTCCCAATAGGCTATAAATAAAGACTTCTTTTCTATAAAATAGTTGTCTTGCTTACTTTCTCAGACTACTTGAATTTGTCAACTCTGTAATATGTATCATATCCCATATATTCATTATGTCTTTATTGGAGAGAAAGATTTTTCTAGTTGTTAGAAATGCACACTCATGATGTGCAGGCTTTATCTACTGGACATCTGATAATAGTATACAGTTCTCCCTCCACAGTCATCAGTTTGACCTTCATGAATTTGATTATTCCTTATTCACTTGCCTCCCCCCATTCTCCCCCTCCCATTCTCTGGCCTTTGGGCCAGGTGTGCTGCACCCCTTCTCTGCACCCCAAAAGGCAAGCGAATGGGAGAGTGAAAGGTTTGTGTGCGTGCAAGCCTTTCCCCTCCGTTCACCTGTCTGGAAACAGGCAAGTGAATGGATTAGGGGAGAAGTGTTTTCCCTTCCATTCGCTTGTCTGTTGCCCACGTGGGCAGAAAGAAGGCAAGGTGTGTGGGTGACGAGCAGGAGAATGGGGGGGGGGAGCCCCAGGAGGGGATGAGAGGGGGAGCACTCACTCAGGTGCGGGGGAGTTATTCACAGTATTTTTTATTGTAGGATGGACAACTACACACACACACACATACACACAAAAGTATAGTAAAACGAATAAAAAAGCTTACCTTTAAATATATAATAAAATGAACAAAAGTGGATGATGACTATCTGTTTAAATGATGGTGATTTTTTTGAAGACAGTTGGAAGTAGATAGTTGAGCCTCATCATTGGAAACTTTAAACAATCTCATTCTTTTTCCAGAAGGGGACTTTAATGGAGATCTTACAGAGGTTGATGTTGCTCCTGATGTTGACAGCTCTGAATCTGAAGGGTTAAGGGTGACTGGCGATGGTTGTGGGACTGGCATCTTGAAATAGGAAACCAATGAAGTTAGCCACATTGACATCTTTCGCCTTTCTCTAAGAAGTTCTCTGTAACAGGCTATTTGGCTTCCTCGACCTTTGTTTACTTTTGAACTTCTTTCAAAATTGGGATCGACCCTTTCCCAAAATGCAATTATGTCGTCTGTTTTGATGATTCCTTGTTCTAATTCTTTAGGTGTCAGTACCCTAAGCTGAGTCATATCATCAGGTAGGGCCTCCTGTTTTCTGAACAGCCTTCTCTGTTCTTAAGTTATCATGTGACTCAAACAACTCTGCAACATCATCTTCCAATTCTAATTCCCTTGCCATGTCATCAACATTTGAAATTATTTCCTCCACTGGATCCTCAAAACCTTCAAAATTGTCAATGAATGTGGGAATTAATTTCTTCCAAAAACCTTTCGAAGTTGCTTCTCAAGCATCTCTAATTGTTTTCATGCTATTCAAAATACTGAAGCCTTTCCAGAAACCTTTTGATTTATTTTGCTTTGATCCCTCAGAAAGATCATCATCTGATGCAGCTATAGCCTTTGCAAAGCTCCTCCTCAGATCTAATAAGATCTGAATGCTGAAATCACACCTTGATCCATTGGCTACAGCACTGAAGTAGTGTTTGCAGGCATGAAGGCAAATTGAATTTCTTTGAAGGACTCTGTCAGAGCTCTAGGGTGGCCTGGAGCATTATCAACAAGCAGCAGAATTTTAAAGGGATTTTTCTGTTCCCTGTAATAAGCCTCAACTGTAGGCTTGAAATAATTTGAAAACCAAGTAGCAAATAAATCAACATTCATCTTGGCTTTTGCATTACTCTTGCAATAAACTGGAAGGCTAGACTTTAAATAGTTTTTAAGGACCCTGAGATTCTCTGAATGGCACATACGCATAGGCTTTAGCTTGCAGTTGCCAGCTGCATTAGACCCTATCAACAGAATTAGCATATCTTTTGCAGCTTTGAATTCAGGTGTAGATTTCTCTGCTTTTGCAATAAAAGTTCTAGCTGGCATTTTCTTCCAATATAGGGACATTTCATCTACAGTGAAAATCTATTGCATTGTAAACCCACCATCTTCCCGTCACGTAGGGACATGGGGGGGATTTGCCCCGGGCAGCAATGTTTTTGGGGCGTTCCAACCCATAGCCATGCCCCTACGTGCCCTGTCCACACCCCTCGCACCACAGCCACTCCCCTCATGTTGTAGCCCTGCTCCCCCTCCACACGCTCCAAGCTCCGCCACTGCCATCTTCTATATTTTTTCAGGCTCTCCAGGATACATTTCTGCTGCTATGGTATCTGCATCAGCTGCTTGTCCCTCCATTTTTATATTATGCAAATTGAATCTTATCTTCAATCTATTAAACCAGCCTTTGCTAGCCTCAAATGTTTCTTCCACGGATTTCTCTCTTTCAACCTTCATTTATATAAAATAGGCCCTTTCTGTCCCACTCTCCCAACCTGCCATAGGTACAGGAGAAGGACAGGACCACGATGACACTTATGCCCAAGGTCATCATGGTCCTGTCCTTCTCTCATCCCCAGGCGGCACAATCACACCACAAATCATTGATGGGTTTTCTTTGTCAATTACCAGCAATTGTGTCTCCATCCCAGTGGACAACTGCACTTACCTTAGCTGTGGAGGCCCTGGAAGTGCAACAGCGGTATAGCCTGGGACAGTATCTGGCTGCACTGTGGCAGGAAGAAGCGGAGCCATCACGCTTCCTTCTGCAGCAAGCAAGCTGGTACGGAGGGGAGCATTGGTGTCCATAGTCCCATCCTGGCAAAACAGCCACTGGGACAATGCTGGGATGACCAAGGAAAGGGCCATGGTCATAGGGCTGTGGCCTAGATAGTGCCTGTGCACGAATATTGTGGCTGTTTTGGTCTTGAATCCACATATTTACAAGTTTTTCTTTATCAGTAATTAGGCTGCTCCACTTTCTAATAACTTTAGTATGCATTGGCATAGCATTTTTAATTTTGTCTAACACTTTTGCTTTATTCTTAACAATTGTAATAACTGTTGAGTGACGCATATATAGCTTGTGGCCTTTGTCTGTCATGGACATGCGTTTCTTACCAAGTTTGATTAGTTCTAGCTTTGCTTGCAAATTGAGAATCATATGAGTTCTTTTAGCTCTACCACTACATTTATGTGCCATTATAAGCACAAATATAATTAATTATAATATATACTGAGTGTGTGTGTGTGTGTGTGTGTGTGTATAATTATATATTTAAAATATATTAATAGTTAATTTATAATATAAAATATAAGTGTGCATACTGTATTATAAGTACAAATATAAGAGATGCATTGTGCACAATTTCTAGGAAATGTACTGCAAATGACTTCTGTACATGGAATGAACAGAAAAGATGGTGCTGAGTCAACTGAAAGAAAAAGCAGTGCCTGGAAACTTGATGAAATAGGTCGGAAGAGGAGATCACACATCAAATATATGGGATCTGGTCGTAACTGAAAAGGATTGAAAGAACAGATTGTTAAAAAGCAGAGTGGGGAAAAACGGGGGACACTTGTATTTCTTCTTTTGGAGGATTTGGCTAGCCTTGCAAAGTGGGGCCCAAAAACAAAACTAGCATTTTCTATATTTAAGGAGCTTGTGACCAGTAATGAGGTTGCACAAAATGAGCCAAAAAGTGGTGAAACATTTGATGATATGGTTAGCCTAAGCACAAAAATATACAAAAAAGAAAAAAAAAAGATATTTGAAAATAAACTTCTTTAGCTAAAAGGAGAAGACAACACTATTTTAATAGCTCAAAGACTATCACCACACAGAATATGTTAAAAATTTACAAACAATCCCTAGGAGTTATGCCTAATGCAATTAACTCTGCTTTTTGTTAAAAGAAGTAGGGATGTTTTGAATGCTGGGGATTTTCTTTCACAACCGAATAATGTGTTGTAAAGCAATGTGGACATCCATGCTCGTGGTTATCTGCATCTTATAGACACCATTGTAAAACCTAGGTGGTCTAGCTGTAAGTTGAACTGCAAGTCTAATGTGTGCTTAAAAATACATGCACAGCTAGCCTTAGAGAACAAAGCCAAATGTGAATTCAGGGACTATCATCCTACCTGCTCACATTACCAGAAAGTTGGTCATGATGAGGATAAGTGTACAGGCAGACAATGCACTGTCTGCAGGTGTCTCATCACAAAATATGAAGACCATGGCCATTTCTGCACTAGTCTATTATAGTGCTATTATTTCACTTTCAACATCCTATGGAATCCTGGAGTTTGCAATTTAGGGAGGGGCCTTTGAGGGCCGGGCAGCCCCTCCCTATACTGCAAACCCCAGGATTCCATAGGATGTTCAAAGTGGAATAAGAGCGCTATAACAGGCTAGTGCAGAAATGTCCTTAGTGGGAACATGGGTACTGAATTTGGCAGAAACCTATAAGGTGTGGGCTTTGTGCACAGATCTTCTGAGTTGTTTTCAAAATATATTGAAATGCCTCTATGGCAGAAAAAGGAAACTTCAGACTAACCCCACTGATGTGTTAGTAAAGAAGATAAAGATAAATATTTAAATATATATCTTACGAGGGAGAGGCTGCTTTTGCATGAAGACCAGCTTGTTGTGAACCCTGCGAAGTGTCAGACTAACAAACTGTTTTAAATTTTTTGTTGGAACATTTGGGTAGAGAACAAGCCAACTTGAGACATAGGTGTTGAGAGATCCTGATGAATTTTTTCAGCTTCTATTTTCTGATGCTTACAATGTTTCAGTGTGTGAATTTACTGATAATGAAGCTTTCTGTATGTCCTAGAAATATTCTGAGGACTGTGTGACAACTTCAGGTAGAAAAAAATGAATTCATAGTATGTTTTACCACAGCATATGCATGGCTGGCATTCTATAGGTTGTTAGACAAGCTTGAGAGGCATGTTTTTACCGTGATACAGATAGTGTTATATTTGTGAGTAGAGATGGGGTTTGGGACCCACCTCTAGGGGAATACTTATAAGATTCCTCCTAAGAGGTTCCTGCAGATGAGACCATCACAGAGTTTGTGTCAGCAGGTCCAAAACTTACAGGTATAAGTTGTCTAACAGCACTGTGTGTATGAAGGTCAAGGGGATTATATTGGACGGTGCTAACTGTGAAGAAATTAATTTTGGCATTTTAAAAGACCTAGTATTTCCTTACGTCAGACAAGAAAAGATGAAATTGTGGTATGGCGACCAGTTCTTGTTTGAAATAAGCAACAATGGACACTCCACATTTAAACTCTCAAAAAACACAATAAGTTATCTTTGATAAAAGAGTGATTACTGAAGGATTTACAGCTCTCTCTTTATGAATTGCCTCAGAATATTGCCTGGTGTTATAGTTGTTGGCACTATTTGTACAAAGAACTCCGATATAAATACTCCATTATTCAGTTTGTACAGCTCGATATATTTGATGATGACGAATTGTTACCTCCCTGTAAAGTAAATTTTCGGTCACAAATGATTTGATGCTGTCTGTCTGTGATAATAGCAAGGTTGAAAAGGCCTTTGCACAATATCTGCTTCATAAGAACCTGAGCACATTTTTATTATACAAAATATTTTTGCAAAGGATAAAGCAACATGACTATTAGCCTTAATGCAAAATATATGGTGTTGCTTAAAAATTACAATTTGCTGTTTTGGCATGACAGATATATCCAGAAAATGCCAAGTTCTTCGTGAAAGCATTTGCTGATTCTGCAAGCAAACCTCATGGATATTTAGAGCTGGATTTGAATGCTACACCCCAGAATCTTACAGGCCAATTACTAGAATTTTTTTCTTCCAGACTGGCCTGTGGTATATATACCACGAAGAAAAATCCCAGTGATCATAAAAGGGCCCAGTTTTAAAACCTTCTACCTGTTGCTGCTTGATCCTCCACAGGGCAACATGTCCAGCCATAAAAAGAGAAACCAACTGCTTATTCCAAAGCCTCTAAATCAAAGAAAAGCCATTTTATTTTCAGCATCAGATTACTTAATTGCCATCATCTCAGAAATATCACTCAATACTTTAAAGGGCAACATCTCTTTATCCTCCCTCCAGCAGATGTGTGTATTTAAAAGAAAAGCTTCCAACCTATTAAAATTCTGAGTAACAGTAAAATGTCCCTGAGAAAAAAGAACTACCTTGTGAAACAGTCTGATGGGGTTTTGGGACCACTGCTAAGTTTTGCATTTCCCCCGATAACAAGGCTTTTAACTAAATAGTAGTGGAATATGCTGAAAAAATGTATTTGGTCCCCAGTCATCAGCTAAAGCAGTTAAAGGGGACACCTTCTAAGGATAAAAACATCAGAACTACAGCCATCTATTCCGTAGATCCTGACATGTAGGCTATGTAGGCCTGACTTAACTGAATATGAAAAACCCAAGTGCTATGATACTTTGCTTCAAAAATGTCTAAACCGTGTAAGACAGAAGGAGGAAGAGAAACGACGTTTAAATCATTTTTCGGCCAAAGCAAGTTCTGAAGAAGTTATGGTGAACTCTTCTGAGTGTTTCAAGAAGTGCTGGACTGTCTGCCTGCTAGACATGAGAAGCATACAAAATGGTTAGTAAACAAAATGAGACAAAATATTTCTTCATGAGATGACGAAAGGGCCTTTGTGTATAAATGAGAAGCTGTTAACGGATTCTAATATTCTGGACCCGGTCAAAAGTATATTCCAAACTCATGTCTTGTTACCCTGTGTACTGGGGGTCCCGGGAGGGACACCAAAATATGCTCAACTAAAGGTGGGGAAAATTAGCTCAGAGCACTGCTTAGCGTTACGAGAGGCAGGGTAACATAGCAAGATCTTGAACCCTATGTCCACGGGGTCAGGCCGAGTCAAGGAGCACACAAAAGTTGAAACAATAAATGATGTTTTATTAAAAACACAAGCAAAACAGTGTATGCGACACACTCACACAAGATAACTAAAGAAATAAAGGTTGGAGTGGTATAGAGAGATTTTTAGAGGAATTGCTGGTTTGGGTGATACTTCACCTGTCCTGAAGCCCGGAAAAATAGAGAGCGAGGCTGGGGTGCGATGTAGCTCAGCACGTGGAGCTGAGGGGAGGCGCGCCAAGCAAAGCGGCAGCAAGGCGGGATGAAACTCGGGAGCGATCCGAGGAAGGTCTCGGAATCAAGGGTTTTTATAAGAAGAATTGTGACTGCAGGCTATGCCGTACTTGGGGGAAAACAATAGATTTGGAGTTGGAGACAAAGCTTCCGAACGGTCAGAATCATCGTAGAGGTTCTCAATAGAGTAGCCAGTATGCAAACGCAGAGTACTTGGGTATTGTATAGTTAACCCATCAAGCTGCCATCGCGGGGCAGAGGCTCTTTTGTAGGTTGCATGCATACCTAATTAGAGTACTTGCCTGAAGGTCTCCTAAAGCAGTGAGTCAGCTATTTCTGGCCTACCTGTATTGTTGTTTGAATATTACGGCAATTAACGGCCAAGCTTGTTTGCGTGCTTGTCCAGTGGCCTCGCAAGCATGTGGAAGGGAACAGAGAAGTGAAGCCGAATTGTGATATCAAAAGAATATCTTTTAATATCCCCAAAGCTCGGACTAGCCAGGGCAGTAACAGTTTTACCAACCAAACACCTTTCTAAAGGGTGGGATTTGTTTTCTGATGGCCACAGCTGAAGTAAACAACTTCCGTGGTGGGCAATACTGTGAATAGAGAACTTTTGGACTATCTAAAGGACCTAATGGTATGTTCCCACCTCAAATGCCTGTACTGTCATGCAGATCTTCTAAAAAAAAAAAAAAAGGCAGGCTAGCACTCCTATCTCGTTCAGCTTATCATACCGCAATTTTCAGAAAATGCATTTCTCTTTTTAAAACCTGTTTTGCTGCCTATAGCTTTTTCTTTAAAGCACACAAATTTTTAGAAACTGCTCTTGGGGGATGTTTATTAGGAAACACAGTTATGAAAACCATTACATGATACAGATCTGTGAGTCTGAAACATGTTTGTGGCAAGCCTCCATACATTATTCTTTTTTTACAAACTGTACAGCCATCTCATAATTTTTTTTCCAATTCATGAGAATATAAGTGCTGAATATTTTTGAACGCCAGACCCTTACAGTACTGTTGCAGAAAAAACACATAGTGGTATCCACAAACCAGAGAGTCTGAGGCTTCAACTGCCCTGCACTGAAACACATTTTTGCTGGGTTTTTTCCCCTAAAAATGTCTTTTTTCTTTTTTCTTTTTTCTAGGAAACAGGATTAGTCTGGAGTAAAAGAAAAAAAAATCACAAGTCTTTTCCTCTGTCAAATATATGGTGAGTCAATATTCTCCTGGAAGGTTGTGAGGATGGATGACCAGCCCCAGCAGCCTTTGTAGCAGCTTCTTTAATGGAAACATGTTGCAGGGGAAGACTCCACAGAAGGTCTTGTGAATATAGGGGTTTGAAGCCAGTATGCAGGTTAACTGCAAACTATTCACCTACTATAGAAAAGTCAAAGTTTGTTTGTCTGTGTCAGGCAAAGACCTTATATGATTGGCTGCCTAAGAAGATTCTATGGAATCCTGGGGTTTGCAGTTCAGGGAAAGGCCTTTAGAATTCTCAGCCAGAGAGCTCTGAATAGTTGGTTGCTATGGAGATGAGGCCTAGCAGCAAGGAGGAGGGCAATGTATTCCCCTCGGGAACCCAACCTCTGTACGTTAATAACTCTGAATACAGACTGGATTGGGGAATATGAGGAAAAGTTACAGGTACTGGACAAGAGAGTTTGGAGAATTAGAGACACTTTCTAACAAGTATTACCTATAAGAAAATAATAAAATCCCAGACAACGCTCGGTATATATGCTAGCTTTATATAAAATCAAACAAGACATTTTTCTGGTGATTTATTTCTATCACATTGTCAAAAACTCCATGAACAATCATATTGATGATATCTGGCAGGGGGCTGGCAGCTCTGTCCTCAGGTTTCTATCTTTAATCAAAGAGCAGTGGTCACCACATTCTTGATGTCGGAATCAGGTAAAATGCAAAGAGTGTGTAACCTCTTGTATACTTCCCACAGTTAAAAGAAACCAATCTTTCATGTGCTTGCCAGCAGTTTGTACCAAACTCATATATTCTTTCACACAATTTCTCTCTTCAAAATTGGCCCAAAATAGTTAAATAGGTTTCTGTTCCCCATCCAGGTAGAGTTCCAAGAAATTTAGCTTTAATGCTTAAAGTTACACATTTTTGTTGTTGTTGTTGTACACACCAATCATTGTCAACCAGGACTATAACCACCTATTTAGGTAAATGCCCCCAAAACAAATTCTGCTGATTGGAGACACAGTTTCCTTCTGAGATGCTAAATACTTACATGATCCACAACATATTTGGCATTAGAAGTTATTAGTCCTTCAGCATGTCCCAGACAAATACCTGATGACACTTTCATCTTTTTACAAAAAGAGAGGCTGATAAAATTCATAGTTTGTAGTGCCTGTCTGTATCTCCACTCACTAACCAAAAAAGCATCTTTGTTGCAGGTGAGTTTAATTTTCACATCACTTGGGTTCCCATATGATTTCAGGATCACTCTTTCTAAAGAAGGAGGGCTCTCCTGGGCCAGAAGTGAAGCATCACAATCCCCTTTTCAAAATGAAATGGTAACTTTTTGTTCTGATCTGTCTTTATCTCAACAGTGATGATGTCAACATGCTTACAGGAGTTTGCTTACAGGAGTGTATTGGGGCTTGTCATAACACATATTGACACACTCGTTATTTTCCCCTTGCACAAGCAATGTAGTAAAGGCATGTAGAAGTCTCAGACTGTCTGACGCTCCAGAATATCTGTGTAAACATATAAGGTGCTGAAACACCCAGTGATGTCTATTGTGAAAGGTAGAACTTTGAAATATGGTGTTTGGGAAACAGTCATAATATATGGGCTAATTCCTCACCAGCTAGCAGTGTGCATGGGCCAGCAGTGTCAAGCTGAACTTTTCTGGCCACTTGGTCCTAGCACAGAACCACTTCATGAGGTCATTGCATGTTATTATAAGGCCACCATGACACTTGAATAATAGTCACATTGCAGAAGATAGGGTCATGCCATTTTTCCATTTGCAGCTTCAAATCTCTCAACAGCAGTTACAGTTTCCAGCTGCGATGGTATTGTATCACAACTAGTTCTACTTCCCACGCTCCAGTAAAGCTCTGGATTGTGTTCTTTCAAAAAAACTGTTGCACTGGCATTGCTAGGAAGTGTAAAACAAAAACCACAATCACCCATTTTTCCTACTACACAGATTCATGGACTTCAGAAGCAAGAACCCAACTATTGATTGAACTTGCTGGGCCAGCCTAACTATTTCACTAGGTAATAATTTCTCCTACCTCACCCTTTTGTGGCTAGAATTTTTTCACTCCTGTACATCCAGTCCTCCTTGGCATTAATCTTTTGTCATAGAGTCATAGAATCATAGAATCATAGAGTTGGAAGAGACCCCAGGGGCCATCGAGTCCAACCCCCTGCTATGCAGGAACACCCATCAAAGCATTCCCAACAGATGGCCATCCAGCCTCTGCTTAAAAACCTCCAAAGAAGGAGATTCCACCACAATCCAAGGCAGCATATTCCACTGCTGGACATCTCTGACCGTCAGGAAGTTCTTCTTCAGATTCAAGTGGAATCTCCTTTCCTGCATTGTCATTCTTGAGGACAAAAGGTGCCAACTGCCAACAGCTTCACCCTCACATTCCTTCACCAGAAACACTGACCTATCTGCTTTTCTGGTGACTTGGTCCACAGTGAATAAAATTCTGTTCATAGCCCTTAGCAAATATAGTCTCTTTTAGAAATCTTCACGTGGTCTTCTTTTGTGAGTAGTGGAACCTCTTTTTTTCCCTTTCACAAGTGTCCCATAAGCTGTTTTCCCCACTGCTAGAGCACTGGAATCATTAACATAAGTGAGCCTTGCTTTGATGCTATGGTGAAAAATATTATTATAACTTTTTAGAAGCAATGGCAATACATCAATATAGGTAATGGTGTTTTTAGCTGTGAAATACCTCCACATCTTGTTTTAAAAATTCTATTAAACTGTTCCACAGCCCCTGCTTTTAACTTCATTATTGGTGACAAAGTGATATACTTCCTGTTGTTTTAATAGACTGGTTATAGCCTTGTATAGAAACTCACAACCATGATTTGTCTGATTCTCCAGGTTTTCTTCCACCTTGTCTGAAGCTTTCAACACTTCTCTACCTGACATCCTTCAGAGCTGAAGCCTAGAAATATTTAGACAGAATATCTATTACTGTTAAAATGTACTTGTAACTCCTGTTATACTTAGAAAATTTTTGCATGTCAACTAAATAAGTCCGCCATTGAGAATCCCCTTTAGATACAAAAGCCTTGTTTCTTTTAAAATGGACCCTGGTTAGCTTATGTAATGTCTAACTCCTGTTTGGAAAGCCATCCTCGTTCTAGAAGGTTTTGCTCTGCTCTCTGGCCTCCTGAAAGTGGGTAAACATCCCCTGAACTTCCCAGCGTCTGGGATTTCTTCATGATCTGTCATTTTGTCAGATAATGTTAAGTATGAACACACTGATACACTTACTGCAAAATGCACAGAGCATGTCTGCTTCTTAGGTTGAAGGAAACACATGAAATGCACAATATATTCACATTCTGTGAGTTCCCAATCGGAAGATTCTGCACACCACTTCCTAATGGAAAACTATTTACATTTTTAGTAAAGAAGATATTGCATTCAACTGCATCCCTTTTTTAACAAATAACACCACCTCAATAATAAAACTCTTACTGTTGAGCTCTTGTGACCTTCATCTGTTTTTTTTTTCAGAATTGTACACCAGAGCATTGTCTACCTCAACATCTCCCAACAGATCGTCAAGAAGTGGCTGGTAAGTAGGCCAGGTTGGATCAGGATCTCCCACCACTCTCAGTATTGTGATGGTCTCGTTTACAAGCCACCTTTCATCTACACCATCACAATTCTGGAATTTTTGGGAAAAGCGCTTTCAGATCACAGCCACAATCATACTCTGTATCAGACCACTCAGATCAATCTATACTACAATCCACAACTATACTGTTTCAGGATCAGGAACTTTTTCATGTGTAAAAACAACCACAGGTGAACTCTCCATTGCAGAAAAGGTTCTAACATTTGGAGGAACTGAAACAGGATGTTCATCACCAATGCTCGTTTTGAAATCTGTTGAAGGTAACACAAGGATTCTAGGCTTCATGGTTTCTCCCATAAGTTCATCACAGAAGGGAGTCGGAAGATTGGAAAAAAACGTAGCTCCTAACATTGTTGGCAGAAAGAAGTAGATTCTATGGTTCTCCACAGGCCATTCCTCCTTTGTAGGTTGTAATTTTTTGGATGCAGAGGGTATGGGAAAACACAGAATTTGGAAGAGTGATTGGCAACTCCCTGTTGTCTTCTTTAAATATGCCTGGGCAAAGCAAAATGTCTGCATGTACAGCACAGGACACTCAATTTCAGATCTCTAAACAATTTTCCTATTGGTCCTTTGTGCCATGGTGTATTTGCTCATGGTTCTAGAGTGGCCAATCTGGGGACAGAGTTGAGATGATTTCTACCCCTAACACACTCAAACAATCAAAAGAGGTGTTGGAAAGTGCACCCCAATTGGATACTTCTAATCAGGTGGGTCTCAGAGCTCTGAAACCTCTTTTTCCTGTTCCATGAAGATGTAATGTGATCATAGAGGGCCCACACAACCTCAAGGGGCCAATCTGAGAAAAGGTAGAAATGGTCCTTCATAAAGGGGTCACATGACCCCCTCCAGATGCCCCACCTGCAGGCAGGATTTCCAGCAAGGGCAAAACATTCAATTATGGTGGGAATTCCAGGGTGAAGCACCTGTCAAGAGGCAAGGCTTAGGAGTTTGTTGGGAGGTGCCAGCTTTAACTAGTCCTGTGAATAACAAAAATTATTACTTTTCCATATACTAAACCACATGCAAAACTATGATATCACAGTTAAAAAAACCCTGAAGTTCGTAGGAGAAAAATAATATCCTTGGGGCTCTGTGGATTTATTACACACTAATTTTTAAACACTAGAAACTGGCACTTCCCTTGGTCCTTTTAATCATTTAACATCTAGTTAGACATTATAGTGATGTGTTCTAATCTTTTCTCAATTATTACAGATTAGCTGCTCAAATATCTGCTCAGTAGTCCTAAGGGCTGCCTTAACTAAATATTTAATTTTAAATAAAATGGGGTCAGAAATACTCATATTCTTCATACTCTGTAGAAATACTTGGAACAGTGTGATAAATACAGATCATCCATGTACAACTGTATATCTATGATAGCTGTTTCCTCTATCTGCATTTGGATCAGCAAACATGAGTGCTGTTCTTTACCTTTAGCAAAGGGATGGTGAATATTTTTCCCTTTGTATTTTCCTAGACTACAACTCATCGATCCCATGCCATTCACTAGATTGTCTAAAACAGATGAGAGTTGCAGTATACCTATTTCTAGAAGTCTGTGCCATCCTCAAACCTGCTGTAATTGAGGTGTAGGAGAAAAGACATGCATATTTAGTTTGAGTAGCTTTTCCACATCTGGAAGCCTTCATTCTGGTACGATGCAATCCTGACACAACAAGATTGGAAGGAGATAGAGAAGAAGTATATCGGAGGACCTAGAAGATGCTGGCTGTGAGATAAGTTATCATGCAGTTTATCAGAATGCATGGGCAGCCGAGAAGATGGAAAAAAATAGTTAAGAAACGATTGAGGTAACAAATGCATAACTCTCCTTGTGCCAGGAACTGTTGTCTGTGTAAAGTGCTCCATTTGGTGAATCACTGACCTGCAGGTGGCTCATAGAAACATAAAATTATAAAGTTTAAAAGAATCACATGGGCCATCTAGTCATGTTCCTGCCATGTACTCCTGAGATAGCTACAGTACTCCCAAGAGATGGCCAACCAACTTATGCTTAAAAACCTCCAGGGAAAGTGAGTCAATTAAGAGCTCTCACTGGCAGAAAATTTTTCCAAATATTCAGCTAGCATCTCTTTCTTTATAATCAGAATCTATTAGTTCATGGCCTATTATCTGGAGCACCAGAAAACAAGCTTGTTCCATCTTTATGTGGCATTTCAGGTACTTAAAGATGGCTATTGTATCACATCTCAATCTTTTCTTACAATTACAGATAAGTTGTAAAAGAAGTGATATTACCATCATACCATAGCTTAGTTATGCCACAACTGTTATAAAAATAATTACCTGTAAATTGTCATCAGTAATAACTAGAAAGGTGTTTGGGTTTCCCACTCAAATGCAGTGTTCGCCAAGGTAAAGAAACCAAGGAATACTTAGAGAATTATCTAAACAGTTATATGCAGAACTATCTGAAAGGGACTTTTTAGTTTTCTGGGCATGATAAAGAGTGGAATATGTTTGTCTGAACTGTTACAGATCAACATAGAAAAAGTTTATAGGAAAGGGCCATTGCAGAGTAGTCAAGTTTTTTTGTGTGTGTTTTTTTTAACACAAATCCAGTGACAGTTAAACTCTGACGCTGATGTTCTACATTGGCTACTTCAATACGTTTGTGTAACTGAGTTAAGTTTCCTGGCCTGATGCCTGCCTAGGTCACCTTAAGGGCCAACGGCTGGATCAAGCAAAAGAGATCCATTCAGCTTCTTCTTCTTCTTCTTTTTTTTATAATTTTATTAAATTTCACAAATATAAAAAAAGGATTATTTGACTTGTACTTGTTACATGAATTTTCTTCTGTTCTTCCACGCTGTTCTGGTCAACATTTCCCGCAGCTTAGTCCACTTGTTACATTAGTGCATCACAATAAATTGATTATCTCATCTGTTCGAACACACATTTCCTTCTCCTAACAATCATAATATAGTCGTTCTGGCTAGACAGTTCCCAACCATCACTCTCTTCTGCTTAACTCAAATCGTCCTGTTCCAAAATATTTCCATATCACTCTCTTGAAGCTTTTGTTTTCTCCATATATATATATATATATATATATATATATATATATATATATATATATTCATTCATTCATTCATTCATTTAACTCTCCATTACCTACGGCCCAAAATCTTAAAATTTTTAATTATTTCTGTCATTGTATATCTGGCAGTCTAAGCAATTATTACTGCAACAATCCCGCATCTTCTTACCCTGAATTCCATTATACTAAAATGTCTTGTTTCTCCTTAAGTACTTTTTAAACCCCTTCTCAGTGATCATATCCATGAAATATATCGATATATCATCAATTGCAAACTAAATTAACAATGTCAAAATAAAAATCCATCAATCATCATCTTCCCCTCTCTCATCTGATGCCCTGCTGCCCGGGTATTCATTTGCAAATTCTCTGTACTCTTAAAGTTGCTTATATTCCAAGCTGCACCGCACCCAAGAGAGAGGGTATAGAATCCTGTGCCTTTATCTGCTCCTTTCCCCCCTCCCTTCCTGGACTTTGCGGTCCAGAATCTATTTCTGAATTTTTACTGTATGTTCCTAGTCGCTTAAGTTCCGAGCCGCTCCGTCCAGGAGAGTGAGAGTCTTTACTTGACTAACTGCCATCACAATCTCCCCATTCCCCCCTCCCATCTTGGACTTCACCACCCAAAATTCATTTCTAAAGATTATCTGTCATTTCATTGTCACTTAAATTCCAAGCAGCTCAGTCCATGGGAGGAAGGATCTTCCAATCAAGTCTCTTCCACCACATGTTTCACAGTCTCAACCCTTGACATCACATTGTTTATATTACTGACAATATATCACTTATAGCAAACTTGTTTGACATTGCTGAAATACATTGCCCCTTCTCAAATCCAGAACCCTGTGCCTTTATCCGCTTTATATTCCCTCCTCCCGTCTTGAAGCTGCCCGGAGTTCATTTCAAAAGATCGTTGCATTTTCATTGTCGCTTAAGTTCCAGACTGCTCCATCCGTGGGAATGAGGATGTTTTGGATTAGATGACCTTCAGCACAGTCTCATAGTCTCAACAATCCAAGAGAATCAAGAAACAAGAGTCACTCCAGAGGAATAAAAAAAAAAGAAGACGTGCAACTCAATAGCTTTCAATCCCAAAATATTCCTCCAAAATCCAAAATCCAAACGCCTAATCCATAAATCAAATTCCGGATCTTCTCAGTCCAGCCAAAATCTCGAAGCATTATACTGTAGAAAATTTAGTGTCCAAATGGAGATTATAACTCATTTGTAATCCATTAGTCCAAATGATCAATTATATGCCATCTTATACTGTAAGTCCCAATTGTGATTCATAAATCTTTCTTTATACTTTAAAAAATATTAACTTCAATCCTCGTGAGTAAGCAGCACTCCCAGCTAGCCTTTTCTTAAAATTGCAGCCGCCCCTTTAAGAAAAACTCCCAGCCATAATGAACTCACTCAGGCTCAGGGTCCCCTCCATTCTTTCGCTTCTGCCCACCGTTGCATGCCAGAACTGCTGCGATATTGACAGAATCGCGACCAGAACAGGTTAAATGACTCTTATTAAATTCTTACATGTTATTTGATGTCTTCTTTTAAAAGTTGACGGCGGCGCTTGTGCCGCTCGGGCGGTGATCCCGCTGGCTCCGTCTTGGTCCTTCGACCCCCCTGGCGCTTTCCACTCTCCCAGCCGGGCAGAGCAAACGCCGGTTTTGGGGTCCCCGTCGGACCCGTTCTGCACCCCTCGTACAGGAGGGGTGTTCTGCTGCCTCTGCGGTGGTAAAAGAGGCGGCTGGAGTCCAGCGGGTGGCTGCTCGGAGCCGCGCCATTGCGCGGCTTCAATCCGAGCTGCCACTCGCGCCGGCCATGCAACCGGAAGGGGAGATCCATTCAGCTTCTGAATGGGGCTCAAGGGGAATGGCATTTCCACTCTCCTCCTGTCAGCAAATGAGGCTGCAAGACGGGTCCTGCTTCTCATTGTCACAGCTTCATGAGCTGGCAGGGGTAGGGGTGAAATGTTGTTCTCCTTGGGCCCTGATTGGAAATTAAATGGATCTCCTTTGCCGAAACTGGCTGCTGGCTCTTAAGGGTGAAATTTACATAGTGTTAAAGTAAGACTTCTGCTTCAACTATAAACCTTATGCTCCAACTGCACCGACAAAAGAGTAATAAATTAAAAGATTCTGTGCTGGAGGCCAGGAGTAGATTGATCACATAGCAAAACAGAATATGATGGTAATCACAGGTAACTGGATCCAGATTAGGAAACAAAACAGAATTTGGCCTAAGATCAAGGAATGAAGCAGAAGATCAACTGACTGAATTTGAGAAGCCAACAGTTTGCTCATCACAAACGCATTCTTGACGCAACTGAAGAGGTGACTGATTACCTGATGGTCAGTGCAGAAATCAGATGGACTACATAGTTGGAAGCAGTAAATTGAAAACCTCTCTAGGAGCAGATTGTGGCAAAGACTATGAATTGCTAATATCAAAAATCAGAGTAAAGCTAAAGAAGAAAACAAAATCAATTATTGTGTCAAAATACAACCTGAAGAGCATCCCTGTAGAATGTAAAAATAATGCAAAAATTAGATTTGCACTATTAAGCCTAATTAGCCAGAAGCCAGAAGAAATCTAGACTGAAGGCAGGAACACTGTGAGGGAAGAATGCAAAATGACAAAGTCTGGAATCTTATTGGTTAATCCCAACTAGAGTAGAGTCATTCAATGAATTGTTGAATGGTAATTCAACACAGTGATAAATCCATTGATTCAATGGGTTGACTTTTTGTAGGACTAGCAGCAAAATTCAGGCCAATATCTGCAGTCACAAAGAAAGCAAAACCTCAATGGATGACAGATGGAACTCTTCAAGCAGTTAAGGACAGAAGAGAAGCAAAAGTAAGAGGGGACAGAAATAGGGTCGAAACTTGAGTGCAACTGTTCAAAGACTTCTGTGCAAGGACAAAGAGAACTACTGTAACAATCAGTGCAAAGAAATAGAAGATGACAACAAAAAGGGTAGAAAAAGAAACCTTTTCCACAGCACTGGAGAAATGGAAGAAAATTTAAAACAAGATTGCAGATACTATATGGCCTGCAGAGGAAGAAATTATGTGACCAAGTAGAAATAAAAAGACACTGGAAACAATACAGTGAAGAACTATATAAAAAAAGATAAAGGGATGACAAATACATTCAAGGAAGAAACATACGAAGATGAAACTCCAGTTTTATAAAATGAAGTGAGAGTTGCACTCAGGGTACTTGGAAGAAATAAATCACCGAAACGGATGGCGTACCAATAGAGCTGCTTCAAGCTACAGAGATAGAGTCTATTCTAGCCCTAACTAAAATCTGGATTAGACTCCGAGGAAGAAGGCATGAAAATTGACAGAAGAACATTAACAATGTAAGATATGCCATTGATACCATGCTACTAGCTGAAAATAAGAGTCAGAATGACTACTGAAGAAATTCAAGGAAGAAAGTGCACACACAGGTTTAGAGCTGAATATTCAGAAAACAAAAATAATGACCACAGATGATTTGCTTAACTTTAAAGTAGACAAAGACGACATTGAAATAGTCAAAGATTTCCTTTACCTTGGTTCAGTCATTAGTCAAAAAGGGGGCTGCAGTCAAGAAATTAAAAGAAAACTAGACTTGAAAGGGCAACTGTGAAGGACATAGATAAGATCCTCAAGTGTAAAGTTAAATCATTCGTGCCATTGTAGTTCCAATTTCTATGTATGGTTGTAAAAGTTGGATAGTGCAGAAAGCTGACAGGAAGAAAATCAACTGCTGTGAAATGTGGTCCTGGAGGAGAGTTCTGCAGATACTCTGGACTATCAAAAACACAAATGAATGGGACTTATTGCAAATCAAGTCTGAACTCTCCCTAGAAGCCAAGATGACTAAGCTGAGACTGTCTGTACTTTGCATATATCATGAGAAGAAATGACTCACTAGAAAAAAATAATGCTTGGCAAGGCAGAAGGCAATAGGAGAAGAGCAGGACTGCATTACAGATGGAGAGACTCAACCAAAGAAATCACGTCTCTGAGTTTGCAGGTCCTGAGCAGGGCTATTGATGACTGGGGACTTGGAAGTCTCTTATCTGTAGGTTGACTAGATGGCAGTTAATAAGAAGAACAATGAAACCATGTAGTCTTTTTGAAGACAAAGCAGTTACAGATCTGGAATTCTAGGTTATGAATCTGTAACACCAACCCTGAATGCCAGCCTGGGCCAGTGGTAGAGTTTGGAGCATGTGGGGGGGGGGCAGGGCTACACTGCGAGCGGTGTGGCCACTGGGTATGGGGGTGCGGCTGTGGTGTGTGAGGGCATGGCCAGGGTACGTGGGGGTGTGGCTATGGATTGGGATGCCCCGAAAACATTGCCACCGGCAGCAAACTGCCCCCCCTGCTCCCCCCACATGACTGGCCTGGGCAATTCAGCCTTCCTTTTATCTTATGCGTCTTAAATAGAGCTTTATTCTTTAAAAGACTTGCTAATGGAAAGCAGATTAATTTTTTATCCTTTGATGTCCTCCCCACTCCTCATTTGAGTAAATTCTTAGACTTTATTTGCCCAACTGATATAACAGGTCTTCTCTTTCTACTGTGGTCCCTGTTGTATTCTGGCATGTTTCAGAAACATGCCAGAATACAACAGGGACCACAGTATTATTATTTATTCTCATTCCTTATTATTATTATTCCCATTCCCTATTGTTGTTGTTGTTGTTGTATTTCTTTTATTTCTCCCCATGGGTCGAGGCAGGGTACCTCATTATATGAATCATGCATGTAACAATGTGTTGTGTATATTTCCTTTGAGAATCAGCACAGTGTAACAATTTGAATGTTGGGTTAGTATTCTGGGAGACCAGTGTTCAAATCTCCACCGAGCCATGGAAACCTGCTAGGTAACTTTGGGCCAGACATACTTTCTCAGGCTTAAAGGAAGTCAAAGGTAAAACCTGTCTGAATAAATCTTGCCAAGAAAACCCCATGATGGCCTTAGGGTCTCCATAGGCAGAAACTGACTTGAAAGTACACAACAATGCATTATTTTCTCTGAATTTCTGCTCAATGACCTGCTTTCTTTCCACATTAGAACTATGTTCCTTCTTTTAGAAGGAACAGGAAGGAGGAGGAGGAGGAGGCCAAACAAGCAGATTTCCTTCCAAGTACTTGGTGGTATTCAGTTGAACAAAGACTCCCATGTTTTACCTCTCTATATAAAGTCGAGAGAATTCTTTCATCTATACCTTATGATACTATTTATCTTTTATTTCACTTTTACTTTTCTGTACACAAAGATTTTACAAGTGATGGCAGTGACAGCACAGAGTGTTTCAAGCCTTATTTTCCTTAAAACACCCAACATTTGGGTTCACCTAGTTCATCTAAGGTGTCTCAGGTTATCCTTAGAACCACCTTCTTTTAAACTTTTTTTGACTGCTTCTCCTACTTCTGAAAGAAAGCTTTCTTACAGTCCTCAGTGAAATGCTATAGCAAGGAAGCAGTCCTTCAAGATCATTTATATTATGCCAACAGCATTCTGGTGGTGACAGTGTTGCTGTCATTGCATTGACCCTTGCTATTTTTATTCTATTTCACGTCCCTATGTCAGAACCTATCAGAGTACAAAAAGAAGGAGTTCCTGTCTTTAATCCATTATATATATATATATATATATATATATATATATATATATATATAAAAATGTATATATAGCCTAGGTGACATGTTTGTCCTGAATGATATTGTACTCTCAGTTTATCAGTTGAGGATGGCAGGCTTTTGTCTGTTCCATTTATTTTGATGAGTCAAGGCAAGTTCATGTATTAGCTGGTTGGTGCTTCGTTGTGCAAGTGCATCTGAAATGGATAGAGCTGGTACTATTCCTCATCCTGTACACATGGCTGATGCTCAGATGGAGGAACTGTGTGTACAGACTCAAACTCCTATGTGGCTTTATAGTTGCATGATTGCAGTGGATTTTTAAAGAAGCACTACAGTGATTGCACAAACATTGACAAATTCATGTACAGTGACCAAATTCAGCTGCCAATTTATACAAGGTAGAGAATGTCCATCCTAAACACAAGAATATCAGTAGGCTTTGTATTCAGGAGTTATTTGCATGGAGGCTAATGAATTACAGATGGCACTGTGGTCTTTGGATTCTACTCTGAGAATATATATTTTTGTAGCTCCTGAGATTAGCAATGAGATTAAGTGTGCCTCGCCTTAGAAATCTATACATTTCTAAGGATTGTGCTGTGTTCTAATGAAGAAAAACATGATAATGAAACCATATACATGCTTGAAAATTTGCATGATTGAAAATTAATATACAGTCATCCCTCCACATTTGCTAGGAAAAAGGGCAGAGGACCTCTCTGAAAGTGGAAAAACTGTGAATAACTCTAGGCCTTCCCAAACCGTATTTAACACACAAAAAAGTATGATCACCATATTCAATCCACCATGGATTTCTTTGAGGGATGAGGATTCCTTCACAAGACAAAAGCGGGTGGCTGGTGGGTCTTACTGCCACCTCCACCCCTGCCCTACACCATTTTTAATAGGGCCTTACAAGCCGCATTCGCAGTTTCTCAGTTTCACAAGGCTTATAGTCTCTATTAAAAATGGCATAGGGAGGCAACAAAGGTGACAGCAAATAACCTGTGAATAATCAAATCCACAAAAGTGAAACCCACAAATGTGGAGGGCTGACTCTATTTTTAAAAATATGCCCAAACATACTTGAATCAATGGTAAAAAAAATGTGTACGTTTGAAGGAAAAATGTGTACTAAAAGGTATGAAAATACATATGAAGAAAGAAAAAAAAGTGACACAATCCAATGCAGAACTTGGATAAGACAAGAATGCTGATGCAGTTACAAGAAATGCACTGAAAAATGAAAGTGACAGATTTTCAGATCCCTAGCATGAACCTGTCACTTTTGCTTAGAAGCACAATCCACATCCCAAGCCATGTAAAATTAGTTCTATACTTTATTCTACACTTTCTAGTTTGTAGTGGCTCAACCAGTATTTCCAGCAGCAAACAGGCCAAGCCTAAATGGTTAAACTCTCAGGAGTACCTACATACCTGCAGCACTAATTGGTCTGACAAAAACGTGCTACTTTTTAAAAGAGCAAAGAAAGAAGCCTGATTAAATATTGTGCTTATTGTTATCACTCTTGATAACAAACTATCATCGGACATCTTAAATTCATCCTGTGACATAATCTTTCCTTGACTAGAAATGGGGTGGACTGTCATACATGAAAGTTTAAGCCATACATGTGTGAATTGTTTAGGTACCACAACAGTCTCCTTTTTTCTTTTCTTTTTCGGAAACAGACAAACATAGATGCCCTTCTGGAAATTAAGTATTTCTGTCTTTCTACTCCTTTTATCACTTTTAACCCAAGACTTTTCAGACTTTAGTTGAAAACACACAGAGCTATTGGGATTTTTAATTATTATTTACTGTAGCTTCATGTGCAATGGCTGTGATCCAAATGGTTTCTTCAGTGGTTCTCAAGGGATCCATCCTTAGCATGTTAAATTATCTTTTTTCCTGTGATGAATTTGGAGGGCCAACTTTCTCTTATATCCTCCCATCCCACACATTGATTGGTCTTTAGCTATCACTTGTCTTTCATCTTCTCCATGGTAGGTAAACACAATCCAGACATGAGTGCAGGTTGGAGTTTTACTCTTAGAGTTAGCAACTTTTGCATGTCTACTCTTCCTAATTGCTAGTTTGCATTATGGTGACTTCCTGCTTGCTTGTTTTATCACGTTCCTTCTCTTCCTGCATCACTCTGATTTGCAGCCATTGTTTTTCTTCCTTCTCTCTCCTCCATTAGATCATATCTTTTATTATGAACAAATATTTTGCAAGTAAATGCACTTTTTTATGTTTTGCAGAGAAGACTAAGCTTGTTTCTATTTCCTGCTGGATCCTGGGTGATGGGTGGGCATGGGACTGGTTTTTGTTCAAATCCTGTCCTGCCAATTTGATCATTCTGCTTGAGAGATCTAACACTATATCTCTTATTTCCCAGTATTTGCTCACGGTGCAGTGCCGGCTTGGGATCGTTGTATCTCAGATTCTTTACATTTGTTAGTTAAAATCATTTTCACTAGAAAATCTTTAGGGGAAGGAAATGACACTCACTTTTTATATATTGGTTCAATGTCTAGTATAATAGAAATTGGTCCTGAAATTGGCTCGCCTTGAGATGCGTCTACAGTACAAATATTAAGTAATAATCGGATTTTGACAATGAAGAGAGTTCTCCATCTACATTAATGTTTGTTTCCCAAATCACAAATTACAGAATCTAGTTGATCAATTCTAATAAGGTCTCTTTTGGCTTGACAAGCTGAATTACACTTGGCAATCATTTGTAGGCATGGGAGGAAGCACTGATTTTATTTTGTTGTGCCTAGTTTAATTTGGTTATTTCCTTATTGTTTCCTTTGTATGAATTTGTCTCCAATGATTCTTTTCTGCCTTATTTTCATTTAAATCTTTTTCTTTGGCAAAACAAGATATATTTCCTCACTATCTTCAGCTGCCTGACTTCCCCAAAGGCAGCGTAATCCTAATGTTTAGCACCATTTCACAGCATAACTTACCAAGGAAGAAAGAGTAGTTACTACATGTCTTTACCTAGCTAAGGTCACTTAACTGTTTTTTTTTCAGGTGATCTGGATGTTACCATCACTTGGAACTAGCAGAACCACGAAGTACTATTTCTGAAGACATCAAATGTGTGCTCACCACTGTCTAAAACTAGCAAATGAGTTACAGCAAGGGTGGGCAGATGATAGATCACCTCATCAATGGGAAACACAAAGTCATTAGCACAGTATATACATGGTTCAGATCCTTTCTTTCCAACCACCCACATGGTGTAAAGTAAGTTTATTACACTTCTGCTAATTTTTGGAATATAAACCTGTCCTAATTTTTGCACCCCAAAGAGCAGTGAGCTGTGAAATGAAATAGAACATTCAAAAACTGATCAATATTTTTGTGGAAGACTCCTCTATTTCATGGCTTGTCCACCTAATCAGATGCAATTATCTCTCACGTACCCAAAAATACATCAGGGAGAGAAGCCCACCAGAGTTCTGGGGCATTCTGGGAAACTAAGATGGTACTGGTTGAAGCCTTCTCCCCTTGTAATTTTATGTATGCTGCCAGGATATAAAAAAAGGGAAAGGAAGTGAAAGGAAGTAGAGGGAGGGAGGCAGCAAAAGAAAACACACATAAAAATGTGAAAGGCAGTGGCCATCTGCTTTACCACATAAAGGCCCAGCAGTCTTGTCATTGTGACGGGTGCTGATGCTGGGCTTTAGTTAAACTTATGAATGTTAAAAAGCATCACCATAAAAAAGGCCACATATCTACATAAAACTCAGAGATTTTGGTTTGTACGAATAGACGGAAGTGAAGATATACTTACTGTAATCTAAACAACAATCCTTCACATCTCACCTAGTGGGAAAGACTCTGACTAGGAGCCCTTTCAAATCATAGTTATAGCACTATGATCCCACCCTAACTGTCATGGCAACTTTCTATGGAATACTATGGTCTGCACTTTAGGGAGGGCTACAAACCCCAGGATTTCACACAATGTTGCCATGACAGTTAAAGTAGAATAATAGCGCTATAATTGTGTATTGTGAGAAGGCCACCGCAGACCTTTGTAGCCTGCTCAGTTTGCTCTTCAAGTTCTGTTGAAGTGCAGAGTGCCTTCTCTTCCTTTTTATTATGGCTTTCTTTTTTTTCCCCTTGAAGCAGAGGTGGTTGGACAAGCCTTCAGACAGAGGACACTTTCAAACAGATGATGAACTTCTGTAAAATAGGACACAGGACCACTCTGCAACCCACTCAAAATGTTTTAAAATGTATTTTACTGGGTGATGCCAATGCAGGAGCATAGATCAAGGCTGTCACGAAAAGGTTGTGCTGGAACGATGACAGAATCACAGCTTCTTCTTGGCATAAAAGTAACACTCCTTTATATGGCTTTTACCTTTTATTCTCCTCCCACACAGACTTTTTTTTTTTAACAAGAAAGAACAGTTTGGGATTCTTCACTTCTCTTCCCACACTCTTGGGAGCACTATATACACCTAGATGACAGAAATTATATCCTACTGAGGTTACAGAAATGATTAATATTTCCAATCTTTCACTAAAGATGGAACTGCTTCTTTTCATGACAAGCAAGTTTGTATTTTTTAGTAGAAATCAAGAAGAATCTGGAATGTAATTCCCTTCTAAAACTGATGAACAGATAGAGGCAAAGTTTCTAAGAGGCAAAGGGAAATCAACTGATAAGTGTAAAAAAATATGTTGAGAGTACAAAAGGAAATTTTGCATTGGAACATAATTGCCATCTTAATTTTACTGTTATCATCATTTTTTTCCCTAGAAGGGTATGATAAATCAAGGGCTGCTTTTGTTCATTAAGCACTATAGAGCACTCATTGCAAATATGTAATGCTACTGTATTTCCTCTAAATAACTTGAGGGATTCCCAAGCTATTGAGATTAGCACCGATGTAATTATACATGAACACTTGGCCAATTGCTTCTTTATATATAAGATGAAGGTGCTTGTTCTGTTTTGTTATTTACATAAATTGGGTGAAGTTCACATTCAGAACAGGCATGGAAAGAGAAGTAAAACCATTCTTTCCTGCACTGAAACCTGAAATCCTCACTGAAATCTCTCCTCCAAAGCTAACTTTTGCAATGGTAGGGAATTCCTCATTGGTGCCAGGGAGGAATTCTTATCCCCAAGCAAATGTCTACTCAGAAGTTGGATTTCATCACAGCCTCAAAAAGAGGGAAAGAGTTAAACAAGGATTTGTCATACTCCCCCTGCACAACTCTTGTGACTCCATTAATGAATCTCTACTCCACCCAGGTGATACAGGCTGCATCTTGACCTGGACTATTTTCATGAGTCGTAACATTGTATTCCCACTTCAAATGGGCTTCTTTTTAATACTGAGACATGTCAGAGCAAAAAATGATTCTTTCTTCCCAATTTTTTAATTTTATTTTAGAGTTTTAGAGTTACTGCCTTGTAATTCGTTGTGTATGTTGAGGTGATGATGAAGTCAATGGTGACTGGTGGCTTCCATGACAATAAGGGGGATAATCCGTCCTGGGGCTTAGTCCAAATTTGTTTCCAAAAACAGGTGCAGCATCTTGGCAAGCTCTAAAGATGTGGTGTGGAAAAATGTTCTGTAGAAATTGTTCCAATGCTATAATTTCCAATGGAAAATTATCCAATACCACATACATATCTATGTTAATCCACAGCTGTTTGGAATGTTGTACTGCAATCAGTCATGTTAGACGGACTGAATATAGGTTCAAAATGCATTCACAAACCCTAGTGCACTGTCTATGTGGGAAATAAATAATAATGGCTGCCATCCTGTTAGTGGCATATACATGCATAAGGTTTGAGGGTGTTCCTGCATGGCAGGGGGTTGGACTGGATGGCCCGTGTGGTCTCTTCCAACTCAACATTTCTATGATTCTATGATTCTAAGTCACACAAATTATTTGCCATGGTGCAACAGACGTTTTGTACTGATAGCAGTGAAAGCAGAATTGTGCATACAGCAACATTGTGCATTGCAGTTTGTGCATTGTGGATTGCAATTGTGCACTGTGGTTGCTCATTTCACATTGTGGTTGCACAGTGCACAATGGTATCCAACCATGGCTATTTCTTGTGCAATGCTGCTATTCTGTATGGGGATTGTGTAGCACTGCCATAGTGTATCTGCCAAAATGTATCCCTGCAGGCAGGTATTTATGCTATGCAGAGGGCTGTTGGATTGCAGCCTTTCTATGATAATTTCTTTCTGTGCACAATGAAGTTGGTTTCTGACTGGTCCTGGACCAGAATTATACATGGTGTACTTATCATCTCTTGCTAACATTTTTCAATAGCAAACTGAAAGAAAGGTGAAACTGAAACAAAAAATGTTGTATTGTTTGTTTCACTTACATCAGAGAAATGCCTCCTTTCTTCTCTCCTCAGGAAGTTGTAAGTGTTTGCATAAGACCTCTTTGGCATCTAAGGATTGTGGTTAATTTGAACTAAGTCATAATACCAAAATGCAAGAAGACTATAATGTGACATCATGACAATAAAAAACTAGATAAAAACAAATTCTTTGCAAATGTAAATCTTGTGGGCATGAGTATTTTAACAACGCAACAAGAATGAAGCAGCTCTTAACAACATTTAGAAAATGTCCTGAAAAAATACAAGACATCCACAAGGAAACTGTTATAGTTGGCACTCCACATTCACTAGGGATAGGACTCCACAGAAGCAGGAAAATTGCAAATATCAAAAGGCGTCTGTGTGTCTGTGGGAAGGGGGCCAAGGTAAGGGGGGGGAATGGGTACCCATGGTCCAAACCAGATCAGGAAAAGGAAAGGCAAAGGGGGTGGGTCAGCATGGTGGCCTATATTTCTTCTCTCTTGCTCATCTCCTTCTTTGGGTGTTGGGTGGGGGCTGGCCAGGCAGCAGCTGGGGGAGGAGGAGGAGGAGGGGGAGGAGTACCAGAGGCAGGATTTTAAAGCACTGCATGATCTGATCGGAGCCACCAAGAGAGAAACTGGAAAAGAAGCACCTGAAGTGTGGGGGGCAGAGGCTGGAGAAATGTGTAAATAATCAAATCTGTGAAAACGAAACCTGAAAATGTAGAGGACTGACTGTACAAAGAAGTGGTGAACATCATCTGGGAAAAAACACCTTCAGTAATCCTATGTAAGTAAACAAATTAATATCTTAAACAGAATACCATTGGGACTGAACCAATGTCTGTTGTCAGCAATGGACTGGATGAGGGCAAACAGACTGAAGCTTAAATCTAGACAAGATAGAGTTGTTCCTGGTCAGTCAAAAGGCAGATCAGGGAAGAGGGACTTTGCCTGCATTGGATGGGGTTACACTCCCTCTGAAATCTCAGGCTCGCAGTCCTGGTGTTCTCACGGACATAACTCTGAGCCTGGATGCCCAGGTTTCAGCAGTGGCCAAGAGTGTGTTTGCACAGTTAAAACTTGTGCACCAGCTGTGCCTGTTCCTTGAGATGTCAGATGTGGTTACAGTGATGCATGCCTTGATTACGTCTCTGTTGGACTACTATAATGCATTCTATGTGGGGCTGCCTTTGGAAACTGTTCAGAAACTTCAGTGGGTTCAAAACGCAGCAGCCAGAATTTACAGAGAACACACAACTCCCTTGTTATAATAGCTTCTCTGGCTACCAGTTTGTTTCTGGGCACAATTCAAAGTGCTGGTCATGACCTATAAAGCCCTATATGCCTTAGGTCCAGACTACTTGAAAGACACGATCTCCCAATATGAACCTGCCAAAGCCCTACGATCTGCAGGGGAAGGCTTTCTCTTGGTCCTGCTCCCAGCCCAGGTTTAGCTGGTGAGGGCATGGGAGAGAGCACTCTCAGTGGCTGCTCCCACACTGTGGAACTCTCTTCTATGGGAGGCTAGGCTGGTCCCCTCCCTGCTTTCCTGTCATAGGCATACAAAGGTATTTCTTTTCAAGCAGGCTTTTCATGATTGAGCAGGAAAAATTTTTAAAAAAATTTTATGTAACTTTTTAATAATTTTATATTTTTTAATATTTTTAATTTTTTTAAACATTTTAATTTTTTTTAACTTTTTGGAAACCACCTTAGGTCCCACTTTGGGATAAAAGGCAACATATAAATACAATAAATAAATAATAAATAATACCATTGCTTTTAAAAATATTTTTGCTTTTAAACTATAAAGCATTTTTCAAATCATTAATGTACCTCATTCTGAATCTTGCTGTTTAACTCATTTGCAAAAGAAAAAAGAAAAAAAATGTATCCAATTATTATGTTTGCACTAAAAATTCTCAAAGTTTATTACAGCATTATGAAAAAACAAACAAACAATATAGTTGATAACCACTATTACAATACAGTGAAGTCGGTGGTGGTAGTGACCAAATGTAGGTTCCTTTGTTTTGTAGTCCTGTCTCAGACAGCAAGGAGTAGCTGAACAACCGAGTGTTTTTTCTACTGAGCAGGGAGGAAGTAAAGTATCTGCCACTGCTCTTTCTCTAAGGATAAATAGAAATATTTTATCCTTCTTGCTGCAGAAGCCTGATAGTTCAAGCGAAATAGGAGATTTGCCAGAGATAGTAGAGAACAATATTGAACTGCCAGCTATGGAGAAAAGGAGAAACAAGATCAGTGAAACCAGATTTACAGTCTATGAGTTGCAGTTCAAGACATTCCAGCTTTTTCTCAAGGTCCCAGGAAAAAAAGAAGGAACAAGAAAAAGCTATTGGCATGCGATCTATTTGCAAGTGGTAATATCTCTTTCCATAATCCAAAACTAATACTGGAAAGAACATTGCAAACTAATTTGGCCATCGTACCAGTTACCTCCAAATTACCATTTACTCAATTCTCTCTTAAAGAGTATGGCAGAATTCAAACATAATATGACTGAGTTCTAAGGAGTGGTCAAGGGGAATCACTGACACTTATTGCAGATGGATGGATTAATATACAGGAACCCCTGTATTGAATATTATATTTCCTATACCTGAATCCATATTCCTGAATGCACCTACTACCAAATATTCTCATTGCACAGTCAATGTATTGCCCAAAGATAACTAAAGTGAACTTCCCTCCTACTTTACTTCCTTCATCTATATCCAAAAACAAAATAAAAGAAATGTTGCCAAAAAAAAGAAAAAAAGAAAGAAAGCAAATGTTTTTTAATCAGTCTGAGTTCTGCTCTGTTGAAGTTCATTTTGCAGCAAACATTTTGGACCCTCAACACAGAGAACAACATCTAACAGAAGAAGGATTACCTTCTGCTTTTCATACAATTATGGATGTACTTGGGGGGACACTTCCAATATTGTTGCAGTGGCAGTTTTGAATGATGTTTTAGAGTACTGTGTAAAATTTAAAATTTGCAGTAAAAACATCATTTGGCAAGCATCAGAAGATATGTCTCCTTTTCCATGGTGGAAATGATACAGTAACACATTGTTCAGAATTGCCACAAAGATTCTAAGTGTTCCACCACCACCAGCGTATTGTGAAAGATACTAGAATGCTTTCAGCTCAATGAAGACAAATAAGAGGACTGGACTAACAAATGAACACACTGCTAAGCATGTTTCTGTTTTGCAAAATCTTTTGCAGTCACAGGTAGATATAGTCAAGATAAAATGTGATAAGCTGCCTGTGCTCACAGACTGACATTCTTCCTTTAGTGAAACAGAATGTTCAGCTAGTTAGACTTATTTTTTCTCAATTTTTCTCAATTTGAAATGGAAATGGATAAGTAGTGCAGAGAATAAGCGAAACCAAAGGTACTATCCATACTTTAGCAAAAGAAAGTTGAACAGTCAGTAAAGAATGTATCAAATACAGTTTTCTTTGGGCACATGTCCTTAAAACAAAACAAAAAAAAGAATTCTTTCAGTTGTAGTTTGTGTGTGTGTGTGTGTGTGTGTGTGAAATACAAGGTAAGTATTGCTGTTCTCTTTACATTTTTAGAAATATCCCAATTAAAAAAACCCACTTAAAGCTTTGAATGTGTTTGAATACAACATTTTAGAACAAACATGTTAAATCAGAAAACATTATTTAGAGAAATGGAAGATTTTCCTGAAAACCAACACACCAAGGCTAACTCCTTTGAAGTATGAATTAAAATCCAGAGTGGTTTCATGAGCCACTGGTACCAGAGCTACCAGCTGTTGTTGAATGTAACTAAAATACCAGTCTACCCTTGTTTCCCAGGTAGAATTGCAGAGCTGAAATTGGGCCCTGAATCAGGTTGGGAAGAACACAGATGCACACACAGACAGACACACACACAATTACTCTTGGCCAAGAGGCAAGATCTTGTCAGACCTGCTGTCAGTTTGGCTGCAGGTAGTGGTCTGAGGAACATGAACAAAGCTTTATTGAAACATCAGTATTTTTATAGAGCTGTCAAAGAGAGAGAAAAATGTGCATGAGATTTGCTTAACAAAAAACACGACAGAGGAACAGATCATTTTAAGGCCCTTTCTGCACGACGTCGCTGTTGCGTTTTTGCCACAGGATGGCAGCGGTCAGCAGGTCGCGCTTCCACATGATGTCATTGCCATCCTGTTGCCATCCTGTCGCAGAGTGTCGCGCTTGCACAATTTTTGCAAAACAGAAAAAATTCGTTTCATGCCTGCGATCGAGTGGTGCTCCCGTGACTTCTGGCCATGTGGAAGATGCAGAAGCACAATGGTGATGCTTCCTTCTGTAGCGCAGCAATTGAAAAAGCCCGGCTGCGCTGCAGAAGGAAGATGTGGTGTTATTGCGTTCTCTTCCACATGGACCGAGTGGGTGCAGAGGGAAGTGTTGCTGATGTGCTCCCTTCTGGACCCAGGACTGCAGCAAGATGACGCGGAAGAGCTTCGTCATACGGAAATGGCCTAAGATAGGTGTCATTCTTTCTGTGAACAAATGCCTGTTCTCAGTTATCCTATTGACTTTTGATACAGTTCAGAAGGACAGAATGGCTTGTTTAGAATTCCTTAGGAACTAAAAAAAAAACACACTAAATTCTTAGAAAACTTTTTACCCCCAACACCACCAATGGACAAGTTAGACAGAACACCAGGGCTTGTAACATTCAGATGGGTGCTTTTTAAGCAATGTTTCCCTCCCAGGCCTCTGAACTTGAACTGCAACTGATTACTTTTTAAAAGCAGCTTTTCAAGCTCTGCAAATAAAAAGCAATTAGTTATTGTTAACCTGAATAGAATTATTTGATTAAGGTGATTTTGTTCTGTTTACTTCTATGTTTACTTTAAATTCATTAAAAGAGTTTAAATACGAGTATTCAGGACTATGGATTGAACTGCCTGAGTTTTAGATAACCAGTGTTCTCATCACTAGGATTAATGTTCCGGGGCAAATCAAATCTCGTTAATTGTATTTTATTTTACTTATTAAAGCAGCACATACTAAAACTTCCATGCATCTATGTTTCAACACTTAACATTTTAGTTCACACCCTTTTTGTTTGGTGACAATAAAGAACCAAAGTGTTCAAATGAAACAAAATGTATTGATCTTATTTTAGATCAATGTCATTTACACTGCAGTTCTCCACATTAGTCTATATAATTCAGACTGGTAGTATGGTTAGTGATTTCAGTCTCTTTCATATTAATTGGAATGCAAATGAATCTATGTGAGCATGTAATCCTATTGAGTTAGCTAGATTAACAGAAAAGAATGCAAGTTTTTGTGGTCATTTCTCAAGAACTGAGGCTGCATCGCCATCAATTTTTCTTTGACTCTATGATGGCTGAGAAAGAAGAACAATAAAGAGTGTGTTATCTTTGCTCCAGAAGTTCATTTATAAAATTCATGACCAAAAGTTTTCATATGGTACAAAGCTAGAGATGAAACTGTAGGGATTATTTTTATCTTTTCCCCTCTTCTCCTATTACTGCATCACAATTCTATTCATTTATTTTTTTTATTACAGAGAGTGAAATTCTTTATCGCCAGTGCAACTGTGTTATGGAAAAATAGCATAGTAATAGCTTTCTCAGCACTCCAAAAATAATACTTTGTTAGCTTAATCAAAGAGAAGGAGGATCAATGATTTTAGAGCATCATTTATGTCCACTGTTATTTTTACCTCGGAATTTCTTTTTGGTAGATATCTTATTTCAGAGATACCTGATTTCTGAACTAGGTATCTCTGATTAGATATCTCTGCAAATAATGTTTTTTGGGTTTTTATTATACTAAAAATAAGCATCAGTAAGAAAAATATAGAGTCGTTATCTAGATCTAATCATATTTAACAAAAACTCTTTGAAATAAATGGAACTTAAGTTAATCACTGCCATAAAGGCACATCTATTCCCATGTTAAGCTACCCATATTTTAAGATACTTTTCCTTCTCTAAATTGAAGGTGGATAACAATGCAGCTGATCGCTTTTTTCTTTTGGATAATGGGATAATGACACCCCAGTTATTCAATGCTCTCCCCCAAAAGAGGAGACACAAATATTTTGATCTTTTTAAAGAGGTAGACTTAAAATTTAAAAAAAAAAGACTTTTAAAAATATGTTTTATTGTATTGCTTTTATGCCCGCTATACCACTCTGAAATTTGATGCAATGAAGGTGGTATATAGAAATGTTTTACATTAAAATAAGGATGGATGAATTGCATGAATAACTCTTCTGGAGCCCCTACGCTCCTAAGGGTAGTTTAGTGCCAAGGCTCAAATTATCCTTTGCCCGAGTCCCTCCAGTGAAATTATCTTAAAATAAGCAGCAACCAGATGGCTAGTAGGGTTACAGCTTAAGATCTATATCTAGAAGCACGTATTTACATTACAGCTAACTTTAATTTTGGCTCCTTGCTGGCAGCAGCATGGACTTGTCAAGCAGAGGGGGGGAGTGATAATTAAGCATGCTGTTGTATCCCAGTATGTTACAGCTATGGAAGCAGATGAAGTCAACCACATGATGCTTAATAATGGCAAGTTTTATAGATTTTGGCAGCCCAGAACACAGTTCATTCTTAGCTGCAGCGGCATCCCTTGAAATTTGAAATAAAAAGTCAGTCTGAAAAGAGCAGGCCTTTATGATTTTTTTTAAAAGATAGCTTCAGTTTTAATGGTGCCTAATAATTTCATCATTCCTTATTTCCTTTTGAATACTACTCTCTTAGCATGAGTTTCCCCATTCCATGCTCCAGCCTGGTCAAGAAAGAATCACCCCCCCCCCCAAAAAAAAGTCTCAAGTGAGTTTTCTCTCCCTCTGGCTATTCCTGATGTTTGGTTTAAAAGTTGGGTTAAATGGCTTGTTTCCTTGTGAACAACAAGCCAACACGTAATGCCTTAATTCTAATCTAACAGTTCAGTACTGTATGTTTACTCGGTACTGTCTGTGTTTTCTCTCTGTGCACATCCAGACTGTGTTGGCTGCAGTTGGAAACTGACAGCCTGAGAAACTCAGCTTTCATTTTAAACATACTCACACACTCACATTACAAGCCCATTTTGTTCAGAGGAGAAAGCCCACAAAGTCTGGTGACATCTGGAAGAGTGTTTATTCAAGTAGGGTCATTTCAGTGCTCAAGAGGATGAACTAGGCAGCACTTTAGACCTGCTCCGTATTTTTTTGTTTGCACTTCCTTCCATTTACCAAGAGCCTTGCCACCCTACCTTGTTATAGTGATATTATTCCACTTTTCAACATCCTATGGCATCCTGGGGTTTGCTGTTCAGGGAGGGGCCTTTAGAATTCTCAGCCAGAGAGCTCTTTGGCCTCAGGAAACTACAAACCCCAGAATTCCACAGGATGTTGAAAGTGGAATAATAGCATTATAATAGCATAGCGCAGAAAAGCCCCAAGTCTTTGACAAAGAAATGCTGTTGTTATTGTTGAAAACCTTTTGGGAAGCCAAACTGATTATGTAAAACAAGAATGTTACATTTCATGTTGGTCTCTGTTTCTTCTCATGGGATTTAATTCTTCTTCTAGTACAAAATTCCTCCTCCTCCACTTCTTCCTTATTTTCTTCTTGCACTCTTTGCACTGTGAGACTTAACACTACTGCTGCCATTTGATTGCCCAGTTGCCCCTTCAGGTTATGAAGTAAGCAAAACAGAGAAGTCTAATTAAACCTATTATAGATTCCATTGCCCTCCTACAAGAGGGGGAAAGATCTCTGCTCAAAAAGCCACTTAAGGTTATTCAAGTGCATCAGCCCTCATCAAAACAGTTAAGAGACAGGAAATCAATAGTTAAGTCTAAGCCTGCTTACCTCCATGATAATGTCTTATTAAATTACTTCAGTTACAGTGATTATAGGGGCCTGCAAATGTGTTCTGTTTTCTTCATGGAACAAAGTTAAGGCTTTGAGTGGCCACTATGATAATATTGGGCAGATGAGAAGTCAGTCAAAGGACGTTTAAAATTTGTAGGAATCTTCCCATTAACTTTTGATAGTTTTACAGCCACTTCTTAGACTTGCTGTGAGAGATGGCTGCACAAGTGTTATTTCCACACATCCTAAAATTATCTGGACTGAGTTAACATAAAGTCACATATTTTCTTATGTGCTACTAAATATGAAAAAATAACACTCAGAAAATGGATGTATTATTGCCTCATATTTTCAGGGTGTGTCATCAATATCTATACAGCTGACAGCTGGTTTAAGACAAACAAATGGAAGAATTTCATTACACAGTGGACTGGTTCACCCTGCTGCACAATTCCTGTTCAAAATCATTATGCAAACAAACAAGCCTGTGAAGAAAAGTTGGTATGAACAGAAGCATATGTGTGATGAGCTGAAAGGCAGTCTGCATGGTTACAGCCATACTTTCCTCACCAATCAACAGACTTCATTCTCTGTGTTCTTTGGTTCTCTCTGAACTTCCTTCACCGCCCCGGGTATGTCAGACCTATAGCAGGATGACCTTCAATATGTTGTTGGACAAGAATTTCCATATTCCCCACTCCCCAGGAAAAGATGGACAATGGAAACTGCATTTTGAATAACATCTGGAGAACCACATGTTCCATGATCCTGCTGTACACAATAGTTTAGACAGTGGCATAGTGGAGTCAGGGTTTGTAGGGTTGAAGCCCCAGGACTTCTTGGTTAGTGGTGGCTATGACATTGCCTGTGACCCTCCTCAAGACATTCCTGTACTTTCTCAGCCTAGGTGCAATTTCCACAGTTAGGTGTAGAGGAGATGGATATTCCCAGTGACTATGTACTGTTGTGAGGCATTATGCTCCAGTCCAAAATACTGAGGTGGCTTTACAAAGCACCTGTTCTGGAAAACTGCTAGAAATTGTTTTAGATCAACATAGGTACATGTTGAAAAAGTTATTATTGTTCTGATTTGCAGTTAATGGTTGCCCACCCAATGCCTTTAAGCCTCACCATTCAAAAAACAGTTTTACTAGTCCAATGTAAAACACAGACAGACAAAACACATTCTTTTTGTTAGAGTTCACAGTTATAATCCAAACTGTTTCAAATAGTTTCAGTTTACAGCAACTCTCAGTAATGAATACAGGTAAGCCTATCTAGTCACAGTCCCAAAGGACTTTTCCAGTTGTTTTCCTCTCTACTTTCAGGCAAGCAGTTTTTTGCAGATGTCTACTTCTAAGCTTCCCGCCCCCTGGCTCTCACTCTTTTCCCAGCCAACCCTCATACTCTGGCCATTTATCTGCTTCTGATTCCTTTCTTCAGTTCTTTCTTGTTCTTGTTTCTCTGCTCTGCCCTCTCTGCTTCTGCTTCAACTTCATTTTAATTCCAGCTCTGTTTTTTCACTTATACCTTTCTTCCTCCTCCCATATTGACTAACTCACCCCTCAGCCTATCTGTCTTACATATATAAATTTGCTCACGCTTTCTATTCTCTACAAACACCTGTATTTCAAAAGGAATGCGACTTAGCCACTGAACATTAATCTACATATATATCAATAAAAATAACATAAAGCACTACTAACCCCCATATATCCACTTAAAAACATAAAGCACTGTTCCTTCACACATACCAGCACAATTCATATCCATATCTGTTTCTTCAGCTGATAGGAAAAGAAAGATATACAGGACAAGAAAAATAATAGTTGGGTAGGGTCAACATATTGGTCAGACGATTGTCAGGAGTGCATTTTGAAGACTACTTAACACCAGGCTTACAAGAACTGCTGGCTTCCAGTTTGCTTCTGAGTTCAATACAAAGTTTTGATCTTGACATATAAAACCCTATATGGCTTTGGACCACAATATCTGAAAAAGCTGTCTCCTCTCATAAAAGCCTGCCTGAATCAGGGGAGTCTCTATTGCAAGTCCCAACAACCTGTGATTGGCTTGTGTATACACATAACACAGTTTTCTTCGTAGCAGCACTGGGACCACTGAATTCTCTACAAGGGGGTTTCAGGCTGGCTCTATCTCTTCCAAGTGTCCAGAGGGAAACTAAGACTTAGGTTCTTTCTTAGGTTGTTAGGTGGCTCCACTGTCATTTTTTAACCGTCTGTGACTTTAAAACCATTTTTGAAGAAGTGCTTTTATTCTGTTTTTAAATGCTTTTACCCATTGTACATCACCTTGGGGGAAGTGTTAGGCAAATCCATTTTAAAAAAATAAATAAATAACTAGATACATAAATAAGAATGAGTAGCAGTAAGTGGTGTTTCCTGGTTGCATTTCTTCAGATAATGTGCAGAACAGTAAGAAGAATTCAAGAGGGCTGTGACCGTAGCCACCTCACTGCCATTTTGACAGGGCTTTTTTTTTTTAAATATACAGATTCAGATGAATTGCTAAGACTTTTCCCTCCTACTATAGTTGTCATGCCCATTTCCTATATAAAACTGTTCAAAGTTTTCCTCAGTTTCTCCATCACTTATCCAAAATACTTTTAACAGCAGCAACTAACTCATGTATACTCCCTTTTCAACAGTTTGACTTACTGGAACACACTGTCCTTTAACCTTCAGAGCCAAAGCCTATCTTTTCTTACCATCTGTTCACTTCTGGGATGCGTCTCATCTCTCCTGGATATTTTCATTCTTACATGGGGAATGGGGGAACGACAAGCACACCACCTGGAACCCTTTATAATCTCTCAGCACTTTGGCTACATTTTAACACTGTGTTCAACAATCAGAACAAAAAATGTTCATAAGAATAAAAAAAAATAGGCTCTTTTCTTTTCCATGATATGATGCTCTGGAAAAATATTTGATCATATAATAAAATGTTTTATCTTGTTCTATGGTAATAATATATCTATATAGATATCTATATATAATTGTATATATGCAGACACAAATATTGAAATAGTACAATAAAATCTATCTGGTTTGTTGTTATATTTTTGTATAACTCTGTGAATGTTGGACATAAATCTTCCCTCACAAGATCTGTGAAGGAAACCTGAGACCTAATGTCTGAAGTTGTATTTTGTAGGATAAATTATTATACAAGGAGAAGCTCTAAAAAGTCATCTGTCACCACACAGGAGAAGTGTTTGTACTTCAAACCATGATGCGAGCAGCAGTACATCTACTTGTACATCAAATTTTAATGAGAGAAGTTTTCCAACCTGCCAGATGCTGATGACCACCTGATGAATACCGTCTTTGTGATACTAAAGTGGATGAACCACATGGGCAGTCTATTTTCCCTGATGGGAACATAAAGAATCTCATAGTCTAATTATTAATACATATTCTTATCCGCTTTAGGAAAATCTTAGAATGCAAACATTGAAACTAACATTTTCTCATCAAGCAAACAGAGAAGTTTAGTATTGTGTGGAAAATGCCACCATTTTTTTCAAAGTCCTTAATTTAAAATGAAAGCAATGTAACATTTTAGCCAGCTTGGGGATCACTTCCCTTTCTGGACTTCTAAAGGTACTGCACAAATCTATGTATTATATTATATCTCCCTGTAAAATAGTAATTAATTGCCTGTTAATCTTAACATGACTCATTTGCAATACCCATCAAGTACTGGAGCAATTAGGAAGATTTTTCTTTTAATCATTCCCTTTAACTGCAAACTCCAGTGGTTGAATGACTATTAGTTTAACAGTCAAACTTGTCCATTCTAAATAAAAGAATCATTTCTATTTATTTGCAAGACTCCAGAAATATTCCAAACTCCAATGTAAATTATGAGAAAAATAAAGAATGATCTATGCAATTATAAGAAAAATAAATAAACTATAAAGACCTAAAGACCAGGACCCTGCTTATGCAACAAGCTATAGTGCAAGCAGTGTGAAGTCTTTAGCTTTCACTCATGGAGGTACCCAGAGCGTCCATGTCTAAGGAGAAGGAAAACAGTGGCAATGAGCCACATTGTGGAGGGGAATGTCAGTCTTGAGACCTTTAAACTGTTGTTGGTACTTCTGAGTAACACTTTTCTCCCTACTGGTATGTCAGGAAAGTTACATCCCAAGAGGAGGACAAGGGAAGATGAGAGGGAGTCAGGGAGAGATAAAAACCCATGCTTACCTACAAGTGAAAACACATGAGCTTCTCACTTGGCTGCTTGCTTTATCTGAGGAGACTGCCAGCTCACCCTTTACTGCTGGCTTTCATAGCTAAGTGTCATGCTCCCAACCTCAAACAAGGTTCAGAATTCCCAAGTCAGTAAGCCATTGAAGCAAGAGATACCCAGTGTCAAACAGACCGGGGTCAAGAAAGCTGTAAATCAGAGTCAGGTTTTCAGTCAGTCGTGCTAGCTGAGTCCTTAAGCAGTTAAGCAGTTCATCATAAATCCAACAAACACACTTTCACAAGCCAAGCTGTCAAGAGGAAGACTAAATCTGTACTCAGCAAGGTGGCTGATGATTTTAACTTCCTTATACAGGCAGTATGTTCACCAACACCCAGATCCCAGGCAGTATTTAAGGAGAGTGTTCCACAGGGGTACTCCACCAGGTGCCTTAAATGCAGCCTCTTACTTCATTTTCAAGGAATGATCTGTGCCAGGTGCCTGACCCTCTGCTTTTCACTGAAACTGGGGGCCTTTCCTTTGACTCCTTTTCTTTCTTTGAACCAGGCCTGATCTGCTGAACAGAAGGAGGAATTTGGAGAAGCCCCAGCAGACAGCTGATAGCCAACCAATTTCTCCTTCCAATGAAGACGAACTCTGAAGGGGGATGATTGTCAAGGTCAGAGACCCAGGTGGTGAGACAGCCCAGAGAAGGGAGTGGGAGAGCTAGCAGAGTCCTACCAGGAGGAGTCAAGGAAGCACCTACTCAAGGGAAGTTCATTTACCCAAGCCAGAGTGACAAGCAAAAGCCATAATCAGAGTTCCAAAAGCCAGGGGTCTGGAGCCAAGAGATCAATCCAAGGTATCAGGAGCCGGGCGCTGGAAGCAAGGAGAGGACTTGTAGAAAGTTTGCCACAAGCAAAGGAAAGCTTCCAGGCAGGCAGTTATATAGCCCAAGACACAGGTGTGGCTAGTCCCTTCTTCTTGAACTTAATCAAGGAAGCCTCCCTTTGCTCAGCAATCTTGAGTCTCCACCTTGTTTGTGGGCTGATTGGCACAGGCTCCAAACCATCTTCAGAATCGGATCCCTGTTGCCCTAAAGGAAGAGGCAGAGGGATGTCCGCGCCTGCTTGGTCCATGGCAGCAGAGGGAGCTCTTGAGCTGCAGGGCTCATCTCTAGCCAGAGCCACAAGGACCAACAGCTCATCATCAGCAATTCTGACAGGGGCTTCAGTTATCACAATGATGCTAAGAGATTCATTGCCTGCTTTTTCTTTCAAAACGCCAGTCACAGATGATAGTGACCATTCAGGCTGGGCTTGCACTGCTAGTTAATTTTCTCAACTCTTACAGGAAAGACACACGTGCTAGGAAGTCCAAGACATAGTGTCATGGTGCAGAACATCCCCCTGAGCAAGAAACTGAAGAAACTTATGGATCTGTATACAGCTGTAGAGGCTTTCTGATCTGTTGGGATTGATGAACATCTTGGTCAACAATGGCCCTTTCCGCACGAGGCTGGTGAATCGGTTCGTGCCATTTCTTCCTGGATTTTCTGGGCTCAAAACAAGGCAGACTTTCCCTCATTTTCTTCTGCACAGCTACTGCGTATGTTCCATTCTGAGTCGGAGGAGTGCGAGTTCATGAATCCACACTGCCTCCGCTATGGCCACTCCCGCTACGTTCCTCACCGCACCCTGTCAGCTGTGATTGGCCCTTTTTTTTTTTTGGCATGGTTTAGTTCGCCATTGCATATGTGCGTAAGTCCATACTACCCCCTGGCCCCTCCCATTAGCCCTCCTCTGACCACCAATTCGCATTGGCGTGAATATACGTGTCTGCACCACTGTGAAAGTACGAATTGGATAGATCTGGAAAACTGGAAAACCAATTTCTTCCATCTTTCAAATAGCGCACTTTACCACCACATGGGGGCGCATCTAGTTGGCATTACGTGCAGAACGAAGGTAAATAAATGAACCTAGTCCACTCCAAGGTGCAGAAGACTTCTGTGGCAAGACAGATTGGCCCACCTGAATAATTGCGTTCGGAAAGGGCCAATGACTACAAATTTACTCCAAATTCTGGTTCTGAGAGCATAAGTACTCCTCTTACACGGTGGGAATATTCAACATTTTGTTGCAGTTAATATTTGATTTTTTTTTACATCATAAAACATACATATTTGGATTGGTTTAAGTCTGAACATCACTGCAAAGCAAAATTTTGATACGCTGTGTGATACTGCAATCCTATTATAAAACCTCATACTAGTATGCATAGCAGCCAGCCACTAGTTGGTTTTCTGGAGCACCAAAGACTCCTATAATAGCGTGCAAGTTGTCTTCATTGACACATTCTTCATTTGTCCATTTATATGATGTTTTGTAGCTTTACATCATCACTGCTCTGCTGCATCAAAGCCTGGAAGCAATGGCCAAGCTTCTGCTGCATTCTCCTCCTCCTCCTCCTCCTCCTCCTCCGCTCTACGATAATGACCAGGTGAGCACAGCAGACCTCATTTCCCAGTGCCATGATGTTCCACCATCTCAGAAATGATCTGGTTCAGGCAATGCCAGGCTGTATTGCACCAATTAAACCATATCAAATTGGGTGTGTGTGTGCCAGCCAGTAACAGCGCCTAGGAACAGGCCTTTATAGCTATGAATGAGCAGGTTGTGTGTGTGAATAGCAATAGAAATGCAAAACTTATGAGTGTGGTGATAGGGTTCAGTTCAGTTTTAACTTGTTGAGGGACAAAGTCAGGAGGAAAGGTATTACCTAAGCCAAGGTGAACAGATAATCATATGAATGGTGGAGGGAGTTATTAGAATGAAGAGTGATACTGGCTGAGAACTGGAAAGCAGATGTAATTAACTAGGCAGGAGAGCCCTCATGAGGCTGGGTGTTAACTAGTGTTATAATATGTGTGGTGCCAAAAAACCATTGTCTCTGTTCTACTCATAGTCAATGGACTAGTATTTGTGGATATATTCCAGATCTGCTGTTTCTCTTTACAATCTTCCTTTGCAGTTTTTTGGTTCAAGGACTGATGTTCTGAGGTACCAAAGTTCTTATAGGCCTGTTGCATGAAACCAGCTGTTTAGCAGTGTACTAGAAATAATGTGATGGATATATTGCTTTACCTACTTATTACCCCCTTCCCCCATCTCCCCACTCATGGCCTTTCTCATGTTTCTTGCTTGAAAAATAAACAATTTCAACCACAAAAACATAAGGATGGAGGAGTTGCTTGAGATTCTTCTAACCTTTATTCCTATGGGGTCCAGGTATTCTGAAGATGATCCCTGGGTAAATGCCATTCTGTTTCTATTAAGGTTACATTTCAAACAGATAGAAAAGGGCATGACAAGAGTGGAAAGTAATTACAGAGAACAGTGCACATCTGCTTCCCAATGCCTGCTCAAAGTTACAGGCACTGAAACTAAAATGGGTGCTCAAGTCAACTGAGCTGCTGATAGGATGTATGCTGTTAAACAACAAGGTATGTCAACTTTGAAATTTGAGAGCTGGGAGCAAAGGAAAACTAGAGGTCAAATTCTAAACAAAATGGGGCTAAAACAAGTACACAGTACACCTGTTGAATCAATGGGATTTACATAAATATAGACCTATTGCATTTTCATTGATTCAGTGGGTCTAATAATTACTGGATTTAGTTCAGTCTAACATCTAGTAATCTTCTACCTGCTCCAACATAGATAGGAATCTTGTAGGCATCCAGATATTGTTAGACTGCATCTCCTGCTTTCCTTACCATTGGCTATATTGGGTATGTCTGCTGGGACTTACAACCTAGCAGCATCTGGAAGGCGTCATGAATCTCATTCCCACTTTGCAATGTGGAAGTTGTGAATTAAGCACAAGAATGCACAGGTCATTCATATTTTCAGAATCAGGAACACACAAAATTTGAACAGAACGTTCAGAATTTTGAAAAGTCAGTCATGGAAGAATATGTCATATACCACTACACTTACAAAATTGGACAATATAGAAAACTAGGCCTACATCTCAAGGTCTTCTTTCTTAAAGGATTAATTAATTCCAGTTTATTAAAATATCTTTGTAACATCTTTAGATGGTAGACTTTTCTAACCTTCTCTAAAGATGAAGCTGCAGTGAAGCCTGTTGTATTCTTATATCCAGAGCATCTCCACCCAATTCCACAAGATATTTTCCTCTGCAAGGCCTCTAAATTTTTCAAACAGGTGAAAAGGAGAATGAGAGAGTGTGTTGTTGCTTGGCAGAGGAAAAGAGGAGTGAGCAGACAAGCAAATGAGCAATGGAGTAGAAAGAAAGTAAAGAAAGAAAGAGAGTGGTTTGGAAAGACAAGAGAAAAAGCAAAAGAAAAGAGCATAGTGGGGGAGGAAGTAGAGGGTTTCTAACCCTTTGATGCTAGTTATATTTGCTAGCACAATGTGTATACACACACACACACACACACTTTATTGGAATGTTCATACTTGGTTGGAATGTGCATCTTTGTCTATACCAAATTCACTCATTGAATTCCATGGGACCCAGATGTGCATTTGCTAAATAAGAATATAGTACATCAGAGCTTTCCAAACTTTTCATGTTGGTGACACACTTTTTAGACATGCATCATTTCGCGACACAGTAATTCAGTTTTATTAGCAAAACAGAGGTTAAACTAACCCCTTATAAGAGATACGGGCACATACATAAATTGTAATAACAAAATGTATGGGTACACAACATGTCTCATGAAAACCTTTCATACATTTTTTAAAATATATGATTTATAAATGATAACATACGTTTCCAAGATTGTAGGTGACACACCTACACACTTCAGGCAACACACTAATGTGTCACGGCACACCGTTTGGAAAGCCCTGTAGTACATCTCTGAGGTCAAAGGGCAAATCGAGCTGTGGAGTCCAAATAAATGGGTCCAAAAGCAAATCAAGTCTGAACTTTCCTTAGAAGCCATGATGACTCAACTGAGACTATTGTACTTTGCTGTTACAAATTTTATTAACATTTCCCAAAAGAAACACTATAAACACTACATATATGTAAGTGTGTGCGTGTGTAGGAAACTTTGGGCATATCATAAGAAGATATGGTTCACTAGAAAAGACAATAATACTTGGTAAAGCAGTGGGAAAAGAAGAAGAAGATCATATTACAGGTGAATTGGCTCAATCAAGGAAGCCAGGGCCCCAAGTTTACAAGAACTGAGCAAGGCTGTTGAAAACAGGGTCACATGAAGGTCCTCATTCATAGAGTGACCATAAGCTGGAGTTAACTTGATAGCAATTAATAACAACAACTCTGGAGAAGGAATGGCACATCTACATAGCTACGTTTAATACCTGATCCATTCCCGAACACCAACATTGACAGACTCTGAATGGCTTGCCTCTTAGTCTGCCACATAAGTTATATGATCCTGGATTCTCAAGGTGCTCCCGCACCCATGTGTCATGAGCAACAGCTTCACATACATGATTATGTTATACAAGAAGAGCTGTCTCTGCCATTGTAATGGGCAGAAAATTTGAAAAATGAAACAGTGGCTTGCCCACCTTTGTGAGGGTTTGCGGCACAGAACCATCATGAAAGTGGAAACAAAAACATGAATAATTCCTCCCATGCCCCCCTCCCATTTCACTTCCTTTTGCCCTGGTGTGGAGAACACATACCTGGGCAAAAGGCAAGGAACTGGTGGAGAGGTGGGCGTGCCTTCCCCCTCATTCTCTTGCCTTTTGCCCCAACGCATGTTCTCAGTACCCAGGCAGGAGAAGGGGGGAGGCATGAACACATCTCCACCATTCCCGTGCCTTCTGCCCAGGCACAACTGCCTTCTTTCTCTGTGTCCAGGCAACAGGCCAAGGGCTGGGGATAGGCACACACACACTTTCTTTCCACACATGCAGTCCTCCACCCCCATTTCCTTGCCTTTTGCCCAGGCACTGAGAAGGAAGGCAGGCACTCAGGCATGGGCAAAAAGGAAGGGAATGGGTGGAGGAGAATGGAGTGGGACGCACCAGCACATCTTGTGAATAATCAAATTCATGACGGTCAAACCCACAAATGTGGAGAGAGAACTGTATACATTACAATGAAACACCTCTCCATATGAAGCTAATGAAAGCATATACAATGCTGCATCATAGATCCAGCATTTTTATACTATAATATGGAACCTTATTTAAGCAAAAAAGGCACATATCCTTAGGCATCCCATGAAATAATTAGCTATGTATGTTTTTTTGTAAAAGAAGAGCACACAGGGCAAAAACTTAAAATATTAACACTGCTGTTTTATGTAAAACCATATGTTTTAATTAGGCTGTTTAAAAAATTTAAATACTCTAAATTTTTTTCAGTTTAACAGCTCTTTTTTTCCCCCTTTGGTCTTCACAAAGGTGTTGATATTAGACAATGTTAAAAAGAGGCTAAGGCAAATAATATTGATAAGACGACTGTTAAAAATCAGTCATCATTCATCTCTAAATATGATGAAGTCTAGTAGTGAAGCTAGAGATTGGCAGATCAGTTTATTTTGCACTGGTTCATTCTTAAGTCTTTAAATCCCATTTCCATAGCTCTTTTATTAAATGAGAAGTACAGTTTTTTAATGAAAGTGCATATATTTAAATACATATTTCTGAACATATTTTATCTCAGAGCATGCATTTTGAGCATATTTTATCTAAAAATATGCCATAGTCTAGAGCACTATCATAAAATTCATAGAAATGTAAAATCCGAAGAGGATTTGCATTTATAAAGAAGGTGATTGGCTGTAAACATATAGGTCTAAATTCAGTGGTTGGTCCCAATAGCACAGGCCCACATAATCAACAGAACATATGTAAGTTTCAAATTGAAATCTTCAGTTTTAATTTGTCAAGCCAAATCAACAATTCAATGGATCTGCTCTAGGTGAGACAGCCAGCATGATGTAGTTGTTTTAGAGTTAGACTATAACCCTGGAGACCAGGGTTTGATTTCCTGCTCAGCCATGGCAACCCACTGGGCATCACGCACACTGAGCCCCAGAAAACTCTGTGATAGGTTTGCCTTAGGTTCACCATAAGTCAGAAATGACTTGAAGGCACAACAACAGCAAAAACACTAGGTGACCACAAACTGCCAGTTGTGCAAAGTATGAAACACATAAGCTCAAGGTGGGTACCTTAAACATCAGGTACAGTCACATAGGGACGTGAGGGCAGGGGGCGCTTTTCCTTGAGTAGCAATGTTTTTGGGGCATCCCAGCCAGTAGCCGTGCCCCCACGTGCCCTGGCCATGCCGTCATGCACCACAGCCACGCCCCTCATACCGTAGCCCCGCCCCCAGCCCCACACACATTCCAAGCTCCGCCACTCATCAGGTAACAATAGTATTATTTAATAGCAACTAGACACCTAGATTTTTAAAAACATTATAGCCAAAATAAATTAAAATAGATAAAATAAAATAAAAACAAGCAAGGAAGAGTTGTAAAAAGCTGGGCAAAATGCTTAGAGAAATTAAGAGCTTTAAAAATGCTTAGAGAAATTAAGAGCTTTAAAAATCAGATAAAACCTCGTCAGAAGGTAAAAATGCTTTTAAGATCACACCCTATTGTGCTGCCACCATTTTCCTGTCTATCCAAAGTCACCACGGCGGTTTTTGTACAACCATAAGAAGCTGCTTCTGCTTTTCCCTACCCATAAAGACTAGACTGTTAAAGTGCTATTATTCCACTTTCAACATCCTATGGAATCCTGCGGTTTGCAGTTTAGGCAGGGGTTTGAGGCCCCTCCCTAAACTGGAAACCCCAGGAATAATAGCACTATAATAGTCTAGTGCAGAAATCACCCAGACTGAAGCAAATGACTGCACATTGCCCAAAGTTTTTGGAAGTCTGAAAATGTTCAGATTCATCTTGCATCTTATTTTAGAGATACCCTAAATGATGAAAGATAGATCCTGTGTTATTATTGCAGAGTTATTCAAAATTCATGAAAATCTATTTTTAAATACATAAATAAAAAGCAGTGCAAACTGTAGCCATCAAATTAAAGTTTTACATTTCAAAAACTGTTTAACTGACTTATTTCCAGGTGAATATATAAAGGGCTGTTGCTTTGATCTTTCTCTTCTGCATGTATATAGTTGCAACTTTTGCCAGCTTTGCTATATGAAGCATTTTTGGTACTATTTCAGCCCTTTTTCATACTTGGTTGTATCAAACTAGCTTCTTTGGCTTCCAGCCCTGTATTTAGTGAGAAAGAGAGTACTCCCCCTCTTCTTGATGCCTCTGCACATGCTCAAAGACTTGAGGATATAACTTGGGCTTTGTCTCACCAGCCTGACAACTCAGTTGGAGGAAAATATGATGTAAACAAAATTTGTCTGAAAAAGTTAAGCATCAAAAATATCCACTCTTTGTCTTCTTTACTGACCAGCTTTCAATATACTCCCCAATGTCTTATTTTTCAATTTGAGTTAACATTTCCCCACAATGAGGCTCTTCTACGTATACCAGTTACCAGGGTTGCCAGAGGAAAAACTGGAGAGGGCTCCTGTACCCTTAATGATTGGGCATAAGAGGGAACTTCAGTAGATATGGCTTGTTAGCTGGTTACATGACAAGTGACACTTGCAGAAATTCTGTTTTACATAGTCATTAGAGATACAGTTGACCTCTCCAGGTTACTTTCGTACATACTTATGTTTATTTCAAGCAATGAACAGCAAAACAAAAAAGCAAACAAAAGGAACAAAATAGAATGATAAAAAAAACCCTAATGGGAGACGTTAAGAATAAAACACTAAATAGGAAATTTAAAAGAACATTAAATATAGAATATTTTAATATGAAATATGAAATATTTGAATTACAGTGGTTTGATTTAAAAAAAGCAACATAGTATAATAGTATCTTTGATACTAGGATAACATCCTATCCAGCTTTCAGTCTGGTAAACCTACCAGCTATGTCACTGGCCAAAAGGCCACACACCTCAAACATGGCATCTCAAGACAGGAAAAAAACTTTTGAATGCTCACTAGATGCAGAACTTTTAATAGAACAGTAGCTGTCCATGCGGTGGGGAAGTTTACTGCCAAACACTGTACGCTCTTCCTCAAAAAGAACTTCCACAAGATTCTGTGCAAATTTCTAGCAAAGCCCTCTGTTTCTTCCTTTTTTTTTCCATTCCCTGTTTTAGGCTTCCTGTGTGTCAGACTCACAAATGTACCTAGCAGTTTTATATACTTTCCCTTTATTGCTCAGTCTGAACAGGTGCCGCCTATTACTGCCCGGTGTGTGTCACCTCCTGTTTAAGCAGCAGGGGTGGGATCAGAAAGCGTCTTGCTCTACAGCAACTACAACAACACCAAAAAAACCTAATGGGGAAAGAGATCCATTTGGAAACACCTCATTAGCATAGAGGCACAGGAAGGATGAATCCTGGCAGTAACAAGCAGACAAAATGCTTTCCAATAAATCTTAATGAGAGAGTTCCCAGGTGTTTTACAGTCAGATTGCTGGTTGTTACTTAATTAGTACAGGTGCTGTCTGGGTAGGGAAGCTATAGAGGACAAACAGCCACCAAGCAGACAGCAAACACAAAGGCAGGCAGTTCCAAATTGGAAACTAAATATGTTTGGCGAGAGTGGCTTGTTTGACAGAACGTACTGCTTCATGTAAAGTGTTTTTGTAGGTTGTTAACAAGTGTCTTCACAGTTATTGTCAAAAGTACAGTTTATTGGCTCTCAGATTCTCCACCCCTGTCTCCTCTGGCCCAATCTCTTATGCCACTGAGCTTCGATTATGATGGGGGGAAAAATAGAGGAGACCATTAACACACAACCCTGCCTACTTATCTCCTCCAGTTTTAGTGAAATCGTATTTAGGTTTTCCAGAGCAAACACTGGAAGAGACTCCTTTTCCTTTAGTGGTGGTTTTGCTGCTGTTGTATGCCTTCAAGTCATTTCCAATTTATGGAGACCATAAGACAAAGCTATCATGAGGTTTTTGGGAGCTGAGAGTATAAGATGTGCCCAAGGTCATCCAGTGGGGATTTCAGAAGGTGTTGCTTTTCACACAACAGGTAACAAGTAACACCTGCTGAAATTCCTTCTTCTACAGAACCCTTAAAGGTACAGAAGGCCCCTCTAGTTTTCTTTCTGGCAACCCAAAATGTTAACGGTTTGGGCCCTGTTCTCTTTCATCTTTGAGAAGAACTCATCAGTGATATGTAGCTGTTGCCAGTTTGCATGACAGTGAACTTTTTGTTGAGAGGCTTTGTTCATAAATATACAAGTCCTTTTTTTTCATTTAAAAAAATTGAAGAGCATGGCTGAGATTATATATGCACTAAATTAGTGAGGAAGCCCTGCTGAACTCAGACTTATTCCTTTATATAGACATACCTAGGAATGCACTGCAAGTTTCCTTATAATCCATTTTGTAAAGCATCCATGGCAAACCATGCTCAGTGTGTTAGAGGGAGTGACTGTCAACAAGACACTTATACAGTGGCTCCTCCACTGGGGAAAGTTTTAATCAATTTTTCCAAATGGCATCCATATCGTTCAAAGGGAACTACTCAGTCAGCATACCGAGTCTCACAAGAACATTCTAAGGAAGTAACTAACAATCACTGGATTTATTATATTTAGAATTTTAATATAAGTAGCTCCTTGGAACTCACCATGTCAGGTTAACACCAGCTGCAGTTCTTAAAAGGTTAAATCAGTGGTTCTTAGCCTGGGGTCTGCAGAGGGTCTGTGGAGCCCTCACAGGTGGTCCATGGAGCCCTGCTGTTGGACACCAACAGCAGTGATAAAACAGGGATGTAGCAGCTGGTGTGTGTGTGTGTGGCTGCTGAAATTGTTCTCTCATTTGCCACATCAAGTATGTGGCAGCAGGGAGTGTGAGTGCTCAGGAACACAACAGCAGGTATGTGTGTAGGCCCAAACTGTTCCCTCATTTGCAAGCAAGGGAGCAGTTTCACCCCACCACTACCACTGCCCCATTCCTGATGAGACAGGGACACAGCATCAGATATGTATGTACGCCCAATCTATGTCTGTGGAGACTGGGGTTTGAATCCCCATTCAGCAACAGAAGCCCATTGCGTGACTTCAAGCAAGTCAAATTCTCTCAGTCTCAGAGAAAGGCAAAGGCAACAAATCTTGCCATGAGAGATGATGTCTAGAAAGAACCTTGCCCTGTCAGCAGCACTTTGTTGTTGTGTGACTTTAAGTCATTTCTGACTTATGGCAACCCTAAGGTGAACCTATCTTACTTACTTACTTATTTATTTATTTGGCAAGATTTGTTCAGAGGGGGTTCACTGCTGCTTTTTTCAATCATAGGCCATTTCCATACCGGGCTTCTGAAATGGTGCAGAGCGACCTCTCACGGAGGTCTTCTACACCCTAGAGTGGACTGGGGTGGACTACTTTTTGTAGTTCCACACCAGAATCCACTCAGGAGCGGCCGGAACTAGCCGCGCTGTGTGTTTTTTAAAAACGTCTTTTTCGAGGTTTTTAAAAAGCACGGAGCATGCAGTCCCGCGCCGCTCCGTCGCCCGGCTCCGAAGTGGATTTGCAGGCGCGCACAAGTGCGTGCCTGCAGATCTGCCGGGGGCGCGCTTCCAGCTGGCGAGCTTCTCCGGTTGGTGGAGAGCCTCCACCAACCGGAAGCCACCATTTGAGACACCGGAGGACTGCGGAACAGCGAGCTCGCGCTGCTCCACGTGGTGACGGACTTACCCGGTTTCAGGTAAGCTCCGTTTTTGGGCGTTTTCGCCCGTTCCCCCCCCCACACCTGTGAAAAAGGCCCTGATTTTCAGAAGCCTTTCATAAATAAATATGTATTTCAATATTTAAATCTAAATTTAAATATTTAAATCTTGAGTTAAGTTTTGGGGGCCCTCAGCAACAAATTACGTTTATAGGGAATCCCCAGTAAAGAGAAGGTTAAGAACCACTGGTTTAAACTATACCCCAAAAAGTAGGATAGGAAGCTAAAAATGACACAAAGGCATAAAGAAAGGTACTACTTATTCTTGCTACTTCTATAATTTCATGCAGTGGGCAAATGGTAGAGGATGAATGAGAAAATAGGAAGCAAGCTGTACTTACCTTTGTGAGAAAAAGTGAGATATAACATAGAGAACACATCAAATTGTCTCTTATTTCACATCTTTTTATCATTACCTTAACAAAGCAGCATGACCAGACAGAAAGAAGGTTTGAAAATCTTTGAAAAATGGTCAAAAAATGAGTTTCTTGAGTGTCAGGAAACCTTTACAAGGAGAATCCTAGACAGATGACAATCTTTGCAGTTAAGGACTGGTTCTGCTTGAACAATGCAAATGCAAATATCCTGAACAGATGACAGCTTTTGCTGTGCAGAAAACAATGTTTCTGCACTGAGACCAGATTTTTCTGCACAGAATATAACATTTCCATGCAGAAAATGCTGCTTTCTGTGCACCCATATGCATTTTTTCCCACAGAATAATTCCTAAACTGTGACTAGTCCTCAAAACCTCTGCCGTTTTGTGCCGTTTTCTCAAACTGGTAAAATTATCCTTACCTGTAAGTATGAAATTTTTGAAATTTTACATTTCTAAGCAAGGCACAGCATGAGCCAGAACATAACCACATGATACTCCTCCTTTACCAATTATTGACGCTATACTTTCCTCACTATAAATTTAACCAGAAGTTACAGTGGTACCACAAAAGGAGTGGCTATTTTTCATTAAGTTACAGTTGTAATGCAATAAAGTTATATTTTATTGCTGGAAAACAAATTAATTATGAATTATTTCCAGGCTGTACTCTTTTGTTTTCCTATGCATCAGCATTTTTACAGGATTGCATATGTGAGTGGTCTCTGTTGCACACATAAATTTTGGGAAGTGAGGCAAATGAAGGTGGATTTAAGTGCTAGCCAAAGGTGGCCTTTTTCTCCACGTATATGTTTTGCAGATTTGAGAAATGCTTCAGAAATTTCTTCAGCCAAAGACAACCATGGGCTGAAAGAAATAAGAAGTGCTAATATTAGATGAAGGATGTCAAATAATTTAGAACTGGCATCCCTTTTAGAAATCTTTGCATATCACTAGCCAGTCCTATTGAAGTAAACTTCAACTATGCTGGAGCTACAGCTCAAAAATACACTGGGATCTACTATATGCTACCAAATACTTCAGTTTCTCTGTATCAGGTTGTCAGCTATGATATCAGAAGCCCTTTCTCCTCTCCTGAAATTCTTGCTCTGAGAAATGAACTATAAAATCCTTCACAAATTTCACTAGATAAAAGCTACAGGTGCTGTCTGGTCCATGGATTACCTTCTTTTTAACAGTTGTGTCTTCCATGGGGTTGAAATTACCCCAGTGCCAGACCATGTTTGTGCAAAACCAGAACTGTATGCTTCATTGACCACAAAACTTTCATCAGAAGAAAGGAAATTAAACAATCAAACTAAAAGAATACCAAAAACTAACTGAAACTGAAAAGTCTTTAGTCTGTGGTGAGAGAATTTTTCTAGATCTCCCAGAGCAAGGAATTCAGTTTTCTGGATAAAACCAGCAAGTAGGCTTTTTTCCATGTTTCCCATCAGTTAAATCTCAGGTGGGTGGGATGCCTGAGGAGGTATCTGGCATTATCTCACCCTTCTCTTCTATCTCCCATCTAATCTCCTTCTCTGAAGGATTGGTTTCTGTGCTCAGTTCTCCACCCTGGGCAAACATTTTCATACTCCCTCCCATTTGACTTTATGCCACCACTAGGATCTTAATCTTACACAAATCCAAAATCTCAATATATGAAAGCTGTAAATACAAAGTATACTGACTACTAGGCTTTATTAATAATATGCCCTGTGATAATGACTAAAAAGGTAAGCATAGCTTATTAGAAGAAACAAAGCAGATTTCATTATTTACAGTCTTAGGGTGCTATATAATTGTACCTGGCTTCTCACTCCATGTAAGACTAGGCACACAATATTCTATTGCAGATAGAATATTCACATTCACTCTTAGGCCCTTTCCACATGTGGTGGGGGGGACGGGCAAAAACGCCCCAAAACGGAGCTTACTGGCAGCCGGGTAAGTCCATCGCGACGCGGAGCAGCGCGAGCTCGCTGCTCCGCAGTCCTGCGGCATCCCAAATGGCGGCTTCCGGTTGGTGGAGGCTCTCCACCAACCGAAGAAGCTCGCCAGCCGGAAGCCTGCTCCCGGCAGATCTGCAGGCACGCATTTGTGCGCACCTGCAAATCCGCATTGGAGCCGGGCGACGGAGCGGCGTGGGGCTGCGCGCTCCGTGCTTTTTAAAAACCTTGAAAAAGAGGTTTTTAAAAAACACGCAGCGCGGCTAGTTCCGGCCGCTCCTAAGTGGATTCTGGTGTGGAACTACGAAAAGTAGTCCACACCAGTCCACTCCACGGTGTAGAAGACCTCCTTGAGAGGTCGCTTTGCACTGTTACAGAGGCCCGGTGTGGAAATGGCCTTAATCTTATTGCTCTTCAATAGGCTTTCCCATCCATTGATAGCACAGTTTCTCTCAATGGCCTTTTCCTCATTGTTCTCTTCAAATGCCAGTCCATCTCTGCCACTTCCACCATCTTTCACATGGTTCCAGACCAGATGTCCCCTTCTCATTCTCTCAGTCAATCCCCATGCATACTTTCTCACTGCTATCCTGTTAATGGCACATCCACATTATGTCTCCACATGCTTTTTTGTTGTTATTGTTGTGAAGATTGGTATTCTCTTCTACCTCCTCAACAACCAACCCCACCACCACCACCACACTCTGTGCTACATTTGTGCTGTCAATACCTCATGGACTCACCATTTAGCCACCACAGCCCTCTTCCTCACGCAACCATTCTATGGCTGGTTGAAAGTGGTGAGGGAGGGATGTTACTGCACTGGCTAGCCCGAGTTTTGGGGATATAAAAAGATATCTTTTGATATCAATAATTTGGCTTCACATACCCATTCCCCTCCACGTGCTTGCGAGGTCCCCAGACAAGCATGCACACAGGCTTGTCCGATAATCGCCGTAATATTCCAAAACAATACAGGCAGGCCAGAAACAGCCGACTCGCCGCTTTAGGAGACCTCAAGGCAAGTACCTCCATTAGGTATGCAAGCAACTCTCAAAAGATCCTCTGCCTAGCGTTGGCAGCTTGATGATCGGACTATACAATGCTCAAGCACTCCGTGTTTGCATACCGGCTATCCTATTGACAATTTGGCTCTAACTCAATCATTCAAATTCTGACCTTTTGGAGGCTTTGTCTCCAGCTCGAAATCTATTGTTTTCCCCAAGTCTGACCTAGCCTGCGGTCACAATTCTCCTTATAAAAACCCCTGACTTTGAGCGCTTCCTTGGATCGCTCCCGAGTTCAAGACCGTCTTACTGCCGCATCGCTTGGCGAGCTTCCCCTCAGCTCCACGTGCCGAGATACATCGAACCCCAGCTTCGCTCTCCATTTTCTTCCAGACTTCAGGAACAGGTTTCATATCACCCAAATCAACTATCTCTCTGAAAATCCCGCTATCTTACTCACACCTTTATTTTCATTAGTTATCTGTGTGCGTGTGTTGCTTACATTGTGTGCCTGTATTTAATAAAGATCATTCATTATTTTAAACCGGTCTGCTTCTTGGCTTGGCCTGACCCCATAAACACTGGGTTACAAGATTCCGCCGTGTTACCCTGCCTCTCGTTTTGCCAACTAGTGCTCTAGACTAATTTCCCCAATTTGTGTAATTGCAAGGTTATTTAGGTGTCCCTCCCGGGACCCCCAGAATACAGGGTAACAGGGAGTCAGAGAACCATTTGACTGTGTCCCTGTAGCCTGACACAAAATGATCGGATCAACTGCCAGGACCTCTGGAAAATTCTGGTGGATCTTCTCAGATGGTGTAATCATTCTGCATCTGGCTATAGGGACATAACCAGGCTCTCCACTGAACCCCTCCAGGTCTCCACCAGGCACAGACTTGCTGAAGGGGAGGCTGCAGGGGCTAAACGGTGACTGCAGATGGTGTTAAAACCACAGATCTACATACAGAACCATGATGCTATGCTGTACCATACAGAATTTCTGCCACAGTCATTTCACACTTGTCAATCACTCCACACATCCTGTTGGAACAACTTGCCATATAAATACAGTTTATAATGACAGAAACCATGTTATATCCCATATTACATTACATGATAGTCTCTCTTCCCAACCTCCACACAAAGCCACCATGTACCTCCTCTTTGAAAAAAGATTTTCTGGCTGTCCACCCCCCTTCGGAGAATTGTGTTTCCCTTTACTGCTGTATCATTAAACCAAGAATATCTGATCCCATTTTGTCCTACTTTACTTGGGTCTGCTTTGAATTTGACTTTTTTTTAAAATAGTGTATATCTCAACAACATTTTTACAGCTGCGAGATTTTTAATCCTTTCTTGGAAACAGTAGAGGGTTAAAAATTGAGCTGGATACCCTTTGCTACCCAACCCACGAAATGAAGGGACCACCCACGGGGCTTGGATTGAACTAGGGCAATTTATTATTGTATGCCTGTTTAACATAAAGCTAGTAGGTGAACTTGAACTTGGGGCTTGACTTTGAATTTGATGATATCTGACCTGAGAAAGAGGGAGTCGACAGAATGGGGAGGCTAAGGCAAGGGTCACCTCCAGACCTCTTCCCCAGCCCCCCTTGGGTGAGGTACCGGGCCCCAAAGTCAACCCATGAGGCTGAGTGCTAACCTCATCCAACCCTTTCTGGAAGGTGAGCCCCTCAAACCAAACTCCCCATCTCACGACCCCGCAGTAGGGGCCAGCCATGGGCCCGCCCTAAGGACACTTCTTATTCTACACCAAAGGTTGTCATAGGTATTTACCAAAACCCTCAGAGGCTGAGGAGGGAGCAGTTCAGCCCTAAAAGGGGGCTGCTGGCTCCGCCCCTTCCCTGTCCCACTGTGCGACCCTTGTCGCATGGCGATTGTGTGGTCTCCCCTCATGGGAGGCCAGCAAAAGCAACCCCCTCCACGCTTGATCACACAAGCAGGGGGAGACAGATTCAGGAAACATTAGGGAACCAGAGTGGTGTAGTGGTTTGAGTGTTGGATTATGACCCTAGAGACCAGGGTTCTATTACCTGCTTGGCCATGGAAACCCACTGGGTGACCTTGGGTGCATCACACACTCTCAGCCCCAGAAAACTCCATGATAGGTTCATCTTAGGGCTGCCATAAGTTGGAAACAATGTGAAGGCACAAAACTATTACTTGGAAACAGTCACTGGTAATCTAATAGAACTGTTTATAACAAATGGCTGGGTCAGGAGACCTTAGAGCAGGAATGCACAACCTATAGACTTTGGCTATGAAGCACCCCCCGCCCCTTTTATCCACAGTCCAAGTAATAAGCTGGACTGCAGGGAGAAGAATCTTGACAGAGTGATGTTACCCTGATTTCTGGGGTCCCTTGGGGGACACTTCAATGTGCTCCACGTGATGGGGAGTGGAAACTATCCAGAGCATGAACAATAGCAATATGAGAGGCAGGGTAACCTAATGGGGTTTTTTTAACCCAGTTTTTACAGGGTCAGGCCAAGCCAAAAACTAAAGAAAAATGTTTAAATCCAATAAATGATTTTATTGAATGAAAGTCTCACGCACCAAAACAATCACTCACACACTCACTCAAGACCTATTAAGAAGCAAAAGAAAGGAAACTGGATAGGGGAATATTGAAGAAGTTGTAGTTGTGGTAATACTGCACCTTTTCCTGAAGTCCTTGGTCCAGGAAAAACAGCGGAGCAGTAGGGCTCAACACGGAGAGGGCTGAGGGGATTACTCAACGGACAGAGAAACAATCTGCTGGAGTGATCCAAGGAACCACTCAAAAACTGGGACTATTTGTGGGGGGAAAAGTACCTGGAGGGCTAATCCTTTCCCAGGGAGAACAATGGGTGTTGCAACGAGAAAGAAGCTCCGCAATGGTAACTTCCGTTGCATGATGAGATTATAAGGTGTTGCCAAAGTCTCAGGATCTTAAATGGTCCTTGCCTGATAGGATTTTATTGCTATCAGTGCTCAACTTGGGACAAACATGCTAATCCCCTCAAGTCGGCTTCTCAGGGGCTGAGGACCCTTTGTCTACTGTGAGTTTGCACAGCTTGAGGTCTCCTGGGGCTACGTGACGGGGGATTTTACTGGCCTGACCTGGTTTTCGATCTTCGACCGTGGCTGCCTATGTGCTCATCCAGGCGACCTCTCAGGCACACAGAATCATATTTCATATCAAAATTGTAGACCCTGGGGTAGGGTTTTTCCAGTGGAGTAACAGTGATCCAGATGAAGAGGTGGAATGGGACTTTATTTAGAACTAAGGAAGTAAAACTTTTATTATAATGGATCAGTGATGTATCTCAAATTGATTTAAAGGAATTTAAATTTTAAATGCCCCACTCTTTAAACGTTAAAGGTATTTAATGAGCAGGGTGGTTGAGCTTCAAATGCAGAGGACTGAGCTGTGCTTTGTCTGCCTATTAGTTGTTGTGCCAGGGCTTCCATCAGAAGGACATGCATAGACCTTAGATGTGCTTCATGCACTTTTCAGGAAAATGTCTAAATTCATAAAAATTACATCTGTGTGCATGTGTGTACCAATGCACCAACATATCACTGAGGAGGTGATATCTGAGTGAAAAATATTGTGCACACAGCTGCAGAGGCTTTCTCATTTTATTCTGTAGTGCCCCCTGTGCTCTCTAAGGCCCGTTTAGAATTTGTTGCTACAACCTTTTCAGGATAAAAGTAGGTCATGAAATAAATCCTGCTGGGAAATGAGTCTAAACTTGTTGATTCTGGCCATTTCCACACTGAGCTTCTGTAACGGTGCAGAGCGACCTCTCACGGAGGTCTTCTACACCGTAGAGCGGACTAGCATGAACTACTTTTTGTAGTTCCACACCAGAATCCACTCAGGAGCGGCCGGAACTAGCCACACTGCGTGTTTTTTAAAAACCTCTTTTTCGAGGTTTTTAAAAAGCACGGAGCGTGCAGCCCCGCGCCACTCCGTCACCCAGCTCCGATGCGGATTTGCAGGCGCACGCAAATGCATGCCTGCAGATCTGCCTGGGGCGGGCCTCCACCAACCGGAAGCCGCCGTTTGGGATGCCGGAGGACTGCGGAGCAGCGAGCTCGCGCTGCTCCGCGTCGCGAAGGACTTACCCGGCTGCCAGTAAGCTCCGTTTTGGGGTGTTTTCGCCTGTCCCCCCACCCCCACATGTGGAAAGAGCCTCTGAGGGCTGAAATTCTGTTTTATTGTAAAGGCTCAGAACATTCAGAATACCATATACCAGGATGCCAGAACCTTTTAGAGCAAGGTAGTTGCCAAAAATATTTGTATGTGTGTGTGTAATGCGTTTTAATGAAAACACCTTATTGATTTCTATTTTCTTCCTTTTCTTCTTTCTCCTTCTTTTCCTCTTCTTCATCTTCATTTCTGATTTATGTCTTTATTATGTGTATAATGTTATTTTCTGTGGATCTGGAAAGGCTTTTAACAAATAAATTGAATCAACTACAAATGTGGAGCAAAGAATGAGCATCTTGTATGGCTCCTAGATCAAATTCACCAGTGCCTATTCTCCCATTGTTTAAAAGGAAGTTTGAGCAAGGGCACCTCAGTATTATGTGTAGCTTAACCCTGAAATAATATACACAGAGGACTTTCAACCCTGAGGAGCACAATATAAATGCAAATAATATAGTATTAAAATACTGAAGTAAACTTTATGGAAAGGAGATGACTCAGTAAACACATCATTTTCAAAGGGGTGTCAAGTCCCCTTTATCTGCACATATGTATTGTCCAGAGGTCTTCAGTCTAGACTCTGCTTTTTCTGAAAAAAAGAAATGCACACACACACATGAGTGCGCACACACATTTCTCAACTATTCCCACAGCTCCACCCATTCTCCAGATCTTCTGAAGGGTCATTCTTTTTTATGCATGTGAGATTTCAGTGGAACAGCAGAATTAAAAGTGCAGCAACCAGAAGAAAGTTCATTGTATAAAATGATGGCGGTCATAATTAGAGGGAAGTACAATAGGGTCTTACAGCATTGCTAAGTTGTTTGATCAGAATGTTAGCCGCGAGGGCACGTAGTTTAGAGGGAGAGCAAAGAGGTTGATTGCAGTGTTGATGCCTGTAGGATGGACTCTATGTAGAGATGTGCCAGGGTGATGATGCCTCTCATTACAGGTAATTTCCAAGTGAGGCAGACCTATTGTCTTCAGACAGGAAAAGTGGCCCACTAATTATATTAGTAACAAAAATTAAATTGGACTTTTTAACATGAGTGGCAATAACTGGCAAAGCAGCTGCTACAACAGTTAAATGGATCTGACTTCTGCTGCCCTGATAGAACGAGGACCTTTGCTGACTTTAGATGATGCACATGACCTAGCAGTAATGGCTCTGCCTGGCTTTTATTTTGTGAGGCTGCTTCTCTGTATGCTGTAGGTAAATCTTGATTCTCACACTGTGTCCTTTCTCTTGCCTTTTCTGCTTAAGCTTTTATCATTAAAACTGTACCTATATTTACATACTGGATATTACATTTGCAGACCTTCCACTATTTCACAGACGAAAACTGAGATACGCGTGACCGGGCAACATCAGAATGCGTCAATAACAAGGAAAAACAGACAAGCTAGGAGAGGCTTCAGCAGTAAGCTTTTGTCAAAGGCAAGATTCCACTTCTTTCTCTCCTTTCCTTTATCTCCCACTGAGTTGACTGAGTGTACATTATTTTTGATCAGTTGGCAGTAAGCTGATGACAAATGAGGAAAGTGGGAGGAAGAAAAAGAAACCGGGACATTTTAAAAGCACCTGAAAAAGTAGAATAACAGAGGATATATCGCAACTATTTCTGCCAAATCAGGGTATTTGGAAGTTATGATCTTGGTTTTTAGGGAAGACACAAACATTTGTAATCCACCTCAAATGAAATCTTTGCCCCAGATTGCAAGGGGACTGTATAAATTAACTCTGAGGCCATTTCCGCACTAGAGTGTTATAGTGCTATTATGTCACTTTCAACATCCTATGGAATCCAGGGGTTTGCAGTTTAGGGAGGGGCGTCAAAGGCCCCTCCCTAAACTGCAAACCCAAGGATTCCATAGGATGTTGAAAGTGGAATAATAGCACTATAACACTCTAGTGCGGAAATGGTCTGAATACCCTGAAAGACGAAGAGAGAGAGGGTCAGATGGGAGTATACTGGGGGAAAAAATCATTTATTTGCAATTATATGCTCCTTCCCCTGGAAATGTCACAGGAAACTTCTCATACCTTCGCTAGGTTTTCTCTATGGGTAACTTCCTGATAGCTCTCTAGATTTTACCTCTCTCTGATTTCATGATAGCTGTCAATGATTTTACCACAGTTATTTATTTTATTTATATCTCTCCTTTTTCCCATCATAGGATTCAAGGCGGTCTTGCCCATTGCAGGCAATACACACAGATTACAGTGATTAACAAATGATACAGTCTTATTCAATATTATGATGCTTGAGGAATGTGATTTATACAAATTGGGATACTAGGCCCTTTCCACACATTACTGGATCCCAGCAGCATCCTGTGGGGATCCCAGTAGAGCTTCTTTTGAGAGGGAAGCATGACAGGAGCACTCCCCTCTGCACCAGCTGCCTGAGAGAATGGAGGAGGCGTGATGGCTATGCCTCTATCTTCTGCAGCACAGTCAGGAACTGTCCCAGGTTGTGCTGGGGCAGGAAGTATAGCCATTGTGCTTCCTGACCTCCCTCAGCTCTGGTAAGTGCAGGAAAGCGGTGGGAAGGCAATGCAATTGCTGGTCATTGACAGGTAAAACCTGTCAATGATTTGTGGTGCAATCATGCCACCTGGGGACAGGAGAACGATGGGACACGGAGCAAAGTTGTGCATAAGTGTCATCTGGATCCTGTCCTTCTCCCGTTCCAAATGCAGGACAATGACGTCCTGCAGATAGTGCCCTAATGTGTACCTGGCATGCTAATATGCTGACTGTAAAGTACATATTTTGTAATATTGAAAGGCTATATGATTTGGTTCAAAAATGCATTTATATTCATATTTTAGGATGAAATAGGTTTAGAAATGTTAGCATGTACATTTAGAGAAAATGCACTTAGAAGTATATATTTCATGGAAAATACACTCAAAAATATGTATGGAAATATGGATTTTCATGTGGAAAGGATTTTTTAAAAATGAATGTACAATCTGGGATAGAATGGACTTGGAAGGAATACATGCAAACTGAAATAGACTACAAATAGTAAAATGTACCCATCCTTCTGAAATTTGAAAGTGATATTTCAAGTACAATGTAATTGTCTTTGTCATCTAAAATACTTGTTCTTGTATAAGCATTTCCACTAAATAAAACACCTGTCTAAATATATAAAAATCTAGTGACATTTTGTAATAGAACAACATTTCCCACAGCAATAGCTGTGCTGTATTTCAAACAAATCATGAAACACTGGAGTTTTATCAATATTTGCTATCGAAGGCCCTATTAAAATTGGTGAATTTAATATTTTACATTCTTAAATATATTATACATTTAATTTTTTTTGTATTTCATAGCTGACATTTCTCAATCACAATTATTTTTAGTTCAGACTTGAAATATAGTACAGTTTTTGAATTTAAATTGTTCAAAAATAAATCTACTGCCCACCTTTGACTGGAGTGAAATGTTGATAAAGTAGGTGTGTGTAAACAGCCCCTCCTGTTTCAGAGCATGAGTGAGTAGTCTTCATGTGTGCCCTTTTTCATTGGTCTACATACCTTTCGGGTTGGATCCAGGATGAGTTGCACTCATACCTGTTGAAATCAAGGAAGCTCGAGTTTTCACTTTCTATTGGCTGTCATTTCACACTGAATTCAATAGAACCCAAATACAGCTAACCAACTCTGGATCCAACTCAATGAACAATAAAACACAGCCTTTATAAAATCTGAATGATAGCCTCCTGGACACCATACCATAATTGCACATTGTTGTTTCACAGAATTTGCAACCCATGAAAATAGCCCATATGCAGCACAGTATAGCATGGGGTTGGGTGGGGGAGATTTGGAGGAGAGGTGGATGGGGCTCCCTTCCAGGGAAAGTTTGTCAGGCCTTCATTTTCATCCAGAAGCCTACCAAACTTTTTCAGGTTAATCCATTCTTTTGGTTTTATATCTTCTGCATTCCAGCAAAATTAGTTGCTGTCATTTGCTTCTTCTAACACTGGGAACCGACCAAGTTTTCCACAGAAGAAGTGGCTTAGCAAGGAGTGGCTTAGCAAGAATGAAACTGGCTTTAAGAAAGCATGAATGAATCATTCTGTCCCACATCCCATACACACCTGTTTAAGTAGAAATGCAACCCATTTCAACATTCATCTGGAATTTGGGGCAGGGGAGAATCTGCTCCAAATTTTTTTATTTAATCATATATTTAATCCAATATAATTTAATATTTATTTTTTATTTTTTATTGTTTATTTTTTGCAGACAATATACATTTCTCAACATGTTTTGATAGTTTTCTTTTTTAATCTGCAAACTGCCTCACATTTGGGGAAGAACAAAATCTGAAGGGCAGGTTTTCCCCAGTCCACACATTAAAGTGTGTGGTGGTAGTGGGGTTAAGTATATGCAAATCAGATCAGCTCAAATTCCAAATGCATTCCTACTGGGGATGGGGTGAGCTATTCAGCAGTGCATAACAGAATTTATTTATTTATTTATTTATTCATTCATTCATTCATTCATTCATTCATTCATTCATTCATTCATTTCCTGACTTTCCCCCAAGACTGGGCCAAAGATGAATAAAGGAGAAGTAAACATGAGGTGTAGAGCAAAACCTGCAAATATCTATACTTCTGAGGATTATTCTTCTTAACGATCTTCACTGCCTAAATATTCTCCAGAACACCAAGGAGTTCTTTCAGAGACATTGTAAATATATGTCTGAACTGGTGTCTCACTGTTTTTTTTAAAGGTGATGATCTTTGGAGCCAAGCTGCTAAGAGTCAATACAGAACTTGCGTTGGTGTCTAAAAAACAAATCCTGTGGCAATGAATATCCTCTTGAGAACCACAGGGTTCAAGAACCAGCAACTATCTTGTAGCTTTTGTTATGGGAAAAACAGCTGTCTCAGCCAACTTCTAAACACTAGGGAGATTTAAAAAACACACAGCAACTCAAGAATCTTATATTCTGTCCTGTAATTCTGCTTGCAGTGAGCTAACGTGTCCAACTTGTTTTTCTCAAAGGGCAGTCTTCTTCCTCCAGTTAAAATTTCATTATTTCATTTCAGTCACATCTCACCTTTTCTCCTCCAAGGAGCTCAAGGTTGCTTGTACTAGGTCCCAAATGGTTACCAACCCTGCACTGAACAGGCCTGCCTGTGGGTTTTCTGACTGTGCGTCAACATATTTTATGATGATGTTATTAGCATGACTGGCTGGATAATTCAGTTCACAGAGTGAAGGCTCTGCAAAGCAAAGTTTAGTTGGCTACAGAAGACACTGAGTATAGGCACGCTAAAGTTATTGTTTCTAACACTACTGGCACACAAAGTACATAGATTGCTTCTAAGTGTACCCTAAGCAACCCTTACAATGGTATTTACTACCTGTTTAAAAAGTAATTCTTCACTAAGTTTCTTCTTGACAGTAGCAACGAGTAATCTCAGCAATGTAGTTTTTTTTTTTAAACTGTCAGCTTAATTGAAATATATCTGATCTTCCACATTGATCTAGATTTCATTTTCCGGATTTCTAAATGCTTTAGCTACTGTACAACATTTTACTGCTACTTTACTTGATAGTTCTTACATTTCATTCTTCATATTTCCGCTTCATGATATATGTCCTGTAGCCCCCTTGTAATATATCTTAAATCACGAATTACGTATTTCCAGCTGATAAAACCCAGCAATTACCCGTTACAATTTGCCATTCTTTCTGTATCTCATTGTCTGATTTCCCGTTTAATCTCTGGGAGACCATGTTCGCATTTTTATTTTCAATAAGTGTAGCCCACCATTGTTCTATAGCAATGTAGTTTTTGAAGGCTGTTCACAATTTGTGAATTTGTGAATTTCTGTGCAAAATTCGCATGTGGCATTTTCTGTGTGGAAAACAGCGTTTCAACACAGAAATATTAATTCCTTCACATAAAATGCAGGAATTTCTATGCAAATCAACCATATGCAAATTTTATGCAGAACAAATCCCCAATTGCATCTTTTTTCTGTACATTTTCTGCACAGGAATTATTTCTGCATTGAACTTTTATTTTCCATGCAGAAAATGCTGTTTCCTGTGCAGAAAATGCTATTTTCTGTGCAAAACAATCATGTGTGATTTTTACATAGAATAAGCCCCAAACTGAAGATTCTTTTCAGACCAGGAATCTTCTCATCAAGGTTTCTTGACACACACACACACACACACACAGTTTTGGGAACATTTTTCATATATTTTTAATATTCTTTCCATCACTATTAAAAACTCCAATAACAAATTAACGTGTAGTTTGTTCCTTGGGTGTGTGTGTGTGTGTGTGATTCCATGCCTTCCAACAATGTTCGATGTACCACTGAATATAGGAAGTTACTTTTTTTGAACTACAGCTCCCAAAATCCCCCAGCCAGTATAACCAATGGCCATACTGACTTGATGCAGGAGATCTGACTCCTGAAATATTTTTATTTACTTGGAAGCAGTTTAAGGAATGGCTGTTTCATCTTCTGCTCTTGCCATCAAACCTCTCTCCTCTGAGAATCTAGCTATTAGTTCTGTTGGAAGGGAGAACAAGAATCTGCATTATACTTCACCCTCCCCTGTTTGATGATCTTGTTGGAAAAATGAGCAAAATACTTCTTCTCACAATCACTGGTCAGAGCCTCTGCAGCTGCCTTCAAAGGAAGAGCAAGTTACCAATGCCTGATCATGGGTTTCACATGTAGTCTGGCTCTATAATGAAAATAAGAAAAACTGAGACTAGGCCATGAAAATTTTCTGCCTAAGGTAAAGGACAAACTGGTATCTCTGTCCTTTCTATGGACAGAAGCAGAGCTCAATGCTTCTTCAACCCAGGATGCTCTCCACTGCATCTGTGGGAGATGATTTGTTTAGAAGCTCCAGGACAGGCTATAGGGCTCTGTCCACACAGCAAGTGTGGGAAACATTTGCCTTCCAAAAAGAGCTGCGCAGGAGGCACAACTGGATGGCTCCTGCCATTGCTTCCTACCTTCTATAGCAGAAGGCCAGCCCTGAGACAACTGCCTGATCACCACCGTAGGGTCTTTTTCACATGTAATTGGAAACGGTAATATTTAATTAGAGTAATTTTCCAGGAAAGTAATGCCACCCCCAACTGCTGGATGTGGATGGGGAAAATTTATTTCTTTTCTCTTTATAGCAGTAGTACTCAGAGTCATAGTCCCTGAACCAGTGCCTGTCCCTGTGACACTGGCTGCTGGGCCCAGGGAAGTTTCCAGGAAAGAAAGAAAAAATTGTACACAATGAACACATATTTAGAGCCAGTCCCTGGCACATTGGAAAGCAATAATTGTCCCCCAGCTCAGATAACCAGAGAAGCACTACTTTAGACGAAAAATGTAATAGGTCCATTCCATGAAGGAAGGTGGTATGATGTTCTTCGGAATCATATAGCTAAGCCAATGAGAGAAGAAAAGTAGAACTATTTCTAGCAGCCCTTTCATGCATTAAGATTATAGCACTATGATTTCACTTTAACAGCCATGACTACATTCTGTGTAATCATGGAGCTTGTACTTCAATGAGGTACTAGAGCTCTCTGGTTGAGAATTATAAATGCTGCTCCAAAACTGCAACGCCTAGAATTCTAGAGGATGGAACCATGGCAGTTGGAATGGAATCATAGCACTGTAGTTCTGTAGCATGAAAGGTCCCAGATTTGAGGGTTATGGTCAAACTGCCTTCTCATTTGTAGTCTTATCTCTTCTTTCAAACCATGCACCCTACTGCCAGTTTGCCTCATAAAATCCCCCCAGTTTCCTAGGGTCCTTTTGTTCAATTTCTCTTTAAAGCAAATTGCTAGCTTTTTTTTCAGTCCAAAGTTATGAGACGAAATGCACAGGCACTATCAAGGTCTACCTTTCAATATTTTGGGTTGATAATTATTATTTACTGAATTTATATATCCCAAGGGACTCTAAGAACAGCTTTAGAGAAGCAGAGTTAGACATATTACAATGATACATCTACATTCCTTTAAAGAGACTGTTTTGTGCTTTTCCAGAAGAGTAGCCATTTTAGTCAGTTGTAGCAAAATACTGGCTTGTGGCCATCACAAAGACCAACAAGTTTTATCTGACATAATCTTTTGTGGGCTACCACCCAAAAAAGGGAATAGCAGCAGGGTTGCTAAAGTTCCTTCTCCTGTGTCACTATTAAAGGTATAGGAACCCAGTTCTCTTTTTGGTGTGGCCACCATCTTAGACGGAAAATAGGTGTTTGCCCTGGTAAAAACAATTCAGCAATCCGGTATTTTCCTGTAGCTGTGACTGGACAAAAGAGCATCTACCTAAAAGATAGCTGCAAAGATTTTACATCCTTTGTGACTTTGGCCATTTTTTCATACAAACAGGGATGATGTTGTCCCATGGTTTGTTTGTTTTTTTAAAGAAATGCTAATATCAATACAAATACAAATACCTCTTTTTATGACAGAGCAGTGATATAAGAGTATGGGTTATATAAATTTCGTTCCATCCGTGTAGCTAGAAGAGAGGGAACAGGGAACAACAGGAAAGGGCAGAATGCATGACAACCTTGCAGTGTAGTCCATTATTTTATCTAGTCCCTTGGCATGAATTTTCCTTTAGGGGAATGCAGCCAGGAAGAGGATCTGTGAAGTACATTTTACAAGCACTGCTGGAGTATAAGAGATGAATAAAACTTTCTTGTCTAGGCATGTATGGAGATTTTGCTTCCAAAACATTTTGAAAGGAAATTGTTAAAACATCTATTTTCTCCCCACCCCATCCCAACCCAGTGACTGGCTGCAGTTGCCCAGCGATCCAGTCAGCAGTCTTTCCCAGCCTCATCAGGAGACACCATAGATTTAAGACTCGAGACCTTGGAGCAGACATCCTCCTGTTAAGCTACAGCCTCATAGCCCATATTCTGGCTGCAGAGACAAACAGTTCCTTGCTTTGGTACATCCATAAATCTTTTCTTTTCTACCACAGAAGCATTCCCTCAGACTGAAGTGCAAATTATACCCCATCTAATCAAGGAGTGGTGACGATATGACACATAAAACAGAATACCTTCATCACAAAAATGCCTTGTTTGCACATTCTTTTCTACCATTCTAATCAGCAGCTGCCAGCTCCTTTTCTGTTCTGTAAAATCTTTTTCATCAAGTTCATTGGGTGAGCAGTATGCACAAAAGTGACTTTTTTGGGCTTTCTACTTTCCTTCATCTCTTGGTAGGAATAAATCACTGGCATTCTGCTAGTGACCTAGTGGCTGATGCTCTCAGTGTCAGTGGAATAATACATCAATTCTGGGTCTGAGTCTGAACTTTAAAGGAGTAATCCAAGGTGATTCTGGGAGATCTTTGGGACCCTGAACAGAACTATTTCACACTATAATATCTTGGTCAGCATCCTGTCAGTAACATATACTGGCATAACATTGGAGTATGTCTTTAAAAAAAAACTCATTGCACAATGCCCCCCACACACACCTTTGAAACTCATTTTGTGTCTGGTGGAGAGGGAGGGGCATGGGGAAAGTGGCAGGCTTTGTCAATATTAATGTGGATGCATGAGGACATTATCATCTGGGACTTCCTGGTGGTCCTCCAGAGGTCATAGAAGATGACATTGCCACTTTGCATCCAGCTCCAGGAACACAGTGAGATGCTTCCCCGCCACCTACTGCTTTCCACCAGCCACTGAATTGCTGTATAAAGGAGGGTGGGGGCAGCTGCAGGCAACAAGTGAGTCTTACGTGAGGTGACAGGAGCAGTGTTCTACCAGGGTGAATTTTATACTTTGTCATCCCATGCAGGATCTCAGCCCATATTTTTCTGTGCTGTGTAGTTTCCTCTCCCATAAGTAAAGACGGTTCCTTCTTAACCAACAGTTGGTATTCAAGAAAGTCCCAAGGAAATTTTGCATGGTGGAAATTATTCCATCTTTCATGTTGTAAGATAATAATGAAATAACTTTGAGCAAGCCAGAGTTTCTTATAATGCCAAAAGACAGAAAACAATTGCTATCTAATTTTGATAACATAGGCCTTACCACCTAGGTCTTGGTACTATGGTGGAACAACTAAGGACATAAGTCATGTAGGATCCTCAGTGCAGATGAAATCTTATGATGAATCCTTGCTCAAGATTCTATTTTAGGGAAAGGCTAGGTTGACTTCCACCAGGGCCTTTCTTGTTGCAATCATAATGCTCTGAAACTCCTTTGTTTTGTATCTGTATCCCTTGTATCATTTGCTTGTTCCAAATAGACAGCCTGTATCACTTGTTGTACGTGTGCCTTGCTGTGTTGAGCTTTCCACTTTCACCCCATTTGTTTGGATTCAATTTAATTCTTGTATTTTAAATTTATAAATCACTGTGATACATTTCATGATGTGCTGAAATATGGAGGAAGAGGCTTGATTCTGCAACAGTTCCTGCTGTCCAAGTATTAGTGCTGGTTATCTACATGGCCTCTGCTTTCCCACTTGATATGGTTCTTCCTAGTTCTAAGTCCACGTAAATTAGACTAGACTGTATAGGCTTTCAGAGAAAAGACATCTTCAAATAGAGGACTACTCCCTGAAACGCAGTACACTTTGCCACTCTACTGTCATGGAATGTGGAGACACGTAATAACTTGCAACTTCTTCGGCATCATTATTATAAGTCAAAGTAAGGGATTCAGAGAGATCCAAACAAGCAATGATCTAGTACAGAAAGGAGGTATAATGGGAGTGTATCCTAACAGAAACCTGCATTCTGTTTGCCATAGCCATAATGGTATTTTAGTAGATGATAACCTAAACTGCTACAACAGCAAGAAAAGGTATGAGCAAACTGGTTCAATTCTTTAGGCATGCATTTAGCAATCCCCAGGAAACCTAACCTCTCCCATACAAGAGCCAAGTAATAAATTCTCCTGTGATCACAGAATATCTAAATATTCTTCCAGACAGGAAAGGTTCGAGTACACACTGGGGAAAAGAGCAACTACTGATAAAATGAAAGGTTTGACAATCAGAGGAAGCATTTGATTCACTTAATGCTCACATCTCTTTTCCCCTCAGCCTTAACAAACAACAGCTGTAGAAATAAGATTCCTTGTTAGTACCAATCTCCTACAACAGCTTGAAGTTTCCACAAATATACCTACAAACCATTTTTTCCAAGTGCAAAGTGAATAATGAGTGGTTTCTTGTGGTTGCCTGAAAAGCTCCTTTACTGAACAGCCTTGGATTCAGAGAAGGATCATTTTAATGTGAGTCCTGGGATTGCTGAGAGTCAGCATGGTGTAGCGAGTTGAGTACAATGGCAAAAATGTAGAAGTCATTGTTTTTCTCAGGAGAAAGATATCAAAAATAGTGGGGGATTGTGTGGCCTGTTTCTCTTCCTGTGTTATCTCTCAGAGGGCACAACACATCTGGACAGTAATGAGTGTGCTATCATGACATTATACCATAACTGTGTTATTACAGTTATTTTTGTAAATAATACTGAAGTAAAGCAATCATGAAGCACAAAGTGGGCCAATCAGGACAGTGATAACAACAGCAGTGAAAATGAAAAACTCATGGAAATCACACTATTACAGCACAAATTTGGAAAGTGTAAAATAAATAGCATCAGCAATTAGCTAACATTGTGAGTACAGCTGAAGTGCTGTCCTACTGTCAAATAGAATAATCTGGCATATGAGTATGGTGTGATAAGGACCTTAGGCGAGGACTCTGGAGTGTCAGGGTTTGAATCTCCGTTTGTTACCCCCAAAAGATGGGGGAGCTTGAGGTCCTCCAGTAGTTCCCAGCTCTAAAGTAAGGTAAGGAATTTATAGCTCAAAGGAGGCCTGCTAGAGGGGCATAACCATGGGAACTTTCCACCTGTCTATACCTGTACTGACTGCAGGACACCAGGTGAGAATCAAAAGAGTGTTTTTATTGGGGGACATTCACAGACACACACAAGCAATCAAGCAGTCTCACAAACCATGCAAGGCTAGGGAGGGTAAAGCAGAGAAAGCTTGGATGGTGAGAGATTTTGGGGTGAAGTGGGGGATAATTATTGTTCCAGAAACAGAAGATCGAAGTGAGATGGTTCAAACAAGATTTTGAGAGTATCATGGGGCACGAGAACTGGAGAACAACAGACAGAGTGACACACCTATGTGTGTCCAAGAGACTACAAATTGTCAGCCTTGGAATCATGGTTAAGTACCCTTTTTCTCACTCTGAAGAGGAATGTGTTGATTGCTCTCTGGCAGAGCAAATAAAAGGGGTCTGGAACGGACTAATAGTCTTAATTTCATGTGACAAAGCACTGATGGGAGTCACGATACTCTCTTAGTGTCTGGGCAGGTGAGAGAACAAAGGAGAGTTTCCGTGGGAAGAGGTTACAGGTTGATGACCATTGGGTGCTTCACTGAGGCAGTTTTATTTGCTGTTACACTTGAAGGTTGGGTCATTGAGAGGATTATCACAAGCCCATCAGTGCCAGGGCTTTCCCAACAAATCCTTTTGAACTTATGACCTGACCACGCTGAGGTCATCTGTCTTAGCACACAGTTTCCAACTAGCGTCCTCGTCCATAGGCCTTCCAACCATAAGTGTATGATTTTTATATTAGAAATGATGTTTCTCACCAAGTAAATGATATTTCTTGAAAACTAGACTTTCCATGGAGCAGGGGTATATGGTATGGTAACATGTTCAACCATAGAAACCCACTGGGTGACTTTGGACAAGTCACACTCTTTAAACTTCAAAGGGAGGCAATAGGATACCTTGCCAAGAAAACCCCATGATAGGGTCATCATACATCAAAAAGGACTGACACAACAACTATGAATGTCAAATGGGCATTTGGATATTTCTTTCTGTCACAGTCATGGAAACAAAAACAGATTTATCACACCCAAATAATATCCAGCAATACCTAGGAAATCTCACGCATAAGAAGCTTTATCACAAAGTGGTTACCACAAAAATTGGCTATGTGAATCTATCATTTTATTTTATTTTATTTTATTTTATTTTATTTTATTTTATTTTATTTTATTGCAGTATAAGGTAGCAGAAAGAAGGTTTTGGTGGGTAGAATCCCAGTGATAGACAAGTCAGTCCAACTTCATTATATTATTCAATTTGTCTGTATCAGTATTTGAGCAGGATCATTCTGCACAATCCCCAGGATACAGTTGCTGCCCAACTTACCATTTTATTTTTGGTCTTCTGCATACCACCAGGCATGAAATATCACTCATAACTCTGCAATCTAATATTTTTGGCAGTATGTTCTAGAAGATGGAGAGCTTATTTCTTTATTGACTAATAAATCTTTTCCACTTTAACAAATACATTCCATTGGTCTTGCCTCCTAACCTCCAGTTCAGCTCTGTGTTGACAAAATTAGATCAGTCTGTCTAAAACAATTATTGCCTTTTTTTTTTTTGCTTTCCTACCATTTTAGTGCCAAATAGCAGCTATATACACACTCAGTTTCACATTTATGGATGTGTTCTTTTCCAGTGCATTGTGTGACCTAAAACAATCTGAGTCATTTTCAGTTGTTTAGTTACTGTAGAAAATTTCTCACCAAAATATATTCTAATGCACCAATTGGCTCCCATTTAGTTGTGCTATTTTTCAATGACTCATAATTTTATAGCCATCGTTTATATAGAATAAACTATTACAGCATACAATTAGACATAGATGGGAACTAATATTGTATATCCAAAGCTTGGAAAGTTACTTTTAAAAGCTGCATATGGTTATGATACTAAATCAAAGGCAGTTTCAGCTGGAGGAGAGCCACTGAAATCAACTGGATTGATCAGTTAGCACTTATATAAGTCCCATTGATTTCAATGGATTTACACTGGTCATAGAATCAAAGTGGGAAGGGGCTGCACGAGCCCTCTAATCCAGCCCCCTGCTCAATAAAGGATCTTCAGCTAAAGCATCTCCAGCAGGTAGATATCCAGCCTTTTTTAAAAAAAAACCATCCAAAGGAGGAGACCCCTCCACCTTTCTCAGCAATTGATTGGATTGCTAAACCCCTCTTACGATCAAGTTCCTTACAATATTCAGTCAAAATCTATTCTTCTGTAACTTCAAACTATTAGACCTGGTTCCTTCTGGGCAGCAGAGAACAGGCCTGGCCCCTCCTATCTGTGACATATTTCTGTATGATCTGTTCTAACATTTTTCTTGGTATTGAGGTTAGACTGACTGGCCTATATTTTCCTGGATCTTGTTTTTTTGCCTTTTCTGAAGAGAGGGACAATATTTGCCCTCCTCAAGTTCTTTGGCCTCTCACCTTTTTCTCTGTTCTTACCTATTCTCTAGTTGATAACAATACTGTTTTTAACTTACAGTTCCATAACCCCCTCAAGGAGTCAGTTATTGTTAAAATTCCAGGTTTTTAAAAGTAGCTCTTTTCTTTATCATTGTTCAAAAGTAACTAAATTACTTTTAAAAGAAATTTTGAGGGGGCAGCCATGTTAGTCTGTTGCAGCAAAAGTACAAAACTTGTGTGATGCCTTAAAAAAGGCTGGGCATGCTCAAAGGATCAGAGAATCTTGTCCAGCTCCCCAAAGAGCTACATCATCATCATTTTCCTTGAACTGGCAATGATTTTCTGGGAAGTGAAAGTCGCTTATTGTTGGATGGTGCAATTTTCTGCTGTTTCAGGATGGGAGGAGGGCCCCGAAACAGTGCAAAATTGCATTCCCAAAAATAATTCTTGGGCTGAAAATTTAGTAAAAAGAACATAAAATTGATCTTGAGGGCTTGGAGGTCTAGGGCTCTCAAAGTTTCATGGGTTTCCCAGGAGGCACAACATTCTCAGTCCTGCCTTTAAGCCTAGGCCGAAACCCAATTCCTTGTCCAAACAAGGAAAGTTATTGAATCAATTGCTGCATGGTAAATGACCACCTATATAAATCTCCTTGATTCCATGGGCCAACTTTCATTGGGAGAAGCAACTGGATTTAAGCTATAGTGGATTCCAGGCTATTAATCAGACGCTTAAAACGTGTCCTCAGCTGTAAAGTATTTATATACAGTCTACATTTTAGTGCATGAATATGAGTGTATGTCCATGTTTGCATGTGTAGAAATGGGAATGGAAGAGGTACCAGCATATGATGATTTTCAGAGCTGTTGTTCAATAGTCATTGGGAGGCAATAAAGATTCCAGCACAGCTAAACAGATGAACACGTGTATAATGATAAAAATTCTATGTCCAAAGTAAATTTAACCTCAAGATAAACTCTAGTGAGCAGGGGATACAAAAAGGAGGGCCAGTGGCAACAGAAATGCAAAAATAACAGGCATGGAAAAATTGATTAAAAGATTGTCATAGAATAAACAACAGTTGGATGGTAATACAGACATGCCTGCAAAGACAAACTGTTTAACTTATTTAGTGAGACAGAAAGCCTTTGTCACTTTTCAAACTATGGAAGATAGAACTGACCGTCTGGATGAATTCTTGCTCAGTTGTTTCCCATTAGACTCTGCCTTTGTAAGTTCTTTCATTGAATAAATGGCCTTGTTGATGTTAGAAGCCTAGATTCCTCCTTTGGTTCTCTGAAGCCCACTTTGTGCCCTTCACACAGACCATTTGGGCACAGAAGCCAAGCTTTCTGGCAGACTCATATGCTAAACATTTCCTCTGCTTCTCAGGAAACAATCTCACAAACCCAAAAAATGTAATTCACGATATCAGGTTTCAAACACATGCTCATCCTCCAGTGTGATATATGCAGTTATTTGCCAGGAATGCTCCAGAGCATTCTACATGGTACAAATCTTTCCAATAGGATAGTTATCATGTGTGTTTAGAATGGCTGCCAAATATATTTTGTAGCCACATGCCTGAAGCTTCAAGGGACAAAAGCCACCATCATCAAACCTTTGCGTGTCATCATCCACTTTAATTAACATATCTTTGTGAAGCTGGTTCTAATTTGCTTGTTACTGCAAGGTCAAAACAGCACAAGAGGTTCCATGTTGAACCTTGTACAGTCTTGTACAATCTTGTACAGTGCCTAGAATCCAAAACCTTCCAGAAAAGAATTGAAGTATATAATTTATATTTAATCAGTGCAATAACAAAAGAAAGCCTACTTCGAATGGCAAAATAATCTACCCCATCCAATGTAAAGAAGCCTAAATTTGTTTTTTAGCCAGGATTTCAAAAAACCTTTCGGAGGAAGGTGGAGTATCAGATTTAAACGGGAGGCATGAGATTTTTAAATTTATCAAAGAGGACTGAGGTTTTAATAAGTTGAGAAACACTGAATTAGAGTTAATTTCTTGTGTCCAAGGGCAGCTCCTAAGTGCTATTGCCCACAATAGAGACTAGCATCAGTGTTAGGTTGTGCAAAGCATGTACTGCAACTGCTTTGCTGATTAATCTGAGGGAAAAACAGACTAAATTAATTTCTTATTATTTGAGGGACCCTGCAGGATCCAGAATTTTTCTGCACTACGCATTTGGTTTCTTCTTCTTTGGTATCTATACACAGCCTCAATCTATCACTTCTGTCTTCCCTGCCTTTACAGTCTGTCAATGTTAACTCTCCCAGTGACTGACTCTAATTTGTTACAATCAAAATAAAATAAAATGAATAACTATAATATTTATCAAACACAGTGCCTTTTAACTTCATTTTCTAAAATGTACCAATTTTGTAACAAGGAAAAAAACAGTCAATTGTAATCAAATGACTGAATCTAATTTCCTGATCATTTAGACTAAAAATAACTCCAATCAATAATTCTATTCTCTATCTTTTTAACAAGATGAAAAACCTTGTCCTTGTGGTTATTTATTGAATAGAGGTTTCTCAGCTTCCTCATGGTTCAGGAATTTGCCCCCGAGCCTCAACAGCTCTTTCCTTCCAAAGCATTTCTGTTTGCTGTAATCAGGTGCTCAGGCCTATAATCTTCACCAATGTTCATAGTATAAAAAAATCTATACTATATGGGTCTCATTTTCCCAAAGTAATCAAGCAAAACACAGCTCCTTTGTTGAAAAGCAAATGGAATAAAATCTGACTCAATGTAAAATGATTCAGTGAGATTTGAAATTCAGGGGCTAAAAATGTTCACTAAAATGAAAAAAGTGTTCTGAACTATGCAAATAGGCTAAATATAAGAGATGAACCAAATATAAAATCTGGATTCTCTTGTTAAGTTGCTGGCTAAGTCTGCAGAGTCCTTGGTATGGATGGATGAATAGATAGATAGATAGATAGATAGATAGATAGATAGATAGATAGATATCAAGGCATGGTGAATACTATTGCTAGTTCCAGCTAGGTTAGACCCATTGAATCAATTTCTGGTTTGCAAAACAACAATCTGGTAAATACTATTGATTTATTGGGTCTATTCTAGTTAGAGACTACTACTTCCAGTTTAGTCCCATAACATATAGTATTTAATAGGTCAGAATAAGTCCAAATGAGTCCAAACCCAGATATTAAATATGCTAATCTTTCATATGGAGCCCTTTTCCTTGCAACTTTCTTTGCTGCTCTGTCTTGCTGCTTTATAAAGACTGATTCAATCTTTGCTCCCTTACTGCCTTTTCAGAAAAATCTTCTTAAGAAAATTTCTGCCAAGGATAGTTTCAAGCCCTTTATTGCACAGAAACATAACCAGAAAACATTGGTACTATTTCAGATGTTCAAAATATAAATTTTAAAGTTGAAAGGGATCTAATTACCAGTTTCCTTCGAGTGGGTCAGAGCCTTACAGAAAGAAATTAGCCAAACACAACATTATTTAGCCTTCAGATCTTGACTACACTGAGGGTCAAATCTATAGGCAGTATTCTATATCAGCTCCTTTAGTTAAGGGTACGTAATTAAGTAACCTGTCATGGAAGCCAATGCAAACATCATTCACACATTCTCTGATCACTGTTTCATATTCATGATTGGCACTTAGTCATTATTGTAACATTATTGTAAGAAATGCAAACATTATTGCCATGATTGAACAGCTCTCCCTGTCCCCCACCGACTTTACTTGGCATCACCCGCATGGGAACAAAAAGATCCATTCTACTTAGCTAAGTAGCTGATATTGAACACTGGTCAATTTCTCTTTTTGCATCTCACACCTTGGTCAGAACAGCAGATACTTCATTGTTCTTCTGAGTACGTACAGAAATGTCCACTCCATAATTTTAAATACAATCCACAGGTGGAATCTCTATAAAGGAACTCCTATTCCAATTAATTAAAGTCCTTATTCACTCCCATGTGTGGGTTCTTTTACAAAGATCCACCCACTCAACAGCTTACTTTGGATATGGTACCTACAGTCCAGTCCCACTCCAACTTCAAAAGGCCAAATATATAGTATTCCCCAATTTACAGAGTCTTCTACAGTCCTTGGAGTGAGAGTGAAGAATTTCAAGGTGAGAGCACCATCTTGAAAAATGTTTGTATATATAGTATTTTTCTTCATTTGATATACCTGATGTGTTTGATTTGAATGACAAACTCTGCATCTGGGGTTAACCCTTGAGGTATCATGCTTAATGATATCATTAATAACATCATGAGGACCTCTCCTCCTGTTACATCGTGAACAGTCATTCCTAGGTCTCAGGTCTGACCAGATCTAGAGCATTCAAAATTTCTAGCATGTTCCCAAAATAGGATTCCCAGAGCTCAATGCCTGGCCCCTCATCTCTAGTCCTCAGGGTGTGATCCTCTAGTCCTCATGTTAGGGTGAGAGCACTGCCTTGAAAAGTGTGTGATTATATACTTTCCTCATTCGATGAACGAGGAGTGTTTCATTTGAATGGTATCTACTGTGCAACTGCTGTTGATGCTTAAGGTATCATACTTGATGACATCACCAGTGTAATGTCAATAGGACCTATCCCCTGTGATGTCACAAGGAGCTGTCCGTAAGTGTCAGGTTTTGGCCCTGAAATCTCAGGACCTGGGATAGTCCCAACCTGGCAGCTCTACAAATGTGTGGTATACGGACAGGGCTTTATACAAAGATAAACATAAGAAATGCAAACGCAGATTCTGTAAGAAAGAAACTAACAATATTTCTTAAGAAGAAAGGTCAAAAGGAAAGGAAAAAAGGGTAAAAATGCAAAGAGGTAACAGAGTATTCTCTTATCCTTTTTAAAAAGATATCTTTATTAGCAATTTCTATAAATATGCTAAAATTTACAAATTCATTTAAAAAGGAAAAACAACACAAAGAAAACATGAAACATATAGATCAGAAATTAAAAAGCAGAGAATAGAAAGGAAAAGGAAAGGAATAGGAAACAGCACAACTTCTTTCTTTAAATGGATTATAACAGTCAAGTTGATCACACTTCTCTAAAATAATATTAAACATTTCTCTTCTTCCCCTTCCCCAATTCATGCTATCCAAAAAAAGGAAAATGAACTTTCTTCTACCAAACATATTAATTTCTATTACACTCCGTTACATATTACTTTTACTTCGTAAATAACATTACATAATAAATAGCATTAATGCTAAGTACTACCTTCTGACTTGATTACATAATATTTTCACAGGTTAAAACTGTAGATCTATTTACATGTTATATGGCATCACTAAATTCAAATATTTCTATATCATTTTATATTGTAAAATCCTTTACCTCTTTTATTAACCAAATTTAGTTTTCATTGTCTTATACCTGTAACCATTTCATAACCTATTTTCAGCCAAATGTATTTCATTTTGTTCTCCTCTTCCCTTGTAACCATCCTATTCATGGACTTCACGCCCCCCGCCAGCTTCTCAAATCCTTCCTACATGGTATTTTAGGATAATCGTCCCGAAACCACACCCTTTTTAAAATTATCTTTCTCTCACCCCCTTCACCACACAGACTAGATCAATCATGCTGGTCTATGACCATAATAAATTGATTGATTGACTAGATCAATTTAGTTTCATTCAATCATCAAAGTAGTTTGATTATAAATCAGTATCAGATTTGTCTTCTCCTTCTGCCTCCCTTGGGCTCTCTCTCCCAACTCAGTAGCTATTCCCTCCATTGATTCAACTTGAATTTATTTCTCCATATGATTTTCAACCTCCATGATTTCCATATTACTAACTTCTATATCCCCTTCTTGTCTTACATCTCCCCACAGTTCTTCCTTGATCTCACTGATCTCATTCCTCAAAGCTTCTACCATATTCCTTTTCAAGTTCAGAAGTTCCACTTGTAACTCCTCCATCATTCATTGTAGATAGTCCTGAGAGAGTTCCTGGGAAGTTTCCCTTTTCCATCCAATCCAGTAATTTCAGAGTTAACAACTCACTTCTTATATAGCTAATCGAAAGCTGCCAGTGAGACAGTAGTCAAATAGATAACATCTGCACTTTCTAATGCTGTCATTTCTCCTTGTTAAAATCCAACTCTGCCTTACAAATCAAATGCAATTCAGTATATTCATAAGACATGTACACTTAGATTCTTAATTAGTCTCCTTTAAACCATCAACCCACAATTTTCTAATTTATTTGTCCTGATCTTATTGGGTGGACACACTTACTCGACTCTTGATTGGAGAAAGAGGGTGGCTAGAGAGACTCCTTTGTTCCATTTTAATCAGAAGAATACTGCACCTTCATAACTACAAAGGTTTAATTAAGAGTTTTCTTTTAAAAAGCAGGTTGTTGGTATAGGGCCATGAGATCTTCAGATCTAAACAGCTGTATTTCACAGCAAAGAAAAAGGTGTCACTCCCTCAGTCCCCCCACTCATAGTGCATTTACTCAAAAGTACACTACCAGAACCTACTGGGTGATCCTCCACTTTCCCTTTGATCCAGGGGGAGTTTTCCAGCCAGAGGTCCCTCTGGCCCACACATTTGCCATGAAAGCTCTCCTTGCTGCAGAGCTGCAGCCTGGAGTTTCTACCTTCTAGCCTACTGGAACTCAAGTACATTACCTCTTTCTCACTCTGTATATTCATTTGTTTTTAACTGGGGCACATGCAGAAAATTCCCAACTGAGAAAATCAGCATGAGAAAATCAGTCATTGCTGACTGATGGGATAGAGAATCATGTGATTTTTATGAGTGCATCACTAAGTTGAGACAGTAGTGGGCAGGAAGGAAAATGCAAGACAATGGCCTAAAAAGTGAGGATGTTTTTTAGTTTAGGTTAAGGATTAAGATGAGGGGTAACAAGAAAATCACTCACATGTACAAATTGCTGAAGACCTTTTCACATTTTGAAATGTATCAGGAGAAAATGGATAGTAATGTGTCTTGTAAAAGATTTTGGAACTTCATCCCATTTGGTGTGTTTCATACTTAGGTTTCGTTATTCTGAATCTTGTACACATGTTCACTCATCCATGGGTAAGTTCATTTCCCCCTCTTTCCTGTTACAGATTTGACCTGGCCCATCTTTAGGCAGGCTATAAGCTCAGTTTTGTTTAAGTTGGCTCTTGATAGGTTTAAACAGATTTATTATTTTCTCTGATATTTTAAGGGCTGCCTGTGTTAAAATTGTTTTGTGGCAAGATTATTTTTAAAGTTACATTTTATTTATGTCTTTCACTTAGGAAAGCATTCCATTAATGTTTTAATAAATGAAAAGGGTGTTGCCACACAAGATAAGAAAAATGAGTTATAGCTACTGGGTATGTTAAAGATGAATTTTACCAGAAGTAGCATGCATGGGGAAAGAATCCAAAACAGCGCTTGAGTACCAGGCTACTTTGAAATACTTGTCCAACTTTTTTTTAAAAAAAGTTGATGCAACACCCTGATCTAACCTGGTCATTCAGGGATATTTGAGTTTGCCAACATGCAAACTAAACTTCCAGCTTTTCATGGTTTAGGACCTTAAAAAGTAGGATTGCCAACCAATAAAACAATTATTGATTGTAGTCCTATGATTTTAAACTGGTCAAAGAATTACTAATATATAGACCCAATATATTTTATCATGAGTTCTTAAAAAAAAACCCAAAAGCTCAGTGAGGAAGTTTTCCAGCTAGAGAAAAAAAAAGTCTAGGGTGGAAAGAATTTGAGCAGCCTCTCTCTACATGCTTGTCTTATGCTTGGATCAATCTTCCTAGGCTTCTGCATGTTTAAGAAATATGGAGTGTAGAAAATAATCATAAGACTCTGCGTAGCAGAGATTAAAAGAAAGGCAAGTCTGGATAGCTTTCTTAGCAGATTTTGTTGGTGACTTCTAATATATACTTCAAAATGGCTTTCTTTCACCATCTGCTGCTTTATTATAGAGGCCTGTTGGGTTTTGTCTACAACAAAGGCCTTTGTAAAAAATGTCACACTGTGATGAATTATTAGGGCTATTTTTGTTTGACTTTGTGACATTCTATTTCTTCCTCTGCTCACTGTCTTCGATACAGAGTATATCACCTTCAATAAATTAAATAAAACCAAATGACCTTTTTTGTCCTCATTTTCTTTTATATCACTTTCCCCAGACATTAAGCTAAGGTGTATAAAGTTATAGACCTTACCAAGTGGCAGATATTTAACAAGCCCTTTTAAAGAACAAAAATAATTACTAAATATTACCATCCTTGTTTCGCTGACATCATATGAGTCAATAATCAAATTTATGTTCCCTATGGTTTCTCTACATTAAAAGGTCTATTATATGATTTTCTCACTTAAATTACCTAAACCAACTATTGTTCCTGGAAGAAGCATTTCTGGCAATTTGTATATAGTTGAATAGGCAAATAACTACCTCATGTTGATATAATATTTTTACATGGGCCATTTGCAGAGGCCTAGAATCCATAATTGCTGCCCATTAGGATTATATTAAAGATATTTCACCACATCACTTCTATTAAGTGCAGTTATACTTCTTACATTAAGATTTCAAGACTTTGTTTCCATAGTGATGTCTGTTTGAAGAATGCTCTAAATTCCCCTTTCTATTCCTCCCAGCTAAGGATGGGAGAATCTGTCAAGCCTGATCTCATTCTGGTTGCCATTTTTCTATTACCAAGTTTCATGATGCCAGGAGCACAAAGAGAAAGTCAGCCACCGCAAAACTGGGGAAAAAATTGACCATTATAAATCTATCCTTGGTACCTCACCAGGATGTGAGTTGGGGCACAGAAATTTGTGCATTTTTTTTTTATTCACATATTCCAAAAATTTGCACCATTATTTCATTCACAGTTTTCAAATGGATGCATTTTTGTTTGCATTTCTCCATGGTCTAGGGAAGTAGTTCTCAACTCTTGGTCCTCCAGATGTTTTGGATTTCACCTGCCAGCTCATCATTGGCCATATTGTGGAAGCATCTGGGAACAGAAGTACAAACCAGCTGCAGGATCAAAGGTTGAGAATGCTTGTCCTAATGTGTTCTTGAGTGGATTTTTCAAATGTATGCATTTTTTAGTATATTTTTGTTGCTTCTGTAACCCAACTCGGATATTTATGGATTTCTAAACTACATTGCCTTTGGGGCAATTTTCAGTTCAAAAAGATGTCAATTGTTAACCTTGCAAACTGTTCACCAGATTAATTTCCCACCCATCCCTAGTCTTTTACAGTAAACAGGGCAGAAAGAAATAAAACAAAAGGCAGGGGAAAAGAAGAAAAGAAATTCCTGGGGCTAAACACAGTGTAGTGATTGAAGTTAGATGTGGGAGATACAGGTAGAGATGCTCATCAAGGTGGTTTTAATCAATCCTGCCTTATTCTTAGAATCATACAATCATAAAGTTGGAAGAGACCACAGGGCCATTTTCGCACAACGTCGCTATAATGCTATAGTAGCAGGTCGTCACCAGTCCAGTTCCACACGACCTCGTTGCTATTGAGCTGTTATCTTGCCTTCAAGAGTAGCCAAATTGCCCTATTCTATTTCCAGAAAAAAATCCATTAAGTGCCTCCTGAAGCACTTCAATCTTGTCAGCTGTCATAGTGTGGGTAGTGTTATAGCACTTGATACTTATAGCACTGCTTGATATAGCTTCCTGTTATCGCAGATCCAGCAGTGGGTGGGCTGTGGATGTGCCCAGCTTGTCCCTCCCTCTACGGCTCCCATGGCATCACAAGTTTGGAATCAATCATCTGTCTGTGTTTATTTTAAAATTCTCCTTTGTGTTATAAATTTTTATTTTTTTAAACACATTTGTAAGTATTATAGCATTGCAACATTGCTGTGCTCATATGGCTTCTGAAAGGAAAAAAACATCAACCAATCAGGGGTGGCAGGGCTGGCTGAAGGCAGGGAATGGAAGTGGCCAAGGAGGCTGTAGTGCGAAAAGAGAACCCGTGGCAATACCGGTACCCATCGACTTAAGGCTGAAAGGTGCGGAAAGGAGCTTTCCTAACCCAACAGCATCACATGACACGGCGTCTAGGTGGAAATAGCCAATAGCTGTTGTAGGTTATGACAGTTTGGAAACATTTTGGAAAATGCATGAGCCAAATAGATTTTCTGACAAGCAGCACTGTTCAAGGTAGGGATGGAGTTCAGGTCATGAAGCCAGAATAGGGTGTCTGTTGTTCTCTATTCTGGCTAGAATGTTACAAAACTATTTTGAGAATGGCAGACATAGCCAGAGAAGGAGGCTCCTTTCTGTTTGAAGAAAAGCAAAGCAAAAATATCTGCCATTGTTGGAATTCAAGCAAGGAACATTAAAGGAAAAAACTTGCTTGTGATGTGTCATCATCATTGGAGTGGTGTGCTTCACAAACTAAATCACTGATGTTCTGTATCCAGAGTTTTGTAAACTTTGTAGTTTACAAAACTGTAAAGAGTTCCTCATTTGCAGCTGTAAAAGTAGTCATCAGGTAATGCTTTTGGTTAATCTGTACTTTCTTGCTCAAGCCAAGAAAAAGAAGATTAAATCTTTTTGGAGCCCCATTTCCATTCTAAGGAGCAAGAAATAGGGTTTTGGTTTGATCTGATTTTTGGACTTTGTTAGTATTCTAATGATTAAACCCAGACTGGAAACTGAAACATTTTGGCTCACACGCTTTTTTTTTAAATTAATTTTATTGTGATTGCATGGTATAAAACAACATTTCTCATTGTACATTTTACCGAACTTTTACCGCTATCTTCCACTCCTCTCTGGATTTCAATAGTGTTATTTCATTGACATATCAACATTATGCATCACATTGCATTTGTTAACATACAAGATAGATCCTGCTCTTCAACCCTACTTTACATGTTCCATGATATTCCACTGATTTTTACTTCTAACTACTCATGCTACCATGAATTAAGAATTATTACCTGTCAACACCCTACCCATTTCCAGAACAATTTGCCATTCTTTGTTAATGTTAATCTGATTTTCCTTTTAATCTCTGAGAGACTATATCTGCATTCCGATTTTCAATAAAAGTTGCCCACCATTGCTCTATTGTAGGTATCTGCTCAGTTTTCCATAGCCTTGCATATTCAGTACGGGCTGTCATAATCATATACAGCATTATTCGCCAATATTTCTTTGCAACAGTTCCATCTAACACATGTGTCATATTTAATAAGTACAGTTCAGGTTTCTTATCAGTTTGAACCCTCAATATTTTACATATCATATTATGTATATCATTCCAATATCTTTTAGCCTTAGGACATGACCACCACGTATGAAATAGTGTTCCAACATTTTCCTGACACTTCCAACACTGACCTGTTCCCGTATTATATATCTTCTTTATTTTTTCTGGTGTCATGTACCATCTATGAAAAAGCTTATAATAGTTCTCTTTTAGGTTCTGAGCTGCAGTAAATTTTTGTGTCTGTTGCCAGCTCTGTTCCCAGTGCTCTAATTGAATTGGGTGTCTGAGATTTTGAACCCACAATATCATTGCTGATTTGACTGTCTCATCTTCTCTTTCTTGATTTAAAATCTCCCAGTATACATGTGATAGTAAATGAGGCGGGTTTTCCTGCAGTAACTTCAACATTCTTCCTTGCTCTTTTTGTTCTATTCCATAAGTTTTCGCGTCCATCTGGAATCTCTCAGTTAACTGTCTGTAAGGGAACCAGTTTAATTTTATTCCTTGTGATTCCAATGTTTCTCTTGATTTCATCTTAAAAAGATTCAGATTTGTCATTTCTAATATGTCATCATAACACAGCCATTTATCTGAATCAGACCATCTTCCAAAGAAGGCTTCTTGAGGGGAGACCCATGTAGGTAGTTGCCTAATGTTCTTATTCTTGTAGTCAGTCGATATTTTAAGTAGTGATTTTCTTACAAAATGATGAACAAAGTCTTTGTCAACCGCAGCTTTCCCATAGAACATATAGGCATGCCAACCCATCCTTAAATCAGCTCTCTCTAATGTCAGCATTCTCGTATTTTGAAGATTCATCCAGTCTTTTATCCATGTAAATGCCACTGCCTTGAAATATATCTGTAAATCCGGTAGACCCAACCCTCCTCTTCTTATTGAGTCTGTCATGATATTCCATTTTATTCTTGTTTTTTTCCCTTGCCATATACATTTAGTTAAATCTCTCTTCCATTGTATAAAAGGCTTAGTATTTGTAATAATAGGAAGATTTTGGCAGAGGTAATTCATCTTTGGAAGTATGTTCATTTTTATGACTGCCACTCTTCCCATCAAAGATAGTCGCATTCTAGTCCATTTCTCCAAATCCTTGATTATCTCTTTCCATTTTTTTTTTCATAATTATTCTGAAATAGTTCATTATTTCTTTTTGTAATCCAGACACCCAGATATTTTGCTTTTTGACCTTTATTAAAACCTGTTAAATGCTCAAGTTCCTTCTCTTCTTTCTCCCTCATGTTTTTTGTTATAAGCACTGTTTTTTCCTTGTTTATCTTGAATCCAGAAAATTCTCCATATTCTTGAACAATATCCATCAACCTTTGAATACTGCTAAGAGGATCATCCAGAAACAAAACCAAATCATCTGCAAATGCTTTAAGTTTGTACTGATATTTCTTTATCTGAAGTCCTCTTATTGCTTTATCTTCCCTTATGGTATTATTAAGTATTTCCAATGTCATAATAAATAAAAGCTGAGATAGGGGACAACCTTGTCTTGTTCCCCTATGCAATTCAATCTGTTTTGTTCTCTCTCCATTAATAAGCAATCGTGCCTGTTGTTGACTGTATATTGCTTCAGTCCAAGAGCTAAATTTGTCTCCGGGTTGTGCCTGTTTAATGACCATCTTTAAGAATGACCAGTTAATCATATCAAAGGCCTTTTCTGCATCCACAAATATCACTGCCAGTTTTCTTTCATTATGTTTCTCATAATACTCAATTATATTTAGCACTGTCCTAATATTGGCTCGCATCATTCTCTTTGGTAAGAAGCCATTCTGGTCCTCATGTATATTTTCTTGAAGAACCTTTTTAAGTGCTCACACGCTTTTGAACCAAAAAGATCCACAATTTTCTTCTTTCCCCTCCTTTTCTTTCTCCCTTTTGCCTGTTGAAGAGGTACCAAAATTCCAACATTAAAGTTCTGCAGACAAAGAGAAGTACTATATTTGTCTTCATTTATTCCATTAGCTTGCTGAAACACCTCCCTACCTATCTCCCTACCTACCTATCATTTTCCCCAGGACTCATCTGGTTTCTTCCCATTCTTTTTTTTTTCTATCTTTCATCAAGGTTGTTTGTGATCCATGACCCTTCTTAGGGTGTAGTTACACACCTCATCTTATCCACCTTTGGAAAGTACTTCTATACACAAGAATCAAGTAAAGAAGGCCATTTGGAGCATGATTTTTATTTAACTTGTCACTTGAGTGTTCTTTGCATACTACAGCCTGGCAAACCCCTCCCTTTGCCTTGGTTCTCAAAAATGAATGTGCTTGCTAAGAGCAAGAAAATATATTCTAAAAATCCATTTTTTAAAATGAAAGATTCAGCTGGGGCCATCTTTCTTTGGCTCTCCATCCCTCACTGTGACTCTTTTCACCTTCTGTCTTCAACAATATCCTTGCTAAATGCTGGTACTGCAGCCACAAGGTTGTGAGTTCTATCCTGCCAGGCTTCAGGTTGACTCAGCCTTCCATCCTTCTGCAGATCGGTAAAATGAGTACCCAGCTTGTTGGGGGCAATTAGCTAACACATTGTAAACTGCTTAGAGAGTGCTTAGCTGATAAGCAGTATAGAAATACACATGCTATTGTTATTGCTTTTTTTTTTTTTTTTTTTTTTGCTTTTGAATACAAGCCTTAATTTAACTTAGAGTGGCCAGTTATGGCTGTCTGGATGTCAGACTCCAAATCCCAGTACCTTTCAGCACTGGCTATGCCTGTGGTTAATAGGAAATGCCTAAATACCTTAAAGACGCCAGATCCCATGTGATCTTAGAAGTTAAGGAGAGTCAGCTCTGTTTAGTACCAGATGAATACCACCTGTTTCAAAGGAATACAATAGCTAACCAACTCTGAATATGTGTTGCCTAGGAAAACTCTATGAAATTCATTGATTTATTTATTATTTTTTATTTATTTAGATATTTATAACCCACTCTTCAATGAGAAAGATTCTCAGAGCAGCTTATAAACTGTTAATCAGACAATTCCCTACCCTCAGGCTTACAGTTTAAATAAGATATGACACACAAGGAAAAGAGATGGGAAAAGGGATTAAGTCCAGCAGATACTGCCACTCCTTCTCCCACTGTGAAGCCAGGGCGGTAGCAGTTGGGATGGAGGGAGGGCCTTTTGTCTGCTTCTGGGCCTCGGCATGATGGAGGTGTACCTGCCTTCTCTTCTCTCCCACTGAGGACACAGTAATGGCAGTTGGGATGGAGGAAGAGCTTTTCATCTCCTTCTGGGCCTAGGCATAGTGGAGCTGTACCTGCCTCTTCTTTGCTCCCTCAACAGCAGGGCAATGGTAGTTGGGTCACAATAAGTTGACAGGTGACTTTATATGCACACAGGGCTAAATGGAGTAGCATTTCAACTCTTAATCTCTGTGGGTGCTTCTGACTATTCTATGGTTTCCCAGAATATTGCCTATTAAGAAAATTTTGCAATCCAAGGAAATATACCTAGGATGTCTAATGTACCTTATAGGCAGTGCCCTTAAAAGGGATATTTCTGCATCACAAGTATAAGCTCTGTATCACTTAGCTGGGTTCTATTTCTTTCCCTTGAAATAGTTTTCCAACTTTAGTACAGCTTTCTATTTAGCATGTTAATGTACTTGGCACAAAACTCTTTATGCAAAGTCTTTTTTTCAACAGAAAAAAGTAATTACTTTAATTTTCCTAACAATCACAATATCATCATGACCTGTGCTCCCAAGTGGTGCCTCAAAAATTCTCTTTTCATTCTGGAGAGATTACATGTAGCATTATCTTGCTACTGAAATTGAGTATGTAAATATGTTGGGGAATCAGAGCAGAGGTAATGGCTTCATAATCTCCCTATCTATGCAGTAAATGCTAAAGGTTTCAGCAGAGAAAAGCATAAAGGTATCACCTTTTTTTCCAAACAATGTACCCTTCTTTCCCATTGGGTCATCCCAGTCCAAAAGAGGAGTCATTGGGGGTTATAAACTGGTTTATCTCCATCTAAATCAGTTCCTGCAGCAGCATCTCCATTAAATAATATCTACAGGACTCTTTTTCAGACAAAAAGCCCACCTCAGTGCTTCTTCAGAGGGACTGACCATATTTGAATTTGTTTCACCATCTGGTACCTAGAGATATCAGTGAGATTTTCCTCATCAGGATTCAGAAATGAACCAGGGCAGAACTTCGTAAAGTGTGTTACTCCAGACATTGTTGGACTGCAACTCCCAGCAACCCTCACCAGCACAATCAGTGATGAAGAATGCTGGAAACTGAAGTCCATGAACATTGAGGGCCTTGCCATCCGACACTGTTATAGTGCTATTATTCCACTTTCAATGTCCTGTGAAATTCTGGGGTTTGTAGTTTACTGAGGCCAAAGAACTCTTTGGTTGAGAATTTTAAAGGGCCCTCTCTAAACTGCAAACCTCAGGATTCCATAGGATGTTGAAAGTGGAACAATAGCACTATAACAGTCTAGTGCGGAAAGGACCTGAAAGTCTGTCCACTGCTGAACTAGGGAATTGCTTAAGCATGTCTTAGAGAATAGACCTTGATGAGCTCCTTGAAATCTCAGCTACTAATTAAAACACAAAGTTTCCACATTATTCTTCGTGAGGGAAAACAGGAGTGTGAAGAAGGGAAAACAAGGAACAGATGAAAAAAGCCCATATCTACAAAGAACCGACTGAGGAGGTGTTCCCTACTGCTCTTTTATTTGATCCTACAGTCTTGCATAGATACAGTATTAAATTTAATGGACCAATGTTGATCAGTGCAAAAGTGAAGAACAAATTTTACAGTCTCTGGAACTCCCTGACTGAAATTTGGCAGCCTAGGAGATCTCCTACTATGACATCAAATTTTATGCAGATGCATTTGAAAAGTGAAAAAAGCTTTGATTTATTTATTTGATTACAAGTAGAGGTCAACGGAAGGACTGGAATGGTGAGTTCTAAACCTTGATTTGGATTCAGCATCTAGATTGAGCCCAATCAGGCCCAGCTTGAATCAGACCACAGTGGGCCCAGTTCTGAATTAATGAATCAGAATCTGGGCTTAACTCAAGTGAGGATGGGGTGGGGGGAGCATGCATACCCCTAGCAGAGACAGACGTATATGTGCATGTTTCCCAGAGCTTTGAAGTGTACCACCAAAAGTGGAGTGATATTTCACCGTTTTTGTGCTAAGAAGCATGAAGGTGCAGCGTTAGCATATAATACTGCCATACAACATTTGTGCAATTCCTCCACACAGTCTCATGAAATTTCCCACAGTTAAATTTGGTTCCATGGCACTATTCCTCACTTTCATATTGGTTGAAAAAAATTCATTGTGCATTTCAGTTCTTTCTCTTCTACCAGACTTTACTGTATTTATGCTAGTACCTGTTGTCAGAAAATGTCAAACCTGTAAGCAGAAATGTCATATCCTTGGAAAGAAATCCTGCTTAATGAAATGGAACTTACTTTGTAGTTCTTCAAAAGATTTAAAAATAGCTCATTATATATGTCTGGATTAGACCCACCTGTATTCCTCTTCTGGAGATAGTTAATCAATTTCTCTTTTTAATGCAAATGGTACCAAAGGGCCTTTTGTTAGTTTCAGGTTTTTAAGTTCTGAATTTTTTCTTTTTCTTTTAAACTATCCTACATAAAATGACACATGAATTGCTTTAAATCCATTTCTGATCTCTGCCAGTCCTTATGGTAGATAAAAACCATCACAAGTTACTTTCCCTGTCTTCTGCTTTCCTCCCCCTCCCCCTCCCCCTCTTCCTCTACTGGCATCTGATCTCTAAGACAATACATTACAATTTTAATTTTTTTTTTTTTTGCATTCTCAGTTGTTGTTTGACTATTTAACCTATCTGCTTCCATGCTGAGTTTAATTTTCTTAATTTTTCTTTATCTGCAGTTTTTATGCTTCAGCTTTAGTCTGCAAGGCAAATTCCTTTTGCCTTTTATGTTTTCTTTATTTTTCTTTATTTAATTTATATCCTGTTTTCCCCTTGCACAGAACCAAAGGTGGTTTAATGCAAAGCAGTTGCCTGCACTATGTTATATGGGGGGGGGCACAATGATGTCACATTCAGTAACAACACTGTCTATTTTGGTAGAAACATATTATAGTTATTTTAGAAATTATTTTTAACGGATGTTTTTACAAGTTTTTCAGCAGGAGTTTTTCAGTCTTTATGCTTTTCTCTCTTAAACAATCTATGGTGCTTGAAGGGTGCATGAACAGTATATATGTGTTCCTGGAGATGGTTGGAAAGAAGAGAAAAGATGAAACAGACAACTATATGGGTTGTTAGATACCATACTCTAAGGACAGTGTTCTACAACCAGGAACTTTCCAAATATGTTGTATTACAGGATTTATTCTACATTTTTTCTCATGTACGAGAAGCCAAAGAAACAGTACCAAGAAGATATTTCACTCCAATCTGCCTTGTACCACATGCTGTTTGAAATGATCATACAATGTGTCTTAGAAAGTGGCATAGAGAGCCTCATAAAACTTTGACTGAGCACATGTTGGTGCTGTCCTTGAAATTTGATGGCACTGTGGACCATACCAGAATAGATAAAATTTATATAACTCCGAAAGCCATTGCCAAAAGTGGTAATAAAAAGGACTTTCTAGGTTCCAGTCAACCATACAGCCATGGTGCAAAAGGATGGAGTTGACACTGTTTTCAGCAACAGAGTTGGATTCAAAGCAGGTAGTCTATGTACACGCAGGTGACCTCCTTATCATAGATGGAGCAATCAGGTAGTTAGACTCAATAATATACTATTAATATAATAGGCAAAAGCTGAGCAGTGAAGAAAGCTGACGAGAAGAAGATCAACTCATTTGAAATGTAGTGCTGTTCTATAGATACCATGGACTGCCCAAAAGACAAATCAAACCTGAACTCTCCATAGAAGCCAAGATGACTAAACTGAAACTGTTGCACTTTGGACATATCATGGGGATGATATGACTCATTGGAAAAGACAAGAATGCTGGGAAGAGTGAGAGGCAGTAGGAAAAGAAGAAGACCACATTACAAAGAGATAGATTCAGTGGAGGAAACCACAGCCCCAAGTTTTCAAAAGCATAACAGGTCTGTTAATAATAGGTTATCATGGCGGTCTCTTATTCATAGGACTGCGTAAGTCGAAACTAACTTTATGGCAGGTAATAACAACAATATAAGACTGAATTAATTAATTTGGAATTCATTGATTAATTCAAGGACAAATAAGAGAAATGTAACAGGAGTTATTTTAATCTTCTCTTCCTTTATCTTTTGTTTCAAGAAATAACTTTGATTCAGATTAAAGCCCCTACTGCCAACTACACAAAAACTTATTTCCTTGTGTACATTTTTTTTTATTTCCTACTGCATAAAAAATGCATTGAGCTTCGGATTAGAATAATGCCTGATGTATTACAAAACCCAGTATCCCCTGCGAGCAGGAAGACAGTGAGATATATAGATATTTAGAAAGTGTCATATTGGAGAAAGCAACATCAACACCTCAAAGCGCGAAATCAAAATATGGCATCAATCATAATGTCATTTGCTATTTTTTCCATTAGTCCCATGTTTTGTAACATTAACAGTGCTAAAACTCTCTTCCCCCAATGTAAATATAAACAGATTAATATTTTGAGCTTACTAATGCATAAATACCATAAAGGCACCAGATCCCATCTGATTTTTAAAGCTAAGCAGGGTCAGCCCTCATTAGTATTGGATGGGAGATCATCAACAAATCCCAGGTGCTGTAGGTTATATTTCAGGGGAAGGAACTGGCAAAACCACCTCTGAGTATTACTTGCTTAAGGAAAACCCAAGAAATTCATGTCGAGCCTTGTCCACTAATGTTCATATCCTTGATTTTTATTTTAAGATAGTGCAGTAGTCAACTATTTGATCGTCCTCTTGCAATCTGAAGTGATCCCATTGTAGAAGCATCAATTGAATATGCTGACCGCAGAGCTTGGCTCTTACTCATTCCTACACATCATTATACTAGTTCCCAGTCGAAACCACTTACAATATTTCCCCCATGAGAACTGACCGTATTCATGGAATGCCATTCTTAATCACTATAGGGGCTTGGCTATTCTGGCAGTGATCCAAAGACCTTTGCATTAAGCAGAAGGCTGAATTCACATGGATCTCCAAGCAGATGGCTGGTACTGTCATTTTTGATGGAGCTAATAGCTCAAGGGGAGAAGACATGAACTCACTTCCTTCACCCCAGCCACAAGAGATGACTGGCAGTAGAAATCTCTGCCTTAACTGTACACTATTTTCTTCTTGTCATTTCCATTTTTTTGATAGTGCAGAATGCATATATGTAACCTTACATCAATCATATGCATGTGCTGTGCATAGCTTACAGGTTACCACCCTTGATGACTCTCTGTTTTTCTCCCACAAGCACAACTTCCAAGAAATATACAAATATATAAGAAGATGACCAAAAACTTAAGGTTCCTCTAGCTCACTTTTTTGAGAGAAAAAGAACAAAACCAGACATGATTGGAAAAGAAACTCAGACCAGGATTCACTAACACAGTTACAAATGCATAATCTAGAGTTATGAATTTGTTACAGGTTCATACTCATGATTCCTACATAGTCATTAGTTTAGGGAATACATAAGGATTGTGAAAGTCCTCTATTCTCCATTTTCCAGGAGGCCGCCACTGTGAGCAGTGGGGATTTGTTCCCCTGTTGATCAGGAAGCTGCTGACTGACATTTCTACCTCTTCTCTTCTAAGCAATCTCCAATGAGGGAATGAAAACATCAGTCGGTTGCTTCCCAACCAGAAGAGAAAAGACAATTTTAAATAAATGGATGAACAAACAAACAAACATGAAATGCAAAGTGCAGTAGACAACAGTACGAAAATGTTCATTTTTGAACCCTTTTCAACTCTCCTACTTCAGCGAGACCAAGGCCATTTCCACACTAGACTGTTATTATTTTATAATTTTATATATAGAGAGAGGGGGGGGAGAGAGAGAGTTATAATATTATTATTCCACTTTCAACATTAGCGCCCCTCCCTAAACTGCAAACCCCAGGATTCCATAGGTTGTTGAAAGTGGAATAACAGCTAGACTATAACAGTCTAGTGTGGAAATGGCCCAACAACCTGATGCCAGGAATACTCCATTGCTCCACAACAGCCAAAATGTTGATGGCAACAGAAGCATTGAGAGACTGAGGAGTTAAAAAAAAAAAGGGAATAAAATATACCTTTTCCTCCTCACCACAGGGCCCACAGCTCTGAGGGACCTGGAGCAATTGCACTAAGTGCACCAGTACTAATCTGGCCCAGCACAGGTTATATGGGGGAGTCCAAGGGTACTGAACACAAGGTTTATGAAGCCATGGAGTGGAATAAATATTTCCTTTGGTTAAAAAAAAAAACAAGTAGGGATGTAAATATTAATTTCATTGTCACATGAAAAAAAAGGAAAAATTTCAAAAGGTTTCTCTCTGCTGGATTAGTTCATCAGGTTTTCTTTTTTGTAGACTTCAGTACCTTTTCCCACTAATTGCACGGATGCAAAAAGCCTATATTGTGATAATGCCTTTATTAGGCTGAACCATAGAATCATAGAAATGTAGAGTTGGAAGAGACCACACGGGCCATCCAGTCCAACCCCCTGCCATGCAGGAACACTCTCAAAGCACTCCCGACAGATGGCCATCCAGCCTCTGCTTAAAAACCTCCAAAGAAGGAGACTCCACCACACTCCGAGACAGCATACTCCACTGCCGGACAGCCCTGACTGTCAGGAAGTTCTTCCTGAGGTTCAGGTGGAATCTCCTTTCCTGCAACCAAAGGAACAAAATACATCATGCCTTTGTGAATGGTGTTGTTGCATTTTTTTTCATGGAAAAAATAATATTTTTGCACAAAACCAACATATTTAAAGTGCCAGTCTTTTCGCTTTTGCTCAGAGGCCAAAAACAAAACAAAAATGTGGTAGTTGACAATTTTTTTTCAGCAGAATGTCTTGACATGTCAAGACACCCCCTTTTTAATATCAAGGGCAAGAACTTTGTGTCAAGGTTATATGCCAGGCAGGCATGGTTTCCTCTGGTTGGATGTTAGAGGAAGAGGTGATGTGGCCAGACGAGCAGGTGCAAGGTCAGCAGGATTGTTTTGGCTATGACTTGCATACTGTCGGGAGATGGATTTTACAGCACCTAGCACAAAATCCTCCCAGTAACCGCTGCTCTCTGAACATGAGAGTCCCAGAGGCAAGCAGTAAACACACAGCAGAGTGTAAAGACACCAACAAGCGTGAGCAGCAGAGTGTAACATACAGCATCAGCACTGACCCCACTCTACCCACTGGTTAGTAATGCTAGCACACAGTGTGGTCATCCAAAAATGCTAGGAAGCTTTTATTCTTCAAGTTCCAATATATACATCTGTACAAGCAGGATACGCAGATCCTCAGTCAAAGGTTCAGCATCACATCAGGCAGAGGTTTGCTCAGACAAAGTTCCGGTGTCATGGAATCAGCAAGAGTCAGAGAAAGAACCAGTCTGAGCTCCCCTCTTATATACATACCAGCTGATAGCTCATCAGCTAGGGACAATGGCTGATGCAACCCCTTGCCAGGATTTCATATTACCATGACTCAGCCTTACTGTCCCCTAGGGATTACATCATGACTTGCCAAGTCATTCCCCAGGTTCATCCCCACATGCTCATCAAAAGTATTTTTAACTGGGGCAAATGTCACACCAACACATACTGCAGAAGGCCACATGCCAGAACGCTGATTGGGTCACCCACTTGTTCAGACTGACAGGGAGACATAAAAAGGCTGGTGTTTGCCTTTACCAGCTGCCAGTCAGGATTGCCTAGCTGGACCTGTCATGCTGCTGACAGTTTACATTTTGTAAGGGGAGATGCTGCCCATTTATCTTCTGTTATTCTTACTTGTTTAATTGCTGCTGGAATGTTTTGCCAAGTGCCTTTATCTTGGAGTGCGGCAATAAATTCTGCCTCTAAGCCTACTTAATGAGCCTCTGGAATCTTTTTCTGCTTCACTGGCAACCTCTGCTGCGGCGAAGCCTTGCTGCACTGTTCAAACTCTGCTCATGCTCAGAGAAGTCAGATCCTGCTAACCCTGACACTTTGTGAATATTCTTCATAGCTATAAAACCAAACTGGATACTTCAAATGGCTCTATGCCCAAAATCCACCCTGGTAAAACCCTATTACTTGCACCAATACAAAGAGATGTTATTTTAGATAAGAAAGAAAAGTGATGTCATTAAATTTGTCTTCTAACTTGCGATCAACCAGAAAAGCATTGAATTTTAATGGTGAAGGGAAAGGAAACATCCGAAAACAAGAATGTTTGAAAGTCTTAAGAGATCCTGAAACCAGTACAAGCAGGAGTTCCTTCAGACTACATAATTTGTGCTATGAATCCACTTTGATGCCCATGGCTCCAGCATAGGAATCCCAGGATTTGTAGTCTGATGAGGAACTAAAGCTCTCTGGCTCAGAACTCTGAACTAAATTGCACATCTCAAGATTCCATAGGATGTTACCATGGCAGTTAAAGTGGAATCATCATACTATAACTATATACACTGAATGTTGCTCATTTGTGACAAGGAAATCACCACATTTCTGAACTGACTACTCATGTACTAAATTTTATAATTTCTACCTTATCAAAAACAGACAACAAGACAATATTCTAAATGGTAAGTACAGTTACTAGGAGCTATAAAACTATGTTAGGGTCAAACAATTCTACCACAGTTTTGTGAAAACACTTAGCAATTATCCAATGTCCCTAAATAAACCACCGCAATAATTATACAAGCCCATGTGCCATGTCCTGGATAACTTGCCCTCACAGAAAATGGTCAGAATTCAAGCAGAAGCATTTATTTGGAGCAAGCAAGCAACACAGGCACTTTCCCAAAAGTTGCTGAGACTATTGTATGTTAAATGGTTACAGGTTTTTATACCTTGTCATACAAATTTAAGCGCACATAGCAATGATTGGTGGAAGTAATAAATGTCACATCACCCTACCAGGACCAGATTTTCCCAGACCCTTCTGATGTTTACATATCTTTCATTTTGAGAGCCAGGGCAAGTTCCCATCTTCTTATCTTTGCCTTGTCTGCTCCCATAATAACCTTCTCACTAGTTTCACAATCTACCCTTCTGATCTTCCTCCCTCCTTGCCAGATGCCCAGTGACACCAAACATTGCAGCAATAAACTCTTTTGGTGCCTTGGTGCCTTTCAAACTTACAACTGGATACATAGCTGCAAACAAAAATCGGCAACTGATACACTGTAGTGCTAGCAACCTATGGCTCCCCTTTCATCTATTAGCCTGTATTATACCAGATACTATTTCCCAGCTAGTATACCATGACAGGAGCCGTGCTTCCTGACACCATGTTAAATTCAGTGTACTTAGTGAAGCCTGATATTTTGAACCCTCTAAATCAAATTTACTTTCATTGTCCAGCTATCTCAGCAGCAAACATACGTAATCACATGTTAACGAAACCATTTATATAAATCCTAAGCCTAGCCAAGGAAAAGTATATTGAAAGGCAAAGCACAGATCATTCCATGTAGTAATCAATTCGAATAGTGTTACTTACAGAAAACAGTTGAAATTTAAGTGTTCATTCAAGGCTGTTGGAACAGAAGAATTTAAAGCAAAAGTATAATAACATTCATTTTGTGAAAGGAGTAAATCCATATCTTTGAATATTCTAGTGCAAACCACTTCAGTGGCAAAAAAAAATTAAAGAATTATAATGATGTATGAATTGAAAGAAATGTCCATATAAAGAAATATCTCCTCATGCATGTTTTATTCTACTCCTCTATTCAGATATATGTTGCCTGAGATAACAAGAGGTCTTTCCCACGCAAATTTTATTGTAGGGATATATCATGACATACATAACAATACAGACTGACATGTGGAAAATAACTAAATGTCCTCTTTGTAATAGGGTGTTTAAATTCTTTTATATCCAACCTGAGTTGATATACGGAACATCTGCTACATTTATAACGACCAATTAATATTGATCTTGATTGTAGCGGTCTGCTAATATCCATATGCACCAGTTTATCTTTAAGATCTGGGGTCTTTTCAGAAGCCAGTTTTGAGGAAAATTTTACAACCTTCAGTTCTGGAAAGAATGTGCTATTGGTTTTGGATAATGTTCCTAATTCTATATGCCACATGATTTAAAGTGCTAGTTCAATTTAAATAATCTTGTGTTTGTAAAGGTTTGGAGGAAAATAATTTATTTTTGTCTATCTGTTGAGATTTAAATAAGGCTTGGTTTAAAACCTGTGATGGATATCCTCTACCTTCAAGTAACCTTGAATTAATGATAGCAAGTTGCTACCATCTTTCATAAATTGATTATGTAAAGATCATAAGTAAATTGGCAATGCTGGGTGCAACCAGAATAGCCATTGCTACACCTTTGATCTGTAAATAAAATTGTTGGTCAAATCAAAAACAATTATTTTCAAGCAATATACTCACGATGGCCAAATGAAAATGGAGAGGGAGAAGGATGTTCTTGAAAATCCAGTGCTTCCGTAATTACACTACATTGCCTCTTCATGGGGATAGATGTGTATAAGGAATTAACAGCTAACTTCATTAAACAAAAATTATTCCCTACATCCATATTCTCCTTTTTCTGCATGAAACGTGTAGTGTCTTTAATTTATACGAGGCAGAAGAAGATATAAGAGCCAACTTCATCTGATACTTTAGTTCAATTCAATTCAATTGATCTACACTATATTTTCTATTCTAGCCTGATCTATCTATGTATGTATCATCTGCCTTCTTGTTGTTGTTGCTGTGTATCTCAAGTCATTTCTGACCAATGGCAATCCTAAGGCAAACCTATTTCAAGATTTGTTAAGAAGGAGTTTGCCTTTGCCTTCCTCTGAGGCTTAGGGAGTGTGACTTGCCCAGGAACAAGAAGTGGGTCCCATGGCCAAGTGGGGGTTAAAACATTCATCTCCACAATTATAGTCCAACACTCAAACCAGGACAACATGCTGGCTCATATAATCTTTCTACCTATCCTTTAATGCTACTCTTTTCTCCCAAAACTGGGACTCAAGGTATCCCACAAGGTAAAATTAATAATAATAATAATAATAATAATAATAATAATAATAATAAATAATAATAATAATAGAAAAGAAAAACACACATAGCTAAAATATAAACAATAATTGTAATGTTTTCACTGAAACTTTCCTATGATTTTATATGTATTGTGCCTTCATCCCACAGATTTGATTGCCTATTTATCTACTGTTATTTAGATAATTCTTTAACTTTATTGCAAGACATTCCCATTCCCTGGTCCAAATAGAGACCCTTGTCTTCCCTTGAAAAACAGTACATAAGGAGAGCTCTTGCTAATATCATCAGTAAACCATGGGATGGTTTTCTGGCAGCATATAATCAAGTAAAAAAGTATGACTCCAAAGACCCCAAATCCCTTTATTGATTCCTGATGGGAGAATTTTCTTCCTCATCCCACCTAACCTTGATTTCTGCCTGGATCAATCTTGTGTTTAAAATATCCTGATTCTCATTTTATCTGTGCCTGCAAAATCTCAGGGTCCTCTATGAAAAGATTCATGAAAGAACCCTTTGTGGAAGCCAGAACAAGAGGAACCCAAACAATTTTATTCATTAATGTGCAGCTTAGAATAGAAAAAAATCCCAAGTGTACAGAGGAAGGGAAGTTCAATTTCACATCTATTTACTCTAGTGATGTTTCTGAAGCTTGAAGCATCATTTTTTTTCTTTCTTTTTTTTTTTTTTTGTATTGTAAGTGAGAATGAAAGCTGCTGACTGAGTAATAAAACCCATTAGATTATTACCACAGCTAAAGGGACTTGAAGAGCGTTTCTGTTAATTAGGATAAAATTGCATATTTGGAAGCCTACATAACTAGTATCTTTTCTAGCCATATTTTTAACACCAAGGAAAAAAATTTAAAAGCACAAGGTTAACACATACAGTTTCTTGTGAATGACGAAATAAATAATTAACAAGACTGTTTTGTGTGCTGAAAATGTTTGCTGGACTAAAAATGTTCTGGATCTTTGAATAATATATAACATAAAAAATTGCCTCATTTATGAGCAAGCTCAATCTGTACTTAGTTTGTGAACCAATGGCTACTAATTGTTTATCTTATTCTAGATGAGAAATTTTATTCATACTGAATTTGGGCTACATCAATGATAACCTTCCCCACATGCACTATTTTAGATCAGAATATTTCTCAAAAACTACCTATGCTATTTAATTTCATCATTAACAGATACACTGGTAATTCTTATTATCTTACACCTCCTGCATACATATTTTATAACACTGTATCTGAACATAAATAACTACCTTGTATTAAAAACAGTGACTGTTCAAGGACAAGGTACATTAGAAATACATTAGATTTACAAGTTCAGATGAAAAGAAAAAGTACTTTTCCAATGAAAATGAGCCCATACACTGCAAAATCCTTTACAAAATTCAGCCACCATAGATCTTTTACAAAGCCTGCAAGACAAAGAGGTCAGTAGATAGTAGAGACTGAAACAAAAAGGAGGTGGGGATGGAATAAGGGCCATTTCCACACTATACTGTTATAGTGCTATTATTCCACTTTCAACATCCTATGGAATCCTTGAGTTTGCAGTTTAGGGAGAGCCATTTAGAATTCTTAGCCAGAGAGTTCTTTGGCCTCAGTAAACTACAAACTCCAGAATTCCACGGTATGTTGGAAGTGGAATAATAGCACTATAACAGTGTAGGGTGGAAATGGCCAAGGACACAGAAGAGTAAAAAAATTAAGACAACAGAGGAGACCTATAACAGAAGCAGGGCAGACTAGGGGAACTATGGATGGTGGAGCCATATTTTAAGGGTCTCTCTGGCTAATAGAGTTGATGGGGAGGGAAACAAACATGCCCTGTATGTTTATTAGTTTCCATTATTATGGATTTTCCCCTTTCTCCACACGGTTGGTTTTATGCAGTTGATTCCAACCCTGAAAAATGCTATTATAGAGCTTTAAACTATGCAGAAACGGTCAACCAAAATGATCAAGGGAATGTTTTCCTTCAAGAAAAGGTGACAAGACGTGTGGCTGTTAGCTGAGGGGAAAAAGATGTCTAACAAGTTGCACAATAGACGTCTACAAGCATATGTATGGTGCAGAGAATGTGTATAGGGAAAAAAAAAGCTTCTCTCTTTTATAATACTAGAACCTGATAGCTTGAAGCTGAATGATAGAAGACACAGGATATATAAAAGGAGACACACTTCCTCACACAGAGCATTGTTAAATTCTGAATTTCACTGCACCACAAAAGATACTGAAGGCTGCCAACCTAGTACCTTTAAATGGGGATTAGATAAATCCATGAAGGTTAGGATGATCAGTGGCTACTAAATATGGTTATATATTATGTGAAAGGGTATATACATGGAGATGTGAGATCATTGCCCCCTAAAAAAAAAAAGAATTTTGCCCTCCCCAAATGAAATTTTCTTTATGGCCCCAAATTCCTAGTATTTTAAAGAGTAAGTCATTGAAAATTATTCATGCTGGAACTTTCATACTCATCATGTTCACATTCCCTCAGTAACTGAGCCTGTTCCTTTTCTTTGGATGCCTAAACTGTATTTCTAATACTCAACTGAAGTTGCTGCAGTGCTAGAAATTTCACTGAGGGGCAGAATCTTTTATCTGCCCTCACTTGCCCCACCTCCATAGATTACCAGTATATAACAGTTGCTGGAAATCATGAGGTAGAAGATGAGGTTCTACTGATATTATGCCAGGGGGCTTCCCACATAACTAATTGGCCACTGTGTAAAAAATTAGGTTGCTAAGCTAGAAAGGTCTTCAGTCTAATGCAATATGATTCCTTTTATGTTCTTACTCCAGTTAATTCCATGAAGGCCCAGAACATACAGCCATCGTACATGTTCTGTGACTGCATTTGCAAAGGGAGCTGAAAACAAAACAAAAAAGCCCCCTACACTAGGCTAAAGAGAAAAAAAAAATGTTAGATTGCACGTCTAAAAGTTTAGACACAATAAGTCTATGGCCACTTTCTGTTTGGTTGTCTATACTCATTCTTTCTTCCTGGAGTCTCTCTTTCTCTCTCTCTCTCTCTTTCTCTCCTCCTTCCTTCTCCCTGAAGCTTGTGTCTTTTATTTTTTTTATATAAATTTTATTTAGTATATTTAAAAAAAGTGAAAAACAAACTTATACAGAAACATATCTTAAGAGAAAGAAAAAAGAAAAACATACAATAAAGAAATATCTCAAAGAAAAAAAGAATAGCATAAGAAAACAGACAATACATACATACGAACATACAATCGTAGTGTTCAAATGAAAGGAATGGCATATTACATAGTTATCATATAATGTCATATTATTCAATTAATAAGTTATATATATATATATATCTTGGTAATGATAACAAATATGTAAGATCTTAACAATATATATGGATATATTAATTGAGCTTTTAACCAAAGATCAATCTGGACCCTATACCATTAACCATCTTCCTTACCATTATATTTCATGTTTTGTCACACTTTACAAAGATTCTTTACCATTTCCTTCCACTAACCCTCCCCCCACCCCACTTTCCGAACCTCAAGAAGAGAGTGTTTACCTATCTATACCTTACCTTCTAAAACACAATCTTTATACCATTTGTATCACTCATTTTATGTTTCATCAATCTTCATCAAGTCTCAAGGTTGGTTTTAACTTATTTTTACAAATGATAATATCTTAAACATCTCTTATATTATTATTAAATATTTCAGACAAATCAAAATAAAGTCCTGTGTCTCCTATCTTATATCCTTTCTGTTTTAGTGGCCTTTCCAACTTATAATAGCATTCTTGCCCCAATACGATTCCCATTATGGGAATACCATATTCCATTCTTCAATAAATTTCTTCTTTGTCTTATCTTTTAATGAGTTCATAGTTATATCAGCTTCAGCTATATCATATAATTTTATCAGCCAATCTTCTATCCTGGGAGAGGTTTTCAATTTCCATACTTGGGCAAAGCAAAGTCTAGCAGCTGTTATCATATACAGGAGGATTTTCTTTTGGGGTTTGTTTAACCGATATAGGAAGTTTGTGTCTTTTAGAGCTCTCTTTCTGGATGGATGTTCCAACTCTCCTGAAACCATTTAATTCTTGACTTTTCCCTTTTTTCTTCAAGCTGAACCTCTGTTGATTATGCACAAATATCTGTGAATAAACTACTTTCATATTCCTTATGGAGAAGTCTAAGTCTTCTTACTCTGCTAGACTTTGGGGGGCGGGGCGAGTGTGGGCTGGTTGAAGTGTTTAACTTCTACCTAGCATGTTTATTACTCTGCTAGAGAGATCACCAAATCTACCATTTCCCAATAAAAAATGCCTCCAGACTCACAGGGAAGGCAATGTTATGGTCTGCAGCTAGAAGGGGAAGCATTTCAGGGTACCATGTTTGCTTTAGGCACCAACATCATCTTCGTGGAAACTGCAAGCAGCTTTCATAGACTGGTGTGAAATGGTGACCAATCAGAATGTGAGCTGATTGGATGGTGTGGGTGCTCCTTAATACTCATGAAGTTGCCTTTCAGGTTCATTGGTGGAACATAAAGCTGTGCTACTAGTGCTAAGCTTGCAATCAGGCCCTAACTTTTATCTCACCCACCCACTCTTTAGGGTTTTTGTTTTTTGGTGTGTGTGTGTGTTTTGTTTTTGTTTTTTTTGCATTTCTTGGGATGTGTTTAGTATCAATTGTTCATAAGCATGCTCATTCCAATGCTTCTGTATCATCCATCACAATTTGGTGTGTTTTTGCATGGAGTTATGGGTAGAAATGGGTCAGGCAAGCTGATCAGACCCAGTTGGAGTGTCCCTTATGGGACCTTGGAGGGTCATGCCCAGCTTGAGAATGGGCAGCCTGGTCTTACTCTAAGGTGCCAAAGGATCCACATTGTGGCTTTCACTCACATAGAATCCCATGTCTACCACTCCAGATGATTCTCAGAAGGCAATCATTGACTGATAGTCAAATCAGTCAATATGTGGATCATTGCTAAATCTTTCACAGTTGTAACCAATAACATTGTGGCCTTTTTTCCATCCAGCATTTGGTGTTTGTGTGAGTTACTGCAAAACAAAGACATGATTAACTTAGCCATAGAACTAGTAACAGGAAAAGTATGAGAGAAGGAGAAGGAAGAGAGGGAGAGGAATGAAGTGAGTAAACCAGAGTGAACTCCTAATTTTTCCTACTTCTTTCCTCCCACAAACAGATGGATGCATATCTTTATTCCCCTCCAACAATTTAGCAATGAAGAAAAGCAGGATGGGAATATAGGATACAGGATCGAAAGGGTTTTTTTTTTAATGATATCAATATTCTACACTGGCTACTTAGTTATATCTGGGTCCTGGGCTTGTCCCCCCAGCCCAGCCCAGCCAGCCCACCTTAACAGCCAGAAGTCCAACCAGACAAAGGAGGTCCATTCAGCTTCCAATCAGGGTTCAAGAAGAAGAGGTTTCCACACATCCTATGTGTGATGAGGACTAGTGACAGGTTCCTGTTTCTGTAGCAACCTAGCTCCTGAAATTTGCACCACAGTTCAAAATCCTTTTCAGGATCAGCCCCACATAACACCGATTATAGTACTGTAAACTGGTGATAACGAGGGTATGAATGACTGTGACAAGATCCACCCTTTACCAATCAGTGCAACTGTCAAACCAACTAAAGATGGAAAACAAAACTGATGTCACCTATTCATCTAGCAAGAGTGCTGGATCAAGGAGCATCCTTACACGGTGAATCTGATCTCCTCAGGGAAATGTAAAATGCCCCAAGACAGACTTAATACCTAGTCCTAAATCAAAATTACCAATAGTAATTCCAAAAACATAACTGGAAAGTTTCCACAATGGGAATAGGCAACTGCAGCAGATCCTTGCACAGGGCCCTGGAACTATTTTCAAGGTGGAGTTGGGCACAGGACTCACAGGCAGGTCTGCATGAATTTTTCATACTTCCATATATGTTTTTATACAACAATAAAAAAGAGTATAGCAAGTACTAATACTAAAACTACTACTACCAGTACCATCAACTGAATCAGCAATGTGACTGCTACAAAGGCAATGCAAATATAACAAATGAAACATAAAATTGTTTAAACCATAAAATTAATCTTCTGTGGAAAAGGGGAAATATATAATTATATAATTCCCTGTTAAGCAAATGCAAAGATGACTGTAAATTGAGACACTTCTGATTGGTAGTTCCTTGGGGTGCTCAGCTACACAGGAGACTTGGTGGTTCTGATCCTTTGTACCTGATTACTTTGGGGGATCCTTTTTTCTGTCATCCTCCTCCAGGGGGCCCATGGCTCCCCTGTTCTTGAGTCCATGTTCTTGGGCCATTTTGATGCCCCTGAAGGCACCATGGACTACCATTCCTGCCACAGAACAGGCCAAAAATCTACTCCTGGTTTTGAAAAAAAATTGCAAGGAAGCTGTATCCTATTGAAAAATGAATGGCTACTCCTTCAGGCTTTTAATTAAACTATGGTTGATGTCCAGACAGCTACAAAATAGCCTTGTGGCACACATGTGCCCCTTGGGCTGCCTTTTTCTGCTCATCTAGAGAACCAGTGCTACACCAGCTTTCCCAAACGATGTGTCACAGCAGGGACCAAATTACAATTTGCTGTCATTGTGCTATGGGGATAGGAGTTCAAGAAATTATCTCTTCAGATTTCCATATCCCTAACATACTAATGTAGGATTTCTGGCCAAAAGGACTAGCTCTCATACAATAGTGAGAAAAGACATATTTCTGGCTGTAAATACCTCTAAATAGCTTGTTGTTGACCAGCTGACAGAACAAGCTGGTTATGCACTCACATAATTCCCAGAAGTAGCAGATGAGATGGAGGTAAGCTTAATGGTTGAGCAGAATCACCTGAGACTGCAGATGGAAGTTCATATGACTAGGAGTTCATCCTGTACTGTGTTACTTAGGAGTAATTTCCATTTAACTTTATGTGCATTACTGTGGAGTGAACTTATATAATGCTACATTGTGAATGAGCCATCAAACAAACATACAGACATTCTTGTACATATTCCAGAATGGTAACCATATTAATCTGTTGCAATAAAAGCAACAAAAAGTGCTGTGGTATCTTAAAGTCCAAGAAATTGGTTACAGCACAAGCTTTCATGGTTTACAGCCCACTTCAAAGATACAAAAAATGCTATCCAGAATTTCAGGCATGTGCATACATATACACATAGAGCAGCCAGTTGTGATTTGTGTGAAAGACGAAGGATTGTTGACAGCAAGATCAGAGAAAGATTACATGAGAAAAAAATGGCACAGCCAGTTATATAATTTAGAGTGGGCATTCTTAAAATGGTGTTGTTTGATGATAACACAGACTTCTCTGCATTAGATAACCAAATTAACCTTTGTGTGATATGAAACTATTATCCTGATTTAAACTTCTGGAGACAGATGGAAACCTCTTAATGAACTGTCATTTGACATCAAAAATTCATCTATAGGTTCTAATTTCTCTGCAGAAGTTTGAATCAAGATCATAGGTGTTTCTTATTGTTATTATTATTACACTGCAAGTGTTAGAAAACTTGACCAAGTGTTGCTATCATTGTATTGTATTGGTACTCATGTCTTGTGAGCCAGTTTGGCACATCCCTATAGAAAAGTGGCATGAAAATTTGTGTAAAACAACACCAACCATGAGAATGTGGGCCAACCTACAGATACGAAGGCACAAAGAAAATTGTGACTTTGCAGTTCTAGTCAGTATTTCAGTTCCTAGTTTTGATCTCAGTTATATCAAAAACATAAATTAAGGCTGGAATGCCCTTTCAGAACCCTTAAAACGTACAAATAATTATGTTTTTATCAAATTAATTGGAAAAGTCTTTATCTTATGGTTGTTTGGCTTTTACTGTTTTTTCCCCTTTTCTAGTTATGCTTTTCAGGTCAAACACAAAGAACTGACCAGCAGCAAAAGCTGAATATCATACAGGAAGGGATTTTTAATCTGTAATTAATGTAGAAGGGCACTGAACTTTCTTTTAGCCTTTGCTTTAAGCTCAGTGAAAGGGATGTCTTAAGGTAAAGGTTGAAATTCATATAATGCACACTGACGAAGACAAGAAATACACACACAGCAAAGATGAAAATCCAACGTACATGTGTGTTCTTGCACTGATGACATTGACACAATCTTATATGTTGAGATTATGCAAACATATATGCTTTTCAATGCTACTGAAAAGCTGAGAAGACACAGCTTGGTACAGATGATAGCACTTTAAACCTGAATCACCCTCCCAGCTTTTGAAATGTTCATAATTCATTATAATTACTAGAAAGCCTATAATTTACTAATATTTTGTGTGGGTTTGTAAGATTTAGAGCAACCGCAACCTCTTAATACAGAGTTTTTTATGGCTTGCCCTCATTATGTCAACATGACAAACTAACCTCACTAAAACATGCCAAAATTATATAGGCTATGCATGGATTACACCTAAGGTATTTAGCTTCTGACAGTAGTTCTTAGTTATGCAATTATATCAGCCTTTGCTAGAGACAGGTACTTTACTTAATTCATTGCAAATCTTCAAAGTTAGCCTAATTAAGTTAAATGTTTTCAAAGGAACTGTAAAAATTAATCCCCCATTGGCTATGTTGCACTGGGACATTTCTGTCCATAGGTTAGTCACACTGCAATTTATATTGAACCTCAACATGTAGATGTCAGGAAGGGGGAATCCTTGTTCACAATAGCCATACTGGAACAGACCAAAGGCTATGGACCTAGTTTAGCCCACAAGCAGTACAGCAGCACAGCAGCACCTTCCTGCTCATCATATGCTCCCCAACAAATGGTATACAGAAGTCCATTGCCTCTGATAATGAGATTAATAAATAGTGGTCTTGACTGCAGCCATTCGTAACACCAGTCTCCATTAGATTGTCCTATCATTCTTTTAGAAAAATCACACCAGTAGACAGCCATCACTTTTTTTTCCCTCAGAGGCAAGAAAACCTGCAGTACAACTGACAAAGATTTTTTTTAAAAAAATGAAGGAAGTGTCTTCTTAGGATATCCTTACTAGGGAATCTTTCTGCTCAGTCCAGTGGCTCCTTCAGCTGAATCATGAGATTACACACTGTTTTTACTAATCATTTGGCATTTTGAAACCACATCTGTTTTTCTATCTTGGAAACACTGATTGTTAGCAATGAGCCCCACCGTACATTATTCTCTTGCATTCTATGTATTCGAGGGCTAATGGAAACATTCTCATGTTTATAACCTTCTATTCTCCTCTTCCAGTTATTCATTACAGCCAAAGTCCTGCTGTGAAAGAACTACCTAGCTATTTCCAATAAGGGTGTGACAAGTCAGACAGTCATTTTTGTAGCTCCTGACCACATCCTTCCTTTCTCATGGCTTCCTCTACATTGCTCTACCTGTTGCTGCTCTTGACCATTTCTGGTAGTTGAATTGGTCTCCTCTTAAAGTTGATGAGCTCCTATTAATTGTATGGCCCTCACTCTGTAGAGAGAAAGCAGGAGCATAAGCATTATAGCCCAAAAAGAAAGAGAGAGAGAGAGAGAGAGAGAGGGAGGGAGGGAGGGAGGGAGGGAGGGAGGGAGGGAGGGAGGAAGAATAGACCAAGAGAAGCCAGATGGCTTAAATATTTCCTGCCATTCCCTTTCTCATCATAAAGTGTTCACCTTATGCCTATGCTTACCACTAATATTGATGATACTTGGCTTTTAGTTACCTATGGATTGCTGTTTCCACATTACCTAGAATGGAAACATTTCCATGATGGAATCTGATTGTCACATGTTTCTATATAGGGTTGTATCAAATTAACCCCTCTCTTGTCCTTTTCCTAGAAGCAGTAAGTGCCAAAGAAAGCAAACTTGAGCGGGGTGAAGCAGTCCCTCACATATGTCATCTAGAACGTTATCCTAAACTGCAAGAAGGCATAATAGTGGCACTAAAAGCAAGCAGTCACAATGAACAAAGCCAATGAAGGAAGAAGACAAGATGTGCAACTCAAAGCTCATCCAGAAGTCAGGAATTCGAGGTAATCCAAGAGCACACAAAAGCATAAACTAGGTTGCCAAATGGTTGTCTATAACAAGCACAAGGAGATTTATAGCTATCAACCTTGACATGTCAGGTAGCTAATTGCTTATTGTCTTCTATTTTAGTCTTTGCAAGAGGTGTTGGCTCCTTGTTCATTTCTGGTGGCACTTCCTCAGCATCCTTCCATCCTGAGATAGAGGTCCTGCAGAAGGTCTTAATCAGCAGCACCTGCCCATAGATGCCCAGGCTGTGGGCTGGAAGCCATCTTCTGCAGACAGAAGTCCTTGCAGATGTGGCTCCTCCAAGTCAGATTCTTCAGGGAGAGTTATGATGCTAACAATAGAATGGCTTCCATCAGTTGAAGGAGCCTTGCTTTACCAATCCAGTGCTTCTGCAAATGTACAATTGCTCACAAAGTAAGTGATAGCCACCAACTCAATGTTCTCAGAGGAGGAGGAGAAGCAGACAAAGTTCTGTAGTGTGAACAGATGTCTGCTCACTGGCATGGCCTTTAGACTAAACACAGATATATAAATGTTCTTAACATTTGCCTGTCAATATAAATAAAAAAAACTTTTGTTGTTGTAACCCTTTCAGTGGTTGCAGCCACAATTTTTGGTTTACAGACTTTGAGAGATGCCTTCCTGGATCAAATCAAAATACCTTTCTAGTCTAGTAATCTGTTCAAACAATGGCTAACCAATTGCCCTTGGAAAGCTTTCAACTGTTGAGATAATATACAGACAGGTTTTCCAATATGTCTTATATAGAACTCATAGAATACCCCTCTGTCTAGAAAACTCATATTTATTTTCCTTATTTGTGTCAGTAGCACTGCCTACCCAGAGACCAGAATCCTTTCTTTCAACACCATAAGAAGAGGCTTTGTTAGAGGAGACCAATTGTTCATCTAACCCTAATCCAGTAATCTGTTTTTCACAGTGACCAGTTACTGCAACTGGTTTTGAGAGAGACTGGGGTATAAATCTTAACTTGTTTCATTTTCAGGCAGTTTCTGGGGGGAAAATCCTGCAAAATTATTTTCTGTGCTTGTGAGATAGTGAGATATTTTGTGCCGATATAAGAAGATACTGCTGACACTGTATCATTTGTGAGGTTATTTGCTCAAATCGCACAAAGCTGTAATAGCAACTGCCTTGTTGAATGGACTTCTACAAATGAGAAGCACTGGATTGGTTGTCTGTGTCTTTTTCACTGATCAAGTACTTCTGTGTTTTCTGTGTTTGTGTGGTTTGCTTCACAAAGGAGGACAACAGCAGTTTTGCATGAAGACTTTCTTTGCAAATTGTAGAAACGTTGATTTAAAAAAAAAAACTCTCTTTTTTTATACTAGAAGTGTCAGATTTCTTTCCCCAAAGCGCTAATTTCCCCCCCAACAAAGGATTTTGTTCACAAGCAAAACAGAATAATACACATTTTTCTAAGTAGATTGATTTATATGCAGAAATACTCTTTTTCCTTTTTATTTGCTTCTCATTGTTCACCATGCCTCAGAGAGGAGGAGAGAGGTGATGGAACTGGCAGTGATAAATCATTGTATAGCATTGGAGTGGCTGGTGTGGCAGGCAGAAACCTCCCTCCCACATTTCTTTAAGTGCCCTGGCACCATCCTATGGAATCCTGGGATTTACAATTTAGGGCGGGGTATTTGGAATTCTCAGGCGGAGAACTCCAGTGCCTTACCAAACCACAATCACCAGGATTCTATATGATGTTTCCACAGCAATTAAAGTGGAATCAGAATACTATAATGGAGTAGTGTGAAAGCACCTCTGGCAGCATTGGAATCCTATGGTGGATTTTTCTGCCTTCCCTAGCTGACAGTAACATTGCACATTTGCGTCAGAGACACGCTGCCACTGAACCTGGAAGCACCATATGAAAGTGGTTTACATTCTCTTTAAAGTTAACATTGCAATCCTCACAGTCTTCGCCATAACTTCGCCATGACTTCTTGTGGCAGCTGATGCCATAAATATTTTATGCATTCTGTGAAGAAATGATTTCTTTTGTCTCTCCTGAATTTCCTGCCAATCAGTTTTGTGAGACGAGCTTGAGATCTTGTCTTATGGAAGAGAGAGGAATAGATCTATCTCCCTCCCTCCCCCACTGTCTCTGTCTCATGCATAATCATATAAACATTGTGACATCCTATGTCCACTTTCTAGGTTGGATTTACCTCTGAGTAAATTTTCATTGATATCTTTTGCTCTTCTAGACTGAAAAAGGAAGGAACTTAAATAGTGAAAAGAAAGTCAGGAAGTCCAGAAACACATTTCCTTAACGTATATATTAAGAATACAAAGTATTTTTTTTTCCAAAAAAAATCACTTTCCATATCTCCTTAAATTGTTCTGGCACTGAAGGACTCTGACAAGTGCAATGCTGCAGCTTGCATTTTCCATTCTTGTCTTTTAAGAAAGAAACTGACAGGTTATTTAAATCTGTCATGTTTCATTCTAAATAATTGAAAAATGTATTCTCTAGGAGTTCTTCTCACAGATGTTGTCTCAAGAGTAGGTGTGGTTCTCTAAGGGGCAGAGACAACAACATGAGCATTACATAAACAATCACTTCAAAGCCTTCACTCAGAGTGAGAGAGAGAAAGAGAGAGAGAGCTGCATCTATGACAGAGGCCATTTCCACCCTACACTCTTATAGTACTGTTATTCCACTTTCAACATCCTATGGAATCCTGGGGTTTGCAGTTTAGGGAGGGCTCTTAGGGACCCTAGGTCTCTCCCTAAACTGCAAACCTCAGGATTCCATAGGATGTTGAAAGTGGAATTATAGCACTATAAGAATGTAGTGCGGAAATGGCCAGAGAGTAACAGTGGTGGTCATCATAGTTTACTCTTAGTACCTATTCAGCTTTAGAGGAGCTCTGGGAAGCTGATCATTCTTTCTCCCATTTAGCCATAAGAAATTAAGGATGGCTATCCCACTGGCTAATTCATACCACCCAGTGATTTTATCTATAGGGTTACGCTCTTAAATCTCTCTCATAAAATTCTGCACTCCTTCATAAACATCATTTGTCTTCCTTGTATGGAGACTCACCAAAAGGAAAAGGAAAAAAGAGTAATCAGGTACAGAATTGGGCAGAAGATGGTATCCAATGAACCACTTCCACTGACAGAATGGTTTCCAGCAATGGGAGATGGGTGATGCTATTCCCTGTCCTCACTAGAGTTCCTCCTGTGCCCTTAAAATCTACTCTGGATTTTAGGGAGGACTGCTCTCAGGAGAAGACAGGAAAGTATGGATATTGTTCACAGAATTTGCACCAAGTTGGATATCTGTCCAACAAGCTAAATGATTTGGTTTCTGACTGTTTTGGTTTTGTAACTGTGTAGAAATTTCTGTTCAGTTCATAGAGGCACCCACTCTTATCTACATCTTGTCAAAAATAAGATCCACTGATTTCAAGAGGACCAGCTCCCAAAGAAGTAGATGTCGGTCTGCAGCTTTACATTTTGTCCACTAAGAAGGTCTCTCACTGAAAATTGCTCAGATTTTCTTACAATATGATAACCTTTTTGCTGTTACATATCTATGTTGAAAAATTGTTATACAGACAAAAATGATGTCTAAGTAACGTATGCATTATGTATGAGTATGAATTAAACATTATGCGTAAATATTGCTCTCATCATGTGCCCATGGTAGCTTTCACTGCTATTTATAAAATAGCAGTACTCTATAACACATGAGTTTGTTTCCACTACAACTGACATTTAGAGATAGTAGAATCACATATTATTTGATTTCCCTATGACACCAAGGCTACTGTGAAATATTCAGTATGTACTGTACACAAAAAATACTGTTCCTCCAAGATAACTCAGTCATAACAATGTCATAGAGCACAATATGTTTTTCTAAAGAAAATAATGAACACATACAAATTATATTATACATACATATCCAGCGTAAAATTGATCTAAAAAGGCCTTAAAATATTTGATTTTTTAATATAATGATTTATAAAACCTTTGTCCACCTTTGCCTTGCTATACCAGAGGTATCCATGCCAGCCGAACCAAAGATCTGCATCCTCCAAATTTAACATTCTATCGTTCTTCAGTGTTATCCAGTCTTTTAACCATGTCATTCCATTTGCAAGAAGTACAATTTCAGGTCCAGAAGGCCACAACCTTCTCTTTCTTTTTTATCAGTCAATATTTTCCATCTTATCCTTGGCTTTTTTCTGGCCCAAATAAAAAGCAATATGTCCTTCTTCCAATCCTGAAAGCATCTAGTGTTAATGATTATCGGCAAATTCTGAAATAAATAGTTCATCTTTGGTAACACCATCATCTTTATTGTTGCCATTCTTCCCAGTAGGGATAAGTTTTGTTTTGTCCAATTCTGTAAATCTTTTTTAGTTTCCTTCCATTTTGCCATGTAGTTATTCTCAAATAATCCATTATTCTGTTTAGTGATTACTATTCCCAAATAATTGATCCTTTTCTCTTCTTTAAATCCTGTCATCATCTTCAATTCTTCGATTTCCGCCTTTCTCATGTTTTTAGTCAAAATCTTCGTTTTGTCTTTGTTAATTTTAAATCCAGCTAATTCTCCAAATTCATTGCATGCCTCTATCAATTTCACTGCACTTGTTATTGGCGCTTCGAGAAAGACCACCAGGTCATCGGCGTATGCTTTCAGTTTGTATTCTCACCCTTGTATTTTAGTTCCTTTTATTTCCTCTTCTTTTCTAATTTTTCTTAGAAGAACTTCAAGAGATGTTATAAAGAGCAATGGTGATAATGGGCAACCCTGAAGGGTACCCTTATTTATTTCTATAGAAGCCGTCTTCTTCCCATTTATTATTAGTTGGGCCTTGCGATCTGAATATATCTGTCTGATCCAGTTTACGAATTTGTGTCCACAGTCCATTCTATTTAATAATTCAATCATAAATTCGTGTTCTAAATTATCAAATGCCTTCTCGGCATCCACAAAGACCATCGCACATTTCTTCTCATCATGTTTCTCATAATGTTCAATCATATTAATCACTGTCCAGATATTATCTCTGATATGTCTTCTCGGTAAGAAACCGCTCTGGTCTTCATGGACTATTTCCTGAAGAATTCTTTTCATTCTCTCTGGGATTATACTTGTAAATATCTTGTAATCTATATTTAGCAATGAAATCGGCCTGTAGCTATTTGGTTCTCTCGGGTCCTTCCCTTCTTTTAATATCAAAGTTATGTTCGTTTCATTCCACAAGTCAGGTTTTCCATTTGTATTGATTTCATTGAACATCTTAAGCATCGGTTTACTTAATTCTTCTTATAGTTCTTTGTAATATAAACCCATGAAGCCATCTGGTCCCGGAAATTTTCCCATCTTGATTCTCTTTATCGCCTCTGTAATTTCCATGATTGTTATGTTGGCGTTCAATCTGTTTTTCTGATCATCAGTTAATGTCATTAAATCTTGTTTTCCCAAATATTTTACAATCTTTTCCTTCATTTTTGTCTTAATCTTTCTGTTATATAATTCTTTATAATATTTTCGAAAAATGCTCATCATCATCTTCTGATCTGTGGACACCAAATCATCCTTTTTTGCTTGTAATATTAAATTCCTTTCTCTTTTTTTCCTTAATCTCTGTGCTAGCCATTTCCCAGGCTTATCAGCACTTTCAAAGTGTCTTTGTTTAAGCATTCTTAATTTCTTTTCAATTTCCACCACATTCTCTGCTTGAATCTCCTCTTGTAGTTTTTTAATCGCCCTTCTGACTTTTTTATTTCCAAGATCTTTCCTTAATTCTTCCTCTTTTCTTTTAATTTCTGTTTCTAATTTCTCCATTTTCTCTACTCTTTTCCTCCTCCATTCCATATTCCACTTTATAAACAGTCCTCTCATAACTGCCTTCCCGGCATCCCATACTATTTTTGTGGACATTCCTTCCGTTTCATTTTCTTTGAAATAATTCCTTAATTCTTCTTTTGCTTTCATCAAGTACTCTTCATTTCTCAACAAGAAATCATTCATCCACCAATTTGAGTAATTACTTTTCTTCTTTATATTTACTTTAATTTGTATTGGATTATGGTCCGACATTATTCTGGGGAGTATTTCCGTATTCCTCACTTTCGAGTGTAATGTTTTGGAGATTAGAAACAGGTCGATCCTGGACATGGTTTGGTGGCTATTGGAGTAGAATGTAAATCCTTTTTAGTCTCCATTTTTAAACCTTCATATATCCATCAAAGACAAATCTTCCATTATTCTGAAAAATGATCTGGGCAATTTCCCTTGTTTCTTTTTTTGCTTTTGGTTTGTTGTTCTGTCCTTTGCTGGGTCTATTACCCCATTCATATCCCCCATTATTAAAATATTATCCTGATTCTTTTCCGTCATATATTTGTGTGTCTCTTCTCCAATCTTTTCATAAAATTTACTCTTATTTTCTAGTGGGGAATAAATTCCTACCAGTAGTATCAGTGTTTCTGGAAATTGAACTTGTATACCTAAGTAGTAACCTTCTTTATCTGGAAAAAATTCTTCAGTTGGGTACTTTAAGTTGACATATATTACCACTCCTCTTTTCTTTTTTTCAAAGGCCAAAATGTAGCATTTTCCCAATTTTGGATTCTTTAAGTACTTTACATCCTTATCCCTGATCTTTGTCTCTTGTAGACATATAACATCCGCTTTTGATTTTTCTAAATAATGGAAGACGTGTCTACATTTATAATTAGAGTTAGGCCCTTTATGTTCCAGGATATACACTTTATGTTCATTTTCTTAGTCTTCTTCTTCTGTTAATTTCTCTTCCACTTCTAGGCTCTGTTGGTCCTGCTCTAAATCGTCCTCCTGATCTTCCGCTGCCTTATCAATTTCCCCTTCCAGTTTGTCTAATTTTCCTGTGAGATCTTTTTCTTCCTTCTCTTTAATTGGTTTTCTTTTTCCAGTCTCCTCTCTGGTTCCTTTCTTTTTATGTTCAAATATCTCTCTAATTTTCTTCATAGCCTCATTAGCTTGGGCCAATGAGGTACATTTATGTCTTTTTGAGTTCAGAGTAAAAGACACTCCTTCAAGTCTTTCTCACTTATATCTTATATTATACCTTTGTAACAATACCGTCAGATTTTTATATTCTTGCCTTCTTTTTAATACGTGATATGGGATGTCTTTACAAACTTTTATTTCTCTTCCCTCCACCATGAGTTTTTCTTCATAATTCTTCTGCAGTAGTTTTTCTTTCATTCTTGTTCTTATGAAACAGATTAAGATATCCCTTGGCCAGTTCTTTTCCCTAGCCATCTTCGAGCTTATACGAAACATTCTATCAATCTCAGATTCCATTACTTCTTCCGAGATGTCCAGATAATTTGCTAGTTCAGGAATTAATCATTCATAGATATTTTCTCCAGTCTTCTCCTCTAGACCTCTAAGTTTAAGACACCTATCTCGGTATCTCATTTCCTGTGCTTCCATGTCCACCTCATGTCTCTTTAGGTCTTCTTTCATCTCCTTCCTCTCTCTTTCTGCTTGGTTCATTCTTTCCTCAATTTCTGTTACTTCTGATTGTATTGTCTTCACTTCTTTATTTATCTTCTCCATTTTCTTGTTAATTGCTTCCATTTACTTTTTTATATCTGTTTTAATCTCCGCTCTCGTTTCTTTTAGCTCTTGTCTGATCTCTTGTTTAAATTTCCTCAGTTCTTCTAATATTTGTACTCCAATCTCTACTGTCTGTATTAGAAGATCATTATTTGGAATTTGGAAAATCTGGAAAAGGAAACTGTACTCTAAAATACCACTATGGGTTTCACCACACGAGGCTCTATACAGAAGATGGAAAAACCCAACAGAAAAATGGATTACTTACAGAGACTTGATAGTGAATGAAGGTAAAGATGTTCATCAAATTAAAACAAGGGAAGAATTAATGAATGAAGGATGGAACTGTTAATGGTTTTTGTTATGCAGCTAAAGGAAAGATTAAAAATGGATCAAAAACTTGAAGGAATAGAAACAAACACACAATTAAGTGAATGGGAAAAAATACTATTTGAAAAAAAGGAACATTTAACATCCAACTCTACAAGTTCATATTGGATCGGGAACTGGAAACTGAAGTAATAAAAGATACAATGGTTGCTTGGGCCCAGAACATAGGGCATGAAATAAAACTGGAGCAATGGGAGAAGAGTTGGGAAAACACACAAAAATTTACTTTGGCAAAATTTGAAGGAAAATTACTTAAAAATGTTATATAGATGGTACTTGGATCCAGAGAAGCTGAGCAAGATATACAAAACCAAGGAAATGAAGTGTTGGAAATGTAAACAAGAAAATGGGACTTTCTATCACATGTGGTGGCAGTGTACAAAAGCTAAAAAATACTGGAAGAAGATTCATAAAAAAATAATGGAGATTTTACAAATAAAAATTCCTTTGACACCAGAAATTTTTCTGTTAAATATGTTACATCAAGTAGATAAAGAGTTCAACAAATATAAGAATGCGATTCTATATATGATTTCAGCAGCTAGAATAATATACGCGAAATATTGGAAAAGACTTGAAATACCGGAAATGGAAGAATGGCTAAATGAAGTACAAGAATATGCTATACTCAATGATCTAACCCAGGCCATGAAGGGAGAAAAAAAAGGCAAGAGAGAAAACAATATGAGAGCAGTGAAGACATATATTGATGATAATTGGACAAGGTTATCCCAAGGAGATGGATTATGAAAAATAATGGAGTAATAAAAGAGCGTAGAGTAGTTAAAAAAAAAAACAATCTAAAGGTAAATCGTGTCAGTAAAGAGGCAAGTCTTCTGTGATAGAATTGGCTTTGGGGTCACAGATAAACAGAACCGAAGAATGTCCAAGCAAGAGAAGGCAGGAAGTTATAAACGCATCGAAACATAGAAAGGGTTCCAAGTTAGAGTATAAGGAAGTATCTATGGACAGAAGTGAGAAATGAAGGGTTGGATTGGAAATGTATAATGTACCCAACTTGAACAGAAATATCTAACAGATCCTAGACGAAATATAACAGGCTGGAAAGTATGTAAAATAGAAGATGTATAATAAGCAAGCCGTTATGTTTATTTTATATGTTTATTTTATACAATTGAAAATTGAATGAGACATAATGATAGTATAATGTGTAAATAGATGGATTTTAATAAAAAAAAATTAAAATGTTTGATTTTTTTCAAAAACCAGCTTAATACTATATGTAATGACTGAAAGAGAGAGGGCTTGACAGATCATCCAAGACAGAGAATTACCCAAGTATGTGGCTACCATTTACAGCAACAGGACCAGCAGAAGCAACAGCACTACCCTGCCATTCCTGGTATGCCATCAATGTATGAATAAGGCCTTCTTGGCAAAATTAACTCCTGGGTTGAAAAAAAGGATCATTTCCGCACTAGACTGTTATAGCGCTATTATTCCACTTTCAACATCCTTTGGAATCCTGGGGTTTGCGGTTTAGGGAGGGGCCAGCTGGTCCCTCTCGCAACTGAAACCCCAGGATTCCATAGGATGTTGAAAGTGGAATAATAGCGCTATAACAGTTTAGTGCAGAAATGGCCAAAGTCAAGAGATGTGACTAAACTTTATGACTTTTGTGCAAGATGGGATCTTTTTATCTCCCATATGAATGATAACCCATTTTCAGCAAGTGGAGGTAATTCATTAAAATTAATTAGTTGCCCATAATCCATTTTAAAAGCAACAGTTTTAGGACTTACTATTATAATGGAAGCAACATTAACAGTCTGAGTGACAATTTATGTCTTACATTCCTTCACATTCATGTTTCACTTTGATTTGTAAAGGAGAATTAGCCATTTTTGCCAAATGTAGGAATTTTATTTTTTTAAATTTAAAAGCAGTGTGCTATCCTACATCTACAATAACAGTAATAGCTAGTATTCCAGATCAGCTGCTCAATTAAGTACACTCAACTGTTTCAGATGAGTAACTCTAGACAGCTGGTCCATATTCACGATTGTTACACAGGCACAACTGTGCTACTATTGACACAATCTGCTTTACTTGGCATCAGCTGCATCTGGAGAAGGAGGTCTATTCTGCTGGCAATCAGAGCATGGGAGAATGGCATTTCTGTCAGGTTGTGGCGGGGAGGACAGGGCAGGAGAGATTGCTTGATTACATATACTTGACAAAGGTCATTTCCACACTACACTATTACAGTGCTATTATTCCACTTTCAACTTCCTATGGAATCCTAGAGTTTGCACTTTAGGGAAAGGCCTTTAGAATTCTCAGCCAGAGAGCTCTTTGGCCTCAGTAAACTAAAAACCCCAGAATTTCACAGGATGTTGAAAGTGGAATAATAGCACTATAACAGCGTAGGGTGGAGATGGACTAAGTAGCTCATGAGGAAAACTGGGCAATAATTCCAAGCTCTGAGTCCTTTGTGCCTAGATAATTAGAGCCTGGACATTTAACCCAAAATAAAAACCCCATGGATATTGTGACCAGGAACATGTAACATCTAACAATAGAAGTCAGCATAATAATAGCTGCACTCAGTAATCTCTTTTAATTTGTACAACTTGAGTAAAGGCACATTGTGAAATTATATGGATGTAAATATCTTTCCAGTTTTCCCAAGGCAGAAATATCTGTTGCTCATTTCTGGAGCTGTTAAATTAGGAATAATAAGTTACAATATACATGTGATTTTACAGCCTTAGTAAAGAGTAGTGAATATAGACACATTCGCCCGGTCATGCTCTTTTCCTCTAAGACCCATATTTATTTTGTACATCTTCATATGCAAAGGCCCTTCAATTAAGATACCAAATAAGTTACCAGTGGTCCCATAAACAATAATGGCAACCAACAAAACGGATGAGTCATCATCTTCATCTTCCATGTCTTCCCAACAGGGGAAAATATTGTCCAGACCAGTGGCCACAGGCCTGATAATGAGTCCCTTTGTGTTTATCGAAAGGCTGAAGCAAATTACCCATCCTGGAAGGTGGCCATGCTGAGAGATCCGATTTATTCATTATACATGCAGATTGGGCTGTACTAACATCTTAGGAGGCATTGCACAGAGCAAACCATGGCTTTCTGATGTTGTCAGCAGGTTTTCTGTTTAGTACAGCAGCCACCCAATTAAAATGGCCATCAAAGCAGAATTGAACTGCATTAAACAGTGTCTCATTAACGTCATATTCAGTTTAGTGGTGCAGTGTTGAAGATGTTCATTACTCTCCTCTACTAAATTCTGACCTTGTGGACAAGTGTTAAAAATTATATTTACTTATTATGTAAATAGAAGCATTGAACGTTACATTTTCTAATACATGTTCCATGATGATTTCCATCTCTGCTCTTCTCTGCTCCTCACTCCATGACCATATTCAGCTTCATGTGGAGTTCTGTCTTTCAGCATTCATCACCTTCACTGTTGTCAACAAGGGAATTTTAATTCTCTCTCTCTCTCTCTCTTTATTTCTCTCTCTCTCACACACACACACACACAAACACACACACAGAGCCTTCAAACTTCTTGCTTTCTTTTCATACAATAGGGTTGGGTGACTTTTGGCCTTTCAGATATTATCAGTTCTCATCAGCTTTACCCAGCATAGCCATGCAATCCCCATAAGTCTCAGACAATGTAGCCAACATATTTTTTTAGCAATTACTGATATAGCTAAATATACAAAAAATGTGATTATTTTATGTTGTAACTTTTTCTTTGTTCCAGTGAATATTGACAACAGTAATTTATAACAAAATGTTATATTTGGATCTGTAATTTTCATCACTGAAAATTTTTAATAATAATAATAATAATAATGATAATAATAATGATAATAATAATAATAATACCCAGAATTTTCCCAAATTTCCAAATTGCCTAACATTCTAGTCAAAAATATACATAAGACCATTTCTGACAGCATTTCCTCCACTTGTATGGAAAGATACTGTTGTTTGCCATTTCACTGGTATACAATGCCACCTATGAAGCAATTTCATTATGGGCATGGCACCTGGGCTACTGAAGGAGATAGATTAGCTATATATATTTCAATCTGGCTTCATGCTGGTTATGGAATAGAGACAGCTTTGGTGTATGACCTATACCAGGAACTGGATGGAAGAGTGCTTCCCTGCTGGATCTGCTGGCAGCTTTCAGTGCTGTTGCCAATGACATTCTTCTGGCCTTCTTACTGGTGGTTCCACCAGATGTCACAAAAACTTTAAACATTATTGACCATGGAATTATTCTGGCTAGCTCCCTGGGATGGCATTTAGAGTCACTGTTTTGGTCTTTCTTGGAGCAATGAAAAGTCATATAGAAAGTCATACTAGTCATACATTACTATTTGATGCCCTGACCAAGGGCTTGTGGGATCACTCTGAACCCACAAGGAAAAATTGTCTGGAGAGTTGGTGTTTGGTATCATCAGTGTGCTTATTCCACCCAAACCTATTTCTCCTTCCCATCTAAATTTGAGGAAACTGTTTTAGCTCTAAAGCAGAATCTGATGCCCCTAGTGGATTGATATGAACAAACAAACTGAAGCTTAATCAGGACAAGACAAAGGTGTCTTGGTCAGTCAAAAAGCAGACTAGGGAACAGGAATTTAACCTGTGCTAGATACAGTATGGTCACACTCCAGGATTTGCCAATAAACCTGGATTCCCAGGTTTCAGAAGTGGCCGGAAGGGTATTTACACAATTAAAGGTTTGCTCTTACACCTGAAAATGTTTGATCTGGCCATCCTGACAATGCTTTAATTACATCCTGTTTGAATTACACTAATGTACTGTTGTGGTGCATCTAAAGAGTGTTCAGAAAGTGCAGCTGGTTCAAAATGCTGCATTCAGATTGTTGACTGAGACTAGGGAACAGGCCCATTGGTTATCAGTCCATTTATGGACATAGTTCAAAGGCTGGTTATAATTTATTTGACTTGGATCCGAACAACATGAAAGACTGTATGCTTCTATATATGCCTGCCCAGGCTCTGAGATCTGAAAGAGAGCCTCTTCTCTCTCTGCACCACCAACTTCAAAGATATACTTAACGAAGATATGTAAGAGGGTCTTCTCAGTGGCTGGTCCCTGGTTGTGGATCTCCCTTGTAAGGGAGGTTAGAATAGCCTTTGTCTGTTCTCCTTTTGTCAGCAGCAAAAAACTTTTCTATTGAGATTGGCCTTTATCAGTTGATTGTTTAATACAAGGAGGAATTTTAGATAGATGAACAGGACTTTTTTGGCATCTAAATCTTATATATTTATTTTTTACCCTGCCTTCCTCCCAACTTGGGATCCAGAGCAACCACCACAGTTAATAGTAATATTTTCTATTATTGAAGGTTTTTAAATGGTTTAATCATAATTTAATAGCGTAACCACTTTAATTTGTATTTTAATAGGTATAATTTGAAAGCCAGCACAGTGTAGTGGTTTGAGTGTTGTACTAACACTCTGAAGACCAGGCTTCAAATTGCCACTTGGCCATGGAAACCCAGTGGGTGACCTTGGTAAGTCACACTCTCTCAGCCTCAGAGGAGAACAAAGGTAGACTCTCTCTGAACAAATCTTGCCAAGAAAAATCTGTGATAGATTTACCTTAGGATCACCATAGGTCAGAAACAATTTGAAGGCACACAACAATAATTTATAATTTATTGTTGTTTTTTTAAACTGAGCTTCTTAAATGATTTTGGAAGCAGCCTTGCCTTTCAGCCCTGAGAGAAAGGCAGGATATAAATTAAATCTAACCAAGAAAATTATTAGCCCAGCTCTCCCAACCTACTGGGACAAGCACACCAATTTCCAGAACTATCTATGTTACTTGCAACTGTAGAATAGATAGACAAGATAGATAGCACTATCATTGCATTTTTATGTCAGGATGCAAACACTATAGCAAAAAAGTGGACCTTGATTACTGTGTTTGACTAAAGATAAAATATGTTTGGAAATATTGCAATTTATTCTGAAATAACTATAGCTGCTACAGTACCTCCTGCATTGCAGAGCTAGCAATGGACAAACAACATCCAATGGCCATTCCAAATGACTCAATAGCCTTTAAAACTATCATTTTCTTATTTTGCATTAAGTTCAGTAAAATGTTAGCTTTATCCTGAAGTTCTAGGGTATGGTAAGCTTCAGAACTCACTAACTGACTGACTGACTGAATGATTTTATCTCTTTAAGCTTGATTATTACAACAGGGACAACTGTTTACAGCTATGGTCCTTTCCACACAGGGCAATTGAAACGGTGCAGAGCGACCTCCGACGGAGGTCTTCTGCACCGTAGAGTGGACTGGGGCAGACTACTTTTTGTAGTTCCACACCTCAGTCCGCTCTGAAGCGACCGGAACTGGTCGCACAGCATACTTTTTAAAAACCTCTTTTTAGAGGTTTTTAAAAAGCACAGAGCGCGCAACTCTGTGTCGCTCCGTCGCTGCACTCCGGTGCAGATTTGCAGGCGCGCACTAGTGCATGCCTGCAGATCTGCCGAGGGCAGGCTTTAGGCTGGTGAGCTTCTCCAGTTGGCCTCCACCAACCAGAAGCCACCATTTTGGATGCCGGAGCAGTGTGGAGCAACAAGCTCGCACTGCTCCTCGTCCCAACGGACTCGCCTGGATGCTGAAGAAGTCCGGTGAGTAGCGTTTTTGCCCGGCTCCTCCCCCACTTCTGGAAAGGGCCTATGAAACAGTTTCACGCAATCTTTTTCTTCCCTTATGTAAACACAATTATAGAAGCTTGATGGCACTTTTTAACTGCCATGGTTCCATTCCGTGGAATTCTGGAATTTGTAGTTTTATTAGCAGCAATTTACAGTGCACTCCCCTGAATAGGAGCACTAGATCCTCTGGCAAAGGATTCTAACTACTTCCCCAAATGAAAAATCCAAGAATTCCACAGGATGGAGCTGTAACAGTTAAAGTGGTATCAAATTGCTATAATCATGCAATGTGAATGTACCCTGAAGACTCATTCAAATGAATGAGCAGCATTTCTCTCCAACAATGCAATCTTATATGGCTTAACTCAGAAGCAAGCTTCACTGGATTCGGTGTGATTTACTCAAGTGAGTACTAGACGGCCCCTACCACTAGGCAGTGTGAGGCAAGCATCTCAGGAAGCAGAGGCTGAGGAACAATCTATGGACAGCACTACATGTCCCAGGTACCCTGTCCTGTGCCCTATAATCTAGCCTGCTGCTCTCAGGTAATGGTAGTAGATGTCGCCTCATTACTACTATGGAAATAAAATTATTGGCATCTGCATGAAAGAAGGCAAAGCAGGTACCACTTTGTTCATTGTCCAAGGTACAAGGCCTGGAGCTTTCTTGGGCTGACTATGCAGGACAGCCATTGGATGGCAACCTGAATGTCACTGAAAATAACTTTTTTAAAAAACTTTTTTTTTTATGAACACCTGAACAGGGCTATGTTTTCATTTTGCAAACACAGTCTGAGATGAGAAAAGCCATTAAAGCTTGAAATTAAGACATCAGAGAAAGGAAGTGTACTAGCTTGTGTCTCCTCCATTGTCATTCATTGTGATTGGAGAGTTGTAATCTGAAAAGCCAGCGCCAAGTGATGGTTTGAGTGTTGGACCAGGACTCCAAGACACCAGAGTAAAATTGCTGCTCTACCATGGAAATACATTGGGTGACCTTGGGTAAGTCAGAGCCTCTCAGCCTCAAACACCAAAAATCACTATAATAGATGCAGGGACACCACCCTGTGGACGTTGGGTATATTGTAAATATACATCCAAATGACAGAGTTTGTAAAACCTGATGACCAGAGGAGATGCATTTTAACCCACTTTAACACTTGTAATAGAGTTATGTTATATATGCTATCCAGTGCAAGTGTAAAAAAAAAAAGTGAGAACATCAAGACCCCTTAAAAAAAGAATAGCTGAATTTCAGGAATAAAAGATAATTTCAGGAATTATTTCAGGAATATATTTCATTATTTTTATTTATTATTTCAGAATATAATTTCAGGAATAAAAAATAGGGGGCTCCCTGGGTCAGTTGTTTTGTAGAATTCGAACATTCTGCATCCAAATTGAAGCTTTGGATGCTGCAAAAATAGCTGGCAACAATGGCCATTTCCGCACGTGGCGGGGGAATCGCTCCCTGCCGCCACTCACCAGATCTTCTGGCAGTCCTGTCCGGTCCAGGGTGAGGCAGAGCAGTGCATGGTCGTAGATCCGCACTGCTCTGGCGTCCAAAATGGCAGCTTCTGGTTGGTCGTGGGTCTCAACCAAACTCTGAAGCTTGCCAGCCTAAAGCCCACCCTCCGCAGATTGCAGGCTCGCATTCGTGCGAGCCTGCAAATCTGCATTGGAGAGCAGGCACGCAATGGCACGCGCCAGCATTTTGAAAGACCAGAAGAATCAGGTCTTTCAAAAACACAATGGAGGACCACTTGGGATTGTTCCGGAGCAGACTCAGGTGTGGATCTACGGTAAGTAGTCCGGACCCAGTCCGCTCCAAGGTGCAGACATCCTCCGTGGAGGACGCACTGCACCGTTTTACTTACCCTGTGTGGAAATGGCCAATGAGAGCATTCTTATGGAAAAAGAAGTGGAATGGACTTTGAAACTGAAATCTTTGATTCCAGGGGGTCTTAATGAGGATTTAGGCCTCCACTCATTACTATAAAGCCACTCTGCTATGCACAACTGGAAAAACAAAACAAAACAGGCAATCTTGCTGCCAAATCATATCAAATGCCCTTGTAACTGGTCACACCACTTTCTCTAGGCTATCCCTGCTGCTTCTAACCATCTGAGGAACTGTATAAAACACACACACACATACACACACACACACTATAGTTTGCCTTCTTTATTGCGTATCAGTCTGGTTCATAAAGAGAGTGCACCAGCAACTCCAAAAATTTCTGTTGTAGTTTAGATTTATGGGAGGTATATGGCTTTTTATTTGAATAGTATATTTCACTATATGTGAAATGTGGAAATATTATATATTTTATATATGTGTGTTGTTCTTTATTATAAGATAATAAAACTGATGTATATATTTATGTTTGTTTTTAATATATCCCCTGAAGGAGACCAATTAATTTACAAAAAGGCTGAAATGCATTGGGCTTTTTAAAGAATAAACTTAGACCATCCCTAATGTTACCCTGTGTACCGGGGGTCCTGGGAGGGACACCAAAATGTGCTCAACTAAAGGTGGGGAAAATTAGCTCAGAGCACTGCTTAGCGTTACGAGAGGCAGGGTAACGTAGCGAGATCTTGAACCCTATGTCTATGGGGTCGGGTCGAGTCAAGAAGCACGCAGAAGTTGAAACAATAAATGATGTTTATTAAACACAAGTAAAACAGTGTATGCGACACACTCATGCAAGATAACTAAAGAAAATAAAGATTGGAGTGGTATAGAAGGATTTTTAGAGGGATTGCTGGTTTGGGTGATACTTCACCTGTCCTGAAGCCCAGAAAAATAGAGAGCGAAGCTGGGGTGCGATGTAGCTCAGCACGTGGAGCTGAGGGGAGGCTCGCCAAGCAAAGCGGCAGCAAGGCGGGATGAAACTCGGGAGCGATCCGAGGAAGGTGTCGGAATCAAGGGTTTTTATAAGGAGAATTGTGACTGCAGGCTATGCCGTACTTGGGGGAAAACAATAGATTTGGAGTTGGAGACAAAGCCTCCGAAAGGTCAGAATCTGAATGATTGAGTTATCGTAGCGGTTCTCAATAGAGTAGCCAGTATGCAAATGCAGAGTACTTGGGAATTGTACAGTTAACCCATCAAGCTGCCATCGCGGGGCAGAGGCTCTTTTGTAGGTTGCGTGCATACTTAATTAGAGTACTTGCCGGGAGGTCTCCTAAAGCAGTGAGTCAGCTATTTTCTGGCCCGCCTGAATTACCCAGGAATATTACGGCAATCAGCGGCCGAGCTTGTTTGTGTGCTTGTCTGGTGGCCTCTTAAGCACGTGGAAGGGAATAGAGAAGTGAAGCTGAATTATGATATCAAGAGGATATCTTTTAATATCCCCAAAGCTCGGACTAGCCAGGGCAGCAACACTAAGCACAGGGAGCCTAGTCTCCTTTGTTCTGCCACCTTAAGTCAGAGTAGACTTTGTGACACACAACAACAACCACAACAAAGAGAACATAGAGAACGGGGTCTTCTGTGTGAAGAACTTCTGCCCATGTCCAGTAGGGATTCTCCTCTTCAGCTGGTCATTTCCTCCTGGTAGAGAGTGATGGCAGAAGGGAATGGGGTAGACATAGCACATTGCTATCTTCATGTGTTTGTATTAACTCTTTTTAAAACTCTTTTTCAACACTTTTTTTGTCCTTCTGTTTGTCAGAAGGAGGGACAGAAGGAAGGAAGGAAGGAAGGAAGGAAGGAAGGAAGGAAGGAAGGAAGGAAGGAAGGAAGGAAGGAAGGAAGGAAGGAAGGAAGGAAGGATCTGGCCACTCTGTCTGGAGATGGTCTGCCTCACTCTTGTTCCATTGAAATACGGAGGGAGAGGAGCTGGAACTGTTCATTTCCACCTTCTTGTGAAGTTCCACTTATCTCTTCTTCTTCCTTTGGCAGTTTCACTCTTTTTCCTGGCTGTCGGGTGATGCTTCCATTGGAAAGTTTTTGTTGCTAATGTTTTGGCAGTCTATTCCATATCACTTTGAAGCTGGATCTACTGAAAGGGAGAGAGATAATACATCCTATATCAAATCTTCTGAAAAAGCAAACTCATAGTTCTGATTAGATTCACTTGGCAACTTTGTGTCTCTTTATACATACAAATTAACACCCTCACACTGGAGGACTATGCAGCGATTAATGATGAATCTCTGATTGCTGCATTCAAATGTTTCTTCATTCCCAATGCATTGAAAAGACTTTTTTAAAACTCACCAGAATTTTGAGGGGGGCTAATTTGTCAGCCGCAGGGCCCTTTCAATTGCATTTGTTATTTATTGCCTGCACTATGTCTTCTAATTTACTTTCAGCATCATTAATCCATGAGGCGCTTTCATCATGCATAAAGTTTTCTGTCTGCATATTTCCCACAAATTCTTTGGAACTGGGTTGGAGAAAAATCCTGGTACTTAAATACATGTTAGGAAAGCTTCCATTTCCTTATCAAATTGAGGTTAAATTGAACAATTGCAGCTAGAAGTAATTACAGTACTCACTGTATACCCTTTTTCTCTTCTTTGAAACAATATTTTCTCCTTTTCCATTTTTTGAAACTCAAGTGTGTTTTGTTATTTCGTTCTTGTTTATGTGGATACAGAGATTAATCATATCCTAGACTGTTACAATTGGCAATCCACATAATGGATGATTCAGCTTAGTTATAATGTTCTGTTTTACTTTGATGTCTGGGGATTCAACATTGCTTCTTTATTTGAGACTGGATACCTTTGTCAGCTTCTGATGGGTCATTTAACTTTCAAGAAACTGCATTCATCTAACACTACTGACCCCTTGGGCAGAGAACTAGAAATATTCATTAATGCCACCCAGACTTGTTGTTTGTGTGGCATATTCTTCCAGTAGGCACTGGGTATCCATTTGAAGGATTTTCTAGCCTCTTGCTTGTTCTTGCCATCGACCTACCTAAAAGCAATGATGTGGAGGGCGGGGACTGGTCTGCTACACCAGCTCTAGGTTTGGTATATTTCAGCACATAGTTTGTGGCCAGGTGTACTTGAAGGCGCACACACACACACACACACACACACACCAGGACTAGGGAACCTCTGGCCTGAAACCCAACAGTTTCCTTTCCTCTCACTTCTCAGAGTTTTGACATCAGTGACAGATCAGCTATAGTTGGTTCTTCAGTAAATAGAAGAAGGGACTCCAAGGTCAAATCTCACATTCCATGGATAGCAGTGGCTGGATAGCAGTACGTGTGAAAGGGATCTAGGAGTCTTAATAGACCACAAGCTGAACATGAATCAGCAGTGTGATGCAGCAGCCAAGAAAACCAATGCAATTCTCGGCTGCATCAATAGGAGTATGGTGTCTAGATCAAGGGAGGTACTGGCACCACTCTACTCTGCTTTGGTTAGACCTCATCTTGAATACTGTGTCCAGTTCTGGGCACCCCAATTCAAGAAGGACATGGTCAGGCTAGAGCAAGTCCAGAGGAGGGCAACCAAAATGGTGAGAGGCCTGGAAGACATGCCCTATGAGGATAGACTTAGAGAGCTGGGTATGTTTAGTCTGCAGAAGAGAAGGTTAAGAGGGGACTTGATAGCCATGTTTAAATATTTGAAGGGATGCCATGTAGAGGAAGGAGAGGGCTTGTTTTCTGCTGCTCCAGAGACCAGGACAAGGAGCAATGGATTCAAGCTGCAGGAAAGGAGATTTCACCTGAACCTCAGGAAGAACTTCCTGACAGTCAGGGCTGTCCGGCAATGGAATATGCTGCCTCGGAGTGTGGTGGAGTCTCCTTGTTTGGAGGTTTTTAAGCAGAGGCTAGATGGCCATCTGTCGGGAGTGCTTTGAGGGTCTTCCTGCATGGCAGGGGGTTGGACTGGATGGCCCGTGTGGTCTCTTCCAACTCTACATTTCTATGATTCTATGATTCTATGATTCCATTGGGTGACCCTGTCTCTCTTTTTCTCTTCATGCATTTTCAAAGAGATCTGATATACAATATGGTCACAGGGTGTCTTCTTAGAGAGTGTATAAGCATGGGTGGCCCATCAATCTATTCTCAGGTTGATGTCCACTCCTCCCATAGCTTCTCTGGGTTGGACGGGTGCCATCCAGATGCTGGATCTTATTTCTAACAGAGGTTCAGCACTGGAGGAGCTCCCAGTCAGTCTGGGGCAACTATAGAAGCAGCAACTATAAAACAGAGTGGATTTGCCAGTCTCATGGCAATCGATCCACCAAGTGACAGTAGGATCACATTGTTAGTGTCTTTTAAGTGTCATATAATGATCTTTTAAGAAATTTCTTTCCAACAAACAGGGGTTTGAAACATTAGGCTATCCAGTTGTCAAGAACGCATCATAAAGCCTCTTGGATTGTCCAAGACTTTTACCTATTGTCACTCCTGGCTTTTTGTCATAGAATCATGCAGTTATAGAGTTGGAAGGTACCATCAAGTAGTTCAAGGCATTTTTCTTCAATCAAAATTCTCTGAAAGGAGGAACCACTCTGTAGCATAATGTTATTTAGAACATTAATCAATGAATTTAGAAGTCTCAGTCACAGTTTATAGGAAAGAGAAGAGGGAACAGGCTTGTTTTTCACTGCTGCAGAAACTAGAACAAGGAGCAGTGGATTCAAACTACAGGAAAAGAGATTCCACCTGAGCCTCAGGAAGGACTTAGTGACAGTCAGAGCTGTCCGGCAGTGGAATATGCTGCCTTGGAGTGTGATGAAGTCTTCTTTGGTGGTTATTAAACAGAGGCTGGATGACCATCTGTTGGGAGTGCTTTGATGTGTGTTCCTGCTTAGCAGGAGGTTGGACTGGATAGCCCCTGTGGTCTCTTCCCTCTGTTATTCTACGATTCTGTGAAAAGTAGAACTTAGTTCTGCCTTTGCCCAAGAGACAGTGAAACTGCAGACAGGAAAAATAACATATAAGGGTAGCTCATGTCTACTCTTCCAGGACTTGAGTGAAGCTCTAGGACCAGCCCTACCATGTGAACAAGTGAGTCAGCTCAGACAGCAAAGCCAGGATAACGTGCAAAGGGCAGGTCTGGCAATCCTTTTGCTATTCTCCTCTGTTTGAAGGCAGAACTGTGTGTGCCACACAAGATTGTACTAGACCTCCTCCTGCCCAAAAAAACCCCTAGCATGTTGCCCTCAGGTACATTGGAAGATGCTGTTCTGCCTATTATCCACTGCCAAAGAAGGATTCAACTACCAGCCTAATGACTTCAGCAGATGGAAGGGAAGGGCACTATCTTGTTCCTCAATGCAAAGTTCCTATTTCCACACCGTATGACTATGCTGTGCCATACTGGGGATAGCACAGCAAGCCTCCCTTCTAGATACCAAAGGCTAAGATCTCACAAAGTTGCTTCTTCTTCAAGTGTGTAAGAGGTCTGGCTAAATCCAGCCTTACAGACCTACCTGTACACCTGTGAAACATTCAGAAAGAAGACACAGTTAGACAATCCAGCTTCAGTTCCTAACTTAAGTGGCAAAAACCACTTTTTTCTTACTTGAAGACTTGCTGGAATAGAAGCATGGACAAGCCAACTTGCAGAGTCCCCAACAACTGTAAAATGATGACATAAACCCATTCTGGTTGCTAGGAATATTGCAGAAAAGCTTCTTACCCTGCCCACAATTAATTTATGGAATATGCTGACAAAATGTATAGTGAGAGCCACTTGTGGTCAAACAGATACTGACAGATAACAGCTTATCTGTCTGTCTGTTTGCCTGTCTGTCATCTGTCTGTCTGTCTCTCCGTCGGTCCATCCGTCCATCCGTTCATCCATCCATCCATCCATTCCATCTTTCTATTTATTAAAATATTTAAAGATTTTTTTAAAAAATCTGGAAAAATTAATCATGAGCTAGAAAGCTTAAACTTTAATTTATAGGAGTATTCGGAGGGGGGGTCATAACACAAGGGGTAGGAAAGTTTATCCCTTTCCTCCTCAACCGCAGCCAATGCAATACCATATTCTTTCAGTAACAGAACAAAATCAGGAAATTATCTTTCCTATCAATGGGAATGTTCTAAGCGTTCAAGGCATTCCACTGTGGGTGACTGGAGAACTCAAAGCTAGGAAGGAAGGAATTATGACAGTTCCCTCATATTATGATCCTCCATCAGAACACTTCCATCACACTTGTAGATGTTAAAAAGATCAGAAGGTGAAACTGAAAATTGACTGACCCTTTGATGGTTTTAGAATTGCATTAGACAAATTCATCGAGAATGACAACAGTCATGATGGATAGATGCAACCTCTAGATTTAGACACCAGAGCCACTGAATGCCAGTAACATGGAAGGCACAACAGGAGTAGCTGTTGCTTTCATAATTGCTTGAGGTTTCCCCATGGACAGTGCTTAGCCACTGCAGGAAACAAGACGCTTGTAGTAGATGGATCATTAGTCTAATTCAATAGGATTCTTACAGTGCTCTTGCTCTCCCTGCCCCACCTTCTATTACATACATTCTGACTGGTGCCTCACTATATACCTTCCTTCCAGCAGTTGCATTTGTCCTGCCCTATCTATGTTGAAAAAGAATAATCTTACATATTTAAATACGTACACACATACATACAAAACTTTGGAAAATTTGCTTTGTGGCTCTTGGTGGCTGATACTTTATTCCAAGTTTTGATAACCATCAAGACATGATTACTCAGAACCCCTTTACCATAGATAGAAATTTGCTTCTGCTCCTGATGTTGAAAATTAACCTTGAAGCCCCTGTTTGAAGAGATAACTATGTTTATTATAAGTGGGGAAACATCACCAAGTTATACCACATGAACAAGCAGGCAATGACAGGAGATATTGCTGTTATGTATTACAAAATGAAAAATGTTAATGAACCAAAAATGATCAGCTTTCGATTACTAGAATAAAAAGAGGATATTAAAGTTACATTTCTTGCCATTTGTGCCTTCAGTCATAGTTCCACAGCCTTTCAGTCTTTTTCCGAAGTGTGCTAGATATGAAAGCTCACTATAAAAATGATGGAGATGTCAGCTCCCCCTTCCATTGGATAACAGTCATGTTTCCCAATTTAAACTATGTTGGGATAAACAGTTACGACGTGTATGAGCTATAGACTGAATATCATAAAGGGAATGAAGGTATACAGTTCAAGGAGTATAGTTTCCCTTGGCTGGAGTTTTACAAGTCCTATCACAACCCTGGGAGTCATTAAGTTTTCAAATATGCTTCCTTGGTGACATCTTTGCCCTGTAGAAACATGACAGGAATACGTGGCTAAAAACCTGCCTTATGTAGTTTCAAATGAAATGGTTGTCTCCTGATCACCCAGCTAGAAAGAGAGACCTTGTCCATTAACAGGAAGAAAAGCAAAGCATTATACTACTGAATTCTATAGGCTGGCTGAAGCATCGCTGAGGCAAAGTGGGAAAAGGAGTGACAGGATGGGGCTTTTGGCAGGCAGGAGAGAGAGAGAGAGGAAGATTGAAGATTGGCATCCATGGGAAGGGGTTGAAAGTCTGGCTGAAGCATAGCTCAGGCATGGTTGGAAAGCGAGTGATAGGATGGGGCTTTGATTTGCTAGTTATTGAAACTTAACCCCCCCCCCAACACACCCCACCACCGCCTCTTTTTTCCTGTACCGTTGGCTCCCAGATTTGAGACTTGACTTGAGACTCAGCTTGAATTATCTTGCAACAACTTGACTTGACTTAAGACTTGAAGGTAGGGACTTGAGACTTGATTTGAGACTTGGAGTAAAAGACTTAAATACATCACTGCTTCTGGCTTTTTGTCATAGAATCATGCAGTTATAGAGTTGGAAGGGACCATCAAGTAAATGATCCCTTCCTCAGTCAGCTAGGAAGGATGAGCCAGCAGGCAAAGAACATGCAAAGACATCTTTCAGATTCAAGAAGAAATGAAGTGGGGTGCAATGGGGTGAGATGAAAGAGTCATCTAGAGCCTACCACATTATTAATACCTTTAAGAGTGCAAATAGATACCAAAAAGGGATGTTTGCATCTTTCTTGGGAGGATAAGCAGAAAATAAAAAGGGAAATCAAACACTTGTTGATGAAAATCTGGATGGAGTTAATGCAGCTTGCAAGGACAATGTGTAGTGTTGATCCTGAGAAATCAGCTGGTTTCATGGACACAGTGGAATATGCATATATTGCAGCAAATTGTGAGGAGTTGTCATTATGAGGTGAACATACTGAGATCAAAGCTGGAATTACACTGATGGATTCAAGACAAGCACTTGAACAGTGGGGTAGCCAAAAATGAGAGCAGTGATGACAGATGTGAGTGTCTTTGGCTGGTAAGCTCATTTCAAATATCATTCCATCCAAGGAGAATGGACTGGATAAGACTTAAGGCATAACTTAAATTATTTGGAGTTAAAAGCAATGAGGCTGGCACTGTTGGCATTTGAAAAGTTGAAGAAGAACAAAAACATACGGATTTCAATTTCATGTCAGTGAAATTTTAGATCTGCAAGCAGGGAGGATCATGCTCAGTTCCATTAATCAAGGGGGTGGACAGGACCCTCTGATGGGTGTAGAGGGCAGCAAAGTCCATCATAGCAGTTTATTTGAAAGGATCAATGAATGTGTTTTAGGGTATTCATTACTCAAGGGTAGAGAGGGACTCATGCGCCAGCCTGCTCATGGTGGGTAAAATATTATAAGGGATGGTAAAATATTAACTGAAATGCTCAGCACCAATATTGCTTCAGTTCCCCCCACCCCCAAATAGTACTGTCTGCTTCCATGAATGAGCAAGACCTTGGCAAAGGCTCTGAATCACAAATCAAGATTGCCAAAGAAATAATCAGGAATTACATAGTAAACCTTAATTTGTTGAACACTGTGAGGCCAGATGAACTGCATCCCTGACTACTATATGTGAAAAGTACAATGCAATTATTGTTGATCCTAAGTTGAACATGACTCAGCAAAGAAGGCAAATACTATCTGGCCTGCATTAATAGAACCATAGTTTCCAAGCTGAGAGAAAGTAATAGCCCACTATGTTTTTTGCTGGGCAAGCCTCATCTGCAGTATTGCGCTCAGTCTTAGGCACCTCGTTTTAAGAAGGAGATAGACAAACCAGAGTAGGTTCAGAGAAGGGCAACAAGGGTGATACAATATTTGGAAAACAAAATATTTGTGGAAAGGTTGAAGGAACTGGACATGTTCAACTTGATGAAGAGAAGACTTTGGGGTGGCATGTCTGCACTCTTTAAATATCTCAAGGGCTGTCACAGGGTTACAAGCTACAGAAGGGTAGATTTCAATTGAACATTAGAAAGTTCCTCTTGCCAGTAAGAGTGCCTTCAGATGTGCTGGTGTATCCTTCTCTGAACATCTTCAGAAAGAGCCTGAACAACTACCTGCAGAGGACGGTCTAGCTAGTCATCTCTCACTGAGGAGAATGTTGGCTCAGTGGCCCATGGAACATCTAACTCTGTAAATCTGTGAAAACAAGAAAATGAATGATGCAGGTCTGAAGAACAGCAAGGAAGCTGCTAATAGGTAGAGGCACAGTCAGCATGGCATGGTCAGTCAGATCTAAACTACACATTATAACATGGCTTTGCCTTTGGCTGTTTTGATCTAAAACTCCCATGAGATGTACCAAGCAAGGTCTGTGATAAGGGACTGTGCTGTGGGAAGTGTGTCCAAAACATCTGGATGGTAGCAGGTTCCCCCATCCTTCCATTCTACAGAACACACAGAATGCTGCTGTTGCTGCTTTTCCTTTAATTAATTTAAATTTGGATCTATAGGAAGAAAGGCTTTATATGCTTTATTAGTGGTCAGCGAGACTGAAAATTTAAGCCATTTATGTTAAAACTAGGTGAGGAAAACGTTTAACATCATAACATCCTATTCCTTCTTTTTTTAAAAAAATGCCATTATATTGATTATACATCATAGGCTTAATAAAGAAAATGGCATATATTACTTTGGTTGACACCACTGCTTGCGTGTGTCATGCTTTGCTATTGGATCTTTCAGAAGATCATGTTTGGGAGTTTATGTTGCCTTCTCCAACCTGGCCCTTTCCAAATGCATGCAACCCCCTGGGGAATAATGGATCTGGAAAGTCCCATGTTGGTGAAAGCTGTCCTAAAGCATGGTAGCTAATAAACTGCAACTGAGCTTTGCCACTGATCTGCTCATCTCTTTCCCTCTTTCCACTCTTGGCCACTCCAGTGTTACCTCAAAATGTGAATGACTCAGGGATCCACTCATGGTGCCAAAACCTCCACATGACAGAGGGGAATTAATTAGCTCAAAATTAGGAGATCTGCTAGAGGGAGATAATTTAAAGAGATCTTTCCACCAATGTTTACAGGATCACACAGAAAAGAACCACCCACAGAATCCAAAATGTAAATTAAAATTGTGTTTTATTGAAAGATTCACGCATGCATGCAAAAGATTCAAACATTCACACACTCACACAAAGACTACCAAACGGTAACAGGAGGAAAGTTGTGGACTGAGGATCTTTAGGGTTCGGGTGATAATTACCAATCTGGAAAGAAGCAAAGGAAAGCTGCAATGTGGTTTAGGTAAGCACCTCAGGACAGTTCTCATTCAGGAATCAAACAGACAGTGTGGTGCTCAGTAGGTCAAGAGACTGCTCAAAATCAAGGGTTTTTATACCCCAAATCTATCCCCAAATCGCTCTCCCAACCAAGTGGACAATGAGAGTTGCAACACAAAGAGTGAGGTCTGAATGAAGTTAATGGTCTTAGTGTTTAGGTGACAAAAGGATAATATCTGTCATAATAGCTCTGTATTGTGGAGAGGTGGGGAAGACAAAGCAGAGAAACATCCAAGTGTGAAGGATCATGGTTAAAACAATAACAATTTGGTGGGAACTTCCCCTTTCTGTTCTGAGATGTCCAGTATTTAGCATAAGCCTATTGTCTCTAGAGTTGCCTTGTAATCTGCCTGACAATGACTTTGGTTTCACCTAGGAGAGGGGTGTGGCTGACCTGCCCTGCAGTCTCATGTCTACGATCAGTAATGTTCCTCTTTCCAGCTTGATCTTCCAGTCATCTCAGGTTTCCATTTTATATCAGTGCCAAATAATGTAGTGCCAATTAAATAATATTGCCAATTAAACCATATCAATTTTGTGGGCTGTATAGGGCCGTAACATCACCCTCCCACCCATGACAATATGTCTGCCATTTGCTTACCATTCAAGCAGCATGGGTTGTTTATCAGAAGGAGAGACAGAAAAAGAAAAATGTCTTAAAATTTGAAACATTCCTGTCAAACTGCTTCTAAAAATTTGGTAAATTCCCTTTAAAATTATTTTTTAACGAAGCAAGAATACATTATTTGTTATACTAAAACAAATCATGCCAAACTTGCTGAGGGTTTTTTTAAAATGCATGTTTATTCTGCATTCTTTACCAAAAAAAAAAAAAAGGAACTTGTTACAAGTAACTGTGTTACTTTCTAACTTTGTAAGAAATCATCAGCCTGCAAGGGAAGATTGGTACTAGGATGCCTGTGGGTAGGAGAGGTTTATCCCTTTTCCTCCACAGATATGGTAAGGAGAAAATTACCCACCCACCCTGCACACAGCTTGTGGCAGGAAGAAATCGCCACAGCTATGCTGGCTGGGAAGTCTGAGAGTTGTTGACCAAATTACAACATTTCCAGTTTCTGTGGTTCATGCAAACAGTCCAAAGAGCTGGCAGCTGTTGAATAGACACTTTCCTCATCCTATTGGGTCACAGTTATGTGGAGTGTTTCTGTATCATCTACATTTAACTGGTGAATCACAAAAATCAGACTGCAAAAGAGAAAAGAAATCCCATCTGACTGAAGGATTTAGTTGGCTGTTTTCAAGGGTATCACGTTTTGTTCTTGGGACATCCAGACACTAATTATTATTTCAGATCAGCACACCCAAAAAGACTACATGCTATTTTTTTCCAGAATACCTCCAAATGTGTCCCTGTTTTAGTATTTGTTCATGATGTAAATGATACTGGTTAGTTTCTGCTATGCATTAAACTAGCCAATATAGCCAATAAGTTTCTCAGTCAATATAGCTAATAAGTTATTCAACAGGCTAGCACTATTTAATTGCACAGAGAGATGAAGGTGTTTTAAGAGAAATGGTTACACTATATAGAGGCAATTATATGTGTTGGAAATAGGCATTGAATATCTCCCATATTGCTAGTAAATCCTCAACCCTCTATGTTTATGTACTCTTAGAGAGCTTTATAAAAATATCTTTGCTCCCCAAGACTTTTCTTAACAACTCAATACTTTGCTTCAGTATAACAATAGAATTACGCTTTTAAAAAAATAATAAAATAAAGTGTTATCAGCCCTTCCTACGCAATTTGATGACTCTAAATAGATCAAACATTGGAGTTTTTCGGCTGCAAGAAACCCTGCAAATAATTTCTTGATTTATATTTGAATTTCTTTCTGAAAGTCATTATGTTTTTTTTTAAGTGACCTGTTTAGATAGGTATAGGTAGGTATAATGTACAGCCTAAATATCTTGAAGACATAATAAAGCATAATTGAACCACACTAATAGGTGTGGGTAGGTATGAAAGAGAGAGGAGGGGAAGTGGAAAGAAAGGCTGGGCCAACAGTCTGGTAAATGCTGGGCTATCATGTTCCTCTGTCTAAATAACCTCAAGGCACCAGATCCTTCCTGGTCCTAGAAGCTAAGCAGGGTCAGTTCTGATTAGTAATTGAATGAGAGACTGCCAAGGAATCCCAGGTGCTGTAGGCTATATTGCAGAGAAGGGCAATGACAAACCTCTTCTGAGTATGCCTTGTCTGAAAAAATGCAATGAAATTCATGGAGTTGCATGAAATAAGTCAACAGGCAGCTTGAGGGCATGTACATACAAAAGGCAATGTACACATAAAGGCTGCAATCCCTGCTTACCTGGGAGTCAGCCCCACACATCTCAAAGGGACTTACTCCTGAATGAACAGGTGCATGACTATACTGTACGACACCCTGACTAATATAAACGGTAGAAGCTTGATTATTGAGGTCACATTCTGACATAGCATTGAAAAATATCTGAAGAATTACTAGATACAGTTAGGTTTAATTTGCTGTAAGCCAGAGCCGAGAGAAATTACATATTAAGCTACAGCTTTCAGAATTCCCCAGACATTGTGGAACTACAGTAACTGGTTCTGGAGTAAACACACATAAAAATATATTGTGACACTTCCGGTCGCATGGCGCTCTTGAGCGGTCGCACGGAGTGAATCCGCGAACTCCATGCTACCTCCCGCTGAATTCCAGCCACTTTTTTTACATCAGATTAGCGGCTTGACACCCCCCCGGTAAAGGGGGTGCGGAGGAGCTCTAAGGGGCCCCCGGAACTGAAGCCGAGCTTCCTCTGTTAAGAGGGAACGAGAGGCTTCAGGGGAGCTGAAGAGCCTAAGACGGACTCAGCTGGGACGCCGCTTTTGCGGCACAAGCGCCGCTGCCGACTTTTAAAGAAGCAGACTCAATTTTAATATCAACAGTAAGCAGTTGATCTAGTTTTCCATTTTACAAATACAGCAACAATAATGTACTCACAGCAGTGAACTGGAATGGACATATAACGCGACCCAGCCGAACGTGAGTAAATAAACCTGGGGGACTTTTTTTTCTTCATTTTTTGCCCTCCAGCTGAACGTGTTTAAATGAAGGTGGAGGGTAGTTTTTTATAAGGCTATGATTGATGAAGACGGACTGAAATAATTTGACAAACTTGACAGATGTTTTGACAGAATTGACAGATTTGACGGATTTGACAGATGGTTTGACAGATTTGACAGATGTCAATGGATTTGACAGATTTGACAGATTTGTCAGAAGTGTTGGATTTCTCTATTTGATTTGATTGCTGAGCAAAAGTGGAGTTTTTAGAGACCTGATTCGAGTCCAGCCTTGTAACAGGAAATTTCAATGCCGTTGCAAAGTACTATAAATGAAATAATCAAGGATGGAATACCAGAGACTTGGAGGGAAGCCAATGTGGTTTTGATTCCGAAGGAAGGAAGAGACTTGACAGATGTTAAGAATTATAGACCAATCTCACTTTTGAATACAGACTATAAGATCTTCGCTACAATATTAGCAGAGAGGCTTAAGAAAGTTTTATCTGAGATAATTGACGAAGATCAGAATGGCTTCCTACCTAAAAGATCTTTGAGAAATAATATTAGAACAGTCCTAAACATAACTGAATATTATGAAAAACATAATGAACAGAAATTGGCCATGGTTTTTGTTGATGCAGAGAAAGCTTTCGATATGATTAGTTGGCCATTTATGAAGACACTGGTTAAACAGATGCAGCCAGGAGAGAAATTTATTGCATGGATTGAAGAAATATATAGATGACAACAAGCTCGACTGGTTATCAACGGCGAAAGAACACAAGAGATAGAACTCCATAGAGGGACGAGACAAGGATGTCCCTTGTCACCTTTGTTGTTTATTTTGACAATGGAAATACTTAACAATGCTATAAGAAATGACAAAGAAATAATAGGAGTTCAAATTAAGAAATATCATTATAAATTGAAAGCTTTCGCAGACGACCTGGTCCTTTTTTTGGATGATCCATGCAAATCTATAGAAAAACTGAATGCTATAATGCAAGGATATGGACAATTCTCAGGTTTTAAAATTAATAAGGATAAAACAGTTCTTTTAACTAAAAACATGTCTGAAAGAGAAGAGAGGAAACTAGTACAACTAACAGGATTTAAAACAGGACTAAAGGTAAAATATCTAGGAATTTGGATAGCTAAAAGAAATAATGAGTTATTTCAAAATAATTACTAGAAAAAATGGAAGGAAATAATAAAAGATCTACAAAATTGGTCTTCTTTGCGGCTTTCGTTGATGGGGAGAATTGCAGCAGTTAAGATGAATGTTTTGCCAAAAATGAACTTTTTATTCCAAAACCTGCCTATAATAACAAATATGAAACCTTTCTTACAATGGAAGAGAGAGTTAACTAAATTTATATGGCAGGGGAAGAAGCCTAGGATAAAATGGAACATTATGACAGATATAAAAAGTAGAGGAGGAATGGGACTACCAGACTTGCAATTATATTACAGAACAGCGGCTTTTATGTGGATAAAAGACTGGATAGACCTTCAAGATATGAAAACGCTGGCATTGGAAGGTGCAGACTTGAGGATGGGGTGGCATGCCTATATGTTTTATGATAAAGCAAGAATAGATAAAGATTTCTCTCATCACTATATCAGAAAATCGCTTTTGAAAATTTGGGATGATTATAAAGTCAAAAACATGAGGCAGCTCCCCACGTGGGTCTCACCGCAAGAGGCTTTTTTTGGTAGATGGACTGATACAGATAAATGGCTGCGCTATGATGATATAATTGAGAGATCAGCGTCTAATAATTTTAAGATGAAAACAAGGGAAAAACTAGAACAGGAGGGAATAAGACTGAGTTGGTTCCCTTACAAACAATTAACCGAAAGGTTTCATATGGACATAAAAACTTATGGAATTGAACTAAAAGAAAAAGTTGGAGTAGCTAAATGGATTTTTGAGAATCCACCTCACCTTCTTGCTCAAATCCATCAAGAGATATTACAGCAGGAGAGACAAGAAGAAACAATAAAGGAAACAATGATTTTATGGGCTCAAAATATTGGTCATTCAATTCAATTAGAGTCTTGGGAGCAGAGTTGGAAAAAAACACAGAAGTTTACAGTAGCCCAGAATTTGAGAGAGAACTATTATAAACTATTTCACAGATGGTATATGACACCAGATAAACTGAGAAGGATTTATAATACAGGTACTGGACAGTGTTGGAAATGTCAAAGGGAGGTTGGTACGATATATCGTATGTGGTGGACGTGCCTAAAAGCTAAGAAATATTGGAATGAAGCACATAATGTGATTTGTACATTATTGAAAGGTCAGTTTGCTAAGACACCTGAATTGTATTTGTTAAATATGACTGATATTATAGAGGATGTTGGTATAAAGAAGCATTGGAGAATATTACTGTATATGATAACAACAGCTCGTATTGAATATGCAAAGCTATGGAAAACTCAGCAAATACCTACAATAGAACAATGGTGGGCTACACTTATTGAAAGTAAAAATGCAGACATGGTCTCCCAGAGATTAAAGGGGAAATCAGACAATGTGATACAGAAAGAATGGCAAATTGTAACGGGTAACTGCTGGGTTTTAACAGCTGGAAATACGTAATTCATGATTAAAGTTATAATACGCGTGGGCGACAGGTATATATCATGAAGCGGAAATATGATGAATGAAATGTAAGAACTATCAGATAAATTAACAGTAGAATGTTGTACAGTACCTTAAGTCTTTAGAAATCTGGAAAATGGAATCTAGATCAATGTGGAAGATCAGATATATTTCTATTGAAGCTGACAATTGAATATGTATGTTTTTTTTATAATGAGAATTTTGAATAAAATGATTTAAAAAAAATAAAAATAAAAATATACTGTGACAATTGAAGGAAGATAGGGTTGGCAAGTTGGAAAATCCAGCTTGCAATGTATATTTTGAAGGCATAAGTCCAAGTTCTATATACGTGGTCTAAATTAAAGAGCAAGGAGACTTGCTTAAGAGAAGCTAAGGAAATAGGTTTTATTATAGGAGCTCCATCTAAGCTCCTATATTAAAATTGCTTAGGATCGGAGCTAAGAACTAACTAGCTGAAATCAACTAAATTATCAATTAAGATAGGAGGTTTTGGTTGAAAATGGGCAATTTACTTGCCTTTTTAAAAAAACTTAATTTATTGACTTAAGATGGAATTTCAGCACTAACAATTATAGAATTAAGCTATCTTTATTAAGTCATTAATTAATTAATTAATTAATTAATTAAATGAAAGACGGTGTCAAGTAGTCAACATATTGTACATTTCCCAGCGGGTTCTGTACTCAAAGTCTAGTTCTCCTGGATTTTTGCAAAACTACTTTTTGCATTTCATTAACTCCTACCGGTTAGAAAATTACAGTTGGTCCATTCCCCCATCAGTCAGGAAGCAGCTGCCTGACATCCTCACCTCCTGTTCAATGGCACATGAAGGTTTTGCAACAATGGTCTCTTTTCTGCCTGTCACACTGGCATTCGCTCACAGGAGGAGTGGGAATGTGAGGAACAGATCCCTGTTGATCACAATTGCTGCTTACTGGTAAGTGGGGTTTGGGGAGGGTCATGCAGAAATTCACTATATAGCAATACTGTTACTGTCCCACGTAGTGTGCAATGGTCATATAGAATTCCATTGCACTTCTTTTCATGATAGTTCCAGCAGTGGCGGAGCTTGGAGTGTGCGGAGGGGAAGTGGTAGGGGGCCAGGCTCTGGCATGCGGGCGTGGCTGCGAGGCATGGGGTGTGTGGCCAGGGCACGCAGGGACATGGCTATGGGCCAAGACACCCCAAAAATATTGCTGCCCAGGGCCAACCGCACCATCCGCAACCTCGTCCTTACACAGCTGAGTTCTAGAGTCAAAGATTTTTAACCAGCTGGTAGTAAGGACTTTTGGAAGGAAATACTTTTCTATGAATTCATATAGGCTTCTTATGTCCTTTGCAAGATACCATAGTGTTCTGCATAAGACTCTATGCTCCTAATCTTTCCAAGGAAAATTAATTTTGATTTCTCTACCCTAGGAGTTTTGCCAGAATCCACATGGGAATTAGTAGGCTAAACCACTGCTTCTTAATCTTTCTGATGGCAATGCTCTCTCCCCCCATAGACCAGGGATATGTGTCATATTTGTGCTGATCACTGATCATTTTTGGAAAAATAAGTGAATTAAGGCAGATTTTTATGATGCCTGACAATTAGCAAAAATTTAAAGAAGACCATAGCATGTGTTTGATACACATTCTATATGAGACTTATGGATAGAGGCTTCAGTCTGTGCTGCACATTAGCTGTCCTGTTCAAACTATTTGGCCAACCCATCTGCTTGTGGTATCATGCAAGAGCAGGAAGTTGTTACTTATTTGCTGGATTCTTACTGTGTTTCTTACTTCCAGGGAAAGCTGCCTGTAGGTTTTTCTGCTGGAAGTTCCAAAAAAGAACATGGCAATCCTTGGGTACAATGCACCTTGACCTGGGGATGGGGAACGATTTGGTGTAAAATGACTTGGGCTGGCTTCACTACTTCCTTCAGCAGCTAATCCAATTTCAAGGAGACCAAGGAACAGAAATTTGCTGGAAATGAAATGATGATGAAAGACAGCAGGTTTATTGGGGGGGGGGGCATTCAGAGGAGGACAAGAAAACGACCTTGAAAATAGATAGTAGAGGTTGTGCGTGGGAAGCACACAATTAGGCTAGGGATTTAAGAATGTATAAGAGAGCAACCAACACTATTTTATTTATCTCTCTTATCTATGAATAGTATTTATGTGTAGAAATTCTATTCCAAGGAATACTTTGTGTAACATACAATCAATAAATAAAATTAAAATCAGAGATAAAAACAGTAGCCTCCAACTTTAATAAAGGTTCAAAAACAGCTTCATGAATGCTTACCTGATCAGAAAAAATCTGCCAGAAAAGTGGATAAGAAGCAAATGTGTTTTGGGAGACAGTTCTATAAGGTGGGCAGCTGTATGGAAAATGCCTTGCCTCGTGCCTCAGCACATCTCACAACAGAAAATGAATTAGGAGAGATGCTGTCTTAAGGGAGGAGCAGCAGAGCAGATAATAAAAGAAAAAAGCCACAGAAAAGAACAGACAAGAAAAATGCACAAAAGAAGAAAATGGAAAATAGCACTTCAAGGACCCTCATGAGAGAATGCAGGAGCCAGACAAGGAAGATCCAAGCGACCAGAGTTATTATGTCCAGAGGAAAATAAAAATAAGCAGCCTCAGAGATGTGACAGCTTTGTGATGAGGCTGCAAGAGCTCAGAGTTGTCACAGGATTCAGGCAGGTTATCATTAAGTCATTACACCCAGAGAGAAAGAAAAGCCGGCTTTGTGTGGGAGCAATCTGCCTGGAATCGGTTGCGAACACCATATTTTATTAAAGGAGTATAATTTGTTTATACTTATTCATTTATCAAGCAGGTATATATGCCCAATAGAGAGGGATGGGGCAATGGTCTGCTGCCTTCAGCTACATGACTAAGACCTGAGGGAGGAAGGATGAGAGGAGATGAAATCAGACCTGAGAATTTTAGTTAGTAGGCAAACGCCATTTCCACACTACACTGTTACAGTGCTATTATTCCACCTTCAACGTCCTATGGAATCCTGGGTTTGCAGTTTAGGGAGGAGCCTTTGAGGCCCTTCCCTAAACTGCAAACCCCAGGATTCCATAGGATGTTGAAGATGCAATAATAGCACTATAACTGTCTAGTGCGGAAATGGCCAAAGAATCCAGCTTGTATTACAGACTAAAGGTCCACAACTAGGAATCTTTATCAAAGTAAATGCAATTGCCCTAATTCATCGGGGGGGGGGGGTCAAAGTGTGGCACATGTGGTCTGCATGTGGCCTTTTGGCCTCCTAAATGCAGTCCTTGAAACCCATAGAAGTTCCACCAAGCCTCCAGATTAAACAGTTCTTTTCTATGAAAGAAATCAGGCTGATTTTTGGACTATTTTTGCCCCCACAAGCAGCCAAAATGTGTCCATACCACAGCAGTTTGCTTCCCCTGACCTTCAGAAGGTGCCTAAAAAAGATTTTTAAAATTAGCCAAAGACTGTCCAAAATGGTGGCCGGAAATTATGTTGCATCCCTTCAAGTGCACCCAGATGCATTGGTGCAATACATCAGGTGGGCACAGAGTAGAAAAATGCCCCCCCCATGCCCTGCACAGTTTCCACTCTTGGTCTAGGGGATATAGATCTACAAAAGTAAGATTGTCTGTTTGGGAATCTTGAAAAAGCAGGCCCTTGTTCCTCTTTATAGATGCACCTGTTTCCAAAGTTGCCTAGAGACTATAAGAGTTTAGAGGGTATTCCTGGGGGCAACATTTAGTCTTACACATTTCCCACTTTCACAGTTTACCAGGTATTAATGACGGTGTTCTGGACCATCAGTACTTTGGATTCTATCCAAGAATCTAGGAATCAGTGAGATGTCATTGGATAATGTAGTATGTTCCAAATAGTATCACTTTTTGTAATTGTGCTACTGTGATCCTATCTATGATGCTTTCATTCAGATGTATTGTCAGTTCATTTGAAATTGCTACCAAAGCACTTATCACTACTGGAAACACAGGCCCTTTCCGCATGTGTGTGTGGGGGAAACGGGTGAAAACACCCGAAAATGGAGCTTACCTGAAGCCGGGTAAGTCCGTCGCCACGCAGAGCAGCGTGAGCTCGCTGCTCCACAGTCTTCCGGCGTCCCAAATGGTGGCTTCCGGTTGGTGGAGGCTCTCCACCAACCGGAGAAGCTCGCCAGCCGGAAGCCCGCCCCCTGCAGGTCTGCAGCCACGCACTTGCACATGCCTGCAAATCCGCGTCAGAGCCGGGCGATGGAGCATCATGGGGCTGCAGGCTCCGTGCTTTTTAAAAACTTCTCAAAAGAGGTTTTTAAAAAACACGCTGCACAGCTAGTTCCAGCCACTCCTGAGTGGATTCTGGTGTGGAACTACAAAAAGTAGTCCACGCCAGTTCACTCTACAGTGCAGAAGACCTCCATCAGAGGTTGCTCTGCACCATTTCAGAAGCCCGGTGAGGAAATGGCCACAGTTACTTTCTTTTCTACTATGTTGATGAGAATGAAAACGAAGATGAAGATGAAGATAAGGGTAGGTTGCTATTTATATGATACTTTGTGTTTCTAAGGCTAGTTACTAATATAAATTATTAGTGGACTGTTCAATGTACTTGTGTAGTGTACCTTCAAGTCATTTGTAACTTATGGTGAGCATTTGAAAGCCTTATCATAGGGATTTTTTGGCAAGATTTGTTAAGAAAGCATTTACCATGGTGATTTCCCAAGGTCAACTGGTGGCTTTCCATGGCTGAGCAGTGATTTGAACCCCAGTATGCGAGTTCAACATTCAAACTACTACATTGCATTGGCTCATATATAATCATACATACAAAATGTATGTATGTATGGCTCATTAATATAATTATGATTATTTCAGTTTTAGAGTCTTATAACCATTACTAAATCAACCTGAAACATTACTGTGTCACACCTTTTGAGCACTGAGCATGGATTGCCATGGAAAAGTGACTCCTCTCCAAGCCAGATGCTGGGGCTGTGTGGGTAAAACAGTTTTTAAAAAGAGGTGATATGTACCAAGAGGGATGGCTGGGGGATAGCTCTCTTCTCTCCAAAAAGCTATTTGGCTTGATTGTCAGTTTCTGAATGAGCTGTGGGTACTTGCATGTGCAAGTATGCACTGCTCCTCTGGATAAAGGGCCAGCAACTTCTAATGCAGAAGAGAAATCAAATGTACATGCATGCACAGGCCAGAGCAAAGCGTCCCATTTCAGTCCAGAGAAAGAGGGGCTCACTGCAATATAAATAGTTCCAAGTAAAAATTGGTTTTCAAAACTCTGAATAAAATTGGACTTTAATGACATTCTTTAGCTTCATGGCAGAACAAGAGCATTTTATGCTTTCTGCGCCTTCAATTTGTGATGCTGGATATTGCCTTCTTTATCCAAAGCTCAGAAATTGAATTTCCATAGTAAAAAAAAGTTATGCAAATATTGAAATGGATAGCTGTCTAGACAAAAGTAGTATTACACCTTTTTTAAAAAAAAATAAAAATGTACTTTTTAACACCTTTGTTATAACAGCACACCAAAGAGAATCTGTACACCTATTAAAATGTCTGGAGGGAAACCTTCCATGAGTGAATTGCCTTGGAATATTGTAACGTATTGTTGAGAAAACATGTAATATTGATAGTGTCGGATGCAATCTCTGTAAGTAAAATCCTATACTGGTCTACTCAGGCATATATTTCATTGAATTAAATGGGTCTTATCCCCAGGTAAGTGGGTATAGGATTAAAGCCTCAGGCACAGTCAGTGATGCTAGAACATCATGTGGCCATGTGTCTAATTTAATCTGAAAAGAGCAAGAGCATCAAATATTGAAGACCTTCCCATGTGTCTGACTTGCTCCCTGTTTGCTGAAAATCTGCAGCATTAGCAAATGTCATGTGGGCTCCTCTTACACGAATTCCTCCAAGACATCCTTGTAGGTCATATCTGGAGGCCTACATATTCCAAATTTTCTAACAGACACTTTGAGAAAAAAGGAGTCATGAATGTAGTTGTTTAATTCACTTTATTCAGTGTAGGGTTCTTTTCATTGCTTCAGGAGATCTCACAGTAGAAGACACTAGATACAGGTTAAGAAGAGAGCATGCATTTCAGTGGCATCCCATGAGCTTCATTTAGAAAACTGCATCTTGTCACAGCCTTCTGGGGGTAGCAGATATTAAGAGCATTGCAGGCACACAAGTTCCATGATGACTCTAATGTGACAAGACGTCTTACAGCTGGCCCACAGCATCTTGCCTCTAAACCCTCGAAACCCTTATATAACTTTTGAGATTAAAATATTTCCACAGCCTGACCCTAAGTTCTGAGACAGCTCAGAGCTTTGATACAAGGAAAAGATTGCTCTGTCTGATACTACTTCCATGCAACCTTCTCTTAGGAGCACTCCATAAAAGGGTTCAGCCAAACTCAAATCCAGATCTAGAGAGTGTTGTTTTTTCTTTAAGCCTGAAGCCAGTTTGTACTTTCAGTTTGTTCATTTCCATACTACATTGTTATAGTGCTATTATTCCACTTTCAACATCCAGTGGAATTCTGGGGTTTGTAGTTTAGGGAGAGGCATTTAGAATTCTCAGCCAGAGAACTCTTTGGCCTCAGTAAACTACAAACCCCAGAATTCCACAGGATGTTGGAAGTGGAATAATAGCACTATAACAGTGTAGTGCAGAAATGGCCCATGTTTCATCAATCAGATAAGATAGGATATATAAATGCCTTCAGTGCATGTGGGTGTGCATGTGTACGTGTAGTAACACAAAGAAAACTGCATGCCCACATTAAGTTTCCTGTCATGTCTTGTCTGTGACAGTTCTCAGGTACATCTTGATGTTTTGGCAGGCCTCATATGACATGGCACTGCCATGTGCTAATGAATATCCCCATTGGCACCCTGCGTTATCAGTGCCTATTTAATCAGAGTATCTTGTGCCATAAGGATAAGATATAATGCTTTCAGAATGATGGTTTTTAAAGAGTTACTTCTTGAATTGGAAAATTCCCACCAAATATCAGAGCTGAGACAATGTACATTTTCAAGTAATGTGCAACATCTTGACTAATCTTTATGTTCTTCCTTGACCCTACTTGAATGCTAAAAACTTACTTGAATCTGACAGCAAAGTGGTCCCCAGACCATTAGTGTGAAAAACAGCATTTATCTGGGCAATAAAAGCCTAGAGCAATATTTATAAATTAAGTTCAATCTCTCTGTTTATAAATGATCTAATATTCAGAAATGCTGGCTCACAAAAGTCCTTAATCTGGAGTTTTAAACATTTGACCAACATTTTCTTCTAAGAGGAAGAAGAAGGAAAAGAAAAACCCTATAAAGCAGAACTTTGTATATGTAAGCAGTGATTCTTCTACAAGGTGCTTTCTGCATGGGAATTTGTAAGTGTCAGGCATCTCCTCCCAAAGAATAGAATGGAAAGCCTCCACACAAACAGGACTTACTGGGGCACAGCAATGAAAGGAAAAGGACACACACATTGTGAGATTCTTACACCCTAAGTCTATCAGGAATGTTTCTGTCCAGTCTGATCCTAGGCAATTTTATTCCCCTGGGTTCAATGAGACTTAATCTAGACAATGGTTGGTATTCAGTATTGCAGTTGCAAATTCATAGCTTAGAATTACTGTAACTGCTCTGTATCCACTAATCCTGCATAGTCACAACACACTTTAAAAGCCAGCAGCTTCCAGCCCACCTTAACAACTAGCAGCAGCATCTGGTGAAGGTCTCTTCTGCTCTTCTGCTTCTGGTGGAAGTCTCTTCTGTCTCTTCTTGAACCTCCCAGACCTCTTCTGCACTAGACTGTTATACTGCTATTATTCCACTTTCAACATCCTATGGAATCCTGGGGTTTTCAATTTAGGGAGGAGCCTCAAAGGGCCCTCCCTTTCCTAGGAACAAGTCCCACTGAATATAATGGGGCTTACCTTTGGAAAAAAAAGTGCATATGATTGCACAGTTGATCATTTATCTAAATGCAGAAATGGTACATTATTCCTTCCTTTTTTTTTTTAATTGTGGAAGCATATTTCATTGTTGTACTTTTAGCAATCTGGATTCATTTTGAATATGGCATATATGTATCTTACATTTGCAAAGTTCTACACTATCAATACATGTGTACTATGAATAGTAAAAAAATGTGGAAGCCTTTGAGTGGTTTCTGTATCTCTGGCAGATGTACTTTTCCCACAAAAAGGGACAGTGTCCCTTTTGTTATGGAAACTAGCACCTAGCGTTCCCAGAGAACATATTGTCCTTTGATAAATCCCAGAGACTTTTTGTGTTTTTGAGTATGCCAGGTAAAAAGTTCACATAATACTTGTCTTAGGGAATATATATGCAATAGTATATTCCATCATTTGCCTCCAGAATAGGGATGGATTATATTGCTGGAGAAGAAAAATGAAAGTATATACTTTAAAAATATGAACAATAGCTCTATTAGGCTTTCAACAGACCATTTTTGTTGCCTTGGTGGAAGAAGGATATCTACTGGGCATTTTTCAAAAGTGTGTGTGTGTGTGTGTGTGTGTGCGCGCATGTGTGTGTGTGTAGTCTAAAATTAGTCTCTGATCACTTTCATGTTACACAGTTAGAGTGTAGTGGTTTGGGCTTTGGACTATGACTCTAGAGACCAGGGTTTGAATGCTGCTCATCCATAGAAATCCACTGGGTGATCTTGGACAAGTAATATTCTTTTAGCCTCAAATGAAGGCAAAGGCAAACCCCCTGTGAACAAATCATCTTTCGGTTGGCATAAGTTAGACATGAAGTCATACAACAACAACAATCACAATCTCACTGCCACCACTCCATACTATGGCACCATTACAAAGTATTTAGATTTCTCTGCCAGAGAGCTCTTGTGTCTCACCAAACTACAAAGCCCAGTTCCATAGGATGCAGCCATGACAGTTAAAGTGCTATAACTGTATAGTGTGAAAGGGACTTTTGTTTGGCATATCAGGTTCAAAAGATCTCAGATATGGAGCAGAATTGGTCAAGGACTCTGCCTAGCATCTTGGACAGCAACTGACGGCCAGATTAGACCATTCGTGTTGCTAGACTGCTCTGCTTGTGCCATGGTTGTGATAGTGTAGCTACATCTCCCATCCCCTCCTGAGAATACACACAGTATGCAATGGTACAATTCCACTTTGTGTGATCATATATTGATTTACAGTGGTGTGATTTCCCAGCAGGATGTCAGCCATTCCTTTTTCGGACTACAGCTCCATGAGTTCCTTTAGTTTTTAGAACATTTAAAAAGTGCAAACTTTCTTTCTTTTTTTTGCTTTGAATTTATAAGTATCTCTTATAACGCTGCTATAGCAGAGTGTATTATTGTTCAAATTCATTTGCTACCATCTTGCCATGTAGTATATTACTGCCGGCCCTACTAACACCAGCACCCCCACTGCTGAAGAATGAGAAGGTCTACTTCTGACAATCTTGGAACAGTCGGAAGATAAGAATCAGTCAATATTTCTGAGAATTTCGTCTTTTTCACCTCCTTTCTTTGGTCTATTTCTCTACAAGAGACAGAAAAATGCACCTGGGACTAGCAGTTTTCTTTTACTACATGAAGACCTACCATGTGTCCAGACTGCACAAGTACAGCAGTGTGATCCCTCTCTTAATTGCCATGGCTCCATCCCATGGAAACCTGGATTTGTAGTTTGAAGGAAGGTACTGCAGACAAAATTCCAATTCCTTCTGCAAACTACAGATCCCAGCATTCCCTAAGACACAAACGTGGCTGCATTGGGAGTTAAAATGGGATTAAAATGTTGCAGGTGTGCAGTGTAGATACCCCCAACAGAGAAGATTGGGAGACCAGCAGCAGGATGAATATTTGAGTTTCTAACTATGTATTTTAACATTTACGTTTTAAATTTGTATTCTATGGGTTTTAACTATGTCTTTTTAATTGTTGTAAGCTGATTTGAGTCTGAACCTGGGGAAAAGTGAGGTATAAATAAAGATAACAACAACAACAACAGCAATAACAACAACGGATCTTTTCCTTCTGCTATGTCCATGTTTTCACAGTCAGCTACCAGGTGTGGCTGGAGATGGTTCCCAAGACATTTTCTTGTGTTTTTGTCCTTTATCAACAGCCCCAATAGCAAATCAGGATTGTAAGAACCATTTCACAAATGATAACATTCCATACTCTGAACTTGCCATCAAATGTACTTCCAACAACATGTGCCATTGTGCCAGTTCCAACAATCTCCACTCCCTGAACTGTGTACCTATGTAACTGCGCATTTATGAAGACATTAGTTGCACTCACACCTTACATATTTAATACATACACTTTACCTTTTGAAAATGTTATGTGTGCAACAACCCTAATTGTCTTAACCATGAACATTTTCCTTCAGCTTTGACTAGATGTTGGAAAGGGTACCACAAGTTCATCTACCCTGGCAGGTTATCTGCCCATCTCTAAAGTAAAAGTATGCAGTTCCTCTTCCTTCTTTGTTTCAAAAGCAGGAATGTTGATTTATTTCAGTAAATCCTGATAAACCAAGAAACCCAATTTATCTTCAAAAACCTCTTTCTATATATTGATCACTCTCTAGGGATTGGGAAGTGAATTCCAGCATCCTTCAATATGTCCAAAATGTGTTTGTTCCCCACAGATAGTTCCTGTTATGATATGTTTTCCTCCAGAGAGAAGATCAGGACCAGGCAGTTTAGACAAGTTCTTCCTAAAAGTTGTCACAGGACTCGCGTAAAAGACAAGATGATAGAAGGTATTTGCAGCAGTCCCCAGGCTTTCTAAAGCCAGCAAGGGGAATATCATTGTGTCTAGTAAGTAAATTGGTTGGCATTTATTTTGTAAAACTAAATTTTCATTCTGTACGAAAACCAACCTTAACTCATTTTGTGAAGACACCCAGGAGGCATTTGGTATGTTGTTTATAGCACTAGTGTAATTTTTCACGCTGATGAGATTTTATTCTCTTTCTTTCAAGCCACACATATCTTAGGCACTGAAAAAGAAGAACAGTGATCCCTCCACATTCGCTAGGGCTAGGGGCACAGGACCCCCCTGAATGTGGAGAAAATGTGAATAACTCTAGGCCCTACCAACCATATTTAACACACACAAAAGTATGATCACCCTATTCAACCCACTGTGGATTCTTTTGAGAGATCAGAGTTCCTTCACAAGGCAGAAGTGGGTGGCTGGTAGGGCTTACTGCTACCTCCACTGGCGCCCCACACCATTTTTAGTTGGGGTTTACAAACCTTGTTAGCAGTTTCTCCGTCTCATGAGGCTTGCAGTCCTTATTAAAAATGGCATAGGGAGGCAGCAGAGGTGACAGCAAATAATCCATGAATAATCAAATTCACAAAAATGAAACCCGCAAATGTGGAGGGCTGACTGTATTGCCCAACACTCACATCTGACTCGTATCAGAGGGCTCTTACTTTTGGATCTGCATATCAATGATGGTTGATCTCCCAGAGATGATGATATGACTCACATAGTTTGAACCCATGAATTCAACGAGTCCTTTCTCTAAAGGAATCACGTGGTTTCCTGTGATAGATTCTTGTTTCTAGTTTCAACAGACCATTTGTGGACTTTTACAAGGACTTATGGACATTGGGGAAAGCCAAGAAAAGCAGCTGAGTACCTCACAACCCAGAACTGCCATGTTGGATTTCTTAAAACTAAGCTAGACTGACATATTGACATAACTTGATGTGTTTGAGAAAATGGTGCTCAGTCCATAGGTTTAATGAAGAGGTGGGCAACTACCAGAGTTTGGCAAAGCCACATTGCCATACTCCCCTACTGGCCTGAGTCATTGTTCCAAATATGGCAGAATTTTGCTTAGAGATTCCAGGTGCATGCATAAACTAGACTATGGCCATTTCCGCACTAGCCTGTTATAGCGTGATGATTCCACTTTCAACATCCTCTGGAATCCTGGAGTTTGCAGTTTTGGGAGGGGCCATGCGGCTCCTCCCGAAACAGCAAACCTCAGGATTCCAGAGGATGTTGAAAGTGGAATCATCGCGCTATAACAGGCTAGTGCGGAAATGGCCTATGGATAGATTTTTGCATTGCTGTTATTGATGGGAGACTGCCAATGAATACCAGGTACCGTAGACTATATTTCAGAGGAAGAAACTGGCAAAACCACCTCTGAATATTCATTCCCCAAAAAACTCTATCAAATTCATGGGGTCACCATAAATCAGGAGGCAACTTGAAGGTACATACACAAACATTATTGGAAAAAAAGTCACCAGAATTGTCTGGTCTAGCACATACTTTAAATAGGTAACAAAGTACAAATCTCATGTTTCTTTCATCATAAATAATATGTGACAAACTAAGCTTAGCATAGCAGCATCTTATTGAATCAGACTGAGATCCATGCAGATGGATGTGCTGCTGATCAATAGCAACTTTTTTTTACCAATCTGGATTTAACCTGTTTTGGAAAGGCTATATACCTTCTGAAAAATCAAGTTAATTATCCAGGAGTGGTCCTTGACATTCCGCTGTCTCCGGATTCTTCAGTGACAACAGTATTAAGGGGTATTTTATGCAGCACAATTTAGTTTGCCTTTCCGGAGTTGAATAGACTCAATAAAAGCTTTCAAAGTAGTAGTTGTATTAGTCTCTTGTGGCATAAAAAGGACAAAGGGAGCAGGATTAAAAAAGGAATGTGGCAGAACCTTTAAGACTAATTTTTTTTTTCTATTTTAGCATGAACTTTTGTAAAAATAAAACAACTTCTTCAGATGCAGTACAAAGTGATATTAAAGCCTCAGATTATAAGGATTATTTATACAAGCGCTCCAATATAATAGCATCTACTCATACCAATAAGACAGAAGCTCAAAACCCTTGGACTTATAACAGACATTTCTCAAACTATAATACAAGCCTAAGGAGATGAAGAAACAAATCAACAAGACAAGGTTGACAGCACCTTGGCAGAACACTTCAAGTCCTCAACTAAGATCACTCAAATACATCATCAATGAGCTACAACCATTTCTGGAGAATAACATATCCTTCTCACAAGTTCTGGGATGCTGGCTTTTATTGGCCTACAGACAGCCTCCAACTCTTAAACAGTACTTACTTACAACAGGATACATAGCATGGATGGTAATACAGGGACAAGACCTTGCCACAAACCCAAATGCCAACTTTGTCTCCATGTCTACTCTGAGAGCAATATTACAGGGGCCAATAACATCACCTGCAACATCAGAGGAGCATTTACTTGCTCTTCCTCCAGTATGATATATGCCATCCTATGCTAGCAATGCCCCTTTACATTCTACATTGGATAAAGAGGATAGTCTCTACATAAGAAGTTAAATGGCCACAAATCTGACATTAGAAATGGCAATACCCAAAAACCAGCTCCAGAACATCCCAGCCTTCTTGGCTTTACAGTAAAATATTTACTGTCCTTGAAAAGGAAATTGCAAAGGAAGATTAGAAAGGGAAACAGCTGAACTGAATTATGTTCACAAATTCTAATCCATTAGCAGAGACATTTGCAGAGAACAAAGACAATGGTTTCATGGCACACTACAAGAGTCCTCCCGACTGCAGGCATAACAAAATGAATCTTCTCAGAGAGAGTTTTGAACCCAGGTCAACTGACTTTTGGTGAGCAGATATATAGCTTTTATGCATCAACACTAACTGACCACTGCAAAGATCTGAAAGACCTGTTATCACCTCACCCAGCCCTTTGAAAACTTAGGGCAAGGGACATGATTTGTTTCTTTCTGGATCCTATTACATTCTATCCCACTCCCACAATTATATAAATATGCTTTATACCCTAAGGCTTCAAATCACTCAGTATCACTCTGTACTGCATCTGAAGAACTGGGTTTATATCCCTGAAAGCTCATGCTAAAATAAACACTAGTTAGTCTTAAAGTGTTGCCACAGTCCAATAAAAGCTTAGTTAGACTCTGTCTTGTTATTCTCCTACCAGGTGTCCTAGGTGGACTACCTTTGAAAAGTATCTGGGAGATTCATTTGGTGCAAAATGCAACACCTATGCTGCTAACTGATTTTTAGTATTGGGAATATGTTACTCTGCAACCAAAACACTTGCATTGCTTGCCAGCTGAGTTTCTGGAACCAATTCAGGTTGCCAATTTCAATCTTTAAAGCCCTAACAGAATTCTGGCTTAAAGAACCATCAACCTTATTATACGCTTGTACAAATTTTAAGATCTTTGGGAATAGCTCTCTTGAGAATACCATCATCTATGGAGGCCCATTCAACAGGCTTGGCGGAGAGAGCCTTCCGCTATTTTGCTCCCAGAATCCACTCAAGTCCCTTAAGAGTAGCAGTCAGTTCCCACTCCCACTGCTTACTGGGCAGTTTGTAGGCATCCCCTCAAATTGGCCTTTAAAATTGTTTATTGCAACAACAATAATGGTTTTGTTTATGGTGATGATTTTATGGCTTTGTGGCTTTATGACTTTATGGCTTCATTTACTTTAATGTGCTTTCACTTTGTTGTTGATCACCTTGTTAGCTGATTTGAGTCTCACTGTTAGTGGAAAGGTAAGATTAAAAGGTAGGTACAAAAATACATAGCATTCTTTGCAACAACCCAAGCAATCTAATTGTTATGTGGTCCACCAGAAACTGGTCAATGGTCCTCTAATGGGCAGCCATCTATCTTCCATTCACACCTGATCTAGAAATACTGGTTTATTGCTGGAACAGGATACAGGGAACTCTACAATTGTGAAGTGGAACTTCTTCAGTTGAATGATAGGCAGCCCAATTGAAACTCTTCACATATGGCTGCTAACTTCAATGTCCGTGGCTCATCTTCTAAGACATGTCACACAGGATCCTTCTTATCTTCTTCTTTAGATATGCTTGAAGTCACAAAGCATGAAAGGGGAAGATTTAAATGACTGAAGAAATTAGGGTGAAAAAAACTTCAAGGTTTTTTGAATATACCTTTGTGATCAGCATCCTCATTCATTAATCATTACTGTACTTTTGCCACTGTTCCCTGATCTTCTTCCTGTATTTGATCACATCCTTCATACATCTTGATTCAGCTTAGATCGTAAACTTGCCAGATGTATAAGAAATGTTATTGGGTATGCGTTAAATATGAAACTCTCCTTGGGGGCAGAGAATTAGTCTTTTATGCGTCTTTAAAATGCCATGAGCATTAATGGCACTATCAAAATAAGAAAGTAAAATTTGCAGTTGTATTATGAACACTCATTGTCACACTTGAAATATGAAATGGTCATTTCTAGAGGAAATTTCTCATTGTGGTTATAAGGTCTGCTCAGGATAAAATGGACCATAAATTGCCAGTGATGTTTTAAAAACATCATCTAAAATGTATGCAAATTATATAAAATGTATGCAAATATTCTTGAATGTAACCTTCACACACATATAATGTTGACTTTTTATCTCTTTTTCTTACCCACCAGCTTGCTGGCCAGAATTCTGATCCATTTGTAAGGATGGAAAAAATCTCTCCCCAAGATATTTTAAATCTGCACTATCCACTTATAGAAGTTTGATAATATTTTAATTGTCATGACTCCATCCAATGCAATCCTGGGATATGTAGTTTAGTAATCTACTTAGCATTCTCTGCTAGAGAGCTCTAGTCACGCCCTTGAATGAGAGTGCCCAAGATATCTTAAAATGGATTAAATCAGTTTAATTCTGTAGTGTGGATAGGCAAGTACACATTACAACTGCCCTGATCCACCTCCACAATGATGTCTGTGCATTTACCTGCAAGAGTGAATTTACCTTGCTGAAGAGCACATTTACCTTGCTGAAGAGTGATCAGTGTGATTATTATGGCTTTTCAGATAATGCTGTGTCCACACAGCACTGTCTGAAAAACAATAATACACTGATCACTCTTCAGCAAGTGGTGTGGTGTGGGGCAGGTTAAATTTCCTTTCTGAATGGTTGATAGAAATGGTTATTGCTTTTCTACATAGGCCCAGTAACTGGATCAAGGAGAGGAACTTCACACACCACAACCATTTGGAACTATGGTTCATAGTCTTCCAAGTGTATAACCCTCCTTTGACACACATTAGCAAAGTCTGGACAAATAACTGCCACTGTGAGTGTGAAATTCCATGTACAGACATCTCCACAGCACCACTCAAATACTTCTGGTAGCTTGTCAATAACCTGATTTTGAAAACAAATGTTCCTACCTGTAGCTCATAATGCTCAAACACAGTATGAATTAAATGTTGTCTTCTTCATAAACTGTGCACGTTAGAATATAGAACATAATTTTTCTTAATTTAATTTATTTTTAAAAAATTAAAACCATGACACTATCTTTCAGAGCTAAGCATAAGTTCTCAAGAGCAATTTTTACTATGAAAGCTGATTTCTCTAAACTTAGGGAGTTACTTACTGAAATCCCATGTTCAAGAATACTAAAAGAGAAAGGAGTTCATGATGGATGGGGGTTTCTTAAAAGTGAGATACTGAAGGCACAATTGAAAACTGTGCCAATAAGGAGTTAAAATGGCAGGTGTCTAAAGAAACCGGAATGGTTGACTGAAGAACTCTTAGCTGAGCTAAGTGTTAAAAGAAACATGCACAGGAAATGGAAAAATGGTGAAACCACCAAAGAGGAATTCAAGCAAATAGCCAGAAGATGTAGCGAGACGGTCAGAAAAGCTAAAGTGCAGAATGAACTCAGGCTTGCCAGAGACATCAAAAACAATAAAAAGGGCTTTTTTAGGTATGTCCACAGCAAAAGGAAAAACAAGGAAATGATAGGATCACTGCTTGGAGAAGGTGACCAATTAATAACGGGGCGGGGGGAGGGAGAGAAGGCAGAACTACTCAATACCTTCTTTAGTTCAGTTTTCTCCCAAAAGGATAGAAGTACCCAACCTGGGGCGTGGGGAGCAGATGAGGAAGAGAGGGAAATGCAGCACAGAATAAGTAGAGAAGTGGTACAGGAATAGCTGGTTAAACTAGATGAATTCAGGTCTCCAGGGCCAGATTAATTACATCCAAGGATATTAAAAGAACTGGCAGAAGACATTTCTGAACCACTTGCAATAATCTTTCAGAACTCTTGGAGAACAGGAGAAGTCCCAGCAGATTGGAGGAGGGCAAATGTCATCCTCATCTTCAAGAAGGGGAAAAAAGAGGACCCTAATAATTATTGCCCGGTCAGCCTGACATCAATTCCAGGAAAGATCCTAGAGGAGATCGTTAAACAGTCAGTTTGTAATTACTTAGAAAGCAATGCCGTAATCACTAAAAGCCAGCATGGATTTCTCAGAAATAAGTCATGCCAGACTGATCTTATCTCTTTTTATGATAGGGTTACAAGCTTGATAGATGAAGGGAATGCTGTAGACATAGCATATCTTGACCTCAGTAACGTCTTTGACAAAGTTCCCCATGACATTCTTGCAAAGAAGCTAGTAACATGTGGGCTGGACAGGGCTACTGTTAGTTGGATTTGTAATTGGTTGACCGACCGAACCCAAAGGGTGATCACGAATGGCTGCTTTTCATCCTGAAGAGAAGTGACTAGTGAGGTGCCACACCATTCCGATCTGGGGCCCAATGCTATTCAACATCTTCATCAATGACTTGGATGAAGGAGTGGAAGGCATGCTGATCAAATTTGCAGATGATACCAAATTGGGAGAGGTTGCTAATACACCAGAGGACGGGATCAAATTTCAAAACAACCTTGACAGATTGGAGAGCTGGGCCAAAGCTAACAAAATGAATTTCAACAGAGAGAAATGTAAGGTCTTGCACTTAGGCATTAAAAATGGAAGGCACGAATATAGGATGGGGGACACATGGCTGGATAGCAGTATGTGTGAAAGGGATCTAGGAGTCTTGGTAGATCACAAGCTGAACATGGGTCAGCAGTGTGATGCAGCAGCCAAGAAAGCCAATGTGCTTCTTGGTTGCATCAATAGGAGTATGGTGTCCAGATTGAGGGAGGTAATGGTACCACTCTATTCTGCATTGGTTAGGCCTCATTTGGAATACTGTATCCAGTTCTGAGCACCTCAATTCAAGAAGGATGTTGACAAGCTGGAACGCGTCCAGAGTAGGGCAACCAAAATGGTGAAGGGTCTGGAAGCCATACCCTATGAGGAACAGCTTAGGGAGGTGGGTATGTTTAGTCTGCAGAAGAGAAATTTAAGAGGGGACATGATAGCCATGTTTAAATATTTAAAGGGACGTCATGTTGAGGAGGGAGTGGGCTTGTTCTCTGCCATTCCAGAGACCAGGACAAGGAGCAATGGATTCAAGCTGCAGGAAAGAAGATTCCATTTGAACCTCAGGAAGAACTTCCTGACAGTCAGAGCTGTCTGGCAGTGTAGTATGCTGCCACGGAGTGTGGTAGAGTCTCCTTCTTTGGAGGTTTTTAAGGAGAGGCTGAATGGCCGTTTGTTGGGAATGCTTTGATGTGTGTTCCTGCATAGCAGGGGGTTGGACTCGATGACCCCTGGGGTCTCTTCCAGCTCTATGATTCTATGATTCTATGCATAAATCCCCAAATCTCCACAGTTGTGTGACATGGAGGGGACAGACATGTAGTCCATGAACCTGTCTTGCAATTCATTGGGAAATACTTTGGATGTGCCACTGTAGCATTGACAGAGATTGGGGGGGGGTGTTCCAATGAACTCTCTGGTAAGCTAATAATGAGACCCCCCTCCCAAAAAAATCTTTTAGAAGTCATACTGATTTTAAATGTGATCTTGCAATTTCTACAAACAACAATTCATGTTCATGATTGGTCAGATAAATATGATATAGTGTGGCCACCTTTATGAGTTTATTTACATATCCTATGGAGAAGCCTCTTTTTTAGCATTTTCCAAAGGTATTTATAATTGTTGACCTAATTCTGACTTTGTAAGATCTGCATGTGTATGTATTTAAAAAAAAAAAAAAGTTAAAGCAACAAATATCAAATAATAGCAACTCATCAGAAAGAGCACCAAATATTCAGTAACTGTCACAATGTATTATTATATTTCCATATGTAGACTATAGTTTATGTATTAAATTATAAAGCATTTGTAAGTCAATAGAGCATATCATTCCCAAATTGGTTTATATGGAGGCTGAAAACTATCCAAGTTGCTCTTGATGCAGTCAATAAATGGAAGCCATGTATTATACAAGACAATAGTGGATTGTATATTATTTAAATCTTTTGTGCATTGTATCAATTTTTCCATAACAGCCACTGTGGTTTTCCATTTTTTCAAAGTATACTTGTCGGTACCCTCCCAGTGTAATGATGTTGGAATTTTTCTCATCACTAGTAACATAATGGAGTAGTGTAGAATTCGTAAGGGAAGCCTCTAAATTTTATACATAGTGACCATAATGTCTTTAGAGATCAATTTTTAACATTAAAACCTTTAAAAAAAAGTTAACAGTTGGATAAGTGAATAAGTGAATTTTTATTTTTTGCATCATTTGTCCAACAAGTAGATGACATACTGATTAACAACCTCTGGACATAGTTGATGAATACAACATTAAAAATTATATCAAAAGTATCCAAAAATGTTTCTCATAAGAATTTGAGAAGAGAGTACCTGCATATCAAAAAATTTGTTCATGAAAGTCAAATCTATATGCAACCAGAGTAAACACTTTGTGAACCAGTGTTTGGAACACTGATTTTTAAAAGGAAATAATTACTCATCCAACAGATCATTATTTGTTCCTGCTACTGTAGTCCACAAAGATCACCTGTTGTGCTACTCATTCCTGTGTTCCAATTACTGTTACTATTATTCCAAGGAAAATGTTCCTTGATTCCGTCAAGGGGTGAAATTAGGTATTGCACTATGGAAAATGTGAGGGAAAAAAATCAGAACATTTTTTTCCCAGCTGCCGCACGAGGCAATCACCCCATAGTTTAGACTGATTCAGCATACATACCCAGGAATCATTAACAGACAAGTGATCTTGTTCGTGTTCCACTACAAAGTAATGAACTACAACCATGACCATTTCAAGCAAAAAGTATGTGCCAGCTCCTTACTGGAAAAACAATCTAGTCACCAAAGTAGCATGTTGGACAAGTAAGTTACTTCATAGATCTGTTCTTAGTGAGAGCCAGATAGTGTGGTTTTGTGGACAGAGTGCCTTTAAAATCTACTGGCCTTGTTAAAATTATATTGTGTGTGGTTGAACAAGTTCATGGTTGACTTCATGGAGAAATTAGCTTTTCCAAGTTGGCCCTCTAATAGCTAAGCAAAATCTGATTTGTAAAATGCACAAATACAGATAAATTTTTGCACCTTTTGTGAAAAGAAAAGGAAAGGAAAAAAAAAAGAACCAGCTTCCTTACAACCAGTGATCAAGTGTTCTTCTATCTGAGTTTCCTGACTGTGAGGTAATTCACCTGATTTTACAGCATTTTCGGTATTATTTTATTTCTTTTGTTCTATGGGTATAACACATTTTTATTGTATTGTAACATAATCTTTGTAATAACTCTTTTTGTCATGTTGGTTTGCATAGCTATTATTCCTGTATGATTTGAAATAGTACAAATACTTTTTTCAAAAAGAAAAAATCCACTGGCTTTCACAATACATTTCAGTTGACTGCTTGCCCTTGCAATGTGACAAAAACTAAGTCAACACACTGAATATAAGGTGGTACATTGGCGACAATTATTGCTAAGTCTGTTAATGGCATGACAGCAGCAGTAAGAGTTGATTTCTCGGATTTTAACTATTAGTTGTTCCAGGGTTTGTAAGAATCAGTCTAGAAGAGTCATTGGCTCATAAGTTCATTGCACTCACCTTTACAGCAACTAAGCAAAAATGCCACAATTTCCAACCATTTTATTTTGTGGAAAACAGAATCATTCCACCTCGTCATCCAAATCTATTATTTGTGCATTCTGTTCTTATCATTTTGAATCAGACAGCTCTGTGTGGCTCCTTCCCTGATTGTTTCTAAAATCAGGCCTAGAAAGTGTGTGGCTTTCCAGAGGTCATTGGACTATAACTCTCATCTTCTTTAATCATTGGCTTTGCTAGTTAGGGATGATGGAAGTTGCAGTTCAGCCACATTGGAAGCACTGCATTTCCCCAGCCCTCTTTTTAATTGGTCTTGGACATGCATTTAAATTATGTGCATTTCTGTTTGTATTTGACATACTTTCTGACTGTTGTTGTTGGATTATGCTTTATGCTCTTGCTTAGTTAGGTATACTTTATACTGTATTGTTTTAAAGACTAACCTTGTAAACCATCTCAAGGAGCCATTGTCTCAAAAAGCAGAGGAGGAGGAGGAGGAGGAGATAGTCTATTCATCTATGAAATGTCCATTTTATGCTCCCCCACCTTTGATGTCCCTCTTAAGAATGAGAAACATTTCTACTGACAGGTCTGTTTTGTCTCTTCTTTCCAACAATCTGTTATGGCCAAAGGGATGGTACATGTTATCCTGCTTTCACATCTTCTAACACAATAGCGTCTGTTTTAATTATTACATATGCCAGCTTTTACTGTAGGTTTTTCAAAAAGGGAAAACCTTTTATTTAAGAAAAGTTGTGGTTAGACCTATACCCAACAAGCAGAGAAATTCGTACCACAGATCAACACCTCTATGCATGCTCAAAACACAGGTCATTGATGGATCGTTCTTGTGCTTTAACATCTGCTTCAGGTGACTAGTTATTCCATCCTCTACATCGCTAGTGGCATGGAAGAGATGGAATGAAATACAGGGCTTAGCATGTCAACACTCACAAAGAGCAAGTATGCAGTGCCACCCTATATTTAGTCCTTAATCAACTCTACCAGTCCAAACCATTTCCCTATTTAATGGGAAGGAAGTCTAATTACATTTAATGGGCTTAGGACCAAGTTAACCGAATATATAAGATTCCCCTTTTCAACACAAAGTAATTTGGAGGTCGGATTGCATCCTTAGATGTTTTCCTTCATTGTCTGCTCTGTTTCTAACTGTAAATGATTGTCCTTCCCACCCACATTTCCTCTCAAAAAAAGAATTTTGTGACTTGTTAAGCAAGGCTAATGTCGCACTATCCCACTTATAAATATCACATTCTGGAAGATAAATAATCCTATTTCCACCAGTTCTGAAACAATGGTAGTTTAATAATTTGTCATAATAGTCTACAACATCAGAGACTAGGTATCCCTTGTGTTTCTTTGGGGTGGAGATTCAGGTGGAAACAGGGACTGTGATTGTGACCTGCTTATATACAGCACCATGTAGTCTGCACTCCTTTATTTTGGGGGCTGTCAATGTCAGGTGGAGGCTAAGCAGACACAGAGACAGGAGCTGAGTTTATGGCTTTAGTGATAAATAAATAAAGAGGTTACGTCACCAAAACAAACATCCAAGTCCCAGGAGCAGCAAACTCAAATGGCCAGGTTTAGCCCGGAACAGAAAGCCCATGACACAGGACGCAGATTCCCGGTTGATAGACGATTGTTGCCCCGTGCCCAGCTCCAACAGTATCTGTCTTAAATGCACAGTCTTTAGCCCAGCTGGGGCTGATCAAATGTCCGTTGGCCCAGCTCACAGCTGGAGCCCCTCAAGACTTCAGGGCCGATTCATCAGACGCTTCTCCCGCAGCCGCTGAGAGCTCCGAACCGCCCCCTTCTCCAGCCGCCTCTGGAGGAACGTGGGGGGAGGGTCTGCTGCAAACTCCGGGCTGCAGTCAGAAACACCAGCCTCTGTCGAGTCAGAAGCACTAGCCTCTGCCTCTGGAGCACAAACATCTGCTGCAGGTACTGGCTCGGGATCCGTGCCCAGGACAGCTGTGGGGTTGCTGGCAGACTCCTCCCTAGACTCTGAAGGAGCCCCCTCTCCCGAAGGCCCCTCCAAGGGATCCTCCCCCAACTGGGAGTCCAAGTCTAAATCGGAGTCCAAGTCTGAATCGGCAGCACGCTCAGCCTGGCTCATGACAGGGGCCATAGCTTCACAACCTTAACCTTGGCTTTAAAACAGTGGGTTTTTTCTTCTTAGGAGAACCAAAAATGAGAACATTTACTTGGGGTGTACGTTGAGACTATTCAAAGGAGTGATCCATGGACTGTTGCTGGTCTCTGAACCACTGGCACATTCCCATGAAGATTTCCAAGAGAGAAAGAAAAAGACAGTTGTAGCCAATGGGCACAGATATGGTATTATCCCTAGCTCACTGGGGGGGGGGGGTGGAATTGCCAGTTAAGATAACCAGAAAAGCACTGTGTTAAGGTACAAGAAGGCCTCTCCCTAAACTGCAAACCCCAGGATTCCATAGGATGTTGAAAATGGAATAATAGCGCTATAACAGTCTTGTAAGGAAATGGCCCCAGTGTTTCCAGAGAGATCATTCTTTGGATCATAGGGTGTTTCTTTTTTCTTTTTTCTTTTTAATTTATGTCTTCCCTTGGGTGGAAAAAGGCATCTTTCCTTGGAGAGGGAAACTTTGCAAGCCTCTTTCATGAGACTGAGGAAAGGGCTGGTGCTTGTACCAATCTTCTGTCAGTTGAGAAGAAGCAGCCTTAGAGATACTGCTTGTAATTTGTGGAAATGATGCTGTTTCAGAGCTTATGGGAGGAAATATTTTGGATTATAAGTCCCAGAATCCTCCAGAAAGCATGACCAATGCAAAATTCTAAGATTTATAGAATCTAAAAAGGGAACTTTTACAAGCTTCAGTCTGTCTCTCTGCCTGGTTTGGATCTCCTTGCTCTTCCAGCCAACTGTGAATAAAGAGATATTACCCAAAACAGGTTAACAGTCCTTTCTCACCAACAAACTGTCTCTGTAAAAGCCTGACCTTGAGAAAGCCTCCTTCTTGGAGAAGTGGAGAGCACACACTACTATACTGTATGAAACCTGATTATATTAAACATTTTAGAACAGGTTCTCATTTCCCATGAGTGTGTGAAAGTCAGACCTGACTCCACTAAACTCAGTACAGTGTTAAGAATGTAAGTGAAAGGAGCATGATGTCCTTTATTCCCCTGAATTCATTAATTCGAGCACCCTGAGGAAATGCTGAGAGGCACTTCTCACACAGCAAGCCAATCACTAACTAACAGTCCATAGGCTGTTAATATCTTGACGAAATACTTTTGACTGTTTATACCAGCAGCATTACTTTGTTCCTAAAGAACAAAATAAGCTTTCACTTTGGTAAATATATTGAGTTATTTTTGAATTCTACTTGAATGCAATTACCAAATGGCCCTAATGGAAAAATCTTCCTAGAGGTAAAATAGGAAACTAAGTAATGACCTATTTAAAGCCACTAATCAAAATGAAAAACAACGTTATGGAGGAGAGTAAAGTGCATGTATTTGTTGCACTGTCACTATTGTGGTCTGACTTATGAACTGATTACGTGCATCTACAATTTTTATATGTAATTTGCAATGAATCTCATTAAGGTTCAGCTCAGTTGGTTTTCTCTCCACCCACACAGGACAATAAATATTTAATTCTTATATCCATTCCTGATGTACTCATAGTACCTTCTTACTAAACTTTTCTAGAAGATTTCTATTTCCATTAGCCGACAAAGTCAAGTTATTTAATACACCTGCCTAGAAAATAACTGCCTTTCAAAACCAGAGAGTGACATGTCAAAATTTATACATTTAACATTTGCACAGGAATTGAAACAGTTTCTCAGCCACCACCAAGTTTCTCTATGCTGCTCTGATATAAAATGAGATGACTACTTGCTGCAAAAATGCTTAGTTTTCACTTATTCACTGAGGAAGATGCCAATTCTGCTGAGATGTTTCCACAACTGATTGAAAGCCATACTTTCCAACATGTTTTGTCCAAGACAGTCCAGTTATTAAAAAAGGAAGTGGGACATTTTAAATCTTTCTTACCTGAAATCCATGAAGCAAAATTTTCATGCAGACATTATTATATATATTATATTATAATCAAATTTCATTTTAAGTGTTTTATGGTTTTATATTCTTTTAATGTTTTTAACTCTTTTAAATGTTTTTAATGTATTTAATGTGTTTAATTCTTTTTTTTCGTGTGTTTTAATGTGTACTTATTGTTGGAAGCCACCTTGGGTCCCAATTCCGGGAGAAAGGCGGCCTACAAATATAATAAATAAATTAAATAAATAAATAAATTATAGGACATTAAGTCTCAACACATGAGGGGCCCTCTTACACTACACATTTATAGAGCTATGATTCTACTTTAACTGGCGTGGTTCTATCCTATGGTGTCCTAGGACTGGTTAATGAGGAGTCTTTCTAATTCTCAGCCAGAGAGGTCTTCTACCACATCACCAGACTACAAACCCCAGGAATTCATAGGAAGGAGACATGGCAGTTCAAATGAAGTTGTAATGCTATAATTATGTGGCACAAAATGGCTCAACGACAGCAGTGGTGATAAGTGTGCTATATCCACCCACACTGCAGTCACTCTTCCCAATCACCCTCCTCAAATTCAGTGCAAATTTCTGAAGCAAAAAGTCTCTGCTATCCACAGAAATTTTTCATAAAAACTCTGTTTTTCTTGGGTTCTACATCATATGGAGAGTCTTGACATAGAGGAGTCCTGAAAACAAGGACAAAGAGAACAGCGATGGATGGGAAAGAGGTAGAATGCTCACTCTTCAAATCCTTTCTTGCTTGTTAGAGTAAATATTATAGCTTCTGAATAGGGCTCAAGTCTGTCTCACGTCCAGCATAAGACAAGGCATGGATCTTTTGATGTGGTACTTCCTTTCTGCATACTTGGGGATGCTGTAATTTCAAAAGATATTTAGGATGCACTATGTTTGTGGAAGGCACACAGTATTTGCTAGAAACAATAAAATAAAAATGTACAATCTCCCACTTTATTTGGACATTTTATCACTGACAGAAGTTCTTCATGCTAACTGCAGCTGCTGTTGCTGCTCAGTGTTTATGTGCTACCAAAATGTATTCACATTATACACAGCATAAATGATATCTATGCTTAAAGGTATAACACCTACACTGAGTGGGAGAGGCAGAAATACAAGGATTTGTAAATGGAAAAAAATGACTGAGCTTCATAAATGGATTAATGACCAAATAGAAGAGATGTACATCATCAGACCTACCTACAATATGGTGGCATTTTTATTTGTGCTGCAGTCGTCTGAGATGGTACAGTTTGCTCCATGTGTGGACATGCTGGCTCTGAGGGTCTGAAAGTTGTAGCCCAAAAAGTAACTTTTCTAAGCTCCAGTAAATAAAAGAGTGGGGCTATGCAACCAGTGCAGTCATCTGATGAAGTGGGCTGTAATCTGAGTAAACTTATGCCAAACAAAACTGGTTCGTCTTTAAAATATCACAAGATTCTTTGCTGGTTTTTCTGCAATAGACTAATGTGGCTACCACACTACTTTGCCTAGAAAACCTTTTGATTATTATCCACTAAATAACTGCTGTCAAATGAATGAGCTGCAGTACAGAACACAGTTGGGTGAACTTCCCTAGACACTCTTCCCTAATCCAGCTGTCATATGAGGATAGCTCCAAGCATCATGGGAGCCATTAAAAGGACCCAAAAACCCTGTAAAATGCTCCAGATCATTTTTTGCTTGTTGGTCTAAGTAAAGAGGAGACCTGCTCTTCTTAGATATAGATTAATTTGGCTTTTGATAGGTAGGGGAGGTTCAAGATGCAAAGATATCAGCTGAGAGCACATGTCGTTTTGTGTGACTTCTTGGTAGAAAAAAAATAAATGTACACAGCTGGATATACATGAACAAAGTCGATGGCCACTTGACTTCCATTAATTATGAGACATTTAAAAATGGCCATATGAATCAAGGTTCAAAGATTCAAGCAGAACGATCACATTCTAAAATTATGGCTGAGATCGAACTTGGAGAGATGCTATGTAGCTATGATATCTCTCCCAGTTCATCTCCCCAAAAAACCACAATGGACACACTGTGACAAATGATGTTATTGCTGTGCATAAAGCTATAAGAAAATAGTTCAATGTGTCCCTGCTGCTCTCCAGCATTATCCCAACATGGAAATGAACATCTTGGGGAGGCTACCACACTGGAATGGTAGGTTGTGAGGAGATTCTGGTATTTGCTTAGATATGAAAAGCTATGGCTTGCTCTTAAAGAAATGGGTGTGTCACAACATTTGACTGCCCTGATTCATAACCTGTATGCAGGACAAGAGGCTACCATCAGGACAGAACACAGAGAAACAGAATGGTTTCCAACTGGCAAGAGAGTCAGGCAAGGCTGCATTTTATCACCCTATCTGTTTAACTTGTATGGTAAGCAGATCAGACATACAGCAGTATTAGACTTGGAGAAAGGAGGCATGAAAAGTGGAGGAAGGAACCTCAACAATGTAAGTTACAATAATGCTTGGTAGAAGGCAGTAGGACAAAAGGAAGATTGCATTCCAGATGGATAGACTCAATTAAGGAAGCCGTGCCCTGAGTCCACAAGACCTGAGCAGGGCTGTTAATGATAGGGTGATTTAGAGGTCTCACATTCATAGGGTTGCCATTAGTTGAAGTCAAGTTGACAGCAGTTAACAACAACAATGGTAGGACAGAATTCCAATCTCAATGACCAAAAAGTGGGTTATGATAATATCTTTGACTTATGCCATCTTAACTTACTTACAGGATGCCTGCCAACATATGGCTATTTTAATTGTATCTCTGAATTAAAAGACATTCTTTATGGAGTGTGCTTTGGTAAGGAGCAGAAGAGACTGAATGAAAAATGAGGAGATAACAGACAATTGCATGAAAGCTGACTCATTGCTTGCCTAAGCAATATGGCAGTGGTTTTTATCTCATATTATGAAATATGCCATTATCCATGGTTAATTAGTAACATTTTACTTTTTGCTTCTGTGAAACAAATCTGGTTTAGACCTAAATATGTCCTCTAGACTATCTGAGAAGGAAGTTCTAAGGTATGAGAGAAATTGATGAAAGAGGAAACAAACAGGCATATAGGGAATAAGCAATTGCAATAGACAAATGGATAAACAGACGTGTGCTATGCTTCTGCTGGGGAAAGCACTATTACACATCAATGATAGGTACAGTCCGGAGAACATATACTATAGTTGGTTTTGAAATGGTCTACTCATACCTCAAAGGGCTGCTAGTATGAATTCTGTCAAAGCTGTTCCTTGAGCCGCTGTGTTAAAATGCAAAGCTCCTCCACCCTGTTTGCTACCTGACCTGTATTAATTATTAAGTTGCCTAATGAACTGGTTTTATATTGTGAAATATGTAGGTGGGTGCTGAAATTAATATCAAAAATATTCTGCAAGGAAATACTAGACCCACACCTATAGATAAAAATTATGGGTCTACAATCTACTTGTAATTTTTTTTAATTAACATAATAAGAAAAGTAAACTAAAGCATTCATAAGGAAGTGCCAGTCTCCAGCAAAATGATGCACAGTTTTCCACATACTTGAGTTTCAACATTACTGAATATCTCTCTAGTTAACTCCATGAAGCCATGATATGCAGGGTGACAGTTTCTATTTGTGTCATTTCTGCCATTGTCTCCATTCCTTTAATTGTTTTAGTCAGTCTTCAAAATGTTCTTCAGAAGAAGCTCTGAGGGGAGATAAGAAAATAGAGGAAGATCTCAAAAGATGAAGCAAATCTTGCCTTGTATCAATATATACAAAGTGAGTAAAGACATTAATTTTGCTAATGCTGAGTGGATCAATAGGAAGCATAAATATGATACACTTAAACTCAATTCTCATGCAAGCATTTCATTCACTTTAGTGCTGGGTGATACTCAGCACATTTACAATTGCTTAGCTCTGTTTATGAGTATTTCAGTGAACTGAACCAATCTGACATAACCAGGACATGTTTGATTAGATTCACATCTACAAAAGTTGAACATTAAGGGTTCCATCAGTTGGTGCAAAATTATTATTAGACACTGATAGAAAATGCTGAGAGGAACATCTTGTTGGAAGCCATCATAAATTCACAGCCTTCCTCCTTTTTTTCCCTTCTTTCTTCCTTCTCTCTTTAGATACAGGACTGAAAGCAGTTTTGCTTGGGCCACTTTATTATTCTGTCAGAATGTGTTTGGAAGCCTGCTCATTTATGAGCTCTGAGTATTAGGGCTGATCTATAGAGAAGGATGTTATGACTCCCAAGCAGAAAAAAAGGAGGAAAGGGGGAAAATGCAAGGAATTCAAATTTAAACCATTGCAATAGTAATACGAGGGACGTTATCTAAAATATTTCATTCCACGTTTTTATTATAGGAATGGCATGAGGGATTTGTTGTTGATAGAATAACGGGGAAAGCAAAAGGAGAAGAAAATATGGAGTTTTCCTTGTAGTTAAGGCTACCAGCATTTTCCAGCCAATGACAGGGACAGCAGAACATTTGTCACAGATTTCTAGAGCAGTGAATTGTTAACAGTCTCCTTAAAGCTTTGGGGACAAACAACTGCTGTACATAAAATATGTAATGTACAAAAAGATGAATAATGCAGTTCTAGTTGCAATATAGTTCTAGTTCCCTATCTAGCCCATAGAAAAGCTATGGTTCACTCCTTTGAAGTTTCCTTTATGTCCCACATTCCACAAAACAGATTAAGGCCAGCGCATAACAACTAGACATAAAGTTTAGGAAGTTGCTTTCAAAAGTCATTACTTACTTATACTTAAAAGTACAAAAATGTAATTGCTTTTGAAAGTGATTAGTTCTAGTTTTGAGCTTACTCCACCAGCATTACTTACAATTCAGTGAATATACTGTGGTGATAACTTTGTTGGGCCAAGCAAATGACACAAAATGAATCACACACACCTTCAAAGCCTGCTGGCTTCCTTGTCAGGTAAAGATGGTAGAAAATAAGGATAGGAAGAAAAAAGACAGTGTTAGGCCATTTCTGCACAGCACTGTTATAGTGCTATTATTCCACTTTCAACATCCTGTGGAATTTTGAGATTTGTAGTTTCCTGAGGCCAAAGAGCTCTCTGGTTGAGAATTCTAAATGCCCCTCCCTAAACTGCAAACCCCAGGATTCCATAGGATCTTGAAAGTGGAATAATAGCACTGTAACAGTCTAGTGCAGAAATAGGTTCCAGAGAGGGCTAGTTCAAAAGGGCCATTTTTCTATGGCCATGAGGTGATTAGGGACAAAAACAGTACAAGAAGAGTGATGGAATTTTCCATCTTCATTTGCAACCAAACAAAATGCTTGTTTTAGGGGCAGATCTGGATCTGCCTCTGTTCTTTGTGAGGCCAAGGACCAATATGTCAGCCAAATGTAAAAGTCTTTTAGGAAACCTCTATATTGTCAGGCCTGGTAAAGTTAGTTACCGTCAGTGAAGGCTGCTGACTCCAGTTTCAGTGGGAGGGGTGAATCTTTTCTTTTTTAGTTGTAACTTTGAGCATAGGATTCAGCATTGTGGATAAACTCCCTTAAAGTTCAGATGAAAACCAGGAGCAAATTGCTCACTGACATCAGAGTCACAAGCATCCAATTGTTACTGCTATAGCTATAGCTGGAAAAAAAAAACCCTCCACATTAATTTTACTTGTGACGACAGTAGTGATGATGATTTTGAAAAAAAAAAAAAATCCTACCCAAGTGCCTTCTGGCCTATGGTACAAAACACATTCTTCTCTCATCCATCTCATCGTCACCCTGACACCCAGAACAAGGCAGCAGCACGAGCCAGTACTTGGACCATCTGTTTATCTCTGCTGCTGCAGGAAGCAGCAGCAAAGTGCTCAAAGGCAGAGCTTTGCATGGCCTATGCATGGCCTTTGCATGGCTCTGTATGCTTCTGAGGCCAGCCTTCTGCCTACGGGGCCACTATCCTCTCATCACTCCTGACATCAGATTAAACTGCCACTCCGGCCAGCTTCTGTACCTGGAATGGGAGGAAGGGGAAGAGTGCCATGTTGTCCTTTGCCTCAGGTAGCAGTATGTCTTGGATTGTCCCTGCATTCTGGCAAAGGAAGCTCAGAGGATACTATAGCACAGAAAAGGCAGCGTCTAATGATGATGATTGCACTGAAAACAAATGAAGCTTAGGACATTTCGGTGACTGCAGGAAAAAGCCCACAAATATTCCTTGGTGACAAAAGTGGTGGTGTTGTTGTTGTCGTTGTTTGCCTTCAAGTTGTTTCTGATGTATGGTGACTCTTAGGTGAACTTATCATAACAATAAATTGAATAACAGACTATTTTCTCCTAATGGTACCCTAGAAGTCTACTTTCTGTCTCAAGTAGGATGAGCCCTGATCTAAAGATTGAATATGACTCACTCTTGATGGGGGTAGAGTGGAAAGGGATAGGAAGTAGGAAGGAATGGAGTGTCCTCGAAGAGGGTACACTTGACTACCCGAAAACAGGAACATTTCACACTGCAACAGTTCATTGCCGTCCTTGTCTATTTATAGTATCCTAGAAGAACACCTCAGTTTTGTTGAGATATATGTAGCATTGGGGACTGCGGAAGTCTGTTTTTACTATAAAGCAAAAAAATTCTCTCTCTTTCTCTCTCTCTCTCTCTTTCACACACACACACACACACACACAGACACCCCACATCTGACTGTAGCTTAAGGATACTCAACTCAGCTAAGAACAAGACAGGATAATACCAAAACATATCTCACATACTTTAGGATGCAGTGAAACTGTTCCAAACATTGAAAAGTGACTTTTATATATACAAAGGAACACTTGTTTTAGTAACTAAGCTACCAGTGGGCATTCATAAATAAAACTGCCAAGTATCTCAGCCTCCTTCCTTAAAGAGACATTTACAGTTACTATGGTGACCCATCTGCAGAACAGGGAGAAGGAAAGAATACTTTCTCTTTCTTAGTGCTTTAGATCCCCTCCTTGGTGGATAGTGTGTGATCCTTTAGCATGAGTAAAAACATTGTTTATACCTCATGACAATGTGTATCTTTGATTCTTCTCAGCTGTACAGGTAATCAGAAAGTCCTTCACATTGTGGAACTAGAGAACAAACGTGCATCTGAAAGCCTGGAGAGGGCAAAACTGCCTTGAGAGATTGCTTGCAAAACAAAAACAACAAGTGATGGGTTAAGATTCAGGGTCTCCTCCTCAAAGGCTTGTTTCCTCCCTGTTCTGATTTCTGAAGTGACTTTTGAAGAATGAATTCTCATGAGCAGAATTCACTGGATGCTCCTGTGGAAGGAAGAAGTGAGGCCATGTTCACAGCTTCTTCATTTACCCTACAGTACTTGAGTCCTCCCAAAATCTGTTATTGGGTTAGAAGACCCTCCAGACGAGGGCCTCAGAACTGTTTTTAAGGTGCAGGACCTCCCCACTGGCAAGCAGGTTGTAGTCCAGTTTGCCTATTTGCAGGTACGTGCAGGGGGAGGTCAAAAATACTTTCCCCATCTATTGTTACTCAAATGTCTTTACATACAAAAACACTTAAAAGAACACATGTACATAAAAGTCCCCTCCATGTGTTTGAGGTAGCTCACTCCCATGTAAGTATGCAGAGGATAGAGAGTGGGCAGCCTTTACTATTCCTTGGAGGGTTCAGCTTACAATAGGTGTCTTAATAATGTGTGTGTGTGTTTGACCCTTTGTCAGATAATTTCAGGGGGATTCAGTACCCTAAGTTTAGTCTCGATGGCTCAAATGCCCCTATGTTCCAGGTCCATGCCTCCAGAACAATGTAGGAATGAAGAAGAGTAGGTATGTACACTTCCTATGTACACATTGTACTTTTAAGTGTATTCATATGTAAAGAAATTTCAATAATAATGGATGGAAAAATTAATTTGCCCTTTCCCTGCACATTCCCCCAAGTAGGCAAGATGGAAAGGGGAGGGGTAAATGTAAACTGCTTTCTCCCAGCGAAAACCTTTATTGAATCTGAATCCCTTTCACAAAAGGAAAACTCTGGCACAAATTTATTAATTTACATTTAGGACACAATGTATGATTACAATTAATAGACACGAAAATGAACAAAATTTAAATTAGAGTACTCCGTTAAAACATTTCAAACTAATCAGAACTATGTTTAGTCTCAGATATTCCCACTGTATAAATTCATGTTTATAATTATTTAAAGGATTATTAATTTCTACACCACTGCAGGCAAAAAGGCAGATATGTACACACAGCTGAGCACATGCAGGCACTCCATGCAATTGGGAATCCTGAAGAGTCAAAGATACAGCCTGAATGTTTCATCTATATATGCCCATCTCTTCAGCACATATACTGCTCTGGAGACTCTTCACTGAAATCACAGTGTCAGAAGCAGGATAAGAAGGCACAACACCACTCCCCCCACACACACACACAGAAACTGATGGACTGATGATGGTGATGTTTTATATGACTCCATCAATGTATTCTTACCATGCCATACACCCCACTCAATGATATGATATAACTGGCAAATATCGTTTAATTGGCATGAAATATAAATTATACAATATTATGGATGAAAAGCTATGCTGGCAAAGAGGATTGGTTGAACAGGTGCAAAAGTAGGTCAGATGGGACCTCAGGGCACGGACAGCTCATAGTCAAGAAAGTTCCAATGTTAATGAGATTGTAAATGCCCCTTCAATGACTTAACCTTTAGAAACAATAGCACCCAAAATTGCCTCCAAAGAGCAATTGATTGTCTTCAACCCACTTCCTTTTTCCCACTGAAACTTTCCTTTGGTTCCTCACCTGCCCAACCACTAACGAACTATCATAATCCCATCAGTCCTTTGTCACCTAATGCTAAAGCCACTAGCTTGTTCTGGAGCCAATTATCTGCTCTGCCAGCCTTCCCCCTTGCCTCTCAGAGTGCAAACAGGGTATTAAAACCCTAGCTCTGAGCCAGATAACTCATAGTTCTCTGGACATCGGCTGTCACTCTGCTGCTCCTATTCCCATTCTTATACGACCCTTAGTCTGAGCTACATTGCTTCATCTCTTCTCGGCAGGATAGGTAAATATCACCCACTTCGCCCTAACTTCTCGCTATCCAGTTTTTCTTCCTTCCCTTCAGTTAGCCTTGTGTGGTTATGAGACTGCTTGGATCTTGTGTGTGATTGTGATATTCCCCCAATAAAACCAAATATACTTTTAATTTCCAACTGGTGTCCCTTCATTAGTACCAGTATACATAGGTATAGAAGATCTTGTAAGGTTATCCCCACTCTCACAGGCCTCCCTTTGAGCTAATATTCCCCACCGTTTGACAGAGGCACTGGTATCATGATTGGCCCTCTGAGTCACCCACCTTTTGGGGTAATAGTACCTTTGCTGTACAAAAATAAAACCACACAAACTGAAATCGTTTCCAAAGGTATACAAGCTAATAAAAAGGATTTAACATTAGTCACTCAGAGCAGGGAAAAGTTAATTTGGAAAGGTTACAACTCCTAGCATCCTTCAGGAAATTTGGGGGAGCTGTAGCCCAAAATGTAACTATTCCAAACTCATAATTCACTTTAGACATTCTTCTCTCTTCACAATTGTGTTTTGAACCAGTTAAACAATGAAAAGAATCTCTCTTCATGATCTATGACTCAGACCATACAATTAGCATTCTAGTAATAGCATTCAATTACCATGGCCTGCAAAGTGAGACTTTTATCTCAGTAGCTCACTTTTTTTTTCCTAGACAGGAACTGGTACTTGCTTCCAACCCACCCCCATCATTGATAATGAGACAGGTATGAAGTTTAGCTATATTAAAATATGCGTAAAAGCGGCCATGAATCAGAATGTACTCAGTGCTCCCTGCTTACTGAGATCTTGAATCACATGCCTCATTTTTATACAGGCAAGTTGACCCTTATAACTACTCCATTCCAAGTAGAAAATTGTGCTTCTCAAATCTCCGGCATTTCCCTTGTAAAGGTGACTCTTTCCCTCTGGAAGTGGAAGGAATTAATCTTTTCCAGTGACAGCTCATTCAATGAATAGTTAATCCCTGTGAATGAACAATTTCTCTAGTCACAACCTAATTGCAAATGATGTCCTTTTGATGTCAGAGAGAAACATGAGAACTAGATCTCATTCTGTGTTCAAAGGCACATGGTGTGCCTTATCTCAGGCATTTTTTCAGGCTAGGTACTGTCCACATCTAATTTCCTACAAAGTGCAAAGCAAAGTGTTGATGTGTAGCCAAAATTTAGGTAAAAACCCCTGCCTTTTTTAAAAAAAATCATAGTACCATGACAAATGAACCTGCATAGGATTCAGAACATAATGGAACCACACTAAGGCCATTTCTGCACTAGACTGTTATAGCGCTATGATTCCACTTGCAACCTCCTATGGGATCCTGGGGTTTGCAGTTCAGGGAGGGGCCAGCCAGCTATTATGTTCCTCTGCATGCCTGGTCTTAGCAGCTAAGCAGGGTCAGCTCTGATTAGTACTTGGGTGGCAGACCACCAAGGAATCTCAGGTGCTGTAGGCTATATTTCAGAGGAAGGAATTGGCAAAACCAGCTCTGAGTATTCCTTACCTAAGAAAACCCCATGAAATTCATGGAGTTGCCATAAGTTGACAGGCAATTTGAAGGAACATAGACATGCATTATGTTCCTGGGTAACATGACTTGTAGCAGTTATTTCCACCACTACCACCACCACCACCCCACCATTCCTGAATTGAGTGAGGGCTCATCCATACCTGAAATACTACCAGGTTTTCATGGGGGAAGGGTTTGGATTGTGGTGTGGACAGCTCCCCCCCGCCAAAATATATTGAAGAAAGGAAGGTCAAAGGAGAATCTCTATGGCAAAGGGTATGATATGTATTGATCAATATATATCATCAGTGATTCTGCCCAGAAGTACCAATATATCATCAAAGGGTCTGCCAGTAGTACATGAGGAAATAAGACAATGAAGATGGGAATTAACTCCCATCTTTATAAGAATTGCCTTTAAAAAGCCCCTCCTAAACAGATTGCAAAAGTTGTGGATTGTCCTGAATATCTATCAGAAATAAACTGAGACAGAAAATGCCAGTATGTTCAAATACAACTCCCAGCAAATCCTGAGGCTTTCAACTAGCCAAGATGAGACCCAAAGAGTGAAGAAACAGTGAGATGAAGCAGATAATAATTATACAACTGTATTCTTTGAATAATGAATTGGGTCCCATTTCAATAGGTTACTGCGGTTAAAGTAATTACACAAACAAGGTCTAATGTTCCTGCATTATGACTAAAGCATTCATAACTTGTGGCACCAGTCTGCATCACACAATGCTTAAGCTATGTCCCATGGGTGAGGAAAGTTATGCTTGTTATATAGGTGGCTCTCCACATTTGTGGGTTTCACTTTCACAGATTTGATTATTTGTGAGTTTCTCCAGCCCTTGCCCCCCCCCCCCGCAAGTGCTTCTTTTTTGGGGAAACCTTCCCTCTCAATGGCTCTGATCAGGCCACACAGCCCCTTAAAAACTGGCTTCTGGTCCTCTTCATCCTCCAGCCAGCTAAGGACAGCTCACACACAGCCCAATTTCTTCCCACCACAAACCCTCTCTTGATGCCCACCCTCCCACCAAAGAAAGAGATGGGCAAGAGAGAGAAAGTATAAGGCCACTATGCTGACTCACCCCCTTTCCCTTTCCTTTCCTAGCCTAGTTTGGACCCTGAGTGCCCATTCTCCCCATCATGCCTCAGTGTCCTTCACACACACACACACACACACACACACACACATTTTGATATTTGTGGTTTTTCTGCTTTTGCAGGGATCCTGAGCCCCTAACCCTAGTGAATGTGGGGGGCCAACTGCATATGTAAAAACTGCAATAAGAGACAAATGCTCAGTGCCTGCATGGATACCCTGTAGGAATAATAATGTGTTGTTTTTCTCAAATGACTTTTAGTTCTTTTCAACAGGACAAGCAACAGGACAAGCAGCTAAAAAAAAGACATAAGCAAAAATGTGTAAAAAAAAAACTGATGAAAGGTAGGAAGAAAACATCTGTTTAAGAATGAGAAATGATGCTGCCAGTTGTAATTCTAACTAGGAATGCTATACATTTTTATGATCCCCATTGAGTCTAAATATCACCCATGTCAACATTTGATCTCATTCAGACAATCAGCAGCATTATCCCTTCAAAATAGTTGCAGATGTTGTATGTTGTAATTGCCTAATTTCAGATATTCATGATCTGGACAATTGAACCTCCCAGTGCCAGGACTACTTGCAAGAGAAGCAGGTAAAAATCATTACTTAATCCAATCCTCATTCAGACCCTAAAATGGATTCATATTTATAAACATAAAGTAACCTTTATCCATTTTAATGTGGCTTTAGTATATTAACTGCTTTGGAGACTTGAAGTAGACTGTTTGATAGGGAAATGTGCATATATTGTTACAGTCTGTTCAGGCACAGTTGGTGTTTATTGTTGTGTGCCTTCAAGTTGTTTCCAACTTACGGGGACCCTAAGGTGAACCTATCATGCAGTTTTCTGGGGGCTGAGAGTATGTGACATGCCCAAGGTCAGCCATAATCCAATGCTCAAATCACTATACCATGCTGGCTCTCTATAGTTGGTGTATCAACCAGTTAATGTTCAGTTATGAAACAGAACTTGGCTGCATACAGAGTGCCACACATAGGCTTTCAAGGACTCCTGTGCCTTATATGGACAACAAACAACAAGGTAACAGGTGCAGTGTCCATTATGACTACAATTCCAGCTTGGAATTCCTTTACCTGTTACCTAACTGTATATCATAGAGTTTGTCAGGTTGCAGAAACCTATGAAGCAACAATGGGGGGTATTATGTCTACACTGCATGTTACAAGATGGTTTATCAGGTGGACTGCCTTGCTGGACTACACAGAATGGGTAAAGGGCAGCCAGGGTTAAAAAGGTACCACCTGAGTGCTTAGTCACTTTTCTTGTTCTAGGCTTCTCCATCATGGGGAAAGGGGAAGACTTCAGCAACAGGGGTCACATTCACCCCACACCACATATGTAAAAGGAGGGCTGAATGTGTATCTGAGATTACAGTTTCTTCTGCTTCATGCACCCAGGATGTGCAAAACTACACATGAATGTTTGACCAGTAGTAGTAATGGTTGAAGTAGAGTCCCTGGATTTTTCCAGCCAAGGTCTTACCTAGGTAGGTTATGGCCTATAAAGTCCTATACAGCTCAAGTTCAAGTTGTTTGAAGGAATGTATCTCTCAATATGAGCCTGCCTGGGTTTTAAGATACACAGAAGAGGTCCTTCTCAGTTTCGCCACCTTCAGAAATATGTTTAACTGGCATACAGGAGAAAGCTCTGTCAGTGGGTGGCTCCTTGATTATAGAAAGCCCTTTCCATGGGGATTTGGCTTGCTCCATATCTGTTAACCTTCTGCCAGCAAGCATAGTCCTTTTTATTTAAATAGACCTTCAGTAACTAACTGGGTCTAAAGAGATATGATGGACTGCAAATGTTCTATTCTGTTTTGATGTGTTTAAATATTCTGTTTTAATTTTAAAATGGCATTTTAATAAATGTTTTAAATTAATATGTAATTTATTATTTATAATTCATTGTGTTTTATCCAGATGTTTTAATGTAACCTCCCTTGCATCCCAACCTTGGGAGAAAATTGGATGGATGGATGGATGGATGGATGGATGGATGGATGGATGGATGTGAATATAATAGCACTATATGAGGATGCACTGTCACCACCCCATTATGAAGTACACAGTACTCTTCAAGGTAGAGGGAGAATATTAGATAGAGTTGTCAGTTCAGGATCACCCCAGGCCCTTGGATTTTCAGACCAAAACCTGAGACTCAGGGATGGCCCTTAGTGTTGTCATTTAGCTTTGTGTATTAGGTACCAACCACAATTGTGGAGTAGTGGTATAGTCATTTGAGCATTGGACTACAGCCCTGGAGACCAGGGTTCAATTTCCCATTCAGCCATGGAAACCCAGTGGGTGACCTTGGGTGCATCACACACTCTCAGCACTCAGAAAATTCTATAGGCTCACCTTAGGGACATCATAAGTCAGAAATGACTTGAAGGTACACAACAACAACAACAACAACAACAACAAGTGTTCTCAGCTTATCTTTCAAACACAAACACATGCAGAACATATTTTCCTGTTTATAAGTTAAGAGATAAATCTTAGCTAAGGGGGCTCTTCCCAGATCAAGCCAAAATGAAGAGATTATTTAGGGAGGCAGGGTAAGGAACATTTAATCTAGTTTACTTGCTTCTAGGCAGGAAATAGAGGCAGAGTGGAGTTGAGGGTGAGCTCTGGTACTACAACAGATAAGAGGGAAGGAGGAAGCTAAGTAAATACACAGACACAGAGTCTTTGCAAGTTGCAGCAAGAGTTCAGTTAAACTTGGGAACTTTTAGCATGCTGGTACTCTACTAGCTGAACTGGAGACTTGCTCACAACCCCTTATTCTTGCTCATTGCTGAGACCACCAATACTGGAGAATTTGCACCCTTGCCTGCCACCAGGAAATAGCCCACAAAAATTGGAGGATCAGGGCCAGACCATGAGATGTGAAATATAGTTCAGAAAAGGGACATTATTTACATGTGGCAAAGAAAGTGTGCAGGCAGTTCTCCTTTGAGACATGGTAGACAGGGCAGCCTGCCTTTTTTTCTTTCTTTCTTTCCTTCCAGCATGTATTGTTCCCTTACTTGCTAACCTATATACTTACCTCAATTTATTATTTCTTTCTGTTTATTTATTTTCGGTTAATTAATTTGCAAAACTGGGAATCAAAGTAGTCCACACTAAGCTTTAAAAACACATACAAAAATTATTTTTTTACAAAGTAGCTCCCAAATGAAAAGAAAATCGTAATAATACAAAGTGCAAAAACTTTTCTCGACTTACCCATTAGAGACAGAAAGGTTTTTTTGAAATTATTTTCTTGCATGCGTGCTTGCTGAGGTGACAGAGATATTGTTTCATGTCTCATGATGCATCAGTTTTAGAGTGTATCTGCACTACACAGCTTGTCCTATTGCAGTTTAGTATCAGTTTAGCTGTCATGGCTCCATCCTATGGAATCCTGGGATCTATAACTTGGTGAGATACTTAGAAGTCTGTACTAAAGAGCTTTAATCCATTCCACAGAACTACATTACTAGAGTTTTCTACTACATAATTCCATGTATTTCCCACTCATTGTTTTACTTTAGCAAAACAACTTCTTTCTGCCCTTGTTATTAAAAGGATAACTTGTTATGGATAACTATGATACAGGGAATTCATTCCTTCCAGACATTGGGTGACACTATATTCTATATTATGCTTATTTATTGAGGCTTCCACTGTAGCACTTATCCAGTATAACTCAAGTATCAGATTGTTCTATGATTCTGCCAATGATTCCTCTCTGGTATAACAGCCTCTGTGGCCCTGTTTGTGTTGACTTGGTAGGCCCATGTGGTTGTGTTCCTGGATACAATTCATTGGAGAATCTCTCAACCCATGTTCTTTAATTTGACATCTGTTGATGCTGGTTCCTATGAGGAACTGGATGGGAAAAGTGGAAACATTAAATAAGCAGTAAAGAACAAATGAAAAGAAAGGAAAATATCAAAATGAATATATAAAAAGAGATTTCCCACCTTTGCTCAGTATCAGATGCTAAATGAGAGAAGATTCCTTAAATCAATGATGGTTAACAAATCCTTGCTTAATGCCAAAGATTACTCAATAGGATAAAAGGAAAAAAAATTACAATTTATTGAAGCCTACTTGTATGAATTATTTTACACAGTGCCTTCTATGTGACTATAATTCTACAATGAAACATCTCTCTCTCTCTCTCTCTCTCTCTCTCTCTCTCTCTCTCTCTCTCTGTATGTATCTTAATACCGCTGGAGAATTTGTTACAGATTCCAGTAATATGACATTGTAATATGTTGCTATGCCAATGACAGAGATGTCATAAATTAAACCAATGCAAATAGGCAAAAACTCAGGAAACATTAATATGATTTGAAAGGCACATTTTACAAAAAGCAGGAACAAATATTACATCTGATCATTTTTCCCTGGTAGTGAAGGCAAGTGTTGACCTAGGGGGCAAACAGGCCTAGTATGTAGTTGTGGAGTGACTTATTCAAATGCAGGTATAAAAAGTGAGGGAGATTTTATAACTACAAGTTTAAATTCCCTTTCTGGCTTTCTTTTTTTTTTTCCCCTGCATGCAAGTGAGAAAAACTTCAGCAATAGCAATCAGTTTTAGTAATTCTTAAATTATACCACCCCCTTTGAATAATAATTTTTAAAAAGCATCCCTGTACTCTTGAGCACATGTGCTGTGGTGGCAGGGGTGACCTTGCTGCCACCAGAGGGAAAGGGGATGCCAGTAAATTTCTAGCCTAGTGCAATGTGCCAAGACAGAGGTGAAGGAAGAGAAGTATAGCGGCTTATAAGAGCACTCTGTTTCCCTCATCACTTCTTTGCAGCAATAACACTCAAGGAAGAGCAGAGCAATGACTTTGTAGAGCTAGCTTGAAGTAGAGACAGACACACCAGCATCAGCTGGCACCTACCATTTCTCTGGGTCTTCCTCCCATTCTGGAGGTTTAAAGCTGGCTTTGCAGGCTCTGGGTGAGTGGGTTGGCAGGGACTGCCTAATGGTACAGACCATTGGGCAGGGCATGAGTGTGAGACCAGGTCATATTGCAAGGTAGGAGGGAAAGGCGAATTTACTTTCATATCTGGCAAGTCACTTCCCCCATGGGTGGCTTGTCACCTATTGAGTTAGCAAGTGTCTTTCTTCTAGTCTGATGGCCTAGTTTTAGGAGTAGGTGCCCACAGTGTAGGGACCTGGACACCTGCCCACATTTTTGGGCTGCCTGGTGTCCTAGCAGCCTTTAGTTTCCCATCTATATTTAGCAGCAGTCATGTGGACCAGGTGTCTCAGAGCATAATGGCCTGCTTTTGAATTATTCTAGCCTTCAGGACTTTTGTGTGGCCTGTGGACAACTTTCACCTATTGACCTCTCCTGAACTGGGATCAATGTCAGCCACACATGGCCACCTTTGGGGGCCAGCTAAGCAAGCTAGCTGGTTTGGGGAGCTATCAGACCATGTCATGAGGCTTGCTTCTTCACTGGGATACCAGCCTACTCTGGGTCGCTAGTAATTCTGTGGCCTTGTGGGTAGAAAATGGCCTAGTGCTTTATTCCCCTTCTGTTTGCACTTGGATGTGAACATCTCAAGCCCTTTTTTCTCCCTCCTCCACCTTCTCAGTGGCTGTGTGGCAGCTTGGCAGCCTACTCGATATCTTCTAGCCTACTTTCTTCTTAGGGGCAGTTGTCAGCTTGTGCCCTAGAACACCAGGCATGGATTCTATCTAGAAGTCTGAGGGTCCACTTCTCACATGCCCTGGGCCTGCTCCAGGTCCTGTTGTCTCAAGGCTGCAGCCTGCCTAGTTGAGGTACTGCATCGGTAAGCTGGCTGTACCTTTGACCTGAAGGATTCAGGCGTTCCTTAGCACTGCAGATTACTAGGAGAAGCTCATAGCTGGCATGGGGGAGTCATTTAGTGGTTTGAGTGTTGGACCTTGATAATAGTCCCAAGGCCAGGGGAAATATGGCAGGGGGTTGCAATGGTTACCAGCCAAGTGTCCTCTCCCAGATTTACCCTAGTCCTCAGATGAGAATGAATATATTGGCATGGTAGCTATTTTGGCTAAGCTACAAGTTTTGGAGCTGGACAGGCAAGTGCACCTGTCCCATAGCTGGCACTAGAATCTAATAGGGAAACAAAGAGGACAAAGATGTAGTGCTTAACTGAGGAAATCTTGAACATCTGGTCTGCCCTAGAGAGAGCTTCCCCTTCTTCCAGCAGAGCTCCAACTGTTGTCACTGTGGATCTAGCCCAAGATGGCATGAGAGCTACTCTTTCAAAGAAAATTGTTGCTTGCCTCATTACTTTGATCACCCAACAGTTTGTTACTATTCCTGTTACTGCCAACCAGAAGTAAATATTTAGTTATTGTTTCTGTTACTGCTCTGCTGTTGAAAAATATAGAAAAATGGTCTCTGGTTCTCACAAGTGGTTAATTCAGATATGACACCTCAGAAATTCTGAGAAAAATGCAAAAGGCATTACAAAGTAATCTTTCCACAGCACTTTCTTTCCAGATTCTTTGGAATAGAATGATCCAGCAGCCAAGCAAGAATATACAAAGAGAAGAGACCTTATATATGAATGAACTGTATCCCAACTTTGCCACATTCTCACATGACATAACCATGAAAAAGAATACAAGATGGGACTAGACAGATTGACACAGCATTAATGTGCATTGGCTGGGATTAACAAAACAAGACTAGCAATTACCCTGATGGCATCATGAAGAGCATTCTTTTCTTTACATTTGTATAAACTGTTGCTTGCCATTTGATTCTGTGGGAAACAAAGAAAACAATACACTTGGGAACATCAAGTGAGCTTGGGAACATCAAGTGAGAAGCCAAACCTGTCCTTTGCCCATCAAGTAGGCTCTCTGATCACCAGGTATTACCACCTTCTACATAGAGCTCTTTGTCAGAGGATTCTATTTCTCTATGGAACTATTTGCAATTCTAGGGCATGCAACAACAAAAAACCTGCTAAATTCTTTGTGTTTCTTCTTTTGAAAATAATTATGTTATGCATATATCTTTCAGTGATTTTTGAAAGGGCTTCAGTCAGGAGATTCTAAGAGCCAGCTCACAGAATATGATGGTGGCATAAAGCATGGTGGGTGGACTTTTTCCACTCTGTCCTACATCCTAGCTATCTTGTCAAGATAAGCATTTAATTTATTTAAAGTCCATTGGATAGTCAAAATGTTTTCCTTGCTTTCTGTGCTGCCCACCCATATGCATATACCCACACCAAACATAGATTTTGGTTTAATGTGTCTTCTCCAAGTATTGCTAGCACTCTTGTGCTACTATTCAGCAAAATGAATTACCCAGAGGTATGCTAATTATTAGCTAGAATGAAATTTATGCTATCAGTGAAGTCTTCGATGAAGGCTTTGGCACAGCGGCAAAACAAAAGAATCAAAGAAAAGGGAGCCAGTGAGCTGTTGCGTATTACATTTGTGCTTATGAGAGCTTCTGCAATTTGAACATTTAAGCTTCTTTCCACAAAACTGAACTTTAAATGCATTCTGAAACACAATGGCCAACAGTGCTGGCTCCTAATATGTTAGACCCATTGTCCTGGCTAATATTGCAATTACTTCAGGCTTATCTGAAACAAAGCACAACTCCCACATAGTAGTAGTAAGTGACACACAGACAAAGCTTATAACACCCAGACAGGGGGAAATGACATCAGTACCCCATGAGACTCATAGAATACAGATCCTCCTGCTAGTTGCAAGAGTGCTGCATGGAGGCATTTCCCACTCTGGCTGCCATTATATACACCTCCATCTTATTTTCAGAAGAATTGCCTTTTCGTTCCTGGTATTTATATATCTTTTGTTATCTTGCCTCTCCTCTAAAGCAGGGGTGGAAAAAGCCAGGCCATGGGGCAGCATGCATCCCCAAGGCCTTGTGAGGGGAATCAGCCTCCAACCTCCACATAGCTCTCCCAGGCCAGCATTATTTGGGCCATAAAGGGTGAATGGCCTCTCCTTAAAGCCTCCAGGAGTGGCCAGCCTAGTCTTTTAAATGAGCTGCAGAGTCCTGTTTTATTTTTTGACATCTAAGCAATATTGTACTCCACTCTCCCCGCCTCCCCCCCCCCCAAAAAAAACAGCATCAGTAAACTTTTTAGTGGCTTATGCAGGTGCAAATTCCAGTTATGTCAGGGTAAGTACTCATAAATATATTGTGCAAGGAGGTATCCTGATTCCTCCAGAAGTTGCACAGTCTGGTAGTGTGTGGCAAAAGCAGGCTTCTACCTGGCAGGATCTTCTGGAGAAATGAGAAAGTGTCATATGGAGCAATCCTTGGAAGTGGTTACATATCAAAGAGTTGTCCCTTTAAGGCAAGGATGGGCAACTGGGAGAGGTTATGGAGCTGCATTATCCTACTAGGAGACTTTGAGGGGCCACATACCCAGCTGAACAAAGAATTAAAGGTCCTCAAATGTCCCCTAATGCACTCTAGGGACTGTGGGGGGCATTTCTGCCATTTTTTAAAGCCCCTGGTGCCATTTTAAGCTGAGGAAAAGCCTTTTTGCAAAACTGGAAGTGACCAGAAGTTATTTCCAGTTTACTTCCAGTTTTTAAAAAGGCTTTTCCTGTGCCTAAAATGTCCAGGGGAGTCCAAAATATGGCAACAAATTCCCCTTACCCCCGGAAGGCATTTGGAGCAAAAAAAAAAAAAAAAAAATTGACTGTTTTGACCCCTGGAGGGCTCTGGGGATACAAAAATGGTCCTGGCAACCAGATGTGGCCCATGGGCCATACTTTGCCCACCAATGCTTTAAGGCTCCCTACTTGATGAGAAGAAGTAAAACCTGGAGAGAGTGGTCCTGGGCAAGCCAAGGAACAGGGTTCAGTTCCAGCCATTATGTGGTTGAACTAATCACTTGAAACTGTCCTTCTTACTCCCTGCCCCAAAATGTATAGATTCCCTTGTATAGTAGCTGGTTAGTTCCAGATGTGCTTAAATTTGGAGACGGAACTTTATCAGATGACTCCTAAGCTTACTGTGAATCAACTAGCAGCAGCTGTGATTGTTCAGGAAGTTTCTGAGGAACAGTTTGCCCCAACTGTGGATGCTCACTTATCCACAGACCCTACAAGGGGGATTCCATGAAAATCAAGGAGTACTAACTTTGTTAGCAAACAGACACACCAGTGTGTTTCTTTTCTAGTCCAGGAGCAGCCTAGATATTTTGGAAAATATTACTTAGTGGTGGATTGTCCATGTCTAAGAGATGAGAAATTATTTAGAGCTCAAATATACATGGATTCTATATTAAGTTATCTGGATAGGTAATAAAATTGAAGCTATATAAATCAAATGGTGGATCAGTTCTAGGGGACAAACAAATGACAATATTAAGTTTACTTGAGACAACATGTTTGTGGTAGGCAGTAGCTTGCAAAACTCTCTGAAGTTTCTAAAAAGAGGATCACTTTTTAGATTGCTCAGAAGACTTAGAGCTGGTCCAGAGCTCACTGGAAGGTGTAATCCTTTGTGGGATGTGAACTAGGAAATCATCTTTCCTGGCACCATTGTGCCTGCACAATGTCACCCAGAGGAACTGTCTTGAATAGTCAGGGACTTTTACACTCTGCCCTACAAGAGCAGAATGTAGACCACTTAGTAGCCCCTTGTGAAAATCTGCATGACCTTATGCAGATAAAATCATTCTGCTTCAACTTGGATGCTACTGTTGATACAAGTCTTGCTTATCCTTTGTTATTGGATACATTTCAGTCTGCTCAGGGTGAGGATGTGGACAGGATCCTTGGAGAGGTGAAAGTGTACTGCATCTTGTCTTTCCTGGCTAATTAAAGTGTGGGGGGCAGCTGAGTAGATAAGAGGGATAGTGAATACCTCAGCAGCAAGGCATTCTTTTGCCCTTTCTGAAAAAACTCTCCTCACGTTGCACTAGATAGTTACCAGACAGTCTCCAATATTGCTTTTTATAGGCAAAGTTCTGAAGTGCATGGTAGCCTTACAGATCCAAGGATTACTGGATAAAACAGATTATCCAGACCCATTTCAGTCTGATTTTAGGCCTGATTATGAGACAGAGATATTTGGTTACCTTATAATCTGTATCAGGCACTGAGCAGGGATAGTTTGTCTCTGTTGGTTCTTCTAGGCCTCTCAGTGGCTTCTGAAACCATTGATCATGGTATCCTTCTTGACCACCTCTCTGGGATAGGACTTTGGGGCACAGTTTTACAGTGGTTCCGGTCCTTCTGGATGGGGCAAATTCGGAAGGTAATGGTGGAGGATTCCCTTTCAAACCCATAGTCATTGGCCCGCAAGGTCCCCTAGGTCTTGGTTTTCTCCTCCACACTATTCAATATCAACGTGAAACTGCTATAAGTGTTGAGCAAGTGTTCTGGTGTCAGATAGAGTGCAGTACACTGATGACACCTAACTCTGTATCTCCTTGACATTTAATTCCAAGTACACCAGTAGCTGTTATTGGTAATGGACCTGATGAGGGGAAATAAACTGATGCTTAATCCAGACAAGACAGGGATACTCCTGGTCAGTTGCTGGAGAGAGTTACACACCTTCTAAAATACCAGGTTTGTAGCTTGGGTGTACTCTTGGATTCAGCCCTAAATTCAGAAAACAAAGTCTCAGTGGATTGTTTTTGCACAGTTAAAACTAGTGTGCTAGCTGCACCCTATCCCAGAAATGTCAGATATAATGGCAATGTATGGCTTGATTACATCTCATCTGGATTACTGTAACACAGTTTACGTGGGGGTTGCCTTTGGAAACATTTTGGAAACTATAGCAGTCAGACTACTAATACGGCTGGTTATAAGAAACAGGTAACTCCCTGTTGAAACAGCTTAAGTGGCTACTGGTTTGTCTCCAGGCACAAATCAAAGTCCTGGTTATGATCTATTAAGATCTACATAACTTAAAACCAGCCTGTCTTAGGCCATTTCTGCACTAGCCTGTTATAGTGCTATGATTCCACTTGCAACATCCTATGGAATCCTGGGGTTTGCAGTTTCGGGAGGGGCGGCCTGGCCCCTCCCGAAACTGTAAACCCCAGGATTCCATAGGAACTGCAAACCCCAGGATTCCATAGGATGTTGCAAGCTGCCCCTCCCGAAACTGCAAACCCCGGGATTCCATAGGATGTTGCAAGTGGAATCATAGCGCTATAACAGGCTAGTGCGGAAATGGCCTTAAAGACCACATCTTCTGGTATGAGCCAGCCCAAGTTTTGAGATCATCAGGGAAGTGCTTTCTGTCAGTCCCACCACCTTCACAGATACAGTTGATGAGGACATGGGGGAGAACCTTTTCAGCAGCTGCCCCCAGAGTATATAATTCCCTCCCGTGAAAGGTTAATTTGGGCCCTCCCTCTGCTCTCTCTTTGTTAGCAGGAAAAGACTTTCTTATTCACCCAGGCCTTTCACTGTTAACTGGCCATTGCAGAAGGTGTTTAATTGGGGTGCGCTGTATTTTTTTAATTATTATTAGATTTTAACTGCCTTTTTAACTGTTTTAAATTAATGTTTTCAATATGTTTGCTTATTTAATCACTTTTTAACTTTTATATTATTTGTACTTTAATACTAACTGATTTTAATCTGCATGGTGAACCACCTTGGGTTCCATAACAGCAAAAAAGTCAGGATAATAAATAAAGATTTTAAAGTGTATTTTATGGCCAAGAATGAGAAACAACTTTGTTTTAAGTGCCACCATGGGCCTAACGGTAGATAAAAAATGGACTGGTGACATCCATTTCAAATAGACGTCCCAATGAAGAACAGTCATGACCAGAATTGACCCAGAGGACAGATTCTGAGAAAGATGTACATCAACAAAAAATTTAGTTAGTGTTATATGTGTAATGAAAACTTCACACTTTAGGCAACATTACAGCTTAACTATTTTGTCAATAACAAGTTCTCTCTAGAGAGAAAAAGCAAACCATCAAGAAGAAGTTTTCAGAAACAGCATATAACAAATGGTTTAACGGAGGATCAGACAGAGCAATCCATAGTTGGCACTACTAAAGAAACTATCCAAAACAATTTCTAAAGTAAGTATGGATTCTCCATCCATTGTGACCTTCAGAGAAAGACAAGATGCATTTCTAGAGGTGCTGATGCTTAATGGAAGGTTCTGGCAGTCACCACAAGAAATCGTACAGCTATTTGAAAAATAGTTATATTGTTTTAATGCATTTTAAGTTCAGTAAATCTATTCATTTAGTGGTTAATGCTGTGTAACCAAACTTGCAGCCTGGAAACAGTTTTTATTTGCAATCAATATTTGATTAACATTTGTATTCTGAAACTGATCACTTTGTGTTTTTGGAAATAAATTTCAAAGTGACTGCAATCAACTCTGATTCAGATCTGTGCAGAGATATACATTTTCCACAATATCATTTTTGTGATGAATGCATTCATTCACATTGCAAGCCAAACATATGCTGGAGGGAGGGGGACATAATTACAAGGAAGTTTGATAAAGTATTCCAAAAATACGGATATAAAACTGTAACCCTAAACAGAAAGGGACAGAATGGGAAAATGCTCTCCAAAACTGAATATGTTTCAGAAATTTTATTGCCATTAAAAAAGTCATTGTGATTTTTTAAAATCACAGCTTATACTGACAGTCAAACAACATATTTAAAACCCTTTAAAAAACATATAAGCACTTCGAAACATATCAGAAAACCCCCACACAGATGTGCACAAATATGCATATCTGTGGAGGATTGCTGTCCTGAGATAACACTGCTCTCTTATCTTGCTTCAGTTTCTGATCTGTGTATACTATCAAGGAGATGATAGTATGAGAAAAGCACAAAATGATCCTGTAGAATAAGGAGATGCTGTGAACTGACCTAAGTTTCATCTCAGATGAACTGGCAGACTATTCAAATAGTCAAGTTCCTGGATACATAAAGACACAGAAGAAAAAAAAATGCCCTCCAGATTACAGTAACTTTTGTATACTCTGAAACAGCATGTAGCTATCCTACTACTCACGTATTGCCTGTAGCCAAAATAATTGTAAATGAAAAATTTGCATACATAGCTAAGAAACAGAGGTTCCTCTCTCCCTCTCTCTCTCTCTCAGAAGAGCTTATAAGGAAAGAATTAATTGATCCACAAAGATCTGTTATTAGATAACTAGCCAAAAACCAGCAAGAAAAGAATCCTATTGCTAGCTTCAGTGGACTTAAGTCTATGCACACATTTCTTAATAGTGAACTGACACGGTCAGAGCAAAATGACAAAATATATAGTGAATTGGGAGATACGTGTTTAAATATTCTGAAAGGGTTAAAACTTTAGAACTGCAGTTGCTTAAGTAGAAAAATAGAGAAAAATAAGGTGAGCAGATGCGTCCTTTATCTTATCAGAAGGATTAGGTATGAGCTTAGCTATGCAGGGAACTTGGGGAGTTTTTAGGTCAGCGCAACCCAGTGAGAGTACTCCCTTGGTACCGAAATACATCATTTTGAAAGCTGTAACCTGGGCCTCCATAACCTGTAAACTGTTCATATATGGTCATATTTTAATCATTTCCTGTACCTGTTTACTAGAGTGTATAAAGAGTAAGCTGATACCTGACTCTGGGCTCTCTCAGTCTTTCTGGAAGACTGAGATCCCTGCGCAGTAAAATAAACCCCTGTTTTCTGAAACCGCTGGTCTCAATTCTCTGGCTGCCCACATTGTGTGTTGCTCATAAGAAAATAAAGCAGAATTTCTTGTTTCCCAGGACACTTTTCCAAGTGTCTTTTTTCTGAAAACATTATTTTCACTCATTTTGAGTCTGTCTCAGTAAACAGAATAATATTTCTTTCATTTGTATCACAGCAGAGTCAAGAAGTGATGGTATTTCTGCTTCTGTAAAAGGAATAAAAGCCAATGTGATCTAGTGTTGGACTAGGACTCTAGGGGACCAGGATTGCACTCAGCTACGGAAATCCACCAGCTGACCTTGGGCAAGTAACATTCTCAGCTTTAGAAGAAGGAAATGGCAAACCTCCTGTGAATAATTCTTGCCAAGAAAACCCTAGTCAACTTGAAGGCACATAACAATAACAAAGCAGGCACAAAGATAACGACTAAGTAAAGTAGGCCTGGATTTTTTTTATGACAATCTACTTCAACTTTGAGTTGTGCAGACAGTTTGTACAAGACCCACATAAACCCAGTGGAAGCTTAGTGTTACTGATTGCAGAGTCAGCATTCTTGACCACACTATAAACTCCATCCATTGAAGTTAATGAGAAAGCTTCCTTGTGTAGTACATTTATGTGAGCACCAGAGTATACACAGAACTTCAGGCTGCACCAGCTTTGTGTATACATTATCATGAGAAATGTGGGACAGAAACAAATACACACACACACACACACACATATATATATATATATGGTTTTTGGACTCCATTCCCCAAATTCCCCAGCCAACATGACCCCAGCAGTGCTTTGTGGATGACCATGGAGCTTGTAATCCAAACAATAATTTCCCCAAGCTCTGGCCTGATGTTCCCTTCTAAACTGAAAGCAACAGGAAACCTGTGTGCAGTTTGACTTGGCACAGTAAATGAACCTACGAAGCATTGGATTTGCCTGGTTGAAAAGACAATTCAATTAAACCCAGATTTAATAGATGGGGAATACAGAAGAAAGAGGGGTTTGGTGGCACAATTTCTCTGGATTCAGTTTGGAAAGCTCTTCATTAAAATACACCAGTTAGATTTAAGCTGACTGAAAATACAGCTCCCATGGGACTCAATAAGCTTACTCTTTATTAAGTATGGGTTAGGATGACAGCTAAAGCTAGAAAAAATAGTGGAATTCAGCATACCAGAAAATTAGCAAGAGGGATATGAATGATTAAAAAAGCCCAGTGAGTGGACAGTTGTTTTTTTTCAAAAGTCGCTTCAGTACTTGCTCATTATGAATAAAATGCATGCAGCATCTCCGTTACTCTGCCCCCTTTCCATCTTTAAGTTTTAGGATATTTTAAAAGAAAGCAGCTGATGTTTAGGAGACAAGTTGTGGCATACAAATATTAGGCTGATACCTATTTGCTGACAGTGGCAATTGGTTCCAATTTCTTCTTACTGGTTTAGAGCCAAAGCTTGTCTTCAGCAAACACAAAGCTTTTTATGCAGCTGAGCCTTTCTTCTGTGGTCCCTGTGGTGTCATGGACTTTTGGTGTAAAATGTTATTTAATTTACTATATATTAAGGTAATTTGTTTAGATATGCACTGTGTATACGGTAAAGTGCTGCCAGGAAAGAGTAAGAGAACAGAATGTTGAGAGTGAGTGGTGATTGGTGGAATATCTGAGAGATTTTGAATAAGGTCGGTAAATGACAGTTAGTAACAATTAAGATAGTCAGAGCCCATTTCTGCACTACACTGTTATAGTGCTACTATTCCACTTTCAACATCCCGTGGAATCCTGGGGTTTGCAGTTTAGGGAGGGGCATTTAGAGTTCTCAGCCAGAGAAGTCTTTGGCCTCAGGAAACTACAAACCCCAGAATTCCACAGGATGTTGAAAGTGGATTGATCTACTATATAAAAGTCAATCTTTGTCTGTGAGTTTATCTGTTTGTCTGCATCAGGCAAGCAAAGACCTCATATGATTGGCTGACAAGGCAAGAAGATCTCATATGGTTGGCTGGCTGTGAAGATTCTATGGAATCCTGGGGTTGGCGGTTTAGGGAGGGGCCTATAGAATTCTCAGCAGAGAGCTCTTGGGCCTCAGGCTGGTTGCTATAGAGATGAGGCCTACCATCAATAAGGATGCCAGAAAACATTTGGGAGGCATATGTGAGAAAAATTAAAGTGACATACACAACAACATACACAACAAGGTCTTCTTGCCGCACACAGTAGATAGTATGGGTTCCATATGTGAGGAATCTTAAAGTTGAAATTCAAAACAAAAAATGCTTCCAGAAAAACATGAAGCCATTGCACAAACTCAACAGAAAGCAAAAAAATCAAAAGCCAGTACATCATCGATACCAGAGAGCACAGATTGGATTGGGGACTATGGGAAAAAGTTACAGGTACTGGAACAGGCTGGTTGCTATGGAGACAATGCCTAGCAGCAAGGAGAATGACAGTGTATTCCCGCAGGAACCCAGCCTCTGTATGTTAACAACTACAAATACAGATTGGATTGGGGAATATAGGGATAAGTTACAGGTACTGGAATAAGCCAGTTGCTATAGAGACGAGGCTTAGCAGCAAGGAGGAGAACAGTGTATTCCCTCAGGAACCCAACCTGTGTATGTTAACAACTCTGAATAAAGATTAGATTGGGGAATAGGGGGAAAAGTTACAGGTACTGGAATAGGTTGGTTGCTATGAAGACAAGCCCTAGCAGCAAGGAGGTGAACAGTGTATTTCCTCAGGAACCTAAACTATGTATGTAAATAACTCTGAATACAGATTGCATTGGGAAATATGGGCAAAAGTTACAGGTACTGGAGAAGACGGTTGGGTGAGTTCTTCAGAGGAAAATAAAATCCTGGGCAATGCCAGGTAAATACACTAGTAGCACTAGTACTACACTGCATAGTACTAAATACACTAGTAGCACCCTACAGTGTAGGGCAGAAATGGCCACTGTGAGAACAGTTGGAGTAGTGAGACAGAGTGTGGAGGAATGGAGGATTAGGGTTAAGAGGGTCAGTCAGACAGGTTTAGGAATTAATAAGTGGCTTTTAAGAGTCTGAATTAGCTGGGAGTGAAATGTGTGAAGGAATGTGAACTATGTTTTAAATGTATTACATAATTAATCTGTTTTGTTACGTTCAACTGTTAATAATATTTTTTTTTAATATTCATACACTCTTGGGCCATTTCTGCACTAGACTGTTATAGCACTATAACATTACGGCAGTCTGTAAACCCCAGGATTCCATAGGATGTTGAAAGTGGAATAATAACACTTTAACAGTCCAGTGCAGAAATGACCTTGGCTTCCTCAAATGCAATATATTATAAACCTTAGATTCAGACACTGTGTCTGTGGTGGCAGCTCTGAAAAGAGAGGGGTGGTGTCCAAGGGGCCTATGAGTTACTTTATATCTCAACACAAGTACCTTGAGGGCAACTAGGAGGTCCCTACACCTGGTGGCCACAACAGAGGGACAGGACGAGGTCTTTGCACTGATGACAGAGGCGAGGACAAGGGAAACCCCTCACTTTTGGTGGTAATAGTAAGGTTTATGGAAGTCTTCACATTTGGTGGCTGTAGAGGTTAAGCAGAGTCTCACACTGTGTGGAAAAGCATTGGGTTAAATAGTGAACCCCCACAGTTCCCTGGGCATCCCCCCATCTGCTCTGGAGGATTAGGGAACACTCCAAAGCAGTGTGGGGTGTAACGATCACCTCCTCCATTTTCCTACTGACCACAGAGCTCTCATGGACAAAAACAGACCACTGTTGATTTGTTCCAATCAGAGTAGACCCACTGAATCAATTGTTGAACGGAGAGTCAACACATACATCAATCCCACCGAATCAAAGAGTGTACTCCAGCTGAGATCAACAACAGGATTCAAGCCAATGCAAAAAAAAGACAACTCTATTAAGGTTTAAGAATATTCAAGAATATTAATATTATGGGATCTTAAGAATATTAAGAATATATGAAGGATGACCCCACATAATACCACTGTCCTTTAAGATTAGATTTCTAGATAATTAATTTACCCCAAAGGATAAAGCAATCTCCAGCTCAAACCTTAATTACAAAAATTCATCTTATTTTTACCTTTTTTTTTTCTTAGTCCATCCTTTTGCATTCAAATAAATGAATAAATGACTCTGAAGAAAGTAGTATCTAATAGGGATTTTCCCCAGGATAGTATATGTAGGATTTCAGCTTTAGTTACCTTGCTGAATAAATGCACCCAACCAATATATAAGAATGAAACAAAATATTGGCAAGTTGAAGGCTGTAAGTACAGTTCTGTATATAGTGGCAATACACACGCGCGCCAATTATACACCAAGGGGTGTTCCGTTTTAACATGGCTGAGCTACTAGCCAACAGCTATAACTGACAAAGAAGACTGCAGCCTTGAGTTGCAATGGTATAAAATTTATTCTCTGATAGTCTTGTTACTTTGAGAGGCCACTGCAGCATTTAACTTCCTACAGACAACATAAACAGCTCAGGTACATAAAGCATGTCAGAGCAGTTGTTCTTTAAAGATGTTAGTCAAACAAACGTTGAAATTACAACCCACTGTTAGGTGTCTGAGAGACATTACTGAGAGTGATACCTTACCAAGAAGTGGTGGAACAGATCAACACTTGTCTTAAAGAGACATGTATAGAATTTCAAGTTGTGACTCATCATTGTGCTATTTTATACATTCATTTTCAGTCCAAGCTTTTTCAAGTCTACTCAGAAGGATGACGTTATCATCATTATAATTTCAGTGATGCAAACATAGCTTACTTACTTCCTACTTAATCTTCACCACAACCCTGCGAGATAGGTTAGAGACTGGCTCGGGGTCACCCACTGAGTTCCACGGCTCACTGAGGATTTTAACTTGGATTTCTCAAATCCAAGTCGAACCATTACACCGAATCTACTGTCATTGGATTCGATGGGACTTGATTCCTAAGTAATGAAGTAAGGATTGTTGCCTTACAAATGTTTTTACTGTTCATCTGAGTTATTATACCTAGCACGTTATAAACACAGAAATAATTGCTGTAAGTCTTTGAGTTTGATTTTTTTTTTCTGAAAGAATAATGTAGGAATAATGCTGTGAGCTAGTACTGTACAGAAGGCACCTCTGTTCAGTTGCAAACACATCAATTAAATGTTCAAGGAGAAGAAAAACTGTGTGTAACACCTTTCTCAGGCAGATGAAATACTTCCTCCATTGTTTTCTAGATGACAGGAAGACCGGCACACATGCATCTGGGAGCAGCTTTGCTATTAGAAGTCTGTCTAGACATTTTTTTTTCTCCTAATGGAATCAGTATGGCAAGCAGCCCAAACCCTAGAAAACAAGGCTAGGATGCATTGTATCGGTGACAGGAGCACTTTTTGTTATTAATTGCGAGGTAGTAAAGGAGCCATAACAAATTCTGTTACCATGGGTTTCAGCAGGGGGGGTGAAGTGGACAAATTGCTCCTCCAAAGAAGCCACACACACTCCTTTCCATGTTCATTTCTTAATTTCCTTCCAACTCAGGGAACTAAAACGAAGTGAGGCAAAAGGTCCTTTACCCTGAGTCCTCCACAGGTCAGATGATATTAGAGGGGCACGGTTACTGTCCCTAACATCATTGGCTTTACTAGGTATGGGCTTCTGCAATCAAAGGAAGCTGGAATACAGCAAAACTACCACTAATGCTCCTGCAAATGGCCCTTGTTGGGGGCACAGGCTTTGTCCCATCTCATCCTCCATTGGAGAAGACTTGATGTGGATGATATCCTATGAAGCCACCCTTTCCAGTTCCATCCTTGGACTTCATGGCCCAATCCTTTCATACAGTTAAAATATTTTCATTCCATTATTCTTATTATGGTTTTATTTTAGGTGCTGAGAAAAGAAGATTCTGTTACCCAGAGGCAGTACAGTCTTCACTTAAACTAATCTCACTTAAAATATTTAGGTTGGGAATGGCAAAATGTGAGGCTGTGACCAACATATGTTCCTTGCCTTTTGTGTGTGTGTGTGTGTGGCGGGGGCAATCCTATTGCTGCATCACCAAATATCACAGTAGCAGCAGCTAAGAAGGTTGGACTGCCAGGTAAGACAAAGGAGAAGAAAGGGGGTTGGTCAGTACTGTGGACTTATGTGTCCTCTCTCACCCATCTCCTTCCTTGGATGTGGGGGCAGGAACTGGAAGAGGGTTTGTGGTGCTTAGAAACTGGGCTGAGATCTGTCCTTCGCTGGCCAGGCAGTGGCTGGTGGAGGAGAAAGAGGATCAGAGGTGCAGTTTTATTTATAGTCTGATTGGACCTGCCAAGAGGGAAGGTTCTGCCAAAAAAAGAAATGCTTAAGGTGGGTGGAGCAAGGATTAAGGGAAAGTCATGTATAACCAAAGCCATGGAAGTTAAATTTGCAAATATAGAGGGCTGACTGTACGCTAGCCTGAACCCATACTGGATTCCATACTGGAATACTGCACTGCAGCTCCCAGTATTTCTCACCATTGGCTCTGCTGTCTAAGGCTGATGGAATTGCAGTCCATAATCATCTTGTGTGCTCCATGATTCCCGCACCTAAACAAATGTGTCATGGCCAATTTCTACATACTTGTTTTGTTATAGCATTGTTAACACATTGGGGCATTCAGCATAAATTCTGAAGAGATGCAACAATAATGCAGAAGTTAAACATTATTCATATGGTGATTTTGCCTTCACTGAAATATATGGCCCCTTCTCTTAGGTTCAGATTTAGCTCTTTCTGGCATTTATGATTTGTCCAACTAAACTAGTGTCATCCTTACTTTTCAGCAAAAACAAGTCCTGAGGCACCTTAAGGATTAACAATATGTATGACGGAATCAGTTTTTGCAGACTACAGCCCACGGCATCAGATGGATGGCATGTTAACCTCACTTGGCAGGTATATCTCTCTACAAGGGCACAAGGAAAGACAGGAGTTTGTAAAACAGTGGAGCCAAAAGGCCATGAAATGCAAAGCATAGCAGTAGTTCTGTCACATTTTGCCTCTGTTCTCATGTACAATTAACCTGCTGACAGAGGAAAAGATGTCATCACTCTGACAAAATAGACTTTTGTCCACAAATGTTTATGCTAACATATTTGTTAGCCTTTAAATCACGACAGATTTCCTGGCTTTTTTTGTTACAGTGTGCTTATACAAGTGCTCCTTAAGAACTCATTTTATAGAAAGTGTCACATCTGCAGAAAGTGGCTTGATTTATTGAACTGACAACAAATCCTAAATGTGCTCCATGGCCAAATTGCACATCTTAATAAAAAGAAAAATTAGGCATGCCTCGTGTGCAATTTTGCACACTGAACTTGCAAACTTTACTTCTTTGCAGAACCATTTTTCTGCTTGACATGTACATTTCTCTTGTATGCATGGAAAGTCTGTATCATTTAAGATGCCTGCTTAGGCAAGAGACAGTCAAATGAGTTTTTCAAGGTCACAGTAATAGGTTTCAAATTTGAATTCAGGACCCATGACTTTTGGCTCACTGCAATGCAATTGCTTTTCACAGAAGAAGAAATTTAGATAACTCAAGCCTCAACAAATTCCACAAGAGTCTGGAAGCACCACATAGATTCCATCTTTTAAACAGAGCATCGTAAACAATATCTCTCCAACCCAACCCTCCAAAAGTATGAAAGATGGCAAATTTACAAAGCATTGACTGGCATCCAATTGGTGAACTGGGATAGTGTAAATCAGACTTATACTATGGCAACACACTCTTTTGGTTGTTAATGAGGTCGGAATTCTCCAAATGAACAATGGCCAAAATCCCACTACCACCACCACCACCCAAAAACCCCTACCTTTTCTTGCCTGCATCCTCCTGGCCATCAGGCCATGCAAGAATGTCATGGGGTTTTGTGCAAAAAGCATGAGTTTCTGGACACAGAGGTTTTGTGCAAAAGCACGTTTTCATACATGCATGCACACACACACATACACACATGTTCCAGAAATCCACAAGGGTTCTTTTTCTATGCAAAGTGATTATTTTCTTCATAAAAAGTACTAATTTTGGACAAAAATAATGAGAAAAATTGGAGGGGAGTTGCACAAACCACAGTTTTCATGCAAAAATGCTGTTTCCACATACCAACAAAATTGATAGGGTTTTCACAAAAAAAAAAAAACCACCCTAATTCTGCATACAAAAACATGTGGGTATAAGGAATCTCTCTTCCCCCCCCCCTTTTTTTTTTGTGGAGAAAATGCATAATGGTGACTCAAAGCCCCATGTGCATTTCTGAACAGAATAATTTCCTGAAACTTTTCAGGATGTGTGAATATCAGGGGAAAACTGCACAAAATTTCCACCTGACTGGAATCCTGTGTGGGAGTTATGTCTTTGTAAGTGGACTTACTCATGCAGGAATTAGACTTGGTCAGTTTCATAACATCCATATCCCATAGAGGACTTCTGTTATGCTACTATGTAGCAGAGCTGGCCAAGTACCTGATGCACATCACACACTGATGTGCATCATGCACTCTTCCTGGTGTCCTGATACGCATCTTTGCAATTCACTAACAGGGTTTTGTAACACCTCTGCTTCTTAGTTGAGTCTATATAAAGTAACATTAAGTAAAAGGTGATACAGGATTCCATGAATAACAACAACCATCACCATCACAACATGTAGATGATATGTGGAAGACACTTCAAAATTTAACCATGTGTTTCAATTGTTGTTTAAATTGCAGTTCCCCATTTCAAAAATTCCAGACAAGGGCCTTTCCAGAAAAAAAACGGTGAGGCCTGCTATAAGTCATCAGGAAATAATTTATAGAAGAGCTAGGTACAGAAGACATCCTTCTTGCTAAGATTCTTACAACAAGAGGAAAGGAGCAGGAGGACACTGCTACAAATTCTCTGAAGGGTGTTTTTTTTAAAAAAAAAAAAAAAGACAGGAAACTAGGACAGGGCTCTCTGAGTTGCTACTGGTAAAACTCCTGGGGGGAAAAATCGGGAGATTGGACCTCTTTGGGGATGCCTAATGTCTACCTGAGTAGCAACAGATACACCTCAATTATTCTCTAAAGCATTTCTAGCAGTTTCATGATAACAAATAAGCAATCAAAGAATACCTTCAGAATCAAAACATCAGAGTAATTCATTCATAGCCTATTACTAACAGGAAGAAAGTGGGACACCTTACAGCTAGTAAGTGGTAATGTCCTTTTAAGAGAGCAGCAGAGGCCGGCAATACACTCTCGTCTGTCCTTGTGGTCAAAATGGCAGGTTTCAGGGATTCTGAGCATACTGTTGAAGTTATGGCTTCTTTCTTAATTTCTGGTGTAGAATAGTTCTAATATTCTGGTTTCAGTTTTGTTGTTTTATTCTTATTCTTTTGTAACCTACATCAAGCATAGCAAAGGAGGTGAAATTTTTATTTCCAAATAAAAATTCCACTGTATTATATCTGCAAAAAAGAGAAAAGTTTGTTTTCTTGGTGAAAGTGAAAGGTCCATAATTCTCAAATTTGTAAGTCGTATTTTCTCAGCGCTGGAATCAGTGACCGGTATAAGACCTGAGATAGCCATTTGCAAGTGCTCGCTGCATCCAGAAAGGTCTTGGCATCATTAAATGTAGTAATCTCTCACAAAAAGAACAGAACCAAGCTTTCAAACAGTGCACTCAAGGTCAGAGTATATTATGGAATATGTTGGTTTTCTGGGCCTGATTAAGATTATATTTGCTCAGTACATAATACATTTTACCTCTCACTGGACCACCTTATTCATAGCATATATTTTGCTTCAAAATTTACAGGAGAAATTAAATATTCTTAAGCATTAGAATTTTAAAACTTCAAAGCCACAAAACTGCATAAAGAAATCACACTGAAATGTAGTTTCTCCCACTTGGGAAGCTTTATAGAAACCACTACCTAATTGCCAGAAATATTGGTCATCAATCCATGAAGAAAAGAACACTGAGGTGGAAAATTATAAGCTTCCTGCAGTCAGATGCCCTAAAATTCTGGTGTAGACTTATGGCACAGAAAAGTTTACGTTATCCTTTAATGTTTAGGTGATTTATGGCTTCCACACTGTCCCTGTCTGTTTTGGGAGCCTAACGACAGCCTAATACTGTGGCTTTGCCTAACCCAAATGCTCATTGTCAGTCTTCCTTTTTGGCCTTCTCACAATCAAGGTGGTCTAAAGCTAAGGCAGAATGTATAATAATTGTCTCTATAATGCATGAAGAGCAAAATGTGGTCTTTAAAAAACTCCTGCTAATAACAGCTGTTTTAAGCATTTCAGGTACAGATCTCCTTTATTCACGGACAGTATGTAGAGATCTTTTGTTCCTTCCACCTGTGTTTGCAGAGAAAAACAGAGCACAAGAGAGAGGACCACTCCATCCCAATATGGTGCTTGGGTTTATTGCTTTGGGCATGATTCATTCTGAGCACTGGATAATCTTGATTTTAATAAGGTCAGAGAGTGATACTTCACATGAATGAGGGAGATTTTTTATTATATTTCTTGTGTAGACTTTCAAAATTACTTGAAATGATACCAGATGCAAAGATATTCCTCTTTTTTTAAAAAAAAAAAAAAATTCTAGTAATATATTAAGTCCTGAGTTTTGAGACCCATGTTAAAGAAGGTACAGCATGCTTCTTCTCATGAAAATACTGATTTTCCATAATTTCAGTTGAACAGTCAAACAAGATGAACAGTCGAACAAGATGACATCTGCAAGCATCACCTTACATACACTTCTCCCTTCACATTTGCAGGTTTCACTTTCACAAATTTGAGCATTCACGAGGTGCCTGCTCATCCCCCCCCCATTTTCCCCCTCCCATTCCCTGGGCTGGGCCAGCAGCAGGAGGGTGCAGGGAAGGCAACTGCTGTTCCCCGTGCTCCTTCCGCTGCTGCCAAGAGTTTCCCCGCTGGCTTTCTCCTCCCCCCATGGGGATGAGGAGAAAGCCAGCAGGGAAGCTCTTTCCCGGCTGGTTGTCTCCAGTGCACACCTCCACCTGCACAATCCTGATCGTGTGGGTGGGAGCAAGGAGAAGGGTACTGGGGAAAACTCTTTCCCCACTTACCATCTCTTGCACCCACCCCACCCGTGCCTGCTGTTATTCTTGGTTTTTTCACTTTCGCAGGGGTTCCCTATCCCCTGCGAAAGTGAAGGGCCTACTGCAAAAACAAAATATTTCATTCTAATAAATTATTGATTTCCTGAAATATTTTATAATGCATATTGATATCCTATCATGAAGCCTCCACACACTGGCAATTAATGAGCACACTGAAAAGAATAAAAATATTTTCTCCTTTTAAAAAATGGCAGTCATCCAATCACTGAGTACTGACATGAAACACATTTCTAATTATTTTGAGGTACAGTTTCAGTTCCTTTTGTGACCAATTCACAGAAATTTTAATAGTTTGATAAACAGAACCAATTGTAGAGAAATGAAAAAGAGGGATGTTGATGGACAACTCAGTACCAGGGGAATTTATTTCAGATTAAGCACTTCTATGTCTGAGATGTGACACTTTAACTAAAAGACATGAACGAGCTTATACGGCACTTTTACAGCTTGTTGGCATCAAAGTATGGGTTAAAAATGTGCTAAACTTTGTGCTTATTGAAACAATCCAAGCTTTATGTACTTAAAACATGATTGATTTATACCTGAAAGACACAGCCTCATTGTTCATTGCATTCTACTTTCTAATTCTCAGCTGCATCCATTTTTTCTGATATGAACTGATGGTGTCCTAACTGGTTTGCATTATAGTTTTGCTGCTAATATTCTGTAACAGCTTCAGCTCTTGAGTCTTCCATGTGGATCTTTCTGTATGTGCTGTTTTCTATCCAACATCTGTCACTTACAGAATGACAGAGTGTTCTCTGCTGGTGATCATCAGAATGATCAAGACTGCTGAACACTATGTCTTTTGACACTATGTCTTTTGAAAATCTGCAGGGTGTACAGTGTGAGTGGCACAGGACCAGCAATGCTGCCATGACAACAACAGATACAGCAATGTATTACAGTGACCTTTAAGTAGCAGCAGGAAAAGAATGAAGGTGGAACCTTTGACAATACTTTTAAGAAGTCTGTACATGTCACCTAGTCAAGAAGGAGAACATGAGGTACATCAGCATCTTCACAGTGCACAAGAAAGATCTATTCCTAATGTGAAAGGAAGACTATGGTATTTGATTCTACAGAGACATTTGAAATTCCCAGCATGAATTTTCATTGGTAAGCTCCTCTCTTTACTATTATTCATTGTGTTTCCTTCTTTTTTTTTCCTTTCTGGTTAAAGTCTTACAAACATCTCTATGAAGTAACATTTTAAATAGTGAACCTAATTTCCCTTATGAATCCTCAGACCACCTAGAACTCAAGAGGAACAGAAGGAGAGGAATAATCCTTTACTTCAGAGTGTCATATTCTGTCTGCAGCAGAGGAGGGAGTGCAGTATTGTTGAGGATTTATATCGAATTCCTAAACAGAATTCTTCATATATCAGTAGGCCATTTTATATCAGTCGTCAATTGATTGTGTCTGCCCCAGCTGCAAGAGACCTATCTTGAGACATTGATTGAGATCATAACTGTGTTAGGGCATTGACCAGGGTCATATTGGGGTCTCTCTGTAAACTGCATATCTAGACAATGTTCGCAGACTGTTTTAAAAAGATCAATCCAAAAAGTAAGGAAGTATGCAGCTGAAACTCTGAAAGCAATGCAGACCACAGAATTCAGTTATTTCTAGCTTGACTTTCTAATCTACATGTAGACTACACACACTCAACTTTTCTGCTGAAAGCAATGAGATGAACAAAGCAACTGTGTGCTTGTCTACTCAGAAATAAGTTCCATGCAGTTTAGTGGGAGCATCCTCCCAGATTAAGTACATAAACTGATTATGGGTGGATTGTGTTCTCCAAAATTTAGCATATGTCTTTCTTTGTATAGCATTCATACCAACAAGAAGCCTTACCACATTTTTCCCATTTTAAGCATGTAAACAGAATTTGCACTTTTAAAATATGTTATGAAACCAGCAGGCTGTCAATGAATGCAGAAATACATGTATTTCTTCATATGTGGATTTTTGTATGATATATTGTTTTAGTTATATTTTATTTTAACTTACATTTTACACCATCTTAGATCTCCTATTGTAAGAAAGGTGGAAAATAAATAAATGCCAGGGAGAGCTCTAAATACACAGTTCAAGTTAGGAAAGGAAGAATATTCCTCACCTTGTACTCTGTGGCTAATAGGAGGTACAAGAAAAGGCCTAAAATGCAGAGAATAAGCCAGAAAGACTTAATTTGCATATGGTGCCATAATTAATGAGAACCTAAAGTTTTGCCTTTGGTGGAGTGGCGGAAAGAACGAGGCCCAATTTATGAATTTTCATAAACCTACATGTCTGTGAAAACCTGTGACAGCCTGATAATATTGGGGAGGGCATAGTGTCAGCATGCCCTCAACAGCCTCTGTCTCCTGCAGGACTAGTCCAGGATCTGCTGTCCCAGATATGATTCTGCAGCCTCTTGTAGCCCATGGGATTTCACCCTTAATATGAATTTTTGGAAATATAATCTATTTAAAATGGAAGTTTAACAAGATACAGTACAACACACCTTAGTAACAATAAACCCCAGCTCTGAGAAAAGGCAGCAGATAAATGGTACTTGAACCTGCAAGGGAAAGTTAAAGGAGATTGCTTCCCACTCACCTCCACCAGAAGCCTCCTTCCACAAATTGATGGAGCCTTTTTATTCATGGAAGGGACAATGCAGAACCAACCCACTGGTTTCTAACACAAGGTTGTGAACAGTATGACACATTTGTATGGAAAAGGTGTGCTGATAGACATCTGAAATGCCTCTTTATGGAGCCTGAAAAGGTAGCTATCCTATTTGGAGGATTCTGGCAAAAAGTAACTTTTACCAAATTCTACGTCCTTGACAATGCCTTATATTCTGTTGTTAGTCCTAACTAGGCTAGCCTCATTTAGTCAATTCACCATTCAACAATTTATTAAACAGGGTCTGCTTTAGGTGGGACTAACCAGCAGGATGCCAGTTAACATATTTTTATCAACACTTTTCTCTTTCCACTTGCTTTCCATTGAAGAATTCCACTTCTTAACAAGTTTTAGGAATTATGATGGTACAAATCCCCTGCAAAGTTATTCTCTCCCCTGCCCCACACTTATGGGGACTGTGAAACATAAAAGGCTGTGTTCAACAACAGATAGCTATGTTCAAACTTCACTGAAAGAAATGGAAGAAAATTATATATATACTCACGTTTACCAGGGGAAGCAAAAGGATTTGTACCACAATATTAGGCATCAGAAGTGTCCCACTGTGTTCAGTGGGAGTGGCTCCCAGTTGTAAGGATACGTAGGGTCACAGCTACAAAGAGCTTGGGAGTAACTAGATCATAGCTCTGAAGCTGTTTTCTTTGCCTAACAATGAATCAGTGTCAGAAATACCCTGGATTCCCATGCTTATGTATCAACTAATAGATAACTCCTCATAGCACAGCATGAAAGATTAAATATGCCTTCAGTGTACACACCAGCTGATCTCTACAAACATTCTTTCTAAATTACCTACTTTAGAAAAACTAATAAAGTCACAAACCATCAATCACAATCAGCTTTATGAAAGATTACACACCTGACAGTTTTCTTCCAGGACAAGCAAAATTTATCATACTGTTACATGTCCATTATCAAAAAAAAAAAAAAAAAAGGCCCAGAATTCTACATGCACTATTTAGGCCATTTCTGCACACGGCAAGGGAATCGCTCCCTGCCGCTACTCACTGGATCTTCTGTGGGTCCGGTTCGGTCCGGGGTGAGGAGGAGCAGTATATGGTCGTAGATCCACACTGCTCCAGCGTCCAAAACAGCGGCTTCCAGTTGGTCGTGGGTCTCAACCAACCGCTGGCACTCACCAGCCTAAAGCCCGCCCTCCGTAGATCGCAGGCTCGCATTGGTGCGAGCCTGTGAATCTGCATCAGACAGCAGACACGCAATGGCGCGCGCCGGCATTTTGAAAGACCAGAAAAATCAGGTCTTTCGAAAACACGCTGCAGGACCACTTGGGGTCGTTCCGGAATGGACTGAGGTGCGGATCTACAGTAAGTAGTCCGGACCCAGTCCGCTCCAAGGTGCAGACGCCCTCTGTGGAGGACGTACTGCACCGTTTTATTTACCCCGTGTGGAAATGGCCTCAGTTGCATAACTACTTTAGCTGTTTAGCTAAGTAGCATCTCCCAACTCCCCCAATTCTGACTTACTAGGCAGCAGCAGCTGTGAGCAACAGGGTCTGTCTTCTTGTACATCAGAATGCAGCAGACTGACACTTCCATCCCGCTCATAAACAATCTTCAGTGTGATAGTCAAAAGTAGGACCTTTGTCACAATTCCTTCTTGCACCAGACATTGCTGGAGGAAAGGGGGTCAAAACATCAGTCTGCTGTGTCCTGATTGATAGAGCAGACTTCTGTTGCTCACAGTGGCTGCTGCCCAGTGAAGCAGGATTGGAGGATTTTTATGACCTTTATGAATTCCTCACAGCAAAGCATTCCAGACTTTTCACGTTGGTGACACACTGTTTAGACATGCATCATTTCCCGAGCATTTCCTGATCTCATGAAAATCTTTCATATATTTTTAAAAATATATGATTTTATAAATAATGGCCTACATTTCCAAGACTGTAGGTGACACACTAACATGTCACAGCACACCATTTGGAAAGCCCTACCTTACACTATTGTACACTATTACACTATTGAATACTTAGGGATCATGAATATGAATCAGTTATGAATATGTAACTCTAAGGCCATTTCCACACTATACTGTTATAGTGCTATTATTCCACTTTGTTAGAAGTGCAACAGTGCTTAGCACTGAAGAACCCAGAATGCCTTACAGTGAGACAGCAGTAACAGATGTACTTAGTTAGTTAGGGTGACCCAAAGCGTCCTCCCTCTTATCTCTACCTATCCTGATCCCCCTGTGATGTAAACTGATATTCTTAGGGAAGTCTCTCTGCTCCTTCTCAAGACCCCTCCTTTCTCTTCCCAGTCTTCCCTGAGAATGCAGCTAGACTAAATAGTACCTAGTAACTTTCCTATCCTTGTATGGCGTTCCTATAATAAAGCTTTAGTTTATTTTCCTTTAAGCCATGTGTCTTGCTCCTTAATCAGCACCACTGCTCTGCTGCAAATAGGAACTCTCTGACATACTTTCAACATCCTGTGGAATTCTGGGCTTTGTAATTTACTGAGGCCAAAGAGCTTTCCAGCTGACTATACTGGACACTCCTAACTTTAGAATGCATCAGTCCTCTCTCTGTGAAGATAGTAGAAATCACATCTCTTAATTCAGTGGTCCTTAATGGATGAAGTATGAACAGAGGTTTGCTAAAATGTACCACTTCATCTACTGAGCCTTTTCCTGATAACCTAACAGACTTTTCCTAATAACCTAACCTAATAACCAATAACAGAAGATACAAAGTCTAGGCATGACAACCATCTTCAGTTTCTCCAAACTTCTTGTTTTTACATTCTAAAGTTAACATTAGAGCATTGAAAAATATCCAGTCAAGATTATTTCTGACTTTTTTTTCAAATCAGACATTTAACAGCATGAGCAACTATCACCCTGAAGTCCAGCTTAACTTTGGCTAGCTCATGTCTCTAAGGTCACCTATCCTTCAAATTCTTTCTTCACATCAGTAGCAAGCTGAGGATTTGTGAGAAATGGTATGAAGGCAAAAAAGAAGAAAAGACTGGAACATATTTACCCATCAATAAGTGTTGGATAAATGTTCAACAGCAGCTGAACTAATGAATGCTAAGCAGCTGCATCTTGTTAAAAAAAATGACAAAGACATATCCATAGAACTATTACACAAAGTTGAGAGAATTCAAGTAAATTTTCTCTCCAAAGTTCTTCTTAACCCCAAGTGAATTTTAATATCACCAAACACTGCATAATTCATGCCATTCCATATTTCTGATTTGCAATTTTTTTATTCGCACACCATTACTTCCTCTTGTTAACATGCCTGATTGACAACATGAGAGAATTCGGATTATGATTTATCTGCAGAACAGGAAAACTACTGTTGGGCACAGTGAAAGACTGCACTTGTCCATATGGTAAACATTTGATTCCAATCTCCTCCATAAATGTATATCATTTGATTATGAAGCTAAACCTATCCTTAAGGGGGGAAAAAGCTAGGGGGATAATGGAAAAGTAATGAATAATATCTCTTAGCCCCCAAAAAACCCTAGGGCAGGTTCACCTTAGGGTCACCATAAGTTGGAAGTGACTTGAAGGCACACAACAACAGCAATGAACAATGTAACAAGCAACATGTTTAGTATAATGAGATATGACAAGTTACTTCTTGAACACAATGATGAACATTGGGATTTTTTTAAAAAAGAAACACTCCAAACTCTACTGGCACCTTCTTCATGCCAATTATGAGTGGTCTCACTGAGCTATAGTGCTATCCTCATAGCTAGTAAAGAAAAGAAAATAGAGCACAGGTTTCAGGTTATAATCATTTTTAAAACACGCACAACTTGGTTGTAATAAATGAATGTGTATAAGCAAATGGTTCACTTTGGGCAGCATCCTCTTGATGACTTAAGTTAGTGTATTCAGTTGTTACATTAGCACATTTTTATGATATGCTGAATATGTCATAATTTTTGCAAGAAGGGCTTATATGTTTATATGTATTGATAATGTACCATTTTGTTTCTATTGTTGTTGTTGTTGTTTCTTGTGCCTGAATCTGTCTCCACAATATGAGATCTGTTTGGCAGCAGTAAGATAACAAATCATCCAGATGTAGTTAATTTATATAGTGCTCCAGTATACACAAACGGCTCACCTTAGGTAGCATCCTTTTGGTGACTTAGGGCCTTTCTGCACTACACCGCTATAGTACTATTATTCCACTTTCAATATCCTATGGAATCCTGGGGTCTGCAGTTTAGGGAGGGGCATTTAGAATCCTCAGCCAGAGAGCTCTTTGGCCTCAGTAAACTACAAGCCCCAGAATTCCACAGGATGTTGAAAGTGGAATAATAGCACTATAACAGTGGAAAGGTCCTTAAGCTGGCATATCCAGTTGTTACATTAGAACATTTTTTTAAAGTTGCACAAGGAGGTATCCAGTATCTCCATGTTCAGTGTTTTCCTCTACTCTGCAGTGGCAGCTAAAGAGCATCAGGCTCAACTCTATCTCCAATCCAAACGGTCACTTGCTGTGTGGGTGACCCTGGAGCCATCTAGCTACTGTTGCACAACCAAGGGAACAGAGCAGGCTTCCTGTCTAGAACCCCCAGTGCATAAAAGTCTACCAGCATCTAAGAGAATCTCAACCGAAGTGTGAAATATAGCACTTTCAAGAGATCTTCACACTGAGCATTTCCACGCTAGACTGTTATAGTGCTATTATTCCACTTTCAATATCCTATGGGATCCTGGAGTTTGCAGTTTAGGGAGGGGCCTCATGGCCTGAGATACTAGACAACAGGGTCCAGTACTTTAGCTTACAATGTCTTCACCTTCTTGTTGTTGTTGTTGCTGTTGTTGCTGATTTTATTTATACTCTGCCTTTCCCTCCAAAACTGGGACTAAAGGCTAAAACATACAAAAGATAAACATTAAAATGGAATTAAAGGGCCAACATCATTTAGAAACTATTTAAAACATACAGTTAAAATTATAAAAAAAAGTCATTTAAAAAATAGTAAAGCACTCTCTGAAAAGCCCATTCCTTTAAAAAAAAACTTCAGTTCTCAAAAGCCTGTTGGAAAGAATATTAGGGACAAATATTTGGGTTGGAAGACTGTAAGAATAAACAATAACAATAAAATCAAACACCAGAATCTGTCAGAAAACACAAAGCAACTCAGAATAATAATGAAAAAAGTGAGTAGATGAATCATGTATTGCAGCATGCACTGTCAATATATGAAGGCAGAGAAAATGCCATGCTCAGTGAAGCAAAGGAGAATTTCCACAATTAAAATGGCTATTCCAAAATATATTGGATAAAAATGGTCAGAGACGTGACTTGGAAGCTGCATATAATGTTGAAAGTTGCTTGTTCCAGTGTGCAAGAGACAATTAAAAGAGAAAAAGAGACAGGTTGATACATAAATCCAAAAGCATTCTTTTGCAACCACTAGTTGAAAGAAAAGTTGATAGAAGAAATAGTTGAGCAAAAACAATGTAAACAGTTTTTAATGAGTACTAATTACTTTAACAAATGAAGTAAGCAGAAAGAAGAAATATGCAGTTGTGTGCTTCCCCATGAGGCTGTACACGTGCCACTTAGATACATGGTTTGTTTCACACCATGAAGACTGGAGAGAGAAGCATAGCAACCATGGTCAAGCATTCCTGGTGAGTTATAGCAGCATGGGAGCAAAACATACAGGGGAGAGCAAAATCCATATGGGGTCAGGCAGTACATACAAAATGACTCACCACACAGAGCAGACTCGATAGGACACCCTGACTCACAAATTGCTATTTTGTGCACTGCCAAAAGACCTTTCAATGTTAGATTAATAATGCTGAGCATATTTGCAGCACGGCTGGCTTCCAGTGAGCACAAATCAGTAGTTCATGTCTCTCTCTCCCTCTGTCTCTGTCTCTTACACACAACTCAGGCCAATTTCTTATTACGAAGTGCTGCTAATGGTCATTTTTATTTATATAACCCTTCCATTTGACTGCAGGAAGAAAAAAATGCCCTCTTTTAAAGATGATGAACTTGTTTTATGTATCTTTAATGAAACTGCTCCTAAGAGCGGATTTTCCAAGCTGTGAACTCGAATTCAAATGATAGGGCAAGGGGACTCAGAACTACAGTGGGAATTTTCTTCTTGGAGGAATGTACCAGTAATTTTAGCAATTTTCTCCTTGCTATGAGAAAATCTTCGAAAACTGTGCAATTTGCATTTTGTGACTTATTCTTTGCAAAATTCATATGTGTTTGTTCCATGCAGAAAACAGCATTTTCTGTGCAGAAAATATTTTTGTGCAGACATTATTTTCTTCACAGAAAGATGCTGTCTCCTGCACAAAGCAGCCATATGAAAATTTAGCACAGAATGGATCCTGAATTGTGAAGACTGTCAGTCCAGGAGTCTTCCCATCAGGATTTCTTGATACTTAGGAAACACATTTTTGACCATTTTTTAAATATTTTCAAATAATCTTCCCATTCCTACTCAAAACTGGAATTCAACTTTAAAGCCACAGATGCCAGGCTCTGTTTAGGTACAAGGAGTGCCCTACAGCAAGGGTTAGAAGAATTATCTCTTTTTCAGACAGGAGACACTGGGCATCTCTTGCCAACTAGCACAGAGGGTGGCTGTGGAAGGGAAAAGAAAAGTAGGACTTGTCAAAACCTCCTAATAGACTGTTAGATGCCCTTCGCTGAATTGAGCACATGCCAACAGAAATTGGAATATTGCATCCTTGGCATTTTCTCCATGTCATTCTCAAAGTTCCTTGCCTGACTGTCTTAGTCTCTGATGATTTAATGGAGAGTCAAAGATAACATGAATCTGTCACCAGCATCAAAGTGATTCCCTCCCCACACACACACATACACACGTCAGTAAAATTGTTCTAGAAGAATAGAATGCTGCTGAGTTCCAGTGGAATTTTGTGAGTTTGCCATACTGAGAAGCTAAAGTATCTTTGAAAGTCCTGCACTGATCCAGCTACTGTCAGAACATCTTCTAATCAATTCAGGGATTAACCTTCCAGCTTGTCATTCTCATGCGGACCCACAGTCATGCTCTTGGAAGAATGAATAAAATTATCTGTGGAATGCCATGATTTCTACTTCATAAAGCAAGCTTATTGTTCACACTGGATGAGATGAACAAGCTTTCAGTAGAATTCTCCATAATTAAAAGTGCAATGCTGATCTGTTAGAATCAATGGAAGCATTGACATTAACTTCAGTGTCACACAAGTAGCTAATTAACATTTTGCTCCTAAAAGACGTTCTATAGAAGTAAGTCCTCATGATAAGGAAGGATTATAGTACAAAGCTCCTCTTAAGCCACATACAGGATCACACACTCATACTCTTTGTTAACTAATTTGGGATCTCAGGGGTTCTGGTTTAACCACTGATGTAAACAAGGATCAGAGATTCACAAAGAAATAGCGTGTTTTGAAAGAGCAGTGGGGGGAAACCTTCAAAGGCAAGTTCATGAGTTCAGTATGTACTTCATTTCTTTGTTTGTCTTGCCAAATTGTGGCTAGAAATTATGGTGTTTTTGCTAGAAGTTATGATACAACAAGTGAGGTCCACAACAAAATGTTGCAGGTGTCCCCCGTATATCAGTGTGGACATGTTCTCCCTGTCCATCTTAAATTAAGCCCATTTTCTTACAGCGTCCACCCTTCTTTCATCTGCTTCCACCTCCTCCTCTCAGTCCACAGCTGCTGAGTGCTGACAAAGCTCATAAATAGGACAGTTAGTAGAAAAAAATTAATGTGCTTACTTAGTCATTAATAAATTTTAAAAATCCAATTCAGCTACATTTATGTTGGAAGGGGGAAATGTATAAGTACTAAATTACAATTTAAATTTAAGTTGGATGCCTGCACTAGAAACCTTACTAACATAACTAACATGCTGTCTATGATTTTATTCCCAGTCTTTACCCTATGCATGTTTGATCTTAGGAGAGAAGGCAATAGATGCATGATTTTTAAAAAAATCAGATCCACCACAACAAAGCCCTCCCCTTACTCAACTCTACCTCCCTCATAATTTCATCTATCTTCTGCCTTTCTAAAGTCTTCCAGATAGTATAGCTATAAAAGAACATCTGACTTGAGTTAAATGGGTACTTCAGTATTTTTTAAAAAATTGGGTGGTGGTGGGGAGGATCAGTGACAGAGACCTCTTAACACAATTCATTCCACCACAATTACACTTGAGTAAGTGGTTTGATACTTATGACCTGAACACTGTAACTCTCTATTCTTGAAGGACTAAGGAAAAGCAAGAAATAGTTTTGGCAAAAATACTTTCTTTAACTACCTAGAGTGTGTGACTTTGGGCAAAGAACCAGCCAGGAAATGTAAAATTTGATGTTTTTATCACTGTTCCTCATACCATTAATTTATAACTTGGTTAATAATATAATTCTGGAATTTAGTTAGTGCTGAAATTACAATCTAAATCTACCACTTTAGTTAAAAAATAAAACTAAGTTGTCCCTTTTCATTAGAAAATATCTAAATTAAAATAATTGTTTTCAACCAGTTAGTTCCTATCATTGATGTAGCCATTAGCACTACGTTTAGTATTAGAGATATGGTATCTGGACAGTGTATTTTGTAACTGTTTCATTTTGTTATTCTTCTATCTCCATTTTATATAACTTACAATATTACAAGAAAATTGATCAGCTGGCAAAGTGACCAGGAAGACCTACTTTTGGTGTAGTGGTTTGAGAATTGGACTACAACCCTGGAGACCAGGATTTGATTCTCCACTCAGCAATGGAAGCCCACTGGGACACCATGGGTATGTCACATACTCTCAGCCTCAGAAAACCATGTGATAGGTTCACCTTAGGTTCACCATAAGTAAAAAACTACTTGAAGGCACACAAGAACATTAAACCCCCTATTTAGACCATGAGTGGTCTATTTCAGGAGCCAATTTCTTACCCACATGCTTCCCAACCAAAACCAAATCAAGTCCAGAAGGGACCAGAAGTCCACTTTCAGTTTTGTTAATTTAAAAAAAAAAAGTGCAGGGAAAAGTCTGCAACTTATTTAAAATGTACATTGATACTTTCAAAGGCTACAGTGAGGGGCAATTCTCTCTCTTTTTTTTTTTCAGTGGGTCCATCGGGCCACATGCAGTCCAAGACCATGTGACTCCTAGCCCTGCCCTAGATCTTGTGATATAATTATAGCAAGGGTGGGAATCATGCAGTCCTCTAGTTGACTGGAACTCTTATCAAGCCTAGCCATACTAGTCAATGGTGAGGAATACTGAGAGCTGCAATCCAACACTAGCTCAAGAGCCACATGATTCTCATTGCTGAATTAGAGGTTATTTCTAGTTTCCAGGGCTTGGGAGTAATAAGGGAAAAATCAAGCAGCTGCAAGTAAAGTAAGTCAAACTGCATTAAGTAGATCAGAATGTATCAGTTAAATCAGGCAAGCTCGGCCAAATTATGTCAGCTCATGGTAGGTTAATTCAGGTTAAGAAAAGGTAGCGCTAATGGTGCACAGCTGTACAAAGTCTATTTCCACAGGCATTCTTCCCCTTCCTGCCCCTAGCTCTGGTCCACACCAGGTTCTTTCAAGTTTAATGTTTTTTAAATGAGATATCCCTTTCTTTGCCCCCCCCCCCCCAATGTATACATTTGTTTGCATGTTTGAAATTGCCCACATTGCTGGAACGCATCACATTCCCATTGGCTTAAACATCCTGAATTGGTGTTTTCATTGCACTTTGGACGTATTTGCAACCAAACATTATTGTGAGGATCCTAGGATATGAATTCTGTACTACCAAACTGGGAAGTGAGGGACAAGATACGCCACCTGAAACTCAAACCGAAATCAGATTCTGCACCCATTCCCAGACAGTTCACTACTGGTTTCAACCTTGCAAGTTCATATTAGTAGCAATCACGACTAAAGATGCCAGTGCACTCAGCCAAAGTGAAGAGGCAGAGATTGTCTAAATAATGACCTGGAATCAACAAAAGTCTGTAAACCATTAGAACAACCAGTGGTCCTACCCCTACTGGATGCTCTTTGCATTTGTTTAAATGACCATGGTTGATTCTACCATCTCATTGATTGAGGAATAGGAAGAACTTCAGGGTAGTCATCCTCAGAGGAAGGCTACATCCACAGCTGGAAAGAGATAGGAGATGCCAAGGGTTTTTTCCTAAGTGGAGGTCTGACAGAATTAGTCAGAGGGTGTAGAAGCAAGAAACATGACAGAGCTGGGGATGGGGCTTTTATCAGCCACTCTAAGACTATAAATCCATCTAACTCAGGATTACCTTATCTCTTTCAGGAAACAGTCAGTTGGGGGATTCTGGGAGTTGTAAGTCCAAGAAGTTTCTTTTCCAAGCTCCAGTTTGGCTAGAAGTTCTTGCTCTTTTCGGGCTGGGATCTTTCTGTTCAGTGTAACAGCTCTGATTACTGCCTAAAGGGTTAAGTGTCTTCTTCCTTCACCAGCTCTCGTTGCCATGGGAACTGATAAGGGTTCACACACAGCCGTGAGAAGTTCTGAAGGGTAGAGTGAAAACATTCTGAGCTGTCTGATTCTTCCCACGGCCACTAGCAGGTTGTTTAGTCTAAAGAGTTTCTGTTCTGTCTGTATGCATGCTTACTTGTTGCACACAGCCTGTCTGTCTGCCTGTCACCTAGCTTCGCTTTCTCATGTATTCCAGCTTTGCAATAAACACACAGTTTTAATATATTCAGTGGCCTCTCTCTCTGGTCTTATTGGATGAAGCTGTTCTCTGGACTTTTGCTGCACTGATGAGCTGTGGGTCATGCTCGCTTCCAGCATGCCCCCTGGAATTCCTCAACAGGTTATGGGCCCAGCACGCTTCCGCTGTGTGTAGCTGCTGTGCCAGAGTGTTTTTGGGGCCGATTTTGATGGATGGTGCCTGTCTGCAGCATGTTTCATCTGCTGGTGATCCCCGAAGCTGGCCAGCATGCCCCCTGGAATTCCTCAACACTTTCACAGCATGAAAATGTGAAAGATTGAACCTATATATAAACCAGAGGTGGGCAACTGCATGGGGACAAGGGCTATTTTAGCCCCCCCCAGCACCCATCCATCAAGCCATTACAGTGATGATATCACTTCTAGTACCCATTTTTGCTGATTTTCAGCTGATTTTTTTGGTGTGTATTTTAGGGAGGTAGGGGGAGCTTTGCAGGGTTAGGGGTAGATAAGTACTGCATTGTAAGGCAGCTTTGGCCCATTTGGGGATGAAAATATTACCCCAAAATTGGTCCCCAAATTTAAAAAAAATTGTGGGGCTGGGAGATGGAGAGGTCTTCTGAAGAGCCCCAAAGATCACACTTAGGGGTCCCAAGGACCACATGCAACCTATGGCCTGCATTTTACCCATCCCTGTTGTAAATCAAGGATGTGGCTCTCTAGATGCAATACCCAGCACTCCTCCCAGCTATGATGGCTAGGAATGCTGGAAGCTGTAATCCAACAACATATGGTGGGCCAGAAGATTCCAATCCCAATGTAAATCATGAGATTCCCCTCTGAATTATTGCTCTTCCTCCAAACAACATTAAAAGAATGTTTCCTACTGAGTCCAATGATTTAGCAGATCCAGTATTCAGCAACAACCAACAGCAATTCAACATCTCAAGCACATTGCTCTCTCCCTCTCAGCCTTTATGTTTGAGATGCTTTTAAATGAAAAGGGAGACGTCCCCAGATTATCATGTTTTGAAAAGTGTTTTTTTAAATATTCATTCATTTCATCAGCTATGGCTGAGATCCTGCATTAGAGACCTAGCTACAATAATTGTAGTTATGCTCTATCTCCTGATCCAATCCCTGAAACCCACCTTAAATGCCAGTCAGCCATTCTGAGCAATAGAGTCCTATAGCACTGGCAAGTGGGGCTCTGCAGGATGCACGACCAGACCTCTCTCACCAGCGAGCCATGATATGAAGAAGAGTCGAAACAGGACTCCACAGGGGTCTCTGCTTTTGTTCCTCACACCATTGTTCACTAACAGCAGAGGGATGGTCCAATCATCCTGCAGTAACCCATTCACCAGCACTGCAGAACTCTGTCAGTCGGGACAGCTGACTGACTTATAAGGTGAATTTCAGAGACATTTACAATTGTGGCAATGATACTACAATTATAACTATGAGCAGTAAAACACTTAGGCAATCACAGGTCTAACTTGTAACATTGTAACTGACCAACAGGATGCCAGCCTACATTTCTACCTTGCCTTTTCTTTCATGAGCTCAAGGTAATATGTGTGACTCTGAGGCCATTTCCACACTACACTATTATAGTGTTATTATTCCACTTTCAACATCCTATGGAATCCTGGGGTTTGCAGTTTAGGGAAGGGACATTTAGAATTCTCAGCCAGAGAGCTCTTTGGCCTCAGTAAACTACAAACTCCAAAACTCCACAGGATGTTGAAAGTGGAATAATAGCACTATAACAGTGTAGTGTAGAAATGGTCTCAGACTCCACACTTCATCCTCAAAAAATCTCTGTGAAGTAGGTCAGCTTGATGAAGAGTGTGACCACCCAACTGAGCTTCATATTTCAGTGGGAATTTGAACCTGAATCTTCCAAGTCCCAGTCCAGTGCTTTAACCACTACAGCACAGTGACTGTTCCTGCTCTTACACAACTGTAACTCAACACATGCATTTTTAAAATCCACCTTTAAATTAAAGGTAAATTAAAGGTACCTAAAAGAGTTCCCCTATTTTTGTTCCTGTTACTATTCTTCTAGCCATACATTTGTTATAAATTTGTTTCTGTTTTGCTAAGAACACCTACCAACTGATCTTTTTTGGTGTTAACTACAGTTTGGACAGAACAGATAAAAATTCTGACTTTTAGATATTTTACTACTCCTTGGAAAGTCCTGGACATGATTTGAGCAGCAATACGACCTTCCATCCTTTAATAACGGCACAACAAAAGGTAGCTTTAATACAGGGTACTCTAAAGAGAGTGTCATGAGCTTATGAAAAGAAAGACTTCAAGGACATATTATTTGAAAAAGTGCCACATACTTCCTCTGCCCTGGCACAGACCCATTACTTATCACTCTAATCGAGTGAACAAATTATTCTTTAAGACCAGATGCACTCTGGCATTCCTTGGAGGCTACAAAAGACACAGGGAAGAAAGACAAGTGAAACTGTGCTACCTGCAATGCAATGTCAACGTAATTTACTGCAGGTCTGACTCTAACATCTACTATTGCTATTTGGTGCAAGATAAATATGTCAGCCCCCTGCACCTTGCCAGGTGTTCTTATCCTATAGGTTATCTTCCCCTTCCACATTTTCAGCTGCTGTAAACTGTCATTTCTCTAAACTGAAGTGAAGCTACATTAAATTACATTATGAAATGAAACCCTGCCCATTTCTGCTTTTAATTTGCCATTTTATTGCTATTTGGTGATACCTTTAGTGATAGTGTTTCATTTCTTTAGTGTCTACATGGATATTTCTACTGCAATTTGACTATTCCTTTTAAAGCAAGGGCATGTATGACATCCTTTTGTCAATTCCAGGATACTACATTACTTTCACTAGCTTTCTGCTATGTGACTTATGCACAAGTAAGACCCTTTTTGGGCTGGACACAGAAGGCTTTTCTCTTTCCCTTGAACTCTGTCTCAAAATGTACCTCCCCTGTAGGAGACCTTGCTTTTGTCACATACTTCTGGGTGGGAAAGGAGTTTGGAGGCAATTCACATTATGAGAGCTTTGGGCTCCTAGGGGAAAAAATAGATGGCTGCACTCCATTTGAGAACACGGCTTCATTCCCCACCCCAGTTGAGCTGAGATCAGCTGCTTCTCCATGGTCTGAACTGCCTCCCCTCTCTCCTTCCCACTGGTGACAGTAGATGTTACAGGGCTTTCTTCTTTCTCTCTCAGATGTGTAGGGCAGTTCCCTCATCTGATAAAACACCCTGTCACTTCATACACACAGCTCTGCCTTCCCCTTTAAACACCACCTTTGTGTAAAATTAGAGAAGCTTTTCAATAGTTATTTAGAACCCCTGTAGAGTTTTACAGTAGTGTGTTTTCTGTTTGGGTTTTAAATACTGTATAGTACTCAGCTGAGTCAAAATTTAAAAAAATAAACTATAATCTTTATTAAAATAACAAACAGAACAAAGACTGGGAGTTTATGTGCAGATCAAAGTTAACATAATTCTTCAAAGTTCTTTTAGACAGTTTCCTTATGTCTTGAAACCCTCATATAAGCACCACTGTTACAAGCAGCCCTTTGGCTATACTATCACCAAAGGCTCAACTCCCAAATCTAGGTCACACTTTCTGACCAGATTCCAAAATGGTTTGATTTCTCTTGTACCTCTTTCCCTGGGCTTTCCCTGAGAAACAAACCCTCCCACTCAAACAGTACCCCCCTGACTGAGGAACTTTATTCTAGAGCTCTCTCTGGCTGAAAGACTAAATGACACCCAATGCTTGCCTTTTTATAGATTCTCCTCTCAAGCCTCCAGCCCCTCCCTCACACTAATGGGCAGGTTTTCTCTCTTGAGCAGCTATTCTGGTTGCCTGGTAGAACTCCAGAACTCCATCACAGTCGCCGAGGGTCCTCCTGGGACTTTACAGGTACTAGGCAGTTGGAGGACACCAAACTGCATATGTGGATTTATATGCAGAAGTAGAATCTTGGCCACAGTGCATTTCACAACATAGCACTGTCTCTATGCTGTGGTGGTGGTGGTGTACCTTCAAATAGACTCTTGCTTATCCTGAGAAGATTTCTTCAAAGGGTGTTTGCCATTTATGCTGTGAGAATATGAATCGTCCAAGGTCAGCCTGTAGGTTTCCATAGCTGAGTGAAGATTCAAATCCTGGTCTCCCAGAGTCTTAGTCCAACACTAAAACTGCTGTACCATGCTGGCTTCATCTTCTCTACTAACTTATCTACTACATAAAAGTCAAAGTTTGTATGTTTGTTTGTCTGTGTCAGGTGAAGACCTCATATGATTGGCTGTGTCAGGCAAAGACCTCATATGATTGCCTGCCTGAGAAGATTCTATGGAATCCTGGGATTTGCAGTTTAGGGAGGGCCTTTAGAATTCTCAGCCAGAGAGCTCTTGGGCCTGGACAGTTGCTATGGAGATGAGGCCTAGCAGCAAGAAGGAGGAGGGCAGTGTATTCCCTCAGGAACCCATCCTGTGTATGTTAATAATTCTGAATACAGATTGGATTGAGGAATATGGGGAAAAGTTACAGGTACTGGACAAGAGAGTTTGGGGAATTAGAGACACAGGATCTCAGATCTTTCTAACAAGTATTACCTATGAGAAAATAAAATCCCGGTCAATGCGAGGTATGTAAGTTAGTTTTCAATATATCATTAAAACTGTAGAAGCAATTGAGGATACGTACAGCAAACAGAGGGACAGAGTCGTCCTTCAACAAAGAAACATCTGGTGGAAATTAGCATACTATATGTAATCACTAGAATATTCTTCCACCTAAGGAGAAAAGTCCTCCTCTGTATTTTACATCCAGAATAATACTGCAATCAGAAAACAAACCAAATCAGCCCTGACTATGTGAGATGAAAGCATGTTCCCAGGAGGATAACATTAAAAACAAATCAGCATCATAAAACCAAACTATCATAAGCACCACACTGGAATTGAAAAATCATATGCTTAAGAGAAACAAAAGTAAGAGACATATATTATTGAGCAAAAAAAAGACTACAATCATCAGACCGGAGGAACATGAACAGAAGCCTGCTAATCAAGAGCCTTGCATGGATTTTGTCTAACATATTCATATTTTATTTTCCCATATCAGCAAACTCACACCTACAAAAAACTGGATATCATTCAAGAGCTGCACAGTAAAGACAATCATGAGAAGTGAACAGCTTTTACCTGCTACCCACAGTTAACAAGAAAATTGTGATATTAGCAATTAAAATAACAAGAACACCAAGATGTTAGTAGTAAAAACTGGAAGAGTTGATAACACCTTAATGAGAAAGCTCTTGGTCAAAAGTTACAAGCTGGACTAGAAAAATATCAATGAATCAATATATGCAGACTGTAAAGGTAAAAATGTATTCACCTAAGACAACAGTGACGGCCACTCTAAAGTCTTATATGAAATGCCCAACATTTTGAAAATTATTTGTTTTTCAAAAGATATTCATCCTTGTTATATCTTCCTATTATCCTCATTTGAGAGGAGGAGGAAGGAGGAAATCACCTGTTATTTTTTTTTAGTCATACAATAAATTATCCCCACCCGACATGTTGTTACTTTGTTTAATTAACAGTGTTGATTGGTCTTCACTTGGCTTAGAAAACACGATATAATCCCATCATCATTAATATGTCTGTCAGACATTGATTAGAGACAGAAAGATCCACTTTGATTCAAACATCAACTACCTCTCTTTCTAGCTACTTTTTAAAAAGTGACAGTAAAAATCCATTTTGGGTAAAGGATTGGAAATGAGAGTGAGAATTCTTCCCCACACCCATCAGTTCCTTTTGACAGTCTAATTAGCCTCTTTTGCACCTAAAAGAACGGGCAAGGATGTGAGTGGGAAGAAACCATAACATATTAGCAAAGTGACTGACAAAGACAAATGAAGAGTATGGCGAAGAAGCGTCTGTTTTCTAAAACACTTGGGGCCCTAATGTTGTCTGTGGAATCTAGAATTTTAATTTATATAATTCACTGAAGAATGAGGGAGAGATGTTCTACTCTCATGGGTATAATTTCATTTAGAGTACAAGTACTCATGATTATCCAAAGTGTGTCAAGTCTAAACTAAATAAGTTGGAATAAATGGGCAGGGAGAAGGATGAAAAATCACTGCAACACAGCACTTAACCATTTTATCCATTGTCAAAAAGGTATAATCTTATTTGGTACAATGATATACAGTGACTATTTTACATGCTATCATATAACTTACAGTCCAAAGTCAAAGAGTTTAGGTCTACCAAAGTATAGCTTATATCCCTGTCACAGAGGAATTGGTTGACACAAAAAATGGCAGAAAAAGATTAATGGGATGAAAACAGCGAGAAACCATTGATCAAAGTATTATTCCAATAGTCTATCTCATAGCCAGCAGACACACTATGAATTATGTATCATCTGTGCAATGACTGGCAACATGATCAGGGATATGGAAAACTAGCAATGAACTAGCCAAGGAATGTGATATGGCAGTATAGACTATGCATTTAATTGAGATGTATGTACAATAAGAAACTTGTTTCTGTAAGCAAGGTTAAAAGGAAGTGTCCCATAAGGCGCCATTTGGCCACAAACCCCCCATACTGAGATGCCACATTTTGGTGGCAAACTGTGAAAAGTCATTTAAAACCTTTGTGTCCAGCTTATATTAGTGGATATTTCCAGTTTGCTGCCAAAATTCAGTGGCAAGTGTTTGTGTGCACGGCATATGTTGGGTTTCGTGGGACAAAATCACTCCATCCTTGGACCACCCCTGCCATAAGTAAACCAAAATCATGTTGCATGAAAAGTTTACATGGAAAAAACCTGCTAAAAGATGTAGAAACCCTGCACTACTTATTTTGTGATAGTGCATACCCAGGAAATTGTCACAGGGGCTAAGAAGATAATGGCACATTTAAAACACGTTCGCTAGGCAGTCAATGAAAAACCAAATATCAGTTTGCTGAAAGGGATATTTTAACCTCGAACAATGTCTTTAATGGACTTAGCCTCAGCTAAAGGTGCATAAGATTCCAGCTTTGTAAGGGCAAACTAGCTATATGGTACCATTGATTCTTACTGGGTCTCTTCCAGTAGATGAACAGAGTGAAGAACTATCTGCTGCTTAAAACCACCAGTGGGAAATGAGAGAACTGGACCCAAACTACTGGAAGGACAACACCAGATATTGATAATGGTCACATGTGTGCACTATCATTACAGTGCTTTTCAAGACAGGTACTTTTTGGAGTATTGGGTTTAACATCCCTCAAGCTTGCATGACGACTTACCATAATTCTTTTTCATTGACAACAACAAAACTTATCATAGCTATTCTTTTTCCTTGAGTATTTGGGATGGAAGAGAGTCTATGTGTAGTCTGAGTGCTGGACTACAACTCTGGAGACTGGGGTTTGAATCCTGCTCAATTGTAGAAACCTACTGGGTGCTTTGGGGCAAGTCACACTCTCTCAGCCATTTAAGCACTACACTGTTATAGTGCTATTGCTCCACTTTCAACATCCTATGGAATTATGGGGTTTGTAGTTTACTGAAGCCAAAGAGCTCTCTGGCTAAGAATTTTGGCTAAGAATTCTAACTCCCTAAACTGCAAACCCCAGGATTCCATAGGATGTTGAAAGTGGATTAATAGCACTATAACAGAGTAGTGTGGAAATGGCCAAAGGCATCCCCCTCCAAACAAATCTTTCCAAGAAAACCCTGAGATAGATTTGCCTTAGGGCCTCCATAAGTTGGAAAGGACTTGAAAGAACACAGCAACAACAAATGTGGGATGGTTTCAGTTTGTACATTTCATGTGATGATGATGATGATGCATTCTGATTTGTTTGTTAATATCAATGGGAAAAGAAGCTGGTATTGAAGCTGGAGAAGTTTGTCTATGAAACAGATTTTACAGAATCTTGTTATTCTATTCCAGATATTTATGATCTTATAAGAAATGAATATTCTGTTTATAATTCTTATTATTTATCTTATGCAACCTACAAAAAGTTGTCTTCTCACACACACACATATTCATCTTATCATATGTGTGTGCTTGGGGTTGCACACTTTTAAGCCCCTGCATGTGGTTTGTATATGCAGCTATGTCACAGTATGTCAAGAGAGGGTGGAATGTTTCCCTTTCCGGTAGGCTCAGGCAAAAGCAGACTGCTGCAATCTCTCACAGCTGCCTGTTCTTCCTCAGTAACTTTTGCCACATTCTGATGCTGTTTAGCCACACATGTCGTAGGTTTCGTCCACAGAATTTTGGAGGGTTTGCAATGTTTTTATTAAATTCCATTGTAAATATCATCATTGTAACTGTTGTTCACAAACAATTCAGCTGTAAGAATGTACCCATTCCAAGATGGAATACACTTTCCACTGAAATACACACACACACAGGGCACTTGCACATGCTTATATGCAGGTAAAACCAGTTATCTCTGCATCTTAGACTTTCAGAACAACACAGTGAGATCAAGAATAGCATGGAGACACACCTTTAAAATGTGGAGATCCTCCCCCCCTTCCTTTTGCCACGGAAAAGCCTAGGTCACATTCATATTGAAGAGTACACCCTGATTATTGTTACACCATACATAGAAGTATGTTACATATTCTCACTGAAATCTCTTACTCCAGCAGGGAGCCTTTCACATTACACAGTAAAAGCACTGTGGTTTTACTTTGACTGGCATGGTTCCATCATATGGTGAGGGGTGCTTGCAATCCTCAGCCAGAATTCTCGAGTGTCGCTGAACTGAAAAGTTCAGGATTTCACAGGAGGCAGCCATGACAGTTGAAGTGCAATCATAATGCTACAACTGTGTAGTGTGAAAGAGCCCCAGGTTTTAATAACAAAATTGTTTGGTCTGCTTTTGTATATGAATTATATTGTACCATACTTTTTAACCTGGAGATGCATTTTGTATATGGAAAAAATTGTTCTGCCTTTAACAGCTTAATTGTATTTGTGGGACTGGGAAGAAGTGTCTGGTAACTTTTCTCTCATAAGACAACTTTTATGGTTATTGCTATCTATAAATTTTATTTTGGGTATTTTATTCTCAAATACGTAAAGAGTTTCCTAGGTTTGATGAAATGTGGTACTCTATTTCAGGAGTTACTGGAGAGAAATTAAATCACAAAATATGCAGTTTAGTATTTGTATACTAGAATCTTGATAGTACCAGCAACAATTTAATATATTTGCATTTCTGTTTTGGTCTATGAAAAGAATGTTATAGAAACAGGTGTTTATTGGAAATCCGTGGCTATAATTGTTAAAAATGCATGCTTTTAATGAGATAATATTGTTACACTGTTATGGTTCTGTGTAGTTATAAAAAGATCCATATCTCAAATCAGTCTCCATTAGAACTGTGTTGCATGCAGATTCTTCTTTTGGTTCTTTGCATTTGTTCTACACATCCTCCAACTATCTGGATCTGGCAAGGACAGTCCTGATTAGTCCTTAGGCATCTCAAGTTTCAGCCACTGAGATGTTCTACTGTCTCCCCCTCCCACTGTCCCCTTTTCTCTTTGCTTACTCCAGTTGTTGCAAACTGAGTTCAAAGTGCAAAAGTAGTGTGCAATCAATTATCTCAACAGGGGGAGAGGAGAGGAAAGGGCAGAATCTTGCCCTTCCTAGTAAGCTGAAGCAAAAGGAAACTGTTGCATTCTCTCCTAGTTGGTTTGTCCTTCCACTTTAATAACCTTTGCCATCTTGCAGATACTATGATGTTGCATGGCCACATGCGTCCTGCTTTTCATCTGTGAAATGTTGGCAGCTATGTTTGTTTTTACAATTAATTCCCACCCTCAGAGAGATCCAGGGTATCTTAGAGAACTGGAGGAGGAATAAAGGTTAGGACATTGTGGTGCAGAGTGGCAGGAGCAGATCGAATATGATAGCGCAGAAAGACCAGGAAGATATCTTGCCTCAGGGCTTCTCACCTCTGACACTACCACTGGCAAGCCTATCCAGCAGAGATTGTATTTCAAGCCTCAGAATATTTCTTCTGCTGACCATACCTGGTCCATCTTGTCTGGATCCAACTTCAGCTTATTAGTGGAGATCCAGTCTATCACTGAACCCCAACCATAGCTTGAGAAAGTTGCTTTTTCTGCACTGACTCTCTACATCCCCAGTCAACACGGCCACTGGCCCTGCTCCTTAGTTATTCTGGGAGTGATGATTCAGCAAAGTGATATTTCTAAGTTCTGAACAAAACAAAGGCTCAGGAGGAACAAAAAATGAAAGATTGTTAATGTGGTTGTCTGCAAGCTGAAAGTGGAGGAAGCAGAGCAACTAGGAAGGTACAGAAGGAAATGTTAGAAGGAAGATGTTATGTGTCTAACTAGTAGGAAAGGTTAGTAATACTGTTTTGGTACTTGTAGGCATGTTGCTTTATGCTGGTCTGTTATCGTAATAAATTATTGAATAAAGCATGTTGCTTGAACATATGTGCTAGTCCATCCTTATTCAGAAAGCAATCCTTTTGCTTCAACTTGAAAGTTTAGTGTAAAAGCCTCATTGTTTAGATAGACAGGAAGCAATGAGGTATCAGAGAGAGAGGTCTGTAAGTGACATATTTAATTATAGGAAGTTGTTTCAGAATTCCAGTTCTCAAGACTCCAGTGTGTTTGCTTGTTTATATATTTATATACTTGAATCATTTTTATCCTATCCTTCTTTAAAAAGTCAGAAACCCCAAGAGTAGCTTATAGCAATCTATACTGAGATGATTCCTGCCCTCAGGGCCTCTTTTTAAAAGACACAAGTAAAAAGTGGAAAGGATTGAAGTGGATAACAAAACAAGCAGGCACTTGTTCTTAGTAAGGATGTAAATCTTCACTTATTTCACTCTCACACATAAGAATGAAAAATATCAAAAGTTTTCTCCTCAATGGGTAAGATTACAAGAGCTTTCCTGCAGTTTGAAAAGTTCTATATTGCCTTTTATTTTTTTAAAATAATCATCCTTTAGTTTTGTTGTAATTATATGAAAAATATTAAATTTACATATCAATTACAAATAGTTACAAAGTATCTGATAGCAAGAAGAAGAATAACAAACAGAGAAGATGAGCAGTAAAGATAGATCAAAGAAGATAAAGCCATAATAGCAGGGACATAAACTGCATTTCAGAAGGATATTTTTTCCACAAAAACTTCACATTTTCTTCAAAACTCAAGGTTTTCTGCTAAGAAGGTGTTTATGCTGAAAAAATTCAAATTTTTGCACAAGTCCTCAAATGCAAAAAAAAAACAACCTTTAACTTTTTCTTGCTGAAGACAAGAAAATATTCTTTAGGGATATTCTTTATATCCCTAGTTCTTGATTTAAAGTTCTACTAATTACCAGGTTGAAGGAAAAGGAATCCAAGTTTCAGAAAAATTAGTTTTTGGTCTACAGCTCCCAGAATCTCCTTCCCAGCATAGCCAGTGGTGGTGGGTAGATTGATATCTGAGAGAAGAGGCCCAAAGTTGCTGGTCTCTTGGCTAGGCCCTTTCCTTCTTCCCTATGATGCAGCCTGATTGAATGGCTGCTGTCAGGTAATAGTTGCTAAAGGGATAAGAGTGATGAAGCTGGTTTCTCAACAGATCAAATGGTGTGGCCTACCTTACATTTTTTCCCTCACTGCAGCTTAATGCAATTGAGCAACATAATGCCTGGTTTCAGCCATTGGGAGCAATATGGCTTGGCCAACACTCCACCACAATCACCACAAGTGACAGGCACTGATCTACTCCTCCTGGGAAAAAAAAAGCCAAACCATGATCTCAAAGAGAGCCACCAGCTTGCCGTATGAGTGTGCAGTGAACAGGAAACTTCCTCTACAAGGTTATGTGTCTACACACATAGCTGTGTGGATATATTGCCTGGAATTCTGTTGATGACATAGATACGGGTAATGCAGGTTTAAATACATATATGAAGACATCTTGAACATTGTAGCAAGGAGCAAGGAACCATCACACAGTTTCCAAACACAAACACATGGGAGCTTTTAGCTGTGGGGGCACGGCCATAGCTATTTACTAGCTGGAGAAGAGGCAATCAGACAGCAGTCACCTCCACTGCAATTCTCCAGCAAGGGCAGGGGTGGTTAAAGTGTGGCCCATGGGCGACATGTGGCATCCTGGGCCATTTTTGCCCCAGAATGCCCATGAATGCCCTCTAGGGGCTATAGGGACATATTCACCATGTTTTTGCCCTATGTGCCATTTTGGACAAAGTAGTTTTTTATGAAACAGTAAGTGAACAGAAAATGACTTCCAGGTCAGTTTCTGTTGTAAAAAGAGGTCTCTCCTGGACCTAAAATGGTCTGGGGAGGTCAAAAATGAGGCAATAGGGTTTGGGTTTGGGGGTATTTGGTGGCAGAAAATGATTTCTGTTGTAGGAGGATGTAGAGGGAATGTGGTGAGAGGTCCCAACTGTCCAAAGTCCCTTGGGAACTTGCTGTGCACACACACACACCCCAGCCTCTGACTGTTGGCCATCCCTGAACTAGAAGAAGAAATGAGATCACTTCCCTAGATCACCAATGAATGGCAAGAGATCTGGGACAGTGATATGCTCTATATTTCCTGATGTAGGACTGTGGCCATGAACTCAACATGGGACTGGACCTTCATCTTAATTATGTGATGACACCATCCTCCTATGCATTAGGTCCTGGAATAAAATTTGCCACACTGTGGTCTCTGATCAGCCCGCAACCCACTTAGTAGAGTGTCCATGTTCGTAATAGCAGGGGAAGTCCTGGAGACCACCAGAGAATATATTTGCTATTCATTGCTCCCTGCTTTCCTTTCTTCACGAATGGGCCTCTTGATACAAACATTCAGCTACTACACTGTGCATACAAGAAAAATAGTTTCACTCTTTTTGACACTGTTTTTTGCCTGTCTGAGAGCAGTGAAAGCCAGAAAGTGTAACGAATGAGCTACGCTTAAGTGGTTTCAGCCTCAGTTATTACGCTCCTTGTTAGAAGCTGAAATGAAAGTCCGAGTGGTATTTCTGTTCAAATACTGAGGTACTGTCTGTCTGTGAGAGAGACTGAGAAACTGGAGGGGAGGAGAGAGATCCATTTGGGAAAAACAATTATGAACAATCAACTAGGGACCAGCCTGAAAGAGAACAACAATAAGGTTCTTGAAAATAATGATCTCCTTCTCTGTTTGTCAGTTTTCTTTAAGCTTCTCCAGCCTATCCACTTGTATCCAGACATTTTAAAACCTCTCTAAACTATTAAAGCAGTCATGAGAGCAATAATGAAAGTGAGAGGGTGGGAGCTTGGCCATGTTTTCTCAGTAGGATACATGTATTATGCCCCTGACTCATCCTCCACAAAATTTAGTTATTACATTACCCACAGTGACTGAAGTGCTTGGTCTAATTAGATGCTGTACAGTTGAGTAACTGTACCAGTTACTCGAAACTAGAACCATCAATTACTATTACTATAATTAGTCACTGGCTAATTAGAATTGCCTTAGGAACTGGATGAACCTTTTTTCACACTTTTAAAATCTGTATTGCTGTGCAGTTATTTACAATGCTTAGTAAACCTAAAGCAGACAAATACAGCACTCTTTCAACCATTAAAACAGTGTTACATATTGTAACATTTTTCATATGTCACATGCACATTTTTTAAATATACTTGTATATTTGTATATTTGTATATACTTGTATATACTTAAATATACTTGTAAATATACTTATACTTGTTTTTCAGACATAATTAGCTCTGATCTGGAAAACCCTTCCATACATACATGGTCATAGGTGCTCAAAGGGATTTCATACATTAATTGCTGAGAAGCAGCCTCAACCACTGACTTCCACACCTTGAATCACTGTGGTGGTGGTGATGGAAAGCCTAGCAAAACAGACAGATTTCCAAGCTGATTTTCTTGGTGAAATGAGCTGATTCACAGCTGGTTGGTCCAGAAATCCAAATCTTTATGCCATCCATTTCCTTTCAAATAAACAGTTGTCCATCTGTAAGAAAAGAGAATATCTGCATGTCTGTGGCAGCCATAACTCATTAGGACATTGTTCTTAGATGCTTCAACATCCAATTGCATTGAAGTTACAGTTTCAAATAGAAATCTCAATTGGGTTTCTCAGGAAGCAAAGGGGTACGGCCAGGCTTAACTCATTAAGGGATTGCAACAAGTACCTCAAAATATGAAAGAGTGCTTGGATTGTCACCTAAGATATTCTGTTCAATTTCAAATCAAAATTACAAACATGAGGATTCTAGAAGCAAACAAGGGGGCCTGCCACTACTCCTCAGAAACTTTTAAGAGCTATAAAACACTGGGGCGCTGCTGCTTAGATCTCTAATGAAAAGGCAGGAAAACAAGAGAGGGCTAAGGCACCGATCCTAAAATTCCTGAGGTTAACAATGGGTCAGGAAAATGGAAAGGGGTTCTTGGAGGCAATGGTGGTAAGACACTTCAGGTTAAACAGGGCCAGGTGGTAAAAAACAAGGCAACCCATAAATGACTTGGTAGAATTAGGTATGGTCCTGGGTAGTGCCAGGTACATTACAGCTAGTATTGAATAGACTTCTCATTGCTCAGTGACAAGATTATAACAGAACAGTCACAGAATGTCAGAATCAGCCCTTAGTATACTTTCTATTTGTCTTTGTCTATTTGTCTCTGTACATTGGCTTTGTCTATTACCTTCTGTTCTAATATTAAAGTCGTAATATCATGAAAGAGACATCTTGGGAATGTCTGTGTGTTTGAAGGAACTGGTATAACTCAACTAGGGCCATTTCCACACCGGGCTTCTGAAATGGTGCAGAGCGACCTCTGACAGAGGTCTTCTGCACCGTAGAGTGGACTGGCGTGGACTACTTTTTGTAGTTCTACACCAGAATCCACTCAGGAGCGGCCGGAACTAGCTGCGCTGCGTGTTTTTTAAAAACCTCTTTTTCGAGGTTTTTAAAAAGCACGGAGCGTGCAGCCCTGTGCCGTTCCGTCGCCCGGCTCCAACGCGGATTTGCAGGCGCGCGCAAGTGCGTGCCTGCAGATCTGCCGGGGGCTGGCTTCCAGCTGGTGAGCTTCTCCAGTTGGTGGAGAGCCTCCACCAACCAGAAGCCGCCGTTTGGGACGCCGGAGGACTGCAGAGCAGCGAGCTCACGCTGCTCCGTGTTGCGACGGACTTATCTGGCTGCCGGTAAGCTCCGTTTTTAGGCGTTTTCGCCCGTTCCCCCCCCCACCACATGTGGAAAGGGCCTAGGATGATATCATTGCCATAGGGTCAGTTGAACATTTGCACCCAGCGGAGTTGTGCTGCTGCTGAAAAATGGAAATAATGCAGCAATTTTCGCTGATTTTCCCTACCAACTGCCATGCTATTCTGAAGGACTAAGGATCTCTAGAATAATTTAGGAACTGACACTAGAGACTGCAGAAAGAAGCAGCAATCTGAAAAATTTGAAAATCTTCCCTCTTCTTCCAGTAAGTAGCTTCTGCTAAACCTCAGTTTCTTCCATTAACGGGAGTCGTTCTACTCCTGCAGTAATGAGTCTAAATCCATGTCATAGATCCACACAATGGTTATATTCTTCTCAACACTATGGTGACCACTGCTCAGCTACATTCAACAAATTATACAGCTATCATCATAATGCAGACACACTGTTAAACATTTAATGTATAATTGGAAGGCCTCTGAAAATTAAAACATAAATCAAGTTCTACTTGCATTTATGATTTATTTTTGTACATTCACACTCCATTCTTGACCTTCCCTTATTAATTTTTGTATCTGTCCAGTTCAAGAAATATGAACGCTTGAATTCCTTTAGTCAATTCTCCCTTTTTAATTGTTGCAAGTAATTGCTTGGCATTTCTTCATTTAAGTATGCATATATGTATATTTGTCCTGTGAGTGGGTATAGTGAACACACAATCTTTCTTCATTAGTGGCTATCAGACAAGTGCATGAAGCACCTCATCTTTCTTCATTAATGTCCTTATCTTCTGAACAGTTGGGATCACAATCTTATCTTTTTTTTTTCCTTAGTGAGATTGGTCTCACTTTTAATTATTAAAAGTAAGACTGTGACTAGGCATTTCTATATAAACACATACAAATGATCAGACTGGGATTAAACTGAATCCAGGAATTAGTGAGATGTCATTGGATAATGTGGCAGTGCCACTTTTTGCAATTGTGCTAGTGTGATCCCATCTATAGCAATTTGGTTCAGATGTTTTGTCAGTCCATTTGGAATTCTTCCAACAGCATCTATCACTACTGGAACCACAGTTGTTTTCTTTTCCCAGAAACACTGAATCTCATTTTGTAGATCTCAATATTTCATGATCTTTTCCCTTTCAGTAGAATTAAAGGCAATTTAAAAGCATAGCTGTAAAAGAAAAGACGGACCTTATTGAATTCCACTAAGCAGTCTGTTCCCAATGACCTGTAAAAAAAAGAAAAGAAAAAAAAGAAGTATTTACCTGCCCCAAGAATCATACAGCAGGAGGATACTAGGCCAGTCTGTCTAAGAAGGAAGGTCCAGAGTCTGGAAGCAGCTATTGGGAAGGCACTGTCCTGTGTCCCCTACAGGAGATGTACTTAAGAGGGTGGAAGGATGGTGAGAAAATCTCAAAATACAAGCAGACTCATATGGGAGAATATGTTGTTTCAGATAACCTGGACCCAAGCCATATAAAGCTTTAAATGTTACCATGTTTTCATAGAATGTTGTTCATAGAAAATCCACCCATTTCTACAAGTGGAAACACTGTTATTGGGGGAGGTTAGTAGCTTGCATTGGTGGGTAATCGAGCAACTTTTGGGAAATTCCCCCAATTAAAACCATGTGAGATAATTATTGCTCTAATATTTAACATCCGTCAAAGAACAAGAACATTTAATTATATTCTGATAATGCTTTTCAGAGCAATAACTGCAAAGTGGCTGCCCGTCTAGCATAATTTAATAACATGCTTCTTGGAAATCAGCTAACGTGCAGTTTTGCTAATTTCCCTTCCCACTTTAATAATGGTGGCTATAGTAGTGACAATGTAGTAAAATGTAATGTAGTGATGATGTGGTAGACTCAGGCCCTTTCTGCTTGATACACCAAACCCACCATGGGGACGGAAGAAGGACAGGGCCAAGAAGACACTTATGCACAACATCGTCCTGGTCCCATCCTTCTCTTATCCCCAGGTGGCGCCATTGTGCCGTGAATCATTGATGGGTTTTCTTCATCAATGACCGGCAATCATGCTGCCTTCCCGCCACGTGCCCACACTTAGCTTGCTTGCAGAGGTCCTGGAAGTGCAACGGTTGCACTTCCTGCCCCAGCGGAGCCTGAGACAGTACCCAGCTGTGTTGAAGCAGGAAGGGGTGTGGCCATCACACTTCTTGGATTTTGGAGGCAGCTGATGTGGAGGGGAGCATTCCATCATGCTCCCCTCCTGGGAAAGCCACTGCTGCCATCATCACCAGATACCGCTGGGACAAAGATAGGCTGTGGAAAGGGCCTCAGTGACTACACTGAGTGAAACCCAGAGTTTACTTTTCCTGCCAGTTCGGAATCAAAACCAACTACCTTATCACACTACACTGTTACAGTGCTCTTATTCTATTTTAACAGCCGTGGCAACAACCTATTGATTCCTGGTTGCAGTTCAGCCAGGGCATTTAAAAGTATCAGCCAGAGAGTTCTTGGGCCTCACTAAACTACAAACACCAGAATTCCACAGGATGTTGCCACGGCAGTTAAAATGGAATAATAGTGCTATAACAGTATAGTGTGATAAAGCCTCTGCCTATTGCAGGTGTCGATTTTCATCTAGAAAACCCTAAGCAGCCTGGGCCTGTATTACGTCAGGGAAACTCCTGTGTCATGAAGCATCTCCCCTTCCTCCTTTTCAACAATTCACAAGAAATGCCATACACTGTGTGTACCATCTTGTGTCAGATGGAGGGCCTTTACTTTTGCAGTGCCAGGAGCCTCTCACAGAGGAGACTTGTATAGTTCCCTTCCTGTTAATCATTCTTGAGATCTTTATCTGCCTTTCAAAACTGAGTTGCAAAAGCCATTGTTTGTGAAACTGTTCATTTGCTCATTAATTTGGCTTTCTTGAAAGAGCTTGGTTTTGAGTTCTCTGTTGTACTGTCCAGAGGCCTCTGATCTCATGCTCTGCAAGTGCCACAGATTAGCTTGGACACCCACACATAACCTTATGCATTCCTGGTTTCTCAATAGGATGTAAAATGTCCCTCTTTCCTCCCTCTCAGCCATTTTGTATTCCTTGCTTTTGTTCTTACTTCATATCCTACTACTGTCCTGATTTGGCAGGAACAGTCCCAGTTAATTCTCTGCCATCCCATTTTTCAGGTGCTTTTAAAGTGTCCCAGTTTATGGGTTCGTCATCCCTTACTTACTTCAGTTGCTGCCAACTGAGTTCAAAATGTAAAATAGAGGAGAGGAGGGAGAAGGATTTTGCTGTTTCCAATAGACTGAGGCAAAAGGAAATGGATACAGCCTCTCTTAGCTTGTGTTTTCTTCCTCATTACTTTTCCCATCTTAACCGCAATTTGGTATATGCCCCAGTTCTCATTTGTGAAGTGTTCAAGGGTATGTTATTTATTATCAGTCACTGTAAATTGCCACTTGTTGCTACCCTCCCTAACCCTCCTTGGTGATAGGCATACCTCCTCACTCCAAATCAGGGGAGGAAGTGAGGAAGACAAGGAATGTGGCAATGGTACATAGAGAAACAGTAGGTCTAGTATTCCCTGTGCTACTCCTGCTTTACTTCCCCAGATTTTTCATTTCTCAGCGGCTTTGCTTTTCCAACCAGTGCAAGAGGACGGCTGCTCATGCATTGCCCAGGAAAAGCAAGAAAAAGAATGTGTAGAGGAGGGAAGGCTTGGAAAGCAAAGCAGCAGTCATGATAAGGTACAATTGGCCACCCCCGGTGCCTGCAGCATGGTATAGCAAGTACTTGCCCACTTTCTACTTGGTCACTCTTTCTTTCGTTGTCTCCTCCATCTCCTCTACCTCCAAACCAAAAGAAGATACACGACCACAGGTTTCTTGAATCCTTGGGTGTAGAATAGCAGTCTATTTGGAAGGGGAACTTGGTACCTGGGGAAATTGCCTGTGCCGTCACACAGCTGACTTCTCTGGTTGCCCGTTTCACAGATCCTTCTCCGAGGGCCTATTTGAAAAGTTCTGACTCTGCACAAGAGAACAATTTGCCACAACAGTGATTCTTTCTTCAGTTTTGGGGGTGACAGCTGCCAGAGGCATGAGTGAGCGTCTATTCTGATCTGTTTTTCATCTGTGAAATGTACACACGGGTATATGATTTGGAACCCTTTTACACTACAAGGTTACAACACTATGATTCTACTTCAACTGTCATGGCTCCCTCCTATGAAATGCTGAGATCTGAAGTTTAGGGAGGGGTGTGGCTAGCAGAGCAGCCTAGTAACAGAGGGTGATATAATCAGATTGGATCTGCAGCGGTGGAGCTTGGAGTGTGTGGAGGGGGATGACGGGTGGCCATGGTGCATGGGGGCGTGGCTACGGTGCACAGAGGTGTGGCTACAAGCTGCGATGCTCCAAAAACGTTGCCACCAGGGGCAAACCGCCTCCATTGCCCCCCCATCACTACACAACTGTGGCTTTGTCTGAGGAAGAAACCCAGCCTTAGCAAGAGGGAGGACTGTGGGTGAGACAGCAGAAAGCTACATATATACTGAGAGCATGATTTGGAATCTAGCTTCCTTTGGTGAGATTTGTAGAGAGAACTCTACATCAGGGCTCCAGTCAACCAATAGAGGATTTCTCGGAGAGGGTTATCTTTTCAATGGCCTTGTGTGAGGGCAGAGAAGACACCACACCACTTATGAAGGGGTCAGAGAGTGGAACCCTAAGCAGGGAAACAGACCTTTGAGCTAAGGGAAGCCAAAGGGGATGTGTGTGAAAGCTCTGTTGGTGAACACTGCAATGTTTTGAAGGAATTAGTTAAATATCCTTAAGAAATTGTTATTTTGTTAGAATATTCTTGAATCCACAATTCCTTTTTCCCTGTTTGTTATTGTAATAAAGATTGGATTCTATTTTTTATAAGTTTTGCCTCAACAGAGTATTTTCTTCAGTTTTATTTTTAATAACATACTGCCACAAGTTATCAATCCTTTTGGGGAGTAACCATGGATGAGCTTTGGCCTTTTCCTACTAAAGTTGTGGGTTTTAGGGAAAGCTGTGAATAAGTGAAAGGGGGGGAGCCAGGGTGTGATAATAAGATTGAAAGGGGCAATGCTACTGCAAGGAGGAAGAAACAAAAGCAGGCCTGGTCTGTCTGTGCCCTGGTCTATCCTAAGCAAGCCTTCCTTTACTTTCCTCTACTTTCCAACTCATGATAAAAGGTGTTTAGAATTCTCAGCCAGAGAATTCTAGTGCCTCCTCAGATTACAAATCCCAGCATCCCATAGATGCAGCCACTGCAGTTATAGTGGTATCGAAGTGCTATAATTATGCAGTGTGAAAAGGACCCTGGTGGTTTTCATTTGTTGCAGTTGTTGAACAATGCTTTGAAAATTATTTTGAAAATTCCATCATGATTAACAGCATAAAAATCTTTTAAATAAATGAAAAGCAAAGTGAGACCTGCTATGATGTTAATCAGTACTATAGCAACCTAGCCTTTGTCCAACACAAGGAAGTATGGCTGAGTTGTAAACAAGCCTGCTCACAAATTCGCAAATATCTGTTGATGACACATTAATCTGATGTGTACAAGCTCTGTTTTTATATAGCTCCTTCTTGTACTGTGATATATAGTCATTAAAACAGGTAAATTGGAATTACTCCAGCAAAGTATAGGTAGCTACTCACACTTAGGGTATTTCCACCCTATACTGTTATAGTGCTATTATTCCACTTTCAATATCCTATGGAATCCTGGGACTTGTAGATTAGGGAGGGGCATTTAGAACTCTCAGCCAAAGAGCTCTTTGGCCTCAGTAAACTACAAACCCCAGAATTCCACAGGATGTTGAAAGTGGAATAATGGCACTACAACAGTGTAATGTGGAAAGACCCCTAGACTGAGGCTTTAATTCCTCAGTACAAAATCCATGAGTGCAAAACTGTTTTGAAGACTGTGTACATGCTGACATCTTCTTCTTTAAAATCTGTGGAACTGGAACGTCAAATTTTTACCATTTTAACTTCCATGGGCTGGATCCATGCAGTTTAAACATGCACAATGGGGATGGTGGAAATGGATTTCCCCACATATTCTGCTGAATGAGATGACATGGAGAAGGGGGCGAAATCTCTGAAAATTGGGCAGAGGTTTCTGTGAGTAAAACCTTCTGTACATGGTGTGGAGATCCTACATCCAAGCCCATGTATTTTGGTCAGAAAAGTGATGGCTTACATATGTATGTACTTTCCAAATGATGTATCCTGTGAAGATACTCTGCACCCAGAGTAGAAATGATATAGTTTTGTGTAAGTAGTTACTTTGGGAATAGTAATGGTTACCAAAGTTACATTTCAAAAGCAATGCAATGAGCCAAAGAAAAGAGATTTCACTTCTATAATGCATAACACTTTCTAGTTTAAAACTTACATTTTAAGGGCATATCAGAAACATTTTGATAGAGATTTTCCAATTTTACACCATTTTCCTATCAATCCTAAGGGGTTTCGTCTCCTCAGAAGACAGTAACAGAAAAGCTAGTGAGTTAGTACCAGTAAACAGTAGCATGTTACAGAAAAACTATGAACAATTTCAACATTGAGCAAGAGCAAGGGATTACTTTTCAAATGCTGCAGTGAATAAATTTGTTTTCAAAAAGTAGCTTTTAAAACTTTGCCTCTGCCTCTGTAGATTATATAAGCAGCTCTTCATGTGTGAACTGCATGACATATTTACCAAATTGCACATTTGTCAGGAAGAGCATGTTGCTGGCACTAATCCCAGAATCAGGGCATGTTCTTGGCCCCACTCAGAGGCTCCTTTCACATGGCATTTTCCATGCAAAAGAGGACCTGGAGTGTCGCGTGATTGTGAAGAACGATCTGCACGACACACTCACAATCGCGCAACGCTCCAGGGGCCAGCAGGCGCCAATCACGCACCTTTTCATTTTCGGCTAGAAACCGAAAATGGTGCACAATCGCACATTGCTCTTGGGCCCCACGCGCACTTACCTGGCATGTGGAGCCTCCAGAACCACGCCGGTCATGCTTCCTGCCCCAGTGCAGCCTGGGAAGGTCCCAGGCTACACTGTGGAAGGAAGAGGCAGGGCTCTCATGCAAGCAGGTAGCTCTTGTGGAGCCAAAGGACCTCGGATGCGAGAGCCTCTCGCCGGAAGCTGCTCATGAGATCCCCACACCCCAGCGCCAGAAAAAGGTAAGGTGCGGAAAGGGCCATAGATGTCCACTTGTTGGCCTGGATACCTGAAGTGAAGATACTTGGGCAGAAATAGGATAAGCTGCCAAGTTATCAGGGCCCCCACAGGCATAGAATCAGGGTCACTTGCTTATGAATAGGTTTCTTCTCTTCAAATGTGCATGCTAATGCATAGACATCTGGTACTGGAATCAACAGTGGAGTTTTAAAAAAGCTTTTTAAATTAACATTTCCAAAAATATAAAGTTCTACAAATATATAAAAGGGGGAAAAACAACATAAAGAAAGGCATAAAATATACGAATTAAAAATTAAAGAGTAGTGGGGGAGGGAGAGAGAAAGAAAGAAGAAGGAAGCAAAAAGAAAGGGGAAGAGAAAGAAAAAGAATCAACTCTCCTCCTTCCTTTTAAAGAATTCTAGCAATCTGATTGATTCAAGCCTCTCAAAGAAAACACCCAACATTTCTCTTCTCCCTCCTCCCCCAGTTTATGCTTTTGAAAAGAAAAAAAAAGTGAACTTTCTTCTACCAAAGATTGACATATCTAGTAGGCTATCTCAAAATTAATCTTACATTGCATTACAAATTGCTTACATGATAAATAGCATTACATGGTAAATGACATTAATACTACTAAATTACATTAATGCAACTAATTTTACTAAATACTACTTGGTGAGTTAATTACATAAATTAACAGTTATAACTAGTGAAAACACTATTACATGTTTTATGATATTCCTAACTCCAGATATTTCAACACTTTTTTATATTATAAAATCCATTAAAGATGTATAGACCCAATCCAGTCACCGTTGTCCTATACGTGTAACCGTTTCTTAACCTAGGTTAAGTCAAAGCTATTTCATTTTCAATTTGGCTCCCTTTTTCCCTCATAGCCATTCAGTCCATGGACTAACTTGTCCACAACTTCTCTGAGTCCCATCCTTGTCTTTTATTGCTCTTTTGAGTTGCTTCTCACATGACATTTTAGGAAAACTGTCCTAAAACAACTGTCCTTATTTTTGACATCTTTTTTTCATACCCTTCAATCACAGAGGCTAAATCAGCTTGATTTAGTTCAAACATCAAAATAATTTGATTATAGATCAATTTTGGATTCATCTCTCCTTTTGCATCCCCCTTGAGCTGTAATCTCCCTTTCACAAACCAAAGCTTCTTAAATCTCCCCCAGGTGAAAAATTCCCCTCCATTAGCTCAACATAAGTTTGTTTCTCCATCTGGTTGTAATCCTCTTTCACTTCCATGTTGCTGGCTTCTGTGTCTCCCTCTTGTCTTATATGTCACAACAGTTCTTTGACACAGAAGTGTTTCCTCACAGCCTCTGTTGTGTTCTTCTGCAAGTTTAGGGGTTCCACACAAAGATCCTCCAATATCCATTGAAAAAAGTCCTCAGAATGTTCCTGAGAAGGTTCCATCTTTCATTCAATCTAGCAGCTACAGAGTTAACAACACCTTACTTGTGCCTAGCCGGAAGCTGCCGGCAAGATAGTTTTACTAGCATCAAACAGATAACACCCATACTTTCTCATGCTGCAATTCTCCTTATTAAAATCCAATTACAATTTACAAATAAAATGCAATGCACTTTGTTCACAAAGTATAAGCGCTTATATCCTTATTCCCTTTTAAAATTTCACACACCCACACACACCATTTTCTAATTCATTTCCCCCATCTTGTGAGATAAAGAGAATTAGGCCCTTTTCACATGTGGGGGGGGGGACCGTGTAGAGCGACCTCTCACGGAGATCGTCTACACCGTAGAGTAGACTGGCACGGACTAGTTTTCGTAGTTTCACACCAGAATCCACTCAGGAGCAGCCGGAACTAGCCGGGCTGTGTGTTTTTTAAAAACCTCTTTTTAGAGGTTTTTAAAAAGCACAGAGCACGCAGCCCCATGCCGCTCCGTCGCCCGGCTCTAAAGTGGATCTGCAGGCGCGCGCAAGTGCGTGCCTTCAGATCTACCGGGGGCGGGCTTCCTGCTGGCGAGCTTCTCCAGTTGGTGGAGAGCCTCCACCAACCGGAAGCTGCCATCTGCGACACCAGAGGAGTGTGGAGCACCGAGCTCGCACTGCTCCATGCGGCAACGGACTTACCCGGCTGGAGGTAAGCTCCGTTTTTGGGCATTTTCGCCTGTTCCCCCCACACACACATGTGAAAAGGGCCTTACTCAGCTCCTGATTCCAGAAAGAAGTTAGCTGTGCAGGGTCTCTTGTTCCATTTTAGTCAGAAAGATTCTTCACTTTTGTAACTTCAAAGGTTTAATTAAAGGTTTCTTCTTTTAAAAAAAGCAAGTTGCCAGCATAGGGCCATCAAATCCTCAGTTCTAAACAGCTGTGTTTCACAGCAAGGGCAAGATGTCACTCCCTCGGTCATTCCCAGTCATGACACATTTACTAACAAGTAATAATGGGAATTCTGGACCCTAACTGGTAATCCTCTACTCCCTGTTTAATCCAAGGGGAGTTTCTCCAGCTAGAAATCCACCTGGCTGGCACTTTTACTGTGAAAGCTCTCCTCAGTGCAGAGCTGCTATGAGGAACATCTGCCAAGCTGGTTTACTGAAAGGTGAGTCCCAGCTGGAGTCAGCACAGCAAATTATAACCAACATTTTTTTCTATCTGTTGGACCAATATTATTTTATAGCTTTTTTTAAAAAAAAAAATGAATAAACAACAGTAACAATTGCATAGGAACTGAAACAAAATGGAACCTCAGACCTCCCTCTATCAATGAGCCTTTAGAGACATTTAGAATTTGGTAGGTTTGAAAGCATTTTAAATGAGAAGGCTCTATTGACTATGCAAATTAACAATGGTAAAACCATTCACATTCCTAAACCCAGATGGGTAAGCCACACTGCCCAAACCTTGGAAAGGTATATATTTGAGGGCCTGCTGTTTGTTTCAGAGAAGCAAAGTACGTACAAAATCATGCATACATTGTAAAAATATGAATCGTTGAAGTGCATACCATTGAAAAATTGGCAGAAGTATGCATTTTAGCCAGTAGGAAGAATTTGTCCAAAAATACATAAGTTAAGAAATATGTGTATGGAAAACATGTACAAATTTCAAACAAAATCTCTCAACCAGATATAAACATAGGATGGGCTGAGAATGTAGGTAGGATTCAGAGCTTGGAAAAGTTACCTTTTGTGCCTAAAGCCATAATCCTGCATCAGGAGACCTAGTACAACATGTTCCTTTTTCTATAGATGGACACACAGTGACAGACATCCTCTGGCATCCTCTGGAGGTCCCTGTGGATGCCTGCCACTGTGTATCCAGTTATGGGAAAACAGCTAGATGCTTGTCTGCATCCCTCCTCTACTGCCCACCAAGCAGGAGATGTCTAGCTTTGGAAGGTTGCCACTGAGAAAAGGTAACCATTGTGGAGGGAATTTGGTGGTTGTGTGGTCAGCAGAGAATTCCAACCACTGCAACAAAAGTGTGTTGCAATCATAATTCAATGACAGAATGCCAGCTATCTGTCCCAAAATCACCCACTCAGCGTGGCCAGTGCTGTGGGAATTATTGTGTTTTTTTAAAAAAAGAATTTCCCAATTTCTGGTGGAATTCATAAGAATGCAATGAAATTGAAGCTCAAGATTTTTCACAGCCCTAGGTTCTGCTCAACGTCTATGGAGGTGAATACACATGCTGTAGACCTTCCTATGCAACCTTGGTGTGATGCCCTGTCTCTCTTACACACACACACACAGACACACACACACATTATGATCCTACACCCTATTCATCCATAACAGGGATGTTGATGTAGAGAAGCCAAATCAGAAACTGTTCTTTTTCACTAGGGCTGAGATAAATTTCCCTTAATTTCAGGAAGGGAAATCTTAGGCCTTTTCCTCACGGGGGAATTAAAATGGTGCAATGCGTCCTCTACGGAGGTTGTCTGCACCTTGGAGCGGACTAGGTTCGGACTACTTACTGGAGATCTGCACCTCAGTCCACTCCGAAACGCCCCCAACTGGTTCTCCAGGGTGCTTTTTAAAGACTGGAAAAAAAGAGGTTTCTCTTTTTTCCAGAGCACGCTATTGCATGCCTGCTCCCTTGTGCAGATTGGCAGGCTTGCACCAACGCAAGCCTGAGATCTGCGGAGGGCTGGTTTTAGGAGTGGCAAGCTTTGCAGTTGATCGGGACCTACGACCAACCGGAAGCTGCCATTTTGGAAGCCGGAGCAATGAGGATCTAAGATCTCGCCCTGCTCTGATTCACCCTGGACTGGACCGAGGACCCAGAAGATCCAGTGAGTAACGGCACGGAGCGATTCCCTCGCCTCGTGCGGAAATGGCCTTAATCTACCACTGAGGGAACGTGAGCTATGCTTCTCCAGTGTGGATGTATCAGGTAGGAGGCAATCACTACCCTCAGGGGATCATCTGCCAAAAGGGGATGAGGAAGGGAAGCCACTGCTGGACCTAATATGGAAATTTTTTTCCCCATTCCCATCCATCCAGCCATCATATGATTAAGGCTGTAAGCTGTTCTGAAAGGCAGGCTGGTGGTTTTCTGCAATGAAGGGCTATGCTCCAGGTTCAGTAGATCAAGGCCTCAAACTACCTCTTCACCATAATCTCTTTATTAACATTGTATAGCTCCTAATTAAAAGGACACACATGTGTGAGTCTACTAATTACTTCAATAGCCAATTGGGGAACTCAGTAATTTCACAGAGACTTTTTTTAAAAACTCATTAAAGAGAGAGTAGAATACAGTTCGCTTTAAAATGGCTCTTAATGTAATAATTAAGGTTACATCTGCTATTTATCTTATAATATAAAAGAAGTCTTTTTCTAAAAAAAAAGAAGAGATGAATTTGTTTTGGCTGCTCTAGACCTAGGATAAGCTTACAGGCTAGAATCAAAAAGATGAAGAATATCTGCATAACTTTGTAGGGCTGGTCTAAGACATTTTGCTCCCTGAAGCAACAGAAGAGAGAGTGCCTCCCTCACCCATCACACCTAGAAAAGGCAACTACATTGAATTTTACTTCAGTGTTCCCTCCATCTCAAGTGAGGGCAGCAGGGAAACAGCAGGCATGCAGAAGAGGCTGTCTGGAATGCACAACTCTATCCTTCATAACATCTGCCTTCCGAGGCAACAGGTTAACTCTGCCTAATGATAGAGCTGGTCCTTTGGCTATTTTAAAAGCTAGATTTACCACATTTCTGCCAAAGTGACCATTCCATGTGTTGTATTCTTGTTTGCCTTAAGCCACATTGCAAACTTTTATATTTATTTATTTTAATAATAAAACAATATGTGGAGAAAGCAGGAGTCCTGCACTGCATACAAGCAATGTAAAACAAATGTCCACCATTTGTTTGTTTGTTTGTTCATTTAATTTATAGGCGGGTTTTCTCCAAGTATGACGTCCATGGCAGCTCATAAAATAGATTCAAATCAAATACAACTAAAATGATGACAATAAATATAATCTTGTAACTATTAATATGCTATCCTATTAAAAACAGCACTAATTTAAGACAGTTTTGAAAAATTGGCTAGAATCCTCTATGTGCATTGCTACAGCTGCTGCGATCAATGGGGATCTGTTCTCCTGTCACCCAGGAAACTGCTGGCTAACATTTCCACTTCCTCACACAAGGAATCTCCATTGCGATTGTCAGAAACAGGGTCCCTGTTGCAATCTCCCCTTGCAGCTGAGATTGCTCACACTCAGCTGCTTTCTGAGGGACAAAGGAATGCAATCAGTTGATCTCAGTGGCTGTTGAGTGATCAGTGAGGTTTGGGGGGATTTTCACAGTCCCTCTATATCCCACAAACTAGGGGGTCTGTAGGAATTATGTATACAAAGCTGTCACAAATACGTAACTCTCAGCTACACATTTAAACTACTCAACATGATTTAAAATATAACAATAAGAGTAGCACTCCTCATTAAAAGAGCTTTAGGCAGCAACCAGTTAATAGCTACAAATGCCTACCTGAATTTAAAGATCTTTGCCTGGTGAAAAAAAGGAAGCTGAGAAGAAAGGAGCCAAGCACTCCATGGGAAGGAGTTCCAGAGCCTGCGAGCACCCATCAAAAAGGCCCTCTGTATGTCCTCATCAAATGTGCCTGTAACCATAGTGGGAATGAGACAAAGCCCTCCTTTCTTTTCCATTTGTCTGATTCATTTCACGTGAATATTCCTTATTGATCTTCACAAGCCACTGTATCGGTTGTAAACTCTTTAATTAACCTGAGCCTTTTCATTAAAAAAAATCATTCAATTCACCACCATATACACTCACACAGGGGAGACAGCTTCCACTCAAGCCATGTGAATTTTCTATTTCCCAGTTTTTCTGTGTGTGTGTGTGTGTGTGTGTGTGTGTGTGTGTTTTATGGGGGGGTGAGTAAGATTTGGGTTAATAAACAACATGGGGGCAGGAAAAAATTTTAAACCAGATGTACCTAAATACAGCGAGATCAATATGAATTAAGCCCCCAGAAACTGATTTTCAATTTAGAAAGAAAATAACTTTCAGCTTCACAGTATGCATTTAACTAGCATGTAGCTGCAGTGATGAGAAATATTATTCAAGACCATGTATGTGTCTCAGGCATATAGGAACATCCACATAGACATACGCGCCTTTAAAATGAGATAAAGGCAAAATTTGAGATTTATGCCACAAAAAACAAATACACAGGTATCAGATAGGGGATATGTTGGTCAGCAGAACTGAATATGAGAAGGACCTTCAGATTATTGTTGATCATAAGTTGAACATGAGCCAGCAGTGTGATGCTGCAGCAAAGAAGGCAAACGCTATCTTATCCTGCATTAATAGGTGTGTAGTTTCCAAGTCAAGGGAAATGATAGTCCTCCTATATTCTGTGCTGGCCAGATCTCATCTAGAGTACTGCATTTAGTTCTGGTTACCTCATTTTAAGAAAGATATAGACAAGTTGGGGGCAGCCCAGAAAACAAGTTCAAAGCAACAAAGATTATAAGAAGCATGGAGAACAAAACTTATGAGGAGAAGTTGAAGGAGTTGGACATGTTCAGCTTGATGAAGAGAAGACTGAGGGGTGACATGATCACAATCTTTAAATAACTCAAGAACTGCCACAAAGAGGGAGGTACAGTCTTGTTCCCTGCTGTCTTAGAAGTTAGAACTATGTCTAATGATTTTAAATTACAGGAGGGAAGATTTCAATTGAACATTAGAAGGAACTTCTTGACAGTGATAGCAGTTCAGCAATTAAATCAATTGCCTAGAGAAATGGTGGGGCATCCTTTTCAGGATGTCTTCAGAAAGAGGCTGGACAGCTACTTGCTGGGATGCCCTAACTGGAGATCCTACATTGAGCAGGGGGTTGGACCTGATAGTCAGAGGGCCCCTTTCAATTCTATGATTCTATGAGGGACAAATATCACCTCACTTCATTCCTACTAGACCATGTTTCCTGATTACCTTTCCAACATAAGGGTAGTCTATGGCAGTCTGGGAATCATGCATCTCTTAAGAAATTATCAGACTGCGGTTCCCAACATGGCTTACCACCTACTATGTTGGCTAGGCCTGCTGGGAGTTGCAGATGAGCAACAGCTGAAGGACTACATGATTCCCAACTGCTCTAAGCAAACTAGAGATTAAAAAAAAATAAACAAGGCTTTTGGGGCACTTCTTGACTTAGCAATTTATTATGACTTTTGTGGACTGCAGTTCATCAGATGCATGAAGTGTAATCCTAAATAGTCACACATGGAGATTGGGAAACAAAATACACGAAGGAGCTACACAGAACCAGCCATTTGTCCCTTCACCTATGTGCATGCAGAAAGGATCAACGCTACTATTAGCCAGTGTGAGGTACCTGCCTCATAACAACAAATGTAGTTGTTGCAGACTCCAAGCATTCCTCCTGAGCCTCTCGGTGATTTCCCTCTCTTGAAAGATAGCCTACTCTCTCCCCTTAAATTGGTATGCTGTCGTCAGATCTGGTGGTGGGGGTGCTATCCAGTTGTCATTACTCAAAGAAAGTACACCTTCCAGTCCAATTGGCCTCTTACACATAGGCACTTTTCACACGTTGGGGGGGAAACGGGCAAAAACTCCCAAAAACGGAGCTTACCTCCAGCCGGGTAAGTCCGTCGCCGAGTGGAGCAGCACAAGCTCACTGCTCCACACTCCTCCAGTGTCGCAGATGGCAGCTTCCGGTTGGTGGAGGCTCTCCACCAGCCGGAGAAGCTCGCCAGCCGGAAGCCCGTCCCCGGCAGATCTGCAGGCACTCACTTGCGCGCGCCTGCAGATCCACTTTAGAGCCGGGCGATGGAGCGGCACGGGGCTGCGCGCTCCGTGCTTTTTAAAAACCTCTAAAAAGAGGTTTTTAAAAAACACACAGCCCGGCTAGTTCCGGCCGCTCCAGAGTGGATTCTGGTGTGAAACTACAAAAATTAGTCCACGCCAGTCCATTCTACGGTGTAGATGACCTCCATGAGAGGTCGCTCTACACCGTTTCCCCCACACACACACGTGAAAAGGGCCATAGAATGGAGTGGGATGCCATTTTGTTCTTTCCCCCAGGCAGCTAAGAGTCTTTGGTTGACCAGGCCTTCAGGACATGACATTTTTCTCCCCTCTACTTGTACCACCTCAGCAAGAGATCTTTGAACTGGTATTCCAGCTGTACATCACTGACTGTAGTAGGAAACTCTGTTTTGAACGGTGCTGCACTCCTTTTGCAATGAACTCTCTTGTGCATGATGACAAAAAATGCATGCATTGGACAGTATTTCTTCCCTTTCCCTTTGCAATAATATACTTTGTGCTGGCATATCTTGGCTTTTTGACATTCCTTTAATGTGGGCAACAAAGAAGATTTCAAACAATGTATTCACTGTAAATATTCATGCTGCAGTAAAAATCCCATCTTCGTTATTATGAGAGATGCTGAGAACTGCATTTGAAGGAAGACATGGTGATACAGCATTAAACTGGCTCTGGGAGAGCTACACAGACAGAACTGTCAGGATGCAGATAAAAGGCAATGCCTTGTCTAGCATCTCTTCAGTTTAATCAGCCAATTCCAACCCAAAGAAACCTATTTTGCACTCCACTTTTTTCAGCAAAATGAGCCCTTCTGTGTTGCACACCAAAATGATGGATGTACCCTTTAATATGAATGTTAGGAGAAACCCATTTAAATCAAAGAGATTACATCTCCCACGAGTCATTTTTACCTCTCCCAGTTGCAGTTGTGCATTCCCTTAATTATCTGACTAATTGCTTGTGTCTGACCTATAAGACTCTCCCTGTCTAGTCATTCAGCCCGTGAGTGGCACCATTGGGGGCCAACTCTAAATTGTTGTGCACACACACACACACCCTACCTTTCTTCTGTACAGAAAGAATATGCTAAAGAGCATATTAAAGAGCTCTCCATATAAACCAATAAAAACTAACATTTGCGTGGGGATTATTAGCTTTAAAGTAAAGACCAGAAGGAGAAGCCAGACAGACAAAATCGTTTGATTGAAAAGTTAATTTCTCCTGAATTCCCCTTGCAGCAGTACTCTGGGGGAAAATGACAGGGCAGAGCTCTGTGATAAAATCTCCCTCCTCTTCTTCCTCCTCCTTCTTCAAAACAATGGCAAAGGGACCTGAACTGGATTGGGCAGAGAGTTCAGGGAAAGGAAAGGAAACTCTTCCCTTGTGTCATTTTATCAATTGAAATTCCCATCACCACCCACAAACTATTAGTAGGCTGGCTAGATGTATAAAAAAGAAAAAGACACATATCTGTATTCCTTGTTTTCCCTCCAGGTCCTGCCTGAACATTAGACAGAATGATTAGACCCTTCCTCTCAGGCAACTGGCTTGTGATACCATGAAGGGAAAGCAAACGGGTGGTTATTATTTCATTTATTCTTTTACTTGTGTCAGGGAAGGAACAAGATGCGATGGTGCGATTTTCTGCAGCTCATGCAAAATAACCCAGTTTGGCCTTGGGGAATATGTATGTGCACTGCCTGAGGGAGGATGATTTGCTGCTCCACTTCAGGTCACTGAATATCTTTGGACAGCCCCAATGGTTCCTCTCACTTTAAAGAGGATGATTTCTCAGTATCATTGCTCTGAATTAATTGTACCCCTTCACTACTTTCATGTTCACCCTTAAGCTGAAAAATGCCTATACTGGTCTGTGGTATCATTGGATACATTCATTATTACACTAATCTTTGATGCATTTTCTTGTCTACCTACATCTATCAGCTCTAATGGGTGAAATCCAATGGTATCTTTCACTGTTAGACAGACACTGGCAAGAACAGATACACACATACACACATACACCAAAAAATCTTCCCTATAAGCCTCTCAGATCTTCTCCAGAAGACTGGGAGATCTTGCAGAGCAAATTTAGAGAGTAAATGGTGATCCAAGAGGAGACGGAGGGAGGAAGGGAAGGAGGGAGGGAGGGAGGCAGATGTGCTGACTGGCAGGGTTGACCGTCAGTATCGTCCCAGGATCTAAGATTTCCAGTAGCCCCTAGTGATGTCATGAGCCAGGGCTGGGTAATGCCTTTAAGAATTATGCATTATGCATTTAGTAGGAGCCACTGCTCCTCACAGTTTGTCATTCAAACACACCCACACATACACAGCTTGTGCAGCACACTTGTAGTTTCGAACTCCAGCATGCATGCTTCCTCAGTTAATCCATTCCCGCTGAATACAGTTATCTTGAAACTCTTATAATGCCCCAACTCTCCCCTCCTCAACTAGTTCCATTTTCTTTCTGTCCTGCATCCCAAGATATCTGTCCTATCTCCCCCCCCCCCCCCGGATAGATCCATGTTTCCTGTACCTCAATCCATTCGCTTAAAAAGCATACAATATATAAAAACATTAAAAATACATTGCTAATGACCTTCCCATTCTTAGCACCTTACAAATCTCATCCGCTGCGAATCTTTCCTATGACCTTAGCACACCCCTCCCAACCCAACCCATTTGTTGAAAAACACTAATACTCTCTGTACAGCACTAATATATTAGAATTATAATCAAGTCCTCCAAAAACACTAATTTAGTAAACATCAAATCTCTTAGCCTCTTCTCTCTAGAATGTGTAATGTCCCATCTCCAATCACTTATTAGCCCATCTCCTTAAAAAAAAAAAATGAAGGAATCTTTCCAGTTCAAGTCCACCAGGTTCAAGGGTATCATAATTCACCCCATGGAATCTGAGGAATCCAGTCCAGAGAAGTCAGAGCTTGAATGGCCCTGGCTTCATATGGGGAGGAGCAGACACAGCTGATGTGGAACTTCAAGAAGATGGGCTCCCATCTCAGTCAGAATTTGGGGACACCAAGGAAATACCCTCATCCTTTGCAGCACTTCAACAGGAAGACAAGCAGCATCAAAAGACCCAACAGGAAACAGTTAATCACCTGGTATCTCAGAGTCAGGCAGCCATATATTTCCCAGCAGCTGATGGCAGTTCTTGTGGTTCATAACCGTTCCTTCTACCAGGCTTTCAATACTCTTTCACATCCGGGTTTATTTTGAATTCTTGAGCTCTAGACTGGTTTATGTTTTACGTCTCTTCATGTTTCCATTTTGGCTTTGATTATCATGACTTCTGGCTTCCAGTGATGGATTCTGGAACAGCTGAGTTCTTACTACTGCACTTCTCTTCAGTTTCAATGAACTCCCATGATTACCTGTGTATGAAATGGATTAGCTTAACTCACCTGTAATGACTTTCCCATAATAACCTGCTACCTATGACACCTAGGGCCTTTCCGCACTACGCTATTATAGTGCTATTGTTCCACTTTCAACATCCTATGGAATCCTGTGTTTAGAATTGTCAGCCAGAGAACTTTTTGGCCTCAGTAAACTACAAACTCCAGAATTCCACAGGATGTTGAAGGTGGAATAATAGCACTATAAAGTGTAGGGCAGAAAGACCCTTAATGTCTTTAGGCATTGGTCAGAAAGCAGTGTCTTCTTTCTGCATCAAAGTCTTCATCTTTTGTCTTCTTACTCTGTCCCAGCTCCTGAGGTCCCAGATAAATTCAGTCACAGCCAGTGAGCACAGGACAGTCAGTTAATATGACAGACAAAAACAGAGCTCAGCTCTCCAGCAATGGGCTTGTGCTTCATCCACAGCATGTGCTGATGCTCACTGGAGAATGGAGTCCTCTTTGCTTGCACTGTCTGTTCATGCCACCTCTGGTCATGTGTGTGTTCACCCCCTCCTGTTCTCTGATTGAGAGGTGCAGGTGGACAGACACCAGAGTGGCTTTTTGCTCATGCTGAAGCCTCACACCACAACAGTGTGGAGGGCAAGGAAATAAACTTAGCTAATATAAACATAAAATAAAGATATAGATCCCCGGATTATTTATTTAATTAATTAATTAACTGTGAGTTGCAACAACTTAACTGAAATCAATGAAACTGTGTAAACTGCAGTTAGCTGATTGGACAGCTAAAAGAAGAAAGAGAGAGAGAGAGAGAGAGAGAGAGAAAGACTTAGGCCCTTTTCACATGTTGGGGGGGAAACGGGCGAAAACGCCCAAAAATGGAGCTTACCTCCAGCCGGGTAAGTCCGTCGCCGCGTGGAGCAGCGCAAGCTCGCTGCTCCACACTCCTCCGGCGTCGCAGATGGCAGCTTCCAGTTGGTGGAGGCTCTCCACCAGCCGGAGAAGCTCGCCAGCCAGAAGCCCCCCCCCAGCATATCTGCAGGCACGCACTTGCGCGTGCCTGCAGCTCCACTTTAGAGCCGGGCAACGGAGCGGCATGGGGCTGCGCGCGCTGTGCTTTTTAAAAACACGCAGCCCGGCTAGTTCCGGCCGCTCCTGAGTGGATTCTGGTGTGAAACTAGGAAAAGTAGTCCACGCCAGTCCACTCTATGGTATAGATGACCTCTGTGAGAGGTTGCTCTACACCGTTCCCCCCCCCCCACGTGTGAAAAGGGCCATAGACAGGGAGCTCTTGGCAGACAGTTTGCAGGCAGGTTTCACCTCTCACTTGGAGATGAAAAATGATGTCTACAGACTTAAAGCAGTGCTTAGATATGGCAACCTGCTAGCTTGAAACCTGGTTTCAGGCTCTGGCACGTTGTCCCCTGGCATCCTTGTGCACCATGTAAATATGTGCAGGGTGAGATCCCTTATGAATATAGACAGCTTCTGAGAGCCTCACTGTGTAAATCTCCTCATTGGTTGCAAATGCAGAGGACCTCTCCCTCCAGTTATTTTGTTCTATACACATGAATTCGAGGGGGGAGCAGAATTTGGGGCTACTAGGGAGACGGCCTTCTCAATAAGGCTGCCTATCTGTGGAACAGCCCCTTCAGAGGTACTTTCTCTGCACCTTTGGTAAATATCTTTTCATTCCCCACAGATCTTACTTATGAGTACATTTCTCACTCTCTCACTTACTCTCTGCTGAAAATGTTTATGCAGCAACTATTTTTATGATATTTTAATGCTGTGTTTTATCATTTTATCTTTGTGAGCTGGGCAGAGAGCTATTTTGTTGAGCAGCTGATATAAATGCCATTAAATAAACAACATAATGAGTGTAGTCCTACCACTTTCCCCTCACAAGTTCTTTCTGTCCTTGTGTGTGTGTGTGTGTGAGAGAGAGAGAGAGAGACAGAGGAACAGGGAGGGTAAATTGCTATTATCTACATTCACGGAAATGTTCACCTCAGGCCTTTGACAAAGTGTTATGCAGTCCCTGAAATATTATGCAACAATAAACTTGATAGTCCTTAAGATGCCAGAAGACCTTTTATAGAATTTTCAGATCAGAATTCAGCTAAATCTAAGTCTCAGTAAAAATATTTATAGCCCTTCCTCAAAATATTTTGCAAGGTTAGGTAATAAAATATGTTTCATGCACACACACATGCCCCAAAGGTTATTTCACAGAGAAAAAATGCATTTCAGCATGTGAATTAAGAAACGTTAAGAGGAAGCCCAAGAGATGAGTCACCCATTTGCTATTAAAAAATAAACAATTCTAGTGACACAATCAAGACCACAGAATGCAAGGTAATAAAAGACAATGAATACTGAAAGAGGGGGGAATGGCGCTATAAAGACAAACTGAAAAACAGCAAAGAAACTGAAAGAAGCAACAGCTAGACCCTCATAAAGAGGCCACCTAGTAAGGCTATTATCATCTATCCAGAAGAAATGAATATGGATTTTTGAAATTCTTCCTAACAGCAGATATTTTTTGCCTGTGTTATTTCCAGGTATCACTGCAGGAGAGATAAAAATATGTGGAGTATATCCCATTAGTACAACAGACATTAGTGGAAACAATATCTAAATGTTGCCTAATGGAAGAGGAATGGAAAGTACAATTTAAAAGCCACTGGAAAGGAAAGCTCTGCAGGGGACTGGCTGTTTATTGAACTTTTAAAATATACTAGAAAGACACTGATCATGTCATGTTTTTCACCTAATACAAAAAGAGTGCTTTTTTTTAAGTGACTTCTTTGATATGATAAGGATACACTAATAAGTTGTATGTTCAGATAAGACCAAGAAATAGCCTCCAGTGCAACCCCAAAACTGGCTAATAGATGACTCTGTTACAGACAGGTCTGTGTGTGCATATATATATGGATAGATATAGGCCAGAATTCTCTACCAGCTACTACCAGTTATGTAACCACCTTAGTTACGTAGTTAAGTAGTGTTCCTCGTTCCAACATCCACCACAATTTCCACTGAGCTAGCTATTTTCACCCCACTCTCATGAGCAATCGTAATTGCAACAGACAGAGGCTGAGTCCCTGTCACAACTCCCCCATGCACCAGAGATCGCTCACTGGAGGAGGAGTGGAAATGTCAGGCCCTTTCCATGCCTTACCTTCTTGCATTGTCCTCTGGTCATGATCCTGGCAGCACCTCTGCTGGGAAGGGAGCACGACGGGAACACTCCCCTCTGCACTGGCAGTTGGCAACGAGAGAAGGATGGGATCGTAACAATGTCTTGTGGAAGCATCATCACAGTCCTGGTCCTCTCTCGTCCCTATGCTGGGATAAGAGCTTCTGGTGGAAAGGGTCTCAGTCAGCTGCTTCCCAATCTAGAACAGACCCCTGTTGCTCATAGTGACTGCTGCCCAGTAAATGGCAACTGGAAGACTTTCATGGTTGCTACGTATTCCCTAAAGCAGTGAAAATGTAGGCGTCATGAATACGAACCAGTCAGAAACATATAAATCTAGGTTAGACATTCATAACTGCCTTAGTGAATTTTGGCCCTCATTATTTTTAGAAGGAAAGCAGGTAAAATTCATGTAAGCAGAGAGGAGAGGGCTAGTTGTAATTGGAGAACTGTGAGAGGAAGAGTAGATTTCTAAGTGAGAATTTTGTGAGAGGACAAACTTTGAGGCTGGATGGCACAGAAACCTCAGGCAGATAAACCTAGGGTCCTTTCACACTGCACAGTGATAGCACTAAGATTCTGCTTTTATGGCCATAGTTCTATTCCATAAAATCATGGGATTTGCAGTTTAAGGAGAGGTATTTAGAATCCACAGCCATAGGGCTATAGTGCCTTACCAAATGCCAAGCCCCAGGATTCCAAAGAAGAATTGTAGTGCTGTCATTGTGTGGTGTAATAGGGGCCCAGTATTCATCAATTTAGTGTCTGAAGATAAAACAGTCGAAGGTTCTCAGTGATTCAAATAATAAAAGTTTTTTTCTTAACATCACAAAGACAAATTATCTTTTACTCTTCCCTCAGAGATACTAGAACATTTTTCCGAAACTACTTTATTCAAAGGCTTGCGCTGTCAGCCACAAATTAGACATGTTAATTCACTTGCTCATCTTCTAATTTGATATAAGCCATTCTTTGCTAGGACCAACCCAGAATAGGGAGAATAGAACAATCTCTGTGCAAGCAAATAAATGGACACAACCTGACATCAGAAATAGCAAAATGGAGAAACCAGTGTCAGAACAGTTTGGTCTCCCACGATTCTCTGTTACTGATCTTGAAATGGCTGTTGCATCACAAAGGAATTTCAAGAGTCACCTAATTTGGGAAATATTCACAGATTCCGGTCTGTCAAAACACATCTGAAAAAGGACAATGTTTGCTTAGTATATGTATGCATGTATGTATTCATATCTTGGTTTTCACTAGAGACTTATGCATTGTCAAAATACTTTTTTTAACAAAACACTCTCCCGGCAACAGAACAGAATTTCTTGAAAGAAGAATGTATTTTCTTAATACCTAAGAAGCCATTGTCAGCCGAGTAGCTCTGCAAATTTATTCAGAGATCCCAGGGTGTTTGTGGTAAACCAGCCATTTGAATGACCAGTGGTTGATTATGCAATTTGTCCTTTGTTGCGTCCCATTTCACTTGAATCTTACCACCACAGCTATGCAACCTGACTGTGCATATGTATCTGAGGCTTGTCGATTGTACTCCATCATGCATCTGAAGAAGTAGGTTGTAGTCCGCAAAAGCTCATGTGGACTCTCCTAGTTTTAAAGGTAACATAGTTCCCAAATCCCTGCTAGAATAGAAAAGTCTTCACCAGCCAACAAAAGGACAGCAAAGAGGGAGCTAGCCTAGCCTCCCTGGGAATGAAGCTGCAAGGTCTGGGAGCCTCATGAAGCAGGCACTCTCCATGTTCTCACATAATGTGCTTGTGAGGGTGGTGGGATTCAGAGAAGAACCTCCTGTGAAGTTATTGAGCTCAGGCTGGTTGACATGGGAAGATATGGTTCTTCAGATAGCCTGGACAAGGGCCATATAGGGCTTTATAGGTGATAACCAGCACTTTGCATTGTGCTTGGAACTGGGCTGTCAGTCAGTGGATATCATGTGCTCATTCATTTTGGCTCTAGCAGCAAACTATAGCTGGCAGAAACATAGCTAAGAGCGTCTCTATCTATTCATGCTATGAATGTTACAAGGACAGTATCTTTTACCCCAGCTATTTCCAGACACAGAGAGTATTTTCTTTTCAGTATGAATTTCTAAAGATGTAACAACAACAAAAAAAACTTCAAATTTCTTCCACTGGAGAGTAACCCAGAGGAGAGGGAAAAAACCTTCCTGCAGAAAGAAAAGCCAACTGTCAGCCAGGCTGCAGTTTCTGGCAAAAATAAAAATAAATCACACTTCTATACTATTAATCACTGGTGCAGGTGACTAATGTGACTGCAAGAATGTAGCTATTGTGAAAATATTGTTAAGAAAGAAATGGTGCCAGAGCTTCGAAAAAGAAATTGTAATTATTGTGCCTAAGTACTTGGCTCCAGACTTAAAGCCATCAAGTAATAGGCTCTGACCTCTGTCCTAAGACATCTGGCTTGATTAAAAAGTACATTGTTCTTTGATTTGATGTTGCTCCTGATCTACTGATTTTGGCTTGGTACTCTCATCCTTTGAGTCATCTCTTGGCCTTGTCTTTGTTTGGCCAAAGCCTTGCTTTGGACTGCTTTCTACAGATGCGAGTGCCTTCAGATCACCAATTGCTCGAGTCAGAGGCAAAAGTATCTTCCTTCCACTTCCTCTTCTGCTGGGGTGATCTCTTTAACTCCATCATTCTAGTTAGTTGGGAATCTCTCCCATGTTACCTTGAAGGGTAACTTTTTTCTTTTTCTTCTTTTTAAAAAAAGGGTAGAAAATGTGTCAGTGTGTTATAGTGGTTTGAGTATTGGACTATGATCCTAGAGACCAGGTTTCAGTTCCCCACTTGGCCATGGAAACCCACCAAGTGAACTTGGGTGCATCATACACTTTCATTTCCCAGAAAACCCCATGGTAGTGTCACCATAAGTTGGAAACAACTTCAAGGTACACAACAACAATAGAAAATGAGCGTCAGACTTCCAGTGAGCTCTAATGGAGTCAGTCAGACACATTCTCCTTCTCCTCCTCCCTCTCTCTCTTACATACATTCCACCCACCCCCCAGTGTACCCACAGTACACAGACTTAGCACTTTGATACCCCTTTAAATGCCATGAATCCATCCTAGGGAATCCCAGGATATGTAGTTTGATGAAGTATTTAAAATTCTCTGCAGACAGGCTTTAGCGTTCTGTAATGAACTGTGAGTACCTCATCAAGCTACAAAACCCACTATTCTACAGGACAGACTATGGCAGTTAAAGGGACATCAAACTGCTGTAATTATGCAGTATATACATCTACACCCTCCCTCTCTCCTTTCTCTCTCTCTCTCTCTCTCACACACACACTGCTCTTTCAAGCTCAGTTATGTCATTTCAGTGCGAAGTAGATGATGTATTCAACAGCCAGATGCATCCCTCTCCTAAAAGATAATAATTGCCTTATGCCCCAAGAAGTGACGTGGCAGTGTGGGCCATTTTCATGGCCCTGATATAGCCATCACCACTACCTTACCTACCATGTACCTCAGTTTTGATACAAACCTGCCAGAGCCCCCTTGAGCTGTTATTTTAAAATAAAAAGATGTTTTAAATTGGAGTAGGCAACTATATGCCCGGAGATGTTTTTGACCAACAACTCCCATCAGCCGTAGCCTCATAGTCAATGATGAGAGATGATCAGAATTGCAGCCCTCAACCACCTGGATGGCCACAGTTATCCACCACTACCTTAAATGCATGCACATATTGTCTATCTTATTAGATATATTTATATTCCCCCTTTATTCCAAAGAAGTCAGGGTGCCATACATGGCTTTCCTCCACACTTTATCCTCACAGTAATTCTGTGGAGTCGATTAGCTTGAGAGAATGAAAATAACTGGCCCATGGTCAGCCAATCAATTTCAACCAATCAGTAGGGTTTAGAACTCAGATCTCACATATCCCAGCCCAGCACTCTAACTGCTATTCTACTTTTTGGTCCTCAGACTCCCAGTCCTCCCTCCACTTTATCTGCTTCTTGCTTTCCATATCAGGGCTGTAGTCCTGTATCATCCAGCACAGCATAATAGTTGTGTGTGCAGAACTATGCTACCAATGACCATTCACTAACCCCTGCGCCTACCATAGAGTCTCTGCAGCCCCCACCACCACATAACCATTTTGTCCTGATTAGAGTGTTGGGGGGTTGGAGTAGTATCTGGCTAGTCAGATACAAAACCATTACATCTATTGGGGTCTTATGGAGGTCTCAGCAAATCACATAATCATTTTGAACATAGCCAGGTGCTTCTCATACAGGTTTCCCCAAGTGGGCTGGGGGGAGATGCAGTGGCTCTACAGTAAGGTTTGTGGGTCGACTTTGCTTGGTGTGGAGGGAGAAAGAGAATACCAATCTCTGTATCAATCAAAAAGGGATATACAGTGCTGTAAAGTTAACTTAGACCTGCATATGCTAACCTTGGATTGTTTTCCCTGCAACTGATTCAGTTTGATGAAATCTTGTTAATCATGTTATGCTAGAAATTGATGCCCAATGAACTCAGAAAGTCAGCTCTCCCACCAGCCTCTGGACCACAGCCAGGTGGGCTATCAGCTTTTGGCCGTCTTCTGTTCTGACATCTCATAATTAATACAGCAATTCTTGCATTATGCTTCTGGAAAACAATTGTGCTTTTCCTACTTTGGTATGTAATGTTTTCTCTGCTGACATATTCATGACTCCTTTGGTCTCCCTTACCCCCAAGACACTTCGAAGCTTTCTGGCAAGTACTCTATGTGACGCAAATTCCTTGGGCTCAGGTAGGTGCAAGAGTTGCAAGCTGTAAAACACAGCATAGATTTGAAGGCTCCATGAATATTCATTGAGCATGTGTGGGGAGACTGTAATGATACAAAAAGGGGAAAAAAGAAATGAAAATCTGGAGTATGAATGGAGGCATGGGTTGGTATATGAAAAGCAGGCAGTGTAAATACACGGCTCAAGAGTTTTAAATATGAACTAAAAGGAAGTTGTTCTTTGTTCATTATTTTTCTTCATCAAATAGCAAATCAAGCACATTTTAAATGGGCATATATTTTCTAAGTAAAATTGCCTCTTCCATTATGACATGATCCAGATGTTGAGATTCCACATGAAGTCTTGAAAACATCCATGAGAAATAGAATGGTTTCTAGGCAATAAGAGATATGGTGTAAGGTAGTAATTATGCCTGCAGTAGAACAGTATTTATATGCTGATAGTTTTGCTGGTAAAGGTAGACTCACAGAATGACAGAGCTGGAAGGAACTGCAAGGACCAACACCCTGTTGTTCAGGAATACACAACTGAAACATTCCTGAGAAATGCTCATCCAGTCACTGTTTAAAGACCTCCAAAGAATGACATATACCAGCCTTCTAGGCAGTGTAGCCCACTGTTGAAGAACTCTTATGGTAAAAAGAATCTTCCTCATGTTAAAATGGAATCTTTTTTTTTTCCTGTAACTTGAACCCACTGGTTCAAATCCTAATCTTTGGTGCAACAGAAAACAAGCTCTCTCCATCTGTTATATGACATCCCTCTGATACTTAAACGTGGCTGGCATATCACTTCTTAGTCTTCTCATCTCCAAGCTAAACATAGCCAGCTCTCTAAGCTTGACTTCCAGACCTTTCACCATCTTGGTTGTCCTTGTCTGAACATGTTGCATTTTGCCAATATACTTCTTGAACTGTGGTGCTCACAACTGGACATGGTACTCCAGGAGAGGCCTGATCAAAACAGAATGAATGGTAATATCACTTCCCCTTGTAATTCCACAAAAGCTGCTGAATAAAGTTTTTAGACCATCATTATGATGGTTGTCCTTGGGGATATTTTTACTCGATCCCAACGACAGTGATTTTTTTTCCTATTCCTACCACTTACAGGAATTTTGTTTGCCCCCACCACCAGACTTTTTTTTAAAATATATTTTTATTGAAGTTTAAATTGAAAAAGAAAACCCCTTCCCCACTTCCAAGCTTTGTCTTTCTTCCCAGTTGAGTCTGTTGTTTACATTTCATTCATACATTGTTACTATTTAAAAAGTAATCTTACATTGTTACATTTACCATTGTTACATTACAACTTAGTACTTTACCTATAACATTATTAATTTGCATTACCTACAATCTTTCTTTATTCCTTCCTTTTCTTATTCTATATCTTTATCCAGTTCAGAACTTCTTTCCATTCTCTGAAAGTTCTGGATTGGCTTATTTTTAAGTGAAGAAGTTAACCTTTCTATCTCTACCATATCCAGAACTTTTAATTTCCATTCTTTTATATCAACATAGTTTCTTTCTTTCCAGTATTGTGCATATGTCAATCTTGCAGCAGTTATCACATATAACAATGTCTTTTGATGAGATCTTATTTCTCTTTGTTGCCCTAACATATTTAACAAATAAAATTCTGGCTTCATTTCAACATTTAAACTATATATTCTTTTAATTTCATCATGTATTTTCTTCCAAAATTTTCTTGCTATCTTACAGGTCTACCACATATGAAAAAAGGACCCCTCCTTTTCATCACATTTCCAATATTTTCCATTCCCATTTTTTTTCAACCTTTCAGGTGCCATCTATGTAGCATTTTATAAAAATTTTCCCTTAGATTTAAACTTGGCGTAAATTTTATATCTGTTTTCCATACCCTCATCCATGTATCCAACTCAATTGGATGTCCAATATTTTGAGTCCATCTGACCATATTATCTTTAACAATCTCTGATTCCATCAGACTTTTAAAGGGTTAAGCCCTCACCCCCCAAACAGAACTGCCTTGTTTATGATTCAGTGGTCTCTTTGGTAGCCCCTTCGTTTTTTCCCCAAATGTAGCCACAGCAGAGATCAAGATTCTGTAAGACCATCTGCTCTGGGGATACCTACATCCAAAGAGAGGCTTCATCTCCTCATTGAGTCCCTTTGTCTGGTAATCATTGCTCAGGCTGGATGATTGATTTATATGATTGTTAGTGTAATTTGAAAGTTACCTTGGAGATTCTGGATGGAATAATGGACTATCAGACTCCTAATTCCTGTACGTCTATGCTTAGAAGTAAATCTCATAACATTAAGAGGGGCTTTATTTTCAGGCAAGTGCATACAATAGTGATATAAAATGAAGCCCTCCAGATGTTGCTGGAGTGCAGCTCCCAGCGTTCCTCATCATTGGCTATGCTGGCAAAAGCTGGTGGGAGTTATAGTCTGTTTTGAAGAAGAACCATGACAAAGACTACAAAGGCACTTTAAAAGGGACATATATTTACTTAGCACTTGCAAATAGTAAACGGATGAAATGAAAAGGAGATTTCTATTAGCACTATCTGTGGCCAGACAAAGAATACATGCTTCCAAATGCTTTGCTTCTTTCTATCTGTGTATGTTAACCATAGATAAAGGTAGGAACCAATCTTGTAAATGTGGGATTCCTTTGGATTCCCATGAATGCCATAAATTTAGAAGTTATGTGATTTATGTTATTAGTTTGTTTTACAGGATTCTATGGGCTCCATCTTTCCACTCTGCCCTGAATGCAGGTCAAGACCCTGTTCCAGTCCATATCATTGTTTGATAAAAGATTGGGGAAATGTGAAAATCAATAAGTGATCTGTCTCATGTTCACCTGATTTTCAACAGCAGCTAGCCAAAAACCATGAGAGGTCACATAAACCAAAATGTTAAATAGGAATAAGACATAAGACATTCACAAAGATGGTTCATACAAGATGACAGGAATTATCATCAGAGCTTACTGGAAGTCTACAGGATGATTATATGAGGAAGACAAAATAAAAATTCTGAAATAAAATTCAACAACAAAAGCATTTTTAACACACAGCCTTGGTCTAGCATTATTCCTATCAATATCATCTCATAACACAGTTACTGGGGACCTTTTCATGTAAAATTGATTGAAGGAGAATCCTAATACAAGAGAATGCAATGCAAGAGACCCTACAACATCAGGCAGGAGCAGCCAGCTGGAGCAAGTAGAAAAATTCAGTGATTATACTGGGCTTTGAGAAATGCCATCAACTGGAAAGAGACATTCAGTTCTACTATCTAGCAACTCAATGAAAAAGCACTTACAGCTGTATAAAGCTGAAAAAGAAGTTGCCCCAGAAAACAGCTTAAAGATACCTTCTTCATTTTTCTCATTCCCTGGGATCAGTGTGGCAGTAACCTTGTGGAATAAACTCCCAGGCAGAAGTGTATGCAATCATAATGTCCAGTCCCTGGCCTCCCACCATGTTCCGATTTCTTTGATTGTCCAAATTAGTCTGCTCTGTTCCAAGAGCTCAGTGCAAAATGCAACCATTTGATCTCCCATTTTAATAGCCTGCGCTTATGAAATTTTCAACCAGCAATAATGGCATGGGATTGGCAAAAGACTTATTGCAGCAGTTGAGCAATTTCTGACACTGCACTGAGCTAACCCAGGATGTCACATAGATAACTGATGGCACCATAGTCACAGTACACATAGCCATATAATGATGCCAAGGTGACTAGAACGAACTACAGCAAGGTGAGGTGAATAATGCTCCTTCTCAAATGTTCACCTTGAAGAGAAAGCAGAGAAACCCAGTGCTCCTTCTACATTGGTTTCCTGGGGAAAAAATCCCTATGAAATGCACAAAGGAACACATTTGTTGTAGGAACGTATAACTAATCCTCCTATGTGGTATTCTGCAAGCAAATTATGGTTTGTGACTGTAATTTAAACTGTTTTATCCTTAGATACACTTGCAGTTTGTTCCTGTGAGCTATTTTATTTTATAGCTGTTCAGGGCTGTGTTATTCAGTACAGTTTAGTGGCTAATGTGCTTCCACATGAGGGGGTTATGGAAGGCACCAATGGGTACTTTGATTTAGAAAACACACACATATATATATATTGCTCTCCCCAAAATCATTCATATATATATGAATGATTTTGGGAAGGGTTAAAGAAGCAGAAATACATAGTGGCCAAGATCCTGTTCAGAGTCAGTGTAGCCCAAGTTTTGGCAAGTATTGGGTTCCTGGGCTGCATTTCCCCTACCTCTCAGGACACCTTGGAGAACTGTATCCCCTCACTGCCCTCACTCACAAAAGTCTAAAAAAAAAAAATCCTCTTCTGAATCCTTCCAATACCCCCATGGCCCAAAACAGGTCCATTTTTCCCAGTTTTCTGGGCCTAAACTGGCCTAGGGAGCCCAAAATATGATAAACAAAAACAAATGAAAATGTGGGGGGAAATGAGGTGCTGGACACTTAAAACTTTGCCCACCACTGGTGGACCATAACCTTACACTGGCATAGCTCTGTCAGAGTACGGAAGAAAGTATCTAGAATGGTGTGGGAGCTCTGCTTACACATCTTTTCAGGAGTGCCACAGACTAAAACGTTGAGACTCCTTCATGCAAAATTCACCAGTTACATACCCATAAAACCTCAAAAAGATTCTGACCTTAGACTTTTTTTTTACTTTCCTTTATGACATAGTTAACCAAAGGGTAGATTGGGATCTGGTTTGAAGGTTATTTGCAATAGAGAGGCAAGGTTTTCTGAATTCCAACTGTTTAGTAAAAGCAACTAAAGAACACACCCCTCAAATTAGGTTGTCGAAAAAAGAATCACCATGGGGGAAAAAACAGGGCTGAATTTTCTTGCAAAAGGATATGTAATTTCTGGTACTGATCTCATATTCTTGCGCTAAGCAAGGTCTCAAAGGAACTCTGTTCCCTCAGTCCACACATATATCTCTCTGCTTGCAGAGTTATTTTGTACATGGTTCCACTTGGTGATCACAAGATTCTAGTTTTTTAAAAAGCCAAAAACAAACAAACAAACAAAAAACAAAGTAGATTCTGCAGTCTTGAATTTTGGCTATCCCCTGCTATATGACACCAACAGCCTTGGTATGGCCAAGCCCCACCTTCCATCATATTTAAAAGTGTTATCACAATGTTAGCAAGTGTGAACAGTTCCTCTTAGTTAGGCTGAGATATTATTTAGCTGATAAATGACATCCATCTATTTCCAGCAGTGTAACCAACTATTCAAATAATTGCCTGACTTCAGAGGAGAAAAGGTAATCCTTCCCAGCACAGAGATTCATCCACTTCAGTAGATAAATTTACATCATTAATAAAGTATACGACAGAGCTTCAGAATGCTACTGGATGCTAAATGCCTTTCAGTATCATGGCATGGCTTTGTACTCTGACCTAAGATGTTCTTAAGGCAGCTTATGACTCATTTTTGTAAACTGATTGTGAAAGTTTGAGCACGGGGAGGGGAGGTCTGGCTTGTAGGGCAGTCAGGGAAACTGACATTGTGGTGCTAGTTTTTAAAATCTGTCAACAATTTTCATGTATTTGTCTGTAATTCAAAGGAGTTTTGTGGTCAGAAGAAAAATCACTAAGCATTGAAGAAAGATTTTTGAGTTATTATTTAATACAATCAGCAAACGAGCTAGAGCTAGAAATATTGTATTATATCAAAATTCAATCCACTGGAAATGGAGGAATGAAGTATCAGATCTTATATAACAAATTTTACATTACAGCAATTGACATCTTGGAAAAGATTAACAACAACTTAGAATCAATAGTGGCTTCATGATCTTTTCCAATCTGTCGAAAAGATCACAAGGCGTCTGCCCACATTATTCATACGTGTGCGTGTGTATCTGGCTGACAGATGCAACCTAACATTAACTTTATCTTTCCTTAGATGGAATATATGACAGTTATTATAATGCCACACTTACAAGATAAGAAAAGCACTGCAGAATTAGATGCACATTTCCAAATTGCTATTCAATAGAAAGCCAGTGTGATGCAGTACAGAGATAGTTTGAGGTCCAAGTGAAGAGTGTGTGTATTGTCCTCCTGCTTTGGTGTTCCATCCTTCTTGGACAACCGTGCTAGGACCAGATTTATCTTCACAACAATCCTGTGAAGTTAGTTAGGTAGTGGCCAGCTGTGTACTGATTCTCACCCACTGAACTGTGTGGTTGAGTGTTGTGGTTAGTGCGCAGATTAAGACTCAAGAGAGGTACTGAGCTCCCCTTAGCCAGCAAATTCATTGAGTGACACTGGCTCAATCACTAACTCATTAGCCACTATGGAACCAATCACACAAGGCTTTTGCAAAGATAAAATTGTGTAGGTGGAACCATGCACGCCATGTTGAGGTTCTTGGAGGAAAGATGAAATATAAATGCAATAAAATGGACAACAACATGCTTTATAGGACATGACTCATTTGGATCGTTAGTCAAATTTTCCAAGGCCATGTGAATCCACCCCTGCTGTAGGAAAAAAATCTAACCATTGCAGAAGGACATTGAAGACCCTGCAGTCTGATTTCTGAGTACATTGTACAGACTTACCAATAAATCTTAGGTTCAAAGAGACTTAACTGTACCTCCCATAAGATTTTCTGGTCTAATTGGTGCCCACAGTCATTCATCATGCTTTGTAAAATATATGTTATATGCTTCAAATTTTACTTTTGAATAACATGTAAGTGGTAATAATTTTTGAATAACATGTTAAGTGATAACAATCATTTATCATGCTTTGTAAAATATATGTTATCCAAATTTTAGTTCTGAATACCATAGAAGTGATAACAAAGTATTACTGCACTGGCTAGCCCGAGTTTTGGGGATATAAAAAGATATCTTTTGATATCAATAATTTGGCTTCACACACCCATTCCCCTCCACGTGCTTGCGAGGCCCCCAGACAAGCATGCACACAGGCTTGTCCGATAATCGCCGTAATATTCCAAAACAATACAGGCAGGCCAGAAACAGCCGACTCGCCGCTTTAGGAGACCTCAAGGCAAGTACCTCCATTAGGTATGCAAGCAACTCTCAAAAGATCCTCTGCCTAGCGTTGGCAGCTTGGTGATCGGACTATACAATGCTCAAGCACTCCACGTTTGCATACCGGCTATCCTATTGACAATTTGGCTCTAACTCAATCATTCAAATTCTGACCTTTTGGAGGCTTTGTCTCCAGCTCCAAATCTATCGTTTTCCCCAAGTCCGACCTAGCCTGCGGTCACAATTCTCCTTATAAAAACCCCTGACTTTGAGCGCTTCCTTGGATCGCTCCCGAGTTCCAGACCGTCTTGCTGCCGCATCGCTTGGCGAGCTTCCCCTCAGCTCCACGTGCCGAGATACATCGAACCCCAGCTTCGCTCTCCATTTTCTTCCAGACTTCAGCAACAGGTTTCGTATCACCCAAATCAACTATCCCTCTGAAAATCCCGCTATCTTACTCACACCTTTATTTTCATTAGTTATCTGTGTGCGTGTGTTGCTTACATTGTGTGCCTGTATTTAATAAAGATCATTCATTATTTTAAACCAATCTGCTTCTTGGCTTGGCCTGACCCCGTAAACACTGGGTTACAAGATTCCGCTGCGTTGCCCTGCCTCTTGTTCTGCCCACCAGTGCTCTTGACTAATTTCCCCAATTTGTGTAATTGCAAGGTTATTTAGGTGTCCCTCCCGGGACCCCCAGAATACAGGGTAACAAAAGGACAGGCTTCCTCATCAACAAATATTCTCATTTTTCCATGTTGTATTAATTGATTCTACTTCTATTTGGTTCACAAATGAGACTTGCCAGTCTTTATTTGTATCAGTCAATCAATCAGAATTTTAATTTACTTGTATATAACAGGCTTTTTTAAAAATTTATCCAACAGAGAATAGGTCAATAAGGTGTCCGTTCCTAAGCTCATGATTTCTGCTCAGATTAGCTGGTAGCCTAATTAATCAGAAGCCAACTGGTAGAATTCAAGCATGAAAATCAAGCAGGAAACGAGAATATCTAAAGAAAAAAAAAAGCTTTTCTTAAAAAGTAAGCAATATGATTCCCTGAGGTAAATATAGGATGCAGTCCCTCTAAAGATAATCGTATCCAAGCTGCAGTAGAATTTCAGATTACTCTGTTCTCATCTATAGGTATCAATGGGACAAGGACCCAACTCATGCATCCAGCTTGATGTAATACTAAAACAGCGTAATGAAGCAGAGCCAACCCTTCATTTCAACATGCAGACAATGTTAGACAATGAACTGTCCATCACATAAGAGCCCAGCTTCCATTATTCTTCCCTTTTCAGAAAAAAGGGTGTCATACAGAGACCTTTTCTATATGACCAGAAGAAGAGTGGGACAGCTCCAAAGCCTAAGGACCATTTTTAAAGTCCTTGAACCTTCTTGTGAGGGGCACACTTTCACTCAAAAATTGGACTGACCAGATTTTCACTGAAGATGAGACATTTTCTCCTTTTCTTTTTAAACTAATGTGTTTTGCTTTTTGTTTTGTTCTGCTAGAATAAGGTGTGAAGGCAAGCACACCTTGCTCTGGAGAGGAAACACTGTTTCAGGAGCAACAATTATCATTTTTGATGAAAAAATGAGGATGATATGGAAGTTCTCACAGGTTGGGAAGGGATCTAGACAAAGTTGGAGCAGGAGAGACATGACTTCTACACATGAACACATGAAGACAGCCTATTGTCTTGGGTGGTCATGTTAGAGTCTATTTGCATGGTGGGTGGAGGAATTTGTGCTAATTCCCCATTCACTATTTCAGCATCAGCCCCCAAACCTGACATTGCTCACAATTCATTTTAGCCAGACTGATGGTCTCCAGACCCTGCTTATGACTTGGATGAAGGTGCTGGTATATTATTATTGTTGTTGTTGTTGTTGATGCTGATGATTTTAATCATTTATATCCCACCTTTTCCCTAAAAACGGGACTCAATTTTTAGAAAACAATAACAAGTAAAAACTATTCAATTCAATTTACAACAATTTGTAAAGTAAAAACAATCAAAATTCATTAAAAAGCTATGTATAAACCAACAAAACAGCACACTTAACAACTCACATCCAAGAAGCAGATTGTACAATGTGATCTTAAATAAACTCATCAAGAAAAGGATGAAAAAGGATGAAATATTTCACCTAAAGGGTAAGAAAGGAGAGGATGAAAACTACCTGACACCTGCAAGCAGTGGCTAAGAGTGTTTCATTCCTCCTCCCCCTTGTCCACACGGGGAAGGAAGTGAAGGAGCAGGGGTGAAGGAGCAAAGATTAATCTGGCACTTCAGCCAGAAACTGATTTTGCTTTCACACTATACAATTATAGCACTATGATTCCAGTTTAACTGCCATGTCTGCATCTTATAGAATCCTAGGATTTATAATTGGGTGGGAGGAGGCACTAGAGCTCCATGGCTGAGAATTCTATGTGTACGTATGTGCCTTCAAGTCACCTATTGACTTATAGTGAGTCCCATGAATTTCGTGGGATTTTCTCAAGGAAAACTCAGAGTTGGTTTTGCCAATTCTATAACCTTTCTCTAAACTGCAAGTCCAGGATTCCATAGGATGCAGCCATGGCAGTCAGAGGTATTTTGTAGTGTGAAAGGGCCCTAACTCAGAGGTGTGGCCACATCTTCTGACAGTAGGACTGTGAGTCTTCATGTTCTTTATCTTTGCAGACACGAATGAATAATCTGTGTGGTATTCTCCCTGTTGGTTAGGAACATGCATATTTCGGTGCAGTGCTGATCAGTATTCATGCTTCAGGAAGTATTCACCTGTATAAGGAACAGCATTCTCTGCATGAAGCACACTGTTCCTTAGGCAAAAAATGTGTTTTCTGCAGAAATATTTTTGCACAGATGAATATTATATCAAAGCACAAAGAAGTTTGTGTCTCCCTCTGGCCTTCTTGATTGGGTTTCCTGAATATTCCTTCCATCCCTAACAGCCTCTGATCTGTGCTGGGTTGCTAGGGTGGAGGGATCCAGCTCCCCATGCCCTGTTACAATTCCCTACCCATGGATTAGATTATTTGCATGCTTGAGGGTGAGAACTACTCCAAGAGGAAAAAAACACCAAGACAGCTTTTGTAGTCACAAGTTTATTTGGCTACAGTTGCTACAGGGTTGCACATGCATAGGTCTGGATCTAGGCATCAATCAACTTGCCTGTTGGCGAATGACCCCAATCTACTGCCAGAGCTCCTAGTATGACAGATATGGGATCCACCTGGGCAAATTTCCCCCAGAATGGTCCCCCCTGGCACCAAGAGGTACAGGAAATGCATGTACCCCCCAAGCTGGGCATGCCTGCTTCCACCTTGTACCTCCTGACCCCCTAAAGAGGACCTCCATACCTTACCAATGTTGAAAGGCCACCAGTAACTGTTGTCCCAAATCCATGATCTATGTCAACTGCCATAAAAGGCAGGCCCAGGAAAAAAGCCCCCCCCCCCGCCAACCCCTTGCAGCTGCAGCCAACACCAGTCCCTAGAGTTCATATCCACTTTGAGGCACCAGTATTTACCACTCTTCCAAGTCTGCCATCCACCATGGATTGTAGAGTAGAACTTTGCTTTCTGCCAAATGCCCTGTGGTGCCCTTACCTTCAGCATTATCCAGGACTGTCCCCTGCCTTCCATGCCCCTGTTCTGCCACCATGCCCCTCTTGACCATCTCCCTGAAGCAGTCCTGTATCTTTTTAACATAGCCTGTCCCATTCTTGCAGTTGCCTGTGTTAAACTGTCAAGCGTCCTGGAATTTTGTTCACACCACATCCTTGTACTTCTGTATTTTTGTCCCTTCATTTGCCCTATTGCCCCGTTGCCAAGCAAAAACATGTTACCACCCACCAATCCCCAGTCCTCCACCTTCCACCTTCCAATCCTCTGAATGGTTCTAGCTGGGAGCCCACATTCTGCTGCAGCCATTGCCGCTCCTGTCCTAAAGGAGTGACTGCCAAATTCTGCTAGGAGAAGCCCTAGTTGCCCAAGGGCTGATCTCAAAATAGTCATCAGCTGGAAACCTGGCAGTGGGGAACAATCGCAGTAAATGAAAAGCAGACCAGGCCCCAAGGCTGTCTGGCAATAAAACTGTGCAGGAACACCTGACCCCAATGCTAACTGAATCCCCAAAAAAGGAAACATTCCCCCACTTGTAATGCCCAACCTGAACTGTCCTTCTTGAACCGAGCTACTAACTCCAAACAAAGTGAGCAATAGCCCCTAACCTGACCAGAGTGAAGCTTATGTACAGGCTATTCTGACCCGGTTCCAACAGCCAATGAATTCAAACCACAGTTTGAATTTATTGACTGTCTCCACTGCTTTGTCTCAGGGGTGTGTGGGGCTGCATGGACCAGTAGGAAGAAGAAACTCAGCCACCCCCCATGAGGTAAAGAACTGTGCTGGGTGCTACAGCCTTGACCAGCAAAGCCAGTGCCTAATGAGTTGAGTGGCTGTATTATTGGACTTTCTCCCAACTTGAGAGCTGTTGCCATTCTTCCACATTTGGTTCTATTTACTTGCTAAGCAATTGTTGAATCAATAGGAGTTTGACCCCTGACATAAATGGATGGAGAACTATGCCTCTGCATCATGAATGTTTCAGCAACGTGGGGGAGGGGGAATGAATTTCTCAATCTGGCAGATTCAACCTTGAAGCTATTTTGGTTAAGAAAGCACAAACACACACATCTTTTCGATTCTTATGACTTTTCAAACCTCTGCAAGTTTGCATCCAGATTTTTAATTTCTTCGTACTGCTTTCCACATTCCTGCTCTATCAGAAATGGATGGGGAGCATTTATAAATTTTCCTTTAATTAAGATGTACCAAACAAGGCCACTTCCCTCTAGGCATCACTCTGATTCTTTGTGCTAGCAATTTATCATCTAAGTGATTTGCTAGCAGGGACCTAAGTCCCTGAGACTGACCTCCCTTTCCTAAGCTGGATGTCATGCTGTTGCTTTTCTTCCCAATAATAAAACTCACCTTTTAAAAGCAGTGGGTGTAGCTGCAAATGCATTAGACTAATCTATAAAACCTTCTTTGTGAGAAGGCCTACTGCACACATTGCTCTGTTCAGTCAAAAGGCCTGTACCAGCATTTAAATGAAATTTTTCTAAAGCCTCCCATTGGTTTAGGACCTCCTGTGTACACCTCTAAAGCATTTAGGGTTTTGTTCTCTACATTTTGGCTTTAATTGGTTCTTCACAAAGAAGAACATTTAACAACATTATTATAAAATGACAAGTCCAGAAATATGGTCCATCTACATCAAAATGAACTTAGTTGGAACAATATGAGGACAACATGGAAATAATGGAGCATTAAAGAATCTGCAGCAAAAGTCATGGAGGGGATGATGGAGTTATATTCATGGGTTTTAAATCCCCAAAATTGGGCATGTGGGACAGGAAGGCTGGTTGGAGTGTTGTTCCTACCTGTTTAGAGAATATTTGTGAGCACTATCACTTAGACCATTTCCGCACTACTCTGTTATAATGCTATTATTCCACTTTCAACCTCCTATGGAATCCTAGGCCCTTTTCGCACGGCATTTTTTAAGCAAAAGGGCCCCTTGAGCATCGCGTAAGTGTGAGGAACAGTCCACACAATGCACTCACGTTTATGCGACGCTCAAGAGCCTAACGTGGACCGCGCATGCATTTTTTTATTTTTGGCTTAAAGCCGAAAATGCTGTGCGGTCGCGCTTCGCTCCGAGGCCCCGCACACAATTACCTGCCCTGTGGAGCCTCTGGACCCGGCCGGTCACGCTTACTGCCCCAGCGCAGCCTACAGCTCCCAGGCTGCACTGTGGAAGAAAGGGGCTGGGCGGGGATGGGCATTCGCCTGACCGGCAAGCCGGCTGCGGCGACGAAGGAGCAGGGATGTGAGCGCCTCGCGCAAGAGGCTGCTCGCACAAGCGCCACCCCCCACCTCTGCAAACAGGTAAGGTGTGGAAAGGGCCCTAGAGTTTGCAGTTTAGGGAGAGGCCTTTAGAATTCTCAGCCAGAGAGCTCTTTGGCCTCAGTAAATTACAAACCCCAGAATTCCACAGGAGGTTGAAAGTGGAATATTAGCACTATAACTGTTTAGTACAGAATGGCCCTTAGTTAACCATCACCTAATCATGACACCCTGAATGCAAATGCAGCTTAGATTCTGAATGAATTCCAAGCAAGAAGTAGCATTAATATCTGAGGAACTCTTTTCTCATGAGTTAAAAACCACTATGTAACAAATATTTTATTACATTTGCTAATTGGACTGATGTAAAAAAAAAAATCAAACAAATTTGCCCCTTTGCAAAATTTGATATTAAATATTCTCTAGAGCCCTATTTAGGTATAATAAAAGCGTATCTCCTCACATGTGAGGAGGGAAGTAAGGGGTAGCCTTACTTCCACCATATTTGCATTTGTGGCGGGTAAGAGTCTGGACCAGAGAGCCTCCTCCATGCATGGAGACACTCCAAGTGAATTAGCATTCTGGAAAATTAGATTCTGAATCACATGGAGAACTCCCATACAAAGTTCTCCCTTTTATAAAGTCAGGCCTTTTCCACACCTTACCTTTTTCCGGTGCTGGGATGCAGGGATTGTGCGAGCAGCCTCTCGCATCCCTGCTGCTTCAGCTCTGCACGAGCTGCCTGCTCGTGCGAGAGCCCCGCCTCTTCCTTCCACAGTGCAGCCCGGGACTTTCCCAGGCTGTGCTGGGGCAGGAAGCATGACCGGCGTGGCTCCGGAGGCTCCATACGCCAGGTAAGTGCACGCAGGGCCCGGGAGCAATGCACAATTGCGCACCATTTTCGGCTTCCAGCCGAAAATGAAAAGATGCACGATCGGGGCCTGCCAGCCCCTGAAGCATCGTGTGATCATGAGTGCATCGTGCAGATCACTCCTCGCAATCACGCAACGGTCCAGGCGCCCTCTCGTATGGCAAATGCCGTGCGGAAAGGGCCTCTGTCTCCATGTGCAGCAGGACAAGAGAAATGATGAAAGAAGAAGCAGTGATAATATAATCCTTGTCTTCACATGTTGAGTAAACAGTTTTTTGTCATGGCCAGATAGGACTATTTTTTTTCCTGGTATTTGACACTTAGTAAATATTAATTTCTGTGATTGCTATTTGAAAGTTCATATTTTACTGCTTTTAATAGCTCATGTGAAATAGTAAGTACATTTTTACAGAACCCATTCCAAATGTAGTTTGCAGTTTGGTCAGGCACCGGACTTTTCTTACTGAGGATTCCAAATAACTCTCCCTAAACTGAAGATGCCAAGAATTCGAAGGATATTCCCATGGCAGTTAAAGTAGAACCATACTGCTATAACTGTGTAGTGTGAAAGGGCTTCACCAAGGATGACTTCAGGCTAGTCATTATCACCCAGTCTAATCTACCTCACAAGGTTGTTGTAAGAAAAAAAAACAGAAAAAGGGGAGGACTGTTTATGCCTTTGAGGAAAGATGACATAACAGTGTAACAAACACACAAAATAGTCAATACACACTCATGCCCACCCCCCTTACACATACACTGCTGTGCTTTTCAGATGAAGATTCAGTGGTCATGGGCATGTTTTTCTACTCTTCTTTTCATTTAGGATTCCCAGAAAAGCTTTTACTGAACAAAAATCCCTCAGAGAATAGTTTGTATATTATTTTTGGCAATATTTGATGGTTGATATGTGCTAGCATTTAGCATGACTCCTTATTTGACATACAGTGGTATTATTTGATAGCTGGCATACAATGATAATTAATACATGACAGTTGAAAGCATCTAGGCTTAAGATTTGAAACTTGCTAAAGTCAGGATATGAAGAGATGCCAAATAGCATTTGAATGCAGAGCTTTAAAAAAATCCAACTCAAAATGCAAATCTGACTTTTGCTCCGAATTTTTTTCAGAAAGGGAAAAGACAGAAACTGGAAGCTGAAAACTGCCAAATCTTGAGTATTTCTGGATCTTTGGCTCAGCACTGAAAGTTTTGTTGTGCTTTCAGATATCACAGGGCTTGGAAAAGTTACTTTTTGACTAGAACTACAACTCCCAAGTCCACATAGATGATAGCCATGCTGCCTGAGAGGCTCTGGAAATTGTAGTCTCCTCAAAGGTAACTTTTCCAAGTTCCCACTGAGAAATCAAATATTGTCTATGGGAATGCCTTGATGCCTAAATGACCCTGGCAACTAGATGGACTTTGTACCAGCTGGAACTGCTTCATAAACTGCAGCTGCTTCCAGGGAATTTCTGAACCATTCCAGATCAATTACCTGCTGTGGATTCCAGCCAAGATCTTGTCTCAGTCCTTCTTGTTTCCTCTATCATCAGCATCCATGCTGCTGTCTGACCTAATATTCAAGAAAGGAATAAGGGTTATTTTTAGAGTTTTCACAGCCTTGTTTCACAGGCATAACACGTCTGACATCAAGAACAATACATTTCCCGCACGTTCTCTTGCAATCCCGCAGCACCCAAATGAAAAATTCTAATTACCTTTTCATTCTTAGTGGGATTTCACTATATTGCAGGGGTGCTCTCTCTTTTTTCTCCACATTCTGAAATCAAAGATGTGACATTTTGGACTACTTTGGTGTCATTATTGGGAGTACAAAACATAACATGTGCCTTTCCATATGGTAAATATGCTGTGAGGAGACTGTGCATGACATGCATAAATTACAGTTTGCTTCCCTGTGTGTGATTCCATCATTTCATTCTAAGTTAATTTAAGCATTGAGTATGTTCTAACTGCATCATTGTTCTAAAACGGGGAAGCTTGTTTGATTGACTTCTTTATTGACAGCTATAAAATTAGCAACACAGATTTTGTAGCACTCCTTGTTTGGAATAACCAGTTTAGGAGAGAATAATTGAAGTCAAATCCAAACAACAAAGCAAACATTTTCTTGCATTTCCCACAGCACTTCCTACAACATGACCCTGAAACCAACGGAAACAGCCTTCTGGCTGGCCCAGCTTCCTCATTTCTCCCTGGAGCATCAGCAGAAGCCTGAGCCAGAGCATATGTTGGTTCTGGCCTCACTCAGTTTACCAGGGCTCAGGGAAACTATGTGGCCCAACATAAGCCCTTTTCGCAAGACATTTTCGATGCAAAAGGGTCCCTTGAGCATCGTGCAAATGTGAGGAACGGTCCACACCATGCACTCACATTTGCATGACGCTCCAGGGCCTGACCTGGACCGAGCACGCATTTTTTCATTTTTGGCTTGAAGCAGTCATGCATCACTCTGGGGTCCCGCGCGCACTTACCTTATATGTGGAGCCTCGGAAGCCGGGCCAGTCACACTTCCTGTCTCAGTGCAGCCTGGGAAGATCCCAGACTGCACTGCGAAAGGAAGATGTGGGACTCTCACGCAAGCAGGAAGCTCGTGCAGAGCCGAAGCAGCACGGAAGTGAGAGCCTCTCTCGGGAGGCTGCTTATGCGAGCACCGCACCCCAGCGCCGAAAATGGGTGAGTTGCGGAAAGGGTCAAAGTTAGACAGGCAATTTACCTTTTGGTTTGCGCCTTTGTAGGGACCTGCCAACATCCCCACTCCTGGAGTCCTATGGCGGAACACAGAGATTCTGAATCTATGCTTAGGACCAGTCAGAATGATGTGGCTACCTATGGTAGAAGCAAAACAGGAGACAAAACTCCACACGCTGATAAATGGTCACTTGCTTTATTTGTTTTTAAAAGCCCAACATATTTTGGCCTCTGTCAAAGTTGGCCTTATTTGCTTAATGATACATTTCTTTGAAGAGTGTATTATAGAGCTCCAGAAATTTCTGTGTAAAGTGTAGGCCCTGAAGAAAGCCAACTTTGATAGAGACCAAAATGCACTGGGCTTTGTAAAACAAATAAATCAAGTGACTCTCTATCAGCACATGGAGTTTTGTCTCCCGTTTTGCTTCTACCTTGCACAGGTGCTCATCAGCTCTCTCCTTTGGGTCTCTAAGGGCCAGCTTCCTCAGTGCTAATCTTAGGGAAGTAATTAACATGTGTCTACTGACTCGTTGTTGTTGTTGTTCAGTGGATTTACCTCAAGATTAATCTCAGGAAGAGAATACAAATTGGAGAGCCTATGTCACATTTTCCAAAAGTGCTGGGCTGTTTTGAGAAACAATTCTCTTTGGTGAGGAGTTTCCAAACCCTCAATACTGCTAAATGTTGGCCTGCAAAATGACCCTTTTGCACACGCATGCGCCCACGCGCGCACACACACACACGCACACACAAGCATCCAAATACTTAGGAATGTTTCAACCTAAAAAATATCCAGAGGAGAAGTGTGTGGTTGGTAGGGTCTGGATCCCAAAGCAGCCTTTTGCTGACTCCTCTTCCAATCCTGTGAGGCTGTTTCCAATTCATGAAAAAAGCAATACCAGATCCAGACAACCAGGATCCCAGGTTATCTCAGACCCTCCTAGTTTGTACCTCTGGAGAGGCACAGACCAAGGCCATTTCTGCACTGGAGTGTTATAGCGCGATTATTCCACTTTCAACATCCTATGGAATCCTGGGGTTTGCAGTTTAGGGAGGGGCCAGCTGGCCCTCCCTAAACTGCAAACCCCAGGATTCCATAGGATGTTGAAAGTGGAATAATCGCGCTATAACACTCCAGTGTGGAAATGGCCCAAGAGAGGGAAACTGCCTCAGTCCCTGGCAAATGATAATTAGCAGAGATCAGCCAGCCAATTAGGAACATCTATAGTATTGCTATGTAGTGAGGTCTAAATTGCTCCTTGGGGTCAGTGCACATTCTTGCGGTTCAGATAAGATAGACAAGTATATCAGGGCCTTTTCACACTATACTGCTACAGAGCTATTATTCCATTTTAACTGCCATTGCAACATTCCGTAGAATTCTGGAGTTTGTAGTTTAGTGAGGCTCAAGACCACCTTAGCAGAGAATTCTAAATGTCCCTCCCTAACCTGCAGATCCCAGGATTCCGTAACAATGATGCCATGCCAGTTGGAGTGGAATAATAGCACTATAACAGTGTAGTGTGATAAGGCCTTAAGATAGGATACCTTTGATAGGGCTTTCTCTGTTGCGGCACCCCACAATCGACTCATGATCTCATAAGATGGAAGTAATCTGGCACCATCTCTTGTCATTTTTCAGGACCTGGTAAATACTGTTTTACTCACACAAACCTTTTTGCTTTACTCTGATTGTTTTTTTTCTGGCTTCCAAACAGATTTCCTCTGCTGCTGGTTTTATTTGTATCATATTGCTTAAAAATAAATAGTGATTTTATTCACATTGGGGTACAAAGAAGAGTAGGAGAAAGAGCTAGACATAATGAAATTAGTGAAAAGTGCTGCCTTCTTGCATTTACACTAAAACGTTGCAAACTTGCTTACATTGGAAAGATGACATCTATTACGTTTCCACTGGCCAAGTTTCTTAATTTTATGCATAATGTATGCATAATTAATTTTACTTAATTTTACTTCAACCCAGCTGAGTTTGCAAGCTTAGGTTGAGAGTTAAATATATGCTCACTTAATGATTTTGTGTCCAGAAGCCATCCAGTTGTTCTCCTGCAGGTGAGAACAAACAGCAGCTACTCCCCTCTTGGATTTCCAATAAGTATCCTGGAGATTTGGTAGAGATATACCTACTCCCCCATCTGTAGCCAGATGCTTTCTGGAAGTCCCATAGCCACGCCTGGCCACTAAATGATAGCCACTGTCTTCTGGCTGAGAGAGTACATGCCTATCTTTTGCAGGAGACTTATAGGTGGGAGAGCCATTGTGCAAGGAACTGCTGAACAATCCCTTGTGCAGTAATTATGTATGAAGTGTTTGCACAAAAATACTGTTTACAGATAACCATGTGTCATTTTATGCAAAACTGCTGGCTTTTTGTAGAAAAAAACAGAAAAGCCCCCCCCCCGCACCCAAAATCATGTGGCTTTTATTTGTGCATTGTGTTTCCAGAGAGTCATCTTTTTCTGTGCTAGACAATTGGGTATGTGTGATATATATACATATCACATACATATCATATACACACAAAAAGGGCACATGGCTACCTGGAAAGAGTGTTTTTTGATGAAAAAAAAGTTTTTTGAAAAAATTAAAAAACATGATTTTGATTCAAATAACTTAAGTCTATTTCTGCACAGAATAATTTCCAAAAACACTTCAGGATGTGTGAATACCAAGCAAAATTCTTGCTACTATGTTATTCTGCCTGATGGTGTTTCCCAGGTGTTAGGAAAACAATTTTTTCAGTCAGGAAAGGAAAAACCACAAATATTATTTCCATCCTTATTTCAAAATTACATTGAGATTTTCTGGGGGAAAGTTCCTCTACATTATGCATTAAGTTTTTTTAAACAAACAAACAAACTTTAATTAATATACTGGTAATTAATATCAGGAAGAACACACTTCTTTAGGTGGATTTGGACATCGGGTAAAGAAATTTGTATTAGCCCCTCGTCTTTTAGAATGTTTTTGCTTTATTCTGGTAATTTGATCTTGCTTTTGTAAAAATTATCTCTAACACTTGTTACTGGATTTTTAAATGATGCTTTTGAGGTGTTAATATCCAACTAACATCGTTGTCCCTGAAAGTATAACTGAAACATTTGAAATATCTACACAAAAAATAAGGAGAAAATTGAATGATTTGTATAGTCACTTCTAAGATATTTGGGCTAGATTTAATGACTGGCCCAACTTTTTTCCTGTATTTTTATGGCAGCAGTTATCCTATTCATCATATATATTGTGACTAGGGATAGCTGTTTCAAAGAGTATACTTTCCTTCTGATTGCTTTATTGTTTCTCATAAAATTACTGTACTCCATCACAGCATACAGCATCAATGCAACATAGTACCATTTCTGATGCCTTGCCTGAGGCTACTTTAGAAAGGGAAATGAAATATGAAAATGAAGGTAAGCCCTTGGTTTAATACAATTACCTGCTTACAGTGTAGCACTTACAAACACAAAGGGCACATGGAAAGGAGAAGGAAAACTGAAGAGCAGACAAAACTGGCCAATTTACCTTCATAAAGGCACCATTTACAGCATTATTTAAAAGGTGATATTCAATTACATGTTATTCCTGTTGTTAAAGTTTAAGAGATTTTGGATGCTGTCTAATTCATTGGAGCCTTAAATCAGACTATAAGAAAGCTTCTCGGGACCTCAGGCTACTTAATACACATCTTTCTTTATTCTGCTATGTTTGCATTATACAATTCAGTAAGGAACATATCCCTCTGTCTTCAATATGTGCTCCCCACAATAGATTCTAAGCAGGGTGTGTGTGTGCATTGGTGGGTGGGGGTGTTTAAGTTCCAGTGGAATAAGACCAATTTATACCAGAGTAAAATCTAGATCAGTGAATTTTCAGAAGGAACAGGGGATTCTTTTGAGGCTATTAACCTTTTAAGAATGTTAAAACTGATGAGCTGCAGGAATGTGTCAGGTTGCTTCCTTGAAGATTTATACTGAGTGAAGGTCACAGCAGGTAAAGGTGGCAAAACATCATAATAATTCAGATGACTCTCTTAAGATTAAAACAAACTGCAGCTTAAGAGCTTCCTAAAAGCTGTGTCCACTGAACTTTGGCTTGATGGAGGTATCTGTAATGGAATTGCACAAGCAATATTGGAACTCACAGTCACGTCTAGGTTTAAAACACCTCTCTCTTTGGTCAAAAGCCCACATCAGCCGGACTGCTGACCTACAAATAAGAATAACCTTAGTGGTGGTGGTAATTATAGTCTGGGACTTAAGGTGGCTTACTACAGTTAAAACAGATGTAGTTAATAATTCACAGTACAGTCAGCCCTCCACATTTGCGGGTTTCACTTTTGCAGATTTGATTATTCACAGATTATTTGCTGTCACCTCTGCTGCCTCCCTATGCCATTTTTAATAGGGACTGCAAGCCTCGTGAGACTGAGAAACTGCGAATGAGGCTTGTAAGTCCCTATTGAAAATGGTGTGGGGCAGCAGTGGAGGTGACAGTAAGCCCCGCCAGCCACCCACTTCTGCTTTGTGAAGGAAGCCTGATGCCTGAAAGGAATCCATGGTGGATTAAATGTGGTGATCATACTTTTTTGTGTGTTAAATATGGTTTGAGAGGGCCTAGAGTTATTCACTTTTTTTCACTTTCACAGGGGTTCTGTGCCCCTAACCCCAGTGAATGTGGAGGGATGACTGTATACATGGGTTAAAAAGCAATTGAACTATCAGAAAATTAAAACCAGTTTAAAATGTAAACCATTTGAACAACAGCAACAACAACAATGTCCAGCACATTATGCAAAGCTTGTTTCTCCTGAACAGATTTTCAAAGGCCAGCCAAAATCAATCAGTCTTCTTCTCCTTCTCCTTCTTCTTTTTCTCCCTCTTCCTCTTCTTCTTCCTCTTCCTCTTCTCTTGCCCATGAAAGACACCAGAGAGAGTGCTAGTCATCCCACATTCTACGGTTGCCACATAGAAAGTGGAAGCCTGTTGTGGCACCCATACCTAAAAACGGTCTATGTTCCTACCCTTATAAATAAATGACAGTCATGCAAAACAAATCCCCGTTTGTTTGTTTGTTTTAATCACCCAGCAGTTTCAATATAAAACATTTTGTTTTATGACCAAGCAGTTTCAGTATAAAATGTTGAATAATATTCCAAACAGTTCATTTCAGGCTTTAGTTCAGGATGTGCAAGGAGTTAACCGATAAGCAGTTGTGTGAGGCATTGCGTTTGATGTTGAACTTATCATTCCAGTCTCATTGGGCTTTGATCCTACATTCTGCTTGCTTTTTAGAGGAATTAATTTTGCTGGTTTCCATACAAAATATACATGTGTTGCTTGCACTATAGCTAAAGGCAAGAAGATTTATTTTTATTCATTTGGCATGATGTAATGGTACCATGTGCAATGTGGTTTACACATACACCTTTGAATGCACCTCTCTCCCAGAAAGCTGTCAGGCTATTTCAGAGCTTGGCAACATCTCTTCTTATGGAATATGACCCCCCCCCCCCCCAGAATTCCAACCTAGCATGCTAGATCAGGGATTTTGGGAATCATTATCCTCCCAAAAGGATGTTTTCCAAATTCTGGAGTATTTGTCATCCAGCTCATGATCATTTACTCCGTATGACTGTAGGTCTCAAGGTTGCTGGCAGAATTACTTCAAGTCACCTGCTACCCAGTTCATCTGAATGGAGATGCAAGTGGTTGAACCCTGGACCTTCTACAAGCATAACATGAACTCTGCCAGTGCCCTATGGTTCCGTAGGCCTCATGTCCCTTGTGTGCATGCGTGTGCTCATGTGCCTTCAAGTCACCTATCAACTCAGGGTGATCCCATGAATCTCATAGGGTTTTCTTAGGCAAGAAATACTCAGAGGTGGTTTTGCCAGTTTTTTCCTCTGCAATATATTCTACAGTTTCTGGTATTCGTTGGCAATATCCCATCCAAGCACTAACCAGGGCTGAGCCTGCTTAGCTTCCAAAGCCAGATGGGATCTACTGCCATTGAGGTATTTAAGCTTCTCATGTCCCTCAGAGGAGCCTAAATATGGCTTTATGCACTACATGTCAGAAAAGTGTAGACATTTTACTCTCATTATGTTGTTCTACTTGTAATGCATTTGTGTGGAAAGCTAGGCAGTATACCTATATCTCGCCATTCATGTTTGTAGCTGCTGCTGCTGTAACTGCTTGTTGTTGTTGTTGTTGTTATTGTTGTTGTATAATATGATGTTGTTGTTGTTGTTGTTAGGCTTGGCATTGGAAGGAGACCACACTCATGTGACTTACCCACAACCACTTTATGAACTTCCTTTTTATTCGAGCATATAGAGATATTTCATCTTGTCAAGAGTGAGAATGCTGTTGTGGTCATTGTTTACTCATAATAAAGAAGCTCAACACAAAACAAAATGCATCAGCTACCCTCTCCTCTCTTCCTGCCATATTTGCTCTGTATTTTAATCATGTTAATTTATTATATAATAAAGGAAAAATCCCTACAATCCATTTTGTTCCATTTTGACCCATTATGAAGCAAATACTAACAGGAGAAATGAATATGAACACTCCATCACTCAGTCTGTAATGGGTATTCTTATCTTTCTCCCAGGGCAGTAAAGTCCTCTAGTGCATTCTCTACCATTTCATTTTCTGATTTTTCCCTGTTTGGCCTATTACTTTTTCCGTGATATGTCCCAAAATAACACAACACGCAGAAAATTCTGGGAAAATACAGTTGGCCCTCCACATTCTCAAGCTTGACTTTCATGGATTAGTTTATTTGCAAGCTTCTCCAAACCCTGCCCCCTCCACCTTTCCTGGAGGATCATTCTCTCTCAGCAGCTCCAGTGAGGTCATGCAGCACCTTAAAAACCTGAATCTGATTCTCCTCCTACACCAGCCACTCCCTAGCCAGCTAAAGGACGGCTTGCACACCAATTTCTGAGCACCACAAACCCTCTCCTGATGCCTTCCACACCCAAGGAAGGAGATGGCTGAGATAGAGAGGAAGTATGGGGCCACTGTTACTGCCCTGGCTAGTCCGAGCTTTGGAGGATATAAAAAGATATCTTTGATATCAATAATTCAGCTTCACATATCCCTTCCACATGCTTGCAAGGCCCCCGGACAAGCACACATACAGGCTCGGCCAATAATCGCCGTAATATTCCAAAACAATACAGGCAGGCCAGAAACAGCCGACTCGCCGCTTTAGGAGACCTCAAGGCAAGTACCTCCATTAGGTACGCAAGCAGCTTTCAAAAGGATCCTCTGCCCAGCGCTGGCAGATTGATGATCTGACTATACAACGCTCAAGTACTCCGCGTTTGTATACCGGCTATCCTATTGATAATTTGGCTCTAACTCAATCATTCAAATTCTGACCTTTTGGAGGCTTTATCTCCAGTTCCAAATCTATTGTTTTCCCAAAGTCCGACCTAGCCTGCGGTCACAATTCTCCTTATAAAAACCCCTGACTTTGAACGCTTCCTCGGATCGCTCCCGAGTTCCAGACCGCCTTGCTGCTGCATCGTTTGGTGAGCTTCCCCTCAGCTCCACGTGCTGAGATACATCGAACCCCAGCCTCACTCTCCATCTCCTTCCGGACTTCAGGACAGGTTTCGTATTACCCAAACCAACAACTCCTCTTAAAATTCCCTCTATCTCACTCCAACCTTTATTTCTTTAGTTATCTTGTGTGAGTGTGCTGCATACACTGTTTTCATTGTGTTTTAATAAAACCACATTTATTATTTCAACTTCTGTGTGCTCCTTGACATGGCCTGACCCTGTAAACACTGGGTTACAAGATTCCGCTACGTTGCCCTGCCTCTCGTTCTGCCAACAAGTGCTCTTGACTAATTTCCCCAATTTGTGTAATTGCAAGGTTATTTAGTCCCCAGGAGGGACCCCCAGAATACAGGGTAACACCATCATGCCAACCTATCGCTTTCCCTTTCCTTTTGCTGACCTGGTTTTGATTGTGGGTACTCTCCCCACCATGCCTTGGCCCCCTTCCCACAGACCCACTCATACATTTTGGTATTTTCAGTTTTTGCACTTTTACAAGGGTCCTACATGCCTCACCCCATTGAATGTGGAGGGCTGACTGTACATAAAATAGTAGATACGGGCGCCAATCACAGCCCCTTACTGGCTGTGGTACAGGTGATTGGTTGCTAGTTGACATCTCTCCACCCCAGGTATTTCTTTCAGGATAGAACAGTACCGCTCTGGGGAGGGATTCATTGAGAACATGGCTACTGACAGTGGGAAGAGCACTACTACCAGGAAACAGGTAGCGATGAATGGTAAGCGAAGGACATTTTCATACCCATTTCACTTTCCCGATCCTCAAATGTTCAGCTCCAAAGTTTTATGTATAGAGTTTAATTTTCAGCACAATCTATCTGTGAGAAAAATCTACTTTATACTGTATTACATTACACATAACACAGATAATCTATCCCCCCTACTTGTCTTTCAGTTTTTATCAAACGTCTTGGGTTTCCAAATAAAGACCTGAACTGACCTGCTTGAACCACTTGATGTCCTGCTTGATATCTTTTGCATTGCCAATCTTGTACATCCATATGTGCATCCCCAAATTCATCAAAATCACATTTTAGAGTTATTTCTGAACTATGCAACACTGGTAGAAGAGTTAAACTTCAAAAGTCTTTCATGCTTAAAACAATTTTTCTTTCTCTTATACCTAGAAAACATGTCTCTTGCCTCCAAACTACTGTATACTATTGTTACTATGAGCCAGCTCTGATTTATAGCAATCATATCACAGGGTTTTATTGGTAGGATTTCTTCAGAGGAATTTTGCTATTTGCCTTTCACTTAGGCTGGGAGAGTGTGACCAGTACAAGGCCACCTAGTGAACTTCCACTGCAGGGCAGGGATTTGAACCCAGGTCTCCTGCAGTCCTAATCAAACACTCAGACACTACATTATAGTGTAACTGACTTGGTAATGGCATCTTCCTTCCTTTGTTTACTTCCAAAAAAGTACCTGGAGGTCCACTTCAGATCAGGATGACTAAATAGTATAAAGGAAAATTAAGCCTTCCACATACAGTCTTTTACTTTCCCCAACCCTCTTCTGCCCATAATGTGGCACAGAACAAAACACAGATTTGTGTTTCCCCTCCACCCAGGTCTGACATTTAATGGGCATTTCCAAATCTTTTTGTGATAAGGTAATGGGCAGGGCTGGACTTAAAGATAGGGGAAATAATTCAAGACCAAGCTTCTCTTTGTAGGTCCACCCAGTACGTTGGATCCCATCCAATTTCTTGTTAGGCAAAATGGCACATAAATGATTTTATGCATTTTATACATTTCAAAAAGAAAAGAGGAAAGACACGAGTAACTGAACTTGAGCCATTCTAATTGTATCTCATTAGTCATGTTCCCTTCAGGTAGTTTTAGTAATAAAGAGATCAGTGTTGCTTAAACTTTTTTCTTCAATTAAAGTGTGTGGGTAATTAATATATTATCTTACTTTTAATGATCTGGCAATTTTTGACAAGCTAAATGCTTAATGGCTTCCACCATTACCTTTTATGATAATCTTTAATACTGCTGTTCCTCACAAGTACATAAGTGCCACAGCAATCACCTCAAAGAGGTGGCAGGAGTGGATGAGAGAAAGATTCTGAGGGTAGACATGTACAGATTAAAAGAAATCACTTGTTGTATCTGTGCTAGGTTCCTAGGATCTTAGCCCCTTTTCTGGGAAAGATGAAGACTGGTTCAATTAAGAATCAGTCTCTTTCAGTGGAGTATGGAAGTAACAGCACTGGGTTTCTCTGAAACTAGCTTCAGCAAAGTAAGACTAACAAGCAGTATGCCAATTGCAATTACTAGTTACATTGAAAGGTACATTAAGAACATACATTCACAGATTGACTAATCCTTGACTAACTACACCAAAGATTCAAGTAAATGAGCGGCTGAGTAGAGGTGGCACTCACCATCATGAGGGAGGAAGAAGAGGAAGAGACAAGAAGAGAGGGAGGAGTCTTTGTATGGACACAGACACACCTGGAAGTTTCCATGGTCACATTGTCTGGTTGCTTACATTCATTTACACAACTATGGCCATGCATTACACTTGGTGATTGAGCAAATTGGGCAAGTTCTAGAGAGACAATATTTATAGAGTAGAGGCATGCAGGAAACTGTTATACTGCCTAAAGCCCCATTGCTCTAAGGGCAGATGAGAGATGGAGATGTAGAAAGAATGCTTGGTCTCAACCAGATATTTTCCAACACCACAGAATACTGACATTTAAGGGGGTGCAAAATCAGGTGTACCTGAAATGCCTAATTCCTGCTTCTAGGCAACTTCCCCCAGGAATGTGTGCTTAGCATCACTGTTTGCTCTCCATCATGGTAATTCCTTCATTGTGCAGACTGCAGACAGAAACAGAAATACACAACATGATGGATGCAGATATGATGTCCTGCAGTCAAAGATACATCAAAAGGGTCTTTTTCTTCCCTAAAATAAAATGTGCAGCATGTTAATGTGTGCTTTAATTTACAGCCTACAGGGCAAAATTTTTATTTAAATAATTGTCCTAGAACACTGACTCATTTCCTTGCACTCTTCCACTCTTGCTCTTTCCCTTTCTAGCTAACTCATTATAATTTCATAAATGCCCTTTGATGTGTGAGCTAGACAGAACACAAAATTAAAGGAAGTAGATACTGAAGACTTCAAAGAGGAAGAGCATGCCCTGCTCTGCCATCCAAAATGCCCCGTCTGTCAATCCTTGATACATAGCCTTCTCATCTGGAATGTTCAATGCAACAAATACATGGAGATTTTCACAGAAATACTAAACTGGGAGCCCAAAAAATAGAAAAGCAGTATAACTTGGAGCTGTTCTCATTTTGTAATTAGATGATAGACTTTTTGGGATCAGTCTGGGTGCCTAGCAGCAAAAATAGCATCATGTGAGTCAGCCAGCTAAAGCCACAGTGAACTGCAAGTTGGTCAAGCTGAGAGGCAAATGTAGATTAGGAAGCAGCGGATGTAAAGTAACTCTAGAGGAAGGATCAATGGGCTGATAAAGGGTTAATCGGAAGACTGATAAGGGGGTAACTGTGATACACTGGTAAAGTACCACATTTCTTTCTCCAACGTACATTTCTTTTTTAAAAAAAAATCTCAAATTGCTTCCATCCTGTTCACAAATTTAGATAGCATAAGTTTTTTATGTAAAAATGGCACAAATAGCAACCTTAATCCAGTTGCATTGGTCCCATTCAGGGAGTATAACTATTCCCAGCATGGAGAAACAATCCTCTTGTGACTGCCTGCCATGTAGCTATCAGGAAAAGAAAAGAGGTAGCCACTCTCATTCAACACCAGAAACAGCTGAATTCACCGAGATTCAAAGCCAGAAAATATTAAGAGCTGTGACTGGCCGAGCTGAATCAGTCAGGTTTGTTTTCTCCCACATTTGGATATTTTCTTTCAGATTCATGGATAAATGTGTGGATTTTGGAAAGTTCTCATTTTACAAAAAATCTTGCCCACCCCCACCCCCACTCTTGATCATTATCCTGACATTTTTCTGTGAACCTTTGCAAGAGAACCTCGTGCCAGCTGGATGCTAATGATTTTACTGGAACTGAGGTTTACATCTGCAAATCCCCAGCATCAGCCACAGAAAGTTTCTCACAAAGGGGCCATGATCTCTGCTACCACTTCCAGTGAACCAAATGATCATTCATCCATATCTCTGGCTGTGCCTTTGTTTCTGTCATTAAATGGTGGTGTCTGTCTCCTGCTGCTATTGTCTCCATATAATTAACTGTTATTCAGCCACACAAAAGAATGTGTCATAATAAGCTAAATTAAAAATGCACAGGTATTACTTTAAACATGACAGGAGTACAAATGCTAAATGTCAGAAACAGAGTAAATTTAAGGAAAATGGGAATTTAACAACTGGGCATGAGATACCTGAAGGGAGCAACCATGCCTGTAATGAAAGCACAGAATGAAAACAACCTACTTGTCAATCCAGAATGCTCTGAAGATATTTTTGTTTTAAATTCCTGTATCATAGAAGGGAGCAATATCATACTTCAAAATGTGGAGTTTTTTTTCATTATTCATGGATCTGCAGTAATTAATATCTGTTCACTGTTCTGAGGAATTGCCCTACAAAGATCCAGTATATAGTTACTGTGTTGGATTAGAATTTAGGAAAACCTAATTCAAATCCAACCTCTCCACAAATATGGGGATTGAGCATTGGGCATGCTTGGTCAATTTTTCTCAATCCAGCCTATCTGATGACAGCAAGATATATTGCCATCAGTTGCTTGAGAGATAGGTAGATAATAAATAAAATACATTACCACCACCACCACAACAACAACAGAAACAAAAGCTAGGAAAACTAGCAGGAAAGGGCATGTGTGTGCTTACTTATTTTTGTCCAATACCATTCCAACCAAATAAGATCTGTGTGTCAGAGAAAAAGAAAGGTAAAGACACTTATCATTAATTTGCATTCAGGACTGGCTTTGTACTAATGAAACAAGCTTCAGCTCTGAAAGGCAAGGCAGCTGATTTCCATTGAATCTGCCTCATCTATTTTCTCTGTCCCATTTCCTATTCTGTTCTGGAGGCTCCCACACAACCTTTAGAACTAGTTTTGGGGGAGACAAGTCCTTCTGTGATTAAACAGATCAGTGAAAATTGGGTGCTCCAACTTATGTGAGCAGTAGGGAAATAATTCTTTGCAAATTTTCTTCTCAAATTTCTTCTCAAATTCTTCTCAAAGGAAAATAATGGCCGACTTTAGTAACTTTCTTCTCACTGCAAGAAAGTCTTCCAAATTGGGCAGTTTTCAAAGACTATTCACAGTTAGGAACTTACTCTTCTAAATGTCACATGTGGTATTTCTGCACAAAAAGCAGAATTTTCTGTGTGGAAATATTTTCAGTGCAGAAAATGCTGTTTCCTCTGCACAGAATATTGTTTTTTGTGCAAAAATACCACATGTGGACCTCAGTATTCTTGGTAGAGGATTTTCTGTGCACAAACAACCTTGTGTGAATTTTTCATGGAATAAGTCCCAAATTGTGAATATTCTTGTCAGTTCAAGGTTCTTCTCATCAAGATTTCTCCATAATCAAGGGCCAGAATCCTCTATGGCATTTACAAATACATAATCTAGACTTATGCACTCATGAATGTTCCATATTCACTGTCCTTATGTAGCCCCTAGTTTAGGGGCTATGTAGGGTCCATGAAAATTCCCCAACTCCCCACTTACCATGAAACAGCCACTATGATGACAGAGGCCTATTCCTCTGTTGACTGAGTATCAGTTGGCTTACGGTTTCATCTCTGGCCCGTCACACAAGCAATCTCCAACACAAGGAGGAAGTGTGACAGGGATTCTGCTTCTGCCTGTTGCACCAGAGATCACTCATGGGAGAGGATGGAAATGGCAGATGGCTGCTTCCTGAGCAAAAAGAGAACAGATCCTCCATTGATCACAATGACTACATCCCAGTTAGTGGGGATTGGGTGGATAGGGGAAGCATTCACTGCATAGTGTGGAGACCAAGGTTCGGTTCCCCACTTGGCCATGGAAACCCACCAGGTGACTTGGGTATGTCATGCACTCTCAGTCCCAGAAAACTTCATGATAGGGTTGCCTTAGGATTGCCATAAGTAGGAAATAACTTAAAGGTACCCAGTAACAATGGTATTAACAAAGCTGGAAATATTTTTTAAAAAAACAATATTCAGTAATCAATTTCAGTTATTTGACATACTCGAGTGCTCTGAGCAGAAACAACATATTTAGTTATTTCTGCACTTAGCTCATCTGAGAATGGAGCTGAGACAGGACACTGGTTACTTATACCCCAAGGCTGTCGTGTCTGCTGCTCTGTTGATCACATACACACCTTGCTAAGTCTGAGCAAAGTTGAGAGAAAGATTGCTGGCTATGTCTCTCAATTGTCACATATGCTTAGGTTGGTGTGAACCACCCAGAGGATCATAATTGAAGCTTTGCATAAAGGCCACACAGTGGCAATGAAGTACATAGGATCCACTTGGAAGGAAATTTATTTTCTTTACTTTGGTTTATCATTCCTGCAGTCTACACACCTCACACACATATACTGCCCATGAGAAACTGTTTTATAAAAGTTCATTTTCAAGCAATCCCTCAGGCAATCCCAAGGTCCATTTTGGACTTTTACAGCATTCAGGTATTATATGAGAGCCTCTCATGTGAAATATTGGTGACAGCACAAGTCTTCTGAAAAGAAACTCAGCTGGCACTACTATCCATGTATCTTAGCAGAAACATGCATTCTTTTGCAGGGAATGAAAGACTTAAGTCACTTACTTGTTCCCAGGGACTACCCTACCATTAGGAAAGTCAAACAGCCACTTCAAACAGCAGGTTTGGGGTATCTTGAAAAGAGACCAAATTGTCAGTATTTAATTTTTTTGTCAGTATATCTTGGCTATGATCTGTATTTGGAAACACAGCTGTAAATATAGCTATGACAGTCTCCTGTCCAACTCCCTAACCCACTTTTTCTCGTTGAAGCCCCTACAAACCCTTTTCTTTTCTGATAGCTAGATGCATAATAATAGGCATTCCACTGGGAGTCATCCAAAAGACCTTCAGAATGCTCTGATTCAAAATATAGGAAAATGGGAGGATGCTTGCCTGCTGCTCCACCCACCTACCCCATTTCAGGGGTTGCAGCCGAGAGAAAGGAGATTTCGGGGACGGTTTTCTTAATTGCACAGTAAGTAATAAATCCTGACCTCCACAATGACCAAAAAAAGTGAATTGTGATGTCATAAGTAACTTCCAAGTTCTGTGGTTGTTAGGCAAATGGAGGGATTTTTGGCTCCAGCAGATGCATAACTGACTCCAATATGCTTCCAAATGTACCATTGAGGCCCCAGTTATAATTGGGAATCCAACTGGTACATAGGTTCTCTCTGGGGTTTGGCAGCAGTTGGGCCAGTCTCATCCAAAGAAAGCTAATACTTCCATAAGTACGTACATGCATATCAGAAAAGTGGGACACACCCAATACTGTTTGTGAGGGGAAAAAAACAGAAAATGAAATGTTATTCATTTCATACCTTTATAAAAAATACTTTTCCTTTAGATATACACACCATCCCAGTGCTTCTTCTTTCAGTCAGTTTCCCTCAGCTCAGTTCTATGTGAACTTTTTGGGGGCAGTTATGTAAATCATAGAAGGTCTTACACAAAATCCTATGCAGACATATACATTTCTGCTTTAAGGGCTGTGTCACATCACATGGGAAGAGTTCACTGCCATCATCGCCTTGTAAGAACCAAAAACTGGGAAGCACCATATAAAACCAGCAGAAGAAACTGGAAATGCATCTCAAGGTGCTCAACTGATGGAAGTTTTCATTTGTAAGAAAGTCCAACAGGCATCAGCCTATTTATATCTTGATAGGCAATTTGAAATTCAATTTCATAAATTTCTGGAGCTGAAATTCTCACACCATTTACTGGACAAAAAGGAATTAGCAAATGATGTGAGAGTTTCAGCCCCCGAAATTTCTGAAGTTGCGTTTCCAAACAGACCCTCAAGAAGGCCCCTGAGACCATATACAGGCCAAACTGTGTCGGGCTTTTTACCAATAAAACATCCATCAGTCAAGCACTTTGTGTTGTGTTTCCAGTTTCTTCTATGGATATCACTGCCTTATAACCAACCCTTCATAAAAACACAAGGCACAGTTGAGGTCATGATTTAATAATAATGAGGAAATAACTTACAACCAGGTATGATAAGAAGCTGACATACTGCATGTCTTGACTTTGCACCAAAAGACATGATTCAATGAAAGAAAGTAGTTGAAACTGGAAGTAAAAAAAACACAGAATAAACAAAAAAATACAATTAATCTTTTTTTAAAAAATAAGAATCTCCCAGCATTTCCCTTGAATCACAGAATCTAAGCAAACAAGAATCAATTCCAGTTAAAAGCTAGGTATGCTTTTTCTTGTCCTTCATAAATTGGGTACATATTGTCCAAAAGCTTACTGCTTTCATGCAATATTTTTCCATTCAAACTCTGCTTTTCCTTTTTCTCTCTGTAAAATTATATATCCATCAAATACTCCATAAATGCAACAGCTTAGAAGGTGAACGAAATCAAATTAATGTCAGAGCATGTGGGAGCATGTTTATTTGGCATAAACAGAACCTGTATTTTTTTTTTCTCTTAACATCTCCTGACGGATTAGTGTTATAAAAGCAAACATCAGGAGGTAAATTTTCTTTTATAGATTATGGACAGCATAAGTATACACACAGCATAGATAGAAGAATCAACAGCTTAAGAAGAAATGAATCAATAAATAATAAGTAAGAGATTGTCAGATTTTTTTTTTATTTTGACCTAGGAATAAGAAGAAGATTAAACGTGTTTGAAATATATCCTGCATAAGGCTAATGTTTCAGAACCAACCTTTAAGTTAAGGATATTCGCAGAAGGAAAATTTCCTTCTTGTCATTGTTCCTGTTGAAATGCACCACCACCACCAATACCCCTGAAAAGGCCTTCGTGAGAATGGTGCCAACCCTTAGGAATCCTGGATGTGATGCAGAAGGAAAGGAATTGCCCAAAATTGTGCTGGGAGAGTGGCTTTCCTGTGAGTGCAAGGCCGTTAGCTTGTCCGGTTTTCCAAGGTTCCATCTAGTCTCCCGTGCTTTTTGACATCTACATAAAACCAGTAGGAGAGGTCTCGTGAGGGAGCTCAAATATCATGAGTAAGTATGGATCAGGGCTAAGCAACGTGTCAGTTCTTCCCCTGGGAACATCCAAGGGCCAAATGAACTGCCAAAAATGCCCTCCAACAAAAACAAAAGATGAAAGTGTTTAGAAATCTATTTTTGGCTTTGAAAAATAGTTCTCTTGTGGTACAGGAGGCCACTGCAATATACGTAAAAAGGTGATTGTAGCTTCTAGGAGAAATATACATACTTTTCTTGGCTGGAAGAGAATGTTTGGGGGAATCTGAAAGGCCACAAAACACTCTTCGTAACTCCAGGTGGCAGAAGCTCACTTTGCCTCTTCCTGATCTAATCTAATCTAAGTTGATTTGAAAACGACCTTTCTGACCTTCAACTTCACTCGTAAATAGAGATGTTCAGGACCACTCTAAGAGGTTTTGCTTCCTGGGGAAAAAGTCAATATGTCATTCCTACAACTATCATTCCAATTCCATCCATACACAGAAGCAAACTGGGCCAGCAAATAGACAGCATCATCCACAAACAGCAGTGTTAAACAGCCAGGAAAAAAAAATATTTTTTAAAAAAAGCTCTGAAAAGCAGTATCGACATTAACGTATAAACAATAAATAAGGTAAATGAAGGAACAGATTTGGATTAAGTGGACATCTGTTGTGAATAGCTCAGCAAACTGCACAAAACAAAAATAAATTGTCTCATATTTTAAACAGATAGACATTTGGAGTATTCTTTGTAAAGTCATGGCAAGAGGTAGCTCCTAAATTATATTATTTTTTTAATCTGGATTTTTTTGCCCAATAGCCTCTGGCAATTTGATCAGAGAGAAATTCCAGCATACAGTATCAATTCCCTATTATTTTCAGTTTCTTTAATAAGGTGATCTACTTCCTTTAATGCTACTAACAACTCCAGAAAAAAAAAATTGCAGTGCTTTTGAAGTACCTGAAAAGAATAATTGTTATTAACACCCAAGATCATGGACACCTTTCATGCCTTTTCCCAGTCCATATGTGAAAGCTTAGTGAGTAATGAAAACAAGTATTAACAACTGCACTACTCCAATAAAAAAATAAAACTGATGTTTGTTTGATTGTTTTCTTCTTAATAAATTGCTCTAATATTGACATAAATAGTCTGAAATTCAAAGAGTACAGAAATATCTTGTAGCAATATGCAGAAAATAGATACTGAATTTAAAGATGATTCATCATAAAATTAGCTAGAGGAAAGAGCTTAAAGAAACAGAGCTAAAATTTTGCAACAGCTGAGCATGTATGTTTTGCAGATAAAGAAATATTTTTCATTGTGGATTCTTGACACAGGAAGCCTTGACATACCCATTATTGTTGCTGTTGTGTCATTTCAGACTCATGGTGACCCTAAGGCGAGGCGATCATGTTTTTTTGTGGGGCTGATAGTGTGTGATATGTCCAAGGTCAGGGTGGGTTTCCATGGTTAAGTGGGTAATTGAACCCTGGTCTCCAGAGTCATCCAATGCTTAAACCACTACACCACCTAAAAACTGAACATACCATAGTTAGGGGGATCACTTAATAGTGCCCAAAATACATTACTAAAGTAAAGGACAGAAAAGGACAGTGATTTTGATAAAATCTGCATAAATTGTATCTGAACATGCTGTGCAGGGGTTGGGGAAGGCTGTGACAAGCAAATCTTTGCGTCTGCTCAGCCTGCTATATCCAAGGGCCAACTGTGGTGACTGGGCAACTCCAAGCCACCTGTTCTCCTTTCTTATGCTTGTTTATCTTCAAAACAGAATTTAAGGACTGCACAGCCCTTCAAACAGTAGGACACACTAGCACTCTAGGTGTAGTAGCTTCAGACTGGAGAGAGAGATCTTTCTATACTCACTCCATCCTGGATTTCAGCAGTTTTCGCCCAAATGTACTTGTAGTATAAAATATTGTCCCAGCTTTAATGTGATGATAAAATGCAGGAGAAAGAGAACATGAGCTCCTTTGCAGAAGTAAGAGGTTATGGTAGATTATAAATAATTGTACTATTCAAAATAATCCAAATCGAGCAGCCATTTCATGTTACCCAAACTCTGATCGTTAAGATTGCCAGATCAGGATCACTCCAAGTGAGGAGGTTTCTGGGCCCAAACCTGAGACCTAGAGATAGCCCTACTGATGTCCTGTGGGGCAGGAACTGATGATGTCATTAAGCATTGTGTCCTGAGAAGTAACCAGAATTGCTCATAGCTGGTCATTCAAATACACACAGGGCAGCATATCTTTTGCTGGTTGGAAAGTAAGTGCATTTGCTAACTGCAACACTTGATTTAATCAACCTTTGCAAAGTACAGCAAGCTGTGCAGCCAGCTAAAAGAGTCTCTGCCTGACCAGAGGTATGTATGTAACCTTTCTTTCTCCTAGAGTTGACACCATGAAAACTGGAGAATTTGAACCCCTGCGTGTCACCCATGACCCACCAAAAGTAGGGACTCAAAGGGGTGTCCTGGGATCTGTCAACCCTATTGACACTAGTCCTATGGAACACACAGAAGCAAAACAGAAGAAAGGCAAACTTGCACTCTCAAATCCATCTTTCTTTTCTTTGAAAAGAGACAGAAGGAAATGCTCACGTCTGTTCTTATTGGCCATTGGTCATTTGTTTTTTCTGTGTATATAGCTCCCATGTCTGACACACATTTTGTGTGATTATGCAGCTTCATAAATGCAGATAGTTATGATGTTTTACCTGATAACTATAGACTTGTTTCATATGTTTAGAGGATGGGATACTGGCTTGGAAAATAGGCTTCTGCTTGCTCAGGCCTCAATGTGGTCATACACATTTTGCAGATACGGTAGAAATTGTTACCAAGAAGAAACCTGAACCTTTGTGCAAGAAGTTCTTCTCTTTGTTGTAGTATGTTTCCAATACATAACATTTCAGGGAAGCTATGGCCCTTTTCTCACGGCATTTGCCATGCGAAAGGTTCCCTGGAGCATTGCGTGACTGCGAGGAGCAGTCCACATGACGTACTCGCAGTCATGCGACACTCCAGGGGTTGGCAGGTGCCAACTGAACACTATTTCATTTTCGGCTGTGAGCCGAAAATGGTGTGCAATCATGCATCACTCCAGGGCCGTGTGCACACTTGCCGTGTGTGTGGAGCTCCGGAGCCACAGCACTCATGCTTCCTGCCCCAGCGCAGCCTGGGAAAATCCCAGGCTGCACTGCGGAAGGAAGAGAAGGGGCTCTCGCACGAGCAGGCAGCAGCTGCAGAGCTGTAGCACACACGACCCTCCATGGATTGGGTGGCCTTGCAAGGTTCAAAGTGCAAGATTCTGGGAGGCAAGAACCAAGCCAGTTCTGGTCTTTGAGGATGCAGTTTATTAAGCAAAGAAGCAAAAAAGAAAAACGAAAGGCACACAAGCATACATACACTCTGACTCCATCGGAAAGACAAGGCAGGCCAAGGAGCAGGGTTCTCTTTGTTCCAACAGATTATATAGGCTTTTCATATGTGAGTGACAAAACAGGCTGCCAATCCATCAACCCACTGTGCCGAAACGGGCAGGATGGGGGGCCATCCCACCTCAGACGCCAATGACTGAGGCACCTATGGGCCAGGTGCGTGATAGGCTCATGGCCAAATCTCATTACCTGCCTGAAACGGCAGCGGACATTCTCTAATCAGGCTTTGCTCTCCCCTCACCATACCAGATGGTGCAGGTAGTGAAGCACCCATTGTTAACATTCCTTGGCTATTCTCACAGCACTACAGCATACAAGGCAGCCTGACCTAGCAACGCAACAGCATGAGCTAACCCCCCAAATATGTTTGTTAGTGTGAAAGCAGGCTGAACTGAAATGTGTGAGTGTGCAACACAGGGCCTACCCAGAGGGCCTCGGGCCCAACAGGAGGTGAAGGAACCAGGATGCAAGAGCCTCTCGGAAGAGGCTGCTCGCGCAATCCCCTCACCCCAGCTCCGCAAAAAGGTGAGTTGTGGAAAGGGCCTATGAAATGGACACAACAGCCTACAATTTGGGATGGGATAGCAGGTTGCCACCCAACCAGCAAAATATTCAGTGTTGCCTTTTTGAAAAATGCCACGAAGCATAGAGTAGACTTCTCACATGCTGTTTCACTTGCTTCTTCTCCACACTATTTTTATTTATGCTTTTAAAAATTATGACAACTCTTAGATAAGTCTGGGATATGATTCTGGATGGAAGGTGCAGTTCAACATAAATTCTTGGCACTGTGGTCTGAAAAATTATAATATTAGGCAGTTTCTACTTCTCTGAGTAGCTGGAAGTAAGCTGTGATAGTTTAGTTTCCGTCGGATTATAGTACATTGGAGACTAACTGCACTTGAGTAATAATTGTACAAGCAGATCATAAGTGGAGGGAAGCTATTAAAAGTAGCAGTCTTAGCATCCTATACCCAGTTTGCATGCCTCTCTAAGAGATTAGGAATGGCATGTATTAATTGTATTTCCTGTCTGTTGGTCTTAGCTACACACCTCACTTCCTGCATCAATTTGCAGTTACCCTGAATTTGTTCGTCCTCCATTTTGTATCTGTGGTTCTTTATCTCCTCCATGTTTGGACAGTACATGTTACATATACTGTTACATGGTACATCGTAAGATGTAATCTAATCTTCTAGAGTTGTAAGTAAATCTACTTTTTGCATTTTACAAAAAAGAGCAAGTCTATTTTATTTCTCTGGCAGACCCTGTGTGTGGCTGTAATCACATGTACATTTGGTGGAGTGGAACTGGTTGTTGGTCACCTTCTACTTTTAAATACTAATAAATCTGATCCCAGCTATGTCTACTGAGAGCTGACATGAAGTAGAATATACTGAGGAACTGGAACCTGAGTAAGTACTTCATCCGTGGACCCTCAGCTGAAGAGGAAATGTACTAATAACAGTCAAAAGTATTAAAGTTATTTTGTTTCAAAATGTCTGTTTGAAGTCATTTTAAGCAACGTTGTCATGATGAACCATCAGACAGCACACTCAACAATCTATATAGCTAATTTTGTTCTAATCTCAAAACATGTCCTGTTTTGCTAGCATAAAGGTATCAACAACTAGTAAATTGTGAGTTTGTCTATGTTTATGTGCATGCTAACGAGTTAAAAAGAAATTGTATTTAATTTTCTCTTTCATTGCACATATCACATTATCCATTTAATCCCCAAACAAAAACAGACACATACAAGATTTGCTAATGACTTTTGTCTGACAAGAGAGTTTTCAAATGCCTTCTACCTGCTTAAAGTAATGATGATGCATCTCAGAAGCCACACTTGTCTAACCAGAGGTTGGAAAATAGTTACTTTGGGAGCTAAAAAATAACCCAAGGCAGCAAGGCCAGTTTCCAAGTTCTGGGTGCAACTTGTGGGATGAACAAGTTAACAGCTGCCAGTTAATAGGCCAGAACAGAAGTTCCAAAACCACGTCCATTCTGCTGTATGACAACTCTATCCATTTCCCAGGCTTAGAACTATTTATGCACATCAATTGATTCATGACCCTTACATTTGCAATGAGGAATATCTGGCCCTTCAGATGTTATTAAGCTAGAAGTCCTATCTATTGACTATGCTGGTTAGAACTGATCTGTGTTGTAGTTCCACAACATATGGAGGGCTGCACATCTCCCACTCCCAACTTCCACAGTTTAACTGGACATTGGCTGGGAAATACATGAAACTGTAAACCAAAGCATTCCTTTTTACAAGGCAAGCCTGTATGGAAGGAAAGTCTGGTCCTTATTGACTACATGTAAGCCAATTTTCTATCAAAGAGTAGGATGAAAAAGTGGCCTATATTGATTTAAATGGATAAAGAGTTAGAGCATTTTATCCCATAGATGTTTGGTTTTTATGTGTAGAAAATGACCTTATATACAAAGCTATTGAATTGTCGGTCCACTTCCAGTCTGAAGTGGCTAAGCTCAGACTCAGATATAGGACCATGGTAATAAGGTAAAATTCTAGGTGAGTGCCTACATACCTGCTTGTATTGCTGGAAAAAAGATTACCTATTATGTTAAAGTAATACTTTTTTAAAAAAAACCTGATTGAAATTGCTTCCTTGATTTGGCATCCCCAAATCTTTTTGTTGCCTTGGACTGGCACCATCTTTCCACTCCTCAGAACCAAGTGTATAATCCCCTAGGAAAGTCAAGCTATTTTGGCACTTGAGAGAGAAAGTTTCACACATGCTTTCTGCCTTCCTGGCAGTAAAAATGCAATCGCAATCCCAGATTTCCATAGGAGCGATAGTAATTAAAAGGCAATCACAGAGCTGTAATTGTATAGTGTGAAAGGAACCTCAGGTTGAGAGTTGGTGGTGAACCAAAGTCACACTGTGAGTTTCGTGGCTGAATGCAGACTTGAACTTGAAGTCTTAGTATAGCACTCAAAAGGTGGTAGGAAAAATGCAGCCTGTAGGCACCATGTGGCCCCAAGGTCCTTTTTCTGCCACTAGGGTCTGTCCTAGGCAAACACACACTGGACAAAAATTGCAATTGGTCCTCTTCCAGAAAATTCAAAAAATTGTGATTTTTGTGTGCATGTATGCACACGTGCGCACACGCACATGCGCGCACACACACAGCAGAGAGAACTGCTGCTTTCACTAAGAGCCAAACATGACATATGCTACTAAAGCTGCATAATAGAATGTTTTAGTGTCTGTCCATTGCATTCTACAACAAACAGTGAATTCTGAGGTTATCACATGCTGAAGGGTACAATTGCATCATGGAACATTCTAAAAAGCAGTTGTTCAATTCTGCATAAAGGAATCTACTCTTAGGCCTCTTCCACATGACGATGCTCTCCCGCATCGTCCTGTCACAATCCTGGCAGTGCCTCTGCCATGATGGGAGCGTGTCCTCAATGCTCCTCTCTGCACATGACCGGCTACTTGTGGAAGGGAGTATGAGGGACATGCTCCATCCTTCCAGACTGCAGCCAGCCTTCTTCCCATGTTGCAGTAGGAAAGGAAGCAAGTAGATCATGCTTCCAGCCTTTCTGCATGGCCAGCAGTAGCAGAAGGCTTGCATGATCAGGGGTCATTGACAGAGTTTCTCCATGAATGATATACCCTGTGATCACACCAACTGACAATGCAAAAAGGGCGGAACCATGATGACATAATGCAGAAGCATCATTGCAGAACACTCCTCTTGTATCTGCATACCGGGATGCTCTCATCACGTGGAAAGGGCCTTAGGTATTTTTGTAAACACCCATTGTATACAAACTCCACAGCAATCTTTTGTGTATGTTCTAATAAGTCATTTTAAATCAATTTCGAATGAGATGACATGAGTTCATGTAAATTACATTTGTTCATGTAAAATCATTCTTATGTAACATGTTTGCATTTAAACGAGAAAATGTACCTGAAGAAGCTTTTTAAAAAAACTTAGGTGACTCTGAAGACCAGCTGCAGAAAAATAGCTTCTTAAGAATTGGATATTTTCTAGATGTTGTTATTTCTAAACGGTAGAAATATTAATCAACACATCACAAAGCAAAGAGAAAAGTGAACATAACAAATTGATTTTTTTTTAATTTTTTTGGAGTAAGGGACAAGAGGTCAATTACAGGTCTAAAGACTACAAATTAGCAATTAATATGGAAACTACTCTCTAGAGAATTCAAATTCATACTTTGTGCTTCAGTAGAATTTGTATGCAGTTCGTCATAATCTTTTAGTGCAAAACTTTCAAGATAAATAAGAACAAAGAAGTCACAAGACTTAAAGACAAAATAGAAAAAAGAAAAAGAATGTTAAGATCAAGGGACAATCAATGAAAGAAAATGTGGTCATTAATTTATCTAATTGGACTGTGGGAAACAAAAAAGGTGAGATTGATTCAAAATGGAGATTCTCAACTCAACCATGTACTTGTACCCTTTTTTCCCCTCCCAATTTATTTTGGATGAGCTTCTTAAACAGGTTTTGCGATGTTAATCCGTGCAATTAACAGAATAACACCAATCTCTGCCATCCCCCACCCACAAGACAGAAGAGGGATTTGATGTCCAGAAAAGCAGAGAGAAAACTTGCATAATATCATGGCAAGCATCCTTGAAGTAAAAATATATGCAGCATCATTCTGTATATCATATATGTTATGGGACTACAAATAAAATGGTAGTGATAAAAATGAACAGCTGATCAAGACGTTTCAGATTCCCAAAGAAAACAGAAAACTGTATGAAGGTTGTGATAGGATTGCACAGTTTTGGAAGTATTTATCAACATCTTCATATTTTGGGAACTCTGTCAGTAAAGCAGAATTAAAATACTACAGGCAGAGTTCACTTGCGTGTGTGTGTGTGTCTGTGAAAACATGAATGGCTTTCGTGAAAACATGAATTGCACCAACCTACTTCAAATTTCTAACCAACTGGCTGAAGGGGGAAAGGGGTTTCTGAAGGCACAAAAAACAAAACAGCTCTGATGCTTTCAGAATAAAGGAAGATTTGTAATTGTTTGTAAAACTAGAAACATAGACTAGTGTCACTTTTGCCTTACATGTCTTCTTTGCAAACCAAAAAACAAAGGCCCTACAAGACTCAATATCTGCAAATCACATCAAGAGAAGGGCAAGATGGTATAGTCCTTACTTATGAACTTCAGTGAATGAAGAATTGCATCAATTGGTCATAATTTCCTAGATCAATAGGTGATTGCATATAGTAGAGTCACAAAGAATATTTTCATATGTTTTAAATCATATATTTTGAATATAATAAAACAATATATTTTAATAAAGCTGTTTCTCAAGGTTGTAACTTTGAAAGTAAGAAAGAAGCAACTGTCAGGTGTTTCACGGTTTTGGCATAACTGGACATTCAGTTAAACTAAGCAGACCCATATATTTAAAATGTAATCTGTTGGATTTTTTTTTTTCCTTCAAAAAGGCAGAAATTGCTGCGGCAGATTTATTATTCTCGTGTGAGTTTTCCATAAATCAGGGTCAGATGTTGTTTAAACTCCAGAGTGACTTATTTATTCACATGTTACTGATGTGTTTTTTTTTCCTGTATACTAAAAATACACCCAGCACCCAATTGCTGGTGTGGCTTCTTATCAAAGAATATGGCTGCAGTCCTAATTGATTTCAATGGGATTGAAAATGTGCTTTCAGGACTCAGGTCCGTTTCATTTATTGAAAGAAATGCTTTCCTCATACTTCAAAAGCAACAAGTTCAAATCCTACAAGAATTAACCATTTTAATTAAAAATACATCAAACATTCTGAGATTTAACTAAATCATAACACTTTAAAACCTCAATTAGTCTTTCAAAAATATTTACCACCTAACGCAGTTTGTTTTCAGTAGATAATCCCCAAGGATTTTTTCTAAACTGTCAACGGAATTTCCATTTAAAAGCCCATTTAAAAAGAGAAACTTTTCAAAAACAGTCTTGCCAACTCAAATGGCAAGAACAGTATATTCCTTTCTAGCAATTTCCAGAATCCTCTATGGCAGCTACAAGCAAATATCTTAGACTTATGCAAGAGCTCATAACTGTTAATACATCTATGATGCTTATGTAGCCCCCAATTTAGGGGTTATATTGTTGTCCATCTTTAAGTTGTTAAGGTGAACCTATTGGGGGTTTTCTGGGGCTGAGAAAGAGCACCCAAGGTCACCCAATGGGTTTCCCTGACCAAGTGGGGAATTGAACTCTGGTCTCCAGGGTCACAGTCCAATGCTCAAATCGCTACACCACAGTGACTACATAAGGTCTGTGAAGATCACCCAGACTCCACTAACTGGGAAGCAGCAACTGCAATTGATAGAGTTCTGTTCCCCTGTTGATCAGGAAGCAGCTGGCTGATGACGCCATTCACTTTCATCGTGCAAGCAATCTCTGGTGCAAACAGGAACTGTGACAGGGACCCTGCTTCTGCCTGTTATGCCAGAGATTGCTCACTGGAGCATGTGGAAACATCAGTCACCTGCTTATCAATCAACAGGGTAACAGACCCTCCTCAATCACAGTAGCTGCTTCCTGGTAAGGGGAGATTGGGCAGATTGGACTGGGATTCACTGCCTAGCACTGCAATGATGGTGATTACACATCTGCAAATCCCATATAGGATTCCAGTAGTTGTAGTTGTTGTGGTGGTGGTGGTGGTGGTGATGGTGATGTGCCTTCAGATCATCTCTATGGCGACCCTAAGGTGAATCTATTATGGAGTTTTCTGGGGGCTGAGAGTGTGTGATGCACCCAAGGCTAGCCAGTGGGTTTCCATTCCAGTGCTCAAACTACTACACCACACTGGCTCTCATAGGACTCTGAACTGCATCCCTAACAGCAAAATTCAATAATTGCCCATTTCACCCAAGGAGGTGGTACAATCAGGAACAAAAACTTGGGCCACAACTTCATTCAAAAAAAAATCTAGCAGTTTGGCCTGGATCAGGAGGACAAAATACATTAGCAGTATGGGAATTACTGCAGTACCACTACTAGTTCTTTGGCTAGATGGTACCATAAGAAATGTGAATGTTGTGACTCCTCCCAATGACTACTTTGCCACACTTTCAGGGAGGGCAATGCTGCTATAGGTGAAACTACGATGCAGGTTTCATCCCCCAGATATCGGGCTTCTCAATTGACCCTGGCGGTACAACTAGGAATTATGCAAGAATGACCCCCATACTGGAGATCCAATATGGGAATAAAATATTTTATGTTTCACATTCACCCGGTTTTCAACCCTGATTTCTCTCCTAAGCATTAAATTGCACATTTAATGCAAATATGCATAATGGTCCCAGTAGTAACCATTGGTCTTTCCAACATAATATTATCTATTTTGTATGTCAGTAGCTGTCCAGAAGTGTTTCAGAAGCAGGTTTCCTTTCTAGTTTTACCTGGAGACACCAGGAATTGAATCTGTGGTCTTCTGGGCTGCTTTCAAACTACAAAGTTATAGTGGCATGATTCCATTTTAACTCCCAAAGTCCCAACCTATGGAATTGTGGGGTCTGCAGTTTGTGGTGTTGTTGTGTGCACTCAAGTCATTTCTGACTTATGGTGACCCTAAGGTGAACCTATCATAGAGTTTTATGAGGCACGAAAGTGTGTGACACACCCAAGATCACCCAGTGGGTTTCCATGACTGAGCAGAGAATTGAACCCTGGCCTGCAGAGCTATAATCCAACATGCAAACTTCTACACCATGCTGGCTCTTGTCTGCAGTTTAAAGAGGCACATTTAGAATTCTCCACTAGAGAGCTCTATTGCCCCATGGACTGCCTAGGGTAGTTAGCGGCATCGTAGTGCTATCATTGTATAGTGTAAAATGGCCTCTAGATCCAAATCATGTGCTCTGCTGCTGAGCTACAGCACATCCTGTAGGAGCAGTGAGAGGTTTAGCTAACTGTCCACCATTTTCTACTTAAAATCACCTCCAGCTCCTTCTTTCCTCCATGAGATTCCACCTATTTTCCCTGCACATCTAATGAAAGTGCCCATAAGAGATATTTCATTAAAAAAAGAACCTACCTTTTCACATGCCACTGTAAAACACTAAATTCTGCACAGCTTTACCCATCCTTTAGTCATTCCACTTGTGCAGCTGACTGCCAAGATCATACCAGGGCCAGAACCAACAATCTTGGGCTCTACAGGCAGTTTGTTATCCTGTCTGGTGAACTATCAGAACTCCACCTTAGAATATCTTCCTTCAGTATTCTTAGGGTGTCTCCAGACAGCTCTGTGGTGCTTGACCATTTACATGCTGTTGTACAGATTTATATTGTAAAGTCGTTGTGGTTAGGTATGTTATGAATTTTAGAGTAAGAAAGGTAAGGTGAGAGAACAAAAAGGGTGAGAAAAAAAGTGAGTGGACATAGTAGAATTTTGGAGTATGCTGGATGCTGCTTGGCTGCAGGGGGAAAGAAAGAGTGAAAAATGACCATTGGAGGTTCTAGTTTTGAAGAAGGTTCTGGTGGGGAGCAGTGGGCAGTAGAGGAGTCAGGGACTTAGATTAGGAATGTATCCAAAATGATCAGTTACAAAATAAAGCAAAAAGAATAAGAAACTGTAGCTACTGATTATTTTACATAATACTTAAAACTGTGTGTTTATTCAACCATGCCTATTTATTTGGCTGGCTAGCAAGTGCTATGTCAAAGCAGCAAAGGATGAACTAGGGTAGCAATGGGTTACCAGCAGGAGATGGAAAAGTAAATTGTGTTGTTTCAAAAAGTATCTTCTTGCTGCTGAGGAGTGGCCTCAGGTGGAGACAATACAACAAGTTTCTCATACCAGCAGTTAGAAGGCACTATGCAAGTATTAGTTTTTTCCGTAATAGATTTTCCACCAGAAGAAAACTGGCAGCAATAGTGAAGGTGGCAAGGAAATAGGTGAGGGTTATAGGCTGACAATGATGCCAGAAGCCCTTCCAGATTCGATGAATTAGCCAAGACAATAGTATGATGAAAGTCTCACCTAAAACGGACTTTAGGGTCTGACGAAATGGTCTTAGCCATCCAGGTTGGTCACTGACTGAATGATGGAGTAGGAGAAAGAGGAGAATTTATTAAGATAGTATCAATTCTGTACATAGTGCTTTACAGGTAAAAGAACAAAACAGTTCCCTGGCCTCAAGTTTACAATCCAATTGAGACATGACACAAAAGGAAAAGGGCATGGCAGTGTGGGAAGAGATTAAGTCCAGCAGATACTGTCTCTTCTTCTCTCCCTCCAAAACCAGTGTAGTGGCAGCTGGGATGGAGAGAGGATCTTTCCTGCGTTTCTGGACCTAGGCATGGTGGACCTGTGCCTGCCTCTTCTTGTCTTCCTCCAAGGCCAGAGAACTGGTATATGGGATGGACAGAAGGATTTTCATCTGCTTCTGGGTCTTGCTTGCCTCTAGCTAGGAATAGCTATAAAAGTTACTTACTTGGCTGTGTCTTCACCTGAAGAACTCTGTCTATCTCATTTCATAACTCACTTGGGCTCATCTCAGACACCTGCCTACAACCTAGCTGTGTGTGCTGAAACTTCAACGTATCCAGAGCTTGGGAAAATCGGGGGGCGGGGGGATTAAAACTGGCTGTGGCATTCTGGGAGTTGTAATCCAAAAAAGTAGCAGCTGGAATTCAGTGGATTGCCATCTGTGGGAAATAGAATTGAGAGGTTTTGCAATGTTCATATTCAGCAAGAGGCTGCTGTTACTTTAATACATTGGAAAGCCAGCAAAAGCACAGTTTCACAATGGGACCAATGCACAGCAGTAACAATGCTCATCAGGACTGATATGCATCAGGAACAATACACAATAGGAGCAATGCACAATGGGCATTCCTGATGTGTATGGGGACACCAGTTAGGGAGTGCTGATGCACATCACTACAGCCCAATGCACATTGGGACACTCTTGCCCATGTCCTGATGTACATCTTCACAATTCACTAGGAAGGTTCCTTAACACCTCTGCTAGGTAACTAATTGTGCTTAAAGTTACACAATGTACACCACAGATAAAGAATTCTGGCCAAAGTTTCCAAGTTCTGAATTTATCTCATGTTAACTGTAGTTTTCTCAACTCAGTCCTGAAATTTCTGCCATAGAGAACTGGAATGTTTTATGGTCTGAGGATGACTTATGTGAAAAAGCCATTGTAAGAAGATATTACCCCATCATTCTCTTGTAGCGAAGTCTTCCTATTTAGTTTCTTTTTAAGGTGCACCCATGTGATGAAATAGATATTTAACCACCTTATGGAAAATGATTTGTAAGCCAAAGAAAATGAGTTTAACTGCTAAAAGCCTATAAATTATTATTAGGACTCCCCATTACATTAAATACTCAAGAAACCTTTAAGATTGGACACTTTGATCTTCTGCGTATTACAAGATAGTTCTTTGAAAATAGTGCACATGATTCCACATAAAGGCCACTATCCAGTGACTCAGTAATATGAGTGAACTTGAGGTCATACATGATGCAAAAATACATACACACACCTCTTTTCACTCTGCTATTTTCTACTGTTGTGAATAGCCCATGATTGAAAGTCAGTTGCAATATGTTAGTCTAATGAGGGTCCATTGTGTAAAACTAACAGTGATAGAACATTCTGACTATTTTGGCATGAATCCTGATGATTTTAGATAACTATAAAGTATTACATACAAAAGTAAACATGTTAAGGTTGAGCTCTACTTTGCCATGAGTAGTGCTTATTTAAAGTCACTGTTCCAGCACAACTTCTCTAAAACCAGCTCGCTAACCTTTTAGTATAATTAAGATGTGGAAAATATTGGCATCCTTGGAGGTTTTAATGGCTATGCAGTGGTAAAGCATGTAACAATGTCATGTTTGCTTTGATCATCAGTTATCTATGATTGCTACTCAAGGAATCAGGTAAGGGAATTCTGGATTGGGTTTGAAGTTGTTGTTCTAATACCCATGATGTCACTTTTGTGTGTTCAAGCAAGAAAGTTGGGCTTATTGCTATGTTGTTATTTGCATAAAAAGCTCAGTAAAAGTCAATGGCAACATGGATGTCTTTAGACTGCTCAGCTTTTTGCAGTCAGGCATCCTCCAGGTCTTTAGACTGTAACTCTTATAACCCCTTTTCATAGATAATGGGAGGTGCAATCCAAAATATCTACATATCACACAGAACTTGTGAATGTTATCTTGGGATGACAGCTTTCAAAACACCACCATCCGACATGGTCAATGTTCTGGAACTTGTTAACTCAAAATTATTTTTCTGAATTCTGCACTCTATTAAATGCATTATATTATATATACATTATAAAAGAATTACTCTCATGGTTGCTTCTACAGTTGTCTCCCCACCACTGTCACGTGAACCAGGCTCAAGTTCCTTTAAATAAATTGGTGGCACTGTCTTCTGCCCCGACTCATTGTATTACTCTTATTATATTTGCTCCCTATATCTACTAATATATAAAAGTCAAAGTTTGTATGTTTGTTTGTCTGTGTCAGGTGACAATCTCATATGATTGGCTGTGTGAGGCAAAAACTTCATATAATTGGCTGCCTGAGAAGATTCTATGGAATCCTGGGGTTTGCAGTTTAGGGAGGGGCCTTTAGAATTCTCAGCCAGAGAGTTCTTGGGCCTGGCCAGTTGCTATGGAGACAAGGCCTAGCAGCAAGGAGGACGAAGGCAGTGTATTCCCTCAGGAACCCAACCTCTCTATAACCGAATACAGATTGGATTGGGGAAAATGGGGGGAAAAGTTACAGGTACTAGACAAGACAGTTTGGGGAATTAGAGACACAGGAGCTCAAATCTTTCTGATCAGTGGATTTGAAAGATTCAGTTTGCCTATTTTTGCCAGAGATTTGGATTTGTGAATCTTGAATCCTTGCCGAGGGTTTGAGGTTCGGTTGGCCCATCCCTACTTTCTAACAAGTACTACCTATGAGAAAATAAAATAACGGGCAATGCCGGGTATATACGCTAGTTATTTTACTATTCCTTTTATAGATCCATTTGCAGCTGCTTGGGCCTATGTCTTTTGTCAAGCTTTTGATTGGTTGTTCCAAGGAAAAATTTATTGACTGGTTCAAGCAGTTTTAGCTTCAATACAAAGATCATCTCCCTCTGGCCTGGTTCTTTGCAGCCTTCCCGGGTTGCAGCCTGGAAGGTCTGGCCTTGTATTGTCTTTTCATCTCATGACCATATCATTTCTTTTATCACAGTTTGCTTAAATCTCCTGCTCAACCTTTTCCCAGAGTTAAAAAGCTGGTTTCCTGAGTTTAACAGCTGCTGTTTGAGTTGCATTATGAACAAAGTTGGAAGATTTGTTCTACATGAAAGTGTTGATTGGATGTGAGTTTGGCTGGATGAACAGACACGCCACCCAACTGTTTGGGAGCTACAGCACCTTCGGTAATTATTAAAAGCCTACAAAATAAATAACACCTGCCATTCCCATATTGCTGGCAGTGAGGTTGGGAGACAGTGATGTGACTAAGGCCATTTCTGCACTAGACTGTTATAGTGCTATTATCGCCTCAAAGACCCCTTCCTAAGCTGCAGACCACAGGATTCTGTAGGATATAGAATCATAGAGTTGGAAGAGATCCCAGGGACCATCAAATCTAACTCCCTGCTATGCAGGAACACCCATCAAAGCATTCCTAACAGATGGCTATCCAGCCTCTGCTTAAAAACCTCAAAAGAAGGAGATTCCACCACACTCCAAGGCAGCATATTCCACTGCCAGACAACTCTGACCATCAGGAAGTTCTTCCTGAGGTTCAAGTGGAATCTCCTTTCCTGCAGCTTGAATCCATTGCTTCTTGTCCTAGTCGCTGGAGCAGAGGAAAACAAGCCCACTCCCTCCCTGATGAAAGTGTAGTAATAGCACTATAAGAGTCTACTGCGGAAATGGCCTAAGAACACCCAGTACGTCTGTTTGTCAGCATGGCGACTGTGAGGGAAAATCTGACACAGCTTACAGTAGCCACCATACTATATTGACACAGGGATAAATAAATACTATGTTGAAAATTATGTACAGTGCTAATGCTAAGTCACCAACAGAATCACTTTCATTTCGGGTGGCAGCTAGCATTCTTTAAAGCTTGTAATGAGGTCTAATATAGAAGACAATTTTCTTTTTCAGATTTTGAAAACTCAGCTCACAACCTCACCCAACTATTTCTTTTTTAAAAAAAAATCACTTGCATTTATTGAACTATGCTTGCATTAACAGGGGAGAAAAATTGGCATCTTTTAAGTAACCTGAGCCAAGTTTAAGAAATACTTTTGGAGGAAAAATGTGTTTTAACTCCAGCTCATTCAAATAAAAAATAGATAGATAGATAGATAGATAGATAGATAGATAGATAGATAGATAGATAGATAGATAGGAAAATTAACACTTTTGTCCTTCTTTAACCTCTCTTGCTGGCAGCATTAGAGCAAATTAAACTGTTGTTGCCTATGCTCATTTTACAATACATTTTTTAATCTGTTTGTTTTCTGATTATGGATTGCACAAGAATATCTGTGGCCAACCTGCAATCTAAATCCACAGTTTAAAGCTGATTCCTGATAAATTATAATGGACATCTCCCGAGGCCCACACTAACACTTTAAGCAATAGATCACACTGATTCTCCTATGGGGAAGTGGTAATCTCACATAAAAACCTAACGGGAACTCATTAAACATTTTTCACACATGTGGAACATTCCCAATCTAGACGAGCATGCTTTATGTAAACAAAAATAGAGATCTTAAACTGTTCATTAAGGTTGGCATCTTGGACATATGCCAATGTAGTCTGCACTACAGGTGTGGAGTGGGGTGGTTGTTGTCATTAGACAATGTGCAATGGCCACATGCAGGGGATGGTAGCATAAGTAGAATTGTGCATGTGGGATCATTGTCCATGTGGTAGCATGTTAATATGCATTTCCCATACACATTGCCTTTATGCATTGCATACTGTAGTTGCAGAATCAGTTTTTAGCCATATGCATTGATCATTTACCACAAACATTGCACTACTCAGTACAGGAGTTGAGGAACATAACTCTGCTGGAGGATAAGTACATTACACTGAAGTAAGACAGAATCTTGGTCTATATATTTAATGTCACATGCAGTTTAGCCTTTTGCACCTTTTCTCTCTCCTTCTCTTTGAAACACTTCAAACAATATTGGTGTTGTTGGTACAATTATAGATCACAAGCCACCATATGAATACAAGGTGGCCATCTAACCTACTTCACAGAGAGTCATCTTCCAGGGGCCATCCTCTGGACAGTCCTAAATTTAAAGGTGTCCTCTGACAGGTTGCCTGTCAAAGTTCACTTTATAAAAGAAAATATGAGAAGACCTAAGAAAGGAGCACAGAGACCTAGAAATTGCCCACCATCACATAGCTCCTGGGCAGCATATTGAGCAGGCAAATAGGTCACCTGGGTAGCATCTGCAGATTGCATGTCCCCTCCTTTGTCGTCGTTGTCTTCTTCTTTGTCGTCTTCTTTTTTGGTCCTTTTTTAAAAGCAATGCAGCAGTGTCCAGCTTATTTGAAAATCAGCTAGCTAATCTATGTGGCAGACTTGAAAGAGTAATTCAAGGAGGAAGCAGTTAGAAGTGAAAGACAAAGACAGACCATGGCAGAAAAGTAATTGAATAATTATGGGTTCTCTAAGTTAAAAGGTTTGCATTTAAAACACATTCTCCTGGGCACAATATAGGCTTTGCCAGGTGTTTCTGTTGCGTCTTCGTAAAGAAAAAAAAAAGAAGGAAGGAAAAAAGAACGCCATTATACTTAATGGGACCTACTGGTGTACTTAGTGGAAACATTAACATGGTTTTGAAATCGATCCTTCCACCACAGAGTTTCATGGCTTCCATAATGCAAGGCCATCAGGGAGAATGTGTTTCCTTCATAACACAACAGTACTCCATGTATTGCAAAAACAGCCCTGTGCCATGTAAACAAGACTTGGAATATTGGCCAAGTGTTTAATATACGGCGCACTTTTGTTCATTTATTTTAAAATGCCACATGGATTATAATTTCATTTGTGAACATGGGGAGGCAACTGCCACTGCAGTCAAGTTGCTCTCCACACAACAGCCGTACGGATGTGAAAATCTGCTTGCTACTTGCAAAAAGATTTAGTATAATTTCATAACTAGTTGGTCAATGGATTCTACCAAAGTAATTTCCCTATATTTGGTGTCTCCAGTGCCCCATTTTCCATTAAAGGGTGCTAAACAAGAGATCTTGAGAAGGCTACACACAGCTTCCACTGCCATAGATTGATGTATGACTGGATATTCCATGAGTCATGCAGGCATCAGTACTACTTATTTTGAGTCTATACTGGAAGTCTATACTGGAGTCTGCCAATAATCACTGGCTCAGCAAGATACCATTTTCTCTGATTTTCCTTCACCTGTGCTTTGTCCTTATATTTGTGAGGAAACTGTGAATGAGCTCTCCAGGATCTTCACATGGATGATATATGACAACCAATGAAAAAACTAAAATCCTTTATCTAAGAGGCCAAGTATGAGTCAAAAGAAAAGCCCAGGACTCCATTTCTACATTTCCACCCAGAAGGACATGGGCTGAACTCTGAAGTCTCAAGGACTTGCTCAGGATTCTTTGTTTTGCAACATTTTCTGGAGACAGGGTACAATGCAGATGCCAAATACAAACAGAGGTACAGCTATGGAGGATAGAGGCTGAGGACATTGTCCCCCAAAATAAGAATTCCACACATCCCCATGAAAGTGTAGCTGCATGACTTACTGTGTGGCTGTTTTGTGGTTCAGGATGACGCTCCAAGCTCATGGCCTCCATGGCCATGGAGACCATGAGCTTGGAGCACTATCCTGAACCGCAAACAACCATGCAGTAAGTCTTTGGGGAAGCTGTTCCTGCCTTCCTGGCTGCCCCCACAGTGCCAGGAGTGCCTGTGATAACTGAAGCCCCTGTCAGAGCTGCTGATGACTAACAGCAGCTGTTGGTCCCTGTGGCTCTGGCTGGAGATGAGTCCTGCAGCTCAAGAGCTCCCCCTGCTGCCATGGACCAAGCAGGCACGGACGTCCTTCTGCCTGCTCCTTTAGAGCAACAGGGATCCAATTCTGTGCCTGCTCCTTTGGAGCAACAGGGATCTGATTCTGAAGAGGCTCTGGAGCCTGGTTCAATAAGCCCCTAATCAAGGCAGAGACTCAAGAGGGCTGTGCAAAGGGAGGCTTCCTTGGCTAAGTTTAAGAAGCGGTGACCGGACACACCTGTGCCTGGGGCTATATAACTGCCTGCCTGGAAGGTTCCCTTTGCTTGTGGCAAACTTCTTACAAGTCCTCCTCTTGCCTGTACCTTGCTCCCAGCACCTGGTTCCTGATACCTTGAATTGCTCTCTTGGCTTTGGAACTCTGACTATGGCTTCGCTTTGTGCTCTGGTAAATGAACTTCCTTGAGTAAGTGCTTGCTTGTCTCCTCCTGGCTGGACATTGCTGGCTCTCCCACTCTCTTCTCTGGGCTGGCTTGCCACCCAGGTATCTGACCTTAACAATGCCCCCTGGGCAGCTGGCAGCCGATGGATTCAAACCAGCCAGTTTGGCTGTGTGGGTTTTGGGCTTCTCCCCTGGCAGTTTTCCCTCTGGTCTATCCAGAGGATTTACAGGCTGAGCTCTTCCCTTCCAGAACTCAGTCTTTGTTGAGCATTCACTCTCCCATCTCCCCTTGCAGGTGCTTTTCTTCAGGCTTGGGTCTGGTGCATAGTTTTGGTTTGCGGTGGTGGTATGGGCCCTGGATCCAGGATCATAGTTTCCCAGGCCAGGACACAGACTACTGGGGGTGTTAAGAGTGCAGGAAGTAGTGGGTGTGTGTTGGTCTCCAGGGGCACACATCCTCTGCAGTCTTGGGTGGGCAAGTGGACCTCATGCCTGCCACCATGGTGGTCCTGGCCTGGCAGTGTTTTGAGTTCATCGGCCAACAGGCAAGTTGGCTGATGCCTGGATCCAGGACCATGCGCATGTCAACCTTGTCACAGCTTTATCTAATAAAGCTGTGGTCCTATTCTTCCTAATCTGCATGTTTGTGTGGTTTGTTCTCAGTTCGCTCCCAGCCCTGGGCCTGCAATTTACTTTCAGTCACCACATTTCTAGCACTGCAGTAACTTAACACTTCAGTTGAGCATTTAGAAATATAGTTTAGGCATCCAAAGAAAAGGAGCAGGCAAATTTACCAAGGGAATGCAAATACAGCAAACATAAGAGTTCTAGGTGTGAACAATTTCCAGTGTCTCACATTCTGCAGTGCAAGAAATTTGAGAACCAAAGGAAGTTTTCATGGTGGGGGTCAGGAATTCTCATTTGGAAAGTCAATGCCTTCATTTTGTCCATAACTATATACCTGAATAGGGTATATTTTAGGGTATCTATTGGCCAAATTGCTACTAGATTTTACTACATTGGTTTGCAAGTTGTAAATAAATTATTTTTAAACTCTTCCCTCTGTAAGAATCTTACACAATGCTGTCTCCTGCTCTTGAATAGGAAATGGGACCTCTGTACATCCTATAGCCGCCACCCACTGATTTAATTTCTGTGACTCAGTAACTCAGTGGGAAGTTACTGGGGAATTTAACATAGGCCCTTTTCGCACCTTACCTTTTCACGCTGCTGGGTTGGGGTTCTTGCACGAGAAGGCTTGGGAGGAATGCTGCCACGTCCGTGCTGCTTCGGCTCCACAGCTCCTTCCTCCTCGAGCGAGCACCCCACCCCTTCCTTCCGCAGTGCAGCCTGGGGGTTAGAGGCTGCGCTGGAGCAGGAAGTGCGACCAGCGTGGCTCAGAAGGCTTCACACAGCAGGTAAGTGCGTGTAAGGCCCGGGAGCGATGCACGACTGCGCAGCATTTTTGGCTTTGAGCCGAAAATGAAAAGGTGCATGCCCAGTCTGCGTCAAGCCCTTGAGCGTCGCATAAATGTGAGTGTCATGCAGACCTCTCCTCACATTTACGCAACGCTCAAGGGGCCCTTTCGCTTCAAAAACGCTGTGCAAAAAGGGCCTTAGACTTTTGCCTCTGTTTGCAAAGGCTTTCCCTTCCCACCCTCACTCCCTGTGGCAGATGAGAATCCTATACGCATAGCACACAAACTGAGTCAAAGCACATGCAGAGAGCTTAGAGTAGGAAAAGCTTTTATTCTAAGCAAGTAATCCACATTGGCAAAAGGAAGTCACATATGTGAAGGTATCTTCCTTCAGGCATTACTTAGAAATAGTTGCAAGGTTACAAACAAAGTTGAAGTCATATTCATCCAAGGTTCAAAAGAACATAAGCCCCTAACACAGATAGCTAAAACATTCTTGTTCTACTCATGATCCAATGTTTTGGTTTCTGGGATAGTCATGAGAAGCTGGGAGTCTGGACACTTTGTCCAGTTTGCAACTGAGCTCCTCAGTTCCTTGTTTTTTGTCTTCATCCCCCAAGCCTAGGGGTCCCCCCTGAGCCTTTTATAACCTCTTCTTGGAAACATCTCGGAGCTTCTCACTTTCTCCCCCTACAAAATGGTCTTCCAGTCTGGGCAATTTTCTTTCATGATCTCTATTACTCCTTTGTGAGGCTAACTCAATAAATGTAACTTAAACTCAACACATCATTAACCCTTTGTCCACCTGGAAAAGAAACAATATCCCTCAGCTGTGTTGCCCAGATAATGGGAAGAACACATTTTCACACCCCCAAACATGCTGAAAATGTATATGAATAATGGGCAGATTATAGTTATAAAAATATTAAAAATTGTTGGTACTATCAAGAAATAAATTAAAGCAATTTTTAATGAAAATATTAATAATTTAAAAGAAGTGGGAAAGTAAAACAGTCTTCACCTTTTGCTGAAAACAACACAAAGGAAGCACGAGGTAAGCCTCTTAAGGGAGACCAGTCCAGAGTCATCACCAAAAAGGGCCTCTCAGTTAGTCTTACTTGGCAAGAACAGCCAAGAAGGATATCCTTTCTGCTGCAAGCAATTGGTATGGCAGTTTGAGAGGCCCTCAGCTCAGTTGTGTGGTTTAGCCTCTTTATTTTACTGGAGTCCAAGAGAAGAACAGTATACCGGCAAGATATGGAGCAATATAAGATTCAAAGATTCTGAAATGTAAACTGCAATGAAGAAAACACACACATACCAGTTTTCCCTGTAAATTTATTTTTTTTCCTACATTTTGAATTATATGCTGTCTTCCAAACTTTACTCTCTTTCAAACCATTTCATTCAGCTCTTCCAAATTATATTTGCCTGGCTCTTTTCTTCTTTCCCATCACCAGCTCATACCTATGCACTCTGTTCCTTTGTTCCTCAAGCAGTCAGCATTTTCTAAACACTGCTAAGTCCACTTTCTTCCCAAATAATGAAATTGCTGTAGCAACCTATGCAGATCCCCCATGCTGCTAGATGTGGACACAGTAAGACCAAGATTAATTATGCTAACTTTATTTATTTTGCTTGTACTCTGCCTTTCTCCTGGAGTGGGACCCAAGGCTACTCATATAAAGTATCAGCTGAAAACCCTACAATAATTTTTTTAAAAACAATTAAAAGTTATCACGTTAAAACAGTACAAAATCATTTAAAAGGCATACAAAAGTTTAAAAAAATAAAGTTCCAATAAGAACCCTCCCTGTTTACACATTAAAAGCCAGCTGAAAGAAAAAGGCATTTCCGTTCTGGCAAAAAGGGAGCAGGGAGTGGGCCAGCCAACCTTCCCATGTTAGGGAATTGGATCCCGATAATTTATTTCTGCTAGCCCAACCCCAGAATACTCCTGGATGAGACATATTATTTGAACCTTTTAAAATTTGCCTTCTGTCCCAAGTATGAGGTTGAAATTGTCCTGGTGTTCTGGGTTTGGATTGGATTTGCTCAAGTCTTCCCAAGAAATTGTTGAAATTGACATAAGCCAGTGGTTTAAAAGAAGATTTTATTGAATACTGAAGGGTGCAGCAAAGGAAAGCTTATTCCCTGTCTCCGGTGAGGGTTTCCAAATTCTGAAGGGATGGGAACCACAAAGCTTCACATGTTCTCTGAGGCTTTAAGCCCATTCCTCCAACATTAAATCCAGACATCAGTACCAAAGGACAGAGTTCTGCAAGGCCCAAGGTGTGGCTGCAAAATGGGGGGGTTATTGTATCTTTCCCAGAACAACTATACAAAAGAAATTTTCAGGAACAGAAGCATCTATAGCCAGATTCTCCCAGCTTAGCAGGGTGGAGAGGCATTTCCACACAATGAGGCCGTGTCCCTTCTGGGACAGGATGGTAGCAGTTGGCAAGTCATGCTGACCCACTCTCTTCTGGGATTGCAGTGCAACAACACGGAAGAGAGTCATCATGTGGAAATGGCCAAAGTTTCCATTACAATCATGTGAAACAAATGAGTTCCCTGTTCCTCTTATTTCTTAGAATAGTATGTCATAATGAATAAGCCAGTGTCTAACGTAGTACTGTAGCTATTTTGTATGTATTTAGGTAATCCTTTCAAGATGGAGAGCCAGGATGGTGTAGTGGTTTGAGCTTTGGGCTATGACTCTGGAGGTTAGGGTTCAAATCCCTGCTTAGCCACGGAAACCTATCTCTCAGTCTCAGAGGAAGGCAAAGGCAAACCCTCTGTGAACAAATCTTGCCAAGAAAACCCTATGATAGATTTGACTTGGGATCACCATAGGTTGGAAACAACTTGAAGTCACACAACAGCAGCAGCAAACCCTTTCAGGCTCTATTAGAGAGTGTGTTACTGACAGTTTGTATGTCTCTTTTTCCAGATGCTAATTTCTTTTAATGGTGGGATATAATTACATCTGGTAAGCCTAGCATATGACTTACCATGGAAAGTAAGAGAACAAGACCCTGGTGGCATCCCTAGATCTCTCAGTGCTATTTGATACAGCTGACTATGGCCATTTCTGCATGGGGTAATTAAAACGGTATGGTGTGTCCTCCACAGAGGACATCTGCACCTTGGAGTGGATTGAGTTCGGACTACTTACCGGAGATCCGCACCTCAGTCTGCTCTGAAACGACCCCACATGGTCCTCCAGTGTGTTTTTGAAAGACCGGAAAAATCACGTCTTTCAAAGTGCTGGAGCGCGCCACTGCGTGCCTGTTCCCTTTTGCAGATTCGCAGGCTCCACCAATGCGAGCCTGCGGGGTGGGCTTTAGGCATGGCAAGCTTCAGCGGTTGGTTGGGACCCACGACCAACCGGAAGCTGCCATTTTGGAAGCCGGAGCACTGCAGAACTAGACCACGTGCTGCTCCGATTAACCCTGGACCGGACCGAGGAACCAGAAGATCCGGTGAGTAACGGCACGGAGCGATTCCCTCGCCTCATGCAGAAATGGCCTATGATGTATTTCTTGAAAAGATCCAGCTGAGAAGGTTTGAACTATAATTGCTCCAATTTTTTCTAGAGAGTCAGTGGCTGAGGGAGTGGTAGTTTATGATGAAGCTGTTTGCCTGCAGGATGCTGCAGCAAGTTTCACCTCTAGTCTGAACTTATTTAACATCTGTCCAAAACCTCTAGATGAACTTATACAGAGAGGGGCTTTTGTGCCATTAATTAATGGGAGAGAAAGTTATCCATGAGGTTTATGAAAAAGAAAGGGTTGCTGTCCTCCTTTATAACTAGGTTTACAGCTGGCTATCCTTCCTGCTTTTGGATGGGAAGCTTTGGGCAGTAATCAGGAGTGTGTTTTACTACCTCTGGCAGGTTTTTCTTAAACTCAAAAACTTAGAGAAATCAGATCTTATAGCAGTCATTTTGGAGGAGGTAACGACTTGCTTCACTGCTTTGTTTTATCTGTTCTTCATACAGATAAAATAAAGCTGTTTTGATGAGGCAGTTCAAACAGAAGAAAAGGGCAAAAATACCCCAAACAAAATAAATAAATATGACTAACTGTACAATTGGATATCCGTATGGTGCATTATACCTGCATGCCCAACTTAACACAGAATTGTTTGCCTTTTTCTCTCTCATCTGATGTTCTTCTGCAGAACGAAGGCAGGAGTTAGGATAACTCTTATATATGTATGTACCATGGCTGAGACCCTGCTTTGGACATATCTCCACAATGCCATGGCTCTTCTTCATCTGCTGATCCAACCCCCAAACCCAATGTTAAATCCAGTCACCAGTACCAAAGGACAGAGTTCTGCAGTGCTGGCAAGTGGGGGCTGAAAAATAACGCATCTAGACCCCTCCTGCCTGCAAGCGATGGTAAAATGAGCAGAACAGCCCACTGGGTGAGAGGGAGCTGGATATGCCATCCTCAACAGCCCATGTACCAGCACTGCAAAACTGCATCCTTGGGAAAGCTCCCTGGATTTTAAGATGTGTTTTGGATGCGTTTGATCGTGGCAACGATGCTACAGTCATAAACACAAATACCAGTTACTAGACTATAAGCCTAGTTTACAACATCATAACTGCCTAATAGGATGCCCACTCACATTTTCATACAGAAGAAAGATTTGTATCCAGCTGGCTTTCCCCAGCCTAAACTCCAAAGTTCAAACCACTGTTTTGGATGTCCAAGGCAACTGAGAAAGAACCACGTCCTATTAAGTGTCCCTTGAGCTGTTTTAAGAACCTCAGAAAGGTGATATTAAAGTCGAAGTCTTCTAGACTATGGGCTTAGTTACAGGATTTTTTAAAAAAAATTGTAGAATTTTTTCTGATCAATAAAAACAAATAAAATTTTAAAATTATAGTTATGTTTAAGACAGGTCTTCTCATATGTAAGCCCAAGTTACTTGTACTTAGCTTACTTTGTTGTAATCATACTTAGGGAGTACAACCATTGTCTAACTGGATGTTACTATAAGTTAAGATAAGGTCAGTGTTGTGCCTTCCTGCTAATGGAAGGCCAATTCCATTAACAGTTTTCAAAGAAATGAAAGTTTCACAGATAGGGAAACTTTCCCATAATACATTGAGAAAACTGTCCATAATTAATAAACTGCCACCAAAAATGAATACAAATAACAATGGAGTATGCAGGTTGAGGATTAATAACTATTGTATAGCAAATTCTTTGGGACAAGAACTGTCTTATAATGAATGTGGAGCACAGTCCAAAAACAGGCCTTAGTAAACAAGTCTACACGGACTCCAAAGCAAAATCTAGGGAAGCTGCAGTAAACTGCCAAGTTCAGTTTCCAGTGAGGACATTGTTTTCCAACCAGGAACGGCCGTTTGTTATGAACCTTCTATATGTCCAGTTTGATCCAATTTACATTCCATCAACGAAGAGGAAAAAATGAGCTTCTGGATGCAAACACTCTTGCAGAAGTTAGGTGAAAATAAGTGGGGAAAATGCAAGCTGCACACACACAAGGATATTCTAGCCTTTTAGACTGAATTACCTTTCTTCAATACCAAACTAGTACAGGAGAAGATTCATAATAGATCTATTGTGGTTCTTCACACACAAATGTAATCATCTGTAACAAAGAATTCATTTGACAAAAACAACACACTGGGTTGTGAAGGAGGGCTGGGTCTTCAAGATATTTCAGTGCAGGTGGTGCTCTTTTAAAACACCTGTGACTGAGCAGGAAAGAATAGCTGTTGAAAAAGAAAGTGTGTTCTTTAATGGTCTATATTGTGCATTCAGCACTGATATTAGCTTCGGCATCATCTTTTTGGTATGACATGATTATCCAATTGTTTTAAAAGTATCTGTGAAATTCAGTTTCTAAAAGCCAAGCATTTTATGGGTCAAAAGTAGCCCTTTTAAAAAAAAAAAAAGCCACTTTGCTGAACTGAGCACTGATTAGGATCACAAATTAGGCTGCACAGCAGAATAAGCTTCAAAAATCATCGTTTAAAAATAACATATCATGCCAAATGCATTTGTATTCTGTCCCTGAGTCATCTCTCTCCCCTCCCACACCTCAATTTCTCTTGTTCTCTTTGTAGGCCATGTGTGGTCATTTGGACCTGATCAGCAATTCAAATAAAATACTAAAAATTAGGACTGTCCTTTGTAAAGTCAGACACATTTCCACTTTTATAATAGGAAAAGTAAGGAAAGACATATGCATTACAGGCATACCTCAGTTAATAAAGTATATTTGCTCCTGTCATTACTTCTTGAAAAGAAAATTTGGTATCAGAGACAGAAATAACATGGAAAGAACAGGGATTGGTTGGTACAAAAAAAGAAGAGCAGTATAATATATTTTGGTGAACTTTTTAAAACCAGAACTAAACAATATGTACATGCATTATGAAATAACCAGGTTGCATAGGTAAACAAAAAAAATTTAAAAAAAAATTGAACCTTCTAGAGGCCAGCTGAAGGCTTCTTCCAAAATACTTCTAGGAATGCCTTTTTCTTTCATTACCCTTCATTTTCCATATGATTCCTATTTTGGTGGCCAGACTTTTAAATCTATACTTTTTTAACACGCTGGGATTAGCTATCAGGACAGGTTTTTCTGCTCTCCCCTTTTCTCTTTATTTTTCTTGTTCAGACACGCTCAGTAAGAGATGCTGGAGGCAGCTGCTATTTTCCATGCCCATTATTGGCAGGCACACATGGCTCCAATACGACTGTAGCTTTCCAGTAGGTTTGCTTACTCCAAAGACATGGCTGTAATCTCACAGTGAAAACATGTGTTTCTCCAGCCCTCCTTCACCATTCTCCCAGTGCTGATGCTCCTAAAAAAAATACCCAGACAGACAGAGGATGTGGAGGTAAATAGGAGCTGGATGGATGTAAAAAGCCTTTCTAAAAAGATGCCTTATTGTCAGAGGCTTTGGCCACACTACATGGTTATAGCGCTATCGTTCCACATTTAACATCCTATGGAATCCTGGGGTTTGCAGTTTAGGCAGGAACCTCAAGGCACCTCCCTAAACTGCAAACCCCAGGATTCCAAAGGATGTTGAAAGTGGAATAATAGCACTATAACAGTCTGGTGCGGAAATTAGTTATGTAGGCCCATGAGTTAAAGACATAGAAATAGATCAGACTCAGAAAAGCAGTGGTCGTGATCTTCAGTCAATGTGTTAATTGCTTTTTATTTGCACTTGGCATCTTCTACCTGTAGCACTACAGTCCTGTCAGCCTAATAAAGGGACTCAGCTGTATGGATTGTCTGAAAACATCATTCAGAAGTCATCAGAGAGCATTGCGCCTGGGGATCTGAAGCACTGGGGTGCAAAATGATTGACCTCTTGTCAGATTCCAGCTCTCCTGGGAGTAGACTTATGGCTGCAAACAAGATAAAACAAAGCCTGTCTCTGCAAAATCACATTGAAAGCAAAGATTGATTTCTGAACAAACTAGATTAACAGAAAAATCTTTAACAGTAACTTCGATAAGTTGCAAACACTATTAACTTGAGTGATCTTTTAAGCTCACCTATACTTTCTCTGCTTCTTGCCATACCCCTCATTAATCCCTAATTCTGTCCTGTAAGCACTGCTGGCAATTTAATTTGGAAAAAAAAATATAATAATGCTTATGTAGTATTTGCATGCCACCCATGTTTTCCTGCACATATTTTTTTTTTCCCTATTCTTTCTTTCTTCATTCTTTCTCTCCCCTCTGCCACGAATTTAACCAGTTCTGCTTCATTGTCTGGTTAATCATTGTAATGAAAGTGATAAGAGGCTGGGGAAAGATTCTCTTTCAGCTTCATCTGCAATGTCACACTCATCATGGAATAATACTAAGGAAAACAACATTTTCTCACACTTTGCTACAGACATACACAAAACACACATGTACAGTCCAGTGAAAGCCAAATGGGACCCTCAAATGGTCTAAAGGCATAAGATAAGAAGGCATCCGTCCCAAATGGGCTGGGCTGGCAGGCGAATGTTACTTCCATAAGGGAAATAGTATAGTGTCTTCCACCACCAATGGGGCAGTAGGCTAGAGGACAAGGCTGGCCCTTTGGTATATCTATCTTTGCCATTTAGGATGGGGAAATAAATGGTTTAAAGGCTGCTGCTCCCAGCACTGGACACTTGAGGTGATTCCCTCTTCCTGCCTGATGGTCAGAGTGTTAGCATATCCCAGATTTGGAGTAGGAGAGTGATGAAGGAATGGCGAGGGCAGAAATAAGCCTTGACAAAGTAACATTTTGGTAGTTTTGAGGATTTTTTTTGTTGTTGTTATTATACTGCAGCATGACATCCTATAGACTTCAATAATGTCTGATATCCTGTGGGCAACATACACTAGGTAAACCCAACTTATGCCTGCACGTTTCTTTTTATGGCAGCTGTGGAGGAAGATATTCAGTACCTCCCTCAAGTGATGACCCTGTAACCACTCAAGTCACCGTTGTCCTGCTCCCCTACCCTGCAGCACACTCTTTAGTGTAGGGGAAACTACGAAGCTTTGGACTGTGTACTCATAACGTGATGCACAATGAAAGTATCGTTCTATGAGATGCCCACAAACCCTGCAGAAGTTCCTGGGGGATGCCTTCATTGTTGTTTGTTCAGCTATCAGAACATAGCTGGATGCATCTTAGGTATTCCTGGGCCTTCCCTAGCCACTAGATCATAATAGTGGGGGGGCACAAGAGGATTGTGGCTGCTGCCTGTGGGAAGAGGGGGAAACAGAGCAGAGTCTTGCCTGGGGGAACATTACTTTCCATCTCCATAGTGCAGGGTTTTGGCCTATTTTTCTAAATTTTTTACTTTTCATTTGCTGTAAATCCCCTGAAAAGATTTGCAAAGCATTTTTCCTCTCTGTATTTCATCACTAGCACCCAAATGTGTGAATCAGTTTTCCTGCAAAAGGGTTCATTTCTTGAGATAGGATCTGAGTTCTCTATGTGGTATTCTAGCTGAGATAGCTCATCTGCATAATGACAGCCTTAAACACACAACAGACACAATCTTATTCATCCTGTTGTGATTAAGAAGCACTGCAACCCTGTCCTTGAGTTCAGACATTTTGCTTGCTAGACTTTCCAGAGACTGCTGTCTTTACAGCAGCATTGAAGGAATTAATCCAAGATTCTTCCCTGTCTCTAACTGGAGATCCCTTCTATTTCCTAAATGCATTCAGCGTCACTTTCCCTTGCTAAAACAGACCTCCCTTCCCTGCCTCTCGATCTTCCTTTACTCTTTCTGTCATTCAGACACAGGGATAGTTCTCAGGAGTAGATGAAATACAACTCTGACACCTGGGGCCCTTTCACACTACCCAATTATAACACTATCATTCCACTTCAACTGCCATGGTTCCATCCTATGGAATCTTGGGGTTTGCAGTTTAGGGAAGAGCATTTAGAATTCTCAGCCAGAGAGTTCTAGTGCCTCACCAAACAGTCTAACCCAGGATTCCCTAGGATGTAGCCCTGGCAGTTAAATTGGAATCATAGGGCCATAACTGGGTCATAAGAAAGAGCATTTTGTGAACCTCTCTTAGCTCTTTTGGGGGCCTGCTACATGCCCAGTCTCCCTTGACAGTCCTTTTTCTGATTTTTTTTAAAAAAGGGGGGGTAACCTGCCTCCACAGAAAGTGACAATTCATCTTTTGAATAGGTTGTAGTGCATACCTGCACTGTTTAACAAAGATACTTGTTTTTTTTAAGAGGCCTGATGCCCACTGCTTCAGGTCTCTTACTTTTTTTTCAGGCATTCTTGTCATCTGTGTAGAACTCAGTAGTTCCCAGGCAGAGAATACTGACCGCAACCCTGCCACGGTTTACCACCCCTGCTGTAAATATTAGCAGCATGGTAATAAGATTTGAGCCCACCAAGAGGAGATTATCAAACTCTGATCCTCCAGGTGATTTTGACTTCAACTCCTAGAAATCACAGCTAACTCGGCCAATGGTCAGGGATGCTGGGAACTGGAATCCTCGCTTTGAGGCCCAAAGATGGAACACCACGGCCATAATGAAAGAGTCCTGTGTCCCAGCGTCATACATCCATGGATTGACTTGGTCTTACTGGGTGGATTTTTGCATTCTGAATTTGCTAGATACGTTTGGTCCTCCTCAAAATCAATTGTGTGTGTTATAATCTACCAGTGTCTTGATTGCTGCTCTAAGGATGGGAATTCTCATGGCAAAGGGGTTGTGTGAGTGTCCTATGCCAGGACACATTGGAAAGGAATACATTGCAAGCAGGATTGTCATCTCCGGCTGATACTTTCCAAAACAATTACCTACAACCATGCTACAGAGGAACTGTATTCAGAGCTGGATTTCAGGCACCTTACAATAAAATACTGTACATAGTTGCTTAGACATAAACCACAGTAAGATCAGTGGGATTTCTTCCCTGCCCTCCAACATTTTGCACATGAAAACTGGGATGCATGTAGCCAAGAAACAGAGTGTAGGTAAAAGTTATCAATGAGCAAAATCACACAAGGTAAGACAAGCTGCAGCTTGCTTTTGCCAGAGACTAGAGTGAAGACAAGATTCTGCCTCCTTCTTTCCCCCTGCTGAGTTAACTGAATACAAACTACTTTTGCATTCTGAATTCCATTTGCAACCACTGAAGTAAGCTAAAGGCAAAGGGGGAAAGTGGGAGGAGGAAAAAGAAACTGGAAACTTCTTAAAAATGGGACAACAGAAGATTAATCCTACCAAATCAGGACAGCTGGAGTATATGTTATTCCTCAGGAAGGGAATATAGCATTATTGTATAAATCACAGGGCCTTAGATATATTATACATCTGTCCATTGGTGGGAAGGGAAGTGCCAGCTACTAGCACATTTGAAAGTTACAGAACAATCTGATTTAGAACCCACCAAGAACAATGCAGGTGCATCTGAAAATTTACAAGCACCTCATCATTTTGATACATAACCGTAACTGGATTTCATGGAGCATGACTCGCTACATTAGATTTCATGTATTTACTAGTCATCATCTGCTGTTTAGTGCAGCTGGAGAAAGTTATGGGCATCCAAATATAAGTTAATGGCCAATTACTTTTATAGGAAGGGACATCCCCCTCCAGCAAAGTTTCCGTTTCTTTTATGTGGCCAGATGCAACAATGCTGATAATTCATGGCTTGTTGACCAGGCAAGATGCAAATCTAACATACTGAGGAAGGAGAAATTTGCAAACAGAATACAGTTGCAAACAAGATTCAAGGGGCAGATCTGGCTCGGGTTGCTGCCTTGTACAATGGCTCAGTCACCTTACTATCAATAAAAGAAGTTTTACTGATATCTCACAGAGCTAATTATGATTTTACTTTTCTTGCAAGATTCCTGTCCATAGATCAGTAGATATCTACTCATGGTAATCAAAACACAGGGGCAGCTGATCTCCATGGGAAGAAGAGCAAGATCATCATAGGAGGAACCAAAAGTCACTCGAAGCTATCTCCATCTAGAGAACACAGAAATAGCCATTGACAACTCATGGTACAGAGCTGGGAAACAAACATAAGGATTGTAACAAGATCACTTTCTTATATCTTTGGTCATTCAGTGCTGAGTGACTCCTACTAGTAAACACAAGCATAATGATAAACAGCATCTTTCTCAATGGTCAGCCTCCTCCAGAGCTTCAGTTAACACAGAAAGTAGGTGAATTTCTCCAGGTAACTAACCTAACTCTTCCTCCAGGAAACAAATGGAGCAGTAGTCTGCCACTTCTATACTATACTTCCAAAGACAATAAAATAAAATTACTATCTTCCCTCCATGCTTACAGATTTGAGCTCTGCAAATTTGATTATTTGCAAGGCATGTGTGTGCATTCCCTCCCCATGTTCAGGCAAATGAAAAAGGTATCAGAGGGGTGACCATGGCGAGAGAATGCACATGCATATCTTCCTTCTCCACACCCAGGCTAAAGAGTAGAAAATAGGAGGGAGAGCCCCAGGAGGGGAGATACACTCATACCTTCCTTTCCCATGCCTTGGCAAAAGACAAGGGATTGGGAGAGGGATGTCCTGTTTAGGAAGCCAACCTGTTCTTAAACAGAGTCTATTAGGCTGAGGAGATAGTAGCAGCAATGCTCAAGTTTACAGAAGTTTCTCAGTCAGGTAGTTACCATTCACTTGTTCCACCAATTCAGGTCAGCAATAAATCTTTGGCATCAGTTCAAGGGAGTAACCGGTAGCATGGTCAGCAAACAAAGTGGGGTTCAAAGTCCTTCAGGAACACAGTCCAGAAATCAAAAGGCAAACACATGTCATACGCCTGCCTTAGAACACAGACAGAACTCTTCCTACCAGCCACACCCTACAGACATGAGAGGGACAGTACTTGCCCCAGCCAGTGCAGGTGGAAAAGGAAGAGCTCATGAATTTGGCCACACCTGGCCAGGACACTGAGGCTATATAATCAGAGGTCAGAACAGCAGAAAGCTGCTGGAATCTAGCGACTTTATTGGTGATGACAGCCTTGCTAACATCTGCATTCTCTGCTCCTGTTCTTTGAACCTTAGCCTGGACTACAGATTCTTCTTGTGGACACTCTCTCCCTGGACTCTTGGTAAATTCAGACTCAGTAGCTCTGGACTGCTTTAACACTGTTTGCTAGTTACTGCTGATTATACAACTGTGAAGCCTTGGCAGGTTGCCAGCACAGGGCAGCATGTTGCTTCCACCAGAAATGTAGGTTGTCAGTAACAGACTTCTCAATGTCAAGTTTCTGATATTCATGGTTGAACAGCCTCCCTTAGTTTTGCCTGATTGATGAGTTTTTCCTATATAAATGCTCTGAGCATTGTGGACCCTCTCTTTCTTGTCTACACTGGGCTACAGTAGGTATTGTCGAATTCATGTCTCTGTGGTGTGGCTCTTGGAAGGGTCCCTGTCTGTGTCAGTGTCTGCACCTGGATCCTGGGACCAATGCATGACAGAGAGCCCCAGGAGAGAACGTATACACCTGCCTTCCTTCCCCATAACTGAGCAAAAGACAAGACAATGGGAAGGGCAGTGGAGCATGGGGAGGGAAGCTCACCTGGGCATTTCCCCATTGTTCACCCAGGTGAGAGGGGAAAGATACTCACAGTTTTTCAGCTTTCATGAGGGCCCTGAAAATGGAGGGGCCTTTTTAATTGTAAGAAGGTACTGGGGAGGGGGGACAGAAGAAGACCACATGAGGATTGCAAAGTAGAAGCTGGTCTAGAAGCAAAATTGGAAATGAGAAAGGAATGAACACAATGATACCTCTGTCGCAGCTCAGAGAATTAGCACTAACATTCTAAAGAGATTTTTAAAAAATAAAAATAAAATAAAACTCTCCTGGTCCTCAAAGGAGAAACATTTTTTTCCTGGAAATGTATTGGTCAAGACGCAGGTTAAAAAAACATTGCTTGGGATTGCTTGCATTCAAAGGAAGGATGCACAGTTTATATTCCCTCCCCAGTTCTAATGGCTCTATGCTTGTTTTTCCATTTGCAACAACTACTCCGTTTCTTGTCGGGGAATGGCTACAAGCAGCAGTACTTACTAACTCTCCACATGCCACAGAAATATTCCCAGGTTCTTTCAAAGACCCCCTTCTCAAATGAAGCACAAAATCTGGGTTGTGATGGGACATCAAAAATTAACACTCACAGCCTACGCCACTGAATACTGCCCCCAAAACAAAACTGGACCAAGCAGCATGTCTTCTTGTTATCTGGTACATGCATCAACATCATTTAAATGAAATAAAATACACACAACACAACTGAAATAAATGAAATAAAATACACACAATACAACAAATCACTGATTTGATAGCAACAATGATCTTAAAAAGCATTATGTTCTGAAGGAGACCCAATCAGTCCTTACGCTGTCAACATTGAAAACATTGCAGTATGGCTCTCTACTGCTAAAATAGACGAGATGGTGGTGTTAAGGCAAATGGAAAGAACAAATGAGTCAGTTCTGCTACTGCCAAGAAGGAAATTACTCATCCAATGTATATTTGCACCAAGAAAATCGTTTATATCTCCCCATGACCTATAAAACAATTTTTTCTAAAAAAAACTCCAAACATGTACGCTATCATGAATAGATGGTAATATATAAGCCTGTTAAAACTTTCTCGTGAGAGATTTGTTCTTAGTTTTACATGTTTTGAAGCAGCTAAAAGACACAAATGTCTTGTTTTTATACATTTTAAAGAAAGTAAAGACACAACATGCAAGACAGAAGCTCTGGGGTCCACATAATCAAATTTTTCTAAGCTCTAGGAAAGTTCCCATTTCCCCAGCATTTGGAAAAGTTAGTTATTTGGATGTTGGCTTAAAAAGTAACTTTTCCAAGTTCTGTTATTTCTATATTAGTAGCAGGATGCTCAATTGATTCATAAGAATGTCTAAAAGAGCACTTGTGTTCCCACAGTGGACAAGGAGATGCTTTCAGGAAACTCATAAGCAGAAGATTAAAATAACAGTCTTCTCATGTTGTTTCTCCTAACAACTGCTGTTGAGAGGCATATTGCCTTAGCCCCTGCAAACTGCATAGCGCCAGCCATCCTGTTTTTGCCTGTACAGTCATTATGGTATGCACTCCCTCATCTCATCAGTCTGTGATATGGTATGTGGGTAGGGACACAACCAACAGAAAGATACCGGAACAGTGAGAAAGTTTTTACAAATAGCCAATTAGGTGCAGGGGGGAGTAATATGGGACTAGAGATGGATGGACCAGTCTATTTCTAGAATCATATCTAAGTCTTCTGTGTCTTTTTCAGTCTGTTTCCACATTCATATGTGACTTTAAAAAAATCTGTGGGCCCAGAACATGTCAGTATGAATGATAGTTGAGCAACAGAAACAATTGCTGAACAGTAAGTCAGCATGGGAGGTAAATCCTGCTGATTCAATGGGTGTACTCCAGTTGTGACTAAAAACAGATTTCTGATCCATTGAATAATATACACACCCCAACATATTTTTCAAGACATTTTCTGTGTTGAGAGCTGCGTTATAATATTTCCAGAAATACAAGATCTATGTTCTGATGTACATGTTAATCCAGGAAGTGCACATCAGATCAACTTGGATTGGAGTTCAGAAAGAAGAGATTCTGTAAAGCATCATTTTGCTGCTGTTTTCAGTAGTACTGCCCTTTGGGTGTTCAAAATCTCACTTACCCCTACAAGTGAAATGACCACATTCTTCAATGGAAGACCAACATTGTATCCAAAGGTAGATGTGCAGGCCCTATCTGGCATTCATGAGCATGGCACAAACTGCAGAAAGGATCATGCTGCTCTTACACCCTATTTGTGTGTAGAGGTAAGTGGGATTTTGAATGCTCCAGCAAAGTTCATTGAACTACAGAAATTATTCATATGTCTACACCAAGGATGGGCTCAGTTGCACTTCATTTCTTGCTGGAATGCAACATTTGTATGAGTAGAGTAGAAAATAGTGAGGATGATGGGAGCTGCAGTCCAACATCACCTGGAGAACTGCCTCTTGTCCACCTCTTGTCTACATTGTGGAATATACTAAGGACACTTTTCATATTACATTCCTCACTCTCTGGAAAATAGAATACTTCTCAGTTTGGAAACTGTATGGAATGATATTAATGGCTGTCTCACAGTTACCAGTTATTTCTCCTGTAAACTTCCCAAAGCTTGAACATGTTTCATACATGCAGGACTAGTTTGCAGTGGCCTGGTGGCCTAAACTATCAGGAAGCATTCTTGTTCTTGTTTCTAAAAGCCTGTGGGTCTGCAAAAGAAGACATGAGTAAATTAGTTTAGCATTTATTGTGAGAAACTACATACAAGAGACAGTTAATCTGGCCAGCTCATGTTTTTGAGGTGAGTTTCTCTTGTTATCTAGAAACCACAGTCTTTTTCAGAAAATAATTTACTTGTTTCAATTGGGCTCATTGTATATATAGACCTAAATCCTATTGATAATCCAGTAGGTTCCAATAGAGTAGATCAACTGAATTAATGGAATTTACATTAGCATTGATTCATCATTCAAAGTTGATTCAATGGGTCTACTCTAGTTAGGACCACCAATAGAATTCAGGTCATAGTGTAGTAACATATGGAGTGGAGTCCTGTTAACATTTTATGCATGTGCTAAGCTCCCCTAAGGAAGCAGCTGGACACTTAGATCTTATGCACAATCTCCCTATTAGGTTCAAGGCCACAGAAGTGGTGTTATGCCTGCGATGCCATCAAGCATGCACATCCCATTCTCAGCAAATGTGTATCCTTCTGCACTTGCTGAAGTTGGTGGTAGCATTTCTTCAGTTGTGCATTTGGTTGCCCATTCTGTTTGCCCATTTAGTCATTAAAAAAAGTGTATGAGCATGGAAGAGGGGGACATGTGCTCCAACCCCTTAAGATTTACTATGATCTTAGAACACCCTACCATAGCTGTTTTGTGGTTGGTGGAGAGTAGGAGTAATGGACAAGTGTCAGAATGACAAAGGCATCTTCTGGGAATGCCTTTGTTTTCCACCTCTGGCTGGAGGGCCATAGCCAAATGATTCTCCAGTGCACGCATACCACTCTGCTACTAAATGATCATGGAGAGGAAGCCCCACAGGAGGAATGTGAGTCCTCCAGGAGGGTATAAAGGAGACATAGTACAGCTCCATCTGGGGAGAACTGTACATTTCCCAATTCAGAATCTTAGCCTGTATGTGTACCATACAGATATAGCTGTAAGGTACATTTGTAACAGCTGTGGAACATTTTGTCTGTTGATAAGGTTTGTGTTCAAAGCTTAAGGGTGCAGTCTTGCTATCACTTATTAATTATCTCTATTTCACTCCTCCTTTTAAAGAAATATTTGCTCAGACACAAATACAGTTTCCAATTTTGTATTTGCCTACCTGCAGAGGTACCTCATGACACAAATTAGCAAGGGCAGGCTTTCTGCTCTGGGGAAATTGCCAGTACTGTGTCCTAGTACTCTTCCCTTCTTAGCCAATCATATCCACTACAGGAGATGGTGGATGATAGTGGCAGATTGTTGAAGTTTCATATTAATACACTTGCTGCAGGTCACTAATGCAATTTAATCTCCATTACAATATTAAACCAATAAAAATGTCATTTGAATACCTCTATAAACCCCCATATTTAATTTCCTGGAGTCACAGCTTAAGTTAAGAATTTAGATTACTAATTCTCATTTCTAAGTCACAGTAGTTTCCCATCATCAACGCTAAAGAGTAAATTTGGGGAGTGAGCAATTTAAAAGGGCTGGACGAAGAGGAGGAATGACGAGGAATGACCAAATATTTAGAACTAAAGCTGCGATCCTGTATCTAATAGCTACATGTCCATCAACACCCCACCCCACCCCAAAATCCCACCTTTTCTCACCTGCAGCCCCACTAAACTTAGCCCCTCCCTGGTCACTGAGCAATGGGGGCTCAGCAGACTAGTGGTCAAATATCCTCCTATTGCTAGACACATAGCCACAGGCACCTGCAGGTATTTTTCTGCTACTCCTCCTTGTTTCCACTAATCAGGTTCTAGGAAGGCAGGAGGCTACAGCTGAAAAAGGTGGGACTCGGAGAATTTAGTTGTTGTGCAGTAGGCAAAGAATTATGACCTCCACAACAACCACAAAAGTGAATTACAATGGTGTAAATCCAACTTATGCCATTATAATTCACCAGCTGGATGCCAGCTGATATTAGAATTGCTTCCCTGTTACAAGAAATCTGTCCAAGCTCCTGAGAATGCTCCACGTATTTGAATTCTTCTAGTTGGACAAAGGGATACAAGTAAGAAACTGTGTGAAGGAATATGCCTTATACACAGTTAAACTGTTGATACAGCAGTCTCAGTATTGTTACTGCCCTGGCTAGTCCGAGCTTTGGGGATATTGAAGATATCCTCTTGATATCATAATTCGGCTTCACTTCTCTATTCCTCTCGACATGCTTGCGAGGCCACCGGACAAGCACGTAAACAAGCTCGGCCGTTAATAGGCGTAATATTCCTGAACAATACAAGCAGGCCAAAAATAGCTGACTCACTGCTTTAGGAGACCTCCAGGCAAGTACTCTAATTAAGTATGCACGCGATGGCAGCTTAATGGGTAAACTATGCAATACCCAAGTACTCTGCGTTTGCATACTGGCTACTCTACTGAGAACTACTACGATAACTCAATCATTCAGATTCTGACCTTTCAGAGGCTTTGTTTCCAACTCCAAATCTATTGTTTTCCCCCAAGTACGGCATAGCCTGCAGTCACAATTCTCCTTATAAAAACCCTTGATTCCGAGACCTTCCTCGGAACACTCCCGAGTTTCATCCCGCCTTGCTGCCGCTTTGCTTGGCGAGCCTCCCCTCAGCTCCACGTGCTGAGCTACATCGCACCCCAGCCTCACTCTCTATTTTTCCGGGCTTCAGGACAGGTGAAGTATCACCCAAACCAGCAATCCCTCTAAAAATCCCTCTATACCACTCCAACCTTTATTTTCTTTAGTTATCTTCTATGAGTGTGTTGCATACACTGTTTGCCTGTATTTAATAAAACATCATTTATTGTTTCAACTTCTGTGTGCTCCTTGACTCGACCCGACCCCGTAGATATAGGGTTCAAGATCTCGCTACGTTACCCTGCCTCTCGTAATGCTAAGCAGTGCTCTGAGCTAATTTTCCCCAACTTTAGTTGAGCACGTTTTGATGTCCCCCCCGGGACCCCCAGTACACAGGGTAACAGAGTGGTGGAGCAACGCGGGCAACCCCGGTACCCCTAATTTGAGAAGGAGTTGTGAACCTCCTCAAATCAGGCTGGTACTGACTTAGGTGACGGTCGGTCAAGTCGTTAGAGTGCAGTCAGGCAGGAACACGTGCGTGTGGAGTCTGTGCGTTTGAGCTCTAGAGCTATTCTATCTGGGTGGAAATCTGTTCCCCTTTCTTGCTTGGTTTGTGTATGTCAGCCGCCCCGGCGTCACTAGCACTAGGCAGTGAACCATCGTCCAATAGCAAGGGGTGTGCACAAGCTGTCCTGGGAATCACATCCCTAACTTGGGGTCTATCGTGGGCTGGGATCCGAAGTGTTAGAGTGTTAGTACGGTAGGAACAGTCTACACTCATCCAACACCAGAGTGGCAAGGCAAAATAGCACTTAGGGAAGAAATTCTCCCCTCAGAGTTTTATACGGGTGCGTCCCGTCAGTTGTTGTTGTTGTTGTGTAGCTTTGAAAATACAGGTGCGTCCCGTCCTTGTTAGGAGTTAGAGTGTGGGTATGTCCCACTAGTAGTTGTGAAAAGCGCGGGTGCGTCCCGCTGTGTAGTTTCGAGTGTGTCCCAATTGGCTAGCCGACTAGGTGCGGGTGATGAGTCCCAACCTAGCCTAGGGTTTAGAGGTTTAGCCCATGGTAGAGGAAGGTGCGCCTCACCCAGAAAACCAGTTACAGATGGTTCGATTTTGGGACCCTGCCCTTTTCCCCTGCTGCTTGGCCAGGCGGCGTAGCAAGTTCCTTAGGGTTCGTCTCCCCCCTTCAGGCAGGTGGAGTACTCCTGAGGGTTCCCTGGGTCTAGGTGACCTCCCTGTCCCTGAACCGTTACCTTGTCCTTTGGTCCCTAGTGCTGTCGAGGTGGAAAACCAGGCTTGGGAGTACCAAAGTGACTTTGTTTGGGCAGGCTGGAGATAGGTTCCTATCCCTCTTTCCTAGAATAGTTCCGTTGAGTTCGTTTCCCTTCAGTCCCACAGGGGTCTAGGTGATCCTTCCTGTCACTCCAGTTCCTGGTCCCGTTTGTAGGTTGTGGTTTGTAGGTTACTTATAGGTAGTGTTAGAGATAGTTGTGGTTTGTGTGGAAAATGGCGGAGAGTAGTAAGATCACCATCAAGGACCTCATGTTGGAGGAAGACGTCAGAGGTAAACTAGAGAGATGGGTTTTGAGTAAGGGGAAATTCCCATGGAAGGACACCATCTTCCAGACGGTTGATCCCTTTACCACACTCCGAGAAGCGTACACCCTGGCATGGAAATCAAAGAACCCATTCAGACCGTCCAAGGACGCTTTGGCCGCTTGGGGACTTTGGCTTACGGCCAGAGATGCTAGTAGTGCCCTGGTAGAGACCAGAGAAAAGTTAGCAAGCGTGGAAAAAGAGAATGTCCGGCTTCAGGCTGAGGTCGAGACGCTGCTTGCGGACAATGTAACTTTTGCGTCCGTAGCGCAGGCATCAGCACAGAAGCTTAATAACATCACGGTAGTAGTGCAAACATGGAAGGAGAAAGCCCACGCCCTAGAGGCTGAGCTGGATCATGCCCGGTCTGCGGCCAAGTTCACAGTAGGGCAAGTAAAAGAACAGCAAGAGGCTGTTAGCCATGTAGCTTGCCAGAAACAGATTGCTGCGCTGGAGAGCCAGCTCCAAATGCCCAAAGCCTTAATTTCGGCTGTGTGCCTGGAGCTGCTCCCAACGTTTGGAGAGGACTTTTCTGGGGAGGCACTGCCAGAGGATGCTCAGGCAACCATTCCCCACAATCCCGAGTGGAGCGACCCTAAGGTCCCAGTCCACCCGGTAGAGACACGGTCCATGACGAGACGGACCACCCCCCTTGGAGAAGGCAGTTCAGATAGGCAAGAGACGCAGGAGACACAGGTCACCGAGACTAGGGTCCCCTGGTGTGCTACTGAGGCCAAAGCTATTGCAGACCAATTGGGTCCTTTAAATTGGTCTACTGGGATCATGTGGCTAAACGCGGTGATACATTCTCACCAGACAGCCAATGGTCAGGACCTGACCCAACTGGCTCGGCTTTGTATGTCCCCTTCCGAGCTCCCTACTCTTGAGTCAGCTGTGGTGGCTCGAGGCCTGGTTAGGCTCGAGGCACACGACTGGATGAGAGAGGTAGTGAGGATTTTGTGGCCTGGACAGAGTGCAGGTGTGCTCTATGTCATGGAGCAACAGGGTCCTTGTGAGAACCCTGAGGCTTACATGGCACAGAAGCAGCTCCTCACCATTCTGGCTGAGAAGGTCCCCTTGATGGCCCGTGGATACGACTTTAACGGCCTCGAATTTAAGACGCTCTTATATGGAGGTCTTAACCACGAGACCAAGATGGCTTTAGGCTTGGTGGATCCAGCCACCACCCACTGGGAAGAATTTGGGAACAACTTCCGACGGGTCTCCGACCTGCTGCGCGAGGCAGGATCCCTAAAACCTCCCACTAAGACACATAGGAGGGACACCGGGAATTGGGAACCTATATCCAAGGTCACGTACTCAAATTATGGGCCCCATTCCCAACACAGAAAAACTGCGCCAAATTTGGTTCCCAAGGGGAACTGGAATCCACGCCCAGCTCCCAGACAGGACAACAGGCAGTGGCAGGGAAGAGATTTCTGCAGCCAGCCCGGCAAGGCAGGAAGTCCCCCACAGCAGCCCACTGCCCCCAAACAGCTCTCTGACTTGGGCTCTCCTTGGGAGACGTCTGGTGGGTACGATCCCACGGCCCAGATGTACTCCTCGGACAGAGTAAGGGTCTGGGGCATGCTCAGAAGGTTCTGGCTGGACATGACCCAGTTCGATAAGCGGCCAACATCGGAGCTTTTGGAAGATCTAGATAAGCAGCTTCAGGTGGGAAGTAAACAGCCGGTCCAGGCCGTGACCGACAGCCCACCTCCGGCTGGATACTACCCTAACCTGGATCTGCAAGCATAGGAGTGCCCTCGGTCCAGGAAGCTTCCCCGCAACATTGTGGCTAGGTTGAAGCCAGACAAGTGGGGAAGGTTCTGGGTGAAGGCAGGCATAGGGACCAAGAGGGATAAGACTCCTGCCACCCTTCTTGTGGACTCTGGTGCAGCAGTAAATGTGCTGTACCCCAAACTCATGAGGTATGGTGAACCCACGCCAGAGCATGTCCAGCTTTCTGGATATGGCGGGGAGGGTCACCAAGCTAGGGTATGGACAGTCATCCCAATGTCTATAGAGACGTTCCGTTTTCAGTTGTGGGCATGCAAGAACCGGGGAGAAGACGACGGCCTTTTAGGCATCAGTTTTCTCCAGGGAAACAGGCTCACAGTTGATTGTGCAAACGAGTTTCTATGGCAGCTAGACCAGGGACCAGTAGAGATTTCGGCAGTGCACCGCTGTGCCGCCATTAAAGCTCCTGCCCCTGTGCATTGTGTGACTAGTGACCCGTGGGTGAAAGCATTCCCAGAGGTGTGGGTAAAGGATAAAATAGAGTGTGGGACCGTAAAGGGAGCCTGTGTCTTGATAGAAGGCCAGGACCCCCCACCTCAGAAACAGTACAAATACCCGGCCGAAGCGGAGGAAGGCATTGGGAAAACAATTGAGGGACTCATCAAGTGGGATGTAGTCACCCCGATGCAGTCCATATGCAGTGTGCCCTTATGGCCTGTGCTAAAATCAGACGGCAAAACCTGGCAAATGACGGCAGATTTTAGAGCGTTGAACTCCATCACCCCGCCCATCGCGCTGCTTGTGGCTAAGTATAATGAAATCCTGCCCGCCATTGTGGCAGGAGCCAAATTTTACAGTGTCTTGGACTTGGCTAATGCACTTCATTCCATTCCATTGCACGAGGCGTGTTGGTATAAATTTGCCTTCACGTTCCGGGGGAAACAGTATGTGTTTAAACGCACACCCTAGGGCTTCCATTCCAGCCCCAGCATTTGCCATGCCCACGTGGTAAAGATGTGGAACAAGCTGCAGCCAGCTTCAAGGTCCCACGTCTTGTCCTACATGGACGATATTCTTATACACTCCAGTTCGGAGGAAACGACCCGAGAAATCACACATGAGGTGTTAGGAATCCTCCGCAATACGGGCTTTAAGGCTAACCAGGAAAAAGCCCAATTGGTATCTACCGAAGTAAAATATCTAGGGCTTTGTTTAGGCACCGAAGGTCACACTCCCGATGCACAGTGGGTAGAAGTGATCTCAAAGTTACCAGCCCCCACAGAAGTGCACTCCTTGTGTTCTCTGCTAGGGACATTCAACTTTTCCAGGGACTTTATAGAGTCTTTCGCAGCCAAGGCAAAGCCTCTATATGCCCTGTTAAAGAAGAATGCCCAGTGGGAATGGGGACCAGCACAACAGCAGGCATTCACCCAACTTAAGGAGGACTTAATGAAAGCACCAGCTCTTGCGCACCCGAATATGGCTAAGCCGTTCCTCGTGCAACTAGCCACCTCGGACAGGAGTATGGGAGCATTTCTGTCGCAACAACAAAACGGCACTCAGCGTGTGATAGCCTACACCTACAGGAATTTGGACCCACACGAGACTAAATTTAATCCATGCGAGAAAACATGCCTTGCACTGATCTGGGCTATAACGCACTTGGAGTTTATGATCGGAGGCGCCCTTGTGATTGTCCAGACCCCCCACATGCCGCTTAAGTACATCCTGTCAGGAAAAGTCCAGAATGGCCAGGTGTCCGACACCCGGATTGCCAAATGGACTGTTTCCTTGGTGTCACGTGGGGTGGATTTTCAGAAACAACTGAGGAACCACCAGCTCCTTATGGTCTAGTTGTGCCCGGAGCCACGCATGAGTGCCCTTTACCACCTATGAATACGAGTCAATGGCCAGTGGAATGGGGAGCCTCCCTTGAGGAAGCTCAGTTAGGGGGGTTTGTTTGCTGGTTCTGTGACGGGTCATCCATGCATGTGGACGGTAGCCCACAGACAGGCTATGGAGCGATCCGAGTCACAGACTTCTTCACCCTACAGAGGAAAGCCCGGCGATACTCCAGCCAGGTGGCGGAAGTAGAAGCTCTGAGGGCTATCCTGGAGCACGAACCGCTTGACTGCCCCCTGGCCATCTGTACAGATTCTGATTGGACTGCCAAAGCAGCCAGTGTTTGGTTACCAATCTGGCTCCAAAATGACCTCAAAACATCCGATGGGAAGCCCATTGCCCATCTCGATAAATTGGCCAGGATCGCTGCCCAGATTGAGGAACGGATTGCCCCCACATGGATTGCTTATGTCCAAGGACACCAGAAGAAGAACACAGCTACATGTATTTGGAACACCAGGGCAGACGCCATCGCTTGGGATGCCACTTTACAGGACGATGGGGCCCCCATCGCCGCCATAAATGTCAATCCAAAGGAACCCATGGTACCTCCCATGTTCGACCTGGGAGTACTGCAAAAGGGAGATTCTGAGATCTTGGAATTGGCCAAGAAGGGCTCGGACGAGTCCGGTCAATTCAAGATCTCCCAACTAGAAGGAGTGTATTGGGCTATCGATGCCAGTGGCCAATGCCACTGGATCGTGCCCCAAGACCTCCGCAGTGACATCATCCAGTTTGTGCACGAGCAGGGACATCGAGGGCGAAGTGTGACTCTGGATAGGGTAAGGGAAACCGGGTGGTGGCCACAGGTCAAGCAGGATGTAGACCAGTGGGTTGACAACTGCTTGGCATGCACCATGGTCAACGCTGACACCTCCAGCCCCAAGGCACCCATCCAGCACCAGCGCATCGAGGGTCCTTGGTCGCGCATTCAAATAGACTTCATAGGCCCATTACCTACAACCCCGCGGGGGAACAAATATTGTTTAACTGTCATCGATCCCTTTAGCAAGTGGATCGAGGCCTTTCCGTGTAGGGACAACACAGCAAGCACAGTAGAGCGCTTGCTCTTTAACAATGTTTGGGAGAGGCGGGGAGTGTCACGTGACCTTGACTCGGACTTAGGGGTACACTTCACTGGTGAAGTTACCCAGGAGTTGTGCAACGCACTGGGCATTCGCCAGCGCTTCCATATCACCCGCCATCCTCAGAGTTCAGGTCAAATCGAGAGGACAAACCACTCTCTGAAGGAAGCGCTTTGGAAGATGGTGCGTTCCTCCAGCAAGGACTGGGATAATAAGTTGCCCATCATTTTGATGGCCTTCTGAGGCACGGTAGCTTCTCACGGCTTCATGCCACACATGGTGATGACTGGGTGAAAGATCATGCTGCCCGAGGCTTTTTGGATAGACATTAGCCTCCCTTCCGATTTAGAGCTGGTGGTTCTAAATAATGAGTGGATGAGGAACCTAGTGCAGCACATAGGGCAAGTACTGTTGGGGGATGATAGGAGTTCCAGCCCCATGGAAACGCAGAGGAAAAACCAGAGTTCAGCGAGCCAACAGCAGCAGCCTTATTCCCCAGTAAGGATACTCACACACGGAGGAGTTTCTTCCAAAACAGGAGGCACTTTATCTTGCAGCAAAGTTCCGTTATATACAAAACATAGGACAGACGGACAAAAGCTAGCGCCAGGCACCAGGTTTGGACAACAGACAAATACATACTGGCGTTGCTTTGTTATATACATATCTACAACCAATCAGGTAGAGGTTTGCACACCTCCCTCTACCATCTGCACACGACCCCAGTTTCTTATGCAACCTTGCAATTACCCACAGCTGGGGCATGATGCAACATCTTTGCAGTGGGCTGATCATTTTCCCAGGATTCCCTGCTCTGAATCCCTGACAAGTACACAGGCAAGTAGCTGCCCAGCTGGGCAAAAACCTACAGAAAATGGACAAGAGACTGGGATGGGTTCATCACCCTTGCCAGTGGGAGGAGGGACAGCTAGTCCTATATAGAAATTTCTATAAGGATAAGCACTCCCTCTCCGCCAAGTGGGTTGGCCCTGTCCCCATTGTGAAGAGGATTTCCCCTGCTGTATATCAGGTAAGGATCCCCAGGAAAAAGGGAGACTGGCTGAAGTTCTTCCACGTCTCTCAACTGAAAGAGTGGAAGGGTCAGCTATTCGACCCAAAAGGCATAACCGAAACAGACTCGCTTGAGGAAGCTACTGGGAAGACTCCCATTAATGTAATTGCTCCTCAAGTGTCTTTAAGTTACAAGGAAATTCCTGTAATTAACCTGTCAGAGACGTTTGCGTCAATTTACGAAGCGTATGACAATGGGTAAATTGACATTGTCTGCACGGGACCGAGAGAGATGGCCAACTCTCCGACCTCCCACTTATGTATATAGTTCTTGGTTATATTTGGGTGTTTGGGAAGTGGTGTTATTTTTATGATTTGCTTGTAAATGTCCCGTCTGGTTGCAAAAGCCTAATCCGAAGGCGACCGGTCTTCAGGTCTGCCTTCGGAGTCCAGCTATATTTGTGGATGGTGATACTGCTTGTTCGGGGCCAGCATCGAACCATCGGTACTAGCTTGTTAGCCGCCCCAAGCCCTCATTAACATCATCAGGCTTGGAGCTTCGGCTTCGGTCTGAGCTGGGAGGGTGCGAGCGTGCCAGTCCATGTTATACGGACTGGAGTACGAATGGGACCTTCATAACTGGAGGTTCCTCTAGAGCGGCCGAGAGGTTAACATGGGCGTCTCTAGACCCATAAGCCGATGCGGGACCCGAACCAGCAGCCTCACTGTCCTGAACAATGGCCCCCCTCAGGCCAGTACAGCCTTAATCTCAGCCACTGTTTATATCCCGTGGACTCTTAGTCTTTCCAGTCATGATGACCCAGTTTCAGATCTAATTCCCAGTAGGCTTTGAGCCGGCAATTTGCATTTATGGTATACATTGGCTACTAATCATGTCAGTTCTTCTGTTAAAACTCTAATAGGTCAATTGATCCAGAAGACTAGGATGATCCCAAGGTCATACCATCGCCCCCGAGTACCGTGGGGAGATGACAAAGAAAGTTGCTGCTCCATCTGATGGTTGAGACTTGGAGATTCCTGGTGCTTCAATGACACCCGTGACTGTGAGGGAAGGTGACCACGCAGACTTCCATGTGCAAAGATGAACTTTTGCCATTCCTGCTACTGTTTGCTGACCTGAGGAAACCTGTGGACTATTCCAGGCTCCAAATTCTGCAAAGACTCTTTGCTCCTGAACTTGCAGCGAGCCAAGCTGCACCAACTTGGGCATTGTGTTGTTGTTCCTGCTCCGTTGCCTGGATGGACTTATGTTTTGCTCGCCGCTCCAGCTACAAGACTTCTCCTGTTGTGAGGGGGGGGGTGCCAAGACTTTTGCTTGCACCTCACCTCCCCCGGACTACGAACTTTCATCCCACATTGAACTGTTTGCTCATTGGATTGCATTGGATTTACCGTATTTCATTGATTATTTCATTAATTGCATTTGCTATTTTACTGCCATTACTCATTCTTCGACAGTTCCCTATTGACGGGACATTGGACATTGGTTATTGTTTAATTGTTTATTATTGCATTATTGACATCAGTGTGTGTGTGTTTAGGGTTAGGTTTTAGCTAGGAATGTCTTTATAAGATAGTAATCCTCTGCTCTTCCCGAAATTCCATTTCCTGAGGAGTGATACGGCTACCAACCTACAAGTCCCTATTCGGCTCCAAATTGATTTTTGACTTTTTAATTGGAAAATGTCCGATATTGTCCCCAAAATCGCCCATTTTTGGAGGGGGAGTGTTACTGCCCTGGCTAGTCCAAGCTTTAATATCCCCAAATATTAAAGATATCCCTTGATATCATAATTCGGCTGCACTTCTCTATTCCTGTTCATGTGCTTGCGAGGCCACCGGACAAGCACGTAAACAAGCTCAGCTGTTAATAGCCGTAATATTCCTGAACAATACAGGCAGGCCAGAAATAGCTGACTCACTGCTTTAGGAGACCTCCAGGCAAGTACTCTAATTAAGTATGCACGCCACTTACAAAAGAGCCTCTGCCCCACGATGGCAGCTTGATGGGCAACCTATACAATACCCAAATACTCTGCGTTTGCATACTGGCTACTCTACTGAGAACTGCTACAATAACTCAATCATTCAGATTCTGAGCTTTCGGAGGCTTTGTCTCCAACTCCAAATCTATTGTTTTCCCCCAAGTACGGCATAGCCTGCAGTCACAATTCTCCTTATAAAAACCCTTGATTCCGAGACCTTCCTCGGATCGTTGCTGAGTTTCATCCCACCTTGCTGCCGCTTTGTTCGGCGAGCCCCCCCTCAGCTCCACGTACTGAGCTACATCGCAGCCCAGCCTCGCTCTCTATTTTTCTGGGCTTCAGGACAGGTGAAGTATCACCCAAACCAGCAATCCCCCTAAAAATCCGTGAGAGGAGTGGAAGATAGCGGTAATAGTTCGGTAAAATGTACAATGAGAAATGTTGTTTTATACGATGTAATCACAATAAAATTAATTTAAAATGGGAAAAAAATCCCTCTATACCACTCCAATCTTTATTTTCTTTAGTTATCTTCTATGAGTGTGTTGCATACACTGTTTGCCTGTATTTAATAAAACATCATTTATTGTTTCAACTTCTGTGTGTTCCTTGACTCGACCCGACCCTGTAGACATAGGGTTCAAGATCTCGCTACGTTACCCTGCCTCTCATAACGCTAAGCAGTGCTCTAAGCTAATTTTCCCCAACTTTAGTTGAGCACGTTTTGATGTCCCCCCGCCCCCGGGACCCCCAGTACACAGGGTAACAGTATTACCTATATTGGCTGGCTGCAGCATTGTAGCATTTCAGGTAAAAGTTTTTCCCAGCCTCCCCTAGAGACTTCTGGGTGTAAACCTGGAACTATTTGCATGCGAAGCACAAGATCTGCCAGTAAGCTATGCTCTCGCTGTGTTTGCCATGGAACTGCCTGGGGCAGCTTTGTCCACATGTCCTTTCTGCTACATGCTGTGACGTACACTAAAGGCTGTGCTACAATCAGTAAATGTGACTTCAACCTTGTGTGCAACTGCCTTGCCTGCAGTATCTTGAGAAGTATTTCTACAAAAATCATCAAAGGGCATTCAATTTTTCTATGTGGGTAGTTGGTGTTGGAGTGTGTGTGTGTGGTTGTTACCTAAATCAATCTAATAGGATATGACTGGGCAAATCTCTGGTAGATCTCTGGTGCTTTGCAGTAGATTGACAAAGAGTTTTATTTGAAAGTGACAAGAACAAAATCATTCTGTACCCCTACCCTCTTAAAATTCTACTGACATACTGAATGTTTTGGGTAATTAGGAGTGGATTTTTGTGAGGAAGGACTGTGAACACCATTTACTTCTGGTATTGAATTTTTTAAAAAATTGAGTTCAGAATTCTTTAAACCTAAAACCAAAATGTATTGTAAGCAGTGTAGTGGAATACATAATCTCAGCCTCCCTGTGTTAACAGGGAAGATCTTGAAAGGAATAGTAATGGTTACATTCATTGGTCTGACTGTAGTTACAGAGCTTCAGATGATCAATAATCCTAATAAGGGAGGGTTGCTGACTGACTAACAGCTTTGGACCTGTCTTTACATGACCACAAACAGCTACAGCTCCTTTACAGACCTTCTCTGTCAATGCAGGAATGGGATTTGAGTGTGCATCCCCAGCGCCCTCTACATTGCCAGGGGAGGTGGAGACACTGTGGGCTTCTGACCGCTTGTTATTTCATTAGGAGGGGATGGTGCAACCTACACAAGGGCGAAAAATTGCCTCACTGACCCATCAAACTTGCCCAGCCCACTAAACAAGACCAGGAAAGGATAAATATTCAATAACACTTGTTTTTGTTGTTGTGTGCCTTCAAGTTATTTCTGACTTAAGGCAACCCTGTTACAAGGGTTTCTTGGCAAGACTTCTTCAGAGAAGGTTTGTCTTTGTCTTCCTCTGAGGCTGGGAGAATGTGATTTGCCCAAGGTCACCCAATATGTTTCCATGACTGAGTGAGGATTTGAACCCTGGACTCCAGAGTTATAGTCCAGTGCCCAAATCAGTATACCATACTGGCTACCTAAGACTTGAGGAAGGGACCCCACACACACCAAAAAAAGGTTTCTCAAACGTCAGAAACCCACAATAAGGAGAAGCCTCCTGAAGCCCCTTTTTCTTTCCCCACTGCCAAGTCTTGAGGATGACTTCATCTTTTCCTTGCCCACCCCCCATATCCATGCAGTGGTTGGTAGAATGCTAAGTAAGGAGGATCATCAACAACTCAGTTCTGATGGCTGAGCATATTATGTTCCACAACCTCTGGAAGGCCCCAGTAGATTCCAGAAGACGCCTGCATTCATGTGCAGCCCCTATCAGATCATGGCCGGTGGCAGTGATCCTCATCATGCAGCATTTCCTTCCTGCTACCTCCTGCAATGTTTGTGCTAGTGAGGGGGGAAGCGAGCAAGGATTCCCACTGCCATCTATGTCAGAAGAATGTCGGTGGCAGTGACACTTCTCCTCACTTTGCTGTTTAATGCTCCCCCTTCCCTGCTGCTGGCTTTGACAGTGCCCCTGACATAGGCAGCAGTGATCCTGTATGGCTGATCCTACATAGGTGATGCCAATCCTACATGGTTGAGGGAGGCAGGAAAAATGTGAGTCTGTAGATGGGGAGACTTTTTGCCCCCCTACAAGAACATCTTTGAAAACTCCACAGTTATTGAAGACATTCCTGCAGCTGATTGAATTCTTCCCCTGTTGGAACAAATTAAGTACTGTACCTCCCTATACAAGCCATAATTCCTGAACAGGACTTTGGTTTTGAACCAGGCTGTGGTTGGAGGATCTCAACATTCTAAGAGAAATAAAGTAAACTGTAAAAGCCTGAGGTTTGCCCACCAATGCACCAGAGTGACAGCTATGTAATCAGTACAATCCAGTTTCCACTGCAGAAAGAAATTGAACATACTTCTGCAGCTGCACTTGGCTTTAGAGAGTTGTTTACAAATCTGGTGCCAAGTGAAAATATGGCTTTTTGCTAAAGCCTTTGGGACCTGATTGATTTCACCCAAATCCGCATATGTGCATGGCTTTAAATTGTTTTAACCTGTTGTAATTCCTTTTAGGCTGTCTTATTTTAACTTGCCAGATTGTTTAATGTGTTTAAATTCTTTTTTTCTTTTTTACTGTTTTAGATCACTTTAAATTGCTTAAACTCATTTTATTGTATCCCACCCTGAGATGCCATGAAATAGTGTGGGTTATAAATATTTTAAAAAATAAATATATCACCTGGTAGGTCTTAATGTAGCTAACCCAAGATACTGTATGTGTGTGAGAAAGAGTGTGTGTGAGAAAGAGTGTATGTACATGCGTGCGAAAGAGAAGCGGGGACAAAAAGATGAAGGCAATGCACTGTACATGATTTCCAGAGTGGTAGGTGTGTTGGATTGCTACAGGGAAACCAAGAAAGAGTCGTGGGGCAGTTTAAAATCTAACAATTTTATTATGCCATAATAAGAACGTTACTTCCTTCATATCATGATCCTCTGTTCTCATTTCACCGTCACCATGTGTAACTAAATTTTATTCAGGAAACCTTTCATGCATCTGATGAGGTGAACTAGAGTTCATGAAAGCTTACACCAGAATAAATGTGTTAGTATCTAATGGGCCACGGTGCATTCTGATATACTACCAGACAATTACAAATTTCCAAGGAGGGATTTTCCTCAGGTGCAGAATAGGGAAGGAAACGGTTAAAGTTCCTTTGAACCTGTTCTCACGGGGACTTTCAGCTGATAGTGGGTAGAGAAAGATGGAGTCCTTAGTGCAGTTCATTCTCAGTTGAGTGGTGATAAATCGTATGATATTACATACCATCCCAAATGGCTTTTCATGATGTTTTCCAGTGAGAGAGAAGTTGTGAGGAAGAGAAACACAGCTAGAGAGATAGAATGAACCAATTCTTTCTAAATCTCCTGAGGTTAAAATAGATACAAACACATGGAATGCTCAGGTTTGCAGACTCCATCTTAGAACTTTAGTTGAACTATAAATACTATGGTTTCAGAACCTAGCCAGAATGACTTTAGGACTCTCCTCTTTCTATCTCCTTGGCTAGCCAGTTGAAGAAAACTGGAGGACTTGAAAGCTTGCCATTTTAAATAGTCCAGTAATGGTATTACCCAACTCTGCTTCTGAATTCTACAATTGTAGAAGCACCAGGTTGCTTCAGTAAGAAGAACAATCAGACCTTACTGCTGTCAAACCCAGAAGGCCCAAACTATTTAGGACTTTCAGTTGAAATGAATGTGAAAAATATATGGGAAGCCAGTTCAGTTTCATCAAAACTGAGATCATATTACCACATCTCTCGGTCCCTTTAAGAGACAAACAACTTCCCACTTCTAGGAAGCTTTCAAGAATAGTTGCTCATAAAACCAGCTGGTTTTCAGTCTGATCTTCTAGTCTCATGAGAGTAATGCCACTGAATAGAATTCCCATACCCAGCAACTTATACCTTCCAAAAAGGTAGGAGTGTTACCCTGTGAACTGGGAGTCCTGGGAGGGACACCAAAATGTGCTCAACTAAAGGTGGGGAAAATTAGCTCAGAGCACTGCTTAGCGTTACGAGAGGCAGGGTAACGTAGTGAGATCCTGAACCCTATGTCTACGGGGTCGGGTCGAGTCAAGAAGAACACAAAAGTTGAAATAATAAATGATGTTTATTAAATACAAGCAAAACAGTGTATGCGACACACTCATACAAGATAACTGAAGAAAATAAAGGTTGGAGTGGTGTAGAGGGATTTTTAGAGGGATTGCTGGTTTGGGTGATACTTCACCTATCCTGAAGCCCGGAAAAATAGAGAGCAAGGCTGGGGTGCGATGTAGCTCAGCACGTGGAGCTGAGGGGAGGCTCACCAAGCAAAGTGGCAGCAAGGCGGGATGAAACTCGGGAGCGATCCGAGGAAGGTCTCGGAATCAAGGGTTTTTATAAGGAGAATTGTGACTGCAGGCTATGCCGTACTTGGGGGAAAACAATAGATTTGGAGTTGGAGACAAAGCCTCCGAAAGGTCAGAATCTGAATGATTGATTTATCGTAGCGGTTCTCAATAGAGTGGCCAGTATGCAAACGCAGAGTACTTGGGTATTGCATAGTTTACCCATCAAGCTGCCATCACGGGGCAGAGGCTCTTTTGTAAGTGGCGTGCATACTTAATTAGAGTACTTGCCTGGAAGTCTCCTAAAGCAGTGAGTCAGCTATTTCTGGCCTGCCTGTATTGTTCAGGAATATTACAGCTATTAACGGCCGAGCTTGTTTACGTGCTTGTCCGGTGGCCTCGCAAGCACGTGGCAAGGAATAGAGAAGTGCAGCCAAATTGTGATATCAAGGGATATCTTTAATATCCCAAAGCTCGGACTAGCCAGGGCAGTAACAGGAGGAAAGGAAAAAGTTAAATTTCCTTCCATGCCTGCTCTGATTTCATTATTATCATGAATTTCAGATAGTACAATTTCAGATAATATTGTATATCAGATAAAACAATTTTTATTTAAAACAAAAACAAAAACCTGCTTGTTAGATACAAAATTACTATCTAATTGCCATTGCCATCTATTTAGTATTTAATTGCCATTTGGCTCTATCAGCTCAAGTCTTTCTGCAGACAAAATGAATGCAGTCTTCGGTTGGGAGCAAGGCAGATGGTGCCAGGGGAAGCCAGTGCAAATTACTGAGAGCCCAGGAGTCTGGAAGGGTGAATGGAACCTGACTATGTTGTGTGTGTGTGTGTATGTGTGTGTGTGAAAATGTTTATATCCTGTCCTCTTCCTAAAGATCTCAGAACAGAGAATAATAGTGAAAGACTATATGACAAATATTAAAGATGTTTAGCTAGTCTGCCCTTACTGCAGAGAGCAGGACAGAGGCCCAAGTAGGGGAAAGGAAGCCAGAGGTGGGCAAAGCAATGATGTACCACCAATGAATGAGAGGAAGAGAATGAAAGGGGAACATGAGCACCACAGGTAAAGTGAAGCACTCCCAACAACAGTGCCAGTAGCTGAAAACAGAGAATCAAAGACCATCAGCCCACTGTAGCTGCTTAAAGGAGGAAAATGAGCAGCAGGGCCTCCCCACCACCGTCCAGGCAAGCAACTCTTGCAGTTTTTTGCCAGCTTCTTCACACACAACAGCAGCTCTCCACATCTCCTGGATGCCCAGGATTGACCTGCCTAGGGGCATGTGACATAGGAAGGTGAAGCAAGACAGGTGTCTGAGGCATAGTTGTATGCTCCTCCCCTCCCAGCAAAGACTCAGGGGACCTTGAGGGAACAAGCAAGCTTCTGAAACTAGAAGCTAGTAAAATGTGGGCTGGACAGAGCTACTGTCAGGTGGATCTGTAACTGGTTGACTGACCGTTCCCAAAGGGTGCTCACCAATGGCTGCTTTTCATCCCGGAGAGAAGTGACTAGCGGCGTGCCACAGGGTTCTGTCCTGGGCCCAGTGCTATTCAATATTTTCGTCAATGACTTGGATGAAGGAATAGAGGGCATGCTCATCAAATTTGCAGATGACACCAAATTGGGAGGGGTTGCTAATACGCCAGAGGACAGGATCAAAATTCAAAATGACCTGGACAGATTGGAGAGCTGGGCCAAGGCTAACAAAATGAAATTCAACAGAGAGAAGTGTAAGGTCCTACACTTAGGTAGAAAAAATGGAATGCAGAAATATAGGATGGGGAACACGTGGCTGGATAGCAGTACGTGTGAAAGGGATCTAGGAGTCTTAATAGACCACAAGCTGAACATGAGTCAGCAGTGTGATGCGGCAGCCAAGAAAGCCAATGCAATTCTCGGCTGCATCAATAGGAGTATGGTGTCTAGATCGAGGGAGGTACTGGTACCACTCTACTCTGCTTTGGTTAGACCTCATCTTGAATACTGTGTCCAGTTCTGGGCACCCCAATTCAAGGAGGACATGGTCAAGCTGGAGCAAGTCCAGAGGAGGGTGACCAAAATGGTGAGGGGCCTGGAAGCCAAGCCCTATGAGGACAGACTTAGAGAGCTGGGTATGTTCAGTCTGCAGAAGAGAAGGTTAAGAGGGGACATGATAGCCATGTTTAAATATTTGAAGGGATGCCGTGTAGAGGAGGGAGAGGGCTTGTTTTCTGCCACTCCAGAGACCAGGACAAGGAGCAATGGATTCAAGCTGCAGGAAAGGAGATTCCACCTGAACCTCAGGAAGAACTTCCTGACAGTCAGGGCTGTCGGGCAGTGGAATATGCTGCCTCGGAGTGTAGTGGAGTCTCCTTCCTTGGAGGTTTTTAAGCAGAGGCTGGATGGCCATCTGTCGGGAGTGCTCTGAGGGTGTTCCTGCATGGTAGGGGGTTGGACTGGATGGCCCGTGTGGTCTCTTCCAACTCTACATTTCTATGATTCTATGATTCTATGAAACCTGGAAAAAAAATCACCAGGGCCCAAACCTGCTCTCAGAGCTATGGTTGGGAGCAGTGCTTCTGTTACCTGCATAGATTTAAGGTTCATAGCTTAGCATTAGAGCAGAGAGAGTATCCACATATCCTATTTTACAGAGGACAGTCCTCTATTAGGAGGGGTGTCTGAATTTTAAGAAGGGTGATCTGGAGCTTTAAAGTTGCCTGTCAACACTTAGCATCTGGACGATAGATTGAGCAGGCACAAAGATTTCCTGGTCACAGTCTTTCCTTTTTCACTGTGATGCATTGTATTTCTATTTACATTATAGCTTTTTGTATAGCAATTTGTTTTACATTAGCAGCTATACAATACTGTAGATAGGTGCTGTATGTATAATTATTGCTTTGTTTTCAGAAAGATGTCTGTGAGTTCTGATGATATCAGAATGTAACTTTCAAGATCTGAGCCTTCATACTAACTATATCCATGCTACACAATTATAGCTGTTTGGTACCACTTTAACTGCCATACCTCCCACCTAGGAAGGCTGTAATGTGTAGTTCCATGATTTATTTGAATGGTGACAGGTTCTGATCTGGAAGGAGAGAGCTGTGTGGGCAGGAGCTAGGGAAACTATGGTTTTCAGTATGGATAGATGGGGAGTAGATCAAGTAAATTCATTTTAATTGGTCTTCAAAATTTCAGGCTCCAACTGACTGGGGATTTTAGCCAGGGAAGGTGGGATGACAGTCAGTTTATAGTTCAGGGTGTGGGTGGTAAAAGTGTGCTGAAAAGAGAGAGAGTTGTTTATAGATGGCACTTTGAGGTAAGTATTGGCCAAAGGTGAGGTGAAAATGGAGAGCTAAGGCCTGAATATTAAGCTTTCCTTCATTGGCCCTTTCCGCACAAGGAAGTTAAGACGGCCCAAGGCGTCCTGTCATGGAGGTCATCCGCATCTTGGATCAGACAAGGTTCGGACTATTTACCTTAGTTTCGCACCTAAGTCCAATCCAAAACGCCCCCAAGTGGTCCTCCAGCACGCTATGTGAAGACCGGGAAAAAACGGTCTTTCAATTTTCCAGAGCGCGCCATTTCATTCCTGCTCAGTTGTGCAGATGTGCAGATTCGCACCAGATTCGCAAGCCTGTGATCAGCGGAGGGTGGGCTGTGGGTGTGGCCAGCTTCAGCGGTTGGTCCGGACCCACAAACAACCAGAAGCCTCCATTTTGTAAGCCTCATCAGTGTGGATCTAAAGACCTCGCACTGCTCCGCATCACCCTGGAACAAACAGAGGAGCCCTGCGGAAAGGCTTAAGGGAAAGTCCGCGTTGCTTCGAGCCAAGAAGAACCGGTAAATAACAGCACGGAGTGATTCACTCGCCTCATGCAGAAAGGGCCATTGTACGATGAACTTCACTGGTGAACATCAAAAGAAGGGAGCAGATGTGGCTATGTAATGCCAGAAAGCCTTTCAGGAGGAGGACTTATAAGAAGAAACTTAAGACCAGCAGGACTTAAAATCATCTCAACTGTCCAAGCAAAATTGGTTTCTGAGAACTGAGAAATGAGGAAGCCTCTGCTGGACTTAATTCTCTTCCCCCACTGCCATCCCCTTTTCCTCTAGAACCCTGGCTTAATAAAATTGTAAGCCTGAGGGCACAGAGTGTTTCATTGTTCTTTTACTTGTAAAGCACCATGTACAGTGATGGCACTATCTAAATAAGTTGTTGTTGTTTCATGCTTCTATACCACCAGATTTTCATCATCCTGATAGTTTTAACTAGGTTTTATTTGTTTTATTCTCTGCTGCCAGTTTAATCTAGCTACCTGAGCTGTAAGACCTGTTCAACAGTGGAAAAGACTACTTCAGAAAACAATGGATTCTCTTTCATTGGAGATTTTTAAACTGTGGTTGAAAAGCCATCTCTCAGAGGTGTGTTAGTTGTGGATTCCTGCCTGATGGAGGACTGGGCTAGATGGTCTTTGAAGTTCCTCCCAGCAACATGATTCATTCTAGCTAGCTAGCTAGCTAGCTAGCTAGCTAGCTAGCTAGCGGCTGTTTCTCCAGCCCTTCCTTTACTGTAACCGTTGTTATGTTTTATATGTTTAATATATATCGATATATGTTTAACATATATGGAATACTGTAATGCGCTCTGTGTGGGGCTGCCTTTGAAGAGTGTTCAGAAACCTTATCTGGCTGAAAGAGCTGCAACCAAATTGTTAACTGGACTGCCTACAGGGAACACATACCTCTCTTGCTGCTATCCTTACTGGCTACCAGTTTGTATCTTGGCATAATGCAAAATGCTAGTTTTCAACCTATAAAGCCCTACACAATCCAGTGCAGGTAATCTGGAAGACTGTATTCTCCCTTAGAACATGCCCATTTTTTGAAATCTGCTAGGGAAGCCCTTCTCTCTGTGCCACCACCTTCACAGGTATGTCTGGTGGGAACATGGGAGAGGGCCTTTTTGGCAGCTGCTCCTTCCAAGAGAGGTTAGACTGGCACCCTCCCTGCTGTCTTTGTACAAGCAGGTTAAGACTTGAAAATTTCAGCAGGCCTATGAAAGCTGACTGCTCAAGGGAACTGGGTCATCAAGAATCTATGGTCATTTCCGCACAGGGCGAGGGAATTGCCCCGTGCAGCTACTTATCGGACTTCTTGGCTCCCCGGTCCAGTCCGCGGTGCTCCGGAGCAGTGCGTGTTTGTCGCTCCGCACTGCTCTGGGGACGAAAATGGCAGCTTCCGGTTGCTCGAGGGTCTCAACCAACCGTTGAAGCTCGCCAACCTAAAGCTCGCCCCCGGCAGATCGCAGGTTCGCACTGGTGCGAGCCTGCAAATCTGCACTGGAGAGCGGGCACGGAATGGCGTGCTCCGTGTTTTTGAAAGACCTGTTTTAAGTGGTCTTTCAAAAGCACGCTTGACAACCACTTGGGGTTGTTCCAGAGCAGGCTGAGGTGGAGATCTACGTTAAGTAGGCCCGACCCAGTCTGCTCCCAGGTGCAGACGTCCTCCCTGGAGGATGCTCTGCACCGTTTCTATTAGCCAGTGCGGAAATGGCCTATGTCTGTGTTTTGTTTATATGACATTTTAAGGCCATTTCCACACCACGCTAGTAAAATGGTGCAGAGCGACCTCCCATGGAGGTCTTCTGCACCATAGAGTGGACTGGGGCAGACTACGTTCTGTAGTTCCATACCTCAGTCCACTCTGGAGTGACCAGAAGTGGTCGCACGGCGTGTTTTTTAAAAACCTCTTTTTAGAGGTTTTTAAAAATCACGGAGCGCGCAACCCCGTGCCGCTCTGTTGCCTTGCTCCGGAGCAGATTTGCAGGCGGCCGCAGGTGCGTGCCTGCAGATCTTCCGGGGGGGGGGGCTTCCGGCTGGCGAGCTTCTCCGGTTGGTGGAGAACCTCCACCAACCGAAAGCCACCATTTGGGACACTGGAGGACTGCGGAGCAGCAAACTCACGTTGCTCCTCGTGGCGACGGACTCAGCCAGCCGGAAAACAAAGCCGGTGAGCTCTGTTTTCGGCCGTCCCCCCCCCCCCCCCACATGCGGAAGGGGCCTAAGAGTTATGTTTTTAAACTAGTTTGGACTGCATGCATGCTTTAACTACATTTTTTATTTTTGCATTTGGTATTTTCTTTTGCTATATCTCTTACCTTTTTATGGTAGGATACAAATAGATAAAAATAAAAATAAACAGTATGCTGCCCTGAAAACTTGGGCTAGCAGACAGTTTTAAAATGCAAGGAATAAAGAAATTAAAACAAAAACAGCTTGTTATGGCTGTAAATAAGTTTGCCTGGAATGAAGGATTAGGAAACCTGAGTTGAGGTTTGTTTTTTTAAAAAACAAACACTGTGTAGCTTGAGTCAGCAAGAGTGCGTCTTGAGCCCTTAAAAACTGTCATTAGGCCCTTTTAAGTCTGCAGTGTAAACGTACCAGTATTCCCTCATGAGCAAAGCATCCCTTTAATCAATAATCTTGTTGAATAGTTCACATTTACTATAGTAGTGGTGTCCATCTGTTGCTGACATTTATGAGACTCTAGTGCATGAAGTTTTCAAACTATTCCAAAGGAATTAGTGACAATGGGATGGGTCAAACTGGGAAAGTCCAAGAGTCAGTTTAGTAAGGAGTTATCAATATTAAAACAACATAATTAGATACATGCATCTTTTTTATAATTAGAACCACAGGGGGGATCTTCACACATGCAAAAATTTGGGCATACAAGCATATGTATTCCTATGTGTACATCTATGTATTTTGATTATTATGGAAGTGATTGTTTTTCTTCTGTACTGGCTAGGAACCGCAACGGTGGTCATCAGGTCATACTTTCAGAATTTTATAAAGCTATTCTGATGACTGAGAAAAAAAACCTCAGTTCTTATACCTCTGATAAGTTTACAGATATGTGATGCACAATTGTAAAAGTATGCTTTAGAACTACATACATTAAAAGCAAAAACATTAAAAAGCTGCTTATTAAAATATGTTATTTAAACACTTTTCAAATAACATCCAGGGAATATTGTTTGTTTTTTAAGTCTATTTTTAAGTCTTCTTTGCTAGTATGCTCTTCTCATTGTGAGCAGGAAGGAAATATCCATTTTATTCAGCCATCTGAAGTCAAGCAGGCTGCAGAGAGAAGGTCATAAGAAAATGAGACCTTTACAAAAAATGAAATGGATGCTTTCCAAGCAACCTCATGAACCATGGAAAAGTGAGAAGAAAATAAGGTAAGTTGGCTAAAATGTACTAACAATCCAGAATCAATGCAACCATTTTGGAGCAGTATATCAACGAGCTTAAAAGAAATTGGAATTTTCTTGTGTCGTTAGCCCTCTTTGAAATGAGTCACCCTAATTAAGAAATTGCCAAGGGGGCTTTTAGGCATTTTTTGCTGCTGTGCTGGGCTTTGAGAGCAGAATTTGGTAAATGTGTATCTCCTGGGTCCTCAGCACTGCCAACAACACAGAAAGATATCCTGGCCTTCCAGTCTGGATTGCCAGGGGCAGCCATGAACTCTGAGCTGACCCTGCTCACCTGGAGTGCTTGACCACCTGCTGACAGAGAACATTTTAAAATCCCTCCGCTTGTCACCAAGGTGTGCTGAAAAAAGCTCTAAAGGCTGCATTTCATTCCGCAGCACAGCCCTCAAATATAGCTTGCCTGGAAGGATGAGCCTGGCAAAAGTAATTCCCATTTCACAATCCTTTTACCCCCAAGGATAGCTCTGAGAGTGCTGCATCTTCACCGAGGAGGAAGCAACACACTTTTGTCATTGTTCCACAGTTTGCTCCTGTGCGTGCTCAGTGGAGAGGTGAATGTAAAACCCTCACAAGTGACTTCTGGTGTTTTTCCAGTCTAGAAATCATTTAACAGCTGTGCTATTTGTCCCACAGGTCACAAAACTGGTTACAGTTTTTTTTAAATTATAACAGACACTATTGTAGAATATCCCCTGGATACAAGTCCTTTGAAAAGTTGTGTGTGTATATTCCTTCAAGTTGCCTGTTGACTTATGGCAAATACTCAGAGGTGGTTTTGTCAGTTCCTTCCTCTGAAATATAGCCTACAGTGCCTGGTTTTTGTCTCCCATCTACATACTAACCAGAGCTGACCCTGCTTAGCATATAAGATCAGATGAGATCTGGTCCCTTTAGGACATCTGATTTATTATTATATTAGGATACACTGGTTTATTATTATATGTTATGTCAAACACTAGATACTGTGATCCATAGAGTGACCCAGCCCCTCAAGGCACCACATGGATGCCTATCTGACACAGGAACTTTTATTCTGATTAGATAGGAAGCTCCCTCAAAGAAACCCATGAACCCAAGCACACAGATGCTGTTATTATATTCGGCAGGAGAGAGAAGGTGTCAATTTGCTTTGTAGTTGTGTTGGTATGCCGCCAGTCAGTGATGTATTTAAGTCTTTTACTCCAAGTCTCAAGTCAAGTCTCAAGTCCCTACTTTCAAGTCTCAAGTTGTTGCAAGATAAAAGTCAAGTCAAGTCTCAAGTTGAGTCTCAAGTCTGGGAACCAACTTTAACAGAAAAAAAAGGAGGTGGTGGTGAGATGTGGGATGATTAAGTTTCAATAACTAGAATGTCAAAGCTCCATCCTGTCACTGTCTTTCCAACCATGGCTGGGCTATGCTTCAGCCAGGCTTTCAACCCCTACCCATGGATGTCAATCTTCAGTCCTCCTCTCTTCTGCCTGCCAAAAGCCCTATCCTGTCACTCCTTTTCCCACTTTGCCAGCGATGTTTCAGCCAGACTTTAAGCTGGTCTTTAAGAGCTTAAACCTTAAGAGAATGCAGCATATCTAGCTTGCAAGCATGCAGGATTTGATCCAACCCCTAAACCATGAAAGGGCAGGGAGAATCGTCCAAAAGGAAGTTACACCCCACTCATTTATGGCTGGTAGAGGCAGAATAACTATCCTGGTGGCTCCCTTGCAAGTAAGCAGGATTTGATCCAACTCCTAAACCATGAGAGAGCAGGGAGAACCTGCAAAAGGAAGCTACACCCCCACTCTCTTGTTTCTGGAAGAGACACAATAACTATCCTGATCGTTTCCTTGTGAGCAAGCAGGATCTGATCAAACCTCTGAACCATGAAAGGGCAGGGAGCACCTCCAAAAGGAAATTACACCCCATTCTCTCATGGCTGGTAGAGGCAGAATAATACAGCAGTAATATAGCTTCCTATACTGTGCCATAATGTGCAGCCAGGACTTTTTGCCAAAACAGAAAAATCTTGTTCTTGGTGTGCGAATGCTTTACTTTCACATCAACATGGCCATTTTTTTCCTCCATGTTGTGTTCTGAACACAAGACCTCAGGTGTTGCCAAAGGTATAGAGGAACAAAATGGTGGCAGAAGGGAGATGTAAGCGAAGTGAATATAGATCTTCACGAGGAGACCAACCAAACTGGAAGCTATCGAAGAATGCTGCTTTTGTTCATAGCAGAGAAACACCCTCTTGCTTCCTTAAATATGGCAGTATTTTTTTAAAAAAAAAATTGTTCAGATTTTCAAGTATATCTCTAGAATTTTGTTTTGTTTGAAATTAAACTTTAACTTCTGGGTAATTTGCACTGTATAAATGTTGTTGTTGTGTGCCTTCAAGTTAGTTCCAACTTATGGCGACCCAAAGGAAACCTATCACAGAATTTTCTTGGCAACATTTGTTCAGAGAGGTTTTGTCTTTATTTTCCTCTGAGGCAGCGAAGGTCTGACTTTCCCAAGGTCACCCAAGGGATTTGCATGACCAAGGGCGGATTTGAATCCTGGTCTCTGGACTCATACTCAAGCCACTAAGCCACACTGGTTGTCACTGTATAAATAAAAGTGTGTGAATTTCCATATGAAAGCATGTGTTTATTTCCTAATCTAGTTGGGTGATATACATATGTCTGCAAAGCCAGGCTTTGGGGACATTCACATACAAAGAGGTGGTACATGAGTGGTCCCTAGTTAGATCTTCGACTATGCCTACTTCCCATCAGGAAATTAGAAGTAGCTATGATCAAATATTTGGAAGGGGAAATTAGCCTGGTGTAGTCTTCCCTTTCTTTCCTCACACTAGCACTTACTTATAGACCCACTGCTGTCAAATGATCAATTTTAATCGGCATGGATAAAGCGTGCTTGTACTAATGGAAGCACTAACATACTTCAGAGCAGCTGTGTATCTTCTGCAGGGCAAATTAATTTTCTTCTAATCTTTTTCCCTTTATTAATTTGAGTTTTACTTTGAAAAAAAATCTGTAGGTGGATTTTTAATCTGCAATTGACACTGTCATTGACTGACTAATGCTTTTATCCTTAACACCGTAACACTAATGCGATTAAAAATATATATTAAACATATGGCTTGCATCAGGGATGTTTTTTAATTAAGATTAACCATTTAGTAATGTTTTCAAAACCAATTAGCCAAGCCCAATTGGAATTCAGTTCAGCTATTCTGAATCCAGGTTGTTGGCTTTGCAGCTTGAAATACAAAAGTGACTCTACTTATTTCTTAGAACCAGCTTACAGAGTAAAATGCTTCCTTTAGAGATGCAAAAATAAGCAGTAGACCCTTGGTAAATATAGACGTCATCTCAGGAGGGTGACTTGTATAACAGAATCCTGTCAGACCTCCAGCTAAAAGCATCTCTTTCTATAGAGGCAAGTATTAGTTGTACAGATTAGCTTCTCACCTGATAAATCTGATAACTCTAGATGGTATAAAACATTTTTCAAGTGTCACAGAAAAGAAGATGTATAAATAGAAAGCCCATTATAACCATTCATGTAAAAATACAAACATATCATGTGTGCGTGGCAGGGAGTTTAATTGTGGGCTATGAACTCATGAGCAAGCAAGAGCCACACTAACGTTACCACATCCAAATAAGCAGCTTTGATTACTGCAGAATACAGTTGCCAGAATTTTAACTGGTATAGCCAGATGAAATAATATCGCACCAATTCTAGGAAAGTTTCATTGGTTCATACCTTTAAAGCAGTTTGGCTAACGGTGGCGTTGTTAGCTGTCATGTCAGTGGGCGAGTGAATCTGCTCTGGGTTTTAGTTCAAACTTCAGTGGAATCATCAGAAGGACTGACCTATTTTGGGTTCAGCACATTACAGAGTTCACTTAAAGTTTTTTCTAACATCCTGATTCACCACCTGCTCAAAGGAAGGCACCTGCTTTGAAGCTCTAAATGGCTTCAGAGCCAAATATCTGCAGGATTGCCTCTCCTTACCGAAATGCCTGTGTCTTTGCATGTATCTCTGCTCCATACATATTCATTAGGCCAGGTCTGGGTAAAATGTGCTCTACAGATTAGTACTTTACCTTAGCTCAAGGCAGCATAGCTAATGATGAGGAACTGAGCTGATACTGATTATATTGCAATCCATTTCATTTTTGGTGGCATTGTGTTTGCACGAAAAGCCAGATACAGTGCTAATTGAAAACATGAACCAAATCTTAAAATGCCTGGCTGAAACCAATAGCCATAATCTCTAGAGGCAAGTCAGCACAAAGCTGTTCAATGGCCCAGAATTTGACAGAGAGAGATGGTTGGCAGAATAGGACTACAGAGATACATCACTGCACACCCAGTATATTTTCAGAAGCTACAGACCCTGTATCTGTCACCATAGGTTGGTTTCTGTAAGTGATAGTGTTATCATAATAGCAACTGTCAAACAACATATCCATTGTAAAATATACATAGAATCCAAGTGCTAGGTATGGAAAACCTATCAGACGTCCCAAGAACAAAGGGAAAAAGAAAGGAAAGCCAGCCAAGAAAAACTCTATATAGATAAGCAGAAATAGCTCCGCACAGCTATCAAAGCATGCCAGGCAGCAGAGAACACCTTTAGCAGCAAATGCACTAACCCAGTAACACTCACCCACTCAGCTTGTAATCTTCCAATATGGAGGCTCTTTATTCTTTGTTACAAACTATATACAATATTTACAAAGTCCAGATGGCAATCCAGCATATCTAGCTTGCTCTTTCTGGCAGAGCCTCCAGCAACATGCATCAGGCCACATGTGTAATTCTTGGCTAGGATTGTGCTACCTTTATAGAGACCTAGCCAATCCTGGCCAACCCTTGCATTGTCTGCACCTGGTGCTTATCAGCATGACTCAGCATAAACTAGCTCGAGTCACATTTCTTCCCACAGGTGCACATAACAATTAAGGCAATTAAAGCAACATGACATTTACACTTACATCACAAAGTATTTTCTTGAGGTTTGGTCCAACCTTTTCTGACATCAGATTCACTGCTAAACCTATTAGATCTGCTAAAGCCTGAACAACTCCAGTACTAGCAATTGTTTCAATGCATCTTCCTAGACTTGGGGGTGCTTAACAGCTTGGAGATGCTCAAAGGCAACTCATGTGGCAGCTGCTGCTCCTATCCTCTTTTTTCTTTGCTGCCATTCCCCAGACATTCTTTGAACTGGCTACTGATCATATCTCTAACAGATGGCATAGATAGTCCCTTTTCTATCAAACATCTGGCATGGCTGATCTTAACTACCTTGTAACTTATTCACCAAATAGAGTTCTGAGGCCTATCCAAAAAATCATCCTTTCAGTGATTTAAAGAAATGCATTTAAAGATTGCCCTATTTATTGCTGACATCTAAATATTTACTAATCCGATATCACTATCTTGAACTTCACATTTATTTTCAGTGATGTTAACAACCGCTTTGATTTCAAAGACTGTTTTGCAGATGGGATGTAAATATTATCAGGAAAGAAATGTTCGACCAAGCCAATTGTATGGTGAAAGAAAGACAACTCCTAGGGACATAATTGGGCAGTTTGGCCTCCTGTTTACTTTTCACATCCATGACACAGCATGAAGTTAATCTATTGTCAGTCACAGAGCCAACATGGTACAGCAATTTGTATGTTAGAATAGGAGAGACCACGGTTTCAAATCTCTGCTCAGCCATAGAAACTCACTAGGTGACTCTGGGCAAGTCACACTGTCTCAGCCTTAGAGGAAGGCAACGGCAACCCTCTTCCAAAAAAGTCTTGCTGAGAGAACCCTAGGATAGGGTCATCATAGGTTGAATTAAAGAGACACAACAGCAACTATCACAAAAGGTGCTAAGTTTGTTTTCTGAAGCAGTTAGTCAGTTCTTTTCCCCCAAAATACTGGATGAAAATATTATACAGCTGTTTCTTCTAGCCTTAAGAGGAAATTCTAAGTGAAGACAGACTGGGAAGAAGAAGGGAAGTCATGGTATAATCAGAAACAAAGCCTGTCTTGCTTCTCACAGTCCCAGAGTGAGTTAAAAATTGTGCTTTGCACTGATGCTCTCCAGTTTTATTGTGGATAATTATTACTTCCTATATTTTCTTAACAGAAGATGAATGTTCTAAAAACTGGGTATGATTTGATACACAGCCCTGGGGGTAAATTTCCAGAAGAATGACATTTTCTGTGTTGTTTATTTTAGATGTATGTTAGTAATTACATGGCAGATTTCCCAGAGCAATGTTTAACTATTCTTTTATGTACTTCTTTCAGGAAAAAAATGAGCAAGAAATGGCATCCCATCTTATTGGATTATTGAGAACACTCTAGCAGCATGATTGATCACTCCTTGGTACTGCTGGAGACACATCAGCCTGGTGAAATTTGTCAAAAAGAGTTAGGGCTGGAGGCTGAACAGGTGCTTTGTCTTCTCTCTTGCCAGAATTCCTGGCTTCTGTTGTTATTACTGCCTAGGAAGAACAACAAGAAAGATAGCCCAGTTCAGAGAGGCATCATATTACTGGGCAGAGTTGTGCCATTGTGTATTTCTTTGGTTTTCAATCTTTCTGGGTTAATAGCTAGTGCGTCATAAAATTTCTTATAGGTGTGACATTCTCCCTTTGTTGAAGAAGTGTCCATCCATGTGAAGGCATGAACTGTACTAATCATTCTGAACAGCTTTCCCCGTTGACTGCTTCTTAGTTCCAAAGAACAATTGTGTAAATCTTTAGCTTTAGGCCTCTTTTTCCCCCTAGAGTTGTGTCCTGACAGAACAAAACATGCCAGTGACTACTGTAGCTTCCACGGTCTGCCCAATATTATAAATCCCTGAAGAACCTGATTAAACCCTGAGATACAGTTTGGCAGAAAAATGCCCAAGGGGGAAAGGTTTATCTGTAAAAACAGGAAAAATAGCAGCTTGAAAGAAAGAAAACTGCTGAGATTGATGCAGAAAACCAGTGGTATTTCGGGAGGAAAGATAGCTATAAGTTTTAGTTCAGAGCTGACAAGAAAATTATTTTTTTTAAAAAATGGTCACCCCAAAATCTATCTTTTTCTCTGGTAATGCTAACAGTCCCCAAGGATGGAGTGTGAAAGTATATACTTATTGTCTGAATTGCTAGCAACTCAATCCTAAGACTTATTATACCTGCAATAAGACATAACTGCGACAGCAGAACAATACAAAACACTACAAAATTTGTCACTCTGACAGTATTGCAGGGATAGACAAATCAGTTCAGCTCTTTTACATTGTGCTAGTCCAAACTGCAGTGACTCTCATCAATATGAAGCTGAACAAACATCCCAAGTTCAGCAAAAGGCCAATACGCTTTTAGTTCACAATGTAGATCTAGATTTTTGACATTTTGAGACGTAAAACTCCAGCGCATGCTGAAACTTCAAGCTTGGCTAAATGCTCTTTCTGCTATAAGAAATGTTATTGAACTTGCCAACAGCCAAAACAGGCACATCCATTACCCCACCAATGTACCTGTTAGGCAACATTACAGCGGGTGGAAAGCATCAGAGACCTTTTGACATTCTCATGTTTACGGAGTGAGATTGTGTGCTTCTGTATTTTTGTTGTCATGCTCTTCCCCTTTGTCATCATCCCTATGGTCAACATTTGGACTCTAAGTAGCTCAAGACTTTTTAGGTACATTGATTTTGTACAAATGACTCTTATTTTTTCAAGACCCACAGCTGGAAGAGTCTTGTCAAGGTAAAAAAAGGTTAAATTTAAGCCAAAAGATTAGGCATTCCTTCCTTGGAACCAGTTGTGGTGTTACCTTTCAAATTATTTTACATTGGTTTTTCTGTGTGCTAATGCATGTGTGTACATGCAACCCAAACCATGACTAGACTCTGTCCATTTCAGAGATTACCTGATTCACGTTAACATTTTACATAGAGTTCATATAATAAGTCTCAGAAATAGATCGTTCAGAAGAACAGCTAATTATACAGCAAGCTCTTCAGTCTGTACCATGTCCTAAATAGGGATCTAGCTTCTGCTCCACCCCATAATGAAGGCAGTGGGCATCATCTCCATAGTGATAAAACTGTTCTAGCCTTACAGTCTCTGACACTAGATGTATGCTTCCTCCATAGATGAATGATTTTTAAATCAGCATCACATCCTCTAAGAACTGATTAAGCCCAACGTCTAGTATGTTTAACACTGTTGTAAAGTCCCACTGGTTACAAATTATGTTTCCTGTCAGAATACAGAACAGTGTATTAGAAATGAAAGACCTGCTGAGAGGAAGCTAGTGGAATTTAAAAGCCATTCTCCAGTCTTGCCGCTGAATAGGGCAACACACATTGATATTTTCAATATTAATAGTATACTTTAAACCCAATTCTCAGATTGGTGGTTAAAATTTAAAACCTGTCATCAGTGAAGACTGATTGCCAGTACCTGGAGATGGAAAATGGCAGAAAAATATGCACTGATTTACTGAGCTATATTTTTCAGCTACATATTTTATTTTCATAAAGGCACCTTGAAGTCAGAAATGTTCTCACACACAGGAACAAGCTTTTAAATCTTGTTTACTTCTAAGATGATGAATATCAAACGAACGTCGCTTAAAAATTAATTTTATTCAGAGCGAAAGTCATACCACGTAACCAGATTAGAAAAGGGAAGTGTGATAGTTTAATACCAGTAAATTCAAAAGAACTAGATACTTTCTGTTTTGAGATGTTACTGCAACATATTCCTTTTATTTATCAGTGTTTCAGAGGAAGAATATTACAATGCAATGTTTTAAGTAGCTTTTACTTGACAGCAGAGTAGAGGACAGAATTTGCATACAAACACAAGCAGAAAAACAATTCATATATAAACTTTTCAGTCATAACAAAAAAAGCCATCATATCCATAACTGGGATTGTTTCTGCTAAAGTGTTTTTATAAAGAGAGGGGCTAGTTTTCTTTTCCCTTATTTTGATGTGATCTGGCAAAAGAAAACACCGTGCTAAACCAGAACACTGAGCTGTTTCCAAAACTAAACACTAAATTAAAAAAATGGGTTTGAGGTAGAAAGGTGATCATGGCTTTCCTTTTCTGCAAAACTTTTTTTCTTCCTTCTCAAAATATCTGTACCAAAATATATTTCTGTCTAGATGAAAAACCCACCTGCTTTTCTGTTACCTGCTTTTGGCAGCCCCCCACCCCCCCAATCAAAAAATAATACTTTGTATTTAGATAGCACTTAAAGTCATCAGAGTGGTTTAACATATAGTGTCTAATTTGAAACTCATAATTACCTCCAGGCATAGCTATTATTGCTAGCTTTGCTTTAGAGGCAACAAATGGGGAAAGTGAGTGGTCATCATGATATCTGCATTAGGAAAACTAAGTTTCACTTCCAAATCACAGCTCTTATTACGGCATCATTACAGATATGAGATGTGGTTATACGGCAAAACCAAGAAAACACTATGTCTGGCCACTTTGCTATTGGACGTAACTATTTGAACAACTGAGTGTTTTTTTCCCCTAACACCATTTGAATTCTTGAAAAATGTTATTGTACACATGCAGCCTATTGAGCAAATGAGTGTTTTATAGCGACAGCAAATGCCCATGCAAATTCACAGTGAAGAAACAATGCCTAGCCAATTATCAACTGTGTCTGAACTCCCCACAGGTGTCTCTACCATTAAACATGTATGTTATAAGAACCATTTCAAAAGCTGTACGAGATGGTGCTCATTGAAGCTATCCAACCAAACTTTCTGACATGAAGGCAGGACAGTTTACCACCAAAGTGGTCATAGTTGCTTCATGCATTACTGTTTTCAAAAGGAGAATGCAACAGTTTCGAGTTTGGATCTCATCCTCTGCATTGCATGATTTATACAAAAGACTTGACAAACTTTGGCACAATTAGACCATGTAGACAATTTTCCCTTCTAGAAACTAAAATGGAACATATTCAGAATGATCAGTTTAGCTCACAATTTGAAGTCAAATAAAGTCTGAGGGGAAAGGTCAGTTTACATTCAGTTGGGAGACCGAAACCATTAAAATGCTGTTTTAGTGCCAACGTTTACTGCAGTTAAGGTTAGCCAAAACAAAACAGAGTATCACATGTTATATAGATAGCCAGAAATAGTATTCATCAAATACTAACTGGGACCATTATGATCATTTTTTTCATGTTCTGAAACTGTTAGGCTTAGTATAAATAACCTGTGCAGAACTATATGCATGTCAGAAGACAAAGTACTTAAAATAGGAAATGCAAAAGCTGAAAGGAATGTATAAATTTAACGCTTTGCTCCAAATTGTAGGCAATTCACTTTAGCAATATCAAAAAAGAATTGATATAAACCCTCATCCCCTTTTTCTGATGCTGCATATTATATAAATCAATGACATATGTATACCCATTTCCAAATACTCCACAGTTTGTTAATTTACAGTTGCATAGAGAGGGAAGGAAGAGGGAAAAATACACACAATATTATAAAACCACAACATCCTCATCTTTGGGTAGTTCAAGTGTTTTCCTATTTGACATAAGAACACACAGAGCTAAACGGTATGTTACAAGGTCCCATGCAGTTGTACAATTACTGGAACTTGAAACTTGTAGAAAAGGGTTGTAGTTGACGCCAAGAAGAGTAAGTGATCTTCAAAATGAAAACTTCACATTGCCTGAAGTCAAAAAGTAAGGAAAAATCAGTAACGTATAATCACTTGCATATTAGCCTCAGTGAAGCTGAGAACATTACCTTTTAAAAAATAAGTCATTATGTAACTCACCTGGAAGCCCCCCCCCCCCCAGTAATTTAAAGTTTCCACAGTGTAAAAACATGCTGCTGTACACTACATGTAAGTTTTCAGTTCATTTCTTAAAAAAAAAAGTTAAGAAGGAAATAACCTAAAACTGAGGAAAATCCTCATAATCTCTCCTCCAAAAATAACCAGAAAAAGTAATGACCAAACACTACTCATTACATGGGGGGGAAAAATAACACTACTGGTCATTACATTATTTTACAAAAGGAATGTCATTACGTCCCCATCACATACATAAATAATATGTTACAGGCAACATCGTTACTTGTAATTTTTGTTACTTTCAAATTCTGGTGTGTAGACACAAGCTCCAATATAGCTATTTTAAGTCTAAGTGTAGAATGTTTTGACAATAATAGGAAGAAAGCCAAAAGTTCTGTGAGCATGTTTTGCAGAAGATTATATGTAAGCTGGAAGCAAGGTTGATCCATACCTTGGTTACTCTATCTCTGGGCGACTCCGGGCAAGTCACATTCTTTCAACCTCAGAGGAAGGCAAACCGCCTCTAAAGAAATCTTGCCAAGAAAATTGCATGACAGATTTGCCTTAGGGTTGCCATAAGTCAGAAATTACTTCAAGCCCCACAACAACAAGAAGACACAGTACACTTTAGCAATATCAAAAAAGAATGGATATAAACCTGAACATTGCTTTGGTTTCACAGGTATATTATGGTCCGTGCCTTCTGGGGGAAGACTTAGCTTGTCAAAGTAAGTCAAGTTTCACTTTGTACCTTAATGGTTTTGCATTTTGCATTACACTGGTGCCCCTGTAAGTCTCTTTAAAATGTCCTGTGGGTTCACCATACTGCACGACTGTGGGTTCACCATACTGCACAACTATAAGAATTTAAGCAAGAGACTGCCTGTTCACAGATTATGGGCTGCTAACATTGCCAAGGGGACCCTACAAAAACAGCTTCATGTGGCTAGTGATTGTTGCCTGGGCTTTAATAGTTGGAAACACAGATTGTCATATCCTCACTGGACTCTGCTGGCAGGGATGCAGAAACTCAGTGTGATGGCAATGAACCAAAGGTAGGAAAGAGTTCTAAACCATGCAACTAGGGCTGCTTGACACAAGGCAGTTGGTTTGGGCGACATTCCTTCAGTAAACAGGCATGGGTTAAAAAAAATGTTTTCTGGGGCATTCAAGGGAATGAGGAAAAAATGGGATGATACAGAAGCTCAAATCTAGTAGTAATGATCGCCATGATAATACTCTGGAATTCATCCTCTCCCCCAAAATACACCGTTTTTGAGATATTTACATTTCCTTGCCTACATTACCTACCTAAGCTTTCACAAATAAAATGTGAAAAAAAATAGTTATTTTATCATTATTGTTATTTCATTGTTTGTGCCCGCACATATTAATTTAACATTTATTTATTGGAATGGGTAGAAAGTGATAGTTCTTTTTCACATTACTGCTAACACAGTAGCAGCTCTCCTTTGCAGGTGAAATAAAGTGTGGAAGCAGCTTCTGTGCAGCTAAGAACTTCCACAGATGCAGGATTGGTCATGTGTGCCATTCCCATGCACTTAGCACCTTCCTGGTATTACACTGACAACCATCTTGCTCCTCTCTTAGTCACTGCATTGGAGCATCACTGTAATTCTGTAAAAAGTTATATCTGCACATCTCTTCTGAACTTATTTTATGGGGAAAATCCATCTTCAATGTCTGCATTTGCTCGTTAACAAAATGAAACCCCAAACCTTGAAAATGCAGAAGTCATTACAAAGCCCCACATATGTTTCTACTTGTGTACTATCGACACTGGGTTTGCCCTCTGATGAACCAGGGTCAATCCTTCACCTCAGGCAGGGGTAGGAGGGGAAGTGAATCATAATTCCCCTTTTCTAGGAAGTTTCAGCACCATACTGAAGTGAAGGTCCCATGGTGAACTACTGAGAACCCTGGCAGCCCTACTCTTCCATCATGACAAATGCTGCAGCTGGAGAATGACTGTTAGGTCTTCCTGGAGCAACAGTCCAACATCTCACTCTGAGGAGCAATCAGCCTGATATCAGGCAGGTTGACTCCCTAAGTATTTGGTCTCCCCAGCATCTTGTTCTGAGGGGCAACTTAGCACAAGGTATCAGGTGAGATCTCTGCAGCAGCCACCAACCCAGTGACTCACTGTTACCTTCCTTGAAGTGAGAGACATTATACAGATCAGGACAAAAGTGAGGTGGCAGTACTGGGGGCAGGGGGATGTTGGTGATACATGTCTTCCCACAACAAGCAGCAAGATGTCTTGTACTTCCACTGGGATATACAATTGAAAAAAAGTACTAAAATATATCATACCTGTGGTCTGCCAGCAAGATTTGCTGTAAATAAGAGAGGAGAAGATTAATCACAATAAAAGGCAAAGACCCAAGATTAAGATACTATTGTGCTGCATACAGAAAGCAATGCATATTTCAAATGAACAACACTTAAAAATAGCTGACTAGCTGTTTTACTGAGCAGCGTTTGTATAATCCCCCCAATAAATCCTAAGCATGGTAACAACCATTTTATCATAACACATTTTATATCAAATCTCCTGGCACATAGCTTTCTAGTTATGTAGTTATGTTAAATTAATTGTGTTCTGATCATTAAATTCAAACTATTCCAGACTATTCTTGTATTCCATATCCTTATATTATTGCTGCAATTATAGACTGTAAAATCTTGTAAGAACACAAGAAACATAAGACCCTTGAATTACAAAATGTGATGAACTGTGCACTGATAAACACTGAGCAAAGGAAAGGACAAGAGCAACACAAAAATGAAGGAAACCAACATGTGAACTTCTTGTTATCCAACATCCACACTATCTATTTATATTATATGTGCCTTGCACAACTCAGAAGAGCTATATTTATAGACTACAATCCCCAGGATTCCTCAGCCAGCTTGACTGCTTACTGAGGTCTCCCCCCACCAACAAATGTCATTCTTGCAAACTCTGCTGCCTCATCATTTTTGAGACAGTGAACAATCACAGTCATAAGCAAAAAGAGGGCCAACAACATAATTTGACAATCATGAAACACTAACAGTGCCACCCTAACCCTCCATTGTTGACGGATGGAGGAGGTGAGGATCAAGTGGTAGTGGCCCTCCTCTAGCCTCTACTAGCAGAGAAGCTCAACTGAGTGAGGCTGCTCTGCCATAGTGGGGTCCCCCCTCTTGGGCATGTAGACTACAAAACTAATACAGTGAATGGCAAGCCACTGTGATGCTCCCACCATGCAGAACGTCCTGAAAGAGGGATGTTTATGGGCGAATCAAAGCAGGTTCTGAACACACATGGTCCAGAGCTACTGAGAGACCTTGCAAAAGAAAATTTGGGCTCTATGTGTATGTGCATGTATATCTGTGTGTGTTCTTCATGAGGTGTGTGTGTGTGTGTGTGTATAGGCATACACATACAGGGAGAGAGAGAGTGAGAGAGCCTGTTCTCCACTGGCCACTGCAATCTGGTAGAGTTGTGGATGAGATGGTGAATCTACCACATTGCACAAACCTCCCTCCACCGAAACAAACAATCATTTGGTTGGTGATACACAGATTTCAGAATATAATTTTCCAATTAACTATGCAAGATCAGTTTGTAAAGACAGAAACATTATTTATTCAGTGGATTTATATGCTAGAGCAATACAAATGCTGTTAATCAGAAAATAAAGAAAGGCTTCTTTCAGAGTTAAATATGGCAGCAAACCTATGTTTGCAAAAAACCGTCTTCACAAGTAACGAGTGGATAGATGAGGCTCAACTGATCCATGCCTAGCATGATTGATAACAAGTGGAATCCATCTCATCCAAACTTGCATTTGCCTACTTTTATTAAAAGGAGGAGGAGGAGGAGGAGGAGGCAGTGGTGGTAAAGTGAAATGGTTTAAAAACAAGGACCAGAATCTTGTATAGAAGTTACATCTTCATAAACGGACTTATGTGGGAATTAGAACTGGTCAGTTGTATGATATCCATATCCAGAGGGCTGCTGTTATATTACTATGTAGCAGAGCTGGCAAATTGGCCAATGCCTCTGCTACTCAGCTAAGTATGCGTAAAGTTAAGTAAAAACTGATACAGAATTCCCACAGAAACAAACACTTCCAAGAAGTCTAAGCAGTGGCTTGTGTTTGTTTTTAAATATGTTTTTAAAATACCTGTGTAGGTCTTTATAGAGTAGTGTGAGGCTACAGAAAGTGCAACAGCAGCTGTGATAGTAGAAATGGTGATGGAACTGCTCCCGAGAGAGGGATGGTCCATAACACCATAATGTCCATCACAGGGCTCTTGAACATGGTGATGTCTCATTCTTCAAAGGTACACTGAACCTACCCTAAACTCAAGTGGCTTCCACCTTGTAACAGTGGGAAAGCCATTTTCCCTCTTGAACAGTATTCCTGGAAAGAACATCATCAAGAACCATTTATCGCAAGAACATTTCTGACCTCAGCTCAGCCCATGCAATAGCTATACTCCCCAAAAGCTGCAAGGAGCTGCAAAATCCATGGGTTTTTTCCCTTTAAAAAAAAGGAGATTTAAAAAGTTAAAAAGCAGCAGACTACAAATGCAAGCCACAAGGAGTTTGGTAACTATGACTCAGCTGAGAATGCAGATGTTCAAATTTCTCAGCTAATTCCTGTGATGAGCTGCTCATGTGAAGAGTCAAAGTAAGTAAGAACGTATGGACTATAACTCATGTCCCATCTCTGACAACATGGTGATCTGCTACAAATCTACAGTGGGCAGGGACGCTTTCCTGCCTCATGGCATCTAACCTCTGGATGGTGGGCAAAGCAATGCTTCAGCCCAGCAGGCACTTTCTGCACACTTTGCACTTAGACCAGGGATGGAAAGGAATATTCACTGTTTTTCGCTTCCTGGTCAAAATAGAGATTTTCCAAGACAGGAAACTTGGTTTTTGCCCAAAATTGTACATCCCAAAGTGTTTCTGGAAATTATTCTGTGCAAAAAAATACGTTTTTCATCTAAACATCTGTCATCATTTCAAGAAACATACCTTTTTGAGTAAAAATCATGGTGGTTTTTACACACACACACACACACACACACACACACACCCTCACACATGCTTCTGGAAACTGAGTTTTTAATGCACATCCTATGAATTTAGTGGACACACACACACACACACACAACCACCTGTGTTTAATGGCAAGGAAACATGCCTGGGCTTTTTCTGCATAGTGACATAATTCCTACTATCCAAGCACATCTGCTCTGAAAGAAAAAGGAAGAGTGACGTGAGAAGCAAGCTGAACTGCTAAAGGTAGTTTTTGACCAGATATCTCAGCATGATAGCTGTGCTGGCCACATCTGTAAGAGCACTGGGGTAGAATTCTAAAGCCTGCCACAGATGAGTAAATGGTTGTAAAGTACATGCAGCAGATTTGCCACTGCAGAGGTGCATTGTGCACTGATCTCTGCAGTTATATTGCAACAAAAAGCAAGCCAAACTGTTTTATCTGAAGGGCTCCCTTAAGTAAGGGACTCTATAGCCAAAACAAACTAAAACAGTGTGATGCAGCAGCTAAAAAAGCTAATGCGGTTCTAGGCTGCATCAATACCAGTAGAAGTAGTGTTGAGATCAAGGGAAGTAATAATACCACTCTATTCTGCTTTGGTTAGACCTCATCTGGAATAATGTATCCAGTTCTGAGCGCCACAATTCAAGAAGGCTATTGACAAGCTGGAACATGTCCAGAGGAAGGTGACCAAAATGGTGAAGGGTCTAGAAACCATGCCCTATAGGGACTGGCTTAAGGAGCTAGGTATGTTTAGCCTCATGAAGATTAAGAGGTGACATGATAGCCATGTTTAAATATTTGAAGAGATGTCATGTTGAAGATGGAGCAGGCTTGTTTTCTGCTGCGCCAGAGACTAGGACATGACGCAATGGATTAAAACTACAGGAAAAGAGATTTCACCTAAAAATCAGCAAGAACTTCCTGACAGTAAGACCCGTTCAATAGTGGAATACACAGCTTTGGAGTGTGGTGGACTCTCCTTCTTCGGAAGTTTTTAAACAGAGGCAGGATAGCCATTTGTTAGGTGTGCTTGGAGTATGTGTTTCTGCATGGCAGGAGTTGGACTCACTCGTCGTTGTGGTCTCTTCCAACTCTATGATTCTATAACAGCTGCTCCCTCCCCCCACAAAAAAAAAATCCTAGTCCAACATTCCAAATAGGCATGTCATCAGAAACTAGATTTGCAAGTTGCAGTGGCAGCAAAGACAACACACAGTAGGGTAATCTTATTTTGCCTTAGTTAGACTCAGGCCCTCCTGAAACTGCAAACCCCAGGATTCCATAGGAGGTTGAAAGTGGAATCATCGCGCTATAACAGACTCGTGTGGAAATGGCCTATGATTCCATGATTCTATCCTATGATTCTATAAAAGGGGGAAATTGTTCCAAGACACTTCCTGCATCTTAAGTACTATATCTAAGTTCCCATCTGCAGCTTGGCTCAGTTCCTTGTATTATCTACCATGCATGCCAGGTATTTGCTTTTCTATATGGTACAGTTACAGTCTGTAATTTTGTTGTGATCTACTGGGGGCCTAAGAGAATGCAAACAGATACTAAACTTTCCATTATATGCTGAGAATGGGTGGAAAATGTTGCCTTGCCTAGGGTAACAAACTATTTTGAGCTGACTCTGGAAAGAACTCTTCGTTTTCACAAGTATTAATTTCTGCACAACATTTTATATTAATTCATAGGGAGGAAAATAAAGGATTTTTGTGACTACAGAAAAAAGTCAAAAGCATGCCATCTGCTGAACATAATGGGGCTTCAGCGCAGTCCCATGGACCAGTTAATGTCATTGCAACACAAAGCATTTCCAACTCATTATAGTTTGGATTGTAAGATTTGACTACATAGAGTCTTCCCTGAGGGACTCTGCTTTTCCATTAAGTTTTATGTTTTGGAAGCCACAGTTATCACAAGCTCACTCCCAGGAACTGTGTGTCATTAATTCGAGAGACAGAAATTATATATTAAAATAGCTGTCTGTTGTTCTCTATAATGCTTATCACAAGAGAAGCTCTGTCCTCAACTCACCCTGCAAGAGTTTCTTATTGCACAGGGCACACAGTATGCTGCTAAACCAATTAAGAATACTGTCATAGGTTGTCTTCTTCTTAATGGATCCCAAAGTGGAAAGTGAAAACCTTTCTTCCTCCACACCACCTGCCCATGTCAGTCCTCAGTGAGGCCTTCACCAACATGTCATATTGATCCATGTTAGTCAAACCCCAGCCAAGCGCCTCTCAGTGATGCACCCCAGAGAGTAGAAAAGTTACTTTTTTGGAGGTGAACTCCTCAAATCTCCTGACCAACATGACTAGTGCAATTTCCCTAAGCTTTGAGCTGCTTCCATATTTCTCAGTAAGCCACAGACCTGAGTTGTAATAGGCATCTAGTCCTAATCACACTTTTTCTATGTGTAGGTCAGCAGACTCCAGAAATATCTGCACTCCAAACATATTTATGTTTTGCACCTGCTTATTTTTTTTTTAATATTTCTACTGCATTATTTACTGCATTTATATTTTTACTCCTTAAAGTATAAATGCAACGAAATTTTCAAAAAGGAAAAGTAGAGGAGGAATAAATATATATAATATGTATGTAGGTTATGTATATATTGGTATAAGCTGACTGTATGTAAAAAACAAAATCCTTTGAAACTGTTTAATGTTAATGGCTGCCTCAAAGAATCCTGGGAATTAATGTTCAGTATGGGTGCCCATGAATCTACGTTCAAAGAACTACAGTCCACACAGTTCCCTGGTAAAAGGGAATAGCAACCATTTTAAGTCTAGTGTAAACATGCCCTTTTACAATGCTGCTGAGAAGTAATTTACATTTTCATTTCTTTATTTATGTAAAATGTTCCAGAAGCCCTAACTATACTGTTCTGGAAATAATAAAAAAAAATGTATCTAAACTCATTGCTTTTGTTAAAAAAGTGGTAAAAGTCCAACATATAATGATAGTTATGTTCTCAATGATTCCTGAAAAACAATACGCTAGTGACTATCAGGGAAAGACAAGGTCCATGAGACTAAAGGGAACCAGGAGGTTGCATGAAAGAGTTGTCTTCCCTGAGGAGGCCTAAGTTGTCTGTGCCTTCAGCAAAGGCAGAAGCCCAGGCCAGAGAGACTGTGCCCTTAGATCCCCTTTAGTCAACGTGAGACAACTCAGTTTTTGTTATGTGTTGGTAGTGTTTGTGTTATTGTTTTGTTTTTCATTATTTCATCATTGAAAAAGTGCAAATTGCCCTCAGTGCCTCTGAGATAAAACAGTACAGAAACATACCAATGCTGGCAAACACATATTAAAAGGAAGGTTAGTTTTACAGAAGAAAACAATGCAATAAAGCTCATTCTTATATGGTTTTACACAGGAGGAAATTGCTGCCATGGCTTCTCATTATTCTGAATAACACCATGACAGCAATAAAATCCGAACCAGACTTCACGGTCTATCATGTGCAGTGGAGTGTTAGAGGCCATACAGGGTGAGACACAGAGCAAAACGCTTTGGCTGATGTCAAGACAGGACATGTTCTGAATAAAAGAATTGAGAGTGTGCATTCTTTCAATTGCAGAATCTCAGTCTTGTTTTCAAGCATAGAAGGAATGGCTGAGATTTACAAATCTTCCACATACTTACATATTAGGTAGGTTTAAACGGTGATTGTTTATATGTATGTGGGAATGGGTGGGTTATGTTTCTGTGGGATTTAAAATATCTTTTTAAAAAAAAAACCCAGGGAAGTCCACTGTGTATCTGGAGAAAGTCCTGACCCTGGCTTTTGCAGGGTACTTGCAGCAAAGTGGTGATCATCTACTCTTTTTGTTAATGGTTATGTTACATGTACTTATTATGTTGTACTCAGCCTCAGAGGAAGGCAAAGACAACCTCCCTCTAAACAAATTCTACCAAGAAAACCTTGTGAAAGATTTGCCTTAGGGTCGCTATAAGTCAGAAATTACTTGAAAGCACACGACAACAATCAATTATGTTGTGCTGTTAAATATACTGCAATTCACTGCTCTCACAACTTGAGTTGTGGGGCAAGATCCAAATTTGGGAGTGCAGGGTTGATATGGCTCTTTATTTACTCATTTTATGTGGGCTCTCTTATAGGATCTTGGGGTGAAAGCTATTCAGTTCAGGCTCAGCCAGGGGATGTTAGACAGGGCCTCAATGTGGATTAATCTTCACGTGGAGTAGACGACCATCACCCTTAGTGGTTCTTCAGCAGTCAGACCAGAAGTGGGCACATTGGATGATAGTCATGTTATCAGATCATTGGATCCAAGCCTCGTGCTAAGGCCAGCTCTTTACAGCTACTGTTAATAAAAATGAGGCCTTTCCATTTCCTAAACAATTGTGGTACCTTCACTCTTTTGTCCATAACAGCCCCTTGATGCTCAACCTGCAAGAGCAGGATGCTTTAATCATATGTGAGTCTTTCCCAAGTAGTTACAAAAGAAGAATCAAAATGCTTTGTATTTATCTGCCCCACATCACAACAGGTAAAAACTATTAAACATTTTAAATTGTGCGTGATCAACATTCTGTTGATGTCAAATGACAGTGTTGTTTAAGAATCACAAGTGGGGTCTGGACAGTTATGTAGATCTAACACCCAGCCACAGGGATCAGTTCAACGTAATTGGATTTTAATTTCCTTTTCAATTATTCAGAAAGGGTAGTTCAGATGTACTTCTTCAAAGAAGAGGAAACTAGGCATGAGAAGTAAAGGGAATATTCAACAGAGTTCCATGAAATCTGGACAACATAATTTGATTTGATCTCAGCATTTTGCAAGGGATTACGGACCATAACAGCCTCAGCTTTTATAAGTAGCCAATGCACTTACTTTTATGTTCAGTTCAAAGGAAGCAGAAACAAAGTTATTACTAAACCACAAACAATTGAGAATTTAGCTTCCAGTCCTAATTGGCTATCAACATAGCCAAGATGGAAAATGATCATAACAAAAGCAATGATCTCTCTTTAGCAAAAAGAGAGCTGCACAATGTAACATTAATAACTAGAATAAAGACATATGAATTAATAATGGAAAGTACTTTTTTAATGAAATATGAATGAACAAACAATATGTCATTCCAAGTATGTACGAAGCAACCATACAAGTGTGAAGCTGTGTTGACTACAATGGCACTGGGACAATCACTGAAGGGCCACCTGCCTTTGTAGGCTACCATACATTATGGGCATGTAGGCACAGAAAAGTTATATATGGCATAAGACATAGAAATAATACTATAATCACTTTACTAAAAATATGGTCCAAATTAAACATAATTAAACATAATGTTTAATTAAACATAATGTGGCTACTTTGTATGGCTTGTATATTAAATGAAACTCTGTATGCCAAAGGAGGAGCTCAATAATGTTATTTCTCTCTCTTTTATTGTTTGAATGAATCATCAACAGAGACAGTGCATTTTTTTCAGTTTTTTTTTCAGTTATGATATTTAATTAAGGAGTGTCATTGACAAAAGGAATACCACCTTCAAAATAGTATAAGTTACCTGAGCAACCTCTTTCATAATAAAATTTGATACGCACACTAATAATAAATTACTATTCCTATAACAATACGAATTTTGCATAGAGTAAGTTTCAAACCACAAAGATTCTTATCAGTCTAGGATTCTCCCTTTCAATTTCCTAACACTGAGAAACACGTTTTTGAGCATTTTTCAGATATTTATGAATATATTTTCCATCTCAGCTGACTACGTTGTTTGGTTCCTATGCTTTAAGTGGTGTGGCCATTCTACTTAAAGAGCAACTGCTTAGGACGGATCCAAGTAGACACTGTATATTCATCAGGCAATATGTAGCATGTGAAGATCCACATTGTCTGGACGTGCAATGTCCCTTAATATATCAGAGAGCAGCTCCATGTCAGCTCATAACCTACCAAGTGGCTGGAACTCTCACCCATTAGGTAAACACTCCTCTTATCGAAAGCAGAAGTACAGGGCTAATGTTAGGTGTGCAGTGTTTATATCCACTTGTTCTGGCAGAAGCAGAAAGATGATTTTGGATACTGCTGTATCATGTCTCTCACTAGAGATCTGAGAAGTGCTCTAAAAGTTGTTTTTCTTTAAAATATTAGCTCAGCTAATAAAAATCAGTTGCCTGACCATACATTTTTGCTGTTAGCCATGGAAGTAAAGATTATTCCAGAGAAAAAAGGGGTTGAAATTTTAAAAGCAATACATATTTCTGAGCATATAGCTAATTGTTCTGTTCTAGGCTCACTTCAGATCCTGTTATGCAGTGAGCGGCTCAACAGAGTGCTTCAATGACTTTGCATCTCAAAGTTTTGTATCCACCACCACCTGAACCCTCCCTAGCAAATGTTTTTGACAAGGCAGTGCTAAGACTGACAAAATCCAACCCTCAGCCAGTGACAGGTGGTGGCTCCAAGGTTAAAGGAAGCAAGCAATTCGCTCTAAAGTTTAGTTTGAACTCTGAAGGAGCCTTCCTTTAGGTGCTGAACCTACTCAGACACCAGGGGGAAAAGGAAAATGGTTGGCTGGGGGATTTTGAGAATTGTAGTTTGAAAAGGAATGTTTTCAAAGTCCACTCAAAATGTCTAGTGGCCAGTAACTACGCTAGCTGAAGGATTCTAGGAGCTGTGATCCCAAAAGGCTGGCTTTCAATAAGTAAGACTGAACCCAGGAAAGTATGCATGCACACGCGCGCGCGCACGCACAAACACACACACGTACACATTGCTTACTAGCAGAGAGATGGTTAAAGCAATGCTATTTAATAAAGATTTGAGAAGAAAACTAGCTATTATAGGAGGCCTGGTTTCTATCTTTTCCTCTCCCAAGCCTCTCACCAAAAAAAGCCACAGAAATGCCGACACAAGCCAAACTCAGAGGGAAAAAAAATTAAAAAACAAAGGATTCTACTAATTACCCAGGAAGGGAGAAAAACCTCTTGATTTAATCATGATGGATGAAGATGGCAGAGAAGAAGCCCAGAAAAATATAACCAATGAGGGGGGCAGAGGCAGCAGAAAACTACGGCATGAGTATACTTGGAGAGGACTTGAGATGGGGGAATCAAAACATGCCCAATTGGCCTAAATACCCTAAAGGCACCAGATGCCATCTGGACTTGGAAGCTAATCAGGGTCAGCCCTGGTTATTACTTGGATGGGAGACCTCCAAAGAATACTAGGTAGTCTAGGCTATATTTGAGAGGAAGGAATTGGCAAAACTACTACTATTCCTTGCCTAAGAAAAATGGAATTCTTGAGGTCACTGTAAGTGTAGGAAGGCAACTTGCAAATACATGCAAGTGATTGCATTAGAGTTCAGGCTCACTTTTCTAGGCTCAATGTACTTAATACTTACAGCGGCAAGCCGGAAATGTGCTGTTGATTTGTTCCATGACATCTGTTAGATCTGTGCTAGTATCATGAGGTGGGACTAACAAGTCATCAACACCTGATGAAAACAAAATGTGCAATCAGTTTTGCAATAAAATAGCAGCATTAAAGAGCCTGAAAGTTATTTCCACCCATCTTTATCCTCTGAACAGTTTTAGAGTTAAAAAAGAAAAGAAGAAATCTACTATTTGAAACCTCTCATTTGCTATGCATGAATTGCTCATTAAAAATGGTCAGGGAAGTGAGGAATACAAGTTAAATTATAAATTTATAGCTGATCTCATTTCTGCATTATAAACCTTAACCACTGTGCATGATAATACCAGAGAGAATTTCTGAGAAGCCACTAGATGTACAAATTTGCTGTTAAGTTATTCTTTTATCAAGCTGTAAAGGAATGTTTGGTGGCAAATTATTATACTTGTTAGAAAGCCCCCAGTGTTTTCTAATAAATGTGTATTACTAAGTAAAGGGTAGAAAAGGGGTGCAATCTATGATAGAATTCATATAGCTTTGCCTTCCCTCACAAAGAAGATCAGAATCACTCCGTCACTGAACTCTGACACTAGGTACCCAACTGGTGTGGGAGATTACTATCAAGGACTATTCAAGCACAAAGAAAGAGGACATGAATGCTGGATTTCAGTTAACTGGGCCTAGGACCAAGGGAGGATGAAGGAAGGAGCCTGCTTCTTGTTCTTTTCAGCTGAGGTCCCCACATGATGATGCCCTTAGAGATAAAAAAGAGCAAGAGCAAACCCACTCCACTTCTCCTTGACACAGAACTCACTGCACAGAAATAAAGCATCTTAGGGAAACGTCTGTAATGGTTTCAGGGCAAGGCAGAGAAGCAAATGCTTCCCAAACCAGCCTGGTAAGAGAGGTCAAAAGAGATGCTTCCCCTGCTCCCCTAATTATACATCTGTTTCTAAATTTACATATGAATGTTTAAGACAAACACTGGGTTGTAGACAGATTTAGACAGGCTGGCAGAAGTGCACTTCTCTACCCCTCCATCTCACACACACACCCCGCCACCAGCAATCCCTCAAGCACTTTGACAGTTACAGAAGGAGTCAGAGGCTGAATGGGGATAGAGCTATAGTGTTAATATGGGGAAATAGTGAATTTCTAAATAGTGAATTTCTGTGCTGCCTCTACCCCCCCCCCCCCCATTAGTAAATTTCTAAATAGTGAATTTCATACACCTTTCATGAGCAGAGCAATTTAGGTGGTGGAAGACACATTCTGGATCCAATTCACTGGGCAGAACATGGCAAGATTCCACCCCTCTGCAAATCCTACATGAAATTTGCAACGGTTCCAGCTGTACCAGAATTAGACTCACTCAGTATTTATATTAAAATAATGTTAACAGTATTATAGTTGGCAGACATTTGACCTTGATGTTCTCTTGACATATACCATTGCTAGTTTTATTCTATTTTGTTTGCTTGTTTTAATTATTATTAATTTTTTTTTCATTAAATGTCTGTAATCTGTCCTGAGTGCTCCATGGATCCATGTGGCAGGCTAAAAAGTGATAAATGGAAAAAATAATCTTTTATTTCAACATACTACATCACTTCATCTAAAAATATTATGAATCTTTCTTCCCAGATTTGAAGTTCATCAAACTTCAGGGCATCAGCCTTGATCAAAAGACTACTTATGCTTAATTAAACCTTTCCTCAAGTTCAATTCAACCACTGTCCTAGATAAGTAGTAAAGCCCCATAAGAAGCTTTGTAATCTTCTGTTTAGTCAGAAATACACAGATACCAACTTTCCAGTTTTAGAAGTGCTCAAGGGGGCTAAGGAGGTGTCTTCTGACCGTTAATGCTTTGTTCAGGATGAATCATGTTCGAATATGACACTGGACAGAGCATCATACGAGCAAAACATGGCACATGTGTGTAAATCTATAATGCCTATTTCGGTTCTCATATTGAGCTAGATCACTCACATCTAGTTATGCATTTTTTAAAAGGTTATCATACCTACTATAATGCATAATGCTGTTGTAAACAAGTTCATAATGGATACAAAGCTATCTCTGTACTGGCCACGTACCATACCTGTCTGATTAAACTGTGAACTGGAATCTTGCTCAGATGAATAGCTGAGGGCAGAATGTTGAGGTGAAGCACAGGAAGAGCCCCCATTAACTCTGGAATCTGCTTCAGGCTAGAATAAAGTAAAAAAAATTTTTTTTAAAATACCACCAGAAGAAGCCCACTGGAGGACATCAAAGAATACCTTAAGGATACAGAGGGAGCCCAGCAAGGACTGGTGGACCTGGAATGCTTCAAACAGTTGACACAGTCTATTAATAAATACTCTAAGACACCAGATCCCATATGATCTCGGAAGCTAAGCAGGACCAGCTCTGGTTAGCAATTGGACAAGAGACCGCCAACAAATTCCAGGTGCTATAGACTGTATTTCTGAAGAAGGAACTAGCAAAACCATCTCTGAGTATTCCTTGCCTTAAAAAAATAGTTGTGGAATTCATAGGGTCACCATAAGTGAACAGGCAACTTGAAGTTGCATACACACACTAATAATAATAAACTAGGAGGGTCTTGCACATCCAAGCTAGAAATGCAGCTGTTAGAAATGGAAACAAATCCAACAGAAAAGAGCAAGAGCTTGACATTGAGAGGTTCCATTGGCTCCCACCCTGCCCATATGAAACTACTGTGCTGTTCAAAACACTTATTCATTTGGTGACAAACCCACGTGTAGCACCTCAACAGTCATCAGCATAGCCTTGATTGTAGTCCAAACTTGTATTATTTTGCATGTTAGAGGGGTTTCAGTGTCAAGTGGAACAGAATTATAAGATGTAAGGTACCACTTTAAGTCACAAAGGCACATTTCTCTGTGCAGCAATAAACACACTGTGCTGCAATAGACATAATGTTTCAAAACCTTGGTGCATTTTTAATACTTGATAATTATCAATCTCATGCTCCACTGAGAAACTCCTGGGTGTTAACATGAGGGCATTGCATATATAGGCATATAATAAACTGCTGGTACTGCGTCTCTCTCTATATCTGTCTACGGACACAATCATTCTTTGCCTAATTTAGCCAGAAATCTATATTTTTTGAGTGAGTACTCAAACCACATTTCTCTCATCAATCTTCTGAGGAAATAAAGTGGGCTGCAATTTGCATATTAACACTAAGCCATGGTTTAGCATTATCACTATAAGTTTAGCAAAGCCCTAGGTACATTTTTTTGCCCTCCTCTCCTGCAGCACGGCAACAAGGAGAAGTTCAGATGCTCTTGCTTCTATTTTTGACAACCTGCCATCTGCTGAAATACCAGAAAGTGGATAAACCACCATTAGCCTTAACTGTGGTTTACTACTCTTGTTCCATGTTTGTGTATTAAGAAATTGTTTGATTTGCACAGCTTGTGTGTGCCTTTGAGTCCCCTGACCTCTTATGGTGACCCTACAAATTTCATAGGGTTTTCTTAGGCAAAGAGGTGATTTTCTCAGTTCCTTCCTCTGAAACATAGCCTGCAGCACTTCCCGGTCTTCATTGGCAGTCTCGTATCCAATTACTAACCAGGGCTGACACTGCTTAGCTTCCAAGATCAAATAGATCTGGTGTCTTTAGGGTATTTAGGGAGCTATTCCTATACAGATTGCTTAGGTAGGTCTTCAAAGTTTCTGGAAGGAAGGGAGAGGGTTGAAGAAGTGAGCAAAATTGTTTTATTATTTCCTCTTCCTTGTAATTAACATGTCTTTGTCAAGCTGCCATATGCCAGCTCAGCTTCACCTCTAAGTTTGACATTGTAATCAATCTTTAGGACAAAAATGACAGCATCCCATGACAACTACCAATCCTTTGAGCTTGCTGAAATAAAAATAGCAAGTACACCTCCAAGCTGAGATCTGAAATAGTCAAGTTCCAGGGTACAGGAGTGTAAAATATTCATCCAAGCAACATTCTGTGGTTTTCCAGAGTGCTAAGCAGTATTTACCAGGCTCAATTTTGTTTTCGTTCTCATAGACTCTGAGATAACACATCCACCTTGACAGGTTATTAACCTAATCAAAACTCTTTCAGTCAATATATCACAAATAATAAAGCAGAATTTAAAAAAGAGTGAAAGACTGGTTTGCAAATGACATATCAGAAGAACAAACGAACAACAATGCATGCCACAAGTAAATATAATAGCTGTCAACACAAAGCTCCTTTTCAAACCGGCACAAGAGTGCATAATCATATTTCTGTTATTTTAGAGAAACTCTGAAGCTGATTATCTTTTTTGAATTAAAAAAAATATACACATGAATAAAGTTCACATATTTTGCAGATTCTGTTGTACATTAAGGATTAGATCTAAATTTCACTCCTGCTACAAGAAGGGGAAGGAAGCATGTTTTGCTAACTTCCCACTTCATCACCTTGCACCTTGCATCATGTGAAAATCTAATCTGAAGATCAGGGGAGTTACATGGAGCAGTGTTGGGAGGTGAGTGAGTCCCACTCTTGTGGAAGAGACAGGATATAAATAAAGTGATTGGTTGGTTGGTTGACTGGTTGATTGACTGATTGAGTGAGTGAAGTGATTGTTGCTGAAGGGTGGGAAAATGGCAAAAGTCAGTTCCATGCTCCCAATTCCCAGATCCCACTACAATCACCTTTTGTGAATTAAAACCTTTCCATTCTCAATAGGTAAAATCTGGGCTCACCACCTGAAACATTTAAGAGGCATATACCAAACAAACTGAATTAATCATAAACTGTGTCATGAGATACTTGAATATATACATTTTGACAGACTATCACTACTGATAGCATGACCTTTCCTTCTAGCATACTTGAAAAGACATGAAAAGAGAGACAGTATGAAGCTGAGAAGAGACACCAAGCAGTGCACAATGTAGCATATCTGCAATTTAAATGAAATTATAAAAGAACTCATGGATTCCAGAAGGAAAGACGACATGCGGTGCCCACAAATAATGTTCATCACCAAGAGAAAGTTATTGTGAGTACCATACCTGCTCAAGCAGCTGTCGTAGCCGATGAAGCTGAGATTCCAACTGCTTATTGTGATCTTCCAAAATCTGCATTCTAGCCTCCAGACGACCTTTATGCTGCCGTAGAAGTTTGGCTTCTGCAATGAGTTCAGCATCTTCAGATGTGTGCTGTGGTGACACCGCTGAGTCTGGAGGTGAGCTCAGAGCATTTATCCCCTTTCGAAGATGCTGTTCCTTTAGTTGTTCATATTCCACCTGTAGCAACCTAAAATAGGCCAGTTTGAAAGGAATAAGCTGGCTTCATGGCCTTGTAGATGCAACATGATTTAATTTAAAATCATTTCCTAAAACTAATGTATCTATCACCATTACCTCACCATTACAGAACCTATATCATAGCTACTGAGTTCTAATATACACTCTTATTTTTTCCTAGATACAGCAGAACAAAAGGAGAACTGCAGGGGAAGTTTGATATGCACCGAATAATTTCTTGGCCAAACACTTAACAACTGTTTTAAACAGGACTGGAAAAACATTCTCAGCCCAAGAGCCACCTTATCTCATGAGCATGGCTAAATATAGATATGAGGTGGCATCAAGGCCATGTATACAACCAATGCACACAATTCATACATCCAGACATTCCCCATTAACATACATCTGTCCCCCCGTTCTCTCCATCACTCTCTCAGGTCATTTTCCCTGCCGCCATTCTACCTCTGTACAGTCATTCCATAATCTGCCACCTCATTCTATCTCTGTCTCTCTGTTCTGCTTGTCTATTTCCATGCTGTTTCCACCTCTACATCCACTTACCCTCCCTCCACTCCCATTCCAGCTTATTAGCTGATCCATAGGAAACAGCTCTTAACTGGCAAAATTTTAGCTGCCAGTGCAAGAAGAGACAATGCCCTCCCATTATCTTTGGCTCGTTCTGTTTCCTTACTGCAGACTAAGAAATATCCTTCCCACTCCAATTCTAAGTGGTTTCTCCAGATCAGCTGATCAGAATAAGGGCAGAGATGGGAGAAAGGATTGAAAACTTCCCTTCTCCCCATCTTCCTACCCTGCTGCTCAGCTGACCAGGAAGAGACAGCTAAGACGCAGGGAAACAGAACTGTGGGGTAGGAGCAAGAAAGGCTGGTGAATGCAGTTGGGAGGCCTATTCTGCCATATTTGGCCCACAGATTAGAGGTTCTCCATATGTCGTATAACGTCTACCAAACCACATTCATTATACCCAGAAAAGGTCTTTTATACACATATGTACAATATTTGATCTTGCATCACCTATTTTTATACCGGACAACTCTTCTCCTAGTGGGATAACTGCTTTTGCTCCAAGACATTGTGTTTGGTTTACACTGGCTGATGACCAAAGTAATTAATGTGATGGTATGTTTAAACATTCAAATCAGCAACAAATGCTACAACCAGTGAGGCCTGAGCATGCTTGTATGAATCAACCTAAACATCAGGTTTTTTATTTTTAAAAATTAATTCTGAAGATGTGGAATCATAAAATCTTAAGAACTGGAAGGTGCTACAAAGGTTATCTAGTTCAAGCTCTGCCATGCAGGAATACACAAATATAGTATTTCCAAAAGATGCCCATCCCATCTGTTTAAAGACTTCCAAAAAAAGGAAAGGCCACTCCCATCCCACAGCAGTCTGATCCATAGTTGAACATCTTTTTAATTTTTTCAGATCTTAGTGCCTAATCAGGAACAAAGGAACTTGCCTTATAACAAGTCAAGTCTAACTGAGTCTGGCAATTTGGTATGAAAAGCGTGCTCTGCTACTGAGCTACAGGCTCTCCTCCGAGAAGGAAGAATATAACACTACAAATCTTGTTTAAAGAAGGAGGAGAAAGATTGAAGGAATCATTTCCTTTATGGCAAGCTGGGGATTGGGTGTCTACATGTCAGGACTGGGTTAAGCAGGTTTTGCTGATTTACAACTGAGTGGAGAGCTCCATTATGGGAAGAATAAGGAGTGGGAGAAGAGAAGAAGACAGTTAGGGGAACGTTGCGGCCAATGATGGAAAAGGATATTTCCCTCCAGCTGGACTGTAGAGGATTAGTGGGCTTTGTTTGCTCATCCTGTTTCATTGTGTTCTGACTTTCCCCTCTCCCCAAATAAATTGCTGGCTTTTCCCCAACCATGTTTCAAACATAAGCACATACAGTAACCAACATTAAAGAATCCCCAGATCCTCTACAAGGAAAGACGACGGCACCTTTGCTCCTCCTCAAGGTCTGCAATGATGCGCTCCAGCTCTCCTCGTTCCTCCTTCTCTACGGACTTCAAGATCTGCGCTGGGCTCTGCGGCTGACTCACAGGTGACTCCCCTCCCAGAGTCTGACAGTATTGCTGGATAAGGGCATGCTCGTCCTCCCTAGAGAAAAAGAGAGCCAGCATAAATAACCTTTCCAGGAGTGAACTATAATTACGTTTCTATAAATTGCTTCCAGGATGCATTTAGACTGAAGCCTGGTGAGTTTACACATCCTATGGGATAGCTGTAAGATTGCTTGAAGAAACAAAATTGCTCTCAGGGATGGATGTAAAGAAAGACAAACTGAGATTTTATAAACAATCACGTAAATTGCTGCTTGAAATGGTGGTAAGATTGGTCCCTTTGCTTTCAAAGACTGTATTCTTTGGCCCAGTTTACACTTCTACAGAGATCGCTTTGAAGAATTAAGGGCACACTCCTACTGCATTGCATACAAATCAGAGCTCCCCATGAAATTTGGGGTTGCTGGATGTTTATTTAGCAAGGATCAGAAACTGATCTGAACCTGAACTAATTAATTCTTTTATTTACAACTAAACAACAACAGCAGATGAACCTTTCAAAAACACTTGCAACCATTCCCTTCACATTTTGTTCTTTGGCCATCTGTTTACTCAGTTTAAAATGTTGCTTTCTGCATAACAGCTTTCTCATTACAACCAACTCAAGAGCCCTTGAAAAATTAAATAATAAGGGAAAATATGCAAACCGTGTAAAGCTTGAGAATGAACAGATTTTTAGATTATACTTAAAAAAGAAACAGAGAGATAAAGAGAAGAGAGGAAAAAGACATTCCAAGTGGCAGGCAACTACAGATGTGAGAGGATCTTACGTTGGGCATGCCAATAACAGTTAGAAGGACTTAGCTATAAAGAGCGCTCTGCCCTCCAGCTGCACAGCAAGACAATCTACACCCCAGCCACACAGATCAAACCATTCAGTCTAGATCACAGCTTGTACTACACAAACCCTCATACAGAACAGACAGCTTCCAGAGCCTCACATGAGTGAGTGAAGCCACACAGTTCTAGTCTGAGAGAGATCAAGATGAGAGCAAAACACTACTTACTTTTGGGGAGGGAGGAATCACCCTCAGAACAATTACTTTAAAATAATAATTTTGTATAAAGGAAGTCAGACACATTTGGGAGAAATTCAGACACCTTTGGGAGAAAAGTCTTTCCACAAACAGTCATGGAGGTGGGTGGGGAATTGATTTAACTCAATAGAAGCCCTTCTCATTTTCACAAGCCATCGAGTTCTATCACAGTGGTAGGCAAAGTGTGGCTCTACCTGTTTCTGCAGACATTGACCTTCCCCAACTTCCTGAACATAAGCTAGAGAAGCAATTTATTTCCAAATAGATTTCAGGACCCCACATTTAACATTTTAAAAAATGAGAGGACACACAAGATGCTTCTGCTCACCAGTTGTCACTTTTGGCAAACCATGAACCATGGAGACTGCCAGGGCTATTAAAAAGAAAAAATCCTGCTACCCAGACCACAGTTGCCCACCCCAGTTCTGTGGTAAAAAACCCCCCAATGCCTTGATGGGATACAAACCATAATAACCACACAGGGCAAACACCAGTAGGCAATGTATATTAAACAAGTGTTTTATTATTACTAATACTTTACTGTGAAAGTGGACAGATTGTTTGACGTGGACTAACATAATGAAAATATTGGAAGCCTGAGAACTCTTTCCCTATGATCCAGACTTCTGGTGTCACGAATGTATTTGGATCATCTGCCATCCCATGTACACTCACTATCTGGAGAAGCAAATCATAGTATTACGGCATATAGTATTTCCTAATTGCAAATTAAATACTTATTCAAAGTGCTTTTGTTTGCTTGCTTTTTTTTTTTTTAATGAGCAGAATATGAGAACTTTCCTGCATCCCAAACATTTGGGGCAGTAATGCCCCTTTTATTGGAACCTTATTTGGCCAGAATAACAACATTAAAAATAATTAAGCATAACTACTGTAATATTAAAAGAGTCCCTCACAGTGTATCAATATACAACCCCAGCCAAGAATGTGTGTGTGTGTGTGTGTGTATGCATACACACACACACACGCGCGCGCGTATTATAAATTAATGGTACACATGTTAGTCTAGAACATGCATCTTTTCTCTCGTCTTCACTTAGTTATAGCCACAGGTAGCTTTGACAGCAGATTGTCACTGGCTCCAGCTTCATTGCTGTGAAAGCTTTAATATAATTTTCAGCTTTTATGGCACTATAAAGTTATGCAGTGTAAGTATTATTTCCCAGAAATATATGAAATATAGGGAGCCATTGGCAACTAAACCACAGCTGCCAGGTGAATAAGAAGTATAGCAAAATAATTTAAAACTAAATTGAAGAATCTGATTATAGTCATCATGTTTGCTAAAAATAAAGACAGTCCAAATCTCTTTAAATTATAGGGTACAGTGACTGCTTTTGAGCATCACGATCAAAGGCAACATTATTTTTAAGAACAAGAAGCACTTTAATGCTAACACAAATATGCTGATAGGAAAGTTCAGGAGCATGCATAATTTTAGACTATGGTTATTCTAAATTTATTAATTCAATAAAAGAAAATGCAGTTGTGTCCAAATTTCAGTTTCAAATATAAATTTAACACAGTGATCAAAAGAAACATTTTCTTTTCTTTTCTTTTCTTTTCCTTGAATACAGTTTGTTTCTCAAGATGGGACCTGCTTATTCAGCATGAGTACAAAAAAAATCTCACATGACTTTGTCACTTTGAGTCTCTAAAGAATAAAGTGGTCAAATACAAACTTAGGTCAAGCCCTTCATTCTTCTGAAAACATTGCTAGTGACAAGCATTGAGACTGTGATAAGTAAGCACCAACACCACACACAATGATAAATTGTGCAGTCTAGATTATTTTTTTTTTACCCCTAGCATTCCACTTTTTCAAACTCAGAAGTTTTGAAGAGGACAAAGAGGAGGTTTATTGATTTGTCTATTATAAGCAGAATGCTTTGCAACTGATAATGCTGTTCTTCACTCAAGTATCACCTGACAAAGAAAACCTATTTATAGAAAAGACATAGCCTTGTTGTTGATTTTTTTTAACCACTTCTCATGTGCTTTGCCAAGTGATTGGTCTGAAAAGTAGATCATTGTGTCAACTCATATGCCAGCAATATAAGACAGATCTATTAGTTGCACAGCAATCCCAATTGAATGCTTCCATGCTGACCACATGATTCATGCTAGAATAAAGGACAAGAAGCCAAGAGAAAACCCTCTAGCACTAAATTTCAAGGATGTTGAAAAAACAGCTCCAGAACAGACAGAGAGACAGCACCTATATATCAACATTAGTGTGACCCATGCAGATAGTTATTACTTGTCCCAAACTGCAAGTTTATTTTGGGTAACCACAACAGTCTTACGCTATACATGAAGGTCACTGGAAACCAGAGCACACTGATGAATACAGAGACCAGACACAGTTGCTATAAAGTGCTGTCTGAATCAAAGCTATTCTTGGATTCTAAGAGATGCATCTGTAATAGATTCTAAAGAAAAGCTCTTAAGACCCTAAGAGAATCTACGACAACTTTTTAATAGAAATCTTTCTCCAATGGTTAATCTTTATATAGGTATAGAGATCATATACATGTTGTGTGCCTTCAAGTTGTTTCCAACTTATGACAATGCTAAGGTGAACATATCATGGGCTTTCTTGGCAAGATTTGGTCAGGGTGGGGATTGTTTTTGCTTTGTTTTGAGGCTGAGAGAGTGTGACTTGCCCAAGGTCACCCACTGCCCACTGGGTTTTCATATCTGAGCAGTGATTTGAACCCTGGTCTCCAGAGTTGTAGTCCTGTGGGCGGTCATCTTCTCTGAATGATGTTTATTCTGTTTTGAGACAGGAGGCTGTACTTCCCCTAAAGCACAGGTAGCGACTCTCTGGCCCTGGGGTCAGATCAGATCATCCTGGTGCCACTATATGTTCCTCTGGGCTCTTCTAGAAGGTCAGGTTGCCTTCCCCATGACAGCATAATTTGGTGGTTATCAGTCTTTGCACAGATTCTTTTACATACTAAAAAGCTGAGACCCATTTCCCATGACTTAGTCACTGATAGCAAGAACTTTAAGGTTAAAGATGCTGGTATTTGGCCCCCTTCCCTTTGCCACTGGAAGGTGGTCTCCGAGAACTTCTCTGAAATTGGCTCTTGAGCCAAAAGAACGCTACCATCCTAAACTATAGCAGCTAAAGGATCAGGTAAATGTGTGTAATTCTGGAATATTCCTTGATTTGTTATTGTCACCAGAGGTACAAATGGCCTGGTTATCTCTGACAACCTTTTATCAGCTTAGTCTTATAAGCCAGTCATGACACCAACTGGGAAGAGAGAGCCTTTCAACAGTTATGCAGGTCCCAACTGCTTCCCATTTGGATTCTCATATGGGAGACTGTAAATGATCCTGAAATTTCTGGTGCTCCAAACCAATGTGGCCAGATTATTAATGAGGATGCCTTTTCCATGCGCAGTGGCTCTCAGTACATTTCTAAACCTAATTCAAAGAGTTTAACCATAAATGGCTTTTAATTAAGCTATCTGAAGAAGCATATTTACCAACCTGGACCCAAGTTCATTATCTCGTACCCTTCTATATACACATATACCAAATAAGAGAAAGGCAGATAGCTACAAGAGAATGTACCTTTTTAATGGTTGTGCCCCCTGTACATATAGCACTCCCAAATACCTTCATTTGATGCTTCCGCTACTGTATCCAGGGAAGACTTTACTATTTTCCTAGATATTTATTTAGGTTGGTATGTAGTCATTTATACAACAAGTGAAGTTCTTGTGGTGTAAATAAATAAATAAATAAATAAACTGCCTCCAAATCACCTTGGCAGTGTTATAGCTTCCAAAGGTACCAATCTTCTCGTTCACTGAAGAGTCCAGGTATTTTCATACATTTGCCATTTCATACATTAATTCTGACAGGAGTTAAATGATCCAGAAAGGAAGAATGTTTTGACGGAAAGACTCTCCCCAACATAAAATCTCACTCCTTTTAACCTTGTTCTCACTCATACATTATTAATATGAGGACAAGATACCTATGCACACACCGACATGCATAACTACATTTGCTAGTTTTAACATGTTCTGAAAACATAATTCATGTTACACCGCTAAAGAAGAGGAAGCATATATTATAATAAGCAAATAAGTTGCTCATTCACACAATATCACCAGTGCTTCTGTTAGTTTTAAAAATTTAAACATAAATATAATTGCTCCACCATCTTTATATGTTCATTACACATGAAATCAGTAACATGAACTGTCTAAGAAATAAAGCTGTTTTACTCAGCTACCTGAAGCAAAGTAAGGAAAGTTAACATGTAAAACCATCTCACCCCCACCCCTCCAAAACAGACAGCAGTCTTTTGTGGGGAGCGCATATGAAAACAAGGCACTGGAAGTAATAGACCAATAAAATACATTTTTTTCTCCATCTTTAAATTTCAGTGGTATGGAAACAATTTTTTTTATAAGTTATGTCGCAATCATTGCATATTTTATAGCAATCTAAATCCAAATACAATATATCCACACTCATTATGTGAATTATTTCATCTTTTAACCATTGTTAAGCTCTCAGAAGCAAGCTTATGCCTTTTCTTTCTGGACCAAATTCTGTCTTCTTTTCACTCCTGACCATAACCACAGTTTATTTTTACATGTATATTAATGTCAACCATGATTAATATAAAAACAGAGTAAGATCCTACTTTGCAAAACATTGTTAGAAAAAAATCTGGATTAGAAATAATCATGGTTAGCACTATATAGTCTTAATGCTACATTATGATTACAGTATGACTAAGATTAAAGAGTGAAGGAATGGAGAAATTTGAGAAAGAAACATGGACAGGAGGAGAGGGAAGTAATGTGGAAGTCTGTACAACCTTAGGTTCTTTAGATGATTCTTCCAAGAAAACAATTTGTCAGAAACATATTTTGAGGCCTCATATTTCACCATGAATTACACTTATAAAATGTATGTAAGAATTTACTTAAGTGTTCAAAGATTTAAATTTACATGATTTACGCTTAAATTAACATTTAATAAAAATGAAGGTTAAAATAGTGCTGAAAACAATTCGTGCAACACCATCCATCTTTCCACAACCCTGTTGCCAAACAGTTTGTGATTCTACATGATTGTTGATATTGGTCTATTGTCATTCAAAGGTAGTCCTTTAGAACATGATGCTTATCAAGTCCATCCAGAAACAAAAGGTCAACAGAGCAGGACAGAAGTAGTAATTGATTTGTTTACCACTTAACGTCCAACCTTATATGGCAGATTTTGCAGATGAAAGAAAAATGCAGGACTTAAGGTCTAACTTGGTAATTATCTGCTGAGCCATGTCAAAGTTGCTTCTGATGGGATTTTCCTTGGCAGGCTTATAAAGAGATAAGCCAAGCAAAGAAATGCCCTCCGAAGAGCTGTGATGGTCAAACTTCCAGATTTTTTTTTCTGGCCATTTAACAGGATCCAGCATTTCAGAGCAAAGAAACAGTGTTATCAACACCTCTGAATATCTGGGGTAGCTCAAACATTTTCACACAAACTCATTGTTTATTTCAAAAAAATTAAAACCAGACATGTAGTTTATCTCTGGAATTATACTCCTTTATACAAGCCAGCATCAGAAAATTATGATCTAGTCAACCTCATCCCTCAAGTTTATTAGATTCACAAATCACAACTTTATATCATTACTGGTGCCAAGTCTGCGACTGCATGTAGATCAGAAGAAAAGATAAAAGAAAATGGGATTTGCTTGTTTGAAAATGCCCATACAGCTAAGTGTGTGAATTAGCAGGGACCTATGCAATGGATTTTTTTTATAAACTATATTTCGATGAGAAAAGAAATGATGCTTCACAAAAATCATCTTCATTATTGTCCTCAGCTAGCCAAAAACTAGTAGTTTGTATTACAAATCAGTACTACCACAGCTGGTAATACTACCAGTTATTATATTTCATGCTATCACACATGCTATACACAAAGTGCTTGTATTATTATGACAATGCAAAGTTAATGTAGGCCACTGGGAATGTCTAATTATTACTCATTTGCTAGAAGCTGAAATTCACAGTAATTGAGGACGAATTTATCAGACAGTTATAATCAAATGTGTCGACATTTTCTGGCAATTACGCTTCCTTAATCTACTTACACACTTCCTGTGGTGGAGCTACCATCTGTGAACAAAGAACCATTGGTCCGTTCCATCTGAGCCAGTCTTAAAGAAAAAGAGGAACTCAAGTAAGAAAAAAAAGAAGTCCAAGCTCTACATCAGTTGTTACTTGAGGTAATTGCAGTGGCTTTAACTTAATGTGAACATACCAAAATAGAACACTAATTCTTAACTGAATCCAAAGGATAATTTTCAGGCTTATGTCCTTATTAATTTTTTTGGCTTCATGTTATAATTACCACATTTGACATTTCCACACTAGTCTGTTATAGTGCTATTATTCCACTTTCAACACCCTATGGAATCCTAGGGTTGCAGTTTAGGAAGGGGCCTCAAAGGCCCCTCCCTAAACTGCAAACCCCAGGACTCTACAGGATGTTGAAAGTAGAATATAGCACTATAACGGTTTAGTGGGGAAATGGCCATTGTCTACTAACATAAGAGAGAAAAAGCCCAGTTGGGCACGCCTCCATCTTGTTTTCTGCTCCAGCTGCTGCTTCCAGCCCCTCTCCTTCTAACTGCTTTGGAAGAAGAGCCAGGTGCACGGCAGCATCTAGCAGCTGCAGAACTTAATTTCCCCTCTTCCCTCCCAATTCTCTTCCCTTTCCATGTCATGTCTTATTCAGATTTTATATCTGAGGGCAGGGACTGTCTATAAGCCTGCTTGGCTAAAGAGTGATGCATAAAATCTATAAACAAACAAATAACATATAACTGTCCCAATTTCTGCTACTTCTTCATCAGGAGCCTTCTTTGATTATCACTGTTGCGTTATCTATCACAACATCCACACAATCAGGCTTTCTCATTTTTCCCCCCTAATGGATTGCACAGCCAGCCATGCAAATAAGGATGCCACTGAAATGAATGGAAAAATGCCTGCACTGTGAATATTTCCACCCCATATGGCTATGTTTCTGGAAATTATACATGCAATTAGATTAAGAATGAATGCATCAAACTGCTTTCTCCTGTATGAACCCAGCTGCACATCCTGATACTGATATCCTGCTCTGTCCCTCTCGTTCACCAAAGTCACAAAACACAGGGCCTTCTCATTGGTTGTACCAAATTTATGAAATTCATTCTCAAGGCAGGATTGCCTTGCTCCCTTGAAGGTGTCTCTTTGTTTTGTCTCTATTACTTTCCAGGGGACAAGCCAGATGGGTATTTGGGATCAGCACACTAACGAATCTGTAGTTCCTACTATAATGTATGTTGCATTGCTTGGTCTTTCCTTTTTAAAATCTCTTTTATTATATAGTGATGTTGGTGTAAGCTATTATAGGGACTCATTTGATAACAATTTCATAAACAAGGTTATATGTCTGAGGAATATTCCACAGGCCAGTCAACAACAACAATAGCAGCAACAACAACAACTTTATTTACACCCTTGCCTTTAACCCAAAACTGGTAGTTACTTAATATGCTACTTTAATTATCACTTCAGTTAAACATTACCTTACTCTCAACATTAATTTCCAAGAAGAATTTTTTTAGAACACATTTCTTTAGAACATACATTATTATGCCGTTTTCACCACATCAAATATAAAATGTATCTTTCTTTTACATCTTACCTGTTAGCATATTGTTCTATCCTGGAATGTGTGTCATCATGAAATAGTTGAGGAGACTGCGATGGACTAACAAAGAAAGCAACAGAAAGAAAAAAAATTGATTCTATTTGTTGTATTACAGGAAAAAAAGGAAGTTTTTACAATATTTCACATGCAGTATTATTCAATAGTGTTGACTTGACTGTTAAGCAGCTCAAGAGTCCATGGATATATTAATAATTATACTCCATTAGGAACGCTACTAAATCATTTAAGCACAATCCTTTGGGAATTTTCCCACTGTCTCTCCCATGAGGATAAAGGGAGAATGCACAGGAGCACAGCTATGCACAGGAAGAAACCCATTACTAGAATATACAAAATAAATACTTTGGGACTGAACCCAGAATCTTTCCAAGAGGCATTACAGATACTCACTCATATTGTTCAGGCCACATACTGATAAGTGTGATTGGACTGCAAGGGGAAATAGAGGAAGAGATGGAGAGAGAGAGAAAGAGAGAGAGAGAGAATAAAAATACAGCAGAAGAGCTCTAAGTGCAACTTAAGTAGTTAAAAAGCATGAAGTTCAGCTACTGATCCCCTTACTTCCCTTTAATAATAATTTTATAAAAGAGGCAAAATATCCCTTTAGCAATAATGGAAATAAAATTTTCTAATGTGTTGGAGATAGGAGATATCTTTGGAAAACAAAGAGAAACAGCAACAATCTTAAAACTACACCTTATTAACATTAGGAAAATGTCAAACCTGTTGACCTTGAAGAATTTGATTGGCTTTCAGTATTTGGATACATTATCCAGTTTTTGATATTTCTAGCATGGATATTGTTGAAAAGGGAGCTGAGGGATGGGGTTACAGCAAATGTGAGTAGCTGTCACATGCCTTCAAGTTGTTTCCAACTTATCATGACCCTGAGTGGATCTGTCATGGGGTCTTCTTGTCAAGAGGTTTGTTCAGAAGAGGTTTGCCTTTGCCCTCCTCTGAGGCTGAGAGCCGGACTTGTCCAAGGTCACCGAGTTTGTTACCATGACTGAGCAGGGATTTGAACACCAGTCCCCTAGAGTCCTAGTTCATCACTCAAACCACTACACCACACTGGCTCTAATGTGAACACTTTTTTGTTGTGTGGCTTCAAGTGGCTTCATTTCTGATGTATGGCAACCTATCATGAAGCTTTTTTGCAAGATTTGCTCAGAGGGGGTTTGCCTATGCCTTCCTCCACAGCTGAGAGAGTGAGATATGCCCAATGTCATCCAATAGGTTTCCACAGCCAAGCAAGGATTCAAACCCTGGTCTAGAGAGTCATAGTTGAACTCTCAAACCACTGCATCGTGCTGGCTCTCAGTCTAATACTGCATAAGAGTAATTCCAGCAGTAACCATTTAAAGAGCATTGCTTTCTCTGGGTGCTCAGAAGTATGTCCAACTGGTTTTAATCAGGCTTAATCACAGATAAGTAAGTTTGAGGTTTGCAGCCTTAATGGTTAAATTGAAGACACAGTTTAGAGCAAGTAATGGCAAGTGAAGCTCTCCAGATGTTATTAAATTTCAGCTCCCATTGGCTATGCTGGCTAGGACTGATGGGAATTGCAATCCAAGAACATCTAGAGGGCAGGTGGATGACTTGTGCCCCTTCATATGTTGTTGGACTATGGTACTTATCTGCTCTAGCTAACACAGCCAAGAATGAAGTATTTCCTCATTCATCTTGGTTTCTCCATCAGCTACCGCTCTCATTTCTACTGTATTCCAGTTTAACATACAAATCTTGAATTACTTCGGCTACTCAAGCTAATCTAAGGTATTAATATGCATCAAAGGTACTTCTCATTGCTGCTTTAGTTATTAAAATATCTTCATGGTAGAAAATTCTAGACAGAAAAGCACTGGTCTTTATTCAAAACTTACGTCTCCAGATTGTCACCTTCTAGGACTGTTTGCACAGGTAGATAGCCAAGACGTGGATGTTTAGCAAAATACTTCTTCGATCGGAATTTGTTCTTTAACACTTTGGTAAAATCTCGTACATCTTCTCCTGATGTTGTCTAGGTAAACAAAAATACAAAAAACACAAATTAAATATTATATAAACAATGTTAGATTATGTAATTTAGTTGTACAAATCCATATCTGTCAATCATATATGGTCCACAGTATTTAATCCATAGTACACAATACATAGCCCATACCTGTCAATTAAACTATATCTTCTTATTTCTTTACATGATATATTTATAATACCCAAAGTAAAGTTACTTCCTACTTATCTTTTTCCAGTTTATTCTATGTATTATTATAGTTACTTCTATATCTACCTTACATTTCAAATTCATAAGTACAGGTTTTTGTTTTTTGTTTTTGTTTTGTTTTTTTACCTTCTCTCTCCTTATCCTTCTGTTGGACCATTCATAATATATCCATATATATTTTTGTTCCCCTTTTCCTGTTGGTCAGGGTACATCGCACACATATTGATCCACTGTTACATATTTTTTTTTAATTTTACATTATTATAATATCTCCGTATCTTTTTTTAAGGTAACTTGTTATTGGCTTCCACTCTGAGTCATATATTACTTTTTTTTCTTCTTTAAGTGACTTTGATAATTGATCACAATTCTTTGAACACAAATTAAATATTCACAGTTCTATTGGTTCTAGGTCAGTCATCACCTTACACTGTCATTTACAGCTAGTATCAAAACACCATTGACAATGATTTCAGATCAGTAAAATTATTTATTAAAACCTGAGATCAAAATAGTATGAGTGGTTAAAAAGTGAGTGTAAAAAGTACTTTCTTACTTTGTAACTTGCCTTAAAAGCTCAGCAGTTCTTAAATTAGATAGCAATCTATACATGTTTTCAATTTAACAAAGTGACCTATAACAAAAGCTTGAACTGGCAAAAATGTAAAAGCTATCAAATTATGTCCAAAAGGAAAGGTAATTTAATCATAAACATTAGAAGTATTTTAATCCACCAAAGCACTTCATTTTTTGGTAAAACTGAAGATTTTAAGGTGAAATGTCTGTTGCTCATCACCAGGGAAATCCAACATAAAAACGACAGCAACAATGCATGTCAATGCCATAAAAACAAAACAAAGTAATACAAAGATCCTAAATCACGCCATCTAATCTTTCATTTGATAGCTGTAGAGTCTGCTTGCCTTGTCCGCTCAAAGAAATATTGCAACACGCATGCAAGCAGAGATTATATAGTGGCAGGTACATGTAAATCTGCTGGGGCACATGGTCTAGGCTGCCTGCTCTCTGGGTTGGGAGCCTCTTCTAGAAATGTTATTAGTGATGTGCTGGGGGACAGCATAGGGCAGAAGTATATAATCAAAGAAAAATACATCAAATTACATAATCAATAAGCCCTTTACCTTCTCTTTTTTCTTCCCCCTGGGGGCACCAAGGACAGAGTCAAGGGAATAGTAGAGGGGAACTCCGAAGGGGAATGGGAGGGTAATTGTGGGAGGGAGCTATTTGTGGTTTTTCCACTTTTGCAAGGGTTTGGTGCCCTGAACTATCGCAAATGTAGAGGGGCCACTATAACGTCAAAAGAATCCACACCACTGTAAGGACCCATTTTATTGTCATCAAAATAATTTTTTTAACAAAAACAAGAGAAGTAACTATATGGAGGGGAAAAATTGACTATCTTAAAATTGTAAAAAAAAAAATTGGTTATTTTTTATCTGCTTACTAAGTTTAGTAGCTAAACTTATCACACTTCTATACTTGAGACAATCCGAACTCCTGTGTCTCTCTAACAAAATAGGAACGCAACAATTTTACCATCATTTGCAATGGATTGCAAACTTCTTGTTATACAGTCAAAACCTTGTGATCAGAGTGCTTCCTACTAATTTAGGGCTCAACTAAGTTACAGCTAATTTGTCTTCCCCTTGCTTTCTATTAAGAGCTGTTCAATAGTGGAATAGACTGCCTTGGAGAGTGGTGGACTCTCCGTCTTCGGAGGTCTTTAATAGAGGTTGGATGAACATCTTTCAGGAGTGCTTTAGCTGTGTATTTCTGCACTGCAGTGGACTGGACTCGATGACCCTTGAATTCCTTCCAACTGCAAGATTTTCTGATTCTTTGTGTCATGCCCTGCCCCAGAGACCCCAGCAGGGAGGCAGAGGATAGCCCAGAGGGAGAGAACAACCAACAGCAGCAAGAGTCAGAGCAAGGGGGACAGAACGACCAGCAACAACAGGAGCCAGAGGAAGAACTAGCACACGCATCTACCTTGTCAGAAAAAAGACAAGAAAAAGAAGGACTCATATGTTCAGCTCATTTACATTCCAAACAAGCCCTAATGAGAAAACACCTGCATCAACACTGCTAGACTATAAATGAGAAGCATCTGGCTTCTCTCACCAGAGTCAACAACTGCTCTTCTTGGTGGTCAAAACCCTTTGTCTGTCCCTTGCTTCCTTTCAAAGAACTCTGTCTCCAGTTGGACCTTCTTCTTTTGTGTTGACTATGATTCTGGAAAGGGATATCTCAGAACTCTTGGCTCTGACTCTGACTTGACTTAGACTGCTCTCTCTTTCTCTTTCTCTTTCTCTGCCATGAGTGAGAGCCTTGCTCTTACAGTCTGCAAATTGCTCCTATCTCTTGAGGCCTCTGCCCAGCTGCCTAGTCTGTCTGATACATGACACTTTGATTCTATGAGTAAATCAAAAAACAAAACTCATTCCTACTTAGTGGCAGAGCTTGGAGTGTGGGGAGGGGGTGCAATGGGGCTGGGCTATGGCTGCAGTGCATGGGGGTGTGGCCAGGGGATGTGGCCAGGGCATGTAGGGGCATGGCTACAGGTTGGGATGCCCCAAAAATATTGCCACTCAGGGTGAACCACCCCCTGCATCCCCCCCATCCCTAGGCAACTGTTCCTACTAGTTATAAAGCCAGAGGAAATCAGATTAGTTCTGGAACAAAAGAATGACTAGGGCCTTGTTAAAAAATAATAACTGGGTGTTTCATAAAACCACTTCAGTTAGCTAACAAAGTTAACAACAGTAGATTAACAATAGTAGATTAATGTTGAAAGAAACAGTAACTGTCTCATGTTGGTGGCACGTCAGTCAACTGAACTCGTAGAGCATGTATATATGGAAAATGTGTGGCTTCTGAATGCTACAATGCTGGACTACAATTCCCATCACTCCTAGATAGCATAGCTTGTGGTTAAAGAAGATGTTATAGTCCCATAACTAGAGGGTTACATATTCCCCATCCCTGTTGTAGTAAGACAGACTGCAGAGAAGCTTCCACTGGAGAAAACAAAACCATGAAGTTGCAGACAGCACAAAAGAGGACGCAAGAACATGACCTTTAGAGAGCTTGACTGTAGGCTATGTCATTTAGCCCTGGCTTAGGCTTCCCAATGAAGTTCTGTTAGGTATGCAGTCTTACTTCTATTTATGAAACACCAGCATGGAAGCTATTACTCAGTAGTTTGTGTTTGTTGTCCTTGCTTGGTTTCCAAATAATTCAGAAAAGTTTTTTGATTGGCTTATTGGTTTTTAAGGTGCTGCGTGGACAAAATCCATTTCACTTTGCTTGACTTATTGCTCCATTTGTTCCTAGCCACAGACTGAAAAGTGCTGAAGCTGACCTTTTTCCAATTCCATAATTTTACTTTAAGGCTTGAAACTAGAAGGGGTTTTTTAATGCATCCCTACTAGGGAACCTAGTCACTTCTGTTGAACTCAGCCATGTTCAGAGCAATTCAAGATTTTAATATGTGAGAGACCTTATTTAACCTAGCTTTCCCCAGCATTTTGAAACTCCAACATTAAATAGAACTTTAAAGAAAACCCTGCTGATTTATTTAAGGCTTTTTAGAATTTGTTGGAGTGCTACTGCCATCACCCCTAGCTATAGCAGTCCAACATATTTTGATTAACCTGCTGCAAATATTTCTTGTTCAACTGAATGATACCCAGTGGCATTTACTAGGGTTTGTGTCACCCAGTATGGTAATTTATGACGTCATTCCATGGACCTCCTCCTGTACCAGAACACACAGAATCCTTAGAACTATTTTTGAACTAACATTACCCACAAATCATAATTCCCATATGTCACTGAATGTAATGGTTTGAACATTGGACTATGACTCTGGATTCCAGGTTTCAAATTCTTGCCCATCCATGGAAACCCATTAGGTGAGCTTGGGCAAGTCAGACTCTCTCAGTCTCAGAGGAAGGTAAAGCCAAAAACCCCTCTGAATAAATCCTGCCAAGAAAACCACATGTAAGGGTCACCTTAGGTCGCCATATATTGGAAACCACTTGAAGATACACAACGATGACAAACCCTAAAGACAGCAGCTCCCATCTGATCTTGAAAGCTAAGCAGGGTCAGCCCTAGTTAGTATTTGGATGGGAGACTGCCAATGAACACCAGGTGTTATAGATTATATTTCAGAGGAAGAAACTGGCAAAACCACCTCTGAGTATTCCTGGGCCATTTCCACACTAGCCTGTTATAGCATTATTATTTCACTTTCAACGTCCTACGGAATCCTGGGGTTTGCAGTTTAGGGATGGGCCTTTGAGGCCTCTCCATAAACTGCAAACCCCAGGATTCCATAGGATGTTGAAAATGGAATAACAGCACTATAACAGGCTAGTGTGGAAATGGTCCTCGTCTCAGACGAGGGGTGTCATCATAAGTCAACAGGTAACTTGAAGGCACATACACACACATATATTAATGCTGAGATATGCCCATTACTCCAAAACACCACTAAGGGAGAAAAGCCCAGCACACTGTAGCTGGAAACATGGACCTCCTAGTGCTCACTGAATTCTTTCACGTTGAGTGTGCAAGGGAGGAGACTGATGAAAGGGAAATCCAAGGTCACCTTGGTGTTGCCACTGGTCATCTTACAGAGACAGGCCGGTCCCCCGTGGTACACATTCCTCCCCACAGAGATAGCAGACTTTCTGGAAGGCCTGCTGAGAAAACAAATCTTCCCTTGGGGGGGCTTTTGCTCTTGGCCCTTGCTAGGACAGCAGCAGGACCAGCAGAAGTTGGGGAAGGATTGAGGGGAACCCTTCAGAGCCTCTGGGGGATGGGCACGCCACCCAACTCAAATCTCTGCCACTGCTGCATGAGGGAAGCAGATAGCAGGTGAGGATCACCATTTTCCTAGTGGAGCTTATGGGGAGGGCCCCTGGAGGACAGCTGTGAAGGCGCAGGAAGGGGAACAAGAACACCTGCAAGGCCTTCTCTCTCTCCTGCACGTGCACCCAATGCTGACTGCCAGGCATCAGCAAGGAGCCGCAGACATAACAAGTGGCTTCTCCCATTGACCACGGTGGCTCCATCCCGAAGGAGGAGGCCTGGACCCCATCAGGGCTTAGCTGTTCATCTCCATGTGCTCTTTGCTGGTGACAGTGATCCCACTCTCCTCTTCTAAGGAGCCCCCATAAGCCCTGCCACTGCCACCGACAACCCTCATAGCTCACTTACCCCTGGCTCCACTTCCACCAAGGCCCATCTGACACTCACTGCCCCCCATGTCCCCCTCTGTGGCTCTCCATAGAGGTGCAGCATTGCATCCCACAGAAATGCTTGCCATGGCATCTTCTGTGGCTTCTCTGCCTGTGGCACCTCATTCCCTGGGTACAAGCACAGTGGCATCACTACAGTTGGTGTCACCCCCTCTGATGGTATAACATGGTGCAGTCTGCACCCCGCTAGTGATGCCACTGATGCTACTACTGTTCTAATACAGTACCTTTTGTTGTCAAGGTCCAACCATGGAACTCCTGAATGAAGCACTTTGGTGACTGTAAGGCACAGCCTTATGCTACCCCTTTCAGCTTAGATAATCACTTATGTGCAATAGAAAATCCGTATTACACTGTTCTGCTTTCATTCTTGCAGTTCTCAAAACATCATTATTTTGTCCTCTATGTCATAAGTCATGGCTCAAGCCAAATCCAAGGAAAAAAAATATCCTCGGTCTCTGAACAATTGCCCAGAAGCTTAGAAACTGTCAATTTAATAAGCTGATTGTAATATAAGCTGTTTGCACTGCAATCTGTGGTTTTCTTGAATAATGATGTACTCCTAGGTTTCCCACCAAGCTATCCAAATAATTGATGCAGTTAGCACTTGAATGCATCTCAAAATGGATGTTGTCATTCCTGCTATTAATCCACCTGTTCAGCTTTCCTAATTCTTTCCTGGCTGCCATGCCAAATTAAAGAGATGTCTTACATATTAGAGTTAGAGATGCAAGAGGAAGGGGCAGGAAATACACAGATCTCTTCCCAAAACAGCAATTACTGATCATAAGAAAATTACGGCAATACTTTTCACTTGTCAATACAATTTCTGATAAAGGGGAAAATAGTCTTCAGCTCAAACCATTTCCAGTGAGAGAGTAAAATGAGAATATCTATCTATCTATCTATCTATCTATCTATCTATCTATCTAATTTGTATACCCTTTCTCCTTGCACAGGACACAAGGCAGCTGAGACTTACACAGCAGGTGTGTAGCTTGGGAATACTCCTACACCCATCTTTGTCACTAGATGCTCAAGCGGACTCCTCAGCTTGAAGTGATTGGAAACTGTTTCAACTGGCGCACCAGCTCCAATTTTTCATGGAATGAGATAACTTGTCCAGTAGTCCATGCACTGGTAACTTCCTGATAAGACTACTCCAATGCACGCTACATGGGGTTGCCCTTGAAAATTATTCAAAAGCTACAGCTAGTACAAAATGTAGCAGCAAAACTGCTGACCAGAGTAACACATAGACAAAATTTAACAATGGTAATGGTCTTAAAAGAGCTGCACTTGCTGCCAATTTGATGCCACTCTGAAATCAAGATAATAGGGATGACATTACAGCCCTAAACAGCATAGAATCTCGATGCTTGAAGGAGCACTTCTTGCTATGTACACCTGCCTAAGAACTGAGGTATGTAGGAGGGGCTCTCCTTTATGTTCCACCAGCGGAGGCAATATGAAGTGGGAGAACATGGAAGAGGGGCTTCTTGATTTTGATATCCAATTGTGGAACTTCATTCCCTTCAAGTCCGACTGGCATTTCTTTCCAGGGCCAACCCAAAATATGGCTGTTTAATGAAGCCTTTGGGGACTAATTTACTTGGACATGTACATGCACATGGTCTTCAATTATTGTAAATTGTAATCTGATAACTGTTAATATGTTTTTACACTGTTTAAAGTATTTATACTTTTAATCTTTGTTTTATTGTTTTATTTATATTCCACCCTGAAAATATACAGGATGGGTTATACCTTATAATGAAAAAATAAATCTGAGATATTATTTATTTAAATAGTTAATTTAAATAAATAAATAATCTCACACTCACTCACTCACACACACACACTAAATCAAGCAAGTGGTTTCATCCTGGTGAATAAATCTGAGCTATTATTTATTTAAATAGTTAAAATAAATAAATAATCTCTCAGATTTATTTTGTCAGTACAAAATATAGCCCATCCTCTATATTTTTGGACATTCCCTTCAGCAAGATGTCAATAAGCATATAGTAGCATCTAAAGCAGTCAGAATATTCATTTTAGCAACGAATCCTCAATCTACTGGGAAAAAAATACTGTGAGGTTTCTAATGTGGAATTTGAGTTTGTAAATTAACCTCCACAGGAAACCCTAACATACTGACATAACATTCATATATGGAACTGTGGGGCTGCCTGATACAACAGGACTCCCTAACTTTGTGAATTTTACCTAAATTTGGTGTTTTGGGATTAAATGACAATCTATGATCATATTGGGACACACAGGAAGATCTACGACCATTTTGATACTGAGCTCACTTTCTAAAACAGAGTCATATATAATCACCTAGAAAACAGTATGCTAATTCATACACACCCTATAATTGTCTATACATCTTCTCATAATTTTTCCTAATTACATCTGCTCCCTATGACAATACCACTTACTGTATCAGGTGGTTGAGTAATTAGGTTTTCATCCCTCATAGTGGTGTTCTCTCATGTTGTGACAGTGGCCCAAAGTCTACTGTGTTGATATTCTTAATTTAAGAGACTTAAGGATCGAGCATAAGTATTTGGAAGTAAGTGCCACTATATTCAGTGGGACTTGTTCCATAGTAAATACGTTTAGTGTTAATTCTTAAACTCCAGTCTAGAACCATCAAGGAACTATCGCGGATGAATCTATCATAACAAGGGGAAAGAACAAAAGAATAAGCTATATGACCTGTATATGTCTGACTCTATCTAAAATAATTCTCTACACATTCTTTTTAATAATTCTGTTCTCTTAATGGCTTATGCTTCGGACAGATATAGCTATGATATTATTCAAAATATCACAATATGTTTCCCATCACAAAGTCTAAACACTGAAATCTATTTCTGTTCCTGGTAAAGATCCAAAACTTTGCTTGGCCATTGTTATCCAATTTTAGAGACAACTTCTCTCTAAGACATGGAAAGGACCAACATTCCCATTCACCAGGATGAAGCCACTTGCTTGATTTAGTGTGTGTGTGTGTGTGTGTGTGTGTGTGTGTGTGCGCGTGCGTGTGTGAGAGAGAGAGAGAGAGAGAAGAGAAGAGAAGAGAAGAGAAGAGAAGAGAAGAGAAGAGAAGAGAAGAGAAGAGAGAAAGACTGAATTGGTATATCAAGACCTTATCTAATGTTTGCAGTAGGAATACGACTTATAGGCTGCTTCAGAATTCAGAATGGATAAACTATGGAAAGATGAAGAACTGGCATTTGAGATTCTAATAAAAACTATTTTGTTCTATGGTGCAACAGTCCATTGTCCTCTGCAGATCAGTCAGATATGCAGGTTATTGGAGCTGTAGTCCAAATATCTACAGAGCTAAAGATTTCACACCTCTCACTTAGATTGTCCACATGTATTTATGAAGATACATTGCTTTCACTACTGTTCTGTTTTCTTAAATTCTGTTTCTGTAATTAATTATTTACAAAAGGATTTCTTAAACTTTCATGGAAAAGACATACACACACTGGTCCTGGTTGTAAACTTCTATAACATACCTTGCTATTGTGCTATATTGTTAATCCCTGAACAAGCGACTTTTACAGTAGGACTGTAATCAGTGCAACACTAAACTTTCCTAAGTTTCTATTTTTGTGGTAGAGGCTGCCATTTCAAGGAAAGGAGAAGGAGACCAGAAAATTTCAATCAAAAGGCAGAGCATCTCCTGTCAGAAATTCACATTTCAGGACTTAGCATGCTTACTCATCTGATTTGATGTGACAACTTCCATCATGTTCCATTGTGGCATTACAGTTTCCATAGTGCTCCATGTTTTTTATTGTCACATATTGTGACACTGGAAGGTGAGAATGCATTCCATACTAAGCTATGAAAGCAAACGGTTCACCTTTCAATGTTGAAAAGTGCAATATGGACCTGTAAGAATTAGTTTTGTTCACAGGGATATATATTTAAAGTCTCACCTAGGACGCATTACCACCACTGTTGGGGATGATAGGAGTTTCAGCCCCATGGAAACGCAGCGGAAAAACCAGAGATCAACGAGCCAACAGCAGCAGTCTTATTCCCCAATAAGGATACTCACACACGGAGGAGTTTCTTCCAAAACAGGAGGCACTTTATCTTGCAGCAAAGTTCCGTTATATACAAAACATAGGACAGACGGACAAAAGCTTGCACCAGGTACCAGGTCTGGTCAACAGACAAATACATACTGGCGTTGCTTTGTTATATACATATCTACAACCAATCAGGTAGAGGTTTGCACACCTCCCTCTACCCTCTGCACACGACCCCAGTTTCTTATGCAACCTTGCAATTACCCACAGCTGGGGCATGATGCAACATCTTTGCAGTGGGCTGATCATTTTCCCACGGCTCCCTGCCTGGAATCCCTGACAACCACATATACGATCGAAATAACAGATATTTCATACACATTACCCAAATTCAGGTGCTGATGATGAACAGGTGAGAAAGGAGAGCACACTAACTCAGAAAACCTCTGTCATTCTTATTTTGAACTTCGTGGGGGGAGGGGGAATGTGTTATTCAGATTTTATTTAAAAAGTATCATATTTCAATTGTATTCACTATATTGATCTTGAATCCAAATAAACAGTAGTTACTTCAGTAGAACAGGTTACATGTCAGAAGAACAAAGAAAAGGGTACGGAATAAATCAAGAACAATCCATAAGGAAGAATTAGAAAATAAGTACTCACTGGAATGCAATACTCCACCATTGGGTAATGTAATTTGTGGCCCTTTGCTGTACGTCCAGAGAAGAAACAGCTCTGGCAGACATCATAGTTAAAATGTTTCAGGCTCCGATATCTGTGAATGCAATGGAAAGCATGACAAATAGATAAATAGAAGTGGTCTGTTCGCATTCTTCTAGTTTTCTTAACACGTCAGCAGCAGCAATACTACAAAATGTGATGTAATGGTATTACTGTGAGGTTATTACAATAGCATTGTTGTTGTTATTGTTGTTGTCAGACTTCAAGTCGTTTCTAATTTACAGCTTCCCTAATGTGAACCCATCATGGGGTTTTCCTGGCTGGTTTTGTTCAGAGGGAGGTTTACCTTTGCCTCCCTCTGAGGTTTAGAGAGTGTGACTTGCCCATGGTCACCCTGTGGCTTTCCATGGCTGAGTGGGGATTCAAATCATGGTCTCCAGAGTCATCATCCAACATTCAAACCACTACACCACACTCCCTACAGTAATATTATAGGCAAATTCAAATACAAAGTGTTTGATCCAGGTACAAACACGTCCATGCCTCTTCTCACCCACCAAAAACTTTCCTGAAGGTCTGAAGGCCCTGCAGAGTGGAACGTGCTATGGCAGGGGGGATTCAAGGAAAGAGAGGGGTTATTATGCCCACAAACTTGGACAAAGTTAGTATGTCACACGTACAGTTATCAACAATAAAACCAGACTGACTGAATATAAGAATTAACTGCAGTAATGCTTAAATGCAAGTGCACTGCCACATGAACTGTTCAGAGGAATATGTTAGTAATGTAAAAATAATTAGCAAATGAAGATGTGAGTATAAACGCCGAAAGAATTTTCAGGTCCATGCTGTGTTCATTCTTTCTAGTCTAAAAATAACATTGTAAAGTACAGTAATCCCTCCACATCTGCCAGGGTTGGGGGCACAGGACCCCCATAAAAATGAAAAAAAATTGAATAACTCTAGGCCCTCCCAAACTATATTTAACAAACAAAAAAGTATGATCAGCATATTCAATGCACCATGGATTCCTTTGAGGTACCAGGGTTCCTTCACAAGGCAGAAGTGGGGGGCTGGTGGGACTTACTGCCACCTCCACTGCTACCCTGTACCATTTTTAAGAGGGACTTATAAGCCTTGTTCACAGTTTCTCAGTCTCATGAGGCTTGCAGTCCCTATTAAAAATGGCATAAGGAGGCAACAGAGGTGACAGCAAATAATCCATGAATAACCAAATCCGCAAAAGTTATACCTGCAAATGTAAAGGGCTGACTGTACACTACAATATATTAATACTTGTAAGAAAACAGGAGAGAATGGCCTGGCACATCTCCAGTGCATACACAAAAACACAGCATTGGAGGAATATTTATATACTTATTTATATTTAGCAGTTCTGCTGCTCTGTTTTTCAGGCAAAAAATGCAAACCCAGTTCAAAGAATCTGGACCCAATGATACCAAATATAATTGGACACTACCAAAACAAATTTAAACTAAACCATATCGGGACCAAACACTGGCCCAAATAAAGCTCTCTAACTGTTTCTGCATAAAACTCCACATTTAATGAGAGCCAGTGTGTTATAGACCAAGGTTCAAATCCCTGCTCGCCCATGGAAACACACTGGGGGAGCTTGGCAAGTCACACTCTCTCAGCGTTAGAGGAAGGCAAAGGCAAATCCCCTCTGAACAAATGCTGCCAAGAAAACCTTAAAGGTCACCTGAAAGTTGCCGTAAGTTGGAAACAACTTGAAGGGGCACAACAACAACATAACAAGAGTTCAGGTACAACTGTCTAGGAAAGGAATTTCAGTTTCATGTCAGTACAGACAATTTTATGCTTCTTGCCAATTTGACTCAGTCTATTTACAAATAAAAACCAGAGCAAAGCCTCCTATACTTTGGATGCTGCAAACATATGAAATAATGTACTTAGAATGATAATCTGGGCTCAGACAATGCTCATCATCCTGAATCATGACCAGCAGAGAAAAACTGGAAGTCAGCCCAAATCTGCAAGGCTAATGTAGTCAGAATAGTGTTCTTGTCCCCTTCAACAAGCAAAAAAGATGTCTTTCAAAGGAGTTCCATACAAGAGTCTACACTAGTAACCAGTTCAAGAGGTTACCAACACATGTTTAACAACGGTCAGATTTTTATCCTAAAGCAGCAGTTCCTATTCCAGCAAAATGAATGGCTGACAGAAGAAGCTGCTGAGCTTTCACAGCCATCTGGGTATTGTATTCTCATCTAGAACTGGCATCACGTCAATGATCACAACCTCAGCCTCATTCACCTTCAGTTCGCTAACAGTCCATGAAAGTCACCTAGCTCTAGTTTAGACAAATGACCACCGCTCCTGCTTCAGATAAAGACAGGCAAAACACAGCAATGGCTTCTCACCCTGAATGTCCAGATTACTTTTCTCAGCAGTTCCATGTCCAGGTCAAATAGTATTAGCGGGGAAACAAAACCTCTATGGCATTGTATGGAAAATCTCTGCACAGCTTGGAAATGATAGCATTAACATTAACTTGCTTGTTAACATGAATATGTCTAGTCAAAAAAGATCCTAATTAATTTGATGTGTTTTTAATGACATGTTAGTAACACATTTGTTTTAAAATTTAAAAAGCCAATTAAGATTACTAAATATGGTAAAATGTCCAATGAATGTGCCCCAGTTCATAAATAATTATGAATTGTAATGACTGCTACTAAAATCAGATAGATCATTCTCTACCACCCCTTTCAAGATAACAGTTGACCACCAGAGGCAACAAAGCAATAGCCTAAGAAATGTTGAGACCAGAAAATGATTATCCATAGCTTGTTCCTTCATTGTGATAATGTGCATAGAGGTGCAAGGGAGCATTATATTTGCATACCTACGTTTACAACAGTTTTGACCGGTAAGTTCAGGAAAAAAAGAAGTACATCTTACTCTTGTGACTTAGTGTCCAAAGCACTGTGCTAAGATGGACCAAGCTAGTATCAATTTAAACAAAATGAGTTGTTTAAATTTGCCTTGCTCAGGTAAAAGGATTCTCTGTCTGTAGAAAGCTTCTAATCTAGTGAAGAATCCTACTTGTAAAATATGGGAGAATCTGATTTTTGTCAGTTCCCTTCCCATGCAGACCTCTACACTGCCTAAAAATCTAGCTCAGACATTTGCCTCCCTTTCAGAATGGAGAGGCAGCTTTAGCGGCTGGAGGAAAAGGGAAAAGTAGAAGAAAATTCCCATTGGTGGAAAAGTCCAAAAGGTGAGGTACTCAAAAACGTAATGTGCAAACAAGAGTACACAGTCACTCTATCACCAGTGTGAAAGGAGGTTTTGTGCAAAATGAGGCAGCACATTGTGAGACACTACTAATAACTGATTATGTTAGACAAGGAAAGTTTATTCACTGATACCATATAACATTGCACCGAATTAATAAACATAGGTTTCAAGCACCTAGTTACACACAAATGTGATGTTTGGATATGTCAAGAAAGTAAGAGAAACACCTCAGTAGGAAGTGACTGGCAGCAAACAAAATTATTTATTGATCCATAAATCTGTTTCAAAACTAAGCCTAGCAAAAGATTACATTATGACATAGAAACGTCCTACTTTGTAATTGTGTGCCTTCAAGTCATTTGTAACATACGGCACCCTAAGGTGAATCTGTCACATGGTTTTCTTGGCAAGATTTGTTCAAAGGAGGTTTGCTTTTACTTTCCCCTGAGGCTGGGAAGATGTGATTTGCCCAAGGTCACCCAGTCAGTTTCCATGGTTAAGCAGGATTCAAACTCTGCTCTGAATCTCCAGAGTCTCCAGAGTCTCCAGAGTCAATAGTCAAATGATGAAACTATTGTGGCACACTTGCTCTCAATATCCTACTATACTGTAACAAATACATGGTAGTGGAATCAGAAGAAAATATATTCTGTAGGTTCTTGGTTAACCCATTGTCAATATTAGTTAAATAACCATTTTTCATATAAACAACAGAATTAGGGTTTCAACTGGACAAAAAATTTATTTATTTTCTCATAAATATCCTTAAAATATTAAAACAGCATTTAAAAAATTGAAATTAGTTTTAGAAATCAAAAAGTAAGAGTAAAGCTAAGGTAATCAACAGCTAATAGTAGACTACAGCAACATAGGTACAAGAAGGTTAATGCAGAAGAGACAAGAAATCCATCTGATTTAAGGATTTAGTGGGCTGTCTTCAAAGGCATTTCATTTTGTTCTGAGAAGATAATAATATGAAAATCACCATCATCTACAATGTACCACAGATGCCTTCTTCATACTTATTCACCCAACATGAAACACCACATTCCAGCTCTTGAATTACCTGTAATCGTTCAGCTAAGATGGAGTATATTCTTTTCTGTACCAAACTCCTAGACAATCCAAGTGTTGGCAGACAGACTGCTGTCTAGATTTGAGTGATTGTTTTAGTCAATTCCATCTAGTATTTCATAGCTAAATTTACGTGGAACTCTGTTGGTTTGGGGTTTTTTTTGACGTAATACATGTTTATAATTTAGGAAATAGCACCAATCGCTGCTGAATCTCTACATTTTATACAAAGCCCCATTTTTCATGACCTCCATTGTTATATAATATCAGTCATATAATTCACCTTTATGACTGGATGCAGTAAAATCCAAAGCACTGAATACCAATACAAAGATAGTCACATTTCTGCTGTTTCTGTACATTAAATGTTCACGACCTTTCAACTTCTCTTTGTATCTCTTTTCTGCCATAAAATGATAGACTAATATTTTTAAAAGGAATCTGATAGGGATGCCTCGTGCAATTTAAAAGAATAACAGGATACATTCTACCAAATCATATCTGAGAAAATAAATGGCTTTTTTGATAGCAGCTGGATGGTACGCTAGATGGTAACCTGACAGGCAACAAACTACAGAAGTTCACCATCTGAAAAGTGCCTTGATGGAAGTGAAAAGAATAATGCCAGAGTATATGACTTGATATTCAGTTATTTAAAATAGAATCAGGACGGCCCCTTCCTTACCCTTATAAACACACCTTGTGCTAAGCAGAAAGAGAAAACATCTAGGGGAAAAAATGATCTAAAACGTCACTAAATAGTAGGGTTAGTTGGGGCATACATGTCTGTCTAGTCTAATAACCAAGCCTAGAGGAAAATATTCCATGTTTATCTCATTAATTCACATAATCCACATTACAGTAGATGAGAGGGGCTTAAAATCTTCATCTTCACTCCCTGGGGTCCTCTCACCGCTTGAGTGCCTCTGAAACTGATACTTACATTTTTGAAAATTTGTGTATTAATTGTATTCATTCAGTTGATGTTATGTCCCATTTGCACTTTATTCCTTTCTTATCAAGGGGGCTGAATTAGGCATGCTTACCGGCATATAAGACGCACCAGCATGTAAGACTCACTCCATTTATACATCAGCAAATACTATTTGCTGGTGTACAAGACGCACTCCATTTTTAAACAGTATTTTTTGGGGGGGGGAGTGAGTCTCATACGCCAGCAAATAGGGTATTTCCTGACAAACCTGAGGACACAGTATTCTAAGATTAGAATTACCACATTAGGTCACAAACGTAGTGTCCTCCATCTTTCTAAGTTTCCTATTTGTAACTCAGAATTTCTTGTAAATTAAAATAATCAAAACATAACTCATCAACATAGGATGTAACCATCAAGTAAAAACTCTTAGTCCTGCAGTACAGTCTAAGCCAACACTTCTGAATCATGCGTCAATGAAATGACAACCTGCATTCCACTAAACACAAAAGAGGTGGGAAATTTAATTTTCATCTCAGATGACAACTGGAGAGGCAAGATATTAACAAAATATCTCTAGTGGAGTTACAGAAAAGATATGCTATTTTATTCCGCTTACCTAAAGCCAACAATTGGGCATTCCTTGCAGATATTGCACTTGGCTTGATGTTTTGCTGTTTCTGCAGCTGCTACTCTGTGTAGAACAGGCAGCCATACCATTGATTGGGGCTCCAGACGCATCCAGTCTATGAACTGTTTCACACCGATTTCTGGTTTATTATTATTCTAATAAATAAAAACCAATTATTTGAATGATCATCTGAAAACACTTAAACAGAATGTTTAGAAAGCTGACCCAACCTTGATCTTTTCCCCAAGCGACTGCCTACTGCTACTAGCTGGCTACTCCCACTAGCACTCAAGTTATGAAAACGCTGCTGCTACTAATATTCAATGAAAGAAAAGATAACAAACATTATGAACTTTTCAGCTGTGCAACTAGACACTGCTAATGCTACAGACTCATGATATTGCAAATCTGTTCATCAGAGCCAGAGCTATCCTTAAGGCAGAATTACGTAACTGCCTCATGTGGCAGACAGTGGGAGCAGAGCGTTTGAAATGTTAATTTTTTTTAGACTGCATCTTACAGAATCTCCCAAACAGCAGAGTCACAGCTGCCATTGTCTAAAAAGGTGGTTTTTCCATAGCTCTGGCTAGAGGTGGCAATGGTAATCATTCTTCCTTAGCTGCCAGACATTCCTATGTCTCAGAGTATAGCCTGTCCCACATATATTAAACCAGCCAGCTGCCTTCACATGTGACAGAAAGCATCTTCATGCTCCCAGTTATTCACGTTAGATTCAGCTTGCAACTATATGTGGAAAGAAAGACACCATTTTGTCCTTTGCTTAAGGCAACTAACTGCCTTGTTTTCAGCTCTGCTGTTTAGGCATTCAGATATAATATGTGAAGGAAGCAGTGGTACTCACTACAAAAGCTCCCTCCACCATCCTTATCCCTGTGGGAAATGCCTCAGATCTTAGAATTATCCACTTGATCAAAAAAACTACATTATTAGGGTTCCTAGTTGTACTGAGGCTTCTGTAGGCATTTAGGTAAATATACATAAAAATCCACTTTAGAACTTTATAATGAATTCATCAAAGTCTGAAGCTCACTCCATGGTGTGGGTGGTGGTGATCACAGGTCACAGTTCTGATCTTATTTTCACATATTTATTTTAAATGCCTAGGAAGTGTTTCTCTGGTTGGTAAAAACTAGATCTGAAATGGAGATGTGGACAAACAAGAAGCACACACACATTTGCTCTGCTTCTGTGGTAGCTCCATGTGAACGCTGCAGTTCCTAAAATCATAAGGAACAGGTTTTTAAAGCACAGCTGTTTGTATTGAATTTTTTAAACAACTCACATTTCAGATGGCTCAGAGTAATAACCCAGGCTTTTTAAAAACCCCACCTTGATAGATGGATGTCTGTAATAAATATCCGGATGGTTAATTGGCAGGTTGTTTTTGAATTACATGCCTATTGTGACCTTCTTGATTTTAATATATGCTTCTACAAAAACTGGAGCTGGCCTAAGACAGAGTTTTTAGTTCAACTTAAAGCAGCAAAAAAAAAAAAAAAAAATCAAATTACCTGTTGGAAACAGCTACGGACACTGGGTTCAATATTGCTGCCTCCAAAAGCAGCAACCTCTCCAAGCTGCCGTGGGATTTGGATAGCATCATGAAGCAACAAGCCGAGCTGTCTCTGGTCACACATTTCCGTAGGCCCAGCTACTTCCTTAAAAAGATCTGGAATTCATGACAATCAGAAAAAGAATTGGTGAGCCAGCATGGTGTGGAACATTATGCATTGGCCTAGGACTCTGGGAGACCAGCCATGGAAATTTGGGCAAGCCACACTCTCTCACCCTTATCAGAAGGCAATGGCAAAGTTCCTCTGAAAAAGTACTGAATTAAGTGTCTGAATAATTTTGGAAGCAGCAATTTTTGCTTATTTAATTAGTCAACATTTTACCCGTGTCAGAATAATTCTAATGGACAAAAACTCTCTTGCCCAGATTAGCTACATTAGAAATACTGAATTGTTGTAATTATATTTTCATATCTGTATTACATGTGTTTTCATACCTACATTACATTACATAAATTACAGTTAACTGTTTCAAGTTAAAATTTGCCCATCCCCCACTTTTTACTACTTACAAAAAGGAACCTATATGATTCAAAAAAGTTGATATTATTTATTGTTTTACTTTTAAAAATCTCTTTAGTTTTATCTATGATTTTCCCTTATAAAAACTGAAAGTGAAGAAAGAAGTCAGCTAGGAACATTTATGATCTGTTTTGACCCTTTACCTACATTGTTTCCCAATGTAATAAATAAATATTGGCTATTAAAAGAGATGTCACCTTAACTCTATAAATTTTGAACTTGCTGACAAATAACCTTTGTAACTGGACTAGGATAACACAGGAGTGTACGGAACCAAAAAAAAAAAACAGCCTTATCACAGCCAATTTTTGTGGATACCTGGAAATCAGTGTTCATTGTATTCAGTTTGTACCCTTCCATAAAGCTCTAAGATGGTAGATGATAAAAAATAACAATTTATGTTGTTTACTTTGTGAAGCAATATACCAGATAGAATCCTTGAATTAATTCATTACTTATTACTTGCTGAAGCTCACTAACTCAGAAGACAGAGGCAGATAATATGACATGTTAAAATGGAGTTTTGCTAAGCAGTGTGAGGTGAGGCACACTGAAGTTCACAATTTGCTAGCAAAGAAACGAAAAGTTTGGGCTGACTTTAAGCTTTTAAATGAAAATAACTTCTAATTCGCAATCACATTTTGTCCAATTCTGTGGGTTTCACAGATCCATAGCATTTGTGCTAATAGTAAACATCTGTACTAAACAGACAAAAACAGCATTAATAATCCGACATTTTTATTAATGACTTAAAATTGTGTGTGTACTTGTATAAAATCCCTTTAAAAAGTTATCTATGTATCTAAAAGGATGATCCCAGACTGACTGACTGACTATCTATCTATTTGATATAATGAATCAAGGTGAATCAACGTGGCTAAAGAGCAGACATAGAAACCAGTGTGTAAAAAGGAGCAACAGCATTACTAGCTCATGCTTTTAAGAGCCAGTTATTCTGGATATTACTCTTGTTCAGTTTCTACAGTTAGCTAGTCGTTCCTTTGTAGAACATCCTCGTGTCCTTAAGATGCATGATGGTTTAGATTTTTTTTTAAATAAATGTCTCCCATTGTTCTCTGGAAACTTCTACTTCTCAATTTCTGCTGATTTTTTTCTCCAGTTATATTTTTTTTTCTTGGAAGCCATTCTCAAAAATATCGTGAGACCCTGATTATACACACAGTTAACATTCATGTCATAACAATTTTGACTCCTCAGCCTTCCCAATGGGAAGATGGTTTTAACTCTTGATGCTATCATGTGCTGCAGAAAAGTAGAAAACACTGGCATTCTTCTCATAATATAGTTCTAGTCACCACAGAAGAAAGCAAAGAGAGTGGCAACTAGTTAAAGGCATGTGTGAGTAGAAGGGTGGCTGTTGTATGTGTGCATGGAGTGGGGTCTGGAAACTCATACACAGCAAAGTAATTTCTAAAGTGGGCAACTGTGGGATGCTACATTGATTTCCTTGCAGACCTTGGAGGGTTCTACCCCTCACTACATTACCCACCAAAAATAATGCCAAAGTGCTTCCCAAACACCCTTTAGGGAGTGTGAGGGGCATTTCTTGACTTCTAATGCTATTCTTTCTAATCTGTCACAGCCACCTTGAGTCCAATTATTAAATTATTAATTATTAAAGATGGGATGATGATGACGACGACGACGACGACGACGACGACAAAAACAACAACAATGGTGACCCCTCTCCTGGACCTCAAATGGTCCCAGAGAGCTATATGGCAAAAATGCAACCATGCCCCTTAGAGGGCCTTTGGGGACCACTAAAAACAGCCCTCGGGAGCCACATGGGTCCAACAGGTTACACTTTGCCCACCTCAGGTCTAAAGAAACTGACCAAGTTATAATTTCTCCACTTTGAGACTGGAATTGACGGCTATGGGCATGATATGTTGACTGGATATTTCCTCCAAGCTCATCCACAAGTTCACATATTATGGGAAAAAAGGGGTCTGTAAAGTCACCAACTTTAACACTGGCATATACTTCTTCAGTGTTGTTATCACACAAATGCACCTGCTCCAGTCGATTTAAGTTCACTTTTTATTGCTTGCTGGTTCCCTAAATTAAACATGTGCATGTTCAGTTTATGCTGTTTACCACAACAAAGAGCTAATTATCCTAAACTGCAGAGAACAATTAATGTTTCTAGCCCCTTTACCCAAATCAAACTAGAAATAGCTGGCAGCTTTTATGCTTTCTGTTCGAATATGTTTGTACTTTACTTTCCATCCATGTTCCTATAAATGTCATTGGCAGCAAGATTATTGTTATAAGCTATATTTAAACTGCTTGCTGAAAATGCTAAGAAAAAGTCAAAGTTTCCTATACACTAAACATATACTCACATCTGTATTTTTCCTCTAGGAGACCCTTAGAAAGAGACATCAAGCCAATCTTCAGTGACTGCACTCTGATTTTTCCAGTCCTGCCACTGTTAGGGAAACAAAATAATATTTGCTAGGTGGTAATATATTTCAATTCAAATATCAAAATCACTTTTATCCTTAAATATTAACCTGCTTCACTTCTCAAATATTAGATACTAATCATATTTGCAAATATTCCTCAGTATTAGGAGTAAATATTTACTTTCTGTATAAACATGTCATATTATTTATAATACATTAAAGTATAGGACTGCAGCATCACAGCATGTTCTAATAGCATGATAAACACAGTTGCGCACAGCTGGGAGGCACATTACACAGTTTGAGATTCTAGCTGTAGTAAACACAAGTTATACTACTTAGAAATACATAAATAGTTTCCAGAAAATTGCTTTTCTAGTCTGTGCTTAAAACACTTTGATAGATAGGTACAATAGGGCATAAAAGCCAGACATATACATTAGACAATGCAGAGTGTCTGTTTTATCTAGGGAGTATGAGTCCAGCCTCATACTACCTGTTACTAAGAAGCACAATGGGTGACAAAGGATGAGTGATACATAAACTGCAAGGAAAACATTGCTCAAAGTTTAGTTTAATAGGCTAAAAATATAAGGAGTGGAGCAAGCATTAATCTTAGACAGTTCAAAACATCTTCAAAAAGCTCACTTAAAAAAGGATTTGCAACTTCCTCAGAGATTAAAATCTACACAAAATTGTTTGCCATTGATAAGCAGTGAAATATCTCTAAGCCTTAACATTTTCTCAGTAGTCAAACTACATTTAACAGATCCAAAAGCATTTTAATGTTTTTGTTTTATGATCTGCACTTCAGCTGGAAGATTGTATGACCTTCTTCTGGGTGTTTTCGCTTCTGAAAAGAGAACGCTTCTTTACTGACTCCTATACATTGCTTTGTAGACCTCCCTGGACATTAGTCTAGCATTTTAACGGTGTATGTGTCTATGTGCCTTCAAGTCACCTGTCAATTTATGGTGACCCTATGAATTTAATAGGGTTTTCTTAGGCAAGCAATGCTCAGATGTGGTTTTGCCAGTTCCTTCCTCTCAAATATAGCCTGCAGCATCTGGTATTTATTGGTGGTTTCCCATCCAAGTACTAACTAAGGCTGACTTTGCTTAAGTTCCAAAATCAGATGGGATCTCGTGTCTCCAGGGTATTTAGGCAGTGCAAGAAACTCTTAATAATAAATAGCAGAAAAATCTAGTTGCCAGAATTTCACACTTTCAGTAACTTTCGTCTCAGATCCTCAAAAAGCTGTTTAAATTTACTGTTAATCTCTGGAAGAGACATGATTTCCAAGTGGGAAAGAGAGCAATTACTAACCTAGAAAATATCAAGAAAATTAGGTTCCCACATGCCCTTCTCAATAACGGTTTATCCATAGGTTCTTTATAAATATATAAAGCTACTGAAGATGCCATAACTCAATATTTGTGAATTGAGTGTTTAGGGGCTAAGGTCTTTTCCCTACTCCAGCCATATAAAAAAGAAAATGTTGAAGACTGGGGAAACCTAGAGAACAGTGTTGAAGATGACAGGGGACTGTAGAGTGAATCCAGAAAATAATTGTCTTCTCTACTCCCATTTTTGATCAAGGAAGATTCTGCTGTAATCCAAGCCCTTTCCATAGCAAGAAGTATTCCTGCTGTTCATAGAAAGTCACCTTTGGATCCAGCCCAAGCATTCCAGCTTAAAGATGTGTTGGGTGTGTGCTTGTGACTGCTTATGCAGAAAACAACCTTATTTTTATTCATTCAGTATGTTAAAGCTTGGAGTACTCATGACTTGTTCATAAATAAGCGTCAAAAGCCCAAGTCCAAATGTTAGTCCCAACCAGACTAGACCCCCTGGATCAATGAAAACTTGCAAAATCAAAACATACATATGTTTAGTTAATTCACTGGGTCTACTTCAGTTGGAAATAATTCAATCTAGTCCACAATAGTCATACTGTCTGTGGTTAATGGGTAACATTTCTTTTGCTGCTTTGGAAAGAATTTTAACCGCATCCCGCAAGGAATTATTTCTTTTGTTACATATCTAAAGGGAGAAATGTAATGTCTGTGTATTTTAAAGAGGAGCCAGTGTGGTGTAGTGATTTCAGTGTTGAACTATGACTCTGAAGACAGGGTTCAAGCTTCTCCTCTGCCACAGAAACGTGCTGCATGATCTTGCCAAAGTTACACCCTTTCAGCATCAGAGGAAAGCAAAGGCAAATCCTCTCTGAACCAATCTTGCCAAGAAAACCCCATGATTGGTTTGTCTGGGGGTTGCCAAAAGCCACACAAAGCAATAACAACAACAACAACAACAACAACAACAACACACTTTAAAGAAAACAGTAGCATGATAACAATTTCTATAACTGTATCTTTTAACCTCTAACAATCTAGAGTTTCATGTGGTTCTAGGGGCACAGAAACACACTGAATTAAATTATCTAATCTATTGGTCTCAAGATCTTTTTAATTATCATCTCAGAGAACGAATGTGTCTAAGATATTTCTTACGCCTCATATGCAGGAAGAGTTTTGGTAATTTATTCAGCAAATAAAATTGATATTAGCAATTAATCCATTAATATTTCCATGTCACTCTCCTCATCTAATTCCCCACCCCATAGCCTCAGTTGTCCCCTTTACCTTTCTTTACAGATCTTCATAATAGCTCACCCTATTCTTTTTCTCTTTATCTCAGTGTGTCTTTTCATGGCACCACCAAGGAGCTCTATAAGAACTTTTCATGCCACTATCATTGGACTGGATTCAAAGGTGGTCCTTTCCCCTTTACTCATGGAGATGCTGTTGTGTCATGAGAAAAATGACCCTAATTCTAAGGGAGTTCCCTTTTTTCTACATACTCTGGTAGAAGACTGTAGCCAAGTGCATCCTCAAGACCCTTTTATAAACCATCAGAATTTATACACTACAGGTTGTCTTTTCCTTATTCACTGTATCTTAAGTTATAACATAACACTGTAAAACCAACACCGTGGTGTGAGAAATCCTGTACACAACAGATTATGTGGACCAGCACTAATGCATTTTGCCCTTCTGCTCATGGTTTTTGGGTCTACGCCTATCACACTCCTCTTTTCCTGTTTCATATCTACATAGCCCCTCTCATTTTCAGCTTTCTTCCTTCAGTTTCTTTACGCTATGCTTATGATTTATTGATTGACTGGATGATGGACTGCCATAGATGTACTTGGAACCGTACAAAAATAAAACAGGTAGCCCTGCCAAATGCATACAATCTAATTTGAAGTGGGAAGAAGAATACAGTAGAAGTAAGAGACTAATACAAAAATAATACGATACAATGTTTCCAAGTGACTCCCTTGCCCTTCTCTCTATTCTGTCTTGCAGAGACCAGTGGCAACTGCACACTAAGATTTCAATATTCAAGCAATTAAAAAAAGCTAATCAAGGTGGGCTAAGCGAAATGACAAGCTTGTTGCACCAGATTAATAAATTTATGAATGAGATTTTACTACAGCAATCTGCCCTTCTGAAATGATATACACAACTTCTTGTTAAATCTCTAAATGAAAAAATGCAGTACCTCTGTCAAATACATCTATAAGCTCCTCTATCAGTACTATAAAGGTTGTGTTTGTCTGAACATACTGGCCAGGCCAAGAGGGACTGGCAGAAATAGACTCCATCTTCCAACCAGTAGTCTTTTAACCCTGTGGAATACATCTCCTGAGATTCAGAAAACTATGCTAAGGAAGATACCCTGGAGTTCAGGGGACTGGAGAGATGAAAAAAGAATCCTAAAAATTAGATGGCAGAAACTTCCATGCAGAGCTCCCATTTGATGAGGCCCCACTAGATTTTTGGCATTCCAGCCGTCCTCTCAGCTCTCTGGCTGCACTCCATCAGCAGAATCCCCTGGTCCCCAGGTGTGTGTAGGAAGGCTAGAAGAGAGCTGCTGAAGGAAGGAACTTCTTCCAGAACTCTTCTGCACACTTCTCTTTAGATTCACCTCTGTAGTTTCAATAAATTATTGGTAGGTTAATATATAAAGACAAAACATATTTACAGAGCAGATGTTAATCCATCATATAACCTTTGAGTCCTTGAAAAACTAAAGTTCAGCGATATTAGATTTCATTTCTGTTCTGCTTACTGGTCTAATGCAATGGATAAATAATTCTTAATGTGACAGAAATACCAAAGACAATAGGTGTTGCTGTCAATTGTTTTCATTTAATGTCTTTAAAAGGCCATAAACATCAGCAAGCATGTCATACAGAAAATGTTTCTTCAGCTTCTGACACTAATTAAGTTCCAGATTAATAGCATGTGGGAAGCAGATGGTTTTTATAGGTGGGTCAATTATTTCAAAAATTGTATATGTCAATGACATAAACCATGGAAATGCTAAATGATGAATCTACAGACAATCTAATGCCATTTGCACATTGCTCTAGATAGAGTTTCACGGGAATACACTATCATTTAATAACTTCGTAGGTAAGAAGTAAAGTGGGCATACAATAATTGTCTAAAAGAAGCCATGAAAGGTCTCGCAGTTACAGCAATACCAATATTCAAATCTCACATCCACGTTAAATAGGCATCTGAAATGCTAAAATGAGGGCTAAGAGCAGAAAGGAGACATGTGCTAGAATATTGGTGGGGAGGGTTTACTTTAGCCCTTGTGTGAACAGGCTAATGCCTGTATGTAATGTCAAGGTGAAAGTTAGAGTACTGACAGGAGTGAAAGGATGTGTTTGTCAGTCTGTCCAGGTAATTACATTTCTCACTATGTCCTCTGGCCATTCCTGGCTTCTAATTATCATTATTTTCCCTTAAATTTTAATGAGATTTCTGTGGCAACACAATTCAAAAGGGGATTTAAAGGTGCTAAAAACGTTTACAATAGAACAAAGGTAACCACTGATGCGTAATATCACTGAAATAGTCCATTGGTCTACATAGCTGAATAATGTTTGTACCAAATAGACAAAATAGCAATGGTTCTCCAAGATCTTAAACAAGAGTTCTTAGCCTCACCTGATGACAATAATCATGTCAATTCTAATCCTTAACTTTCATTACAAAACATAATTAAACTAGAAAAGATTTGCTTCTTACTCAACAGATGTTCAAAATACATAAGACGATGTGTGTATCTGCCTTCACATTGCCTGTTGACTTATGGTGACCCCATAAATTTCACAGGGTTTTCTTAAACAATGAATACTCAGAAGTGGTTTATGCTAAGAGATAATTCAAATGAGTGAGTTGATTGCACACAAAAGAAAAGCTGTTACGAATGTTGTTTCACAGCATATTTTTCACACTACAGAATCAGGTTCTATACATATGCGAATATCCTATAGGCCAGACTCCTAGAGGGTCAAGCCACTTGTTTTTCTTTGTGTAGTTTGATATTCTCCTTTTCACATGGAGAGGTATCCAAGACCTGTGCAACAGTGGCACCTATAAATGGCTGTCAGCCCCTGCCATCTACTGCATTTGCAGGCTGCCCTCAGGCACCTGACATACACCTCTTGGCAGAGATTGGTAGATTGGATTCTTTAATATCTGGCTGTAATTGATCCTTAGAACTATGGCAGGGATGGTTTCAGAAATTGTCTGGTGGGGGGCAGAGAAGATACCCTTTCTATAGTGCCCTGGCTTCAAGATCAGATACAAACAAGGTATTAAAACAAAATAAAACAGAACAGGGGGCTCTCAACAGAGTTGAGCTCTGGTGGGGACATCCACTTCATTAAAACTGAATAGGATCTTGGCTGTAAAAACACACCTGTTCTAAAAAGTTAAGTTTTTCCTTCTAAATGCAACACTTGAACATATCTGGGTTATGTCCTGGGCCCAGTGCTATTCAACATCTTTCTCAATGACTTGGATGAGGGAATAGAAGGTATTATCAGATTTGCAGATGACACCAAATCAGGAGGGGGTAGCCAACACCCCAGAGTACAGATCAGAACTCAAAATGAACTTAATAGATTAGAGGGCTGGGCCAAAACTAACAAAATGAATTTCAACAGGGAGAAATGTAAGGTACTACACTTAGGCAGGAAAAAAAAAATGAAATACACAGATAAAAGATGGGTAACCCCTGGCTTGACCACAGTACATTTGAAAGGGATCTAAGAGTCTTAGTAAACCACAAGCTGAACATGAGCCAGCAGTGTGATGTGGCAGCTTAAAAAAGCCAATGCAATTCTGGGCTGCACCAATAGGAGTATAGTGTCATGAGCCAGGCTGAGTGTGCTGTCGATTCAGACTTGGACAATTTAGACTTGGACTCCCAGCCGGGGGAGGATCCCTTGGAGGGGCCTTCGGGAGAGGGGGCTCCTTCAGAGTCTAGGGAGGAGTCTGCCAGCGACCCCACAGCTGTCCTGGGCACGGATCCCGAGTCAGTACCTGCAGCAGATGTTTGTGCTCCAGAGGCAGAGGCTAGTGCCTCTGACTCGACAGAGGCTGGTGTTTCTGACTCCAGCCCGGAGTTTGCAGCAGACCCTCCCCCCACGTTCCTCCAGGGGCGGCAGGAGAAGGGGGTGGTTCGGAGGTCTCAGCAGCTGCGGGAGAAGCGTCTGATGAACTGGCCCTGAAGTCTTGAGGGGCTCCAGCTGTGAGCTGGGCCAATGGACATTTGATCAGCCCCAGCTGGGCTAAAAGACTGTGTATTTAAGACAGACGCTGTTGGAGTTGGGCATGGGGCAACAACTGTCTACTAACCGGGAATCTGCGTCCTGTATCATGGGCTTTCTGTTCCAGGTTAAACCTTGCTGTTTGAGTTTGCTGCCCCTGGGACCTGGATGTTTGTTTTGGTGATGTAACCTCTTGATTTATTTATTACTAAAGCCATAAACTCGGCTCCTGCCTCTGTGTCTGCTTAGCTGCCGCCTTACATTGACATATAGTGCCTAAGCTGAGGGAAGCAATAGTACTATTCTATTCTCTTTTGGTCAGACCCCACCTGGAATATTTTGTCCAGTTCTGGGCACCACAGTTCAAGGAAGATATTGACAAGCTGGAACGTGTCCAAAGAAAACTGACCAAAATGATAAAAGGCCTGGAAACCCTGCCTTATAAGGAGTGTCTTAGGGAGCTGGGTATGTTTAGCCTGGAGGAGAGAAGGTTAAGAGGTGACATAGTAGCTATGTTTAAATATTTAAAGGGATATCATATAGAAAATGGAGCAAGCTCGGTTTTTTGTTGCTTGAGACTAGGACACAGAGCAATGACTACAAACTTGAGGAACAGAGATTCCGTCTAAATATTAGGAAGAACTTCCTGACAGTAACAGCATTTTGACAATGGTATGCTCTGCCTCAGAGTGTGGTGGAGTATCCTTCTTTGGAGGTTTTTAAACAGAGACTGGGTGGCCATCTGAAGAGAATTCTTTAATTGTGCTTTCCTGTATGGCATGGCGTTGGACTGGATGGCCCTTGTGGTCTCTTCCAGCTCCATGATTCTATGATCTCTATGATATTTCTGCAAGTGAACTACTTATCTCTAACATATTATGTCTGAATACACAATTTCCGAGGTCACTACCTTACAGGTTTTTACCCATTACCTGTAGGCTGTTGCAAATCAGAAGAATGCAATGAAATTATAAAGATACAGTGAGTACTTAATAGTGACTGATTATTTAACAAGTTTGTAACTGCTTGCTTTCTTTCTATCTGCATTTTTCTTGTGAAACATACTCACTTTTAAAATCTGCATTAATTCTTTCTACATTTTCTGGGTAGGAAATAAAAACTGGTTTCATAAAGGAACCTTTCCAGTGTTTTCCAGTAGGTATAACATGAGTCCAATCATTTCAAGCAATGATGCTTTCATTGGCATTTGACAAGATCAGTAATTCTGGCTTATATTTGTCAGAGAGAAAATATACAGAAAAATAGATAATAGATTTATAACATGCTACAGCATTAGATGTAAGCCAAGTCCCATGTCAATGTAGTACTCTTGTATTGTTGCAGCTACATTTTAACAATGTATTAAACAATGTAATGTGACTTTGCACAAGATATGGAAGACTTGCTAAGTTCCACAGTGACCTTTAAATCACAAAGAAAATTTTGTCCATTCTTCCCACAGTACTCTGCATGTACAGTGCTCTGTCTGACACTTTCTAGTATGAGACTGATGCACAAGGTCCTTCTGCAAACCAAACACAATACAGCATAGGGACTGCCTGACATCCAGTACCCCATATGCTATCTTGGGAATGTACTTCCTCTTTCCTAGCAAGTGTGGCACTGCATTTGCTGTCCAGTCTTCTGTTCTAATATATCTTTGGAATACTATGTTGAAAATGTCTGTTAATCACCAAAATATGGATTGCTTCTCCCCCACAGGAAGTCACAATCCAGACTTGTATTATTTATTTATTTAAGACATTTGTGCACTGCCTCTCATCCCATCAGGGGCCCTGAGGCAATGTACATGCTGGATTTCTCTTATGACCACTGGGAAGGACAGATCTACGACTGGATGGATTTATTACCTTTTCTGAATTTGAAATAAAACAAAACAAAAAGCTGCCTTCTGCACTTGTATGCACAGCAGTGCCACATCCTGCACAACATTTATTTAGTACGTGAGATCTCCTACTTACGTGTCATAAACATTCAGCAGCCAGTTGAGACACATATCGACACAGAGGGGAACATTCACCAGGTCTTTGTGCTTCTCTTGCATTCCATTGTAAATTGTAGTGAGACAGCTGACCACGTCCTGAACATTTAGGAGCTGGTCGTTTTGGGTCAATTTGTGCTGTTTGAAAGCTTCATTTGTGGTATTTAAGTCCAGTAGGTCCACTGGCAAAAGAATTAAGCAGAGAAGATATGATGGCTGACTAACCTTTCATTCTGCAGATATATCCTTTTCTTGTTCATTTGTTTGCTTTATTACTTGCCTTTCTCCCAATGTGGTACCCAAAGTGGTTTATCCACTGTACAGATCAGGAGACCAACACAGAATAAAATAACTGTAGATGAATACTATGCTATAAATAGGTGAAGGGTACTAAAGTTTGTAATGTTGTGAGTTTACCTACTCTTTAACCCCAGCTGTTCCAGGCATGAAGCAGCATATCCTACTCTCTGGTAGGTTACCTCTGATGAGATTTGGTGAGAAAATACTTAGCTTTTGATAGCCCAAAGCCATTGAATTCACAGGTGCAGATGTCCTTTGATTTTAAATGAAATTCATGTAATTTGCTATGGGAAATATCTGAACTATGGTATTATGGTATCCAACTTCAGTCATGAAAATCACTGTAACTGATCTATATACAAGTGAAATGTGAACACTGAGTCTAAATAACATTCAGAAAAGTTGCGTATCTGATTAAAAGCTTAACTAAAACCCTCACAAGACAGTATGATAAGTGTGTGTGTTTTTGGAATAATCAATGTGCCACAACATTACTAGCCAGTAGACATTCTCAGAACATAGGCCAGGTTTTTTTTTCTCAATTGCCCCTGAAGCATCTTGTCATATTAAGCCGTTCTTAGCCAAGGATGTAAATTTTCACTCTTTGTCTTCACATACAAGGACAAATATTCTCTATAGCATTCCCTCCACTGTGGGAGAAAACAAAGATTGCTACACAGTTCTTAAGACATACACACATCTTGTGAAGCCTTTCAGAGAATTACTCTGTGCAGAAATACACATTTTAAATGTGCAAAGAACATGTATTTGTATGAGAAATAGCATTTGCTGCAGAAAACAGCATCTCCTGCACACACATGCACAAAGTATTTTGCACAGAAAAAACATGTGTATTTTTGTGGAGAATAATTCCCCAAAAGACTTCTCAAACTGTGAAGGATATTTGCCACTGCTATATTCTTCTCACAGGAGTTTCTCAAGCATCCAAATATGTATCATTCTGCAAATGAATAGTAATGAATAATCTTTTCATACCTCTTAAGAGGTTTCATCTTGAAAAAAAGTTTGGTAAAAACCAGAACTATGCATAGTGAAGCTGAGCTCTTCTAGCTAAACAAGGGGCAATAAACCGAAATTAGTCATGACAAGGTAGAGACTTTGTTTTCAAATGATTTGTGTTTTCAGAGATATGGTATCCAACCTATTCTGTAAGGTCTGCACTAGGGATATAATTCTCTATCATCATTGGGGCTGTAACTCTTCAGTAGTTTTCCTGCAATGATTTTAGCAGTTTTCTTTCTATTGCAAGAAGGTATTTGAAAACACAATTTTCAAAGCCCATTCTCAATCCAGGACTTTTTTTGCACAAAATTCACACATAGTTGTTTTGCTTACAGAAGGTTTTTTTTGGCACAGAAAATGTTCTTTGTGTAAAACAACTGCATGTGGATTTTGTACAAAATAAGGCCTGAATTGCAAAGACTCTCATCAGTCCAGGATTCTTCTAATTAGGGTCTCTTGACAGTAGAAAAACACACTACATTTTTTTTTAAATCCATTTCTTATATGAGTTTCCCTTTAAGGATCAATTTGACATCTGTGGATATTCACTGATCTATCTATATTTAGCAGCCCAGGTAGGATCTGTGATGAGTGGTTTTCCATCAGTTTACACTGCTATGCCTGATGGGTCCTTCCCTAAGCACCCAGGTGGGCCTCTAGTAACTAAGTTCTGGTGTAAGATAGACTGGAAACAGAGATTGACAACTGTAAGGCATTTTGCATGGCAATACCTCTGAAAAGGTCTTCAGAAACATCATTTAGTTCAATACACAACTGCTAAACTTTACTGACACACATTGCCAGAACAGAAAGCTCACTTTTATACCCCTACACATCTTAGGACTCTGGTACCTGTAGAAATGTCTGAGCCCAAGCAAAATTGCCTGTAAACTGAGGCTATCTCCAGAGGCTCTTCTACAGGTCTCCCTCCATATGAGGTAAGGCCAGCAATGGGGGGAAAGAGAATGAGAGAGAGAGAGACAGAGAGACTTCACAGTGGTGGTTTTCTATTTGTGGAGTTCCCTGCCCAGAGAAACAATGTTACCCTTTGGACTTAGGCAAAGACACTGTTATTTTTAAATATAATTTAATATATTAATGTACTATAATAGGTTATTTACATTTTACTTGTATTTTATCTTCATTTTGTAAGCTGCTTTGGAAGCTCTGCTGAAGGACAATATGCATATCTTTTAAATGGAAGTAAGTAACTTAAATTTTAACATTGGTGCTAAATGGAAAATCTCAGCTTTCAAACAATTTTCACAGAACTATAATTTAAATGAGGGCTTCTGCTAGGACTTTTTAGTGCAGCAACTAAGCATTAAATCATCTTAAGAAACCTAAACAGGAGCTATCCTGTTATGCTGCATTTGCATCTAACAGTGTGAGCTGAGCCTGCACACAAATGCATCATTTAAAATCACTTGATGATCTAGAAAAGAGAAATTATGGAAACATGCCAATATCCAATGACACACATCCCACAGGGAAGCCCACATTTCTGCTGTGAATTATTCTCCTGAATGATGACAAGAAGGTGTGCCAGTTCCAAAAAGCATACTCAGTTATAATGGTGATTGTAGAAAACTAATTATCATTTAGACAATGAGATAGAAGGAAAATGGCTGAATGTGAATTTTTTCACAAGTAGTCTTAAGTTATGGAGAAAAAGGATAGACATAAAACCAGTTGATGCTAGAAGCCAAATGACAACATAATCTTTAGAGGCATCTTTCACTAGAAATGGTTGAAAATTTAGCAAGCTGGCAGTTTCTTGGCAATCTTTTCACAAAATTTCTAATAGCAGGAATGTTAAAACATCATTGTCTCCATGCCATTGTTGTAGACAGGAACCAGAATTACATTAAGGGTGGGAAACTCCACATATATATATGTAGAAAGAGAGAGAGAGAGAAAGAGAGAGAGAGAAATGACTGTTTATAAATTACACACAATATCTGAATTTAGTGTTTTCTACATCACAATTTCTATATTTATGACCTTACACCACCCTGTTAGCCTTATTACATGTTAGACAAACTATGACTGGACTATTCCAGTATATTCCACCAAGAAAAAGTAATGATTCCTTGAACATACCTTCCCAAAAAAGGAGTGAATCCCGAAAAAGTTATTTAGTTTTGAATGAAATCAATGGGGCTTAAAGCATTACCAATTTACCCCACTGATTTCACTGAGATGTGGCAAAAAGTTGCTAATCTTATCCACTATGTTGTGGATCCAATCCACTATGCTGGAAATGTTAGCCTACTTAACTTCTCCACAATAAGGAGGGAAAATATCTACAGCTAAATTTCCTAAGCATCTACAGCTAAATTTCCTACTCTGACATTTCTTGTTTAAAATTTAGATGGATGGACACAAAGTTACAGTTTCACATTTACAAGCATTCTACTAAAGCACGGTATGTCAGTCGAGTCTCTGAGACACTAACTTCAGACATGTCCTTGCAGTTTTCCCCAAAAGGCCTTTACAGTTTGCCACTGCGAAGCTGTGACAGCAATTTGTCACATCTAACAGTCAGATGATGACCTCTCTTTCAAGTGATTCAATCTGACATTCTCTTTGCCTTAGTGCATTAGTCCTTCTCAAGTGTTATATAGTCTGACACCTTTGGAGGCTATCTGCATTTAAATTATGGGAAGCTATTTTCCCCCTTTAAATGAAAGTTACATGACAGCTTGGTTTCAGTAGCACCTAAGAAAGAGGTGCATAGCAGATTCATCTATACAAATTTCCTTGTCAAAAGTTAAGAACATCTAAACTTCACAGGTGTTTAACTTCATCGTGTTGCCCTTGGATGATATGAGGTACAATACCTAACACCACTATGAGAAAAACTTTCTAAGTTAAAAATAAGGACAAAAAAAAAATGAAAATATTGAGTGAGGTTGCTAATGGTCAGAAAAAAAATAATTTCTACAGAAGTATATGCTTAATAAAGGGCATGTATTGTCTAATACTTCCAAAACTGTTAATTTCTATACAGAGAGTGTATGGCACTTTACTTCCAAAGCTGTTTAACTTTTTTTATGAAAAAAAAGAAACAGGAAACATATACACAACACACATTTGCATTTCAGTTTCAGAGAGATTAGCTTTAAAGACAAAAATGTGTTTGGATTTGATGAGGCAGACTGCCAAATAGTATTTTTCAGCTAAGTCACTTGTATACCCTTCCGCACAACATCAGCAATAAAGGAACTTGTCATCTACATTGTGAAAAGACAGGGAATGAGTTTCTGGGAAATCAGAACTAGAAAATAAAAGTGTTACTAACAACCAGTATTCATACTTTTTAAATTACACCCACACATAGCACTTGCCTTTCTAGTGCTTTCAGTATCAGTTTGCTTCACAAACAAAGGTTTGTGGAGATACACTTTCCAACCTGTATCTACTTGTCTGACATGCAGGAAATGATCAGTTTCATATTTAACAATCTCCAGCCAGACTCAAGCAGTATGCACTATTCACATGCACACACACATACTTTATCTCACTGACATTACAGGACAATGTTATGCTCAGATTTCCATAACTTTCTCATGCTTTGCTTCAAATAAACCCAGTGGGTGAAGGGGATCACAGACAGAACTGTTTCTAACCAAACGATATATTGAGGCTGAAATGAAAATTCTCTCAGAAAAAAAAAATATGTACAGTCAGTCCTCCACTTTCATGGGGATTTGAGATGCAAGTGGAAAAAATGGGAATAAAAAAATATTGAACGCTATTTTTTTTTAACCTGAGAACATTTCTCTAGGATTCTCTACATCTTCCAGCACAATTTTGTGGTCAACTTCTGGCAGAAGTGGGTCATAGAGTCGCACTGGAGGACCTAGGAATGTCTAGAGAAGTGTTCTCTCTAGTTAGAAGAGTGGAAGCGGTGGAAGCAGACTACAGAATTGCACTTGAGGACGTAGAGATTCTTAGAGAGAATAGATTTTTTTCTGTGGTAGGGGTCAATACAGTAAGGATGTTTTTTTAAAAAACAAATAACCTGCTAATAATCAAATCTGTGAATGCTGAACCCCTGAAAGTGGAGGGCTAACTGTACGACTAATGTGTTTTTCAGTACTCTCTTCTTCCAGGCTGGCTGGGGGAGACATAGATCAAAATTCCTGAACTATGATGGAAGATAGCAAAGAGGGAAGTGTAAATTTGCTAAATCTAAGCACTTTAGAACTTTGGGTTAAATCTCACTATTAGTCCCACTGAATTAATGGCAATTTGGTAAATCAATATTTATCCCACTGATTCCATGGGTCTACTTTAGTTGGAACAAACAAGGGAACTTAGTTCTTAGCTTTCACTGTTGCCACTTTATTCTTGCTATGAATTCTGCAATGCTCATTGCTGTCCCACATATCAGTATGCATAACACGTACAGTTGTTATTCCCAGCCTCAAGTTGGGTTCAAAAAGAAAGGTGCCATTGTTCTAACCTGTCCTCCCTTCTCTAATCTATGCTAATTGAAAGCAAGAATGCTATAAGCAATTACATTTGTCATTTGATATATGAATGACAAACTAGCAAGTAGGAATCTGTTTCCAGTGTTAGTTCTTTTGGGGCAGACCAGGTTCATCTCTTCACCCATAACTCTTTGCATAGAAAATAATGAGCTTTGAAAGGCAAACTTACAACACAATGCCTTTTGTAGTCTTCGGATTTTTATAGCTGTACGGTAAGCAGAAAAACGTACGTTGTTTAAATCAGCTAGGGACAAAAATGACAGAAGACAGGAATATTAGAATATTTTAAGGAAACATCACTTTAATGCCACGCCATAAGGTATTTGTTGTCAATCAAAATTGTATTTCAAATAAAGAGAATGAAGGCAAAAGGAGTAAGAAGGAACAAACTACTTCAGATCAAGCCAAATGACAAGTTCTAAGTCAGATTCCAGTGTAACAATGGCACCTAAGAAACATTTTACAAAATTCTGTTTTGAATATCATAGGGAAAATTACTTGAACAGAACTACACAGGTAAAATCTGCCCCATGCCTGGTAAACACAGTTTTCATACAGCAAAATATACAACTTATCCTAGCACTGTGGCTCTGTTCTAGTATCCCTCAGTATAAATAAAAAATTAATAATTTTAGACATTTCTTTGTGTGTCTGCAGCTTAAATGAACCAAAGACTCATCTGTGTTTCTCTCCCATGGACTTATTTAAAGGGAAAGCAACAACATAATCATTGTTTCTGTAAATGTGATTAGGATATATTTTGCATAATTAACAGACTGAACTTGTTGTATCTTGACACAGAAATTATCTACTCAAATGTAATTTCATAAACATACAAATAACAGGGATATAGGCATTCCACTAAGTGAAAGGTCTGAAAACAATTGAGCTCAGTATAAGTGAGCACAAACAGGTGTTGTTTATACTGACTAATTGTATGCCATTTATATAATTAGCACAGACTACATTTTTGTGCATATCAACATACATTTATGAACACCAAAACATCTATTTCCTAATTTGTGTAACAGACATACATTATTGATTATTTATATGAACAACATGCCAAAAGTATGTGTAAGCTAGGCTGGACAGTAGGGATGGGCCAACCGAATCCTCGAATCCTGGGTAAGGATTCAAGATTCCCGAATCACAGATTCACAGAACCTTCCAGGGATTCAGATCTGGATTTGGATTCGAAAAATTCTGGTTTCGTTCCATCTCTAGTGGACAGCCATTCTATGTTTGACATTGGCTATTTCAGCCAACAAATGAGATACACCCTTTGCCAATCAGTTTTAATAAAGGAAAAGTCTACTTGCCTAATGACTGGAAGAGTTCAGTCATTTTGGGGTGATCCCAGCAGGTTGTCTGCGTCTGATGACTGTAAAAGAAAGAATTGTGCACATTATTTTTACTTTCAGCAAAAACTAAATATTTAGAAAGGAGTTATATGGGGACATAGAATAGAAGGCACCAAATAGCTAGTGCTGAACTCTAAAAAGAATTCTGGACTCATTTTTCTTGACTAACTGCCCTACATGTCAACTGGAAAGTCTTTTTTACCCCCAGTCCACTGTGTTTTGAAAACAGTTTGTGATGTGGGATAAACAGCTGCTATATAAAGACTGTGCATAAAATCTTGAGTACAATTGGGTTAGGGCTTTGAATGCTGCCTGATATTGACATTTAAACCATTTCATTCAAAACTCTGAGTAACAACTTTAGATAGATGAATAGATGAATTTCTTCTTTTATATATTGTTCTATATTGTGGTGGGAACAAGGTATTGTATTTACAACTAGACATCTATATAACATGCAGTAGCCTAGCAAGAATTTTTGACTCCTCTTGGTCTAGCAGTAAGAAAACAAGCAGACTCTCTTCTATTCTAACCATCCAAACTTCAGCTACTAAACATCAAGAAAGCTTATATCTGAAACTGTAATGTAGGATGGAAAAAGATTTGTAAGGAAGCTCCAATTTTGGTAATGAATCCAGTTTTGTAGACTTGGCATATGCTCAAAGACACCTAGTTCCTCTTCTCAAGCCACTGCTTTCCATCTGGCTCTTGTTGATGGACACCACTAACTCATGTTCTATACTAAGTATTCAATGTTTTCCCACCACTTTTCATTGTAGTATATCCCTAAAAAGAGCTGTTATGCACAGATACAGACTTATACCAACGTGTGCACTTTTTGTGTGCAGATTTGTCTTCCTCTTAAGGGATTATTTTCAGCATCTTGGGAGAGATGTAGTGTCATCCCTGAAGTGGCAACACCTCCATATCTAAGCTCAAGTCAAGCATATTACGTGCAGAAGCAATGGAATAGCATCAGCAAAGAATTCTGTCTCATATGCACCTAGCTTGTTCTGTGCTGAATTGCTGGCTTGTATTATGATGTGTAATTCATGGCTGACAGTTTGACTTACATCAGAGTATAAATACATCAGAGTTTCAGACTTAACTATTTGTTGGCTTTTTTGGACTGCATGTATACCATATTAAGTTTTCTGAATGACCTGGAAGAAATGTAACTTGTTTGGAATATACATTAGCACTCTTTTCGATAACGGTTTACCAAAAAATCTTTTCGGAGATTTTTGAATCAGATAAGATCTCTTTGTTGCCCCATCAGCACACATACACGCATGTACACACACACAAAGAAAGAAAACATGAGGTCGTAAATTGAACATATCTTTAGTGAAATCAGTCCAACTGGCAACAAACAAGATGACATACTGGTCTGCTATAACTAGAGACCTGGTGCCTCAAAAGCCAACGGAAGGGCAGCATGCCACTCTGATTCAAATCCCAACCCAGTGTAACTTCAGAGGTGGATTTGCTGCAAATGAGATGTAAATGCAAGCAGAGGTGAATCATGATTCGCTCCTTGTAACCCCCGCTGGCCAGCATTCAGAAGTGGAGAACCTGGCACATTCTTCTAGATTTATTATCACCCACCACCACACCTCTCACGCTGGCGGTTTTACAGCAGGTGGACTATGACAGCACACCTTCAACTAAAATTGTGCTTCAGAGTGCTTGCCTGTGTTCCTTAAATCAAAATCTCCCCCCGCCCTGGCCCAACCCACCCTGCATGCTAGATATGACATTTGCAAAGCCAAATAAAGCGAAATTAATCAAGCAATAGTATGGAGCAGAGGTAATAATTATTATCACATACTGAAACCTCCTTTCATTTAAAAAATAATTTAATTAAGTGTTGAACAAGGACTTGTTCAAGAATTATACTTATTCCAAACAGTGATGAATCAAATCCTCAACCATCTGCATTTAGGCCCACTGTGCTAATTAATCAAGATGCAAATTTTTTTACATCAATTTTAGCTGCAAGGATAAATAAATTCATTGTACATTATGTTGATTCAGATCAAGTAGGTTTTATTCCCAAAACTCTCTGATGCTATACGCAGAACGTTAAACATCAATTCTCACTCTAATCTGACAAAGGCTCCACTTATTTTAACGTCTCTAGACGTTTTAAAAGCTTTTGACAGGTTGGACTGGACTATTTGCAATTTTTAAGGGAGATGAACTTCAGTATCAAGTTTATTAACACTTTAAAACCTTATATACCCATTCAAAAGCTGTGATCTATGTAAACAGGTTAGGTTCAACAGCACTGGACGTACAATGTGGAACCAAGGATGCCCTTTATCGCTATTATTGTTTGCACTGGCAATGGAACCTCTAGCAAATTCTGTAAGACATGATTTTAATATAACAGGTCCCATCACTAGGGAGAAACCCCATAAATAGGATTATATGAAGATGATCTCTGGTTATATATGGATAAATCCAGAGAAGTCTTTCCCAGCCCTTCAAGCTATTCTGAATAATTTTGATAAACATGCAGGATTGAGAGTTAAGTCTCAGATGCTATGCCTTAATACTTCACAGGAATGCCAAAAAACTTGGAATAAATTAACAGGGTGCAAAGTTAAACAATCAAGCTTTAAATATTTGAGCATTATAATAACTAAAGCTATGAATTAAATTATTCCAAGAAACGATAATCCAATTGTTAGATGGATGAAACCAAAGTTGAGATCTTGGAAAAGGTTAAAAATTTCCTTATTACGAAGAAAAACATCAGGTCAATGTTTATATCTCCATGTTTCTTTTCCTTTTTCAATCCATTCCTCTTGGACTCTCTTGAATTAGATTTAAAAATGGCAAGCTAAGATTACTAAATTCATTTTTCAAAAAAAAACCAGATTTAGGAAAATTATTTGGTTCACTCCCACCAAACAGGGAAGACTAGCTATTCCAGACCTTGAGCTGTATTTTGCAGCCTTCCAAGTTGGGCAAGCTGCCCAACTGATTAGACAACATCTTTCTGATAAATGGATAGATCTTGAACTTCAAAACAATTCCACAAATAAATTGAAATCATTTTTTGACATTAAGCTAAAGAGGAGAAGTGACAACTCATGGCTGCAAACCTCTTTAACTGCCTGGGACAAACAGGGGGAAAACACTATCTCTTGAACCTTCTCCTATTTGTCCCTTTCTTTGCCTATGTTATTTTCAGACGTGGAAGGAAAGAGGAATTTACACAATGCAAAATTTATTTACCAAAGAAGAACTAAAACACAAGAGGAGATAGCAGAGAAATTAGCCCCCATGACAGCTCGTTTGCTTTACACCAAATGTTCAAATTTACAGCTAGATTAGTGGCTAAGAAGGAATCACAAAGATCTCTCACAATGCTTGAAAAAATATATATGCAGCAATTGGAAAGACAAGTCTCAATTATTTACAATTGCATATTGGGGAAGAGATATTATACTGAATCTAGTGCTAAAATAAATTGTGAAAAAGATTTAGACATTAGTATACCAGATGAGACTTGAATAAATACATGGAACTTACCCCTATTTAAAACAAGCTCTGCAACAGCTAGAGAAAATGCTTTAAAAATCATGCATACTTGTGTTAGCAACGCATATACAATTGTAATATAATCATGGAACTTTCTAATTGTGCACTTTCTTTTTCTTATCTCCTTTACACCAAATTCCAGTTGACTTTACAAGAATATTCATTATTCTCATTATACTCATTTTACAACTTATACAAGAATGAAAAGTTTGAGCACTCTTAACTCTCACTTTATATTTTATGTTATTTTTTGCAAATAATGTTGCTATAACATTGTTTGGTTTTCTCTTTCTGTGGATACTAATTTATCATCTTTTATGTAAGACCACTTATCAATATTTGTTATTTGTCATTTGCTTGTACATATTTATATCTGTTTCTTTGTACGGACATGAATATAAAGAATTTTAATTAAAAACAATTGGCAAAAAAAAAAAAGGAATTAGGAGCAAACTAAAAAAAAAAATCATGCATACTGTACTGTACTGTACCCCGGTCCAAATGTCACAAATAATCAAAACATTAAGCCCACGATGCTGGAGGGGATGTAACAATACTATTACATATGTTCACATATGTGGCTACATTGGCCAGCTATTAATGAATTTTTGTAAAACTTATTAAAACTAATCTCTATTATTACTAAACAAGATATAAAGTTTTGCCCTGGCCTATTATTACTATCTTTTATTTAAAGAAAAATAAAGTGAAATACAAACAGTATGGAGTTGGTGAAATGTGGCTGTTCCAAAAGACCAATCAGGAATACTCCCCCTGCATGCTACTCAGCTGCACAAAGGATGACTAGCACAGGCCGATATGGGGTGAGTGGGTGGATTCTGACATACTCAATCAAAGGAGTTTTCAAAATGGCATCCTGGCCTTCCATAAGTTTATGTATACTATCTCTCATAAGAACACAAAGTCCTGAGAGACTCTCAAATCCCACAAAACCACACCATGGGCTTTAAAGTAAGAAGGGTAGCATCATTCCTTGCCTGAAAGCTGGAAAAACAGATCTGTGCAACAAATGTCAGCTTCCCAGCTGTGACTAGTTCAACACTTTTAGAATGCATTTTGAGTCCTCTGTTTTGAGAAAGTGCCAATGAATACATGAGAGCTGACAAACATCTTTCTTTCAGACTTTTTTTTAAACTCCTCATGGAGTTTGGTCTTAATGTATAGTAAATGTCACATTTCTGGATGACTGGGAATTCTTTAGCCATTCTGAGTGCACTGAGTACTGCACTAAAGTTTTGGACTTAAACTCACTGGGAAGTATCACAAAAATGGCAAAGTGGCAGAGATTCTGTGAAGCCCAAGTGTTTATCTTTCTTTCTTAATCCTACAGTTTTAGAGCTAGTTTATGGAAAGCAAAGAAGATAAATGTTACATTGAGCTCTTTATAAAATTAAATTAGAGCATTTGCCCAACATTCTTTACATAAATTGGAATTCAAAAATATCAGTATATTAATCTTACCAGTTAGTAACATACTCAAAGAACAGAATGACCTTAACTCACTCATGCTAAAGATCGTGGAATAATTACTTTAATATATTGCTACATTTGCCCTGTAAGAGCATTCCAATGGAATTAATATTACAATTTTACCCACCATTTAATCCATCAAGATCTTGTGTATCCAGCCATACAATCAGAGGAAATTTAGCCTGCTCACAGAACTTTCAGACCTATTGCTGTCCATTTGTCATGTTCTATTTCTGTTCTATAAGATTACTCATTTCAACCACAGTCCTGTATATAAGTTTCTATCAGATTAACCGGAAAATTAATTTCACTAGAATTGTTATATAAAACCACTCTCAAATACCAGCCATGATTTAATATTATTAAATGGGCCTATATATTAGTGAATTAAGTGGTATTTAATGAAGCAGTAAAGTGTACTCTCTTATTACTAAAACCTAAACTTGTTCTAACAAGAATCTACACTTACTCTAAAAAGGTAACCCATAAAGCCAGTGAGCACCATCTACAATGAATTCTTCCTGTGTGAGTGTCATTGAACAGAAGACCTACAACTAAGACCATAATCAACATACTTTAAAAAAAACATTTTCAGTGTATTCTATGTCTGAAGATCTAAACAATTCATCAATGAAAATAAAGCTCACAATTCAACACACTGAAAACCAACCTATAATCTCACCAGAACTCTAATACTTGGGCCAACAGTCAGGCATTCACATTCCACAATCAGGGCACTACAGCTGAAAAAGCCCTCCCTGGTTGCCAACATGAGACTAGAGAATGATTCTAGGTTGTGGGCCAGCCTACACTAATCAAAAGCATTCTGAACCACTCAAGGAGACTTGATCCTTCAGAAATAGAGAAGACATTCAAGAGTACTTCCAAGCTACGCAGCTGCTCATTCAGCCAAAATGCAATTTCATTCAGAACAGGTTGTGAACTGAATTCCTAGATGTGAAAACCACAACCAACCAAGACTCCACCTTGATGTGATTCAACTTTCAGCCTACCATGTTGCCCAGACAAGAGAAAGGGACAGTGCAAAACATGGGTCTAGTAGCTTCTAGGCATAACTAACACATCAGTAATACAGTTCTTACATGCATCCTTTGAAGTTCATTTATGTTGCAGCTAATAAATTTTACACCAGTCAGGCTGTAAACCTTGATAGACGTGTCCAAAGAGGCGCCAAAACACATGAGAGCTTCTGGTACCTTGAGAGTAAGCTGACTTTATGGATTATCAGCTTGTGCAGAGATTGCAGAAAAATAGTCAACACACATGAAACAAATTCTGTGGCCCAGTTCATGATACTTCTTATTCTCTGAACTTGTACAATTACCTTGTCATGTAGCCATGTGTTCCCAGAGAGAAAAATGTGAAATGGTTTAGTAAATATTCAAGATTTCATTTTCACAAAGCAAACACACGCACACATACACACACACACATTAATTTTCAAGTGGGTGGGAGTTTCCAATTGTGTCATGTAGATTTTTCACTACACTAACACTCATGTGTTCATAATGTGTCAAAAGACAAATTCACTAACCTAATATGGACTAAATGGATGTTCTTTTATCAATGATATGGCCCAGGAAATAAAAACAATGTAAGATGGGCTCAGTCACAACATTTTTCCATAAACCCAGGGAATGATGTAGCTATTCATTCACACTACAAATAGAAAGTTACTTGTACTTTCTAACCTGCTTCTGTTATGTTTAGTTCCAAGCAAAGTATGGTTGGATAACTTTAATGAGATGAAAATTCTTGAAAACATATATAGGTGATCCAGTGCCTGTTTTCAATAATATAATTCCACTGAAATAAACTAAAGCATAGATCTACACATATATCAATCTGTGATTCACAGAACTTCAGGGGTTGTTTTCCTTATAAAAAGATTTTCACACATCAGATATCTAGATCTTCTAGGCTACCCTTACATCAATGTAGCACATTAAAAGAAAAAGGAGTGAAGATACAAGTCAAAAAAGCAAGCTCAGGATATCATATCAGAATATTTCTTGCAGATATATTTCAACGCATTGTAAGGCATCAGATGTATTTGAAAATTACTCCAATTTAATGTAAAACAAGAAATTGTATTAAAGTTTGTCATGGCTCCTACTGCTAATTCCTTCAAGTCCCCTTATCTTATTCATGTATTTTTCCCTTCAAACAAAAATTTTCTGGATGCAAAAAATAATGAACTAACCACCCTATTTATTTTCCCTGTTATATCAATTTAAATAATTGCGGCATTATATTAGAACTTTTCCCCTCTTGGGCTCATTTAAATTTTGGTGTATTCTACACTCTCAATAACAGCCCTCCTATGAAAAATTGTAATTGCGCGTGCACACACACACACACACACACACACGTGTAAAATAGATTTGACAGGCAGTTCTACAGCACCTCAAAGTTGTACTACTTCAGAGTATAAATACCAATGTACAACTTCAAAGCTGATAGCCAGAAATATACTGAATAGTTCAGCTGGTTTCAGTGTCCTTAAAAGAGAGACTAAATTTGTACAGTTTTTTTTATTATTATTATTGTAAAGTTGTCACTAATGGGGCCAATCTCAACCTCTGATGTTTCAAAGATTTCCAATGTAACTGCCGCAATTCAATGTTTGTCTTGTTTTACATAATCATGTAATATTGTATACACGTTACTTAGCTTTTTGTTGAAAAGTTTATTAATTGGCAAAAAAGGATAAACACAGAAAACTGGTCAGTTGGTGCTGACTGCAAAAACTTTAGACTTTTGGAGCATCATTTTTCTATACCACAAGTGGATTATAGCTTAGATAAATTCTTTTTGAACTACAGTTTGCAGATCTCCCAGCCAGGATTCTATGGTTTGAAAGTAATTTTTCCAAACTCTGAATGGGCACATTTTTAAAGGTAATCACATTCCTATGGTAAATCTGCATGAGAGAGTTGTCACAAGGAAAGATATGCCTGCTGTTATTGTTATTACTAAAGTGACATCAGTTCTGAACTTGATATGGTATTGAGAAAAAGACTGATGATACCACAAGTGTCTCCAACAAGAATGGATTAGCAATATGTGCGTCTCTGATTTCAAAAGCCCTGGAGCCACACGGGCATATAGCTATGCATCAAACCATGCAAAGAAGATGAAATTTAGCTTGCTCACATATGAATGACTATAGTAAAAATACATAACATGACGGTATTACCTGGAACTTTAGATAAATCAATAGAAAGGAAATGTGGAAAGAAAGTATAACAAGTCTGCATTTCAAATGACTTTCTTAAAAGCAGAGTCCTTGGGGAGACTCTAATGGGTTGGGGTACCAGGGACACTTTTGCCAATCAGTCTCAAGATATATTCTCAACTGTTTTTCTGTGACATGAAAATTCATAAACTAAACCTAAAACAGATATTCTGTTTACAGAAACACTGAATGATGTCTTTCGCTCTCCTGCAATATGACAGTAATGCACTTTGAACATTTATTTCGAAAGCCATCATCTGCCTTGTCTTATACTAATTTGATTTCCTTTCTTAAGCACCACCTCAGTTATTGGAGCTACAGAAGCAGGTCTTGTATTTGGCTGCTCCACAAATCCTCGCAACAAACAAAAACTGTGGCAATGTATACAATCCAACCACTAGTACCAATTAGAGAGAATTGTTAACTCCATCAAGTTTACTTCGACTAACAGCAACTCTGAACGAGAGACCTTCAGTCCCCCTGCTATTAACACCCCCGTTTAGGTCTTGCAAACTCAGGGCCATTGCTGCCTTGACTATAACTATATCCACCTGTAATATGGTCTTCCTCTTTTCCTACTGCCTTCTACCTTGCTAAGCACTAACTATATTTTCTAATCAATCATGTCTTCTCATCACATGTTCAAAGTACAACAGTCTCAGCTTAGTCATTCTGCCTTCTAGGGAGAGCTCGGGCTTGATTTGCTCCAAACAGCCATTCATTTGTTTTTTTGGCAGTCCATGATATCTCCAGCACCACATTTCAAATGAGTTGATTCTCTTCCTATCAGTTTTCTTCACTGCCCAGCTCTCACCACCATATATTGCCAAATAAAATAGGCCCAGTGAATCAACTGCCAGATAGCAAGTCAATGCTTATGCAAATCTAACTAATTAAATGGATACTCTATAGTCCTCCCTATGCGGGTTTGACCTTTCCAAATCTAATTATCCGCAAGGTGTGTGTATGCCTTCTCCCGGTCCTCCTCCTCCCATTCCCTTGCCCTTTGCTTGGGCACATGTGCCTTCCTTCTCTGCACCCAAGGAAAAGGCAAGAGAATGGAGGGGGAAGCACCATGCATGTAGAAGGAAGATGTGGGTGTGTTCTTTGCCACCATTCCCTTACCTTTTGCCAGGGGAGGAGAAGGAAAGAAGGCGCACCCAGGAAAAAGCCAAGGGAAGGGGGTAAGGGAAGGAGAAGAGGTACACACACAAAAGACAATGGAATGGGAGGGGGAACCCTGGAAAGGAATGGGAGGGGAAGCATGGGGGGAGCGATTTGCAGTTTTTCCCCTTTCACAAGGCTTCTGCACTCCGAATCCTCATGAAACTAGAGGTGCCACTGTAGTCAGTGCCAGTAATTGGATATGGTCCTGTGAGATTTTCATGACATATCTGTGTTCCTCATCTAATATTCATTTATTTTTGTTCTTCATAATGCTTTTCTTTGCCTTCTGTTACCCAAGGTTATGAAAGAAAGACTGAAAGTGTGTATGCATGTGGGAATGGCTCAGTGTGATAGAATGCTAGATTACTAGATGAGTAACAGAACAAAATTTAAGGGTTTTGTTCTATATCTTTTTATTCAAAGAAAAGAATCTTTTCTCCACCAAAGATGATAAAGGGTCCTCTTCTGATTACATTTCCAACAAATATTACTAGTATTTTTTAAAATTTATTTTAGATATTTGCACTAGAATACAACAGCATCTGAAAAAAATCTTATACAAAGTTTAAGGGTTTTGCTTGCTTTGGTTGAAACGGTAAAAATGTGTCAAGAGAACTCTATTTGGCCCTAAGCAATCTGTTAAACTGCAACAGATGGATGATACTGGTGTCCAGAATCCTTATCAGGACAAAAGCAAATGCATCACCTTGAGAGCTGCATTAGGTAGCAGAATTAAAAGGTCAACTTTCAGACAGTCAAGTCAAAGGGTAATAACAACTTAATAAACAGACAAATTCAAAACAAAAACAGGAAGTGAATGAGAAACATGAAGTAGCTGGGTTGTTTAGGTATACAGCGTTGAAATACTGGGTTTTAAGTCTTCAGAACCCCCAAAAATGCATTCAGTAATTGAAGTGTCTGACTTCAAACACAGACATAATCCTGCAGAAACTTACAAATATAAATCAATTACCTCACAAAATGAAATTTGCACCTAAAATGCCATTAACACAGCCCTTAATTCAGGCATTTCAGCATGAGTCCTCTTAAGCTTTGTTTTTAAAATTATTTTGCAATTTGATTGTTTTAGCTTTCTTAAATTCCTATCAGTAAACACTTTTTCAATTTCCACTGAAAGCCAAACATACTACTATGCATACAATCATTATAACAAATATAATTTGAATACAGCCGGTTACAATCCACATATGGTTGCAATAAAACCATAGAAAAATGCACTCATCGTAACATTTATTTCAAGAAATCAACTTTTTACTCTGGGAAGTATTCATCCTGATTTATTATGTCTATTAAACACAGGAGTGGATCAGTGAATTCTTTGAGGATGTACAGGCACAATGTTTCTCTCTCTGCTTATTAGACTGAACCCCATGGGTCCATTTTTCATCAAAAACCTTCAAACTTTTCTTAAAAGCATCTAAATTTGACAGATGAAAAACTAGCCTCTCCTTGCTCAGCTTCTACCACCTTTCACTGCCTACTGATGTCTTCTACAATAAATGCAGCACTCATGACAGAAGCATGAAACTATTACTCTGGTATACACAAGAGAGATTAAGAAACAGAGGCAAGCCAGACTAAGAGAAGTCACATAGCAACAGCAGGCTTTCAAGGGTTCTGCTTGCCTTGTGAATATCTGTGGTGCTCCAATGTAAGACTGAACTCCATGTCTCTCCTCCTTCTACACACACTATTCAAAAGGCATGCTGGCTAAATTCAAATTATGAATTGTGGATCAATGATACAAGGCTAACTGGCAAAAGTCTATATGGCATAACTTTACACTGCCTCAAAGATTCTTGTTTTCAAAGTATGTGGATGTTTCTCTTACTTGTGTAGTAGTAGTCAAGGAAAAAAAGAAGAGACTTGTATCCAGGGCTGACTGACAAGAACTAGTACTGTAACCAAACTGGAGGTAACTGGAAGCCCTGTCTAGTGCCCATTCATTTTCTGAGTTATCATCAAATATGTTTCTCAATCAGGCTTCTCACAGTAATGGTGAGATGTAGAAAGCCACTTGTGTTAAAGCAAAATTAAAGTAGAGAGGGTCAGAGAAAGAGATGTACCACACTGTCAGTCTGCATGGGATTACCTATCAATGCTGCTAACACAGCCACACAGGAAAAACAAACAAACAAGCAAACAAACAAACAAACAAAAACCTCATACACTGTGTTGGTCCCTCAGGGAAAAAGTTTCAAAAGCTGCAGTATTACCAAGTACTAACAGCAGCATACTTGTAATCCCGAGGGTACATAATTCAAATGCTTTCCCAACACTCTGCAATATTACTGAGCCTGGCTTCCTTTCATCTCTACCTGTTGCAACAACTAAAATTCATCTCCAACTTTGCTAATATAAAATGGTTATCATAAGACAACAGATCTTTACTTTTACTATTTATCTCATAAGGATTTCTTTCCTGTGATTATGGGGCTAAATAGAACTATTAACATTTATTACATTCTATGGTTGGAATCTTTTTGGTGACTGAGGTGCACACATATCTTTATATAATCACACAAGAAGTTATCCAGTAGTTCCTCGTGCAACATTCCCCATGCTATACATGTCTTATAAAGAAGGAAACTGCACACTCCTTTAGCCTTTTGGTGGCTCAAGGAGGGTATAAACCACTTAGACAATATCCAAGAGAAATGGCAGCCAACTCCCTCCTCGATCGCCAGCATATGCCCTGAAGATCAGGGACAGTGACAGTTGCTGCACAAAAGCAGCTCGTGTTTCCTGAGCATCAAGCACTTTCCCACTACTAAATGGATGAGAGAGCACACACCTGCCTTTTCAGGCAAGTTTGGACACCTGGGAACCAACCTGTATTTCTAAAATTGTGTAAAAGCCTTTTGGTCCACTATATTAGCATAAACATCTGTTATGCTACTGTAGTGCTCTTTTTGCATGGTTTGGGCAGAGCCAAACAGTAGTTTCCATTATCGGTGGAGAAGAATCTGCTGCCTTTGAACCACCCCGTTTCTTCAGTACCTAGTTTCCAGGTGGGAGTCAGAGCAACCTGGGGAGGCTTGCTGGGAAAATTGCCTGTGGCAAGTATTGAAGAAATAGGCTGTTTGAAGCTGCCAGCCTTCCTCACCCAATGCAGATGGCTTTGCCTGCCTGCCTGCCTGCCTGCCTTCCTTTGTGACTGCTGCAACTGCAACCTTTTTTCTCCTGGTGCTGCTGTGATACACAGCTGGTAGAGAGTACTAACATAACTGCTTCTCTGTCCTAGGTATAATAACATCATGAGCACCATCTTCAACTGTTATCAGATTTTTAAACTACTCATCATCCAATGCCTCCATCTGCATTCTGCTGGGATACCAATATTACTCCCAGCTTCCCATTTCCCACTCCCAATTTTTTAAATATCTAGCCTCAAGAAAGTGTAGAACTTTAAGGTTTTTGGATATGACTGTGACATTTTTAATGGTCTTCATTAGAGACGAACAAGCAAAACTCCAATCACTGCTTTGAAGGATTAAACATAAGCATTCCATGTGTATGTACACAACTAATAGGACATTGATACATCCTTCATAAAGTTAAAGGGTTACTACAAGGAAGGACAAAATGGTACAGCTTGGATAGTTTGTAATGAAGGCAATTAAGGACAGAAATTACAAATTAACCCATAGTATTTGATACTGGATAATATTAGGCATTCTGATAATAATGCCACTGAACTCTATTTATAAATTAAAAATTTGTAAGAATGTGGTACAACAAAACTGTTTATCTTGAACATAGTTATTGTTGTTGTTGTTTGCCTTCAAGTTGTTTTTCACTTATGGTGACCCTCAGGCAAACCTATTATGGGATTTTCTTGGCAAGGTTTGTTCAGAGGGGATTTGCCTTTGCCTTCCTCTGAGGCTGAGAATGTGTGACTTGCCCAGGTCAACCAGTGGATTTCTATGGCCAAGCAGGGATTCGAATCCTGATTTCTGGAGTAGGAGCCCAATGTAAAAACCACTACACCAGACTGATTCTTCCCTGAACACAGTCCAGGTTTCATAGTGAAAGATGCATACTTTCAGGTTAAGAACATATCAGTTTTTAAAAATACACTGACAGAAGAACACAGTATAAAAGGAAGATATTCTTTCAGTACAATAAATGCAGTAAAAGTGTATGTAAGTTGTTACAAGTACGTGAGCATCACGAAAGAAAAATATTATTTCATCAGGAAAAAAAAGCTCTTTCTCTTTACTGCTGTCTGCACACATAAAAGCCTGTTAACCACTGGCAGTGGACAAGAGACAGAGTAGGCACTGGTTCTTTGTGAAAAATAGATGGCTTTAAATCATTTTGACACTTTTCTCCCTTTAAAATCCATTGCAGACATTAACTCTCCTCCCCAAACACACACAAGCTAGATAAAGCTCCAGAATGTCCCTTTCATAGTTTTAGCAAAACTTCACAGTCAGCAAGGGTGAGGAATATGAATCATATGTGCTAAATATATGATAATCTGCAATAAGCAGCAGTTGAACCAATGGCATTGTCTGGACAGACACTCATCAAATCATTGATTAGATGACACATGGGAGTTAGAATAAAGTCGGGGGTAAATTGTATTGCCTTGAAAGGGAGTCTGGATTTGCAGACCTCAAGAAGCTGTCATAGAGTGAGCATTAAGGAATTAATGAGATTGTCTGCTCTTTAATTTAATAGAACTCTCCCTGTAATTCTTTGCTCCTTTATCAGCCCAAACAGAATTCTGTGTTCCTATACTGTGCTTGTAGAAGGAAAAATTGGATGCTGAAAGCTAGGTGGATGTGATGGCTTTTTGTGTGTTTAGTTGCATCTGTAGTTTACAGCGGGGAACCTTCTGGCTTGCACTGTCAGTGGGGCACGAAATCTGCTCTAGAGTTTAGTCTGAAATTTAAAGAAGATATCCAAGGTGATGAACATCTTGGGGGACAGAGCTCAACATCCTGGACCACTCCTTTAAAGTTTAAACTACAACTCAGAGTGGATTCACCACTCCACTGACAAGGAAGCCATAAATTTGCAGCCCAGCTTCTATGGGGTAAGGAGACCCAGTTGGATTGGAATTAAAATCTTCACTGGTGGATGGCTGAAGATCTGGAAAATAACGCTACTAAAAACGTGTCCAGAATTATTAAAAAGATCACAAAATGCCAGAATTTGTTCCTGTTCTTTCCAATTTTAAAGATCCATATACACTTTATTTACCTCAGAATATTTTCTGTCAGCTCCCAGTACAACCAGACACTTTTTATACCAGCTTCCCAGGCCAAGTTACATTAACCCAGTATAAAATCAGAAGGAACAGGAACAAAATCTGAACTTTTCTGTCTCGATGAATCCTAAGTGAGATAAAAGGGGGCACTAGGAAAACTGGATATCACAAATGCTGCAATCCAGGAGGCCTGGCTTGTTGTGAAGGTCCTTTAAAGACGATTTATTGCACAGCACAGCCTGGGTGTTCTGATCAAAGCTTGGGAAATTATTCTCCTGGACTACATCTCCCCGGTATCTCAACTAGCATGGCTGCTAATAAATGCTAGAAAGGGAATTCAAGAATCTTAGGCCCCAGAGTAACTTTTCTGAGCTCTGGTTAACACTAAAACTTTTGATTCTGTGTTTCTTCCAAGCTGTGAAGTGAGATAAATAATGGGAAGAAGGAGGAGGAGGAGGAGGAGGGGGAAGGGAAGGAGGAAGAAAAGGAAGAGGAGGAGGAGGAGGAAGAGGAGGAAGAAGAAGAACCAGCTGTATTATCTTTGTTTTTTGATATCAGATGAAAACTATTTTATTTGGCCAGAACTTTCAGTAACTTTATTTGACTGCTGTTCTTTGGTCCATTCTTCGGACCTTTTTCTTCTATTCTGTCTGCACTGAGAATTATTAGTTACTTAAATCCCCCTTTTTTTTCCTAATTCACAAGCCTTGCTGAGAGCCAAAGTAGACACGATGCTAACTCTGTGAATGCAATTAAATGTGTTTTGTCTATTGTAGACAGTGGAACATGAACAAAGGAAGTTTAATTCCTTCTCGCCATGCTAGAGACTTGAAGGCACATACACTGAGAGAGAGAAAGAGAGACAATGATGCAACGTGAGCTTCAACTGAAATGTAAAGACAAGCTTTGGACAGATGGTTTTTGCCAGGGCTGCAGCAAAGTCAAACTTCCTCTGACACAACTAAGGACACATCCCGACTGATTAAAAAGACCAGGAAGTCACATGTTTTTGTTCTTGTTCTTTCTAATTTTATTCTGGAAATCCACACATTTTGTGTATCCCAGAATATTTTCTGTCAGCTGGTGACATGATCAGAGACTTTTTTTACTACCTCCTCAGGTTTGTTTATTTTAACTTAGTATGAAATTGGAAAAAACAGGAACAAAATCTGGAACTTTTCAATCGTCTAAATGGATCCTTAGCTGGTAGTTATATAAGACATCCTGTTTCTTAAATCACCTCTTAATTCAGCTTAAAACAAATATTTCAATGTTTTAGGATGGTATGGAATCACAATGGTACAGACTGTCCTCCAGGGCAGCCACATTTATCATCTAGCTTGACTTATGCTTAGATCACCTCTAAACTACTGAAGATCAGCCCCAAGTAGACTTTGGAGAGGAGGAGGACATCCAGACAAATTGAGTGATAAACTAATCACCATATCTTCTCCAAGGCTTATAATGGATATACTCACTGTTCATGCTAAAAAACATGGGCTTGGCTTAGGGATGTAAAAAATATTCAAAAATACTTTAAAAATTGTCCAAAAATAGGTTTCACAAGTGTCAGGAAACTCTGTTGACATGAGCAAGAATCTTTGCAGTTCTGAATTTATTCTGTATGGAATATGCCTGTAGGTATTTTTCATGCAAAAAAAAAAAAGTTTTCCACCCAAAAAACAGCATTTCCTGCACAAAAACTGCCACTTTCCATGCAAAACAGAAACAAACAAACAAAAAAACCTCAGTTTTTTCTCAAACTGCAAAAGTGAGGTAGTTTCTGATAATTTTCTTGCAGTGAAGAGAAAAACAGTAAATTATTTGTTACAAAGATTTATATCCATAGCTTGGTTTTGACCAAACTGCAAGTGGAAGGGATACTATGTTGGCTTAAGAAATAGGGATAATTGCCCAGCTCCTCACTGTTCAGTCCACTCCCAGGGTCAATGCCACAGAAGTCTGTTGGCTGCGGGGTGGGCGGAAATACGCTGAGCAAACCTGACTGCAGAGGTGGGGAACCCCTGGCTTTCCAAATACTCTGGACTACATATCCCACTATCCCTCACCATTGGCCATGAGGGCTTTTAGGAGTTATAGTCCAAAATACCTGGAAAGCAAAAGGTTTTCTCACTCCTGCCTGAGATTCATTAAAACAGGTCAAAAACACAAGAAAGGCTAAGTTCAGTTGTATTTTGATTCCCATTTATCACCTGTCTTCTATGGGTGCTAATACAAATGGCCCACGATTTTTCTTTATGGTGAAAATGAATGTCACATTGGCAATCTGACAAAGGACAGGGGCTTGGGCATAGTTGATTGACAAGAGGTGCCCACAAGCCTCAAGTGGGTTTCACCCTCACATGCGTGCATGTGTGTACGCACGCATGCACGCACAAGCACTCTACAATCCTGGAAAGCCTGCAAACTACAAGATCACACAGTCCCAGAGGAATTGTTAAAGTTAATATGGATGGGCCAGGAACAGAATTTGGAAACGGCATGTCCCAGAATCCCATAGTGAGTAGAAGTTGTAATCTACAATTGCAAAAGTTACAAACCAAAAAAAGTAGCTTCTCCCAGCTATAGCTAAGAATGCTCAGATTATTTCTATCCAAATTTCTCCCTGAATCTTGTGTTCTGAATTACCTTGTTGGGTTTTTTGCAGAGGCAACAATGCATTAGCATTCTGCCATTTTTAATTTCTGAAATTTGTTCAGACTGCTGTGTGTGGTGGTTTTCAAAAACATCCAACATAACCCTGGAAAACTGGAAGAACAAAAACTAGGGGATAACAGAGAATGCAGCATCCCAAGCGCAGGCCTACATGCTTCAAGATACTTCATCCTTCATCTTACAAGCCTGATGTTTAAGTTGTAGCAGTCAGTCTTTACCCTGAAACGTAGACTTTGCTGGATATTGATAAACGCTTAATAAAGTTGTGGCCAATTTTCAACCCAGCTTTCCCCTGCAAGCACAAAAGATAATCATTGCACCCTTGTGATTACTTTGTTGAATTGGGCTGTGGAAACAGACTAATCCATTTGATTAAATACATTGTTGACAGCATCGTTATTTCTCCTCTGTTCTTCACACTAGCTCTGAAAAATTGAATACAGACATATTACACAAACCAAACTCTGTACCTTTCAAAGACTAGGGCAGGAAAAGGCAACTGAAAAACCTTTCATGGTTTGGAGACAAGTCCTGTTCTACACTGTTCTGTTTTCAACCTCACAAATTTAACGGCTAACTGAACAAGAAATAATGGTACTTTTACCCCCAAAGTGGTCCTACAAGGAGACAAAGAATGAATAATGAGCAAATTGGCAACCAGGTGCTGTCAAGGGCACATGCACTGATTACTGATTTCTCAAAAGTAAATTCATCTACTGACTTGCTCTGCATTCCTCTAACAATACACTTTCCAATAGAAGCACAGGGACCCAAGCTTTTGCACTGAAACTGATTTGGTTTCAGCACTTTCAGAATTCCTGTCAGCTGACGCTGTTGTGAAGACTCAACATTCTTGCACATGTTAGGATAAGAGAACAACACAAAACCTAACAGTTATTTTAAAAAACGAATTCTACAGCTTCTGTGTGGAAGTGTGTATTAGGTCAATAGGAGGTTCTCTAAGAAAGCTTATTGAGAGAAGCATATACATACTGATTTGTTTAGCCCTTATTAAGAAGAACAGGTTGATTACCTGTAACTGTGGTTCTTCAAGTGGTCATCTGTGCCCTCACACACCTGGGTTGATGCTGCAACCTGTTCTTCTTCTTCATGGTCTCTGTGCCTCACGCATCTGAGTGACTGAAGAGCTTATCCTCAAGGCGGGACAGGTTACCGCATGATGGAAGACAAAACCGCCCTGCCGAATCGCGCATCGTTTCACGCCCTGCAATTCAGTCTGTAGTGCCGGATGAATGTGGACAGTTGCAACCAAGGAACTGCCTTGCACAATTCCTAAAGGGGCAGGCCTTCTAGTGCCACCAAGGAGGTTGAGACTGCTCTGGTGGAATGTGCCCATAGATGCTCAGGGATCAGTCGTCTAGCCAGCTGGTAGGCTATGACAATCATTTCCACTACCCATTTGGAAATGCATTGAGCAAAGACCTTTTGGCCCCTTCTTGTACCTCTGTAGCAGATAAAGAGGCTGGTAGATCAGCAGTAGGCGGCTGATCTGTGTCTGTAGAATGCTAATGCCTGCCGTACATCCAGCGTGTGTACGGACTTTTCTAGAGGCAATGTCAGCTGTGGGAAGAAGTTCAGGAGAACAATGTCCCGTCCCAAGTGGAACTCAGAAACAACCTTGAGTAGGAAAGCGACGTCTGGTTGAAGGACTACCTTGTTCTTGTGGAAAATGAGGTAAGGCTCATCCACACAGAAGGCTGCCAATTCTGAGGTGCACTGCGCCAGAGTTACTGCCACAAGGAATGCTTTCTTAAAGGTGAGGAGGCGCTCATCCACTGACGAGAGGGTTCAAAGGGATGCCTGAGAAGTTGAGCAAGGAGGAGGGACAGCGACCATGTGGGAATAGGTGGTGCCACCAGACGATAGAGATGCACGAGGCCCTTGAGGAAGCGCTTGATGAGAGGGTCCCTGAATAGCGTGTAGCCCAAAGAGTCAGCTGGCTGGTATGCTACAATAGCCTCAAGGTAGACCCTGGGGAATGACAGGGCAAGGCCCTTCTTTTCCTTGATGCCCAGCAAGAAGCAGAGAACTGTGTCAGTGGAGATGGGTACCGCTACTAGAGAGTGTGAGGATGTGAAGTCAAGGAACTTCTGCCACTTGTAGGCATATGACCTCTTGGCTGAGGGTTTTCTGGAGGCTTCGAGGACACTGAGGATGATCCGAGGCATCAAGGGTGGATCCTCCAAGCCGTTAGGTACAGGAGGTATGCTTCTGGATGGAGAACCCAGCCTTCTGAGTGGACAGGAGGTACCGGGATGTCGGAAGGCACATGTAGTGTCCTCTGGATAGTTCGAGGAGGGGGCCGAACCACGCCTGATGGGGCCAGAAGGGCATCACTAGGATTGCGTCCGACCGGTCCACGGCCAACTTCGCTATCACCCTCGGGATGAGGGGAAACAGAGGAAAAAGATAGAGTAGTCCCCCCGACCATTTGAAGAGAAACACCTCTCCCAGCGACTCCCTGGAAGTTCCTGCCCACGAGCAGAACTGGTTGCACTTGGTGGACTGGCTTGAGGTGAAGAGGTCCACTTCCGGGTGACCCCAGCACTGGGTGATGGCCTTGAATGCTTGAGCCAACAGGGACCACTCATGTTACAGCTCCTTGGCCCTGCTGAGGCTGTCAGCTACTATGTTGTCTATCCCCACAAGGTGGATTGCAGCTGGTTGTATTTCCCTGTGGGAGCACCAAGACCAGAATTTGAGAGCAATGTGCAGGAGTGTTGTCAATCTGGTTCCTAATTGATGGTTGATATAGCACACTGCCATTGTGCTGTCAGAAACCACTTGGACAACTTTGCCCTTGAGATGGTATTTGAATGAGCGGAAGGCCTTGAGGACCGCTAGAAACTCCACGGCGTTTATGTGCGACTGCTTTTCCTTGTCCTGCCAGTGGCTGTGTGTCTTGAGTTGGCTGCAGTGAGCTCCCCAACCTGTTTCCGAAGCGTCCGTGGTGACCATCATAGTGGGTTGCAGAGTTCTGAATGGCATGCCCTTTAGTAGGTTGCGTTCTGACATCCACCACCGTGGGGTCTCCCTGATCTGGGATGGGATGGTCAGCCACTTGCCCTGACTGTGTCGAAAGGGCTCGAAGTTCCTTGCGAACCACCATTTTAGAAGGTGCATGTGCAGCCTGGCTAATGAGATCACCATTGTTGTAGCTGCCATAAGGCCCAGGAGGCACTGCAGACTTCTGGCTGTCTGCCTGCGTCTTACTGCCGACCTGCAGGCTGCCTACTGTAGTGTCCTCATCCTTGGGAGAGGTAGAAAAGCCTTGGCTTGTATTGCATCTAGAAAGGCTCCGATGAAGTCTATACGATGCGTTGGGGTAAGGACAGATTTCTTTGGGTTGATGCGGAGCCCCAGCCGGGTCAAGAGTGAAAGCGTTGTGTGGAGGTGTCTGTACAATTTGGTTTTGCAGGACACCACCAGGAGCCCATCATCGAGGTAAGGATAAACCACAACACTCAGAGTCCTGGGATGGGTGACCACCACTGCCACACACTTGGTGAACACCCTGGGGGTCGTTGCTAGCTCGAAGGGGAGCACCTTATAGTGGTAGAGGTTGTTCCCGATCGCAAATTGCAGGAATCTTCTGTGCACTGGTTTGATCAAGATATGAAAGTACACATCTTGGAGGTCGATGAAGGCGAACCAGTCCCCCTTCCTGAGGAAAGGGAGAACGGTCGCTATAGTGACCATCTTGAACCTGCATGGGTGGATGTAAGAGTTGATGGCCCTGAGGTCCACTATCAGGTGGAGGCCACCATCCTTCTTGGGGACCATGAAATATTGGGAAAAGAACCTTGTCTGGGCAGAGTGAGAGGGTAACCTTTCCATGGCTCCTTTTCTGAGGAGGGCATCGATTTCCTCCAGCAGAGCCGGTTGTGGAGGGGTGGAACAAAAAACGCCAACAGGTAGAATATCTGAAAATTCTATGGTGTAGCCTCTCCTGACCATAGTGATAACCCATGAGTCTGCCAGGCATGGAAATGGGCGGGTAGGTCAGGGCTCTCCAGTGCAGAGGTGTGGTGGTTTAAGGTGACTGGTTCTAATGGAGGTGTCCTGCAGTGGAGTCAGAACCTCGACTTCGACGGCTGGAGGAGCTTCTTGGAGGTCTGGGGGCACTGCTGATGAAGAGGCCTGCGTGAGGAGGCCGAGTATGATGACGCTGTCCGAAAGGACCTGGTTGGTGATCTGGATCTGATGGAGAAGGAGGACTGTCTGCGCCAAGTGGAGCTTGGGGGCCACGGCATTGCTGATGCTGTTGCTGGTGTATGCCCATCTTCTTTGCCGTCATCCTCACCTTCGAGAGCTGCTCCATCGCCTCATCGGTGGAGGTGTGAAAGAGGCCTTGGCCATCAAATGGGAGCTCTTCTATTCTCCTCTGTGTATCCTCTGATAGGCTGGCAGAGCGCAACCAGGCAAAGCATCTTAGGGCGACAGCTCCCATCATGACTCTTGCTGAACGTTCTGCCCCATGGCACGCTGACTGAATCTGCTACGCAACAAGAGCCTCGGCCTCCTGATGGACATGCACAGAGGCAGTCCTGTCCTCTTCGGACATGCAGGAGATGAACAGGGGGATGGTATCCCACAGTGCCTTTTGGTATGCCACCATACGTGCTTCCATGTTGGACACTCTGGCAGCTAGTGCCGCTGCAGCATAGAACCTTCTGCCAAAGATGTCCAGGTGCTTACCCTCTCAGTCCAGAGGAGTAGATCGCAGTTTCTGCCCTCCTTTCATCTGTGCTGCTTCCATGATGATGGAATTAGGAGTTGGATGGTTGAACAAGTACTCCACATCATTCTGTTGGATGCGGTATACTTGTTCCAGCCTCCTTGAAATGGGAGGCAATGATGCTAGTCAGGCCCACGGCTGCTTCATGACCTCCTGCAGTGTAGGGAGAAAAGGGATAGTTAAAACAGGATCCGCAGTCTTGACCTGTGGGGTGGAGGTGTCAAGTCCCACCGTCTTGGCCATGTGGAGAATGATGTCGGCAAATCACTTGACGTCCTCCGGGGGGGGGGGGGGATCCAAGTCTGCTTCCACTATCCCCGCTGGTGGTGGAAGGGTCTTTGGATGTGTTGCTTGTCAGTCTCCTGGTCCGACTCCTCCTCTGATGACCCTGAGACCTCTCCAGTGTGGGCGGCATTGGAGGTATGGGCCGGTCGCCGTGGACAGGCACTGGTGGCGGTGCACGGGAACGCCCGGTGGATGGGGGCAGTGGCTGTACTCGGCTGTGTTTCTGAGGGAGCTGTAGCCATCTGGCCCCGATCTGTCTTGGTGCCCGTTCTATGGTGTGACTGCTGCAAGGAGTCCTGGCCAGGCAGGAGTGAGGTGGAGAGCGGTGGCAACAGAGGTGGAGATGGTGAAGCTTTATCTGGCTCAGGCACATCATATCCCGACAAGAAGGATCTTGAATGCCGGGAGCAGCTTCGCAAATGTGGTGTGAGGGACTGGTCTCAGGAGCAGTACAATACCAAGCATCGTTATCGAGATGGCGATCGTGATCAAGACCAAGAATAACTTCGGTACCGTGATCGAGATTGGCGCTCTCGGTGCTGTCCTTCTCTTTGGCTCAAGGACCTAGAAGAGGATCGGATCGAGCCAATTCTGGAATGTCTCCCCTATAGCATCTATCATGGTACCTGTCCCTGTATGATGGTGAGTAGGAGGGGTACGATCACGGTGCTTCTCTCCAGGAGATGTTATGCCGGTACCGATAGATGTACGAAGCTGATGTGTAAACTAATGACTCTCTCAGTCCAATTTGGTCCTTGGGCGATGGGAGGGCCCTGGACAGCAGGCTGTGCCCCTGGTCATAGTGGTGCCACCAGGATCGAGACCTGGAGCTGTAGCAGCAGGACTCCTCTGTTATGGCCGGCTCACTTCCTTGCATTGAGTGGTGTCGGGTGCTCGACCTCGAGCAGTGGTGAAGGAAGATGAGTAAGTACCGGCAATGGTGGCTGGGACGGTTCTCTGGGGGTGTCAGGGAGCATTGGTAGAAGCTCCTCCCAGTCGTGCGCTTCTGGGGTGGCCGCCGCAGGAGCTGGCGCCTTAGTGTCTGGGTGCTTCTCCTTGTCCTTCTTCTTCTTCTTCTGGCGAGAGGATGAGGTTTCATCTTCGGCTTTGCGCTTCACTTTCAAGCCTCTGTGAAGGAAAGGCATGGGGGAGCGAGTCTGCAAACGTCTTTTCTGGTGGCTGGGAATCCTCTCCAGTCTCGTTGGTACCAACACCATGGTCAGTATCGATGTCAAGGATGTGGCAGTTAGCAAAGTGAGCACACCTGAGGTCGACATCGATGTCTCTGCCGGCTTCGGTATAGAGGACACTTCAGCGAGGCTGGCTGATTCCCACTCGGAGTCCATTCTCTTCGCTGTCTCCTGGGAGGCTTCCCCCTTCAGAGATTGGTCCCAGCACTACAGACAGAGATAGGACGCCCGGTTCTTGAGGGTCTGTGACATAAATTGTCTGCAGATCTTGCAGCAGCTCAAATTGTGCTCCTCGCCAAAGCAGTACAGGCACAAGTCGTGAGCATCTGACAGAGAGACTTTGCATTTAAAGGATGCACAAAGTTTGAAGAGAGAGGTGGAAGCTATGTGGCCGGAGGAAGGGGAAAGGGAGCTTCTTCTTTTTTTTAATGAGGAGAGAAGAAAGAGAAGAAAGGAGAAAGGAGGAGAGAGAGAAAGTCTGCAAGGAAGATAGAGCAAAAGATGAAGAGCACAGAGAGGAGGGAGTGAAAGGAAGGAACTCACAGTTGAAGGAAGGGAGGTAGCTATGAGCTTCTGAACCACGAAGAGTCTGCTATGGCGTACAGAAAGAAACTGAATGGAAGGTAGCTTGGCAGGCCCAAGCATGCGCAGTACACAGGAAGGGGCAGGGCCTCCTGCCAAGCTACAGAGCTTTTGAACTTCCGATGGGGATCTGCACAAGTGCGATCAACCCAGGTGTATGAGGCACAGAGACCACGAAGAAGAATCTACATTTTCAAAGACATAGTATTTTGAAATTTGGTTAGTTCATTAGTTCACAGCATAGCAACATATAATATTGCCTTCCTTATGAAATTTCCCTTACAAAGTCTAGAGTTGTTCTCTGGCTTTTATTTCAATCTGTCCCAGAGAAAACTCCTATCCCCCAATCACCAGTTGCACTATTAGCACCAGGAACAAAGCCTCCTTCCTCCTCTCTTCTTTCACTGTCTTACCTCTTCCTCTTCCTGACACGTGTAATGCTGTTCCGGCATGCTACAGGACCAAGAACTAGCACCACACCTCTGCTACCTGGATGCGCCATATTTATGCTGATCACCTAGGATAGTGCATTCCCTCCTGACTGGTCAGCACAGAAAAAGAGCGCAGAATGTATCTGTGGAAGGGGTCGGGGTGAACAGCATCAGTGGAGTTGGCCCAGGCAAGGTGGACTTTTTATTATTGCTCCAGTATTGCTTAGATAAATTGAACAGGACCGTTTGCACCATGAGTGAACAACAGTAGCCCAGGTTTTGGACTGCAGCTTACATAATCCCTCACAAATGATGTGCTGGCTAGGGCTATGAGAACAGAAGTCCAACAACATAACACTCTTGTTGTTAACTGCTGTCACGTGGTGCTTTGAGTATGTATTCCTACATGGTAGGGGGTTGGACTCAAAGGCCATTGTGCTCTCTTCCAACTCTAAGATTCTATGATTCTAAGTCCACTTCAAACTATGCTGACTCAATAAATGAGAAACTTCCAAATCATCTTGCTATAAACAGTCCTGATCTGGTCTTGCAATCCAGGGCTGTGGCTTCTTTGATTGAATCTATCCACCTGTAATGCAGCCTTCCTCTTTTCCTACTGCCTTCTATCTTGCCAAGCTTTATCTTTTCTAGTGAATCACATCTTCTCATAATATGTCCAAAATATGATAGTCTCAGTTTAGCCATCTTGGCTTCTAGGGAGAGTTTAGACTTCATTTGCTCTAGGACCCTTTCATTAACAACATGATATATGGAGAGTTAAAACTGCCCACCCCAGCTCATAAAAGTAGAGTACACATTTTAGTAACATTTGTTTTACACACCTTCAAGTCAACCCTGACTTACAGCCAACCCTATCCTAGGAATTTCTTGGCAAGATTTATCCAGAGGGAGTTTGTTATTGTCCTCATCTGAGGCTGAATCTGATTTTCTGAAGGTCACCCAGTGGGTTTCCATTGTTGAATAGGGATTTGAACCCAGAGTCCTAGTCCAACACTCAAACTATTACCCCATACTGGTTTTTGTGACATACCTATACTAACATCTCCTTGCTTTAAAAAAAAACAATCACTGATTTTCAAGAAATAGTTCAAAGTTTGATTCTCAGTCATTACTATTGATTCCACATACTTTTGCTCAGTTTGCTGATACAGAGTAAGACATAATAAAATCATGAGTAGCTATAGGCTCAGGGCAAGATCCTACTCAGCAGTGATGTCTCAGGTTAACATTCTGGTGGCCATTTTAGTGGCTGCTCAGGTCGGGCGGGGGGGGAGACAGACCTGTGCCCACATGCTGAACCAGACTTTTAAGCCAGCATGTTGAGCAGCAGGTGAACTGCTTGGGAATCTGCTTGACTAGACAACTACTAGATGCTATTTACATAACCATCTAAAGAGTACTATCAGAGAATTCCAGGACTATAATGGCCTCTTTGTAAGGATGGAAACCCACAATTTAGACTGGCATAACACCCTCAAGAGATTCGAGGTCATAGAATCATAGAGTTGGAAGAGGCCCCAGGGGCCATCGAGCCCAACCCACTGCTATGCAGGAACACCCAACAAAGCATTCCCAACAGAGGGCCATCCAGCCTTTGCTTAAAAACCTTTAAAGAAGGAGACTCTACCACACTCTGAGGCAGCATATTCCACTGCTGGACAACTCTGACCATCAGGAAGTTTTTCCTGAGGTTCAAGTAGAATCTCCTTTCCCGCAGCTTGAATCCATTGTTCCTTGTCCTAGTCTCTGGAGCTGTGGAAAACAAGTCCGCTCCCTCCTCGACATGACATCCCTTCAAATATTTAAACATGGCTATTATGTCCCCTCTTAATCTTCTCTTCTGCAGACTAAACATACCCAGCTCTCTAAGCTGCTCCTCATAGAGCATGGCTTCCAGACCCTTCACCATTTTGGTCGCCCGCCTCTGGACACGTTCCAGCTCGTCGATATCCTTCTTGAATTGAGGTGCCCAGAACTGGATACAGTATTCCAAATGACGTCTAACCAATGCAGAATAGAGTGATACCACTACCTCCCTCGATCTAGACACCATACTCCTATTGATGCAATCAAGAATCGTGTTGTGTTTCTCGGCTGCCACATCACACTGCTGACTCATGTTCAGCTTGTGATCTGCCAAGACTCCTAGATCCCTTTCACACGTACTGTTATCGAGCCACCTGTCCCTCATCCTATATTTGTGCATTCCATTTTTTCTGCCTAAGTGCTGAACCTTACATTTCTCTCTGTTGAAATTCATTTTGTTAGCTTTCTAATCTGCCAAGGTAATTTTGAAATTTGATCCTGTCCTCTGGCGTATTAGCAACCCCACCCAAATTTGAGCAGCATGCCTTCTACTCCTTCATCCAAGTCATTGATGAAGATGTAGAATAGCACTGGTCCCAGGACATAACCCTGTAGCACCCTACTAGTCACTTCTCTCCAGGATGAAAAGCAGCCATTGGTGAGCACCCTTTGGGTTCGGTCAGTCAACCAATTCCAAATCCACCTAACAGTAGCCCTGTCCAGCCCGCATTCTACTAGTTTCTTTGCAAGAATGTCACGGTGAACTTTGTCAAAGGCCTTACTGAAATCAAGACATGCTACGTCCACAGCATTCCCTTCATCTATCAAGCTTGTAACCCTATCGTAAAAAGAGATAAGATTAGTCTGGCACAACTTATTTCTGAGAAATCCATGTTCACTTTTAGTGATTACGGCATTGCTTTCTAAATAATTACAAACTGACTGTTTAACGATCTGAATCTAGGATCTTTCCTGGTATTGATGTCAGGCTGACTGGGCAATTATTATTTGGATCATCTTTTTTTCCCTTCTTGATGATGGGGACAACATTTATCCTCCTCCAGTCTGTTGGGACTTCTCCTGTTCTCCAAGACTTCTCAAAGATTATTGTGAGTGTTTCTGAAATGACTTCTGCCAGTTCTTTTAATATCCTTGGATGTAATTAATCTGGCCCTGGGGACTTGAATTCATCTAGTTTAGCCAGATATTCCTGTATTACTTCTCTACTATTCTGTGCTGCATTTCCCCCCTCTTCCTCACCTGCTCCGCACCCCCCAGGTTGAGTACTTAAATCCTTTTGGGAGAAAACTGAGGCAAAGCAGGTGTCGAGTAGTTCTGCCTTCTCTCTTCCCCTTGTAAGTAATTGGTCTCCGCGCAGCGACCCTATCATTTCCTTGTTTTTCTTTTTGCTGTGGACACATCTAAAAAAGACCATTTTATTGTTTTTAATGTCTCTGGCAAGCCTGAGTTCATTCTGCACTTTAGCTTTTCTGACCTTCTCCCTACATCTCCTGGCTATTTGCTTGAATTCCTCTTTGGTGGTTTAACCGTTCTTCCATTTCCGGTACATGTTTCTTTTAACATTTAGCTCAGCTGAGAATTCTCTAATCAACCATTCGGGTTTCTTTAGACACCTGCCATTTTAACTGCTTATTGGCATAGTTTTCAATTGTGCCTTCAGTATCTGACCTTTAAGAAACTCCCATCCATCATGAACTCCTTTCTCTTTCCCTTTTCTTGACCATGATAGTTCTGCAAGTAACTCCCTAAAGTTTACAGAAATCAGCTTTTTAAAGTCTAGGATGCGTGTCTGGCTGCTCCTTCCCACTGAATGACAAATTCCAAAAGAACATGGTCAGTCCCCGCTAAGGATCCCACCACCTCCACCTCATCAATAAGGTCATCCCTGTTGGTCAGAATCAGATATAAAATAGTCAATCCCCTTGTCACCTCTTCCACCTTCTGCACCATGAAATTGTCCGCAAGGCAAGTGAAGAACCTATAGGACCTTTTGGTCTTGACAGAGTTTGGCTGACAACATATATCAGGACAGTTGAAATCTCCCATTACTACTGCATCTCTCCTTTTTGAATGTGTGATCATCTGCTCCAGGAAGGCATCTTCCAAGTCCTCAGGTTGGCCCAGAGGCCTGTAGCAAACCCCCACAAACACATCCCTATTGTTTCTCACTTCCTTAATTCTTACCCAGATGCTCTCGACCTGGCTTCCTGGATTTAAGTCATGGATCTCTTCACAGGTGAAAACATCCTTGACATATAAGGCTACTCCTCCTCCTTTCTTGTTTGGTCTATTTTTGCAAAATAGGTTATACCCCCCTATTCCTACATTCCAATCATGAGACTCATCCCACCAGGTTTCAGTGATGCCTATTAAATCATATTTATTTTGTTGTATTAAAGAGTTTGAGTTCATCTTGCTTGTTTCTCATGCTCTGTGCATTAGTGTAGAGACACTTAAGACCATGTGCCCTTCCCAGAAGTCCTATACTAAAGTAACTTCTTCTCCCCTGTCTGTCTCTAGTACTACTTGGCCTGCTCTACCTATATCATTCAGGCTATTTTTCCCAGCACTTGCTGAATCCTTGCCCTGAATAATACTGTCTCCATGCCCAGCTGAACTCAGTTTAAAGACCTCCTGATCCGCTTTGCAAGACAGTTAGCAAAAATGTTCCTGCTGACAGTTGTGAGGTGCAGCCCATCCACTGCCAGAAGACCAACTTCGTGGAAATGGAGACTGTGATCCAAAAACCCAAATCGCTCCTGGTGGCACCATCCATGGAGCCAGTTGTTGACCTCCACTATTCTTCTCTCCCTTCATGGGCCATGTCCTTCCACAGGGACAAGAGATGAAATGGCAACCTGTGCACCAAGGTCCTTCAGCTTCCTACCCATAGCCTCGTAATCCCTTGTGATGCGGTGAAAGCTGTGCCTCGCAGTGTTGTTGGTTCCGAAGCGAACCAAAAGGAGAGGGTTATGGTCAGTGGGCTTGACTAGTCTCGTTAGCCTCTCTGTTATGTCATTGATTTTGGCTCCAGGGAGACAACACACCTCACGACTGATCCTGTCTGGGGTTGCAAATCGTCAGTTCCGTTCCTCTCAACAAGGAGTCCCCAACCACCAGAACTCATCTCCTCTGAGGCTTGTCCAGGGTCACTCGATGAGCAGATTCTTCCACGGTCACCTGCACACTTTGTTCAGGCTGAGACTGTTGGTTTTGCTGCTGTTGGATTTCATCTTGGTGACGTTCCATTACTTCCTCCTGCTATTCCATTACATCTTCCTGCTGTTCCACTTCATCATTGATAACTGAACACTTAGAAGCGATACTATAGCTCGAGAGTCTCTGTTTGGTACATGACCCTTTTACTCCTCCATGTCACATTCCTCCATGCGTCCATCTCCTGGTTTTGTGAACCGACTGGCAGCTCCTCGGTGTATTCCATCTTCAAGAAGGTCCTCTCCATCCTATCCAAGAACTCCTCACCCTCCTTAATAATGCAAAGATTAGAAACCCAGGCCTCCAGCTGGCAGACTTTCTCCTCCAAGAGCTTGCATTTCTGCAGGTGTGCCCAACAACATCTTGTGGCAAGAAAAGAAACATGCCACAGGTGTTGCAGGTGACTGCAGCATCTCCCTCACCCTCCATACTTGATAATCTAGAGAGGCAAATTAGAAAAAGTAAAACTAGGCTTAGTCTTCAAACTCTCCTGGTAAAACCTACATCAACACCCTGTTTTCCAAGGTCTTATTGGATATCAGGACTAAGGGTGCAAGTCTATAGTGGTTCTAGTTCTTCCCCCAAGTTGTCCAACCAACCTGGATGTTTTGGTCAGGCAGACTGCCTTAGGAAGTATTCAACCCAAGAAGCAATGAAGTCTTGCTAAACTTGTAAAGCCAAATTGTGCGCGCCAAAGGTGGTCGCCGCTGGGAGCACTTATAAAGAGCTGTTAGCTCCTCCCCCTAGCTAGTCAGTTGGTCAGTTAGACCTAACGGCTGCTAGCTTCTCCCCCTAGCTAGTCATTTAGAGCATGTGCTCAGGGACAGCACACAGCCAGAGCAAACAGGCAAACAAACAAGCAAGCAAATGCAGCCCCAGAAGCCTGTAAAAACACCCAGTCAAGGATGCTTTGTCCTACCTGCACAAGTGTGTCTGCACTATTATTTTGCTTTCCCACTCAAATTAAAATTCCTCCATACAAAGCACACTGAGTAGGCCTGAGAGCGTACATCTGGGGAAACGATAACATCTGACCTCTCATGGGTCAGTGCAATTATGAAGTGGCTGTTTTGCAAGTATGGCTGCTAAAAAGTAAGAGGCTTCACTCATGAACAGTTCTCACAAGAGAATTGTGTATTTGTAAATATGCACACACCAGATGAAGCATTATTTGCTCCATTTGAATACACCCAGAGGACTGCCATTTCATATGGAAGTAGATTAGCCAACTAAAAAAAGTCTGGAACAAAAGTAGTGAGGTAAGAGAAATAAATATATCATGTATATCATGCTACATATCCTTCTTAATCTCTTTAGAAATACAGTAGAGATGTAGAATGCAGTAGCTGAGAACATAGCTTGCACAATACAGCTGTTTTTAGAATAGTTTGCATCAATAATATTGATGAAAATACATGCAGAAAAACCCATTTGTTAACCAAAGAATGACTTGGGCAAACTACTTGAACTTTACCAATGATAGTCAATAAAAATATGCAGAAATGAAAAATTAAAGCATTAGGCTCATTAGGAACATCCTACTCACTAAGAACATAGTCTCCTAGTGCGTGCCTACAACGACACAGAAACTGCCTTCCAAATTCTCTGATTAACTGCAGACTTATTTTACAGTTTGCATTCGAAACTGTGGCTTTCCCACACTAACTTCAATTCTCCCACAAAGATTTTGCAAAGGCAGCATTTAAAACTCAAAGGGAAAAAAAGGGCATATGAAATGCAATATACCAGACAGCTCTTCATTACTGTGCTATTCGTTTATGGCAATCAATGGGTTTTGCCTGTCAAAATCAGAAGACAGCCTAACCAGTTCAATTAATTTTTAAACTCCAATTAACTTCAATTGGATCAGCTTATGTATTCACATCATTTCCCCTTTCAAATTAATGGGATTTGAAATGCTCAACCCGTGCAGTTGATGCCCATAAGTCTTGTACAATATTTCTAGAGATGTTTTAATATGTCATACTTTTCCAGATATAGTAACTGAAGATACCTCTTCTTCAGATTAACTCTAGTGGCATGTAAAAGACTTCACGCACTTTTTAAAATTGAACAATTTTGAATAAAATGTGCAGAAATAAAGATCTAAGTGCCCCAGAGGAAAAACAATGAACACAAGGGGATTCACCAGTCAGAGCTTCACAGAAAAATACAACATCTCAACACTGCACTTTTCATGCAGACTTGGAAAATGTTCAATGACTATTTTATTATGGATATTTATTAATTCAGGTTCTTTCTCAATGAATTACATAAATACCTTTCTAATTTCATGTACAAGTAGAATCATTAACTTAATGGTACTGTGATGTGACTAGGCATGCACTTGAGGTAACTTTGTACGAGATAAAATTAAGACTTCCACAGTTTTTTAAAAAACTGTTTCTTGTAAGTACTTATGTTGAACAGGAAGAAAAAATCTGTCAAAATATCAGTACAAATTAAGCTGGTAAGTAAGTTTAACTATGCCAGCAGTTCTAAGCTTAACTGTTAAGAGACGGAATCTTCCTAACATGGTTTACAACTAAAAACCAATTTAATATCAAGCCTGTTCATAAAATCACATTAAATACAAAAATAATCAAGCCATTTTCTCTAAAACACAATTTTAAAATACTCCTCAGCAGTAAATACCATTCAACGTCTGAAGAAAAGCTGGGGTGAACGGAGGAGATTTTAATCCCCCTTTAAAAATAGGCCAAACTATGTATCTCTTAGGACAGAATTCCATGTGATATTCTGAGGTCATTGAGAAGATCTTGTGCCACTCTTCTAAGGTAAAGATGCACAACTGAATAGGATGTCAAAAAAGATCTTAAAATATGGACATGTTCGTATAGGCGGCCCTTCACGTAACCTGAATGTGGTATAACTTTGTGTCATATAACCTCAATGTCTATGCCCAACAAGGATTGCAGCAACTACACTACATACAAAGTTTTTGAGACATCTTCAAGGACAGCTACACATTACTGTACCCACTCTGAATATAACCAGATCATACATAGCTGAGGCCAAGTCTACTTTCCCCTGGGCAGGATTCCAGCTGATGAAGTTGGTAAAAAGAACTCTCAACTGTTCTTAAGGACACTTTATAAGGATCCCATAGCTATAAGCCTGGCTGTCCAAGCGAACCAACCTCCATCTCAATGCCATTTGAATCCCTCTATCTAGATCATTCAAAGTACTTTCATCTTGTCTACATTAAGATTGTCTTGATTAATGGTAGTCCCAGCACAAAAATTGTCAGCTAAGTATTAATGGACATTCCAAAAATATTGTGATCTTTTTTCTAGCACAATTATAACAAGAACTAACTTACTTGATGTAGTATGGAACTTTGTTATGAGACACGGATCTTTGCCATGGTAGCTGAACAGAATCTGCAGGAAGGAAAACACAGATCAGAATTATGAAGTAGAAGGAGAGGGGTATTTGGCTTTACAGTTAGATCCATTTATTAAAAGGTACTGAATATGGGGAGCTGGGATTGAAGATCCATCTCTTTCCTTGTTAGTGTTCTAAAAATAAAGCCCAGAATTCTACTGGTGTACTACATCAGTAGCTGCACTTTTCCCAGGTGATGCAGTGGTGATGTTTTGAGAAAGACAAACAAAAACTGAACAACATATTTTGCCAGTGCCTTAATTCCTTCATGGGTGCACCTATGTCTTTTTTTCCCCTCCAGCCACCAATGCTGGCCAAAGTTACACCAGTGCGGTACACTAACAGAATTTTAGCTGTAATCACCATTTTTCATCCAGCCTTCCACATATACAAAAACTGGTGGTTATCAATGCCAAGAGCTGCTCCTTCTGTAGAAGGGAATCATTCCAAGGAGTGAAGACTCCTCTGCCACCAAGTCTGGAAGAAAACTTGGCTCGATCTTAATCCACACTCTTTTACAAAAATGCATTTAGCAAGTTGATATATGCTTTTCAAATGCTTTTCTGGAGTCACTGGTTTTGCTACATTTTATTGGTAGATGTTTGGGCTTCTCTCTCTCTCTCTCTTTTATGTGTGATATGTTTTTCATTCAGTCTCTTTTCCAAATAATTTAATTTCCTCAGTTTCTGAGTTCCTTGAAAGTATGACTTCAGTGCTGAATTAGAAGGATTTCTGAAAACAGCTCTGAGCCTACAAGATAATGGGATATCAAATAGATAAATAAAAAGAGATAACTAGGCTGCTGAACTTCCAAAATCCTCCACTACAAAGCCTAATGTTGTCAACCAATGTAAATTGTAAGACAAGGAATGTGTAGCACCTAGAACTATACAAACACATAGATCTGATGTACTGTAAGACATTATTCAGCTGGTCTTCTATGCATGGGCAATAATTTTCCCTCCTCCACTTGTGTGTCCTAATGAAGATTGAGCATTACATCTGCACCAGAACAAACCACCATAATTAATGCTAATTAATTCTAGAGTTCCTCCTAATTAGGGTTTGCAAGCCTGTCTCAAATCTATGTTGGAATGGGGAACTTTAGTTAATTATTATTTCCTTTATCTCTTGTTTCTCCTATATGTCATTATATTAACCATCCCATGTCAATATTAGTCTGCTGACATCAACTTGTACTAGGCTATGAACCTCAACAGTGCCAGTTTTAGGGTCTCATATTAGAAAGCTAGACACATTTCCTCAGGTTTTCCACTGGGATCAATTTACTTACACTTACTCCCAGACAGGTGGGAATTTAGCAGTTTGCCATTACCAAATTCATTTATCTCTATCCACAGCCTGCAAGATGAGTTATCAAGGAGAGTAAGAGAAGTTCCAATGGTACCTTTGCAAATCAAACATCTGAGGAGAGGAAATAAATATCCCTCGATTCCTTCAACCTTTTTTACTCCCAAACCAAACTGTGTCTGCAGGAATGAATTCATTATCATGTCTATACCTAACAGCTAAAGATACTGCACATGCGCAAGCCTTCAAACTAGCAAGTCTGAGACTTTTTTTGGCTGGGAGAAAACAATTCACTTACCCTCAGAGGCATATCTAAGGTGGGGAAACTGAGACGTATGCCCTGGATGCTAACACCAGGGGGGCACAAAAAGGCCAACCCCCCACCCTCCTGCCCGGGCCTGGCCCACCATCACCCACCCTGCCCCTGCCTGGAGTCCTTCCTGGCCTGGTGCAAAGACGGAGGTGGCAGCAGCAGCCTGCCCACATGCCATGCCCCTCTTCCTGGCCCAGTGCAGGGGATGGATTCAATTAAGGAGGCCACAGCACTGACTCTGCAAAGACTCACGATATGTGAGTTGGGATCACCATAAGTTACCATAAGTCATAGGGTCGGCGTAAGTCAAAGTCAACGATGGCAGTTAACAACTAATTGTCTTAAAAGCAGAGCCAATGCTAAGACCTGATCAGATTGAGAGACTTCTAAGATGGTTTACTAAACTGAATGACAAGGAGACTCCTTGGTCAGTGACAAATGAGACAGGGCTGAGAAATGTGAACATAAACTTTCTTTTTGCTTCTTCAACAACTAGCTGAGAACCAAGACCATTTTTGACAGTAGAGGTGCAATCAGTTACACCATGTCAGTTTTGAAAACGAAAGTGCCGCGCATTAGTGCAATATATTTATCAATTTATTTTCCATTAAGCATTCATTAAAAAATACAGTAATAATACAAACCAGTAACACCAACATATATTTCACCACAAAAACATTTTTAAAAAGCACAACAACCCAAGGATTCAATCTCTTTAAAAGACATCCAAATCTTAATAATACGAGTGCAGCTCCAACTCAGGCAAGGTGGCCAGATACCTACATATCTATCTGCTCTAAACAAATCTGCACTGTCCTATCTGAAAGTCTGATCCTGATCATACAGAGTGGCAGGTATATATTACCTTGACAATTTTCAGTTTATCTGCTCAAGAATTTTCCCCAAGTCCCAGTCAAAATTAGAGCGGATTAAGGAACAATATATTCTATTTGCACTTACTGGAAAGAAAATTCTGAGATGCAGGCTCACAATCCCAGTGTGCTTCCTGTAGTAGTTTAAGGTGATCCTCTACAGATATCTGTGTGTACAAACATATACAAACAAAACCTTAAAATCATTTGAGATGTTCACATAGATCAACCATTCTAACGGCCAATGTTACAAACAATGCTTTACAACCAGTGTTAGCGAACAGACCATAGACATATTGCAGATTACTCTGTCCATTTACATCTGCCCTCTTGTTTTTAATGTTTAAACACAAGAGCCTAATGATCTTTCTGTAAGCAATGCAAATCAATAACAAATAAGGTTTTTACAGTGACTAATACTGCCCACTGAAACATGTGCTTCTTCCTCTCCTCTTTCCTTGTCTAAATGTCTGCAGTCAGCATGCCTCATTTTGATTCTATTGATCTTACAGCTGCCTTTACAAGGAACCACTTTGGAGCATGCTGTTTTGCTGGTTGACAGGATGGGCAGACATCCTCCTGGTTTACTAATTAAACTGCTCTTGCACATCCAGAGGGAGTCAGGCTGCTTAGTCAAATCTCCATAAGACATAAAAATCTCCGTAAGGCATTCCAGATACAAAATTACATTGCAAGAAACACAGAGATGCCTCAAAAATGTTAGCAATTTCACCTCAAAGGACATGCTGTTTTTCAGCAGAGTACATCTAAACTCTGCAGGTTGCAGATGTCAAAGATAAAGGAGATTTTCCCCCGCTTGCACACATTTCACACTTCCATTTTGTTTTCCTTTTGAGGTTGAAATGTGGCCTTGAGTGAGAAAAACGAATGAACAGAAATAACCTGAGATGTACACAAAGCCTTTGCCAAGAATCTGGAGACAGAATAATTATAGAAGACCATAATCTGTTTCCATAAATTTCCACTAAAAATTCTTCAAGACCAACTGCAGATCATTCAGACAAGGATTGGGCTTCTAAAACATTTTGGAAATGGCAGAATGGAATCCATTCAACTCCACAGAAATTCTGAAATAAATGAAAAGGAGACCATCCCTTTTATAGCTAGTAATTGTTAATATAACATTAAGGCCCTTTCCGCAGCTTACCTTTTAACGCTGCTGGAGTGTGGGCCTCGCATGAGAAGCCTGGGCAGGAAGGTTCTCGCAAGCCTCCTGCTTCCCTGCTGCTCGGGCTCTGCAGCTCCTTCCTGCTCATGCGAGAGCCCCGCCCGCGCCCCGCCCCGCCCCTTCCTTCCGCAGTGCAGCCTGGGAGTTGGAGGCTGCACTGAGGAGAGGACACGCGACCGGCCCAGCCCCAGAGGCCCCGCACCGCAGGTGAGTGCGGCCCAGGTCCATGAGCTTTGTGCAAGCACGGGTTATTTTCAGCTAAAAGCCGAAAATAAAAAAATGCATGTTCGCTGCGCATGCGGGCCTTGAGCATGGCAGAAATGGGAGTGCGTCATGCAGACCACTCCTCATATTTACGCGATGCTCAAGGGGCCCTTTTGCTTGCAAACTGCCATGTGAAAAGGGCCTAAGAATTGGCACCTTAGTTTTATTATGATTATGATTTTGCCTCATTTATTTCCCACTTTTCCCCTAATAATGGGACTCAAGGCAGTTTACAACATATTTAAAAGCAATCTGGATTAAAACTATACAAAAACATAAATAAAAGTATAAATAATAAGCAATTTCTGAAGTTAAAAACATTACAATTTGTTAAAAGACAATATACACAAGATAAAGAAGCACGGCACACCCTTAAAAGCCCTTCTCAGTCAGTTTCTAAAAGTCTCACAGCATAGGAATATTTTAACCTGCAACCGGAAGAAAACCAAGGATGGAGCCATTCTGGCCTCCTGAGAGAAGGAGTTCCAAACAGTGGGAAAAGCCACTGAGAAGATCCTCTTCCTTGTTCTCACCAAACAAGCTTGAGAAGGTGATAGGACACAGAGAGAAGGGCTTCTCCAGAAGGTCCTGGAACTCTAATGGGGTCATAAAAGAAGATACAGTCCTAAGGTCTTTCAAATAGCACGGACCCAAACCATACAGGGATTCGCTAGTCATTATCAGTACTTTGCTTTACGACCTTCCTTTTCCCTTCTCATCCCTTTTTTTGAATCATGGATTTTTAGTTTTCAGCTCTAAGGGCACAGACTTCCTCACTTTGATAGAGCTGTATGTAAGCCTCTCTGGGAATCTTTCCAGCTGAAAAGAGCAGGGTATAAAAAATCTAAGTAAGGGAATAAATACGGCAAAGCACTGATTCATACTGCAAGAGAAAAGAAGCATTAGATGGGCACATTCCCTAATTCCTAACCCACTGAAGAGAACAGGATACCTGTAAAAGTTTCCAGCGCATATTGAGATCATCTAGTTGCCGTGATATCTTTAAGGAAGGATGGAGATCAAGCGGAGAAAGCTGACTGGATAAATCATTGACAGCTTTAACTTTCAAGCTGATTGGTGCAATTTCTTCTCTAAATGCCTAGAACAATAAATACACATCTGCTTCAATAAATAATCTTAATAAGCAGAGTCACAGTCTGATATACAGCACATGCAAGCACACTCATTCATTCTCTCTCCATGCAAGTTCCTACGTAGTGACCACACCATAGCCATTTACTAGTTACACAAAATAGCCCCACACAAAAAATGCTGTAAATTTCTACTAAGATTGGTGGGAAATATGTAAAATTTATGAGGTCTACCAGGAAATTTAAATGGATTTAATTATTTGCTAATTTCATTTCTGAAGCAAGTAAGAAGTAACGTCAGCAATTTTCTTCAAGTTGTAAGAAAACTGCAGTTTTTGAAAGCCATTCACAATTCAGGACTTATTGCCACTGCTGCATTTTCTGCACAGAAAATAGCATTTTCTGAGCAGACAATAATGCAGAAAAATATTACAGAAAAATGTATTCTGTACAGTATAAACCCTGAAATATGTACATCTTGTCAGTCTAGGATTCTCTTCATCAGACTTCCCTGACACTCGACAGACATGGTTTTTGACAATTTTTTAATATTTTCAAATATTAAGACCGTATCTAGAAACTTCCATCACACAAATAATGTAAGGCAGGGGCAGGGAATAAGACAGTGGCATTTAAAGAGTCCTTGATATTCACTAGTTGTCAAAATGCATTGCATTTCAATTTATCCAGCATAATTTTTCAATTGCTATACCACACTTTGTTTCAGTAAATCACAAAAATTAGAAAGAAGTTTCCTCAGTAGTCAAAGATCCACAAAACTCCTAGAATTTTCCTACTTCAAATCACTGAATCACTGGTTGGTCAGTGTCAACCTTTACTTTGGCTTTAAGACTGACAACAGGCCAACATAATCCTCAACAAATCCTCCTATTTTTTACATGCTAAAAAATGTAATAAGCTTATCTTTACCTTCCTGTATACAAATGCCATTACAATACACCAAACTACCTCTTAAATGCAGGAAGAAAGAGGCATTCCCAGCAGCTTTCACAGCATTCTTGTGTATTGATGTTAAAAGGAGAGAGATGAGAGAGTGGCTATATCACACTTAAATCCTCAGCAGCAAAGATATAAATCAAGTCATGCAGGGATATAAATCAGTCCACTGAATTTAGCTTCAACTTTATTCGAAAGAAAGAATGACACATAGGGAGAGTGTTGTGTGTTCATGAGTAATGCTACATTACCCTGAAACATTCCAATTTATTATTTTTCAGGTTATCTATAAAAGGAGAGATAATAAGTTTCTAGTTCCAGTGCTAAAATATCCAATAACATCAGTTTGTAACTGCACTTATAACATCAACAAGACACAAGAAAGGCCAGCTTCTTTTTTTTTCTCTCCTGGGAAAGGCAGCAATCCAGTTAAAATGATAAACGGGTGCTTCAAAAATCAAGATCTGCTCTCCTCCAAACATCTGCCAAAATAACAATGCTTTTGTCTTCCTTCCTAAAAATCTGGAAGGTCAAACTTATGTGGGGTTCCTTTGAGATAAGTTGAAATTATGCCTATGTGCCTGGGGAGCAGATCTTCCAGGCTCCTTTAGGCATCTGTCCCTTCCTCAACTCATGTCAGTCTTCCTCAACACACCTCCTACTCCCTTATGCCTCCAGCTGCCACAATAATGCTGCTCCAACGAGTAAAATGTTATCAAATTATTATGTGCATGTCTTTGGGGCAAAGGACATGAAGTGTAACTGTTTAACATATTTTATTGGCTTGAGTCTTTCACTCTGGGCAAAGGAATAGCAAGGTGCTTGAGTAGATTATGAACAACTATGATTTTGAAAATGAGTTTGCACTGTTAACATTTAAATTTCATAGAGGCACTAGTTCAACATGCATTATATTCAAAATGAGCCTTGTGCTTACTGTTGTTTTATCAATGTGATCCTGGAGTGAATCAGTCAACGTGTCCCCAGTAGGTTTCCAACCATTCCTCACATTCTCTGCATCTCTCAAGTCAGCATCTAGGTCATCCATAGAGCACTGCAAATCCTTTAATTTTTCTAGTGCTTTTTCTACTTGCTTCTGCCAACTGTTGGCACAAGAACTGAGGCTTTCCCACTTTTCTTTCACTTCCGCAGACTGCTTACGCATCGCTTTGGCAATCTTCTGTGCTTTTTCTTCAGGGGTCAACTCTGTAACGGAAAACACATCCATGTTAGTATCACTGCATTTTTGAAAGAATAAGCATTCACGTGGAATTGAAAAGATGCATTACTACTCATACGCCCCCTTTAACAATATACATGCTGCCAGTTGTTACTAAGCTGTAGTCTGAAACTCCTTTCCTCTGCTACCTGGTATGCATTAAGTTGACTCTAAACAGAAAATTAATGAGGGAAAAAGCTGAAAGCCTTTTCTGGAAGAGTGTTCAAACAGGGACAAGTATCAGATTAAAACTCAACTGCTTCGCCACTCTGATGGGATCAGGACTTAATATACAGCAAGAATGGAAAAGGAAATATTTGAGGTCCTGACAAACAGTGTCCCATGCTACAGTAACAGTAAAAACAGAAAAAGATCTGTTAACTGAAGAAGCAGCTTGCCTGCCACCAATCAGAAAACAAGAGCATTAATAGAAGAAACATATTAAAAAGCGAGAACATTAATACTACCTGTCATATTAACGCCTAACAATAGCAGACAAATTAAAACTATTAATCCATGTATATTTAACATCGCTCCCCAGAAAAAATATAACATGAATACTAGAGATATTATTTGCTATCTTTCGGGCTCAGAAATTTGCAGGCTCAGTAATGTTTGCATTAAAAAAAAAAAACTCAAGCCCAACAATTCTTTTCTGCTTTGGCTTAAGAAGAGATGGGGGAAGGATTTAAAAAAAAAAAAAGAACAGTTTATGAAAAAGCTGGAGATGGTGGCTAAAATCCCAAGTACATAGGAAACTCCACAAAGATATTCCCCATCCCCCGCATCGCTGATGGTCTTCCACCCTACTTTACTCTCTTGTCCTGAATAGACCTTCAAAATGTCACTTTTTTGGACCTCAGCTCTCAGAATCCCTCAACCAGCCTGCCCAATGGCCATGCTATGTGGATGATTCTAGGACTTGTAATCCCAAAAAGTTACATTTCCAAGTTCTGGTTCTAAAATCAAAGGGCATCTCTTCAAAGGCAAGATGAAAAAGATCTTTACTGTACAACTGCTTTGAGTTGCCCCTGTGCAGCAGGCTACAAGCCAAAAGTTTGCCTCTGTGGAGCAGCAGATTTGGGGAAAATAGAACAAAATACAAAATCTACAAAACGGCTAACAAAAAAAGCACAAAATACATCTCACAAACTTTTGAAGCTCCACTGGTTTCTTCATCAAGCAAAGCTGCTAAAAATCACACAGGAGAAGAAAAAAAATTATGTCCGAGTTACAGGACTACATTTTGGCCATTTCCACTCTACACTATTACAGTGCTATTATTCCACTTCCAACATCCTGTAGAATTCTGGGGTTTATAGTTTACTGAGCCCAAAGAGCACTCTGGCTGAGAATTCTAAATGCCCCTCCCTAAAAGGCAAACCCCAGGATTCCATAGGAGGTTGAAAGTGGAATAATAGCACTATAACATTGTAGTACAGAAATGGCCTTTGTCTTAAGACATTACTTCTGTTGTCACAGTGTCAGGAATTTCTCCCTGCCGGGCCACAGCCAGCAAGGGAGGAGAGAGGCCAGGAATACTTGGGGAGTCCAAATATACCCAACACCAGGAAAACACAAGCCGAGCCAGGTCCAGTCCAAAGGTTCAGGAGGCAGAGATCCGTCCGGAGGGGTTCAGGGAGCAGGAGACACAAAGGTTGTGAAGGCTTGCTAATAATTTGCTGCAAGCAAGGAGCAGCCACGTCGGCAGACTTAAATAGCCCCTGTGAGCAGGTGCTGCTCGTTATTGTTTGCTCAGCCTAGTCCAAGCAGCCTCCCTCTCCGCAACCCGTTTCAGCCTTCTGTGTGATTGAGGGCTGATGGGCAGAGCTGGCTGCAACTCCTCTGCATCACTGCTGGCTTCCTCTCCGCCATGAGCTGGCTGGGGCTACTGAGTCTCTGTTTGACCTTCCAGAGCAGGGGATGTTTGCAGGTTGACTTGCTCAGTCACTGGCTCAGCCCCCTGCACAATCGGTTGCTCCTCAATCACAGCATCATCATCTATCACACACAGTTAAGATGGTGTAGAGCAGTGTTTCCTAACCAGGGGTCCACAGACCCCATACAGGGGATCCGTGAACCCCTGCTGCTGGACACTAATAGCAGCGGGAGCAGCAACAGGGATGCAACAGTGTGGGGTGGGGTTCAGGTGCCAAAACTTCCTTCATTCGCAAACAAGGGAGCAGTTCAGCACAGGCCTGCTCTCATGTCCCTTTCATCAGGCATGCAGCAATAGGGAATATGGGTGCTGAGGGACATAGCAGCACGCATGTGCACACACTCAGACTGCATAAAAGGGACCAGTTTCAGTACCCGCACTGTCGGGGTTAGCCTCCATATGTAGGGGATGATGGTATAGTGAGTGACTTTTGGTAGTATTAATAGTAGTCCTTTCTCTAATGGGTGTCTAGCAAGTATGTACCAGGTGCACATTCCATGGTCTCTGGTTCTCAAAACATTCTCTAGCGAAGGAGATAGCAGCTATGTCATCTGGACCTGTGGCGGGGAAAGAATGTAACCCTTATCTCCTCGTGTGAAGCTGTGCTGCTTAATATTACAGACTGTGTGAATTTTTGGGTACTTCTCTCCTTTGACGTTTGTGTTTCACTGCTCTGCTCGTTTTCAATAAATCTGTTATGCAATTTTATTGATCTGTGCACGAGTCTGATCCTGACACACACCCTCTTGCTGCCATTTCCCTGATGAAAAGGACACAGTGGCATGTGTGCGTGCCCAAACTATGACTCTGGGAACCAGGGTTTGAATCCCCACTTGGCTATGGAAACCCTCTGGGTGACCTCAGACAAGTCACATTCTCTCAGCCTCAGAGAAATGCAAAGGCAACAAATCTTGCCAAGAAAACCCCCCATGATAGGTTGGTCTTAGGTCACCATAAGTCAGTTTTCAAAGAGGAGAATTCCACGTCAGTGGTTCACTGTGCCTTCAAATCACTTCTAACTTATGGCAATCCCAAGATGAACTTGTCACAGGACTTTTTTTTTTTTTTTTTGCAAGATTTGTTCGGGGGGGGTTGCTTTCCTCTGTGGCTAAGAGAATGAAGCAATTTGGGACAATAACTTGTGAGCTGCATAAAATTCTGATTCAATCAAAATAAAATAAAATTAAAATTAAAAAAAAATCAAGACTATTTACAGTTTTTGATGGGGAAAATGTGGGGGCTGTTTTAGCACAAAAAGATCACTCCTGGAGGCCTCTGGGAGCAAAGAAGCAACTTGGAGAAGTGACACGTGAGGTGCATAAAAAGCCGGACAGCATTTTCAAGTCTGAAATGCAAGTCAAAGAGACAACATGGTGCAGTGGTTTCAGTGCTGGATTAGGAAACCAGCATGGAAGTCCCTACTCAGCCATGGAAATCCAATGGGTGACTCTGCATAAGGCATCCTCTCTCATCCACAAGGAAGAAAGTATCAAATCTCCTCTGAAGAAATCTTGCCAAAAAATTCCCTTGATACTGTTGCCACAAGGCAGAGTCAACAAAACAATTATAATAAAATTATATGTGCTTGTGATCACTAGCTAAGTTGGCTTTACAAATGAATAAGACAAATCAGACACATTCAAAGAGGATCTGTCAGTGATTAGCAATGAGGCTGAGCATACACAGATCCAGAGGTAGCATGCCTCTTAATTCTACTTGCTGTGGAGTAAAAGTGAGGTCATTGCTTTCACATTCTGTTTGTAGGCTTCCATGAAGAACCTAGCTGGCCACTGTGGACAACTGGATGCTGAACTAAATGGAACTTTGGCCTGATGTTATAGTATCCTTTGTATGTTCTTATTACAAAAGCTAATCGCCTTACAAGATGAACTACTACTAATCCAGTTTAAGAACCTATCAGACTATAACTTGGGAACTGGTAGAAGATTTGGAGCAGATCCCCATCTAAAAGGAAGAGTCAAGAAAGAATCACACAGGCAAATCATGGGGACATTACTGTTTCGACTACATCTCCTAGAATCCCCAAGCCAGCATGGCCAGTGCCTATACTGGCTGAGGGATTCTGACATTTGTAGCCCACAAAGCAATATTTCCAAGTTCTGCACTAGAAGCAAAATGGAAAGACAGTATGGATTTGACCCCAGGCAAACCCTCTGTTCTGTATCCATGTAGGTTTCCACAGTAGAGTAATTAAAAACAGAATTCCTCAGATAGTTAGAAGTCATCTGAGAGGCAGCTTTAATTTAGTGTTCTTGTATAATGGTGAATGCATTTTATATTGGCTGAACTCTTCTTTTCAGTGTCTTCGTTTTCATTTTAGAAAAGAGAAAAAGACAGCTTATAAACTTGATTTTAAAAAGCATTCACTTCAGAACTGAAGCCAGACACACACATTTTTATGAGCTATAAAGATGCTTGCAATCTATTTCTTTATGATATTACTACACCTTGCACATCAACTTGTCTGCCATTCTGATGTTCCAAAATGTTTGATGAGCAACCTATTAATTCCAGAGAAGCTGAGATTGTAACCATAGTTATAGTGACTGCACAGAGTGAAAATGCTATCAGATAAAAAATTTTGTTATGAAAGTTTTTGTTGTTGTTTTGGAGGAATTTTTCAAGCAACAATTTCCCACAATCTGTACTGTGGCAAAAACAGCATATACAAACTGGTTTTCTTTCCCTTTATGTGGTATGCAATTCATCTGTTTTTAAAGAGAATTTATTTTCTCTACCTCAAAAAGTTGGAAAAGTTTTGCTCACTGATCTATTTATTTACCAAAGAAGAAAATATGTTCAGTCATGTTCCTGTCTGAACACAGAGAAGGAGAGCTAATGTAGTTTTAAAAGATTAAGTATCTGCCCAAAATGATCTACAATGAGGTTTAAAACACAAGGAGCATAGATTGCATCCTGTTCAGCAGTTACAATATCATAAACTGGACTTACGATACCGTAACTACTGGGGATTCGTATTTACAGTCATGAACAACTGAACGTGACCTCAAAACCCTACTTTAGCAGTCTGGCAGTGTTCCAACCAAAGTCTTTCCAAAGTGATGGAGATTGGTCCACTGAGAGAAGATACCCTGCGCATACTTCTGGTTGATGGGTGCTGTAGGACAAGCATTGTGGCAGGACCCTCCAGCTGCCTATTCTTAAGTTACCCAGCCACAGGGAGAGTTCTGCAGATGTCATTTCCGAGCAGACCAAGCTCCAGTGATTCAGAAACACTTTGGATGGCGCACTGCTACACCTAAAAGGTAGGTGGGGAGGAGTTGTCAGCTGTCACTACAATGGTAGAGCTCCATCATCATAGTTGCAATGATGATGTCAGATCTTGGTTGTAGTTTCAGAGAGGTGTAGTACTGACCATTTGAAAAGTGGAGAGAGAAGGTTAGATAACAGAATGAAAGCAGACTGAATTCTGGCCCTTAACCTGAGTGATTGAACCTGATGCTTTCCAGTTGTTTGGACTTCCGCTCCCACCAGAGTTTGGGCTTCCGCTCCCAGAGCAATTCCTTAGAGCCAACTCTAAGGAATTCTGGGAGGTACGAACCAAAATATCTGGGGTACACCAGATTACGAAGGCTGCCTTAGTCTTTCCCTTCCATGAAGCTGTAGCTTTTTAATTCCAGCAACTTTATTGGGGCTGCCCCAAACTTGTCCATTTCACATAGACACACACACAGTTAAAAGTTTCTGTTCTGAGAAAGGCCTGCATGAAACAGAATATCTTTTCCACTCAGCATGTCAGCTAGAAGCCCTGCAAAGGTAGATAGGTTATCTTGACACTTATTTGATAAACAAGAAACAGACAGTACTAATAACCTTACAAGGCTTAATTAGCAGCTACTCTAGTTATACAACGCTTTGACTTTGTTGCATCTGAACATAATTACACCGGGCAGGATCTTTGATGGATCTTCTTCTCTCAGTGGAACTGGGAAAGTACAGTACCTCTTCCCTCCACAGAGAGGAAGAAGTGAATCTCCACTCTTTCTGTTCTGGAGAGCTAGAAACTCACACTTTTCAGAAATGAAAGGGGCTGTCATGGGAGGAGAGAGGATAAAAGTCCTGCCTCATTAGGGGATGGCCCCTAATGTCTGCCATTGAATTTACGGCATTATTTTTATCTTGATTTTCCTACAGAAAATAAGGACATGTAGTGTCTCAGATGAATACAGCATTCTTCCTTTTTTTTAACCAAAAGACCAGGCCTCTATTCATTCACCTATTGGATGTGAAGGACATGACTATAAGCACTTCCAGAGTATCAAATACAGCTTAAGGAGGGCTATTAGGTTAATGACAGCTTGGTGTCTTGTTTGTGTGCCTTTGCCATCATCATTCTTAATAAATTTTGCTTTAAAGCCTTTGGAGATACAGCACGTAATAATAAATGCTGCCCTGTGGTGACCGTGACCTCTGTTCTTTAAACCTGAAATATGCAGCAATGCCAGATGTTGCCCAGCATAAATAAAGTACATGCATGTAAATCACTTCAAACATATATTTCTCTTATGATTCAACTATGATTTATTGTGCTTTTTGCATCTGTAACTAAAGAGCAGAGCAGATGGTGAATGCTTAATTTAGAAGGACATATCTATCAAAATAACCTTTGCTACTGCATAATTAGTTGGTATTATCATAGGGATTTCCTCAATATTCACCACCCTGTTTCTAAAATGATTCTCTGTCTTTTCCCCATTCAATCCCTCTTTAACAGTCAAAGATTTGTAGACAACACAGAATTCTGGAAAATCAAGCCTTGAATACTGCAAAATTCTGCTATCCTGCAAATTCAAGATGACAGGGAATGGAACTTTGAGAAGCTCAAGAATAATACATACTAGGGAGACTTTCATCAAATTTTTCACCCTCAACAAGAAAGAGAAAGTTACTTTTTTTTTTACATCCTGTGAGTGACCAAGAGCACAGATGTTCTACCACCATCATTTTCTCCACAACAAGATGCCTCTGTGCAAAACTATTCTCTTGTTTGCAACCATGAAATTGACCTAAGGGACAATTTGAAACCAACTACAGTATCTGGCATATTTGCCTTTACACAGGAAACGTTTAAAAAATATTATTGTATTTATTTTTTAAAAAATCAGAATGGGGGGTAAAGGAGAACACAACTAAGAGCAGCCAAGTAAAAAGGGACACCAGTTGACTTGAGTGTCTATTTTCAAAGTGAAATAAGGAAAGGTGAATGCTACTATTTCAGACCCAAGATATATATATAGCTAAATAACATTCTGATCTTCTTACTGTACTGTGTTACTTCAGAATATGGGCACATATTATTGCAAGAGCTTCCACGCAAACTTAACAGATGACTATATGGTTCCGGCGTAGTAGCTGTACTACCTTTTTGGAATAAAACGGTAAATTCTGAGAAGAGCTTACACCAGTGTGAGCAACTACAGAAGCGGAGCATTGTTTACCCCCGCAACTACCCAAGAATCAAGCTGGCACAGATGACACTTCCAGAAGTGATATCATATATCTTAACAGTCTTCTTTTTTGGTTGATTTTTAAAGGGTTGAACAGTTCAACATGCTGGGGTTGGAGAAACTTCTGGGCAAACCTACCAAAACCTATTTTATGACAATTTTGAGCTTTGTCCATCCAATTTTGACTCCCTCATATCAACATATTTTTTTAAAAAAAATGAGAAGCTATGGGGGCTTTGGGGGAGGGCAGGGCCATAAAATTGGATCCCATTGGCCATGTGCAGCACTCTTCGGATACACTATAGATACTAGATTTTCCAATCTCTATGAAGTATTATGATGGAAGGATTAGCAGCTGTAAGGTGAGCTGCTCTACATGGGTAGTGACATGTCTCACTAACAGCACAGAAATATCCAAACAGCAGCAGTTAGCACATCTGTAATGTTCCACATGTATTTATTTATTTATTATGTATATTCCATATGTTTGTATTTATTTATTTTATTAATAAAACAGATCATTAACTTCTGTAGTTGCCCAGACCTGGTGTAAGCTCTTCTCAGAATTTATCATTTTACTCCAGAAACGTGGTATAGTTACTGCACCAGAAGCATACAGTCATTTTTTCAGATCATTCAACAGCAACTGTATCCTTAAATAAGATAAGAAAAAAAATCCCCTCTATCCTTAAAATTAGAAGTTTTCTAAAAATTGACCATAACAAAATGTTTAAGCCATAACATGTCCTGCTCTTTTTCAGATGGAGACAGAGAGTACACCATTCCACAAATTTGTATGGGATTTCAGAGAACAAACAATTTCATAATTACTGTTGATACAGTCAAAGTATGGAAACCAACTATCACAGAAATTAACTAAAAGTTACATTTTAAGGACTTTTATTTATGCTCTTAGTCTTTCAAGGAGTGCTGTACTCCAGATACATGTAGACCATTGACCTAATGATAATCCTTTAAGATTTTCCATACTGAGCCAATTTCTACTCTCGCTGCAAGCCATAGGAATATAATAAGACCTTTGTGTTACAACTGTTTATGATCTTTGGAAAATAGGATTATCAAAATTTTCAATATGTTTTTGATTTCTAATGAATGAAACTCTCTAATCCCCATCAATATGCATTTTTCCAATTTCCAATAAAGACCAAATTTTAACACTCTCTTTGATCATTATTCTCACCTTCTGGATAAGTTGGTAGGCTTCAAAATATAACTTTAAATTTGGAATTCCCAGTCCCCCTTTTCTAGTAGATCTATATGCTGCTGATTTAGTTATGTTAGAATGTTTATGTCTGTTAATAAATTCACTCAGTATTTTCAGCCACAGGGAAAACATTCTGTTAGAAACTAAGTATGGTTTGAAAAAGGAAGCTTAACTTTAAGTAAAATGGACATTTTTATAAGAAACTATACAACCCAACCAAGACATATTGAGTTCTTTTCATTTATTTAACTTTTTAGCCAATGTGGTATAGTGCTTTGACTGTTGAACTAGGACTCTGGAGACCAGTGTTCAAATCCCCTCTCAGCCACAGAAATCTACTAGGTGACCTTGGACAAGTCATGTCCTCTTAGCATCAGAGGAAGGCAAAGATAAAACCCTCTGAACAAATCTTGCCAAGAAACCCTCATGATAGTCTCATGTTAGAGTGTCATAAGTCAGAAATGACTTGAAGGGACACCACAACCACTAATGGAGCACAATCACTAGGGGAACATAACTTAGTTTGACTAACTTAGATAGTTTAATTAATGACCATTATAAAGTGCCTAATACTCTGTTTCCCTAACTTGTGACTGGTGAACCTCAGGATCTGGAGTCAAATTCAGTCATCTTGACATGCTAGTCCAACCCTCTAGATTTCTCAGACAGCCATGCCATCTTTCTCAGGATACTATCATTTGGTGGGTTCCCATTTTTTTAAACAGTCCTTTCTAAAAGACGAAATGCCTCTCCAACAATTTAGATATTTGCAATAGGGCTTTATAGTTAAAATGTGCTAGTATCTTTGGTCTCACACTTTTGTCTTTGTCCCCACCCACCACTGAAATGCAGGCCCAAATAACTTATCCGAAATCAAATTTGGCCTCAGGCTGAAAGAGGTTCCTACCCTCGTCCTAATTAATAGATAGCATGGTCATGATTTGGACTGCAGCATCTGGAGGGCGACAATGTTTGTGGCATGTTGAATGCTCCCAAGGTTTTAATCTGAGCTTTAAAGGAATTACTCAAGGTGCTGAACACTAGCACCAAAATAGGTTAAGCAACTTGGACAGCTCTTTTAAAGTTCACATTAAAACCTAGAGCAGATTCACATCTCTATTGGCAAGGGAGTGATCAGATGCCATGGGGGAAAGGGTAAACCTCTTCCAGTCCCAAAGAAAACAGCACTCCTGCAGCTAGTATTATATCCTATTATACATACTACTATACCTGTATGATGAAAAACAAAGGCCAAACATCCAGAAGTGAGATGGTAAGAAGATGTTTACATTTACAGAGATTTCTTAGGAAGGGGTATGTTTTGAATTTTCAAGGCCTTCTGAATTAGAGCTCATATGATGTTAATAAATATGATTAAGGTGGAAGAAGCCAGGTGTTAATTAACTACTCAAAATTTGCCTAAGTCTTTAGATGAAGCAATTTACTATAACATCACTCATGAACCTAATATTCTTAACTACTGAATGAATATAGCTGATTGCCATCTCTTCGTAATGTAATCATCTCAACAAATTTAAACTTGGAAAATATATTTTTTCACAATAATTCTCCCTATTTAAATGAAAGTTGGATTATACAAGCAACATCTCATCAAAGCTACCTAACGTAGCATTGTATGTACTTGACTGCTTGAAACATCTAGTTCAGGAAAAGCCTAGCAAGAAGGAGCCTGGGGAAAATGTTCATTTCTTTAATCGACAGGTATTTATAATGAAAAGCCACAGCAGAAGAAAGCTAAGTTTAATGGTTGACAACTGCCAAAATTAGATAGAAGATAAATGTAGGTAGTAGTGATATCCAAAAATGAAAATTGTTCCCAATTATTGGAACCAGGAAACCAGCAGCTAGGAAAAGTCAGTCATGAAATAAGGTTATTTTTTTAACATTTATGTGCAAAAAAATTACCTCACAGGCAGAGCAATCCTAGGTAGGGAGGAAACTATAGCAGTTATTTTGTTCTGTCTATCAGAGGCAGTGACTTAACTTTTTGTTCTTCTTCACTCCTCTGGCACTGATTCCAACTAGAGAATTTATTACACCGACTTCTGACACCTTTGAGGGACATATCCCACTTGAGAGACATATCCCACCTTTGAGGTGGGATATGTCTCTCAAAGGAATGAGGGTACTTAGGATCCTATAGATTCACGGTGTCCTTAACAAACCCCAAGACCCAAAAGTTTCCAGTACAATACCACAACTGCTATAATGGAAGTCTTCTGGTGATAGGCCTCCATCTCCACAAGCAAAAAGTTCTTAACTGCCACCTCAACTTATGGTAACCCTATGGGATGAGAGATCTCCAAGCCACTCTGTCATCAAATGCCCTAGCTCAGATCTTGAAGATTCAGGGACATGTCTTCCTTGACTGAGTCTTTTAATCTGTAACGTGGTCTTCACAGCAAGCATACAATTCCTTAAACTAGTGTTTCTTGAAGTGGTGGTCCATGGACCAGTGCTGCTTGATGAGCCATCAGCTGTCATTCCTGGAAGAGTTTCCAGGAAATAAAAGGACCATAGTAGCCAAATGGCACAAATATGGTATGAGTCCTTGGCGCACAGGGGAAAAAGAAGGCCACTCTCCCACATAAGATAGCTTAAGGAACACTAGACTAAAATACGCTAGGTCCAATACTATATGTTTTATTCATATTAATATACTCTAAAACAGATTTTGTTTTCTTTGCATGCTTTTCTTGCTAAAATAATACAAAGCTACTTTCTGGCTCAGTTAGCTACAACTGAACTGACTGTCCAAAGAGCACCTTTACGATGTTAGTAATACTGAGAGTAAATGAGAAAACAATGGTCCATATAACAGAATGATGTCCAAGAGACATTTTGGGACAGTTCCTTATAGTGATTTCATGTTTTTGCACCACTTCAGTGACAATTCTCCCAAACTACATTGTGAACATTTGAATGATAAGATTTTTCCATTTTAATTATATCACCTTTACTAATTTGCAGAGAAGTCTGACCTGTCACACAAACTATGAGTCACTCTATATAAAACTTGTGAAGTAGCAATATCAAGAAAAATCAAATGCACATAAACTATATTTATAAGACACATACACTCTTAAACTCACCTCATCTTTTGGACAATTTACTAAATGAATATAACCATTAGATTCTGCTGTCTTAACAATTTTTATTTGAATTTAAATACTTCTGTGGAATTCCCAGTACTAACCTGTTACAAAGAAGCACACAAATTTTTCTGAATCTTTTTTATATATATAATAAGGTATATATATCAAAGCAATCATTCATATACATTAAACAAAACAATGATTTTAATTTAAGAAGTTGGGCTTTTTTTTATTTCAATTGTTCTGAAATTTGTCTGTACAAATATGAAGTGGATGAAAACTGACCTGACTTTGAGTGTAAGTTTTTTCTTGGTTCTTCAGGGCCTTCAATTGGCTGGTCAGCAAGGAACACGCGTGCTTGGTCTACAGCATTTAGAATGGCTTGCTCTTTATCTTTCAATTCACGCCTGAGTGCCTTTCCAAAAGAAAAAAAACAGAGGTGTCACTGGCAGACTAAGGCTGTGGACAATATACAGTACAGAAACTTTTCCATTTCTATTTGCTTGACCAAATTCTATTCGCTTGACCAAACAGTGCTTCTTCATAAAAGGAAAATATAGACTACAGTAAAGGCTCAAGCTAATATGAAAAACACCTCTACCATGACTTTGCCTCAACAGCCTTTCCTCCATCACAACTGGCACTGTTGTGGCCTCTGCAGGAGAAAAGAGTAGGCAGTATTTCCCAAACTTATTCTCCCCCCGCCACCCCCGCACTGCCATTCCCATTTCCTTTTGTGTCCGTCTTATTAGATTGTAAGCTTGAGGGCAGGGAACTGTCTAATTAACAATTTGTAAACTGCTCTGGGATCCATCTTGATTGAAGAGCAGGGTATAAATCCTCTAAATAAATAAATATGCAAAACTAGTTCACTGTTGTGAAAATAATAAAATAAAAAATAATAATAAAAAAATAAAAAATAATAATAAAAAATAAAAAATAAAGAACACAAGGATACATTATTTTAGATAACACAATTTAAAACTATCAATGCTGTTTGTTCACTTGTTTAATTAAAAAATTGAGAGGAAGAGAATAACACATGAACCCAAAATATGAACAATTATGAGATTTCAACTTCAGAAGTGAGGATTAAATTAAAAGGAACAAGTAGTGTTAGTACCGTTAGTCTTGCTAGAGAGTGGCTGGCTGAGTCTTTTGTGTACTATCCCCTCTACAGGCAATAAGTGATCAGCAAGACTTTTCAGTACCACAGCATTAACATGGTGTGCCCTAAGATGATACCAGCCATCCGCTACTTAGCGCCGTGTTGGCCTGAGGCTATAATGGGGAAGGAGCCTATGGTCTTCCACCTGCAGCTGGACTCTTACTTTTATCAGCTTTAGCTAGCACGTCCTATTGTCGTAGGTGATGGAAACTATGATTGAGCAATATCAAGAAGGCCACAAGTCCCCACTCTGCCCTGGCTTATAAAAAAGAATTGTTCTCAAGTTGACAAGAAATGGATGGTAGTTTCAGAAAAAGGAATCAAAACTTGTTTTACTTCAGTAGACCTTCCTTTTATTTTCAACAGGACATTCATTAGTTTATGGAGTATCAAAAATAGCATACAATTCTCCTACCCCTAAGAGTGAGGTATTAGTCTATACAAGAAAACATAATATGCATGGAAATATATTTCATTAAGAATTCACCAGTACTTCATTTTTATCATTTTAATAAGATACCACTTGACTGAAAATCAGAGCTATGGAAGTTAGATAAAAGTAAGGCACAAAAACCCGAAAGCATGAAGAGAGCTGTAAGAGTAATTCTTATTATTTCATTAGAAAATGATAACACACTTCAAAAACACATTTCACAGTACTGTTTTGATTTGGGCAGTATGCAATAGCTATTTTCCAGAAGAGGAAATTGTAAGATTATGCTTCATGGAACTTTATGAGCAGGGATCTATTGCATATTTATTTAAGTTCTACATGTGAACACATTTGCACACGCAGCCTCAAGCTGGACTTAGTAACTTTTCTTAGCGTAGCTTCTCTGATTTCATTTTTGTCTGGGCCCAACTATTCTCAGATCTAAAATGGTGGACATGTTTTCCTGTTCAACGTCCAGCGGGTCAGCTGCTGGAGATGATAAGTCTTGCTATGCACTAGGAAAGCAGTTCATTAGTAACAGTCATTAATAGTACTGATTAGGACCAATGCAGGCTGAAAACTACCATACTGTGGGACATGGAATCAAATGTATACTAATATGCAATTAATGGCTCTTATTAGGTAAGGAATATCAGCTGGATTTCTCCACTTAATAAGCACTCAGTGATTCTGGGGTTCTCTCTCTAGAACAGTATATTTCTGTGACAAATGGCTAACTGCTTTTAGAACTGACCAACATGGCACTGTTGTTTGTTTACATAAAGATCCAAAATCCCACTGGGAATGCCTAAAGTCATTTCTGAATCCCTGCTGTTCCGTCTAATCATTATTTCTGATTAAGCAGTCACATGAATAGTTCTGTGTGTGTTGTGTGGTAAAAGGCATTTTACTTACTGAGTTAAAAATAAAAATATATGAAAATATATACAATTCTTTTACTCTCTTTCTTTACCCCGTAAGCCTGTGGTACAAACAAAATCATCAAAGCACTAAGCTGTAAACATTTCTTCACAATTTTCTGTAAGCAGCTTTGATCTGTTCCTTTCTCTCACTAAAACCGTGAAAAACACAGCTGGTTTATTTCAACTGCAGAATATCATATATACTCCATCATATCAAGAAAATCCATGAATGATTGTGTATTTTCTGTGGAATATATTTGTGGCAATATACAATCAGTATTTTGTAATGTTCTTTGAAAGCCAACACCTCCACAAAATGAGCTCTAACAAAACCCATTTTAGGCCTGGTGTCATGTTATTTTATGATGAATACTATCAGTACAGCACGTTTACTCCCTTTTAAGTCACACACACATGGCAGGAGTTCTAACGTTTTTTTCTAATTTTTAAAGATTAACTGTACAGCACCATAACTTCTAAGGGGAAAAATAATGCCAAAAATGACCATCATATTTCAAAAGTACTAACTCATTTGTAGCCTTATCAAACTTTTCCCCAGGCTTTTGCCAAACAGGGAAGTCTGCTAAAAAACTCTGACAGATGAAGGAGAAGCCATTTTCAATTAGAAAACATGGGCTTTCCTTAAAAAACAGAGCATATAATCTAAATCAGTTTTATTAGGCTTCAATTCAGTGGGCATTTTATTTGAGCCTGAATGTTTGTTCTTTCACAGGTTTATGTCCCAATATAGTCCAGTGATATTGAATTACCCTGTCATTATTACTGAGTCAGGTGTTGAAGAAACCCGGTTCTTTTATAGGTTTGAATGGAAATGGAAAGCCTTAGGGGGCACAGTGTCTGGGGAAATGTAGCTTTTATATGGCTTACAAGAAATCAAGAAGCTTGGCTATAACAGAAATACTATATTGCAATGAAGGAAACATTATCTAGAAATACCAATTTGTTCTAACAACTTTTGTGCATGAATTCTCTTTTTTATGAGGCAGATTGTATGAGCATTTTGCAAGAGCTTGGAAACATGGACTGATTTTAGTAATTGGTCCACTCCTAAAATTAGTCTTCATTTTGAAAGTATTTAGTAAGAACTAGAGAAATTTTTCATATTTTAAAATGTTCCTTTCAAAGAGTTTGGAAGTTTGAAAAGATTTGAAAATTAATACAATAATGTTAAATGTTAGGATCTGGAAAATGAATTCCCTACTATAAATACTAACAATTGGAAATTGTGGATTAGTAAAGCAATCATTAACTAACTTATTGCTGATGACCTTGGGAAAACACATTTTGTTACTGGTATCTTCAAAAGGGCTCTTTTGGTCTGCTCCAACCTAGATTTTTTTCCCATGGGGACTACAAAGCCCATTATAGGATTTTTGCCTGCAAATGGTGTGAGTCCAACACATTTAAACTGTCAGGTTAGGAAAGGCTGTCCTAAAATGTGAGATTTCATCTTAAAACCTCAGTTTAGTTTGTTACACATCTGCATCTCTCTTTCTTCCCAGCCCCATAACACTTCACTCACTCTTCAAATGGCTTTTTAGATAAAGGCTAATTATGTGTGATTTATTCTAGTTACTGAACACTGAGCCAGCACAAGCACAACAGTAAGTGGATAGCTACAATAATCATTCATGACGCCGAAATGATTTTATAGTCTCTGTGCATAGGCAGATGTTTTTTTCTGTTAAACTGAATCATTTCTGCTTTCCTACTCCCAAGCAAGAAGCATGGTCTGCAAAGATCAGACCACATGCAGGAGCCAGGCAGATATCTTCCTTTCAGGCCTAAAAGAGGTGACACTGTGAAAAGGGCCTGGCTGTTTGATGGTCTTACTCCATCGCACTTCATTACAAGATTCCCACACCACCACCACTTTTAATTATCTTCTTTTCTTCTTTACCAAATTTAGTTGTTGCCCTGCTCCACGAACCCAGCTCTTTGCTTCAGAAAGCTCTCTCTACCCCCATTCCTGCTCTCTTCTGAAAGAAATCATACAGAGTAGCTTGCTTAACAATAAAGCCATGTGATGTATTTCCTTCAGTTCTGATATTTCTTGTCCTGAGACAGCAGACCTTTCTGCCTAAATATGACAGAGGGAGAGGTCCCTATCTTAACAAATTCTAAAATCCCAGTCCACTAAAGCATATTTTTAATTTTGGCATTAACTGACGAAATGAGAAAGTCAGATGTAATCACTAGGCAAATCCAGTGAATAAATTACCTAATGAAATACTCAGCAAGTTAATTCCAAGCTCTGCCTTTTAAAGGAAAAAAAACCTTAGAATTGGAATCATATGTGTATATTAACAAGCATGCAATCAAATATTTCTTGCTATAAAATCAAAAAAATCTGTATCTTTCAGTAGATGAAAAACAACGGAATGAATATTTTGTGGTACCCAGATTTTATTTTATTTTATTTGCATTAATATTGTCAGAACATCAGTAATCTAGGATCAGAAAGAAGTAGTTTAGTGGTTGTTTCAAAATGTGCAAATTTGTGAGACCCAAAGAATGAAGTGAATGATATGAACATTTTGCCAAAAGAAAATCATGGTGTGGTCACTAAATAAAGGAGCAAGTTTTAGAAAACATTAAAATTCCATAAAAATATTGTTATGTAGATGCATAGGATCCAAAGTATGCGTGGCAAGGGTTTTCCCATTTGGAGCATTATTCAAGAAAGCCCTAAGATGTTATCATAAAGTATTCTTTTTTAAAATGTTATTTTAAAAGTAATTTGTATTACTTTTTCCTTACCTCATGTGTGTGTGTATTTTGACTGTATGCCTTTGGCAGGACTATTACTCATTGTGTGTACACACACACTCAAAGTACATTGTTGTTGACACTGAGAGCCTTTAAGTCATTTCTGACTTATGGTGACCCTAAAGACCCTAAGCATTGTGGTTTGCATTGTTTACCTCTACTGATCAGGTGATAAGGTAGGAATGTAAAATATAGTGACAACATTTGTGAAGACTGTATTGTCAGGACAGTATTGACAATTACAATTTCAGAACATTTTTTGCTGCATGTAAACAAACCACAAGCTCTTTAGAAATCTATGAAATCTAAGAAGGTTGGCAAATTATGGTCCATCACCAAGAAAATGGGTGTTAGAGGAGAGAATCTAAACAGCCAGAAGAGGGAATATTAAGCATCTAGCCTGAAAGCAGAAACCCCTACTGTTCTCTAGCCACTGCCTATAAAGTTAAACTTGCACTGTATAGATTTTACAGACTTCCAGAAGGATCTACCATCTGTTCTTAAGTCTCCTCATCTTTTTGTTCCTGTGTCTTTATTAGGCAGTTTGTTTTACTAACCTCTTTTGTTTATGTCACTTAAACTTAGGAAACTTGTCACTTAAAATTATAATAAAATTTTCATATATTTCCTCTGCTTCATTTGCAATACATCCACCATTTTCAAGAATTCTAGGCAAGAGAATACAGGAGAAGGAATACAAGAGAAGGAAAGAAACTAGACCAAAGTTGAGAGCTGAACACATGGGGTGGTGAAAACTAAGAAATTACTTTAAGATGAACACTAATTAGTCACACTGAGTTGATAATCATATATATCACATAATTCTCTGAATTTCATGATGGGGGTTAAGAGCTATCACCTTGATAAATCAGTGCTGAAGACAATCTATAAGTTCATTTTCAGCACAGAGGTATAGAAAAATGTCTTTCCAACAGTATAAAGAGTACCGTAAGAAGAATCTGAAAGGCCTTCTATGCATGTAATCATATAATCAACATCTGAATGAATACTGGAATTAGATCTCTGTTCCCTGTTGTTTCTAAAAGCACAGAAAAGTTATAACTGGTTTTCTAAAAATAAGGTATTCTTGTAAAGATTTGAACTCAAACCTAACATAATGGAAAATGTCCCAAGCATCCAAGAAATTGTACATTATGTGCAATAAGTAGCCATAAAGAAATACTGGCAACGCTACCTAAATCTTTTTCTCAGGGTGAAAAGGGTTAACCCTTGCTATAGGTACTTACATATATATCACAGGATATCTTATATTGCTAATCTAAGTACCCTAAAGGCACCAAATCCTGTCCGATCTTGGAAGCTAAGCAAAGTCATCCCTGGTTAGTACTTGGATGAGAGACTGCCAATGACTACCAGGTGCTGTAGGTTGTATTTCAGAGGAAGGACTCATTGCCCAAATATTCATTGCCTAAAAACACGACATGAAACTCATAGGGTTGTCATATGTCAAAAAGCGGCTTGAAGGGACATACAGATATACATGTAATGAAATAGTGTTCCAGCATGACTCAAGTGAATTCACATTGCTCATGAAATGTAACAACTGAAATACAATACGTATATAACTGTGAAGAGTTAGCAGAAACGTGTAGAGCCACACAGCGCAGTGAACAGCTTGGTCATACACATCCTCAGTCCAGAAGACTCAGATCACGTATAGAGGCTGTGGAGGGTGGAAAATCCCATTTCTCTTTCTACACTTTTGATGGAATGCAGATTTAGCTGCACATAAATGGGCTAGCAGCAAGAGACTTTCCATTGCCCCTCCCTGCAGCATCTTTTCCACCCTCTACGCATGCAAAGAGTTCAGGATATTTGCTGAATGAGGTCAGAAGCGGCAGAGGGCAAAGTGATCCCTAAAAATGAGGTGGAGGCACCTTCTATAAGTGAAACTTTTCTGCCAGAAGAAGACAGATCCTGCATCCAATCCATTGCAGTATTCTGCACAAAGCATAATAACATAAACAGAGATAAAAAGGTCAGGTGATATATATATAAGCCATCCTGCAAGAGGTAGGAGGAGACATGTTTTCAACAACTGATTTTTTTGTTATTTGTAAATATATATGATATGATAACAATTTAATACCACTACAACTGTCATGACTCTATCCTATGAAGGACAGGAGAAGTTCCAGCAGACTGGAGGAGGGTAAATGTTGTCCCCATCTTCAAGAAGGGAAAAAAAGAGGACCTCAATCATTATCACCCAGTCAGCCCGACATCAGTACCCAGAAAGATCCTGGAGCAGATCATTAAGCAGTTTCTAATCACTTAGAAAGCAATGCGGTAATCACCAGAAGTCAACATGGATTTTTCAAAAATAAGTCATGCCAGACTGATCTTATCTCTTTTTATGATAGAGTCACTAGCTTGATAGATGAAGGGAATGCTGTGGATATAGCATATCTCGATTTCAGTAAGGCCTCTGACAAAGTTCCCCATGACAATCTTGCAAAGAAGCTAGTAAAATGTGGGTTGGACAGGGCTACTGTCAGGTGGATCTGTAACTGGTTGACTGACCGTTCCCAAAGGGTGCTCACCAATGGCTGCTTCTCATCCTGGAGAGAAGTGACCAGCGGGGTGCCACAGGGTTCTGTCCTGGGCCCAGTGCTGTTCAATATCTTCATCAACGACTTAGATGAAGGAATAGAGGGCATGCTCATCAAATTTGCAGATGACACCAAATTGGGAGGGGTTGCTAATACGCCAGAGGACAGGATCAAAATTCAAAATGACCTGGATAGATTGGAGAGCTGGGCCAAGGCTAACAAAATGAAATTCAACAGAGAGAAATGCAAGGTCCTACACTTAGGTAGAAAAAATGGAATGCAGAAATATAGGATGGGGGACACGTGGCTGGATAGCAGTATGTGTGAAAGGGATCTAGGAGTCTTAATAGACCACAAGCTGAACATGAGTCAGCAGTGTGATGCGGCAGCCAAGAAAGCCAATGCAATTCTCGGTTGCATCAATAGGAGTATGATGTCTAGATCGAGGGAGGTACTGGTACCACTCTACTCTACTTTGGTTAGACCTCATCTTGCATACTGTGTTCAGTTCTGGGCACCTCAATTCAAGAAGGACATGGTCAAGCTGGAGCAAGTCCAGAGGAGGGCGACCAAAATGGTGAGGGGCCTGGAAGCCATGCACTATGAGGATAGACTTAGAAAGCTGGGTATGTTTAGTCTGCAGAAGAGAAGGTTAAGAGGGGACATGATAGCCATGTTTAAATATATGAAGGGATGCCATGTAGAGGAGGGAGAGGGCTTATTTTCTGCTGCTCCAGAGACCAGGACAAGGAGCAATGGATTCAAGCTGCAGGAAAGGAGATTCCACCTGAACCTCAGGAAGAACTTCCTGATGGTCAGAGTTGTCCGGCAGTGGAATATGGTGCCTCGGAGTGTGGTGGAGTCTCCTTGTTTAGAGGTTTTTAAGCAGAGGCTGGATGGCCATCTGTCGGGAGTGCTTTGAGGGTATTCCTGCATGGCAGAGGTTGGACTGGATGGCCCCTGTGGTCTCTTCCAACTCTACATTTCTATGATTCTATGGAATTTGAAGGACCATATTGTCCCATATGAGCCTGGCTGTGTTTCAAGATCTTCTCCATCTCAACAATCTTGCAGGTACCTCTGGTGGGAACATGGGAGAGAACCTTCTTGGTGTTTGCTCCCAGGCTCCTTCTGAGAGAGATTAGACTGTCACCTTCACTCCTATCTTTCTGCAGTCAGGTTAAGCACTTTTTTATTATTATTATCAATGTTATTTCAGCAGGTCTTTGAAGACTGACTACTTAAGGGGACTGGGCCTTGCAGAATTATACTACGCTGTCTATCTGTTTTGTCATTTTAATCATTTTTTTAAAAAAATTAAATGTAATTTCAACTGTATGGATAGTTTAATGGTATTTTTAAGTTTTCGCATTTCCTATTTTTTTTAGCTATATCTCTTTTAATTGGTGTAAGCTACCTTCAGTCCCAAACTGAGAAAAAGGCGGAATATAAATAAATATAATGATGATGATGGTGGTGGTGGTGGTGGTGCAGTTGAGTTCAGAGGAGTGCACTATAGCAATCCAACAGAGAATTCTAAACAATTCATTAAACTACAAATCTTAGAATTCAATCAGTTCAAGCCATGATTATTAAAATGGTCATAACAGTGTAGTATAGATAACACTGTCTTAGAAAATACCATTGGTACCACACCGAATCTAAAGCTTCTGTTTCTCCAGTCCTTCTTCACCATCCTCCCAATGCTGATGTTGCTTAAAAATGCTAGCTCTACAGAAGACGACAAAAAAGGAGGCTCAGCAAGCAGAAAAAGACTTCGTAAAAAAGAAGCTTCTTTCTCAGAAGCTTTGTTGAATGAGGTATGACATACCACTTTATAAAATACATATTAATTTATGTTTGCCCTGTTTATTGAAAATCTGGTACCACACTGGTCCAACCATGGAAGAGTTTTGAACATGGGAAGACAATCTTTAAAGCATTACCCTTCTGCCATTAGTTTCTAGTTACACACATGAAAAGAAACCCAGCAATGGGAAGCTTGTGCATCATCTAAAGAAAAATCGAGATATCTGACCTCTTCTAAGAGCAAAGAGCACGGAAAAGAAACCCAGGCAATACCAACAATGGGATACGTGTGCACTTTCTAAAGAAAATCAAGGTATCTGACCTTCCAAGAACAATGACAAGTGTTAAGCCAAAGAGCCCAGAAAGGTCAGGAGAAGAAATGGTAAATGCAATTTGTCTTTCTAAATGACCAGATAATATGCTATGTCATTTTGTCATCAGAAAAAAAGGCAGCATGCAATCTTTCTAAGGAATTTCACAAACAGCAGCTTGGACAATTAAACAAACTGGAGAAACTATGAACCCTTGGTTGTAAAACAGCCATTTTACAGTGAGCATGTTCCTTTACAAGGAATATAGGTAGATCAATGTATACAAATTAGCTTAGGGAAGATCTGAAGAAAGGTACAATTCCTGCTAGTACTCACTAACTGACATTTAACGCTGCTTTTAGCACAACTCAGTGATTTTCTATTGACAATATACGGGAAAGCATTTAGTACAAGTAGTGAATACTAAAATAACTGTTGAACTGAATGAATACAAACTGGATTACTGCTTAGCAAATTCATTTCCATTAAATGAGCTGATATTCAGTAGATTTGACTATACAAATGTATGTTTTCAGATGAATTATAGCAACCACCATAATCTCTTAGGAAAAGCAAGTATGATGAGAACAGGTGTTGCTCATGAGACTATATGAAAAAATCATTTATTTTTAATTGTTTGACGGAAAGAGGATTCTAGCAGTGAATATTTACAAGACGTATCTCTATAAGGCAAACTGTGACTTTATTGATTCTTTTAGTCTCCTTTTGATGGAAGGAAAAATGAAAATGTTTCAGTTCTGAATCTAACCATAGTGCAACATTATATCTATGCTGGTGTTTTCTCTTTATCATTATTATCTCAAAATAGAATTTGCAAACCCATTCCAAGAGGGGTTGCAAATCATAGTGATAATGTGATTAATCCAACTGTGTATTTCACTTTCTCATTATTAGGTGCTTAAATACACTGAAAAGATAACCCTACATGGGAAAGCAGGTAAGATGCGAAAGAAGAACACAGTTTCATCAGGTATACATAAGTTCCATAGTTTGATCAGTTATGTGTAATTCTTCATTCAATTCTGAAAGTGTTTAATTAGAAGGTGGTAGAGTTCAAATGGAAGTAACTCAGATTTTCACATTGTACTTCTAAGCATGGAATAAGAATAAGCATCACAGTTGGGGATTGTAGTATAGCTTTTATACCAAATAAAGATAGAAATGTAATAACCATTTCAAATGCATGAACCTTCAAATAAAATCCAAAGCGGACTTGTGAAGACTGTGCAGTTCACACACACAAAAAAAGTTTTGAAGAAAGAAAAAGAAATATTATTTCTACTGATTCCACTTAACCTACATTATTTGGCACTCTAATTTTTTCTTACAATTAATCCAAAATTTTCATGGGCTGTTGCTTATTTCAAAAAGAATTTACAATGTAGAATTTGTTTTGCTAATGCTCAAAGTTACAGCGTGTACAAGGGAAAAAAATCAGCTTATATTCAGCCGTGTAACAAATTCAACAGCTCAGCTTTACTGCTATTATTGCCACTAGAAAACATTTGAATATTTTTCACAAACAGATTCTTCAAAAATATTAACGCATTGTTGCTGTTGTGTGCCTTCAACTCTTTTCTGACTTGTGGCAAACCTAAGGTGAACCTAACACAGAGTTTGCTCGGCAAGATTTGTTCAGAGGGAATTTGCCTTTGCCTTCCTCTGAGGCTGAGAGAGCATGACTTGCCCAAGGTCACCCAGTGGGTCTCTATGGCTCAGCAAAGCTTCGAACCCTGGTCTCCAGAGTCACAGTCCAGCATTTAAACCACTATATCATGCTGGCTCTCATTAATGTAATGCATCTGTCACTTCTAAATCATGTAGGGGAGCATTTTTTTCAGAAGTGTTACTGCAATATAAGCACAGTCCTGAAACTTCCTACCTATTAATACACCATAGCCTAGATTCGTTTTTAATCCTAAAGTAGACCCATCCATACCATTAAAATCAGCTACCTGTTGACTCATCATTCAATAATTGATTGAAGGGTCTACTTTAGTTGGGACTAACCACCAGGATGCCAGCCAATTAATTAATTAATTAAAGTGAATTCTAAAAATCCGATTGGTTACAGACCTTAAAGTAAAATATGTAAATAATATGTAAACTGAAAACTAAAACAATATAAATTAAAAGGAATCAGTATAATATTGGGACAACTATACTGCAATTCTTTCCATGTCTCCAATTAGTTCATATATTTATTCATATAAACATATATACAAAATTGTTTAGTTATTTGGCTTACAGTGGCTCTTTTTAGTGAATTAAGGAACTATGATATTACAGGGTCATAATTTGATTATTTATACAATAACAAAGCCCTACCTGTATCAAATCATCTATGCATCAATGCCAAGGTAACGGCAGCACAATCTCTGAGCTGTATCTTGCTCCAAAGCCTGCATGTGGCCTCTAGGACAGCTCCTAAGGCTTGTATTCCATTTTGAGGGTTGGGGAATAACTATTTTCTTTCAAACCCCTCTAGAACTCGTGGAGACCATTTTCAATTTTCTGACCACCCGCTCCTTCCCAGCAACAATCTTACTAATTCAAATATTATATTTGTCTTTCTTCACAGTGGCAGCTCCTTTCACAAATGTCAAGATCACATTAGTACTTCTGGATTTTCATGTTTATTTGTCAGAAAACTGAACTTTGGGAAACAAGCTATAAACACTCAGGAACAAAAACATCATAAAGTAAAAAAGAAAACTCGTTGAAATCCCTGTCTAAAGTTTTCTTACAACAAATCAGACATTTGGCCCATCTCTCAGTGAGGTCTAATACAATGGCAGTCACTTCCAGCTGCTCAACGGTCTTTTCCAATCTGAGATTCCTCCTAACAGGAGATATCAGGAAGGATTATGAAAGAATCAGTTTAAAATGAATACAACTTACATTGGGGCATATAAATTCCCATATGATCCTACTGAGAGGGCAAGATGTTCTATATGAACGAAGACAAGCTATTTTGTAGCACCAAGGCTTTGATAATTCTCCATAACCATAGTGTGACTAACTTTCTGATATCAAGTCTAAAAGTAAGGGCAAATATGGAATCACATTTGACTTATAATGCATTTCAGTACTACTAGAGTGGTATAAATCCAATTGTTACTCTCAATTGACTTCCACAAACGTTGACTCACCACATTCTCACTGAATGAATTGATCTACTTTAATCAGCAATTAAACTGGGCTTAGGGCAATAGTTCCACTATACAATGCACTCTCTTTTTCTCACCATCACTCAGCACCTTGTATTTATCCTCCAGATATTTTGCTGTTGTGTGCCTTCAAGTTGTTTCAGACTTACAGAGACCCTCAAGCAAACCTATCACAGTGTTCTCTTGGCAAAACGTGTTCAGAGGGGGTTTGCCTTTATCTTCCTCTGAGGCTGAGACAGTGTGATTCACCCAAAGTCACCCCGTGTGTTTCCATGGCCAAGGAGGGATTCAAATCCTGATCTCCAGAATCACAGTCCAATGTTCAAACCATGCTGGCTCTATGCTTTCTATTAATTTAGTCCACAATCACTCTTCTTCTTTTCTCTTTCAAATACCTCCAGCCTTCTCCAGCCTTCTGCTTGTATGCGTCTGTTCTTTCCACATGTTTCATTCTCTTCTCAGGTTCCACTGTTAAGCCCATTATATCTTTCTGTTTACCCCTCTTACTCCATTATCACTCTCACACGTACAGCTATTTCAGTATTTTCTACCCTCTTTCTACACCAATTAACTACAGGAAGCCTCCACTTTTTGATACTTCATTATCTGACTTGCTCTTTTGATACTTCCAAATTAAGGACAAGTTCCATTAATTCAACTGGGGTTCCATGCTTTCATCAAGTCTTTTTGCCTATGGATGCTCATTTGGAATCATTCACACGTGTGCCACTTGCAAAGTGAACTAAAGGGCCAAAAAAAAAGTGCTAAGTCAGCTGAGTGACTTGGCAAGCAGTGCACACATGGTCAGTCCCAACTGAGCCTCCATAAGTCGTTCATGCTCCCTATAGTACAGTAAATGGGTTCTGTTTTTCAAACAATTCCACGTTGTGCCAGTGGTCCAGTCCCTAACCTGTCAGATAAACGGGGAAAGCCTGTAGTATTCTCTGATCTTAATAGAGTGAGCTCTCTGCTGGTGCAACCTCTGCACACATGAACGCAAGGTTGCGCAAACCCTCATGTTCCATTATCATCAATGGAAGCAACAGGCACATGCCTGTGCCAGCAAATTGTGTCTATTGACAATAATGTTACGGAGCATTTGTGTTTCTTGTTTTATGAGAGGGTTCCTGGAACGGAACTCCCACACATATGGAGGGCAAACTGTAGTCTGATTTTTCCTCTGTTCCAAAGCAACAACTGTTCCCTGTATTTCAGAACAGTTTCCTCAAGCCAAATTTTTTGAAAACTGCATTTTTGAAAACTGCATTCTGATCTCATGGGAATTGCAGTATATTTCAGTGGATAAAAAATGTCCCAGGAGTATCTCTGGATACACAATCAACAGTATCTCATGATGTTCAAATACTCAGAGTTAAAAAACATGCACTTATATGAGGCAGAATATTTGTTTTGAAGAGTTGACAGGTTTCCTTTTCCTGTACAAAATATAACCAACATTATTTCTATGTCCTAAAAATACTTACTGTTGTTATTTTTGGGGGAGGTACTTGTTATGAATCCCTGAAAGAAGAAACTGACAACTACCCTGAGGAAAATAGCTCTATTTTTTAAAAAGTTATTATTAGCAGGAAGACCTAGGTTAGAGCAGGGGGGAGGCTGCCACACGTGCAAAGTATAGCTACTGATCAAAAATTTTTGTAGATCATGAAAATGATCTTATCTGTTAATTATTATTATTTATTATTATTATCTTTATTTTTTTCCCGCCTTTCTCCCCAAGGAGACTCAAAGCAGCTTACAGCCATTAAAGAATATAATTAAAAACTGTCATGTACAAAAGTTAAAACAAAAATTCAACCACAATAATAATTAAAACATGTTAAAATAATATAAAAACAGTATTAAAATATCAATTAAATAACAATTAAATGACCAGCACCAACAATCAGCATCAATAGTTAAAAAACTGGGAGTAGGTTCCAGGTGTCATGAGGGTCAGTGGGGGCTCCAATGGGGTGCCCTGAACCCTAAAAGCTGTGTACAGCAAGAAGGCTGCACAATTCCTACCCTGCTTTTGGGACCAGAAGGACAGAATACACCATCAAAAACAATCCTTTTAGACTCTTCCTCTAGAGTGATTCCACTAAATCTCCAATCTCCAATCACTAAATCTTCACTCATTATTGCATCACTTCTTCATTCCCAATACTGGCATAAACAATTCTGATTTATGGAATGTTCAGTCTCAGAGCCTATGCAATCTCTGGACACATGCAGAGCTGAGTCAGATCAAGAACTGTGCCAAGCTGGCATCTCCCCACAAGAGATGCCAGCTACTGATTTTGCTACGATTTTATCCTTTGCATTGCACCACGAATATATATACTGTATGAATCCTCATCTGACCTGCTTGTACGTAAACAGAAACAGGTAAACAATAATAAAGGAGAAAGAGAAATGACATGGAACAAACTAGGTGTGATTGTTCTGAACAGAACTGGGAGAGATATATTTAGAAATACGACTACTATAGCATGATGAGATTTTCTCTCCAATTCCAACATAGCCTTTTGCATCCCTTTAAATATTGTTCAGTGCAATTTACCAGATCTCTGGAGCAAATTTAGAGGACATTGGCAGGCTACACTAGTTCATGTGTTTGTTACCAAAAATACTGCTACAAACAAGCAGAAGAATGGCTTATTATCAGTACTGTTTTTTAGAATCATTGACTTGGGACGTCATGAAATAAATGTCTTAAGAACAACAAAAATGTGATAAAAAAAACCTAGGAGGTCAAAAGCATTTGAAAATACATGTATTTATCAATGGTTTTATTCCAATGCAAATAACATTTTATAGTCCCTGTGTCTGTATCACTCTCTATATAAATTTCTTTACACAAAACAAAGGCAGTGGTAATGCAATATGGGGAAATTGTGTGTGGGTATGTATGTGTATGTGTGTTTCTAGTGCCCATACACATTTTGGTAGCACAAAAATGAATCTAGCAAAGAAATTAACAATTGCATCACACCATACTTAATTTGCATACTGCCTTTGAAGCAGTACACTGGGGAAAGTGAACAGAAGGGGAGAGTCATTAAACGAACAACAGTAAACAAAAAAAGTATCATAACTTATGTTGGAGTGAGAAAAACAAATTAAAATGCTAAGAAGTTAGAAAACAGGCAATGTGAAATAAATCTGAGGAAGAGAGTGGCCAAGGAGAATATTTATAAGAATTATGAAGCACCAGAAATGGACGAATGAGAAAGTTTAGATACCATCATCTAGGGGTTAATGAAAAACTTAGGATCATCAAAACTTACCATCTTTCTCCAGGTCTGTTTATAAAATTACAACATCACAAAAGGTACGCACAGTATAATGAAGCATCAATACATGGAGACGTGTACACACACACACACACACACAAACACACACACACACACACACACACACACACACCTATGAAGGTAGAATTTCCAACTCAAGTTGTGATGTTTGCACGCTCTACTTTTATGTGAGTCATACATTTGTTGCTTTAGTAAAAAAGCTGATTATTTAAAAAGAAAAAAAGTCAGTGTTTGCTGTTTGAGAAATTATATAAACGGCACATACAAGGGGCATACAAAGTACTGAGAGGATCCCTTCCCTAAAGAGCACTTAGGGTACTGGCTTAAAAAAAATCAGTGAGCTCCAAAAATGAATTACTCATCATTGTAATTAGTTTGAAAATCAGCTATGTTTATATTTCCATGTCCACGAAAAGACAGGATGTCTGAAACCCAAAGTTCCTATTCCATGCAAAACATTGTTAGTCCATAAGCCATACCTACAGTTCAAGGCAAAATACTGTGAGTCTGGAAACTGGAGCTCTATTTCCACAGAAAACATTGGGAGTCTGCAAACCACAGCTCCTGTCCCAAGGAGAACCTTGCAATCTATGTGACTAGAACTTTTGTTCAAAGGAAAACCTCTAAAGGTTGAAAACCAGAGGTCATTTTACTGCAAAATGTTCCAGTGCTTTAAACTAGCCACTTGGCTTCTATTTTTAGTTAGAGATAGAAGTAGAAGAAGCTTTGGGCCCTAATTTTCCTTCCCCTTGTTGAAAGCCATCTCTCACAGTAATGAATAATCAGTCAATATAGCAGTAAGAGTAATAACAAAAAGAGTAAAATAAAGAAAGAGAATAATACGAAGTATTCAAAGAAACACAAATTAAAACAAATAACACAAAACTAAAAGGACAACAGGCAAGTTACACAAAAGACTATTAAAATCAAAACTTCTATAGGTTAAAAAAAAAGTAATAACAGTAGTTCTTCAAAGCTGAGAGGGGGGCAAGGCAAGGCTTTTTGCCTGGTACTTAAAGAGTACCTAAAGAGAAGTGTCCTAAACAAATTCCCCACAGAATTGAGGAGTCACTGCTGAAAAGGGACTCTCTGTCTCAATTAATCAAAAACAACTGAAGAATAGATGAGTAAGTCAGACATCAACAGGGATCATAAAGATCAATAAAATCTCAGCTTCTCTTGTCGCTAAATAACTTGATTAAAAATTAAGTTCGAAGGGAACACAACTATACGAATGAATAAAGACTGCATTTCCAGGTAAAATCACATAAATTAAAAATAATATGAGGCCATGAGTATTTAATTTCTGAAGAAACAAAGAATACTAGAATATGCCATGTATTCATTTTTTTTAACCATTGTGGTGACTTTCGCATATCTGTCAACAACTGAGCATGGCTAATTACTTTCTTTCTCTGGGAAAAACGTTTTGTTCAGCACTTCTGATCTTGCACTTGGAAGGTATTTGGCACTTACTTAATGATCATGTACACTTTAATGAATTGTGGCACTTGTTCAGTTGCGTACAAACATGCATATGAAACAAGAGTCAATGCATTCTGTAAGCACAAAGCCTATGTTGCTAGCAGCTATATTTCTTCACCGTAGAAATGAACTCTAGGGAAATTGTTTTTGTGGTACCGCACAGGGTAGCTGGCAACCAGTATGCAGAGAGCCAATTAGATGGTAGAACTGGTCCTCCCCCTCCCTTCCCACCCACAGTGCAAATTTACAACATATCATAAATGGACTGAACACTTCTGCAGATGTGCCAAATGGAAAGCTATAAAGACAGTATGCAACTCACTTTGCAGTGGTCATACTGCTGCTGTACAGTTGGAACATCCCCACCAATAGGCATCTGCTTCTTCAAATCTTCATTTTTCAGATTCAGCCACTTGATAAGCTCTTCTAACGATGTCAGCAACTTGTTCCATTTCTCTGCACTTGCTTCTAAGTGAGCTCTACAATGAAATATAACAAAGATCTTAGGTGTTTTAGTCTACATTAAAGTACACTAGATTTTAGCAGCTAACTGTTGCATTAAAGTCACTTGCTGGATATCTTCCTTAATTTAACCCAAGTTATCACCCAAATGATGCCCACTTAAAAACTAATCAGTTAAGGAAAAGCAATACCCTGAAGGTAAAAGATCTGGTCTGATCTTAGAAGGCAAGCAGGGGGAGGCCTTGTCAGAATTTGGAAGACAGACCACCAGAGTATACCAGTTGCTGTAGGCTACATTTCAGAGGAAGGCAATGGCAAACCTCCCCTGATTATTCGTTCCCTAAGAAGAGCCTATGAAATTCATGGAATCAACATAAGTTGACAAGCTATTTGTAGGCACATGCTAAAAATGTTACGGGATATACAAATAATGCCTGAACTGACACAAAGCCCTACTAGGTTAATCTTAATATGGGGGGGAATCCTGCTTTTCTATTTTAATTTTTTTAAAAAAAAAACTAATCATTATATAATCTAATGGAAATACAGTGGTCCCTCCATGTAAGTGACCTTGGGATCTGAGAATTTAAGTGATCATGCAACTTTGCATCCTATGCCTAAAATGGTGGCAATGTGCATGCAGATGCACTGAAGCATTCATTTGCAAATTTAATAATGTGGGACATGATACAGTCACAATTTTTCGTATTCATGGGGGTTTCCTGGAAGAGAGCCCCTGCTGATATGGAGGGTCCACTGTACTTGAAAGTTATGCTATTTCTGCACTGGATAGTACCAGACCTTGGCTATCAAATACATGAATATGAACTAACTATAAAATAAAAATCCTTACTGTCAAAACTCCAGATTTACATGAGACGTGCTACTTGCAACAGATTCACGCAAAGAATAACAAGGGTTCTAAGGGGTTAAATGTTGTTCACTGAATTTCATTGTTACAGATTATTTATTGCATTTTGCTTAATCAATGAATTCCTGCAGCACTGTGCTGTAATTCAGTTAATATGACATGCCATTAGTGTAACTACTCCTGAAAATGTCAGAACCTTTTATTTTTCTCAGTCCCTTGACCACTTCCAAATACAGAAAGCAGAGAGTGTCTTCACAGTCACAAGAAAATTATTCTAATCTTCTCCTGTCACTTATCGGTGTGCCTAATGCATTTTAGATTCTTAATGGCTTCTCTGCATTTTCAAACATAACAGGAAAAGTATACCAGAACTCCACTATAATTCCATGTTTTCAGTGATCCTGATTAATCCTGAAACCATATAATTAGCTTACAATGAAAAACCGTTTTATTGCCTATAAATCATCAGGTCTACAGAGCAGAATAGTTTAATTTTCTGCTAGCTCAGTATGCAATTCTAGTAACTGAATACCAGTATTTCAAAAAAGGTTAAATCTCTCCAAAACAGTGCTTACTTTCTTACTATGTACCAGTGATTAGTAATTCCTTGATTCATTCACTTTTTTTCAATGCTCTGTGCTTTATGTTAAAAAAAAAAACATACCTAGCTTCCTATAACACTCAGGGCACAATGGTTATATGTTCCTCATATTTATTTGCCATAGAAAATGGTCTATGGTCAAATAGTTGTTTGACCACAATGTCCTTATCACAGAGTTGAAGGGGAGGAAATCTTCAGCTCAAGAAATACAATTGTATTATTACAGCCATCCCACCTCCCCATTTGCCAGGTTGGCTGAGGGTTATGGGAAATGGAATGCAACAGCACTTGAAGGCTCAGACTCCCACCTCATAAAGCCCTGCTGTATAGAGAAGGGAGGAAGAAACAATGCACATAACTGGAAGTTCTGATATGGATTTGACAGCCTCACTGGGGTCTTGATTCTATACAGGTACATACTAATTTATCCCTTTGCATCAATTCAAAACAAATTGTAAAGACTTGGCATTAGAAAAATAAGAAATTTTATTTCCAGAGTTCCAACACAGATTGTATTGCAACTGTCTACTATTGGCTTTTATCAACTGTTAAGACTAGCCAAATCTCTCCATAAGCATCAGAAACTGAATCCCTTCCAACATCACAGCAAGTCTATCATGGGATGGCAGAACACTGAGTCTAAAATACTTATAAAAAGGGCTTGGCAATGGCTGCCACCACAATCCATCCTCTACATTAGTGGATTTCTTTTTCATCGATTTGATTATTTGCAAGTTTATAGTGCTGCTTGACTAGCTAGTCCTCCTCACCCCTCTTCCTCCCCCATCTCTTATCCTGTCAGCAGTTCCAGCCCATCAGTCTCTTTCCCACTTCACCACCATGACACCTCAGCCAGATTTTAAACCTCTTCCCGGCCCATTCAACCTGCTCGTCCCACTGTTCTTCCCTCTTTCTGACTTGTGAATTCAGTTTCAAAATCAAGTACGGTGCATTGGTTAAAGCATCAGACTAAATAAGTGTCTACACTACACAATTATATGTATTTGATACTACTTTAACGGCCTTGGCTGCATCCTGCAGAATTTTGGATATGCAGTTTGGTCAAGAACTCAGAAGTCTCTGTACACAGGAACTGGATCCAGCAGTGAATTTGAAGTGCTTCATAACACTACATAACCCACAATTCCATATGATGTAATTATGACAGTTTAACTTGTATTAAACTCCACTGACTATATAAGTGAAGATACACTCTTAACTGGTGAAAGTAACTGGATTCCAATCCCTGTTCACGGTCAACCTCTCACTGAACAACCTTGTCACATTTACTGTCTCTCAGCATAACTTACTTGAAAAGGTAATTGTGAGGATAAAGCTGGAGAATCATGTATGCCACTTTGGCCATTTCTGCACTAGACCGTTACAGTGCTATTATTCCACTTTCAACATCCTATGGAATCCTGGGGTTTGCAGTTTAGGGAGGGTCCTTTAACTGTCTAGTGCAGAAATGGCCTTTGAGTTCTGTGGATAACATGAAAGAAATAAACAGAACAGAAATGAAGTAGTTGGTCCTGCCTTTTCTCTGCTTTGATTCTGGCCTATATATATATATATATATATATATATATATGTATATGTATATGTATATGTATATGTATATGTATATGTATATGTATATGTATTTGTAGGGAGAGGAAGCACCTGGATCCCTAAGAGCTTTGGTCTAACATGGGATTAGTTTTGGGCAACTTAACTACAAGGGATAAATCTGTAATATTCTCTTCAGTTTAACACTTATTTATTTTACTGTTTGTTGACTGAAAAAAATTTGGTCTCTTGCAAAAAATAACCTAATACTTCCCTTTACTTTTGACAGCTTCTGGAACCAAAAAAGGTCCAGGTACTTCAGGGCCATAGTTGAAATACACAACTGGGAAGTATTACATAATAGAATTAGTTACAAAATTGGTTAAATCCAATTGAATACGTGTTTTTCTGTGCAAGCAGAAAAATGTACACGTTTCTGTATGACCAGAAATGTTATTAGTTCATCCTAATCCTAGTTTAGGAATCCACTCAAACATTTAGTAAAGATGAAAGCATAAACATGTTTAAATGTTTCCTGAATTCCCAAACTCCCCAACCCCTTCTATTTTCTCCTTTTACTAAAAAAGCACTAAAATTCAAGCCAGATGCAATTGGGAACACATGCACATGCCAGAAGGCTTCTTTGTTCACAAATAACTCTGGAGTGAGATACTGTCACTATGAAATACAGTTTGTAAAGCACTGTATTGCCTATCTAGAAAACAGGTGGATAATTGTACTTTGTTGATGTTGATGGCCCAAAATATTTAACAAAAACATTGACAACTTCGTATAATAAAGCCAACATCAATAAAGACCAGTAAAAACAAAAACAGAGCTACCAAACTGAACAGCAAAAACCATACTGTCAAACTCATCTGGCAGGAGAAACCACATTAACACTAACATAATATCTTTCCAAATTTTGCCTCAGAGCATCTTGGCATAAAAAGAATTATGTCTCCACACTTTGCTTCCAAAGTCCACTGAGGCCTATTGTCAATATTCCTAAGTGTTCTTCTCTGGAACTTCTACAGTGCTTTTCAGCTACAAAGTACTTTAAAATTACGATATAATCCAGTTATTCTGTAACCAACTGTCTCAAGTACACTGAGGCTGAGGCCATTTCCACACCGGGCTTCTGTAATGGTGCAGAGCGACCTCTCACAGAGGTCTTCTATACCGTAGAGTGGACTGGCGTGGACTACTTTTTGTAGTTCCACACCAGAATCCACTCAGGAGCGGCTGGAACTGGCTGCACTGCATGTTTTTTAAAAACCTCTTTTTCGAAGTTTTTAAAAAGCACGGAGCGCGCAGCCCCGCGCCGCTCCGTCGCCCAGCTCCGACGCGGATTTGCAGGCGTGCACAAGTGCATGTCTGCAGATCTGCTGGGGGCAGGCTTCGGCTGGCAAGCTTCTCCAGTTGGAGAGCCTCCACCAACCGGAAGCCACCATTTGGGACGCCGGAGGACTGTGGAGCAGCGAGCTCGCGCTGCTCCGCGTCGCGACGGACTTACCCGGCTGCCGGTAAGCTCCGTTTTTGGGCATTTTCGCCCATTTCCCCCACACACACATGTGGAAAGGGCCTGAAATACAGAAATAGCTAGCTAGCTAACTAACTAGCTAGAGTATTCTCACTTGGCCTTGGAAAACCACCGGGTGTCCCCGGGCAAGTCACACTCTCTCAAACTCAGAGGAAAGCAAAAGCAAACTACTTCTAAACAAATTTTGTCAAGAAGATCCCATGATAGGGTCTCCTTGGGGCAACCATAAATTGAAAAACAACTTGAGGACACACAACAACCACAAATGTACTCAGGTCAAAACATCTCATTATCCAAAAAGCATATTTAAATATGTAAAAATTCTTGTAATCTCAGCAGAGAAAAAAATTGTTCTTTTTTCCTTTCATGCAAGAATGTAAGAAGCAGCTACATTCCCTCTCTCTGTAAGTAATATATTCATATTTTATTATTTGTTTGTTTGTTTCTTGAATTTATACCCCGCCGTTCTTCTGGGACAGGATCCAAGATGGCTAATAAAAAAAATCAATCAGTAATTACATGTAATGTAATTTAGTTTCATGCCCACTTTCCTCTACAGTTCGAATATTTCAAACACTCATAATTCAGATATATTTTGCAGAAGCATATATAAGCAAAAAATGGACTAAAAATTTCTTAAGGACAACATCACAGGCTAATAAAAAAAAATCAATCAGTAATTCTGCTACCAGACCAAGCTGAAAGTTTTTTTAAATCAAAAAAACTCCTGTTTGTTTGCAATAAATAAAGATATACAGGCATAGTTCCTGTGTCAACTGAAAGCAGTTCACAAAGGGAAGTTTGCTCTTTGTCCCCTCATATGCAACCACATGTGACTACCAAGCAGTCTTTTCAGTGAGTGGGGCTACAGAAACTGGAGGATACAAGACATTTAAATTTTATTCAAAACTCATATATCGCCTATTTCAGCTTTTCCAAAACACTTACCAGAAACACCCAACTTAGTCACACTTACCTACTTACATGTAAAAGCTTTCCATCCCTACCCCATTTTTAGACACTGCTTTACTAAGAAGGATTCAAAATTAGTCTCACACAAAGAATCCCCTGCTTTTGAAAGCAATATCCAAATAAGTCCTAAAGTGCAGCTCTGCTTGAACAGGAAGAGAGCAGAGAGTCTGGATTAAGAGATGCAACTTGTTCCCTATGTCTAAAAGATCAATTTCAGCTGATGATGTTATTTGCTGGGTAAGAATTGTGGGCTGAACACCCCTTGCTGGCAAAGCATTCTTGATCCCTGGAAATGCATTTTTCAGCACTCTCTTGGGACCCATTCAGCAGCACTTACCCACAGCTAGTTCTCCCTCTTAAATCTACAGCACTTTCACATAGATCAGAAAGAAAGAAAACTGCCAAGATGGACTTCATCCCTGTGCAAAATGGCAGTGCTCCTCTCGTATTTGAGTCCACTTTCAGCTTTGTGTTGAGGGTTTAAGTGGCACATGAAGCTTTCTGCCAGCTTGGCACAGAGGGTGAAATTATTACCCAGTCTTCTTTTCAATCAGAACTGAAGACCAAGTAAAAAACTGTACATGCGCAGAAATTTTATATTATCAAATGGGTTGAGGAACAGTAGCCTGAACTGTCACCAAAAAGATACAGAAATCAGAACAAAGGCCACCAAACAGATCTCATACTTGGGGCTTTCTTGGATGTATGCTACATTTTTAAGGACAGCTCAAATTCAATAGTCACCCTCTTTATTATCATCAAGTTTCAAAAACTTACTATGAGAATCATGATTAGGCCTTTGAGAATCATGGTTGCCATTCAGGAGGAGAAGAAAAAACAAATGGAGAGAAGGAAAGGGGAAGCAAACATAATCAGATACACAAAAGATTTAAGTTGTTTTGAGGCACAGTTACAATCAATTCCAATAAAAAAAGAAAAGAGGGGGAGTATGTAAAGAAGCTGGAGTGAATGTACAAATAACTTTCAGCTCAGCTGATTTTAAAAGAGACATGTATAAGAAATGGAAGAAGCGGGAAAGCACCGGGGAGCCAGTATTTATAGGGGGGAAATCAGAAAAGCTAGAGCTCACAATGAACTCAGGCTTGCTAGAGAGTTTAAAAAATAATAAAAATTTGGGGGGCCTTGGTTGGCTATGTTCTGAGCAAAAGGAATTACAAAGAAATTAAGGGTCCTATGTGAAAAAGATGGTAATATGCTAACAGGGGACAGAAAAAAAGGCAAAATTGCTCTGTCCTCTTCCAAAAGGAAAATAGTGTTCAACCTGGTGTAACTAGAAAAAATGATGCAGTAAGGGAGAATAGGTAAAGAAGTAGTACAGGAACTAGTTACTCTAAGTAAAGTCAGGTCTCTGGGGCCAGATGAACTGCACCAAAATGTACTAAACAAACTTGTAGAGTAGTCTCAGAACCTTTCCCAATAACCTGTGAGACTTCTTAGAGAAAAAGGGAAATCCCAGCAGACAGCAGGTGGGCAAATGTTCTGCCCAGACTGGAAGAGGAAGAAGATGAAAACCATAACAACTGCTCAGTAAGCTTGATGTCAACACCAGGCACAAGTTCTAAGACATATTATTAGTCAATCTGTGAGCTCTTAGAAAAGAATGCTATGATTATTAAAACCCACAAAGGACTTTGTAAAAACAAGCCGTATCAAACTAATCTAATATCTTTTTTTGACAGAATTACAAGCTTGGTATATCAGTAGATCGTACTGTAGACACAATAAGTCTTTATTTCAGTAATCCCTGATGATGGAATAGGGTGCATACAGTGGGCTCTCCATATATGCAACCTCCAGATCTGCAAATTCCACCAATCACAGAGTGTTACTTTCTCTACTTAAAATGGCAGCAAGGTGAACATGGATGCGCAAAAGTGTCCATGCACATGTTACTGCCATTTAATGATATGTGACACAAACATTTACATTTTTCACCATTTGTGGCAGGTCCTAGAACAGAACCCCCACGGATCCAGAGAATCCACGGTACTTACGAATTTTCATCTGACACCAAATTGAGCGGGGTAGTGAATATCCCAGAGAATAGAATTAAGATTCAAAATGACCTTAACAGATTGGAAAGCTAGGCCAACAATAAGAAAATAAATTTCAACAATGAGTAAGCTACTACACTTAGACAGGAAAAATGAAGTGCACAACTATATGATGGGTGACACAGATATAACTTGCTTGACAACAGTACATGTGAAAAACATCTAAGGGTCTTAGTAGGCACAAGCTAAACATGAGTCAATAATGTGATGTGGGTTTTGGCCTCCTGGGCCCCTTTATTTTCAAAGGCTGTTTTTCTAACAGGAAGTAACACATCAGTTGACTTCCAGCTCATTTCCTGCTGAAAAACGGTCTCTCCCTGGCCTAAAACTGTCCAAAGAGGGCCAAAAGCTTGGCAAGAATAAACCCCATACCCCCTAATGGCAATTGTGGGCAAAAATGATTATTTTTGTAGGAGTGTTTCAGGGCTACAGCCCTCCAAGGTGTCCTGGGGAGCAATATACTCTCCTAACCTCAATCACTATCAACAATTGATCTAAGCCAACTCACTGCTAAAGAAATGAAGTGTTATCTTCACAGATTAACTCACACAGTGCAGACCACATAACACAAGAAGCAAGCAGCAACATTACATAAAATAGCCAGAAAAGAACCTAATTCTGGACAAAGTCTAAAATTATCTTTATTACCAATGTTTGAAAAATTACCTATTTGATCAGTTCACAAACAACAGAAAAGTGACACATCTGTATTTCTCTCATACACTGGTGATACAGTGGGCCCGAAATATCTGCAAGGGTTTGACTCCTTGGATTCCTTGGATACCAAAACTCATGAATGCTCAAATCCCATTACGTACATTGGTGTAGTAAAATGGTGTTCCTTATATAAAATGGCAAAATCAAAGTTTGTTTTTTGGATGTATATGTATATGTATATGTATGTATGTATTTTCAAGCCATGGTTGGTAGAATCCATGGATAAAGAATCTGCAGATATAGAGGGCCAACCGTATATATCATCTGAGTGCTACATGAACGAATAAATTAAGCAAACTATAAAACAATGTTATGCATTACAGTTACATGCCATTTGTAAACAACAACTTCTATCTCATCCTCAGACTCATTCTCAACTGAAATTAATGTATGGTTGAAGTAAATGACTTGAGGACAGCCTGGACCATTAATTTTCCCAAATGATCATTAATTCTCTAGAAATCGCAAGCTGCTCAATTGTTACTGCCAGAATTTTGCAGCTGTTGATTCAAGCATTAACATAAATGTCTTTTCAACTCTTTCTTGCTGATTTGTGTGAGAGTCTATATATGTTAGATATTAACAGCATTTGTTTTAACTACCCAGAGTGCAGGCTGACACATATTGACTTTCCAAGCTTCCCTGAAAAAGCAGAACTTAATCAAATTCTGATGCGCAGTAATCTAATAATTTTTATTTTTCAAAATTTTAATAAATACAGTATTAAAAGTATTAAACTGTCCTTTTTAAAGTATTAAATTGCCCTTTAGCTTGGTAATGTGGTTGTCCAAGATATAAACTAAGATCAGTTTAGATATTCATGGATTATGAAATAGGGACATCTACCTCTGTAACATTCACTTAACTCAATAACCTAACAAGGTAGAAATATTACCATCAATAGTATTTTCTTCAAGGTGTTCCTCTGAAAATGAAAGAAAAGTATTCCTTAGAAACCTCCACAGAAATCTATAAATTGTCAGTGAAGATTGCCTAAGGCTTTCCCTTTTAGGTCTTCTTTCTCCAAGTTTTCAGATTCAAGTTGCCTTAAACACTACTCTCACCTCCATGATTCTGCCTATTTGTAAAGGAATTCTATGGATGCTCTAGTCATTTCCCTGACCAAAAAGCTGATTAGGTTAGCTGAGCTATGTAACTCATTTCCATCTCATCTCTACCTGTCCACTATAATGCAGGTGTTCCATTGTTTCTGTAAAATTTAACTATTCCCTTATCAATATTTCTGGCATTCATTTACACGTATCTTTGAAATCCAGCTCACATCTGTCCTATAAGCCACTCTCATAAATTCACCTGATCATTTTAATGTACTTTAATACATTTTGTTTTGTGTACACTGCCTTGAGAGAGCTGTATCTTAAAAGGCGACATACAAACAAATGTTTCATTAAACATATATATCCTGTACTTTATACTATTATATGTCAGTGCACAGGTCAAATGTTTAATATACATTAAAACATAGCATATAAGTAATCTCATCTACATATTTTACAGTCAGATCATAGTGGTACCTGATACTAGCAGACTTTGCTTTCAGGTCATTCCAGCGTTGGTTCATGTCATCAATGCGGTGTTGTAAAAGTGCAGCTTCCTCAGAGTTTCCTAAGGCTTTTACCATCTTCTGCCTGTTTCCATCAATGCTCTTGAAGATGTCATTGTGGGCATCAATTTCAGCCTGAATGTCCTAGGAAAACAAAAAGAAACAAAGTCCACTGAAGTTAATCCTGTGCTTAGTACAAGATAATGAAGTGTTCACAATTCTTCTTTCCTTTTTTGATGAAAACTGTCAATCATTAAGGTTACCAGACTAGAATAAACAAATTGTTTATTTCATACTGAATAAAAAATTACTTGTTTATTTCATGTTGAAAAACTGGAGATGCAATACTATTTGGATAAATTGCCATAAGGCCACTTCCTGAAGGATGCTGTCAGTGCAATTTAATATGCACATGAGTTTCCTATACTTTTATATTTTTTTAATTTTCAATAAAGCACATGAACACACCACAGCATCACTGCAATATCCACATCAAGAAATACTAAAGCAGATTTTAAAATATATCAAAAACTGTTTGCTGAGAAGTCTAGACGGCAAAAACCTCCCACAAAGCACATGGTGCTTCTAAGGAGAAGGCACGCCTCTTCTACAAACAATGCTGAGTCAAAACAATGCATGTGGATAGTAAGGCCTACGTCAACATAGACTGGAGAGAGAAGGTATGAGCGGAACCATTCCTTGTATCTTCACCATATCACCTGAGAAGAACCAAAAGAACACATCCAATACCCAGAATTAAATCTCACTGGCCACCCTGTTGTATACAGGGCCAAAGCCATCTTAAGATTCCTAATTAGAGGTTTCAGGAATATACACACTTTACTGCCTCATTTACTGCCTTTGTTCCCACTCAGCTTACAACAGGAATGAGCAAAGTACAGCCCTCAGGCCAGATGCAACCCCCGGGGGCCATTTACAGGGCTCGGTGGGCTTTAAAAAAATGTCGACAATCAGTCATTTTTTGCACCCAAATGCCCTCCAGACACCCTCTAGGGTCTTAGGCCATTTTCCCCCACATTTATGCCCCCCCTTGCCAGGCCAAATTAGGTATTTTATGAAACAGGAAGTGAACAATAAGTTACTTTTGCTCACTTCATGTGGTTAAAAATTCTTCTTTTAAAGGGTCCCATTCCCCCTAGAGGGGTATTAGCAGCATTTTTGGCAGATTAAAGCCCTCCAAGGTCTCCTTAGGGGCTAATTCAGCCCCCCGGCTTTCCACAATTGGCCACTAGTGGCTTATGGCCATGGTGTGACTCACTTTTTGTCTTAATGAACTTCCTATACCATCCTTTGAAGTTAACCAATATGGGAAATTTATTTCAGAGCTGACTACTATTATTATTTATCTATCTATCTATCTGTTCAGAATATTTATACCCTACCCTTCAGCTCAAAAGCTTCTTGGCTTTGAGGCTATGTTCTAGAGAACAAGACTGCCACACAGTAAACAAGTATTTCAGAAGTTAGCCGATCCTGCAATGTGAAAAGAAGGAAAAACTTTCATTTCTCAAATGTAAAAAATGCACCACTGTATGATGATCATCAACATGATCAGTACAGATGCTTTCCTGCATCTGGGCAAGACTATTTGAAGAGCAAATCATCAATCTGGAGAAAAGCTATGAGGCACACACTATATCTCCACAGGATTAATCAGTGAAGATTATTAAAGGAAGCTTGTAATGCTATAGACATTATCTTTCTTTTTGAAAGGAATAAATTCAACAAGTTGGGAATTTCACAAAGATTTGACTCTTTCATATTAAGTGCACCTTTTTCTCCCAAGTGAGCTTTTAACATAGATGCCCAAGAGGGTGGGGCTAGGTATAAAACTGATTTTATACACACAGCAGTCATTTAAAAATCCACTGACTGTTCCTATTCATTTAAGGTATTGTATAATTATCCTCACTGGAGAAAAGAAAATAGCTGTTAATATGAAATGCAAGATCTCTAGGAAATATTTCATGCCTCATACACGTTATTTATTAAAATGAAATTTGGAATTGTTTGTCCTTTCAGAGTGTGTGTTTGTGTGCATGTGTCATATGCCATGATAACATTGTGACAAACCACACATGCCAAGGATTACAGAGTAACTAGTCTGACTTCTTCTCCCCTTATATAGTTAGATATTTGGGACTGCACTGCTTAACTGGAAGCCCCTTTCCATAGTGGCTTCACTACATGTTCAAAGGCAAGCAGCAATGGCTAGTGCTCAACGGTGGTTTTTATTATGCCACCATTCAACTGGATGTTAGCCTTGGATTTATATTACTTTTAGCATTATTTCAATATTTTGGTGTATTTTAAATGCTTTAACTTGCTATATTGAAACATATGGTGATCTCAGACTACTGACAAAAATGCTTCCCAACAACTTTTGCAGATTTAAACACACTGAGCTACTCTATTTTTGTTTCCACTCTCCACACAATCTGGCTTTGAAAAACAGCACTTCCAGTGATGTCCTCGTTTTCCTCCTAAATCATATGCGGTTTCTTTTGTACGTATCTCTCTCTGAATCCCTTTCATCCCTTTCTTTATGCCATTTTTAATCTGAGAATGACTTTTTCACAAATATTCAAAACAACTGACTCAAGTACTAATATTAGAAATGCTCAAAAAGCTTATTTCTACAAATAATCAGTCCTTTATTCCTTCTCTACAGTAATGAAGGAAAAGAATTCACACCTGAGACCGTAATTTATGAATAAATTATCCCACTTTTAACTGTGAGGAATTAGCCCCCACAAAAACATGCAAAAGTAGTAGAAAAATAGAAATAAGAGATAAAATAAAAAGTCATGTATATATGCATATAAGTGATGATTGAATTGGTGGAGGCCTAATAGCACGTATTTGCCAAATCTAGTGTAAAATCACTTTATATGCTTGGAAAACAAATACAACCCAATACAACTAGAACAGACCGTTAAGGTAGAAAGGATCTTTACCAAAGAGATCTCCAATGAAAATTTTACCAACCAGATCTCTATGTATTCTTGGTCATCTGAAGAGAACATCAGTATCGCTAAAGGGAACATTAAGAAATGTCTACATCTGCATCATATAACATGCAGACTGTCCTAATGAATTAAGTTGGAGTTTTCTTGACAGTAAGGTGCTAACATTAAAAGAAATTGCATATGAACCTATAATGCAGTCTGGTCAGCCTGAATTCTGGTGGTGCCTGAACAGAAGCTTCTTAGCATTCTAAAACAGAGAAAAACATCTGAGGAGAGTAACACTCTGTTCATAATACATCTGAGAATTTCAAAATGGAAGGGTCGTATCCAAATCAGGTAATTATTGTTAAGCCTGAGGAATCCTGCATTGACATGGATGTGCACGCCAAGAGACCTCCAGTTCTGACCAAGGAGGCATGATGCCCATATACATCAGCTGAATCAGAGACCTTTGAGACATAGGTGCCTGAAGATCTCTCCCCCTCCCAACCAGCACAGGCCAAGAGTTCCCTTGACAGAGAAGTGTGAAATCCCTAAACTGGAGGTCACTGAATCAAGACCACAGAAACTCTAACCTGAGATACCAAATCCAGCAAGGTGCTGGAAATGCACACTTCCAATGGCCATACACTTCATGGAGGTCTTACACAAATACAGGCACTGTTCTTCACATGTAGAAGCACCAGAATGCTAGGTTCAAACCAAAGAGCTGGCCCTTTAAGGTCGAGTAAGGAGCGGGACTTGATTCGATTTCCAGAAGGCCAGCCAAGCAGATGCCCTGGCTACAACTCTGCAGCAAGGAGTGCTTTCAGAGTAAAAGTGCCGTCCAGAGGGATCTCTTAACAGAGAAACTCCCCTGGATTAAAATGGGAAAGATTGCCCATTAGGGTCCAGAATTTCCATCACTCGCATTTACTCATGAGTAAATGCATTATGAATAGCAAGGTCTGAGGGAGTGACATCTTGCCCTTGCTGTGAAATGCAGCTGTTTGGATCTGGGATCTGATGGCCCCATGCCAGCAACCTGCTTTTCTAAAGAAAAAACTCCTAAGTAGACTTTTGAAGTTGTAAAAGTGAAGAATCCTTTTGATTAAAATGGAACATGGAGCCTTCACACCACCTTCTTTCTTCAATTAAGAGCTGAGTTAAGTGCGTTTATCCGACAAGACTAGGATAAATATATTAGAAAACTGAACAGTTAAGGATTTAAGTGCATACATTTGTTGAACAGAACGAACTGCATTTTACTTGAAAGACAGAATTGGATTTTAACAACATGTAAGAAATTACAGCATGAGAAAGTACAAAGATTATCTATTCAGTGTTGATAAAACTGGCTTGCTGGTGACTTTTGGCTAAACAAAAAATAAATGAATTGTTCACTCTAAAATCACTGGATTGAATGAAAGACGGACTCTTCCCAGGAATACTTTCAGGACTTTTTACAATGGATGATGGAGGGGTTAGGCGTGGAACTCCTAAATTTCAAGAGGAATATGATAGAGGCCTTGAGGAATGAGATAAGATCAAAAAGTAGTGAAGAAATGTAAGACATGAAGGGGACACAGACATTAGCAATAGGGAAGTGAAGGAGAATGAAAATCAGAGAGACAGGCAAATTCAAATCGAGTTAATGGAAGAGGCTACTGAGTTGGGAGAGATGTATGACCAAGAAGCTTTGGTTTGTAAAAGGGGGTTTATAGTCCAAATGGGGAGAAGGGGGAGGTTAATCTGAAATTAATTTGTAATCAAATTACTTTGAACAACTAAATGAAACCAAATTGATTTGAGTCTGTGTGGTTGAATGTGGTGAGAGAAAGATAATTTTAAAAGGGTGCTATTTGAGGACAGTTGTTCCAAAATACCAAGTGGGAAGGAACTTGAAATAGTGAACCTGAGAAGATAGGGAGGGAGAAGTCCACAAATAAGACAGTTTCAAGGAAAGGGGGGAGTTAAATTCAGAATGAAATAACAGGCACAAGACAATGAAAACTAGATTGGCTCAATAAATGCTGTAAATGACTCTACAATATAAAATGGTATAAAAATATTTGGATTTAGAGATGGCATATGATATGTAATAGATCTACAATTTTAACTAGTGAAGATATTATGTAATCAAGTCAGTAAGTAGCATTTAATATCAGTGTTATTTATCACAATAAATAACAATGCTGTTTATTATGTTAATATAATATGTCATGACATGTACAGCCAGCTCTCTACATTTGCAGGTTTCACTTTTGCAGATTTGATTATTCACGGATTATTTACTGTCACCTCTGCTGCCTTCTTATGCCATTTTTAATAGGGACTGCAAGCCTCGTGAGAATGAGAAACTGTGAATGAGGCTTTTTAAGTCCCTATTAAAAATGGTGTGGGGCAGCAGTGAAGGTGGTAGTAAGCCCCACCAACCAACCACTTCTGCCTTGTGAAGGGAACCCTGATGCCTCAAAGGAATCCATGGTGTGTTGAATATGGGGATCATTATTTTTTTGTGTGTGTGTTAAATATAGTCTGAGTTATTCATCATTTTTCCACTTTCACAAGGGTCCTGCATCCCTACCCCTAGCGAATGTGGAGAGATGACTGTAACAGAAAGTAATGTTGAGGTCTTATGCTAGATATGTCAATGTTGGCAGAAGAAAGTCCATTTTCCTTTTTGGGGGAGGTTGGAAAGCATGGAGGAAAGGAAGAAGAGAAATGTTGGCTACTACCTTCGAGAAGCTTCAATCAATTAGATTGCTATAATCCATTTAAAGAGAAGATGGAAATGAATTCTTTTTCCTTTTTTCCCCCTTTACTTCTTCTCCACTGTTTAATTTCTAATTCATTTCATGTTTTTATACTTTTCTTTTCTTTCATGTACTTGTAGTGTTTTAGTGTTTTTGGAAATTATTAATAAAGTTATCTTAAAAATAAGGAAAGGCACTTGAGAAGTGTAGCTTCAGATTCTGGGACAGTAAAATGGCTCAAGAGGGGAGTTCTTAGTACAAGTTGTCTACACCCTGAGCAATGTTCATGGTGCTAAAATACCTGCTGTTAGCCATTCCTATCTTCTGATGCTTTAATGAAAATCTGCCTGTTTGTTTCTTTCTTGCTCTCTCAAGAGTGCTTGTTAAACTTGTACCCTTTAGACTTGCCTACAGGCTCTCTGTTGTTAGGACAAGAGAGCTACAAACCTTAACAGAACCTCTAGTTTGCTTACTTTTCAGTTCCCTGACACATGTGACTACTACAGGTCCCAAAATACTCAGGACCAGAAATGTTCTGTATTTCTTTTCTTTTTCTTTTTTTTTTCCTTTTGTTTGTGTGGGGGTTTGGGTTTTGGGAGAAGTGCTTTCGTATAAGATGGTGTATGGCAGCAGCAGAAGCAGTGGTGAACCCCTGCTGCCACACATGCATTCTTTGGGCTCTTTCACCCCCAGAGAGAGGAGAGAGTGAGAGGAAGGGAGGTAGTGCTGCTGAATTCACAGCCAAATTTTGCACAAGCAGAGGCTGCAGTGGCTACTGCTGCTGCTCCTCCACCATCATTCACCAGCTGAAGTGAGGTCTAGTGCAGGACACAGCAGTGATGGCTGCTGGCAACTGTTTCCACCCTTGGCCAGGAGGAGGGCACCACACCAAAATATAGCCACCCTCTCCTCTCTCCTCTGTTTCCACCACAGGACCCCAGATTCCAGTCAGTGTCTTTCCTACCCAAGTCTTCTACAGATGGGAACTCAGTAATCACAGCTAATTCCAGCAGCAAAAGTGGTGGTGGCAGGGCTGCCAGTCACCCGCTTTCACTTTCAACACAGTGGCTGCAGTGCTCCTCATTCATTTGGCTGGAGAGAGACACAAAGATCTGTGAAATAGCAGCAGCCATGGGTTCCTGACATTACACAAATCCCCACATTTCTCTCCAACTGTTTCTCTCTCCAGCCTCACAAATACAATACAGGTATGTATGTGTTGTAGCTCCAAAAATTTCACATTTTGGAGCTTTTTGCATTTTGGTATTCTGGATATGGAGATTCAATTAACGCTTCTGGTGCAACCTTAATGTTCCCTTTATTCCTGACATAAAAGTCAAAATATACACCAGAGGTACTTTTGTTAGGCCAACCATAAAGGTGAAAAAACATTACACTTCACTATATCAGCAGTCTTTTGTGACTCCAACAACATCATTTTCCCTATCACCCTGCCTGATTTTTTTACATTTGGACCTACTGGAGATGTCAGTAGAGTAATATGCTAGCTTTCTAGGTGTTCTAATAGAGATATATCTAATGTGTATTTTGTTTAATGGTCAACTCAGCTATTCCTGCACTTTACTCTTGATGAATCTCTTGTTGATTTCTGTGAAAGATGTGACAAGACACCCAAATGAACAGTCTTTCATTTAACAAGTCATTTGCCCTCTTACACCACCCTTTCTGGGTCAGTTCTTTCGATTGTTTCTTGAAGTCACGGTTGCTGACTCTGAGCAGATCTAAATCTCTCTCTTGTTCCTGAATGTTTTTGTTCTGGCAGGAAGTGCGGTAGTTTAATTTCAAAGGACTCCTTAGTCATGAGTGGTGCCTGGAATTACACTTTCCAGGGAGAAACACAAAAAGCTACAGACACATATGCATCATCATCATCATCATGAACAGAACGAGGACTCTCAAAAACAGACTAGCTTTTTTTTTCTCAACAAGTCACCAAGAGTGCATGAAAATAACAAGCTTGTTGAACATTCACATGAAGATAATGTATCCATCCCTAAAACAAATTCAGCCATATTTTTATGAGTGTAAGCTACTCAAATCATAGATTTTAATTATTCCATTTACCTTCTTTTATCACAATTCCTTTAATTTTGTTCGTCATCTTAAAAAAAATCTGTACAGTGCTTAGTATATTTTAAAGCAAAGAAGTGCACAGATTAACCATTATCAACTTCACAGAAATGAATGGAACACAAAGGCAAGGGTTCAAGCCCTAACCTTCATGTAGCAAAGTTTTAGACTATATGTACACTTGGTTATATTCCATGCTCACTTCAAGACACATGCACATGTGCAAAATACTTTATGCCACTATATACTAATTAAAGAGACAAAAAGATACAAAGAGAGAAGCAAATATAGCACACAGTGCATTACAAAGCTGTAATTTTATCACCAATAAAAAAATTTCTAAACTAAAAATTAACTGCATATCTACCAATTCCAAAATTTATTTCAGAAATTCTCCACGTTAATCCACAAGACATGAAGGTGGGAACACAAGGAGACCTAATATACAGAAGAGAGCCAGTGCTACATAGTTGATCTAGTAATGCGTTTACAAGGACACCAAAATATTACAAAAGTGGTGCATGATGGGACCATGCCTTCAAGTTCTCCAGAGCCCTTCATCAGGCATGATGGTATAAAATGAGAGGGAAGAAACGAAAAGTAAAAAAATATGGTCCAATGTATTCACCATTGCATGTTTCTGTAACTTCAAGTTAGAGATCACAAGATCAGTGGAATTAGCTGAAATCACCTATTTTCATCTTGCTGGAATGCCCAGTTGTTGGTTTCTTTCCATTTCCACAGACTGGAGGGCTAACTGAGAATCAACTGCTCCTTGCCTCTTCTGAAGTTCACAGTCTCACCTGAGAAACCTGCTTAATTCTGATGTTAGAAAGCAAACTGTATGACCTGCATTTGAAGAAAAACCAAAGAGGGTGCCTCCTCCAGGTAGCTTTCCAAAAACACGCCAGAAGTATTTTAACTCTTAACTTTTTTTGTTTGGTTGTTTGCTTGCAAGTATAAACATCAAACCTGGCACTTCCTCTTGCAGTGGAAGCTGAAGGATCACTCCATGCACAAAAACTGCAACCAAATGGAACTGCTTTTTTCCAGACAGATGTAATTAGGAGAATCTCCATTTGGTCACTGCTAACAGGGACATGCTGTCATTGATAAAGCACCCTGGGCTCTGCAGGGCAGACTAGACAGCTTGCAGCATTCTGAATCCAATACTTTAGTTATACTTCCGGCTATAAATCAGCTCCAATTTCACCTCAATGTCAAATTCCCCTGTTTCCAATTTCCAATGTATGAGGGAAGAGCATATTAAACGCCTGCTTTTGTACTCCAAGTTGGGTAGTTAAAAAAAACAGTAAAGGAAGGTGTAAGGGACTGTATAAATAACACAAGGACTCTTCAAGAAGAAAGCACAGTCTGCCCAGTCTTCTAGTCCCAGAAGACAACCTGACTTTTCCCCTCATATTACAGACACCTTTAACTGTAGACAAATGAAGGACACCAGCCTTGAAATAAAGAATGAGGAAGAGATGTGTATAAAATGTGTGTATGTGTATAAAGAGGAACAGGAAAATGGCTCCACAGATCCAATTTTGTATCACTGTAAACAGCAGAAATGCATGTACAAGCTGTTAAGTCTTTCTAAGAATGTCACAAAAGAAAGCAGTGCCTAATATGCTATCCACTGTAAATATATTATATGCATTACAGAGCAATTTTTAAAAAGCTTTTGACCATAGTGTATAGTTTGGTTTCTTAAAAAAATGCAATAGCTCAGGAGCATAATAGCTCAGCATACTTCAGTGTCACATCTGATTATTTTAAAAGGTCTGTATTCTATTAAAGCAGGGCCATGAAATAATACTCAAGGGCCATGCCAGAATCCCACCAGCATAGCCCACAGCACTACTATAACATGCTACATTTGATCCAACTCCACAGATAGAAAGCAGATGCCCTTTTTGAGTACAAGGGTCAGTTCTTCAAATGCTACTAAAACATAACAAAACGGAAATCCCTGACTAATTTTGATCACCTTCTTACAGCAGGATTACAAGGAGATGGAAGAGTCCTTCCTAAACCTCAAATAATCCAGAGGGCAGGGCAATTTCCTCACAGTCCCCAGTGGGTGTAGAAGTATTTTTAGTAAAAAGAAAGTTTAATTTTTAAAAAAATACAAATAAAAATAAGGTGGGTGCATCCTTCAAAAGTTCTGCACAGAATCTAACCCATGCAGGTGGAGAACCTGGAACAGAGCTTCAGACACCAGTCTTAGTACATAAGCAAAAGCTATAAGATATAAAAGGTATTCCTTTTGATACCTTGGTACCATTTCCTTTTTAATGATCTAACTCAAGGATGGCAGATTTGTACTTGGCAAAATCATCTGAATGAAAAAAGGATTTTCCCCTCAGAAGAGCAGGTTCACAATTACATTCTTCCCATTTCCCAGATTATCCACAATCTTGTTACTCATCCTAAAATTGATAGTACCTTAAATGCAGTGTGGACTTTTATTTATCCAGGAAGTAAGTTAGAGACTGACTTCTTCGTTTGTTGTGGGCTTTCAAGTCATTTATGACTTATGGCATCCCTAAAGCCATAGTTTTTTCATAGCAAGATTAGTTTGGAGGAGGTTTGCCTTTACCTTCCTCTGAGACTGAGAAAGCGTGACTTGCCCAAGGTCACAAGTATGTTTCTATGGCCAAGTAGGGATTTGAACCTTGGTCTCCAGAGTAATATTCCAATGCTCAAACCACTACAGCACACTGGATACTTTTGAATAACATTTCTTACCGGGGCTTCTGGGTTAATCTTTGGTCAAGGGCCACAGGGAACATTTTCAATTTTTAAAAAAGTCAAATTGGGGGCTATGGAGGGATATCAAAAAACAATGTTTAGAAGCCAAATTTGGCCCATGGGCTGCATATTCCTCAGCCTGCGCTGGAATGATGGCTACTGGATAAAAAGACTTTTCAGTCCCAAGACATATTTGCCTGGCACCTGTTATTATCTTTAGGTAATGTGTTAAGGCAGTTTATTTTTCAGTACCCATGACTATAGGTTTGTTTAGCTTTTCACTTGGCTGCTGCCGAAAAATCATAGTTGAGTAGTAAAGAATATGCTTTGTAGGCAGATCACAGATTCAACTTCCAGCAGGTAGAGATGGGAAAGATTCCTGTCCAAAACCCTGATGCATCTTACCAAGGAGATGGAGCAATTGTTCGTACTGGCCAGATAGCATCACATGAGTGTAGGCAACCTTTCAGATAATTTGGCTACGAGCTATTTAAGGTTTTGAAGGTAATTAAGAGCAGTCTAAATTGGGCCCAGAGTAGCTGGTACACTCAGACAACCAGCACAGCTTGTACAGACTCAGTTTTATATCCTCCAGTCAGCTGTCCCATTGTGGACCAGCTGAACCTTCTGAACCAGGTTTAGAGGAAGCATTAAGTGCAACGAATACAGTAATCCAGTCTGAACATAGGAAGTATGAACCAAATTACAGAGGCAACACAGGAAGAAAATGAAAGATCTTGTCCTGGCATCCAGGAAGAAATTGTTCATACACCAAAACAAGAGCTGTTGATAATGATGTATCTGAATTCCAGATTAGGAAACAGCAGAGCCAAATGTTGTCAAACAACTTGGCTTAGAAATGAATCAAGAGAGTGACTTATCAAATTCTATGAATCCAACAGTTTGTTCATTGTACCACATTCTTGAGGCAACTGAACAAATGACTGTATATATGTACATCACCTCATGGCCAATACAGAAATCAAACAGACTACATAACTGGAGGCAGAAGATGGAGACGCTCCATTCTCTTTCAGATAACAAGACCAAGAGCAGACAGCGACACAATACAGAGACTGCTAATATAAGCTTGGAGTAAAGCTAAACAAGGGCTTTAATCATACTGTGAAAATACAATCTAAATAACACCACTGAAGAGTATATTGACCACATAAAGAACAGGCTTACCTCAGATGACCAAGGACCATTATCAGGGAAGAATGCAAAAATATACTATTTGTAGCAAAAAAAAAAAAAAACCCTCAATGGATAACTTATGAAACTCCTTAGATTGTTAATGACAGAAGAACAACGAAACTAAAATGTAACTGTAACAGACGTGGAGTGAAAATGTTGAATCCAACTGTTCAGCAACTTGTACATTGGGAGAAAGAAAGCTATTATAGCAACCAATGAGAAGAAATAGAAGACACCTAAAAAGGAAGAACAAGAGATCTCTCCCACAAGATCCAAGAAAGCATGGGAAATTTAGAGTAAAAGTGGATTTGCTGAATGTTCAATGGGGCAACATACTGCCCAATAACAAAAAAATCAATAGAAGAAATATGCAAAAGAGATGAAAGGATGACAGATTTCTTCATCATAAAACTTCTTGATGAAGAACTTGTAATTTAAAAAAGTGAAGGCAGAGCAACAGAGGTGCTTAAAGCTATAGGGACAGAATTCACCCTCATGCTAACAAAAATTTGCCAGCAAACATAGAATCCATAACAGCACGACACAAGAACTTCAGAAGAAAACCAGCTTGTACTTCATTACAGCACAGACTTTGCCTGTGCAGATCATTTTTAAAAAACTACAGATCACTCTAAAAGAAAAAGAGTGCCATAAATACAACAGTTGATTGTCCTGGTATGTAATTTATATTCTGGAAAAGAGGCTATTGTCAGGACAACATATGGTAAAAGATAGTGGTTTCCAACTCACAAGGGATCAAACAAGGCTGCATTCTGTCATTCTCTCTGTTTATATGCAGAACATATCATACAGAAAGTGGGATTAGACTTGGATGAAAGAGGAGTGAAAACTGGAAGAAGTGTAAGGAAAGCTAAAGCTCAAAATGAGCTGGACTGGCTAGGGAAACAGGAAGCAACAAGAAGGTTTTTTTCAAATATGTTGAAAGCAAGGAAATGGCAGGACCACAGCTCTACAAAGATGGCAAAGTGCTAAAATGCTAACAAATCACAATGAAAAGGCAGAACTGTTCAATACTGACTTTGCTTCAGCCCCCCCCCCCCCGCCCAAGAAAAGGGGACTGAGTGCTTCCATGCATCAGCAGAGACCTTGGCAAGCAATCTGGGTTTCAGATCAAGATTGATAAGGATTTAGTCGGGAATCACCTAGTTAAATGAGTTCAAATCTGCAGGGCCAGATAAACTGCATCCCAGAGTATTGAAGGAACTGGGTGATGTACTGGCAGAACTACTTGCCATCATTTTTGAGAAATCTTGGAGAACAGATGAGGTGCCAGAGGACTGGAGATGAGCAAACATTGTCCAGAAAATGCAAAAAAGATGATCCAGGAAACTTACAGGCCAATCAGACTGACTTCAATATCAGGAAAAATATCAGAACAGATTATACAGGAGTCTGTCAGCAAGTATTTTGGTGACAATGCAGTGATCAGTAGGAGCCAGCATAGGTTTGTCAAGAACATATCCTGCCAAACTAATCTTCTATCTGTTTTGATCAGGTCACTGGTTTAGTTAATGGTGGGAATACTGTGGCTGTCATTTACCGAGATTTCAGCAAAGCATTTGATAAGGTCCCACACAGTATTTTTGATTAGCAAACTGATTAAATAAGGAATAGATGGAAACACCATCAGATGGATCCTAAATTGGCTGGAAAACCATGCTTAGAGTAATCATCAATAGCTGTGTTTCAAAGCGACATGATTGCACTCTTTAACTACTTCATCAGCTGTCACAGAGAGGAGGGGACAGGTTTGTTCTCTGCTATCCCAGAGGGTAGGGCCAGGTCTAATGGTTGTAAGTTATAGGGGGTAGATTTCAACTGATCATTAGAATGAACTTTTTGACAGTAACTGCACTTCAGCAATTAAACCAACTGGCTAGAGAAATGGTGGGTTCTCCTTCTCTGGATGTCTTCAAAATGAAACAAGATGGCTATCTGCTGGTGATGCTTTAGTCAGAGATCCTGCACTAAGCAGGGTGTTTGACTGGATAGTCTATGAGGCCACTTCCAACTCTATGATTCTATCTCTCCATTCTACAGCAAAATCTAAAATCACCAGCCCTATTAGCCAGAAAATCTCCCACAGCATTTAGAAATCATTCAGATTCCTTAAACCTCTGGGGGCAGACTATCTTAATAGGTCCTCCACCCCTGCAGGGAGGATCAGCCACCTCTAAACCAAACTTCATAAGGAAATAATCTGACCATGACAACACGGTTGCTGAAATACCCCCTAAAATCAGATCATCCTCCATGTACCTGACAGCAAAGACCAGATTCTAGGTATGCCCTGCCTCACATGTTGGTTCAAGTACTGAGACAGCTCTGTGGTTACCATACTAACCACAAAGTCCTAAGCTTCTCCCATCAGGACAATCCCAGTGTATATGCTGAAATCCCTCAGAACCACTAGAATTTTCCAACACAACCTCCAAGACTACCTCAGCCAGCTCAGTCAAGAACACTGCTGGGTAGCAGGGTCACCAGCAGCATCCCTGTTCTATTTGTCTGACCCAACATAAGGCATAAATCTTTGAAACTGGTGACTGGCTGGAGGAACTTCTTCATGAGGAAGAGGGAATCCTTATGAACGATGGCAACTCCTCCCCATTGAACGCCTAACCTAGATTGGTATGGCACTGAGTATCTGGATAGACAAAGCTAGGAGAGATCAACGCCTGCAAGCTCATCCACTCAGTTCTCTCTGATACATACCAGGTCAGCCCCTTCACCCACAATCAAGTCATGCATAGTAGTTGTTTTATTACAGACAGACTTGGCATTCAGGAGCAGCACCAACTGATTCAGAGAGCAAGCTGATATGGTAACCTAAATCTTAGGGGATCGGAGAATGACTAAAACACAAGATAGATCTCAAGTATCCATCCCATATTTCCCTTATCATGCACCTCCAACTTGCAGCACCATATGTCTCTCTGCCTGAAATTACATCAGTGGGGTACCCTACTTCTCTCCCATTCCCTGGAATCCACTCAAACATATGTGTAGTATTAAAAACACATGTGCACATGCACAGATATAACAAGAAGCAAGCACTGGTAACATGCCAATGCTGCAGGTTAGAGTAGGAGTGTTAGGCCAGCTTCCCAATAATTTCCAGAGACCAATAGTAATGTTGAATGCAGAAATCAAAAGGCGATCAAGAGAAACAATTAGCAGGGTTCCCCCACCCAAAAACAATCTGCCACATCTATGCTGGTGCACACCTCTCACATGAGCACCTCATGTAGTCCCTGCCTCTCATCGAGGGACTGCAAAGTGGCCATCAAAGAGAACACACACTCTCACTGTTATATTATTCCAACACCCTGACTGTCACCCAAAATCTGTCTCTCTACAACATCCACGAAGGGGTGGTGCTCTTGCTCTTGTGTTTCTCTCAAGTGGTAACCAAAAAAAGTGTAACCCCTTTTGGATCTACCCACAACTGGTGACCCACTGCCAGTGGCCACCTCTGGTTTTATACATCCTTCCCACCCAAGAAGAGGAAGTTTTGGGAAGGGAAGAACAGCTGTTTGGAATCAGCTGCATATATCTTTTGCAGCAGGTAAAAATCCTGTGGGGGGAAAAAAAACCCAGCATGGGAGTAGAGGCCAGCAGAGGCCTGATGCCAAAGGCACTCCTACAGTCTGGACTCTCATTAAACTCACATACGAAGAAGCGAAAATGACTAAACTGAGGCTATTGTACTTTGACCAAGAGTCCCACTCTTGGACAAAAGGTGGTGCATAAATAAAATGACGTGATGGACCTGTCTTAAGATGGTATATGACTCATTGGAATAGATGATAATGCTTGGTAAAGAAGAAGGCAGTAAGAAAAGAGGGAAACTACGCTACAGGAAGATTGACGCAAGGAAGCCACAGCTCAAAGTTTTCAAAACTCTAAGCAGGGCTGTTAATAGCTTTGAGGTTTCTCATTCAGAGGGTTTCCATTAAGTTGAAGTCAACTTGACAGCATATAACAGTAACATGGACAAGTAAGTGTCTGCCAAGGAGCCTGGATTCAAAAATTATACTCAGTGAAACATACTAGACATGCGTTAGTTCCATCCATCCCTGACTCTGTTTCCCTACCCTTAGCAAAGAGATTCCTAACCATCAAAAACAGTTGTCTGACCAACTTTTTACAGATGAAAGGGTGGCAGAATACAACATCTTTTCTGCAATCTATTGAAAAGCTCACCATCTAATTTCTAACCACCAGAACTGCCAAGATTCTAATGCATTAACACCAAATACAAGTAATCCTGACAACACAAAAATAGGAAATATGTTATTTTTAACAAATAAAAAGCTAGCCTAGTAGACATAAGTGTAAGTAGAATAGCCTGATATAAATAAAACAGCAGAATTAATCAGTAGCATTAAGAATGATTGAATTAAGTTTTCCTTTGTTTTAAAAATGTGACATCAGTTTTGTTGCTTTGATACTGAACCTATCACTATTAGAGTGAAAATGCAATGTGAGACAGAGAGAGGTCATTAGCAGCTGGGAAGTGAAATCTGCAGAAGTAGAGCCAGATGCAGTAACAACACAAGGGTGCCTTCCTTAAACATGTCATCAAACTTGGAAAAGCAAGACAACAGCTTGCTAACCTTCAGGACTTCTAGACTTTAAAAAAATTAGATCCACTTTAACAAAGTCCATCTTTTGGTAATAACTATTGGTTCTCAGAAGAGCTGAACAAAGTGACTCATTAAAAATTACACATACTATGCTGAAGAGGTTAAGAACAAAAAACAGAAACCTTATTGTCATATATTTGCTAACACATTACTAATAGCCACTACAAACAATTATCACACTTTCTTTATTTTTTTGTTATTCCTCCCAAAAAGGTTTGGCATTCAGTTTGTATTTTGGGAGATTTTCATTTATTAGCAAACGGTACTTACTGAAGGAAGGAACTGAAACGGTGCCCCCCCGAAACACTGTATGCACTTTTTAAACACATTCCATGTGAGAGCAATATTATTCCATAAAACTGGGTTTTATCTTCTCATCCCTACAACCATTACATCAAATCCTCTTCCTTGTTAAGCAGAGCACTAATGTTAGTAATAGCATGACTTACAGGCACAAACGTTTTAAGTGAGGTACCACACACATAAACGAAGTACATAATTAGTGGCAAGCGTGTATTAAATTGAAGGTTTTAAAAGACTCAAGAAGAAAAGTTTACTCTCTTCCTCCTGCTACTTGTCAGCTTTTGCAAGATAGTTCTCTTAGAAAGTTTTTTGGAATCTGCTGTATTAACATAATGTTCAGCAACCAAGCAGCTCTTTGGCAACTAAGAGAAAACAATACATTTCAACAAATACATAAATGGAACATCTAAGTATCCACAGGTTCTCATCTTTTCTTTTACTAGGTTCTTTGATAAGAAAAGGTGGAAAAGGTAAAAGGAGTCATGGAGATGGAGAAAACAGCATTCTTATTGGATAAATTACTGTGCTGCTTCCAAATATATTTCTCTCTCCCTCCCTCTAATCCTACCAGAAATACTTTCAGCAAAAAGTTATGAAGCATTTTCAGTTGATGGCAAGCAACAATGACATCACTTCCTGAAAAAGGTCCCTATTTCTATAACTGGGAACTGGCTCAACACTTCTGTTACTTATTAAGAAAGCAAAAGGAGGGGTCTGACAAACTGAACCATTACACCAACTCTATCAAGTGGCAAAAGAGCAGAAAGCCACAGCCATACATTTCTGGACCTAAGAATTCTTGCAAAGAAAGAGTAATAGAACTTTTCCATCTTTTTAAAGAAAAACAAGGACTTTTAACTTGCCTTCTTCATACCTTTTCAAATGTTGTCAGCACGTCTCGCAAGCTGAAGTTCAGGCCAATCATTCTTCACTGTCCCTTTGATACCTACATCTTCCTAATGAAGGTTTTCAAATCAACAGTCTGTTGCCTCAAAAGATAGGTATGCCTATAATTTTTTTTCCAACTATACCTCTCAAAAGTCCTTTGGAAAATCCAGATCACAATATCAATCTTCCTCTGCCTTCCTTCAGGGGCACCTCTGGCAGCCACATTTTGTTGCTCCATTGTACCCCTTGTTTTCATGCTGAACAATTCGGAGTATACTTAATGTGGCTGGTTCTGCTACCTGAGTTCCACGATGCTGGCATGTTTTCCTCATCTCACTACAGCGCTCAGGATTCCCTTCTGCACACCTCACTAATGACCTACAGGCCAGAAATGGTTTTTCTCCTGGGCCCCAAAGCTCAACGTTTGGTCTCAATTACAGTCCGCAAGTGACGCTGTTTCCTTGTGGAACATAAAAGAGAGGAAGAAAGAGAGAGAAAAAAGGACTGTGCCAGTGTTTCCTCAACTACAAATGCCTTTCACTCAAAAATACAAATTTGTACTATAACTAACTTGTGCTGAAGTTAAAAGCAAGATGAAGTTCACTTAAGCCTGAAGGAAAAGCGGAGGAAGGCATTAACCAAATATTGGACAAGAGATTACCTCTTCTCTCTCTCTCTCTCTCTCTCTCTCTCTTTCTCTCTCTGTCACAGCAGACTTTTATTGCTATGGCAATAACCAAGCCAGTTTCACTCCATTTCCCTCTGCCTGACTAGCCTAGGGGATGCTGTGCTGCTTTCCACTGGAACAGGAAAAAAGAAAGAAAGAAAAAAAAAGTTGTTCATTTTGTTCCAGTAAAAGTCCAAGGCAAAAGCCCACGCTATAGCCTCTCTCACTTTCACAGGGAACCCTGTCCTTCATTTTACTCTTCGACTTCTGACAACAGTATGGCAATCCAATTCTAGGATTTGTTTATTATTTTAATCAGCATCCTCTCTTCCACCACCCTCTGCTACCCTCTGAAGCTAAGCACACTCCCACTTCCTGGAGGCCTCCCTCCCTTGCTGAGAAAAAAAAAACTTTTAATACTTATAGAGGAATGGAAAATCCTGGATCACTGAGAGTTCCTGCTATTTTACAACTTCTCTCGTTCTCTTCTTCCAACGTGCCCCCCCTTCTCACCCATATTCAGTCTCTTTCTAAAGACTGCTTTGAAAAGAAATAACTTATGTTTCAAAACAAAGTAAAAACTCCACTAGATAAAAAAAAAATACCATCACTAAAATAATATAATTGCTGCAGCAAAGCCTGCTGCTACTCTGTCCCCCTTACCTCAGTCTCAATACTCGCACATAGTTTTCATATGGGGCCTTTTGCTCTCATTTCAGCAGGAAACTCTATACCTGGAGTTTGGCTACCAGGAAATCACTTCAGATTTTTCAAAGAAAAGAAAAGAAATTCCACTTGAAATAGAAAAAGAGTACCTATTTTAATTAATGCCAATATTTGCTTTACATCATATGGGAATGTACAGGAAAAAAGCTTCAATATATTTCCCAGCAAGCAGTTAATTTTGGAAACTGAGCAGCCAGAACGCCTCTAGCATTTTGGCTCTTAGTCAGAACAATACCAAGCCCACCAATGGTTTCATTCCAGCTTTCCAGAGCACAGGAAGAAAAATTACTGTTTTGAATCCCAGTATCTCCAGCTAGACAAGCCAGCACGGCTGGCCTCAGTGCTTGCCATTCGAGTACCACCATTTTCCAGCTCTGGTTCCCCTCTCACTCACTGCCAAGTGTGTCCACTACCGTACTACATTTAAGTTGTTGATGCCAAACTATCCAAAATAGGAAAACGTCTTTCTCAGAGGCGTGCTGCCTTGAACGTTGTGCTACAGAAGAAGAGATTTAGTAAAAGATATGAACATATTAACAGAGGTTTATTTCATCTTTGTGAGAACAGTTGTTTTGGTGTTTGGGGGGAGATTTTTATTTCCCACATTTAAACAAAATGCCACCACAAAGCACAAGCATTCCAGCACTGTGCTTCATCAAAGACAAACAGTCTAGTTCAGAACGGTATTGGTGGCCAAGGAGGCTTGTTGGTCCAATCACACACCCATGTGAAAGATCCTGGAGACCTCTAGAAAGGCCTCAACAATTCTGACTCCCATTTTAAACCTCCTGACAAATTAGGCTTCTCAAACCCACCTCACTCTGCATCCAGTTTCAAGTTTCATTAAAACAACAATCTTGTGCTGCCTGAACATTGTATTCATATTGCACTTGAGGAAAAACATTCAGATTCATGGAAGACCATATTAAAATACATTTTTTATACTTAAAACAGGCGTGGGCAACTGTGAAAGGCTGGCCCCCAGGAGACCCTGGAGAGCCATACCTACTTGTACAAAAGAAAGAAAGGAAGATTTTCACCATGTTATCGGTTTCAAAAAGGCCTCTCTGGGCCTAAATTAGCGAAAGAAAACTGCAAAATGGGGTGGAAATGCACCCTATGTGCCCTAGTAGACATTTTGGAGTATTTCTGCACATACACATACATACACAGAGATTGAAAAAAATTTCAAAAATTGCTTTTGACCCCTAGAGGGAGGAAGAAATGTCCTCCTCACACCCTAGAGTATATTTGGGGTCATTCTGGAGTACAAAAAAAAAAAAGTGCAAAAAAAAATTTTTTTGACTATTGGAAGGGGGTACAAGCCACAAAAGCAGCCCTGGCCACATACAGCCAGTGCTTTCATACATTTGCTGTAAGTTCTAAGAAACCTCTGTTTGACGCTGCTGGAATACTGGGATAAATGGTTTTTTGGCAGTACCCTTTCTATGTAGCTAGGCAAAATATCTGTTTGCACAATGTACCATTACATACCAATATACCAAGACAGAATATGCCACTAACCTAGGGACTTCACAATATTGCCATCACATCATCCTAATGGATGCATCTGAATGGCCACTCATACAGACTACTGACTTCACTTCTCTCCTTTTCATGTTTGTATTGAGTGGAGATGTGGAAACATTTTGCTGTGATCCACAGGAAAGGCAGGGAGGCCAAGCTGTGGGCATAAACAAGATCCAGTGATAGTCCGAATATAGAAGACTACATACCTTTTTCTGGTCTATGACCGTAATAAACAAAAGAAGAAGAAGAAAGACTACATAGTTCCTTCTCTTTCTTCCCTTCTCTATCCATCTCTCTTGAATGCAAGCTGACAATAAGAAAGCAGTTCCCACACAGACAAATCAGAGAGCAGGCCTAAGCCCAGATCTAACCCATTCCTGTGTAATCAGAGAGCAACAACTACAACAATTGCTCTACACAACCATACCACAAAGCATCTACTTTTTATAGCAAAAAAGAAAAGCAATGCTTAAGGAAAAATGGGCATTACAAAGACTGAAAATATCAAATGCAGCAGCTCTAGAAAACTAGTATTTGTGCAAACACATTTCAGCTAATTTTCTAGGGATGAAATTGGCTTAATTACCACAAGCAGTACCATAAGAAGCCTTCAAAAATGTTTTTGCTCAGTCAATTTTGCTATCAAGTTTATATAAAGGATATAATAAGAATGTTCTGATGCAATTAATTCATTCTTCATTAATATAACCACCAAGCATAATTTTAAAAATAAGTCTTTATTGGTATTCTCATTTCTGGGGCATATATGTTTCAGCAGAAGAGGCCACAGCAACAAAAAATATGACTACTTTTACAGTATAAATCAATAATTGAACTGTGGTTTTAATGACTATTCTGTGTTCTTCCACAAACGGACATGGAGTTTGTTTGGAGGTTATAGCAGCAGACTACAGCTATAGTGTACTCTTGTCCAAAGGATGGTACACTCCTTCTATCTGAGACAGTTATCCTCTTCCATCAAGCTCACAACTTTGAGCAAGATGCACCTGGAGCACTGAGAGAGAAAGAGTCCAGTAGATCAGCCGAATCAACATTGGTGATCAGTGGGTTGACATGTATCAGGGCCAGATAAGCCTCAAATCTAGCCTATGATTGTAATAAAGTTACATGTGTGAGAATTTTCAATGATCTAGACCAAAGTTCTAACCTATTTACAAAATCAGGAACTAGGTTTTCTACCCTAACTAATGGCTTCTAATATGTATCATTAACAATGTGAAGACAAAAAAATTCAATCCAAGTATTAGGAGCCTGTAACTGTATACTCAGTACCATCAAAATGTATTTCTTGGATTCATAACCCACAAGAGTGTATGACGTAGGCCCAGATGCTAGTTATTTTAAACCACAGAAACAGACCAAACAACCTTCACATATGAATAATATATGTAACCTTTTGCTACAGAAAACATAGGAAGTACAGCAGCCCATAACTGATGACATACTTTAAGGAGTTGCTATGCCATGAAAAAGCGTTCACAAGCGACTTCTGCACTATCACAATAACACATTAAACCAACATTACAGTGAGGTTCATATTAGCCTACAGCTATTTGTTGTTGTTGTTAACTGCCATCAGGTTGACTTTGACTTATGTTGACCCTACAATTGAGAAACCTCCAGGTCATGTTGTCATCAACAGCCCTGACCAGGTCTGGCAGACTCAGGGCTGTGGTTTCCTTGACTGAGTCTTTCAATCTGTAATGCAGTCTTCCTCTTTTCCTACTGCCTTCCACCACGTCAAGCATTATTGTCTTTGCTAGTGAATCCTGTGTTCTCATGAATATGTCCAAAATATAACAGTTTAGCCACCTTGGCTGCCAGGGAGAGTTCAAGCTTGATTTGCACTAGGACCCATTCATTTGTCTTTTTAGCAGTCCACGGTATCTGTAGAATTCTTCTTCATCACCACATTTCAAATGAGTTTACTTTCTTCCTATCATCTTTCTTGTCCAGTTTTCTAAGCCATACACAGAAGTTGGAAATACGATAGCATGGACCATCCTGTCTTTAGTATTGACTCCAGTAACTACAGCTATATACCAGTGCTAATGACAAAGACTGAAGCACAGGGTTTAACTTGAACTTTTCATGCTGAACACAGCCAATATAAGCATTGCTATGAATATTCTCTCAAACAGAACCTCACACATTTCATATAGGATAAGACTTTGCAATCAAACACTCCGTTGCAAAGAACTGCCTACACAGAAATGGATATGCAGCCCATAAAATTGCTACTTACCAGCATCAGCTCTCACAACATATAGATACAATAATGGAACACACATAATTCAGCTTGAAATAGGGCAAGATGAGATACAGGCACACATATCTAATACAAGGGACAAGAGTGCTCAAAATTATATGAGTCCCTACCAAAAAGTCTTTTTATCAAGCACAAAGCTACACGGCAGTCACAAAAAAAGAAAGCTTGAGAGAGTTAGGGAGTGCAGGCTAATCCAGAAGGAACAGTAAAACTGAAATTACTCAGAAAAAACAACATATTCCGTTGTCTCAAAAAAGAAAAAAATCCCTAATTGACTCTGACATGACCTTACAACTCTGAAGCTGAATTAAAGTACAGAAACCAGCTTGCTGAGTTTAAAAATATCTTTCACCTGAGTCTTGCCACTCAGTTTAGTTTTTAGACAATAAGATAAAACAGTATGTTCAGTCGCCAGAGACTGCCTCTGAAACATTTTCTTATTGTTTTGATTAGGATAAAACAGGCTGACTGGTGATCTGACAACTTAAAGCCCTTGTTGGAAAAGAAATATTCTCTTACCCCCTCCCACCCCATCAAACACAAAGGGCCTATCCAGATTGACTGAAAAGTCTCAGGTTTTGTAGGTTAAAGTAACCTGACCTGGGGAGCTTCTCTGATCATAATAGAAGCTGAAAGAAAATATTCTGCAATAAACAGAATGTGTATTGACCTTCAAACTAAAACTGGAAAGAATAGGAACAAAATCTGTGACTTTCTGATCTTTTTAATCAGTCTAGATGTACCCTAAAAAGACTAGAAAGTCCCAGATTTTGTCATCAGTACTAGTAGTATTTTACCCAACTTCCCCAGAAATAAGTATCTGTTCTACTGTTAAATGCAAGTTTTTACCATATAGTCATTTACTTTGCCAGTATATGTATGCAACATTTAATCTTTTTTACCATTCACTTTAATTGGGCCTTGATTTAAAAATTAATTTAGCAATAATCCTCAAATTAAAATAAATGTATTACAAGGAAAAGGAACAATCAACCTGATATATATAGAACATATCAAGTATAAAATAGTGATGTCCCTGAACCATGATAACATTCAGGTTCAGAATACAAACACAACCCTATTCCAAACCAGATGATTGCTTCAATGCTTGCTTTTGAATATAATATAAATCTTTTCCTCTCTTACCCATTCAGCTGGTTATGACTGTAGCAAGGAGTGAGATGTCTTCTAGGTATTTTCAACTACAGTTCCCATTATTTCTATTAGCCATTCTTACTGGGGCTTTCAGGGCTACAAGACAAAACATCTGGAACATACCAGATTACCCTTTCCTGGTCTCTAACTTCTATGCTCTGTATTCCTTGCTTCCTTCCTAGCAATTATTTATTTCATTATTAATTAAAATATTTATATCTTCCCCAACATCTCAGGGTGGAAAACAAGAAAAATGAGTTTAAGCGGCTTAAAATTTAAAGCAAAAAACTAAATTGAACAGACTAAGAGCCTTTCCACACTACACTGTTATAGTGCTGTTATTCCACTTTCAACATCCTATGGAATTCTGGGGTTTGTAGTTTATTGAGGCCGAAGAGCTCTCTGACTGAGAATTCTAAATGCCCTTCTCTAAACTGCACACCCCAGGATTTCATAGGATGCTGAAAGTGGAATAATAGCACTATAACAATGGAGTGCGGAAAGGTCCTAAAAGTGTATTAAATCCATTCGGCCCCAAAGGCTGTAATAAAATGAAATGCTTTAACTTGGCATCAGAATGAAGCCAGCATTGGTGTCAGTCAGGACTCTACGGGGAATACGTTCCACCATTGGGATGCCATAGTTGAGATGGCCCTCTCTTCTCTAGGGTATTGCTTCCACTGTCTGGGTGGTGGAGACATGCATTTCTTTCTTGAAATATTACCAGGCCTGATCTTTGAATTTCTCCTAGAGCTACGGGAGAAGGAAAGCCTCCTTCACTTTTATTTCCTGGTTATTGTACAAAACATAGGACTGAACAAACATCACATTTGAGGAGAGGAAGAATAACATGACAGATTATCCTTCAAATATGCAATTTACAGTTTTGTTATTGAGCTAAGTGGCAAAAGGAAGCAATCACTTCAGTGCATTTGATGTTGTACTCTGTAGCCTGCCAGGCAGAATTTTGTCAATTACCTTGAATGCCACATCAAGAAAGTGGGGGGGAAAAGATACACAAAATTATTCTTTGGCTTGTGTTTAATTTTAACAGGCCTTGTCCACTTTGTGTCACTTTTGTTTTCAGCTCCCTTCAGTGCATGAATGCTGACTGTTTCATTAACACCATAAATCCTATTAAGGTACTTTCACATCATCAGCTTTCTAGATTATCAGCTTTTAGGACAACAGATGTGCAGCTGTTCTTAATTGTTCCAAGGAGTCAGGCATCTGCCCTCAAGGATGATGTTCTATTACAGAGATGGTACTTTTCACAGCACCGAATGGCTTCTATTCCTAGAAGAAGACACATTTCTCCTGAAAATGATACACATGCTCCTATTGCAACTACCAGATGGAACGTTGCTGGTACAATTTTCACAGGCATCTGTAATCTGACTACAGACAAGGGCCATAACCTCCTTCCACCTGCACCCATCAGTGTCCCACCATATTTGTTTGTTCTTTGAAAGCTGTCCTCTTCCCTTCTAATACTCAAGTACAGTTCTACCCTCTCTCACTCATGAGCTTGCACACACAATCCATTAAACATTCACTGGACAATAATATTTTCCTTGTGAGGGATCTCACATTCTATACCGGCCATAATCTCTTCCCTACATCTCACTTCTAACTTCTCAGTAAAAGCAACTTTTGAAGCATGAGGGTCTTCTGGACCTGCGGATCTTTCAAACTACATAATGATAGCACTGTGATTCCACTTTAATGGCCACAGCTGCATCTTACGAGATTTCGAACAAAAATATTTCACTAAAATGCAAATCCCAAGATACCATAATGTGCAGGCATGGCAGTTAAACTGCAATCATAGCACTATAACTGTGTAGTGTGAAAGAGACTGAGCATTTAGGGCACAAAAGGATACGGCTGGGAACAGAAAACCTCTAGTTGCAGCACCAGTAAAAGAGGGCGAGACGATGAACACCAAAATGGCAAAGTGAATGTGGGGAGCAGGGAGTTTAATCCCACATATTACAATTCTGAAAAAGCAACAGTTGTGCATTTCACTTCAACATATTTAACATATGCTCTCTTAGGAGCCTTAATGATTTTGATGGTGTTAACCTTCAAGAAAGTTTATTTAAGATTTGCAGCCTTATTTTAATTTACAAATGTATTTTCTTTAAATGAACACAGGAGCCTGGAATTGTAGAGATTGGAGGAGAGCTGTTTATCTGAATGGGATCTAATCCTTCTTTTTCTTCTCCATTGCAATATCTCTCCTTTAAGTAGGTGTGCTTTTCACTCATGCATATAATTTTTTGCATTCCCATCCTTAGACAAGGATTTCATAACTAAGGTCTAAAAATGCAGTTAAGGCATTTGTTTACAGATATGCTGGATAAGCTCAGAGAACCAGTTTATTCACAGAATTACTTCACAGACCTTTTCTTTCTCTCATTTTGTGGTAACTCTATACAACCAGAGTACTGAACAATGTCAGAATTAATCTATTACAAATTTTAAAAGACCTTGTTACTATCTATAAGTCTAAAGAGAACAAATACCTTTTCTCCATATTAACTGAAGGTGTTTGCAGACACTTCCTTACACATTAAAGTATGACATTTTTCCAATAAAGATACAAGCAACCTATATAATCAACTATAACCAAAGTTACATATGAATACATTTCTTATGAAACATGGAATAATAAATTTACTTTTTTCATATGTAGATGTAAAACATGTTGTGCTTAATGGCTTGCACATATGACTAACTTAACCTATTGACTGACTCTCTCCTGAATGTTCCTAAGAGAGCATTTACAATTGAAACCATAAAGATACACTTTTCTTGAAAAATAAGTTTATGGGTATAATCCACACTTGACTACTCTTAAGTGTCATAGACTGAATGAAAGCTTTCATTTGTACTGAAGAGTTGATACATTTATTCTCTTTAATTAAGACAGCTTGTTATACTGCAGACTTAAATTTTTCTGTTGCACTAACTCCATTTAGCTGTTCCGTTAGAAGTAGTAAACTTGTAAATCACCCTAGGATGTCAAGAAGTTAAAACAAATACTAGATACAAAATAAATGCACTCGCTATATCAAGAAGAGATGGCAATGAGATGGGCAGGCGGTATTAACCAGAAACACACTACATAGTCCTTTTTTTTTATAATCATTTTATTCAAATTCAGATATAAAACAAACAATTATAACTGTCAACTTATTTGAAATATTTCTGATCTCCCACACTGATCTAGATTTCATTATCAAAATTTCTTAACATGCTTAAAATGTTGTACTACATTTTAGTGCTATTATTACTTGCTGATTCTTGCATTTCCATCTCCATATTCCCGCTTGATGATATATATCCTGTAGCCCCCTCATAATTTATCTTAAATCATGAATTACAGATTTCCATCTGATGGTACCCAGCAATTACCCGTTACAATTTGCCATTCTTTTTGTATCGCTTCGTCTGATTTCCCTTTTAATCTCTGAGAGACCATATCAGCATTTTTGTTTTCAATAAGTGTACCCCACCATTGTTCTAATGTGAGTATTTGCTGAGTTTTCCACATCATTGCATATTCAATACGAGCTGTTGTTATCATGTACAGTAATATTCTCCAGTACTTCTTTATACCAGTACCTTCTAATACATCAGTCATATTTAACAAATACAATTCTGGTAACGTAGCAAATTGTACTTTCATTAATGCACATATTTTGTTATGTATTTCAGTCCAATATTTCTTAGCTTTAGGACATGTCCACCACATATGATATATCGTACCGACCTCATTCTGACATTTCCAACATTGTCCAGTACCTGTATTATAAATCTTTTTTAATTTATCTGGTGTCATGTACCATCTATGAAATAGCTTGTAATAGTTCTCTTTCAAATTCCGTGCTACTGTAAATTTCTGTGTTTTTTTCCAGCTCTGCTCCCAAGACTCTAATTGTATTGAATTTCCGATATTTTGTGCCCATGAAATCATTGTTGCCTTTACTGTTTCTTCTTGCTTCTCCTGTTGTAGTATTTCTTGATATATTTGGGCAAGTAAATGAGGCGGATTTTCGAACAGCCATTTGATTACTCCAGTTTTCTCTTTAAGTTCAATTCCATATGTTTTTATATACATCTGGAACCTTTCTGCTAACTGTCTGCAAGGGAACCAACTTAATGTTGTTCCCTCTTGTTCTAGTTTTTCTCTTGTTTTAATCTTAAAGTTGTTGGATGTTGATCTCTCAATTGTATCATCATATCGCAACCATTTATCTGTGTCCGTCCATCTGCCAAAAAAAGCCTCTTGCAGTGAGACACAGGTGGGGAGCTGCCGTATGTTTTCAGTTTTATAATCCTCCCAAATTTTCAGAAGCGATTTTCTGATAAAGTGATGTGTGAAGTCTTTATCTATTTTTGCTTTATCATAAAACATATAGGCATGCCACCCCATCCTCAGGTCTGCTCCCTCCAGTGCCAACATTCTCATGTCTTATAGGTCTACCCAGTCTTTTATCCACGTAAAAGCCGCGGCCTTATACTATATTTAAAAGTCTGGTAGTCCCATAGTCCATTTTAAACTCTGCATTTGTTATGCTCCTAGAACAATCTTGTCCCAGAGTGCAACAATCTGGAAACCTTGACTCAATTAAATCTAGCTGTATTCAAGCTACTAAAGTAATGTTGCAAATATTGTTAACCTGTTCTGTTAATTTAAAGGCGATGGCATGCTGTTTTTAATAAGTACCATCTGTATTAGGTGGAGTGTTCTGGGCATCTTGCTGGCTACCAAGTTTCTAGAAAATGAGCAAAAAAAGGACAAGAATAAACAGCTGCACTGCAGTGCCTTGCCAAACAAAGGTTCTTATAATAGTGTGGCACTTTCTCTGGCTTCTCTTCATCTCGCTTTCTATGCTTTAGTGGCACTGAAGTAAACTTGGACAATTCAAAGAAGATGGATTAATCATAGTATTGCCCTGCAGGGCGAGAAACATACTTGACAATTCTATTTATTCTATTTATTTATCTATTTATTCATTCTTCTCCTTCTTAAACCTCAAGGTCTCCTCTATTGCTTATTTGATCTATGCCACATGCTACAGCAACTCTCTCTCTCTGAAGGAAAATGTAGTTCCTACTGCTTTTCAGGAACTGGAGAAATGTTTTATGCCAGAGGCCACAAGCAATGTTTGATAGGTGTCTAAAAGAGGTGTCTCTGATAAGTGCCTAAAAGAAGTGTCTCTGATCTGTAATCACTGTAATATATGGCTATGTTTAAGCAGTCAGTAATACAGATAGGAATAGTGATTCAATGAAAATATTATCAACATCTGAGTTACCTACTCTTTGGTCCACTGCAAACAATTTACATTTTGCAGCTAAAATTGCTCTTACCAGTATGAAGTTGGATGCCATAGCTTTGAAAGAGTTGGAAATGGATGTAGCCAAGACAAGATCTGGCCATACTGCATACCCTCCAACATTTCACAGATAAAACCTGGAACATGTGCAGCCAAGTAATGCCAGTATGTGGTCAAGGTGGCAAAAAGTCTTAACAAAGAAATCACACAAGGAGAGGCTAGGAGCAGTTTGCCTTTATCTGAGCCAACGAGGAAGGGCAAGATTTTGCTCCCTTCTCTTCTCTTGCCCCTGCTCAATTGAGTATAAACTACTTTTGCAGTCTGAACTCATTTTGCAACATGTGAAATAAGCTGAGGACAAGGGGAGAAAACGGGAGCAGGAAAGAGAACTGGGGCATTTAAAAGCAGCTGAGAAAGTGGGGCAATAGAGAATTAATCAGGATTGCGCTGGCCAAATCAGGACAACTGGAGGATATGATGTTGCATCGGGCATGTTTCAGGTTATGCAGCCTAATGGTTCAAACAATCCTCCTGGAGGTTTATGAGCCATACTTACTCCCTGAATTCTTTCACTTTCTGGATGTTAAATCTCCCAACTCCAATTTACTGTCTGGATTTTATTGGTGTGGCTATCTCTGTGAGGGCTGATATAGTTCCTACTGCTTTTAAGGAGTGGTATTTAGAAGTCCACTAAGAAGCTAAATGGATTATTCTAATTAATGCCTAGTACCTGATGTTCCTTTGTCCCCCTTTATTCCCCTTCTTTCTAAACTAACACTACTTTCCAAACAGTCCAACTTTTTGCTCATAGTGGAGTCACTCCAGCTTCCAGGTCACTTCTGCTGTTCTTCTTCTACATCTTTTAAAAACCTGGAGACCAATATTGTACAGAATATCCCATTATATAATTATATCTTTATCTGTCAGTTTTCTTCCTTTTGGACTCTGGGCAAAAACCAGAAGATTTTTGGAGTATATTCCTCTACATGCCATGTAGAGGAAGGAGAGGGCTTGTTTTCTGCTGCTCCAGAGACTAGGACAAGGAGCAATGGATTCAAGCTGCAGGAAAGGAGATTTCACTTGAACCTCAGGAAGAACTTCCTGACAGTCAGGGCTGTCCGGCAGTGGAATATGCTGCCTCGGAGTGTAGTGGAGTCTCCTTCTTTGGAGGTTTTTAAGCAGAGGCTAGATGGCCATCTGTCGGGAGTGCTTTGAGGGTGTTCCTGCATGGCAGGGGGTTGGACTGGATGGCCCGTGTGGTCTCTTCCAACTCTACATTTCTATGATTCTATGATTCTATAATATATGTTTTCTTAACAGCCAGTGCGGTATAGTCATTTCAGCACTGGATTATGATTTTGGAGACCAGGATTTGAATTCCCACTCTGCCATGAAACCCCACTGGGTGACTCTGAGCAAGTCAAACTCTCTCAGTCTGAGAGGAAGGCAAAGGCAAACCCCCTCTGAATAAATCTTGCCAAGAAAACTCCATGACAGGTGTGGAAACCGCGGAAAAAAACCCCACCCATCAGTGCGGAGTGCGAAAGGCGCACCCAAGCCTCACACTCAAGGCCTGCCCAGCCTGACACCTCGTTGTGATCAGAACTGAACAGCCAGGGAGATCTCTGAATCAAGCCAGGGCAGGGCAAATGGATCTGCCTCAGTTCTCCCTCTCTGAGAACGCAGTCCCTTCCTCACTCTTGTCCCCTCTTGGCTTCTTCCTTTCAGGACTCTCCCTGCCTTTACTGCCTTCCCTAAACCTGCCCTTCTCCCAGATGTAAGGATCAGCAGTGATTTATATTTTCCAAGACTGTGGTACTGTTGGCACTAAGGTCAAGATGTTATTATTGGTAGCGTGCATATTCCAGGATTCAGCATGAGACTCTGTGACACTGTTCTAAGGAACGCAGAAACTTCAAACATTTATTGTAACACTGTTTGTCAGGATCAGACTCGTACACAGGATCAATAAATTTACATAGCAGATTTATTGAGAAGATGCAGAGCAGTGAATACAAACGTCAAAAGACAGAAGTGGCCAATATTCCCGAAGTCTCTAAGGTTAAACAGTTCAGTTTCACACGAGAGATGAGTGAGTGCATATTTTCTCTACTGCAGGTCAGGATGACCGCCAGGTCACCATAGCTACTATCTTTTCCTCTAGCGAATGTTTCGAGAACTGCTACTGAGGAATGTATACCTGCTCTATCTGTACTACAAGGCCATTAGGAAAATCACTAACAGTAATACAATCTACACACTAAACCATAATCCCCTCATATGGAGGGCAATCCCGACACTGTTGCTTTAAATATGTCTTGTATCTAAATGTTTATGAACAGCACACCATTCTTCTCTCTCTCTCTCTCTCTCTCTATTCATTCACCATCTTTCATACACCGAATTTCTCAGTTCTCTCTCCTACAGAGCTCTTCTAATCTCCAACCTTTCCCAAACACACCACAGATCACACTCCTCTTCAAACACACCCCAGACAGTTAAAAACCGTTGTTTTCCTCTTTCCACCAGCCCCTCCCCTGGGCTATCCAAGCTCCCATTTCACCAGCCAATCAGCTTAAACACTCTCAGTTGCCAAGGCAGCTCTGTTGTCAAGACCCCCTCCCATCAGGTTCGTCACAACAGGTTCACTTTAGGGTTGCCATAAGTTGGAAACGACTTGAAGGCGCACAACAGCAACAATAACTCGATGTTTTTTTATTGAGCAAGGTCAGAATTTTGAGGTTTTTCAGTTCCAGCCAGTTTATATGTTATTTCTTATTTGGATCCATGTCAGTCTGTATTCTGGCATAGTTAGGGGCCAGAAACAATCTTTATGGGTGACCTACACCAGGAAATAGATTTGGGTGGAATTCAACTTATTTTGTCTGCTTGTTTGTTTGTTTATCTGGACCTTTTGATAACTTTCGTTGTCACTGACTGTAATCTCCTTCTTGGCTATCTAGCTGGAGAAAGATAGGGGCATGCTGTAAATTGGCCCTTTCCTGACAGATATGCTTAGAATCTGGTGTTGGTGGCTTATTCTGACCACTGAAACATGGAGTAACCCAGGCAAGACGCTGCTGTAGAAAATCATCTCAAAGTCAAAATGCAGACGACACACAGTTCAAGACCAAGGACTTGAAATCCAGTCCCCCGCCAATTCAGGAAATCCATGGCTAAAGCATCTTTTACAGATGACCCTACAACCTCTCCAAAACCCTCACCAACAAACGATAAAAGACTCCATGCTTCAATGGGCAAGGAACGTAGGGGAAACAATCCAATTACAGCATTGGGAGCAGAGCTGGAAACAGACATACAAACTCACCACCGCCCAAAATTTGAGAGAAAACTACATGAAAGTGTTACACAGATGGTCTCTAACACCAGACAAATTAAATAAAATATACAAATCCACCTCTGGAAACTGTTGGAAATGAAAGAATGAGCTGGGTACTTTTCAATATGTATGGCAGACATGTAAGAAAACAAAAAAATTCTGGATCACTATACATAATAAAATTTCAGATATTTTCAACTACAAATTCCCTATGTCTCCCAAATTTTACTTGCTGAACATGACTCAAGATCTACCTCCAAATCTTTCTAAATTCTGGAGGATTTTGTTATATCTGACTACAGCAGCTAGGATAATCTCTGCAAAAAACTGGAAAAAATGTGAAACCCCTACACTTGAGGAATGATCCTGTGAGGTCCTTGAAATGAAAACAATAGATATGTTTTCACATATAATTAAGGGAAAAGATGAAGAAAAAATTAAAAATGAATGATCGTTGGTAATTCAAAATTTATCTGTATTTGACCACGGGGACAACTAATTTCTGACTAACTGACTATTATGATACTTTAGTAAAGTTCTATAATACCATATTTATGTCTCCCATAGACCTTTTCTGCTCATTGAGTTTACAGGGCCACAGGACCGTTAGCAATAAATCAACATCACCTTGTATTTGTTCCCTTTAGCAGACGATTTATGAAACTAGGAAATGAAACTAAGTTGGATATCATGTTTCAGTAGTTGACAGATTTCTGATTTTTTTTTTCCTTTTCTCTTTTTTTGGATAGGTTTCTACAATCACAGCTGAATGTTAATCTAACTATAGTTCAGTTAAAATACTCAGAAGTTACTAGGCTTAGAGCTACAGAGTTGGTACAGAAGCTTCTTAATATAAATACGATCAGTATGACAGACTAGTTGACCCATAAAAGACGAGGCAGAAGATTGACAAGATATCATTAATTCTGTTGTTGTTGTTGTTGTTTTGTTCTGTCAGCTGTTAGGAGTTTTCATAAAACACGGAACTAGACAATTAATATCTATTTTTAGTTTAGTCTTATTTTATGATAGCAAAAAATTTACAGTTTAAGAATACGACATAGTACTATATAATATATTCTAATATTACATTGGTTAAATCTTCAATATACAATAGTGGAGACAGGAATCATGGATGTATCTGGTTTCAACCAGATTCCAATATAGTGATTTTGATATAATGACAATGATATCTTTTTATGATAACAATGATATTTCTTTAGGCAATCTTTATGTTATCTTACTTACTTGCTTACTCATGTAAGTCTGTTTATTTCTTACTGTGTATATGACATTGCTGTATGCTGGGAGATACATGTCCTATAGATTCTGACAATGCAGTATAAGTGTGTATAAATTCAATAAAGATTATCAAACAAAACAAAACAAAACAAAACCTCACCAACAAAGATGAATCTTTCAGTATAGTCAATTTCATTGTTAAACTGCTCTTCCAATCATGCTCTTTTCCATATTTAATTAAAATCTCTTTTCTTGCTATTTAAACATTGCTTTGGGTCCTACCTGTGAAGCAGGAGCCAAAGAAGCTTGCTCCATCTTCTATAAGATAGTTTTTAAAAGACTTGAGGAAAGCTTTTGTATTATATCACTTCAGCTGATTCATTTCATCTAACTAATGGACTTTAAATTTTACTAGCATTTATCTCAGTTCCCACATGGCCAAAAAGGGGTGTGCTCAGTCTCATTGAGATCCCTCCAGACCAACTGAACTACAGCAGAAACAACATCTGATACAAAATGTAGGCCTCTGACTTCAACTTTGTCATTGCTGTTCTCTTGTATGATTTTTTTTAACATCTTTTGCCTGATGAAGAAGCCAATGAGCTTTAAAGGATGTATTTTGTGCTTTTAGTTGCCCTTCCCAAAAGGTATCACCGTTTTATCAATCTTAGATTTCGTCGTATCTCATATAACGTATCATATTTGCCAGCATATAAGATACACTGGCATATAAGATGCAACCCATTTTCAAATATTATTTTCCAGGAAAAAAATTTTTTTATACCAGTATATTTCCAATCTACTATATTGTACTCTCTCCAGTGTTGGTGTCTGTTAACCTTAGAAGTAGTGAGCAAATGTTACAGCATTTGTCTGCTCCATTTTCTATACGGCACTGAGGCAAAATGGAAGGGGGGGGGACCTCAGGCGAGACCTCCTCGCCCTGCCAGTTCTCCTCCTCCCATTCCCATCCATTTTGCCTTCCAGGAGTTGTCCCCGCTGAGGCAAAACAGATGAGCATGGGAGGAGGAGAAATGGCGGGGGGATGAGGTCTCTCACTAAATTTCCCCCACCCCCTTTCCCATCCGTTTTGCCTCGGCGTATAAGACACACCATATTTCCAAATGTCATTTTCCAGGGAAAAAAGTGTGTCTTATATGCTGGCAAATACAGTAACCTAGAGTAAGCAATCCTTGCTCAGGCTTTATATGCTGATTACACTAGGGTGGTTATGAAAGTAATTTGGAAGTTACATCTGGAGTGGCATGCCACTGCCTCAATCCGTATAGTAACCAAGTGGTTTCCACTCTGTGCCAGTTACACTGGCTGCTGCTACATTTCTGGGACTCATCTAAAGTACCAGCATTTACAGTGAAAGCTCTACCTAATTGGGGACCACATTACTTCTACAACCACTCACACATACATGAATCTACATCAACCCTAAGACTGAGAGTAGAAGGCTTTCTTTCAGGCCCAACATCAAGATTAACTTGATTGGTAGGCAAACCAGGACCCTTTCAACTATGGCCATGTTCGTGGAACCCCTTCCCAGGGCATGTGCATTTGTTACCTGTCCCTGCTTCAGTTATTATTAAATGTGCTGTTAAAACTTTTTCATTTCAATCAGCTTTTAGCTGCTGATATATCCATTTATATGTAAATTCATGGGTATAAATTTAGACATAAATTCACTAGTCTGCAGTTTTAAAACTGTTATTGGTATGTAATTTGATCATTTCGGATTTGGACTGGGATTGCTTCAATTACAATTTTTTAAAGTTTAATACAATTCATACATGTTTTATATTTTAACCATACTACTGGTGATGCTGTTTTTTTCTTATTTCTTTCCTACCAGAAGCTGCACATTATCATGGTAAAGCTGGCTCTGGCTCATTTAAACAAAGATGCATCCAAAACACCCTCTACAGGTTTTCCTCCAAGTTCTTCTTTTACTTCTTTTCTCTTTTATTTTCTCTTGAAGAATCAGCTATTAACAATCTATAGTGTTCAATTCTCACTATATAACCAAAATATTCTAGGGTGGTTGTTGTTATTTTCCCTTTTGTGTGATTTGTGTGTTCAGTCTTTATTTCATCTCTCTAATACCTTTTCACTGGTCATCTTCTCAGTTCAGGAAATTCTAAGCATCCTACAATAAATCTAAACTTTAAATGTTCCTTTTTAAACAGTAACCTGTGTTATAGTTAACAATTCTATGTCATATAGTAGAACTGAGAATGCATTAACGTGATGTGACACTGCATATTGTCAAGGCTAATTTTAAGTTTTTTTTTTTAATCACACATTACATTTTTCAGCCCATGTCTATTCTAGTTTTTATTGCATATCCTCCCGTGGTTCAGGGAACCAGATTCCAAGGTATTTATATTTGACAACATGCTGCACACTTTAATTTTGGATCTTTAATTTTATTTCTTAAGCTTATCACTTCTTAGAATTGCCATGAACTTAGTTTACCTAATATTCATTTTTAGACCCTGGTCAGTTATTTCTGTGGCTTTATCAAATAATCTTTGCAGATCTGTAGACCATCTAACCTGTCAGCTAGTAATACTGTAGTGTCTGCACAGCAGAAGATATTGATAATCCCTTCATTAACAATATACCAACATGAATCAGGAAGTGCTTCTTTAAAGATGTTCTCAGAATACAAATTAAAAAGCAACATTGAGGGAACACATCCATGTCATATTTCCTCTATTTATATCTCCATCAATCTGATCTTCAACTGTCACCAAAACTTTTTTGCTACCAACACAGGTTGCCAATTACACGAATACATCTTGAATCAAAACTTTTGTTTACCAGCAACTCCATTAATTTGTTATGTTGTACTTTGTCAAAAGCTTTTTCATAGTCAATAAAGCAAGTACACACACCTGCATTCATGGCATGGTATCTCTACTCAAGTGCATGTAGGTAAAAACAGTGTTCCCCTTGTTTCCAAATTCTTTGCAGAATGTAAATAAAGTGTGTCCTACTCTCTCTTTGCACTGCATGTAAAATTGACCATGTATCATTTTTAAGAAAACCTTAATCAAATGGCTCATTAAAGTCTGTCATTACTGAAAACTTTGGTATTTTCGGTTTGGGATAATAGAATAAAAATCAGCCAAAATTTTAAAAAATGATTGCAGTTCTGTGACTTGATTGGGAAGACGCACTGAAACATCTAAGTCATTTTCTTCTGTTAACTTCAATAGTGTTTGAAACATATTTGTTTTATGTTAGCTATATTATAAACTGTTTTGAAGACTGTATGTCTAAAAAGGCAGGATATACATGGCTCAATTAATAAAGTCAGAGTGAATCATACTTGGAAAACAAATAATTTTTTAAAAAAGAACAGCAGCACGTATCATCTGTGAGTCCAAGTGAATTGTCAAATATATCAAAGCTGTTAGGCAAATATACCAAAGCTATTAGAAAATGAATTATAATTCTCAGCTTCTCTCTTAACAACATAACATAAGTACGTCTCAGAATTTCATAACAACATACAAACCACATACAGAGTAGAGATGTAAGGACTATTTGCACATTTTCTCATATCAGTCTGAAAAGGGGCACTTTCACACTACACAATTATAACAATATGGTACCATTTTAACTGTTGTCGTTCTGTCCTATGGAATCCAAAGGTTGGCAGATTAGGGAGGGGCATTTAGAGTTTTCAGTCAGAGGGCTCCTCTGGCGCCTCACCGAACTACAAACCCCAAGATTCCACTGGATGGAGCCATGCCAGTTACAGCAGAATCATAGTTCTATAAATATGTAATGTGAAACAGGCCACGTCAATTATGAAATATTACCAAACAGTGTGAAATTTTACTGCCTCTGCATGCAAGTGAAATGATTTCAAGTTTTTGTCAGACACAGCAACAGCAAAGAAACTATATTTTTCAAAAACAAATCAACCCTATAATATGTAAAAAAAAATGAATTGTAGGGGGGGGAATCTGTGGAAAAAACCTTTTTAACTACTTTTTCATTCTAAATAAAAAGAAAAACAAATGCACAAAACCTTTTGTAATCTCACCATATGAGGAGAAAACTTTTTAAAAAATTGTTCATGCATGTCAGAATGAAATAAGATATGGAATGGTAGTACAAATAATCAGACACTGATAACTGAAATAAAGAGTATAATGAAAATGAAGATAAAAGGATCACAAAAAGTAAGTAAGATCCACTAGCTTATTACACTAACCTTTGAAACCCATGGACTTCCTCATTAGGCAACGCAGTTTTTTTAAAAAAGGAAGTATTCAGAGGAAGAAAAATTAGGTTGGAGTGAGAGGTCTGTATCCTGTTTGGGGTGCATTATAGTGAAAGAATATACAGACAAGGGACGGAAAGAATATTTGCTGTAATTAATTTCCTGGCCAAAATATTTGGGAAACTCCGTTGAGAGATATAATGCAGTGGCCAGAATTTCACAGACTTTTCTCCTGTTATTCAAACATCCCAGAGAGTTTCGGGGGATTATTCTGTTTGGGGTTTTTTCATGAAATTCCGTAGAAAGCAGCCAATCATACAGGGTATTTTTTTTTCCCATGAAGAAGATGAGGTTTTACATGAAAAAGACTGTTTCCAAACAGCCATATTGCTTGATTGTAGTACATGATTGTGGCTTTTCTATGCAAAAAAAACCCCCAGAATTATTGCAGAAAAGAATAGCGGTGTGGTCTTCCTGTGCAAGATTTTTGCTATGCATTACTGCTGTTCTCCACTTGCAGCCACAGAATCGCTACAGTTGAGATCCAGATCTGCCTCTGTCCTGCATGAAACTCAAGAGCCCTGAGGTGGCAGAGTTCTGTCTGACTACAGAGAGCGACAACATCATTTTCCTTCCACTACTTGTTTGTTTTTTTGACCTTTTGTCTGATGATGAAGCCAATGGGCTTTGAAAACTAGCATAATGATTTTTGTAGCACTTAGGATTTTGTTTTATGTTCAGCATAGCTACCACCTCATTACAAAGGTAGGTACTTTCTCTTACAACAGATGGCCTTGCTTAAGCAAAACAAACATGGTTACAAAAGCTTTCAGTCTCTCAACTAAAGACAGGTGACTGCAAAAAGAAAACAACAGAAAACAATGGTTTCCAGGATGTTTTGATGTTGATGCAATTCACTTCTTTAACCTAAATGGGACCTGATCACAGTCATATGAAAATTCCCATATTAAATACCCCTCCTATATAAACTTTAGCTCTAAAAAAGAAGATAAGTCCATGAAAAAGAGCACATTATGGTAACCTATGAAACAGTGTGTCTATTCTATATTACACAGGACATTCTCAGTCCTCAAGAAAGCAAGCTTCGATAGACTGTAGAATGGATCAATAAATCAACAAGTTTCCAGTTCAAATGTTGTTCCAGACAGGTAATCAGAAAAAGGTTCGGACTTTATTTTCTTAGCATAAGAGCACTGTTTCAGTTTTTAAAAATCAACATATGGAAATGTCAGTTATGTATTAACACAATTAAGGTTCATAGAATTGCTATCCACTAACAAAATTGCAACAATATGGTGTCATCACACTCTGGTACACTGAAAAACTATCTAATTCAAGAGCTTTGGCTGCTAATTTTTTTAAAAAAATATTATCATTAATGGTCCCAAATAAAAGTTGGACCATATGGCCAGTTGTTTTCATGAGCTAGTGCTCTTACTAAGCAGCTAATGTCTGAGATCCATTGAAAAGCTGGCAAAAAAGTAAGCTATACTCTCTTCTACATTGCAGCTCTTGAAAACCAAGATTTAAAAAAAACTTTGAGAATCTTTTGCAAGTAGATTTCTTTAATAATAATGCTCTCTTCACACATTAGAATTCTAGTCAGTGTCTCAGTAAGCAACAAAACAAGAAAAGCGAGAAAACATGGAACATTTTTTGTTTCATTTTTGCACTCAAGAGGAGGGCAGTTACTGATGTAAGAATATTCAGGTTCATCTTCCATAATACATAGCAGTTTTGGGGGAATCTCACACAAACAAAGAGAAGCGGAACATGGTACTACTTGTATTCAGCTATCTTTCTACTTTTCTATGTGAAATTTCTCTCTGCTCAAGTCAAACAGCAGTTCCAGGACAGAGGGAGTTCATAGTTAAAATACTCTTATCCCTGTTAGATGTCAACAACTACAATGTATCCCTCCCCATCCAAAGAGGAAACATGACCGGGTGAAATAGGCCTTATCTGGGGTGCCCCAGAGTTCAGAAACTCTCAACACACACTTTTGAGGAAACAATCTATGGCAGCAGTTCTTAATTTGTGGTCTGTGGACCCCCAGGAGTCCACAATGTCCTACAAAGTAACAAGTAACATTAGGACATGATTTAGTATTCAGATATCTTCTTCTTCTTCTACTAGGATGATGGTGATGATGATGATGATGATGATGATGATTTAAATGTGATGTGCATGGAATCATTTCAATAAAAATGTTGTAATAGGAATGTGTGTATTAATTTATTTCTCCCTTCTTTCCAAATTTAAAGACCCTTGATGAGCAACTTTAAATAAATTATTGATGCACTTTAGGCTTTTAAATCTTCAGTTAAGTCTTGGTGGTCTTTGGCAACAAAAGATATTTAAAGAGGGTCCATGATAAAAAAAAATGGCAAGAACTGCTAATCTATAGTCTATATCAACTGAAACAGACCTTGGGGGGAAAAATTCACTTGTGCTAATAAAATGAAATTGCACTATAAAACACAAAAACGCCTCAGTGGTTCTTGAAAAATCTACCATATATACTCGAGTACAAGGCTACATCATGTATAAATCAGGGAGAGGTTTAGGGACCAAAATCATAGATTTTGATATAACCCATGGATAAGTTGAGGGTCATTCCATAGAAGGGGGAAAGCACCAGCACTGCCCCAGGGGGGCCAGCCACCCCGCCACCATTTTCCCACCCAGGCGTTCCAGAAAGGCCTTTCGCCACTCTACTTAGAGAACGGGGTGGTTCCTTTTTTTGATAAAAATTAAGGTACAGTATTAACTCTTAGTCCATCCTGAGATAACCTAAAAGAAACACTGATCCTCTAACTGTTTTTGCACTCCACTGAGATGAAGTGCCATTTTCCAACCCAAGCATTCAAAAAGGCCAGAACTGGGACCACAGTGGAGAGAGTAGATGGGGCTGGTGCTTCTTTCACATTCTTCCAGGATGGACTATATTCTCACCTTTTACCATTCTATCCACAGAAAAGGATAGCCCCCCCCTTTTTTTTTGACAAGAGTTGAGGTACAGAACTTCAAGTCAAGACTGATCTCTTCTGACAGGCCTTCCAAGACTAGCATTTCCATCGCCTCCCATCAATTGTCTTGCTGTTCCTTTAATAGTTGATTCATTGTAGTGTGTTTTAGGGGGTTGGTCTTAGGTGGATTGGTGGGTGGGGAGGATTGGGTATGTTTTTTAATGTTTTTAATGTATTAATGTATTTAATGTTGTTCGCCGCCTCGATCCATGTGGAGAGGCGGGATAAAAATAAATTTTATTATTACTACTACTACTACTACTACTACTTACACTGACCTGTCGATAAGCTGACTGAGGTTTTTCTGGGTCAATTTTTTGACTAAGATTTTTAGACTTATATATGCGTATATAACAAGACATTTGGGAAATACCTTTATTTGTACCACACAAAATGCCACTCAGCTTGCATTTGAGCTGCCCAGAAATCTGTGTCAGTATTTAAAAATTAAAAACAAAAATTAAAAAAAAAATTAAGGGTTGGAGAAATAAGCAGAACGCCCTGAAAAAATAAGCCAGTGTTGAAGTCATGAGATGTTTATTTAAACTTACTCCACAAGTGGAGAGTGCAGAGCAGAAAAAATTGCTGGTAGGTATGGAGGTGTAAATTATATTTAGCAGCGTGTACTGGGACAAAGAATTGATGACCAATCCCCATTTCTGAAAAAACAAAGGCTGCCTGCAATTCAGAGATCTGTCTGTTTCCTTGGGTGAAACACACAATTTCCTTGAGTCAATATAACATAGATTCACAAGCGGTGGAATTTGTAGTTTTGTTTTACCTCACAAAACAAGACAACAGGAAGGCAGAGCCCCACACGCTGAGAAAGAAGGTGCATGCATGCCTCCCCCCATTCCCCCCTCCTATTTGCTTACCTTTTGCCCAGATATGTGGAAGGAAGGCATGTGCATCTGGGGAAAAGGCAGGAAAACAGGAGGGGGAGGCATTCACACACCTTCTCGGACATAGGGCTGTCCCTCCCATTCCCTTGCCTTTTGCCCAGAGGCAGAGAAGGAAGGCATATTCACAATTTGGCTTTAACTGACCTTTTCATTTTTGAACCTAGAGTACACTCTAAAATTGAAACCCAGGCATTGTTTATATAAAGGCTGTCATGCTTCTCTGTGCTTCATTCACTACATCTTACCTTAATGTACCCACAACATTTTCCCAATTAAGTCTGACAGCTTGTTAAATGATTGCAATATTCACTCAAAGACAAACTGGTGCTTAATTAAATTCATGTGCAAGATGGTTAAACAATAGTCAATAATTTTTCTTCCCGAAGACAGACCTTTGCATTGCCCACATTTCCTTTCCTGGGCACTAGATTCCTTGGAATATATAGTATCAGCCATGAGCAACAAAGAAGAATATTAACACCTCCACATTCACAACCCACTTGAGTTTTGTTTATAATAACTTCGTTCTGCTTAGCTTAAGTTCACTGAAGGTCACAAAATTGCTTCAGATCGCATGCCATTTTTCTGAAGAAAAGGGGAATTTCAAGACTGATAACACAAATTAATTTTGATTTTCCTTGGTAGACCTTTGGAATATGTCATTAATTAATGCTATCATCACTCAAACACAGAGGTAAAAATTCTGAATTTCTTTTGAACGACAGCAGAAGTAAAAACTGAAAATGAGTTCTCAATCAAAAACTGCTCTGTCTCAGCAAATGGTTTTCTTTAGCATGGTTCTACCTCATTTATAATGCCTCCATCATGCCTCGATTTGGGTGCCTGATGAAAGACACTCCATACAGCTAGGAGCTCTACATACATTTTTGTCCATACACCCCATATGGGAAATCATACATATTCCAAGTTAGATAAATTACCATGTGTACAGCATGGTACTGTTTGAATGATTACATTTTTTAATCCAGAAACCTGACAAATATACATGGAGCCTTTTTAAAGAACCACCCACTCCTTCAGAGGGCATGAAGGGGCTATATACAGCTATCTAACCAGTTTACTTGCAGGATTTTAATTTTATTCAAAATTATAAGTTATACAAAAGATTAAGAACAAAAATAAAAATGTAAAATAAATTAACTATTTATTATTAATTAAATAAAATAAATTAACAATATAAAATTTAACTTAATTGCAAGATCTGCATATCAACTCAACATCAGCAGATCAAAATATACTGATCATATGTCAGTTTTCTAGTTATAAATTGTTAAAATGGGTTAATCCAAAAGTTGAAACGTTTTTATCAGACAAAATATTCCAAAGCAGTGGGTAAAGTCAGAGATCGACAGTGATGAAACCTATAACAAAACCTATTCAAGTTTAACTACCATAAGACTGAATAAACTCACTTACCTGCAGGATTTTTGCCTTCGTAGCATGCAGTCCACTGAATTAAGGAACATCTATTTTCTACATTGCCTGTTTCTTCCAAAGTTACATTCAAGAGCCTTTAAGGTTGCCATAGTTGCCAAATTATACAACTTAGAAAGGAGAAGCAACTAGAGGCAACTGTGAAATTTTATATGTTCAAAATTCTTACATATGTAAAAATGTTCAAACTGCCAGGATTTTCTCTCCTGAGAGCTTGGGTGCGACTACCACTACCTTTCCTTGAAGTCTCCCTTGTTTTGCAAGATAACGTACTGTTAAACAGACTAGGCAGAATCTAGACTTTCATAATCAATTCATCTAACATGGAGAAATCCTCTACCAAATCAAGGTTGCCAGCTTTACCAAAGAAAGGCTAACAGATTAATGCATTGAATAATCCAGAGATGCATTTCTTTGTCCTTGGAACTGTGCAATTCAGTAAAAGAAAAAGAAAATTTCATCAGATGTCAGACAAGAATCATTTGACAGTTAAGTAATAAAATTTATCAGAGAGACCTCCCACTTTCAAAAAGCATAATCAAGGTAGAACTCTGAGAATTTGAAACTGACTATTTTCAACTGACTATTGCATTTCCTTTCCAAGCTTGCCTTCTTAATCACCTGACTGACTTGTTCTGAGTACTTAAAAGCGAAACTGTTCTTACTGAAATTATGATTAGCTTCTTTGCCGTGTAGAATCAAATTTAATGGAAGGCAGACCTTGTCATAATATTTTAAACATACCGCTTTCAATAGTGCTGCTAAGATATAATTTGCTTTTATTCTAAACACTCTGCAAAATCCTTCAGTGTATGGTTTGATATTTTTACCAAGGTATTAAAGGAAATTCCAAGTCCACACCTGAATATCATTTTCTGTATGTTTATGTGAAGAAAAAAAAGCAACACTTCCTTTGGAGTTCTCATACTCAACATACTGTACTGAAAACAAGTCCCTGAAATTACGACTGTATAATCCAAACTGACACAAGCATTTATTGACTTCCTGAAGCCATTTCGTGCATAACATTGGGAACCATCTGTCTGTGGAATTCTGCTAGCCCTACTAAGGTAAAGGTCTGATGTCTTCCTTTTCACACTGCTTACAGGTCATACAATTCATCTCAAAAACCAGTAGAGATCTTTTTCTAGCAAGATGATGCAACAAGCCCCTGAGGACACATGTTTGAGCCCCTAACTCTTATATGGAAAGAAAGTTCCAAAATTAACATGTGCCACTATGCATTTAGCTCTTGTACTAGCCATTTCATTTTCCTCTGAAAATAAAATGGAAGCTTGATGGGAAATAAAGGGCTCAGCAGCCAAGAGACTAATCTAATCATTAAATTTCTATCATAGTCTTGTGGTTATTTCTTTCAAACCCTAACTGCTACTATAAGAACACACCATATTGCTTGGCCAGAAAGACAATTTTTGATTACTGGGCCCTATGCTGTGAGAAAGGTGGGGTGAGATAATATAATACTGTCTGCTTCATACATCAGTTTTATTTGTGAAACTCATGTAGCAAGTAATTTATATAATCAGCCACTTATGAATTTGGTAAGATTTTAACATGCCAAATATTAAGTAGCATGTTTTAAGAATGTATTATCCTTACTCATCTTCCAAAATCCAGATGGTCTACAAGGTACTGATAAATACAAATCCTAATTCGTTTTAAGGAAATGAAACTTGTGTTTCCAGCAGATAAATTTATGCCTAGATTTGAGAAATTAAATACAGAAGCATGGAGGTGAGAAAGGTCTAAGCTATACGTACAGTTTGAGAACAAGGGCGTTTCTATATCCACATCAACAGCTTTCTCCCAGATAGACTCAGAATCATGACCCACCTATGATAAGCTTGTTTTGGTGAATATAAATGTGAAAAGCTCAGGAGAGATTCTGGACTGGTTCTTTGCAATTACACAAGGCCCAGAAGTTCATTAAATGATAATGTGTTAATCTGTTCACTTAACTACTAATGAAATAAGAAACATCAAACTCTTTCCCTAGTTTCTTAATTACAGGACTTCTGTTCCCAACTGTAATTACTTTACAAGTTTCTGTTCAGAAGTGTTCATTGATCAGATCATCTAGTTGTACACAGTCCCTTTTACTACCTGTGTTATCAGCACAGATATGGTTGTACTGAAACAACCGCCTTAGATCTCCCCATGCGGCCTGATCTGATTCAGGAAGTGCTATTACAGCCCATGTTTTAAAAAGATTTGCAACCACATATTTAAAAAAACATAACAATTATGCTATTTTCCAGGATAGCAAAACAATTTAGAACTGAAATCAATGAAAGAAGTTATCATTTTCAAGACACTAAAACCTGGTAAGACTTGGGAGAAGCAACCTCGTCATGCACATTCCTTTCTTTGTCACACATTGGTCCCTGTTCTCCTTTCCTTCACTAGAGCTAAATATGATGCAACACTATATGTATCAGATACAGATGTCTCTAATCCAGTTTCAAACCTTCTTTTAAATATGGTTGTCAAATCTACTATGAAACTAAGCTTAGGTCTAAAGCAGACACACTGAATAAGCGGGATTTACCAAAGTGTTGACTTATCACTCAGTGACAGATTCAATGGGTCTACTGCAGTTGGGACCTCCAAAAGAATTAAGGCCAAAGTATCAAGACTGCCTCACTTACATTATTCCAGTTAGCTTCAAAAACAGAAGGCAACAGAGGAACAAAGAAAGAAGGAGTTTCCAGATCCTCATCTAATCCATCACTGTCTTAGGCAGTAATTAATTTTGCCACCTCAACTATTCTGGTGTAGAGCAGAAAGAAAGTTGAGTGTCATTTGTATAATGATTACTCTGTTCACATACATGTTGAAAAGAACAACATACAAGATGAATATGCACAGTATGGTATATTCCAACTGCTATGGGATCTAGAAAAAGTCTCCCAACATCACCATCTAGAATGAAAATATTAGCCAGATGGAGTTATTGATATTCATAGCACGTCTTTCAGTTCACTCTCCACTTTTCTCTCTCCTCCTCCCACTTGTTACCCTTTCTTTCTGCGGTGACCCTCTACCTTAAGGTACATTTGGGCAACTGCTGCTCTTTTCTCTCCCTCCTTCCACCTCTGAGAAACCTTTAATAATTCACATGCTCTGGCTAAAGTAATATTGTCTTTAATAAATTCCTTCTCTGGGTTGACTGCCAGCTGTGGTTTCCTTTCCTTGGAAGGTTCTACTCTCTAGACCAAAAACTCCAAATCCTGCATGCTAGAGTTCCCATTACTTTGGCTAAGATGCAAGTTTCTTACACTGAAAATGGCTTGCCTCCAAAAGCATCAGTCAATGAGCCATTTTCTAAAAATGGGCTGATTGGTACCACTTGGAAGGATTACATGAAGTAGTAGCTTCTTTGGGTAGCTCTACCCAAAGCAGAACAATTCTTTATTTAGCCAAAGATCTACTGACTCTGAAGACCTCAGTGCTCAGACACAGGTTCAGAAATATGTCAAAGATAAGTTTAACAAGCACACGCAATACAATCTCAAAGCATCTTCTTAGTATAGTCAGTAAATCCCCAAAGACTACACGTCAACATTTTAGCCCTTCAGACCATGCTGGATAACAAGAACGCTGCAAGTTATGCAATTCAGTTGCTTAAAAAAAAGTCTTGTTGCAATTTACTTTAACCTTTTACGCATAACACACCACCAGGATATAAACTTTCCTTGCATGAAAAGGGCATCAGGCAGTGTCTAGATAGTGTAAAATATATTCATTCATTGAAAGATATACAGAATGGCACATAAACTTACAGGATTTGTGCTATTATTCTGGGAATAGCTACAAGCCTTAATAATGCAGAGCAAGTGAAGAAATGATAGAGAAAAAGAATATAACACAGAAGAGCAAACTGCTAAACTGAACTTTAAGAGCTCATAATAAAAAAAAATCATTTGTTTCTTAATGAGTGAGATCAACCAAACATTTCTAATTATTAGCCTTTAAAACTAGAAATGTCCAAAGAATCAAACACTCAAATATAAAACAGCTTATATGCATTGCTCATATGCAGTAGCTCGCACCATTTGGTGCTATCCCCTATCTGCTCATTCCTGCCTTCTGCTACCATCTGGAACAACCAGTGATGGATTGTGTGTCAAATGGATTTAAATTCAAAGACCTATAGTCCTATGAAACTGGAACAGCTTAGAAAACAAATAAATACATTTTTTTTCATATAGTGATGAGCATTGGCACAAGTCATAATATAAAAGAAGTCCAAGAATTGGCAACCAAAAATGCAAGCATAAGTATTGATAAGGAAAAACAGTAATAGATAACACTATGGCCAGAATCCTTTTGGAGAGGTAACTGCTTAGTATTCATGATCTATATGTATTCCCTTATTTAGGGGACACATAGAGACTGTAAAAGTCCTCCAGTCCCCAATAACTGGAAAGTAGTCATCACACTTGACAAGGGTCCATTCTCCTGTCACTCAGGAAGCAGCTGACTGACATTGCCACCCTCCTCACATGAGCAATCTCTGGTGTGAGGGGGAATTGCAACAGGGACCCTGCTTCTGCCTGTCACAAAAATCCTTTACAGGAGGAGGTCAGAATATCAGCCAGCTGCTTCCCAAGCAACAGGGGAACGGAGCCCTGTCAATCACAGCGCCTACTTCCCAGTAAGTGGGGATTGCGGAGTGGACCAGGAGTCGCTACAGAGTCATGTAACTGTGGTAGATACGTATTCATAACTCCCCAGCAGGATTCCAGCCTACATACAAAAGTGACCAAATAAGAAAGCCAAAGTCTTTTCACAGCCTGCACACCACTTGATTTCGTAGCAATATGTGATGATTTGCAGATGATTCAACTGCAACTTTCACCTTTGTGCAGGGGGTCTACATTGGCAAAGCCACCCATGCTAATTACCACTTGAGGCTGCAATAGGCTTGTCACCTTTGAACTCTCCAGTATCTAACTCTCAGTTGTAACTCCAGCATTTATTGGTACATACTGTTCCCAGTCTTTCAGAGTTAGCTGTGGCTCATACAGTTTTCTCATTTCTGACTAAAATCTAGTTGAATACATTTGCAAGTCTAATAAATTACCAAAACACTTGTTGCAACTACTGTGCATTCTAGCAGTACCAGCTGAACTCTCCAAAAACTTGAGAAATTAAATATAGGTATGTATTTTAAGCCAAAAGTGGTAAACAAATTAGTAACGGGAATATTAAAGTTGCCACAGCATTTATTTTGAAACAGTGCAGCAAACAGATCTAATGCAGAGAAGTTCCCTCCTTCTCCTATTATCAAAGTCGGATATAATGGACATCCCCTGTCACATCAATCACGCTCTAATCCCCTCCCCAAACACAGAACAGCTGCCTTATATTTAAAAGCATACCTCTTTATGCAGTATGTTTTTGCGCTATTCCTTAATATAGAAAGAATGGAGTATGTCACAAAATATTTCTTAGTTCTCACAAAGACAGAGGAGAACTAATATCAGCAAACCGGTAGTGTCTATACTGTACTGATTTCTAGTACTGAGCCTTTGAGGTTAATGTTGTGAACTTGCAGATAAAAACTAGAGATTGGAGGGCAAAAGAGGGTATGAAAGGATACCAAATTTCTATAAGGAGGTATGTAAGGGAAATTTGGTTCATTTAGCAGCAAGAATGGAAGCATTTCTGAATTGAGGAGAATAGTTTATTTAACAACATGTCAATCCAGATGTGCATCATTCAAACTGAGCAATCTGACACTGAAACAAATACACATCTTACCATTTATAGTCATTTTGGAAAATCTACCCAGAAACAACATGCAACATATAGCGTATTATAGAAATACACTAGATATATTTTAATCAACCATTGAACAGTAGTCATTAAGCCATAACAGAAAATTACTAAGCAAGCACCAAATAAAAATGATTGACGTTGAACCTTTCCCTTACATTTCAGACCATTATTGATATTAGTAGAAAGCACCAGTTAGTCGATAGTAGGGTCAAAATGTTCTAGAATTGCGTGATCTGCTTTTCCTTGAGATTCATAAAAGCTTGGTAATTCTACAACTCCTAAAATATTCCCTGCTTGAACATAGTTTTTTCTTTCAACATGGCTCTCTACCTTGCTCTGGTCACCCTCTCACCTTTCCACAACATGTGTTGTTGATTTCTTAATCTACCTTTCTTTTCTTATTTTTTAAAATGTCCCCCTTTTTTTGTTTTCACCAGGTGCCATGGAGCACCCCACACAGTGGCATTATTCCAAGGAGGATTTGTGGGAAGGGTCAAAGTTGCTAACCAGAAGACAGACAATACAAACAATTCTGTCAGTGTCACACTTGGCAAAGGTAAAAACGGGGTGGAGGGAATAAATTATGAAGTCTCTCTCAAGTGACTTGCTCTCTCAAGAAAGCAGCTCTCTAAACTGTTTGGGAAATCTGCCTACTTCCCCAGCAAAAACTGACTACAACTACCTCCACAGAACTGGGGTGCATTTTTTTACTCAACCTCGCTTCACTTGACGCCCATAACATCTGTCTCTGACACAAAACAAAGAATAAGCATGGCTTCCGAATAGCAATTTGAACTCTGTCCTCCTTCAATGAAATTACATAGTTTTGATATGGACTCACATTGGACCTGTAACATATACTTGTCAAAATCAGAACTCAGAAATAAGTGACTGACCATTGCCTCTGCTGCCAGAATATGAGCCATAAACAGACAATAAGTAAGGAATTTGGAAACAATTAAAACCTAAAACAAACACAGGAGAGCTACTGTAGCAATCGTGGGAATAAGAAACAAAGACAAAATTATAGTAGAATTTTCTTTGTAACAAAATAAAGCAAAAAACAACAAACCAACAGAAATCTTTTTTTTTCTTAATGAACTAGAAGATGTGTCAGCCATCATAAAACATTACACTGTAAATGGTTATAAAATCAAATTAATGTGTGAACTATCCTATAAAATGAATCATCAAAATTGTTAGAAAGATGTAGACAAAATGGATTTCCACTGCTGTACACCTGTATTATTATCTCAATCATTACAGGGTTCTTTGCTACATAGTTAGGTTAGAAACAACGAATCTTGTCGCATTGTAATCCCCCTGCCAAAAGAACAACAGAAGATAGTAACAGATATGCATTTATAATACAATGATATCAGTTTAAAGTAAGGTGGCTCATTACAGACTAAAACTAGATTGTATAATTGCAAGAAACAACAATGCTTGTTCTTTAAAGAAGCCAATTTATTTAAAGATCAAAAAACTTCTTTAAAAGGTATAAACAGTAAAAGAATGTCATTTGTATAAATATACAATGTTTAGTTTATTAACTTACAGGACTTACAAAATCTCTTGTCAGTAGAAGAGAAAATTGCATATTTTACAGCTTATAATTAGTTGAAACACTAACATTTATGTATACCACTACACCATTGAATCAAAAGAGTGAAAATATACTTTTCACCACCTAGGAAACTTGTAGATCTTGCACTAAGCAAGCAGCTGGATTAGGTAACTACCAATGTCCCTTTCAATTCCCTCACTCTAGCAATAAAAATTCAAATAAATCACCATAACCTCAGGTCTTCTCCTGAATGGGTTGATTAAGATGTCAGGGTGACAGAGAGAAAGATACTGATATAGTCATTACTCAATATTGGCTATAAAATGGGGGTGGACAACTTCAGGCAGAATGCAGGCCCTCTAGCCACTTTGCAATCCCCCAAACTTTCCCCTAAAATTGCACAACAAATAATTGCTAAATCATATTGTTGAATTTTGGCAGTAGACTAGAAAATCCCTGTCTAAAGCAAGCAAAAGTCAATGGCACAGCAGTAGGAGGAACTAGAGTGGTTCCTGAGTGCGGGTCCAACCCCTGTTATAGAAGGCAGTTTCCTAGCAATTTCTAATGGCACTGGAAGCAGGATTTCTGTGGGAAGCAAATATGGACTGATCTCTGCCACCAAAAGGATCTCACAGAAAGGGAAGAACTGAGCTCAAAACAACTTTTTCATCAGGAAAGTGAGGGCCGTGTCCAATTTCACCACCAGAAAGAACTCAATATCCACATTTCACATCTTCCAGTAATCATCTTCAGAACCAAAGCCATCTTCTTCCTATTGTTTTGGGACATAGTCTTCTGCCATCAAAAAGATCTCAAGGTATTTGCATTTTAAAGACAAACATCTGCTTCACAGGTGTGCATTCACAAAACTCAATCTCTCTCCCCACCTACGCACCATTTTCAGCAGCCTGTTTCTGACCACAACCAAAAATTGTTTAGTCCTCTGCTTTCCATGAGTTTCATCTTGTCAGGAAATATTTGAAAGCCAGTTCTCAATTACTGAACAGACAAATATTACTGTAGAAACTATGGCCCTTTCCAGACATGGGGGGGAGCCGCGCGAAAACGGGACTCACCGGATTTCCTGAGTGTCTGGGCGAGTCCGTCGGGACAAGGAGCAGTGCGAGCTCGTCGCTCCGCACTGCTCCGGCATCCAAAATGGCGGCTTCCGGTTGGTGGAAGCTCTCCACCAACCAGAGAAGCTCGCCAGCTGAAAGCCCGCCCCCGGAAGATCTGCAGGCACACACTTGCGCACGCCTGCAAATCTGCTCTGGAGCGCGGCGACGGAGCGAGATGGAGTCGTGCGCTCCGTGCTTTTTAAAAACCTCTAAAAAGAGGTTTTTAAAAAACACGCTGCGCGACCAGTTCCAGTCACGCAGAACCGGACTGAGCTACGGAACTACAAAAAGCAGTCCGACCCAGTCCATTCTACGGTGCAGAAGACCTCCATCGGAGGTCACTCTGCACCATTTTAAAAGCCCGGTGCGGAAATGGCCTATAAATGATCAAAGACAAAATATTTAACAACCTTGGACTGGCTTTCTTATAATCTACACAAGTCTATTAAATAACTGTCAGTGCCTGCCAAGAGTATTGCCAAATTTCTGAGCAGTAACACAATAGAAGCATTATAAGAAGATCAATTAAGAACTAAATTGCTTGGTAGCCACAGCAGAACATGTACAGAAAAAAATCAAAATAAATTATGCAACAATACAGAAACAATTACAGTTTCCTACAGACAGAATCTTTCAAAAACATTATTTAGTTTCATGAAAGCAAAATACAGCTACTGAATCCATCATCTACCATTGATGATGCATTTACTTATTTTGGTATCAAATTTTAAGATGCTAGGCTCAGTAACTTAGACCTTATGTATGCACTTAGGCTTAATGCCAATCATCATTCAGTGTCTATTCCGCTACCTCCTGCTCTCAATAAACTCTTTGTTTTTATAGTTTGTTATAATGTAAACACATCTAAGTTGATTATTTCTGCGCTTTATTGTTTAGAAAGAACTTTTGGATTCCATCCTACACACATGGTAGATAAATATCAACACATATTAGCAGAAGGAAATGTTTCACACAAAACTTTCAGTGTCATCTTTCATCATTAAGCAAAGATATGGAGAAACTGCTCATTTTGTAATTCAAGAATGCTCTGTTTGTTTTAACTTCCATTCACTGTAATATCATATTGGTACACACAGCACTGAGGTTCAATGGGTACACCAGATTAATTCCCAGCTGCTCTTCTGCAGTTTCACTGTACAACAGAATATATTACCAATCTAATTTTTGATGCTCTACATTTCTTTGTAAATACGATTCAAGCTTCTTTTCCTTTGGTATGGAAAAAACAAACACAGATGGACACTATACAGATCATATTATTCTTTATGTAAAATGGGTCATAACTATCAGGAAGAGCTCCATCTCCCTACCCTTCATGTGTGCTACAACAGAATTAACTTATTCCTCTGCAGATTTCTGGGGTAAATCAATTTAAGCTTGCAAGTAAATGTTTCAAACTTATCTGTACCTTATATGACACTAAGATACCAGTCCACATATCACTGTGGATTGTATTACTTACAATAAAGTAAAAGCATGGATTATATATATTTCCCCCACACACACAAATTAAAATGCTGGTGAACTCTCAATTGAGGTCTACATCCAACACTGAGTAAACAGATCTCTGCCCATGGAATAAGAATTTCCCCTTGCTCCTCTTCCTTCATTATTCTCCAAATCTATTCTACAAGACTGACCAGCCCTTGGAGGAGAGGGCTATAGGCAGGAAGAGAAAATTCATCCAACAACATGTCTGTTCCATTGGCAGAAAGATACTATTGGTTACAATCCCAAGAAAGTGCTTACCAAGCGACTAATAGTAAGTTAATTAAACACAGTTTTAACAGATCTAAGAGAGGAGATGAAATACTAAAGGCAAAAGAAAGTGTAGAAGTTATGCTTTTAACTCCAGTGCTGGCAACCTTGCCCCCATTTAACTTAATTTAATTTAGTCCAAAAATGTTTCAGAAGAGAATCTGTGAAAACAAGCTTTTACATAGCCATAGAGAAGCAGACATTGATATGCAACACACTCCTACACATGTTTTCTTGGATGTAAATCCCACCAACTTCAATGAGACCTACTCCCAAGTGCAACATAGGATTACATCCTTATACTTTGAGTCTCAACACATTCATACTGATCCAACTTCCAAATGAGAACTGAGCAAACAACTGCAACTATCGCCTAAAGCTGCCCTCAGAGAAGTGATAATAAACATTCTGTCTTTGAAGACATCTGTTCTATCCTACATTACAGATGGGTGAATTAGAGAAACAAAAATTATCTGTAGACAGGAACATTTACATGGTTTTTCTAATGTAATCATTCTGCACTGTAAAACCCACACTGAGTCATTTGGCCTCTAATTTCACATACATTTGCTAAACATAGCAGTAATTTCTGATTAAAGAATGAAGACTCTGTGCACAGTTTTTCATTTAGAGTTACTTCAGTGTAGAATTATGAACCATTACCAGGCTTGCTAGCTTCTTATACATACTTCTGGAAAAATTCTTTACCTGCTTCAATAACCACATTATTCTGGTTATCCTGCTCTTATTATACCTGAAGTAAGAACCTCCTTTTGACTGCTTCTTTTGACTTTTATTTTATCCAATTAAGTCAAAGATACAGACTTCCAATCCAGCAATTTGAGGGAGGACAAACAGATGGTGACAGTGAACCCTGACTGCTGGTCTTTTGGCCAACTTCCCAACTGCAGGATCAGCCCTACTGAAAGTGATGTAGGTATATGGAACAAACTTTTACTGTATGTAGTCAACAACCAAAAGCACAAAAAAGTTGTACTCTGCGGTCCAACTAGCCATGCAGTACCTTGCAGAAGTATTCACACACACCTCTTGATTTTTCCACATTTTGTTATATTACCAACCTGATCTAAGATAGATTTAGCAACATAGTTACCACTTGATATACACAAGATATTCAACACTGTGAAGGTCAAAAAGGTTTTCACTGTGGTGTAAAAGTTCAGTAAACAAAACAAATAGGCACAAAATGTGGGTTGAATAGTACTGCAAGGCATTATATGGGCATGGAAAATAATTTTTTGCACATGGATGCTACTGCCTGGATTCAGCTGAAGATCTTCTGGATGTTACTTTATTTTAAGGGCAGCATTTTAGCAATGGACAGCTTTTCAGCAACTTTTAAAAGCAGCTTTGAGTATACTCTCCACAGGGAATCTCACGTTCTTGAAATTATTTCATATTTTCACTTGACATTATTTCTTGAAATTATTTAATCTTTTCACTAAATGTTACATTCAAGTAACTTTGCTTTTCATTAGAAGCAGAATTGCATTTCAGACTGATAGCACAGAACTGGCACATCTCAAAACTAAAGGCACTCTGAAACCACTGAGGAGGAACCTGTTCTTAACCAAGTTTATGATCCAGGTTGGAGGTCCAGGTTTGTCTTATGAGAAAGAAAGCCACACCCTAGTTGTATACAGCAGTGCTTTCCAGATTACCTGATGTGGGGGATTGGCAATTATATTCTTCCACTGTGCCAGGGACAGGTACCAGATTTGTCCCCATCAGCTGTGATTGTTCCTTTCTTTCCATGGATCAGCAGCCAATGGTTCAGGGACTGGCACCATTCTGGGGACCACTCTTTTGAGTAGCACTGGTATAGAGCACCCGTGGGGACAAAGACTTGCCAAGGAGGACAATTTTCTAGATGGCATCATGCCCCAATCCAGATCAGGAGCACATTCCAGACTGGGATGATTTTTGCCTATTTTCTCAAAGTAAAAAGGGGCAGCTTACGCATAGTTCTTTTTAAAAGCATATGGTACTCAGTGTATCACAGAAAAATTACATGTGAAAAATGCTAAGTCTTACAAAGCAACCAAGTCACAGCATTATTATTACGACAATTTTTTTTTAATATCTAACTGACAAAATAGGATATGCTTTCCCTTTGGGTTGATTCTTTAAAGAAAGCATTGCTACACACTCTAATAGCACCAAAACAAGTGAGGAAAACTATTTTAAAATTAATCTCAGGAAATTTTAATGGGTCAGACTTCAAAGTTCACATTTTGCCCTCAAGAGATACCAGACTCTCAATGGATGTTCCTGGTAGAATCAAATGAGCTAGGGCATACATGCCCATATCCCTAGAGGGCATGAGCTTCTGTATTTATAACGACTATCAGCATAACAGAGATGATTAATATCAGCAAAAATCATTTAGTAATTTGGGAACCTTTAATACAAGACATGTAACTTCTTACTGCAGTAATTAAAAAGCAAATTGTTTTGCTGTTGACAATGTAGCCCCTGAAGAACAAACTTCACTATCTTCAGTGAAAACACTACACTATTATAAATGAAAGATTATATATGACCCATTAGATTATTTCTCAAATCTTTCAATTTTTTAAATAAAATATTTTTAATTGTAGCCCTGCAAAGATATAGTAGTATCTTCAGTGCCAGGTTTAGGCTTCTAATATATTTCGCAGAACTTTTAAATAAAGTTATCAAAACTACACTAACACACACAGTGCCACCAATACTTTTTTAACAGTACAAATTAAGGCTGCAATCCCACTTACCAGAGAGTAATCCAAAGTGAACCCAGCAAGGCTTATGCTGGATTTACGCATACGGGGTTGCACTGTAAAACTGTTTAGTAGAGGCAATTGTTTAAAACTAACTCCAGCTGTAATATACAGAAGTCCAGTTTCTTCTATTGCTTTAATTTACAACTGATACGATGTCTGTGCAAACCAGAAACCAGAAAATGTTTGCTCCACACCAGTCTCTCCAATGACTTAGAACTAAAGTCATTAGCTTAGCTCGTGTGTGTGTGTGTCTGTGTACGAATGCATGCCTTCAATTCACCTGCTAACTTAGAGTGACCTGATTTCATAGCAGTTTCTTAGGCGAGGAATACTCGGGGTGGTGTTGCCAGCTCCTTCCTCTGAAATATAGCTTATAGCACTTGATATTTGTTGGCAGTCTCCCATCCAGGTAATAACTAGAGCTGACCCTGCTTACCTTCCAAAATCAGATAGGTTCTGGTGCCTTTAGGGTATTCAACACTAGCCAATTTATGATGTGTAATGCCTCTGCAGGTGTTCACATCCCGTAGACTGACCCATGCAACAGACTCTACATCATAATAAACCTGCATCTGTTGTATTTGTTACTCTTTCTAGTTTTAGAAATGAAGGATTTTTTTTAAGATTGCCCAGATGAAGCCACCCTATCCTAGGGACAAACCTCTTGTGCCAGAATTAGCTGATTATATGTGTCCAGGGTTACTGCACTCTGATGTTGCAACAGAAACTAACGTAACTGGTGAGTGTGGAAATGCACCAAAATGGCCCACACACCAAGAGAGGAGGAGGAGAGAGAAACCTACCTACTGGGCTCACTTGCCAGTTTGTAGGAGGACCGGGGATACAAAAGTGAGATCTGAACCACATCCCACTCTCAAAAAGGCACAAAAAGTGTTCAAAATTTTCTAGCAATTGAACCCAGAAAAAAACTGAGTTATTTGCTGACTTTTGCTGACCCCAGCTACAAATTGAGCTCATAAAACCTTACATAATGCTATAAACTAGTATTTTGCTCTACAATCCCCTTCCATGCAAGGACTGGGTAACAAGTGTGGTTGCTCCCAAAACTGAGTCCAGTCTCTAAGTTGCTAGGGAAGATTTTTCTACCTGACAAAAGCCACAGAACAACAATGTACTCTAAACAATGAGTCACAACACCATAAACACAGATTGATGAATTTTTGCTGCTATCGTACAAACCACAGATGATCTAGGTGTGGGGAGGGAACAGATACGTTATCTCCTCACAGCCCACCAAGGTAATTGCATGCCACTATCTCCTTCCTATACTGGTTTTGAAAATGTAATAAAATAGTCTATTAGTGCTCAACGTTCATAATGAGATGGGAGAAAGAGAGTCTTGAGTTAATGAAAATATTAACAAGTAACATGGGTGTTCTCTACTCTATAAATTTTGTGAATGCCACTTTTCTTGATGAATGGTAAATTAGGTGCCTGAATTTTTAACAGATGGAACTTTTACTACATGAAAGGCACCAAATGTTGGAGTCATAGTGAAATAACCACTAACTGACGTTCATAAGACTGGCAGCAGTAATAGCAAGGCAGAAAGAGAGAGGCAGAAAAATTATCAACTTCAGAACAAAGTTCAGCATGAGACCCAATGTTTTATAATAAGCTTAATACTTCCAGTACTGCTATAACAAGAGAGACACATCCACCCCAATTCCACAAGAGAATGACAATGTGTATACGTGATTTTAACTGGTTATTAGATATCCCATTAACCACCTATATCTCAAGGTCCCCATGCAAGAAAAAAGAGTGTCTTAAATGCACTGGAGCTTCCTAGAACAGAATCTAGTATCATACAGATGGCATTTATCCCACTACACAGATAGCACCTACAGGCTTCTAACGACTATTTAAAATGTACATTTTTTCCTCATGTATTTCTCCTGCTCATTAAATACTGGCTCATAAATGCCTTGGGTTTTAATTATTTTTTTGTTTAATATACATTTTTTGTAATATTTAGCTTGATTTTACTTGTTTGACCCCCCTCCAATGTCTGATAGAAGGTTTTCTAGTAAAAACAAGAACCACAACCACCTCTTCAATGTATTTGGCAACTCTTTCAGTTGTTCAGTCACTGGTCATTGTAAATGGAGACAGAGAATCAGCTCTACAAGACATACACTGAATGGCCCACCAACAAATTCTAACATAAATTCCCTATGGCCATTTCCACACCTTACCCATCTCCGTTGTCCCGTCACAATCCCAACAGCGCCACTGCACCCAGCTGGCTGCTTGCAGAAGGGTAGCATGAGAGACATCTGCCTTCCCTCCCAGTGCAGCCAGCCACTTCTCGTGCTACACTAGGGAAGGAAGTGCCTAGATCGCACTTCCTCCCTTTCCGCATGGCTGCCAGTGACAGGAGTGTCACTGGCAGCCATGCGGATTGGGGGCCGTTACCAGATTTTTTCTGATAAAGAAATATCTCACAATCGCAACAACTGGGGAAGCATTGGAAGCAGGACTGCAGTGATGTCCTGCGAAAGAACAACTTGCAGATGGGCAGCAATGTGTCCCCATCACGGGACAGCGATATCATGCAGAAATGGCCTGTGTTTCTTCATTGTAGTTATAAAATTATAAATGCTTTAGAATCTCTGTCTATCCTTGTACTACTACTTCCCAATCCACCTTAATTCTTCATCAAATCTAGTTTAAAAACACCTTTAGCGAGGGATGTACTTTAAATTCTGTCAGATCGAGACACTCTGTATTAACAGGTCCAAAACAAACAAAAGTTATTAAGGAAAATACCAGACTCATATTCAAATGAAAATCTGACTTTAGAAAAAAAGATCTGTATGTTGATCTTTTCTATCTCTCAAAGCAAAGGTACAACAATGTGTGTGTGTGTGTGTGTGTGTGTGCATGTGTGTGCATGCACACATGTGTGTTCACATGCCTTCAAGTCACTTGTCGACTTATGGCAACCTAATTAATTTCATAGGTTTTTCTTATGCAAGGAAAGCTCAGAGGTGGTTTTACCTGTTCTCTCCTCTGAAATATAACCTACAGCATCTGGTATTGTTTGGCAATCTCCCATCCAAGTACTAATCAGAGCTGAACCTGCTTATCTGCCAGGATCAGGCACAACCTGGGAGGTAGTCATGAAATATGCATCACCACACAATTTCAGTTCATCAGACTTTGTAAGGGCATTTCCAATAGTCTGAAGACACTGAAGACACAGGTACCTTTGTGAAGTTTCCCTCGAAGTACTTTAAACTGGGGAAAAACCACAAAGCAATTACTCACTGACAATATTGTTTACTCTCTGGTTTAACAAAATCCAACAGCTCAGTCTGAAGTGACAATGTGTTAATCAAAGCCATAAACTGCATTGACCTTGTGATTTTTACCTCTGAAGATATTTTTAAAAAGTTCTCTCTATTGCAACACTTGCTTATTCCAAACATACATTTCTTTTATTTATTTAATTAATTAATTTTAAAACAAAACAAGGTTATACAAAACAAAAAAGAAAAAATTATTAATCAAGTGAAAGGAATGAGGTATTACAGGTTTGTCAAATCATAACAATAGCAAAACATGAAAAAGGGAGGCATCTTAACAATAGATATAAAAATAAATATACTTTTCGCCAAAAATCAGTCCATAACCTGTAACATTTATCATCTTCATTACAGTAATGTTTCGTATTTTTCAGTATTTTCTTTACTTTTCCTTTCACTAATCCTCCCCTCACTCCATTTTCCGAACCTCAAGGAGAAAGTGCTAACTTATCTATACCTTACCTTCTAACAAAAAAGAAACAGATTGTTATAACATTTATGTCACTCATTTTATATTTAGCCAGCTTCTTCTAGCCTCTGAGTTGGATTTAACCTTATTAATTTAGGTTTTACCTTTAAAATCTCCTATACTAGTATCAAATACTCAAATATCATTGTTGGTTCACGTGTCATCTAACCTTTATCAATTCTATTTTACTGGCATACAGAAAAAAAAAAGTACAATGAAAGAATAGAGAAAAAGAAGAAAAGATTTTTGTTTATAACAGGCTTCTGTTTTTCTTACCCATCCAACTTATAATAGCTTTCTTACCCCAATATGATTCCCATAATGGGAATACCATACTCCAATATAATTCGTCTTTGTCTTATCTTTTAATGAATTCATAATTATATCATTCCACTATGTCATACAATTTTAAAAGCCAATCCTCTATCCTGGGAATTGATTTTAGTGTCCATACTTGAACAAAACATAATCTGGCCACTGCAATCATATAGAGGAAGATTTTTTGTTTTTTTGAGACTTAACTGTGATAGACAATCTGTCATGTTAAGTAGGTAGATTTCTGGTAACAACGGAAATGTTATCTTCATTGTTTCTTGTATTTTGTCATGTAAAATTTTCCAGAACTTCTTTGCTTCTCTCCAGCACCACCACATATGAAAAAATGTGCCTTTTTGATCGCATTTCCAATAGGTGTTTTTTAAATTACCTGCAATCCAAGAGATCTGGGATGGTGTTAAATACCACCCGTGGAACACTTTATAATAGTTTCCCCTTAAACTAGCTGGTTTTATCAAGGTCCACGTGGTATTCCATGACTTCTCCCATTGTTCTAACAGGATTGTATGGTTGAAATTCTGGGCCCATTTTATCATAGTCTGTTTAACCACTTCTTGTTCAGTTTGTAAATTCAGTAGGATTTTATATATTTTACTAACCCTATGCTCCAATTCCAGTTTAAGTATTTTATCAAATTCTTTTTCCTCTGTCTCGGAATCTTCTATTTTTTTATCTATCCTATACCTCTCTGCTAGTTGAATTTGTAGAAGCCAGTGAATCGTTTAACCCTGGGTCTTAAGTTCTTCTTGTGATTTGAAATAAGTAGTATTTCCTTGGACCTTCAATATATCTTTATACATAATCCATTCATTTATTACAGAAGGCCTCATGAACCGACACTCAAGATGGAATTTTTAAATATAATTGTTTTTGAATTTTAACCAAACAGTTAGAAGGGCCTTCCTCAGAAAATGTGTTTTGAAATCTTAATCTATTTAGACTTTCCCGTACCATACCTACGCATGCCAAGCAAAATATAATCCTTCCCTTTCTAAATGCAGCAACCTTGAATCTCGTAATGTTAACCAATCAATTACCCAATCTAAACAGTTAGCATGATTCCAAACATACATTTCATTAATTGATAATTTGCTATTTGACTGGGAGAATGTGTAATGATGAAAGAAGTTAATAACCACTCATGCTAGTAATGGAAATAGAGTATAGAATTTCAGTCATATTGTCAGGAACCCAGAGATCTTAAACTTACAGGGAGGTTCTTCCATTTATTTAAAAAAAAGAACTCTTTTTATCTGCTCTCATACCATATATGTCTGTTCCTGATAAACTGACCATGGGGGTGTCTGATTTGGTACTGTTCTGACAGACAGTAAGACATCTAATTTCATATACATACACACTGTCAGGCTTCACACATCAGTGTAACACAGAATTCTTAAGAAGGGAATTCTTAATAAAATAGGCAGTGCTTTGGTACATGCTGCCCAATCACAGACACACTATGCAAGTGGGAGTAACTAAACAAACCAGGGGCATGGTTAAACCTAGCATTCTGGATTTGTCTCTCCTAAGATTGTGGATTTAAACATAAATAAAACTTCAAGAAGGGTAACAATAGTAAGGGATCAACATCTCCCACAAATGCCCAGTAGTCTCCTATTCTCCAACTGTCCTGATTTGGCAGGCACAGTTCAAATCAATTCTCTGCCATCCTACTTTTTCAGCTGCTTTTAAAATTCCCCAGCTTCTCTCTCTTCCAGCCACTTCTCCCTCTTTCTTCTCAGATTACTTCATTTGCTGCAAACTGAGCTGAAAGTGTAAAAGCAGTATGCTCTCAGTTAGCTCACTAGGGGAAGAATAGAGGACAGGTGGAATATTGCCATTCTTAGTAGACTCAGTCAAAAGCAAATGGCTACAGTCACTGTTAGCTTACTTGTTCTTTTTCTTTAACAACTTTTGTCATCTTGACCATACTCTGATCCTGTTTGGCCACACATGTTCCAGTTTTCATCTGTGAAATGCTGGAAGATATACACTTCAGTCTGAGGACAGGCCTTGAACTAAGGTCACTCAGACCATGAATTCTGAACCCCAATATTCTTCCTGTCGGAGTAGGAAGGAAAGCTCACCAAGAAAATATAACAGGTTGTTTTGTGCTGTTGGCAAACTTTGTCTCTTTTTTTTCTTCCTTCTTTTGCATTAGCTGTGCAGCTACAGTATTCCTGACCAGACCATTATCAGACCATTATCACATGCTGGTTACTGGATCAACATATTACTTAGCACACATTTAAGGTTCCTCTCCTCCCCTTGATATAACACTCAATGAGCGTTACACCCCTTACACCCCTAGTAAGGGCTATAAAAGCAAAGTAGTGACACAAGATGCCCTTCACATGTGCAGGGAGCTGTACGAGAAATGCATGGGTACAGCCTGGACTCTTGCATTTTTCAAGCATATCACAGAAAGGCAATGCTTCATGCATGTTTGATCACCACTTACATTGTTTGGCTATTTACTGTATGTGTTCTTCTCACATACCAGAATTTATTTTTCTACCCATGCGCAATGAAACAAGCCTATTTATTTTTAATTGAAGCTACAAGATTTACTATTGTAATTTGTATATGAACTATTAATTGCAATTATATGTTTATCATATTTGCAATGAAAATTTAACAACCACAGAGAAGTTTTTTTAAAAAAAATAAATCCCTTTAGTTTTCATTGAAACTTACAGTAATTATATCCAAATAACATTTTAGTCATCCATTTAACAAATGATTTGACAAGGATGAGTAAGCTTTGCAGGGCTGATTTATTTTAATTGATATTACAATGTTCTCTACCACTATATTAATAGCTTTCTTGTTGTTTTGTTTTCCATTTAATAATCTAAACAAAATGGACTGCTTGCTTGGTTCTAGGCATTAGAATTACCTTCCCATTCCCTACGTTCCTGTACAGCATAATTCAAACATATTGCATTGCTTGATATTTCTGAAATGCCATTACTAGAGGGGAAAAAACAACAACATCCAAAAGGTTCAAAGCATCAAAATACTTTTGATTGGAGCTACCTAAAATGAGAAAGCATAGCTAGGAAAATATGATATTAAAACCTTTAAGAAGAAAGTTTTTGACAGCCAAGCATTTTTAAACAGATAAATCAGATAAATAATAGCAATAATCTTTATAACAGGAACAATATACTCCAGCAGTAAATCACTCAAAAGCATCTAGACGGATTCATAGAAACAGCAATGCAATGCTAGCACATAAAACTAGTGATACTGAAGATGGTACAAGTGAGACAAATCTATAGTTACTTTTCTTCACCAAAGGAAAATGCGAAACTCATACAGAGCTAAGAGATTACAGAAGTGGAAATAAAGTGCTACTGCTAATAAAAGGTTTGGTTGTCAGAAGAGATGGGGAAGGCTTGCTAAGTTTATTGGTTTGTACACACACAAACACACACACACACACACACACAAGATCTGAGGTTCAATTCCCAGCATCTCTAAAGACTACAGTAGGACCCCCATATCCATGGATTCATTATCCACTTATTCAGTTATCCACGCTGGCGACAGGCATGCAGAGCACGGGAGATCACCCACTCCGCATGCTCCTGCTGGCTGGAGCCAGCATGCCCGCATGGGTGGTGGTAGCAGCAGGTGTGCAGAGAACAGGAGATCGCCCACTCTGCACACCCCGGTCGGCTAGAGCGAGTGAGTGGAGCCCTGCGGTGTGCAAGGACGCGGCAATAGCCAGCTCTATGCGCCGTTGCGGGAGAACTGTACCTTAAAATCATTTTTGGGGATGTTGACAGAGCATTTGCTACTATCCGTGGATTTCAGTATCCACGGGGGAGCCCAGAACCAACCCCCTGTGGATACAGGGGTCCTACTGTACTGGGAAAATCTCTTCTCTGAATCCCTAGAGATTTTATACGATATAGATATATAGATACAGATATAGATATAGATAGATACAGACATAGACAGAGAGCTTCTACAACATAGATATAGAAAACATATAGATACAGAAAATACTGAGTTACAGTGACAAATCACCTGACTTGGCAGTGAGCAGGTTCCTACTCCCCTTCCAATATAGGAGATTATACGAAGAAACATTCATGAATTACATTTCAAGTGCACAAATTAACGTAGCATGTTGCTTCCCCCCCCCCCCCCCAGTAGAGACCCTTTAGGCAATTGTTCAAGTGCACTATAGAACTAAATGTGCTGTTTATGGCTTTATAGAAATTAATACTTGGAATTCTATTAGTGCAAAATAACGACAAAGCTGGACACCTACCCTATTTATGCAGTTGAAGTCGCACCCGCTCTTCTTGCTAGCTATACTGTTATTTTTGTTCTCAATTCCTGACTACACTAACCTTCTGGAATTTGGTATTTAATATCTATTACACATCTATAATCCAGTGTGTTCATGTTATGAGACAAAAGAAGGGATGACTTTGAGATTAATTATGCCAATGCACAGCACCATGTAGCTACCCAGGAAGAACAATCCAACGATATTGGGAGAACAATCCCAAGAGGGACACAGGAGAAGCACATGAACAACTATCCACCACTTCTACGTGCAAAGAGATCATCATCCTCTCCCAGATGTCCCTGTTTTTTACTAAGGATATAAAGAATAGGTCCTGGGATTCTGTTAGGGCCCTGTGAAGAGATGTTAATTCCCAGGTACCATCATTTAAGCTTTCTGGTCCACTGAATGACCATTTCCCCCAGCATGCCATTTGCGTTCAGTCCTGGAGTCTCCCTAGCCTCGCTCCTTGGTATTAGTATTGCATGTGGTTGATTGTGTAGATTCTGTATTCATACTGCTTTTCTTCTCTCACAATTTTTGGGGTGGTTTTGGTATGGGACTGGATCCACTTTGGGGGCAGTTGGAGATACTCTTAAGGGTTTCTGTTATGAAAGTGGCCAGGATCATGCCCAATTGGTGACAGAGGAATAATGGAGTGGCTTTCAACCATGTCAAATCTCATTTGTGTTATTACATGTTCGTCTTAGCAAGTGGGCTGGAGGACTGGGTTCCCATCCCAATAAGCAATCATTGCATGACTCAATCCATATCCATGCTAGGCAAGCCTATTCAGCTGTACCCAATAAAGCTGTGGCCTTTTTTTCCAACAATGTATTTCACTATTGCGATGTTTCCTGCCCTCACTGCTAATGCTGTAAAGAATACTTGTAAATCTTTTTGTCCTCAATGACAAAGGATGTCTTGACATATCAAGACACTCTGTTGAAAAAAATGACCAATCACTGTGAAGTTGGCCATTTCAATTTCTTTTTTTTTATAATCATTTTATTCAAATTCAGATATAAAACAAACAAATATAATTGTCAGCTTAATTGAAATATTTCTGATCTTCCACACTGATCTAGATTTCATTATCAAAATTTCTCAACATGCTTAAATATTGTACTACATTTTACTGCTAATATTACTTGTTGATTCTTGCATTTCCATCTCCATATTCCCGCTTTATGATATATATCCTGTAGCCCCCTCATAATTTATCTTAAATCATGAGTTACAGATTTCCATCTGATGGTACCCAGTAATTACTCGTTACAATTTGCCATTCTTTTTGTATCTCATCGTCCGATTTCCCTTTTAATCTCTGAGAGACCATGTCAGCATTTTTGTTTTCAATAAGGGTACCCCACCATTGTTCTATTGTGGGTATTTGCTGAGTTTTCCACAACTTTGCATATTCAATAAGAACTGTTGTTATCATATACAGTAATATTCTCCAATACTTCTTTATACCAGTACCTTCTAATACATCAGCCATATTTAACAAATACAATTCTGGTGTCTTAGCAAACTGAACTGCCATTAATGCACAAATTTTGTTATGCATTTCAGTCCAATATTTCTTAGCTTTTGGACATGTCCACCACATGTGATATATCGTACCGACCTCATTCTGACATTTCCAACAGTGTCCAGTACCTGTATTATAAATCTTTTTTAATTTATCTGGTGTCATGTACCATCTATGAAATAGCTTATAATAGTTCTTTTTCAAATTCTGAGCTGCTGTAAATTTCTGTGTTTTTTTCCAGCTCTGCTCCCAAGACTCTAGTTGAATTGAATGTCCGATATTTTGAGCCCATGAAATCATTGTTGCCTTTACTGTTTCTTCTTGCCTCTCCTGGTGTAGTGCCGTCGGGTCCTGGAGCTTTGTTGTTCTTCAAATTCCTAATAGCCTCAACTACTTCCATCATAGTAATAGATTTGTTGAAGATTGATCTTTGGTCTTCATTAAATCTCATTTTATTCATTTTCTCCAAATATTCTTCCACTTCTTGTTGTTTTTTCCCCTTTGAGATCTTACTCATCAGTTTCATGTAGTAATTATAAAAAGCTTGTTTTATTCCCTCTTGTTTTGTAATTCTTTCTTCTCCTGTTCTAATCTCGGTTATGATATTTCTGGCCCTTCTTTTACGCAGCAAACCTGCCAAAAGTTTTGAAGGTTTATTAGCTTGTTCAAAGAAATTATATTTCGTTCTCCTTATCTGTTGCTCTATTTCTTCCAAATTAAGTTGATTTAATTCAGCTTGCTGTACCTTCATCTGTAATCTAATCTGTTTATCCGACAGATTTTGTCTCATCTGTCGTTCAGTTTCTTTCAGCTTTTCCAAAATTCGCTGCTCAGTGTTTCTCTTTTCTTTTCTAATCTCTGCAGTCCATCTGATAAAGTTACCACGCATCACAGCTTTACTTGCGTCCCAAATGGTTTTCATCAACAGCTCCAATGTCAAGTTCTCATTAAAATAGTTAATTACCTCTGTTTTTGCTTTTGCTATGTACTTCTCGTTATTCCAAATCTCATTATTCAATCTCCATGTTCTTTCTCTGTCTTTGATCCTTATCTTTAATTGTATCGGATTATGATCAGAGCATAAATTGGGAAGTATGTCCATATCTGTAGTTTTCAACAAGAGTTGTTTGGATATCAACATCATATCTATCCTTGACATTGACCTATGTCGATTCAAATAAAATGTATGTCCATCCAGTTGCCCGTTCTTGTATCTCCAAGTGTCATATAAATTTAGATTGTCCATCATATTAAAGAAGCTCTTAGGAAGTTTGCCGTTGTTTCAGGGAATTAACTTTTGCGTTGTCCTGTCAACTTGGGGACTGATTACTCCATTGAAATCCCCCGAAACAATAATGTTAGAATTTCCTGTTTCATTAAGATATCTCAATACCTCTTCCCGTATTGTAGGGAAGAATTCACCTTTAGCTCCATTTGGTGCATATATTCCAACTATTAATATTTTATCCTGTTTCAAAGTAACTTCAACTCCTATATAACGACCACTGCTGTCCTGAAAAATTTGCTGTGCACCTAATTTTGAATTTACATATATCAAAACTCCCCACATCTTTTTATCTATCGTAGTTGCAAAACAGCTACCTAGTTTCAAATTCCTGACATATCTCAAATCTTGAGTTCTAACTCGAACTTTTTGCAGACATATTATATTTAAATTCTGTTTCTCTATATACTGAAAAATTTGTCTTCTTTTGTATTCAGAGTTAAACCCCTTAATGTTCCAAGAATAAATCTTCAAATCCATTTTGTTAGGTTATATTAATATTTTATTTCTGAAGTTTGGCTTACTCTTTCAGTATATCTCCGTCTACCTCACCTTCTTCTTATTCCAAAGTTCCTTGCGCTGCTTCTATTACTTCCTCTTGTTCTCCGTCATCTTCTTCTTCTTGTAGTTGTTCTCTTTCCTCCTCTGGAGGTAGCTGTTCGTGATCTTTCTCTCCTTCAGAGGTGTCTTTTTGTAAATCTTTCTTCAATCTGTCCATTTATTTTGCTTTGTGTACTGAGTTAATCCTATATCTCTGCTGTTTATAAGTAAAGGACAAGCCTTCGACCTTTTCCCATCGATAATTAATCTGGCGCTTTTGCAGAAGGTTGGCCAACGGTTTATATTCTTGTCTTTTCTTTAGGATTTGATAAGGTATATCTTTAAAAATTCTGACATCTTTGTCTTCAATCTTCAGTAGTCCATCGTAGCTTGGTTGTAATATTTTGTCTCTAACCACGGTCCTCGTGAAAGTTATAATAATGTCTCTTGGTAATTTCCTCTCTCTCGCTACTCTGGAGGAAACTCTGAACATTCTGTCAATATATGTCTCCATCTTTTCTTCCTCAACATCAATGAATTCTGCCAAAGCTGGTACAATTTTTTCATACAAATTCTCTGCTGAAGCCTCTGGAACACCTCTAAATCGAAGGCATCTTTCCCGATATCGTAACTCCTGCTGAGTAATTTGAAATTCATCTTCTTGTTGCTTCCCCTTCATCTCAGTCATCCCCTTTTCAACTTAACTTGTTGTTTTATCTCCTTTGTTTCTGTTTTTAGCTTTGTCACATCCTTTCTTATATTTTCCAATTTCTTCCCCAGTTTGTCTATTTCTTGTTTCATGTCAGCTCTCATCTCTTTCCTTGTTTCTTTTATATCACTTCTTTTGTCATCTTTCATGCTTTTAAACTCTTCCATCATCTGTAACATGAAATCTTGAGGTTTCTGGGGTATATCCACTGATGTCCGTCTGGTTGCCTGGGAAGTTGTTGTTGTCGCCGCTACCGCCGCTCCTCTTCTTGTCCTTTGGTCCATTCTTTATTATTTATAGTACCTAAAACTGAATACTTACTGTTTAGCTTAATCAATTTTCAATATAAAATTCAATTCATTATACATATGTTTTGTACAGTTACCACATAAAAAAGCTTACTATTTATAATTTTCTTGTAATTTCCTTGTAATTTTCAAATTCTTATAAAATTCAAATTGTTATATCTATAATTCCTTCACATTAAATCCAGTTCATTTCATGTAAAACTCAATCACATATCCTTAGCTTGAATTAATTACTTTAGGTTGGCCATTTCAATTTCTGCGACATTTAGCAAAGATTTTATTTAGACAAAAATGTTTTTGTGGATTTTTAAAGAAAAAAAATGCATGTTTCTGTAGAAAAACACTTAGTTTTTTCCTTTCATTTTGATTTTGCACAACAGCTAATTTTTGCCCTAGATTAATGTTTTTCACCTGAGTAATATGCAAACAGAGTAATGTGCCAATCATTCATGACCTTGCCCAGTAATAAGAAAACTTCTGTAGTTCTTTGTACTTGTGAATAAGAATAAAATCAGCAAAGATTTGAATCCCTTTATGCTTTTTTGTGGCATGTTGTCATTTAAGTCTCATTAACATTCCTCCTCTTCCTTCTAATTATTCTCTCTCCATACTTAAAACATGTTTCCCTTATTATATAAACATATACATATATGTATGTGTATAGGAATAAAAATGATTACAACTTAGAAAGCCTATGCATATTTTCTTATATATAACCCACAAATTTAAAATATATTGCTAATTTTGAAGCTGTCATTCTTTGAACACTTTCTTGCAACAAGCCCCACTGTTATTTTCAACTCAGTTTAGTTATTTACCTTGCAGTAGATATGTTTAGATTTGCACAGTAAATATGTTTAGCTTAAACTGCTGTTGTGTCTCTGCAAGTCAAGACTTATGGTGACCCTAAGGTGAATCTATCATAGGGTTTTCTGGGGCTAAGAGTGTATAACAAACCCAAGGTCACCTAGTGGGTTTCCATGGCCGAGCAGGGAATCAAACCGTGATCTCCAGAGTCACAGTCCAATGTGCAAACCACTACACCATGCTGGTTCTCTTATATACATTTCACATACAGGGTCAAATAAACCAATCATATGGTAAAACTATCTGCTTACCAACTAAAGTAAGAAGCATATAAAGATTTTAGAATCTTTAAAAGTGCAAAAGTGAAACTTACTTAAACAAAAATGTATTAAGAAATGAAGAATAAAAAGCCTAAACCATTTCTAGTGTATAATAGTTGAGTGTTCTATTTCTTAATACATTTTTGTTTAAGTAAGTTTCACATTTGATAGGGTGTTCTTTCTTCTACTGTCCATAGAGATACATTTGTTATTTACAGAAAACAAACCTCTTTTTGATCTTATCTTAGCTTTTGCTTAGTTTAAAATGTTGCTGTAGTATTCCCACTAGAATACAATTAGTACCGTTAAAATGTCATGGAGCAATAGTCTTGCCATCTCAAAATTTTCAGATGTTAAAGTCCATTTCATTCTCTGGTGCCAACTAAGAACAATTCGTAAATTTTATTTTATTTATTTTTCCAAAGGGTAAAAATTCATTTCAAGGCCATAATTATCTAATTACTGTTCAAGCTACCTTAATACAAGAATCATGCTTACTTATCCATATATATTAGAAAGCAAACATAAGCTAGAGGCCTAGGGATTAGGGGTTGCTGCCATCTATAAAGAATTAATTCCCCTTCCTTATCATAAGACCACTTTAGGTTCTATGTATTATGTGTCTGCATGACAGCTCTTAGCCTTAAAGATGAGAAGCTGGGGAGCAAGGAACTAGCAACTGTACTGCCCATTAGTTTCACTGTGTGACCTTGATGAGTTGGTCTTATGCATGGTTTTTGAGAAAGCCTTGTCCTGGAGGATTTCAACACGTATGCAGAGGCAACTTGTAGAGGGGCAGCTCCATGACTAGTAGGCAACCATGCAGCTATGTGCATGACATACTGTTAACTTGGTATTCTCAAACGGAGATTGGTGGCCTGTAAACCTGTAATCATGATCAGAAATATTTCCTGGTAAGGCTTAAGATTACCAGTTGGCTTTCTCAGCTGCAGCATTTCCAAACTGGACATTGTCTCCCAGTGACTTGTGGGATTCACTAGCCATATTAAATGAGTCTGAGGGGAGTTGCAGTCCAAAACATCTGGAAGGCATCTCATTAGGGAAGGTTGGCATTGAGGAGTCCCAAAACTTGGGTTCAGAATGAATCTCCTTTATATATATATAAAAAAAGACAGTCTTGACAGGCCAGCATTGGGGTCAGGTTGTATCATCCTCAGATCCTAACAAATTTTGCCAAAGCAACTTATACTGCTGAGCATATGCAAGTTTTTCAAAACAAAAAGATTCCCAGATTATGAGTAACTGACACTAGACAAAATGGAAGTACTGAAATTCTAATTGTTGTTGTGTTATATGTGCCTGAAAGACTAACATTTTATGAAGCCTTAAACAGAGAGTATTATCAGACTTTAATTTGTGCAATATCCTTTCTTTTGAGAAGCTTTATCATCATCAGTAGTATATGTAAGCTCATCTTGATAGTTTATTGAAAGAAATATAGCATTGCCATTGCTCAAACATTAAACAGCAGCAACCAATGAAGATTCATTGTTACATTTGTGAGCCTCAACAATATAGTTCTATATAAAGATACATACACATTATGCAAACTGTCAGATGAGGGCTTTGTAGAGCCACCTTTCCTGGTATGCTGAAAATAATTGATTAGCATGTTTGATCAGATTTACTTTAGAAAGAGTTAATGATTGGAACTATATTTCCCACATGAAAATAATATTTCTTATTACTTTCCTTTAGAACCAACAGATTCTGTTCCAGTTGGGCCACTGATCTATCTTGTGTAAGTTTCTATCTTGTATAAGTCTGGGCTCACATATTAAGATGGCACATCCACTGTAACTCCTTAGCTCTATTGTTTACATTAACACTTCTTCATTGTACTTCTGCAAATGTGTTTGTGTGTCTTTGCATATGCACATAAATATATACTGATCAGGTCAAAGAATAACCAGGAATTATTTCTTCCCCTAGCACTTAATTTATGGAAGTCACTACAATAATTTTCATATTTGGGGTAGCCATACTGTCCATACAGCAAAACACAACAAAATCACAAATCTACAAAACAGAAATACCTTTATTGGGCCAACTAAAAACCACAAAATACATCATGCAAATTTTCAAAGCTATATCAGCTTCTTCATCAAGCAAAGATATTAAAAATCATACAGGAGAAGATCATACGGGCCTACATTTTGTCTTAGATTTTATTTCTTTCGACAGCTAAGATGGTCTAGAGGGATATCAATGTCGGGAGAGGCCTCTTCCCTTCTTGGCCATGTGGGGACTGGAGACAAAGGGCAGTAAAAACCAGATAATAAAATTTCAGCTCTATTAGTAGCAGAAAAGTAACTTCCCCTGAAATCCAGGCAAGATGTTATCATGACCAGCAATTTGGCAATTTTGAAAGTAATTAGCCAAAACTCAAGGAGGACAAAGTAAGTCACCTCCTGTACACCTCTTGGTGCATACCATATAGATGTCCTGTTTATGAGTTTCCCACAAATATCTGATCAGATACTGAGCAAAGAATACTGGACTAGACAAGCCTCCAGTCTGAACCAGTGTAGCTCTTCTTATATTCCTACCATTTCATGCATCTGATGAGTAGGCTCTAGTTCAGAGAAGTCTGAGCTAAGACATAATGTTTGCCTTTTAGGTGTTTGGGGGCTTTTTTTCTACTGTAAGAAAGAATAATTTTTAAAGCAGCTGAATGCTTAATCACTGGACAAAACGTTGAATCACAGGCTGCAATGTGAAACTTTATGATGACAGAGTTACAGTACTGACATGATAAGAAACCACATTAGAGAATTCCAACAATGCACAGTGGGACACTATGCACCTACCATACAACAAGACACTGCAAAAGGAGGGAACATTCATCTGACTATGCTCCAGGGAACCATAACTTGACACTGCACTCTGTTCTGGATTACCAGTGTCCCATGGCTCTGATGTGGACTCTTGCACTCTCCCCTCTTGCCTTGCACTTTCACTGCAGAAGGGCAGCCTGTCTCCCAAAGTGCCATTCTATTGCACATTGCAACTTTTTTGCAATGGCCATGTTGCTCACTATGCTTGCGCAACAGTCCTAATGGTGCTACTACCACATCTCTTCCCTCCTGGGAATGCAACTGCTGAACAACACTGCAGTTCTAAACTGTGGGATCATAAATTGCGTTATGATATCATAAATTTCCAACAGGATACCCGCCTTTATTTATTCATGCTCATTCTATAAACGTGCAGAGCAGTAATGGTGCACAAAGAAGACGATGACAATATAGTTCCAGCAAGGCCAAAGGAGGGAAACAGGGTACAGTTATTAAGTACAGCACATTATCAGCTGCAGTCCAGAAAGAATTATCATCCTATACCATCTGTCAGACTTGTTGGCTTCAGAACATCAGAACCGTGGCAGTCAAAATTTCTTAAAGAAGCTTAAAGCAGTCAACTTTAAGTCAAAACCACATTTACCCAGTTTTGTGCTATGTAACAATTGCATGTGACAACACAGTTGTGCCATTTTCCAGAGTGACCACCTGCTGTGGTGTCGACTGGCAGTATGTCATTAGCAATCTGAAATATCTGGTCCTACAGCAGCCACAGTCCACTGAAATGCATGACAAAAGGAGCAATTCATACAATCAGGCCTTTCATATAGAAGTTAGTACAAAAGCGTTTTGATACTGATCGCCTTGCATTCATGGGAAGTAAAGAATGAAAGCTGTTCTGAAAATCAACACATGGCATTCAACACACTCTTTGATATCGCTCTTATGTGGATTTGGGGTTTGTTTTGACTTTTTGTACAGCTGACTCCAAACTAAGTTGCTTCAGGAAAAATGCCAGAGTGTAAACATCATGATTTTGATCCTAATGTATCTTTGCGGCAGTAGCAAGCAGTACCTATTTGCCAAATAAGCCATTTGCAGAGCAGAGTTGCAAACACAGAGTTTAAAACATTTTAAATTGATGACTACTCTACAGTTCATTGTGGTCACAAAAACAAATGCTCTTGCAGTATGAAGAAATTATCAGATAATGACTAGAACTGAAATGTTGGATGGTATACACAGAGGAAACAAATTCCAAAGCACTTGATTAATTTTAAGAGGAAGGATTTGCCTTGAGGGCAGAAATGAGGAAATGGGTAGATTATCCTCTAAATAAACAACACAACACGTTTCAGATACACTTCCTTCACATTGCTATGAAGTGCTTCAGGTTAGAACTAAGACAGATACTGAAAATTATTAAAATTATTGATAAATGTTCAATTAATAAAATATTTATAGGAATACTTGAGGATATAGAATATTTCTCTAGCAAATCTTTTTTTGCACTAAGGAAAATAATGGTGCTCTTCCAAACAGCACTACTGTGTCAGCCCACTGCAGTATCCGTTGCTGCAGTTTTCGCAAGGGGGCTAATGAGCCAAATGTTGTTTCTATTCCATTGTCCAAGACTATTTTCTGGAAACTCTCAATACCAGTTGCAACATTTTATCCCCTTTTTATCAAAACAAAACCCAAGACTTTTCATACTATAACTCTAAGAAAAAAAATCAATAAAAGGGAGAAAAATTGCCCTTCAAAATCAAAAGACCACTTCAGCAGGTCTGAAACACATCCTAGTTTTTAAAAAAGCTGTTGGAAGAGTCTTATTGCAATTCCAAAAAAGTGCTACAAATGTTTTAAAAAAATGGTCCAAATGAAGGTGGAAGTGATAACAATAAGAAGTACCTGGCAAAGCCTAAGTTCTATATCATTAGAACTTAACATTCTCTAGACCACTCCAGAAAAATCCAATGTCAAATTAAGCAAGCAGAGAACAGGGATCAGGGACTATGTTGTTGCACTTCTTCAAGTTATTTCTGACATATGGCAACCCAAAAGCGAACTTATTTCAGGGTCTTCTTGGAAGGGTTTTCTTGTTGCTTTCTCTTCCATTGGGCCTGAGAATGTGTGATTGGTCTAAGGTCACCCAGTGGGTTTCCATGGCCAAGTGGGGATTCGAACTCTGTTTTCCAGAATCATACTCCTAACACTCACACCACTACACCACACTGGCTCTTTATAGGGACTACTTTTGTCCAGAAAAAGGCAAATGTCCAGTGATTTTCAGAAGACGAGCAAGTGACCCAACAACTTATATCCAACAATAACATTCTTCTTTGATGTTGCTGCCAAGGTTATCTATTTTGGGTGACCAATGTAACTGAAACTATTGACAAGCTGAAACATGTCCAGAGGAGGGTGACCAAAATGGTGAAGGGTTTGGAAGCCATGCCCTATGACGAACGGCTTAGGGAGCTGGGTATGTTTAGTCTGCAGAAGAGAAGGTTAAGAGGGGACATGATAGCCATGTTTAAATATTTGAAGGGATGTCGTGTTGAAGAGGGAGTGAGCTTATTTTCCACTGCTCCAGAGATTAGGACAAGGAGCAATGGATTCAAACTACAGGAAAAGAGATTCCACCTAAACCTCAGGAAGAACTTCCTGAGGGTCAGAGCTGTCCAGCAGTGGAATATGCTGCCTTGTAGTGTGGTGGAGTCTCCTTCTTTGGAGGTTTTTAAGCAGAGGCTGGATGGCGATCTGTCAGGAATGCTTTGATGTGTGTTCCTGCATGGCAGGGGATTAGACTAGATGGTCCCTGTGGTCTCTTCCAACTCTATGATTCTATGAAACTAATTCAAGGAAAGCTACAATTGCTTTTAATTCATGCTTCCTCCTATTTAGGTAAGCACTGCCGAAATGTGTGCATATAAACTAAGGCAATGCTAAACAAATGATTCAGTTCTCATTTCTGTGGAAAAAATTTTTAAAAAATGAACACCTTTAGTATCCATACAAGACTACAAAGAATAAAGGCTACATGTGGTGTTTAAGCATTAACGTCTATGAGTTGACCACACTTGTAACACTGTGTACCATTCTGATCACCACAGCTGAAAGAGAATACTGTAGAGCTAGAAAAGGGCAACCAAAATAATCAAGGTCCTGGAGCAACTCTCCATGAGAAAACATTACAAAACCGGGGACATTTGGCTTAGGAGAAAGACAAGTTGTACAAGGTGGCACAATAGAGATTTCTAAAACTATGGATCCTGTGGAGTGATTTGATATGAAGATACTAAATACAAATAGAAAAACTTCCTTCTTGCATAATACTTGAACCCAGGGTAATTTAATTAATTACCTTAGGTAAATGGTAGGAGATTCAAGACAAATGAAAGAACAGTTCTGCTTCACACAGTGCATTGCTGTTCTTGTGTGCCTTCAAATTCTTTTGGACTTATGGAGACCCTAATGTGACTCTATTAGAAGGTTTTCATACTCTAAATTCCACAAGATGCAGTCATAGCCAATTGTTAGGATTACTTAAAATGGGGATGAAACATGCTCACAGATAAGCCTATCAATGGTCGTGAAACATTATGGCTGTACGTTACCTCCATTATCAGATGTAATATGCTTCTGAATACAAGTTGCTGGGAAACACACCGTGGAAAGAACGATTGTACTCTTATGAAAGGAACTGAATACTAGACTCTATGAGCCTTTGATCTCACACAGCTCTGCTCATCTTTGACTACATTAAATTCCACAAGGTGAAGTTATGCCATTAACAGAGCTGAATCAGATACTTCACATCTAAAAAGCACACTACAATGTAGAGGTGTATCTGCATTCTATATTTTAGCCAGTTCTGATCCATAAATGGAATTTCTGCATGGTGGCTGCTTGTGTGTATAAATAACTCCCCTCCCCCCAAAAAATACCTTCGGAGCAAAGTATAGTAATCTCACTAATTTGTTTAAACAACCTGTAATCTTGACACAACTAATTTATGATTCATCTCAGGACTTTTTTAACCTCTTGTCTTCTGACGCAAGTTTACTGTCACTAAAATTATTTTATTTTTGTCAATTCACCATCTCCAGCCTACCTCCCTTACAAGGCGTCTCTTACATGTTCCCACAGAAATTTAAAGTGGGATGAAATAGTGAAACCTAAAATGCTATCAACTTGTACTAAGTGTTTTCCTACCTTGACACTTAATTGATAAGACAGCTGATTTCTTTTTTAACAATAGTTTAATTACAACTAATTATACTACTGAACAACATGGTATTGATTTACATGGCCAAAGAATTCCATCAGAAATTTGGCTGTACTGCTCATTGAGAAAATCCCTCCTGGAGTCACTTTTTTTTTATTTTGTATGTGACCTTTATTCATTGAAAAGACATCATTGCAGGGTTACTTCTAATGCTTGTTACAAAATTCATTATCCACATTTGGCTGCATTTCTTGAGCAGTAACATCAGTCTGGTGTCTAAAATATTCTCAGCACATTTCAGCTAGGAATATTGCACAGGGAACAGAATTAACAGCCCTTACAGCCAGAGAACATGTTGGTCAGACAAAATTTTATGGGAAGCAATCACAATTGTTTATCTATATAAACTAAATTTTAGCATTGCTGTAATACATCCACTACCTATGATCTCACCATCACAAACCATCTTAATTCTTTCCTCTGGTCATCAGTCCTAATTCAGTCATCAAGTCCAAACATGAAGTTATCAACTTCAAAAGCAGAAGGAGTGCGGTATCAAAAGCAAGGCTTCCTTTTGCCCAATAGCAGGTGAGCAAAAACTTTCCCACTAAAAGCCTTTTGAGGATCATAAATACCAGAAGCAACTTACAGGCCCCTGCAGAAATATTCACATGCACACCCTTTGTCTTTTTCACACAATGTTGTATTACCACCTGGAACTGAAATGGACTTAACCAGCACTGTTACTACTTGACTTATACAATATTAACAACACTGTGAAGGTGGCAATTATTTTTGTTGTGGCATAAAAGGTAAAGAAACAAAAACAAACTAGTACTTGGAGGTTGCATAAATATTCACACACACACACATACCCCAAAACAATACTTGGTAGAGACAAGTATTTTTCTTTTCCTTTGAAAAAAGCCCTTTTGGCAGCCCATCTATTCTTAGAGGCATAACAAGCTCTAAAAGCTAAATAGAAATGCACACTCTCTGTTCAGAGATGTGTCTTAAAAGCCCCTATTTGCTTTTTTCAAGACTGAGTTGGGAGACAGGAGGTTTCTCTCTGGTATGAGATCAGTTCAGAATAGCAATTTGGAGTAGACAGGAGCAGAACAAAACACTCTACCTCTCATTTCTGAGTTTGTAGGCAATATTGGAATCAGAAGAGATGAGGAAGCATATCTCTGTCTATGCTAAAACACCTAAGTTATACATTCAGTGTCCCGTAAAAATTTCCAAGTTTCTGAAGCTTTGACATGGTATGAATTCATCTTTTTCTCAGAACAAAGAATTACTGAAGATTTGTTGTTTGGATCCTGTCCTTATAACAAGTCAAATCTATTCATCTTCTAGATAACGTGTTTCTTATTCACAAAACAGAAACTGTTATATCATTTTTCAACTACTCCGTGTGTTAAGCACTATTGATAATCTCTTGCCAATACTGGCTGCAATGCAGAAGCTAACAGGGCAAGATTCGAAACACAGGAGAGGTAAGTGGATAGAACTCATCAGTCCAGAAGGACTGAAACTAACCCTCTTTGCCATCCTGAAACTAGGTGAGTATCCACAATATACAATTATAGCACTTTAACCGCTATAGTTCCATCCTAAGGAATCGTGGGATTTGCAATTTGGTGAGGTACTCAAAATTTTCTCTTATAGAGCTCTAGTGCTATTGTTCAGGGGGAGTGACTAAAGCTCTGCAGCAGACAATCCCAAGCACCGCACCAAAGTACAGATCCCAGGATTCCACAGAACATGCCCAGTGGAATCAAACCACAGTTCGGATACAACCTAGGATGGTACAGCTGTCACTTTCTTGTTTACTTGGATGGGAAAAAGATATTTCAAGCAAATTCTTTCAGGCAGTGGAAGTAAGGGCAGCTTAGATTTAATACGTATCTTTTTCAAGATGACAATAGCATGTTTCTATTTCAATGCTAATTATAAATGGGAATCCAACATGGAAGGAGACATACCTCAGTGGTAGAACACATCCTTTGCATTCAGAAGATTGCAGGACCAATATGCCTCACTTCCACATAGAGGACGGCACAAATCATTCCTGAACTCTAGACAGCTGCTACCAGTCAGTGTCAATATTACTGCACCAGATGGACCAACCATCTTGAATTGAATATAACGTAGCTTCCTATGCTCTTATGGAAAGGATGAGATAAGATACTGTTCTACTAAGTTCTGGACCTGTCTCACATTTAGAGTGATTTTTTTTTAAAAAAAATTATCCCTTCAGAGTGCTATTTTATGGGGGGGGGGGGAGAGAAGTCCCTCACCCATCACAAGGATCTCTTATCCATCACTTCCTCTGCCAATATTATTGATTAACCCTAATCCAGGCAAACTGGACATTTTAGCCCCCAAGACTTACATTTTGTGGAAGCATTTATACAGATTAGACCTACAAGGTAGGCTTTTAAGACACTGGGGGGTCTGAAGAGTTGTAAACAATATTTAAAACCAGGAGGACAGGCAGCTACTTAAAACAAGCCTTTCATCTCATGGGAACTTGCAGAATATCCTGAATTCTACACTCATACTCACTTCTGTAGACATGGATATTTTTATACCCCACAAAACACTGGAATTTTGATCAGGGTCAAAAATACTACAGATTCAGTCACTTTAAAAAAATGCTGATATTGTTTTATTCAGACCGCATGAGGGTTAAGCAAAAAAAGAAGTCAATCCAGAAACCTAAAGTACATACAAGATCACTTCTGAAAACAATGGAGAATTTTTGTTTCAGTCTGTATACAGTAGTTATTTGTGAAAAGGATAGGCTCAGAGAGCTTGTATGTATTTTAGGCAGGCTAAAGGCTTTCAAACATGATTTATCTCAAGTATAAAAGAATGTGGCAGAATAAACGGGAACGAAGCCAAAGATTAGACCTCTTTGTATTCTTACCTACCAAGAGAAATATACTGCCTCATTCAAGGAGCACTACAACCAAGTTAGCCTTTTTAAGGCTTTTAAGAAGAGCCCTTGTTAAAATAATATAGTTCAAAATTCAAAAACTGAGAAAAATAATAATAGCAAAAACTGATTCTGAGGGCAGGGTGTTTCGGGGGGAAAAAGGGAAATATTTCTGTGTTGTAAGTCGTTCTACATATTAGTTTAACCCAGGATACAGAAACAGAGCAGGACAGAATCTGTTTTTACAGCTTCAGGCTCAGTCACATACACACACTGATCTCCATCCCTTCTACCCCTGAAACGAAATAAAAAATTTGGGCTGGTCTCAAAATAATCAGGAAACCATTCTTTCCCCTCAAATCATGAACTGGGATCATTGGTCAAGGCAACAAATGCTTTGCCACTGATTCAAAGCAACTTCTAATCACTCCACTTCATGTGTGGGATAAAGGAAGAAGTGAGTATGTGTGAGATAAAGGAAGAAGTGAGTATATCAACCCAAAGCATTATCCATTCTAAATTCAAACATCATCCATTCTAAATTCTCTGAATTGTGTTTGGAAGTCAAGCTGCCTATGGAAAAATCTCATCAGACTTAAGACCAAACCATATTACAGAACTATAGGATTGAGCCTTGGATGTCTGTACTCACCTCTCCTCCACCTTCTCTCTCTCATATACCACAATGCCATCAGCAAATGTACCACTGTTTCACGTAACAAAGGAAAACAGGCATGTTATGACTTACACTAACCATGGTTAGAAAATTGTGGGTTGCTAACGAACAGGAGGAGGACTGGTGTGAGAAGAAATGTATGAAGGAACATCACTTCTTGAACTTTGCTCATAGGTAACTCATTACAATGTTTTGCTGTTAGACAGACAGACAGATAGATATGGAAATGAATGAAGAGGCATGGAACTCTCATCTGTTTTTGTTCTTGTCTTTAATATTATTAGAGTTTCACTAATGGAATTAAAACCTTAACTATATGCAAGCTGATCATGTTGCTGTACTGTTCATATTTAAGTCCATGAAAACAGTTGTAAATACTGATTCCTTAAAAAGTGGGACAAAGAAGAACACATTGTTTTAACTTTCAAGTTAATCATAAGAACGAAATGCTTACTAGACCTTTATGTAGTCTCAATGGGATGAGTACATCTTTTGTTTTCCTTCATGTAGTGGTCCCTTTGTGAGGAAAAAATAATCCTTTTTTGTTGAAAGAATACAATCCTGCGCAATAGTCATCTGAATGCAAACAACCACTGCACTTCCTTCATGTGCACGTTTATGTTTTAAGACCAAAACAAAAATGTGAATCACAGACTACAGACCACAAGAAACTAAGAACAGGATCTCTCTTTCACTAGCATTAACTATAGAAGCATTTATGTGCTTTCACTAGAACTGACAAAGCACTATACATAGTGGAACTGCCAACATAGTATATAATCTGTATAACTGATAAGGGGGGAAACATACAGGGAGAAAAAAATGGCCAGCTTGAAGAGTTACTGAGTGGTTAGTAGTTTTTTATTCTGTCATAGGAAACTTGAAGGAGTTTCATTAGAGTTAACATATAAAGTCTAAAGGAAAAGTCTGCTTTTTACTATGAACAAAGGTATTTTTCTTCTGAACAATTTGTGAAAGCAGAGGCTGCAAGAGTGATGAATCATTCAAGGGATAATATCTGTATTACTTCCAGAAGCTACATCATCAGATACTTGATAAAAGAACGTTCATTCCTGATTTTGATTATCTTACATATAGCATATCTTTCCAACAGCCACAGCTACTTACATATTCCTAATATCCACAACTGGCCTCTTTGGGAAATGCACCATGAAAATAAAATGGGTTAATGCAAAAGGTAAAGACGACAGACTGAAAGGCACACATAATTTTTGATATAATGTGCTTTATCAAAGGAAGGGATAATTGCCCTAGAGTTGCCAGAGAGATCACGCTCCTTATGAAATTAAAAGAGAAGTGAATGAAGAAGTGTGATGTGAACTTTTTCATCCCTAAAAGCTGGCTGTAGAAGAATACTCCCTATACACTCAAGATTTGTTTAAATGTTTCAACAAGATACATACAAAAGTGGACAATAAGAGGAGTTATTTTAAAAAGTTTTTGATTATTTGCAAAATTCTTTTGAAGCAAGCTGAAGGTGTAAATAGTTCCTATGTGATAGACTCCTATGGAATTGTAGTAACCCCAGCGTATTCTGCCATTTCTGTACAAAACTTGCAGTTTTAAAAAAATGGAATACTATGTTTCACCTTCTGACTTCAAAATATAGAAATTCAAGTAGTCGGTATTCCCAGTGATCTTACCCCTGTTATTTGATGTTGTTATTGTGACTTTAACTGTATGTTGGTATGATAAATTCATATACTGCTCCTGTTATTTCTAATTTGAAATGGTAATATAACGGTAAAACAGCCAAAACCACATCAGTACCATCAAAATACATGGCAGGGATATCAACAGACTGGCAGCAAACCTGAGTTGTGTGATACAAAAATGTGAAAGAAAAAAAAATAAGGGAAGAACACACACACACACACACACACACACACACACAAATGCAATTTAAAAAAAAGCTTTAAGTTACAGGAAGGTAAATTTTATTTACCATTAAAAGGGACTTGTTAACTGCAACAGAACCAATTACCTAGAGAGGTCTGTCTCTGGGCATCTTCAAAGAAAGAGGCTGCATAGCTACCCCCTCTAGCTGGAGTTCCTGCACTGAGCAGGGGGCAGAGGATTGGACTCACTGGCCTGTGGGGCCACTTCCAACTCTATGATTCTATAACTCATTTCCACAGAGAGGGGAAAACAGACAACTAGGTGGGAAGGGCGATAAAACGGAGTGCCAACAATGGGCAAGAACACACAACAGGAATGGAATGAGCACCTGAAGAAGAAAGAGTATATTGGCAACAGAGTTTGAATTTAGATAAAAATCTGTTCTAACCATCTCTGAAAAAACCTGCCCTTAATCTAGTAGATTTTACAGACATCTCTCTTTCTTACATATGATCATACACATGTCTTTATGCCATCATTACTTTTACATTGACATCTGTTGTTGCTTTTTTATTAATATGTACTCTTTAAATATTCAGTCATAAGAAAAAAATATGTTAAGTATTTATATAATGCATTTCTCTGAAAGCCAGAGAGAGCTTGGTTTAGTTCTGTCATTTATCTTCACTACTGAGGAAGCTGATAACTCATGATCCCTTATTTCAGGTTAGAAAATTAAAGTTACACCAGAACTAAGCTTTCAGAAGTTCCCACATACGCATTATCTAAACATTTTGTCATAAATCTTGTTCCAAATGCATACTTTTCAGCAAGATGATAAAACCATTTCAAACACCACCTATCTTTCCTACCATTTCCATTTTAAGTTACAGTGACTTGGCAATTTGACACAAAACTAATTACAACTAACTGAATTATTTGGAACTCAGAGTAGAGCAGCTATCTGAAAAGTTGTGGCTTTCTACATTATTTGTATATATTTGAAAACCACTCACATCTTGTTTCCATAAAGCAGTAGTTCTTGTCTGAAGAGAAAACAGTGCAACTCTGCTCAACCTTAAAGTAATTTACACTCAATCATGAACTTGAAATGGAAGGCTGGTAGATGATCTCAAACATAGCAATGAGTGTTCAAAACTCTTCACACTTCATGAGCTTTGAAGAAAGAGAAAGTGTAACACATCTTTGTCTCTAACTGCTTCACTTCTTGCCTCTATCTCCCAAGCACTTCTGATGTTCTGAAATATACTTTACTCATGTTCTATATGCAGATGTCAGGAAAAGAACGAAGACCAGTGCTTCCTCTTTGTCATACAAACACCCAGGATTCAAGCAAGCAAGAAAAGTTTTGCCTACCTCTCCCCAAATAATGCCTATCTACTAGATATCACTGTGAGAACCTAGACCAGCAAAAAGACAAGTGAATATTTAGAGAATGTGTATAGTCTCACTCAAGGAGTCTGACATCACACTTGAGAAAACAGCCCCCAAGGCATTGCCTATAGACACTGAAGGGCAAATTCATGGGGAAGACAGAAACAAGGACTGTGAGTGAGGAGCCCCACAGTTGTGGAGTTCTAATGTGTCAGTGTGCTGACAGTGTGTTAAATAAATGATACCATGAGCAGAACTGAAGGACTTCCCAGAATGATACGGATGAATACAGGGTGCACGGTTCCAGGGAAGAGAAGGAAATTATACACACAGAGACTCACATTCTTTAAATGACTGAGCTTCTGTTTGGAAAAGGATCCCCTTACGTGAATGGAAAGTAGATCCAACTCAGTGTTTACCCGACATATTTCACTGTTATTGCTGTTGTGTGCCTCCAACTCACTTTTTTACTTGTGGCAGCTCTAAGGTAGGGTTTTCTAGGCACAATTTGTTCAAAGCAGATTTGCCTTTGCCTTCCACTTGGGCTGAAAGAGCGTGACTTGCCCAAGGTCACCCAGCAGGTTTCCATGGCTGAGTTGGGAATCAAATCCTGGTCTCCAGAATCATAGTGCAATGCTCAAGCCACTATACCACACTGGCTCTCCATTAAAGTATGCAGTAGATGCTTTTGTTTGTACTTCACACTTTTACTAGTAACACTTCCTACTTCTTTCTCCCTCCCTCCCTCCCTCTCTCTCTCTCTCTTTCAGTAAATCATTCATTCATATATATTCATATATATATATATAAATGATTATACTGAAATGTATATGATTGGATCATATGGTTCTAACACTTTGTTTTAGCAGTATTGCCAATTTCAAGTGATTTTCCTCTTTTTACTTCAAACGACACAGAATTTTAAATCATCATTTATTGAAAACTAACTGAAAAAACGTGAATACTGTTGAAAATATTATATTGCCTATATTGCTAAACATTCTGCCTTTTGGCATAACAACACTGTTAAACAAGTATTACAAGCATAACTGATAGTGCATAGAATGCACTAACAGTTACATCATTGAATTATTATGATTATGTTAAAAAGACTGAGAAGTTTGGGTGCCTAACCACATTATAAATATTTCAGTTAACTTTGTTCTTTTTTCAGGCTAGTAATAAAAAAATGACTATATTAATTGAAATAGTACAACTAATTATTTCCTTGACAGTTGTTTTTAAATTTGCAGTTCACACTGGATCTCTTTTCTGGACAATTGTGCTGTATCACTAATCACTCATATATCACTGCCTTACATTGACACCTGGTGGAAGAGGTTGGGATTGAAGCATATTTACTAGCAACAGAATGAGAATTGTGAGCAAACAACTTATAACACTTTAAATGTCTACAGAGAACACAGATAATTTAACGTGCTGTTTTACTTTATCTGACCCCTTAGAAAATAATCATTCCGATCAACAACTCTGCATACAGTTAATAGTTGATGGGATGAATTTCTGTGTCCCAAATTACAAATGATTCCCATTCATTAAAAAAAATGTTTAATGTTTACTAGGAAAGAATTAAGTTCAGCAAGACATATATATCACTACAGGCATCTGTTCTACTTAATGAAGAATAACGTCTAGTATATTAGTAATATTACACAGTCAGCTTTCTTGCTTATGCTGAACAATCAATATAAGACAAACTTGTGCTCTTATAAACATAATCATAGCTGTTTACAACATCTGATATATTACTATGTAAGTGAGAAGGAACCTGTTTCTTCCCCAAAATGAAGCATTTGCATGCAAAAGGTATAATGTATATAAGCTATATCATTTATTCTTTTAATTAATCAAAACCCACAAAGAAAACCATGCTTTAAAAGTTTCATTTGTATAAATAGGAGAATCATCAATACATATAACTTCTGAATGATGCAGGAAACCAGCAACATCCATAGGATAAAAAGATACACATATAACAGAATTTTTTAGTCTTTCCTATGTACATTTTAAAAGCAATGAAGACTAAATTTTTAAAAAAATCCAAGATTCCAAAAAATCTTTTTTCCTTGTACAGATGTCCAAAGACAGGCAATACATTTGGATTTTAACATTCACAATAAATCAGTACTATTTAACATTTAACACTGCTGTACAGTGGTAACTCCAAATTAGCAACACAGTGCAGATAAATTATACAGATTAACTCTCAAACCAGGAATATCAGAAGTTCTGCTCCATACAAACAAACCATTTTCCACTCTGATAATCATCTTTCCTTTTTTTAAAAAAAGTCTTTCTTTTCTGGGTGCTGTTTTAATGATCCAAAGTTATGAAAGAGAATCCATCCAATTTTCAATAACCTAGGAGAAGAGAAACTCTGGTATTTCCCCCCACCCCATGGTTTTAATGACTGTGTAAAGGAATGGCTCAATAATAGGCTTACAGTACAGAGTTTTGTCTTCAAAGTTAACCAACTTCAGCAATGCGGTTCAACATGTCACAAGCTTACTTTAAGCAAGCACCTGGGACTACTTCCACAGTAATGAAAGTTCTGCACCTGTGCAGAATTTGTGAGCAATAAAATAGTTAAAAAAAAAAGATTTAAAAAAACACTAAGAATATAATACAATCAAATGACTGATAAGACCACTGAAGCATCCTGGACCTCTTTTGTACACAAGAGTAAGGTTATACATTTGATGAAAAACAGCAATTTTACCATCTTCCAGACTAATTCTGTAACAGAACTTAATAGCTGTAGCACAGTAGATTCTTTAGATTTTCAGAAAATAGATACTACTTCATTTTCTAAACTGTAACAAGGAATACAGTTTGACAACATAGTGTAAATCTGTGGTAAAACAAATGTTAGACTAGTATTTCTAAGTCCACTGCAAGAAGTACAATTCCTAAGACCATCTTTCCTCCTATGTTTTAAAAAGAAGCTAAGAAACCACCTTTCAGTTCCAGTAACTGTAGCAAATATTTCCAAGAAAATGTTTCTAACATCTGATCACACTAAGCACTCCATCTCCTAGCCATGTGTTTCTATCAAAACTGCTATCCATTTTGTTAAAGAAACACAATTGCTTTTCAGTTTTTACTCACCTTGCAAAGCTTCTGATAACGTGGAGAAGAAACTGCCATTCTTTGCAAGCGATGCAACAACACCACAACTTTCTGCAGAGATGTTCTCACCACCGCCATCATTTTAAGTTTGCCACACTTCTGAAGACACCTCAAAATTTGCATTATAAATGAAGAGCAACTATCATTTCCTCTTGGTCACTGGACAATGATTTGCCAGTTCTCTGAGCATGCTCGCTTGCAGGGCAGCTTTTCCGAGTGACGGACTTGAAGGCAGTTAGCATAATGATAAAAGTATCTCTTCTTTCAAACAGCCAAATATATACAAAAATAAAAGCCTGCCAGCATCCTCGAAGCCTTATTTGCTCAGTAGGTCCAAAGAAAGGAAGTTGATGATCAGACGAATATGCCTGCTACTGAATGGTGAACTACATACCACCGAAGGCTTATTAATTCATGGTTTAGAGCTGCAGAAACAAAGCAGAATTCCTTTGGGAAGCCTGCCCCAACATAATCACAATAGTTCTCCTCCTGGATATGCTTCATATGAAAACAGGGAATGCCATTCCTTCTCTCACTCTGGAGGAAGATGCTCTCTCGCTCTCACTAAAAGCAGCTCTGGCAGAGCTGCGGAGCAAGTGAATAACACAGTGTGTGCTATAAATCTTATGAGAAGAGCAGAGGGATACCTGCCCTAATTATATCAGCCATACGTTAAAGGCTAATAAATCACATAGCAGCAGCTCTCAAAAGCGAGATTATCTTGCAAAAAGGAAGACCTGCAGGGGGCAAAAACCTATCCTGTGAAAACTCTCTTACAGCTAATGTACTTCAACAGCTCCCAAAGGAGTATTTCTACACGTGAAAGTATGAATGTGGTTATGGTGAGATTTCCAATGAGAAGCTTTTCCATGAACAGGTCATTTGAACAAATATGATTTTAAAAAAGACACTCAGGTATTGATTACTCACCCTCCCTCTCCCTCCCAATAAGCAGATTCTTCACAGCTTTGAACCTTGGTAACAAACGCTGACAAGGTGTATCATTTAAGCCACTTCATAACACAGCAGTCCTGTTGCTGCCAGCATCAGTGAGGGTTTAATTATCACAAAATTTGACTATCTGCTATAGCAGGGCACAGTGTGAAGGCATATGATGCTGCAGTCTTGCTAAAGCAAAGCAGGTCTGTGCCTGATGCAGGTCAGTGACCAAAGGCAGACTTTCCAGGGACTCTACATATGTCCCCTTTCATACCACAGCAGATGAAAGAAAGATGAGATACAAAATAAACAAATATTTTTGCCAAATACAGATCTGAAAAAACAGCAGTACTGTATTGAAACTGACCTCAGTTCTGCATTTTAGGGCAGAACAGAATCAGTGATCAAGCCCCCACGCTTACAATAAATACATCAAACTTTTTTTGCAAGCCAAGAGCAGGCACACTGGAAATAGATATGTTGTCCCCCCACCAAAAAAAAAGAAAAGAAAAGAAAAAATAGCTTAACCAAGAACAAATGCTGTGGTAAAGGGAGCAATATGAACGTCAGCTACAAAGAGGTCAAACAGTATGCAAGGGACAGCGCTCTGGGGCCACTCTCAACTAGTCATGAAGGACACAACTCCTCCCATAAACACATCTTCTCAATGTCCTCATTCCAAAGGAGTGACATGCTTGTCAAGCTGCTATGGCTCCATTTCATGTGAATCTAACATTGTATGAAAGTGGAAACCACAAAGGCAAGAAAGAGATCACATGGGAAGAACCTCAGAAGAGTCCAAAGACCATCAAGGAGTGTTTTCATAGTTCTCCCCCCTGCTACTGCCATTCCCATAGTGTTTTTAAAGCTATCCCTACATTACTGGATCAAAATGGGAGGAAGCCGCTGAGAACAGTGAGACTCTTGCCTAACTGTGCTAGCTGCCTACTATCTCAAATTAATTAGGGAGGAGGATACATCCAGAATGCTGCCTTTCCTATCTCAATGAGTCACATTTACATGCATGACTGTTTACTACATTGAGATCAGATTTCTAAATACCACGTTATAGCTCTACTAGCACAGAAGAGTGGCCATTATAAGCCTTTTTGTGCGGAGCAGATTGCAATCATACCCTGAAAACACTCAAAAATCAGGGAAGAGAACAGTTCAACTCAGTCCTCAAACTGCCATCCCAGGGCCTTGTGTTCTCTTAGCTGTTTGTGTAGCCCTCATCCTTTCCAGACACTTCAGATCACCCTTATCCTCATCCAAAAAGGATGAATGGAGTACTCCAGAAGGTGTAATTCACCTCATAAACAGGCTGCTTTTGAAAACCGGAAGTGGACTTCCAGCTACTTCCATATTAGGTTGAGGTTTTGTTGTAATTTATTTGTTTAGCCGGGTTGGTTTATTGGTGGTAGCGGTGGTGGATTTTTTGCATTGTTTCTGATCTATGTGGCCTCAAAATTGACAACCAGACCTACCACAGTTGTTCATCCAACCTTAGTGACACCACATAATAAGTATGTAAAAGTCTACGTTAAGCAAGGAGAACAGAAAAGCCACCAAACATACTGTGTAAATATAGCCAGTTTAGCATCTCAAAAATCTCAGCTGGTCAGAGGAAGTTATTCTGATTTATGGGGGGGAAAAACTAACAAAAAAATTCTATCATAAATGAACTATTGGGCCTCAGATGCTTTTCATTACAAGGTTTGTTATAACAAATATTTAGAGCCCTAGTATCACTACGGCAAAGCACAAATAACTTCGCCTTCTCTACAAATATGTAGGTAGATGAAACATTGAAGAATCTGTGAATGATATCAATGCAATCACAAAAAAGAAAATGCATGCCATTAAAATTATATAATTAAAAATGCTAAAGAACATTGTACAATATGCAGGAACGAGACAATAAAAACGATAAAAGCAGCAGGCCAATCAATTCAATGCCTGATTAAAAAGGTTTTAACCTAATGCCCAGATTAATCATTTAATCATGGTCATTTCTGCATTTCACCGTAATAGTGCTATTATTCCATTTTTAACATCCAGTGAAATTCTGGGGTTTGTAGTTTACTGAGGCCAAAGAGCTCTCTGGTTGAGAATTCTAAATGCTTCTCCCTAAACTGCAAATGCCAGGATTCCACAAGATGTTGAAAATGGAATAATAGCACTGTAACAGTACAGTGCAGAAATGTCCAATATTAGAGAGGTCTAGTCATAAGGTCTTTATGATAAACGCCATTCAGACACTATTTACCAGTACCTCCTTCTGTGCAGTACTAGTGTTAGCTCTGTACCACTGCTGTACCACTGCTGTACCACTGCTATACCACAGACAAGTGTTAGCTGTGGTACCACTGCTGCTATCTCTAGGAGATCCTTTACTACAGCTGTTCCCCATGCCAGATGTCCAAGCTGGGTTCAGAAAAGGAAGAGGTACTAGGGATCATACTGCAAACATATGCTGGATAATGCAGCATATCAAAGAATTTCCAAAGAAAATTAGCCCATGCTTTACAGATTAGAGCAAAGTATTGATTGTATAGATCATGAAAATCTATGAACTATTGTTAAAAATAGTTGTGTCATATTTAATTGTCTTGACACATAGTGTGTACTCAGGACAAGAGGCCACCATCAAGACAGAATATGGAGAAAAAGAAAGTTTTCCAAATGGCAAGGGGGTCAGGCAAGAAAGTATTTGATCACCCTATGTGTTTAATCTATACACTGAATGTATCCTAGGTAAAGCAGGATTAGACACAAGGAAGGAAGAGTGAAAATAATAACCATGGATTATGTACACAACTTTAAAATAGACAATGAAGACAATGAGATAGTCAAAGATTTCTTATGCCTTGGCTCAGTCATTAATCAGAATGGAAACTACAGGCAAGAAATCAGAAAAAGACCAGGGCTTGGGAGGGCAGCTATGAAGGTACAGGACAAGATCTTCAAGTGTAAAGATATACAGGTGTCCCTCAGTTAACAAAGTAGATGTGTTCCTGGGCATTACGTCCTTAACATGTTATTTCTACCAATGGCAGAACATGGAAAGTACAGAGATGGATTCCTGCATCACAAAAAAGAAGAGCAATTCAACATGTTTCTGCAACTTTTAACCCACAACTAACAATGTGCTCATCTGGAATGAAACAACCAGGTAAGGTAAGTTTTGCATAAGGAATCTAGCGATTCCTTCAAAGATTCTTACAAAATGCATCCAAGGACTGTTTTTTTTCTTTTGGCTAGCCTCTATCTTTTTTTATGATTTCCGTTTTGGAAATGCTTTATCATGCTAGAGATGGCTGGTGAAGCAGGCTTATCTGCTTTCCCCCCTTTATTCTATGTTTTGCTGTTCACACATTCTCACTAACGGTTTCTGGAGGCAGATACTGTTTACTTTGCCTGTTGTGGGTAGACACACATAACTATAGTACGATTGGCTAGAGTAGAATTAAAGTTTTTTCCCAACTCAAGCTTTGTTTATTTCATTGTTTAACACAAATATATTGATGCATACTAACATGAAAAGTGTTTTTCCAGTTCTCCTTCCCCATTCCCCTCATGCCAATGCTGCTTTTAAAAAAAGAATTTCTGCAAGGAAGAGGAAGAAGAGGAAAGGGGCTGGGTGGGCATACAAAACTTTTAAAAAGGAGAGTTTTTGTCAGAGGCTTTGTTAACTGAGGAATGCCTATATAGCTGAATATCAAAGTTGTGACTGTCCACACCACCATATTTCCAGTTCTTCTGTATGACTGTGAAAGCTGGACAATGAAGGAAGCAGACAGGAAGAAAATCAACTCATTTGAAATGTGAGGCCAAAGGAGAGTTCAGCAGATACTACGGACTTCCACAAGACAAATAAATGGCTATTAGGGCAAATCAAACCTGAACTCTCCCTCAAAGCCAAAATGACTAAGCTGAAGCTGTAATACTTTTGTCATGCCATGGGAAGACATGACTCATTAGAATGATGCTTGGTAATGTTGAAGGCAGTAAGAAAAGAGGAAGACTACATTACAGGTGGATAGACTCAGTTAAGGAAGCCACAGCCTTGCATTTGAAAGACCTGAGCAGGGTTGTCGGTAACAGAGTGCTTGGAGGTCTCCCACGGATAGGTTCTTCACATGTGGAAGTTGACTTAATGGCAATTAACAACAAATCTGGGGAGAATATGGTAAAAGATGAAATGCTACTACTGAACATGACTTCTTTCCAGCAGCCACTAACTAACATCACCTCTCACAGTGAGGAAACTCGAGTGGGGCCTCAAAATAAGATGTAAATGGTTAAAAATGTTACGTCAAGCCTTTGCTTCATTTTAAAAGCCCATCTTGGCAGAAAGGTGGAGTATAAATTTAATAAATAAATAAAAGTCAGTAAAATGAGAACTCACAAGAAAATTACATTACAAAATTGAAGATGAAACAAACAGCAGGCAAATCTGATATAAATGGACTATTACACATACTGGTGTACTCCTCACTTCTAAAATGGCTCAAATCCAACTGTTAGCTAAAAAAAAAAAAGAAGAGTCCCATGAATAAATGCAGATTACATAAGTGCCGACTTACTAAGTTCCTCTTCTTCAGAAGGTCTAGCTGGGACAATCTAAAATGGAAAGTGAAAGCAATGCATATTCTATACCAACTTTATTCTCTGTGTACAGGTTCCTTTCCTTTTATCCTTCTAATACTCAAAATAATTAGACATCAACTAGCCCAGTTCTCCCAGACATTTAAACATTTGGTTCACAAAGACTTCATGTCATCCCTCCTAACAGTTTAGAAACTGACCAACAACTCAAAGCCATCAGTTGATTTACTTGTGCCATCTACACGTACAGAAACATAATACCTTATGAAAGGGCATCTATCATCTTTTCAAGAATGAGGTACAGCCACTCCCACAAAGACCAGAAATGCCACAAGATTTGCTGCAAGACTCAACCTGCAAGACCCAAGCCTGGACCACAGACTACAGAACACGCAGAATGCAGGCTAATCCCCTATTCACACATGAAGGCATGGGCTTAAGAATACATCACTGAACAGCTCAGGGAGATAAACACAAAAGCTATTATAATCATCAACATCATCATCTTATTTCTATCCCACCTTTTTCCCAAAAATTGGAACGCATGGTAGCTTATACAAATTAAAACAAACACAGATAAAAGTACAAAGACTTAACTAAAGACAAAAAGTTATTGTTGAAATGTAATTAAATGATCCATAAAATTGAAACCATTTAAAACAAATTGATTACAAAGACAAAAACATCACCCAATTATTGGGACAATTGTAGGTAAAGGAAAGAAAATGGGTCACTATGGATAAATTGCAGATGTCATCAAAACATAAAAGCATGAACTGACAAGGAAAAGATAAAAATGGGCAGGCCTGAGCAGCCACAAGATGAAATACAATTTTGACTACCCATTGATTAAACAAAACTCGTCATCACAGATCCTTTCTTAGACCACATATACATTTCTTCTGCTTTGAAGATTAAAGAGGAAAACACATTTTAGCAAAATTGGAAATACATGCAACATTAAACTCCTTGTGGCCTAAAGGAGCAAATCTTGTTGCCTTGAAGAGGAAACAGAAGCTTTTGCTTCTATATTTGACTGGCTGTATTTCATGCAGACCTACACCTATGGTTTAAGAAAAAGAGTGACGATCACAAGCAAATGGCATGAAACTCTCTCAGTCCCATTGAACAGACTGACCACTGGTCTTCCATATGTGCAAGTAAGCACAAACAGGAAATTAGCTGAAAAAAGACATCAAAGCTACCAGTCTCCTTATGTAAGAAAAAGGAAGAAGCAGAAAGTTCATGATCTCAAAGATCATGCACACTATAATGCTGTGTTACATCCAAACACAATCTCTGAAAATGGGACTTTAAAAAAGAACAGAAAGTCTCCTTTTCCTCCGTCTGTTACTTAAATTAATATTCCAATTAATTTCTAGTATGACACCAAATAATTTCTAATGGTCAGTTTATCTAATGAGTTGCAAGACTTCATGGTGATTACCCGACAAGCTGCTATTTCTTCTGTTGAGCTTGTGCTTTTCAACATTCATTACGAAACACACATACAACATACAAGTATTTCATTCCTTCTGTCAAGCTATGTAGATTAGACAGGCATATCTGATTATTTTCCTATATAGACATGGGTTGCAACCCTAGCATCACTCCTTTCAGAAACTGGTAGACATCTTCTGCTTCTTTCCCTTTTGAGCTGTGGGAATGTGCTTATTAACTCTGAGTCGTCCTAACGTGATTCCTGGTATCATACCAAGACTCCTTCTCTGTATTTCATTCACATTTTCCAAGTCCTTGGAACTAATGCTGCTTACTGCTTCTCAAACCTTCTTAAAATAGAATGTTTTTCTGTCACATGGCCAAGAGCTTTTTTTTTTGATAGTTCACAATAATTCCTTTCCTAATGATAAATACTACTTCCATATCATTAGTACATGAATACTTAACTTCATTCTACCATCCACAGCTTTCCGATAGCTTTATCTTATCATTATTTTTCCAAATTCTCATCTCTCTTGATGTCCCAGATGCTCACCATCTGGGTTTACATAAAGATCTTCAGTAAAATCCCAGCTTAAAATTAGTTTCATCAAGCTGCTAGAAATACTGTCTGAACCCTGTCTTCCCATGCAGTAACTTGTTTTTGGTCAGCAATACCCAAAACACTCACTTTCTTTCATATTTTCATTCAACTGGACACCTTATCCTCATTTTCATTCCTCCTAAATACTATGGCACTTACAAGAAATCAGGTCAACACTAACCCCAAGGATAATTGCTAGCAGAGCAGCAGAATTTTTAAATGTTTTGCTCTCGAGTACTTTAAGCAACTGGAAACCAGTATATTGAGGCATATCATCTGCATACTCTCAAGATCCTGAAGATGCCACAGTTTTCCCCCTTCTCCCTCAAGGACACTGTAGTCTATGTTCATGTACTATTCAGCCTGCAAAAATACACACGTATCCATGTCCTCCAGTGCCTTGAATTGTACTTCGTAATACAAAGCACTATAGGAGATTCTGAAATGCCAATCTGTGATACAAATTGAAATAACAGGCAGAAAAGAGGGATGTACAGAAAAAACTAAACCTATTAATATTTTCTGCTTAATTAGCATACCCTTTTGCTTATCTTCAAAAATTGAATATTAAATATATCTTTCAGAGAGATATAGAGCAGGCACTAACTAAAATCACAGACTGTTAAGGCCAGGGTGTGTTTTGAGGGATATATCTGCTAGATTAGCATTGCCCTGGGCAATGGAAGAAAAAAAAAAGCTGTTCGGTGTTTCCTTTGGAAGATAAGAAAAACCCTGAGTTTTAAAAATATAATCAGTCAGGTTCTCTTGGTATTTGTCATAAGGACAGGACATAGTAAATAATCATTTGTCTCCTTTTTGTGACCAAGAATACGCTAAACTGGACAAAAGACTTATCTGGACAAAATTACATTTGTAGTATATGAGTCACATGTTATCCCTAATATGTTGAATATATATATCTCCAAGAAATAACTACAATTAATTCAGAAGAAATCAGTCACTAGATATAAGTGAGAATCTATAGGAAGCAGCTACAACATACTTGTCCAAATGTTTCATTCAGCCATCATCTATTATACAAAATTTGTGAGTTTGTCTGTTTGTCTGTGTCAGGCAGGTCAAGACCTCAAACGACTGGCTGGCTGTGAAGATTCTACAGAATCCTGGGGTTGGCAGTTCAGAGAAGGGCCTTCAGAATGCTCAGCTGGAGAGCTCTTGGGCCTCAGGCTAGTTGCTATGGAGATGAGGCCCAGCAGCAAGAAGGGCAGTATATTCCCTCACAAACCAAACCTCTGTCATGTTAACAATTCTGAATACAGATTGCATTGGGGAATATGGGGATAAGTTATAGGTACTGGAGTGGGCCGGTTGATATGGAGACGAGGCCTAACAGCAAGGAGGAGGAGGACAGCGTATTCCCTCAGGAACCCAACCTCGATATGTTAACAATTCTGAATACAGACTGCACTGGGGAATATAGGGAAAAGTTACAGGTACTTCATAGGCAATTTACTATGGAGACAAGGTCTAGCAGCAAAGAGGAAGATATTGTATTCCCTCAGGAACCAACCCTCTGTACATTAGCAATTTTGAATACAGATTGGATTGGTGACTATGGGGAAAAGTTACAGATACTGGACAAGGCAGTTTGGGGAATTACAGACACAGGATATCAAATCTGTGTATTTCAACCGCATCTAATTCTTAAGGTATTTCTAACAAGAGTTACCTATGAGAAAATAAAATCCCAGGCAACGCCGGGTAAATACGCTAATTTAAAATAAAATGAGAATAAACACAACAGAATCCATGAGATGATTTCAAAATTTGCTAGGGTTCATTGCAATACATATTCTAATTTGTGGAAAGTGAAGCTCACATCCTATGCTACTATTCCTAGATTCACCCTAGTTTGTTACTTAAGTCTCTGCTGTGAAATGTTTGGATAAACAAGTATTTGGCAGACGTCAGTTCTTAATAGAACTTCCTCTATGGAAGACATCAACAAACGAATAAGATCTCATAATACAAAAAGAGATTATGCTTTGTTTGTTTCTTTGCATAGTATGGAATGCAAATAATTTCTCTGTGAATGTAACATTTTAAAGATGAAGCAAATACAAGAACACAATAATCGCCTAGCTACTTCAAAAGAAAATTTATCTTGTTCAAGAGTATTTTCAAATGGCCTTTTACTCCTGGGGACAGAGGGTGATCACAGGCCTTGGGGCTGCATACTCCCTCCACTACAAGAAGAAATGAACAGAACTGATATCAGGGCTTTGTTTGAATGCGAGCTCTCTTCAGCTCTGTGAAGGAGAACTTGCTAATTTCCAACTGCAACCAGCCAGCATGGATTAGTAAATATTGGTCTACTGCCCCAAAATATGGAGGCCTGAAGAAACAATACAAAACACAAAAATTGTTATTTGTTCTGGTAAAGACAAGTCAGTCTATTAAGCTTTATTTTCCTAACAAATCGGACTTTTTCTAGTTTATTAACCTCTCAGTAAGTTGTCAGATACTTCTCTTATACTTTCACCCCTTATAAGAAATACTGCTGAACTGGTCAAAAGGGCAATACAAGATTTTGTGCAGATTCAAACTGCTGCATTGTACATTTTAAGAGGTATGCTGGGGAACTGTTTCAGTGTCACTGAGAGTGCGGGTGCACATAATCTGCAAGTGGAACCTGGGGATCCAGAATCACATCGATGCAGCTCTGAGAATCATAACCCTCCCATGAACATTTCAGAAGGTTATACTCTTTGAAACAACCACTTAGCTTAGATGTTCATTTAAATGACTTTGCAAAACAGTTTGTATAACTGTAGGACAAAAAAAGCCATTTCCGCACTAGACTGTTATAGTGCTATTGTTCCACTTTCAACATCCTATGGAATCCTGGGGTTTGCAGTTCAGAGAGAGGCCTTTGACAGTCTAGAGTGGAAATGGCCAAAAAAAGATAGAAATAAGAAAGGGAGGTAACAGAGCACTCAGTTCTAATATGCCTCCACAGCCAACTGAGGGTTCAAAAGACGAATCATCTCAAGAAATGAAAACATTTCCCATGAACACGAGCCATGTTGGACCAGGCCCTATCTAGTCCAGGATCCTGTTTACATAGTGGACAAACCAGTTGCCTATGGAGAGTCCACAGGCAAAATGTGATAAATATTGGCTGTGTCTGGAAACATGCAGCTTGCACTGAGGTTAAGCAGCTGAGCTTTCATTGCCCATTTTTTTTGCTACTGAATTATATTTCCTAGATGCCTTTTTCCACTTTAAAAAAAGCGGGGCTCTTGGCATCTCATCAATCCATTTGCATTTCACATTAGATGGCTTGGGTAGTTTCTTTTTACATGTAAACTCAAGATGAAGGAATGCTCACACTGTCACTTCTGCATATTTCTTACTAACAAGCTCCTGTTTGCTAAAAGCAAATATGATTTTGCTGACCATCAAAAGGTTTTCTTCCTGTCATTGGCACTGCATGCACATGGCTAATCTAGACATTATGCATTTTTTCATGTATTTGTTCAGTGGGAAAGACTACATTATAGTAGATAATGAAGGGAAATTATTCAAGGAGAAAATGTATTAAAATATTTGGTTAAGATGGAAATAACTACAAAGAGTTTGCATGATGTAAATGGGGCAAACAAAGGATTCCATAATTATAAGGGATGCATATTAAATAGTTCCTTTCTGACAGAGTAGATTAAAAGAAATGTTGCATGCCTTAACTATAGTATTTCACTACCAGAAACCAAAAGCCATAAATGTAGAACTTCCCCAAGGAACACCAAACAATATCAGTATCAGTATCAACGTATCTTCACTTTGACTCTGAAAATATATCACTAATCATTCAAAAAAGCCACAGCAAGAAAGGCACAATCACTTCTTATAGAACTGAAAAAAGCAAAATGAGACAGATGAGGTCCATTCCTTGCAATATCTTAGTTAAAGGATCATAAACAAATGGGATTAAAAGTTACAGGAAGGTGAGAGACAATCATTTTCCAAACAGTCTTAAAATATACATTTGTCCTTGAATTATTTTTTGGCAATTTAGGTACAAAACTACCTACAATCATTCATTTTCCAAACAGTCTTAAATATACATTTGTCCTTGAATTATTATTAATTTAGGCAGAAAACTACCTTGCAATTTACATTCAACTATTAGGACCTCATAGCTAATTCTAATGATCCACCATCAACAAGAACAATGGACACATTTTTTGAGCCTTTGAATGAACTGCAGGAGGTTAACTTTCCTTTGGTGGAGAGCCAAAGGATTCTGGAGCTATAAAGATAAGCTCTACAGAGGTTAACGGATATAGGGTAGCTTCACTACAATTATGTATTTTCAAAACAAATGGACCAAAAAAAGTCAAACTTTATTAGATAAATTAATGCAAGCAAGACCTAAAAAAAAGTTTCAGTAAACACTTACCTGGACTCGCATGACAAACGTCACTGCAGAGGAAGGTAAGCTTTCGATGGTCTCCATGGAATGAGACCAGAGTGCTATTTTTGATTGGTGCTAACCACCAAATCAAGACATGTGATAGGGCCAAAGGAGACAGTGAGGTAGTTCGCCCCCTATAGGCTTGCTAAAGGGCAAGGCCTTGGAGTGCCATGGGCCTCCACCTGATGTTTTGGTCATTCACCTTGGCAGCAATGACACTGTTTTTTGGCAGGGTGGTGAAGACCCCAAATGTATTAACCATGCCAGAAGAATGGTGAATAATTAGATTTGGGCCACTTTATTCCCCATCCTGTTTGGGTGGCCAGACCTCTACTGAGTAGATGAGGTGCATGTGTTTGATCATGGGACTCAGTTGTTCCTAGAAGAACTGAGAGGGGGGTGAGGATCATGTTGTCTGGCCTGGTGGGGGGAAAGGGACTAAGCAGATGCTTACCCCTTTCTGTGGCAGAAAATGGGGGTAATAAAACATCGGTGATCACCTATTGGCACCCATTTGGTGTAAGGTAGGGCTCTGGAACCACCTCTTTAGGGCCCTGCATCCAAGGGAGTTCGGTGAAGGAGGCTACCCTTGAGGCGAACCTGGGAATAAGGCTCTCACTTTTAAAGCCGTGCAGTTTGGGTGGGAGTCCCTGGGTTTCCTTCCAAGATGCTGGACTGTGGAGCAACCAAAGCAATTTGGATTGCCCCTGGGGCTGAAGTGTTATCACCGATGGGTAAGCTGAGCAGGTTGTCATGTTGTGACCCTGGCATCAGCTGGTCCCGTATCATGTTGCTCTCCCTCTCGTATCTTTCAGGTTAATGCAATTAAAATAATACAGGTCAAAATAAAGTGGCCCTTAGTTAACCCAACTTTGTGTCTGGTCTCTTTATTCTATGGTTGAGCATCAAATGTGTAATATGGAACATACTAACACCTATTTAGAACAGAAAGGAAAGTGTGTTAACTTCATTTATCTTCTGTTTGTGTTTGAAACACTGTTCAGCCTTCCTATAAAATCTATGTCTAGAAGACAGGTTGAATTATGTGTTCTCAACAGGAATTAACATATGAGAGAGGAAAGTGTCAGTACCATATATGATTAGGACTCTTTAGGGGCCTTGCTTGTTAGTCAACCACAAGAAATGGACAATGCATACAAGAACAGTGGCTGCTTGCCAACAATTCTTATTACTTCCTATCTTGAAAAGGAAAAGAGGTGGCTGAAAAGTGGAGGCTTCATTGCTCCAAACTAGAATCTTCTCTTCTGAATGATTCTTCTTGATGCCAAGCTTAGGTTGGCATGTCAGTTCAGAATCCGTAGCACAGAAGGACTATGGAAGAGTACAGAAATGCTTTGGAATGTTACCCACAAGCTCCAACAGACTACAAGGGAATACTTTCTTCAAACTAAACTACTTAAATTATGATTTGTCCAAAAAAAAAAAAAAAAGGATGGAAAAGCATTTGCTCTGTGTCGGTCTCCTTGAACACACACTCAATTTTAACAGTTTGGCTTGCTCCCCCCACCCCCTGGTGGTCTTCTATTGCTATATGAAGACCTTTCCTTTCCATCAAGCATTCAATCTGCCAACCTGTTAAAATGCATCAATTTTCCTGGCATGTTAGTCTCAACGTATCTTGTAGGCTTCATTGTCTCTGCCTTCCACCCACTGGCTTCATCTTACTATTTTAATGTATTTCTTATATGCTTCCTTGAACATCTTTAGTATATAGAAGCGGGGTCAGATATTTTAATTATTGAACTCGCCATGCTCTTACCTCCATCTGCTTTCTCAGTTCCCTTCCAGAAGAGCTGTCCTGAAGAGCAGGTTCCCATTGTGTTGCATCTGCAAGGACATTAACAGTAGCTTCTGCTTCTTGTAACCACTTGAGAAAACTTTCAAGGTCTTTCAGCAAGGCATGTACCGTCTTCAGGTCAGCCTCCAAAGCATTCTGCCTATTAAAAGTTCTGCAGGGAGAAAGAACGACATCATCAATCTGAGGGAAATAAATTTAAAAGTGATTAATTGTGTAATGTGGTACAATTGGTTCTCATTTGAACCTTGGTGCTGGAGGAGGGTTCAACAGATATCATAAATCTACCATGCATACATACATACATATGGGGACAACAGCAAATTAAGCCTAAATTCTTGCTAGAGATCACAGGATCATACAGTTGGAAGAAACCACAAGGGCCATCCAGTCCAATGCCCTGCCATACAGGAGACTCTACCACACTCTGAGGGAATGTATTCCACTGTCAAACAGTGGAATACTGTCAGGAAGTTCTATCTAATGTGTAGGTGGAATCTTTTTTCTTCTAGTTTGAAGCCACTGCTCTGTGTCCTAACCTCTGGAACAGCAACAAACAAGTTTGTTCCATCTTCCATAGAACATCTTTCAGATATTTACACATGGCTATCATGTTACCTCTTAACCTTCTCTTCTTCAGGCTAAACATGCCCAGCCCTCTAAGCCAATCCTCATAGGGCATGGTTTCCAAGCCTCCTACCATTTTGGTTACCCTCCTAGGGACACATTCCAACTTGTCAATGCCCTTCTTGAATTGTGGTGCCCAGAATTGGACACAGTACTCCAGATGAGGTCTAACCAAAGCAAAATAGAGTGGTACTATTGCTTCCCTCAACTTAGACACTACATTCCTATCGATGCAGTCTAAAACTGCATTGGCTTTTTAGCTGCTACATCATACTGTTGACTCATGTTCAGCTTGTGGTCCATGATGTCTCATATTCCTTTCACATGTACTGTGGTCAAGCCAGGTGTCACATTTCCTACATCTGTGCACTTCATTTTTTTATACCCAACCTTACATGTTCCCCTGTTGAAATTCATTTTGTTAGTTTTGCCCCAGCAATCTAATCCATTAAGATTAGTTTGAATTCTGATCCTTCCTCTGGGGTATTAGCTACCTCTCCTAATTTGATGTCATCTGCAAATTTGATAAGAATGCCCTCTGCCCCCTCATTCAAATAGGATGTTTAATAGCACTGCGCACAGGACAGAACCCTGTGGTTAGTCACTTCTTCTCTCCAGAATGAAGAGGAGCCACGAGTGAGCACCCTTTGGGTTCAGTCGGTCAACCAGTTACAATTCTACCCAATAATAGCATTGTCTAGCCTAGCTTGTTTGCAAGAATATCATAGGGGACCTTGTCAAAGGCTTTGCTGAAATACAGATAGGCTATATCCACAGCATCCCCTCCATATACCAAGCTTGTAACTCTATCAAAAAAAGAGGTAAGTCTGGCATGACTTGTTTTTGAGAAACTCATGGTGACTTTGCATGATCATGGCATTCCTTTCTAAGTGCTTACAGATTAATGATCTGCTCAGGAATCTTCCCTGGTATTGATGTCAGGCTGATTGGACAGTAATTGTTTGGTCCTCTTTTTTTCCCTTTTCTTGAAGATGGGGACAACATCTGCCCTCTTTCAGTCTGCTGGGACTCTATCTTTTCTCCAGGAATTCTCAAAGATTATTGGCAGTGGCTCTGCGATTATTTATGCCATTTCTTTTAATACCCTTAGGGGTAGTCCTTCTTGCCCTGGAGATCTGAATTCATTTAGAATAGCCAGGTATTCCTGTACTACCTCTTTAAGTATTCTGTGCTGCATTTCCCCCCTCTGCATTATCTGTTCCATATTCCTCAGTCTGAGCACTATTTTCCTTTTGGGAGAAAACCTAGGTAATGAATGTGTGCAGTAGCTCTACCTTTTCTCTGTCGCCTGTTAGCTTTTTGTCATCTTCTCCATGTAGTGGCCCTACAATTTCCTTGTTCTTCCTTTTGACAGACATAACCAAAAAGAAAGCCTCTTTCTTATTATTAACCTCTCTAGCAAACCCAAGTTCATTCTGTGCTTTAACTTTTCTGATTCTCTCCCTGCATATGCTGGTTATTTGTTTGAACTCCTCTCGGGAGATTTCCCCCTTTTTCCATTTATTGTACTTTCCCCTTTTAAAACTTAGACATTTGTCCCAGATTCTTTAGATACTTCTCATTTTTCCTCTTCCTTGGGACCGTTTGAAATTGTGTCTTCAATATTTCACTGTTAAGAACCTCCCATCCACTGTGAACTCCCTTCTCTTAGTATTCTTGATAATGGGATCAAACCCATTATTTCCCCAAGTTTACTGAAACTTAAAGTCTACTATGCACGTCTGATTATGCTTAGCTTCCCCTCTTTGCTGTATAACAAACTCCAGGAGAACACTGTCACTCCCAGTTAAGGATCGCACCACTCCCACCCCATTAACCAGGTCATCATTGTTGGGTAGGATCAGAGCTAAAATAGCTCTAAATGATAGTCAACATGATTGAACTGAGACTACTTTAGACATATCATAGACAACATGACTCACTGGAAAAGACAATAATGCTCAGTCAAATGGAAGGCAATAGGAAAATATCCCATCACAGAATGTCCAGCCCTGACTCTGCACGACCCGAACAGGGTAGTTGATGATCAGGGCTTTTGAAGGTATCTAGTTCCTAGGGTCCCCATAAGTGAAAGTCAACTTGGTGACATACTGAATCTATTCAATAAAGCTGAGCATTCCTTCTCTCAGCACAACCAGGTTGCAAAACAGCAAGCATGACAAACTAACAATCCAATTTTGGGAGACAGCTAAGGAAGTAAGCAAACAGCTTTTCACAATGAATGAAAACAGCTCCCTAATGTAGTGTATACTGTAGGAACCACAACGCTGCAGAAAACAGCACAGATGTTCTTTTGTACTTTTACTTACCTGGGGGATTCTAACCAGTCTTACAGGATAAGTGGTTACTTTTCTATCCCACTCATTTCTTAAGAGGGCAGCTTGCTGAACTATCTTTTAAATATTTGTGTCTCTTTTTACCTTAACTGACGTTCATGTATCCAAACTGGGGGAATTTTATGCAACATGGCCAACTCAGAATTTAATTAATTCTTGCATATAATATTTTGGCATGCAAAGAAAAGAACATCAAATCTGTGGGCTGTATCCAGTACAAGACTTCTGCAGATCAAACAGCAAAACTCAACAGAAATGGGATGGTCAGTCACCACATCCAACCACAGCACATCCCCACCACCCTAAAAAATCTTCTATAGAGGGCTGGGAAACCATTCGGATCCAGTTTTCAGGCAGCTCTGATGGCCACAGGAAGGAAAAGAAGGAAGTTCCACTACACAGAAGATTCAGACCTTTATTTTTCTTTCACCAAGAATCTACAGACAGTAAATGCCAAATTGTAAAACTACGGTACTGAAAGTATTCTTTCTAAATTATGTACCCCAAATATTACATCCTCAGATAATCAGATATTTTAACATGGCTGCAGGAGATATTTTAAGGTGACTGCAGGAGCAAATGGTTGCATTTGGGGATAGATTTTTGAGATACACAAAAACACTGACTATATCACAATTCTATTATCAGTTCAAAATAAACTGTTAAAGAGCTGCCATTTGACTCATGTTCAGTAGATTGATGCGTAGGGTTTGGCACTCTTAGAAACAATAATCTAGGTCCTCTTCAGTTTCAGCTTCAGGAGCTTTACTCTGTAAAGGAAACTTAAAAAGAGCTAATTCCATAAGCAAGAATTACACTAGCCTAGAACATTATTTTCTGCGATGTACTAAAAAGGATTTCTATCTGCAGGTAGACAGAAATACACAAACACACACACACAAATTTGATGCTACAACTTCAAATAAGCTCTTTTCATCATTTAACCCAAAATAAGCTTGATCCCACAACCATCACCAACCCATATCTTAACATAATTACTGTCTTGCAGAAAAATACTTCCTCATGAATATTTTCTCTACCTCATGAATATTTCTGTAGACTTATACCTGTTTATTAAATATCAAAATAAAAAACTCTATGTGATCTCTCCTGTGAGAGCAATTGAGTTGTCTCACATAAGAACTTCCACAACATTCACACTGTTTCAGGTCTGTTTTTCTAAAAAAGCATGCAAGGATAAGATAAGACGTCCAAATAAAAACACGTTAAAAATTTACCAGGCTAGCCAAAGCTCTTGTACCAATACAAGCATGTTGGACATGTGGAAAAGCATGATTTAAGTCATCAAAACATACGCATTCTTTCTTTCATATGTGAGCCACCACTGAACAAAATGTTGGGATAGCTCTGCCCAAGCCAGAAATGTTTGGAACAAACGTAAGTAGCTACTGAGATAGGAAATTTCCATGAATTAACAACACTGAAAGCAATAGGTTACTGCATATGGTAATACTAGATCACAGTTGCTTGGCAGTTATGGTCAAGCTCGCTTATTTAGTTCCTAAATAATCAATAAAATCTTTTCTGGTTTTTGATCCTACCACACCATTTTTTCTACTTAGGAACAAGCCAGAATATGCTTATGTACAGTTGCTTATTGCCCCCTCTTTCCTGCTTTTCGCATACTTTCAATCAATATGATGCAGGTTGTTAAACCAGTTTCCCATTATGTCCAGACTATGACAAACTTTATCCCATCTCTGTTTAAGCTATTTAACCAGGGTTAAACCACATGAAACCAAGTTTCTCAGTACTGACATAATGGTGAACTATCATTTAACAAAACCTGAACATACTGAATAAAAAAGACTGTTTCAGACTAAACAGATTTTGACTAATGGTGTATTATTTAAACAATGGTTGATATTGAGAAGCAACTCTGAACAAAAGAACATTTAATTGTTAAAATGTATAAACATTTGTTAAAAATGGAGAGGAAAGAAATTTACTGACACATCTTCTATTCCTGGAAAAAATTCTTACACTTGAACCAGAGCTGTATGAAAGTTTGAATCCAAGGCTAAAATTGGTATAAAATTTTATGCTTATGGCCATAACTCAATAAGGAAGGTCCACTGGATATATCAAGAAAGGATGATCTTGTCTTCAAACTAGTGCACACCGAAACACTAATACATAGGGTGGGGAAACCCTCTAAGTCAGATATCAGGCTTAACAGGGGAAGCAAAAAGCCAGCACAAGGTTGAATAAAGGCCATAATCAGTCATAATCTACAGAATCTATGATAGTTTGTAACACTGTAAAAAGACAAAAACTTCACAAACTACCAGATAGCATCTATTTGCACACTTTAAGAAAGACTGTCACATTTATTAATTATTCATCCCACTTTTAACACCATGCCTAACTCAAGTACATTGCAAATAAACACTTTGCAAATTTCATGCCACATGAGATCTCAGCAGCTTGAGAACTACATGCTAGATAGATTGTAAACTGGACTGATAATGATTTAGATATTTAATTAATCAATTAAATTTAAAGTAACATATTACCAATATCTTAATACAGGCTGCTTTTTTGAGATGCAGAAGCAAATGCAAGATAGCTTCCAGCTTAACAAAAACATTGATTAAATGTTAGAAGGAAAAGTCATGAACATTTTCTTTTTTCATTCCCTATAAACACATAAATACCAAAAAGAGTCTCAGAAATCAAAGTGTGCTGTTAACAGTTACAATTATTTGTATAACACGTAAACAGACAGACCAGTTAAAATTGACCAAAGCTTCATTTGCCTCATCTACCTACTAAATCAATTAAAAATGGCAGCTTGGACTTCACAGATTCTGTGGTCCATTAACCACTTTCCTACAAACTGTTAAATAAATGTTTCCCACATCTAATATAGTGATAAATGTCTATCAACTACACTACAAAGAAAAACAACACTTGTAATTAATCACAACCAGAAGCAATTATGGATTTATTTCTATTTTGAATATCTAGAGCACAGATGGGCAACCATGAACAGGGCCAAATTTCAACCTGATAGCCTTCCAGTAAGCTGTAACGGCGTCTCTCATCTGATCTAGACATTATGTGATGTTATTTCTAGTGCCAGTTTTGGCTGCAAATTGGACATTTGGGGAGGAGCTCGTGGGAAAATAGGATAGTGGGAGACAAATCTGCCCAAGCTACTGTGATTTTGTGGGATCTTTTTCAACCAATTTGGGTCAAATTTTTGATTATTTCTTTTTTTAATTCTAGGTAGTGGAGGAGTTTCTCTTGGGCAGTTTCAAAATCTGTATCAGCTGCATGTGGCTATGGGCCATCTTTACCCACTCTTACACCTGAGAAATAGAAATCAACTTTCTTTAGATGAAAGATAGTATGATGCAGGATTTTTTTTCTGTACAGTGTGTCTGTCATATATGTTGGGTTCTATTCCAGGAATCCCCATGCAAAACAAAAAATGTGAGTGCTGTGTCCCATTGTAGTCAATGGACACAGCAGTCATGCATTTGCATCTGTTGCACCCATTGATTATAATGGGACGCAACACTTCGCATGACCTCCCATTTGTGCATGTGGAGGTCATACCAGAAAAGGGCACATTATAGTTACAAAACAAACTGACTGGATTCAGAAGACAGCAGCAACTGACTCACATCTCCATAAATATACTGAGATAGAGAGAAGAAAATTTTGTGCCCTATCTCAATATATACATATGCAGCATGTCTTCAGTACCGAATTGGTACCTGCTACCACCACAATAAAGTTTCATTGTTCTTTTTCAGTTGGAATTAACAATCTTTTGACAATGTTCCTATCTTCTCCAGAGATATACTGTCTGGGAATGTAGAAATTCCCTTTCCACTACACCAACACAATTTAATGAGTTTTTTCTTTAGCTTCAAGATCATTCATTCATTCATTTCAAATTGTATCTATCTCCCACTATGGTACCCAAGGCAACTTACAACATAAGTTAAAACAAAGTACAGCTAGAATATGTAGTGCAAAAGTTTTTAAAAAATTAAACAAGCAATCCCATTACAAACACTAATCTAAAACAGTTTGAAATGATTTAAAATATAATAATAGAAATAAAACACCCTCGTTAAAACACCCTTCTGCAATAGCCAATTACCTATCTAAATAAAAAGGTTTTTGCCAGCCAGGGGAAACAGAATACAGAAGGCCCAATCCAGTCTCCTGTAAAAGCATTCACCAGAAAGGCCTTCTCCTGTGTCCCTTATTAAATGCTGCCTGTTGATTGTCATGGAACTAAAAGAAACCTCCTCTCTGAAAATCTTAATAGTCAAAGAGGCTCATATAAAGAGATACTATCATTCAGGGCTTTCTACGTCATAACCATCACTTTCAATTGTGCCTGGAAACTGACCGGTAGTCAACTGAAGTTTTGCAACAAGGAAGATAGAGCTGGGTGTTATTAGCATACTGGGGATAACAAACCCCAAAACTCTGGGCAACCTCTCCCAGAGGCTCCACGTATGTGTTAAACACCATGGAAGCACGAGGGACCCCACAGGCCAACAGCCAGCATGTTGAGCACACATCTCTCAACAACAACTCTGTCTCAGTGTACCCCTCCAAGGACCACCAGCATAAAACACTTCCTCCAATACCCATCTTAGAAAAGAAACTTTGAAGAATATCATGATTAACAGTACTGAAAGCAACTGAGAGATCTAGCAGAACCACCATCAATGTAATCCCCCCCCCCCAGGTCATATCATTGGTCATCTAACATGATGACCAAGGCCATCTCTGTCCCCTAACCAGACCTGAAGCCAGAAGGGAATGGATTCAGATAATTTGCTTCATCCAAGAAACTTTGGACCTGGGAGTTCACCATATGCTCCAGAACATTGCCCCAAAAAAGGTATACTGGAGATTGACTGATAGTTCTGCAGTACGTTAGGATTCAGGGAGTGTATTTTTCATCAAAGGGCTCACCACAGCATCTAACTTAGAGCATCAAAGTCAATAGAGATCTGAGAAATTTTTGTCTCCAAAGTGTTGTGTAAATTCTTCATATCAGGTTGTTGAGTGGCCTACATTCTGACCCTATAGGACAGAAATGTAGAAGGGCCTGGCCACTCAAGACAGTCCCACCGGATGACTCTCTGAGGATGAAACTGTGGCAGAGAGATGACATTTCTTCACTGCCACCATTGCCCTAAATGGGCTCAATTAGACTTGTTGCAGCTATCCTACCATCAGCACTCAAGTCTCTGTCCTACTTCCCTAGCACCTCAAGAATTGACAGGTAAAAAGTCTAAGCCTACTCAGCTTTGGATCAGCGGCAACAGTCATGAAAAGAATTTCATGGATCAACGAAATATAAATGTCAGTGACCTTTTATTAGCTACTGTTTTAGAGAACTTTTGAAAAATAAATAACTTTACTCTCTCTCGCTCTCTCTTAATTTACCCTGAAGTTTCAACAAGAAGATACCATTTTAAAAATCCCTCCAACCCTCACTTTTTTTCCAAACTAAAAAAATTAAGTACAGTTTAGCTATTTTTTAAATATCTAGACAGAATACAGGACATGTCTGTGAGACTAGGGACAAGGAATGTAAATGCATTAATTGAGGTTACACAGATATGGATAAACTGTCATGATCTTCATTCTGAAGTACAAAGAATTATTAGGCACTGCATAGCACACCATATTTCCAAGACCCCTCAGATTTTAGAGGGCAATGTCTTTGAATAGCAGTAGTTTCAAAATCATCTGAATCAATATAACAAGCAGACATCAGTTGAATTCTTTGGGTTTAAAAACACAGACAGAAGGTGTTACAGCTTTTCATTAGTTTCAGGCCTCTCAATTCCCAGAGCACAAAAATTCATCTTTCTCTTTGGAACTAATATTTTGTACTGTGTAGCATTCCAAATGGAGAGGACCTTTGCCCAAGTATCAGCAGCACTGTAGCACAGAAGAAAACCAATATATGAAGACTGTGGGCTTGGTAAAAGATACAAGGTACCCATTTTCATTTTTTATTTTTGCACTGTTACGATTTCCACTTATGGCTTGCTGTTGGTAAACACCACTTCTACTCACTGAGGGGCGCAAGGTTCTTTCTTCCCCAAATGCTCACTATGAGAGTCTACCTGGTGATGAGCACCCTCACCAACTATTCCAGAGAGCAGATGGTGAGAGCAGGGGGGGATCCTCTAAGGAAATTTAGGATATGGCACAGAGGACCGCAGCAGCTAGGTGAGTGGTTGATCCTGTTTTTAATAAGCAAGCATTCTTTCCACAAGTACAAAGCTACTACTGGAGACAATGCCAATATTTTTTTTCCTGTGCTGTCAGTCACATTTATTATACGATGAGAAGACTTATATCTGAGTCTGAATAACCACCTCCTGAGAGAGCATTTCAACACAGAAATTGCACATAATGCAAAGGGAGTGATAAACTCCTCCACAGTACCACTGAGAATTTTAGATGTTTCATCTAGAACTCCTTAGCAATTGGAAGCAAAGTTCCTAATGGACCCATCATATTATCTGCTTGGCAGCCAATGGGGAATTCCACCACAACTGATACATTTTAAATATACAAAACTTTCTCAAGAAGCATTTCCCCATAATAAAGCCACAGTAATATGAAATCTATGCAATCACCACAAGTCAGTAGATGATTTGAAGGCACATACACACACAATATGTAAAGTGGGCCTAAAATAGCTGATTTCATTGACATTATCAATGGTATAAGATTTGTTAACTTCTTTGGACATCATAAATACATATTGGAAATAATAAAATAATTTAGGCCATTTCCACATTACACAGTTATAGTGCCATTATTCCACTTTCAAAATCCTATGGAATTTTGGAGTTTGTAGTTTACGGAGGGGCATTAAGAATTCTCAGCTAGAGAGCTCTTTGGCCTCAGTAAACTACAAACTCCAGAATTCCACAGGATGTTGAAAGTGGAATATTGGCACTGTAACACTGTAGGGTGGAAATGGTCTAAAATAGGAAAAAAGAATGCTGATGGTAGAGGTCTTTCCTTGACATCAGGATTTAGGAAAATGTGCGTGCTTCCCATTTTTGTTACACAGATGGAAAAAAGTCCATTTTATTTCTTTAAAGGCATACTATCATTGTAGAGACTAGCACAACATATGAAAGTGTGTCAGGACCAATCACATACTATTTGTGACTTGTTTAAAATGAGCAAGAGACATTTTTCCAATCCCAGTTTCCTTTCCCAAGCAATAACATCTGAATGACATCTTTAATGATGCTAAAACATTTGACCCAACTTGACCTAAATCAAGAGCAACGTGTAGCAATTTGTTCTAGAAACTGCAAGTGCATATCCCCACATGCAACAGGACACAGGTGAACATTGGGCATTCAGACTGATATGCTTAATAGGAACAAGGGAGAGGTCCTTCTTAGTGGAACTCCCTCCCTCATCTTTGTCCTCCTTCTGTCAGCAAGTTAAGACATTTTCGTGCCTGGCTAGGGTAGGTTTTTAATGCTGTGTGGTGCTGTTTTCAGGGTCTGCAGCTTGTCTTTTAATGAATTTTAACATTCTTAATGTTTAATGTTTTTAACTTTTTTGATTGTTTAATTTTTTTACATTTTTATATTTATACTTTTATTGAAGCTTTTCTACAGTTTTAATATGCATTGTTTTCAAATATGCTGCTGGCCCCCTTGGGTCATATTACTGGAAGAAAGGTGGGACATTACATTATTACTGTTATTATTATCCATGTGAACAGACTACTTTCTGTACAGTAAACTTGCCTTGTGCTTTCACATATTTTTACACAACAGTACAATTCCCAAGTGACAGTCTCCTCCACTCTCCAAACTATAAACTTCTCATTCACCCTCAGAGATATAGCATAGTGTACTCATTTGTATTTTTGGTATTTTTTTTTTTTAAAAAAACTGCTTGCTCACTTTGGTCTGAATCCATCATTGAACCTCAGTACAAATGACTTCATGCTGAATCACCTCAAACATGTTGGCCAGATTTTTAACCTTCAAGCCAAAAGAAATTAGTCATATCCTACTATAATATTATCTCTTACAAAAATTTTTAAAATGCTACAACTATCACTACTTTGCAAGAAATATTGAGAAGATCAAGAATGAATACCACTATTCCCTGAAGTGCATCAGGTTTGACTGATGATTCAAAATACATACATTTCAAGCCTGGAACAGTTTGTAATTCACACAGAAGTTCCTAGATCATATTTCATATTGAAAGAGAGTTAACACTTCGAAACCCCAAACAGAAAGAGGTTAAAGGAAATTCCAGATGAGAAAAGACTCTCAGGTCTTAACATAGTGAAAGTGACAGCACTGATGGAACATGCAGACTCATGAAAAAGCAGACATTAAAACAAACCATCTACGTATCTCTAGAGGAAATCCTTTTCAAACTAAAGTAAAACTATTCAAGGTAATGAGAGTGCAATAGCTGGAGGCAGAAAGCATAGTACTGCACAACGGAGAAACTGTGACTGAACAGCAAAAAGTTTGTTTTCAACCCAGAAAAAAATCACTATTTTTCTTTCAGGATCAGCCAGGGGAGGACTCTCTAACTTGAAACATTAAAATTAAAAGCATCTGAGCCATTTCTCAAAGTGTAATCCAGGCCTTCCCACAGAGGACAGAAGCCTTTTTTGGGGGAAGGATTATCAATGGTGGTAAAGGAGATAGATCTATGAGGCAGATGTCAATTCTCACAGTATTAATGCTCTGGCAGGATATGCATTAGGACTTACTCTAAAGCATATTAAATTAAATATTAAATATTAAAGCATATTGCAACCCCATGATATTCTTTTCTGATTATCATCTGACCAGCTCAGGTACATCAAAAACATGTATTTATTTCAGTTATACAGAAGTAGGCATGAACATATTCTTTCCATAACAGATCTCATGATCTTGTGGCACTATAGCAGCTTGGAGTGAACCTAAGATTGTACTGTCTTTTGAACCATTTCTCAGTTATGACTTCAAAAGCAATGCAAAGCATTCTGCTTTTCATGAGATATTGCCATTATTTTCACAACAGACATTGTTTAGCCTCAGTGATAAGGCTATCATGAGAACCATGGTTTGGCAACCACGGATCAAAATAAACAGGGTCCTCCTTTCAAACAGGTCCCTGCTCACCTTAAATCACAAGTTTCGATGTGAGCACCTTGATCTTCCCTTTCTTCAAGCTTTGACTAACCTATGATGGAGCAAGGAAGGAGGAGATACTACAGAACATGCATATCTATTGTGGGTGCAATTTGCAACATTTTCACCAGGAATACTGGGACTGTTTTTTCTGTTGTGATGTCTAGAAGGTACACACACTTGGTCAGGATCTGTAGAGCTCAAACCATCACCTCCACCTTCCCTAAAGTTAACCTCTGAAAGTATAGAAAAATGGAAACACATGAGCACTTTGTGAATATTCTAAAGAGTGCTATCTCTTTGAAGACAAGCAATGAGATACTTGTGTATCCCACTCAGAGCTGTCAACATATAGGCAAATTTGACTGACTACAAAGCATTGTGACACCATCTTGTTTAATACAGAAACCTAGTTTGGTTGGGATTGGCTGTACGACTATTTCAGATGAAAGAACCAGAAAGAAAAAAACATTATTTACAGCTTTCTTTCTTTAAATACAATGGCATCAAAGCAAAAGCAGAAATAGCAAAACAGCAACAAACAGGATAAATATATTCCTCCACTACATCCCTAAAAGTACTCTTTCACACTCAAAGAACAAACAAACAAAAAGGCAGGATGTTAGTGAATACTACTCATATTGGCTTCTATTTTTCCTCTGCCCCCTTCTCAATCAGTATGGATTTTTTCGCTGGAAGTGCTTGACAGATGTTGCTAATGGTATAACCCTGTATATGTGAAATATATACACCTTCTAAAGGGTCTTTATCTATTAAACAAATATCTCAGGAACTTAAAAAGCACATGTATACCTGGATTCTAGATTCAATATAAATAAGAAGGTTGATTAGCTTTGTTTTTCCTGTTACTTATTTGGAAAGTTTCACACCTGCCATTAATTTAGGTGTAGCTGACATAGTGGTAAGGAGACTCACACTTTAGACTGCACAAAGATCTCAGAGCTGACCTTATATTTTGCATATGTGAAATTTATAGCGACACACACATACAAGCAAATATCTGGGGATCACAAAATCTGTTGATACGTACCTTTGTTTCAGATTAATCCATGAGGTATTCAAATGATCCATAATTTCTTTCACTTTTCTTGTGTCATCACTACTGTATTCTTGAAGAAGTTTATTGGAGAGATCATTGAATGGGCTCATCTTCGCATCACCTTTATCTAGATCTTGTACCAACATCTAAGAAGCAAAAACACCACAGTGAGTACCTCCAAAAAGGGAAAATAACAGTAATGGAAATGCTGGAGTAAAACTGAAAATTGAAATGTTCTACCATGCTTTGGTTTCTGCTTAAATTGTGCTACTTCATACAACACAATAAACCCCCTAAAATGAAAAACCAGGAAGATGAAAGGAAGATTTCCTCAGCAGTCAAACCAATTCCGTATTTCATGTACAATGTGAACTATAAGTAACATCACTTAGATTCTCCAGTTTAGTGGAAACCTATCTACACCCCAATCATCTTGGGCAGAAGCAGGAAGAGTAATTTGATCCACATCCATCCTCCAAATGAAATCCAGGTCAAGATAATCATGTTACACATACACACACACACACACACACACACACACACACACACACAGACGAGGGCAATAGCAGTTTTCCTAGCAATACACCTGTTCGGAGGTTGGGAAGAGGTCTCAGGAGATTGCCACTGTGGAAGCTAATATCCCTTAGAATAAATATTCTTTTCCTGTGCTCTGCCAACAACTGTTAGGAAGCAAGCCAGTATGTGGCAAAATATACGGATCAGGGGAAAACTAAGGAAGGTCAAGAAGAAAACAGGACAGGCAAAATTCAGAAAGAAATATGATATAGTAAGACAACAACAACAGAAAGAAAACTCACAATGCAGACAAGGAAGGAGCTACAACCAGCCCATCCACTTTACCTACCCCAAAGTCACTATTCTTTTCTTTTCATAAGGAGTATAGTGGGCTAAAAAAAAAAAAGGGCAAAAAAAAAAGGCAAAGGTCCTCAAAAGACTTAAGATAAACGTGCATTTCAGGATACAGCAACTATAATCAACCACTGATGACATGCTCAGAGGGTAGGGTTCAGAAGCAGCGTGTCCAATTTACATATTCGTGCCTGTCATTCCCCTACTCCACAATAGGGAGACAGCAGAGCTCACCTCTTCCCACTAGAGGCATTAACTAGAGGCACTATATTTGGGATAAAATGCTGGGAAATGATAAGGTGCGCTGTAGACATAACTTCTCGTGCTTGCTAGCCAGAATCTAAAACTGTTTAAAACTGAAGGAACCGAAATGAATACTTATCCCTTTCTTGTTAACTTCTTCCAACTCTGGCCATTTCTGCATTACATTGTTATAGTGCTATTATTCCACTTTCAACATCCTGTGGAATTTTGGGGTTTGTAGTTTACTGAGGCCAAAGAGCTCTCTGATTGAGAATTCTAAATGCTATCTGCCAACTATAGGAAGAAGCTATAACACAAGCAAATTGCTCTCCTCACCAAAAAGAGAATGGAATTTAACATCCAAATCACTTTAAACAGCATCTACCAGTGTCACTAAAACCAGTGTTTGCTTCTAGTATCAAATGTGGAAAAGCTCCTGCCTGAAGGGCTTAAAAACGTAGACAGAAAGGACAAAGACAAAATGTCTGATTTTTAAAAATAGTGAAGCTATTTGGAGTAATCAATCACTTAAAGAACCCTCCTAAGGCATTTTTGCAAATCAGAACTACTAACCATTTTCAGATATCAGCTGTCTAGCCTTAAAGTGTAATTAGGGAACTCTACTTTTCAATACACAAGCATACTCACCAAATACAAATGAGATATGTATCTTATATGTATATTTTATAGATCTATTGTGTCATTATTTTTGTGCATTTAAGCTCTCATAAATAATATGCAGATGTGTCCAACAAGAAGAACGTTTAAATTATTTGTCTTCCAAATAAAGGAGATACATAATGCAGGTGGATTATTATGTCTGGTCATTTATTATGAGAGAACAAGTGATATATAGCCCCCATCACCAGAAAATGTTTACTCTTTGTCCTCCCTGTAGCATTCCTGACATTTATGAGTTATATATATCTTACAAGTGTTTAAAGCTGCATTATTCACTATGAAAATCTACTGCTGCAAAAAGTGCATGAAATAAATATAACTCTGCAGTTTGTTGCTGTGTGCCTTCAAGTCTTTCCTGACTTGTGGCAATCCTAAGACAAACCCATCACCGGGTTTTCCTGGCAAGATTTTGTTGGGGAGGGGTTGTCACTGCCTTCCTCTGAAGCTGAGACTGTGTGACTTCCCATAGGTTTACATGGCTGAGTGGGGATTCGAACTCTGGTCTCCCAGTGTCCTAGTCCAACACTCAACACCACTACACCAGACATAACTCTGCAAGTAGAAATAAAGAAATGTAAGTTACTAGGAATAAAAAAATATAGTTTTCCAACACCTAGATTCTAAGTCCTATAGCCACGCACAGCAAGGGTAAGAAAAATAACAGATTCATTAACAAACACCCCTAACCAAGCTTTTCTCTTCTAGATCTAAACTCCTTATTTGAAACTGAGTTGTATTTAGAGCTAAAGAAATTGATACAACAAGGTAGCTTAAGTGGATAAACTAGCCACTCATCAGTTCCACATTGGATGGATTACTTTGCCGTGCAATCATTCAGAGAGAAACATGCCACAGCAAAGAAAGGCAAGCAATAGAAAGTGATGGTATGAACAATTCAGGGTACAGGGGATATAGAATTAGGATGTACCCGCATGCATACTCATACATGCCCATGCACACACAGAGAGAGCACTGGCAAATATTTGCTATAGATAATGCTTTCAGTAGCTCTAGTTTTGTAAATCATTTTACATTCCAAAAACTCAGCCGTTAACCTCAAAAAAACAGGGCGAGGGCATAGCCTAGAACAGAGTTTTCCAAACTGTGTGTCATGACACATTAGTGTGCTGGCTGCTGTGCGTAGATGTGTCGCACGAACATAATGGGTGAAGGGGCTGCCTGTCCCGCTGCCACAGCAGGCCAGGTCCAGGTGAAGGGGTTGCCACTGCTGCCACCCCAGGCTGAGAAAGACCTTGCGAGGGTGGTGGTGGCAGCAGGGGGCCAGGCTCAGGTGGAGGGGCAGCCTCTCCCACTGCTACCACCCCAGGCCAAGGAAGACACCAGCAAGGGTGGCAGTGGTGGGCCAGGTTCAGGTGGAGGGGCTGCCTCCTCTTACAGAAAAACTTACTAAATTACTGAGTCACGAAATGATGCATGTCTAAAAAGTGTGACACCAACTTAAAAAGTTTGGAAAGCTCTGGCCCAGAAAATAAACATCTGGTCGGTAAAGTGAAAACAATTCACAGATACGAATAAGGGAAAGTAACAGTGGGATGGCACAGCAAGCATACAATTCTCTCTTGATTCTGGTAATCAAAGTTTTCCCTTGATTTTGAAAATATTGTTCACAAGATTCCATTACAGGAATTTTGATTATTTCTCATTAATAATTCCTTTTGTGCAACAACAGGAAGGCATTACTTATAAAACTGAATCCCCTAACATATATGCTTGCATAACAGAAATGAGAGACTGTAGTTAATGATAAATCAAGGCCCCATAAGTGTGGAAGATCAATTAAATTAGGGTGGGCAGCTGCCAAGGGGAGGGAGATTTTGCCCTCCTGCTCCCCCAGTGGGCTGCCACATTTCCTAAAACCATACCAGAAACAACCATAAGTCATTGGTTTACTTTCTTGTAGGTTTGGGAAGGGATTGGGTTTTTGGAGGGGTTGGAAGGGCAGGAGATTCCTGAAGGTTTCCAGGAATAGCAATTAACCCATCTGGGGTGATTTTTCACCCAAAATCTTGGAGAGATTAATGTTCTTGGGGTGCCAACGCTTTTGGAGGGATTAGTGGGATCTGGGAGGCTCACAAAAGAGTTTGAGGCTCATATGCAGCCCAAGTTCCAGTGTAGGTTACTGTGGACTGATCCATGGTTTATTCAATACATCTTTGACAAGACACTGCCGAACAACTTTTAAGCACCATTTTTTAAAAAGCATTGATTTAACTCCCCATCTTGAAAAGGATACACTCAAAACAAATACCACTCATATCTCTAAAATGTTTTCTCCACCCTTAATTCCAGTTTCACAGAATCCAATGCTTTTATGCACATTGGTCTCTCTTACAATATACAAAAATATTAAAAGGTTATGGCTGTTCTGTTTTATTTGACTGCCTGATATTGATGTAGAATCCTACCTCTAAGACAATAATTGAATGAAATGTTCTCTAGAACTCACTATGCTCCTGACAGACATTCACTTCTTGATGTTAAATTTCAGTACATGGTAATAAAACACATTTACTGCTAAAACCTACATATGGGTTTATTAGCTCACTACCTCAGAAACCCTTCATAAGATTTCAAAGAATGACAGTAAGTATTTGAAAAGTTCATTGCAAATACATTCCATAATATGTAACTTACATATTCTAGGGAAAGAAATAAAATTGCTTTGTTTAAATAAACACTGAAACATATTTGTTACTGAAATCACTCTTTTGAGAGAAGTCACATTTTGAAATAGAGAATTAAGCCTGATAAATCTGTTCAGAAAATCCAATATTCTTGGTCAAGAAGTTAATTTTTTAAAATGCACATAAGAAAATGTGGAACATATGGCTTCGGCATTAAAAACACCCACTCATACAATGATAGCAGAGCAAGGAGAAAGGCTCTGCCTTGTTAACTGCTGTTAAAGTGACTTTGACTGATGGCAACCTCATAAATGAGAGACTTCAAGTCACTCTGATATCAACAGCTCTGCTTAGTTTTTGCAAACTGAAGGCTGCGTCTTCCTCAGTGGAGTCCATTCACCCGAAACATAGTCTTCCTCTTTTCCTATTGCCGCCTATATGGCCAAGCAGTATTTTATTTTCTAGTGAGTCCTTTTCTTTTCTCATGATATGTCCAAAAGGCTCAGCTTAGTCATCCTGCCTTCTAGGGAGAGTTCAGTCTTGACTGTTGAGGCCTTCAATGTGAGTGCAGAAAAGGTTTTTCTAAGTGGACAACCTTGAGTGCAGCTGCAAAGAATGTTTTGGCTAGCCAGCCTTGGAAGGTCTTCCCTCATCACTGAGCATCAACATGAGGAGGTTGCATGCTGTAAATGTAACTGGGTCAGCTCATAGGGTCTGGGATGTGGTTAAGCCCTTAAAAAGGCGTTAGGTATGGCACTACAATTCACCATTTAGGTCAATTCCTAGTGCTCATGCTGCTCTAAGGTCTAATTTATGGGATATATCCAGACGTGCTGCTGGTCTGTTTTTTCCGTGCTGATTCATGTTCCTGTCTTGCTTATTGCTTCTTGGTAATGCTGCCAGAAGCCCTAAGGTTTATCTCAGTGTGCTTTGCTAAATAAATAGCCCTGAGTCTTGTCTCTTTAAGTCTACAGAACTTTTTTAGCCTGCCTGGAACTACTTGGTTGCAGCTGGACATCATTGCCCTGTCAGCACTCTGCACATGCTCTGAGGAGCAACCTCATGCTACCCTGACATTGGTCTGCTCTTTGATCCATTTATCTTTCTTTTTGGCAATCCAATATATCCATAGAACTCTCCTCCAGCACCACATTTCAAAGGAGTTGGTTGTCTTCCTGTCACTTTCTTCACTGTCCAGCTTTCACAACCATACACAGAAATCAGAAATATGATGGCATGAACATTCTTGACTTGGTATTCAATGATGTACTTTTACAGTTAAAGATCTTGTCTAGTTCCTTCATAGCTGCCCTTCCTTCCAAGTTCTACTCTTCTTCTGAGTTCTTGACTGCAGTCCCCATTCTGATTTAACATTGAGTCAAAGTACAGGAAGTCTTTGTCTTCATTGTTTCATTGTTTTCTTAAAGCTCAACTGTAACAGTCCCTTTGCACTTTCTTCCTTGACTTTCTTCAGTAGTAGTTCCAAGTCTTTGCTATTTTCTGCTAGTAATATGGCAATATTTGCGTATCTTAAACTAGGTAATGTTCCTTCCTCCAGTTTCCATACCTCCTTCCTCTGAATCTGATCTAGCTTTTCAAATGATGTGTTCATTATACAAGTTAAACTGACGGGAAATAAAATGCAAACTTTCCTGAGCCTCTTGCCAATTGGAAACCATTCTGCTTCTCCATATTCTGCCCTGGCAGTCACCTCTTGTCCTAAATACAACTTAAGCATCAGGATAATCAAATGCTGTGGCACACACACACCCCACATACACATTTCTTAAGAATGGCCTATTGTTTTTCATGATCTACACAATCAATGGCTTTGCTATAATCTATAAATCATTGCTTGGTTTTCTTCTGCAATTCTTTGGTGCACTTCATTATCCAAGGTATGTTTGCAATATGATCCCTAATGCCTCTTGCTTTTCTGAACTGAGCTTGGATATTTGACATGTCTCATTTCATATATGCTAAAAATCTTTGTTGTAAAATTTTGAGCATCATTTTGCTTGCATGGCAGATTAATGCAATAGTTCCGTGGTTACTGCAATTTCTGGTGTCTCCTTTCTTGGGGACTGGAATGCATATTGATCATGGTCAGTATATATTGACCATTTCCAATCTGTGGGTCATTGTTTTGTTTCATATAATTGTTGACAGATTTTAGTTAGAATATGAGTGAATTCAGTCTCTATAATTTAAAACAGCTCTACTGGTATGTTTTCTCCATCTTCTGCTTACTATTATGTAGTCTGTTTGATTTCTTTATTGGCCATCAGGTGCTGTCCATCCATATATTCATCTTTCAGGTCACCTGAAGAATGCCTTTGCAATCAGTGAAGCGTAAGCTTCAGAAAATAAAGTCAGTAGCTCTCTTTCTTGATCCTAAGCCAAATTCTCCTACAAAGTTTGTTTTGTTCTCTGATTCTTACTTTTGCATTCTAATCTCCTATAATTATCAACATGTCCTACTTTAATATGTGATCAAGCTACTCCTAAACTCTAGCATAGGATCTTTCAGTTTCTTCATTTTCTGCCTCTGTAGTTGGAGCATAGATTATGGTATACTGATGGGTTTTCCCTGAAGTTTAATTGATATTGGTCAGACTTCGCACTGTGTCTCCTGACAGATTTTACTACATCTCTCCTATTAATGCCACCCCATTTCCTCTTCGATTTCCATTTCCTGAGGAAAATCTTGTGTAATTATCTGACTTAAAATGTCCCATTCCTGTCCACTCAAGCTTGCTCATCTCAAGTAACATTAATATGTTCCATTTCTTGTTTTACAACATATTGTTTCTCTTGATTCATGCTTTCTACACTCCATGTTCTCATACTATTCAGCTTCAGACTTTCCTTTCGCCTCTAAGCATGCCAACTGTTGAATGTCCTTTCAGCTTGAGTTCAGCTGCATCATTAGCCACAGCGCTACTCATACTTGTCCTCTGCTTCTTCCCAGTAGCTCACTGAGTGCCTTCCAACCACTGAGTGCCTTCCAACCTTCATCTTCTGGCACTACCTCTTGTTTCATTTTGGATTGCCTCATCATAGAGTTTTTTTAAAAAAATTCGAAGCTTGTTTACCAGTGTCTCTTGCCATGCAGTACGAACAAGTTTGTTGGTTGTCTCTGAAAGATCCTCCGCCAACGTCATTCACACACACACACTCCACTGCTGCTACCCAGTATCTGTATGGCATATTTAGTATGGATTCTCAACCAAAACCTGTCTCACATGGAAGACCCTACCACCAGCAATGCCTCCTGCTTCACAGGAAGACCACCATGAAAAAGTAGTGCCATCGTGGGAAAAATGGAGCTTTCCCCACATGATGGAGCTTTCCCCATACTTCCCTTCAACTGAACATACATACAATTTTCTATGGGCAGAGAAATTTTAGGTGAGACAACATTCATTCATACCTCGCCATCTGCAAAAGTATCACAAGACTATACCATATCCTATTTCAACAAGTGATCAAACTGAAACACAAACAAGATGTTGGACTGGATTCATAAATCTTGAAAGGCAAACAACAACTCACTTTGTTTTCAGAAATTTGCTTAGTAAGCTTCTCTTTAGGCATCTGTAAAAGAGCATGAAGGTGTATCTCATATTGTCCAATTAGCTTCTCCATTTCTTGCTTCAAGTCATCCCACTTCATGCTGTCAGAAAGCATGCGTCTTAACTGCTGCTGTCGTACTTCCACCCCATGCTGAGTGCTATCCCATTGGTTCTTCAGTTTCTCCACTGAGAAAGACAATGTTGAAAACATATAACCACATGAAAACATCATCAATCTGTTGCCCAGTGCAAGAGTTCAGAAATCACTAAGCCAGTCTTGAGTCCTGAATAGGCCATTACATGCATGCATAGCTCATAAACATCTCCTCATTTATCACATGAGATACTGCATCTATACACTTGTTCCTAAAAAGGTTCCTAAATAATTAAGGGGTTTGAATTCAATATCCAACATCTACTTTGTTGATCTTTAGCAAGATGTATTCTAACAAATAAATTCATATTATTTCATGTAGTTATTGGTCTCTAAATCATCAGTAAATGACAACACTATCTAACAAAGGCCTTTTTTTATTAGAGCTCATCCAAGTTCCTTCCTCTGACCCATCTACCAGGATAGACCCTTGCTTCATATACAACTTCTTCCAGCCTCCACTTGGACCTCCTGCAGCCATTACTTTTTAAATCCAAAGCTGGTCACCCTACTCTTAACATATGCACTATAGAGTTCTTTGGTGCTCATCTCCCCGTACTTCTCTTCAACTGAACATACATACATTTTTCTGTGATTGCTGTCCTCACATCAGAACTTGATGTTTTGTTTTTCAGATTCTGTGCCAAAGTAAAAACAGAATCCAGCTGGGGATGCCGATGCTCTAAATCTTCTTTGGTTATCTGTAAAGAGGCAAAATTAAAATCTATTGCCACTGGAGCTTTAAAAAAAAACCTTTTATGCTTCCTATGAGTTCAATCCAATAGTGCCACTGAACTAGTACAAGATCTTATATTCTAGTGGAAGTGAATTTCTAGAGTTTGCACTAAGGACAGACGTAGTAAAGGTTTACACTGCACAAGCCAAAGTAAGTGTACATTTTCTGTTGCACTATTTCTTGTACAACTGATTTTACCTAGGAAATTAGAATAATCAGTTGACTTTTCCTAGGATACCAAGGCATATTACCTATGTTTTTATTGTTTAAAGGATTTTTTCATGGATTTTAGTACACATATGCATGCAGACAGACAGACAGACAGAGACACACACACACATATATATATATACACATACACATACAATCATTCCTCACAACTTTATACAAAATACATTCAAGTACTGGTTTAACCAGCAAAATACATCCACTTCTATTTGAGAAGAAATAACAGCAAGATCTGCTGAACAACAGTATTACAAAGCCTTCCTTTCCATAGAAAGTAGCTCAGGGAAATCTTCATAATGAGTCATCGCATACATAACAAGTTGTGCATCCGTTCAAAAAGACCTTTGAGAGCAGTCCCAAGAAACTGAATTAGCTATATTATTACAACAAAGTACTGGGCAATTAATTCAATCACTGCTATGTTAAATACATATACAAACAAACATGCACATACACACATGTCATAAAAGCTATTAGTTACTAACTGGTCCAGTTTCCAAGTCTGCCATTACTGAAACAAAGAATGTGACCACATAAATATGTATAACTGCTTCTCTCTCAGCTTCTGCCAGTACAACTTCAAATGCCAAGGTAGACATTTGCATTTCTTCATACTCAATCACTGGTTGCCTAGAGCTGTTGGATATCCATGTTTTACAGTTATCGAGTAAAGCAATTAACCTACATTAAATGAATGCCGTTAGTTTAAATAGAATGTAAATATGACTACCTGTAGATAATATCAATGTTTCAGGAAAGGTGAACTTGTTCCAGTAACCTGCATTGTATATTGTTTCAGCAGAACATCACACGCATACAAATGCAAACCGAAAAGTCTTTTAAAAAAAATCAGTGTTAGCTTTAAAATAGTAACACTCTGGGATAATGCTACAGCATTGTATCTACAGGGGTTAGCCACAAACACAGAACAATTTTAGAAGTATGGTGTTCAAACAGAGATTTACAGAGGCTTAAGCATTTGACAAGGATTCATCACAAATTGAAAAACAGGATCCAAACACAGCACTACTCGTTCCACTTGTTAAGAAAGGATGCACACACCATAATCCTGTAAGCCATGTCCCATGTCCCAAGGCATTGTTAGGAGGGAGAAAGGCAACAGTTCAGAACTCTCAAGATATAACTCTTCACTCATTTAATTCCCACATGCAGTGACAAATGATTTCAGTAATTTTTTTCCATGCTTTGTGAGAATATGAAAATATCCATGCAGTTCTGACTACTATCAATGCTTTGGGACTTTGTTACAGAAAACTCATTGCCTCTAGATATATGTAGTTTTTCTGATCATAAAATGTGTTTCAGGGCAGAAAATGTGTTTTTCTTGCCAAAAAGTCAAGTTTCTGTGCAGGAATCTATATATTTTTGCACAAAATACACCACCTCCAGCATGAAAATACTGTTTTATATACATTGTCTGCAGTACAAGTTGCATAAATTATCCACAAAAATTGTCCACATTGTTTAAACTTCTGCAATTTATGCAAATACTCACTTGTGCAGAAAAAACACACGCAGCTTCCCTGCATACTTTGACGGCACAAGAGACAATGCATTTTCCACTAAATGCACTGATTTCTACACAAAATACTGTCTTTGGTACAAAAAAATGCTTTCCATGTAAGAAAAGTACATACATTTTAGTGCAAAACAATTTTCCCCAAGTTGCAAAGTATCAAAAAGTTCATAACTGTTCTTCACATCCCTAACTCCCTGGCCACAGCAGAATGTGTTAGGACAAAGGCTAAGTAGAAAATACACACAGAGCATTATTTTCCTGCTGGGCAACATATTCAGACTACAAGCTGCAGGATCTTCAACCAGGAAAAGGGTACTGTCTGTACCAAACCACCTTCCTCCTGTTTGAAAGTAATGCAGACTACAAAAAGTGTTGTGTATTATGCATAACTTAGTGAACTATACATAAAACCAGAGCTTGGAAAAATTACTTTTGGACTACAGTTCTCAGAATCCCCCAGCCAGTATAGACAGTGGAGATTCTTTGGACTGCAACACCAAAAATGACTTGTTGAAGCCTTGTGCAAAGCATCCAGGCCTTTGTGAACTTATAACTTTCACAGACTTAACCCTGTGCCAGATTATTCTTTGGATACTTTTTTCAATTAATCAGTCATTATTACACTGACTATAGGAGAATGACCTCTGTTCTCACAAAGCAAAAAAAGCAGGTATTTCAAAAGCAATAACATCTCAGGGCCCCACATACTTTCATACGTGCAATTGTCCGATTGATTTCCTCAGCATTTCCCACAGTAACTATGTTGGACTTCAGCATCTGGTCAATCAATGCCAACCAGTCAGCCAATTCTGTTGTAGTTTTATCGAGATCAGCAGGTGCAGAGATTTCCAAAGTCTCTGGAGTCTGAGTAATGTTTTCAGAGCCAGAGGACACTAGCACCATCTTTTGGAGAACGGGGTATCCTAAACAATACAACATGATTTACTCAGCATTTCAACTTATATCTAAGAGATATGAGAATTTATTTTACCTTGGAAAAGTAAGGAACAAAATATCAATTCTTACTGTTCTAAAAACATCTTTCTCCCTCCTTGTCCTAACATGAAAACACTAAATTAGGGCTGTGGAATATGTGGTCCTACAGGTCTTTAGATGTGTGGCCAAGCATAATTCATGAAAATGGAAGATTGTAACTGTAATCCAAAAACATCTGGAGGACCACACATTCCCTTAAAGTGCTGGACTTCAGGTTCAAAATATTAAAGTAATCACTTCCAAATATTCAAATACTCAAAGTTCCCCATTTGAACTACAGTGCACCCTCTGTGTATGCAGGGGTTGTATTCCACAAACCCTCTCATAAAACAAAAAATGCAAATACTCCACCCCATTATCACCAATGGATGCAATGTGTGCCCTCCCATGTTAATGCAGGTGCACCAGGCACACCCATTGACAATAACAGGACATGAGGCTTCGTGGAACCTTGCATTTGTATGCGCTGAAGTTGCATCAGCAGAGGGAGCACTGTATTGCCCTTCTGATATAGAATGGTATAGAAAGATCATCATCATCATCAACATTACAGAAACAGCAACAGCAACCTCATCACCGTCAGGCTTGGTGACATGTTGAAAATTCATTGTCTGTTCACTTTACCCAGGCAGTTTGGGAATATTCAAAAATCAATTGGCAAAATCTACACACCAATATACGCTGTCATCAAGAGACCAAGTCACAACCTTGAACTGATCCTGGCTTGAAATCTGAGTAAGTTCCAGGAAAGAACAAAATGCCCCTTCCAAAAAAAAATCACTGGCAGCCAGCAAAATGTCAATGAATCTTAAGCAAGCACGGGCTGTTGATTCTTTGAAAGATACAAATGGAAAAACACATCAATGCAGGTCTTGAAAAGACTAATAACATAATAGGAACTTTTTTACTGCTCATTTGAAGTCTGATTCTTTTGTCAGGAAAATGTACCACATGTCCATTTGAAAAAGTACACTGAAGCATTCATTCTTAATTACTCAACATCATGTCCTTTAACAGAAACAACCATCTTAAGTATTCTTTCCCTTCAAGATCAAAGTAGTATTTATAATGCACTTCCCTTCTTACTCAAGACCTAAGATTTCACAAGGTAACAAAAACATCACATCTCGTTCTTCATCCACCCATCCTGAGAAACACATTTTCTGCTCAGAGCTCACCAGAAGGCTTTGTCTGTGGCACAAGATGGAGCTGATGAACATAGACTTCTAGTTCTCTCACTCTGTTGGGTGCTTCTCTGAATACCTAACATGGCAAGAAAGTTCTGTATTAGAAAAGAGTGCACAATTAGTGTTACACACCTAAAGCACAGTACTATAGATGCACCTAAGGAAGGAGGAAAAAAAGCTGTGCCATATTTATTAGTCATCTGTTTTATCACCAAAGAGATGAAAAGCCTAGAGAAAGAGTAATTTGCTTTCTGCAACTAAAAAGACCACATAGGTTGTTGTGGGTTTTCCGGGCTTTGAGGTCGTGTTCTGTTAGTATTTTCTCCTGATGTTTCGCCTGCATCTGTGGCTGGCATCTTCAGAGGATCTGGTGGCATGGAAGTGAGACAGAGTATATATATTTGTGTAGTCCCCGGGTGGGAGGGAGCAATTTGCATGTGTTCAAGTTGGCCTATGTGATGGCCTATTGTTAAATGGGATATCCCCCAGGGTGTATAGTCAGGGGATATGCATAACAGTGCGTTAAGTACATTAGCAACCCATTGTATTGTTCCCTGTAGAGGGACCTCCAGAGTCTGGGTGGTGTTCACTGGCATATTTTTGAGTCTTGATTTTAGTGTTCTTCAGTACTGGTAGCCAAATCTTGTTTACTTTCCGAGTTTCTTCTTTCCTTAAAATTGTCCATGTGTTTATGGATTTCAATGGCCTCTCTGTGTAGTCTGACACAGTAGTTGTCAGAATGGTCCAGAATTTCTGTGCTTTCAAAAAGCATTCTGTGTCCAGGTTGGTTTATAACATGTTCTGCTACTGCTGATTTTTCTGGGTGGATCAGTCTGCAGTGTCTTTCGTGTTCTTTAATTCGTGTTTGGACACTGCGTTCTGTAGTCCCTATGTAGACCACAGTTTCTTTATATGAAGTTGGAAGATGTATGTTTCAGAGTGCTATGTATGAATTGCCTACTTAACAGAACTGAACAACAAGTGAGATAACAAGTGAGAAGGAAAATAAGATGTTCCAATAAACAGCTGCATAACCTTAATATTGGCTTTAAAGTGGAGGTCTTAATTCTATAGAGAACCAAAGACTGGAGCATGCCTCTCATAGAGATAGAGGTTAAGATACAACCATGGTATATATGTTCTGACTTAGCAGGGATTAGGGGGTTGATCTGTGCCTGAACCTCTTTGATCTAATAATAACGTTTTGCTTTAAATGGCAAGGTGTTTCCTTTTTCCTCTCAGGAGGATTGCTCTAATTTTTGAAACTCAGGAAGACATTAAAAAAAACCTATAAGTGTGAATAGAGACATAAGAACAAACAAAGCAAAGAGTCAATAGCAACGTACTTATTTGAACTCAATAGACAAAACAGAGCAACTGCTCCCAACCAGTTCTGGCTGGATCTCTTAAAAACCCACTCACAAAGTAGAATTCCAATTGCTACTTAACCTTCTTTTTTAAAGAGAGATCCTGCACACCATGAAATACCGTTCGTACATGAATTGTTCCCTCTCAGATATTACTGTGTTGTTTAAGGTTTGCAATCAAACAGTGGCATTCTAGGAACACAAGTGCTCTACCAGAAGACTACCTGAAGATGGGGAGCAGAAAACCACTCTACATTGCCTGCTTGGGAAAAGGCACAGGCAGAGGCCTCAGACTTTCAGGAAATGGCAGGATTGAGAGGTATAATTGCAGCATCCATGAATAAAAGTTATAATAAATAATCTCCAAAAAAAGAAGGGGGAAAAAGCACTGAATCCTTTTCTGTGGGGAGATAATATGGAAATCAGACATCAGCTGTAACTATATAGTGCCTAGTGTCACTGTATAATATACAGGAAGTGAATTTTTCACTACAGTCATTTTCTATTGAGATAAAGGCCATTTCCACACTAGACAGTTATAGTGCTATTATTCCACTTTCAACATCCTATGGAATATAATAATTTTAACCAGACCTTTAATATTATGTCCTTGTTTTTACAGTAATTTGTCCAGTTCTCTTTCCCTAAAGCTGCACATATATTCAGCTGTACCTTGCAAAAGATTAACTACAGACAACATGTGTAATTCTTGGTTAATTGTAAGGAGACCACATTAAAATTCATACCTTTTTCCACTTAATATTCAAGGATTTCAGTCTTTCAGAAATATTTTCTCTTTCTTGAGGCCCAATGCTTTTATTTGAGAGCACATTTCCTTCATTTCTGTTTAGCCACTTAAGTTTCTCTCCTTGCACGTCCATTTCCTTAATCAAGCCCTAAGGAGTTTAAGAGGATGGTCAATCTGATGGAAACTGACTATTTCTGACAGGGCAGTATGTGTGCTGTAGTTCTAGGAATGTCCACAAAATGCACAGAATGTAGTGTGGAACAAAACATAATTTGTTTAAAAATGTACATTCCTCAATCTAAGCATGCTAATAAACATGTGTACAATGGCTAGTGCCAGGGGGAAAAGCAGCAAGAACTGCTTACAAGTTAGAAATTCAATGTACTGCATAGTTCTTTTTTTAACATTTCTATACCACTCCTTACAATCCCAAAGATGTTAAACCTCAAGAAAATAAAGTACAATAATATCAAGTGCTAAAGTTCCTTATGACTAGCAAAACCAGAGTAAATTATGCAAAATCTTTCAGAAAAGCAAAACCAAAGATGCAACTTTAGAGATACCATGAACTTAACTCACAGAACTTAACTTTTCTTGTTACAGAACTGAGTTTGATCTGAATTCAAATACATAGCCATATTAGTCTGGAACTGTACTATTATTATTATTATTATTATTATTATTATTACTACTACTACTACTACTACTACTACTACTACTACTATTATTATTATTATTATTATTATTATTATTATTATTATTATTATCATTCATCCTATTTTTCTTCCAAAATTGAGACCCAAAGCAGCTAACAATTTAAGAGAACAATACAATTAAAAACTTACAAAAAATGACCATTAAAATAGAATTAAACTATTTACAGCATTACAGCAATTTACACCTAAAGTTAAAAGAATAAAATACAATCAAAAAGACAAGAAGTTCTTAAAAACAGTTCAAACAATACGGCCCATTTTTTATGTTTTAAAAGCCTGTCTGAATAAAAAGGTTTTAACGTGCCAAAGGAAGGACAACAAGGCCATTCTAGCCTCCCTGGGAAGAGAGTTCCAGAGTCCAGGGGCAGCCACAGAGGATGTTCTCTCTCATGTCCCCACCAACCATCCTCGCAATGGTGGTGGGATTGAGATAAGGGCCCCTCCTGATGATCTCAGAGACCAGCCTGGACCTAAGCCATATAGGACTATATAGGTCATAACCAGCACTTTGAACTCTGCCAGTACGCAAAGGGATCTCAAAAGTGCTGCAAGATCCCTTCGCATACTGAGTTTGAGCTGGTAATCATATTTGCCAAGTAAAATACACAGCTCTCTCTACGTCTTGCCTATTCTGCATTGTTTTAAGCACAAATTATTTACACCATTTGGAAGATTCAACAAACCTTTTTTAAACTACACAAAACATAACTGCTTGATTTTCATACCTGTAATAATAATAAAAAAAAAAGGCAGTTGTGTAGACTGCCCCAGCAGAGGGTGGGAGACTGAAGGGGGGGCAACCTTCTCCTCCCAGTGGCCCTCTCCCTTCCCCCCACTGCAGGCATAATCGCCCCAGCGGTGGGAGGGAGATCTTTCCTCCCCATTGCCATCTCCCTGCCTGCAGCTCCAAGTGTGACCACCCCAGCGGTGGCAAGGGGGTAGATAACGAATGGGAGGAAAAGATCTTTTCCTCTTGCTGGCCATTTTCCTGCCTGCAGTTCTGGCGTGATCACCCCAGCAGTGGGGATGGGAGAGCGAAAGGGAGGAAAGATTTTTTTTCTCCCCCTCCCATCTCCTGCCTCCTGCTGGTGATGGCTGGTATGGGCACATGGGCAGCTGCCTGCAGCACAGTGCAGGGAAGGAGGATTGCTGGGGAGGAGTTTTTTGAAGTTATTTCACTTTCATGGGGGTTCTCTGTATGTATCCCCCAGCAATGTTGAAGGCCTACTGTATTATAAAAGATCAGAAATCACCATATTCTGGTGCATTTACTATATGTATCTCTGCTAACATTTGAATGCAAAGACATTAGTTTATATCAGGGATGAGCCCCTTCAAAGTTCTTTTTGTGTTTGCTGATTCCCTCCACCTTCTCTGGGCCACTCTTTTTCTGGTTACCCCAAAAAAGCAAACAGCCATTCACAGAAGCTTCTAGGTGTGGTAATTCACCTTTTCAATTGGTCGCTCTCTGCACTGTCTATCATCAAAAAGATATCCATTTTTTAAAAGAAGTGAATGCCTGGTCACTTCTAGGTTTTTGGGGGTTTTAAAGGTGGGAAATTGATTGGTTGTATTTTTGCATTTTTGGCAATGCAAGCAGTGGTTATACAGGCAGAAAACTGCCCACATAGGCCCACTGCAGTTCCCCAACCCTGGTTTAGATTCTGATTGACCTTTCTTAAAACAGAATGGTTCCTTCCATTGACAAAAGGTTCCTTGGTCCAATGGAGACTAAGGTCATTTCCACACTACACTGTTATAGTGCTATTATTCCACTTTCAAACATCCATTAGAATCCTGGGATTTGTAGTTGTTTCCTGAGGCCAAAAAACTCTCTGGTTGAGAATTTTAAATGCCCTCCCTAAATTGCAAACCCCAGGATTCCATAGGACACTGAAAGTAGAATAAGAGCACTATAACAGTGTAGTGTAGAAATGGCCTAAATCACTGATGGCAGAGGAAAAGAAGCAATTTTCTTCTATCGTCATGTAGCCCCATAGCGCTTCCTATACTGCTCCAGATGGTCTTCCAACCTTCCAAACCATATTTTCAGAAGGCTGTAGGAAGAACTAGCAAAAATTATCTCCCTTCCCCATCCCACTCCATCACCATAGTTCCACTCATAGGATCTTAGAATCTCTTCACGTCTTGTCCTAGACCATGAGCAGAACCAACACTGCATTATGAAATAGCAATAAATTGACTTATTCTACATATTGTATCATCTGGGACCACTTAGGAAGACGAGCACCATTTTATAAATAAACCAGTCATCACAATTTATTGTACAACAATACTTTGGGAATCAAAGTATGTGACTGTATAGTATAAACCCAGAAGAGTCCACACCTGTACACCACTTAATTTAAAAACAAAACAGGAAGTATCAATTAAAACTCAAAAGTAATCCATAGTTATATGTAACTTGCCATTAATTCTTGCAGATTCTCTTCATGGCTGGTTGTAGGTTTCTCACCCAGGGCATTTTCTACATTTTCCACCCAGCAACTACATTCTTCTAGCTTTCTTGTGAAGTCTACTAATTGTTGATTTTCAGCTTTCAGTCTGAAGCACAAACACCGACATGGAAGACAGAACAAGAAAATCATTATCAGTATTCAAACACATATAAAAGGCAGAAACTGTCATTGTGCATCTTGCCTCTTCGGTACCTGTTTAGTTTGATAGGAAAAATAGTCTTTAAGATTAGCTAACAATTTAAATTTTAAAAGTTTGAAATTCAGCACTAACTACATTTAACTTTAGACAAACTGGTTTATCTGGATCTTAAATATTCCCTGTCTATTTTGCAGTGAAGTTCTTTTGTTTGCTTGCTTGTTTTTTTTAGACCCTACTAACCACCTGTCTGTTAGGAAATACTCAAGGCAGATGCACAGATCACTAATAACATGCAATTCCAAAACATCAGTTCAACACCCGAACACACCTTAATTTGATGAGACATTCTATAAAACAGAGCAAGAAAAAGCCTTAAGTTTCTCTCCTTGAACATCCATTTCCTGAAAGCAGGAGTGTATCTAATTGCTTCAAAACAGCCTTGGGAAAACTTTGAGAATCAGGCCACAGAAGTTTTGATTTCATGGAAAATTGCCTTATCTGAAGCCTCTAAAGGAACTTGTCACCAGAGCATCTCATAAGATACCTCAAATGCTAACTGATCCAGTTACCTCTGTTGCCTTTCCATGATTTGAGTAGTGATGGTTATCCAGCGTTTATTTAACCCTACTAGTTTCTCTTTCAAGAAGCTTCCATCTGCAGTAGAGAGTTTCTGTACAATTCCTTCTCCTGTTCTGTTCAGTGCTGAAAAACTGGCATGATGGCTGCTGACTCCCTCTTCAAGTTCCTGTCACAAATATATAAAACAGGATGAATTTTGTTGCTTACCCAACATGACACTGATATGTAGCCTGAAACAATGACTGAGCACACACAGTGCTTAAAAAACAAACAAAAACAAAACAAAAACAAAACCAGAAATTATGGCACTGATGTTTAAGAGAATAAGGCACTTGTCATTAAGAGTATGCTAATATATTCATGAACATCAAGCTATCAGTGACAATGGCACATAACATACTGTTGAAGCTACGCCAATATGAAGGCTCAAAACCCTTTAAAACAATTAATACCTGCATATATAAACATTAACTCTTAGTCTTTTTGCTAAGATCAAGTACAGCCAATATACACATGTCTTTAAGATCTTGTATGGTTTTTTCCTTGAACACTGTACCAGTATTCTTTTGGGTGAGTGCAATAGGAGGGAGGAATGTTGCATTAATGTATCACAGAATGAATATTCTGTCTCTTCATTGTAACACTACAAGGTTTCAGCAAGGCTAATTAAAGACAGTGTTCTGACGGTCTGCAGATATAATCAAAACCCCAAGAAAACTGAAAAAAGTCAAGGAAAGTCAGACTCATACATTCTCATTCTTAACAACCAGAAAAGCTATTCCCTGTCATCAGAGATCTTTTCACTATCATGTGTAGTAAAACTGTGTAACAAATAGACCTGTTCCAGGTACAGTAATAAAACAGAATGCAATGGATTTAAATGCTTTTTGTAGGTAAATTAAATGATTAAGTTACAACAAATTAAAATGTGACTACTTTTAATTACAGCTACTTCTATCTAAATACAATTATGATGCATCATGCCTCTAAATTAACATTCTTATTCCGCTTGTTCTGCAGCAGAAATGTTCACAGAAGTTACAAAAGTGATGAATTAACAAGTCTCACCCATTTAGTGGATCTAACTTTAGATGGGACCAAAAATTAGTTTTATCTCAGTGAGTTTAAAGATAAGGTTTTAACCTATAGTTCCATACAAACTTACTTAGGAGTAACCTCCACTGAATTCTGTGAGACTTACTTCAAAGTACAGTTCTCCCTCCACATTCACGGGTTTGATTTTCATGGGTATATGTGCCTGCCCCCCATTCTCCTCCTCCCAGTCCCATGCATTTTGCCCCAGAACAAAGAATTTGTACCAAGGCAAAATGGAATGGAAGGAGGGGTGAGAGAAAGCTCACACAAGCCTTCCTCTCTCCCTCTGGAGCTTCCTCTTTCCCCTTCCCATGCAAAACTGAAGGAAAAGTGGGTGGGAGAAAGCTCATGCAAGCCTTCCTCCCCTTCTCCAGAGCTCCCTCCTTCTCTTCCCATGCAAAACGGAAGGGAAAAGGGGGTGGGGAAAAGCTTGCATGAGCCTTCCTTTCCCCCCTGCAGAGCTCCCCCTGCCATTCCTATGCATACTGCCCTGGTGTGGAGAACTCATGCCAAAGCAAAACTGAAAGGAATGGGGCAGGGGGTGAAGGCTTGCATGACTTCTCCTCACCAGGGCAAAATGCATAGGAATGGTGGGGGAGCACTGGAGGGAGAAAGGTAGGCTTGTGTGAGTCTTTCCTCACGCCCTCATTCCCTTCCCTTTGGCATGGGAATGGAAGGGGAGAGCCCTGAAAGGGAATGAGAGGGGAAGCAATGGGGAGTTATTCCTGGTTTCTCCACTTTGGTGAGAACTCTGTGCCCTGAACCCTCAGAAAAATAGAGGGACAACTGTAGATATGTATAAGATTGCACCAGAGGGGAAGTATAACATAGAATTCTATCTAAAAGAAAAGACTTATAAAATGGGAATAAGACAGATAATCAACAAAAGAACACATTATAAAGTATTTCTCACTGGTAATTTCTCAGCAAATAGCTCTCATTGGATTTTCATCCACACTCATCTTCCACAATGCTTTCTCTCAGTTTCCACTGGAAGAATGGCTTTAACTGTTGCCAGAACATAACCTGGAAACTGTTACACGGTTGTTTTGAAAACTACTGAATGGGGCCCTGTTACATGTTATAAAGGGGCTGCCTTGAAGTAGGTTCAGAAGCTTAAAATTATACAGATTATAGCAGGCTATGAGTTTGGAGCAATGCTCTTTGCGTCATTTTTTGTAAAGCATTCCTACTAGCTTTACTGGAACCAATTCAAAGCACTAGTTCTTGTCTCTAAAACCAAAGCCTGGTTTGAATCATCAAGATAATGAGGGACACAAAGACATCTCCTCCCATATATGTACTCTCTTCCCCTCCTCCCCAACACACACACACACACACACACACACACAATTAACATCTTGCAAATGAGGTCTTGATCTAGGTTGTACCACATGTGAAGGAGAGCAGGAGCCCGGCCCTCTTTTAACTCTCTCTTGAAACAGAGATCTGAGCATCCTCCTGCCATGGAAACCTTGAAGACTGCAGAATAACAAATATTTCAAAACGAGGTAAAATAAAAACAGTCTGTAGCATTTAACCAGGGCCATAGGATATCCAATTTCCACCTTGAAAGAAGGAACCTCTACCCATTCCACCAGTGTTGTGATGGTGGTAACAGCAAGAAAAGCCACTGTGTTGGGAAGAACACTGGATCTAGTGGATCCAGGCCTGGCCATTTCTCCACCAGTTAGGAAGAGAAAGGAACCAGTCTTGAGTCGCCATGCTGATTTCCACTCCAACCACTCACCATGCCACTGAGAACCTGTCACAATTCTACATGTTGGTTTTAACATGCCTGACCCCCACAGGATTTTCCTGTCATGGGATAGAAGTAGAGAACACTCTTGCTGAAGTTAAGCACTTTTAATAGGGCTTCCTTCCTGCCACACTAATACTACTGCGGAGAAAAGTATCAAAGAAAATGCTGGCATTTGCATTTGGACTGAAAAGCAAAGTACAGACACTCATATAAATGACAAATCAGAAAATCAGAAGCTGCAGAGTTGACAGCAGCACTGTCAAAATAATTTGGAACCCATGTCCATAATCTGGCAACACAATTTCACTGTCTTTAAAATAATTGATTTTAAGCAATATTAAGGAAAACTTTCATTTTATCAATACATCAACTGGAAATGCAGTATTAATTTGCCATGTTCTTCTCAATGGCAAAGCTAAAAATAAACGAAAGAGCTTGCTGTGTTAGGAGAAATTCAGAGCAGATACCTGCTGATGTATCCTTGCTGTTTCTATATCCAGGCTACCATCTGCAGCATGGGCTTCAGCCAGCAAACCTTCTGCTTCCGTTAACCACTGTGATAGATCATTGAGATCGCAATGAAACTGCCTCCATTCTTCCACAGACTTATCAAAGCAACTGCATGAAACAAGTGGGGGTGGGAAACAGTAATTTCCTAAGTATATTTCAAATACATTCACGTTTTGTTTCCTTTGCAAAATGGAAACTGAACTTCTTAATTAAAAAAAAAAACTCTCCACACTATGCGACTAACATAAACAAACTTGCACAGCCATTCAGCTAACAGAATCAAACATAAGGGGTCAGATTTAACAGCACAGAAGATAAAGAATGCTTAGGCACTAGCTCCAACTATGCATATATCAGTACCTATAAAAAGTGATGAATTACTCTTCATTTTATTCCTGTGAATACCTAAGGTATAGATATATTTATGAATGAAACAAATACTCTTCTTTAAGGACTGGCCCTCAGTTATTCTAACCATCAACTACTATTTTTATCTATGTTGAGTCAAAGGCTTTCATGGCCAGAATCCATTGGTTCTTGTGGGTTTTTTGGGTTTTGAGACTGTGTTCTGGTTGTATTTTCTCCTGACGTTTCGCCTGCATCTGTAGCTGGCATCTTCAGAGGAATGGTGAATTGGAAGTGGAGTGGAGAATATATATGCCAGTCTCCTCCTCCAGAGGGGAGGGAGCAATTAGCATAATAGTCCTATTGTGTGTACTGAATACTTGTTCCTGGAGGGAGACTTCCTGAGCCCAGGTGGGGCTCGTTAGGGCTCGTTAGTATCTTTTGTGTTTTGACTTTGGTGTTTTTCAGTACCGGCAGCCAAATTTTGTTGACCTTCCGAGTCTCCTCTTTCCTGTTAAAATTATCCAAGTGTTTGTGGATTTCAATGGCCTCTCTGTGTAGCCTGACCTGGTAGTTGTTAGAATGGTACCGTGCAGCTGTGGTCAGGTCTACATAGGGATCACAAAATGCAGCATCCAAACATGAATCAAAAAACACGAAAGATACTGCAGGCTGATCCAGCCAGAAAAGTCAGCAGTAGCAGAACACACTATAAACCAACACAGAATGTTATTTGAAAGCACTGAAATTCTGGACCCCGCAGAGTACAGGATATGTTTCTCAGAAGGGAACAGCAAATGCGTTGGGCAAAAGGCTTGAGAAAGAAAGATCCTTCCTTCTAAAGCTTTTGAAGCTTCAGTAATGAGAAGTAAGAAGGATCCAATTCCCCACTTCTAAAGCTGCAGATTCTTTTATGTCCACTGACACAGAAGCGTCCAGCTTGGAGAATGGGAAGTAAGAAGGATCCTATTCCCCATTTCTGAAGCTGCAGACCCTTATAAGCCCATTGACTCCCCCCTCCCGATACATCCCACCACCACCTCTTTTTTCTTCTGTTAAAGTTGGCTCCCACACTTGAGACTCGACTTGAGACTTGAAGGTAGAAACTTGAGACTTAATTTGAGAATTGGAGTAGAAGACTTAAATACATCACTGACTGTAAGATGTTCCAGAACAGTGGCACTGTTAACCTTAGATTATGGCCATATATACATTACTTCTAGTTCCTGTCCTACTCTGAAGAGAGCAAGTCTGAATCAGAACTCTAGTGAAGAGGTAAAGGTACTTTTCTGCTTCCTTCCCCCTGCACTAATCTGAATTAGGCCCACCACACTTGCGAAACAGTAATCCATTGGAAAATAGCAGTCTATTCCTGAAAGAGATCGCTATCTTGCAAAATGAAGCATAGACACGGGTGGGCTTCATTCAGATTTGGTTGCAAAGTAGAAAGTAAAATGGAGAAAAATAATGTCTGAAGAAGAAAGTAGTGTCTGTTTATGGTTATGTCTACTTTGCCTTTAGTAATGATCTTTGTGGACCAGGTACCTTGGTATGTTTGCCCCACTAACCTTGAGCTCTAAAAGGCCTGCACTAAGAGTATTTAATCACTGACATAAAAAAAGAGTGTTAACTGGTCAGTCTTGATAGAGGATATCAAAAAAGATTCAACACTGAAAATTACAGTACACTAAAATAATACAGTGAAGTGTTCTATCATTCAAGTATGAATGATCACAGAATAATTTGTTATTTTTTAAGAAATATATTTATTGAAATATTATATAAAAACATATAACATATATGAATGTGTGAATGATCACAGAATATTTTGTATATGCCAACTATGTGTCTTTAACACAACTGTAAGTTAAAGTGATGCAAAAAAAAATCAGGCAAAATCATGATATAAGCAAATCCATTTGCTCATAATGACCACTATTAGTTTTACACAGGGAAAAGTCTGAAATATAATAAATTTCATAATATAATAAATGTCAATAGAATCCCAGGACTTGATTACGTTACCCATGGACTACATAGAATAAAAAATCAGGCACAGCACTTGAAAACACTTCAAAGTATTACAAAACGTAGCATTAAAGAAATGATAGTCAAGCCAAGTGACATTTTAAGTAAGATGTAAAGTAAGATGCAATATTTATTATATTCAAACAATGGCTTATCCTTCAACAGGCTGGCAAGAAAAGTTAATCCACTGTACTTCTGCAATTACTACAAATGTTTTTTGAGTTTGTTTTTTTTAACCAGGGAGACTGGTTTGGATGCTTAATCATTCATATAATAAGATAAGTGAAGTTTCCAAATGGATAAGGCACTAAATTTAGTCAATGATACACTCAAATGAGTGCAGAAAGAGCCAAGTTTTATTCTAAATATTGGCTATGCAGAAAGAACATTCAGGTATGCTGCAGCACAGGGTGAGAGAGAGAGAAAGTGTACACTACTGAAAAGAGGCTGAAAAGGGAAAGACAGAGGTTGACCAAATTCCAGAGGTACTGCCTTTTCAACTGAAGCATACAAGAATAAAAGTGAAATTAACAAAGAGCTCAGAGTACTTGTGGGGACTCCTTATAGGTCCCCTTGAAACGGGCATGGTCAATTTAGATTGATGGATTCTCTGCCATTTGTCAGCTAATCTGTACCTATTTGGAGGTCTCTTTTGTCAGTTTCTAGTTAGCTGGGCTTCCAACTCCTGAATCACAGTAAAATCCAAGCAGGGAGAGTTAGCAGCAACACTCCACTTAAGCCCTCTTAATTATTGGAATCTCAGGATATTTACATGGGAGAATGGGAAAGCTTTCTGTTAGGCTATTTAACATATGCAGTCAAAACATATATACTCCCCTTAGGAAAAAATATAGATTTTTCAATGTCTTGGTACATTACTTTCACTGCATTTCATTATATCTAAGATACCACATATTCATAAGTAATTTAACCTTTATACCATCTGTATTTCTTTAGCAGGTACCTCTATACTGAATACCTAGAGGGACATTAAATCTTGCACAATATTGAGGTATCTTAATCCATATACCATTTGTAGAAGAACACAGAGGCATCCATGGGAAATAATATTGCTGGGCATTGCTATATCTACCAGTATCCATTAAATATCTAATGATATCTTAACCTCCATAATAGGTTATGGTCCATAATGGTCCTCCATAATACTCCATTATATTCCAAATGGGCATATATCTATGTACATAAGAATTACATCTAGCCTAGATTTTATCACTATTGTCTGGGTCATTGATCAGCTAGGAGCAGCATTATTGGAGTTAAAGCTGTCATGGACAGTTGTCTTCATATATAAGAGGCTGAATCTAAGCCACCTTCCTGCCCCTCTCTTCTCAGCCTGTTTTATAGCCTTCCCAAATAATCAGATAAGAAAAGTTACCTAGTCCCTGCTTATACAAACATTACTCTATTTCAAACAGAAGAGCTCTTAGTGGTGTCTTGTTCTTGGCTGCCTTTCATCAGGTTGCATCAGCAATCTGATTGCATCAGCCAGTAATCTTTAAGGTGACACCTTTCTTGGGTTCATTGTAGGTCAACTGGCTGTTCATGTTTTCTCCCTAACATATCTTTTGTTTTTGTTAGGCTGGCTTTACACCTGAAACTAGCCTGTGCCTATGTTTTTAGCAGTACGTGCACATTTCAGAATACCGAAAGCTTTCTGATTTACACTTTTTGCTTTATAAACACACTATTTGAACTTTTGTGTCTTAAATTTCGCAAACTATAACTCAAATCAGCACACAGCTTCTATCACCATTAACTACCATGAAAGAATTACCCAGGATCAGTGTGACTCTAAACAGCACGGCGGCACATAATTTTCTGAGGATGGGAGGAGGGTTGAAGATGTAAAGAAAAGAGCATCAGAAAAGTCAGGAAGGCAAGACAAAATCTTCTCCTAAGACTGGACAGCTGTGCATCCCAGAAACTGATAAGAATTACATCTGGTCTTGCTCCTTTGCTCTGCTCGTACTCTGTATTCTTAGCTCTGCCTGCTAATGAAGTGAAACCATCAGAATTTGCCTCCTACACTGAAAAAAATGGGTTCGCCATTCCTTACAAGCAACTTTACGATTATTATTATCGCAACAAAACAAAAACTTCAATCTAGTTTCAACCAAGCTTAGTAGACTCAACCTGAAAGAAATTTCCTATCTCTACAGTAAAATGCAAAATACCACCTTGCCACTATGTTCTTCCCCACATATCTTGTGATAGAAACCAATTCCTCTTCAAGCAGAACTGTTTCTTTTTAAACAAAAATATACAGAGTCCTTTTACTTGCCTTTTGCGATCATTATACATCCTGTTAATTCTGTCCCATTCTGCATTCAGCTGTGTTAGTGAGTCTCCTATTTGTATAGCTTCAGGTCCAGATGCTTCCAGTATGACATCCGGTTGCTTTTCATGAATAATTGCAATCTGATCCCCAAGTCTGTCCAACATGTCTTTTATGTTCTGTAAGCAGAGTATGTATGTATATATATATATAAATACTGAAATGCTCAACAATGCAGCATTAGCAGTCAATTAAGACTGAGAACCAGATGAGAAAATGGAGGTCTGGTTACATGGCAAATAGCATTAACAATGTATAAATTTAACACCTTCTGTTTGGGTATAAAAAGGCAAACTCAATTCTAGCCAAAGAGGTTTACCATAACATTTTACTAGAGGCAAATAAAAATCCCATCCTGCGACATTAGAATCCAAACATCATCTGTAGAGATGTTTGGTCATGTATCTGCTATCATTCCCATAGAAAAATACCTTTCCTGTATTAGATAATGATTTTACATTGCTCCTCTCTCTTTCTGGTTTCATCAGAGTGCCTTGTTCAGGTCCTTCCCCATCACACAAATACACACACTGTCCCCAGCACACACAGACATATACATATATGTAGTGCCATACAAAGAAACGTACACACCCAAGCTTTTTACACTGTGATGCTTTCAACAGAGAAATATTCCTGGGGAGATGGAGGCTAAAGATGTCTCTCCAACTAGCTAACCCTAGGACTGAGGATTTTTACTGGCCCCATTCTCCAGCTGTGAAGTGAATGAAGTGATGAGTATTGTGTTGATGTCCCCCATCCCTGAGACTCTCACCTCGTTCATGTCAGTTGGGACACAGTCATGGGGAACACACAGAATCATCTCCTCCCTTTGGTTTGAATGTTTACACCCTAGGAAGGCATCTCTTGGTCTGGCAACACTGTCAAAATTGCTCTGATGGAGTGCAAAAAGAGAGTACTTTGAAAGTGGCACTCACACAACTGCACACAGGGACCGACAATTTTTGGAACTGTACCTTCACCTGGTCTTAAAAAATCAGTATGGTTTCTTGTTGTTATGTGTCTTCAAGTCATTTCCAACTTATGATTACCCTATCACGTGGTTTTCTGAGGCTGAGAGTGTGTGATGCGCCCAAGATAACACAGTGGGTTTCCATGGCCAAGACATGAATTGAACCCTGTTCTCTAGGGTTGCAGCCCAGTGCTCATGCCAGTACACAACACTGGCTCTCTTAGGTATGCAAAAATATTTAGATGTAACAAATCAAGGGCAACATTACGATAAAACTGGGTTAGTCTAATAAAATAAGGTACCCAGATACATATGAATCACGAGGCTACAAGTTTCTTACATGGTGAAATCAGAGACCGCCCCTGCTGAGCCAGTTTTGTAACATGTTGGATTGACTTACACTGCATGAGAATCAGGTCTCCAATAGCTACCAATAAGTATCATTTTAAGCACATATTTCTGCTTTCTATCCTCATACTACATTTCAGTTTCCAGTACCTTTAATGAATCTTCTTGAGTAGAAAAATCTTCAAAAGCACCGGAATGAAGTTCAGGAGCATTTAGCAACAGCTCAGCATCGGCTATAGCCAACAAAATCTTGTTAATTTCAACTAGGTATTCTGCAGGGAATGGAGATGCTCTGACAGCTGATAAACGAGGATCTTGAATCCTTTCTGGAGCTTCCTAAAGGAAAAGAAAAATAACTCCATTTAATTAACTCTTTTAAACTGACCTCATTAGGAAATAAAACAAAATTTCATTTATTTGTGCTTTCACTGTACTCCACCTTTAAAGGTCAGTGGAAGTTGCAAACTTTAAAAAAAACTGAAGAGTGAACTGAAAGATAAATTATTTTTTAAAAAGTACATGAACTGATTAAAAAATTGAAATACCATCCCAAGTGAGTCTCAGTTATAATTACCAGGAAACAAATCTCTTGTACCTAGAGCAGGTACTCCTATAAATTAATTTACCTTTCCTTCTTCATAGATTTTTTTAAAAGAAGATCAAGTTGTTCTATAAAGCAACAGAGCATCACAAAATAATGTAGCAATATTTCAATCAAGAGATGTGCACCCCTTCCCAATGAATCAACTGCTGTTTCAAGAAAGAATAAATGACTTTCCCAACCAACAACTCTCTGAATTTCCAGAAATTCTTGTCTGGCTTCAAAAGGCCTCTTTAAATGTAGATATTCATTATTATCATTCTCAGCTGATGCAGAGATTCAGGCATCAGAAACAACAGGAAGTCTTTTTCAAAGCTATAGCCATGTTACTCTCCTGCGGTAAAAATTAATAAAGAGTACTGTGGCTGCCAAAGAATTAATCATAGAATCACAGAAATGTAGAGTTGGAAGAGACCACACAGGCCATCCAGTCCAACCCCTGCCATGCAGGAACACCCTCAAAGCACTCCCGACAGATGGCCATCCAGCCTCTGCTTAAACACCTCCCAAGAAGGAGACTCCACCACACTCCAAGGCAGCACATTCCACTGCCGGACAGCCCTGACTGTCAGGAAGTTCTTCCTGAGGTTCAGGTGGAATTCATTATACCATGAGGCCTGATAGACTTATGTCCACTTCCTCATATGCATGAATTATTCAAAGTTGAGTTGTAAAGACAGTATACAGAGGCAAGGGTGAGGTTATCAACAGTGAGATCAGAAAGAAACTGCATCTAATTCCCTCTGATCACATAGTTAACAATCCCACTAACTAAATGTACTGTACTTATGCCACAGTCTCTGAGTCTGAACAAGTAATCCGCACCAATGCTACTCAAAGTGGATCACTGCCAGTCACTGAGCCAGTGGCTGCTGGTCCCTGATAAGTTTCCAGGAAAGAAACAATTGTGCTCAATGGGCACAAATTTAGTGACAGCTCCACACGTCAGATAGCCTGAAAGTCACTGGGTGATAATATGCAAAAGCTTATGCTAAAGTCCTTGTATTTCAGGATAAAACAAACTTGCATTTAGTGAGTTGCAAGGTCTTTTACGGCATTAGCAAACCAGTGTACTGTGGTTTAGCAGCAGGATTGGCCATGCAGTTAAGGTTAATCACTTCTTGTATTTCCTAAACTCACAGAGACTCCAAGTGTTCTCCCCACCAGAAAAATAGGGCATTGTCAACCAGAATATGCAAAAGCTGTATTCTTGTTGGACAAAAACACAGAAAACAAAGTATTTTAACATTACACTGACTGAAGAAATTTCTGGTAGAAATTTCACCGAAACCATTAGCTCAGTGTGCAGAAAAGGAGGAGGGAAGTTACAATCATACGATAGAGACCCATTCACACTATAGAATTATAACATGATTATTCCATTTCAACTCCACAGATCAATTCTATGGGGTTGGTACTTTGATAAAGCACTGGAGTGCTCTTGATAAAAGTTGTAAATGCTCTTCCCTTAACTGTCAATCCCAAGATTACATAGGCTGGAACCATGGCAGTTAAAGTGGAATAGCAGCACTATAATTCTGAAGCCAGAATGGGACTAGGAATTATTAGAATTAGGATTGAAAATAAAACAACAAATTCTACTATATAAATCCCTCATGCAGTTACGTTTGGAGTATTAAGTATTTAGGTGTACAAGATTTCTATTCCTGCTAATAACCAAGGATAACAATAAGTTACTTTTTTCAGAAATGGAAGTCACAATGCAGGTGTTGAAGATGCTCAAATAATTTCTTAGTAGAAAGAGGGCAGCATAGAACCAGACCTTTGATGCCACCTTCCTTACAATTCTTCTTTCCCTTCCTCTACAAATTTAGTGCCATTTTGAAAAGGGAAGGGAAGTGGGGATGAGGGGGCTTCTTAGCTACTTCAGGCTCGTATGAAATATGGAGAGGTGATGTGTTGAGCTCATAATAGCTTGGGGATTACTGAGCAGGAGATAAAAATTTCTGACCTCTCTCTACCCACCTATGAAATTCTTCAACACTACTGCTGATTCCCTGTTGGTGAATTCCCTATGAGAGGACAGGAAAGGTGCCAATCACTATACCAAACTGTTACCGAGGTTAAAAGAGTGTGCCTATCTCCTCTGACACTTCAAGCAATAAGTGGTACGTCTTCCATGCTGCAGCAGTTGGGGAGCAGTGAAGCAACACACAGGAAACTAGGAGGGAGTACTATTGAGGTTAGAGGAGGTTTCCAGCTGCAACTTTCACTCCCAGTTCAAATTGTTCTTTAGGACAGAAGATGAGAAGGAACGGGGAAGCAAGAAAGACAAAGGCCATTTTCGCATGGCAATGCTGTCCTGGGATGGGGACGCATTGCTGCCAGTCCGCAAGTCATGCTTTTGCATGATGTTGTCGTGGTCCCACTGCCCACGCATCCCCAGCTGTCACAATCATGGGATATTCCATTAATGGAAAAAAATCCAGTAGTGGTCCCTGATCGCACAACAGTCCCATCGCCGGCAGCCAGGTGGAAAGGATGAAAGTGAGATCTAGGTGCTTCCTTCTCCAGTGCAGCACAGGAAGTGGTTGGCTGCACAGCAGAAGGAAGGAAGGAATGTATGCCTCACACTACCCTTCTGCAGCAGCCAGCTAGGTATGGAGGGGAGCATTTGGGTTGCATTCTCACCCCAGCTGGGATGGCCGCAGGATGACAATGGAAAATGGTAAGGTGCAGAACGGGGTCAAATACCTTGAGGTGGCATGTCTGACTTTCATACAGGCTCCACTGGGGCCCTCCTCTACCTTCAAGCAGGCAGGGCTGGTTTAGAAGATGAAGCAGTAGTTGCTTTGTTATGACCCTGCCTCCTAATGAACAGGAAAAGTTAGCCTGCTTGTCATGGTTGCCCCACTCTGGGAAAAGGCCATCACTGAGGTGGGAAGAACACAGAATGATTTAGGAAAGACTAGGATGGAAATGTTCTGGGAAGAGGAGAAGAGAAAAATAGAACACTATGAAACAAACCAAAAGGAAAGAAAATTGGTCGAAAAACATGTATCTTTTTTGCAAGTAATCTATAACTCTGGGTCACTTAATAAGCTGATTGGCTATAAGTTCAAGGTAGTCAAAGAGAGGCACTTTATGACATGATGGCTGCTAGTTACAGGATTTAAAAAATAAATGATTACATAGACCAAGGCAAGAAAACTCTATCCCTCCGGAAATTACTAGGACTTCAGATCCCATCGGCCTTGCCAGCAGGATCAACTGTTGGGGGTAATGGGGACTGCAGTACCTCACCACTAGAAAGGACATGAGTTCCTGGAAGGGACATGGGGACAGAGGTTAGTAGCTATAAGTCATGACAGCAAATGGATCCTTCATGTTCCTTAGAAGTGTTATTTTGGGTACCAGATGCTGTTGACAAACAACATTAGATGGTCACCTTCATGCCCTGCTTGTGAGCTTTCTGAGACATCTGGCTAAGTGCTATTAGAAACATAATACTGGATGAGATGGACTTTGGTCTTGTCCCAAAAGGCAATTTATTCAAAAGGGTACAGAAATCACCTGCTTCTATTCATCAAAGTTGCATCCTACTCTTCCTCCAAGGAGCTCAGGTTGTTATATGAATGGCTATTAGGCGAACCTCACACCAGATGCAGAGAGAGAGATAATATCCCCCACTGGCCATCTCTAAAGCATAAACCCAATCAAAAATAGCCATGAAAAGGTGATTGTTCATTTTCTGAATTACTGTATAAAGAACTGCATCACCATCAGAGTCTAGAACAGGCTGAAGGTCATCAAGGTCCCCAAAAGGGAAATGTTAGTCACAGCACTATTGATCAGTTGTTTACCATTTGCCGCCTACCGTGTGACAAAGATAAATGAAAAACTAAGTCCTTCAGCTGCCTTATGGTCAATGTTCCGTTCAGAACAAAACACAGACATTATGATTTTCCACACAACAAAATACATTTGAGATGGGAAATAAAGTTTGGCCAATTTGTATTTTCTTAACAGTTTGGCCACACTGACATATTAGCATTTTATTTTTTGAGCTCTTGACATTTGATTATTCAGGCACTGTACAGATGTTTTCTATATGTACATGAGATATGTGAATAGAAATCAAAGGTGTTCTCTTTGTCTGACATTTGCACACTGGAGTCACTTCTGAAAAGGACTTACAAATATGGAGTCCAATGTGGCCAAGTCACATCTGTGTAACTGTTAATCCAAAAAGTGCAAAATGGAGAAAAGCTGCTGTTTGCCTTCTTTGTTCCAATGAGTACATTCCTGAATCTAGAACCAAATCCTCCACCATCTGTAGGGAGTCTCAATGTGTTTCACAATCCAGAAAAACTACAGAATATCTAATTCACATTCCACAAGGAGGAAGGTAAAGAAACAAGGGACAGAGAAGGACTATAATAAATTAATAGGATCATGACGCTGTACATGAAAACAACAGTTGAGTAAGGCTTTACACAGTGCATCAATATCTAAAAATGCTTATCATTTTGCCAAAGTTGTCTACATAAAAAAAAGTGCAGAAAGGAAATTGAGAAAAACAAGGAGTATAGTTTTGTAAAAGACAATGCTATTGTCTAACTACATGGAATGTTTTTATCAGCCTCTTCAATTCAATGTTTTGAGAAAGGGATATTGAAATAATATATTGCAGAATTATTACAGTGTTAACTATTCTTCTTCAGTTCTGTCTTCCAAAACCAGGAATCTAAAAGATTTATGGGAAAAATTTTGGGACCTGGGAGGGTATAACATTTGATGCACCACTGGAAAATGACAGATGTTCAAGTACCTCTGTAGTTGTATGTTGTACATTAATCATCTCCCCTGTCCTATTGTACTTCTCTGACAGGTAACAGTGAAGAAACAAACAAACAAAAAGACTTAAACTGTTTGCCATCCATCATAATTCACAAGCCCATGCATTTCTTGCCTAGGAAAATCTCTACAATGTATATCGATTTCATTCAAACTGCCAAAAAGTCCATGGGGAGAAAAGTGAATCACTTCATCTTAGAAAACACTGAGCACTCTCCTTCCACAAAAAAACAATGAACTTATCCTTTCTGAAATTTTGCGGGTTACTTGGCAAAGGCCATATCTATGCTGTACGTGTTTTTCGTAACAACTTCCCACAAACAACCCAGGGAGATAAACATGTTCTTTTTAAGAAACCTCCAAACTGTAAAGACTGCTGGTATCCAAGTGACCTACAACTATTCTAAGGCCTGGCAGATTTCATCCATGCAGAGGAATAAATCATTCTTGAAGGTTTTGTCCAATTTTGAAAAATAATTCTGACAAAAATTAAAAATCTAGAACCAAAACTGGAAAAGAAAGCTCAAAAAAACAGCTCGCTTGGAATGTGATGCTGGAGAAGCGTTCTGTGACCAAATGATGACCAAAATGATGAATAAATGGATTCTAGAACAAATCAAGCCTGAACTCTCCCTAGAAGCCAAAATGTCCAAACTGAGGATATTATACTTCAGACGTATCATTAGACAACACGACTTGTTAAACAAGATGACAATGCTTGGTAAAGGCAGAAACAGTAGGAAAAGGGGAAGATCACTTTACAGGTGGATAGCCTCAACCAAGGAAGACACAGCCTTCAATATGCAGGATCTGAATGACAAGGTATCTGGGAGGAGTTTCATTCACAGGCTCACCATCAGTCAAGGTTAACTGGACAACAATAAACAATAACTCACACAAGCCTACCTAGGCATGCAAAATCCTGCCTAGCCCACTTTCCAACACAAGGTATTATGCCACCCCCTCCCAGCATCTGCAGGCAAAGTATGAAAATCCAGTGGAGGTGGGGTTTCTTATGCCTGCACTGGAACTTCAGAAGTACAGGGACCCCTTCTTCCAGAGATTCATACTAATACCACACAAAAATACCATTTCCATGTGAAAACTTGTCTGCTGGTAGTTCCGTATGTTCCCCATGGTGTTCAGTGGAAACAGTCCACGTTTTGCAATTAGCAGTGCTTATATACATAGGCAGCTATCTTCTAAGAACAAGTGTGGTTTGAGCATTGGACTGCGACTCTGGAGACTATGGCCCACTCAGCCATGGAAACCCACTGAGTGACCTTGGGTAGATCACACTAGCTCAGGAAGGCAAAGGAAACCCCTCTGCACAAATCTTGCCAAGGAAACCCTGTAAGGGGCTTAGGACCGCCATAAGTCAGAAACAACTTGAAGGCACACAACAACAAGCTTCCATAGTCATTTTCTTAAAAAAACCAAAAAACAAAACTGGTAAATTCAAGCATAATAACTAGTATATGCCTCTCTGTTCAAGATGAAAACTTAATTTACAGCTCTAGCATTTCCAATATGTGATGGGATACTTTATCACCACACACTCACCTTAACATTGCTTAAAGGCCACACAACATTTGATGACTTAGGCTACATACAGGCTTTGTAGTATCTGATGGATTAGATAGTCCACAAAAGTTCACAATATAATAAATGTGCTAGTCTTTAAGATACCACATGAATCCTTGTTTTTGCTCCAACTTGCTGGGGAAATGATAAGACTTTTATTTACTGAAATGAAACCTTTGAGAGGAACATGTTAAACCCATTCTCCTAAACTGAATCGCTTCTTTCCAGGACACTGTGTGGAGAAAAGGCAGGCCATTAAAACTGGGCACTGCTGTGGGAGAACATTATTATTTTTCTATGATACACAGGTGCACTTCGGCATTTTTCACACTACCAACTGCCAGTGTCAATTGGTTCTAGGCTTAAAAGTTACAAAAAAGTCATAAAGAGATTGATTCATTTAATTTATAAAGTTCTACAACTTCAAGTTCAAAAGTGTTTGACAGATTGCCTAAAGGCCAGAGTATCAGTTTCAATAAAAGACAGGATATCCTGATAGCTCAGTCTTCCCCAGTCCTGTGCTTTTTTCCCTTTTAATTAGTTTTATTGAGAGCAAAATTATTGGGATTATCACTATCATCAGCTTCCCCTGCCAAGATGACCAAGGGTCAGAGATTGTTGGAGCTGTAATACAAAATCCATGAACCATCAAACAGACAACAGCTGTTGTACCTCAATACTGAGCAGTATCCACTCTCTTAATAGGGTCAAAAAATAATCTGCAACAAGAAGTTGTCTGTTGTCATGTGCCTTCAAGTCATTTCTGATTTATGGAGACCCTAAGGTGAAATTACCATGAGGTTTTCAAGGGAGAATTGGTTCAGAAGCGGTTTTACCTGTGCCATCCTCTGAGGCTGAAAGAGTATGATTTGCCCGGAGTCACCCAATAGATTTCCATGGCCAAACAGGGATTCCCAGTGGTCTCCCAATGTCCTAGTCTAACCCCCAAACTCCTATACCACACTGACTCAACAAGAAATACAAGTACTCTATCAATGGCTTTTTATTTTTGCATTTGAATCTTATATAATGTTCAGTTTTTCAGCATCATAAGATAGATAGATAGATAGATAGATAGATGGATGGATGGATGGATGGATGGATGGATAGATAGATAGACAGTTAGATAGAATAAAGTTTATCATCTAGTACTAGCTACTAGTAGATAAAAGATAGAATACAATTTTTCAAACAGTTGTATGAAATTATTTTTCGACCTGTAACTTTCCCTTATCTTCTGCTCTCTGTAGTCCAGAAAGGCTTCCATCAGTCTCATTCAGCCAATGCAAATGACTGTCTTTTTCTGCATTATATGTAGAGAATGAAGGTGAGGCTTCTAGCACTTGTCTCCTTTGTAGGGATCTCAGCTCCTATGACCAAAAAAATGAATGATCATAAACCAGTGGTTGAGAGAACAGGAAAAAGAAGGACTATTCTTAATTTTAAAAAAATGGCTGGAAATCTACAGAAGTTCAAGTTGACATTACTTCAAATGTGACCCAAATCTGTTTTAAGGCAGAAAAGAAATAGTAAGAAGGTAAAGTAGGTCCATTTCTCGATATGTATAACTTGGTACCGTTTCTCTTCTGCCTTACTCTCAGTTTCCGACTACAACTCATCATAATCTGACCTGTTCCTGGGTATTAACACCTACTAGACGCTACACTAGGACTTTTCTGAGTTAGAAAACAACTGCTACTTTCCTTTCAGTAGGAAGTTAGAACCTGAGCAATTCAGAATCCTGCTTTCCATCAATTATGGGCAAGAAGGAAAGAGGAAAACTTCTCTTGGCATTCAGGCAAATAACCTGCCCAACTAGCTCCAATAGGAATTGAATCAGAGAAGATGCACCAGTAAACACACTTCCCTTTCTCTGTTGGAGGTAGGAGAGAAGACACCATAAGGCTTCACCCATACAGAAGGAGTACAATTAGGGAATAGTGGGTTTCAAATAAGACTGAAATAGTTAATTGTGAATTAATTGATTAGGCTTTATTTAATATAACCACAACTCTAGTTTCAGGATTATGACAGAAAAATGATTGTTATGTATCAGAATGGAAAGTCCCCACAATGAGGATATTTGGAGGACACTGTGCCTCTACTGAATGAAATTAAATCTGTCATCTTCTCAGTGCCACTGATAATCTGAAGTTGGGTACATATATGTGCACGAGAGGAAGATTTACTGATATACGCAGGACAGTACGGTTTGAGGCACAGGTCCTACTGGATGGTGGGACACACAGTGCTTCAGAAAAAAACGTTTAGACTCATCTCTAGATGACTCTTGGTGTCTCTTCAGACTCTGCAGTTCTATGATTATTTCATAAAATTTCAATTTTTCAATGTTTTCAAAATTTCAGAGGGAATGAGTTTTAACTAACCTTTACACTGCTTTGCCTGGTCTGCAGAAGCAAAAGTTGCAAACGAATTTTCTCTCGTCTGCTGTCTTCTGTAAGCTGCTGTAAGAGCTGCTCACCTTTTTGCAAAATTTCTTCAATTTGGGCCCTTTCTTCATCCAACTAAAATTACAGAATCGTATCATGAAACATATAAAGATATTTTGTAACAAGAAATAGTTGTCTGTGCAGGACTCCAAACAAACCCAGCACCTTCCAGCTGTGTTGGATGACAACTTCCATCATCTCTAGCCCTCATAGCTATACTGGCTCTCTTAGGAGATGTAGTTGAGTACATCCAGAGGTCATGCAGAAAATGCTGATGAATAGTATTATGGATGAGGAATGGACAAACGCATAACCAATGGGAATAAGGGATATAAAGAATTTTTCTCAGCCTCAAACATAGAGCGTATATTGACACACTGACTCATCCCACCAAAAAAAATTGTCAACCACTTGAATTTTCAGTCTTGCACAGGATTAAAAAGACTAATGCTTTTTTGTCAGTGACAGTAAAGACAACAAAAGTTTTTTCACAAAAATGGTATTACACAAAGAACTTCATTTTGGGCAAAGAACCGAATTTTTATTTTAAAAAGGTTTAAAATCATTTTCAAATCTGTCACTTTTATCATTTGTAACTGTAATCTTGTAACATGATTGTACCATCTGAATGTTTGAAATCTTTCATTCAATCTTGTGAGAACAAATAAGTGAATATTTACATCCCTACTCTGAATACATATCAGGAACTCAACAGGCTAAATCCAACTGTTAGTCCCATTCAGAGCAGATATACTGAATGAATTGGACTGATTAAGTCAACATTTATGAAGGTTCATTGATTCAATGAATCTATCTTACTTAAGACAAACAGCTGGCTTTAACCCTGTATGATAACCAGCATTCCCAACATATGCATGCAAGCTGACTCAAAACACAAAGCTCCTAAGTCAAAACACATGCTTCATTAATATGCGGTCATTCCTTATCAGATGCATACATTTTCTGAACACATACACACATACTAATTGGCTGATGTAAAAACGCATATGATTCTGCAAATAAATCGCCTGCATATCACCTAGGAGCTAAGCCTTAGACCATACAGACCTTTTGGCCATGCAGATTTACACATGCACAACCTAGAAAGATACACATTTGCCTCTCACTATATATATCCAAAGATATAAAGCAAAATAGTTTACACTGGGGAGGGGAAACATGTAGCCCTCCAGATGTTTTTGGACTGCAACATCCAATATTCCTCATCATTAGCTATGTTTCCTAGGGCTGATATTAGTTGCAATCCAACTAATTCTGGACGGCTACATGATTCGCACCTTTGATTTACATGAAACTGAATTCTACACAAATATAATTAGAAAAAACTCCTACTGGATAGTGTAGGATCTGCATCCAACCAATCATAAATAGGATGCGACTGTACCAAGCATTCAAAAAGTAGAAGCAAAAGATAACAGTAACTGGGCAAAATGTTTGTATAACATAGAAATTAAAGCGCCCAAGTTGTTGGCTGGTATAGTCCTATTCATAATCTGAGAGCTGAAAATTTTGTTAACTCCAGAAAATTAGTGGGCATGAAACAGAAATGCAAGATTACCTATACTGGGTCAGCAGATGATGCTAGTAAGATACAAGATGTCACCTCCTGGATTCTAGTACTTGTGATTACTTGTCAGCTCCTGAATAACTTAGGAGCCTTCAACACTCAATATAGTACACTGTGTCATTTATAATGCTTGACCTCATTAAGTCAGATATTTTCTCCAGGGGTCTGTCTTTCATACAGAAAAGCGGCCTTTGATAGATAGATGGCCATAGTCATCATTCATGCATCATGGTCATGTCTCAGTTTTAAGATATTATAAATGCAGATGTTTTCCTGCATTGAATTCTGGTATCTATTTTAAAATCATGCTATTTTTAATGAGAAGACACTTATATTTGAGATTTAAATTATTTTGTAAAAAGCTGCAAGCTTTATCAACTCTGAAGCATCTCCAGTGCAGCTCCTCTCTTTGTTAGAATTGTAACATTCAAACCCAGACCAAGCCAACAAAGCAACTATCCTTCATACTAGTGTTTTTCCCAGGAGAAGTGACTATGGTACAGGGTAGCACCAGTAAATGCATTATTCTTAATAGTAAAAATTATCATTAGCATCACAATGAAATAAATATGGACACTTGTATGCAAGGACGGAGTGCAATAAACACATCAATGCAACAGCAAAACAGCTGGAGCAAATAGGGTGGGCATTTGCTGCATCCTGCAACCATTTCGAGTGGTCTGTACAGTCAGAACACAACCAACTGCATGAATTGCATAAGTATACGCAGTAGAACTGTTTTGCTTAGTAAAGACAAAGGCACTATTCTTTTCCATGCTAAGCTCACAAACCTTTTCATCATCTTCTTTTGACTCCATGTGCTTCTCCACCATATTCAGCATGTCCTGTAACTCACATTCAAATTGATCAAGGTCTGTGGAAGCCACGGAAGGTTCGTAGGGCTCTTGCTTGACAAACACATTATGGCCCTCCTGATTGAAAAACATCTGACATAGCAGTGACAAATATACAAGAAGAATATGTACCAATTAGCAGATATGTTCTTATTCGTAAGAATGCTAATGCTTAAAAAAAAAGGAGTTGTAAATGCACAGCCTGCCTTCCAGAGTAAAATTTCTGAAGTACTTTTTTGTGCAGGCAGAGTCCTGGGTGCAAGAAATCTTTGGCCACAGATTTGCTGGCTCAGTTCAAGAATGAAATAATTAAAGTCATAGCTGAAAGTCAGAATTGGAAAAAGGGATAATCACCTGAAGTTATAAATTGATTTTCATACACAAAGATTCTTGCTAGGAAAATGCTTTTCATGCAAGGCCAGAAACCTAAAAAACAAGACTCCATCTTACATGCTTTTAGTGAAAGAGAAGTTAGATGAATTGGGGGTCACACAGAATCAAACCTGCAGAGTGCTGTTTAACTAGATTGATAATGGCCTCAATCCAACAGCTCTTTAGTGTAGTTTAACTATCTGTATCCAGACCTATGCTACACTGAATAATATACCCTACTTAGAAGCCTTGATTAGCAAATCTTCCATCCTCACCTTAGCACTTCTGATGTGCTGCGATACTTTCTCAAAGTTCCTGTTCAGTTCAGCCAATTTAGGCTCTACAAGCTCACGGCACGGCACACCACGGCTATTCATCAGCATAATAGCTTGGTCACGCACATTGTCAACTCTGAGACTAACATCATCCAACTCTGATGTCAGGCGCTGAGAAGAAAGAAAAAGCAGAACAGGGCTTAGTATTTAGCAGACAGCAGGATCAAATGAGGAGGGAGTGTGGCAAGAAGGAAATCAACTGAGAAATTTGGCAACATTTCATTTGGACTATTCTATATAAGCTACATCCGTAAGAGATTAGGTTTTCCACCTTCACTGTCTCTTCTTTCTTGCTGGCTGGCTTTTTCTCTATCTCATCCAGCAGGGCTTCAGCTTGGTACAGCCAAGTACTTATGTGCGCAACAGTCTCATCAAAAATCTCCAGCTGACTTTGGTGATTCTGAAAAGCAAAGACAAAGATAAATCAATGAAAAAATACCCAGAGAAAGGTCAATAAAATCCAAATGCTGTAGCTATTTTGACAGAAAACCCTTAGCAGCAGTCAGTCATCACATTTATTTAGATTTTTGGTATGCTGTATGCCAAGACCTCTAAATAGATCCACCAACACAAGCCAAAATAAAACTGAAACAGAGGAAGCCTCATCCCACTATTTTCTATCTTCTGCTTCCCTGCATGAGACAGGAGCATGGCCAGCCTAAGACATTTTGCACACACACAGAGGGAGACACACAGAACTGGCACCCCAGTTCCACAAGCACAAGCATTGAGGTGAACTGAACTGGCATTTGAATTTTACTTCAACATGACAGTGTCTTCCACTGCACTTGTGGTCAGGAGGCAAGTTCAGAGGATGCAAGTCAGACCATGTGGAGCTATCCCGCAAGGGACAAAAATGGATAAAAGGCTGACACTGCTGTTTACCTTCACTGCCTGAGGGCCTTATCCTATCTAACAGTTAATTAGTTAATCTGTTAATCTGTTAATTCTAAATAGCAGAGTAGTTTCCATGGATCTGACTCATTACTTACCAAGAACAAGACTCTCCATACCACTTGGCAAATATATAAGTAACATTCATATTCCCACCTCAAACTAGAGACCAACAGTGAATGAGTTAGTGAATTATTGTGGTTGTGCATGTCTTTTAAGTCATTTCCGTCTTAAGGTGATCCTAAGGTGAACCTAAGGTTTTCTTGGCAAAATTTGTTCAGATTTGCTTTCCTCTGAAGCTGAGAGAGTGTGACTTGCCTAAGATCACCCATGGGACTTCCACAGCTGAGTGGGGATTCAAACCTTGATCTCCCACAGTTGTAGTCCAACCACTATACCACATTGGCTTAACATAAATACAGTATACATAACAACGTATGATTCTGATATGGACAACTCCTGTGGGGGCTGCATTAGCCATCTCCATTGGACCTGGGAAGGCTGCTCAGTCCCATGTTATTCCCATGGATCTCACACCCAAAAACAGCCAACAGCAATCCCTTAGAGGATCCTACCAGCCATTTCACCACATTTTCGGGCAGTTTCTCACTTTTAGGTGGGAAGGCTGTACAAAACTTTTTTCAAACACTTCCACATTTTTTCAGTTAGTTCTGCTTTGAAAACAGGCCTGTACATGCCACCAAGAGTGAAGGGGCCTCAAAATACCTGAAAACATGGCAAAATGGCCAACAGCAACACTCGAGGCTGGATGTTTGTACCACTACTGGCCATTGCATTAAGGAAATTCCCCCACTTCAATCAATCAGTCAGGGGAGGGGATCACATCCAGCTCACAAATCACAATTTGCCTTTCTTGTGTTAACAATAAAGCTTGCTGTTTTTGACAACCAAAAGAGAAGGCTTCTAATGTTTCATTTTATTTTTATATATACGCATACACACACATTCCCCATTTGATAGCAATAGTTTTGAGATTTCAAGCAGAAAGGGAAAGAAGAAAAGGGACCATTGATTTTTAAGGTTTCCAGAAAAGCTGTTGGAATCTTTTATCAGCATATTCAATTGACACATTTTAACACTCACAAGTTGACTGACAGAATTGAATATAAATGCAGAAACGTCGTTTCCAAGATTCCTAAAAGTGCTGGGTGAGGGATGCTGTAATTAGCAGCCTTACTTAATCAACTATGGGTTCTTTTTTTCCCCCCAAACTATTTGTAGAAGCTAATTCTTGACTCATCCAGTCACTCTCAAGAATCAAGTACTAGATGCCAGTCTAGATGGCAACAAGTTGGATGTAAACCAACAAACTCAAGCTAAATCCAGACAAGACAGAAGAGCTACATGTTCCAAACTCTTCTCTGGAAGAAGCAGGCAGATAGCTTGTGGGTGGTTCCTGATCCAGCATAATCATCAGTTGAGTCCTAGATGGTCTCAGTGGCTATTTTTAGGTTTGGTTTGTGCTCTAGATACAAGCTGTTCTTCACAGGGTTCCATACTCTGATAAACTCAAGAATGGACTATTACAACCTACTCTGTTGTGGTTCTGCTCTTGAAGGTTTTCAGAAGCTCAAACTGTTGAAGAACACAGCAGCTTGGGTGCTTACAGGTAGCATTGGTAGGACATATAACACCTCAGATCTAAGGAAACTGCTCTAGCTGCCAATTTGCTTCAGGGCCAAGTTAAGGTGCTAATAAAGGCTGAAATCCTGTTGGTTCATTGCATAGCAATCAATTACATTAGGAGTGCATTTTCTCTACAGTCATACAGGGAGAAGGAGCAACAACAGGAAGAGGTGACTGCAGATGGGTACTCGTCAATTTCTGAATGCCTTGCAGAGGAGATACTTGCAGCCAAAGTACTCTGGAAGGGGTGATCTAGACAATTCCACAGGAGATTGTCTAAGCCACCCTTCTGAGAGTACTTTAGTTCTAAAGACCAGTCAGAAGCAAAGAACTGTAGCCACCTTCTGCCAGCATGGCTCCCATATTTTCCTCATCTTCTTTTTTTTCATATTGCTGCTCCATCGCTTTCACCTTTAGCTCCGCTCTTCACTGGAAGAGCCAACAGGCTTGCAGTCATACATATTTCAATGACATGGGTCCCAATAACCAAAGAGCATCTCCTCCCCTATAGACAAGTCCCCACATTCCAGGCCTTTGGAAATATACGAACTGTGAGATACTGTATATACTCAACTAGTCTAGAAATTTTAGTCTAAAAATCTATCCTAGAAATCTGGCTTGACTTATCCATAGGTCAACACTGAGTTTCATAGGAATCGATGCTGGCCCACCCAGCTCAGGAGAGAAGGAAAGAGGAAGGCAAGGCTGCTGAAAAGGCCCTAGAGCCCACCTGTGCACACCTCATGCCAAATAACTTTAAAATTCCAGCAGGTGTAACTGTTCGTGTTCATCCTAAAGGCTGGAAAGGATGAAGACATAAATTGCGCCTGTGCACTGTGTGGGATAAGTGATCAAGCACAGGACTAAAAATATTCCCATTGCTATTAGTGTGGGATATGTTTTACCCTCAACTTATCCAATTTGGGACCCAAAATCTGCCCTCAACTTATCCACAAGATCAAATTATAGTCAAGTATATATGATAATATTTTATAGCTAACCTGTGTGCTTCATTAATGCTTTAAGGTTCTGGGGGGGGGAATTGTTATTTTAGGTACCCTCTCTATATATTATGTACCCTAGTTCATGTACATTTCTGTTTCCCAGCCTGGAACTGCGAGGCAAGAGTAGGCTATAAATTTAAAAAATAATTTCAGTAAATATTACCATGTAAATTGGTTTTAAGAAGGTGAGGTGCCTAGAGAGCAACTCTGATTAAGCAATTGCTGTATAATCTGAAAAACAATTCCATGATATTCCATACTTCAAAACAGAATTCAACATCACCAACATTTCCTGCTTCCTCTTGGTCAAATGAAACTTTTCATAAAAAACAGTATGAATTCTAACAGTTCATCAAGATTCTAGCCCCCAGTGAGTTGTAAAACAACTCTCAAAACAGTGGTTTCAGTACAAGTAGTGACAAAAAATAGTTGATGAAAAATGAAACAATAAACTTATCCATTAAGGTCAGGTTCCAATTAGTTCTGTACTCTCAAGGGGAATCTATGCTTATATTGTTAGAAAGATATCTTTGAGGGCTACACGGGGAACCTGTTTCCAAAACTGAACAGGTTTTCACAAATAGTTTGAGTAATAAGTTGAGGTTTCTTGCCCTCTTTCTCAAATAACAAGTCATTGAGGACGGCCCAAACAGGGGGTCCTAAAATGTCTCTTTAGATCTTGGACATTAGTCTTTCCTCAGATATATTTCTGGTATTTCATTAGAACTTCAAAATGTGCTTACAAACTGCAAAGACAATTACATTGATTAAGGCATCAAGAGAGGGCCTATCACTGTCCTCCACCACAGTTAACATTAGCAATAGGATTGTTTTAAAATCTATGAAGTTAGAAATTTTCAAATGTAAAGAGGAAATTTTATTAAATGTATCTTTAACTCAGTTGATTAATTTTGGCTTAATTCCAAAATTAATTAATTATTTGAGACCTATACAATTAAGATTTCCCAGCTTATTCTTTAATAAATGCAAATGACACTACTATTTGTTAGTTTTATATTCCATCTTTCTCCCAGCACAGAATTCAAGTAGGCTCACAAGTTTAAAAAGACTATGAATGCAAAAGCTATTAATATATTAATTGTTTTTAAAAACAATTAAGCAACAATTCTGTTCTAAAAACACATCCAGGGATCTTTGTTTACTCTTATTTTTTCATGATCAGAGTATGACTGTTTAGTTAACGGCAAGGTTAAAATCGTTTAAACCAAGAACTAGTACAAGCAGCCTGAAAAGGGATGAGCTTCTTTGCATCTAGATAATCCTTTTATGTTCTGCACTCAACATCTCTTACAAGCTCCTTATCTGTTCTAGAAATCATGATTCTGCATCTCTTGACCTTGGAACTTTTGCTGGGATTTAACTGAGAAGAGGTAAACTAAAAAAAGTATGGAACGTAAGGAGGTGAGATTGTAAGAGACACTGAATGCAACAAGAGCAAGGGAAGGGTCTTTGGTGGTGTGGATGAGAAAACAGTACGTCAAAAATTCATATACGTGTTTTATCGCAAAGAGGTGGTGGGATAAACTACGGATGGCATTTTCCAGATTCATTCTGGCGTGGCTTTTATTGCAGCCTTCTAACTTCCATAGAAAATTAGAATCAACAGTTAATTTTTGCCCTTCTAACTTAAACATATTTGCATTAGATGTGTCAGCTGTTTAATTATTAACTACCTTGACCCTTTCCCTGAAGTATTAACACTTTCCTACTAACTTCTCTATCTCTTATAAAGACTTACATCTGCACTGATCTTAGTGACACATTTCACACTTAACAGGTTATCTCTTAATAGAGATGTTTCTATTGTGCTTATGAGATAAAGGCTACACACCACAAAAAAAAAAAAAACCAAGAAAGTAAGCCAGTGCAAAGGGAAGATCACTGCAATGGAACAGTGTTGAGCTAAATAAACCCTGTAATTCTCTACATCTAGTCTTCTCAATTTCATGAGAATTTTCCATACTGCATCATCATCTGTTACTTTTATTCCCTTGTCACTTCAGTTCCTTAACAACTTGAGTTCTACCTCTGCCAGACTTGTTGACATATGCTGGGGGTTGATCCGTCTCCTCAGAAGCACATCCTCATTTTCTAATACATTGCACAGTGAAAAGAACATCATAAATTTATTCTATACTATTTAAGTTATTTCTTAGAAACCTTAATGTCAAGCAGATAGCTTGACCTGAAACGCAGAAAATGTACCATTCACATATACTGCTTACCAAAAGTGTGTTGCACCAATCTTCTGTCCATGTTCGGACTCTACTCCAGCCAGCATTAAGAACGCAAACCTTTTCTTCCAAAGAAGTCTCACTGCCTTCCACTAAGGTCTGGAGGACTGCACTACTCTCTGTTACAGTGTTAAGATCAATTTTCTTCCTTTCCAGTTCTCTCAGCACATTCTAAAAGGGAACAGGAACTATTAACAGAATGGCACCATATTTCTCAACACTGCAAAGTCAAAGATGGTATCAAAACATTCCCCACATATGTCTTTGCTTCTAAATCAGCCAGCTTGCCTTTTCATGTGACATAATGCAGTTACCAGCAACCTAAATTTATTCCACAATAAGTCTTACTCAGTGAATATTCTAATATTTAAGACTGTCTTGGCAACCATACTCTCCACTGACTGTAGACTTTTCAGAGGACTAGAACTGGCCTAATTCTCCTTTAGCAAAAGAAAACGTGACGCCTTGTAAAGCTGTTGGGGCTGTGAGTCAAACCCTGAACTTCCAGGAACACACAGATTTGGCACAGTATCTACTGTTGAGCAGTGACATTTTAACAGTTAAGACTGTATGTATAATCTCTCTGCGTTATCTGGTGTATTTTATTTAGTCAGCACAATTTACAGTATTATGTTAACTATCAGGATGAAGCAAGAAGGTTCTTTGCAACAGGAGAAGACAGTGCATGAGCCTAAGGCTTATGACTTCTCATATTCTTAACATTAAACCATAGTTTATTATCATATCTCAAAGGCCTCAAAGAGGTATGTAAAAAATCTAAGACCTTCTCTATGCCCTCATTCAGGATCCAACCATGTAAGCCCATTAGATCATGTTGCTTTTGCCGGGGGTGGCAATCATTCCTCTCTCTCACAGATCCTCTACGCTCCCCAAAAAATCTATTCCAAACAACTCTGAAAACTGGCACAACAGGTTTTTGGTGACAACATAGAAATGCACTGGAAAAGAGAAGGGAAGAAGTCCTAATTCCCCTGTGTTAAATGAAGAACACCATCGATTTTTGGCCTTCGTCATGAGCGTACAAAATTCTTCATAAATTACCATTTTGTTATAAGTAACACGCCGAGGCATTCTTGTGACTTCAGTTTAATGAAGGCAGCTGCTGGTTCTACTGATAACTCCCTCTGTACACTTTGAGATTATACACCTAGCAATTTATGTATGTCCTTTGTATTGGGTTTTTTGTTTTTTGTTTTTTTGGTACAAAGAAATTATCCTTTTCCATTTTTAACATCAATCCCCAGTACACAACATGCCTCCTTGTAGGCTAATGACTTTTTGCACTCAATTAAGCAAATAATTGACTAACCATGACATTCTCTAAAATAGCAATCAATAATTAAAACAAGCTGTATTACATTAATGGAAAAAGAAACACTTCAGAGCACTGTGTTAAATGTGCCTTTTATTTTTGGCTGGGGCAACTGAACTATTTGAGAAGAAAGGGCTTTCAAATATCTACAAAAAACCACAACAACAATGAAATCACACAGATATAAGGTGCTAAATCATCCTTGTTAACTTGGAAAAAAGCAGTAAAGGACGGGTGGAGATAAGAGAAGCTTAGAAACTTCATAGTTAAATACATTAAGATTTCCCAGATGGTCTAAATTTGACGCAGTGAACTATTTGGTTGACTATTAAATAAGTTAAAAAATCTTTATATTGCTGCACTTTAAAACAGACATGGATTACAATTTCCCTTCATTACTGATGATATTAAGCATGTAACACAATGCAAATACTAAAAGTGCTCAAATTCCACTGAGTGCTCTTGCAGCAGTGCTAAAGCAAAAAATTTTGATTAACTTCTCTGCTGCACAGTATATAAAGCAGCTAGAGATCTAATAACTAATCTGTCAACACCTTAAATAATTAACTTTCATCTACAGCCAATGAAATGCCTCCTAAGCTTGCCAGGATGTTCGGAATCTATAGGAGCAAAGGATAAACAATAGCAGCCACAATAACTATGTGCCATGTGTAATGGCTTTGGAACCTGACACTGGGGAAAAAATGCCAAATATTCAAAATGTTAAGCTCCTAGTTACAATCACCAATGCCTGAATGCTTTCACACAATTGACTGCCATCTGCACATAGCAAAATTGTTAGGGTAGTTCCAAAACCCTGCTTTCAAAATTACATCAAATTCTTTCCTTGGTTTGCTATAAACCAGCAGCAAACAGTGGCTGAATATGGACTATGTATGTTGATGGCTGACCACAACTGGATATCTTTAACTGTAGCATCAGAAACAGAAAGAAAAAAATCTTATTTCTTTCAGGGACTAGAACTGGAAGGGTTCCAAAGGGTCATCTAATTCAACTTCCTGCTGATGCAAGCAGTCCACAGATAAAGCATCTATGAAGGCCATCCAACCTCTGCTTAAAAAGTTCCAATGAAGGAGAGACCAGTGTCCCCAAGAAAGTTCACCCCATTGTTGAAGAACTCTATCATCTAAATATGAATCCATGGTTCTGGTCCTACAGTCTGCATAACAGCCATTCAGATATTTGTTCTCTAAGACTTTTATTTCTACCTTATGAAACTCCTCCTCACTTCTTGATATCCTTGCAGATGGATTGCTACCAAATACATCACTAAAAAATGGGTGTGACTGTTGAACCATAAGCCAACCTGAGAAAGTGGCTTAGAAAATTCTTGTGCCTTCTTTTCCTCTCCATTCACATACTATTTAATACATATTACAGAGCCTGAAGTAGGCTGCAACTTAGCCTGTACATTTATTTGTCTACAGTTCCTTCCAAGTTGAAACAGAGAGGATGTTCATTAAGAAATAAATAATTTATGCTGTCACACAAAAGAAGATGAACTTTTCCTTACCTTGGCCCATGCAATTTCAGTATCCAAATCAGCAAGCAAACTTCCTGAAGTCGACTTCTGAACTAATTCAGCCTCAGTAGCCTCTAGCCATTTTGACAAGGAGAGAGATACATCCTTTAATTTACGTGACAACTGCAGTGCCTGTTCTAGATCTTGCTTCCCTTCAGTGACCTGCACGAGGAAACCGACATGTAAAAACAGAGAAAAAATTGTCATTTCAAAAATAAAGGACAGGTAGCAGTGACACTTTTTGATTAAATTCATGCGATACCATAGACAAAGTAACTCATGTCCTTTCACAGCTACAACTGTTGCTTTAGGTTACATGATCAGTAGTAGAACTCAGTTCAACCAGCCATACACAAACCTATCTTGGGTCTTATTCCAGAAGACAGGTGGAGTCAAAATTCAACAAATGACAAAAGGGCAGATTCACGTGAATGAAGATAGTCCTCTAAATAACTGCACTTCAGAGAAAAGGAATAGCAAACCCACCTCTGAGCATTCCTTGCCTAAGAAAAACCTACAAAATTCATGGGGTCACCATAAGTTAACAGGGGACTTGAAAGCACACACACACACATGCCATTTAAGACCATATAATGAAATGAAACACAAAAAACTTGGTATGTGCCAGGAAATTAATCAGAAGCAATTAATTCAAAAAATTTTTACAGAACAGAGTAAAACTGCATTTCCTAAAGGCTGGCAACTCTTACCTGTGCTCCCAGATCATTATAAAGAAATTTCAGTGCAGTCAATTGCTCATCCATGCTCTTAGGGTTGTCAGTCTGCTGTTTCTGTACAATTTGTCTTCCTGTTTTGATAACAGTTTCCACTTCAAGCTTTACTTCACTGAGGGTCTTGTAGAGTTTCTATAGCAAAGAAAACATATGCTTTGATTATCATGCAATACAACAAAGTTTATTATTACTTTCCAGTAACAGTTAGGAATCATTGGGTTATATTACTTTTGAATGTTTGCTTTAAAAGTTCAAGAAAAGAGGAATCAATTCAAGTATCATGGCTAGATTACATCTTAAATACCAAGAATATGCCACTTGTTTGCAAGTTTCTCTTTCTCTGCTCACATCAAGCACACCAAATCCACACTCAACTTCATTCATAGTAACCATAGTTTTACATTATTATGTAAAGCTATGAGAAAGTTCAAAATTTATCAGAAACCCTCTTCAAATTGTAATTCCTACTTTGGAGACAAATGATGGTCAATAACGCTCAAAGTTTTCCCAATTATAATAAAAAAAACATCATAGAGTTCATGACAGATTATGATTACTATTAACCAAAAGGTATTGGATGGATATGGCATTTTCAAGTCCAGAAGTCGGGAGAAAGGAAGGAGTGCACAAACTCACAGAATGTTTCTAACTGCCAAATAAATGGACTGCCGATGATATCTGAACTGAGCCAAAATTAAGTTAAGGTAAGTTGTACATAAGTAAATATTTGCATCATCTAGTCTAATTCTTTCTGTTTTAGTAATAAGTAAGACAAGGAAAAGTGTAATGTTACAATGTTAGTTTCACTCAAGCTTTCCACCAGTCTTGCAGACACACTTCTGCAGTCCGCAGAAATCTTCATTTCATAAGAGGTCAAAAACAAATTATCTTAAAGGTTTGTAAGGAACGGGAAAAAAGCATACAGGGCTCATGAAGGTGAGAAAGTTCAGTCATAATTTAATATTACCATGCACTTATCGAAATGAGACTGAATTATATCTGGGTCAATATCCTTCACATCCAAAACGTGGAGTTCAGCCTTTACACTGTCCAAAACCCGTTTGCAATCCAGCATCCGTTGCTCAAAATTTGCTGGCTTCTGGAATAATTGATACTTTGTGGATACTTCTCGAAGTTTTCTCTGTTTATAAAAGAAAGCAAAAAATTCAAACTGTCGCCAAAAATTTCTTATTCACACATGCGTGCGCGCATGCGCACACAAACACACACGAAGATCCAAGACCTCAAATTCTAAACATTCCTCGTTCTCCATATCTCTCTTGTTTATTACCTTCTTGGCCTCATCTAACGTATCTGTACCTCCCTCCCAAATTCCGATTTTATTTCTCATGGCATTACCCTTCCTCTATACCACGTAATTGACTCTTCCCACACCCATTAAACGACCATACAGAGAGGGAGAGAATACCGTGCTCACCTTACAAAGCAATTTCTCAGTCTATCTGCCATTTCCAACAAGTGCCTCATCTCATTTCTATACTTTATCATCAAACTCCTGCAACTATTTAAGTCTCTGCCTTGACTGTTTCTTCTCCAAACCCCCTCACTTTGGTTTCCATCCCCTGCACTCCCCTGAAAGTCCCACGGAAGAATCACTGTTGACTTCAGGGTGAAATATAAAGACCACTGTTTGTCCTTGTTTTTCTCAATCTCTCTACACACTAGCCTTTCATACATAGTATCATTTACTTGACCTTGCCTCTCTGTGTATCTGAGCTTTCAGTAACTTTTTCCTCAAACTTGATGAATCATTCCTTTTAATATTTTAAAAGGCAGAAGAGTATTCCTCTGTTTGGGGGGGGTATGCATGCAGTCTGCTTTTGGTCCTCTCCTCTTCACTCTCTACAATCTCTCTCTGACAGCATGATATTCAACGGTTTTGTATACCACCAATATGCAGAGGGCACTTAGCTCCACATTTCTGCCCAATCTTGTACCTCCAATTGCCTCTGATACTTCCACACGAATGTTTTGTTGCATTCTCAAATTCAATATGTCTAAGATCAAACATTTTACTTTTCTCCCACCTCCCCTTCTTCATGTATCCTCCTCATCCACTGACAGCATCAGTATCCACTACGGAGTTGCTATACTCCTTGATTGGCTGGAATTTTCCCATATTAAGCATCCCACGGTGTCTGTTTGGACCATTATCAGGGATAGATTCCAAGCTCTCATTTTAAAAAAGTAAGTCTCTAGTCCTTATAAGAGGTAAAATAAGAGGCAAAATGTGGAGGTACTCATCTCTCAAATTTTTCTGCAAGAAACAAGTGCATCCATGAATTCCAGGCACAAGAAAAAGGAGAAAAAAGAAGAAATGCAAGAAAGGATGGAGAGAAGCACTGTGAGGGCATGAGGTAAGGCAAAAGATAGGGTAGGAGGGAAGGGGAACAAGGAGTATGAGCACTACAAGCGGTGCAAATGATGGCACATAAGAAACAAGGGGCACACTGAAAAGGTGCAAGCACAAGCAGCAGAGAGCCAGAAGAAGGGGAAAGCCATGTTATAAGGCTGTGATGTGAGACAAACAGCAGGTGGAAAGGGGAATGAGCAATGCAAATGTTGGCACATAAGAAGTAAAGGAGGGAACATTGTAGGAGTGCAAGGTGAAGGCAGGGAGGGAATAAGAAGGAAGAGGAGTCAGCTGTGTGAGCAACAGAATGAAAGAAGCAAGTAAGGCACACGCCACAAGGATGCAAACTGAAGAGAGGGACACAATGGGCGACAGATGCAAATAGTGGTATGTAAAGAGTAAGGGAGAGAGGCATTGCAAGAGTGTGAGCCAAAGGAGACAGGGAAATGGAAGAGGATCAAGCAGTGCGAGTGGCGATGTGTAAGAAACAAGTGAGGGGTGAATTTTGATGGTGCAAGGTGACTTGAGGGAGAGAATAGGAGGGAAGAAAAAGTGAATGATGTAAACAGTGGAGTGTAAGAAGCAAGAGAGGGAGGCACTGTGAGAGTGAAAGGTAAGATGAAAGAGCAGTTAGGAGAGAAGCAGAGGAACAGGTACAAACAGTACAAGAACGGGGCTCTGAGAAGTAGGGAAAGGGCACACTGCCAGGTTACAGAGAGAGGTGAGGGAAGAAATAAGAAGGAAGGGTGAGAGTGAGCAGTGCAAGCAGTGGGGTATAAGAAGCAAGGGAGAAAGGAACTGTGAGGGCACAAGGTAAGGTGAGAGAGGGATACTAGCTAAGAGGTAGTGGTGCCTCAAAGCCTCATGGTAAATTCCACGACCAAGTAGAAATTTGAACTTAGGTCCCCCTGTTCCAAATCTAGCCCTTCAAAGAGTACTTTCTACTCATTCACCCAGATTGGCTATAATTCTTAAAAATGGTATGAAGGTTGAATCAGAGTGGAATAATAAAAATCAACAATTAATGTGTTTAATTTACATAATTAGAATGTGAACTTGAACAATTTGCATAATATACAAGTTACATGCTGGATTTAAGGATCATCCAGTAAACCATCATGTATTTTTTAACTTTCTTTAGATGAAAGTTTAGATGAAACAGAGGTGGTGACCAGTCTGCACTAAAGAAACAGTACCAAACTTTGGAAGGCTACCTCATACCCACTAGCAACCCCAATGTAACGAAAAAAGGCTCCTTGTGCTCTTCAGGAGACATAGGAGCCAATTTCGTCATGCCTGAAAGGGGACAAATGGGCTTGGGTCCCCGAAAGGGGGCCATTTCTGGGGGAAAAAAACCCTCCAAGCAAAAGGAAGTGCAGAAACCAAAGCAAAATTCCCTCTACTTGTGGGGGAGGTACATTTATTCAGAAAAAGTATTACTATTAGGAGTGGGAGGCATGTGGTGGCATAGGACCCCTGGAAGGTCACTTGTAGCTGTTGACCATATCTTCCCAGCCCTGGTTTACAGACAGTGGGGAAAAGGGTACTCTTTATGACAAAATTGTAAGCGATTTCCCAAAAACATACTCACCTTAGTCTGCCACAGCAAAACCAGCAACATGGTAGCACCCTAAATATATTTTGACATAGGTTCTCAAGCAATTGATTGAATACCTAAAGCTCTGCCCTAATCTGACAAGTGTATATAACATGGGAAAGAAGTATATACAATGAATGTAGAGGAAGTTAAATTCAAGAAATACACAACGTGAAAATTATATCAACAGTTCAATGTTTGTAGAAGTATCATACTGATCAATCACAAAACACTGCTGGTGATAACCCAAACCACTTGTATTGGGATAAAAATGCATTATCTTTATTCAGATTTAGACTTTTACCCATGCCGTTCCACTACTCCCAAATGCCTGAAGGTTTCCTGCTCACTCAAAATACTTTGTCTTTTTTCTCTTGCTCTCCTGTATGTGTGGAACAACCTCCAACAACACCTGCTGGTTTTGCTGATGTCAATTCTCTTACTTAATTCAAATCCCTCATGAACTCAGATTTTTCACTGGCACTTTGGCTCAATTCCCTAATTCACCACCCCTATATATGGCCAATACATCTAAAGGTAAAAAAAAAAGTCAGCACTTTTGAGACCAACTGCAAAGAAGAAATTTCACCAGATGCATTTGATGAAGTAGATTGTGTCCAGTATACTAGAACTTATACTAGAAACTACTTCCTCCCATTTGTACCAAAGCTGCTATTGCATTCTTATATGCCTTTTACACTAAAACAGACTGCTATCTCTATGAATAATGATACCTCGAATGATGACACATGATGGAAGCAGCAATGGAATATCTGGAGAGCCAAGGGGTCACTGTCTCTGACATATTATAATAAATTCTGTAATCAAGTCTAAAAGTTTCTAAATGAAACAATCATTTATTATCTCCCTGTTTATCTTAGGTCCCCCTCCTTTTCCTACTCTGATACCCACGTTGAATTCTAGACTGCAAACCTCCCAGAGCAAGGACTTGCCATCCTGTAAACTACCCTGCACACTCATGGCACACATATACAATCAATGAGGAGAAAACAACATTTTTTTTAATGACTGCACACTTTCAATAAGTGCTAGTAAATCCCTCATAACACAACCCATAAATAAATTGTCATAACAATGTTAAATTCCAGTTTTAGCCCTTCTGTCTCCTTCTCAAACCTGCCCAGATTCAAGGAATGTATTCAAACTAAGAGCAATTTAGAATTCTGTTAAAACAATTCAAATGGCACACATGAGATTTTTCACAGCACAAATGCACTGTGTCCTTTTTTTGATATACATGTTTATATTCAATCCCAGTAAACAAGAAAAGAGAGGGAAAAAAGCAGAGATGTCAAATATTTGTGATTTTCACCTGTAAGGCATCCAGCTGTGACCCACCACGAGGAGATCTGCATTCTGGAGAGGCTGGGATCCATGACCGCACATTCTTTTTTAGCTCTTCCAAGGTAGATTCATGGGCAGCAATCTCAGCTTGGATTTTCTGCCAAGTCATTAAAGGACAGGAGAAAAATAGCACATGGCAGATATCAACCTTAACAACAACAAATCACACTGCAGAAGTCTATTATGAACGCTACCATGTCTGCATCAGTCATGCTGGCTTTGATGATAGGCTGCTTCTTTCAAAGTCATTAGGCCCATTACAGTAGGTACTCCAATGCATCCTCCCACATACACACACAGTTAAATTATAAAGCACAGATTCCCTTCAAGAGGCAATCCATCATCATTCTGCAACTCAAAATCCTGGGCAGCAAAAACAAAAACAAAATTTGAAATACCTGTGCCTCCTGTGGCATTTGGAAGGCATCTATTCTATCTGTCAAGTATGAAGTTAGCTGCTTATCTAGATCCTTCAAGCTTTCTTGGAGGACTTGCAACATGTGCTCGCTTTCCCGCATCATCTGAAGTTGTTGTTCCAAGGAAATTTGCCTGCTCACTGTCTAAAGGGAAAGCAGGAGAATACAAAATACTGCTGAATCTGAGCTTAACTCTAAACATAAATATGAAGTAAAATGAAAACAGCCTACACTGCCTTATGTTTTCTTTTTTCTGCCAAAGAGCTGTGATCTAATATTACTTTCTTAGGATCATGAGACACCATATTGAAAGACACAGAATTCAGAGATTCCCAATATGGGAAATCCATTTAGTAGCACTGATTTCCCTCACTAAACATTGATAGATGACTGGAATACAGGAAGAGGAGCAAAGGAGATACAAACATAGTCTAAGCACAGAAAAGGATCTCACAACAATCATCACAGCACATAAATGCCACAATGGACTGATGGACAAGGATTCATAAGGACACCCTTCAAAGATCAGTACTTCCAAACTCCCAAGACTAAGGACAAACAGTTCTTTTACTGTATCAGTCTGCAGAACAAAAAAACCAATCTGCATTAAAATATGGCATGAACTGCAAACTGCTGTTTTAAACATATGCAGAAGAAATCATTCATAAAAGAACGTTCCTGACTGTCACTGTTGTTCGAGCAAGAGTATATAAAATCACCATGTAGCAGTGGAACAAAGCTTCCCCGCCCTTGCGAAATAGTTGAGTTTACTTATGGACCAAAGAAATTCTTGAACAAATTGTCTACTAGACTAGCCAATTCAGACCACAATATCCACAAAGTAAGTTTAAGAAAATATCTAATGATTATACCTTTGATTATAGCAGAATGCAAAAGAAAAACAAAATATGATCATGCCTTCCTTTACCTGAAATACCTGTGACTTTCTGTTGGTGCCCAACCAATCACTACAGTGAATGAGAATCTCCAAACCACACTTTAATCAGCAGTTTCTGATTTGAAAACACAGCTTATTAACTGTTACTGTCCTTTACCTTCATTTATACAGTGAAATTCTCACTTGCTTGTGCATGTAATGCACGCTCTTATTCTTTGTTTTAGATCAGTTACTTTCCCCATTGATAACATAAATAATTGTTTATAAGGGTTTTTAAGATGAATGAATGAGTTCCATTCATGACTCAAGAAGTCATTATCATTTGTTCTGGCAGGCACAGCAGCTGTAATTCACCAAACTAAATGCAGCCTAACAGACAGGCATGCTTGCCAAACAGGGGCTCAGTCAGCCTTTCCTTTTTGCTCTGTGTTCAGCGACTGTCACACATACAGCAGTCCATAAAGCAACAGTCTCTGTACTGTTTAACTTGGTGAGCTGCAAGTTATGCAGGACTACTCACAGAGCTTTGAAACATTTGTGGGGTCTTTTTTGAACCAGAACTCCCAGAATCCTCCAGCCTGATTGCCAATAGCTCTGCAGGCTGTAAAACGTTAGGAGCCATAGTCTGAAAGTAATTTCTTCCAAGTTCTACCTAACCATCACTAATTACAGTCAGGTGCTGAGGGCAATTTCAAGCTTCATTCAAAGTTATATACTGACAACAGTGAAAGCCAGAAAGGAGAGAAGTTCTCAGAGAAGCTGCTGGGTTTTTTTTTCTGTTTCCTGTGCAGAAAATGCTGTTTTTTGTGCAAAACAACCACATGCAAATTTTATATAAAATAAATCCCAAATTGTGAATAGGCTTTCAAAACTGTATGCTTTTCAAAGACTTTCTCACAGCAGGAAGAAAATTATTAAGAATTATTTGTTGCTTCCTTCAAGAAGAAACTTAGTGAAGAATTACATTCTCAGATGATGTTCATCAGTAGAAGGTTCTGAAGACTGAGAATTCATGTGAGAATCAAAGAGATCATGAAGAAGAACAAATGTTCTACTGAACACCCAAATTCTTACCACATGGCTTAATTCTTCATAGCGAGCATTGAAAGCCTCCAATTTTTCACTGATAATTTCATCAAGGATCCCTCCATCAATCAGCGTTTGGCCGAGCTCCCGAATTTGAGTCCGATTATCCGTAGGGTGGCGAAGGACAGATTCCAGTGACTAAGAAGGAAATTAATCTCCTTGAAATTTGTTTAGAATATTTATTATTTGTCCCTTCTTGTAATGAGTGTTTGAGATGATTTACAGTAAATCCATAAACAGAAAAAAATACAATAATTCCAAACAAAAATTAATGCAAATCCTACAGCTTACATAACAATAAAGTAGGGAGCCCTTTAATATCACAGAACAGTTTTAATCAGTAAAACTCGGCAGAACACCATGGCGTAAATACAATTGTTAGTCACGGCTAGAGAAAATTCACTGAACCAACTGCTGAATGGTAAAGCAACACTTATAGCTGGGACCAGAAATTTAAGGCTGTATGTTTGAAAGTTAATAGGGAACCAATCTAACTTTCCTGGAAAGGGACTACCAGAACCAGACCACTGCTATGCAGAAGACCTTATGTCTGATCCACCAATATTTCCTTTCCAGGAAGTAGGACACACAACTGGGACTCAAAGGCAGAATTTAGCTTCTAAACAGGTTTATATATGAGATGGTCTTTCGGATGTCACAGAGCCAAGTATCTTTTTTTTTACATTTCAAAACCTGTATACACTCCTATAAGGCTTAAAAACAAATAGGAAGCTAGTGTAGATGGTTCAAGAGTATGATACTAGAAAATAGCCTACTTATTTTGCATGAGGCATGATATAACATGACAAGTTTTAGGGCAGCCCTTCATAGAGAACATTATAGTAGTCTAAATGCAAGTGGTTAGATCCACTTTCCTATGCAAGCATGTGCACCACCCCAACCAAGGCCTTGCTTGCCACTCTCACTACAGGGCCAATGGGTAACAACATCAAATCACAAAGCACTCTCAAGATGTATATCTCATCTTTAAGAAGTAATACAACCTCATCAGGTTATATTCCCTGTCTAAGACTAGCCCTAGAACCTCCAACACCTGAACTGAGCTTAATTTATCCTCATCCACATCCAGTCCACCAATACCCCCAGAAAAAGGTTAAGAAACTCGAAAGTTTCGACGGCATCAACTGGAAAAGAGAAACAGATGAGATAGAGAGGGAGGCGGGTCACATCACATATCAACAAAATTTAGTATTCTGGATGAATTTTTTTGGCAACTTCACATAGACTTTTAAAATTGGGAGAAGGTAGGTCCTAAGACTAAAGGTTATTCAAAACTGCTTTCTAGAGACACTCAGCCAAACAGGATTGGGTGAGTACAGCACAGTTTTTCCAGTCCACATACCCGCCAAGCTTTCCGGAATGCATGGATCCCTAGGCTAAGAAAGTAGGGCAACATCCACAAAATCCACAGCATGTGAAAGCCATGGATGGATGGATGGATGGATGGATGGATGGATGGATGGAATAAAAGTCAAAATACTTCCATTACACTATGTAGAATAGGTTAATTATTTCAAAGTCTGCAATGGCTCTATCATCTTTGCTATCCTATTTCTAAATGTAGTAGATAAATATTTCTTCTTTTAAAGAAGTTCACCTTGCTACTCTTTTTTGTGGACACTCACTAGCTTTAAAGAGTGTTCAACATACCTCAAGGGCGTCACTGACAGCTTCTACTTTATCTGGTAAGTTTTCAGTGCCTTTCATTTTCTCCTCCAACGTGTTTAGCCAGGCTGTCTCCAGATCCAGATAGTGTAACAGCTCAATCCAGCAGGACCATACTTCCTAAAAGTGAGATTGGTGAAACAGTATTACATCTCAGAGATAAAATAAGAGTTGCACCTCAAATTGCAAGAATGTCATTAATTATCACTGGGCACCTAGCAGCCCATTCTACACTATGATCCTTCATATCTGACAATAGTGAGAAGAAGGTCTTGCAAAGATCATTGTGGAAGTACTTGGAAAAGTGTGAAAAGATATTTGTATATGATGCAAAAGAGCAGTTAAGGCAGCCATTAGAGTTGGGACAACTATAGTAACAATGTGCATGTCTGCCAAATATTTGCAGCCATGTCTCTCATCACAATTGTACCCACTTCAACAGATCAGGGGATACAGAAATTACAGTCACACTAGATACAATAGCCTGAATCTTACTGTCAGTTCCAACTAGAGTAGACCCATTGAATCAATCATATTGATTTCCTATTCAACATTTTATTCAATGGATCTACTCTAATTGAGACTAACAAAAAGGACTCAAGCAATCATCTTGTATAATTTTTAGGCTTTTCAATGGCATATTAGTATTTCTTGTTGCTTGACAGGTCATAAAGATATGGCTCTTTCCCACTAATACTGCAGCCACTGCTATGAACTTATTTTGTCCACTATAAGCAGAGGACAGTACAAAAAGTCCTTTATAGCAATCTAAAATTAGTATTACAACTGATGCGAAGAAATGAAATAATGAACTGTTTCTGAAGTCGTTACTTAGCAAAAAGACGCCAATATTAATACTGTTAAAGACCCAAAGTAGATTAATTATCTTGTTGTTGTTGCTGTGTGTCTTCAAGTCATTTCTGACTTATAATGACCTTAAGGCAAACCTATTGCAGGGTTTTCTTGGCAGAACTTGTTCAGAGGGCAATTGTTCTTACATCCCTATGAGACTGATAGAGTGACTTGTCCAAGGCCACCCAGCGGGTTTCGATGGCCAAGCACAGATTCGAACTCTCATCTCCCAGTAATCTAATATCCTAATACTCAAACTACTACACCACACTGGCTCTCATTAATTCTCCTTTAAGACTCAAGAGACCTTTACAATTCAGACACTATTTAAAATCATGTTAAAAAGAATGAGAAGCTGATGAAGTTTAGTACTGATGGATTTGCCTTTGGTCTGTCTCTCTCCCTAAGGTGTCAAAAATGAGAATGCTACACTACAGACCATACCTCCAAAGTGTGGCATTTCCCTCGAATCCGGTTGCAAAGTAGCTGGTAATTCTCCAATACAAGGTTAAGCTCAGTTGTTAAGACCTGGCCACCAGATGGCAGTTTAGCAGCTAACATCTTGATATTGTCTTTCAGAATTTTCACCCGCACTTCCTTCTGCAGCACATCTTCTTTTGCTCTCTGCTCAAATTAAATTAAATTAAATTAAATTAAATTAAATTAAATTAAATCAAATTAAATTAAAAAATAAGTAAAAATGCTGAGCAATTGGACTTAATTCGAAGGCTTTACACTTTATTATACAAATCAGGGGTGGCGATCATGTGACCTTCCAGATGTTGCTGGATGGAAATTCCAAATATTCTTCCATCACTGGATATACTGGCTAAGGATGATGTGAACTACAGATCAAAACATATGGACTGTCCTGTTTTATTCCTCCTAACAATTATACTGGCTTAAACTTCTACTACCAACTAAACTGTATCCACTAAATAAATTGCTGTCAGCACCTACTTTAACTCCATTTATTTAGTGGGTCTACAATTGCAGAGACCAGCAATTGGATTAAGTCCATTGTGATACAAATTAGACTGAACTACAGACTTAACCCAAGACTGATTTCTTGCTGAGTGGGTACCATAACCCACTTTACCCAAGGACAATAGTTCAGCCATTATACCAACTGGTTCTTACAGATTTGAGCAGCTTTCAGAATCCTTAGAATTCTTCATCTTTACTTGCAAAGATTTACTCTGCAATCAGAGAATTCATACACTTCAATATCAGTGTATTTCAATTTCAATTTTCTTTTTTTTTAAAAGAAAATCCAGGTCCTGGACTTGTCAAATGTCATTATTTCTGAAAACAAATGCCATATATTATAATTTACTAAACAAAGAATCTTGTAGCAAAGACTATTATGGCAGGATAATGGGGCCCATAGCCCAACATATCTGTGCAATGCCAAGCTGGGGAAGGATGGTTAGCTTGTATACCCCTATTATATTTCAGATGCGAAATTTCCTGAATAAATCTGCTAATGCAACTCAGCACTCTGTAAAGGTGTCTGCCCCACTTTCAAACCCTCACTTTCCTAAGTTCCAGAGAAAAAGCAATGCCCTGAATGCATGTATTCAAGATAAATATGTGATACTAGACAAAACAGCATCTACCTCTCAAATGGATACCTATTCTGCTGTCGTTGCTGCTGCTGTATGCCTTCAAGTCATTTCTGACTTGTGGCAACTTTAAGGAGGATCTGTTCATGGAGTTTTCTTGACAGAATTTGTTCAGAGTATGTTTGCCCTTGATTTTCTCTATGGCTGAGAGAGTGTAATTTGACTCTGTAGGTTTCCATGGCTGACCAGGGATTTGAAATCTGGTCTCCCAACATCCTAATCCAACAGTCAAACCACTACACCACTCTGGCTCTCTAACTTCATTCTAATTTCAATAGGGGTCTATAATTCTCATTCTTTCCTACATTAAAAGATTTACATATACTTAAATACAGATATGAACAATTGTATTTTTCCCTAAAAGCCTAAGAGGGGTTTTTTTCCTCAAAAGCATTTTGCTTTCCCCCTTTTCTCATATTTCCAAGAACAATTAAGATAGGTAGTCAGATAACTCACCCTATTCTACATCTGAACATAATATTTAAAAATGCCTGCATTCTAAATCCTTTGAGAAGCCTTTCAGAAAACCAATTTCATGTCTAATAACAGATAGCTATGCACCCAGGTTCAGTGACTACATAAAATCAATCATGCTTTTCTAGTATTTCTGACCTTCATTTCCTCCACAGCATTCTCCAGCTCATCTGGACTCTTGTATTCAAAATCCCTCTCCAAATACTCTTCTTCAGCCTGAGCCATCCATTCTTGCATTTCTGCCAAATCCTTTTTGAGGTTTACAGCTTTTTCTTGACTCTCAGATAATTGATTTTTCTGACTAATGATCTAGAAATTCAACCAAAAAGCATAAAGGGTATAGTATTGTTAAAAGCTGTCTGAATCACTTGCAGAGTATTTTAGCATGGGCTATTAGAGTGCTAAAAGTTTCAGAGGCTTACTTTTGAGGTAATAATTTCATTCACTATTTTTAAGTGAAGGCAGAAAATTCTAGGATATATTGTTGCTATGGTTACCAACTAAGGTCTTTCATTATAGGTTACTGGAGCTGGCAGGTGTAATTGAATATCATTTCTGCTTATTTTTTACAGCACAGTGTGCATTATGGTTGTAAGCATGAACAAATGCATTGTAACAAATCACTAGGAAATGGACCATTCAAACTGCATATGAGCAGCAAGGAGCCAGCAACATAGGTTCCTGTTCCAGGTTTTTAGACTTCTGGCGCTTCAGGAAAAATAACATGAATCACTAACAGTATCAGGTCCACAGCAAATGAACAGGTGACTCCAGTACATACAGTAACTTATTCCAAAGTTAACGTGTTCTCACAGTTCAGTGCTGGCTATAACCCTAGAGTGAAGGGCACCAAATGCTAATGGGAAGGACTGAGGTTTTTAGAATGACTTTTTAAAAAACAGTAATAATAGTAAGGGTAGGATACAGAAATTAAAAATTAACTTTCATGTTTCATGGGAATACTTCAAGTTGGCCTAGTCTTATCTGCCACAGCAAAACTTAAACAAGCACTTGTTTGGCAAAAATAGCCAATCTCAGTTTCCCTTTTTACTTATCAAAACCTCATACAGCATAAGAACTTAGAAATGGATTGTCAGTCCCAATGTGATGGACCATACCTATTAGATGAAGAAGGTTATGGTTCAGTTCCTGATAACTCCATGGAGCTACACAGGAATTCCTTTTGGCCCCAGAGCATTCCTTTGTCATTGCTAACTATAATATTTAACACAGGGATATTTGCAGTGGCTGGCATCTATTAAATGGTTAATTTGAATGACTACATATTAAACTGAAGGGGATCTACTAAATGGTTAAAACTATTTAAAAGACAACAGTCTTGCCATGTAATAGAAGGCCAATTATTTGGCTTGGCCTTCTCCTTGTGTATTTGTAATAGTGAAGAAGCAATCTGTATGCACATTAAAAATAAATAAAATACCATGGGTTAAATCCAAAGTCATCCTAGGAGAAACCTATTAGGAAGAGTAGGAATCCTTCCTTCTCCTCCATGCAGTCTTCCACACTACCCAAAAATTTGTTCTGGAGCCCTTCAGAGCATTTTGAGGGTACATAGGGCAAACTATCCCCCTTCCATTTCATTCGGTGGCATCAAACCACTGCATCCAGCCCTCTAAGACCTCTTGACATCTGGCTGCTAAGCCTTACTCATGCAATGTACACAACAGAAACTCCTATGGATACAGAATGACAGATAAGATAATGCAAATAAAGAGTAATACTATCAATAACTAACCTGCTTGCTCAGTTTCTCCCACCGCGACTGGACATCTGCCAGCTTAGATTTCGCCCAGGCACTGACAGGCTGGCCTCTTAAAGCAGAGTCTATTTCTTTCATTTCTTTTAGAGACAACTCAATCTTTTCCATTTCAATAACAAACAACTGATCACAAAACAAAAGAAAAAGAGAGTACTTTTTCAGGATGCTGCTTATTTTGAAGCATTAGACAAATAGTTCTAAGCTTACCCTTCATCATTTCTGATCCTTTTTTTAAACAAAATTATTTAAAGCAAATACATAATTACATGGTTTTATTTAACAAGACAGTGGTTCCAGTCCAGAAAGCTTCTCCAGGTATGTGAGGACTTATATACAACACTTCTTCCGTTTCACACCAGCTGCTGCCCATATACAAATATTACATTATAAACAGCATATGAAACTCTCAACTTAGTTTGTCCTATGCTATAGTAGGCCATGCTGTATTCATGAAATTCCCCAGACAATTATCTGCATTTTGGCAAGTGTACAAAAGTAATGTACAAAGGAAGAGAATCATGTTAACAGGAAGGTCTATAAGGTTAATAGACACAAATGTATTTATCAGACATGGCCATGTTATTGAATCAGACCTTTCCCTCTACCAGGCTCTGGACAGTGAAGCCCAAATATGCCCTATGTAGCTAAACTGGCTAAGCAACAGGGCAGAGGAAAGACTCTGCAAATTCTCAAAGTAGCACTCCACTCCATAAAGGTGGAGATCTACTTCTTGATACACCAAAGGAGGAGAGTCCATATGCATCTGCTTTACTGCTCTCTGTCTACTAGATTTTACTTATCTTGCTTGGGCAAAATGGTGATTTCTGGGGAAAATGTATTAGGCTTATACTTAAAAGGCCATGCTACAAAGTAACAGAGGCTTCATGAGATACTCTATTCAACACTTAGAAATAGCCAAGGAATAAGCAAAGGAAGAATAAACAGCACTATTGCACATTAGCTTGTCTTACCATGCACTGATCAAGCTGCTTTTGAAGGCTTTCGGGATCCCTTTGGACAGCCTGTTCTTTCATTAAGAAGTCTTTCACACCATCCAACCACTTTTGAACCAGTTTTGAATCATCCTGAACACACACAAAAAATGCAAAGAAATATTAATAGTGCTGAGCCACCCACAACCATCATTTTTTAAAAGATAGTTGCTGTCAAAGTGGAACAAATAATACATTTCACTTTTGTCTCTACTTCCATGCGTCTCAGCTTTATGTGAAAAAATGCTGAACAACCCTGTTATGAAGCATAAAAAGCCAAGTATTAGGGAGTGTTGCAGGGGTTAAAGGAAGAGAAGTGAAAGCCATGGGAAGTGGAGTGGTAAGGCTACTGATTCTTATACAAGCACAGAACGAGGAAAGAAGATTTTAACGCAGTTTGCAATGCACACTGGAATTATTTTTTAATAATAATCAAAACATCTATGATCCAAAACATTATTTTAAGTTTTATACATAGTTTGGTTCCATAAACTGAACTAGAAGAATAGATCAAATCAATACTGCACAGTCCAACAACAAAAAGAGAAGTCCCCACCCACGGAGGTTATATAGGGAAAGTAACAAATGTAGAGGAAGAAAAATGAATAGATGGACAGCCAGGGTAGACTATGCATTCCATTTGGTTATACACAGTAAGAAAAAGATTCAAAGAATGCAGACTTAGGAAGTGTGCCACACACTGAACAGATGAAGTAAATTTTAATGTTTTTCGAGTAAAGGGGAAATGTTGACAAGTTTGGATGAAATATGAAAGAATCCAGAGAAAAATGGGTTTCTTTGGTAGAAAGGACAGAGGAAGTAGACGCAGCAACTACAAATCAGAATGGACTAGAATAAAGAGGGGCAAAAATATGCACTTTGTCATGAGACAATTATTTTAAGCATGGAAAGTGTAAGTGTTAGTGAGTGCCAGTGGATATAAAGAATATGCAACTTACTGCTGAAGGAAAGTGAGAGATCAAAGAAGCTCAAAATCTTTCAGCAAACTGGGGAGATTGCCAAGTGATAAGAATACAAGAGGACAGGAGAGCATGGGAGAGAAGTAAGGTTGCTTAGAAACATGGTTCTATAGGTACTGATACATCCAAAAATGGTCCCTGAGATCCCCAACAGGGGTCAAAAAATTGTGGCAAAATGTTTTCTAGAGGGGCATGGAAGGCAGTTCCACCACATTTTTTTGGCCCTTTGGACTAATTTAGGCCCCAAAGAAGCCTTTTTGGAAACAAGACAAGAAGGAGAAGTGACTTACACTTGCTTCCTGTTGTTATGAAAAGAAAGCCAAAAACATGGTGGAAGTACCTCAAGCTCCTTAGAGCACATCTGGAGGCCAAAACAAAAGGGGGGGGATTTTATTTTTGCCAAAATGGGTGCAGTGAGAGGGTGCAGCCTCCCAGGTCTCCAGGGAAACCAGTGAAGACCCCTAGCCTTCCACAGTTGCTCAACCCAATCTAAGTAGAAATGTCATATAGGCCATAGAACATGAGGAGATAACTGAGGACAGTAAGTCAAAAGAGAAGAGCAAAACATTGCCAAGGATGCCCAAGGCTGAACATTAAAGAGCATTTCTAAATTTCTTCCTATAGGAAATCCTGGAAGAACAATTATATAGGAAAATAAAAGAACCAGCTGAGTCACTAGGTTTAGGATGTGGAAGCAGGCAATTAGTAGTAGGTAATCAAATATATCAAATTCAGCAGAGAGAGAATGAAAACATAGTAGAGACCTTTGAATTTTGAAGAACAGAATTTAAAATTAAACTTTATTCTATTTTAGGACAGCTATATGATATGCTTCAATGGTTTGAGAATTATTATTGCCAGAACTTAGTTACACTTTTCCACTTGCATTCTCTGCTGATTATAGAAACATATTGCCTTCTTAAAGGATATATGTTCTGGCTGCTCAAAGTCCCCATTGTTCTTCTTTGTATCCCAATACAGAGGAGCAATTTATGTCCAGATTCTTGACATTTTTTTTGTTCTACCTCAAGCTTCTGGAATGTTTTCGGCTGACTCGTACAGACTATGAAAAAGTTTCCAAACCAGCCTGCATATACAAATAGTCTCAAATATATCTGCCACAAGCTGAAAGAGATATACTCTGGTCTGAAGAGCTAAGCAGTTAAAGATACTTCAGTTCCAACAGTCTATTTATACATGCTAATATATACACTGACACATAAATGTACATACATACATGCAAACACGCAAACACACACATAAGCTGCTGGCCCAACATTTATAAAGCACTTTACGAGATTTAAACAGTATTAACACAGCCAAGTACTCCCTGTGTCCCTTTTATTCTGAAACTCTCCCACAAATCCAAGATGCCATCTTCCATTTTGTTATCTCTTCCCTCTCCAACAATCAACATATTCTTTGCTTGTGTTCCACATGTACCGTACCAAAATATGATATCACTAGTTAAGCATCTTAATTTTGTTCTTTGACTGTTAAAGGACTCTAATGTATACCACATTTTCCTATCGACACCAGTTTCATTTAGTTAGTTAGTTAGTTAGTCAGTCAGTCAATATCACCATCTTTCTCCCAACATGGGACCCAACAAGGCTGACAAGAGAAGTTAAAACCAGCTACAGTAAAAACAATAATACAAAAGTCAAAAAATCAGCTAAATAACTATTTAAAAGGCAGTTAAGACGTCATCATCATCCTCACCATCATCATCATCCAACATTCCCTCAATTAAAAAACCTTCTGCAATCATCAGTGAACACTCAAAGGCTTTTACCTCCTCATCAGCGAAACTACTCTTATCAAAATCTCTTTTCTGATGACTTTACTAAATGCCCTAGGAATCAAATCCCATCTGATCTTCAAAGATAAGCAGAATCAGTCCTGGTTAGTACTTAGATGAGAAGCCACCAACAAATATCAAGTCCTGTGGGCTGTATTTCAGGGGAATACTCAAAGGTGGTTTGCAAGCCATCTTTGAGTATTCCTTGCCTAAGAAACCCCTATGAAATTGCCATAAGTAGACAAGCAACCAGAAGGCGCGCGCGCACACACACACACACACACACCCTAAAGTCTCCATTTTGTTTTCATCTTCCTCAGTCTCTCTACTTTCTTTGATACTACCTCTATAATTTTTACAGGCACCAATATCGCTACCAACCATCCAGTTGATTAAGGACACAGCCTTGACTTTAGCTAATTCCTCTCCGCCCCATTCCTCTCATATTCAATCTGTTCCCATGTCATAATCATTCTATCATTACACCACCGTGAAAAACATAAATCATCCTCCACAGTCCACACTCTGTCTCGTTACTAAATGATACTGTCACAAACACAGATGATGCTCATAGTTGTTTAAGAGAATGCAAAATGAAATCATCTGAAATAAGTATTTTAAGTTTCAAGTAATAAATTGGACTCCATTTCTTCAATTAAATGATAGTCAGAAACAAGAAGTCAATACAGGAAATCATCCTGATACTCTTAAATGCTGAGAAGGCTTTTGATGATGCAAAGCGGGCATATATGTTTGAAATCTTAGACATGATGAAATTAGGGGACACATTTATCAATTGGCTAAAATCAATTTACAAAGATCAAAAAGCATGTATCCTAATAAACAAGGAGAAAACAAGACAACTAAAAATCCAAAGGGGCACTAGACAGGGATGTCTACTCTCATCCCTTCTGTTTATAATAGGCTTAGAAACATTAACTCACAAAATTAGAGACAACTCCATGATAAGAGATACATGTATTAGAGATCAAAACTACAAGTTAAAAGCTTACGCTGATGATATTGTAATAATTTTGGAGGGACCTCTAAACAGTATCTAGAACTTATTAGAGCTTCTTCAAGAGTTTGGGGATGTGGTAGAATATAAGGTCAATAAGGAAAAATCCCTATTATTACCAAAAATATGACAAAATCCCAGGAAATAAAATTAGTAGAATGCTCTGGGTTTAGACTAACCAACAAAGTGAAATATTTGGGTATAGTTATCTCAAAAAACAATTCAGATTTATACAATAACAATTATAAAAAGATATGGGCCAAAATAAATAATGATTTGAGAAAGTGGAATAAACTACAACTATCAATGTTAGGCAGAATCTCAACACTCAAAATGAATGATTACCCAGGTTAACATTTTTATCTCAGAACTCGCCTATATTGATAAATGAAGTACTCCTCAAAATATGGAATCAAGAACTTTCCAGATTTATCTGGAACCGGAAAAAAACAAAATTAAGTGGAAATATCTAAAGGAGGTTAAAGAGAAAGGGGAGAATGGGCTTACCAGACCTTAACCTTTATTATGAGGCTTCTTGTCTTTCCTGGGTAATAAACTGGGTTACTTTATCGGATGCAAGATTATTGAACTTAGAAGGTTTCAATTTATATTATGCCTGGCATGCGTACCTTTGGTATGAGAAACATTGTATAAACAAGGAGTTCCAAGATCATTACATTAGAAAATCTCTGCTTAGAATCTGGTTGAAATGGAAAGACAAATTTTATCATTCCCTCTCATCTTGGGTTTCCCCCCATGAAGCTTTTTATAGGCTAGAAAGGTTACACACAAATAAATGGGTCACATATAAAGATATACTTAAAGTAGAAAATAATACATTTATTTGAAGACTAGGGAAGAACTTATATTACAAGGACATACAACTCATTGGTTACCATACAGACAACTGACAGAGAAGTTGAAAATAGGTAAGAAAATAAGGGGTGTATCGCTTGAGGAAACTGAATTCAACAAAATATTAAAATCAGGAACAGAACATTTATTAAGCAAAATTTATAAACTGCTCCTGCATAGACAGATGGAACAGGAAACAGTAAAAGACAATATGATAAAATGGGCACAGGAAATAGGACACACAATAGAACTGGAACATTGGGAAAATGCATGGACCATGAATCAAAAATTCACAAGGAGCTTTGATTTAAAAGAGAACTCCTTTAAAATGTTTTACAATTGGTACCTCATCCCAGTCCAAACAGCCAAATGTCTAAAAACAGTAATAATACCAAATGCTGGAAATATCAGGAGAGAGGTTCTTTTTTTCACATCTGGTGGCAGTGTAAAGAAGTAAAAAAAAAGAGGGTACAAATTCATAATAACATCATGAAAATATTAAAATTTGAATTTCAAATGCTGCCTAAAATTTACCTATTGAACATGTTAGAAAGTTTAGAACTGGGGCGAAGGAAGAAATATTACAGAGTTAATATATCACATGATATATGCAGCCAGAATAATACTTGTAAAAAAGTGGAAAGATTCACAGATACCATCAATGGAAAACCGGCTGCCAGAATTTTACCGCTTAGCTGAGATGGATATATTAACACTATTATGTGATAATAGGTCCAACAACCAATTTAAACAGGAATTATTGACCAGAATTCACATTATACAGCAAGGAAGATATTCTAAATCATCCAGATAACAGGAATCAAAATGTATCAAGAGATACTCCAACAGAAAATAGATAGGAAGTCAAGCTGTCTGTATGTACTTTTTTGTACGTTAGAATATATGTTGAAATGTGCTCTTTTTTCTTTTTCTTTTTCAATTATAAACTGTCTGTAATTGATGTTAGTTGCTATTATGTTTGTTGTTATTACATCAGGTATTACTATGTTGTTATAACTTTTGTTAGGTGTTGTATGTTGAATGCCGATACAAGGTTTTGAATGTTTTATATGTGTTTTTTAGATTTTTATGTAATTTTTCAATAAATATTATTACTAAAAAGGAAAAAGAAACAAGAAGTCAATACATAGTCAACATCTTTAACCCTGCCATGAAATGAGACAAGTGCATCCATTAAAGATATGGAAAAAATTTAGAACATGGAGCTTAGCCAAATTGTAGTTTTACTCTGATGGCCTAATTCAGTGTGTTATAATGTTGTCTTCATTCTAGTGTAGCCAACATAATTTATTCTGGAAGAAGGTGGCAACCACGTAACTGCCATATCATTACATCAAGATCACTTCTATAGTGTAAACCAACCAGCTGGCTACAGCAGATGAACTAATTTGGGGACAGGGAAGAGTATACTTATTAGATAGTGCTAGATAAATACCCATACGCTTACCTCAAATACTCTCAGTTTGGAAATAATTTCTTCCAACAGATGAACATCCTTAGAAATTTTCATCTTTAACTTATCTCTATATCCTTGCAAACATTTAAATTCTTGCTTGTAGAGCTTTGATTTTTCAGCAGGAATATGCCTCTCTAAGCCCTCCGTGTCTGCTGCAAGTTTATCTATCTTTCTTTTCTGGTTTTCTAGAGTTTCACAAGCTGTCTGCAGGGAAAGGATGAAAAAAACAAAAATGTGATTTCATTTTTGCATAAGAAACAGCAATCCCATGGATTAGAGTATAGAATATCTTTAATTAAACACACTACAATTATATTTTATAATTATATTTAAATAAAATAAACATAAGACGAGAGTAATATGCTAGTCATGCCTTCCTCCTTAGTCGCTCTCCACATGTAGAGCACAGCTCTCTGAAGAACCTCATCTCTATGCATAAAGTCCCTTCCTCAATCAGCAGCGCTAAAAAAGTTGCAAAGATCCTTGTAATAGAGAAGAGTATAAATCTACATAAGCATAATTGTGCCAGTGGTCCAGAGGGTAAATGTTGCACCTTCTTTCCTAGATGCACAAGTTTAGATGGTACAACACTGTAGCCAATCAGTAGCTGGGGGGAGGAGCTGCAACCAGAACCCACCTGCTGCTCTTGCACACTTGGTGCAAAGGCACAGTGTAAGGAGGTACCAGGCACTTCCTTCTGCAATGCCTAAATAAGTATTTATACCAGTCTTACTCTTGGTTACAACAGCATAAACTACTGTCAGAATTTTGGCCTCAGTGTTCTGGATCACACCGAAGGCTCTTTGTTTCAGAAGCTCATTTCTCAAATGAGGAAATGGTGGAGAATTTAATCAAAATTTTCTCACAGTCCAGTGGTTTACAATGATGCTACACATGCAATGAAATGAAGAAGCATGTCTCAAGAGTTTGGAAGTAAGGGGTTACAAACAACATAATATGTATCTTTTTGGAGGTAATGAGGCCACAACCATGTTATTTTCAGTAATGCAATGAACAGTCTATTTTAGTGCAACTATTATTTGCTACTTCTAAAACACTGATTTTGGGGGGTCATTTGGGGATTTGAGGTAATATTAAGTATATTTTTGTTGAACGAACAGTCGTTTTTTCAGAAACAATGACTAACACTAACATGACATTTTTAAACATTACAAGCTCCAATATGACTGTACAACTTCAGTTGAACTTAAATTTGCTAAAAAGCATACAGAAAACATACCTTTGTCTCTTGCAACGCTCTTTCAACTTTATTAAAATCATTCACTGTTTTCATGATGGATTGCACTTTGCTTTCCAATTCACTCAGTTCTTCCTTCAGTTTTTTCAAAGCATCCAAATAATCTTTTGAAGGCTGACTCTCACATTCTAGTTTTGAAACAAAAAGATTAAACCAGCTGAACAACTTGCTCAATTAAAAAAAAAAAGCAAAGTATATGAAATTTTTTAAAAAGAAAATGGTAGGAACATACTGGTTTCTTTTTGTGTAATTTAAAATAAAAGTTCTTCTGACCACATAGTAGCAATCACCATATTTATTTGAGTATTCATCTCATGAAAACTGTATCACAAAGAAGCTACCCCACTTCCATTTGAGTATTGTAAGAAATGCTACCACTTGAACATGAAAGTTGCATGAATTATTAATCTCTGAAGCCATTTTTCTAGCCATTTTAGATGTGAATTAAAAAGTACTAGCGGCAGCGTTTTTAAGTGACATCTAAAAATGTTGTGGACAAAGTTTCAGCAAATTTCTTATAAGCAAAGGCTAAAACTTCAGGCTTCCTTGTTCAGGAATTAGAAGGAGACACAACAGTTTTATATTATTTGTGGAGTGGAGAAGCTGGATGAAAGGGGCCTGCTAAGCCAACACTTATAAATATTCTATTGAGTGAATGGATCTACTCTACTAAAGACTGACATTGGATTCAGCTCAAAGAATCTCCATGTTCACAGGCAACCAGAAGAAGAAAAACGAAAGTATAGGAAACTTATAGCTTTCTAGTTTTCAGGATGCATCTGGTTACCCACTGTGAGAAATCAGATGCTAGAAGAGATGAACTTTTGTTGTAAGGTACTCCACACGTCTCTTCTTATATTTTCAAACATAAAAGTACAAGAAGCATAAGAAAAGAGGAAATCAGAGCTCTGCTTCTTATTACTATTAGAAAGAGCTCATACACCCCTATCAGTACACCACTGAGATGCCAGAAACCTTTCATTATCCAATTTATACAAACTTCCACTACTCTTCTGAATGTTTCCCCTTAATCATATCACAGTGGGTGAAATCCAGTTGTTTCTGGCCACTGAAGAATGCCCTCTACCAGCAGATCAAATTACCCTTCTCCATCCCCAGATCTGCTCTGGAGGACTAGGATACCTAAAGGAGCAGACTTGGGGAGCATGTAGACTCTTTAGCCATGCATTCTACAGTAGGAAAAGCTACCCACATTTTATTGTTTCCTACATTTGTCCTTGATATGGTTATGATAGTAGGTTTTAAGCAATATACTAATTTTTCTACCATATGACTATGTGCCTTTGTGTTGCTCATTTTTTAAGTATTTCAATTTCCTACTTATTATTATCCACTCCTATTTTATGTACAGCTCACATCACTTTTATATATAACCTTTTTTGGCTTACACATCAGGTTTTGCTTATTCTACACATGTATTTAAAAAACTGTGCGTGGGATATTTTTAGGCTCTTGAAACACATTCGACATTGGCTATATGACTATTTTCATGTTGTTTCTTTACTTCAGAAGTAACGTATTTTAGTATTTTAGTTACTTTAGTTACTTTTTATTGTTGTTTCTTTCCTTTATTAAGCTTCTTGCTTTTAATTTTTGCACCTATAAAAACTTTTTATGTACTTTTTTATGTACTTGCAAAGTGCCTATGGAATTAATTTATTCATTTGATATTACGTATTCCAAGCTTGACTGCTGGTCTACTGTTCCCTGTTTTAAGGAAAGAAAGGCAGGGCCCATCTGAATCAAACAGACAGAAGGGGCTGGATTCAAAAGTTTGTTCTACAAATAAAAGGGTCTTTTATGAACAGGATTGTTCTTCTACTCATCAGATAGAACATCTGGACCTAACCCAAAGTAAAAAGACAGGAAAAAGCAGACAAAATCCACCTAGTATCTAGTCAACGTCATGTAAAACTCACCTGGAACTGAAAGAAGCATTAAGTTACTATAACCGTTTTGCTCTTTTGGTTTTATTGGACTTTCATGTTGATGTTCATATTTTATATATTTATTGATGATTTTAAGCAGTATATTTTATAAATATGGTTTTGCTAAACTACCTAATGGAGACATCTGATCTGCCAGATATAATGAAAAAATGAAAAAAGAAAAATTGGTATTTTTTGAAACCTTTTAAGTTATATATTAAGAAGCAAAAGATGTTTGACATTCCTGTGAGTAAATCAGTGTCGTTTTCTGGGTTTTTTTTTTCTTGAACCATCTTCAGAACTTTTGATATTATGAATTATTTCTGCCTGTAAAGTAACAAGCTATGCATTACTTCTACAAACAACATGTCCTTCACCTAGCAAGCCGTGGAAAACTGAAATGACAGTTATTCCTTTATAGGAAGCTACAAGAGCTATACCATGTTTTTGTCTAGTGTGGTGGAGAGCCCTCCTGAGCATGTCCAGAGTACAAAACCACACTGTTGTGCTAAGCTCATGCTGATTGCCCCTGGTAAAAAAAAAACCAGTCACGCAGAGGCATTGCTTCTAGGCTGTATCAGCTATTTATTGAGTAAAGCAGGATATATAATAAAAGCAGAGTGCTTCTGACAGCAAGTCATGGAGCTATTCAAAACAAAGTACAAAAGGTTACATACTGAAGCTGAAAAACACAAGAGAAGAGAGAGTATACAGGCAAAGGAGAATACTTTTAGTAGTTCCAGCCAAGATCTAAGAGAGATACGAAGTGGCCCCAGTTCTAAGGCTCTGGCAATTAGCAAAAAAGAGTAACATGGCAATGATATTATAGGAAATAATTTTTTATACCTTTCTGCAGCTGCTTTAGAAGAACCTCCAGCTTCTGCTGGGCAGATTTGAATCGATCACTCAGAGAGTAAAGGCTATCTTCAATGAAGTTTGGAGCAGCAGGCTGGGATGAGAGGGCTTTGCACATGGTTTTAAGGTCTTCCAATTTAGGAGTCAGACTTAATAGGTGAATGAATTCCTTCTGTGGAAATTAAGTAGAGACACAAAGGAAAATATTAAAATAGTTTAAGTTAACAGTGAGCTAAATTAGTCCATAACTTTATATTATCAGCATAGGTTCAGCTGACATAACGGTGCTTTGTCTATGTAACAACAAACAAGTTTATCAAGATTACCTGACATGAATCCTTTAGATGTATTAAAGGTTTCTGTTGAGATGATGTAGCAGAGTTGTCTTTCAGCCATAATTCTTTTTCATTTACAGTCTTGTCAAGTTCATCCACTTCCTTAAAATAAACATTTATTTCATTCTGGTATTGCGTTTTTCTTGCTGCTTCTTCCAAGTGCAAATCTGCCCCTTTCCACTCTGCCAACAGCTGTTCTAATGCACTGATTGCATCTTCAGTAGGAGGCCCGCCTGAATAAACAAATGAAAGAAACCTGTTGTGATAAGTACTACAAGTAATACAACAATGTTCTTCTCCTTTTAGCTTCTAGAAAGTTGACCATCCATACCAAGACTGAGCCTCTCATAAAGGAAAGCCTCCTCACCAATAACGTTCAAACTGCAATACATAGAAAATTTTATCTCCACAACAATCTACAATAAAATGTTGCTCTTTACAAAATACCATATTTGCCAGCGTATAAGACACACTGGGATATAAGACAGACCTCATTTTTGACAGTTATATTTGAGAAAAACTTTTTTTACTAAGGTTTCCCTATCCCCAACTCCTTTCCATTCGCCTCCGCGGGAGTTCTCCTGACAAAGGCAAAATGCATAAAAGCGGAGGTCCAGGGCAGCCCCTTAGACCCTCCCCTGCCTTTTCTAGGCATTAAAAAACTACCCGGAAAAGACCAGCCGAGGGGCCGGGGCAGAGCCTCACGGGAGTCCTCCTTTCACCTCCTCCCTTTTCATATGCATTTAGCCTCAGATGGGGGGGGTGAGAGGAGAGCTTCCAATGAGCACCCGGCATATAAGACGCACCCCATTTTTAAGGAGTATTTTGCAGAGAAAAAAGTGCATCTTATACACCAGCAAATACAGTATATTCACACTTTACAACCACTGCCTGATACTTGGTTTTGGCCAAGCAGTGAAAAAACTTCCGCAGCAATCTTGCAAAAAAGGCCACCAAACAAACAAGAAAATAATCAGTTCATAACTCTACCATTGCAGAATTTTTTAAAAATATACTGAAAGCCTAAATTTATAGAATAGCCAAAAGAAGGAAAACAGAACTGGAAGACAGAACCAGTTAACTGCATTAACATAATAAATACAACCCTTACAGAGATAGAGACCATTTCCACACTACACTGTTATAGTGCTATTATTCCACTTTCAACATCCTGTAGAATTCTGGGGTTTCTTGTTTACTGAGGCCAAGGAGCTCCCTGTCTGAGAATTCCAAAAGCCCCTTCCTAAACTGCAAACCCCAGGATTCCATATGACATTGAAAGTGGAATAATAGTATAACAGTATAGTGTAGGAACCGCCAAATATTGCAGCTCATTACTACCATTTATTAAATCAAGAAAGAGCATTATACCCATGCTCCCTCATCTTATGCAGCTGCTTTGCCTTTTGTATCATGGCTATGTTTAACATGATTTTCCTACTACTTTTAATCTTGGATTAAATATTAAATCACTGTCTCACATTTCAGACATAACCGTGATAATAACAGTAAAGCTGGGACACAAAGGATAAAGGAGGATCTTGTGGGTACAGCAGTCATTCCCAGCTTAACAGACCAGTGGTGGATTTCCACTGGCAGAACAGTAGAATCCACAAGGATCAGGAGGAACAATCTCCACTATAGTATCCCATGCACTCCCAAAACCAGTTATGGGGGACCAGGAAATCCCCAGGAGCCATTTTTCAGGTGGATGGAAAGCTGTGGGGTGGTCAAATGGGGAGAAAGTTACATTAAGTTTCATCAACAGAACACTGGATTTAGTCAATATTAATAATCCAGTATTATGATGTCTAAACCAACCCAGTATGACATGGGAAGATATCACGAACCCAGAGGAAGAAGAAGAAGAACACACAGATCTCCTTCATACCCACCACTGCTATGTAATTGAATTCTTCACACCAGAGAATATTCCAGAAGCATGTGATAACATTTGGGGATTATTCCCAAGAATAAGCTGGCACCTTCTTGGTGTCTACACATTAAACAATAAGATTCGTTCCACAAATATCAGCTCACAGTACCACCTAAGCAAGTTGCTTCACCTTGCTGCATGGCAGGTCCAGCCTGGACAACAAGCATGAATGAAAACAATCATACGTACTCTTAATCCAAGTGCTAAACACCCAAGGACAGCAGCCATTGGCTGGAATTCAGCAAAGCAGGCATTTTACAAAGAGTAACCTAGAATTTTGCTTTCATGGCTGATTTCTATTCACAATCCCTACATTTTCACTGCTTTACAGAATACATAGGGACCATGAAAGTCCCTCAATCCTCATTTACTGGGCAACAGTCATTGTGGTCAATAGGGGTCCATTTTCCTGTCAAACAGAAACCCAGATGAAAGACATTACCATCCTCCTCATCTGAGTGATCTCTGGATTGTGACAGGAACCTTGATTCTGCCTGTTGCAACAGAGGTTGCTCACAGGAGGGAATAGAAATGCCAGTCAGCTGCTTCTTAGTCAACAGAGGAATGGACTCCCATCAATTACAGAGGCTGCAATAAGTGGGGACTGACGAGTGTTGGCTCAGGGAACACTACACTGCCATATACTACAGTGTTTACACAGCTACGTAGCTTATAGACAATTCTGGCCTATGCGAATGTAAATTCTTATGATTAAAATCCACTACAATCCAATATGACACAAATTATTTACACACATGAAGATCATATTGTTTTTGAGGTCTTCTCTCATTCAGTAGACAATTAGATTTTCATCTTGCCCAGTTAAAATTGGTGTTAGTATAAACTCCAGCTATCCTCAGCTTTAAAGATATTTACTGCCTCTGGCAATTCCAAATATTAGCAGGAAAACAGTATAAAGCATTTATGTTTATCTTCCAGAATACCATAACAAATTACCTTTGCCCATCTGGTCCAGCAAATTTTGTACAGACTGATTCAGTTCATTCAGGATTCTCTTTTTTTCAGACCTTTCTTTTTCTATTGCCTATCAATAAACCAATGAAAGTGAAAAATTTTCAGTTACATTTTTAACTTATATGATCTTTCAAGTGGCCTGGAAGGGAGTTAACAAGGAACTTTATGCAGTCTGCTTCAAACTCTTGGAGTGAGGAATATATTTATTCTGTAATAGAACAATAATTTAAGCTTCTACTTTTCTGGTTCACAGAAAAGAGTACATTAAACCAAGCATGTATCAAACGCACTGTCATTACCTTCTGAATAATACTGAATATACAGACTGTTGCAACAAGTGGATACTTTGGCAGCATTTCACTTTGCAGTGTTTCAAGAAATATATCCAGACTGGGCCTTTGGGAGCTGCTAAGATTTAGTTCCAGGATCCTCCATGGCTACCAAAATTCATGGATGCTCAAGTCCCACTGTGTGTAGTAAAATGGTGCCCCTTATGTAAAACGGCAAAATCAAAATTTGTTTTTTGGATTTTTTTTTTCTGTGGGGAGGGAATACTTTCAAGCTGTGGCTGATTGAATCCATGGACACAGAATCCACAGATACAGAGACACAACTGTACTATATTAAACTCTAAAATTTAACAATACTCAAAGTGATTTTTTTATGAATGACACAAAAAGTAACTATTTGAGATAAAATGCCTTGTAATTTTTTTCTTCTAAAATTCTAACAGACCATCCACAATTCTGTTTGAACTGACAATATGTAAACTCTGTTTATAGGGTCTTATACAATGTACTTTGGTGGTGTAGTTACTCAAGCTATTAAAGTCAATTCATAACAGCATTACCAAGATTCTAATTATTTAAGCCACAGAATACTTTGATCTTTAGTCTCCACAGGGTGTACAGAAAGGTTATTAGTTGTCTCTATGGGATGATATCAGGACTCCACCACAGTCCTCAGTTTTACTGAGAGATTAAGAGGATTCCTGCAGGGTTCATTTCTAAGCATAATTTCTGCCGAAAATTCACTGTCTTGTCCTAAACTGAAAAGAGAAATGAACACAGAGGAGGTAAATGGAATGAGGATGCCCATTAAACCTCTTAGCCTAACCTACAACAATTACAATAGTATTGCTTATGGCCGATCCAGGGGAATGATGTTTGACGAACACTTTACAAATGTTTAATAGTGGAACTTAATCCACAGGAAGCTTCAAGATCAGACTCTACCCCCAGCTGATAACAAGCTTAGGCTGACAAAATAACCCATTCACTGAAAATGCCTTCCCATTTCTCACTTTACCTTCAGCTTCTCTTTCATGTCCAAAGTCTCTCTCATCTTCTTGTACTCTTTGATCTCTATGGCCTGAACGGCAGCTTTTGATTTCAAAATCCAGTTCAACAGCTCAGCAATTTCAGAATCAAGCCTAACATAAGAGATTGGATAATATTTTCAGTAATGTCTCCCTTCTTTTTCTTTTCTTAAAATGCAGTCTTCCGCTATCTAGAAATATCAGTATACACACAGCGTTCTAACAGTGCAGTCTTACTCATACATGAACAGCAACATACCTTGGATGATTTAATAATCCTTCACAAAGATTTCACCAAAATTACAAACCCATAGCAAACTGTTCTGCCTCTAGGTAAATGGACACAAACTACTATTATGTTAACTTCTCTATTCAGAAACCAGAGCTTGAAAATTGATAATTGTGAAGTTACTGTTATCAATTACAGATAATAGTTACTAAAACCAAAGGCATCAAGCTCAGGGATTCTGGAAGCTGTAGTCTAGAAAGTAATGCTACAAACTGACATGAGAGTGTATATGCAGTAGCTCTGGATCATAATACTCATCAGTCAGAGTGAACTACTCTCTTTCCCTGCTCTCTAGAGAACACAGTGGATTGCCACAGATATTGAACCTTCTCACTCACTATCTCAGTAGAAGTATAAAAAGAGACGCTCTCTGAGACAGCCACACAGCTGGCCACGGTGGAGAAGAATAAGAGATGACAAATGTTTACAAGTGGTGGGCAACCTACTGCCTAGGCCACCTGACTGTCAATCTTTATTTGCAAGACTGCTTTTAACCAGAGTCCAGAGTATGCATCTAGAAAACATGATGTAATTTTTCACAGGCAGTTCTACAGTAACAGCCCAGCAACATCCACAGAAAAAGTGCAACATTTAATATATCAATTGTGAATGTGGAGAGTGAGAAAATAAGTCAGAGTTGACTGAGAAACCATAACTGAAATTATTCCTACTTTTTCTTCATTTCAGCATCCAGGCAGGCTTGTCTTTTCTTTGGTTGAGGCACAGTTGGAGGATACTGTTCTTCTTTGGAGTATTTGACTGTTTTCTGCTCTTTAACAAGAACTGTTTCTGTGACAAACTTCTGTGAAATCTGGGACATCCCAACATTTGCAGCTGCCTGAGCAACCTAAAAAGAGGAAATTTATCCAGAAGCTAGGACTGCTCCAATGAAATTATACATTTTTTGACAGAATCAGTAACATATTTATATAAACCACAAACTCAGCTAACAGCTGTATTTTCACATAATGCTAAACTATGGTAGCCTAAGGCAAAATACTTACTCCCTGCCACCTCCTGCCACTCCCTCTTCCTGCACACAACTGGGTAGGCATTATCATAATTAATTGTCATTTTTCCCTTAATTTCAACCTGTTGTGCACAGACTAAGACCCATGATTTATTGCAAACTCTTCAGTTTCCAAAGACACCTGTTTCAAACTACAGATTACACAACCGGCTTGTTTTAATAACTAGAGTTTGTGATGAACCATAACATCTTATTTACACACAACAGGAAACTAAGATTAAGGAAAAAAACAAACACAATAAGAAACTGAGATTAAGGAAAAGTGAAAGTCAGTGCTTTTCTCAGCCATGCAAGATGCAGGAAGGGAGAGATCCCACAGCTTTGATCAGGCCCATTCCAACTCCTGTATGCACCTCTAAACCAGCAAGGGACCAATAGTGGACCACAGGCCAGATACACCCCAAAGCTCTTTTTTGTGAGTCTCCAGTATCATCATGCTGCCCTTCCAATAATGTTATTTTACCTCAGAAATATCGGTCACTCCCTCAAGGTGACAGTTCCACAGAAAAATAATTACTGCTAATGGAGGTGAAATTTTTACTTGTCTTTTATTGCCCCTTTATGCTCCCATCCCATCCCGCCCCCACATGGTCAGGAAGGGAAATGGCCTCTGCTAACATCATCACTTTTCTTCTCCCGTAAGATTTTTTATATATTTGCCTGAAGAAGCAGCCAGTGAAGCTTCAAAAGCTTGCATGATAGATTTTGTGGATTTTAGATGGCCAATAAAGATATTGCTCTTTGTGGATTTTGTTGTATTTTTCCGTACAGCCAAAACTTCTGAATAGGTTTCCTTAAACTTTAAATTTATTCTTTTTCTTCTCTTTCTCAAAAGACCCCAGGATGGAATACATTGTTCCACTTCACCTCCTTTTTCTTCACAACACTGCAAGGTAAGTGCCAGACTCTGCAATGATCACTTTAAAGTCAGCCTTGTGTATGAGGAGAGACATGAGCACAGGATTTCCTGGTCTAAGTCCAACAAGCTACAATTTTTCTTTTCAAAGTAATTTCAATCACTACTATATGCACTTTAGTGATGAATTAGTCAGTGATGAATAGACTGTACCATGCACATTTTTGCAGTTTATGAATATATTTGGAATATATTACACCAAGTCAGATCATTGGTCTAAAGTCTACCTAGCTCAACACTGTCACCTTCAATGTATCACAGCCTTCCAAAATCTCAGGCAGAGAGATTCTGTAGCGCTGTCACCGAAGTTCCTGGAACTAGATATTCAATTTGATGAAACAGAGGGCTAAGGGAGAACCTGGGGTGCCATGTACCACCCCAATCAACTCAAACAGCATCCTGAATTGCATCTCATTCATTTTTCTCTGTCAGCAGCTTCAATGGCAGTCTCTTAGCATTCAGCCTGAGGCGAGTGATTACATTTCAGGTAAGTATAATTAGAAGGGGAGAATATCCTGTAGATACCTCTGTACCAGAGTTGGGAGAACTGAACCCCTGGGCCAGACGCAACCTTCAAACCTCACTTGGGAGGGGTTGCTAATATGCCAGAGGACAGGATCAAAATTCAAAATGACCTGGTCAGATTGGAGAGCTGGGCCAAGGCTAACAAAATGAAATTCAACAGAGAGAAGTGTAAGGTCCTACACTTAGGTAGAAAAAATGGAATGCAGAAATATAGGATGGGGGACACATGGCTGGATGGCAGTATGTGTGAAAGGGATCTAGGAGTCTTAATAGACCACAAGCTGAACATGAGTCAGCAGTGTGATGCGGCAGCCAAGAAAGCCAATGCAATTCTCGGCTGCATCAATAGGAGTATGGTGTCTAGATCGAGGGAGGTACTGGTACCACTCTACTCTGCTTTGGTTAGACCTCATCTTGAATACTGTGTCCAGTTCTGGGCACCCCAATTCAAGAAGGACATGGTCAAGCTGGAGCAGGTCCAGAGGAGGGCGACCAAAATGGTGAGGGGCCTGGAAGCCGAGCCCTATGAGGATAGACTTAGAGAGCTGGGTATGTTCAGTCTGCAGAAGAGAAGGTTAAGAGGGGACATGATAGCTATGTTTAAATATTTGAAGGGATGCCATGTAGAGGAGGGAGAGGGCTTGTTTTCTGCCGCTCCAGAGACCAGGACAAGGAGCAGTGGATTCAAGCTGCAGGAAAGGAGATTCCACCTGAACCTCAGGAAGAACTTCCTGATGGTCAGGGCTGTCCAGCAGTGGAATATGCTGCCTCAGAGTGTAGTGGAGTCTCCTTCCTTGGAGGTTTTTAAGCAGAGGCTGGATGGCCATCTGTCAGGAGTGCTTTGAGGGTGTTCCTGCATGGCAGGGGGTTGGACTGGATGGCCCGTGTGGTCTCTTCCAACTATACATTTCTATGATTCTATGACTTTTGCAGCACCTGCAACCTCTCCTGTCCCCCAGAGTTCCCAAGCCCTGCATCCTAACATTATTTTTCAGGGCCAAGAACAGAGAAAAGATGGAATGCAGAAAAATCCTGCATCAAAACGCAACTGTTTTGTTTTCGCCTCTAGAACCTGAAACCCCCTCAAAAAGATATTTCCAGCTGAAGATCCAAAACCGTGACCAGGGGTGATGTGATACTGCACTTCTGTTAAAATATGACATTCCAGTGCATTCTGTAGGCAAAAACTGGCCCCTGCCCTCCATGGAATTGCCCATCCCTGCTCTATACCTATTTGTAATGAAACTTTAAACAAAACAGTTGACAAGCTTCAGATAAAATCACATATGAAGGGCCAGCTTTTAAAAATGTCAATCTTTTTTTAATCAATAAATGCTTGGCAGAATAAACAAAGAGACTGAAAGGTCACCAGGAAAAAAATGAGCCCCACAGCAGAAGCTTCTCTTCCAAGAATTTCAGAAATGACTAGAGGATTTGAGGAACCACAGAGCAAAAAAGTAACTTTTTCAAGCTCTAGGGGAAAGCTTTCTTCTTCTCCATTAAAATTGGAGATGCATTTCACTCAGGCTTTCAGAGGACATAAAAAAGAATTACCCCTCACAGAAGAGTGCAGTGTTTCTGCATGAAGAAAGTCTAAAGCAACAACACACCAGTGAGTTCAGCAGCCTCTTCTGAAGGTAGGCAACAATACTATTTATTTGATTAAATGATCAAGGAATTACACTTGAGACTGCATCAGAATTCACACAACAGCAAAGGCTGACTGGAAGAAGGTTAAGGCCATAGCGATAATTCTTGTCTGCAGGGAATATAGTTTGCAGTCAGATCCATAACTTGGGAGCTCTGGAAATGCAGGAAACTTTAAATTCATTTCACATCTTGCATCACACTACTAATTTTCTCTCAGCATACCAGTGGATTCCAATACATATTTTGGCTAACAATGACATGTTTCTGTGTTCAATTTCTGAATTGTTTTTAGATCACTTTTTTTTGTTACTTTCTCCATATTTCCTACATTCTTTTCAAGGTGGGAAGTCTAGAGTCTACAGTACTTCCATACTGACAATACAATGTGTGTCTTTCAAATGCTCTTTGTTTAAATTTCCGAACATTTATGGGGTGGAGTTGTTCCAACAGAAATCCAACATTTTAACTGTACAACACTTTTCACTGAATAGTAGCTCTCATGTGCTACTCTGAAGTTTTAAGGGAGGGGGTTCTTGAACACTTCATAAACCTCTTCAAACACCAGTCAACTTTTCTCCACATACAGGCTTTAGAAATGAAAAAAGTAAGAATCAGTTCATTCCATATTGGTACAAAGAAACAAATGAGGAAATTATATCAAAATTCCAAGTCCTCTCCTAACAGCTTTGTTAAGGCCAATGCCTACGTTTTAGTGAAAAAGATTTGGAAGCTGTAAAGGGAAGATAGTATTTTTATGGTACCTGGTTAGAGTAATCCTCAAGCTTCTGAACTAAACTGTCCCACCTCTGTGTTAGTTCTTCCAAATCACTGTCAATTTTCTTCAGTGCCTTCTTGTTGTTTAGGAGCTGTGTCACATCCTGAGCCACCTCATTTAGCTGCTCTAATGTATGGCGCTTCATTCCCATATCTTCTTTCAGAATCTGACAATGAAACAATAGCAGCCATTTCCTTTTAGAGAAATGTCTTCAGTTAATAAATCTAATTTCCTTAGAAAAAAATAAATTAAATTTATGTTACACCATTAAAGTGTTGATAGAGAAAGATGATGCCCTAAGCATCCATAAAAGTTGCAGGGAGGGGGTATTTATTTTATACATTTGATAAAATATTGGTTTCCATAAAAACTGGTAAGACTTCTCTAATCTATGTGCCTATGTAGCACCTCCATCATGTAGCCGCTGTCATGATTCAGCAATTGCAGTACATTCCCATAAGCTCTAAAGCATTTGTGAAAATGTTCCCAAATACAGGGGAAAGTTGTGGGTAAAAGCTATGACTCCTTCAGTACCTCAGAAAGCTCTTGATCACGACGTGTGCATTCAGCTGACTTTAGTTACTACTCTGTCACATACTCAGGAAATGCCATAATTGTGTCTTGGCCTGCTGCCATCATGATTGGTTTTTTTTAAAAGTAACAGTTTCACACTGTACCCTATCTCATGCGTTTTCAGGAGCTGACCAGTCACTTGTCCTTCAAAACAAAATAGCTGAGTGTCTTGTAATTTTCACACTGCATTCTTCCGCTGGGGATACAACCCAAGAGAATTCTTCCATGTCTTCAGAAAGTAATTTAAGAACTTGTTGGACCATGAAATTAGTACAAGGATGGGACAAGGATGATCCCCCAGCACTATAAAGATGGCAAGCTGGCACCAGGACAAACATTTAAGATTACGGAGCTATCTTGGAATGCAAAGCAAGTCATACTCACTGCCAGCTTTCGAACATTCACACCAAGCTCTTTTTGATCTTTGAAGTTGCTGGTTTGTACTTTGTTCAAAGCTTCCTCTTTTTCAATTAGCCAGGTCTTCAATAAGCTCTGCACAAGGGGAATCAAGCATACCAAAGCAATATTTACACATTTTGTTAATCACTACCATCACCACGGAACATTAATTTCAACAGTCCTTTGGAATTATACCAGTGTTTTGGTCTGTCTTGTTGTCCTTAGTTACAGTAAAGCAAGGCTAAGAGCTACCTTCTATTTCCCACCACACTGCATGCCATGCTGTTTACAGGAACAGTACTGCAGCAGTTACTTAGTGATATGAAGCCTACATGCTCTGCTGCTAGAAATTCATAAGCTAATATGCTGGATTTAAAACTATGCAATGAAAGAGGCCCTCTGCAAATTCAGTTTCACAATCAGTGCCAAATTAATGCACAGAATTACAATTAGTATGCCCAAGAACAAGGCAGATTTTTTCCAAGTGGAATTTAAGATAACAGCAGCTGTTTTTTCTGCATTTCTGTTCTGATATATAATATTTAACTTACTGAAAGCCCACCCACATTCAGAAAGACATAGCACTTTTATCCTCTATCCCAAAGGCAATTTTATTTGTCCCTAAGGAATCAATGCAAAAACTCCAGTTACTATCCCAGATCCTGAAGCACACAAATAAATAAGTAAAGACAGACTATCAGTGCTCTTTGGTAGCAACGACTATTTTCTCATTCTCTGAGCCCTCAGAACTGGTAATACTGATACTTCTAGTGGGTACTACACCAAGTTACAGAAATGCACGAGGCTACTACATTATGCATTCCTACAAAAGATCACAGGTTTTTCCCAACAGCACATATTCCACTGAACTGATATGGAGTTATCAACACGAACAACTGAACCTTCCTAACTTAGCTGTCGGCAATATTATTGTTAAAATGAAAGGCTACATTTGTTACTAAGTAAATACCCTGAAGGTACGAGATCCCATCTCATCTTGAAGCTAAGCGGAGTCAGGGTGGGTAGATGGGTATCTTCAAAGATTTATTCCTCAGGTAAGGTGCAAGCAGGTCAGGTTTATTTCTCACCATTCTCCTACATAAGGAAACTGATTAACATTTCCTATTGGGAAACAGAGGCCACTCCTTAGGACACAACTACAGAAGGAGGGTAAAACCTGCTCTCCAGTCCCAACGCACATTGTTACTTTTTAAGCCATTAAAATTGCCCAAAATATCTACCTACTCCCAAAGCTAAAGTTTCCATAATAACAAGTAAACACTAGTAACCATGTAAAAATAAAACTCAATGTTTCCCACGTTTTTTCTAAAATGTTTAAAAGTTACAACACTGCTCCTCATTAAGTTATTATCATAAAATGTAATTATGTTACTTTTAAAATCTGTCTCTGGATGATCCAGCCTTCAGTAATGATTACTTCTCAGAAGGTCTAGCCAACCTAATTCATATTTCTCAAACTAATATCCAAACCAAAATTCAATTATCCTTCAGTTTTGGAACTTTCCTCAATTTTCCAATCAAAATATAAGCACAAAAATGCATATTTTAGGGAAATGTACACACATAAAAGCGGGAGGGAAAAGTGCTTCTAAACAAAAACCTTGTACATTATGCAAAATTGTACATTAAGATCTATGTAAATATTTCAGAGGAATTTTTAAATGTTGCACCAATTGCTGCCAAATGAGGATGGAATAAAACTGTACTTGAAAGTAAAACTATATCTGAAAGAGAAACAGACTGATTCATCCTTCACTGGTCTTGGGTAGTAAAACATACACCAGAACATTACTTGGTTATTTTCATTGTATTCTATTAGATCAGTCTCAAAAATATCAGAAAATTGTGGTGTGTAAGCAAATTTACAGATACAGTGTGGTTTATTCAGCACTATTCTACAACGAGCAAGAATGATTAGCCATGTCCCTTTGGCTCAGTTCTTCAGTTGTCTTAAAATATAATACAGTCAGCCTTCCACATTTGCAGGTTTGACTTTCACAGATTTGATTATTTGTGAGTTTCTCCAACTCCCACCTCAGGTGCTTCTTTTCCAGGGGAACCCTTCCTCTTGGAGGCTCCCATCAGGCCATGCAGCCCTTTAAAATCCCACCTCTGGTCCTCCTCCTCCACCACCAGCAGCTGTTTAGCCAAGCTAAGGATAGCTTACAGCCCAACTTCTCAGCACCACAAGTCCTCTCCTAATGCCACCTCCCACACTCAAGGAAAGAGACAAGCAAAGGAGAGGAAGCATGGGGCCACTGTGCTAACCCACTTCCTTTTTCTCTCCTTCCCTGACGTGGTTTGGACCCTGGGTGTCGGACTTCCCCACCATGCCTCAGTTCCATTCCCACAGACACATACACATATATTTTGATATTTGTGATTTTTCCACTTTTGCAGGGGTCCTGTGCCCTAACCCTAGCAAATATGGAGGGCTCACTGTAGAATCATACTGTTCAGTAATATAAAGGATCTACTGGACAATATATTAATCTACTCACTACTTTTCCTTTTTAATTAAAATACTATAGACATAGCCAATTTTATTCAAGTAAATCTACAAACACTATTAAATTATTGAATTCCCTGAAACAAATTATTGCCAAAATCAAAGGCTCTTTAACATAAACAAATAAAACACTAATATTTCTCATAGTAGACATTTATACTCTACTGAAAGCAGCAGCTGACAACAAGCCAGAGGCAATATAAATACCTTCTCATAAAGTAACACCAAGTGAGGAACTGATACGTATATGTGAAAACTTTTTCAAAATTAGAGTAAGACATACAGTTTAATCCACTCTAGTTTAACAGTCTTCCTATATGCCAGTAGAACAGCATAATTTTCATTCCCCATAACTTGTCTTGACAAAGTCTCCTGAATATTTTTAAGTTAAAAAACTGATCAGAACCTGAGTCTATACTTGTGTCCAAAACAGTTTTTCTACAAACATGCTCCATTTGATACAACAATGCAGATTATTTTTGCCTGGTCCAGATGTAATGTACAATTCATTTCTGAACTAGGTCAGAGTTCAGGTGAAGTTATAGACATTTTGTGCAGCACAAGAATAAAATGTGCAGTAGGAAAAAGTTTTCTGTGCAGTTGGAAACATGGGATTTAATCTAAAATAAAGTTATCTCTTAAAACAAATAGATGAGAAAAAGGTATAAACATAGGAAAGAAAATTCCTAATATTATTAACAAAAGGTTATGAACACTGAAAGGTAACAAGTCTTCATGACCTTATATTAAGTGTATATTTATTGGAAGCAACTACCTGATTGCTCCATCTGTGGGCAAGGAGAATAAATACAGGGAGCCATGTCTAGTTGCCCTGGGTCCAGCTGTTTCGCTGCACATATTAAGTGCCAGTGTATCTTCAGTCAATGTCTGGAATCCTATTGGGCAGTTACAGCCCACAGTTATGCACTCATTACTCTTGTACTCACGATCCCTAGTTTAGGGGCTACATAGGGACCATGAAAATCTTTCAATCTCCACATACTGGGGAGCAGCCACTGAGACTGAGGATAATCTGTTCCCTGTCGATTGGGAAGCAGCTGACTGATAGTCCCACCCACTACATCATGCAAGTGCTCTCCAGTGTAGTGAAAATGGTAATAGGAACCCTGCTTCTGCCTGTTGCAGTGGGGATCACTCATGGGAGCAGGGGACACATCAATCAGATGCTTCCCAATCAATATTGGAATAGACTTTCCCCATCAATCGCAACAGCAGTCTCCCAGTAAGTGGCAAATCGGGGAATTGGGATGGGATTGACTGAGTAGCACTATCTACAGTGTTTACACAGACATAAATCCACAACAAATTCCTGGCCACAGTCTTGATATGGTTCACTCGTTATCTGTAGTGTACCATACAGAGTTCACAATCATAACTGGGGGGTGAGTTTTCAGTCTCTGTCCTCAACTAGCTTATAAGATGACAGCCCTCACACTAGGTACTCCTCCTCCTCCCACCCTCACTCCTATCCCCAGTTTGGCTCCATCAATTATTTTTCATGGTTGCTCACAACACAGTCATACCGTAAGTTCATATCCTAAAAGTAAGAGGAATCAAGGTTTTTCTGGCTCCAATACATGTAAGGATGACCACAGGAGTCACTCCTCTACATGTTACTGACACTTGTAATTCTGAGGAGCCTGCTACACATGTTATGGGAGCAAGCAGGCAAGGCTACAACAAATTAACATCTGGCAGAGGTAGACTGGGAAAATATATCTCCTTGGTTTAACCTTCTGGCTTATTTTGCAGTAGGAAGAAAAGCTTGGAACAAATCCTGGCTGAAAGTGTCCAAGAAAGCAAATATTAGAGAAATTTACTTCTGTAAGAAAAAATTACTCTCTCATCCTGATTTCTTGAAGACATAAAGCTAGAACATTCATTATCATGAGTTCACTTTTAAGGAAATGAACTATTTCAAGATTCTCTAGATTGGGCATAGGGAAAGTTCAGACCCTGGGGCCACATGTAGCCCACTAAGCCCAACCTTTGCACTCCCAAGGCCTCTCCAGAGACCCCTAAATCCTGCCTAAAATTTAAAAAAAAATTCCTGAGCTAGCCTTCAGACAATTTTACACCCGAAAAGAGATCAAATCTGCCCCAGGTCGCCTGCAAATGGTGGTTTCACCCACTCACCCACCCAAAAAAACCCTAAAACCTCCTGAATCCAAAAAACCCCAGCATCAACCAGAAAACATTCAAGAAGTATCCAGAAATGAGTGTTACTTCCTGCGTACCCAGGACACATCCTGTGCACCCAGGATACAGAACAAAAACCCTCATGCAGTTGTTCACCCTGCTCTTGATGTAATCCAACTTACTCTGAGCAATGAAGAAGCTACAGCAAATTGGGTTTTCTAAAAAGTCATTGCTCAGAACCTTGCCTTTAAAACACATATCAGCAATATATACTAGGCAACAGCCAAATTATAACAGATTTAATGAGGGGTTTTTTAATAACTTTCACTGAAGATGCTAGTAAGTTTTGAAAGTTCTTTCTTTCTCTTAAAAAAGAAAAACTCCATTTAAATAACGTAATTCTTGGTAGACTGGTATAGTACAAGATATTTATTAGATAAAATAAATTTAACCTGCTCTTCCAACAGTTCCTGCCATAAAATATTAATCTCTTGTAGTTTGAGCCATTGTTCTTCGGTCCAACGACAAACTGCTGTCCATCGTTCACCAAGTCTCTGGAAAAAAACAAAATATATTTCTGAACTTACGTATTCTCCCCACAAGCAGGTGGGAAATCCAAATATATAGAAGCATAACTATTTTAATCTGATGTTATCTTAAATTTTAACATATAGCCTTTTTGGCTTTCCTCCTTTAGTTAATACTAGGAAAAGATTCTAAAAATCTGAAGCATTCAAGTGCAGTGGTACTCTTGGAGAAAATTATGAAGTCCATGACTAAAACAAAAGATACAATTCAGGGTTGGTCACTTATCTTTAACTGCATTGATATATTTTTGGGATATGGATACGTTGTACTGTCTGCAAATCAGTTAAAGCAAGAGCTGGGTCGTTACTACTACAGCTTTCAAAATTCCAGGCACTATGCACTGATAGTGAAGATACAGGACCTATGAGACCATGTTCCCTCTAGTGTACCAGAAATCCCACTGAAGTATTTGAAATGATTTGGTGAAATGATCTACTACAACTGATTCATTTATAGAAATGACATCGCTACTAATACTACATTCTGTTCACCATAAGCACACAGCTAAATGAACCTGTTTAAAATATGTGAAAGGTGAATAAAGTAGTGGGTAACAAAACAAAACAAAATCAAGCTTTTAGCTATCTTCTAAATAAGGGGGGGGAGAGAGAGAGAGAAAATTAAACAGCATGATAGTTGAGACGCTTCCACTGCAATTACATTTCTATTACCTATTAAACAACAGCAACAGCAACACCAATTACAACACCACAAAACCTGAAGAGTAAAATAGTACAAATCATGACATTTACTTACCTGCAGTTGTTCCTCTAGGACAGCTGTCGCACTCTCCCCACTGTTTTCATCAACAATGACCACCATGTGAGTCAGAGAATTTACTTTAACTTGCTCCACTTCAAGATCATTTTGCAGCCCCTGAAAATTAAAATGTTCAGAAGTCATATTGCGGTGTTGTTTTGTTCACTTTACCCGATGAAGGCTTGGGAGTGTTGTTTTTTGTTTTGTTTTTTCCAGTAAGCTAATAAGACAAGGAAGTTTGGCCATAACCTTTCCAACCTCACTCCTCATGTATATCTAGTTTAGCAACTGGAGGGACCATGTCTCTTACAACATGATGTGTGGTAACTGCATTATTCCTTTGGTCAGTATTTGACTAGGGGCAAGAGGACAGAAGCCAAATCCAGATGACTTGTGAGTAGGGCAAGCTGGAAACCACTGTACTGTTTCAGCTGCTTGATTCTAATACACAGAAGAAATTAGGATGGCAAAATGTGTTGAAATGTCAAAAGTATTGATGATTTATTGATGCAGATATGCCATTTTGAATGACTACTGTCAAACCTGCCTCCAGTTAGAGTGAAACGTTCGGTCATGAGATATACGTGCTTCTTGAACGCTATCCTTCCCTTTGCACTTAACATATTTCAATTAAGTTGAAATATTGTAATCAATACCACCTTATATTTTGTGTGCGCCCTCACAAGTGAAAACACTGTCATTCTACAAAGCTAACCCAATGACAATGCTTGCTTAGAAATCAGGAATGGGAAAGAAGGTAGAATCACATTTTCCTTTTGGCTACATTTCGAATATGAAAATGCACTTTCCTTCCAACAGAAACACTTCCTCAAAGAAGAAGCATGCATTCCCCAGAACAACTCCATAACATCACACAAGGTGAGTGTATGAAAAGCTTCATAGGTTGCACAAATACTTTAGCAACAAGTCTTTTCAAACAGATAACTAACTTTCACTGAAATAACATGACTCCTCAGCACTTAGAGAGGCTTGATTCTTATTTTAAAAGACATGTTTCTATTTTATAAATTCCATTATTGTTGCAACCATGAAACTTGGCCTCTTAGAAACATTTTTTCTCTTCCTAATTTGTACATTACAGGAAATAGTAAAAATACCTTATGTTCATCCATCTGCTGTTGAAAGGTCTCAAAGTCTCCCATGAAGCCATGAGATTCCATCTTTTGAATGCGTTCTTCTGTCTCAGTCAACCAGTCAGATAGTTGCTGCAGTTGCTTCTTCTGTAGCTCCATCAATACATCATGGAGGCTGCACATAACAAGAACAAAAAGTCAATTCTGGCAGTGCTATAAATACATAAATAAACAAAATATTCTTAAAAGGAACCTGGTAGAAAAACAGCAGTGCAATCCTATCAGTGATTTCAGTGAGGCTTTTTCATACATGGACTGTCAAGTAAGGCTGCAGACCTACAGAATAGTCCAACGGAACTCACTGGGACTTCTGAGAAATATGCAAAGCATGTACATTTATCAGCTAAAGGAATATAACTGATATAACTAACCCTCACTGAACTCAGTGAAACCTACAATTGAGCAAACACGAAGAGGATTGCACTGGATTTCTCTGAAAGAAATCCAACAGTGCCTGTGGCACCATGGAAAAGGCATAGTTGGCAGAATCAACCATCACCCTCACAACCTAAATCTGCTCAGCTAAGTTGAAGAATTCTCCAGAACAGATTTGGTGATGATGTAGAGAGAGGAAATGAAGGGGAAGCCCCACTTGCACAATATTGGATGGAACTCTATGGTTTTTAAAAGTATAAACTAACTGAATACCCATTTTAAAACAATTTTGCTTACTTTTCTTTAAATTCTATGGAATTGAAACTTGTCAATGAGCAAACAGGAACTGCTCCAGTGTAAGTTCTTTTCAGGAGATAATACATAAGTGCTTAAATTTTAAATTATCAGACATAAAAGTTAAAGAATTCTCTTCCACATCAAATTATCTAGTAACCTAGCAACTTAACTTCCTTTCAGCTCCCCTCTCTAATTTATGTACTTTGGCTCTAGTGATTAAGCCATATTGCATTCTATTCTGTGCCTCATCTTCTCCATTCCCTTTGTGGTATACTGTGGGCCTGAAATATACGGCTAGCATGGAGAGAATGCTAGCTCCATGCCAGGAATTTGACACTGGCCCATTTGGCTATGTTATATTATATCCCCAACACACACACAAGTGCACTTGCATTTTCTTTTGCCATAATTGTTACTGGCACCAGTGTCCAGCCTGACAGACAGATAGCTGAAACCTCAGTTGATAACTTAACTCAGAAAACTGCAGAAGAGAAGAGATCGCTGAACAGGATAGTCCCTTGCATTTAATGCTATACAATATAAAGTTCATTTCAAAAACTGTTCATTTGGTAGTGAGGGGAACCACTGTGTAACATTACAAATGGGAAAGTAATCTATGAGTGTTAAGAGTGCCACTCACTGCGACTGCCGATCCATACTTTCCACTCTGAGAGCCTCCCATCTAGAATTCAGCAAGGTCATCTGTTCTTGTATTTCGCTTTCTTCCTCTTCTGATAGATTGCCCTGGGCGATCAGCTGATTACCAGCCTGAAGCACGTTGCCCACACTACTCTGGTGTGCAGTCAATTCCATCATAAAAGCCTAGGAAAATGTTCAGTCACTCAGATCAATGTGAGCCGTGATTGTGGATAATTTTAATAACAACATGGTCTTCTCAGCATTTTAGTAAACAGAAAAATTTACATTGCAACAAAATAAGATTATATCCTCAAAAGCAAAAGACATCAAAGTATTCTCAGCCCCAGATCAGAAAACTTTACCAAAATATAAAGTCCCATCTGTATAAAACAACAACAGTGCAATTAGTTGTCCATGACAGAGCATGCCTTAGGCTCCTGCTTTGTCAATGCCAGCCACAAACACTAAATGGCAAAACATCTTTGAAGCTAAGAGTCAAACCAAACATGACATTAACCACATAATTAGCTTCTGCATGCATGCGTTTCTTTACAAAGTAGCAACTGTGCAATTTAGATCCACCTCAGAACCGTGCCAAGGATACAACAGGCTCCCAGCCCATACTGGGACCCTTCTCCTGAAACTGGTATTTTCCCCAAAAGGACAGCTTTCATCAGTAAATGGCAGCATCTCTTCTAGGCCAAGGATCAGCTACCGGCATGAAATAGGATCCAAACTGGGAGAACAGTGTGAGCACAACAGACAAGCTCCTCTCCCCCCTACAACTGTCTCTATCCAGATAATTAATGAAGCAAGGCCTTTCCAGATATATGTGGCAGGTTCGAAAAGAAAAGAAGATATTCTGACAACTCCAAAGCTATAATTCATACCATACTAAGTCAAAAAGTGAAATTCTGGCTTTTAACAAACATGATAAAAATACACAGGCATGCCATGTTAGTGAGCACCCCTTTTAGAGGCTCCTGAATGCAATATATACTTTGTGATTGCATAAATTCTGTATGATTTCATAAATTCTGTTCTTAATGCAACACAGTTTCTGGTGGCCAACACACACTGGCACTCCAAATAGATTTCTCAACCTATGTACAACATAACAGCCGATATCAAGCTTTATATAATGTTAAACCCACATCAGAGATAAACTTAAATAAAAATAAAAAAGAAAACGCAAGGGATGACTTTTCATTGCTTCACTGGTGGTTGCTCACTACGTATATGGAAACAGATCTTCACTAAACCAAAAAAAAACACCAAGTTTAGTAAACACAATCCATAATTTATGCTGCATTCCATAAGTCAGTGATTCAACCATTAAAAATAAATCAGAAAAAAGGATCAAAACCACAAATTAGCTCACATATCTCCAAGCACAGTGGGTTTAACACCATCCTTAAATAGTTTGTGACCTGTTATTTAATTTTCTGCAACTAGAACCTGTGATCTACCAAGCCAAAAACAGCTCACAAGTTGCAGATCTGTAACTTGACAGATGTCTTAACACAGAAAGAGATTTTTTAATTCCCAGGCAGGCAGACAGCAAAAGACAGGATCTTAATCAAAACTCTGTCAATTTTTGTTTTACTGCTGGAAGACAGTGCTCAGCTTAATGGGTCAATAGTTCTGCAGGTCCATCTAAAATGTGCATGAAAACCAGGCTAGTCAATTAAATCATGAGAGTTTTAATATCTTGATTAAATCTGCATGAGCTTCCATATGAATAAAACAACAGTCCTAAAGGAGAGAAAAGTACTCTTTGTTTTTAGATAAAGGAGAAAAGTGTCATAGCAGATTCTGTCTCAGAAGAAACATCCTCTCCTAATGTGAAAAAGACTGAGAATCACAGACTTGCAAAGATCCTGTCAGCCATCTACTACTGCTACCACCCCCATTATCACTTCCATCCTATATTATGGGATCTCAAGGTGGCCTACAAATAAAATCAATTTGAACAGTTAAAAAATAATTTAAACAGACTAAAAGCATACTGAACAGCTTTACAAGGTGAAACAGCTCTAAATAGTTTAAAAGCATGTCACTGTACATTTTGTAAGAACTGAATCAGGCTCCAAAGTCTTTAATAAAAGTCCTTGTCTTAACTTGGCACCAAACTGAGATCAGTATCATCATCAGTTAGGCTTTCAGGAGGAGGACAACCACAAACACCGCTCTACAGTAGAGAAGCTCCTCCTTCCAAGTTCTCTCACAATTAGGCTTTCAGGAGGAGGACATTCCACAAACACCACTCTGTAGTAGAGAAGCTCCTCCTTCCATGTTCTCCCACAGAGTACTGTCCATGCTAGAGGGAAGGACCTCTCTAGTATACGGGGAGAGACTTCCTTCAGAATCCCAGTTCCAGTACTATCCACGTATCTGACCCTTGAGAAGGCTCACTCCCCAGACAGCTATCTAGCCTCTGCAGAGAGGGAATGTTCTACCTATGCCTGCTTAAACCAAAACTGGGAGGACAGACAGATTTGACTAAACAACTAGACTTTGCAATCTTAGTGAAAACCCTACTGAGCACAACGTCCAACCTACTTCATGTGTAGCAAATTGTTCCTTGACCTCCTCAACATTGTCAGATATGTCATCTTGCTCTTGGAATGTGTCTTCAGCAGAGAGCAGCCATGTGAGAACCTCTTCCAGAGCAATTTGGTAGCTATCCAAGTCCATATCTACTTCTGTCACAGTGCTTGGGGTTTCTGCTCTTGAACCCCCATAGTCCTCTTCTGACACAGAACTCTGAAAAGTAAAATAATCAAACTGAGGATCACTTCTCTTAAGATGATTTTCTAATGCTGATGTTGTATCTATAGAGGCAGGGGAAGAAACGTAGTGTGAAATTTATTACAAGCAACCATTTATAAACACAACAGTAGCCTGATGCCATCTCAGATTTAGGCTGTACATGAATTGATTTAAAACAGACATACATGTGTTAGTCACAAACTATGATATGCACATAGTTTTGTTAAGTGGATGTGGTTTCTGCATATGAAATTAATTTTCTACAAAGCAATCCTGACTGTTCTTTAAATTAAAAAAAAAAGACCTTACTTAGAGGGTTCTGCACTTTTAAATGGGGGAGGAAGCTATGTACAGAAGCGAGACCTGTCTATAAAAAGTTGTTGTTGTGTGCCTTCAAGTCATTTCTGACTTATGGTGACCCTAAGGCAAACCTATTGCGGGGTTTTCTGGGGCTGAGAGTTTGTGGAGTGCCCAAAGTCACCCAGTGGGTTTTCGTGGCCAAGTAATAAATTACAAACTGCTGCAGCATATCACAGGCATAAGTTCTCTAAAGGGTGGGGGAAGGTGTTCTCCAAAGAATTGACAGTGAAGGTGTCTCCAAGTGCAAATGTGCAATGCAGATTTCTCATACTGGAGAAGGGAAGGACCTTAATGGGACATATTCCCCCACCACCACCATTACTATAATTCTAGTGTTTTGCTTAGATATTTTTTCTCTTTGTTTCTCTTCTGTTAAAAGACCAACTTTTCACCAGTGCATCTCGTCTTGCCTTTGCTTCCGTGGCTTTATGGTAACCTGATGGGAAAGCTGTTAACTTCAGCAGCATCTGGGATTGGGGAAGAATATTCTTTACCAGTGTTAGAAAATCAAAGAGCAAAGGGGCCAATACTGATTTTTGAAGAACCCTCCAGAAAGGAAGAAACGAAGAAATGGAATGGAAACATCTAAATGAAGTAGAGAAGTTCTTTTTCTGCAAAAAAATATCATTGCAAATAGGTCAGAGAACTGTGCCTTAGAAAAATGAAAAATACTGGTGAAGAAAGGAGAAAACTGAAGTAGCATCAAATGAAATGTAAAAAGCAGTAACAGAAGAAAATAATGTATTTTCATCTTGAATAAGAGAAGGTAGAACTCACTGACTGTGCAGTTGTCCATCCACAGTTGCAGGTTTAACCTGTATGGATTTGATTATTTGTGGATTATTTGCCATTGCCTCTACTGCTCGCCCTACACCATTTTTAATATGGACTTCAATAACACTGGTGTCCACCTTGAGCTGTATTCAATTTAATCAAGTTTAGTCAGCAGTCAAACCTTTGGTCACTGGGAGGGAATCAAACTGGCACAATGGCTGTGCCTGTCTGCATGTGTGCACCCTCGCTCATTAACTCAGTCAAATGGGAGGGAGGGAAAGGGATGGGATAGGAGGAGTGGGAGTGAGAGGAGAAAGGGTAGGTAGTGTGCAGGTCCCTGGGGCAGACAGAGGAGGTAAGACAGGGGGAAGGGAGGGGGAGAGTGCCAGGGCAGGCAGGTAGCCAGGATAGCAGCAGTGGTGGGAGGAGGGCAAGGACAGCGGGAAGGGGTTGTGGTAGCTGCTCTTACTACCTTGGCAAATATTCCTCAAGTGATTTCTCACTGCTCTCACTGTGCTGCAGAAAACACCAGCAGACCAAGGATAGTTGGGGGGAAGGGGGATTCTCGCAATGTAAGCATCCTTGAGATGAGCGAAGACAAGTGTGTGTGAATGCGTAAAATAAAATTCACTAGGAGAAGAGGGAACACATATCCACCTGCACATTCACTCTACCTATATTCAGAAATCACATCTTTTGGACCAGGGATCAAATTTTAAAAGGACTGTGGGGAGGGCATGAGATTTATCTATCTGTGTTCACTGGTACTCTTGGATTTATCAGGGGCTAGAACTGGTGGTTTCTCCATTGTATCAGCCAGCATTTCTGTCACTTTTTTTTTTAATTTTAAGCCCTACAATGGGATGGGAAAATAATGTCACAGGGGGATAAAAAGTGGTGGAACTACTCAAGATACAATCCTAACACAAACACAGTACATCTGCTGTTGGTAAGCTAAGAAGTTTAAGATTCTGCTAATAGAGCAATTATTTCTGTGTATAGAATTATTTATCCCATCTTAAAGAGAGTTTACTGGTCCAGGAACAAGGGTGAGGTTGTCCCTCTTTGGAATCAGGCCTCAAAAGGCAATAAAATGCCACACACTGCGCAGGAAGTAAGCACCCCAGCAGTGGCTGTAGAAGATGCTGTGGCAGCTGGCTGGTTAATCTTTCCTTGTGCAGCTGTGGAGGAGGAAGAGAATGAGGAGAATCTTTAGACCTGCCACAGCCCCTCTCTGTTGCCCTTGCCCTTCTCCTCCTCCTGCTCCTCCTACTGCCATTCTGCTCACCTGCCCTGGCTCTCTCATCTTCTCTTTCTCCCATCCCACTCCTTCCATCTGCCCTGGAGATGCACGCCCTACCTGTCCATCCTCTTTCCGCTCGCCTCATCCCATCCCTTCCCAAGTGAGTGAGGGAACACACACATGGCCAGGTCCAGCCTACCTGCTAGTACAGATACTATTCTGTGAGTGTTAAATGCAGTTTGGGTGGAGGGGCTAGAGACAGTTGCAGCTTTTCCACTTTCACAGGGCTCCTGCACCCCAATTCCTGTGAAAGTTGAGGGCTGACTGTACAGGTTTATTTCCATATCTTATTACTTGATCATACCAAAGATGAAGTCACACAGAAAGTATCAAAAGGAAATTTAAATGCCACTGATACTATAGTAGAAGACATTAGAGTAAAAGAGAAATTGAAGCAGTTAGAATATCCAACCTGTATGTCTCCTTCTTCACATTCTTTTTTGTATTTCCTTGGTAGAGTCTCTACTTCTTTAATATCTTCCATAGTAACTTGCTGAGGAAGGACCTCAAACAAGGAAGTCAAGTACATAATGATGGATTTCTTATCTGGAAGTTGTACAGCAACATCTGGAAACATAAATAGGATGTTTATCAGACACTATTCCAAGTCTTTAAGTTAAACTGATGTCCAGAACCACAAGATGTTTCTATAGGATCATTTTAGGGTCCTCTAGCTGGCTTCTTAATAAATAAATAAAATTCTTTTTTGCCAATGTGATTTGACTCAACAAGTACTATCCACTGAACAGAGAAACATCGTTATTATGTACAGTCACTGCACTACCATTAGATTTTTTTAAAACAGCACAACATAAAAACACATAAACTATGTAGAAATATTAAAATATCTGAAACCATGCCCTTCTTTTCTTATTTGACATTAGATCAGTATTAAATGCAAAACGTACGTTCATACACACACAAAGATATATGTAATATACACTCAGTTCCAAAAACATATTGTACCTTCAGGATCTAATAATTTTTCTATCCCCAGGTAATTTTGGGCAATGTTGAAGGCATGTTCCAGTCTTTCAGCTGGAGTCATTTTGGTCACTTTTTCCCAGCCAAACAGCTCAGGTCTAAAAAGATTGGAAAACAAAGTAAAGAAGAAACAAGGTTGAGGAACTGCACATCCATTCACCTTGCAAAACGAGTACTTACGCATATTACACAAGTATAACATTAACTATTGTAGACATTTGGATTTCCACAGTTAGCTTTCAGGAAAGAATTATCCAGGACCAAAGGAAGTTGAAAACATGCATACAGAAATGCTAGAAAGCACACAACTGTATGTCTCCAAAGAGGACATAAGTAATAACAAGGCAATCATGTGGGGAGGCTGTAATACAAGACAATGTGTTATTGGGATTCTTAGAACAATTTTTTTTTCAAAAGCATTATATGCTATAGCACTGAAAGAACCCAGAATTAGCAGTGGGAGTTCAGTTAAGTTGTGACTATTTTGTTCCATTTTGGTATTTAGACATAGTTATATTTAAGCAGACTGGGACCAAAGTTCTTCCCCGCCCACCCACCCAACTTCCCACACTCAGTACATCTTTACAAACAAAACAAAGCATAAAATCAGCTCATGGTTTCATTTAGCACAACACTGAACTATAAAGCTTTTAGTGAAAATTAATAAGCCTTTTCAATTCATTTTAATCTTTATAATAGGGAGCAGGAGAAAAGGTGAGAAGATAAGATAACTCATGAAAGTATTAGCATCGATCTTAGGTTTAGCTAAAATTATTGATGTCGTCTTTTCCCCCCCCACATATGCTTTTTCAAAAGCAGAAAGAAAGAATACCCATTATTTGCTCAGGCTGTTTCTTACCATTCAAAGTAGTAATCAATTTATTTGTTTAAAAGAAAAACCTCACTTGACTTTGAAGCTGAAATACCCAAGTGAGTTTTAAAACACTGTAAATACTTTTAAAAAATCAGAAGCCAAGGTCAGTTTTTATGCTTTGTAAGAAAAGATTGCACTGGCAGCTTTCTTTCATTCCTCTTTGGATACTGCCATTTTTTGAGATGTACCGCTTAGCCATGAAGCTCTCCCAAAATGAAGAAACTATAGATTTTTGCTTCTCTAGTTTGGCAATATTTGGGCAGTCACCTACTTGTGTCTATGGATCACAGCATTGAAGGCAAGTCCATCTGTCCAGCTTGTTGTGAAGTTCAAAACGTTGACCTCACTATAGGGCCTCGTAGACTGACGCACCCAACTCAACAGGATTTTTTCACTATTAGTTTGCTGCAGATCTGACATTATATCTTTCATGACATCTTTGACCTAAAAGAAAGTACACACAAAAGCCTTCAAGTAAATATATATAAAAAGCTACCTAGGAATGTATATACTCTGACGGTCTGAAATCTGCATTGTCCAATCCTACACATTCTGACATCTACACGAAAAAGACTGATTTCTATCCAGATCTATCAAATTAGTACATTGAGCTGCTTACACTTGGATTCATTGTTTCATATCTCCAGTACTCAGATCCTCCCATACCTCCAAGACACTCTGTTTTAAAATTTATGGCAGTTATGGTCACTGCACACTATACAACCATTCTTTGTGCAGCTCACCAAAATAACACTCAGAACAGAGCCTTCAAGGTCAAAAGGTTTGCCCACTCCTACTTCACTGTAAGCTTCATAGGCTTACATTTTTAATTCTTATTCCACGCTATCCTTTACTTTAATGATACTGCAGAGAGAGTAATGCTTGTCCCAAAGATTTAAATCCCACCCACAGCCACACAACTGGTATAGCAGCTATTTGATAAGATGGGGTGAACGTTTTATCAGTCTTCTGGCCAGCTCAGGAGCCTTATAAAATTGCTGGGCTAAACCTGTGTGTATATGTACAGGTACCCATACCGATGACGATTAAAATGATTTAATATTATTACTGGAACAAAGCGGAACTTTTGCACAGCAATAGATAAGCTTAGTTTAGGATAGTATTGGCCAGAACAACAGTGAAAATCATGCTTGAGATGTTATGGTACAGCTCAAAGGAACAGCTGGCAGCTACATTCATATAAAATTAATGTGCAGTACCTAGGAAGGAAGATCAGCATATTCACAAGCATAATTATAAATGCAGCATCAAATTCAAGAAATATTTCTGATCTAACGGTTATGTATAACCTAAGAGAGAGGGTCTCTTGTGCAATCAAAGGCAAATGATACATATATACATACATACATACATACATACATACATACATATACACATACACGTATACCACACATTTTATTTTTATACATGTTCTTTTGTACACATGGCATTAACTCATTCAGAGATAAACACTGATTTACTGTTATAAGAAGGCATGAGCATCAGGCTTACAAGTGACACATTTCCCACTTCTTTTGTACACAAATGGTGGAAACTTAAAGCTCACAAGAGGCAGTTTAAACAACCTGAAGCTTTACATTGTATGAACACAGGAAAGTGTGGTTTTCTTAAATGGGAGATGGGAATCACGTAGCCCTCTAGGTGTTTTGGACTGCAACTCCAAACATTCCTCACTGTTGCGTACACAGGCTAGGGCTGATGGAATATGCATGATTCACACCCCTGGTTTAAACCACAGTTATTTCACAAACCAGGATACTAAACTACAGTTTTATTCAGGTTGATAAATTAAAGTTTGAGCAAAGTACTGTTTTCTGTATGTTGATATAACAAGAAAGTGAGGTTTATTCAAAAGTATGAGAAGTTTTGAAGTCTCTTGTCTCATGCAAAAAGGAAAGGAAAGTGGAACTGGCAGCACATAAATGTGACATTTGTATCTATTTGTCTTCAAATAGTAAACCATACAATTTAGTAATACACCTGAACAGGCTCTACTATCTTCACTGAAAACTCTTCACAACCATTTCTGGTTGATAGTTCTCAGAGTTCTAGTATTTGTTGGTCAGCTGGCATGGAAAAGCTGCACCCCTTCTCTTTAGCTACCAAAGAAAGAGTGCAGATGTGTTACACTGCAAATTTACAAAGTGCATATGAAAGGACAATTCACATAAAAGGACAGAAAGGCATCAAATCTGCTCACCTGCCAATGTAAAATTATGCTCCATAACAATCCAAGAGTCAGCTTGTGATTTCCATCAACAATGTCAGTCCCTCCTATGTTTACAAGCTCCACCTGAAAATAGTGCCTCAAAGTCACATATCAAATACCATCCTCTCCCTTAAAGCCATTTCAAATCTGAAGTGAATCAGTGTAAACTATACAACTTAATTTAAGCCTGCCTCTAGAGCATGTGGGTTCAAAAGCTGGCATTAAATTTATACTTATATATGTATTTACTGAAAGAACTTTCAGCTGAAAGGGCTCCCACAGCAGCTTGCATGTTATTAATAGATACAGATTCCTGCTTAAAAGTTTACTGTCTGAATGACACAGTACATAACGATACAGGAATAGGGAATTAAACCACCAAGTTTTAATATTAAACATTAATATGAAAAAATTGGGGCAATCATTAGGGGACTGGTGGAAAAATGCCATCAAAATGCAAATGACAACCAACTCCATTTCTGTGTAACATATTCGCTGTGGCTGGGCAGATAGGGCTGTTTGTTCAGCAGAGCTGATAGAATGGCCCTGTTTCCCATACGTCCCTCTGTTTCAGCCTAGAAAAACTCTAATTTCACTTAACTGAAATTTAGGTTTCAGTTGAATATCAGCTCCCACCACTCTAGTGACAAATTCTATTAGTTCTATTAACTAATAGGCATACTTCACAATAACTATAACACATTTTTAAAAAACACTTGACAATACAGGGAGCTGGTATGTGTCTTTTTCAAAGCATCTAAACAAAACCAGGAAAGGGACAGAGGTGTGTATAATTCCTAGCAGTGGCCTCTCCCTGTTAAACAAGAGTGGGGATCCTGTGGCCCCTGCTTAATTTTATGTGGTCTGAGGTGTCTCCTCATGCTCATCAGCGTCAGAAGGGCAAAGCTGTAGTTTCAGAGTTCCAGTGCTCCATGGTGTGGTCTTTTCCACTCACTCAGCTATTCTCCGCTGATCAGCAGAGCAGCACAGTAGACCACCCCTGAAATATTTTGTGAAACAAAAGGACAGACCAAATCTTTAACGCTAAGAAGGGGAATAGCACTCATAGCATTAACCCATTCAGAGTTCAGGCGTGGAGTTTTGTCCTCAGTCTGAACTGACTCCGTCACATATTGCCAAACTGAAGCAGTTAATGGCTCTATAATACCGTTCACATGCTCATAAGATGAAATCAGATTCTCTGGAATTCTATTCAAACCACTGTGCTATTTATTTATTCATTCATTTAAAGATGATGCCATTCAGAGAATGAACAGCCATAAACAGCTGTAGAAAGGTGAACAATGGGAGGGGAGAGACTCAGAGGGTAGAAAATAAATAATATACTTTAAGGGCTATGACTTCTCCTTTTTACAGCAGCTAAAACAACAGCTCTTATACTAAATATCAGTGTGGCTCTATACACATCAAATATTTCCAAAAGTATTGCTGTGACCACAGCTCTATAGATTTTAACAACGATGAAATGAAGAGGCAATTTAATTCATGAGGTTTCTCCTCCTTCATTTTTTTTTTTTTATCATAATAAAGCTCACAATAGTGTTGAGTCTCTAGTATAAATCATGTGCTGGAACTTTACAACCTTTAGCGTTTTATATTGCCAACTCATTTACAAACTAAAACTTTTGCCCACTCAACAAACAATAATCATATGGTAGCTTACATTTAAATCTGTTGCCATTTGCAAAAGTCAAATTAATTTTTGGAGCAAAACAGTCCTTTACCCTAAGTAAATCAAAAACTGACTGCTTTCCTATTCAAGTAAAGAAGAGGACAGTTCCTCCACCAACAATACCTCCCTCCAACTCCAGGCCATATACCATATCTCCCGGCATGCCCAAGGGTCCCCCAATTCCAAGAGCAGATGTGAGGTAGCTGGTAAGTTCCAGAGGGAGGGGAATAGAAAAGTCTTATTCTATGACCATGTTTTATTCTGTTACTGAACCTTTGGATCCAAATATATAAACGTTTGCGTAGATCATAAAACGGGTAACTGTCTTAACCATGCAGCTACCTTTTAGCAGCTAAGAGACCTAGTAATTATTTGGCTCAACCCCTCAAATAAATTTGCATTTGAACATTAGACTATGCCCATGGAGACTAGAGTTCAATTCCACATTTAGCCCTGGAAGCCCACTAGACAACCCTGTGTATGTCACATACACAGCCCCAGAAAACCCCATAATAGGTTCACCTTAGGGTCACCATAAGTCAAAAATGACTTGAAGGCACACAACAACAAATCATGTCCTCAGGAATTCAGGAACAAGAAATACAAGTTCACTTCCTAAGGCATAAAAAATACCTTATAATTATAAATTAAATATCACCATGCATTGCTATATACCAAGTATAATCCACTAGGGGAAATAAGAGGCAGGTGTGCTGAGTTTTATGACACTGTCTCCTCCAACCAGACATACACCAAGATATTTTTAAGAGTACAATCTAGTTGGCAGGATGACAAATTTAGACTCATAGTTACCTTTTCCTCTCCAGTTTCAAGGGCAGAGAACACTTAAGCTAAATATTTTAGAAACTTACATTGTTCTGATGTAAAACTTGAAGTACTTTGTTGACATTATTCAAGGCATGGACTCTTGTTGATCCACGTTCTTTTAGCTTTAAAAACAATTTTAAATATAAGAACAGAATTAATATCAAATTTTTTTGCAGTTAATACTTTCTGGAAAATAAAAGCAAAACCAAAGCTGCAGAATTTTCCGAATACATATTTTAAATCTAAAATAAATAGCTAACTTTGTACACAAGGCATAATACTATGTGCTATATATTACTACAAAAACTTAAGGTGGTTACTTTTCATAGAAATACAGAAACTGAATCAAACATACACTGGCCAGATTTAGATGTACAACAGTTAAAATGCACTGTAGTAATCTTCAGGCTCATATATTCTCCCATATCTTTCCTCTCCCCCATTCAAACAACGGTGAGAAAATCTGAAGCATCTGTTCAGTTTGCTTTGCAAGCCCATTAACTGTAGGGTTCGATCTGAGCTCAACATAGTAGAAAGTGTAGCATGTATACAACTGAACTATGGTTTCCATGTCTGGTCAGAATATGTTCAGATTGGTCAGAACTACATACGGCCACACAGCCTTTACTTTGACTCCACCAACCCTTTCCTTGACTCCATCCTGAACTTACAGACCCACATACTGCTGAAATGCAACATTTGGACCCCAAAAAGAGCTCCCTCTGCCAGAAACATGAGAAATTGTGGTTTGAGCATATTAGAATGGGCAGATATCCTTGGGTTATCTATTACCCAAAGAAATGGGTGAATCCACTTAGTTGTAAATTAACTGTGATTTGAACAAGCCACTATTTCCTGCATTGGATGCTTCCTGTTCTCTTCTTTACACACAAAGGAGAAAAAAGTGAGGCTGGAGTATTTTCTAGAAGTAACAAACTGTAACTTACTTTAACATTTGAATGGCATCATTTCCACACTGCTACTGTCCAATATCAGAATACAGTTTGGGGCATAACACATGCACACACATGCCCAATATACAAAATGTTTTCCCAAAGAACTCTTTATCATTTCTAAAAATAACTTAGTACATGGCATTGACAAAATGTTGCTTTTTGACAGAAATAAGCCAAAATCCCCTTAAACATACAGACAAAACTAGCTGTTTAATTCTCCAGATCCCAGTCAAGGAATATTCTTAAAATACTCCTACTGTGTTTTTGATTGTGTGTGTGTGTGTGTGTGTGTGTGTGTGTGTGAGAGAGAGAGAGAGAGAGAGAGAGAGAGAGAGAGAGAGAGAGAACATTTACATTCATATGAGATGCAGGATTTTCACATATTCAAGGAATGGAAGTCATGTTCAAGAAATGGAAATCACACTGAGTGTCTGCCTAACAGCAGCGCTATCTAACTTCATCATGCAATTAATTTACAGCCTACAGTATTTTTATGTTTTTAATAGAGTTTTGTTATGTATTTCAAAGACACCACCAATGTTTGGCACTGAGAAGCCAATCAAGCCCTGGGAAACTAAAAAGAATTTCCACTATGTTTCCTATTGCAGACACAGAAGTAATTCAACATTCCTCTTCATTTCTATCCATCAAAGTTCCAGTGTCTCAAGTACCATTCTGAGTAAAGTAATAAACAACTCTGTCCTAACCAACAGCATTCAGGCATATGGCTTACTACTGCAGTGCCATGTTAAATGTTTTGAACTCCCAAAAATAGTATATAAATATGAACAATTATTAGTGCTATTTTTGTCTGCAGAATTTTCAAATTTCTCAGTAGTCTCGTTAAATTTCATGTGTTACTTCCTAAAAAAAAAATTACCTCCTTTTCCCCATAAGATAGCACTAGTTAGCAAGTTGAAATTTGGCTATACATTATCCTTCTGCTGAAAAAATGCAATAGAAATCTATCAGAAGAAAAGTATAGCTGGTCCAACATGATTAGAGTTTGATTAGAAAACTAGCTGAATCATCTGATACAACTGCAAAACTAAGAAGTGATAATGATTCGGAGATCATAAAACCTTCAAAAGATGAGAGGCAAATTCAAGTTCTGAAGAGGAATATAAATATCTATAGGAATACTCTGTGTTCATTCAACTGTTGTAAAAAGTGAAGTGTATATTTTTCTAAACAAATAAATGAGACAGCTATCATGATTCATAACACATTTTAGGTTACTCTTCAAAAGGTGCTTTGCTTACCAGTGGATTCCCTGTCAATCCCTCCAAGAGATCCAAAAGTTTCCTGCCATCTCTGAGATCTGTGAACATATCCTTTATTGGCTGTTTTCCACACTATAAAACAAGGTCAGAGTTTTACAAACATAGCAAAATACAAAGGGGAAAAAAAAGGCAACACAGACAACTTAATTCAGTTTTTTAATTTAGTTTTTCCACAGGAAAAAAAATGCCATAAATGGATCAATTCCTGGCATAGATTTCTTTCATTGTCTTCTACATTTCCATACACCACACGTCTGTATTCTACTAGATTTATCAATCCAGTCAACACAGTTGGCATTACGTCACTACATGTTCTAACAATGAACACAAATCAACTATCATACATACTCTTACAAGTCTCCTTCTCCTTTGATGTTATCCCATCAAAATTTCCACCAGTAATAACAGCTTCCCAAATATTTTTCACCATATATAATGACCAGGCACTGGTTTCTGACAAAGCAAATATGACACACCAGTTCCCCCCTGCTGAAGGGAAATTCCACTATGAAAAGTCTAGACAGAGAGATTCTAAGCACCTAATTATATGTAGTGCTTTAATATATACAAGTGGGAGAGGAGATGAATTCATATTTGTCAAGATTTGTGCAGGGATTAAGTGGTACAATACATTCTGATCAGCTTTCAAAATCAAAAAAATACGACTGTTGTTCAAGGGAGGTTTTATGGAGCTTTATGGCCTAAATCTAAAGGCTAGTCACAATCAGAATAGATCCACTGAATGGGATTTACACAAGTCCTGACATAACATTCAGCAATTAACTGAATGAATGTATATTCTGGTTGGAACCATGTAGGATTTAGGCCAATTAGTGTGTGTTTGAAATACAGCCTGTTTGGTGCATGTGTGTGTTATGAGTGCACACACCTCTCTTATCCACACAGCAAACAGAAACAAAGCTTTCACGCAAGCATCCTCCCCTCGTTCCACACAAAACAAATCTGCCTCCTAGTTTCAACCAATCTCTTCCTTCCCCCTGACCTCTTAGTTTCTATAATTTGCAAGCTTAGGAGCTATCTTAAGAATGGACTACTTCTATACTAAATCACTTCAAGGTTTTTAAAATGCTTTAAAGTAACAAACAACAAGGTAAAGCCAGTCACTCTGAGTCCTACAGAGTTCCTCAACAGCAGTGGCAGTCAAACTACAAACAGTATACTAAAAATTAAGCAGTGGGGCTAGTTTCAAACAGGGGAAGATTCTTTCACTATATCTGCTCCATTTGTAACCACAGGAAAGTGTAAAAAAGAAATCTGAGTCTCTCTTTTACAGGCTATGCTTCAGTTCAGACAATAGGTTACCAGGCTATGAATAAGCCAGATATGTACAAACTTGCACTCTATTCATTCTTTAACAGTATTAACTCAATATAGTTCTATATAAGGGGTGTACAAAAGCCAGTGATGTATTTAAGTCTTTTACTCCAAGTCTCATGTCAAGTCTCAAGTCCTTGAAGATACATTCAAGTCAAGTCTCAAGTCTGGGAGCCAACTTTATACTCCAATCTATATTCCAGAATTTCTGGACAGAGTTAAATAAAGTCAATTTTAACAATTTAAGCAGAGTCAAAATCTTTAGAAGGAAGGATTCTTCTTCCTCAAGACCGTTGCCTAACACATTTGCTGTTCCCCTTTAAGAAATGCACTCTGCAATCTGGGGGTGAGTCTTGCTTTTTGCTTTTATGAAAAGTTTTAGACAGCTCCTTCAGTATGCAGAAGGGACAGGCTGCTGAGCAGACCTCAAGCCCACCTCAAGCCCATGTGCCTAACTTGTTTGCAATTCCCCTCTGAGAAATGTATGCACACTTTGGACTTGAGACAGATTTCATGTGACCAGCAGGCAAAAAGAGATAGAAGCGTTGTTCAAAGTCGTAAGGTTGCTGAATGAAAGTGTTATGTTACTGAACCAAGGGCAGCAAGTCAGTCACCAAAAATATACAAGTCTCAAGTCGAGCTGAGTCAGTGCATCATTTATTGCTGAGTCGAGTCCAAGTTGAATCACTGAAGTGACTTAAGTCTGACTTGAGTCTGAGTCAGCCAACTTGAGTCTACACCACTGGCAAAAGCAGCCCATAAGCTGCATGGAGCCCACCAGGGCACTCAGGCAAGTAAAAAAAATTAAAATGGGGGTAAAAAAGGAAATTGTTTTGCTCCAAAATCCCCCAAAAGTCCTCTGGGGGTGTGCAGGGCATTTCTGTTATATCTTGAGCCCCCATCAGCCCTCTAGAAGTCAAACAAAATTTATCAAAAATTTTTGAAAATTTCTTTCAAAGCTTTTTTGCCCCCAAATGCTCTCTGAAGGCATATGGGGCATTTCCACCACATTTTTGGGCCTAGTCTGGGCCAGTTTAGACCCCAAAGAGGTCTTTTTAGAAACAGGAAGTTTACAGGAAGTGACTTCTGCTCACTGCCTGTTAGTTTTAAAAAAAAAAAGGCCTCTCCAGGGACTAAAAAAAGCCCCAAAACATGGTGAAAATGCCCTGCTCATCCTCTAAAGGGCATTTGGGACAAAAACTTTGGTGGGGGTATAGCCCTCCAAGGTCTCCTGAAGTACTAATGCAGCCCTTTATCCTTCCACAGTTCCCCATTCTTATTCTATACCAAATGGCCCAAGTAAAGAAGCAGGAGCATGAGGAAGGCAGAAGACAAACTCAGAAACTATTCTAACAGGACTGTCTCCTTCCAAGCCCATATATATTTACATGCCCTACTGGAAGGCTCTGTGAACACGTAATATTTTGGTATTGTTTATTATGGTTTGCAATCCAGCTTGACCTCTTCCAGCAGTTTCATGTAAATGTTGAAAAGGACAAAGGACAGCATTGAGCACTGTGGTGGCACAAGTTGGTAGCTTCAGTTCAAGGTGAATCAGGTATATGATAAGAAGAGAAGACAAGATTTGCCAGGAAAATGGCTAACCGTGCCTGGTCATAGACAACAGAATCAAAATTTACTAGTATAGATTTCCCTGAAGAGCCAGTGTTGACCCTTCAGAACAACAATGAAAAGCCATTTGCCCCAGAGGTGTGACATCAATAGCCTTAAACTAGTAAGAACAAAAAGGTGCCTGTTTTACCACCCCATCTTCAGTCCTGAGCTATGTTCACAAAATGGGAATACTAATATGCATTGCCACAAAATTACAAATGAGAGTGCCCTGCTCCTTAAGATGGTATAAAAAGTAGAGATCAGAGAGACGTGGAACACATTCAGCCCTTTAAAAAATTAGCTTACCACATACATGGGAAAAAAAGAACAGAAAGCAAAGAGTGAAATTAGTGATGTGGTGTAGTCATTTCTTACTACCACTCAAATTCAGCATCTTGCCATCTCAGTCTTTCTTATCCACTTCATTCAAAAGAAACAAGAAGGGAGAAACAAACTGTAAATCCCTAGATAATCTTACTTTTAGCATAAAGTCCATTGCTATTTATTATTGAAGAACCTTAACAAAACAATCTTAGTATAAAGACAAGAAATTAGTTTTGAGTTCATCTTGCATAATATGAATTATGTACTTTGATATTTGTGTCAAGATTTTCCATATCATGTGCTTAAAACATGGGAACTAGATCTGGGAAACTATTTAGAAAGGAGAAAGGTCACTACACAGGGTCACATTTCAGTAAGTGAAACTGAGCACATTTTGCTACTATCTAAATTTAAAGTTTCCATCTTGTTTCAAAAATATTTTTATTTGTGTTTTTCTATTACTGTTTCTGCTTCAGGGATGTAACAAAGTGTATATTATTCTGTTGTGGGTATTTGGTCTGCTGCATTCCCCATGTCTAAAAAAATATATAGTTAACTTGGTCTTTATTTATTTTTATTTTTACAAACACTGTATCAAAAAAAAGCACATATAATTTGAGGTTAGTTTGATGGGAGAACAAGAGAAAATGCATTAGAAACCGAGCTTGTAAAATTATTTTTAAATAATTATAGTTCCAATTCCACAATTATCTAAAAAGGGTAATTACTTGGGAATAAATCTGTTACTACCAACTAGAGTAAACCTACTGAACAATGAGAATTTGGTAAATCAACATTTATATACATTCTGTTGGTTCAAACAGTGTACTCCAGGCGATACTAAACACAAGATTTTGGCAGCAATAGCCAACGCATGGAACAACACTGAAGATTCAGTGTGTGATGCTGTGTAGAACTACAAAATGTGTGACATGGCAACACAGAGTAGGTGAGAAGAGACAAACCTACTCTTACTCGTAGAACCCCTACATCTTCCATAATGTAGTTTATTTCTCAAAACGAAGGAAATTAAGAGTGAAGCATGCTCTCGAAGTTATAAATACATCATCTATTTGCACAGTTGCACAGATCTGTTTATGCAGGATGTATGATACAAGAAAAATACAATTTGATGAAACAGTTACTGGAACTTCTAAAAATATTTAGCAAGTCAGGCAATGTGTGTAAAACAGCAAAGACAACCTAGGCTTTGAATTTAAAGAGCAATCAAAAAAAAATTGATAGGGTAGAGCACCTTCCAATGAGGAAAGGAAGGCCAGACCTACCATTTGGCTGGCTATGGCAGTAATTGCAGGTGGCAGATTCTAAGCAATGAGGACTGGAGAGTGATCATAGCCCTCTGACTGACACTCTTTATGTTCAGTTCACTGGGCGTCCTCTTCTGTACTGAAATAGTGCTAACTTTTTTACTTGTTGTACCTGGATTAACAATAGCATACTGAACAACTAGATTTTTGCAATAACAGGAACTACTTTCAGATTTTCTTCTTATAATAAAATGAAAAGGCAGCACAATGAAAGCACCAAACTAATTCTTAATATAACTGATAAGAGACAACTGTTGTATAATGAATAAATCCTTTTGAAGCCTATGCCTAGTTGATTTAATTGAACTGCAAGCCACTAGATAAACTGACTTTGCTATTTTGATCATGTCTACAATACCACTCTAACTACAGACATTCTCAATTTCCTTGTACACGAAATTGTTTTATATAACTATTATCAATAGCATTATTTTTGTACAGGTGGGTATAAACTGATAATGAATTGTGCAGTTTTATAGTATTCAGCCCCTTTTACTTATGTGAAACAGGTATGAAACCCTGAGCTGCTGATCAAGTAGGAAAGCTATTAAAGTTAAATATGTAAACATAGCATAAAAATTTGATTAAGACCAAAATGTATTTATTTACATTATAATATTTATTACGCACACATTTTATTAGCATGTTTGAGGATATATTATTTACATAGAGTATCAGAAGAGACCATCCTGTCTTTGTCTACTTGAAGTAAAGACAAAAATGTTCTTCACATTATTAGTTCTGCGATAACCAATGCAGAGCTGATCACGAGGGGGGGGAGGGGGATGAAACCAACAACTTTGAATAGCTTTGTGTTTTCATGACGCTAATGGCAAAACCTAGACATAAAGGGAATGGGACCTTTTAACCTGAAATGTCAGGTCTTAGGGAATGAATAGAATGTATGGAATACCTTGGCAAGTCATGATAAGAGCTTTAAGAGATGTGGCATCAGCTTCTTGGCAGCCAGTTGTATTATACTGGAGTGTACCTGTAGGCCTAGATTCCTAAAAATTATAAGAGCACCAAGGTCCAGATTGTGTCTCTATTAGCTCAGAGAGCTGAGCAATTTTGCTGGGTAGCTGATTGCCTCTTTGGTCAACAGAGCTGAATTACTGCCCAGTGTCAAGTAAGTGAAACTGAAGCTTAGCTGAAGAGGTGGCTTTTCCCACAGTGAGGGATAAAGCCATTAACCCCTGCCCACCAAATTCAACATGAAAGGATTCGTTTCTTTCCACAAGATCTTTACTCTGGCCCTTACTGTGATATACCAGAGCAAACATGTTGCCACAGCCCCTTCATCAAACCACAGCCTTTGGAACTACTTGAAGGAGTGTTCCCTACAGGAAGAGGCTATCACTCCGTCTTAGTCTATTACATTCAAGTCCTCTTGACAGAATAGGTTCCATTTTTTTTTCTACAGTATATTCCGTGGAATTCCCCTTAGATTGATATATCAAATCTTTAAAGTTACCCAGGTCAAAACCACACGTATTGGCCTGATTCCTTCTGTCAATCTCAAATAGAGCAGACCCATTAAATCAATGGAGATTTACATACCTATTGACTCACCGTGCAACAACTGATTCAATTAGTCTACTCTAGCTGTGACTAACCAATAGATTTGGGCACTGTGCTCAGTCTCCTTGATTGAACTCACAGCCTTAGGCACACTGATTGGGAGGCTGCATCTCTGAAGCTCCATGAGGGAGGAAGCAGCCCTTACAGCTTTGTCATTTGAATTACTCCCCCTACACACACACCCCCATAAAACTCTTTCAACTGCACAGCTATGCATTGGTTAGGAATGTCTGCCATCTAGTGATCAAGAACATACTGCAGTTCCAATACACACAGATTTAAAATGATTAAAATTAGTTCATGCATTTTTAAAAAGCAAATAATTCCCAGATGGTCATTTCTAAGGTCCCCTTAGTATATATGCATGGTCTCTGATATATAACTTAGACAGACAAATGTACAGATTATCTTTTTTATTATAGATTACAATACAGACACTGTTACTTTTTTTTAATGTATACACTGAGAAATTGCACAATTAAGATTCCAAATAATTAAACACAGCCAGTGACTGAGCTTTAATGCGTAATCAAAATCATCATGGTTTCACATCGGTAACTTTACAGCTCTATTAACAAAAGTGATGCAAGTACCCCCAATCTCTCTCCACTATATACACGGACATTCACTAGTTATCTTCACCCACCTCATCATGATACCATCCTAAGAGATGAAGAATAGGTAGCCCTGCAGTAATCCTGTGGTTCTGCATGTAATCAGAAATTTGTATAAACCTTACTCAGTCTTGCTGAGAAGCAAGACAAATATCTCATGCTTTAGGATAGCTATGACATCTGCTTTTAAAAAAATTATTTAGCACTCTGAAATCTACTCTTTCTAGATGAAGCTGCTGTGGAGAGGGTGAGCTACATTGAAAAGGCACTGTGGGGGATGAATACTACACTCAGCACTTTTCTATTGCATACCACTCTCCCAAAGTCACTTTTCCTCCCATATCTGGGTTTGGATCATGCCTCATCTGGCTGGTGATAACAGGAGTTGTAGTCCAAGACAGCTGGTTAAAGTTATCATGAAGCAACAGCATCATGCCTTGGACTAACCAGCTTGCCCAAACTATGAATGAGAGGAAACAGGAAGCTGTCTCTTTCATAAAACAAACTGCACCTTCTGATTTGTTTTTTCATTTTTATGAAAAAAAAGCCCTTTCAAACCCTTTAAAATCAACCACAGTGACTCATGTTCACATACAACACAAAACTACAATTGGTTATAAAATGAAAATTCTATCTCTTCTCTAGATGTCAGGGGGCAGGGAGGAAGGAGCACATAAGGCTAACACTTTTTTGTGCTTTGTTTGCAATAAACCAAAGATGTTTAGACAGTAATGGGAGCTGTGGTTGAACTACATCTGATGGAACACAGGTTCCCCATCTCTGAATTATATGCTCACGGGAACTAGAATGTTCTCCACGTTAATCGATTTTAGACTACCTTTGCATTCATCAAATATAGACATGACAAGGCAGGTTTTATGGATTTTAACCTAAAGTACCATGTCACAACAGCTGCGCTGACCAGAGTAATTCCATATTTGATAACATCTGACAGGGTTAAATTTGTCTCTCCTCCTAGTCTTTCTTTTCACTTTAGAACCGTAACTTTTATATCCTAAAAATATTCAGTCTAATACATTTTGGTGAAGGGAGAAGTAGGAGAACAAGAAATCTAAAGTGTAAGATTTCTGGAGTATAGAACTTTAACTATGCAATTGTCCACAAGACTCAGGACCAGCAGCCCTAATTGATCACAGTGGGAGTTCACTGAACGTTTTCATCAAGCAGAAGAACTAAGATAGATCAAACTAAAGGCCATAAAAAGGGGAAAGGGAACACGGAGGAGGAAAAGAATCTAGCAGCAGTAGAGGAGCGGATTTTTATTTTAGCATGAGCTTTTATGGCTATCACTCCACTTTTTCAGATGCAATGTAGGGTGATCATAAAGCCTCAGCTCCCATTTCTTCCTGTTTCCCTTTCTTCTTTTTATTCTGCAACAGACTAACACAGCTACCACTTTGAAAAATACTAAAGGGTAGACTTCTGTATCTGTTTTAATACATTCAGGATACTGTACACAGAACCTAGCTATACTCTGACAACACCAAGTTCTCCAAATACTACTGTACACAAAACTGTAACTCATATGTAACAATGTGTCAATTTTTAAAGGATATTATTTTAATAATTATGTTGCTGTGAAGTGTGGTGCCTCTTTAATGAGGAAGAAAGAAGGCAGCCTCATATCCAATTCTCTGTATACTTTACATTGGGATAATGCAAACTGTTGCTCAAAGAAAATTATTTAGTTTTTGACAATCTGACAAAACTGTGTATGTGCGTTTCAGTTTCAAGCCATCCCCACCTTTGAAAAGCGAGCGTTTATCCATTTTGTGAAGGTCTTCTTTTGTACATCATTGTGTTCATCTAGAAAAGAAGAAAGTAAATAAGTTTAAAAGTATTTCACATATTAAATGGCACTCTAATAAAATTATATTGATGAAAATGAAGTGTCAGCCTCATTTGAGACTGAAAGTTTGAACATTTTAGGAATGCTTTCGGGGACACTGGATTGTCTCTCATAATTTTAGCATGATATCATATTAAGGCCAGTTTGAATGGGTGCTGTTCTTGGTTACAAAATGCCAGAAAGGGTATTTTTGCTGACAAACATAGCCTGTTCTCTCTCCCTTTCAGAGACCAGTTTTCAAAAGTGACCTGAAAAAGTTACTACTCAAAAAGACTGGAGACTTACCATTTCTGCAATATTCAGCCTAAGAGCTACAGAGTGCTCTCTGCTGACACAACCTTCGCACACATGAATGTGAGGTCCCATGACGCCTCTTGCCCCATTATTATCAATGTCATTATTGTCAACCTGCCAGGCACGTGCCCACACCAGCACTGGTGCACACACGTTGTGTCCATTAATAATAACGGAACAGAGCATTCACATTTTTTTATTTTATGCAAGGGTTCCTGGAACAGAAGCCCCACATATATGGAGTGTGCACTGTACTTTAAATTAGCGAAGTGACACAAGCTGGTGTACCTTCAGTTCTTAACTAATGGGAAAAGATATAGTTTATACAATTATGTACTCCCTCTTTATTTGAAAATTCTAACCATATTTGCCAGCACTAACAATATTAGAAACAAAAAAAACAAAAAACAAAGGTGTGCTAAACTTTAACTACAAAAGTGCGTTAAACTTTAATTAGGTATTTCCATTTTCTGCAGCTGCCTCTAAAAATAGCAGCTTGAAACTGCTTTTGAAAAGAGCGTAGGATCTATGCAAGACAGCAACTTGCAGAGTAGAAAAGAACTTCACTAATGTATAGATGCCATTTATTTATTTCATGTTTTCTAAGGGTAAACTCTAGAAGGAGGACAAAGGTTCTGGCCCAAGTTCTCACCAACCATATCTCAAACAAAAAGTGAGTTAGACATATCAGTGTTGAATGAGACAGTTCTGCACACTGTAGTTGTCAATCTGTGGGAATACTTGTTGCATTTTTGTTCAATTTGAATCTGTGATGGGGAATCAACCATAAATTTCTCCTCTGCAATGATGGGTGAAAAATCTACTTATTCCTTTTAACCTAAATATTACTCAGTAAGGTTATGAATTTTAATCTATTGCCAATCAAATCAACACATATTTGCATTTGGCTGCAACTGAATCCCACAATGGGAGAAAGGTGGAATAGCTTGCTCTGATGGTCACTGACACATCACAGTAGGCACTAACTTAGAAAAAATGTTTCTCCCTAAGAGAAACAAAGTAGAACATCTCTTCAAAAAGGATGTTTTCCTCCTGCAGTTTTATACTAAAATCAATATCAATATTTAAAATGCTAACAGTTCACAGAGACTAAATGGTCTCTGCAAGTTTTTTAAAAACAAAATTTTACAATGAAACAAAATCAGTGCAACTATGTAAAAGATATCTCTTTTGAACTTGGATTTAATCTTTTTCTTCTTGAGATTAACATTTCCCTTTCCTGAAAGTGTATTGTCACCTTTGGATTCTCCTCTATTGAAAAAAACATTAAGAGAATTTGGCAGGTTGCAACTTTTATTTGTCTTCAATATAATCTATCATTACTAATGTCACTAAATTTTATAGCAACACTAGAGAATGTGCAGCAGAATAACATTTCTTGTTGGAAAATAAACTTCAAATGTTTAAACTGCTTTTGACATCTAACAATTACATCATCACACAAAAGCACTATTCTCTTTAAATACCTATTATACTTGCCCTATCCTTCAACTGCTGAAAATTATTTTTTTTTTACACAAAGGAATTCAGAAATAAAAGGAAGAATGAGCCTGTAGCTTTTCAAGTAAAGAATCAAGAATGTAGATTTACAAAGTTGGATTGCTTTGCCTTAGGGACAATACTATTGCATATGCATCTTTCAAACTCCTCCACTGGATTTCTAGTCAAAGAATGAGAACTGAATAAACAATTATTACTTACTAAAAGACGTTAAAATAAACTTGCCTTTCTATTTAAAAACGTTACAGGAGAGATATCATTAAAACAAGACCAAACTGTCAAAAATACAAAGATAAAAATAATCAAAGCAGAGTAAAATAAACAAACATGTAAGAATGTATAACTGTAAAGAGTAACAGCAACAGGTTACTTTTCAAATTTGTTTGTATATGTGCCTTCAAGTTGCTTGATGACTTATGCTGACCCCATGAATTTCACAGGGATTTCTTAGGCACAGAATACTCAGAGGTGGTTTTGGCAGTTCCTTTCTCTGAAATATAGCCTGCAGCACCTGGTACTCTTTGGCAGTCTCCCATCCAAATGCTAATCAGTGTACTTGGATGCTTAGCTTTCAAGGTCAGACAGGATCTGGTGCCTTTAGTGAATTTAAGCCGGTTACAAACAAAGGGAATAGATTCCTTTAGGAGTGACTTTCTATGCTTTGGTCAGACTACAGTTTCCATCAACCACACTCAACATGGACAGTGGTCAAGGATAAGAGGAGCAGTATCTCCACATCATCTGGGGGTGGTACTGGAGCATTAATATAGTAGCCATCCTTAGGTGATAAGGAACTTCACATAAATGCATCTGTGAAACTCCATATAAGTGAGGGTGTAGGCTACAGGGGGTGGAGCAACCTATCCCCCCACCACAGAATACAAATGCAGCAGGAAGCTGGGGTGGAGTTCTCTCTCCCTCCTTGGACAACCCACAGTAGGCTAGTAAGAACAAACTGCAATCTAGTAAGTTTTATGAGTTCATTTGTTATTCTGATTTACAAATTCTCCATGTATGCCAGACTCAAAGTTAACCTTTGTAAACCAGAACTAAATCCCTTTTCAGATCATCGGTTTAAAAATGTCACTTGTTCAATCAAGCACATACAACTAGTCAAGTTTTCAATATCACCCAGATCTTACTTTTCTGTGAACGACAAATCCTTCTTGCAGAGGTATGGTAGAGGTGCATGAATGAAAATGTACACAGCATGTACGTTTTCACTCTCCAGCACTTTTTTAAGTAAGCTCTCTACTTTAAAAAAAAACTCATTCTACCATCTAAACACCCCACAATATATTCTGCTTCCAAGATACAGGCCACCAAAGTATTTCATGTTTTGGAGGGAAAGGGGAATTGCAGTGGCAAATAACTATGAAACAGAATACAGTTGAGTCACTGGAGACAGACAACCTGAGAACAACACGGTGGCACGGAAAGGAAAACATATCAGGTGCAAGATAACTGCAACCAAGGAAAGCCCTTCATAAGGAGTCTCTGATTTTAAGCTGCACCATACAATATTGCTGGTAATTTTACACATACATGGCCCCTCCTAAAACTCCATCCAAAATCACATGTACATATTCCTTACATACATTCTTTAGATGCAAAATTGTAAAAGAAATCCCACAGTTGTTCAATGTACTCAGAGATCTACCCCAGGAATACAAAATTTCCAACATATTACTAAAGTTCATATATTGTTGTATGCCTTCAACTTGTTTCTGATTTAAGGTGACCCTTAGGGGAAACTATCACAGGGTGTTCTGGGGCTGTGAGTGTGTGAAGTGCCCACGCCCACCCATTGGGTTTCCATGGCTGAGCAGGGAATCAAACTCTAGTCTTCAGCATCTAAATCCAATGTTCAAACCACTACACCACACTGACTTTCTAATGTTCAGAGATAAAGAGAGAGAAAGAGAGATTGTAATGCAGGTTGACTGTGCCTAGCCTTAGATGATGGTTGTTTAAAAGTCAAGCTGTTCCACCACCCTGGAAATACTCAGTATACAAAACCATATTTTATATCAGCACGCAACAAGAAGAGGTGAAAAAGAATATCTTAAAACAAGCACCTCTATTAATAATACCTTGCCCAATAATAAAATGGTATTTTACTCTTTGACATTTTTTTTAAAAAATAGCAGTAGCAGTAACAAGCCCCTATATTCTAATTAAGTTTCCATTAACCTCAATTGATTAGCTGTCAGTTGAGCTAATTAACCCCTAAACTGAGCTCCTATCATGGGACAGGGCCGATAAATTCCATTCTGCCAATTGAAGATATGGAATCCATGGGCTGGATCCTAAGGTGAACACTAATACAAATTTTTTATATACCAAGCACCTCACTACTGCTGCTCTAACTGCATCCCCTACTGCTGTGTAATGCATAGCAATGAAGCAAATTACCTACTAGTGATCAATGGTATTCTTTGCATTAACAAATAAATATGTACATTTATATATACATATATAAATATATGGAGGTGATTAAAAAGCAAACTAACAGCACTTTCCCCAAATTCATCCTACATCCTAGAAGGATGCTGTTAAACTGACACTTCGAATGTAGCTCATTTTCATGTTTAGCAACCAAAGGAGGCAGAAGCCAAAACATTTTGCTCATGGTATATTTTTAGTTATATTTTTTGTTAACCACCTCAATAAATACATATATGCATATATATGTATATATGCATATATATAATATGCACACATCTATAAATACACACACATATGCACTTTACATACATCAAAAATGCTTATATTTTCTATGCATGTTTATTGAGGATTAAGACCCATTTAACTTAATAGGACATATGTCTGAGCATGCAGTTCTATTCTGTAAACCAAGGGCAGAGATCCTGTGGCCCTCCAGATGTTGTTGAACTGCAATTCCAATCCTTCATAATCTTTGGCTGTGTTGACAAGGGCTTCTGGAAACTGCAGGGTCCACACAATTTCATGAGCTATGCTGGGAGCTCCAGGCAAGCAAAATGGGCATGGGAATAGTGGAGCAGCCAAAGCCTCCCTTCTTTAGCAGCTATTTTTGGCTCCTGTCTTAAAATGATGTGACATATTATGAGACATAATATTAGATGGTTTATGATCTGGCAGAGTACCACATCTACAGTACAACCCTAAGCATGTTTACTCAGAAGTACATGCAATTGAGCTCAATAGGTTTTAATCCCCAGCAAACATCTTTTAGAGTCTAACTTTTAAAAATACAGTGAATTTATTAATTTTTTTTTTATTAAAAATGGAGAATTGGTAGAGACTCTTCACCTTCACAAAAGTATTTTTAAAAAATAATCCCTTAAACTGAGCTTGGAGGAAGAAAAGATGGTAGAAGACACAGAAGGATATAGCAGCAGGGGGTGATAATCAAATATTTAACAATATAGAAATGTCTATAAGTACTGCATTTTTATCCTTTCCATTAAGGCTGATTCATTTAATTCATTTACCATTATGCAAATTAAGGGAAAGGGAGAAGAGTCCCAGCACACTTTGCTTCAGAAGAGACACAGATCCCACTAATTCACATGTGCACAGAAACACATACACACAGAATTACCCTAAACACTCTCCAGGATTCAGCACCATCTTCAGCAGTCACCAAATCTGAACCACTGCTATGTTTTTCAGCCACTTTCAAAACTGCTACAATTACTTCAGGAATGCGTCTTCACAGTACTGAATTCATCTTAGAGAAATGGAGGAGGAATTCTGCTATTCATTAATGGGAAAAGATCTGCAGATCTGAGAGAAAGAGAAAGCACTTTGGGTGCATAGTTGTGGGGATACTACAATTCAAAGGGGATCCCTGCAAAGAGGGCGTCTCTTTGCTTACTGAAAGAAGCAACTGGAGTCAACACGGTCTGTTGAAGCAGGGCAAACCTCTGACTAGCAGCACCATATCCTTTTTGCCCCACTGTGAATGTCAAGGAAAAGCTCAGTTCAGATCAGCTCACTTCAAGCTTTGCATTCGGCAAACTAATTAGACTTTCCCACCCAGACTGCAACACTCAACCAGAAAAAGGTTAATTTACACTAAACAAGGCCATGATACTTCACACATTAGCTGAAGCACTAAAAGGCTGTCATAAGCTAATTTCTTGTAAAATGATGAGACTATATTTTTTATTTTTCATCCAGACTCACAGGAATATTTTTTCAAAAAAAAAAAGAGAGAAATCTTATAATTCAAGCCACTTAATGGTCCAAGCAGGTAACAAGTAGGATACCTCGAATCTAGGTAAGATCTGGCCAAACTGTGTGCATGGCAACCCTACAATAGATGGCTCCGGCCTTGAGAAGTGCCTACAGCTGCACAGACTTTTGAAAAAAAAGAAATACTTTATTTCACATTACCAGCCTTTTGGCACAGAGATGCTATTATCTTCCGGAACCTGATAATTCAAATCTAGTGAGACTCCATTATTCTATTCCTTGATGTTTCAATTTGTGGCAATACAAACCAGACAATTGCAGGTAGCAGATAAATGAGAAGAACCACTTTCTCCTTGAAGTGGAATGCCTCTACCACTAGAATGATCTTTAATAAAAGCTTGACATCTTCTAATGATGAGCTGAAGTACTCAAATAATAGATAGCCTCTCAAAAATCACACAGAAATTAATCTCTTTTTATATAACATAACTTCCATTCCCTGAAGAGGCACAAATAGACTCTCAGAAAACATGCCAGTTGCAAATATAGTAAAAATATAAACTCAGGCTTCAATCCAACACACTCATGTTGTAAGTATGCCACACTTAACCCCTCCAATGAAAGTAAACAAATATAAGATTTTTCTTTCAAGCAATCTGTCATACAAGTCAAAGTCCATATAATGCACAAGACAACAATAACAATTTAATCATGCTTTTTATTGCTCTACATCTAGTACCTCCACCCTGGCAACCACAAAACTAAGTCTACTAGTGGTGGTAACCACTTGTTTTCCTAGAAATACAGTAAAATGATCACCACCATAGCTCTGCTAGTGGTGGTGATCATTTTACTTTACTTTGAGAAATTACTTTGTAGTTGCCAGGGTATAGGGACTATTGCATCAGCACAACATTAATCAAATCTAGAACAATGGCTACAGGGAACATTTCTTCATTACTGTAAACTAATTTATCTTATGAAGATCCTGTAAAATACTTTGAAGAAGTTATGAAATTAGTTCAGGGCAACTGGTTAAAACTTGCTAAAAAAGCCTACTGAGAATGGATATAATATAGTTGCGAAGGGAATGACCTATAAATAAGCAATTTCCCAATTTCAAATTTGCCTTTGCCACAAATTTACTAGAGGCACCTACAATAGGATGCTAACTATCTTACAGTGTCGTTATAAATGCTAACTATCTGACAGTGTCATTATAAAGATTGCAAAGAAACAAAGTATGGTGTCTTATACATCTTTTAAAGCTGTGAGCATTTTTCTATAGATTCTTTTTGTAAAATGTAGAACAACTGAAACATAAACACAGAGGGGTACATGTGTTCAACACTTCTTTGCACAATTTTTTTAACTGCTATGGGACATTTTTGTTCCTTCTTGCACATTACTAAAAGCAGATTAGTACTACTCATTCTTTATTAGAAAACTACTGGACATCACTAATCTCCAGCAACATGACTTGCTCTTTTCTAAAAACAGGATAAAAATTGGAAGTGTAATATAAGCAGATCTCCTAACAAAATGGTGCAAGTACCACCCAACTTCCAGCAAAATTTATTCCTTAAAAGCAACAACTGCAAAATGAATATGTCATGTTAGGGATTAATTCTTTGCTAATTTGCTTTTCAAATGAAGCAATGAGTAATTTAAGCGGTTTTCTTCCTGTAAACTCAATGTAAAGTTGAAAGCTTTCACGGCCGGAATCCATTGGTTGCAAGAAAATCTTCAAGAACTGCAGGTTTTGAAAACTATTCACAGCTCAAGACTTATTCTGTGTGTAAAATTCACAAAAAGCATTTTTTGCACACAAAACAGAATTTTTGTGCAGAACTATTACTTTCAGTGCGGAAATTGCTGCAATGGGGAACACACATCTACACAAAATTCACACACGGTTTTCACAAAAAATAGCTACGCGTTGAAATGCTGTTCCCAGCACAAAATAATCTTGTGTGCATTTTGTGTTAAACAAGTCCCAAACTGTGGAGATTCTCATCAGTCCAGGATCTTCTCAACAGATTTCTCAACACTCAGAAAAATGTTTTTCAACAATTTTTCAAATACTTCCAAATATTCTTTCCATACCTGTGTCATATGCATACAAATACTGGCTACAGTCCAACACTTTGTGGTTTACTTTCTAGAAAAATGTTTTCAGGTTTAGAAAACTGAATAACGCACTAGTATGCAGAGTTTTTTATTTCCTGATGTCTATGAAGACAGCTAGCAAAATGCACTTTCCTAGCTGATGAGGAAAGATATCATACAGCTACTCAAATAGAATCCAAACAACAAAACCACTGCAGGATTCAGAGCTACAGGTCTAGGTCTCAATCCATCTCTGAACATCTGTAGCCAAGGGGATTTGCTTCTTTCCAATTGTTCCAGCCCCCTCCCCCCAACTATTAGCCTTCATCTAAATAAGCCTTTTACTCTTCCTTGTGGAAACAAGGAAAGTATGAAGGCCATAAACTCAGTGGCCATAAGTTCACTAAATAATAAATCAATTTCCACCTTCCAGCATTCTGTCAAATGAGTGAAAAGAACTTGGATAACTGCCAGCACTGGGCACCTTTTATAACCTTATAATGTTATTAGTACTGAACACAGTCAAGTAACCTTAAATACACCAGGCTACCAGTATTTGAGTTCTGGCAGTTCTGCACTGACTTACCACCACCACCGTGAAAGGAGTTCCCGACAGCCCGTTCACTACATATTTCTGGCTACAGAACTGCAGCTGTATTAAAATCTGTGAGAAATTTGCCTCTGACTTCAACTGGCTGTGAAACTAGTATTTCCATCCCCACATGAGAATAAGCTTCTGAAGACATGTTACCAAGGCAGATCACATAGCCTAAATGTTTCCACTACAGCCACCCACAAAAAGAAATAGATCTTTCCCATGTTTTTACGGTGTTCTCCCTTTATCAGCTGCTGTTTGAAAGCTAGGCACACAATCTGTAGGTAACTGGCACTGATTTCATGCTTCCACCGTTTTTCCCCAATAAGAACTATTTAAAAACCCCTTTCAGGGGATTTAGAGAGTGTTCTGAAGTTCTCTGAGAAAAACTGATACAGGAAAGCTCATTCTAGCTCTCAACAAAAGAAACAAAAAAAACCAAGTCTATCATTAATAGCATGGCTGCCATGCAAAGCATCTTTACTTCTACCTAAAATGCAATGAAATCATAACCTCACTGGAGTAGAGACATATTTTCTATGTTCATACAATGATGGAAATAATTATTTCATGTAACAACGTTAGATAGGACAGGTGGATCAGAAAAAGAAGTCTTCTGTACTAGACTGCAATTGGCAACTTCCACTGCCCCTTGGATGCCCAGGACAGGCAAGCAATAACACTCCCAATCATCGCCAACAGATATTCAGTGGCATAATCTTCTTTCCTCTTCACAAGATTCACTAAGGCTAGACAATCTCATTTTGAGGTCAATATTCCTAAGATACAGAAATACTGTTATCTCCTGCACATAAGACAACATACATCCTATAGGAACCAATATGAAAGCCTCAAATTTAATTTAAGCAGATATTATTTCTACATCACCAGTTATAGGCATCTGATAATTTTACTATATCCCATTTTCAAAGAGCAGTTAATGCTATTTTATCCGATCCATAAATATTTCTGGCAGATGCCATTTTTCAACCACAGAAGCCTCATTTTACAAAATCCTTTTAGAGATCATAGAAATATTTATATCAGATAGGAAAAGAATGTTGACAGAATGCCCACTGACAGAAGAATGAACCATCCCAAAATATACAATGCCATCACTGGATTAAGTTTAGAAAGCCTTTTTATGAAATATAACCTGCCTCTTATACAATGAGAAGAGAAACTATTACTTCCAAAGAAGCTTTCAGATGTAAATAGAAAACCTCATTTTCCTCTGCATTTGAGATACAAGTATATCACAGGGCACAAGCTGCAGGAAACAGCATCATGAACTAGCTAGTTAAAATCAGTGTCATTGGGAATTTTCTAAGAAAAAGAGGTAACTTAATTAAATTTATTTTTAATTTGATTCATCTAAGTTGGAATTTTAACATTAGCTTAATTAAGTTATTAATCCAGTTATTAATTATTCAAATGAGGGAAACAACTAAACAGCTAACAAATTTTACATTTCCTATTGAGTGTTTTACCTAAGGCCTACCTCTCTTGGACTTTTGCAAAACCACTTCTTGCTTTTTATTAATCCCTTAGGGCTGTGGAATCACAATGTTTAGGTCACAAAATCCAAAAATCAACTTTAGTTCATGGCTAAAGAATTATTTTTAGCCAGTTCTAAGATTAAAAACTAACAAATAGTAAGGGCAGGTTAGAAGGAGGTGGTCTTTCTTTGCAACCAAACAGTCCTTGTGTATTCTGTACTGATCACCATTTGGAGGATTCTCACCTATACTTTAGAACAGAATTTTGTAATTCTTAACCCAAGATATTTTGCTGGGAGCGACAAGGGGATCAGTAAACTAAAAAAAGAATAAAGAGGTGAGATTACAAAGGAAGGAAAATAGGGAAAGGCAGAGCAAGTATGTAAATTTAAATAGCAATTTAACATAATAGTACTGTGTACTGTCAGCCCTCCATATCCACAGATACTGTATCCACAGATTCAACCAACCACAGCTGGAAAATATTCCTTAAAAAACAAAAAAAAGTCAAGCTTTGATTTTGCCATTTTATATAAAGAACGCCATTTTACTATACCATTGTACACAATGGGACTTGAGCATCAACAAATTTTGGGTATATATGGGGGGCTCCTGGAACCAAATCCTAGCAGATATCAAGGGCCCACTGTATGTTAAATGTAACCACATTAGACTTTGTAGCTTATTGAACAACTAAACCCATTAACTTTTTCCTGTTCACTTTCTTTGGCAGGAGAGCATAGCATGATTATATATACTTAAGTCTTCAATAAATTTCAAATACAGTTAAGAAGAAAATGCTACATGGTAATTTTTTCAAATCAAGAGTATGCAACATGCATTTGGATTTCACACCCAAGATTTCACAGCACCTATCGAAATGGCCACAAAAAGAGACAAGACAGGTATACTGTACCTTTAGGTGTAGTCAGAAAGCAAACATATGGAAGGAACTAATCTTGGATGGGTTAAGTGGGAAATACAGTATTCTACTTAAAAGGAACCAGTGTTTTAATAGTTTATTAATTAATAAAAGAGCTGGGTTTCTCAGATTACCACATTCTCTGTGGAAGCATTTTATTTAGAGAAAACTTGAACATGGGAAATTCAACAGGAGAAAAAAAATCACTAAAGGAAATAGGAGCCCCAAAGCCTTAGTAATGTCTATAATCAGATAACTGTATTACACCATGTCCTTCTATTCATGTCATGCTGGCCACTGTGACACCTTAAACCTTTACGTCCTTCCTGAAAGAAAGTATGCAAGATGAGTATCTGCCTAACTTTATAAAAGCATAGTAATTTGAAGCTCAGGAAAAGATAGACCTGTAGAGTGCAGCAGCATTAGCTAAAACTATTTGAAAAGCAAGCGTCCTAAATAGGTCTATTGGCCACTCCTACCTCTGAAACAGTTAAACATTTAGATTCTCTATGGAATGGAATATATGCAGGACAAAGTTTACAAAGCAACTCTGTCAAGCACAATAATTCTGTATTCATCATGACGTTTGATATTGAAGTCTATACTTCCCTCACCTGTTGCTTGTAAATTAATGTGTAAAGCTATGTGTCTGTGGAGCACAGTGATGTTGGAATGGAGCACCTTTGAAATCAGGTGCCTTCCCCGGTGCTGGGGTACTATATGATGAGATTTTTATGTGGGAACATAAAGCTTGTCCTGAACTTTAAAGAACATTAAGAACTCTGATGAATCAGAACAAAGGCCTACCTAATCCAATATCCTGTCTTGCACAGGGACCAGCTAGATGCCTAGCCCACAGGCAGGATATGAGGGAAATACCTTATATATCAATATCAACATGTTCAGGGGAAATCACTGTGTTGTACTTTATATTTTCCTTCTCATTAAATGCAGGTATAAATTTCATTCCAATATCACAATGTTCCACAGAGGTAATGCCATTACATACACACAAACCTACAAACAAAAAGCTGATCAGGCTTCACATTGCTTGGCTAAACAGCTATACCAAAAACAAAAGGCCCTAGAAAATTGATGTTTTAACATCTGCTTTAAGTTTCCTGGGTTAAACTATTTTTGCATGTATTTATTTGCAATGTAGTATGCCCTAAACAGAGCGAATGTGGTGTAGAGCTTTGAGTGTTAGACTACAGCTCTGGAAACCAGGATTAATTCCCCGCTTAAACATGGAAACCCACTAGGTGACATTGGCACTTCACACACACTCAGGCCCTAGAAAACTCAATGAGAGGTTCATCTTAGGGTTGCTTTAAGTTAGAAATGACTTAAAGGCACACAACAACACATGCCCTAAATGTGGACTCCAACTTCCATCCAATATTTCATCCAATATTTCCATCCAATATTTCATTATTCAAAGAAAACGCTACATCGAATCCCACTTTTATACCCCTGGGAAAAAGTGTGGCAACAAAGTTGCATTCAACCTTGAAACATGGGATTATGCCCTGCTCAGACTGATATAGCCCACTAAAATCTAGTAATGAACAGAGTCACCATGACAGAGACAAATCAACAGACAAATTTACAAATTCAGGAAATCAAATGCTGAATAAGACAATAGTTAAGGTCAACAAACTTCTTTTGCTGACAGTGCTTAAGACCAACAAAACTTAACTCTTCATTTAATTCAGGGCTAGGAAAACTGTGTCAAAAATATAGATGTTATTTGATTCTAAATACCATCAGCCCCAAACAGACTGGCTAATAACAACAAATGATAGAACTTGCAGTTCAACAGCATTTGGAAGGCCTCAGATGTTTCTTATTCCAGACTTACTTCTGCTGGTCTTGGACAAATGTAAAAACATAATGTAAAAAGAAGTTATTTATATTTACTTTACCCATCCAACAAAGAAAATAAATCTGTACCAGTATGTGTTCATTGAGTTGCAAGTTTATAAAGCCAAGAATAAAAATACATCTAATGGACTGCAGAAAAGCCATCATGTCAACCTGATGCAATGAGTACAAGATGTTTCGTACATTAAATAATTTACTGCAGCACAAGCATTGGGAGGCAAAAATCTACTTTGCCAGAGACTCCTGGCAGGAATTACTACAATTACAGCTACTTAGTCACATATACAAACACTTAAATCTGCCAAAAGATTAAGTAACAAATAAAAGGATTTGGGAGGAGTTGCTCAATAAATACTATCACAATAGGTTATGAAATAGCTTAACTATTTAGAACTATAAAGGAACTTCTTCAAAAGAAGAGGAAATTGGTCACTTAGAATTCTAGCTCTTTTTTAGTGTGATAACCAAAGACTCTCTTACCCTTCTAAACAGAATTCTGGAGCATTTGTGCTATTTTAATATTTAGGTTGTCTGTGGATCCTATTTTATTAGAGCAATAGCATTGGTACAGAATTCAATCCTGAAATAAAACCACAAAGGGAAAAATCTAAAACATACAGTATCGAATAAGTGCTTCAAGTGAATTAAGAGTCCTAGACAGCAATCTGTTTCCACAGTGAAACAGTGAATATGAATATAAGGCACGAAGAATAGAAGTTGTTGCCATATTGATGAGGCATATGCAATATAGAAAGTCAGTGTATGTAGTGTGATGATTTAAATATTGGGACTATGACTCTGGAGACCAAGGTCTGACCCTCCTCACTCAACCACCAAAAGCCCATTGGGTGACCTTGGACAAGTCATATTCCCTCAGGCTCAGATGACAGTAAAGGCAAACTCCCTCTGAACAAATCTGGCAACAAAAAAAAAGGAGATAGGCTCGCCTAAGAGCTGCTATCCATTACAAACAATTACAAACATTACAAACAAATTTTTCCTTTTGCTTTTACTGAGAATACTTTTGGGAAGGACACAGAAGTAAAGAATCATGATGGCCCACTTCTATACTCGTCCTTCTGTCTCCCACCAGTCCCCACTAGGTACCTTATGTTTTCGTAAGGCTACAAATCACAAATAGTTCTTCTGTCTTCACTGAGCTTCCATGAATAAACAGTTTTCTCTAACTGAAGAAAACTTGCCCTTCAGAGATTTAAAGAAATCAACCCAATCATTGGAAGCCACAACAATCCTCTTTAGTTAGATATAGAATAGTGATTTCATTAGTTGCCTAAATATACATTTCCTTATCCTTATCCACAATGGAGGCAGAACTAATTAAAGACTGAAATAAACAAGGAAGGAATCAATTTATTTTTAAAAAATAAAGGTATTCTCTTTCTTCAACATTTCTTGGCAAGGTTTGTCTGCCTTGAAAACAAACTTGCTTTTATAACTGGAATTCAAAGTTCTTTCTCTCTCTTTTTTAAGCCAAGATCTACAAAATACTTCAAGGTCTCAGTTCACGTTCCACCCATACTATTTTTTGTAAGACTAGCTTTTTGTATTCTATAATCATAGATCAAAGTACCTCTTATCATACTACTAAATATCTGGTTGCATTTCCATTAGCAAACACAGCCTAGGCTGCAATCCTCCTTGCTGGGGAAAAAAACTTAACAAAGTTTTAGATGTCAGCGAAGGCCTATGGTCGTCCCAAGCCCTAAAATGTAGAGACCAAAACCTGGAATCTAGGGTACATCCCTGGAGATATCACTTGGAGAAGACCCTGGTGATGTCATTTAGCATGATACATGAAGCATCAACAGCAGATACTCACATTATGTCATTCAAACAAAAAAAACAAAGCCTAATTAACTAGAAAATATTTTTCTCATGGAAAGTTAAGTTCTGCTCTAAACGGAAAAAACAATCTTGTCCCAGGGCTGTTTATAACAACTTTGTGAGTACTGCTTTTCAGATAATTTGAAGGCTGCAGCCCAATTCAAGTAAGTTTTCCAACCTACTACTTTGAACCAAAAATAAATCCAAACTTTATCCAGAACTTTTTTGAAAACCTTTGAACATTTATTTTGATACATGAAAGTTACAGACCATACAAAGCAAATTTTCAAAGGAAACATGCCTAGACTTTGGTTTTAACAACTTACTCCCATTATCCAGTGCCTCTCAGAGACTGTATTTTCTTTTATAAGACTTACCCCCATACATACATACATACATACATACATATATATATATTTCTAGTTTGGAACCTTCATTAATCTCCAAATCATAATCAGGCTACTCATAATCACTAAATATTGGAGGGGGTGTTGAAGGAGGAGGAAGAGGAGGAGGAAGCAGACAACAACTTACAGTTTTAAAATATGGAAATACGGAAAAATATGGAAAACTGAATCAGTCTTTATGATTGTTGCAAGCTTTTCTTGAGGGGGACAGGTAAGACAGAAGGAGAGAAGAACATGGAAGGCAGTGTAACTAGAACTGGATCACAGAAGGAGAAAAAGTATTAACAGAAGGATCAGCAAACATACTTAGCCAGGATAATGGGCGGGGAGGGGGAGATATGGAGAAGAGATCCAGGGAAGGACAGAAAAGATGAGGATGATGAAAAGGAGAAAAAGGATGGGGAAAGGAAGAAGAGGAAGAATGAGAAGAAAGAACTGGAGAAAGAGGTAGAAAGAGAGCATCAGCAGGAGTTGTGAAGAGAGGTGGAGGAAAGAAGATAGAAAGAAGGGAAAGAGAAAATGTTTAGGTAGGATTTGTAGGGGTGAAAACAGGCAAAAAAGGAAGACAAATGAAACTGAGGATTACCATTGAATCAAGTGCTTAAGAAAGCTAAAGCAGAAAAATGTTTGCAGCACACTTTTTGCTAAAAATTGTGCAGTTCACATGGACCTCAGATCAAGAAAGAAACAATCATTTGAATGGGTGAAGAAGGTGGTACCACAAATGACAAAATTAATAAATTAACAATAATGACATATTCAGAAGTTCTAGAGGCAACAAATACGGAGGCAGCCCAGTATTTTCCCACACTGACCCTACTATCCTCTTGAGATCTGGTGCCCACTATGGTTTGAGAAGCTTTGAGATGTGGAGGAGCAGGACAGCATGAAGCTAGGCAAAAGAGAGATGTCTATGAGAATATCATGGGCCCTCCAGATCTGTGAGAATTCAGTTCTAGGTCTGCCTGTAGATGTCAAAAATATGAATTACCATGTCCTATATTATTAAACAGTGCCAATGTGCATGTGAACGCTTCAGCACATCCACGTTCAAGTTGTCGCTATTTTATGTATAGGATGCAATAATCTGCATTTGGTGGAGTCCACAGATCTGGAGAGTTCACTATATACAGCAGCTTCTCTGAAACAGCCGGGGGGGGGGGGCAGCACAGAACTAAAAAAACCTTTTTATAAGACAGGGCTCTCACACTAAGATTTCCTCCTCTCCCCCTGAAAACAGGAGAAGGGAGGCCAGGCCCTCAGATTTGGGAACTGCAACTGCTGTCCTAGGCCCCTCAATGTCCTTCTAGCTCATAATACTGGTAATAGTTACCATAATAATGGTTAGGTTATGTTTCTCTGATGGGGGGGTGTTTAAACAAGTCAGTGCTTGTTAAATGCTACATGTATTTGCTAGCTCATACTGCTGTTTCTGGAGCTATCTTTCTTATTTTAATAAATATAGCTGTCCATCGGTGCAGATTTTGTCAACAAAATATATTCCTATCCTGACAGAGATGAGGGGTACTGTAATTAACTTTGGTGTAATATGATTCCCACTCCAGTGGTTCATTTAGATGCAACATGGATATGCCACATTTTAAGCATCCGCCTTTGCATACTGTCTCAAACATGGCTATAAACAGCTGCACTCGTCATCTAAATTTAAAAAAAAGAACTTGAAAGGATGATTAATGACTCTTTGCTTCCTTGCTTTTTGATAACTGTATGAAAAATTGATTGGTACATAGACATAAAGTGCATGTATATTCATCGTTTACAATCCTCCACCCATACACACATGTATATAAATCTGACAACACAGATAACACTTCATAATAAAGGAGAGCATGTCCATTAAAGCACACATGATAATAAAACCATTAAAAGAACTTTGCCATTGCTGTTTGTAATAAAGATGTAAACTTTCATTTATAAATAAAGCAACAGAATACTCTGGCGTTTGGGGAGAGCTGTAGGTCGAGAGAGAACCTGTGTCATCATAAGTAAACTTCTTTTGCATTAATGATCTTGTGGATATTCATTGTACACAGTTAAATCTCATTAACAAACTGTATGTTCCATATTTCACTACAAAACTAAAAAGTGAATTCAGCTCTAAAATATTCTGGGGCAAACAATAAAAAAAAGAGGTACTACTACTAAAGTGGTTATGCACATGTGGCTGAGCAGATCACACTATGCTACTGTAGAAGTTATTCCTCATCAGATGTCTGCATATTCCTCATTTCTCCTACATGCAAGAACATTCCAGCACATGCTTAGTTGTGAGCATATTTGCTTCTTTAGAAAGAAACTGTAAGACGGTTTAATAAAGATTAATAAAAAAAAGAAAGAAAGAAAGAAACTGTAAGACTGCACAAGCAAAAACTACACTGGCTTCTCCCCTGCCCAGATGTAGTCTAGAACTAAATTTCTTTTATATTAGAATGACAATGTCATAAAGTCTGAAGGAATTTTCCATTTTTTCATGAAAGTCCATAAAGGCTTCCAAATAAAAGAAGGCTCACTTAAATAAAAATCAAAGGCAGCACATTCTGAACATTCGGACAATGACTCATCTCCTTACCTCCGTAACACAATTACACTTTTGAAACCACTGGGAAATTCATACGACAAACTGATCTGGCTCACTTTTATGGAATTACTTGCTCAAATAGATGTTTTTATATAACAGCTATCAGAATTCCATCTGCAACATTCAAGATTTCACTTGTAAGGACTCTGTCCAACAGAGCATTTGAAAAATGAGTACATCAGGAAGCACCTGGAGACCTCCAACAGAAAAGGCACCACTCAAAAGGGCAAAACTGGATGAAATAAAAGGATGAGCCATTTATATTTTAATAAGTCACCTATATAATCAATTTTACATTATCTAAAAATATAAAAAATTACCAATTTCAACATTTAATTGGATTTATGCTTCCACTTTCCAGCACAAAATCTTTATTCAGTATTGGGTCTGCTTAATCCTGGGAAAATTAGACAACTTTTAAACATTTTAAATGTGAGATTCTGTAAGTAAATAGCAAAACAAACACGTAAACCTCCTAGCAACCTGCTGCTCTGCCATTTTGTTAGCAAAAAATCTAAGATGCATAATCAAACTTGAATGAGCTACTGACATTTTGATGACTGCAAAAGACTTTTAAAAAAATCAGAAGTACTAAAAATATGAAGTAAAGAAGAAAGTAAAGAAAGTATTTTGTACCAATGTGTGTATTTTTGTGAAGCTGTATTTAACCAGGGCAACACCTACTCTGTGCTTTCACAAACAGAAGTCATAATGAAGGCAGGTCTCAGGAGACTCCAAGAGGCTTCCTTTCCAGCTCAACTGTACAAAATTCTTGAAGAGAAAACATCAATGACTGAATAGTGAACCTCAAAATGTCTGAAATTTACTTTCAAAACCTCCCAATCTTCTTCTTGCCTTTGCTGCCATATAACAGTTCTAACCCACCCATTTAAAGTAATTAAAATCAAATATTAATATAACTATGCACGATGACAATGTTCCTATTATAGCAGAGCACCTATTAAAATAAATAATGTATTGTCATGTGGTAGAACACAACTGGTTCAGCCGGTGGTTAAACTATCTACAATTAACATACTTTTAATATGTTACTGTAAAGCATTACATTCCTGATTGTCAAGTGTCAACCAAAAGAACTTGCTAGGTCTGAACTTTCACAAGTTCTAACATGGAAAAATATCATACACATTTGTAGTGAAGAATGCCTGAGTTTAGGAGACAAAACTGGCATTTCTAAGACTTCAGCAATTGAGCTAGAATGAACAAGCTTTTCCTTTAGCTCTTTCTTTTCTTTAATCTCCCTGCTATTTTATTAGAAGCAAAATTTCTGTTCAAACAATCTTCCAAATCACACCCCCTCCCCAAACAAGACAAGCTTGTTAAAACATTAATACTGTCTTTCTATTAAAGGCTTTCTTTTCCCCAGCCAGAAATAAAGAGACAATGCTATAGGGAAACATGTAATCTATTTCAGCAGACTAACTTTGGCTAAATTTAGCCATTTGTCTGTAACCCTAAACCCACTATGTTATAACCAAGTCCCATTAAAATACAACTACTTTCAGAGTTTAACATCAGAAGGCAGTATATTATTAGTTATTTTGAACAATGTTAGGTACAATTTGGCAGATAACATTTACACTCAGATGAGGAATTCAAGGTTTCCGCTATGACTTGGGGTCATAATATGGTTTCTCTCAGACACGGTTCACACATGTGCGAACTGTAGCTTAATGCTCACACGGTTCAAGATCATAATCAAGTAAACCTTTTCTGGAGCTAAATGATTTTGGGGAGAACGATCTGCAAAGTTTGCTGAATGATTTTTTAAATTTTTTCTAAGGTTTTTTACAGATTAAGACCCAATTTTGCTTTATGCAACCCTGCCTCACCAATCTTATTTTCTGAGTTACCAGTATCAATTTCTAGCTTATTCTTCATTTTTACCATCTACGTGAGTGTCTAAAGCCTGGAAGTTTGCTCTGACTGAAATACAAATCCCACCCTTTCCTACATTTGTTTATTTATGGTGTGTCACACTTCCAGCCACAGAGCAATTTCTTTAACAAGATGCAGAAGCTGGAAGAATCTGTAGCAAACAAGAAGAAACAGAAGACAGAGCCTGTGTCTGCCACCCATGTTGCAGTAAGGACTTCTGCTTAGGAGAATATGGACTGCATTCCTGGGTCAAAGTCCTAAAAGTTGTATTCTGCAACACTGTGCATTTCTTTTGAACAACAAAACCAATCTGTAGTTAGAAATCGGTTTTGAGGAGCATACAGTTAGGCACCAATATATAAAGACCTTGTTTTTTTCTTGGCAGTACCTTAATCCTGTGCAGAATTCACTACACAGAACTGGCAGATTTGCAAACTCTTTAAACATGATGTAACTACAATTCTCAGCTAACAGCAGCTTCTGGAAATCCAACCACTTTGGACGAACAGCTGGCTCACCACCAGCTCCTCAAGCCTTAGCAACAGCAGCATGAAAAACTAGTATCCAGCTTCTAATTCAGCTCCAACCTATAGGCTGTAAACAACTAAGCAAGACCGGCTGCTCAACAGATCAGTTACAAGCCAAAAACATCACCACCAAGGGAAATGGACTTGGAGAGGAAAGAGGAAGTAAATAGTGACGACAGTGGAATTCACATAAGCTGAAGAGTGAAGCCTGAACAACAGGTGTGGTTCTTCTTCAGATACTAATATTAGGAAAGGGGCTCCTACAATATAAAAATATGTTTAAAGGCAACAAAATAAATCCATGGATGTTTAATGTATTTTGCCTTAATACATTTTTGCCAACATTTCACTCCTAGTCTGCTCAGAATGATCTTAGATTTTTATGATTTTAGACACCTAACTATACATAATCACAGCTGAAGTTAACCATGACATATTAATAGCAATAGCAGTATATGACCCTGGTACTGGAAGAGCATTAGCTATTCTGATATATAAGACTATGTAATTTGTATAACTCTTCAAGCCAGCTGTGCATCTATGAGAAAGAAACCAAATGCAATGGGAACAGCTGTCCATGTGTCTGTCCCCCGCCACCATGTTAGAACAAATTCAGAGGGATGAGGTGATTCAATTCGAAATCAGATTCAGGCTAGAAGGAAAATACAAGATCCAGCAATGTGCCAAAGTAAGGCAGACGGAGATTAAGGTTTATCTCTTCTGAACCTGCATGCTTTTTTTCTTTTTCTAAGAACACACACGTGCAGGATAAACATGTGAACATTCACGGCCACACCTGCCACATCTACATGAGCCCTGAAAGTAGGATTCCTACACAGACACACACAATATTATGGGAATTTATGCAAAACTGTATCCACAAAACCATTTAAAAATTTAAGTGCTAGGGGAGAGGAAAGGGAGACATCAGATCCCATCATCCTCCTTAGTACTTGGATGGAAGACTGTCAACAAACACAAGGTGCTATAGGATATATTTCAGAGGAAAGAACTGGCAAAATCACCTCTGAGTATTCCTTGCCTAAGAAAAGCCAATGAAATTCATGGTTTGCCATAAGACAACTTAAAGGCGCACACATACAGGGCAGATAATGTGAGTTCCATGAGCTATAACCAATCTGAGTTTCCTGTCTTTTTATCAGAATAGGGATTCAGATCTGATACTGGTTCAAATGCTAACAGATAAAACACTACTTTCCTTCATCAACAGCCAGTGTATACTGTCTGTGGGATCTTTCAGTCAAACGCACAGAGGTATATATTGGCAGCTGAACATACAAATTAACTGTACTCACTACATATAAAATGAACTTTTGTGATTTTATATGATAAATCAAGATACCGAGCAATGCTTAAGGAGAAAGAAGAGATGTATTTACTAAGCATGCTAACATTTTTAAGACAAAGGTACACAGACAGGTGCTTGGTAATACCCTATTTTGTTCTAGTCGTGTCTGATTTTCTCAATCCCCACTTTCAGTGTTATGTGAAGGTCAACACATTTCAAACACTTAATATACAAATGTAAATACATATATACAAATAGAACCCATATTTAAAAAAAAAAAAAGTGCCCAGATAGTAGTGACTACTTCCTATAGAATCAATCAATCCCAAGAAGAAGAAGAAAACCTTTAAATGTTGTACAATACTGTTCAGATGTATAATTCTCAACTGTTGATGGTTAATTTTGGGAGATAAAAACATTGGCACTTTACTTCTCAGGCCTAACAGTTACACTGTATGTGAGAGCTATAATTTGCTATCTATAAAGAGTGAGCAGAGATGCTACTGTTATCATGGAAGCAACTATGATGTTTTCATTTATAGTTTTAATACCAGTCAAATGAATGCAAGAAAGGACATGTCTATTAGAGAATATTCTGTTTACTGGCAATTAAAAAGATGATTTTTTCAATCGATCAGAGGTTTCTGGCAGAAGGGTATTAGATAAGAATAGACACAACATAGCCCAAGGGATAAGTAAGTTGGGAACTGGAGGCAGAGAAGAGCATAAGGAAGAACACAACAGCAAAGCCTGAATTAGGAGGATGAAGTTGCTGTTACTGCATGCCTTGAAGTTGTTTCCAACTTAAGATGACCCTTAAAACAGAACAGTCATGGGATTTTCTTGACATGATCTGTCCAGAGGGAGTTTGCCACTGCTTTCTTCTGAGGCTGATTGTGACTTGCTGCCTGGGCAGGAATGCAAAAACCCTGGTCTTTCTGGTTCCTAGTCCAACACTCAAACCACAATACCACAGGAGAAGGGAGGAGCTAAAATCACAGAATGAGATTTGTTAGAAGAAGAAGATGTCAGCAGCAGTTTCACAGAGAAGCTTCTGGCCAGATGAAGATCACTAGCCTTTAAAGAAGCAACACATCTATGGGAGAAGTTCATTAAGAGATCTCTGCTGTATTGTGACCTTGCCAACAAATAGCTGGCCATAATGAAGACTTCAAGTTAAGATGAAAATAACTTGTCAAGTGAAGCATATTCATCTCAGGATCCCAGCAAGCTTGAAGACATGGGGAACGGGGAGGAAATGGACTTCTTCAGTGTTGTCTCATTACCAGTGAAATCCTCCTCAGAAACAGGACATCAAGTTTAGATGTCAGGGTCATTCAGTGAAAACTATCTAGGTGGAAGTAGGAAAAGGGAACCTTGCAATTGCCTTTTTCAGGAAGTGAACTAAATTAAGGTAGTACCCGGTTCTTTAAAGTAATAGCATCATTTTAAGCAAGAAATACTTAAGACGTATCTGTAGTATCTAACTTGTTAAACAGACACCTAAGAATGCAAAAAAGGTTTACATAAATAATATATGTTTTGACTTTAAAGCAAACATCTCTGTTTTATCCTATACCTGTGGCCCAAAGTTTGTAAATAATTGTTGGATCATGAAAAGAACAGTTTGTTAATATTTGGATAGGGCATTGTAAATTAGAGGATAAAGGAAAGCAGAAATATTCATTACATATTATTGTCAGTGGAATCTACCACAGCAGGTACAGTAAGATTCCTTCCACATGTGGTGGCCAAAACTGAGATTAAAGAGTGTAATTTTTCTGCACCACTAATCAAGAAAGATGAAACTTACTCAAAATAGAAAGCAGAATGTAAGTGTCCAGCACAAATGCTTTAACAACTCAATAAGGTCTGGGGCCTAAAATAATCCAAAGAAGTTAATGTGAGGAAAGGCTTCTTTATCCCTTCCTGCTCTCTTCAGAACTTTAACTCACAAAAATCTACTTTAATAGAACAGAGCACCTCCACAACAAGGTTAAATAGACTAGCTTTTAAAACTGCCCCAACAAAACAAGGACATTTATTATCAAGATGTATTGAAATGGGATGGAGATAAACCCAGAATCAGAACAGCAGAAGAACTGAAGGCTGATGGTCATGAATTAAACTGGTTCCCTTGGCGACAATTAAAAGAAAGATTTCAAACGGATCAGAATTATATGTATCTGAGAGAAAAGAAAATGAATTAGATTTACTGCTGAAAGGAAATCACAAGAAGAGAATCTCTAAACTTTATAAATTGTTACCGAAGAGAGAAATGGAACCAGATATAATTAAAGAAACGATGGTTAGATGGGCTCAGAATGTGGCGCATCCAATTGAATTAGAAGCCTCAGAGAAAGCTTGGAAAGTAGATGTACAATATACGCCAAATTTAAATTTAAGAGAAATTTTTTATAAGATGTTGCATGGATGGTATATGACCCCAGAGAGATTACAAAAAACAACTAAAAATAGGAACGCGAAGTGTTGGAAATGTGGGGGAAAGGTGGGGTCTTTTTTTTCATATGTGGTGGACTTGTCAGACAGCAAAACAAATTTTGGAAGGGGATACATGATGAAATTCAAAAAATCTGTAAAGTGAATTTTGAAATGATACCGGAATTTTATTTGTTAAATATGTTAGGTCAGAATAGCGAGATTAGAAGACACAAGAAGATATTGCTGTATTTGATAATGGCAACGAGGTTGACATATGCTCAATATTGGAAAGAAAAGAAAGAAGTTAAGTTGGAAGAATGGAAATTAAAAGTTCTGGATATGGTAGAGACTGAAAAATTAGCAAATTCTCTGAAAAATAAACATAACCAGAACTTCGAAAGGGAATGGAAAGGAGTAATGGACTGCTTAAAAATATAAATATATGAGATGATGAAACAGGAATTTCTTTTCTTTCTTTTTTTCTTTTTCTGTAAATGGAAAATAAGGTAGAATTCAACTGGGGAATATAAATATGGAAGTGGCAGGGGGAGTTGGATATATCCATCAATGTGGTGTATATCCATTTTTTTATGTGTGTGAAATATTAATAAAAATTATTTAAAAAAAAACAATGTTAAATAAATCCTTGCAGATGTTGAGCAACACCCTCCATGCAATGAATCTCCTGAATAATGAGAAATTGAGCAAAAAACTTCCATGCATATGATAATTATTCTCCATGGTAAACACTGAAGTTGGTTTTGATTTTGCCCAATATCTACAGGTCTCATTCATCGAATGGGAGGAAGGCACTTTTTGATGCATAACCCCAAAACCCAGAAGCCTTTGAAAAATATTAGCTTTCATAAGCACAGGGCCAAGCAAGACTTTAATTCCTAAAAAATGTCCCCTCAGGCACATATGTTTAAAATGCAAAAATTCCAGAAACAAGTGACAAAAAAAATTACCCTGTCTATCCTATGATCTGCTAAGGATAGTGGGCTTTCTTAACTATGTCAACTTCAAGATTGTGAGCCGACTGGAACTGCCCCCAGAAAACCCACAGTACTCATTTTGTGGCTAGCCAAGTGGGTGGAGAAGTTTTTATGCTGTAGCTCAAATGTAAAATTTTCCAGCATTCTTATGAAACTCTATCCTACTCTCTTACTGCTGGTTGTAGTAGCTCAAAAACAAGGTAATGGGCAACAACAGAACATATGAACAGAACGGGTTTAAAAATACCACCAGATATTAGAAAAAGAGGAGCAGGAAACATAAGCTTGGTTTTCAAATTCAAACCCCAGTACAAGACAGTGGGGGAAGACAGGAATAACTTAAATCCACTTGGGGGGGGAACTTTACCACAGCGCAAGATGCTGAACAAACAAATCCATAAGCACTCCCTAATGGCAAAATAACTTGGTTTAAATTAAACATGTTGTGCTTAAAGCAAACAAGTTCCATTAATGGAGTGTATCTGCAAAATTAATAGAACTCACTTTTAATTTACCCTTTTTGTCATGCACAAACAACTGCAAATAAGTGAAGAAAAACTAATGAAAGTAACAGCACCTACTTGGGGCTATGGAACAAAGGAAGCTATTTATGTATCAAGGAATTCCATCTCCTACATTTTTTTTCTTTCTTTCCAAGTCCACAATATAACAGTACTTGAAAGCTATATTCCCTGCAAGTCTATTTTGAAAACATTTGAGATTTCAGCTAAAAAAAAAAGCTGTTAAGAAGCAGCTTACCCTTGTGATCAGTGTAACATAGAGCAGCAAATGGAAAAGAAACTGCCCATTTTCCTCCATAAACTGAAACACTGCAGAGATCTCATACAATTTTATTGTTACCTTGACAAGATCACTTCTAGTCATCTGAAGCCACTTCCTGTTATCACTAAAGGCATTAGATATTGTCATTATTGATGCTGTTTCTTCAGTTCCACAGTCAACTAGCTGTTACTGACTGATGTTTTGGACCATGAATGATTTGGATTACATCAAAGAATATAGAAATCAGTGGAGTATCATTGGATAATGCAGCATGTTACAAGTACTGCCACATTTTCCAATTTGCCATCGTAATCCTATCTATGGTGATGTCATTCAGATGTTCTGTCAGTCCATTTGGGATTGCTCCAGGAGCACCTATCGCCACTAAAAGTGTGGCTGCCCGACTTACCAGGCAACAAATTTGCCAATTGGGCCAGTAGTGCGAACCTCCACATGGTCAGCGACAGCATCCTCTAGCTTCTTTCTTCCCATCATCCCCTGTGCGTCTGAGTGATTTAGGGAGAAGCCTCCCCCAGGTGGCAGGCGGCCAATCATTTTAAACTGCCCAGTTTGAACTGATTGGCTGCCTCTGCCTGGGCCAGGGAAGACAGCAGTCTTCCCTCTCGTCCAGGCGAGGAGTACTTAAGGGGAACCCTTCTCAGCCAAAGCTCACTTTCCTTCGGTGCATCTTCCCACCTGCCCTCTCTCAGCTGTATCCTCTGCTTTGGCTTGTTGTTTTCTCTTTGTCATAACTTAGGCAGTGGCATGAGTCCATGATCTGGGATCACAATTTTCAAGGCCAAGTGGCCTTGGTGCCTTGAGCAGTGGGGGTGGAGGGCTGGAAGCGGGCATGCACCGGGTGGTTGGGCACACAGCCACTGCACCCCTCATTGGTCAGTTGGAAGTTGGTTCGGTTGGCAAATTTTGGGCTCATCAGTCAACAAGCAGGTTGGCCAATGCCTGGATCCAGACCCATGCACATGCCAACTCCGTTACATCTGTAGCCAAAAAAGTTGTGGCCTTTTTTCATCCAGCCTGGTGTATGTGTATTTTCCTTCTGTGATTCCTTCACTCTGAGAGGCAACAACCGTTCTTTTCTTTCCCCAAAGGCACTGAATCTCTGTTTGGAGGTCTTAATACTGCATAGCCTTTTCTTTCTTTTTATCTTCAATTCTTTTGTCCCCTATGACTGCAACATGTGCACTCCAAGACTTCTCTTCCTCAGCCAGTTATATCTGGCATATTATGCTCTAATTGTTTATTAGTTCAAATGTTACAGTCCCCTACGGTTTTTATGTCAGTATTTTGACAACTTTTCAGACTTCTGTTCTAACCAGCTCTCTGCAAAAGGTAAATCAGACTTCTCCACAAGTTCCCATGTATCACTGCAGCTACATTATTATGGTATTTCTTATATTCAATCTGGTGCAATCTTGCTGCACAAACTGACAAGATGGTCAACAGTTTCATCTTTTTCTTTCCCTAGATGAAATTTACTAGTTGTCATTACCGTTTCATAGTGGTTTTGAAGCTATTTGTTTGAAGGGCCTGTTTATGAGCCACAAATGTAAGCCCTTCAATTTCCTTTTTCAATGTTCATTTTGTAGCCATTTCTTATTTATTTATCTATATTATTTATATCACACTGCTCCCTTAAGTGTCATACAGGTACCATTTATTTTTCTGAGATTTATATCCCATAACCAATGCTCATGAGGATTTGCAGGATGCCTACAGTAAAAATACAAAAATGTATTATATTACAGTCCTAAACAAAACAGAGAATAAAATATAAATGCTGCCTTGGATCCAAAACAGATATATTCATAAATTCGTAGATCCTGAACCCAGTAGAGGGCCGTGCCACAAAAGGGTATGGAAACTACAGGTCGCAGGGCTAAATCTGGCCCTCCTAGAGTGCCAAATGACCACACTCCCTTGACACCATCATTCAGTGGTTGACCAGCTTTTGCTATTTTCCTACATTCTACAGTCTTGAATGGCTGTCCTTACTGGCAGTAATCTGCTGGTATACTTATGCTGGGGCTTCGGGGGGATGTTTTGGTTTGTTTCTTACCTCAATCTTTTGTGCCAGTCACATTGCAATGTGCACCTCTGGAACTTGGGCTGAAAAGGGTTTCCCACCCTTGTGACGAAAGAAAGGGTCATAATTTGTGCCAATTGACTCTTTCTTTACAGCTACCTCCTATACTCTTCAAGGGGTCCATCAACACCCCAGGGAAGATTTCAGCCCAGGGAAGATTTCAAAGAACCTATGGAACTAACAGAAATCACTTCCCCCTCCCTTCTGTTAATGGGTGGGAGCATCCTTACTATGTAGGAGTAAAACCATATGCAGTCTGATGTGGTTTACCACATCAGAGTGCAACCAAGAGCTTATACAACCAAATTCTCCTCTGTGTAAAACTTCCTTCCACAGAGAAAGCTGGCATTGAGGAGGCGGCTTTCTAAAGAATTTGTGATGTAAAATCATTCAGGCATGAAAGTCCGAATTAGCATTCAGAAGAGCCATGGCACAGGCACAAGCTTATGACCACGTGAGAATTAAGCTTTAGTATAGCAAAGCTTTTAAGACAACTGGTACCTGTAGTAAAAAATTTAACATGCCTTTTAAACTGTGACTGTCTTGGTTTATTAAGAAAGCTACAGGTAGAGATTAACAGTGCTTCTGTTCTCAACTACAAATCTTTAATTACCTATATCACAAACCACCTCTTAATATCTCTTGCCTAAGAAAACCCAACAGAATTCACAGGGTTAACATAAGTCAATAGGCAACATAAAGTGTAGCATTGTGGAAAGCACTGGAATAATCTATCTCTCACTTGACAATATTTAATTTAACGTAGTTCTGCTCATGTTTTGATGCTACATACATCCCAGCAGGTCAAGTGTGTCAAGAAAAAGAGAAAGCATGTTCACAAATGCTACCAACTGCTAGACCTGTGACCAGCTATCCTGTCACGCCTCCACATTCACGTGGCTTAGGGGTGGGCAAACCCTGTGAAAGTTGAAAAAACACAAGTATCTTTAGGCCCCCAAACCATATTTAACACACAAACACAAACACACACATACAAAATATAGTATGTTCTGTGGACTCAACCCACCATGGATTCATATGTACAGAACACAAAAAAATTGAACCCACAGTGGTGAGCTACCTAGTTCTACCTTTGAGGTGGCAGGGCTCCTGTCCAAGGGAGAAGCAGGCAGCTGATGGGCTTGCCTTGGCCTCCGCTGCTGCCCTATGCCATTTTTAATAGGGACTTAAAAGCCTTGTCTTGCATTTGCAGTCTCTCTCAGTTTTGTGAGGTTTGTCAAATCTGCCAACACAGAGAGACTTACAGGTCCCTATTAATAATGGCACAGGGCAGCAGAGGAGACAGTGGTAAACAATTGACAAAAAATCAAAACTGTGAATGTTAAACCCATGGATGTGGAGAACTGAGACTGTATTTCACAAATCAAGCTTTTTTAACAACCAAACAATTTTAGCATTTCAGACATATATAGTTGTAAGCCATATACAGTTGTAAGCCTTCTAGTTTCCCTTCTCCAAAGTTAATACATTTTTCATTTCTAATGCTGGCTCCCTCTAGTCTGGGCAGGTTGCCACCAATAAATAAGGGCCATTTTGAACAGACCAGCAGCTTGAAAAGATTACGAAAGTCACATCACAATGACTCCTTCAAAATTCCAGTGTTTATTCAGAAAGGAGATCTCCACCCTTCACTGCAAAATACCTACATAACATATGGCAATACTAAGTCAAAAGAATCTCAAAGCCTTGAATGTGAAATTAAGTAACTGATACATGTGTTTAAAACTACTAAAATCCATCAAGAATTATTTCACACAAGTCATCACACATTATCACCTCATCTTAAAAACAGAACAGCACATAGCGTATTTCTGCCGTAATGAGATAAATAAATAGATAGATAAAGAGTTTTGTCATATTTTAACTCCAACACACAGCTCAGAATTCTGAGGGTTGTTCAAGCATTTGTAAGAACATTCATTTACCAGCTCTTTTATTCCAGCTTCACCTTCTCCCATTTAAAACATCAGACATACACCCATGCTACAACACACTGTTTCAAAAGCAGATTCCTTTGCAGAACAGAGAAGAAACAAGCCAAAACCTCCCATTTAGTGCAGTGTTCTGTGGACAATACCTAAAAGTGATGCATGCCATGCTTACCTTAAAACTTCAATTTCCAAAAATCTCAATTTTAAAACTATTGCACAGCCTTGACTGTCAGTCAGCACTGAAAAGTGAACTGAACTTCTAGCATGAACCTACAGAAGTAATACAAATGAGCTTGTAGAGAAACAGATCTGTCCACCACAGTTGTACAGGATGCAAACATGCACGTAAGAATCAATTTCAGCTCACAAACTTAGTTCAGCTCAAACAAAAATGCAGTTTATCACAATTGATTTATTATTCTGCAAAAGTTAATAACAGGCAGATTCATTAGTAAATGATCTCAAGTAACTGCTTCAAAATGTTCTTTTCAAGTCAATAGTTAACTTCAAATGCTGAATGAACCTGTGTCTTCCTTTTCTTCAATCTCAATCACACCTTATCTATAGCAGAATTTACGTCAAGCATTTGTTCTCCTACAATACGGAAAGTTTTCTTTTTCCTGTACTACACTTTTGAACAAGCTCTGAATTAGAAGAGAAATACATATAATTTCACTATTCAGTGATATATATTCTATTCATTTTCTCTGTCAAAGTCTACGAAATTATTCATTAAACACAGAAATCCTCAAATTTGTGAAGATCGCCATCTCTGTTTTATGCAGAAAAGATGAAAGACGGAAAAGGTGTCTCATGTTGGACTGTTTTCAAAGGCAGTCACAAGACGGCTATTCCTAGGTACTAATAGTGACATTCGGTATCTCAAGACAGAAGCATTAAAGGACTAAAATGGAAAAAAATTGTATTACCACTATCACAACACAGTAACAAAAGTTATCACTACCACCACTTGACAGTAACAAGATAGTAACAGGAAGCTAGATTTGATAGTTTCAACTAAAGTACTGTTTTCACACTTCCCAAGACTCACTACAAGAAGAAACACATCTCGTCTTAAGAATGTGTACATTTCCAAGATTTATGTGGTATTGCAGAAAAATAAAGTGTCTATAAAACAGTACACATGTCAAGAATGGTTAAAATATGTACAGTTTTGAAATGCACATAATCATGTTTGGTCAAGAGGAAAATGTATAAAATTGCATAAATAAATATGCACATTAGTAAAAATGCATTAAAAATAATATGAAGAGAGACAAGAAGTCTCACAACAAGGATGAGAAGAAAATCCAAGTGACAGTCAAAGACAAGCAAAGGAATTGAGACTGAGAGATTTTGACACCCCTAAACTCAGTGTTAACCATTAAGTTATTCCATTAACAAAATTACCTTGGAATACAAATGACACTCAAGTCCATGTTCTACATATATAGGCTTTTGCCAATGAATATTGCTGCTTTTCTCTCTAATATAAAGGAATGATCACAAATGTTAAAAGGCCATGAATTTTGATTAAGCAAGATTTGAACAAAGGTGCCCTCACTGTCCCATAGCAACCAAAACCCAAGACAAATTTTTAAAAGAAATGTCTTGATCACACATTCTTTCCAAATATTATACACATGTGTCTATTTTTAAGCATACTAAATTTTCCATGTGCATTTTCCTCAATCTGGAATTCTGAAAAGCAGAGGCAATGCGTGGAAGGCAGGGCTTCTACATCACTCTCCACTCAGGTCCAGGACCACGTAAAGCTGCACAGGGCCACTGGAGCAACTGCAAAAGCATGTCTCCCTTTCTGCATATATCATACCCTACAAATATCCACAACTATACTACTTTAGGTGCAACGGCCATGTTGAGTTATCTGCCCTACCACTTTTTCATCAGGTTTTAAAATGTCCCACATGCTTCACCCAGTATGGTTGGTGCAGGCTCAGCTAGGCCAGATAAAAAACCCCACAACCAACACTTCCTCCGCCCAGTGAGGCACTGTCGCTTAGCATGACTGCTTGACCAGGAGCAGTGGGGGTAAAAATGGGGGGACAACTCAGTTCTCCACCCTGACTAGCTGAGCTTTTGCTCACCATGCAGAGTAGGGAAGGAAGCACTCTGCTGGTTGGAAGAAGCTGCAGCAGCAAAGACCAAGAGGAGGACAGCAACTTTGCCCTTCCTCCTCATCTTCACTTCTACTGCTTCCTCCACATGACAAGGTGCTGCCTACACCAGTCAGCATGATCACTGAAAGCTTGGCGAGACTGGGTGGAGGGCCAAGTTACTTTTACCACCATCACCACTGCTGGACCCTCCATCTGGCCTAGCCAAGGCTTCATCAACCATGCCAAGCAACAGTACCTCACCATCATCTCAGGAGAAGCCACCCAAGCTGATGGTAGTGCTGATCCAGCCCAGCCCCACACCCAAACAATTGGGTGGTAGAGGAACAATGGCCAGTGCTTGGGCAGAGCTTGGTTTTATTAAACAGAAAATTGTGCCAGCATAAAGTCCCATTTTACAGCTGGGCAACACTGAAACTCAGAGATACCAGTGGCCCATGTTCAGGCAAGTAAGTTTGCTTAGCACAACACCCTTTTTGTTGTGCTGCTATTGAACAACTGGGGGCCACAGACACTTGCTACTACAAAGCACTCAGCTACCAGTAGATTCCAAATTTCTGCCTGTCCCAGAAGCACAAAGATAAAGATTCCAACTCTTAATTACCTATTTCCATAGCACTCTTATTTAAACATATATCCAATCTATCTACATTTCTTAAATTCATGACATTAGACTGTTTTTAAAGTATCACAGGTGATACTTGAAAACAAAGCCCTTAGCTACTTAAAGATTTGAAGATTTGTCAGGCATAATCTATTCTATTATGGCAGGGGCTATGTAAACTGTAATTACAAGATCAGCTAATCTTTACATAAGAATTAAACAAAAGCCCATATACCTTATTACACCAAAACACTACTCATTAAGAAAGTATCATGACAACTCCCTGTTATTGTTATGAACACAGTGAATTGGGATTTTTTTTTTCTGTTAGAGCAATTAGTTATGAAGTGATATGATGCTACTTGCAAAAAACTAGGCTACAATGCTTTTAAAAGTGTTATGTAGACAAAGAAGGAATCTGAAGAAATATATGTCAAGGACAGCTAATTGAAGACTGTATTATGCAGAGTAAATGAACACATGCAATTTAGTTTAATCAAAGTAAAAATGTTTTAATAGTCAGACTGATATAAAAGTTTTGGTGTTTTTAAAAACTCTCACATGTATAATTGGAAACTATGAAAATATACTAGCCACCATAGAGTGGCAGCCACTGAATTATATCAGATTTGATCTAATAGTTACTTCTTTCTTTTTAGATGAACCAAGCTGTTTTACAGTCTCGTTCTCTGAATAAAAACATGTGGAATGATTATATTTCATTCACAAAAGTACTTTTTATTCCAATGCAAGAACCAGGTTAAACAGCTATAGCAAGCAGGGTGCCCTGGCTAGTAGTCCTCTCCACCTTGGGTTCTCCAAATATTTTAAACGAGGTCACAGAAGCCCCAGCGAGCATGTCCAATGGTCAGGGACTGAATTTGAAAACATCTGGAGGACCAAAGGCTGAGAATCACTGATTTTTTAAAAAGCAACATTTTGAGCAATACCCTCAAAAGGGCACTGCTTTCAGAACAATCATTCTTTCCAGTGCAAACCGTCTTATAGACATCACTAAAATCTTTGCTCCCAGACAGAAGGATGTTCATCCTTAAATATATAGGTAAGGAATTGTCCATGCTGGAAATTAAACAGAAAGGAAAGTTTAACTAAGAATAATTTTGAAGCAATAGAAGCCCTCCAAAAAGTTGACTTGTGGTCACTAAGTATTAGAAAAAAAGCCTTCTCCTGGGCTTAAAATGGTGCAAAATATAGATAAAGTTCCCTCTTTGACCGCCCCATGGGACTACTGGGGCAAATGGAGGCCAAAAAAAAAGATTTGGGGGTCCACCGGGGGATGCTCCCTTCAAGTTTTCATGGAGAGCCAATGTGGGTCTCTAATCCCCAACAACTGCCCACCCCAATCTAGTTGAATGTATAGAGGAAGAAATTACCTGGTCTCCTTAAACCTCAGCAATTGATCACCTCAGTTCTAGCTGAATGTATGGGGGAAGAAATTACTCAAGATAAACCCATGGCAGCAGTAAACTCCTATGCTAATTACTCTTAAGAGGGTCAAAGATTGACCTATAAGCACCCCTGCCTATTGCATACCTAATCTTTTACAGTAGGAGAGCAGACAACATCCAAACATGCCTCAGGAGCTTTGAGGGCAACATGTAGAAGGTGTAATTAGCCATCTAGAGGCAAAAAACTGGCGTATGTGAATCACAAGAAGGAGTCACGGGGAATTGGAGAGTTACATGCAGCCCAGAAACTTGGAGGGTCACATCTAGAGAGTGCAACTGACCTTTCAGTGACCAAAAAAGAGAGGGGGAGGTGTGGGGAGGCACAAGGGGGTCAGAGAGGCCAAGAGGGTCTTAGGTAGCCCACAGATTGCCCAGTTTTGCTTTCAAAGGAGTCTAATTCTATATTTGGTGATGGTGGTCTTCAAGTTGCTTCCAACTTATGATGACCCTAACGTGAGCTTCTCACAGGGTTTTCTTGGCAAGTTTTATTCAGAGGAGATTTGCCTTTGTCTTCTTCTGAAGGTGAAAGAGTGTGACCCGCCCAAGGTCTTGCAGTGGATTCCCACAGCTTAGTGGGGATTTGAACCCTGGCTCCAGATCGTAGTCCAACACTCAAACTGCTACCCCATGCTATAGCAGGCTAAACACCACTTCCCCAAGCAGCAAACCATCCAGGAATAAATCTGTCTGGTCAGGACTGAACTACAATTTAGTTGTTCGCAGCTCCTCACTGCAATCATATGAGGCATTTCGTTCTCTCAGCCACTTGTACTTAATACATTCTAAGTGAAACACTTTCATTTCTCCCCTCCACAAGTGACATTAGAAATTTTGAAAACTGAATACTGCATGCACATCTTGAGTTTTAAAGCTTTCCAGCCTCATATGTACACAGAAAAGCTCTAAAGGACACAGAGAGTGCCTTATTCAGGCATCGGTAAATCATAGACTGAAGTGCTTAACATGATAGCACTGAAAAACAAATGCCGACATAAGTGTAATTCTATCTTAAATGATGGCATAAAGGTGGGACTATAAGCAAAATTATTTCCAAGAAGGGGTATGGATACAAAATTTCCACAACACCTCCCTTATAACATTGTTTGTTTGTTTGTTTGTTTTAAAAATCCATTTACAGAGCTGTACTTCCCTCACATGAACAATCCCAATTGTCATTCTCTCACACTTAGCAGCATAAACATTTCACAGTCAGGCAGCATCAGGGTGGGAAATGAGAGCTTTCTAACTCATACAAAGTTGGACCTTCCATTAGCAGTTCAACAAAGCATAGAAATTTATTTCTCCCATTTGCCATCCATTATTTACTTATTTAATCAATTGCTATATTGCCATTCTGCTAAAGCAGACAAAGCAGTTTGCCATTTTTATAATGCCTGCACATATATTAACACATGTTTTTATTCCAATAGGCTTTTGAAGACTAAAGGTTTTAAAAACAGACAGTGTTGTATTGTTTTAATTGTATTATTTTTAAACTTTTTATCATTTTGAATTGTGTGTTTCAAATGGTTTTTAATGTCGCTAACAGCTTAATTCTGCATTAATGTCTCTCTCTTGAATATGTAAACTGTATTGTATTCATTTTAATTTGTAAGTTGTCTTGAGTCCAGTTTTGGGAAAAGGAAGGCTTTCAATAAAGTTAACAATAACAACAGCAACACTCCCTAAACCACAATAAAATTCTCTTAGGCCAAATGGAATCTCTACAAAACAGATGAGTTGGAGAACCTGAGCTTCTGCCTCTCCTCAGGACCACAAAGGTCTTAAATAATCGCAGGGAAGATGAGCAGAACCATCCAGTCAGGCCAGCCAATGTTCTCTTTGTGAGGGGGCAGCAGGAACCTCACTGCCCAGGTTTCTCCTTCAGATACTATTGTCTTTTCCACAAGACTCTTGAAGAAGAAAACAGGGGGAAATGGCAAAAAAAAGCATGAACAAAAAGCTTCAATAAGCACAATCCAGCAACTTAATATGTTGGGCTCTTGTCTAGATAAAAGCCTGGTTGCATCATACCATAAGCTTCTTGGGTGGATAAATTGTGGTTTATAAGTAAACGATAAGTTGTGTGAAAGCAATACAGGTTTCATATCCTGACTAATCAGTCAATCAATCATTTATTCACAGTCATTGATCAAATGAAAATATATTAAAAAGTTACTACTTCTCAGCCTTTTGGCTAAGATCAAGTGAAGTATCCTGACTAATAAACCAAGATCAAGTTACAGTTTCCTGTAACAGATGCAAATGAGAAACTGTTTAAAAAGAGCCATGGTATGACCACCAATATCAGGTGCACAAACAGAGACAGGAAGACAGGCAAAATTTTACATGTAACTTGCTCTCAGACCCCAAATCATGATTTACCTGAGATGATTACTGTCTGAACGAAGCCATAATCTGAAGTAAACAGTCCTTCAAGCAAGATTTTTTGTGCAAGGAAAAGCAGTATAAAATCCCCATGTTTCTAATAAAAGTGTGAAAAGAAACAACTTTCATACTATGCAAATTAAAACATAAGGTTCATTTCTGCAGGTGCAAAAAAACACCATGAAAAGGGACAAAGAAGACCATAGTTTACAGAACCATCCTCTTCTCCTTTTCTACACATCTGGAGTTATTCCCCCTTCTACAACATCAAGTAACATTATGCTCAAAAAAAATTTTCTGGTTCATTTACAATGCACACTTACGTGTTTCTTCCAATTTTTTACAGTTATTAGTTAAACTATACTTCATTTCCCTAGAAGTATAGTAGTTAATGTTTTCTTTTTCTTTTTCTTTCATGGTTTTCCCTCCTTCCACCTCCCTTCACAGAAACGTCTGTCCTCTGTGAGAAAAGATCTTTTTGAAAAGGAAAGTAAAAAGTAACAGAAGTACTATTTCCTTTATTTATACAATAGCTGCAGCCGCAAAACCCATATCCCATGCTTATCTGGCCTTCTTCCAAGCATTATTGAAGTGTCAAATCCTAAGCCACGCAAAGAAGGAACAAAGAAAGGCCAGCAACAGTCATAAAATCCCTGTAGTTTTGTGTAATGCTCACTGCGCTGGCATGTTGGAAAGCCTGAATCTCACTTTCACTCATTCTCTTCTTGCTGCTTGTAGGCAACAAAGTCTCACTCTCAACACCATATAAATAAAGGAGCAGTTCTTAACATATTTTAAAAGCCCAAAGCAATTAAGTAATATAGAAGAAAAGCTGTCTACGCCAACAGGCAATGCAGCTACAGAGGACAGGTATCCACAGCCACATGAATAAGGAATATGCATCCTGCAGGCCACAGTTAGCTCAAGCCTAGAATTAGATCAATGCCTGCAGGGGCTAAAGCACACAGTAATCAGTACTATACTATACCAACATTTTAATCTGAGAAACTAAGTGGCTAATTAACAAAGTTGAGGGCTAGCAATTGATCCTACGTCTCCAGAGTAGGAGTCATATATATATATACACAGATGAAATGTTCCAATAAGCTTCTGTACAGGTAAGGCTGAGTTCAATTTTCAATTTAAGAATTAAACGGAGCCTTGAAAAAAAAAGGAAACTTTTATAATAACAGAACACATGTTTCTGGATGATTCAGTACCGATGGGCTTTACAGCTTTCTAAGAGCTTCTGATGAGATAGGGCCAGGCAAGCTAGTCAACATACTTGTATCAGCAATGCGTTTCTCCTTAAAATGTTTATAGAAATCTATCTTGGCTGGATTCAAAAGTCTTCTGTCCATTCCTTTTACCAATTTTCTGCAATGCTGCAGAAGATACAAAAATCCAGTTTTCCCATGGAGAGCTAAATTGTTTAAATTCTTCACTGACAGCAATGAATAGTTTAAAGTCATCTTTAAGTAAAAGGTCATTTTGCTGCTAGACACTTTCTATTAACAACTTTGGCTGCTTCCCTATCAGTAAGTTACAGTGTTGCAAGTCTGCCTTACAAGAGCACAACTCATTTTTTCAGTCATTACAGAGGTAAGAACCACACACTGACCAAAAGCTTTTACCAACCCTCCTTATAAGCCATGCAGCCCTCTCAACATGGCCATATCTGTGTAGCTGGAGAGTGAAGGGGGTATCAGCATGGATGCCTCCAGCTCTTTTCTTTTGTCTGGACATGCTGCAAGGACATTATCTGCAGGGATATCCCGAGGGCCCCTTGAGGTCCCTATCAGTACCTGATGTAGCATACCTTATATGGTGGGTTTCAGGAGGTAACATTAGGAGATACAGCTATGGTGACATCACTACATGAGACAAGAATGTCTCCCAATGCAAGATCTGAGCCTATTTTTTAATATGAAGTTTCTCTTTCACACTGTAGTCTCTAATGTAACCTAAATGTGCTAAAGATACCTGACAAATGTTTATTATAAACATCCAAGATTCAGTCTTTTCAGTCCATTTTTCAATAATGGAAAATGATGACACCCATCTATTCAAAGCAGAAGACTTCTCATGCCTCCACTCCAAAGGCGGGAGAGAGAAAGAATGCAGTGATGTATTAGCATGTCAAAGTAAGAAAATAAAGGTATATGTACATGCCAATACACAAGTTCTCCATTCTCCCTCTATTCTGCCCTTCTATCTGAAACAAGTGTCTATGACCCCAGCTTATGACAACAAGATAGCCAATAAGTAACCACCAAATTCTCTGAGAGAAATATGGGGATTTTTGCTGTTCATTACAGCATGCACAAGCTCCACCACAGCTTGCCACAGAACTCACACACATTTCCCATTCATTTCAGCAGGATCAGTACCAAAGAACTACTCAGTGGAATACAAGCAAGACACAGAGTTTCTCATTTGTCGTGTACAGGCCTCATACTATCTTTCAAATATAGCTGCAACATAGAAAGACCTCAAGTATGATCAGCAACCTGTACATCCCAAACAAAGAAATAAAATTAAAAGAGACAGCCCATCTAAGAAATAAGGACTTTTTCATCTCAGAGATGTCAGTAGGTAACAGAATATGATGGAGATTATTTTGATCATAAGCTACGACTGAGTAAATTACTGTCGTTCCCTTTTGGTAGCTACTGTTGTGGTGACCGCTTTTGTTTTTACTATCAGAAATATTTTACCTTAGAATATGTTTACATAATCATAGCAAATATGAAGGGTATCAGCTAGTTTGCAATAGACAACTGAAAGAATTCACATAACCAATAGAAGTCTTGATGGGGAACATGCTGCAGTTCTGAGATGCAATAGAGAAATCTTTCACAGACAGAACTATGGTATTTAATTTTCAGGAAATCAATTCTGAACACTCAGGGAGTATGACATTTCCCTCCCTTTTAGTATCTTTCAGTCACGCAAAATTATCAACAGACTTTATATGATGGTGGGTACTTTCGGTATCCTCCCCCGGCCACTGGCAGGAATAATGAACGGAAATGATGTTTTGAGCGATTAGGATATAACTTCTGGTCATACCTTGGCATGATTTTTTCCCCATTTTAAAGACGAGGGAGAAGTCCTCAAAATTATTTATTTATTAATTTATTAAATTTGTAGGTCACCTTTCTCCCGCACCCAAGGTGGCTTCTAACAACAAACAAACACATTAAAAACATTTAAAACAGTTAAAAACATTAAAAGGATATAAAATCATTTTAAAATACCTAAAACAATATTCATTTTAAACAAGTAAATAAATAAAGCTCCTCAGCTTAAATAAAATCTGTTTAAAAAGAAAAGTTTTCACCTGCTGGTGAAAAAAGAGCAGGGAGGGGGCCTGCCTAGCCTCCTGTGGAAGAGCATTCCACAGGGTGGGAGCAGCCACTGAGAATGCTCTCTCCCGTGTCCTGGGATGGTGGTGAGACCGAGAGAAAGTGTTTACATTTGCAGGGCAAAAAACACTCCTCAGTGCAGTGTTTCTTACATAATCTGATGTGCAGAACCAATATGCTAGGAAGTAGCATCATATTTGTGCCCACTGGCTAAAACTGTGGGGGGGTTTTCTTTCCAGAAAACTCGCTGTGGACCAGAGGCCCATGGATCATATACAGGCTCCAGTCCATAGAGTACTGTTTTGAGTAGCAATGAATTACAGGTTATTTTTGGCTGAAAAAGCATTTTTCAACTAGCTCCCCATTCCCACCCCCACCCCAAAAATAAAGGAAGGGAAGCTACAGGGCCTGGAGGGCCATGGCTTTACAGTTCCCACCAGTTGGTCTAAATCTCACTAAAGTGCCAAATCTTAAAAGAAAAAGAAAAAAAATCTTCTCATTTGTGAGTCCATTACAGACATTCATTACGTGTTCATTCTTTTATCCACAATAATGAGGACCACAATCCTTGTTTAAACCAAGTCACAATCAAGCAGGAATAACAGGTGATAAAACACAAAAGTGCTACAACATACAAGCCCACTGCAATTAGAACTCCGATATACAGCTGTATTTGTTCTGCGTTTTTATACAAGTGTTGGATACCTAAATATATTGAAATATAAACACCTTGAAGGAACTATATCCCATCTGATCCTAGAAGCAAAGCAGGGTCAGTCTTGGTTAGTATTTGGGTGGGAGACAGCCAACAAATATGCAGTGCTGTGGCTATATCTCAGAGAAAGGAACTGGAAAAACCACTTCTATTTCTTGCCTAAGAAAACCCTATGAAATAAATGGTGTTGCCATAAGTCAACAGGAGACTTGAAGGCAAATAGACAAAACATGAGTTGGATAATTATAATGGAGCTTATCCTACAGACATCAAATTATAATAAGCATTATATAAAGGCAGAAGAAAATATCTGAAGGCAGAAAATAAGACACAGTAAGTATCCAGGTTATTACTTTGTTTCTTACGATATTTTCATGAAGTGTACATTTATTCCTTTTAAAACATTATCCCCATTGCTCCAAATCCAAATGACTCATTATGTTTCATATAGCCATTTATATATTTTTAAACTCCTTATCAAACATTTTCACAATTCTATGATACAACATGAGAAATCTTTCTTGGTTTCAGTTTCATGGTTACACCATTAGACTTCCAATTTTCTACAAATCTGGATGAACACATCTACTGTATTCATTCAACAGGATTTCCACACTTCTTTCCCATGAACATACATACACACACACACACACACACACACATCAAAATCAGCTTTACAGAGTCTGCCAACACTTAATAGCAGATTTTCAGGAAACACAGAGGAAACTATAAATGCGATACCTGCAATCTATTCTTCTTCCAAGTTCTGTTAACAGAAGCAGCACAGTTACCAGAGAAACTTCAGATTTCACCCTTAGGAAATCTCAAAACTATCTAATTTTTGAGGTCTTGATCTTGCAGCTTAGAAAAGCATGATACATTTTAGGAGTCTTATTTCCATAATTAGAATATGTGGTCATGATCATAGGCTCAAGTTCTTACCAGAAAATCTAACTTCAAGTACGTGGTAAACAAGCAAAAAGGTAGATACTTTCAGGAACAGAGGCCTACATCATTTGAAAATAACTATCTTGGTTATATGCAAGATATTAAAAAGAAGCATAGGGGGATTAAATTTAACTGGGTAGTAAAAGTTTTATATTTCCAATACTGTAAAATGCCATAATTCAGTAGCAGAGATGTACCTCTGAGCAGTTACATCTGATCTGTGCATAGGAAATAGATAACTGACATGTATCATACACATTACATGAAACAACCACATGCACATACGCACACATGCACACAAACACACAAAATGCCTACTTAAAGAATCTTTTTATGAATTTATTTAAATACGAGAACACTTTGTGTAGGAATTACAAGCATATTCACACAGAAGATAACTTTGGAGTTAAATTTATGAACTCTCATATATTTTTATATAGCAAAAACAAAATGAAATGCATGCTTTACATTCAACATGAGCAAAGTTAATCTAAAAAACTTTATTCATGCATGACTTCTGACGTAACTATTATTGTTGTTGTTATGTGACTTCAACTTGTTTCTGACTTACAGCAACCGTAACGTAAAGCTATCACAGGATCTTCTGGAGCTAGCTGTGGATGACATACCCAAGGTCACCCAGTGGGTTTCCATAGCTGACTGGAAAATCAAACCCTGGTCTCCAGAATCATAGTCCAATGCTCAAACTACTATACCATGCTTTCAGTGTAAACATTAGGCCCTACTTATACTGTATATGAATAAGACACACACCAAAAAAAGAAACTGCTATCCCTATTGTGGCTAAGTTAGGCTTTAACTGGCCAATCAGCTCCATTGTCTAAGCTTATCCATAACATCTTTCACTGCTCCATGACCTTCTGGACCAGCACTGTTCCTACAAATTGGATGCATCAGCTGTAAGTCTCTAATATTCCCCTCTTCACTTATTTTTTGCTTGAATATTCTTCTATCCAAAGGAGCTATTAAACCCTACTCAGGATCACCAATCACCATGGTGCCACTGAGTAAACTGCAATGAAAGAGAAATAAGAGAAGAAAGGGATATGAAAGATAAGGATAAATTCATAGGCAATTCACAGGAACAGTTTTGTTCCACAAGCTGCTCTGTGACAGAGGAAGATTAGATGGGAGAGTTTAGCCAATCAAGATCATTCCTGGAATTTTGTTTTTTATGATATGCATTTCTTTACTTTCATATTTTATCTCTCAGCATTACCACACTGCTATTTAGAAGAACTCTGGTGTTGGCCATTTGTCACCTTTGCACCACTACCTTTGCATTCATATTAAAACAAATTATCTTTCATAAGATTTCAGATCTAATATCTTTTAAAGAGCTTCCTGTCTAAGACTCTTCTCATTTACAAAACCTATCCCCAACACCTTTGGAGCAGAGAAAAAATATTTGAACTTTTTCCATGACTACAAGAATCACTCAAACATTCAATCTTTCTTTTAAAATAACGTCCCCGTATTAGTTTTTTACATGTTTGCATGTAAAAACTATCTGCTATCTGCGCTAAACAGGGGGTGGGAAGCTATCTGCGCTAAACAGGGGGTGGGAAGAATATCCATTCTGGAACACAGTGACCAAAAATGTAAGTTTACATAAAAATGGAACCAGAATAAGATATGTAAAGGTGAAATTTTAAAGAATTTTCAGAAGAACCACATCTACAACCACTCGAAGTTGAAGCTATAACGACAGTCAATTTGTTCTGCAGCTTCCAACAGACACTGAAATGTCTTCCTTTCACTTTCTCCCACTCAAGAATCCAAGACAAATAATTAAATGCAGTATGTCTCTGTTCCCCGGTAATGGATGTTCAATGTAATAAGCAATATACCACCAACTGCAGGGCTTTCTTCCTTAAACTGAGTGAGTATGGGTAATTTTCAATGAGAAGGACAAATACACAGCGTTCATTAAAGAACGGCAAAAGGTCACACATTTAAAGCTGCAAGAACAGCTTGACCCAATACTGAACTTGGTTCAAAAATTAGAGAATGTGAATCTAGAGTGGTACAGAGCAACTATAATCATGCTTGCTTTATATTAACTGAATTAAGTATTCAGGGAACATTACTAATACGCTTACATTTGGCTCTAGGTTCACCCTCTTCATTAACTCAGATGACACTTTGGCGGGTTCACTGATAAAAAGAAACAGACTTTTTAAATAGCTTACTAAAATTTCTAACAGTGAAATTCTAACTATCAATAAGTAAGCTATATAGAGTTCAACAGGATTTAATCATTAAATGTGCTTCAAAATGCAGCATTTGTTATTCCTTAACTAAATGGAAAATGACTGGTCCTTGCTCTAGCACAATCAAGATTTCTTCTTAATAAATCCCCCAAACCTATGTATTTGTTACTTAAGGTGCAATCCTCTTGCCTTTTCTCTGGTAGAAAACTCCATTGAACTTGATAAACTTATTCCTGAGTAAATATGTATAGGATTGTAGTGTGGGAGGTTCCATTAGCGTTTTGCTGGACTTGAGAGAAATGCAGCCTTATATAACAAAATAAGAAAATTGGAGAACCCCTCTGCTATCTCTGTAAACCTCATATCTACTGTCCAGTTGAGGCCTACCAAGCCATTACCATGGTTGAAAATGCTGTAAAAGGATTAGTAGGATGACCACAGCCTCCATGTATAAATGACTGGATGTCCGGTGTTTTAAGTTACACTTTAGTATCCTAGATGTATATTATTTTTTAAACAACTGAATTCTGTAACCATTTATACCTGTGGCATGTAACCAATGCAAAGGGGTTGTTTAGGGTTATTTCATTAACACATAAAAACAAAAAAGCCAATTAAAATTTATTACTAAGTTACTGCTTCCGGCCTATTTAAATTTAATGTGAGAGGTCTGTCCTAGCATGCTAACCATACCTGTCCTATCACATTCCTTTAAATCTCAGAGAGAGAGGGAGGGGGGAGGGAGGAGGAGAGGGAATGATGTAAGTAGGGAAAACATTGATATTTACTTAAACCCATGTGTGTTAAATTCTAGGAGCAAAAATAGAAGTTAAACACAATACAACATACATACATTAAGACAAAAAATAAATTGTTTGATATACAACAATAAGTAAATGTTAAATCAACCTGCTTTATTGATTATAGCAAAATCTTTGATTGAATAGATCATCCATTCTCGATCTTTGGTCTTCTAGCTGTTTGGGATTTCAGATTCCAGAATCCGTTCTCACCAGCTAGGCTGGTAGAGGCTTCTGGGAGTTGAAATTCAGAACAGCTGGAGGACCAAAGGTTGAGAATGGCTGATGTAGATCATGGAAAACTATGGATCGTTCTTAAAGAAGTGGGTGTGCCATAACATTTGACTATCCTAATGCACAACCTCTATTTAGGACAAGAGGCCACTGTTACAACAGAAAAATGAAAAACAGAACGGTTTCCAATTGAAAGGAGGTCAGGCGAGGCTGTTTTTCTTATCATTCTGTTTAACTTGTATGCTGAAGAAATCACATGTAAAGCTGGATTAGACTCTGAGAAAGGAGGTGTGAAAATTAGAGGAAGGAGCAATCAAGAACTTAAGAAAGTAGATACCATACTACTAACAGAAAACAGCAAAGACCTAGAACAGCTATTGAAGAAAGTCAAGGAAGAAAGTGAAAAGGCAGGGTTGCAGCTGAACATTTAGAAAACAATGATGACCGCAAATGATTTACATAACTTTGAAGTAGACAATGAAGACATCAAGATCATCAAGTCTTCTTACGCCCTGACTCAGTCATCAAATAAAATAGAGACCGCAGTTGAGAAATTAGAAGAAGAATAGAACTTGGAAAGGCAGCTATGAAAGAATTAGACAAGATCCTCAAGTATAAACATATCATTGAAGACTAAAGTCAGGATTCTTCACGCCATTGTGTTTCCAATTTCTATGTATCGTTGTGAAGAAAACTGATAAATAATCTGATCTAAAAGGTGGTGCTGGTGATAAGTTTCGTGGATACCATGGACTATTGAAAAGACAAATATAGTAGGTTCTCCATAATCATGGGGAATATGTTCTGGGACTTACCATGGATAGCAAAAAATATGGATATACAAATGCTGTTTTTCTCAATGAAACGAGCAATGCAGCTTGGACAGGCTACTATTGCCAGAAGGAGAATCACCATCAGGAAAAGGATCATCAAAAAGGCAACCTTGGATTACAGCTTCAGGATGATGGTGATGGCTGGATCTCAATCTCAGGAACAGACAATGTTTATGGTGATGGTTGGGGATCCTCTGAGATTTTTGGTTGTTTGCTAGACTTTTGAAAGAACACTGTTATCGGAAGTTGTTGTCTCCTTCTTTTTAACTTATCAAAATGCCGCGGCAGGGTTGCAATCCTTTCTTGATTATATGGGTGACTTTAATACTGCATTCCATCTGAGAATCATATTCCATAATTTTGTCCTTTAATGCCTGTGCAATTTTGAACACTTTGGCAAACAAGTTCCTTTAGTTCCTCATTGGATAACACTTCTTCACAGCCATTCATAAGTTTCTTCACTTCCCCATCCAGCAGATCAGCAAATTCTTCTCCACCAAGTTACCTTGTTGCGTGGATGATTCTCCTCACTTCCCTATCAATCGTTGGGACAGCCTGAAAATTATCCACAGCCTCATTCTTCACAAGTGTTTCCAGCAGGCATTTACACATTCAGGTTTTAATTCATCCATTGCAGTTTTGATTAAGGTTATGGCATCAACAACAGTGAAGGATTTCCAGTGCAGCATTATGTCTGCACTGGGGTCTTGTTACCCTGATTTCTGGGGGTCCTGTGACGGACACTTCAATGTGCTCAAAATAATGGGGAATGGGATTCGCTAGAGCAGTAGTTAGCAATGCAAGAGGGCAACGTAGCGAGATCTTGAACCCAATGTCTACGGGGTCAGGCCAAGTCAAGAATCAAACAGAAGTAAATAATAATTGTTTTTCTTTATTTATAAATCACAGCAAACGTACACACTCACTCAGTTAGAAAATTAAGAAATACTGCACAATTGCGCAGTCACGCACACAGTCCTAAAGAAATAAAGAGAGGAAAATAGATAGGAGATTTTTAGAAGGAGTTTTTGGGGAAATACTACACCTGGTCCTGTAGCCCAGTAAAAGGAAAGAAGCTGGGGAGCGTAGGTTCTCAGCACGTGAAGGCTGAGGGGAGGCTCGTCAAACGGAGCGGCAGCAAGTCGGGAGGCAAGTCACGAGCGATCCAATGAGACGCTCAAAATCAGGGGTTCTTATAGGGGAAAATGTGCCCGCAGGCTAGTCCGTTCCCGGGGAAAACAATGGGTTTTGGGCTGGAGACAAAGCCTCCGAAAGGTCAGTACTTTCGATGATTGAATTATGACAGCGTTGTCAATACCGTAGACAGTATGCAAACGCGGAGTGCTTGAGAGTTGGATAGTCCGCTCATCAAGCTGCCTGCTTGGGGCAGGGGATCTTTTGTAAACAGCGTGCATACATAATGTGATCTTAAGAAGGTACTTGCCTTGAGGTCTCCTAAAGCTACAATCAGCAATTACTGGCCTGCCTGGATTGTGATTTGAATGGTTCGGCTATTTTTGGCCGCGTCTGTGTGCATGCTTGTCCGGGGGCCTCACAAGCACGTGGAGAGGAATGGGTAGTGAAGGCCAAATTCTTGATATCAAATGATATCTAATATCCCTCAAGTTCAGACTAGAAACTGCAGTAACAGTCTGCCTCAATTGCTGATAGAATTTGATTAAATAACTTCTTAAACTGCTTTGGAAATGTGGCAGCAGCTGCTTAATTTGCAGAGGCAGCCTCTCTACTCAGTTTGATCTTTTTAAGTCCAAACTAATTCCTAAATCTGTAAAACCATCCCCTACTTGCAGTATAGGCCTTGGTGGCACTTGTTTGAGGGGATGCCCTGCTGATATCTTTGTATAGCCTCAATTTTTTGTGGTGCAAAACACTGATGTGAATTGGAATTGTTTTCTTTTCATGTCTTCCAGCTACATATTTAACGCCTTCTTCATTTTAATTAAGCACCTGTCACATATTGTGGAAGTAACTTTTGCAGCATAAGATGGAATAGCAGAACTTACATGGATTTCTTTTTCCTTCTTCAGAATTTCACAGATGGAAGATTCATTATTACCATATATCTTAGCAACCTCAGGGCATGTTTTGTTTTGTTTCCTGATTAAGTCAAGAACTTTCACCTTCTTGCTTAAACGAAAAACTTCATGGGCTCCCTCAGGCTAATCAAGATTGCCATCATCACCACTCTTCTGCACTGGGGCTATTACAAACAACACAAGGACTAAAGTAGAACGATTTCACAAAGATCTGTACTGGGTAAGGACAAGGACTTTACCATTCAAACACAAAGAGTAAGTGAGAGGTATACTAAGAGACTGGATAGCATCAGAGCACACGTAGTACTGTATATCATGAGGAAATGTGAGGCAGTAGGGACAATGTGAGATAGTGCAACCCCGCAAGCAAACAGAGAACCATTTGCTTCAATTTTACATTCCCTGTCATTTTCTGTGCAATACTGTATGTACTGTACTTTATCTCCCTTCATTGCTTCAATTTCTACCTTTATTTCTATTAAATTCAAAATATGTATTTTCAGATCACACCTTGTGGCAGGTAACTGAAATTGTGTATACTGGTCACATGATTATGGGAGATCTACTGTAAATGGGTCTTTCAGCAGAACAAGCCTAATCTCTCCCTACAAACCACGATGAGTAAGCTGAGACTATCATACTTTAGATGAAAAGACATAACTCACTAGAAAAGACAATTATGCTTGATACAGTAGAAAGCAGCAGGAAAAGAGGAAGATGCATTACAGAGGGATAGATTCAATCCAAGAAGTCACAGCCCTGAATCTGCAAGACCTGAGCAGGGTTGTTAATAACATGGTAACTCTGAGGTCTCTCATGCACTGGGTTGTTATAAGTCAGAGTTGAGTTGACAGTAGTTAACAACAAAATCAAATCAACCTTAACATAGTAACAGTTTCAACCATCTTATAGGGTCACTGAATGACCAATGATGGAAGCGATACGAACAGTAAAGCTGTAATTCGACTCTAGCACCTGTGTAACTTCTAGGTCTCTCTTAGACTGCAGAGACACGGCTTCTTCATTTAAGGGAAAAATGACTATTAAGTACATAATGTGTATTTGGTGTTTCTAAGAGAGTATGTTCCCGTTCAACTTTTACTTGAGAACACGCACACACTGTGAACACCATGCACTAGATACACAAAGTAACAGAAGTCTATTTGCACAGGACAGCTTTCCTGGATACTCTACCCAGTACAGTCTCATGTGTCCCTCAAAAAGCCATTCCTCAGTGCTACACTACCCTCTGTACGGCACAAAAGGGGGGCAGAAGCCTGGATGGGAAAGCCAAGAGAATTTATTGCTGGGTGACACCCACAAGTGGAAGTGCTTTCTTTTTCATGCAACACATCTTTGGATCCAAACCAATATTTTTCTTGCTGAATTCACAGGAAGGTATAACAGATCACCAGAAAAACAAATACTTTGCATGCAGAAGGCCCACAATTCAATTCCCAGCATCTCCAGTTAAAAGGAAATTCTTCTGCTTCAGATCCTAGACAACAGCTAGCAAGGACATTTGACGACACTGGTCTAAAATAAATGGACAACTGGTCTGACTCCAAAGTTGAAAAAGTAATTTCTTGAAGTACACGTCCCAGACCTCCACCCTGCCACCAGCTAGCTCAGGTCTAACTTTATATAAAGCAGTTTCTTACACACCTAAAGAGCCTGGGCCACTTCTAACTGTACACAGACTAGTGAACACCTACAATGAGAGCAGGGGGCCAGGGGTCACTACTATGTCTGTGGCATTTATAGAGATCAGTTTAGCAGACCCATGTACTCTGCAACCCTCAGATCTAATCCACTAGTAGTTAGCATACACATAAGCCCCACTCCTGACCAAGACAGGAACAACTGGCTCTTGCCTATACCCAGTAAAATCTTGCACACCTAATGAGGAAAATATATTCTCAGACCATTACAGAACTGAAAATTTTGTTTCAGCACTATTATTGTAGCTCAGTAGCTTATTCATAAAAATGGAACTTGCTCACTAGTAAATTTAAAGAGTCATCAGTGTGAGCAACTCTGCATGAACTTAAGATGCCAACAGGCAAAACAGCCCATTTATTCTGCCCCATACATGTCAATGACCTCTCAGTGACTCCTGTGGAAGAAATAATTGGCTACCAGATGAGATGGTTATATGGCTGATGCCAAACAAGCTTGTGTGACAAAAAGATTCCAGACGTTAGCACTAGTTCTCTAGTACAGAGTGATGAGCAGCATGATGAGACAAGAGTTATTTTAATTAGTAATCTAAAGTTTATTTGCTATCACAATCAAAATTAGTGTAGCAGCAAAAATTGAGTTTATTATGTGCTTGAAAAGTGACGTGATCAGACACAGAGAAGGAAGAATTACTGTTCAGCATTTTTTCTTTAATAGTCTGACCAGCAACGTGCTTTAGTTTTACAATTTGTAACACTCTTTCTGTATTTCACTCTTAGTGTAAATGATGAATTAGAATTTAAGAAAAAACAAACGACTATTGGGCCATATTACTGCTCTTTGGTCTTTGAACATCCTTGGCATCCAAAACAAACTTATTTTAGTGTGTTTGATGGAAACAAATAACCTTTTCTCCTTTAAAATGGAAAACAAAATGTAAACATAAAACTTCCTCTCTGCACTGAGGCATGATAGTATTCTTACTAGATCAGTCTGATTGTTTGTACTTCATGAATGAACTGACAGATCAATTTGAGATCAGCCTTAAGATACAAGTGGCACTATGATGACACACTGTATTGGACATCATCCTATACAGAACACATCCATTTCATTTTAGGGACATTCTATTTAGAGACTAGTACAAATATTCCCTCCTTTTAACACTCTCCCCACCACCACCATTTTTGGAGTAATCCGGATGGAAAGTGCAGATGTCAGTACTGACAAGAAGCCTTTAATTTGCTGCAAAGTGTACTTTGAAGTATTGGGTCTTTTCAGTGGGACAGCCCTTTCCCAGGTATCTTAGGTATGCAGAGTAATAAATAACTAAGATTTAGAACAGGAGAAAATAACAAGGGTAGATAAACAGCCAAACCCAATTCTTGAAATTTCTGACAGAGTACCTTGAAAGTTGTCTTTCTGGTAAGATTAGTTTAGTAGTGCAGTCCTAATCCTAATGATGTCTACTTAAAAGGACACTACATTGAACCAACAGTTTCTATTTCCAAATAAGTGCTTACAGGATGTCATGGTAAATGTATTAACACCAAAACGGTTTGGATGTTTGAATTAACAGCAAAAGCCTGGGTTTTTCACTAGGGAATTCTGAGAAAATGTGTGATAAATGTTATAATGTTTAGACATTCACATATCCAAATAAAGTTACCTTAAAGTACAAGAGTATGTGAAATGGCTCTACCAGAAACTATTTTTGTATTCATATGTTCACAGAGAAAACATATTCACGTTGACAGCTGAATCATATCTAAAAAACTTGTGTGGTAAGAACAAATAAAATGCCCTGTCTAAAGTCTTTCAGTGTGTGCAAACCCATGCCGCAGATCCAAGAAGACCACGTTGCACGTGAATGCTGTTACCTCCATGTCCTGCTTGTGAGCTTCTCAAGAGCAACTGATTGACCACTGCATGAACAACGTGCTGAACTAGATGAGCTTTTCATCTTATATGGTATGTCCATTCTTATGGCGAGGGGAAAAATTATACTCCAGGGTATGCAAATAGCCTTCTACCACCACAAAAATCTCCAGCCTTGCAATTCCAGTTTTGGGCTAAGGCACTCAGCTGAGAATCTCGGAAATTCCCATATTGATATGAACGACCTTTGACTTCATGAGTGTAAGTCTTCCAACAAAACAGTAAGCCTTCCAACAAAAAGCTGTCAGGAAAAGCCTGCAGAAAAAGAACACTAAGCATATGGCCCTTTATAAATCCTGATACAATTACAACACGAGGGCAGCTCCTCCATAAACAGAAATAATTAGCTCCACAAAAAAGCAGAGGCCTATAATTATGGTAATCTCATTATGAAATAAGCAAAAGACTTCCCAAGTTGAACCAGTTACCAAGCATACTAGACAATACTCTGATAGACAGATGTATCAAGAAGCTAATTGCAGGACTCAACTGCATGGTACATACAAATTGTGTAAATTGTAGCCTAACAGTCCTTTTTTTTAAAAAAAAGCACCAGTTTTGGGGGACAGGAACAATGAAGCTTATGAAACAGCCACAATACAATCAGACTACTACACGCTGGTCTCACTGGAACACAGAGCAGTGTGAATATGCATCCAAATCTGCCACAAAGATGTAACAGAACTCTGAAGTGACACAGAACAGAGACAAGGCAGGTGGCAAGGGGTTAAGAACCTTCACCCTGTAGTGCTGCTTCTCTGCTCTCAACTATGCCTTCCACAAACAGGTTTTTCTTGTTCTAAGGGCCACCATGAGGCTACCATTTACATGCCTTTAGATATAAGATCTAGTTTGGGCTTTTCAATTCCTAACAAGTAAACAGCACTTCATTTGTTTTTACAAAGAGACAGACATCAGAAAAGACAACTGAGAACTTTAAATTGCTACTTACCAGATCTAGATTTAATGATGTTGCTAAACTCATTCTGGCCTCCATCATGTCCTTCGTCAATATCCAAAACTTTAGCCATTTTTTCCCCACCAGATTCCAAGTTCCAACACAGGATTACTTAAAATCTCTGCATGTAGTGCTCCCACTCCAGTCTCCTTGAAATCAAAACCTGAAATGTAAACAAACCAAAAAACAGTGTAAGTTTATTTACATAGGAATGTTTTGAAAATAAAAGTTCTCTCAAGGCAGCTTATTATGTAACAGCTTTTCACTCAACACTGAAGCACTAAAAATTCTGATCAAACTAGTAAAACCACATAACAATTTAAGACAGAGAGCCATGATAAACCAAAGCCTATGATTTCAAAAAAAGGAAAACAGATTTTTAAAGACTTTAAATCAACTTAACAGCAAACAAGGAGAAAGTCAAACCTATCTCTTTGGGAGGGAATTCCACAGACATAAAGCCTAACTAAAAAAAATTCCTCTTGCTTGTAACCACCAATCGAATCAATCTTTGAATCTGTAAGCAGGGTCTCTATGTCAGTCTTAAGAACAAGCCAAGATCAAGGGACCAGATCCAATCTGATCTTGGAAGCTAAGCAGGGTCAGCCCTGGTTTAATTCTTGGATGGGGGACAGCCAAGAAATATCAGGGGCTGCAGACAGAGGAAGGAACTGCTAAAGCCACCTCTGAGTATTCCTGGCCTAAGAAAACCCTATGAAATTCATGGGGTTACCATATGTCAACCGGCAACTTGAAGGCACACACACACAAATACACAGAGATCATACAGGTGGCAGTGGTCCCTCCAATCACATGATCTCTATCCATTCAGGGAGCAGGTGGGTACTGACATTCTCAAACCTACCTAGGACCACATGGCCTACTGCTGCTTGTACTACCATTCCTGTCTCTAAACATGGCACTTTCACACATAAATTTTTAAAGAACTAGTTAAAACTTCTGGTGCCCACATGCCTCATTTTAATTAGGAAGTGCATTTTTAAACACATAACTAGCAACTTTTTTGGCATTACCACATTTCAACAGCAATAGCAATGGCAAAAGGAACCACTGGGGGACCTCCCCCTCCCCTGGAGAAATGCAAAACACCACAGAGAGGTACAAAACGCCTTTAAAGAACAGAATCAGAACTGTAACTGAGCTCAGAAGCAAATACAGAACTAATATAAAACTACAGCAGTATAATTTGCTTCAGAACTTGGCCTTTCCCAAGAATACAAATGATTTCATTTTGGACTAACTGAAAATTCCAAATTATTATTAAAGGCATGTCCACATAACCAAGGCATGAAAGCAAGTTCTATCATCTCTAGATCAAGCCAAGGCTAGTGTTCCAGCCTAAGCCAGCAAAAGGTACATCTAGCTACAGCTAACTGTGCTCCAGTTGACAGCGTCAAGCCCAAGATTACCCTCAAGCTGGGATCTTAGTCTTTCAGAGGAGATACAACCTCATCAACAACAGCTAACTATCCCACTGATAACGCTTCCAGCTCTGTCTTGTCTGGATTAAGTTTCAACTTGTTCACCTTAATCATCCAAACTGTCTTCAAACAGTTCAAATGTTTCAGTCTCAATGGGATTTAAAGCTGGAAATGTGAGTTAGAGCTGCATGTCGTCCATATTTATTTTAGACCAAGCCTCCAAACGACCTTTTCCTAGAAGCTTCATAACAAAAAGCATGAAGGATAAGGTACCACCCCAAGGCACTGCAAAAGACAAATGCATGATGTGGAGCAATACAGCACACTGGATTCACTCCAGCAGGAATGCCTGAAGTCATATAATATCGTGCCTCCCATATCCACTTCATTCCAACAAGAAGACAAGAAAGGCTACCATGATCAGTGGTACTGAACATCCCTTAGAGACCCAAAGAACCAACAGAGTTGCACTGTCCTGGTCCATTCCTCAGCAGGAGTAATCCTAGTCCTGGACCTAGTCCTGGTCCTAGTGCATGACCAAAGCTGTTTCTACAACACAACCAGGACAGAAACCAGACTGGAACGAACCTTTTTTAAAAATCGATGTAAACACTTCTATACAAGTAGAGTTTTGTGCACAGTAAATGCATAACTACATCTGCACTTGTATCTCATGGCTTCCTGTTTCTTTAATTTTCCACTTTTTTTCAACATTGCTCTGGCTGCTTATCTTATAAATACCCCCTGGTGAATCTGCTTTGTAATTTGAGTCTCCTGCAAGAGAGCAAAGAGAGACCAAAAAGACTAAAGTGACAGATTCCAGAACTCTAGTTTTTTTAGCACTACCCACTTAATTACATACTACCACACACTACAACCCCATGCTTTTTTATAATGTTAGGGTCTATGATAGTCAAATACATTTAGACAATTTCCTGCACCGTTTAATAAATCAGGATTAGAATCTTATGCATATAGCTACCTTTAAAATATAATTTTTAGATTTCTTCTGCACATGTCTGCTCAAAAATCCTACTGGTTCCAATGGAAATTATTTCCAGGTAAGCAATCATAACACTGCCTTTAACTGAAGGGCATTCTTCTCATCACTTCAAAGAAGTTTTGGCCCACAGACTAGAAAACAGCCTGGGAGCGGCTAGACTGATTTCCTTATTTATATGCAAGTTACAAAGGAAACAGTTTTCCAGCTATACCAAAGCCTGCCTGCATGAGTTTTGATAAAACTACTCTAGCTATACAGAGAGGCAGTAGTTACACATACCCAATATGTTTTACATGGAAAACAATGTTTTCTGCCAAGTACAGTCCTATCACTTTCCATTTTCTTACCCCACTGAATGCATGATTGCTTTAACTGCTGCAAAATGGAGAAAAATACAACGGGAAATTAAAGGCTCAATGTATTATTAGCATCCCTTTCCAACCTTTCCCAAAGGGTTTGGTATTATTTACAGTATACCCCTTTTTATTTTACTACATCTTGGGATTATTTACAATATATCCTTTATTATTTTACTACAGCCATTTTGTAAGATTTGACAGTAATGAGGGTGAATGGGGGTACTCTCTGAAGGACCTCTAGCACTACAGATGGGAAATATGCAGCCCTCCAGATGTTGTTGGGCTGCAGTTCCCATCAGATCTCACTAGAGAAACTAATAGCAAGGGTTTCTGGGAGCAGTAGTCCAGTGTCCTTTGGAAGGCCTCAGGTTTCCCACTCTGTGTTGAAGTGGTTGAAGAATGGAGAAACTGTTCTGCTGGTCTAACACAGTCATGATCCATCCAAACTGGAGGTCACTGCACAGGTGTGACAACACAGCCTAACCCTCCTTTTGTCAGTTCCCAATTTCTGCTAGGAGGAAGGTCTATGTCTCTTCATCCCTGCATCATTCCCCCATCCAAGAGGGGCAATAGCACCCCGAGTCCAAAATGTACAAAAAAAACCACACTGATAACTGTTCAAGTGTACTAGAAAAGAGACAAAATTATAAAGTCTTATGCCTGAGGTGAGGAAATCAGCTCTGCCTTTCACTCAAATATGTGACTGTTTCAGTTGCCAGGCACAAATGTCAAAGCCATGTTTCACACGTAAAATGAGTCTGGATTCCACCCAGCGAAGTCCCGGCTACCCAACCCAACCTTTCAGTTTTACCCAGCTGTCAAAAGGCAGCACATTCAACACACTCAAGCAACTACGCAACAAGTAATCTATTCATATTCCAGTTGTCTTTCAAAGGCGTCACTATGACTTTCTTCCAAAAAGTATTCTGGAGTCCCTCCCTCAGAATCTGTTAGCAGGCCAAGTTGACAGGCAGTTCCAGATACTGCACAGATGAGAACCTCACAGTAAACAAGCCACCTCACTCTAATTCCTTACAGCAACATCCTGAGTAGGCCAGCCAACACCTGCTTCGTTTTTAGGCTGCTTGCATTTACAGCAAGCAAGGACTTTTAATTAGAAACACGTCAACCGAAGTCTTTTAAACAGAGCAATGATATCATGACTTTTCCGCCTTAAAATAACCAGTGATCATCCTGTAAGCTACCACATACAGATCAGGAAAGAGGTAGTGTAAGCCTGAGAAGAGGGAGAACAGTTACCTTCCACATCAAGGAAGAGCAACAGGTGGTTTCCCCATTTGCTTTATACCACAACACCTCAGCCAGCCATTATCCACTGGCCTTCCTTTCTTTCTCAGAATAACTAAAGAACTCTCAATCATTCCAGTCTAACCTTCCTTCACTTCTTCTGTCCCTTCTGGAAAAAGGCCCGCAGGCAAAGATACTTTCAGATTTGATGAGCTAACTAGAAGTATTTTCACCTACCTCCCCCAACCACCCCCAGCAAAGCCAAAATGCATAGCAACCTAAGACAGCCCAGTTATTCTAGCAACCAGTAGCACAAGGTCTCAAAAATGCCTCCCCAAAAATATAAACAAAATAAATCAAATAACCAATAGTTTTCTGCCCTTTCCTGACACACCCCACATCCACTGCTGAGGCATCTGCCTCACTCAACCCAATGGGAGGGCCCTCTCTGAGAATTTTGTAGTGTTGGTGCATGAAAATACTCTTGAAGACGAGCAAAACAAGAGATTGTTTTGCATTATTTTGCAACCATCCCATCTATCTAAAAGTCTGCAAACACAAAAACATAGTTTACCCAGGCAGTGGTACTAAAAGCTGCTTACATGTCAATATCCTTTTATCCACCATATAAGCAGACACCAAATCCAACAGAACTACGTGGGAAAACGACCTGAAGAATTTCAGGCGCCCACTTTAACCAAATCACCTGACGAAGTGGCCTCCCTAATCCACCAAAGCTTATGCCACCCCGAACTTAAGTCTTTCAAAGTAAAGAAAATAGGGTGCTGACATTTTCTAAAGACACATGGGCCATTTCCGCACTAAACTGTTATAGTGCTATTATTCCATTCCCAACACCCTATGGAATCCTGGGGTTTGCGGCACCCCTCCCTAAACCGCAAACCCGAGGATTTCACAGGATGTCGAAAGTGGAATAACAGTCTGGTGCGGAAATGGCCCAGGCATTTCTTTGGTAGTGGGTGTGGGCTAATCAGTTCAAAGTTTCCGTGCTCAATAAGCCAGAGGAGGCCACCCCCACAGGTACATTTGTTTGGGAGGCGGGGCCCCCCGAACCCCTGAGTCAGCGCAGCTCCCGCGCGAGGCTCGCCGCTCTTCAAACGTGTCATTTTATTTGCCGACTCCCCTCGTCGTTTCAGCCTCTAACGCATCTTCCCCTTTGGTGACTTTTGCTCGTTTCTCGGCGAAGACCCGCATCTCCCTTAAGGCCAGCCCGTCTTGTGGTTTTTTTTAAAAGCTCCGTACATGATCCCTATAGGGGGAGGAGAGGAAAGGAGGGCGCGCAAAGGATTCGGTTGCCCTTGGGTCCCCTCTGCGCTCCAGGCAGAGGCATCGCGTTACTTTCCTTTCTCCCCCCCCCTCCCCGCCCCGGTCAATTATTCACCAGCTTACCTGCTCCAACCACCCCCGCGCGCCCCAAGGAGCTCCGGGACGCCAGCTGCTCCGCTCACACGGCGGCGTCCATTCCGTGCAGAGTTCTTTCTTTCTCTCTTTCGTTCTTTCTTTCACTCTCTCAACAACCAAACGGGGGCTGGGGAGGAATTCTCCAACGCCAAACCGGGACAAGAGCCGCGAGGGGAGAGCCTGTTCCAAAGCAGCCGCCGCCGCCGCCGCCGGAGGAAAAAGAAACGCCTCGCTCCGAAGAAAAGTTTCCCACGAGCCCGTCGCCTCTCGTTCCCCGGCGCGGCGACCGCCGAACTCCTGGTCCGCGGGGCTCGGCGCCCGGAGAGGCTCGCCCCTTCCTTGGCTCGCCGCTCACTTTCTGGAGCCTGGTGGGAGGAGGAAGCGCCGCCCGCCCGCCTCCGTTCCCTCCCCCAAGCCACCGCCCGGGCTCTGGCGGACAGGCGGGCTCAACTTCGGAGCGGGCGAGTTGCGGTGGCTGCCACGGACGAGGAGGAGGAGGAGGAGGACGCGACGGGTACCTCGGCCGTCGCGGCGGCGCCGCCTCCTCCTCGTCCTCCTCCGCCTGAGGCCCCCGGGAGTCCTCCTTTGTTACTAGGTGAGGGCTGGCGCTGCCACCCAGGCAGCCTGCTTTGGGCGAAGGCTGGCTGCCCCTTTCGCCCCCGCTGCGAACTTTTCTCTCTTGCAGAACAAATAAAAGTGAAGCGCCGCGGCTGATAACGCACGAAGGAACCCGGCGCTTGCTCCCTCTCTCTCACTCACACACACACACACACAGCACCCTCTCCGCTAACTTTCTGCTGCGCTGGGAACTTTGTCCCCGGAACCCAGAGACGGCGCGTGCACGGGGCTGCGCGCGCGCGCGCCCGACCCCACCTCCTCCCCTCGCTGCAAAGTTTTACCTCCCTCGAGTCGGTTCGCGGCTACACTCTAGCGAAGGGAACGCGGCGTGGCAGCGTCACGTGACCTGTCGGCCTGTCAATCAGCTCCAGCCACTTTCATTCCTCAGCCTGCGGTGGCCGTCGCCGCTCGTCCCCGCTGAAGGGGCAGAAAGTCACGAGCGGTTCCCCCCCCCCAGGTACACGTCCCTCCCGGGGAGGAGGCGGAAACTAAAAGATCGTGGAGAGGAGAATTTGGAGCCCTCTCAATCAAGCCTTTCATACCCTAAATGCGAGCCCGCCCACTGCGATCCGAAAGTTACTTTGCTCGGGAGCAAGTTCTGCTGAGATCAGCCAGTGCAGTTTAGTCCGTAGCTGCCGAAGCGTCGACCTGGCAGCGCCTCTATAAGGCTCAAGCCCTCTGCACCCGTAGCTGAGGCGCTTATCCCTGTAACATGTTCTGGTAACCGTAGCGAGAAACGCTTTGCGAAACGACCTGGGAAGCCTTTAACCTGTAAAAGCCACGTGAGACCTGTTTGTTCTTAAATCGTCATGCAAAATACAAGACAAGTCCAACACCTATACTAACGGTGGCTGAATACATGTAGCTTCTCTTTCATTTTTTTCACTCGATGTCATTAAATTTACACACCATGCATCCATCTTCCCTCAATGTGCTGCCCACCAGATGTTTGAGATTACAACCTCCACCACTGCATACCATTGCTAAACAGGACTCAAATTGTTACCCAAAACAAATGGAGGGCAGCAGAACGGAAAACGCTGTCATATGTGGCCTCCAGTAATTTTATTCTCTTAACACATCACTCTGAGAGACTATGGCCATTTCCGCTCAGCACTGTTATAGTGCTAATATTCCACTTCAAACATCCTGGAATTCTGGGACTTGTAGTTTACTGAGGCCAAAGAATTCTCTGGCTGAGAATTCTAAAGGCCCCTCCCTAAACTGCAAACCCCAGGATTCCATAGGAGGTTGAAAGTGGAATAAGAGCACTAGAACAGCGTAGTGCGGCAATGGCCTACAACTCCTAGGAGTTTCAGTCCAACAAAATCTGGACAGACAAATAATTCCCACCCTCGAGTTAGTGTCTGTAGATGGAACCAAGTTTCTGGAAGCTAGTTTGGCCCACTTCACAATCAACAACCATTTGAATTACTAGGGTGACGGATGGCTTAGTACTTATGATATGAATAGGACAAAATCAAATAAAATGTGAATACACTGGCTAACTTCCCCATTTGTTTTAAAGCTTAAAAATTTTAAACTTGTTTTCAAGATAATTTCCTTACATTTTACTTTCTTTTCCTGGCACACCTTCCTGCAATGATTAAGCTCATCCACATACATATTCCCTCAAACCAACACATTTTAGTACATAGTTGCTGACTACTATACCACTATTATACTGCACATGAGAGTCAGCTTGGTGTAGGGATTTGAGCACTGGAGGAGGAATCTGAGAGATCAAGGCCATTTCCACACTAGATTGTTATAGTGCTATTACTCCACTTTCAACATCCTATGGAATCCCGGGGTTTGCAGTATAGGGAGAAGCCTTAAAGGCCCCTGCCTAAACTGCAAACTGCAGGATTCCATAGGATGTTGAAAGTGAAATAATAGCACTATAATGGTTTTAAATTCCCACTCTACCATAGAAGCCCACTGGATGACCTTGGGCAAGACATACTCTCTTAGCCTTAAAAGAGGTAATGGCAAAACTCTTCTGAATAAATCTGCCAAGAAAACCCTTTGTAAATCTGAGTAAGCCTGAAAGTACATAAAAATAGAATTACTACACATAGAGCCATCACCTACACTTTGCCAGCACGTTGCCTCCCAGTTCCAGAACAGGGTCCATGATAGGTGGCAGTGCAAGAGCAGAGACCTCACCAGAAGCAGCAGCCTGTCCCCTTAGGCAACTGTTTGGATTGAGCCAGCAGGAATTTTCCAGGGGCAGAGAGCCTGCGCAGGAGCAGTGGAACAGGAGAATAACTCAACAAGATTTTGCACAAAGAATTAGGAAAGCCTCTAAAGGTTAGCAGGGCCTAAATACCCAAAAGGTACAGATCCTGTCTGATCTTGGAAGCTAACCAGGGCCAGTCCTGGTTAGTACTTGGATGGGATGTATGTATGTAATTAAAGTATGTAATATGATAGCTTCAGCTTAGTCATTTTGGGTTCTAGGGAGCATTCAGGCTTGATTTGCTGTCAGACCCACTTATTCGTGCTTTTCGCAGTCAATATTATCTGTAGAATTCTTCTTCAGTATCATATTTCAAATGAGTGGATTCTCTTCCTGTCAGCTTCCTTCACTGTCCAGCTTTCACAACCATACATAGAAAATGGAAAGATGATGGCACGGACCATCCTGACTTTGGCAATCAGTGTTACATCTTTGCACTTGAAGATCTTCTCTAACTATTTCATATTCAGTGCCTATAGAGTACAGAGCAAGTAACCATACTTGGTTCTTCAACCTAGCTGTATCCTCTCCTACCCACCCACCCACACAAATTAGAAATTTCATCTGTCACTAGACAGGGAGATAATTAACAATAACTGCCCTTCCCAGTGGATTGCTAATGATAACCAGTATCACCAGGCTCCAAAGTATTTATTCTCTGCTCTGGAGGAAAGCCTTTACAGAATTAAGATTCCAACCAATGTTACCTGCTATCTTCATATCTCTATAAGGGAATATGCATTCATGAAAACAGTTCTGTAGAGGATTTAGTGTATTATTTACTGTGCTTGTCCACTGTACGCCAGTCCCAGAGAGTGCCTGCTGTCTTCTCTTACATCACAAACCAGGGGCCAGTACAGAATATAATAATCCACTCGCTGTTTGAAAAGCAGGAGCATGTATCAAGTTGCATTATACAAAATTGGAGCGAGATCATTGAAAGAGGTAGCAATAGATTTGAAAAGGTTGATTCTGGAGGAAGTTTAGAAAGTTTTAAGCTGCATTTCAAATCTTAATGTTTTTAAATAGAATGCAAACTTTTTCTTTCATCTGTGACAATGTCAATGGATATTTTATTGTACACTGTTTTGCGACAGCATATGGCTAAAAGGAATAAATACTTTGGTCTGAATATTACTTGGCCTTCTAAATTTGCACCTGCATTAAAATAGCAAAGGGGAAGGGGACTGGACAAGATATACAGATATATAAAAAAGTCCAAATAGTTTGGATTTGCTGTTGTTTGCTTATTTATTTCATTTAAACATATCTGCTCTAATTTTGTCTCTGTTTTTCTCCTCTAAAATTCCTATCTCATGCTGATTCCTTGTGCCTATGAAAAGGATTTCCAAACGCATCACTATAAGCATACATGTGAAACCCTGCAGTGAGAAAAGCAAGGGAGGAGAGATTTCAGCTGGAAGAAAATGCAAGTAATGAAAGGGTTATGCAGCCCTCCCCCACTCTCCTGCTGTTTTTCTACTCAGAATGGTAGCCTTCAGAGGCTACATTTCATTTTAAAAACCTTTCGGAGATTTGTTATTAGCATTTGCCTTGGAATGGTCGTAAATGGAAATGCTGATACAATGATACTTCTCTTATCTTTGTAAAAGATAATAAGCCCCTTAATAACATTATATAGAATTTCTGTTAATGAGGGGTTATACTATTGCCTATTTGCCTTCCTGTCACCAGCTTCTTACCAAGCCAGATAATTTTAACTAGGAACAATAACAATTCTCTTTGGAAAACAAGTTTTGTTTATTACCATAAATCAGGATGTGTTTCATTTCATTCTGTGTTGATAGTCTGCTAGTTTCAGATACTTTGGATGTGGTTTGCAAATATTTTTGTAAATGTAAGTGTTCAAGGGAAAAAATATCATTTTTGAAGTTAAAGTAACTTCATATTTGTAAGAAGAAATTAAAATTTTTCAGTATTTATTGTAAATCATATATGAACAAGAGATACCACCTCTATTGAATCATAACTACTTTGTATACACTAATCTTACAAGTATATCTGACAGGACCAGCCAACACCACAGTCCTCCCTCCACATTTGCAGGTTGGACCTTGGTGAATTTGATTATTTGTGAGGTGTGCACATGTGTTTCCCCCATTCTCCTCCCCTCATTCCCTTGCCTTTCACCAGGGTGCACATGCCTTCTTCACAACCAGGCAAAAGGCAAGGAAATGGGAGGAGGCACACATATGCCTTCCTTCTCTATGGCAGTTTCTGTAGTACACTGTGGTAGTGCTATTATTCCACTTTCAACTTCCTGTGGAATTCTGGGGTTTGTAGTTTACTGAGGCCCAAGAGCTCTCTGGCTGAGAATTCCAAATCCCCCTCCCTAAACTACAAACCCCAGGATTTCATAGGATGTTGAAAGTGGAATAATAGCACTATTACAATGTAGGGCAGAAATGGCCCATGTGTGGTTCTCTCCCTCGCATTTCCTTGCCTTTTGTCCAGGTGCAAAGCACAATGGGGCAAAAGGCAAGGGAATGGGAGGAGGAAAATGGGGGGAATGTATTTGCACATGTGTCATGAATAATCAAATTCGTGAAGGTCAAACTTGCAAATGTGGAGGGAGGACTGTGATGTTAACTGGTCCTGTCCGATATGCTCGAGAGGCCAGGAAAGGAATGGGAGGAGGGTGCACAGGGGACTTATTTGCAGTTTTTCCAGTTTTGCAAGTGTTCTGTGCCCCGAACTCTCATGAAAGTGGAGGGGTCACTGTAGTAACCGTTTTAAATCAGCATGTAAAATAAACAAACAAACTGGGGGGGAAGCAATTACAATATGCATTTCCGTTCACTGATATTTCCTCTACACCATGATTTTCTGTGTGAGACCTTTGGGATTTATCAACAGGAAAACTGTAGTCCCAGGAGAATCTTTAGGAGCATGGCCTCCTCAGGAATATTCCAGATAATCTCCTCAGACTTCATTGCATGTCTATAATACATATTTTATATACAGAGCCAGTTCCAAAACAAACCTGAAAAACCCTGTTGGTAAATTCACAACCTTGTTAGTAAACACAGGGCTTTTTCAGAGGTAGTACTTCAGTTGTGGAACTCTCACTCAGGATAAATCAGGGTAACTCCATCTTATTAGGAATCCCAGGCTACACATTATATGAGACATTATGTATTTGGGAGCTTGAACTCTGGTCCTGTATTGAGGCTGTACAGACAATGTTGAATTAACCAGACTGATTGTTCTAGACTTCTTGTTAATTGGAAACGGCAGCTTTGAACTGACTTTACATGATTCCAATCTCCTTTTAGGCACACATACCCCAACTAAATATTTAGCTATAAGCCTGGTAGGAATGTCCCATAAGAGGTACTTAAAATCTTTTTCATTCATTTCTGACTCAGGTTTTGCTTGTGGTTTGACTAGACTTACAAAATAATGCTCCTTTTCATTATATGTAAAGCCATAGGAACATTTATATGTTTACCTACCTATCTATTATTAAAATATTTAGATCCTGCTCTTTATCCAAAGATCTCTAGGTAGCTTACAATAAAATCAACTTAAAATAATAGATAATTGCAAAAGTTTAAAAGATTAAGAAATAAATAGTTTTTCAATTTAAAAACAGTTTAACACAAATTATAACAACCTTGAATAACAGAACTATAAAACATGTGCAGAATGAATAAATTCAGTTTGGCCCAAAGGATTTATTAAAAAGACAGGTTTTAACTTGGTGCCAAAATAATTCTAAAATTGACATCAGTTGGGCCTCCACAATCAGGGTGTCACCACTAAAAGGCCATCTCCCATGTCCTCCCGTAATGTGTTCCCTCTACTGATGGGACACAGAGAAGAGCCTCTCCAATAGATCTCAATCCTTGGGCAGGCATATATAGAAAGAGGTGCTCCCTCATGCATTGAGGTCCCAAGCTATTTAGGGCTTTAAATATTCTTCCCAGCATCTTGAATTGCAAATGCAAATGTATTGACAGCCACTGTAATTTGTTCACAACAAGTATTATATGGTATTTGAACAGAATTCCAGTGAGCAGTCTCGCTGCTGCATTTTGCACTAGTTGCAGTTTCCAAGTCAGCTTCAAGGGCAACCCCACATAGAATCCATTGCAGTAGTATAATCAGGAAGTTCCTAGTGCATGGCTAAGTTATCCCTGCCCAGGAAAGGCCATGGCTGGCAAACCAGTTGAAGCTGGCCCCAGGCATTTTTAGCCACTGAGCCTCCAGTGACAAGGATGGATCTAGGAATACTTCCAGAGTACACACTTGCTCCTTCAAGAGGAGTGCAATCTCACCCAAGGCAGGCAACCTGCACAATTCCCAGACCTGAGAACCACTAATCCACAGAGCCTCCATCTTATCAGGATTCAGCTTCAGTTTATTCACCCTCACCCAGCCCATTACAGCAGCCAGGCACGGCACCAGTACCTTCTCATTGTAAGGCCCCACTTTGGGGGTCCCTGATATCATTATGGTTTGGATAGGCACCATACCTAATTGGCATCCTATGTAATTGGCAACACACTTTAATTGGCACTAATATCAAATTCAAGCCTGAGAGGTGACAGAGAGGTCAAATTGAGCGAGGGAAAGAATTGGACTGTAAATAGGTCAACTCGAAACTTTCTTCAGGTAAGACTGAGTCATTTGTCAAGCAAATGCACATCGTTCCTGTGGATAATAGGCTTAAATAGAAGCTGGAATTTTCCAGGGAACCCAACTGTGAGGAGCCCACCAGGACACTGATTGACAGATATCCATCCCTTGTCCACCTGGATCCCTTCTTCTTTCCTCACAGCACCCACAATAGACAGCTATTACAACATCCATCATGTCTTTGTCAATCAAGCAGTAAGCCCATCAACAGGAGAAAGATCCACTATCCACAACAGGTTCCCTTTGTCTTGCATCTGGAACCTTCACTGCCACAGGTTATTTTCAGGGTATAAATACTCTGATTTCAGGATACCCAGTGCAGTCTCTTGAAGGTCCACCCATCATTCTTTCCATCTGGCTCCTGAATGAGAACTGTCCTTAGGTCATACCTAAGCCAAAACACATTTATGCTCTTTACTGCTCTTCTGGACTGGTAATTATAAATCCTCCCAAACCCCTCAGCCTCTGTATAATTTTTCCTCCCTTTCTCTTTCAGTTAGCTCTTCTGTGAATGCTTGACTATATGTATCTTGTGTGCATGCATGAGTGAATTCCCCCAATAAAAACACATTTTTATTTTACTTTTTAATCTTTGGCTGGTTCTTTTCCTGCCCGTGTGCCCATAAACGCTAGTAGGAAAGATCTCGCTAAATTGCCCCCCTCTCGCAAGCCTCCTCTTTGAGCTAATTCATTCCCCACATTTGCAAGGAGGCACTGGCATCACAGGATGGGCCTTGTGGCACCTACGTTTTTGGGGTAACAACATCACAGCCAACTCTGATGACAAGGAGAAATAGAGCTGAGTATTGTCAGCATTGGCACCCAACCACAAACTCCTAATGACTCTCCTAACAGCCTCATATAGATGTTAAAAATCATGGGAGACAAGATTGAACCCTGTGGCACCCCACAACATGACAACCATGGGGCCGAGCAGGAGTCTCCCAATGCCACTCTCAGGAACTGATCTTGAAGATAGAAATGGAATCGTTGCAAAAGATATCTCCTGCTCCCATCTGCCAGAGCTGGTCCAGTAAGATACCATGATCAATGGTATCAAAAGATGCTGAGAGATCTATGAGGATCAACATGGTAGCACTCCTCTGTCTGTCCCCTGGAGTTGCTCATCAGTTAGAGTGAACAAGATTGCCTCAGTATTGTACCCTGGTCTGCAATCAGACTGAAATGGGTCCAGATAAAATGTTTCTTCCAAGAACATCTGATGTTGCCCAGTCATCACATATTCAAGTACCTTGCCTAGATACAGGATATTGTTACCCTGTGAACTGGGGGTCCCGGGAGGGACACCAAAATGTGCTCAACTAAAGTTGGGGAAAATTAGCTCAGAGCACTGCTAGCGTTATGACAGGCAGGATAACGTAGCGAGATCTTGAACCCTATGTCTACGGGGTCGGGTCGAGTCAAGAAGCACGCAGAAGTTGAAACAATAAATGATGTTTATTAAACACAAGTAAAACAGTGTATGCGACACACTCATGCAAGATAACTAAAGAAAATAAAGATTGGAGTGGTATAGAAGGATTTTTAGAGGGATTGCTGGTTTGGGTGATACTTCACCTGTCCTGAAGCCCAGAAAAATAGAGAGCGAAGCTGGGGTGCGATGTAGCTCAGCACGTGGAGCTGAGGGGAGGCTCGCCAAGCGAAGCGGCAGCAAGGCGGGATGAAACTCGGGAGCGATCCGAGGAAGGTCTCGGAATCAAGGGTTTTTATAAGGAGAATTGTGACTGCAGGCTATGCCGTACTTGGGGGAAACAATAGATTTGGAGTTGGAGACAAAGCCTCCAAAAGGTCAGAATCTGAATGATTGAGTTATCGTAGCGGTTCTCAATAGAGTGGCCAGTATGCAAACGCAGAGTACTTCGGTATTGTATAGTTAACCCATCAAGCTGCCATCGCGAGGCAGAGGCTCTTTTGTAGGTTGCGTGCATACCTAATTAGAGTACTTGCCGGGAGGTCTCCTAAAGCAGTGAGTCAGCTATTTCTCTCCTGCCTGTATGGTAGTTTGAATCTTACGGTAATTAACGGCAGAGCTTGTTTACGTGCTTGTCCTGTGGCCTCGCAAGCATGTGGAAAGGAATAGAAAAGTGAAGCCAAATTGTGATATCAAGGGATATCTTTTAATATCCCCAAAGCTCGGACTAGGCAGGGCAGTAACAATCCCCCCCCCCCGAAAATGGGCGATGTTGGGGACAATATCGGACATTTTCCAATTAAAAGCAAAAATCAATTTAGAGCCATATAGGGCTTGCAGGTTGGTAGCCATATCACTCCTCGGGAAAGGGAATTCCGGGAAGAGCAAAGGATTACTATCTTATAAAGACATTCCTAACTAGAATCTAAACCTAAACACACACACAGCAATGTCAATAATGTAGTAATAAACAATTAAGCAATACACAATGTCCAATGTCCCGTCAATAGGGAACTGTTGAAAAATGAGCAAATGGCAGTAAATAGCAAATGCAATACAAAGCAATCAATGAACTAATCAATGGAATACTGTAAGTCTAATGCCTGGTCTGGCAATGAAGGCAATCCAAGGAACAAACTGTTCAATGTGGTATGAAAGTTCGTAGTCCGGGGGAGGTGAGGTGCAAGCAAAAGTCTTGGCACCCTCCCCCCTCGCAACAGGAAAAGTCTTTTAGCTGGAGTGGGCAAGCAAAACGTAAGTTCATCTGGGCAACGGAGCAGGAACAACGAAAAAATGTCCAAGGCGGTGCAGCTTGGCTTGCTGCAAGTTCAGGAGCAGAGAGTCTTTGCAGAGTTTGGAGCTTGGAATAGTCCATAGGTTTCCTTGGGTCAGCAAACGGTAGCAGGAATGGCAAAAAGTTCATTTTTGCAATTGGAAGGCTGCATGGTCACCTTCCCTCACAGTCACGGGTGTCACCGAAGAACCAGGAACCTCCAAGTCTCGGCCATCAGATGGAGCGGCAACTTTCTTCGTCACCCCCCCCACACACACGGTACTCGGGGGCGATGATACGACCTTGGGATATTCCCAGTCTTCTGGAGCAATAGACCTATTGGAGTTTTTAACAGAAGAACTGACATGATTATTATCCAATGTATACCATAAATGCAAATGGCCGGCTCAAAGCCTACTGGGAATGAGATCTGTTGGAAGATGGGGATCTACTGCGAGCAGCTGGTGGACACAGGATGGGACCAGATCTTAAAAGCTATACCAGGAGAGACAATGTTAAGGCCACTGCAGATCATGATCACCCTAGGCTGGTGACACGTCTGCCAGAGCTTGGGGAGTCAAGTGCCCAACTGTAGTTCACTCTGAGCAAGAGCAGGTCGGCAACAAATATCATGATGTGGTATGAGAAGAGTACCCGCTGCCCGCTCAGATTGAACCAGGTCATGCCCCGACCCCCCCTTTTTTTTTCCGCTCTGCCCGGGGGCGGGTCCCCAACACTGGTGAAAAAGATAGAATAAACCAAATCAGACACAAGCGAGTGTACGCTTGCTTGTTGCCAGAGCAGACGCTGACTCCCTCGGTGATTGGTCCAGCTGGTTGGACGTACGTATGCAAATGTCCTAATAACATATGCAAATGAGACACAGTGCACCGGGGCCGGGCATCAGGCCAATTGTGTGGGTCTCCAGCCCTTATGGGGTGTCGGAGAGTGGTTCTAAATTGGTGAAATCAAAATGGAATGGAGTAACAACCAAAATAGCGGTGCCAATTGTTCTCACCCTAACAATCCAGTCACACAAAAGAAGTGGGGAGGAGGCCCTCGATGGGATGAGGGACATACCTGGGCAGTACACCGGGAGTCCAGAGTCAGACTTGGTTCTCCTGAGAGGGTCGCGAGGCCCCCTTCGTCTTGCCCTAATCCCACCAGAACGCCATTGCACAAGGCAATCCCTCCGAGTGAGAGAATGCCGGCGTTCAGAGTGAGAAAAGGTCGGCACTCCAGTCCGACTCACCTTCCTCAAATTATCAGGGCTGACTCTGTAGGCCCGATCTACCTCAGAGGATAAAAGGATCTTGGGACAGCCATCCCAAGAATCCGTTTCCTCCAAAAACAAAAACACCCTCCCTTAAAAGGTTAAAGGATAGACTCAAACACACTATACATTCTACAACAAGCAACTATTTACAAACGGGGGAACCTCTTCCCTTAATAAAAGCGGACGGCTTGTAACATGAGGATCAGTTTATCCAAAACACCAAACCAACAAGACTGACTACCAAAATTATCTGAAACACCACCAAAATCACTAAAGGGTGGCGAGCGAAGTGTGCTATAGCCTGGCCCATGGAGGACCAACTAAAGATATCCCACCACAAATGCCTCGCGGTCGATTTCAACTCCTCTGAGGTGCTGACTATTGTCTGAGCAGTATGGTTAACAGTCAAGGCAATCTGGTGGAAGGAGTGCGAGACCTCCTTTACTCGTTGTGACAAACTGGTGAGATTCCTGAGCCATAAAGATGTGGGGATCTCATTTTCAAGGTGGAATCTCACTAACGCGGATTCTGTAGGTGCATAGGCACTTTCAAACACATAATCTTGTATCTCCCGCTGGAGATAGAAGTTCTGGCCAAAAGAGTCTTGGACCATCTGTGAACAAAAACAGGGGTTCCCAGCGGTACGGTTTACACTTACAGTCGCACCACTAGGCAATACTATCAAGTTGGTACAAGGAGTCCTTAAACAGAAGCACTCACGGGTAATCTGGGCCATGACTGTGGTATTTACCGGTACTACCAAATATTCGGAGGTATCACTGAGGCTGAGACCATTAAGTTCATGGAAACACTGAATCCAATGGTGGTTAAATAGGCAGCCAGCCAAATCAAAAGAGTGTGTGCCATTGGACCAATGGTTCATCCGTGAGGGCAGCAAAGTGACATTTAGGGAGTCCTAAATGGGATACTGGATGTAGAATTACCAGATCCAGAATCTGTTCATGGGCAACAACCACCGTGAGAGTTAGGCTTTTCCACGTGGCGTGCCGTATTTGTGTCAAAGCGACAGGGTGTTCCAGCAATTCCAGGTATCGCTCTCGGAGCAGGCTCAGGATCTCAGGGTGCATTAACCCCATGAGGCTGGCCTGGATCACCTGAGCGGCAAAGAGGATCACGGTGCTCTGCAGTTGCATGCACTGTATCGCTACTGACAAATTATGGGTCGTGATCTGTAGAACACGGCCAAGGTTGGATATTACGTCTCGCTCGACGCCAACCCGCTGTGGGAGTAATTGACTGATTAGATCTACTCCTCTCACTACATTGGTTAGGCCAGCAGCAGAGGATATTCCAATGTCTCTGGCTTCGGTGCCAATTACGCCTAATTTGTTTGCTAAAATCTCATTATCTATAGCGTTGATGAATGTGCCGCCAGTTCCAATTCTGCCTAAAGCGGTTCCTAAGACACTTCGCTTAGGGCGAGTGTGTGGGTGGGAGAAAGACAGCCATCGTTTCTCCCAGTGTTCCCACTGTGTCCATGCTAGTTTTAGGTACAGTTGGCAAGTTGGAATTACTCTCAAGATGTTGACAACCGTCAAATTTAGTATCATTTTAGTTACTATGGGTTGGACGTTCGAGTAAGCGACCATTTCTATGTCTTTGCGAACTACGGAACTACCCACATACATAGCCGGGTGACGTTCTAGAGGAGGAGGGGCGTTGTTATCGGAATCGGGACACCACATCTTCCTGCAGGAGAACTTACAACCAGTCGGGGTCAGGGTGGCATTCTGGCAATGGAACATGTACGTTTTCCATACTCATGTAGGGCAGCAGTTGTCAAAAATGAAGCTAAGCACTAGTAAAGATAGCTGTGGTCGCCCCGGACTATCCTGGCGGTCATGGGAGCAGCTGCTGTGGCCATGCTGGGGTTGAGTTTAACCTCTTTGCTGGCAATGGCCATCCTTAACACTGCACTCAGTCTATTTCTAGAATGTATATGAAAATTCGTGGATAGTTAGAAGGAGTACCTTTTCTTGAACCAGGGGAGCATCTGTGTCCCCGTCAACAAGGCTTCTACTTCTGGATATGGGTTCCAAGAGCACTGCCTGTACATTGAACTGCCAATCTGAGTAAACTTGGCTGAATTCGGGCGAGGTTCCAAGGGCATATCTCATCACGACAAACAAAACTGCAATCCTCAGGAGAGGTCCCATTCCGTCTCCCTGTAGGGAACACAGAGGTGGGGGCTCCGTTACTACAAAAGAAAGGGTCTATTTACGAGGGAAGGGGGAAGGAGAGGGGAGCTGGAGCAACCACCTCTTCATGGGAGTTGCCATCCCATGAAGGGAAGCAAAGCCCATCCACCACGCTGTCATGCTAACAAAAGGGCATCCCCATCTGGGGGTTTCCCTTTCCAATCCTTCTCTTGGGTCTCCGGGACTACCGGCAAGAGCGGCGACACCTGCTTCTGGTTTGGGACCCACACTCTTAATTCGGTATGGAGGCTGGTCTTGGACCCATGTGTCTCTGGGGAACCTTTCTCTCCAGTCACAATGGTAATCAAAATGAAGCCGTAGCTAGCCGTGGCCCCTTTTACAATTACCAGCGTCACAATTACAACGGTACCATGGCTCTTGAGGACAAAGCAGCACCAGAGCATCTGCACAGAGGGTGAGGTGGTAGCCAAATTCACCTCCGGGTAGGAACATACATGTCTCTCATTTGTTACTGGGAGAGGGTAAGGAGTTTTAATGGCAGCACAGCGGTGCACTGCCGAAATCTCTACTGGTCCCTGATCTAGCTGCCATAGAAACCCGTTTGTGTAATCAACTGTGAGCCTGTTTCCCCGGAGAAAACCAATGCCCAAAAGGCCGTCATCTTCTCCCCGGTTCTCGCACGCCCACAACTGGAAACGAAATGTCTCTATAGACATTGGGATGCCTGTCCATGCCCTAGCTTGGTGACCCCCCCCCCGCCATATCCAGAAAGCTGGACATGCTCGGGCGTGGGTTCACCGTACCTCGCAAGTTTGGGGTGCAGCACGTTTACTGCTGCACCAGAGTCCACAAGAAGGGTGGCAGGAGTCTTATCTCCTCGGTCGCTATGCCTGCCTTCACCCAGAACCTTCCCCACCTGTCTGGTTTCAACTTAGCCACAATGTTGCGGGGAAGCTTCCTGGACCGAGAGCACCCCTATGCTTGCAGGTCCAGGTTAGGGTAGTATCCAGCCAGAGGTGGGCCGTCGGTCACGGCCTGGACCGGCTGTTTACTTCCCGCCTGAAGCTGCTTATCTAGAGCTTCCAAAAGCTCCGATGTTGGCCGCTTTTTGAACTGGTTCATGTCCAGTCCGAACCTTCTGAGCATGCTCCAGACCCTTACTCTGTCCGAGGAGTACGTCTGGGCTGTGGGATCATACTCGCCAGACATCTCCCGAGGAGAGCCCAAGTCAGAGAGCTGTTTAGGAGCAGTGGGCTGCTGTGGGGGACTTCCTGCCTTGCTGGGCTGGCTGCGGAAATCTCTTCCCTGCCACTGCCTGTTGTCCTGTCTGGGTGGCAGTCTCGAGTTCCAACTCCCTCGTGGAATGGAATTCGGAGCCGTTTTCCTATGCTGGGAATGGGGCCCATAGTTCGAGTAGGTAACCTCAGCTATAGGTTCCCAATTCCTGGTGTCCTTCCTGTGCATCTTGGGGGGAGGTCTAAGGGATCCTGCCTCGCGCAGCAGGTGGGAGACCCATCAGAGGTTGTTCCCGAACTCCTCCCAGTGAGTGGTGGCTGGATCCACCAAACCTAATGCCATCTTGGTCTCATGATTAAGACCTCCGTACAGGAGCGTCTTGAATTCGAGATGGTCAAAGTTATACCCATGGGGCGTCAAGGGACCTTCTCGGCCAGAATGGGAGGAATTGTTTCTGTGCCACGTAATCCTCAGGGTTCTCACAAGGACCCTGTTGCTCCATGACATAGAGCACACCTGCACTCTGTCCGGGCCACAAAATCCTCACTACTTCTCTCATCCAGTCATGGGCCTCGAGCCTAACCAGGCCTCGAGCCGCCATGGCTGACTCAAGAGTAGAGAGCTCGGAGGGGGACATGCAAAGTCGGGCCAGTTGGGTCAGGTCCTGACCATTGGTTGTCGGGTGAGAATGTATCACCACGTTTAGCCACATGATCCTGGTGGACCGGTTTAAAGGACCCAGCTAGTCTGCAATTGCTTTGGCCTCAGTAGCACGCCAGGGGACCTAGTCTCGGTGACCTGCGTCTCCTGCGTCTCTTGCCTATCAGAACTGCCTTCTCCAAGGGGGGTGGTCTGTCTAGTCATGGACCTAGTCTCTACCAGGTGGACTGGGACCTTAGGGTCACTCCAGTCTGGATTGTGGGGAACGGTTGCCTGAGCATCCTCTGGCAGTGCCTCCCCAGAAAAGTCCTCCACAAACGTTGGGAGCAGCTCCGGGCACACAGCCGAAATTAAGGCTTTGCGCGTTTGGAGCTGGCTCTCCAGCACAGCTATCTGTTTCTGGCAAGCTACATGGCTAACAGCCTCCTGTTGTTCCCTCCCTTGCCCCACCATAAATTTGGCCACAGACCGGGCATGATCCAGCTCAGCCTCTAAGGCGTGGGCTTTCTCCTCCCAAGTTTGTGCCACTACCGTTATGTTGTTAAGCTTCTGTGCAGATGCCTGCGCTACGGATGCAAAAGTTACTTTGTCCGCACACAACGTCTCGACCTCAGCCTGAAGCCGGGCATTCTCTTTCTCGACACTCGCCAACTTCTCTCTGGTCTCTAACAGGGCGCTACTAGCATCTCTGACCATAAGCCAAAGTCCCCAAGTGGCCAAAGCGTCCTTAGACGGTCCCAAAGGGTTCTTTGATTTATGCGCCAGGGTATATGCTTCCCGGAGTGTGGTAAAGGGATCGGCTGTCTGGAAGATGGTGTCTTTCCAGGGGCATTTCCCCTTACTCAACACCCACCTTTCTAGTTTACCTCAGACCTCTTCCTCCAACATGAGGTCCTTAATGGTGACCTTGCTACTCTCCGCCATTTTCCTGCACAAACCACAACTTTCTAACAGTACCAGCAACTCACAAACTACAAACTGCAAACTACAGATGGGATCAGGAACTGGAGTGATGGGAAGGATCACCTAGACCCCTGGGGGACTGAAGGGAAACAAACTCTGCGGAACTTCTCTAGGAAAGAGGGATGGGAACCTATCTCCAGCCTGCCCAAACAAAAGTCACTTTGGTACTCCCAAGCCCGGTTTTCCACCTCGAGAGCACTGGGGACCGAAGGACAAGGAAATGGTTCAGGGACAGGGAGGTCACCTAGACCCAGGGAACCCTCAGGAGTACTCCGCCTACCTGAAGTGGGGAAATGAACACTAAGGAACTTACTATGCCGCCTGGCCAAGCAGCGGTGGAAAAGAGCAAGGAACCAAAACTGAACCGTCCCAAACTGGTTTTCTGGGTGAGGGGTACCTTTCTCTACCATGGGCAAAACCTCTAAACCCTAGGCTAGGTCGGGAATTACCACCCGCACCTAGTCGGCTAGCCACTCGGGACGCACCCGAAATTACACAGCGGGATGCACCCGCGCTTTACCAACTACTAGCGGGACGCACCCACACTCTCAAAGCTACACAACAACAACAACTGACGGGACGCACCCGTATACAACTCTAAGGGGGGAATTTCTTCCCTAAGTGCTATTTTTGCCTTACTGCTATGGTGTTGGATGAGTGTAGACTGTTCCTACCGTGCTAACACTCTAACATTTCAGATCCCAGCCCACGATAGACCCCAAGTTAGGGATGTGATTCCCAGGACAGCTTGTGCACACCCCTTGCTATCGGACAATGGTTCACCGCCTAGTACTAGTGACCACGCCGGGGCGGCTGACATACACAAACCAAGCAAGAAAGGGGAACAGATTTCCACCCAGATCGAATAGATCTAGAGCTCAAACACACAGACTCCACACACATGTGTTCCTGCCTACCAGTGCTCTAATGACTTGACCGACTGTCACCTAAGTCAGTACCGGCCTTATCTGAGGAGGTTCACGACTCCTTCTCAAATTAGGGCTACCGGGGTTGCCCGTGTTGCTCCACCACTCTGTTACCCTGTGAACTGGGGGTCCCGGGAGGGACACGAAAATGTGCTCAACTAAAGTTGGGGAAAATTAGCTCAGAGCACTGCTTAATGTTACGAGAGGCAGGGTAACATAGCGAGATCTTGAACCCTATGTCTACGGGGTCGGGTCGAGTCAAGGAGAACACCGAATTTGAAATAATAAATGATGTTTATTGAATACAAGCAAAACAGTGTATGTGACACACTCATACAAGATAACTAAAGAAAATAAAGGTTGGAGTGGTATAGAGGGATTTTTAGAGGGATTGCTGTTTTGGGTGATACTTCACCTGTCCTGAAGCCCAGAAAAATAGAGAGCGAAGCTGGGGTGCGATGTAGCTCAGCATGTGAAGCTGAGGGGAGGCTCGCCAAGCGAAGTGGCAGCAAGGCGGGATGAAACTCGGGAGCGATCCGAGGAAGGTCTCGGAATCAAGGGTTTTTATAAGGAGAATTGTGACTGCAGGCTATGCCGTACTTGGGGGAAAACAATAGATTTGGAGTTGGAGACAAAGCCTCCAAAAGGTCAGAATCTGAATGATTGAGTTATCGTAGCGGTTCTCAATAGAGTGGCCAGTATGCAAACGCAGAGTACTTCGGTATTGTATAGTTAACCCATCAAGCTGCCATCGCGGGGCACAGGCTCTTTTGTAGGTTGCGTGCATACCTAATTAGAGTACTTGCCGGGAGGTCTCCTAAAGCAGTGAGTCAGCTGTTTCTGGCCTGCCTGTATTGTAGTTTGAATCTTATGGCAATTAACGGCTGAGCTTGTTTACGTGCTTGTCCGGTGGCCTCGCAAGCATGTGGAAAGGAATAGAAAAGTGAAGCCGAATTGTGATATCAAGGGATATCTTTAATATCCCCAAAGCTCAGACTAGCCAGGGCAGTAACAATATTAATGATAGGGTGGTAGTTATCAGTGGCAGAGTTTGGAGTGTGGGGAGGGAGTGTGGGAGAGGGAGGGGCTACATTGCAAGGGGTATGGCCATTGTGCATGGGGGCATGGCTACGGGCCAAGATGCCCAAAAAACATTGCCACCCAGGGCAAACCGCTCCTTCCATGCCCCCATCCCTACGCATCTAGTAGTTATCACCCTATCTGAGTTTAGAGAGGTCCTGTTCAAGAAAGGATGTACTATAGGCTCCTTCAAGACAGCAGATACCTCTCCCTGACATACTGAGGCATTTACCACTACTGCTGTCACAACAAAATGTCTTTGTCAATTTTAGGTCATATTTGCTTTGTAACCAACACAACTTGCACTGTAGCTTTTATCCAGCCTGTTTCATTGCCTATAGATCTTTTGTAAACCAAGGTGAATTATGGGCTCTAAAGCACTGGATTGGGTGTTTAGGAGCAAGTGCATCAATGGGCCCTTTCTGTCTCACCATTCCATATTGAGACCAGCCTCAACAGAATTGTCAGACCTGTCCATTGGAAAATCCTCCAGAGCATTCAGGAATGCTTCAGATTCCATCAGTCTCTGGGGGTGGATCATCTTAATCAGCTCCCCCACTCCTACAGGGATGATCTACTACTGCCAAACCAAACTTCACAAGGAAGTAATCTGAACATGAAAATGGGGTTATTGTATACTCCCGTAAAACTGGATCATCCTCCAACAGAAAAAAACAAATCTAAGATATGTCCTGCCACATATGTCGGACCAATGATGTGTGGAGACAGGCCCATGGTTGTACTTCATAGTAGCCACTAAGTACTTATCAGGTCCTGTAAGGGCAGCCACAGCATGGATGTTGAAGTCCCCCGGAACCACATTATTTGGGTTCTCCAACACTATCTCTGGGACCACCTCAGACAGGGAGACTGCTGGGCAGCAGTTGGGCAGTACACCAGCAGCATCCCTATTCTCTCTCTTTGGCCCAGCACAAAGTACAGAGCCTTAAAGTTGCTGCTAGAACAGATAGGCTTCCTTGTGAGAGGAATGGAATAAAACAGAACAGAATAGACAGCGACTGCTCCCTAGTCTTGGCTGATGAGTACCCTGGTGGACAAAGCTGGGACAAAATGACACCACCAAGCTAATACACTCAGGTCTCTGTAAGACATACCAAGTCAGCCCATTCATCCACAATCCACAATCAGGTCATGGGTGGTGGTTGTTTTATTATAGATGGACCTAGTATTCAGCATCAGCACAGCAAAGGGGGGCAACCTGAACCTTGAGGTTGGAGGAGGTACTTGAAACACGGGATAGATTTCAAACATCTGTCATGTCTTTCCCTTACCTGTCCTGCCCACTCCCCAGAACCATACCTCCCTCTGTCGAAGATTACAGTTCTCCCTGCACATTTACAGGTTTGACCTTCATGAATTTAATTATTTGCAAGGCACATACTTGCCTCCCTACCCTCATTTTCCTCCTCACATTCGCTTGCACTCCTCACCCCAGGTCCTTTCTGCCATGTGACTGCTGTGTAAGGGCTGCTGATTGCTCAGATGCTCTCTTTGCTCCTGCCCTTCTTTCTCAAGATGGCTACTGGAAGGAGGTAAAATGCCAGAAATCTGCTCTTCTCCTTCTGATGTGAAAGTATTTATAAGCTGTTAACCTTGTGGCTTTTCTTCTTCCTGGGAACACCTGGAGCCAGAGGCAAAGGAATGGGAGGGGGGAGCTCTGGAGGGGAATTGCAAAGGGGGAAGTTGTTCATAGTTTTTCCACTTTTGTGAAGTTTCTATGTCCTAAACTCTCATGAATGTGGAGGGGCTACTGTACATCAATAGGAGTACCCCATTCCTCCCCCTCTCCTGAGATTCACTTGTGTGTACAGTGCATGTGTACAGACCAAAAAAAAACCGCCACAGAAACATAAACCCACCAAAACAGAATATCAGGGCAGCAGACACAACAGTCACAAAAGTCACAACCCTCAGCTCTCACCTAGTTAATCCCAGTTTTTTCCCAACAATCTCTGACTTTCACAAAGGGATTCTAGAGTTGGACAGCACAGAGCCAGCCCACACTCTCCTTGTGGAAGACATCATGTTACCAGACCCAGCCTCCACCCAAGGTCTAAAGCCCCGCCATTGCATCTCCCCAAAGTGGTGACCCAAATGGGTAACACTCTTTTGTGTCACCCCTTTGGTATCAACTCCACAGGGGTAGACCTGTCTCTGGTGGCTGGCTCTGCTTTATATCTCCTCACCATCCAGGAAGGTAAAGGTCCATGATATGGAGAAAGAGCTGGTCCCAAAGAGGAGTCAGTCCCGGTCTTGTAGCAGCAGCCAACACAGCCCCAGTTCTCTGGAGAACAGCAGCATTTGCATGGGAGTAAAGGCCAGCAGAGGCCATATGGAAAGCTTTCCTCTTGTTCTCTTCTCTTTCCTGCAGGTCTGGCTGCAGACACCCACAACTGATAAAGTGTAAATGGCCAGAAGTGGGGAGACATGGAAACAGCCCTATCATCAGTGTCACACATGGGCCCCAAAGCTGTTTTTGCAAGTCTCAGGCCTCCCAATCCCCCAGTGCCACCGTTGTTGTTGTTGTTGTTGTTAATAATAATAATAATAATAATAATAATAATAATAATAATGCCAGTTGTAACATTTTCCACTTTTAAAAGCCTCCATGATCTGCAACTTTGGGGAAAAAAATGGGGTACAGGGCCTACAAATCTTCCCAGTCCCTCAAAACCAAACCAAAAGTAGACTTCTAGATTCTGAGCCACTTCTAGATTTGACTTTTTGGGTTTATTCTTTGACAGTTTGGGGCACGTGCATCCCATAGTGTGTCTTGGTGGAAGACACTGGATCCTCCAAAGTTGTCCACCTTTAATTTCAGCCAATTATGAGTCGTCAAAATTGTTGTTATCACATGATCTTTGTATGTTGGCCAAGAAGCTGGCTGGTTCAGAAAAATAGCCATAATCCATCATAGAAAGAGCACCAACTCATTAAACACTATGAGGCAAGTGTAATTTTCACAGTATTGTAGCCAGGAGAACAATTTGCAATATATCACAATTATAAACAAACAAAACCGATGTGTGCCATACCGTAAGAGGCTCTTTGACATAAAAAAAAAATCTTCAGCACATAAGCTACTGCCAAATACTTCCTTATAGCTCATTTATACAAGACCCAAAGCCCGTCTTTTAGAGTTGCACACAACTCAGCATCTAATTAAAAATATTATTTAACTAAGTGCCAGCATCTTCACGTGTACTACTGTTAGCACACCAGCAAGATATGGCCAAGAAGAGGAGAGCTATCCTTGTGTGTCAACAGTACATGTGAAGGACCTGGGCTTGTATTAGAAGTATTTTACCTGAGATATCAGGACTGCTTACAATCTGAATCCCTTACGAATCAGCTCTTACAAAACTTATGGCTGGATAGATTTGAAACCACTTTCAGTTGTAATCAGCCACCAGGGGTCACTCTTCCAAACACATTGACATTTTGTTGCCTTGTTAGAAAACAGTTTCAGAATGGAATGATGATGATGATGATGACGACGACGACGACGACATCAACAGCATAAAGCTGCTTAGTCCATTCTTGTAACTGATAAATGCTTAAGGTTGAATGAATGCTAAATTACTTTATTAGATGGAGCCTTTCCTCCAAGGCAATGTGTCTTGAGGCCTGCTGTTACCTTGGATATTGTTGCTAGAGATATGATCCCACGTTCCTACAAAGTATTCTTGGTGGCACTGTAGACAACTTTTCTCATCTCTACACGGCAGGGCGTTTCTACCTAAATTCCCACTCTTATTTAGGGTGATGGGAACTCATCACCTACTTTGGTACTGCACAGTCTTATAAGAACAATGTATTACACAGAAGGAATAGCAGGAGTGTGGCACTGATCACCTGTAAAACTTCACAAAATGTATCCTAATGCCTTTCCCATTTATTGGAGAAACTGTGAGGCTCATGACTCTCTATCATATCTCTGACTTGACTGTAAAAAAACAGCTTCCTTCTGGGCAGAAGTACTTAAAGATATGGAAACCAATACCAATATAGGGGTCAAAAAGCAGGTCTTTTGTTGATTCTTTCTCTATTCTTAGATAAAAACAAGTCACTGAAGTAAAGTACAAAAACCATATTTGTATATTATTAAAGGCAGACTGCCTTGAAATTGTCAAATGTTGGGAGACACTAACAAATTTCAATATGAAAGCATGGTTCAATCACATCTGGACCATTATGTTCCATGAAAAACTCTCATGTAAACTAAGAATGACAGATGGGCTGGATAAAAATGGCTGTTTTATGGAAACATGGTTTATTTTCTTGGACTACACAAAGGCCAGGATGCATAGCAGAGTCCACCTATAGAGCAAAGACCATTTTGTTCAGAGTTAGGCTAATCACCTAAAACAATTCTAAAGCACCAGGACCACTATCAGTAATATACAGATGTATTGCTTTGACTAGGACTGCCTGTATGTACTTAATCTGAAAAGAAAGGAAAGCAAACAGATTATTGGCAGACTGATGCAACGGCCAGGAACAAATTTAACCAAGCTGCCTTTTCTACTGAACCCATCATACTTCTAGAGCCACTGTTTCTTGCTATTGTTTGTTATTTGATTTTTGGTTGTTTTAATTTATGTTAAACCAAATGTAGCATTCTTCTGTAGTCTTGTATCTAAACAAGTAAAGTAAAGGTATAGGAAAACATATCAACATATCCAATCTTATAACTGCACCAGAATCCAAGCATTAATCTGAAGAAGGGATCACCATGGCTTAGCCACAGCCATGTTTTAAATGTCAGGATTACCTCTGAATGATGGGTGGTGGGAGTGGATCATGTTGCAGTCACTCAACAAATAAAGAATTCATCCTCTTCATTACTCAGTTCATTACCCTCTGCAAGATTGGTTCCAGCTATTGAACCTTCGTTCATTATGGTTAAGTCACTTCGAAATGTACTAGTTGTCTGGCCTTTTGTTGTTTTAAGTAATGTATACCAATCGGACTGTCATCATATTATTATTTGTGGATAAGATTGTTGATTAGCGTATTTTCTTAACTGGCGACGTCAGCGCTTTACCTAGCAGGCCCTGTAGTTTGTGTGATTATTATGTTCAGATTGTCTTGGTTATTCTGCATTTCATTCTGTAACATATTTAACCTTATAGTTCACATGTCGGGAGGAGGTTGCTTATGTTTTTGCATGATAGAGTAGGAGTGTTAAGCATGTGAATGTTCAGATGTTCCAGGACTATTTCTTCTAGTAGACCTAAGTAACCATGAGGAATGCCAGGAAAGGCAGTCCAGCAACATCTGGAGGGCTGCACGATTCCCCCTCCAGCAATAGCGGTGCTTCTGAATTTGATTGTGGACACTCTTCTCCAGTTTCTCAACCCATCTCATCTTATACAGTTCTCCTGCCCCAAATGGGCCTTTTTACACCATACAATTACTGTATAGGCCTCTGATTCCACTCTAACTGCCATGGCAACATCCTATGGAATCCTGGGATTTGCAGTTCAGGGAGGGGCATTTAGAATTCTCAGCCAAAGAGCTCTAAATGCTTCATCAAACTGCAAATCCCAGGATTCCACAGGATGTAGCTTTAGCAGTTAAAGTGGAATCATAGTGTCCTAACTGTGTAGAGTGAAAGGCTCCTAGTCTCAGTGCAGAAACACTGGGGCCATTTCCGCACTAGCCTGTTGTAGCGCGATGATTCCACTTTGAACATCCTCTGGGATCCTGGGGTTTGCAGTTTCGGGAAGGGCTGCCTGTCCCCTCCCGAAACTGCAAACCCCAGGATCCCAGAGGATGTTCAAAGTGGAATCATCGTGCTATAACAGGCTAGTGCGGAAACGGCCTGGGTTACAAGCTGGAGGAATAAATAAAGGTGCTTCAAATAAGTGAAGGCTTCTATCTCAGCCTGGTTCTCAAAAAGCTGTGAGACTCATTTTCCCCACGGTATATTTATTCTAGGAAAGGGGGAGGAGGATGAAGCAGAGAAGCTAACATTCTGATATCTATCACTATGTCATCTTACCTGAACAGAAACCAAAAAATTCCAAAGTGTGCTTTTCACAAACTCTTTAGGCAAGCGCTAATTTAAAAAAATGAAAACTGCGAAGTAATGTTTAGTTTTTCTCCTTCTTCCGCATATTTTTTTAAAAAAACTTTTTAAGCTGGCAAATTAAGTTACAGAAACACAGAACAGAACGGATTTCACGCAAACAGGTAACATAAAACAAATGCATTTGTTGGAAGAAGTGGTGCGATAGGGCAGTCAATGACATCTCTCGGTGATCCTGTTTATACCCGCCAAAGGTATTGCCCATAAGAAGCTGGAGCTTGTTTTCTAGGTTCCCCTACGATCCTCTCGCTAAGTTTCGCAGAATAAATGATACAGGCACACTCCCTAACCACGAGGTGAACAATCCTCCAACCCTCCTTCGCCTCAAGAAATCCAGATCCAAAATCTAAGTTGTTATGTCCGGCCTTTATTGGCGTATGCGCGCTGAGTTAGTAGTCTTTAACCCGAGGAAAACTAAACCGAGCTGCCGGAGCACCGCTAGCGTTTTTGATTCGCGCGCGGGAGAGGCTCTGAATTGCAAGCGCGTGCCGCCTTTCTCTCCCCTTCGCCGTCAACGCAGCGCCGCACAGCTCCGCGAGCACCGTGGAGCGCGCAGCCCCGCTCGCTCCGCCCCCGCTCAGTCCTCCAGGGGGACTGCCAAGTCCCAGCGAGCCGCGCCTCAGAGGCTGAAGCTTCACCAGGGCAGCTTGGACGTGCTTGACATGCCGTCCTCTTTAATTTAGGAAGCGCTTGGGAGAGAGTAAAAAAACCAACTACCAGGAGTGGGGTTCGAACCCACGCGGACATGCGTCCATTGGATCTTAAGTCCAACGCCTTAACCACTCGGCCATCCTGGTGCGGTTGCAAGCGCATCACGCGGGGACTCCTACAAAGAACAGAGCAGGGCGCGAGCAGGGCAACAAGCGCTCGGCCAGGACGTTAACCGCAGTTGTTGGGGTCCAACGAACGGTGCGCGCGCGTGAGAGAGGGGGGAAAAAAGGGAATCTCGAGAGTCTCTCCGATTGGCTTTTTTTTCCGCTCCTTTTCCCCAGCTTTGAAGCATTCTTAATTTAGAGCGCGGGAGGGCGCAGAAAACACAGTCGTGGGTGGAACCCGGATGACAGAGGGGGAAGTGGAAAGGAGGAGGGAGGAGCGAGCGGGTTGTCTTGCCGCGGTTGCCAAGGGAAGCGGCCCGTATGGGGGTTAAGCTGGATCCTCGTCTCCCTGCGGGCCCGCTTATGTATACGCAGACAAACCAGTGCTGCTGTGAGAACGCGAAGCGTATTTTTCAGAGCCTTTTCCTCAGAAAAAGTTAAACTGCCACTGCGTATTTCAGAGCGCAGGTCTTGAAGTCCTTTCTGTTAACGGTTTGCAAACAAACAAACAAATAAATAATATTTAGAGAAGTGGAAAAAAACGGGTGAGCGCCAAAGAGCTACTATCCTAATTAGTTACGTCAAGCCTAGGGAGCTTTCTTTTCCTTCGGGAAATACCTCACGGCCACCGGCTTTTCGATATTCGGAAGTGTGATCTGACACGACAAAAAAATCACAAATCAGGCAGAGTCCGCTTAAGCCAGTTGAGGCCCGTAAAATAGCAATTTGTCTCCTGTGGTTTTATTTCAGCTTTTGCATGACTCCCAAGGCTTTCTGAGGACGATGAGTCACAGCAGTGCTTTTACCACACAGGGTCCAGTCTATGAAAGTTTCAGTTTCGCCAGGGAGTTGGGGTGAAAAGAGTAACCTACAAAGTGGAAAAATTGTCCAAATTTAATCACAGATAACTTCAAAAATTGAGCCACTCCTCTATCTCTGTGCGTGCCTTCAAGTCATCTAGGACCCAGGGTTATCTTAGGGTTGCCATATCAGTAGGCTTTCTTGGCAAGATTTGTTCAGCATCATTTGCCCTTGTTTTCCTCTGAGGCTGAGAAAGTGTGACTTGCCCAAGATCACTCAATGGGCTACCATGACAGAGTGGGGATTTAAACTCTGGTCTCTTGAGTCATAATCCAACACTCAAATCACAACATCATGCTGGCTCCACACTTTTTTTAGACATCATTAAAACAAACAAATGCAACCTGCTAATTAATTAATATCAGATATCAGGGCATGGCCTTTCTCCTCCAGTACTCAGCTTGAGGAATCTCAGGGTGAGAGCACTGCCTTGAAAACGGTCTCTCTCTGTCTCTCTCCCTGCCTGCCTGCCTCCCTCTCTTTTTTGGTGTATTCCTTATTGTTTGAATGACATATTGTGTGCAACTGTGATTAATGTTTAACGTATTGCACTTAATGACATCAAAAAGATGGCCCCTCATAGCATCACTGGGGTCCACTGCTGTGACATCCCATGGGGTTGTCTCTAGGTCTTAGGTTTTGGCCCAGAAATCTCAGGCCCTGAAATGGTCTTGACCTGGCATCCCTCCTGTAAATATTGGTCTTGACACTATGCTGTTGGTCTTCCTTTGGTCTTGACACTATACTGTTGATGCAGCCCAGAACTGCATTACCTTTTGTTTTGATTTGTGTTTTTGGTCACTGCTGTTGAGTCATGTTCAACTTGTGGTCTACTAAGACCCCTAGATCCTTTTCACGTGTGCTGCTCTTTAGCCAAGTGTCACCCATCCTATATCAGTGGATTTCATTTTTCCTGTTTACATGTAGTACCTTACATTTATCCATATTGAAATTCATTTTATTAGTTTTGGCCCAATTCTTCAATCCATCAAGGTAATTTTGAATTTTGATCCTATTCAGTGAGTCAACCAGTTACAAATCCATCTAATGTAGCACTGTCTAGGTCACAGTTCACCAGCTTGCCTGCAAGAATATCATGCAGCACCTTGTCAAAAGTCTCACTGAAATTAAGATATAGTACATCCATAGCACTCCTTCTTTGATCTACCAAATGGGTAACTATTAAAAAAGAGACAGAGATTATTAGTTTGGCTTAACTCGTTTTTGAGAAATCTACACTGGTTTTTATTAATCACAACATTTCTGTGTAAGTGTATACAGATTGATTATTTAATGATATCTTTTAGAACCTTTGTCAAATTGACTGCTCAGTAGTTGCTCACATCCTCTTCTTTTTGCCGTTTTGGAAGAAGACGACATGGGGATGTCTGCTTCTATTCCACCTCTGCTGCCAAATGTAGGGATCTCGGCTTATAACCCACTGCTGCCTACACCAAATGTGGGGGGGTTCCACCCATTACATGAGGGTTCCACTCTTTAAACAACCACTGTATACAACAAATGTGGGGCTTTCCCCCCAAGGTAATCATGCCAGTGCCACAAACTGAGGATTCCTCTCAGGCAATTCCACCACTGCAGCCAAATGTGAGGGTCTTTATACTTAATCCGTCAAATGTGAAGCCTTCCAGTATTCACTGTAAACATTTGATGTGAGTACTTTCCCTGATCCCCACTCTTTGCACATGTAGAGACTTCCTCCTGTCCCCTTTGCATGACACCAACTGTGGGGTAAATCTTGTTGGGAACCTTTACATGCCCTAAACTCACTAGTAGTTAGATTGCATGTTCACTCTAGAAGTTTGGACATAGAGACTGTTTCTTGTTTGTTCACACCCACTCTCTTCCTGTGTAGCACATAAGCATCCTTGGTTTGGGGGCTGGGGTCTTTGCTCTCTCTTCTTTGCTGCCTGCTTTCTTTAAGCATGTGGTCAGGAGCTCTCTGGGCAAGAAACTCCAGCTTTGTTTTCTGAAACCATGTAGTTATTTACCTTTTTCTATTTTCTTCAAGAACATGGACCTGTGTAGATTACGTACAAGTATCTGTGAGTAAATTACTTTTATATACCTTTTAAACAAGACTGAGTTTGAGTTTACTTCTCAGCTGGAATTTAAGTATGTGAGGGGCAATAAGGTAGGCTGATAGACTGTTCAAACTTCTACTTCACATGTTAATTGCTCTGCTATGTAGACAGACCCACCAAATCTCTCTCATTATTTCCAATAAGTCTAAATGACCTCAAGGTAGGATTTATACCTATGAGGATTTATACCACTTTTATCCCTAACAGGACACCACCCTTTCCTCTTCAATGCTTCCACCACAAGTACCTTGTCTGAAACCCAGCTCTCAGTAAGATAGTGATTCCAGAAGCCCAAAGTATATAAAAACAAAACTTATTTTGCGAAGTTAAACATAAATAAGTAGATTATGTACATATAACATTTGAAACATCATATGCTCTCCTCTCAAGGTAAATCAGATTCTTACCAATCACATCACTAAAATTCCTCTCTTTTACTCCAACCCTGGTCTCACTAAAAGCCCTCCAAAAACTTGTTTCCAACTGCATGTTTCTCCAAATTCCAGGACTAAACTCTCCACACCCTCAGACAAAAAAGCCAACAGTCGTTCTTCAGCTGCCCTGCAACTGTCCCCAAGCATTCCCGCAATCAGCATTCACTTCAAGACTCCATTTTCTTCTTTTCTCAGCAGCTACTTACCTTGTACTGACACAATAAACCAAGCAGTATTTTATATATGCACCCATGACATCACAGGGAATAATTGCCCTTCTCCAGTCTGCTGGGATCTCTCCTGTTTTCCAGGAATTCTCAAAGACTGACAGTGGTTCTGAGATTGCATCTGCAAGTTCCTTTAGTATTCTTAAATGCAGTTCATCTGGCCCTGGAGGCTTGAAGTCATTCGGGTAGTTAGTTGTTCCTTTCCTACTTCTTTCCCTATTCAGCTGTAGTCCTGTTGTTGTTTTCATCATTGTGTGACTTAAAGACATCTCCAGCTTATGGTGACCCTAAGCCAAACCTATCAAGGATTCCCTTCCTGCACAGTTTATTCAGGTTTCAACAGTTAGAGTGCTATTTTCCTTTTGTGAAAAGACTTGAAGCAAATAAGGTTTTGAACAGTTCAGACTTTTCTCAGTTCCCCATTGGGTCAAATTCCACATACAGCTTTGTCCTAGTTTCTAGTATCTTCAAAGAGAAGGCTTATGTCATCTTTAGAATTACAGTCCTTCTTCCACATTCATGGCTTTGACTTCAAATTTAATTATTTGCAAGGTGTGCATTTGCCTCACTCCGTTCTCCTCCTCCCATTCCCTTGCCTTTTGCCCAAGGGCATGTGCCTTCCTTCTCTGTGCTTGGGCAAAAGACAAGGGAATGGGAGAACACCATATGAAGAAGGTAGGCTTGTGCATGCCTCCCGCTCATTTCCTTGCCTTTTGTCTGGCCATGGATAACACACACTGGAGCAAAAGGCAAGGGAATGGGAGGGGGAGTGTAGGGGAGAGTACTTCACAGCTCTGAACCCTCACAAAAGTGGAGGGGCAATCCATTCGGAGTTTCCCAATTCAGTTTGTACTTCATGCTTCATGAAAATCTGATGCATATCCTTAATCACTGCTTAGGGTTGATTCTAAGATTTGTGTTCTCTCTCTAAACCACTAAATTAAATACCTTGTTTTTTAAAAAAATCTTCTTGGGATTTCTGCCTGAGACTCTAGGCTTTATTTGACATGGTGCTCAAAATGTAAAAAAAAATACTTAATGATTAATTACTCTAGAATAGCTTAATAGTCCATATTCACAATCATCAACAAGGGTTAAAAATCTAATTATCCCTACAAGAATTGACCGGACAGATAGGGAACTACCACAGATTAATTCAAGTGTATGTTTACACCAGGTATGGGCAAAGGGTTGTTCTCCAGATGTTGGACTATAACTCCCAGCATCCTTCATTGCTTATGCTGGCTAAGATGGGAGTTGAAGTCCAACAACATCTGCACTCTGCCGACACTAATTTAAGCAGTACCTAATTTCAATACAAATTGAAATATGTTCCTTTTTGGGCTTCAGCCTAAATATGGTTAGGGTTTCATCTGAAGACACTCAGGAGGTCCTGAGCATGGAATGATTTTGAAGAAATATGGAAGATATTTGTGGAAAAAGTCTTAATAAAAGAGAAAAGTGTCACACCTCCACAAGAAGAATTACAGTTTTGGAAAGTACAGTAAGCTGAAAGATAATTGGCTTGGGGGATGGGTTAACACTTAGTTTTAGGGCTTACATTTAAGGTTTCATTTAAGGGCAAGGACTCGGCGAGTGCAGGGGGGAAAGGCCCAAATTATATTGGCCAAGTGGTACAAGCGTCCAATGGTGGAAGGAGTAGAAACAATAGTACAGGACTTGCAGGAAGGGCCCGGGAATTTAAGTGTCTCTACACTAATGCGCAGAGTATGGGAAACAAGCAAGATGAACTTGAACTCCTAGTACAACAAAATAAATACAATTTGATAGGCATCACTGAGACCTGGTGGGATGAGTCTCAGGATTGGAATGTAGGAATAGAGGCGTATAGCCTATTTTGTAGAAACAGACCAAACAAGAGAGGAGGAGTAGCCTTGTATGTCAAGGATGTTTTCACCTGTGAAGAGATCCCTGACTTAAACCCAGAAAGCCAGGTCGAGGGCATCTGGGTAAGAATTAAGAGAGTGAGAAACAATAGGGATATTCTGGTGGGGGTTTACTACAGACTTCCAACCCAGACTGAGGACCTTGATGACGCCTTCCTCAACCAAATGACCGTGCATTCAAAAAGGAGAGATACAGTAATAATAGGAGATTTCAATTACCCGGAGATATGTTGGCAGTCAAACTCTGCCAAGACAGCAAGGTCCAGCAAGTTTCTTGCTTGTCTTGCAGACAATTTCATGGTCCAGAAGGTGGAAGAGGCGACAAGGGGATCAAATATTCTAGATCTGATCCTGACCAATAGGGATGACCTTGTTAATGAGGTAGAAGTGGTTGGATCTCTAGGGGGGAGTGACCATGCCCTATTGGAATTTGGCATTCAGTGGGAAGGAGAAGATAAGTGTAGCCAGACACTCGTCTTAGATTTTAAAAAAGCGGACTTCTGTAAACTTAAGGAGCTGCTGGCTGAAATTCCTTGGTCAAGAATAGTGAAAGGGAAAGGAGTTCGGGAGGCATGGGAGTTCCTTAAAAGGGAGATACTGAAGGCACAGTCTAAAACTGTGCCAATAAGGAGGAAAAATGGAAGGCATCTGAAGAAACCAGAATGATTGACTAAAGAATTCTCAGCTGAGCTAAGCGTTAAGAGAAACGTGTACAGGAAATGGAAGAGGGGGGAAACCACCAAAGAAGAATTTAAGCAAGTAGCCAGGAGATGTAGGGAGAAGGTCAGAAAGGCTAAAGCACAGAACGAACTTAGGCTGGCCAGAGACATTAAAAACAATAAAAAGGGCTTTTTAAAATATGTCCGCAGCAAAAGGAAAAAGAAGGAGGCGATAGGGTCACTGCACAGAGAAGATGGTGAATTACTAACAGGAGAAAGAGGAAAGGCAGAACTACATAATACCTTCTTTGCCTCAGTTTTTCCCCAGAAGGATACAAGCACTCAACCTGGTGGTTGGGGACCAGGTGAGGAAGCAGGGGAAATGAGGCACATAATAGGTAGAGAGGTGGTACAGGAATACCTGGCCACACTGGATGAATTCAAGTCTCCAGGGCCAGATGAATTGCATCCTAGCATATTAAAAGAACTGGCAGAGGTCATTTCGGAACCGCTTGCCATAATCTTTGAAAAATCTTGGAGGACAGGAGAAGTTCCAGCAGAGTGGAAGAGGGCAAATGTTGTCCCCATCTTCAAGAAGGGAAAAAAAGAGGACCCAAATAATTATCGCCCAGTCAGCCTGACGTCAGTACCCGGAAAGATCCTGGAACAGATCATTAAGCACTCAGTTTCTAATCACTTAGAAAGCAATGCTGTAATCATGAGAAGTCAACATGGATTTCTCAAAAATAAGTCATGCCAGACTAATCTTATCTCTTTTTATGATAGAGTTACTAGCTTGATAGGTGAAGGGAATGCTGTGGATGTAGCATATCTCGATTTCAGTAAGGCCTTTGACAAAGTTCCCCATGACATTCTTGCAAAGAAGCTAGTAAAATGTGGGCTGGACAGGGCTACTGTCAGGTGGATCTGTAACTGGTTGACTGACCGTTCCCAAAGGGTGCTCACCGATGGCTGCTTTTCATCCTGGAGAGAAGTGACTAGCGGAGTGCCACAGGGTTCTGTCCTGGGCCCAGTGCTGTTCAATATCTTCATCAATGACTTGGATGAAGGAATAGAGGGCATGCTCATCAAATTTGCAGATGACACCAAATTGGGAGGGGTTGCTAATACGCCAGAGGACAGGATCAAAATTCAAAATGACCTGGACAGATTGGAGAGCTGGGCCAAGACTAACAAAATGAAATTCAACAGAGAGAAGTGTAAGGTCCTGCACTTAGGTAGAAAAAATGGAATACAGAAATATAGAATGGGGGACACATCGCTGGATAGCAGTACGTGTGAAAGGGATCTAGGAGTCTTAATAGACCACAAGCTGAACATGAGTCAGCAGTGTGATGCGGCAGCCAAGAAAGCCAATGCAATTCTCGGCTGCATCAATAGGAGTATGGTGTCTAGATCGAGGGAGGTACTGGTACCACTCTACTCTGCTTTGGTTAGACCTCACCTTGAATACTGTGTCCAGTTCTGGGCACCCCAATTCAAGAAGGACATGGTCAAGCTGGAGCAGGTCCAGAGGAGGGCGACCAAAATGGTAAGGGGCCTGGAAGCCAAGCCCTATGAGGATAGACTTAGAGAGCTGGGTATGTTTAGTCTGCAGAAGAGAAGGTTAAGAGGGGACATGATAGCTATGTTTAAATATTTGAAGGGAGGAGGGAGAGGGCTTGTTTTCTGCTGCTCCAGAGACCAGGACAAGGAGCAATGGATTCAAGCTGCAGGAAAGGAGGTTCCACCTGAACCTCAGGAAGAACTTCCTGACAGTCAGGGCTGTCCGGCAGTGGAATATGCTGCCTCGGAGTGTGGTGGAGTCTCCTTCCTTGGAGGTTTTTAAGCAGAGGCTGGATGGCCATCTGTTGGGAGTGCTTTGAGGGTGTTCCTGCATGGCAGGGGGTTGGACTGGATGGCCCGTGTGGTCTCTTCCAACTATACATTTCTATGATTCTATGATTCTATGATTCTATATTTAAGGTTACACTTAAGGTTAGGGTTAGTATTAATATGTTTAGAAATAGGATCATATTCAGTAAAAGCAATAGGTTAAATATAGTTGAAAAGGATAGAGTTAAGAATGTAATAAAAATATATAAGCAATATGATATATAACATGGGGAATAGGTATATGACGATAAAGGATCTGGAAAGAAATAATAATGTAAGCTATTTTGTTGCAATGTTATCTTTTTAACTTTTATAGCAATCACACGGTGTTATGTTTTGTTCTTTTTAATTAAAATTTAAAATTTAATTAAAATTTTTAAAAAATGAGATCCTGAGCATTCTTAGCATTCTTTTCTGGCTAGTGCTAAATTTTCTTGGTGTATTTTCTTTTCTTATTTTTGAAGGCGAGAAATAGTTAAATAATGTGGTGTAATATGTTTCCTGGCAAAATTGTGGTTTTGTTAAGGAAGTGAAAAGCCGTTTAGAAATGACCTAATGTGCTATGATAACTAAGAGAAGGGACCTATACTTCATCAGCATGCAAAGTGAACTGACAAAACACCTCCTTTCTTAAAACAAATGGGTCTTCTATAAAGGACCAGCAGTTCCTCACTTTTTAATTTTATATTCAACTGCTTGTTCCACCTATCTTGAGATAACCCCACACTATTTGAGTGCACAGCTCTTAGTTTCCAATTGTATCATTACTCTGTCAGCTTTGTGATCAACAGAGGTTGGAAAAGTACTTTTGGAAAGTAATGAGTTACAGGGCCTTTTAAAAGTAGTTAGTTGCTTGCCATTATAGATACAGCTTTAAGTTAATCTTTCTTTCATGTTATTCAAAAGTAGCTAGCATTGTTGTTTTTAAAGTTGGTTTTTAAAAGCCTATGGTACAAAACTGCTTAAGTAGTGAAGTTATGTATCCATTGTTACATATCATCCTATCTAAAACCAATTACAGTTAAATCATAAAAGCTACAGGGGAATTGCAGCTCTCTGCAGCTGCTTTTCCTTCATTAAAAGAAAGAAAGAAAGAAAGAACGAAAGAACGAACGAACGAACGAAAGAACGAAAGAAAGAATGAAAGAAAGAATATGGTTAATATAGTGTGTTTTTAAATAGCATGTTTAATATAGCATGTAATTTGCCTTTTAAGAATTGTCAGAATCCTTTTGGTGAATAACTCATCCCTTATGCTAGTAGAAGTACTTTTGGGGCCATTGAGCAAGTATCCATCCAGCACCTCTTTGCACACTGCTTCTCCCAAGCTGTGCAGCAGCAGTCAAATGGCTCACAGATGCAGTTCTGCCACCTTGGCATTTGGTTTTGGGGGAGTCGCAAAGCTACTGTTTCTCAGGCTGTTTACCAGCACTGGGACATACTCTTGTGCTCCACTCTGGTCAATAAGTGGTCAAGAGGCAGAGCTGCACTAGGATATTGTCTGATTGGTGCTGCACCACCAGGGAGGAAGAAGCAAAAGAATGCTGACAGTACATTAAATTCCACCTGCAGTCCAATAGAATCTTGGCCTAAGGCACCCCCATTTAGTCAATGCAATGGGAGGTGGCAGGTTTAATCCAACTTTGACAGTAAGGATTTTCAAATAAATACAGAAGATCCTGTCCCTTGTGTAGATCCCCACTTTTTTTTCCAGTTTGCTTTGAGACAAAGTTTTTTCCTCATTTCAATAAACCAGGGTTTAGCACATTACAATTAAGCTGGACCTAGATGACAAATTACAAAAGGGCAGGCACACCATGTTAACCTGTTGCAACAAAATGAAGACAACAGACTTTATTATTTTTTTGTCTCATCTGAGTTAAGTCATTAAGACTGAGAGAAACCAAAAGACATAGAAGCTCAAACTGGTACTAATATAGATTCATATGCAATATGACCAACTCATCTGAAAAAAAAAACCTGCTGCACAAGAGAATCTTAATTTACTCATATAATAGCTAAAACCATTAACTTGAAAAATGTATATAACAACAATTGAATCTGTAAGTATCAACACAAAATAAAGATGCTTTTGTCCTTGAAGATCATTTCTAAAAGGCCTTGGGCATCATTTTAGTTTACAACAGTTTTCAGTTTTTGAACTAGTCTCAGTTTTGTCTCTCATATTTCTCTTTTGATCCCGTCCTTCCTTTACTTCTGCAAAATGATTTGGAAATGTATCATACAGGAATGTATTGGTTTTACCTTGTTTTTAGCATTAAAAAGATCTGGGGTCAGTTCTCAATCAGGTTCATATATATTTCTTTTTATATAAACTTATTTAATTCTCATGACCACTGTATAGAGCTTTTTAGTGATCTCCAGAAACATCTAAAGATCCTGAGACATTTAGTATAGAATGATCATACCTCTCATTGATGTTTGGGCTACCTGTGGAAGTCAATCATCCATTTGTAATCGTCTCATGTTTTCCTAGTACTTCTGTCCCTCCCCACTTACCTCAGGAGAGCCAAAGAGAATGCATAAGGAGAACAGTCTTTACAGATGTAGAGATGTCTGCAGTCCTTCTCTCTCCCCCACCTTTTTTTTTCAAAGAAGAGGCATAATTTGGAAATGCACAGTTATATCTGGTAGGTGAATCCATCAAAGGGTAATCCATATTCATTATAACATTTGGAATGGGCATTATTTTTAGCTCCATTTTTAAAAATTCAAAATATTGCTTAGATCAGGAGTAGGCAACTTGTTAACTTATTTCAGTACTGCTGAATTTTGATGCTACAGTAGCAGCAAAAAAAGGAGCACACCTCCTTTAAAAAGAATGTGCATAGAGAGCGCACAACTTGTTATAAATCAGAATTTTGCTCCCAGAAGCATGGCCTTGCTTACAAGCAAGCCCTTGTAAGCACAATGCCCTGGAAGATCTTCTATGCCTGGTAAACAGTCTAAATATTTTCTGCTCACAATGTCTGCCTTTGAGGACATCTTTGAACCAGGCATTTAGGCCTGGCTTACTCCGTGGAGAGCACTCCAAATTGTTTTGGGTAGCCAGCACTGCCCTCCAGAGAATTCACCTACCCTCTCTCAGGGCAAGACAAGAGGGCAGGGAGCTGTGATAGAAAGGTTGTAAGAGTGGTTATTGGGACTTCTTTCATTTCAGGTGGCAGAAAATCTTTGACTGATACTGTCTTCCATGCTTCCTAGCTGTATATCTTGTACCTGATTCTGTGTATATTCAGGAGTATATCTCACTGAGGGTCAAACTTGACATTGAGAGGAATGTGAGTTCCTTACAAATAACCATCCTCCCCCCACACACAAGTAGTATTTCCTCAAAGTTACATGTCTCACCAATCATCTTGGCTCTTCTTAAGATTAATGTACAATAGGTTCCCCCATATCCTCAAGAGATAATACTCCCAGATTTACTGTAACAAAGATGGCAAAAAATGTGGATAACGTGTGGAGCCATGCTGGGCTTTGTATGCCTCTTTCCACTGAGGAGGAATGTCCATCTCCTTCCCCATCCAAGAGAGGCATGAAGGAACATTGTGTCCCTCTTTTTGCTGAAGAAGGAGAGTCTGTCTCCTTCCTTGGCAGAGAGAAGCAAAGTGCTGTACTGCACTTCTTTTGTGTCTCTCCACTGAGGAAGGAGCATCCATCTCTTCTTTGGCTGAGAGAGGTGGAGGAAGCTCACCTGTGCCCTGCTGTACACCTCTTTTGACTGGTTGCACAGAACAAGTAACAGCCATGGCCCTGGAGTGGATCATAAGTGAAACCGTGGATACCAGCTACGCAGTTACGGCAGACCTACTTTAATTCTGTTTTATGTGTTTTCTTAGATATGTAATTATATGACTTAACCTTATTAATAAGCTTCAGCTGCAACCCAGATGTATCAAATAAACATTCCTTTGATATCACATTGTGTAGTAACCTAGTTACATGAGATTGATCCATCACTGAGACCATGACTACAGAAAATAACGTATTGTATAAACTAACTTATATTATATAGACACATTAGATTTAGTTTTTGATTGCACAATTGTATAGTATTATCACAATAAAATGTTAACTTCTGATGTTCTGCTTTGCTTACTCTTGGTAAGAGAACCAGTGTTCAAAATAGCAATCACCTTAGTCCTTTTTGATGCCACTGGTTTATAGAAAAAGGCAAGGACATTTACCTTCAGTACTGTTAAATGCCAAAAGATGGTGGCCTTCCATCGCAACTATGTTTAAGATCCATGCTGTGTAACATTTGCAAGAGGTTTGAGACTTGATCAGATACACTTTTGCCTAATGCTTCATATTAAACTGAGGCATTTAAAGAAAATATCATGCTTATAGCAAATCATAACTATGAATACCTGTAATTTTACATTAGTAATCATAAATGATACTTTTTCTCATTAGAAACTTATTTTAAGATATGTTTAGGACTATAATTTTAACTTATTTGTATGTGCGGTTTTATCTCTGTTAGAAATTATTCTTTGGTTTCAATGGATTTAAATCAGCAGTCCCTGCTGCTACTCGTCACACTGTGGCATACTGACCGTAAGTGCTGGACATGCCATCCTTCAGTGCCCCAGTTCTCAGCAGTACAGAACTCCTTTGGTTGGTGTGACTGTCTGGCTTTTAAGGTGGGTTTTAGGGGACCCAGTCATACATATGTTATCATAGCTATATCTCCCATGCAGGATCTTGGTCATTGTCTTGACTGAGACATGTGTATGTGGTCATGTTAAGTGTGGCGTACAGGATCAGACTTAAGGAAGTAATAATATATTGTATATTTTATTGCTCTTATAAAATATATTACATATACTTTACATCTAGTACAATGCAGGTTGCATGTTCAAACACAATTACTGCATTTCAGATGTTCCCTGAACATTGGTGACCTGGGTTAGGAGACAGTGGTGAACTTCACTTGATACCAGGATGCAATGTGATTGAACCAGAAGGGAAATCAGCCCTATGCTATGCAGCCGTCTGCCACCGAGTGCTCCCAAACAAGCCCTGAAGTCTTGAAAGGACCTCTGGGAGGAAAGTTCTATTGTGACTTCAAGGGTGCTATTGGGCTTAGTCCACTAGTGTTGCAATAGCAGTTACATTTCTATACTGCTTATCAGTACCAAGCACTCCCTAAGTGGTTTACAATGCAGTTTAGCTAATTGCTCCCAACAAGCTGGGTACTCATTTTACCAACCGATGGAAGGCTGGGTCAACCTGGAGCCCTGCAGGATTGAACTCACAACATTGTGGCTATAGTACCGGCATTTAACCACTGTGCCACCAGGGCTCATGTATCATATCCTTGTATGCTCATGTATATATCCTTGTTTTTATTAAGACAGATATTTTGCACTTTGTTTCAATTGATGGGATTTATAGTAATACTTTGTGGTTTACTTGTTTGTTTAACAAAGTGTTAATGACAAATTGCTTTGAAAATGGTTCATCTTTTCGTACCAGGGAATAACTGTGCTCAGCTGATCACAGAAGTAAGCTTGAAGTGCTGGATATTTATTAAAAATAAAAAAAATCTCCAATATACAATATAAACGTAAAAACTTTCCATGTTTGGAAATTGAATTAGCAGTAAGGTTATAAAATAGCGCAAGTTATTTACATTTTTTTCAGAAATAAGCATCACGTATCTAAAGCACCAGTTTAATGCACAAATTTCCAAAGAAGCAATAGAAATCTATTCTTCATGAAGTCAACATGTGCACAGGTAAGTGACTGCAGATCTTGTTTTCAAATTTTCCTGCTCTGACCACCATTTTAAAAAAAAAAAAGAATAGCATGGTAGAGACAAGTTAAATCATCTTTGGAAGTTTGTTTCTGTCTTTGATATCTTATTATATGAGAAAGAACATTTGCCACAGATCAAGAGAACACCATGGGACTTAACTGAGTGTTATCACTTCCCTTTGCTTGTGCTAAGTTTCTTCAGGGCTCCACGTGGTGGTTGGGAATGTTTGATTCATAGTTCACAAGCATCTTACTCTCTCTTACCATTTTTTGCTTCTTTGGTTCACACCTTCACTTCCCCATGGCTAACTTTTCAGTCCTCTAGTGTTGAGTCTTCAGGTCACTGCCCCTTCCTAATCTTGTGTTATTAGACAGTGGCTATTGGGCTATGGCATTTTACAGTTATTAGCATTTACACAGTTATGATGATGGTCAGAGCTATTGGACAGATAGTAATTCAACCAGTTTTCCATATAATAACAGAACAGATACTTCTGTATCTTTATTTAATATAACGTATAGAAACATCAGTACATTTATAAAAATAAGCGTATTTTAAATGTATAACACAATTATATAAAAAATATTGAGTCATGTGTGCATGCTAGTTGCTTGGACTGCAATATCCAGACTGCATCCATTTACAGATCTGTTATTTACTTTTCTCCAGGTTAGAGTATTAACTTAAGTTCATGAGGGTTTTTTCCTGTGTTTTTTTTTCACTGAAAATGTTCATTTGGGAACAATTTATTATTCATTTGTTCCATGTTTCTAAGGTTTTGTATATGTTCCACCAGGTCAGTAACTGTGGTATCAATATGGGTGAGGAAGGCAAATTTTGCCTTCTGTCACTCTGAAGCACATCATCACTTCCTATGTGCTCTTGCTTTCAGGATATACTGATAGGTTTCATTAAACCAACAAAAGAAAAGGAAATGAATGCAAGCTGTAAGTGTAAATTGAATGTGCCTCACAACACTGATCTTGTGGCTTGAGGAGACAAGTCAGCCCCTACAGCATGATAAGCAGCAGCACAAGATTGTTCGGCAAGGATGTTTCCTTCTGTATTCAAGAGCTCTCCTCACTTCCCCTTTAGCTTCTCCAACATAGTCTTCAACATTTCGCACATTGAGCTCGATAATATCAAAAGTATCAGCCTGCTCTTCTACTAGCAAAGCTACCTGCATGAAGAGTTCATGGACTTCCCTTATCCGAGACTCCAGCTTCATCAGCTCTTTGTGCCGTGTCTCTATTTCATTCAAGGCTGAACGAGCTCCCTTTGCATCCGACAGAAGGTTCTCAGAGAAAACATCCCACCTGCCTTGCTCAATAATGTCTTCTATCTGGTTCCCAGAGACATCCTTGCCCATGATCTCTAGCTGTCGTTGGATCCTGATCTTGCAATTTTCCCGCTGCTTCATTTCAGTCTTGTTATATTCAAACATAGCTTCTTGAAAAGCATGCATAAGATCAACATAATGGTCCTTTGACACGCGGGCTATGATTGAGTTTGAGCTGTATTTTGTTTCTGCATCTTCACTGAAATCTCTCAAAGCCTGAAGTTTTCTGTGGATATCTTCACCACGGGCTTTGATGTCTTTAGCAATTGTGTTTGTGTCACGTTTTATGCTACTGAAGCGACGCATGGATGTAAGGAAGCGAGTATTTTGTTTACCCAGCCGTCTGATGTCCTCCTTTAAGTGGTGATTGCTTGTTCGAATTCCCTGAATGTCTTTGTAAAGACTTGCTAAGGCATAATCTGTCTCAAACAGAAGATTTTCATGAGATAATTGCACATTGTCCTCAGCTGCAGGAGAATGTTGGCTGTAAAACCTAGCTTGCTCTTGAAGCTCAAAGAGTCGGTCTCTCATTTTTGCCTCTGGGAAGAGAAAAGACAAGTCAGTGAAAATGGCAAACTTCTTTTACCTGATCTAAGCAGGTGTGCACAAGATAGTAAGTCTCATACTGAAAGCACCTTTACCAAAACTTTATGTGAGCATATCAAAGCATAGTAGTGTTCCTGACTCATTGCTGCATTCTGTAAAGATCAAGTCACAATTCAAAATACTTATCTATATGCAACTGGAAGAACAGAGAGGAAATATTTATATCACAATTTAACATTAAAATATAGATCTTTATTTTTTAAAAAAGAGCAAACTGAAGTGTTGATTAGTATCTAAACTTAAGACATTTTCAATCCACTGATTTAAATAGGGCCTGAAATCAGAAGCACCCCTTCCAACATGACTATGGTTTAAGGGTACAGCTTTGAAAATTCTTAATAGCAACACAATTGCACTTAGATTCTTCTGGACTTTTTTCCCCTGTTTTTATATCATTAATAGCCTTAAACATTCCCACTTCTCTGCTCATCAAAATCTGATGGCCCAGATTTGTGCCCTTTATTAATTAAAAAGAGTGAGAGGTGTTTAAAAGTGCATACTTAGAAAAGTTTAATTCACTTGTATACTAGTTATGGTTATTGTAGGATATTACCATTTATGCACCCTTCAACATTTGATGAATATATAGACTGGCATCCTGTTGGTGAATTACAATAATTTAAATCAGACTTATGCCATCACTATTCATGTTTTCGGTCACTGTGGAGGTTGGAATTCTGGTCAGGTGGCACAGCTACATGTATGTCATCCAGTCATCTCATTCATTTATCCATTACATTTTTATCCATCCATGTAACCCAGGATGGCATGTGGCCATCTACCCATTTTATCTTTGCAATAACCTTGAAAAGAAGTTGTGCTGTGAGAACAGTCACCAGACCAGCATCTTCAGTGAGCCTAGTTACCAAGCGGGGATCTGAAGCAGATTCTTTTCTTTTTATCTTTTTCTTTCTAGAATACTACATTATATGGTTCTCTTGCTACCAGAGTAGAGGCTGGAAGAAAAATGTTTCCATGTATCTATGACTCTGCATGAAGACCTGGTACAGGAATGATATATTCAGTGGCTATTTCATTAGAATGAAGCATGGTCATTACTCGCCAAGTATTTTGACTGAATATTTGACTACAAGTCAAAAATTCAATGAAGCCACAATACTGACTATGGCCATTTCCGCACAGGGGAATTAAAACGGCGCAGTGCGTCCTCCAAGGAGGACGTCTGCACCTTGGAGCGGACTAGGTTCGCACTACTTACCGGAGATCTGCACCTCAGTCTGCTCCAAAACGCCCCCAACTGGTCCTCCAGTGCGCTTTTTAAAGACCGGAAAAAAGAGGTTTCTCATTTTTCCGGAGCGCGCCATTGTGTACCTGCTCCCTTGTGCAGATTCGCAGGCTCGCACCAATGAGAGCCTGCAATCTGTGGAGGGCGGGCTTTAGGCGTGGTGAGCTTCAACGGTTGGTTGGGACCCACGACCAACCAGAAGCCGCCATTTTGGAAGCCAGAGCAGTGCGGATCTAAGACCTCACACTGCTCCGATTCACCCTGGACCAGACTGAGGAGCCAGAAGATCCGGTGAGTAATGGCACGGAGCAATTCCCTCACCTCATGCGGAAATGGCCTATGCTTGAAGAATTGTCCTATTGTCTTTAAGAATTTATATATATTTAATAGTTATTGTTACTTTCCTTTATTTCTTTTTAAAAATTCATGTGAGAGTATATGACAATAAAAGGCTGATTCTAGAAGTCCAGCATAAATTACAGAGATTAAATGTATAGTGAACAGTTCATGTTTATAGAACCCTTACTCAACACTGATTTGAATTATTATAACTTAGCATTTTTTAAAAATTCACTGTTTCATTATTACAGTTCACTAATTAACATAACTATCAGATTGGCTTATCATTAAAATGTTTCTTGATGACTCTGATAAAGTGAATGCATCAAAAATACTTGATTAACATAATATTTGACTAGTATTTTACCAATAAATTGACCTGAACTCTTTGGACCAGAAAAATACCCAGCCCTAGAGCTTTATACTCTGAGCAGTATATTAAAAAGCAGTGTATTAAAGATACAAATTTTGCAGTAAAAAGCTAGTTTGTGTGACAGGGCATTCAAAAAATTTTTGTGTAAGCTCACAGAAGGTGATAATGAAAGGTGACTCTGTTCATCTGAATTGTCCCCAGGTTCTTAACAAATCAACAAATTATTAAGGTACTCTATCTATAAAGAATCCTTTAACCTCACACTGGATAGAGACGTATTTCTGTTTTCAGTATAAGACTTTTGCATTTTTAAATGGAGGTAAACTTTTATTGACTGTTCTTCATTGTTTTTGTTCCTTATTAGCTCAAGGCCGTAGAGAGTGTGGCTTGCATTGGTAGCCCACATATGCTTTCTCCTTACTATATCAAATAATATTAGAAACATAATTCTAATATTGCCACTCCCTACCCCACTCCCTAGCTGCTTCTAAAAACCATCTTTGCCTGATGATGGTTTGCATGAGGAATTCTGTCCCTTTTAGACCACCTTAGTAAAGATATTGCCAAAATATATACTTTGGAGTTAAATCAACAGTACCTTCATCTCAGTACCTGAATCAAACACCTTTCCTACAGGAAAATGTGAATCATAACAATAAGCACCTTTCAGAGACTGAAGAAGTTACTTTTTTGGATTATAACTCTCAAGGTTTCTGAGCCAATATAACTATAGAGTCTGAGAATTATAGCCAAAAAAAGTAACTTGCCCAGCTCTGGCATCTTTTGTGCATTGGTTGCAGTATAGGTTTAGAAACTGATGAGGGAAATGTTGTAATAAGACTGCAATCATGAAATTCTTCTTAACATTCCTGTTTAGTAAGTTGCTTCAGGCAGGACTGGCTTTAAACGTATCACATGCTTTAAATCATATTTTCCCATGTTACACACTTTGAAACAGAGCAATTCAAAACATCTAAATAAAATCAGAACATCTATAATCCTATTGGTAAGAGTGAAGATCCACAGTACAAACAGCCACAGGATCTAGAAGTGTGGGGGAAGTGCAGACCTATACCTCTTTTAATTTTAAAAATTCTGAAATCAGTAAGGTAGAATAACAGAATATGGAGATGGCTAGGATTATAATGGACCAAAAGAAGGGAGGTTATTATTGGTAATGACTGAAAGGATGCTAGGAAAAGGGGAAACATTTCTTCACTACCTGCTTGTCCCCTTCTCTTTCCTGTATGGCTCCATTAGGTATTTCTGGCTTAGGTGATCCTGCCATTCATACTGTGCCCATCCTCTATATGTGGTGATTTTATATACTGCTTTTATTGTCCTATCTAGTTTAAATAAACCACACTTTTCATATGTCAGGAAATTACAGCAAACTGTGGCTAGTTTAATACTTAACTTTTCTATCTCCTAATATGCTACATAGAAAGAAGAGATGGCAGTCAAATACTCCAGGTTCACTGCAGCTCATTTATGCATGAGGAAACTATGGTTTCCAATTACAGTGCTCCCTCTGTTCCAGGAACCCCTGCGTAAAAGAAAAATGCAAGTGCTGACATCCCTAATAGTAAATGGTTGCAACATGTGCGCAGATTTTCTGCGCACTACCATTTTAGATATAGTACATGATGTGGTCACTCCAACTTGCACATCCAGAAACCGCAAGATAAGGAGGGCCCACTTATGGCTGTACCATATCTGTGAACCCCCTTGTGAAAGTGTTAATTCATTGATATGGAAGGAGAACTGTCTGTTGTTAAATTAAATATGCTTTTTGCTGTGAACCTATGCTATCAATATAAAACTTAGTTCCAGCAACAGCAGATTTTAGGGTAATGTCTAGACTGTACCATTTCAGACTGCAGGTAAGCTGATGGCTCATATGACTGAATATTCTGCCAAAGAGAAAGACAAACACACACTAGATATCGTGGAGAAAATTCTAGCCTACACATTTCCTTATGATGTTAGTTCTTCTGAATGTAAGAATATTTTTGTATGGAAAGGCACTAGTCTTAATAGTATTGCCTGCAGTCTGATATTATGCAATCAAGACAGCACTATAACTTCTGCCCTGTTTGTGAGAAACTGGCCTTGGTATCTGTCTGGTTCTCAGATTTCCCAATAACAGTCATCAACCCCACATCCTTTTTTATTTCACTTTCACATACAACATGAAAAGAGCACTGTCATTTGAGCATCAGCAACACCAGCATTCTCTTTTGTCAGATGCTATACAACATACTTCAGTGAATCAAGGAAGTACTAGTATTCTCACAATGTAAAACTATCGATATCTAAGTACACTCTGATCCTGTTTCTCAAAAAAAAAAAAAGGTTGTGTTCAGTCTTTAAAATAAATTATGGATACTCATGACAGGAATGAACCGAACCTCTGTTCAGGCTTGCATGCTTCCCGTACATCTCTCCTTTTCTGACACAGGCATGAGGATCAGTTTGGAAGTTTTCACTTCCATTTTTGGGGGGGAAAAGTTACAACATCTGAATCTGGCAAATTATTTTTAGCAGTTATCTTTAACTTTGTCTATTAGAAACAAGACAATATCAAAACATAGATTATGAAACTGGCTCATTTCACAACAAACCACAGTTAGGATTAACTACAGTTTGGATGACATGCTACATTGTGTTTAATCTTTAGATCAGGTTTAGATTAGGTTTATAATCTACAGTGTGGAAGGCTGGAGAAAGATTTGCTCCTTTCCATCTTGATAAACCATGATTTATTATGACATCTGAATGTAGTCCATGTCCATTCTGAGGCAATTTTCAGAAAACATGCTTAATTTATAGTGCAATCCTATACATGCCTACACAGAAAGAAATACCACTGAATTCAATGGAGTTTGTCCCCAGAAGTGTATATAGAGCTGCAGTTTTAACTGGCCTCACAAACTCTCATAGGGAAAACCCTTCACTCAGATTCTCTTCACACTCAGCAGAAGACTAAAGCAGCACAAGAAACTCATAGTTTTCTTATTTTCTGCAACATATGGCAGGAGATGAAAGGATACTGCTTTCTTCTCCCCAACCCCATCCTCAGGTATGAACAGAACACTTGGGGGAAGGAGGAGAGGTTAGTGCAAACCAGAAACCATGGATGGCCAATGAACTATCTGGACTACCATGTGCTCCGGCTTTGGGTGGCATTGTTTATATTGTTGTTTTTATGACACCACGAGTAGTCAGACAGGACTCACTAGCTATTAATAACTGCTGGATGATATGAAGACAAGGTTCAGGTATGCAAAGTCCTGTCTGACTCGTTCTTAAGAGTCCCTTTAGGGCCAACAATTAGTCTGTCATTTTCTAGATCTCCCAGTATTCACAGAGACAACCATTATGGGTCCTGGAGGACTTGAGAAATTTCCTCTTCTGGGTGAGGGGCATGTGTTAACTTTTCCATAGCTCTGGTTTTTGGAGCTGAAACCTCCTTTCTTTTCAAGCCCCTTTCCAGCACCAGGGCCCCAGCCTGAAACTTTTCCAACTATGCGCATTCAAAATATTGGAGGTCCTATTCATAGATCTCTTGAATAACTTTCAGTTTGGTTTTAGCTTTGGTGTGTCAGTAGGAGTACCGGTAGCCCACAGTCTGAGCAGGGGTAGCGTGTATAATTCTCCCAGAGTAGGCCAAACCCCCTACCCACCCACTAGCCAGTGGCCACTGGTAAATTAGAGGCGCTATTAATAGGGATAACAGATTATGTGTCTGTCTCAGAGGATATTGAACACACTAGAATTATAAAAACAACAAACAGATGCTTGTTAATCTGAATAAATAAGAATGTGAGGTAACTGATTCTGCTTTGTGAAGTTATTGCACTTGTGCTGGTATCAATAAATAAAAACAATCCAGTAAAACGAAAGAAAAAATAATCATACTGAAAGAGGAACAAGTGAAAATAAAGGTATCTTAGAAGCTAACTTTTCAAGAAAATACTGGAGAATTCTTTTATATATGATTACAGCAGCCAGAGTCATATTTGCAAAAGCAAGGAGAAGCAAAGAAATCCCCAGTACAGAGGATTAGCTGCATGAACCTTTAGAAATGAAAGTGCTAGACATCTTAACATATAGAATCAAAGGGAAACCTGAAGACAGAGTTACAGAAAAATGGGCTTCTTTAATAAATTTTTTGGACAAGAAAGAAAAGAAGTAAACCTCAGAATTATAACTATAACTAAGGATGAATGCAGCTTAGTTATGAAACTGTTAGAAAATAAAACAAAATTCTACGTCTATTTAAGAATCACAAATTATAAAAGATAAACAGCATGGGTATATTGGTGATCAGTTAGAAGTGGAGTTCAAGATATCATGGTGTGAGTCAGGAAGAGCCACGATGAGAAAATAAAGAAGTTCAAAATAAATATTAAGGTAATATGTATCCGACAAAGGAAAGGAAGTAGTTTTGAAGGTATATTATTTCAAATTGTATTGTACAATTGTATAAATTTTTTATATGTATATCCACATGAAAATACATTTTGAGACATTGTTTCTTTTTTATTCTTTTATTATTGTAATTGATGTTTGATTATATTATATATATTTTTTTAAAAAAAGAAAATAAAGGTACCCTGTTGATTGTTCTTATTTTTAGTGGCTAGTACCAAAATATAATCACCTATTACTTTTAGCAACCCTGAATTCATACTTTACTAGTGGAATGCAAGTCATAAGACACACCTTGTACATTTCCATGTTAACTACTGGTTGACTCATAACAGCTAAGTCTGCAGGTAAGATTACTAAGCACTGACACTGTGTTTTACATTCTACAACCGCACTACAACCACATTACCTAACTACTTACCACATCATCCTTCTAAGGTATATTCTATCAGGTAATTAGAAATCTCATGATGACAACACTCATGAGTGCTAATTGCATTATCAGATTAAGGTTATTATATGTGACCTAACATAAAGTTCCTTTCATTACTCACAAGAAATTCCCAGGGTATCTCAAATTCATTTTGATAAATCACATTTTCCATGAAGTATATTTGTGCATGTTTGTACAAACATATACAAGATACTAAAATGCAGATATAGGTTGTGTATCCCTTACCCAAAATACCTGTGACTAGAAGTGTTTTATATTTCTGATTTTTTTTTTCAGATTTTGGAATACCTGTATTTACATATACATAAAATACAGTTCTGTACATAAGATCTCCAGGGAGCACATGAATGAATGAATGAGCAGAAGCGCTACAGCTGCCACCTTGAAGGTGGAAGTGGGCAGTTGGCGAGTTCCCCAGAGATCTCCTGTACAGTGTTTTTGAATACAAATGTCAAGTCCCTTATATCCTCAGTCTCTTAGATCCCCAGTCTCTCCCCAGCCTCACATCTCACAGACAACACAAGCAGCAAATGAATGAGATGTAAGGCTGGAGAGAGATGTGAGGCTCTGTGAAATGGTGGGAATCCAAGCGTAGTGCTTGGCGCCAGTCTGTGCTGCCCGCCATTTCACAGTCTTGCATCTTTCTCCAACCTTGTATCTTGATCATTTACTACATGTGTTGTGTATGAAACATGACGCTGAAGAGAGACTTTGGATCTGAGAGATGAATGAGCAGGAGTGTTTCAGCCACCACCTCGAGGATAGAAGCGGGCAGCTGGTGGCAAAAAGTCTTGGTTTTTGGATTTCTGATGAGGGATGCTCAACCTGTATGATCATTTATAATCAGGAATAGATGTAAACAGATGTAAAAAGAGACAGTGTAAATTAAAACAAATATATGTAAAATACAAAAAAGTATAAAAAAATAATCAAAGTAATGGAAGTCAAATAGCTAAGTCTTAGGTAGTTCAAAATCAATCAATTCGATTCCTTTTTAATGGGTGTTTTTTCATAGAGGAAAGATGTTACACTGAGGTTGCCTTTTAAACAGTTAAAACAGCAGTGGAAATCATGTGACGCGTCATATGCTGTTGGACTGCAATTCCCAGCATTCTTGATCATCGACTAAGCTAGTCATCATAACTAGCTAGGACTTGTAGTTGGACAATATCTGGAGAGCCACATGACTCCTCTCCCTCTGTTAATAGCACAAAACTATGCATATCTGCTGAAAAGTAAATCCCATTGAGTTTATTGGGGTGCATGTTAGATTAATACTGCATTTTAAGAGATGCTTTGATATAAAATTACCTTTAAGGTCCTCTCATGTAGTACGACAGAGGGCCCTTGGCCCCCAGCAGCCTCAGCTTTTCCCCACTGTTCCCAGCTCATGCTGGAGTAACTGTTGCTTCCTGGCCTCCAAGCTCACTATTTTCACTAGCTTCTTGTACTGCTCACTAGTTAACACAAAACCATAGATATCAACTCAAAAAAATCACTCTGAAAAGGGAAACCTGAGAATTTAAATTCTTGGCATAGACAGAGTACCACGGTTTGTTTTTTAGCTACCTACTATGGAAGCACATGGATTTAATCAGAAAATGCCATCTCAATATCCAAGGTGATCAGGAGAAAGGATCCAATTAATGTTGAAATACAAGTTTTGAAAAACCTAATCGTAACCAATTGGCCATTATTGTTATACGTCAGTGGTGTAATTCGCTGATAGAGACCTTGGATTGGATGTAGAGTTCTGGCACTGCTGGAAAAAGGCAACTTTCCTGTCTTTTCCCTGGGAACTAGAAGTCCTGCTGCGAAAGGCACACCTAAGCAGTTGTGCACTGATGCAATTTTGAACTCTTGATTTAATGGTTCTACAAGGGATGGTGGCTACTATCAGAACCTGAAAGTAACTAGTTATTCGTAATTTCCTTTTTCCAATAATGCGCGTATAACAAGATAACTGCAAATAAACAAGGATAAGTTCATTCCTTTTGTGGAGTAAAAAAGTTATAGGGAATCTCATAAAATGATGGACAAGGAATAGCACGTAGTTCATGTGCTGCTTTGTGTTCTGTTGTGAATGTTGAAGTGACAATGAGGTAGAGAGAATGATAATGTGTTTTGTACCACAGACCAGTAGCTTGTAGCATTCAGATGCTTGTGGTTGTGGGAGAGTATTTTAGTTACATTTTGAAAAATGGGCAAGCAAACAGTTTTTAAAAGCTAACTGTGACAGCTATGAATTACTTTGAGGCCTTGAAACTATAACTATAACTAATTACTTTTTAAAGACTCATTAGAAGTAGCAACACCTTCTATGCATGAGAATCTTCTGAGCTAGCTCAGGGGTAACTGGGAAAAGATAGGGTACAAAGTTCTTCCAAACACCACATTCCAAGGCAGATTGTTAGATGCAAGCTATTGTACACTGCACAGTCTCCAGAGACTACAGTGTGTATATATGCTCTACTCCTGTCAGCAAAGATCAACCTCTCTGGGGTCAGGGATGAGAACAGTTTTGGCTCTCACTACAACAACATCCCTACTAGCAGTATTTTACTTTTCCTCATAAAAGCAGCACTTTTAGGTGAGAAAGTAAAGAAGTGAACTCTGGAACACAACCAAGGTTAAGACAGAGAACCCAAGGAGATGCTAACAAGCCAATCTTTTGTTCCTGAATCCAGGCTGGTTTTTTTTTTTTTAATTAAGACCATCAACTGTAGTCATGCATCAAGGTAGTTCCTTAGGCTGATGATTTTAGATACAATGAAAAGGCAGCAAATTGTTACTTATTTGATTTATTATTGCCGCATTTTTAAATTTTATTTTACTGCCAGAGAGGGGAGAAAGGCATGCGGGATTTTATATCTCATGTGCCTAAAATAAATTGATTGACTTTGGGTATTGTGGCTCTGGGTGGCAGCCATTGCAGCTCTGTCTCAACTCTTTCTTGGGGTCGCCCTGTCTATAATATAGCATCAGTGGAAGCATCTGGCTTGAGCAACTAGTCTCACACTCTCACAGGTCACAGGAAACAAGTGGAAAACTTAGAAAAATTACAGCAACAAGTTCCCTAAAACTTTGTATTTTCTTACAGGCTATACACTGTTTCCTTTCAACTATGTTGGCTTCTGAAAGATCAGAACTAGTCATTCATCTATATTTTAAATTCTAGATTATTAATACAAACATGTATAATTTTCCGGCATTCTTATTTAGTCTATATACTATATAATATTCCCAGTTTTAAGAAATGTTTCCTGCACAAACTTAGTTGATGGGCTAAATGAGGTTTACTACTACCTTTCTTGGATCACATCTTTTTCATCAGCCTGCAGATCTCCTTAAACCTCCTCTCTACACACACAGTGCCTCTGTCCTCTTTGCCATTTCTACACATATCACTTTTCTGTGTCAGTCAATGTGTAGCTTGAGGTAATTAAGACTCAGAGACTCATCACTTATGACCCTCATGAGGATCACTGAAAGCTGCTCAGTCTCTGATTACTGGAGATAATAGTTGTTGTTTCCCTTCAAGTCATTTCTGACCTATGGCGACTCTAAGGTGAACCTATCATGGGGTTTTCTTGTCAAGATTTGCTAGAGGGGGTTTGCTTTTGCTTTCCTCTGAGGCTGAGAGAGTATGACTTGCCCAAGATCACCTAGTAGGTTTCCAGGGCTGAATGAGAAGTTAAACTCTGGCCTCCAGCGCTATAGTCCACCACTCAAACCATTACGCCATAGTAGCTCTTGAGACACAGTTACTTCAGGCTATACATCAAATAGCAAAGACTATACATTATAGGACACAGGTTATACCTCATTCTATACATACAAGCCTGAGGCTATTTCTGCACTACACTGTTATAGTGCTATTATTCCACTTCCAAAATCCTATGGAATCCTGGGGTTTGCAGTTTAGGGAGGGGCCTTTAAAATTCTCAGCCAGAGAGCTCTTTGGCCTCAGTAAAGTACAAACCCCAGAATTCTACAGAAAATTGAAAGTGGAATAATAGCACTATAACAGTGTAATGTGGAAATGGCCTGAGTCTGATTCGTAGTCTCACCTACAACAGATCCATTCAGTCAACTGTAAAATAGTAAGACCAAGCCTGAATCCCACTGATTCAGTGGGTCCCAAGTAGTTGGAACTAATAACTGAATTTAGGCCCAGGTAAAACTTTGAGCCAGGGATCAGCAACCTGGGTCCTTCATATGTTTCTAGATTGCAGTTCCCATAATCTCTTACCATTGGCTATGTTCGTCAGGGCTAATGGGAGTTGTAGGCCCAAAACATTTGTTGTCACAATTTCCCACTCTTGTTTTAAGCCTAAAGTATTCCCCTAGAGGCTGCATTGATTATACAGCAACTCTAATTTGTATTTAATTCATGAATTTAACATTAAAGTAGTTCTATGTTAATATTGCAACTTAGTACAGTTCTGTGCATATCTATCCATAAATAAGATATCTAGCTAGAAATAAGTGCCAAGGGGGTCAGTAGGACTTATTCCCATGTAACTGTGTGTAGACTTACAGCCTTACTCTGGAATCCTATTGGTGACGTGATACCAGCAAAAGGATCACTTATGCTAGCAGAAGTCACTTTTGACTGAGTCATAGTGGAGATGGTGGGAAACAGCAGCAAACGCCATCCCTGCCTAGGGACAAAGCTGCTCTCCTGGCTCCCAAGCAGTTCAAGATATCTTTCTCAACTGATGGCTTTCAGAGTCACCGCAGATGTCATAACATCTGTGGGCCCCTTTCCCCCTTAAAGTTATTGGTACTTACTTCAGAGTAGGCATGTACAGATTTGTGCTACCAGAACAATAATCTAATTTCAGTTCAGAACTAAACATAATTATAAGGCAAGCTGTTCCAGTAAGCCATTCAGCCTATGACATTAAAGTGAAGGGGGAAAGTTAAGGAAGATAATTGCTTTTCATAATAATTCAGGGAAAGGTAATTACAAATTAACAAAATCTCTTTTCACACTTTGTTGATTCCCCCATGCATGAAAGGGTGGAGTACAGTAGAAAATACAATCAGACTGGAATACGTTCTTTGGATTATATCCAAGTTAGCAACCAGTGTTAAATACAGATTACATTGTATTTGTTTTTAGAGTTCTTATAATGTAATGAAGGCCCACTAAAGTAGTTCATCATCACTAAGACATATATCCACCTTTTCTAAAAGTCATGAAGTAGCTTATGAGAGATCCCAAGGAATCCTACCTAAGTACTGCTGAGCTCCAAATTCACTTAACTTCAACAATCCTAAAACCTCAGGATTTTTTCTGAATAAAAGATGAATAAAAAATTCTACCAAAGCTCTGTAATATAAAAACATAAAAAGCAATCTGCAGGATCAGACTGAAGCCATTTTTAGTCCAGCATTCCATAAAACAATGGCTAATAGGATGCTGCTGGGAAGCCCACAAAAGCTACCAACACCAAGGAGGCACATTAGCCATCTCCTATTTGTTTTCTTCCCTCTTAGACATTGGACCAAAGTGCTGAAGTATAATTTCAGCACTTATGCCCACAATCTAAGCATGAGTATAATAACGCCTTTCCCCAGCAAGTGCTATTCAGCGGCATACTTTTAATTTTTGTTGTTGTCGTGTCCCTTCAAGTCATTTCTGACTTCTGGTGCCCGTAAGGTGAGCTGTCATGGGGTTTTCTTAGCCTGATTTATTCAGAGGGTTAGCCATAGCTATCCTCTGAGGCTGAAAGAGTGTGACTTGCCCAAGGTCACCCAGTGGGTTTCTGTGGCCAAGCAGGGACTTGAACCCTGGTCTCCCACACTCCTGGTCCAACATTCAAATCCCTACACCACCCTGACTCCTAGATTTTCTCTAGCTCTACAATATCCTTTTAGAAGTGAATATAATGGTACATATTTTCTCCAGTGCTACCTAACTGACACAGCTCAGAACTAAGCGGGCATAAGGTCATAGGGATGCAATCTATCCACAATGAGCAGGGTGGGCAGTTAAGAGGAAACATGCTTAGAACCAGGATTTACAAGACGGGAGGTTTTTTTTCCTGATGGAAGCACAATACGTGGACACAAATCACCAGGATCACACCCTATACGAAAACGACTGGTGTGAGGTGCCCACACAGTTTATGGTCATTGAGAGAAACAGTAACAAGCATAGCCAGAGACACACGAGACAGCAACCTAGCAGGATCCGATCAGGATCATCTGGAGTCCTAAATAGCCCCCCCCCCCCCAAATGTATATATTATTGACATTCATATCCCACTTGGCCACCACCAGCCTTCACTTCATCCTCACAGCAACCTGGTGGGGCAGATCAGGCTAGGAAAGAATAGTCCGGTACGGTTTTTATAGCTAATTGCGGGTGAGGACCTCGGTCTCCCATGTTCCACTCCAACACTCACAAGCAGCAGCGCACAACTGTGGCCATTTCTGCACGAGGCTGCTGTAGCGCTACGATTCCACTTTCAACATCCTATGGAATCCTGGGGTTTGCAGTTTCGGGAGGGGCCTCGCGGCCCCTCCCGAAACTGCAAACCCCAGGATTCCATAGGATGTTGAAAGTGGAATCGTAGCGCTACAACAGCCTCGTGCAGAAACGGCTTGTGACTCTTCTAGAGGTTGTCGGACGGTAACTCTCATCAGCACCAGGCCAGCATACACAAACCGTGGGGCAGGATGCTGTCCGAGAATATTAGCGGGCTGACACCTCTTGAAAAAAAGTACATACTTAACTCCCCAGAAGCAGAGCCGTGCTTCTTGCGCCTCCTTTTCTAGCTGTCTGCTGTGGGTTAAATTCTGCCGGCGCTTCAGCGTTCGCGGAGAGGAACTTTTGCTAAACTTTAGCCGCTGAAACTTCCCTCCTTGGCTCAGCAAGGGGCTTTAACCGAGGAGGAGGGCGCCCACACCTCCTTTTAAAACGTATAGGGGGTAGACGTGGGGAGGAAAAAAAAAGAAACCCTCCCAGTCAAAACCCGAATAAACTCACCTTGCGCGCGCGGGCGAGAGGAGAGGAACCGAGGGCGCGCCTCCGCTCCCCGAGGCGCCCGAACCAGGAATGCGCTGCCCGGCGGGAAGAGGCGCTCAACCTCCCCGCCTCGCGGGAGTCCCGCTTCCCCCGCCCCTCCTGTCGCCTGGCTCGGCCCGCCCTCGGGCCCGCCTCCGCAGAGCCCATTGGTCAACGTCGTTCCCTCCCCTCCCTCCCCGAAAGTGATGAGCGGCGCAATGGAACGCAGATAGCCGGTGACGAACGCGGACGGCTGCCTCGTGAGGAGCCCCTTCGGGCGCCTGCCGCGGAAAGAACGTCGGGAAACTACGCCGGATCTCGCCGCCGCGTGCCTTCGCCGCGTCGGTGACGTCGGTGCCGGGCGTTCTTGGAAGTTTCGCCCGAAGCATCAGCGCGCAGCAAGACGCTGACCCAGAAGCTGTGCTCGAGGAGGTACCGGGGAGCTTCTCTCCCGTATCACCCTCCACGTGTCTCCTTTCCCTGCCTTCAGACACCCCGTTGGACTTGAGAAGATCTGACTACTACCGTAGCATTTATTTTTTTATTATTTTTTTTTAGAAACCCTTTTTGACTACATTTGCCAGACTCTCCCAGCCAGCACAGGCACAACTGACAAAAACACCAGATCCCGGAAACGCACATCTCTGCCCCTTTTTTACGGCTGCTGCTTGTCTCTTTGGAGAAACTGTTCCATAGGACTGTTTGTTTTGCTGCCTGAGGCAGAGTAGCAAATGCCATCCCATGGAGCAGGAAATCCCTGGGCAATCTCTCCCCATCTCTGGCAATAAAGATGCGGTGGCATCAAATTAAATAACTAACAAATTTGCTGCCCTTTCAGGGGATCCAAAATATGCTCTCTTAAGAAAGTTGCAGGGCCAGCTCTGGTGTTCAGCCAAAACGTCTAAACTCTAAAATTGATTTGGGGGTGTATTCTTTTTTAAACAGTCTTAATAAACAGCAACAGATCAGAAGGTCTCAGTCCCAGCATCTTCTGTTAAGAGGCTGAGGTAACCGGAAAGATCTCTGCTCGAATCCTGAAATAGTGTTGCTAACCAGCCATTCCTAGAGAATGCATCAAAAATTTACTTTCTGCCAGTTCCATTGCTATGCTTGTGGGAGAAGCTTCTATTTTATTTTCAGGGACCAAACAGCCTACCCCACAGCAGGCTGCCCTATCCTGGAGGATTAATGGGTGCAGCATTTTGAGACAGATGGAAGGGCTGGTGGGAGAGGAGGAGTCCATTTCCTCCAGTTGCACATGCCTAAACTTGGATCCAGCCCCAAGCATTTGGACTGCAGTGCCCAGAAAGCCTCTCCATGGGTCATGTTGGCTGAGACTGAGAAAATGTGTTATAAACATCTGGAGGCCACTTCATTGTGAACCAGACTGGTGATTCTCAACCTTTTGTTTTGGCCGGGCAGTCCTAGAATCCCTGGCAGTTGTCCATGCTGCGCAGGGCTTCTGAGAGTTAAAGTTCAAAACATCTGGAGGACCAAAGACTCAGAACCACTGGATGAATCAATACTGCGGTACATTATGCTTATTTGGTTTGGGTGAGCCTAGCATCAGGCAGCTACCTCTGTTCATAAAAATGACAGTTCTCACCTGACTTAATTTTCTACTGCTAACATCTCATAAACTCTAAATACATAAAATCAAAATAGAACCAATGCCAGAGTTTTAAAAGATTGTTATGTGTAAATGCAGGGCCAGACCTAAGGCAAATAATACTGTTTCTTCTTGGTGTCTCTGAGACTCGCACACAATAACAACAAAAAGCAGTGTTTTCCCCTCAGAGCATGAAGATCAAGAATGACTGAGATACATTTGTTTGGCTTATATTTGTTTTTGTTTTTTTTAACTGTCATTTTTAAAATCTTCAGCCAAGAGATGTACTGTGAACTTTTTAAACACTATATGCCATCAGTTTTCACCCTGATTTTATGCAGGTCAACTCACATGCATATCCTTCCACTGTCTCTGTTTGCCAGCGATAGCCCCAATTAATCCTCTGTTCTTCCACATTTTCATCTGCTTTTAAATATCACAGTTTCTCTCCTCCTCCCAGTTTCCCCTTTTATCCTCAGTTCACTTCAGCTGCTGCAAACTGAGTTCAAAGTGCAAAAGTAGTTTGCACTCAATTAATTCTGGGGAGGGGGTGAGGGGCATAATCTTGCCCTTCCCAGTAGGCTCAGGCACAAACAAACTGCTGCAACCTCTTCTAGCTTGTGTGTTCTTCCTCATTAATAACTTTTGCCATCTTGACTACACACTGATGTTGCTAGGCCGCACGTGTCCCAGATTTAGTCTGAAATGTTGTTGGGAGGAATACAGAATTTATTTCCAAAGCCTCCAATTCCACCAACATTTACTTGGAGCTAAGGTTTATAAACTGAGTTGTGAGTGAACATGATTTAGGATTTTTTGCACCTGCAGTTAGGATCAAGCTGTCAGTTTTTAAATTACTGTGCAACATTTTTCATCTGTCTAATGGAACTGTCTTCTCTAATGCCACTTCTTCTTTTCACTTTTAAGATGTTGTTGGTTATATCCCCCTTGCCAGAATAACCCACTTGACTATTCTAGGAAGTGTGGGTGTTTCTTTGGTTTTGGGGTGATGTTGATTTGTTTGTTAACCTGCCGCTGAGCTGACTGATCTCTCTCACTCCATGTGACATATGCTGTACTTGGGAATTCCTTCTCCTCCCCCTTGATTATGCAAACTTTGAAAGAACAAGGAACCCTGCTATTTACAGATAATAAGCTGAATTCTTGCATTATGTTTTGCTGGGTTTCCCCTCAGCTGGGTAGCAGGCCTTTGGTCTTTGCACTAAACTTGACATGCACTTCCCCTGGAGTGTCCTGAAAGGGGGAAAACATGGCTCCGCCACAGTTCCAGGTTTGCAATAGCAAAGAAGCCCATAGTTCTAATTCATGAAGCTTGGCTTTATCTCTGAAGGAAATTTACAGACAGGGCCATTATAGATACAGATAATATAGATTCAGTCAGAAGCAGCAGCTAAAAAGGGAGGGAGTAATTAAGTCAAATCAGAAATTACAAAGTGATTAAAGAGCAGGAATGGGGAATGAAACAGTGAAATAATGAAACTACCTGATGGAAGGGCATGTCTGAACTGTGACTAATTTAGAAGTGGGGCAATGTGAAAAGGAGAGGGAGAAGTGGGCATTCATCCTTGGCACTTAAGTTAATCATGAATTGCTAGAATGATGCTGGGAGCTCTGCACTCTTCAGATTTTTTAGGAAGGCTTTTATGGTGCTGGAGATGCCAGGCCCTGGGCAGGCACAGGCCAATGAAGAAACCATTCTTAGTATTGCAACAAATAACCGTGCTTTACTACAGAGCAGGATAGAATTAGGGTGGTCCCATACCATGGACACTGAAAGAGAATCTATGAGGGAGCGTAAAATTCATGCACCACTGTGCCAGAAAAAAAGATTGTAGGAGAAAGGAGACCTTAGCGGAATAATCCTACCTTCCATTGCTGGTGCTGGAATCCCACATAAATCTAAAGCTTTGCCAGCATGATACCAGCAAAGCAAAAATTAAGATTAAGCCATATTTCTACTTTCTCTTCCCCTGTGTAAGCTTCTTTCTTTTGCAGTCAATTTTCTCCTATTGAAACCAATTAAAGGGAATTCATCTATATCAGCTGTAGGCTTGACACTGATAATCCATAGATTTTTCTGACAAACCTAACAAATCCAATGTTTCCTCGGACATGTTCCTTGGAAATAGAGGATCATAGGCAGAGGCAGAAAATGGTCTTTTCCAGTGGGGAGCCTGCGTTTCTGGAACCAAGAGGCATATTCTAATGTATTAATCCACAATTTGGTTCCATTTTCTCCATTCTGAAATAGACCTGGACCTAAAATAAGTAGATCCCATGGGAGCCCACTCCCAGAGCTATTGTTAGATATGTGTGTGAAACATACCTAATCACATACACACACATCAGTTGTAAATCAAAGTAGTGCTGTTACTTTATCCAGGAGATGAACCCTATGTAGTGGCAGGGGATGTTTGCTTGTCTCTGTTTAAATGCTGGTTAGGAGAATGTTTGGCCATGTAAGTGTAACTTGTTCAGCAGGAATGCCTTTGTCATGGGTTTCTGCATCACTGGTCACTGTAAAACAATGATTAGCTGACTGAGGGCTCATCTCAAGACATTAGAGCACATTCTTAGCTGATTACATTTGGGGATTATTATGTTTAAAGTTAAGTACTTTCATCATTGGTGAGCACAATCTTGAAGCAAGGTGGGATTTGCTTGTCCAGACTTTGCCACACTCCTTCTGATTATACATCATGAAACCATATGAAAGACAGAAATAGTAAAAAATTATTTCCAAAAACAAACCAAGACATTTTCTGCTAATGGCCAGAACATACTTTAAGGGAATATGCAAGAAATCATGTGACAAGTATGCAATTATGTAAGTTTTATTATGAAACTGCCTTAACACACTGGTGATGAGCAGAGCAAATGAGAATGTTCTTGCTGTATCATACCAAAGATCCATTAAGGCCACCTCTCTGCCTTCCACAAAGGCGGCAACCTTGTGGTTGTCATAACTTATAGTTCAGGAGTGGGCAACATGTAGCCCTTCAGATGTTGCTAGATTATGGCCATTTCCACACTACACTGTTATAGTGCTATTATTTCACTTTCAACATCCTATGAAATCCTGGGGGTTTTTAGTTTAGGGAGGGGCCTTTAGAATTCTCAGCCAAACAGCTGTTTGGTCTCAGCAAACTACAAACCCCAGAATTCCACAGGATGTTGAAAGTGGAATACGAGCACTATAACAGTGTAGTGTGGAAATGGCCTACAATTCCTACCAGCTCCCTGGTACTTTTTTTTAGCAGAGTTCAATTTAAAGTGCTGATTATGACCTACAAAACCTATACAGCCCGAGTCCAGGCTGTCTGAAGGACCGTATTGTCCCATATGAGCCTGCACATATTTTGAGATCTTCAAGGCAGACTCTTCTCTTGAGCCTAACATTTTCACAGGCGTGGTTGATGGGAATGTGCAACACGGTTTTCTCCATGGCCGCTCTGAGACTCTAGATCTCCTTTCCTAGGGATATCAAGGGTTTTATCACACCAGCCTGTTGTCCCACAGCAGTTGCATTAGTTAAGGAAACAAAAACATATTGGTATAGAAACAATCCTCCTCACACTGTCTTTGCAATATCACTATGCTGGCAGTCTGGTGATGCACATTCCTATAATCTTTCCTATACTAACCCCATCTCCCTTCCCATGTCCACACTATCTAGCACATGTGCTTTTTTTTCCTTTGCACAATTTCAACATATCAGGATACTTCATCTCTGTCATTTCAGCATTGTGTTTTCCTGTTGTGCTGCCATTTCAACATTTTGCTCCTCCAGAGTAATGGTTGGCTGTTTTGCCCTAATGGTTTAATTGTGATACGCAGGCAACCACCAAGGCAGCACAAGTGTACAATTATACCAACATAAATAAATAAAGTGCTGGGGAATGGAGTAAAAGCAACATTGTTCACTTGCACCTTGATGTCCTCTTTGGGCAGACAATGGAAGTGCAATGTGCATGCACCCTGGTGATAGGGAATTGGAAGGGGGAGAACACAGTCCGTTGACACCAGATAATTGCCACAGTATTGGAGCTACAGTGGAATTACACCATCACACCAATACACAAGAGTGGAAATGTAGTGCTATTGGAGCCATTCATGGATATTTCCCAGGAATGAAGAGACCACCCAATAATGATGGGAATGTAAATCAATAATAGTAGAGTGATGACATCATATCATATAAAAAGAGATTTAAAAATGGAACTAAGCCAGTGCTATTGCGCAACAAACTAGCATGTGGTAAAGACCTGTCTTCCCCTCTGCTTGTCTTAGTGAAGACCTCTTTATTAGTGAAGACTTTTTTATTACAGTAGGCTTTTAAGAAATGATAGTTTTCAAGAAAATGGCTTTTTAGTGTGCTGTACAGCTTTTATCATTCTTTTAAATTAATATTTTAAATGGTTTTAATTTTGTTGATTGTTTAATACTATTCTAATGATTACTCTTTGTGTTTTTCTAACCATATGAGTTTTTCTTTGTATTTTTTTTTAATTTTGTAGTCACAGATTAGGACTCAAAGTGGGAATGATGGTATAGTTCCATCATAATCTGTTTAAAGCCATGGATGCAATAGTTTTAAGTGACTTGTCGAGTTGTCTTAAAGTTGCCATAGCCAATTTCTCTGAAAAATTCTGCACTTCTATCCTGTGAGAGAATAACTTTTCCCAACTTACACCAGTTCATACCAATCATGAGTCCATCAGTTATTTACCAGAGCATTGTTTTCTTCCTGCTCACATATTGTTTTCTTGACTTCAGATCTGATTTCTTAAGGAAGATGAGCCACTGCAACATTTTGTTACCCTGTTTATGTACTTTCTCCAGCTCCACTCTAAGGAGAAAAGAAGTTGCATTTGGTTGACAGGAAGGCAGGAGGTGGGGAAAAAACAAAAGCAGAAATTAATATTGCATATTTCTTACTTGCTCGTATGGTGGGAAGTTCCAGGGACAGTGTTGCTCGATTTCGGTTCTTTTGGATGTGGGGGAGGAAGGAGAAAGAGAAAGCCCACTGGAGACAGAAGACATATTTGTAATATTTTCTTTACCAAAAGATCTGGTAAGCATAGAAGCAGGCAATGAACAATCTTATTAGAAAATAAATCTGTTATTATTAGTCTTCCTCCCCCTACAAAAAAAAAATGAATGAGATAAAGGGTTGGAAAGGAACCTCTCTTATCCCAGCATTATAATTCTAGTCCAAACTGAGGACTTCCTGAGGTTGCTTTGAAATGAAGAAGTTACTGGAGTCATTTAAAATAAAACCAGAATTATACAGTCACAATAAGAAAAGCAAGACAAAAGCTGTAACACTAACTCTCAAACCTAAGACTGGCCAGAAGCTTTGTTCACATGTCTACCAATATGGTCAGTTAGACCAGCGGTCGCCAACCTTTCAGACCTCATGGACCACTAACCTCACAATTTTGAATCCCGTGGACCACTAACATGAATTTTTTAAAAAAGGTACAAATATCTATAAAATAATGATCATAAAAGTTCCATTTTATTAATATGAAATGCACTTGATTAATTATAACAAAATTATTATTTACAAGCAACTTAAATCATCAAGTAGATATTATAGAGATAAATCAAAATACCAATGATTCATATTCTGATATTTACAGACACCTCTTAGTTCATCACGCAGGTAGTATAAAGATAAATCAAAATATCAGTTCGTTCATTAGCCACTATGTCGATTCATTCAAAATATCTATCCTAATAATATATTTAGTGTTTAGTGAGTTTTCTTTGCAAGATTTCCCCAGAGGGGGTTTGCCAGTGTCTGCCTCTGAGGCTGAGAGAGTGTGACTTGCCCAGGGTCACCCAGTGGGTTTCCATGGCTAAGCAAGGATCTGAACTATGTTGGGAACAGGGGCCATTTCTCTCCACCATACTCCTTTTGGGAACCTGCACAGGAGTGTTTTGGGATGCCCGAAGTGAGGCAGTGTCACTTCAGTGGCCATTTTGGCTGCTTTTCTGCAGCCGTTTTGGCTTAGTTATTTATTCATTCTCAAGTAAATGTATTTATTTATTTTACTGAAATAAATGTATATATGTATTTATTTATGTACTCCCAAACATGAGGGGTGGGCAAAGGAGGCTTCACTGGGGAGGGGACTGAGACTTGCCTCCACCGTCACCCTCTCTTTGTCCTCTTCCTACTCTTCCTTCTGCTCCCTAACTGAGGGCTTTTTGCACCCCCTGGTTTTGGCGTGGAGGGCTTTTTTGCAAAGGGACTTGGACTCGGCAGTTGAAGGCACAGCGGTTATACCTTCCCTTTCCCCACCCCATCTGGTCTCTTCAGATATTTGATTCTACTTGAAGTTGCCCCTTATTTCCCCACCCCCTCGCCCTTACTCCTTTCTGGAATCTTTCTTTGTTTTGTTTTGTTTTTTTAATTAGCCTGGTTGGGTTTCCTCAGTGATTCAGCATGCTTTTATTTCATATCTATCGCCTCCTCAACTGTTCTCGCCCCCCCTCCTTTTCTGTTTTTCCCCACCCTTTTTCCTCTGGGGAGGTTTCCCTCAGATGTTCCTGATGCTGTGACTGGCTGCAGTGACCAGCACAGGGCCCGAGGGGCACTGCTGCTGCTGCTGGTTCTGCTGCTGCCAACTCGGGAAAGAAACAAGAGCGGGCAGTGAGGAGGATGGGTGTTCCAGTATCCTCTGTTGGGAGCAGGTGGAACTTCTGCCCTTTGTCAGTGGTAGGTGGGAGAGAAGAGAGTGCCCCTCTTTCTCCTCCTCTCCGCAAGCGGAGTGATCCCTCCGGAGCGAGCGGGACAGGACGGCTGTGTGTGTGGGGGTGATCTGGTCCTCCTCGCTGTCCTCCTCCCCGCAGCGGGAGCAATCCCTACCGGCCCAACCGAGAGAGACAGCGGGCAGGGCCAACTGGTCCTCCTCACTGTCCTCTCACTCACTCCGAGCAGGATCACTCTGGCAGCAGGGAGAAGGACAGCAAGGAGGACCAGGTTGCCCTCCTCACTGTCCTTCTCCCCACTGCGGGAGCGATCCCGCCTGGCATGAGTGAGAGAGGACAGCGGGCAGGGCCAACTGGTCCTCCTCATTGTCTTCTCTCACTTGCTCCAAGCGCGATTGCTCTGGCAGTGGGGAGAAGGACAGTGAGGAGGACCAGATTGCCCCCCTCGCTGTCCCTCTCCCTGCTGCGAGAGCAGTCCTGCCCAGCGCAAGTGAGAGAGGACAGCAGGGGCGCGATCTTGTCCCCCTTGTGGGCTGTGGACCACCAAAATGTTCTTGTGGACCACCAGCGGACCACTGGTTGGCAACCGCTGAGCTAGACTAATAAGCACAAGTGAGGGCCTCATCTTTGTGGAACATCCTTTCACAGCTCCGTGTTTGACTTCTTATTTAAAATGACCAAGAAAAGCCTTGTTTCACTTTATTTTAACTGGTTTTGGTCTAGATTACTAAATCAGTTCCTTCTTTTTCTGTATAGCACTTGAATTAATTTACTATGTTTTATGTAGATTCCTGGCCTGGCTCAGTTTTGTAGTGTTGCTGTACTTTCACTGCGTTTTTAGGATCCTGTGTTGAGTTAACGACATGAATGAATGTTGTTTTCCAATTTTTAACTGATATTCTTTGTACTTCATTTCTAAAACAATTAGTTATTTATGTGGCACATTATCCAGAGATATTTCATGAGGAAAGGCAATGTGATTTTAAAAAATAAAGACTAACTAAAAATAAAAAAACATAGACAAATCATATGTCACAAAAAATAGCATAAACATTCCGATTTAAATAAATTAAATCATGCACTGCATTATATCCATGTTTCAAGGAAACTGTAAGTGGTGCCATGAGGAACCAATATTTCAGAATTCTATGCATCCCAAAATGCCCATCCAGGCAAGTGGTTGCCTATTACTCTGAATGTTTAACTGCTTCTCCTGGGGCCTGTCATGTCTGTATCAGATATGAGAAGATTATTCAGTCACTCCTCATTTAGGGAAACAGTAGAGTTACCAAGTTACAGAGGCAATTGCTTGTTGCTTCTCTCTATGAGCCACTGCTCTACATTTATGTCCTTCTTGTCAAGAAGAAACCTTCAGGAACAGAGAATATTACCATGTATTAATTGTCCATCTGATCCATTCTTATCTGGTCTGATTGGCATCAAACCTTCAGGATCTCCTCACCCTTCTAACCAGAGATGCTAGGGATTTGAGTGGGGGCCTTCTGCACACAAAGTGCACATGTTCCTCACCCCACCGCATTAATTACGATTTGTTAAAGAATTTGCAGGAATCTTTCCTTTGCTATTGTTGATATGTAGAAAAGGAACTTCCCATTTCTTTCCTCCCCTTTTCATATGTAGGTTTTACAGTTGTGGCTTGCTGTGATGTCTAGATACAACCATAGTAATGTAAGGAGTGGGCAATTCTCAATTACTTTTTCTCCCAAAAGGATAGAAGTACCCAACCTGGGGTGTGGGGAGCAGATGAGGAAGAAAGGGAAGTGCAGCACAGAATAAGTAAAGAAATAGTACAGGAATATCTGGCTAAACTAGATGAATTCAGGTCTCCAGGGCCAGATGAATTATATCCAAGAATATTAAAAGAACTGGCAGAAGTCATTTCTGAACCACTTGCAATAATCTTTCAGAACTCTTGGAGAACAAGAGAAGTCCCAGCAGACTGGAGGAGGGCAAATGTCGTCCCCATCTTCAAGAAGGGGAAGAAAGAAGACCCACATAATGATTGCCCGGTCAGCCTGACATCAATACCAGGAAAGATCCTAAAGCAGATCATTAAACAGTCAGTTTGTAATTACTTAGAAAGCAATGCCATAATCACTAAAAGCCAGCATGGATTTCTCAAAAATAAGTCATGCCAGACTAATCTTATCTCTTTTTATGATAGGGTTACAAGCTTGATAGATGAAGGGAATGCTGTAGATGTAGCATATCTTGACCTCAGTAAGGCCTTTGACAAAGTTCCTCATGACATTCTTGCAAAGAAACTAGTAAAATGCAGGCCAGACATGGCTACTGTTAGGTGGATTTGTAATTGGTTGACTGACCAAACCCAAAGGGTGATCACAAATGGCTGCTTTTCATCCTGGAGAGAAGTGACTAGTGAGGTGCCACAGGGTTCTGTCCTGGGCCCAGTGCTATTCAACATCTTCATCTTCACTTGGATGAAGGAGTGGAGGACATGCTGGTCAAATTTGCAGATGAGACCAAATTGGGAGGGGTTGCTAATACACCAGAGGACAGGATCAAAATTCAAAATGACCTGGACAAATTGGAGAGCTGGGCCAAAGCTAACAAAAGGAATTTCAACAGAGAGAAATGCAAGGTCCTGCACTTAGGCAGAAAAAGTGGAATGCACAAATACAGGATGGGGAATGCATGACTGGATAGCAGTACGTGTGAAAGGGATCTAGGAGTCTTGGTAGATCACAAGCTGAACATGAGTCAGCAGTGATGCATCAGCCAAGAAAGCCAACACGATTCTTGGTTGCATCAATAGGAGTATGGTGTCTAGATCGAGGGAGGTAATGGTACCACTCTATTCTGCATTGTTAGGCCTCATTTGGAATACTGTGTCCAGTTCTGGGCACCTCAATTCAAGAAGGATATCGACAAGCTGGAATGTGTCCAGAGGAGGGCAACCAAAATAGTAAAGGGTCTGGAAGCCATGCCCTATGAAGAACGGCTTAGGGAGGTGGGTATGTTTAGTCTGCAGAAGAGAAGGTTAAGAGGGGACATGATAGCCATGTTTAAATATTTGAAGGGATGTCATGTTGAGGAGGGAGCGGGCTTGTTCTCTGCTGCTCCAGAGACTAGGACAAGGAGCAATAGATTCAAGCTGCAGGAAAGGAGATTCCACCTGAACCTCAGGAAGAACTTCCTGATGGTCAGAGCTGTCTGGCAGTGGAATATGCTGCCTCAGAGTGTAGTGGAGTCTCTTTCTTTGGAGGTTTTTAAGGAGAGGCTGGATGGCCATCTGTTGGGAATGGATAGCAGGGGGTTGGACTCGATGGCCCCTGGGGTCTCTTCCAACTCTATGATTCTATGATTCTGTGAAAACTTTTTAAAGGGTTAGTATGAAGTGCAGTTCAGTTGAGAGCACTTTGGGAAATAGTAAAGTAAAACTGGGACTGATGGGAAGAAAATTTAGAATTAGGTACCTATTGGAAGTATGACCAGAAAAAGAGGAACTTTGTGCTTCCCCTATTTCCACATTTCTATTTATGCTATCTTGAATAATGAGAAGTTGACATTCTGTTCACATCTGTATTACAGTAAGTATAAATAACCTCTGTTTCGCCAAAAGGGATGTCGCTCTCTGAACTGAATCTTCTTTTGTTTCATTTTAAACCAGTCCTCTCACTTTGGTAAGTACAGTAATTTCCCCTTTTGACGGTAAATATGACTGAGCTAGATTCTGGGTGATTTCCCACCCACACATTGAGCTGATTTTAACACTTGCTTATATTCATGGTTAGTATACTTTTAGCTGCTTCACAAATAATGCATAATGATGCATATGGACATATAAACATATGCATCTTGTGTGCATTAATCTCTACACACCATTAAATCCAATTAAGTGTGTATGTGTGAGTGAGTGAGTGAAGAGGAATGCTTACACAGACATTTCTATTAAAATGAAGATGGAAACTGTGACATGTATCAGAGTGGCTGAAACAGATAATCTGATGTTGAGATTTAGTCATTTGGCTCACAATATTCAGATCCTGAGCATACTTTAGATTTAAATTAAGGAGTACATGTCATCATGTTGACTGTATAACTAACCCAGTGGAAACTCATCATGGGAATTAGGAACATTTCTCTTACTGTTGAGAGCCACGTTCGTTTAAGGATATTTGTCAGGAGATGCATAGCAGAAGTGAGATGGAACAAAGGGGAACAACTAATAGGGCTACCCCAATTTCTTTCCCTTTCTGCTAGCCCTAGAGTTTTCATTGTGTTGTTTCCAACAAAAAAACAGTTTGACTTATTTCCACCTATATTTGCAATCCAAGTGTATGGAGACAAGGTTCTGCCATGTAGAATTCATGTTGCTTTGTGATTCCCCTTACCCTGGAAAAGGAAGATGACCAGCCTCTCCCCACCCTGGTTGCCTTTTCCTTGCTCAGTGCAGAATCTCTCTTTGCTCTGTTTCCATCCTCACTTCCTGCTTATAGAAAAGTGATGGTGGAAAGAAAGGGGAAGTTACGAATGAATGATAGGAGGGGTGGAACATAGGAAATAAACGTGGCCAAGTCCTGAAAAAGTAGAAAAGAGTGCTCATTTACACCCTCACTTTTGCTGCTTTACTAGTTGGACATGTATGGGTTCACAGCTTCCCTGATCATTCACTTAAAGTGTTGTGGGAGGGGAATGACTGCATGACATTTACTTTTTTCCTCCTTTTACCATGCAGCGCTACATGTACCTCCAACTTTTTAGGTCAGTCATGGCACTATTCTGAACTTCTGTCATGGCACAGAATGTTTCAACATTTGAATTTTTCAGGATGCCTATCTCCCATTAAATAAAATGGTTTGGAAAGCCCTTTATTTCTGCTACCTTCTGAAGCATCCTTAGCTGTAATTGGATTATGTTTATGATGTTGGGGGACAGCAGATGCAATGAGTTGTGCTTTATCCAGATTTTTCTCCTAACATGGCTTAATTAACTAGATTGCTTGATTAATAACAAAATTTAGGATTACTTTAAGGAATTAATTGTTTTTAGAATGTTAGAATTCACTCGAGTAAATTGCTCTGCCTCTGGCGAATTTAGTGATATTGGAAAGCCTGAGGAGAACATGACTTTATTAGTAACTAGGCTTATCTGTTTGCTCTGTTGCAGCCATCTTATGGAGTTGAGAGAAACATTTAGAAAGCCAGCAGAGGAATAGCTGGGAGGCAACTGAAGACCAAAGGTTGGGGAACAACTGAAAAACAATGGAAATGAATTTTTAAAAAGGGAGTAGTGGTCTGGAATGGAACGGGATCAGGGATACATTTACTTGCTTAGTCTTCAAACAGCTATGGCCCTTGTGGCATGTTAAAGACTGGTGCCTGCACTCCATTAACTGGTATGCCTTTCTGGGATGTTGGGGGCGTAGTAATTTTTTTTAGTTCTCCTCCTTTATCCATTGTATCCTGGTTTCTACTGTGTATTATTTTATTGTATATTATTATTTGGGATGATCTGCAATACACTCATTTGTACTCTCTCCCTGTATTTATTGTTGCTCACAGAGTACCAGACACTGACATAATAAAATGTTTCCCTCAAATACACACCTCACTTCCTCTTCTGTTTACTTTTCCCTCTTAACCCCATTTTAATTCCCACCCACCCCCCACAACCAATTCTGTGGTTCATAAACTCTGAGAGATTTGGTTAGGTTGAAACTATTGTTTTGGAACCAAAAGATTAATTTAGCTAAGCCCATGCCCTCACCAAGTCTACCCAGAAGTCAAACTCATTCAATCTTTTTGTAATATGTTAGTGTGTTTTTATTATTAGTCATACAGTGCAAGGTATTTGGACAATTAAGTGAGAAAAATTTTTTCAAACCATCCCCCTTTTCCTTCTCTCTTGGATTTCTTTTCTGTCCCCACCCCATATGTTCTTGCTTTTAGCCACCCTTTCTTTAGCGGATCACACACCGTGAGGAATTTGGAAATGGTTGGAACCAAAAGATACAGGTAGAAAAATTCATTTCCTCCCATGTCTGCTTACATTGTTCTTTTTTCAGAAAACAAATCGATTCAGAAACAAGTCTAAATTAAATGAGCAAAACAGTTATCTTTGCAGCTCATGCTTCTTGATAAGAAAAGGGAAGGCACAGAAGAAGAATTAATTCAGTTCTGCCAAAAATATTCTGCATATGCTCAAAGACACTCAAACCATTTCTGATTCTTTTGATTCTCCTTCTCTGATTGATCTTGTTAGCCAGCAACTTATTATTTCACTTGCATGAGTTGTAAAACAGCTTGAGAGATGGTAGCTTATTCCTAAGGAGTGTAGTCAAGAGACGTTTTGCACCTTATCCTGTCTTGCAGAGTTGGAAATAGAGATACACACCATATTGCCACAACCTTTCCTACAAGAGCAGAGGACTGGAGTCTTTGTAGGCCCTGTTCTTTGCTCTGATTGTATTCTCTGTGAATTCCAGCTCTCCCTGAATAGCCCACATTTGGAGTTGCCTTTGTGTTTCTAGTTTTGTGTAGAGTTTCTGCCTCAGTGCACATATATTACAGTCCATTGCTGTGCACTTCTTCAGATTACCCCATCACATGTCATTCAAACATATCCTTGATACTGTCTATCTAAAACAGATAACATTATCAAGCAGGTAATAGCTGAACTTCTGTAATGCTGGTTTCACTTACACTGATTTATTATACAGCTTCTGATCTTCCAAAGGAAGAGGAAGGGGGAGAAACTGCAAGAAGAACAACTTGAACAAAATGTAAGATTGTTGTTGTTTGTATCCCACCTTCCCCCCAAAACTGGAACTCAAGGTGGCTTACAGTTTAAAAGAGCAATGCAGTTAAAAGCATACAAAAAATACACATTAAAATAGAATCGAACTTGTTGTGATATTAAAACACTTCAAATCTCTAGTTAAAAGAATGAAATACAATTAAAAAGATTTAAAAGCTATTAAAACCAGTGCAGTTTGAAACAATACACCCAGACCATGTTTTTTTTAAAAAAATTCTGTATTAAAAATCTATGTGAAATAAAAAGGGGTTTGTCTGCCAGTGGAAGGACAGCAGGAAAGGAGCCATTCTGTCCTCTCTGGGAAGAGAGTTCCAGAGTCTAGGGCAGCCACGAAGAAGGCCCAGCCACCTGTGCTTATGATGGTGGTGGAACTGAAAGAAGGGCTTCACCTGATGATCTCAGGGCCCAAGCAATCATGTACAGGGAGATATGGTCTACTAGAAATCCAGGACCTGAGCCATATAGGGCTTTGTAACTCATAATCATCACCTTGAATTGTGCCGGGAAACAAAAAAGAGCCAGTGAAGCTGTTTTAACAGAGGAGTAACATGGTCCCTATAACCTGAGCCAGTTAGCACTCCAGGTGCAACTTTTTGGACTAGCTGAAGTTTCCAAACACTCTTCAAAGACATCCCCATGTAGAGAATGGTATAGTAGTCCAAATGGGATATAACTAAGGCATGTACCACCATGGGGAGGTACAGCATTTCAAGTAATGAGCACAGTTTTTTTGGTATTTTTTTTTTATTATAAAGAAAAAGGAACAATACATAACAGAATAAACAAAAACACTACATGAGTAACATAAATGTGAAAAAGAGAAAAATTACAACACAAATAGCTTACATTACTATTTCTCTCCAGATCCTTTATCGTTATATACTTAGGAATGAGCACAGTTGACACACAAGCTTTAAATGTGCCAAAGCACTCCTGGTCACCACAGAACCTGTTCAAACACGTTCAAAGGTGAGTCCAGGAGTACACTCAAACTGTGAATGTGTGTCTTCAGGGGAACTGTAGCCCCATTTAACACAGGTTGAATCCATACTCCTTTATCTGCCTTTTGGCTGACCAAGAGCACCTCCATCTTGTATGTATTAAATTTCAACTTGTTTGCCCTCATCCAGTCCATTGCTGATGACAAGCACCAGTTTAAAACCAAGACAGACTCCTTTGACTGGGGTGGAAAACAGTAGTAGATCTGAGCTTCATCTGCATATTGGTAGCACTGCACCCCAAAACTCTGCATAACCTCCCCCTGTGTTTTTATGTATATATTAAATAGCATGGGGGATGAAACAGAACCCTCAGGAAACCCACAGGCCAATCAATGGCCAGGGGGTTGAACAGGGGTCCCTCAGCACCACTTTGGGGGTTCACCCCTCCAGGAAGGAATGGAGCCATTTTAAAAGAATGCCTCCAAGTCCCATCCCAGCAAGGCAGCCCAGACAGATACCATAGTTGATGGTACTGAAAACCATTGAAAGGTCCAGCAGAACCAACAGAGACACCATCAACTTATCCAGTTCCCTGGATAAAACTGTCTCTATTCCATAACCAAGCCTGAAACCAGATTGAAATGGATCTAGATAATCGATTTCATCCAAGAATCCCTGGAGCTGGGAGGCCATCCCATGCTCCAATACTTTGCCCAGGAGCGGTATGCTAGACACCGGCCAATAAGTATCCATTATAGAGGGATTCAAACACAACTTTTTCAACAAAGGCCCCACAACTCCCTGCTTTAGGCAGGCTGGAAATCTGCCTTATTATAAGGAGGCATTAACTGCCCCTTTCACCCACTCAGCCAATGCCTCTCTGGCTTATTCAGTGAGCCAGCTGAGCTCATCCAGAGTCCCATCCTGAGCGGCATTTGTTCTTCTGTTCACCTGAACTGGCATTTGAAGTCTGAGACTGGGAAGGAACTTCCAGTGCATTTCTTCATCATACCTGAGAACAACATGGGCTTTTAGTTACAGTGATCTTGGGCTTCTCCCACCATCCAGACAGACCTGAAATTCTTGAAGCACCCCTCTTGCAAGTTGAAACATGTACTCTTCATCCTGCTCCTAACACAGCTGTTTGGTGAAACACAAGAAAGAGAAGATCAAGGAAGCACAGAGACACGTTTGGGGGGCAGATCCAAGCTCTGAATGTTGAAATGAAATGAATGTTGATATTACAAGAGACAGGACAGGCGGAAGTACTTCCCAATCAGACAGCTTTTATAAAATAAGAAACAAGTCCCAGGGTCTTTCTAAGCATATGTTCTTCAACCATTCTCCCATTATTTATGTTAGAAATAGGGTAGAGCACATGCAGGAGGAAATTGTCCTTTCTTTCTTGTCTAGAGATGTCATTTGTGTATGTTTATATACGGTATGTACCTTAAAGTCACCTGATGAGTTATGGTGACTCCATGAATTTCATCAGGCTTTCTTAGACAAGGAATACTCAGAAGTGGTTTACAATTGCCTTCCTCTGAAATATAGCCCACAGCACCTAGTATGTATTGGTGGTCTCCCATCCAAATACTAACCAGAGCTGCCTATGCTTAGCTCTAAGATCAGATGAGATCTGGTGCCTTTAGGGTACTTAGACCGTAGAGGTGTCATTCAGGTGGTGATATTTCACAGAAGGCCTTGATAGTCTGGTAGCATCTAGACAGGGATCTCAATCTAGATATGGAACAGCCAACTGATAAGCTAAGCATTTGATTTTGCATATAATTTTACTCAGTGAGACATTACAGCTCACTCTAAATGAAATGGGTGTACCACAATATCTGGCAAGGTTGCATTTTATCACCTTGTCTATTTAATTTATATGCAGAATCATCTGCAAAGCAAGAAGAAGAAAGAGATGTCAAAATTGGAGGACGAACATTGACAATTTAAGACATGCTGATGACACTATATTACTAGCAGAAAATAGCAAAGATTTGGAATGACTGCTTATAAAATTTAAGAAAGAAAGTGCAAAAGCAAGGCTACAGTTGACTATTAAAGAAAACAAAAAAATATGACTACAGTTGATTTACATAACTTCTAAGTGAATGATGAAGACATAGAAATAATAAAAGATTTTCTGTACCTTGGCTCAGTTATTAATCAAAATGGAGATGGCAGTCGGGAAAATCAGAAGTCTAATCCCATTTTCTGTGCAGTGCATTTTACATACAAATTAAGTAGACAAGGTGATAAAATGTTCCCTTCTTGGAGACACATTATCAATGAAAAACCATTTTGTTTCTTCATATTGTGCTCTTAAGGTAGCTTCTTTTCAGGTTACACATCAGGACAATCAGATGTTGTGACACAACATTTATTTAGTGCAAACCACAATTTGTCATGATCTGCACAAAGTAAAGCATGCATTATTTTCTTCTGATTTTCTTTATTGCATTCCATTATCCAACATATGTTTATAATACAATACCTAATGCCTCTTCCTTTTCTGAACTCTGCCTAGGCATCTGGCACTTCTCATCTGGTAAATATCTTTGTTGTAAAATTTTGAGCATCATTTGGCATAGGAGATCAGTGCAATAGTCGGGTGGCTACTAGAATCCCTGGTATCCCTTTTTTTGGGAACTGAAATATATACAGTTTCCAATCTGAAGACTGTTGCTTGTTTTCCATTGCATTGTTTGTAGGCAGATTTTTGTTGGAATTTGAATGGATTCCATCTCTATAGCTTGAAGTAGCTCTATTAGTATGTCATCTATTTCTGGTGGTTTATTTCTCTCCAAGTCTTTGAAATCCTTTTTCTCTTCACTTTCTAAAATTGTGGGTTTATCTTCCAAAGGTTCTTCTCTGAAAGAACTTGCCAGAATTTCCTCTCTTTCATATAGTTCCATGGTGTATTGCTTCCATCATGCTTTTATTATTTTAGTTTGTAAGAACACTATGATGACAGCTTTAATTTATATAGCATCTTTCGAAAATCAGATGATTTGTATTCTTTAACTTGTCTTTCTTCAGAAGAGATTGGGCAAATCAATACTTCATAGTATTGCACCCCATAAACTAGTTGTATGATTGTTGCTGTGAAGGTGAAATTAGCAATTACTGACCTATTGATTGATTAGAGATTGAATACTTGTTTAAAAATCTATCAGTTAATATATAATACCTCTTGTGAATAAAATCCTAGTTATTTTGAGAATTATTCTGTTTCAGGAAATTAGTTTTCCTCCTTTAAATTGTCACCCTGTTTTTATGTGTTACAGAAGGCTTGACATTCTGCATCAGACATCTTATCTAGTCCCTGCTAGAGCACACCCACTGAAAAATTTGTTGATTTGGTAGCTAACAAATAAGCAGATTTCACTGATTCAATGGGTCTAATCTAGTAAGAACTAATGAAAGGATTTAAGTCAGTGAAAGGAATCTAAATTATCTACACATAACATAACAATCATAGTTTCATACCACTTTAATTGCCGTGGCTCCATCTTGTGGAATCCTGGGATTTGTAGTTTAGTAAGCTACTTAGAATTCTGTGCTAGGGAACTCTAGTGTACTCCTCTGAACCCTGATTTAATCCTCAATCTTTGGGGTTATTATTGGTCTGCAAAGACATAACAGAACAGATTTGGGTCCTTTTACAATGCATGTCTATTTAGAAATAAATCCTATTGTCCAGAATGTTGTTCTTACCAAACAACCAGCATAATTCTGGCTATAGACCAGTGGTTCTCAACTTTTGGTCCTTCAGATATTTTGGACTTCAGGGCTCAGAACTTCCAGCCAGCATAGTCAATAGGCAGGCATTTTGGAATTGGACTGCAACGGAATTGGAGTTCAATGTATCCAGAGGACTGAAGGCTGAAACCTACTGCTGTAGATTTTCAATGAAAACAAGCTGATGGGCTCCTTCAATGAAATAATTGTCTACTTTAATGTAAAATAGATAAATGAAATAATGGGATGTTGGGAGATAAGTACAAGTAGGCCATAAAGAAAGGTGGAGCATATGTGGCCTCCAGACTCCAACTCCAACTCCACATACCTTCCAACATTTCACAGATTAAAAACTGGGGCATGAGCGGCCGAGCAACATCAGAGTGGTCAAGATGGCAAAAGTTATTAATGACAAAGAACATACAAACTAGAAGAGAGTGCACAAGTTTGCTTTTGCTGTAGTCTACTGGGAAAGGCAAGATTCTGCCCCCTCTTCTCCTCTCTTTCTGCTGAGTTAGTTGAATGCAAGCTACCTTTGCACTTTCTACTTTGAACTCAGTTTGCAGCAACTGAAGTAAGCTGAGGACAAAAGCAGGGGGAGGGAGTGGAAGGAGGAGAGGGAAACTGGGACATTTTTAATAGCAACTGAAAAAGTGGGATAACAGAGGATTATTTGGGACTGTGCCTGGCAAACTAGGACAGTTAGAGGGTATGCTCCATCAATACAGGCAATGAGGAGGAGTTATGGGAACATGAGTCCTGCAACATCTGCAAGGTCCCTATTCCTGCCAAAGGGTAGCACAATTTTTAAGACTCTACTACTGCAGCCAGTCTCATTCAGATACAGGCAAATGAACAAACACCTCACTCTCTAACTCCATTCATCTGCGGAATGGGGAATGAGGAACATATTCTAATAAGAAGCATAATCTGTCCCAGTACCCATCAAGAAGCTGTGTACAACAAATTCCAAAGGGAGAAGCAAAACTAACTTTTGCTTCAGGCAACAAAACAGTTCAACTCACTCCAACGCTAATAATCTAGCTATTGATTACTTAGAAGCAGCTTTAGAATTCTGTTTTTTCATTTATGCCCCAAAGGCACTGACTGTAAGCAATAGGTTCAGTGCTTCTGAATTCTGTGAAACACAACTTGGCATCTCTCCAAGGCTTTTCAGATTCATTGCTTGAACAGGAGTTACTAACAGTTTCCAAGCTAGTTAAGATTGCATTAAGTACCAGAACAACGAAGAGAAAGAAGCCTGTCTTGTATTCTAACCAATGAGATGGCAAATACTAGCATGAAACTGAATGGTGCTCATTACAGAGCAACTGTCACCATATAAATTGGAATCAGCCTCATATTGAAGACTACTTATCGATGGTGTTCAACAACAGTTAAACTTCACAAAATGAATGGTAACAAATAGTAACATTTTACAATATTATTGGGGGTGTGTGTGGTGCACTTGGGACAACAGAAAACAGGTGGTTGCGTTATCCCAAAGTGGTAACCTTGGGGACTAGACTAATTGACTTTTTGAAGAAAAAAACCTATCCAGAGATACATCCAAGAGGGCATTTATTATTATTAATCATTTTTGAAAGAGGAAATGTAGATGTTTTGCATAAAGAACTTATTTCTATATTGCTACGTTCTGCATGGTTGGAAATTACAAAAAAAAAAAAAGGAAAAAGTTGAAAGATCTTTCATTTCCATTTCATTTTTAACCTTTCAACTTTGATTGTATAAAATCTAGCAGTGATAATAAAACAGCCAGGTGGTAACCCTAACTCTGATTGGCTTGTTCCATAAAGGGAACAACTGTTTCCTTCTACAGTCTCCACAACAACTCAGGATTTAGAATAAAATAGTATACTCCAGAGTAAACTATGTAAGACCCAGTAGCAAAGGCTTATTCTCCAGTCTGCTTGGCCTTGTGCTTCCTGCAATCTGGTTGTTCTGGGGTGTAGGGCCTTTTCCAGTATATGTTTTGTTGCCTATTTTGGTAAACTGTTAAATGTCTCCTCTCTAGTTATATCCTTTTACCAGTGATTATAAATATAGCCATGGGGAGCATATGAACATGTGCAGTTAATAATCCTCTCATACTTATTCTACATTTGCACAATAAAAATATTTTTTAAAAATCTAGTCCAAGTGTCACCTATGAAAATGCCCTTAGTCTATTGAAAATCAAATGCTAACACAACAGTTTGTGATCTGATTCTTCCTTCTTTCCTGCTTATATGGATATACTTCCTGTGGGACATTAAAATTTATTTACATCTTCATCCATCAATTTAATTTCTCAGTGCATAATTTGTATTAATCACATATAGTCTCCAGACTATGCACCTGCATCTCATTTGCTTTGCCTTGGTGTCTGAATGCAATTTGATCTTCTCAGTATCTGAATGAAACTCCATATGTTCAATCACTACAAGAGGAAACACTCTCAAATCATGCCAGACAATAAGTTCAGTCCTACCCAAGTCCATTCAAAGTCTAATTGAGTACAGTGGTCCTTATGTGGGGTAAATGGACACAAAATTGCAGCCTAAGCTCCAGACATTTAACATAGCAAAACTGATCCTGACAGACTAGTTATTAACTGTTCTTGACAGTTTCATATGAGTTAATCACAATCTTTAAGAAAACTGATCATACTTAAGTAGTCAATTTTAAAAAGCAAAAGTATATACTCTTTAAAGAACTTACTAGATGTAACTTTGGAAGAATGATGATCAGATCCCAGAACATTAAAAAACACAAAGATAAACACAGACATGAATTTGGGAAGACAAAATGGACAAGAGCTGCTTTTTCGTGGGGCTAAGTGTTCAGTTCATGCCATATGGATTTTTTAAAAGTTTTGTTGAGGTGGATTTAAAGGCACAGGGGAAATACATTTGTCATACATACAAAGAGGGTTCATTCTATCAGTTTTTCAATCCATGTTTCATTAGCAAATAATTTTATTTAGAAAGGCATTTTCTAACCTTTATTGCTCTATGGTCTATATGTGCATTATATTCTGGTTATTAATTAATCTTAATCTTGGAATGTCCTGATTATTCAAAGAGAATATTAATTATAATCTTTTTTTGTCAGGAACAGTAATTTAAACCTGCCCACCGCTACTGTGAAAGAGAAAGTGTTCTAGCTCAGCTATTCTGTTCCCTCACATTAGTGACAGAGTTAAAGGGATATTCCCAGCTTGTACGTAAACCTTTTATTAACTTTCTTAAAAGTCTTATCTGCTGATGTATTGTATGTTTACAGTTGACTTCAGCCTCATGCAGAATAAAGATATTAGAATTCTGTCAAGATAAGGATTGTATGAGTCCACAGTTATCAGTAAATTCTTAGAAAAAATGAGTTGAAACAATAAATGTTCTAGTACAGTTTAATGATGATAGGCTTCTTTGGTGTACAGAATATGATTGACGCACCATCTGTGTTGTACGGGCTACTCCCACTTGATGTCTCATTCGGCTGAGTTTAGTTTAACAATCTGAGTTTTCAAAATGGCATTAATGTTAGGACTGCAACCACAGTATTAGTGTTATAATTGTGATTATCACATGATAGTGTCATAATGTGAAGCTTGCACCACAAGGTGACTCACTGAAAATTAGGGACAGATCAGATGATAATTTCCAGCTATCTTTTTTCACCATACAGCTGTCTTTTGTCTTCCTATCTGTTGTTTACAGCTGGCAGAGGGAAACCTTGGTCCTCCAGATATTGCTAGAGCACAACTCCAGCTCTCCCTTTTGGACAGGTTGGGGTTGATGGGAACTGTAACCCAAATATTAGGACTATCAAAACTTGGGCTTCAAAGAACACTGGGAGACAGAATTATGAGGTTAACAGAGACAGGACTCTGCAGTGGTTTGTCCCTAGGTACAGATGGATCAGCATTAATAAATAGTGTTGTGCAGAATTACTGTAGCAAACAGGGGAAATGTAGCAGTTGAGATATAACGAAGTTCTTCACACCCACAGGTTTTTGGCATTCTGTCGGTAATACTGTAGACTCTTCAAGGGGAAACACTGTTTTTTCTCTAGACTTTTAAGTATGAGAGCCAGTGGTTGAGTGTTTAACTAGGACTCTGGAAGCCAGGGTTCAAATCTTTGCTCAGCCATGGAAACGCACAGGGTGACTTTGAGCAAGTCATGCTCTCTCTCAGGCTCAGGGGAAGACAAAGACAAACCCCTTCTAAACAAATCCCGCCAAGAAAATCCTATGACAGATTTGCCTTAGGGTCGCTGTAAGTCAGAAATGACTTAAAGATACACAACAACATTAAGGTAATAAAGTTACCTTATATACAGTTACCTTATATACAGCACTGTATATTAGATGTTACAAGCTAACGATCAACCAGGAGAGAGTGAGAGAACTGAATGTTGAGAGTGACTGGTTGGATGTCTGAGCAATTTTAAAAAGACAGATTTGTAGGCAGTTTGGGAATGAGTGAGGGGATGGGAGATGTGACATTACTCTGTCAGGATTAGGAATTAGTAGGGTTTAGGAGTTTGAGTGGTTAGGAGGGATAGAGTCAAGGTCAGAGTTAGCTAGGAGATTTGTATGTGAAAGAGTGAGAGATGTGATTTAGATGCATTAAATAACTAATTTGTGTTGTTCTGATCAAATTCTGTTTAATTAATCATTATTTTTTATTACACACTTTTGCCTCTGGGAGTGCTACATATTGGAAAACCTGAGTTCAGACACATAGTGTCTCTGGTGGCAGCAGTTAATAAAAAGTAGTGGAGTCTGGTGGGGACAGAAGATAAAATCTTAGAGGAACCACAAGGGCATCTAGGAAGTCCCTACAACTGGTGGCCACAGCAGTGGGACAGAAGGAGGTCTTCAGATTGGTGGCAGAGATTGGGATATGGGAGAACCCTCATATTTGGTGACAGTGGTTGGGATAAGTGGAAGTCCTCACAGTGGGTAGTTGCAGAGGATTAGTTGGAACTCCACACTGTTCCCCCTACCTATGTCTCTGCATATCCCTTCTAATGCTTAAATTTCTAGCCATTCCTATCCTACCCAAACCTTTTAGAGGTGTTTGGAAATGCAGAAAGTTGCTGATGTGGAAGGAATAATGAGGGGTGGAGATACTCCAAAATGCAAACTTGGCTTTAATTCCATGTTTTGAAACACTAGGGGTTGGGCATCAGTGGCTGAGATAAGTTAGAACAAACTTCTCTAGACACATAAAGAAATACCCAATTAAAAAGTATGTTAAAGATTAACCTCCAGAGGATAGAACATGACTTTCCACGAACCCTGATGACTATCCAGAAGACAGGACTTGGTACTAAAGAAAACCCTTGTGGCTTTTGCTGTGAAGGAGATCTCAAAAAAGGCCATGTTGCTTTGGTCCAGGCCTTGGCTTCAGTAAACACTGCACTTGGGGCTACCAGGAGGAAAGCTGACAAAGCTGTCTGGCAAAATCATTTCAGCAGAGATTTCGTCCAAATAATTTCAAAACAATTTTAAGTGATTTCACCAAGCAGCAGTCTAGAACACTGGGCATGATGAAAACTGATGAGAAAACTGGGGACCTACATCTGTTTTTTTTTTTTAACAGTATAAATACCCTAACAGCACCAGATTCTGTCTGGTCTTGGAAACTAAGCAGGGTCAGCTCTGGCTAGTACTTTGATGGGAGACTGCCAACAAATATCAGGAAGCACTGTAGGCTATATTTCAGAGGAAGGAACTGACAAAACCATTTCTGAGTACTCCTTACCTAAGAAAACCCTATGAAATTTATGGAGTTGCCATAAGTTAACAGGTGACTTGGAGGCACACACACTCATATTTAACCCAAAACCAATAAAGAAAAGAAGCACACTCAGTCCAGGTGTATACTTATTGCCATCAAAGCAGACAAAGGAAAAAAAGGCAGTATTGACCAGGGTAAACAACAGCCTTATTCAGGCAGATGTTCTGCCCAAACCTGGTGAATACAAGCTTTTCCTGTAGCACTGGCAGGGAGCTGGTTTGGATAACCTCAAAGACCCACGTCAACTATGCTGTCTGATTATATGCATTTAGAATCACAGAACTGTTCAAGTTGGAAGGTATTATGGGTCATCTAGTCCACTTTTCTTCCAATGCAAGATACCTGAAGCATACCTGAAGATGGCCATTCAGCCTCTCGTAAAAACAAAACAAAAAACTCTACTTGAAGAGTCCATAGCTTTCTGACGTAATCCATTCCACTACTGAAGAGCTCTTTATTTATTTCAGTTGTTGTCTTAGATAAAACTACAAATGCATATGTTTGCATAATTTAATTTTTGTCAGTAAATTCCATGTAAATAAACTAAAAGCTCTTTTCTAAGCATGTTCTAAAGATAAGGCAAAAGAAAACCGAGGATTATGATGACAACAAATATTTAATACTTTCTGTAGGTCAGTTCCCAGGCAACAAAATATTGGAAGTCATTGGCTCAGTGGGAAATGGTTTTGGGAGATGCATGGTTCCTTTAAAAGTTCAGAGCAAAACCTGGAGAAGGTTCACTGACCTACTGACATGGGAACCACCAGCCCTCACTGCTTGGGGTATGATCATTCCATGATGTTTTGTAGTGCAGCAAATTGTATAGTAAGTCATTCTGGAAAGGACTAACACAACAGGCTTCTTAATTCTAAAGTATTTGACTCACAGTCACATTAAGAACTCTTTAGGAATGCTCTCATATCATCTCCGGTAGCGCCCATCAAGAATGCATATTGTCTTCCTGGCCAGAAAATATAACTCTGACATCCAGTGGCTGTTGAGATTAACTGCAGAGGCAAACCGGTCTGCAAGTCTTTTAAAGCCACGTTCTTAAAATATTGGAAATTTTCCTTGTTATTGTTTGCAAGTACGATATAGAAGTATAGTAACATTTCCTTCTCTCATTTGGGTGGGTGGGTGGAACATTCTGCAGTCACTTCTTTCTGGGTTCCTGTCTGTGTTCAACTGCCAGCAAGCGGATACTTTTGCGGATCCATTCTGAATGTTGGTGTTAGCGGAGGCTGGGTTGAATTCTCCCCCATAGGTAGACAGAACCAATGTTGTTTGTATTCGCAGTGGGCCCGGGACGACTCAAGCCTATCAGAAAACCATGGCCATTTCCGCACTACACTCTTATAGCGTGATTATTCTACTTTCAACATCCTATGGAATCCTGGGGTTTCCTTATGGCCCCTCCGGAAACTGCAAACCCCAGGATTCCATAGGATGTTGAAAGTAGAATAATCACGCTATAATAGTGTAGTGTGGAAATGGCCCATGTCGTCCGACCGGAAGGCTCCAGTTCTCAAATATATGCGTATTTAGATGCAGTTATGCGGTAGGGAGGGCGCGGGCGCTCTACCGATGCCCAGCAGCAGTCCTTTTTATTATTGTTTCGTACATGTTACTGTTGTGCCCATGAGAAAAGTTTGGCATTCTGAGAAATAAACCCTATCCTCTACGAAACCTATCGTGGTTTGATTTTATTTCGTAGGCATACACATTCATTTTTACTGGTGTGGGAAACAACCTCAGTCTGTTCTTTCTACCTGTTAGGCCATTTCCTGTTAGGAAATATTCTGTTCTACCTGTTATGTTCCTGTTCCTGTTATGTTCTACCTGAAATGTTCCTGTTCTACCTGTTAGGCCATCTGTCTACCTGTTAGGCCATTTCCAAATAAACCTGTTAGGCCATTTCTACCTGTTAGGCCATTTTGCAGGAAGGGGCCAACGCGGCTACCTCTTTCTAAACTGAGGCCATTTCCGCACTAGGCTGTTATAGCACGATTATTCCACTTTCAACCCCCTACGGAATCCTGGGGTTTGCAGTTTAGGGAGGTCGAAAGTGGAATAATCGCGCTATAACGCTCTAGTGCGGAAATGGCCTCAGTTTAGAAAGAGGCAGCCGCGTTAGCCCGTTCCTGCAAAACATGGAAGGGGGGAGGCAGGAAGAAGGAATCAAGCAGCACCTTTGGTGCACTTTCGCTGATATCAGTCACTCCATCTGAAGAAGCAGATTAATATTTAGTACTTATTTATTCCATTCCTATCCCAGCTTTCTCCTGCCAAGAGACCCAAGACTGCGTACGAAATTTGAATACTGTATCGACGAAAGCTCGTGCTAAAATATTTCGGGCTCAGAAGTGCTGCCAGATTCCGCCGTCCTCCCCTTTTCCATTTTACACACGGGGTCGAGAGGCTGCTCCGTGCAAAAGACAAAGGAAAATGTCAGGCGTCCAGTTCCTCAGCAGCGGGAGAACATTGTGCTTATTGTTGCGCGCCTTCAAATCATTTAAGAGTGATGGCGACCCTAAAGCGAACCTATCACGGGGGTTTCTGAGGGCTGAGAGTGTGCGACGCCCCCAGTTACAAGTACTCTCCGATTTTTGTCGTGACGTCCTAATGGTCCTCACCACCCGAAAACTACAACACCCAGCGTCCATCTCGAGCTCCCTTCTCCCTCACCGCACGTAAACAAAACGAAATGAAAGCTTGTTTCTCATTCGTCTAAAGGGAAGGGAAGGCGAGAAATTGTATTGGCTGCTTGAGGTATAAGGGCCGCCTCCCGCCGCGGTATGACCGTAAAGATCGAACGAAAAGGAAACGGATTTCGTGGGAAGGCATAATAATAGGTCGCGCGGTACCGTTAACCCGGAAGAGGAAGTGAGGTTGCGCGCGCGTGTGCGCAGGGGTCAGTCTTTTCCCTCCAGGCTCCATTTTCTGAGGCGCCGTCGGCGGAGGGCTTAGTGCCGCTTTCCCCTCTTTGTCGCTTTGCCGCCTCCTCGCCGCCGCCGCCGCCGCCGCCGCCATGACGGACCGCTACACCATCCACAGCCAGCTGGAGCACCTGCAGTCCAAGTACATCGGGACGGGCCACGCGGACACCACCAAGTGGGAGTGGCTGGTGAACCAGCACCGGGACTCCTATTGCTCCTACATGGGCCACTTCGACCTCCTCAACTACTTCGCCATCGCCGAGAACGAGAGCAAGGCCCGCGTCCGCTTCAACCTCATGGAGAAGATGCTGCAGCCCTGCGGCCCGCCCGCCGACAAGCCCGACGAGGCTTAAGCCTGGCGGACCTCTCGTCCTCTCGGGTGCGGGCAGAGCGTGGAGCAAAACAAAGCGCCCGTCCGAGGGAAGCGAAACGCCTTGGGAAGGCCCTCCGCGCGCGGCTGAAGAGAGACTCCCGTTCCTTGACCTCGTCCATACCGCTGTCCCTGGCGGTGCTCCGTGGTGAACTTGGACCCTCTTCACCCTTCGCAGCTGGAAGAGCATCTTATGGACTCCGTCAGATCTCCGCCCCGAGGTGAACTCTGGACAGCCGCGTCCCTGAGACCGAAAGAGCCCCGGGACAGATTGTTTCATTTGAGCGGCTGCTTTCTGACACGGGCTTGGTTTGGTTTCAGGCCTCGTGATGGCAGAGTCTTTCCCTTTCCTTTATCTTTGTGGCGTTTGTAGGCATTTTAACAACTTAATAAATGCCATGCAAGGTGTTTTCTAACCCTTTTGTCTGGACGGTTAATTCATATGAACCCAAGAACTAATTCCATAATGTTAGATGCAGCTGTAACACTACTTGCACGTTTGTAGGCACGTGGTGGAAAACAGCAATGGTTTTTATTTAACTGTATTGATATTCAGTTTTCATTAAAAAGACTAAGAGTTGAACAGAAGGTTCTGTCATCGGGCTTAAGACAAGTATGTCTAGGTTTGGAATCCCTCTGAATTTTATTTTTAGAAAGCGGCATAACATCTAGGATGTATGTGTAGCTAAGCAAAGTAACAAGTAAAAAATAGGTCGAAGTATTGGGGAAAACGTTTCGATATGAACAAATAGAAAACCATAGGTTCAATGTGATGCTCTAATATGTACGAGATTATTTTACTGCTTGGGGGAAAAAAAACAGTTTACCAGACTATGATCTTGCTTGTTTTATTGTCACATAATTCAGTCCCTCTTGTGAGACGTTGGATGTTGAATGCTTGCTGGTTTCCTCTAATTGCAGTACTGTAAAAAGTAAATACTGCTTTTCAAAGGCCTGAGGCGCATGCTTTTCTTATCTTCTGCACTGTGCTGGAACTCTAAGAGTAAAATATTAGTTTAGGCAGGCTCTGAAGTCGAACAGAGCTGTTTTTCATTGCAACTAAATTATACAGTCATCCCTCTACAATCGCTAGGGTCAGGGATACAGGACCCCCACGAAAGTGGAAAAACTGAATAATTCTAGGCCCTCCCAAACCATATTTAACACACAAAAATATGATCACTATATTCAACCCACCATGGATTCTTTTGAGGCATCAGGGTTCCTTCACAAGGCAGAAGTGGGTGGCTGGTGAGGCTTACTGCCACCTCCACTGGTGCCCCACACCATTTTTAATAGGGACTTAGAAGCCTCGTTCGCAGCTTCTCAGCCACACAAGGCTTGCAAACCCTATTAAAAATGGCATAAGGAGACAGCAGAAGTGACAGCAAATCCATGAATAATCAAATCTGCGAAAGTGAAACCTGCAAATATGGAGGGCTGACTGTGCATGCCAGGAGGTAAGTCAATGGGTTCAGTAGGAGTTACCTCCTGGTAGGTGGTTTAGGATTGTGCTAGGTATGAACAATTTTGGCAGTCCCATTTCCTTACTCTGTTAATGTGGGTGTTAAATTTGTCCTTGGTTCATTAAAAATACGGGAATAGTAATCTCACAAACATACTACAGTATTGGACATCAGCAAAATTGTATCATGTAGGATTTGGATGTGCAGAATTAAACACCCCAGAATTCTCCAATAGAGATGAGTTCAGTGGCTGGTAAGCAATCTGTTGTTGGTTCTCCAAGTACAAGCGCAACATTCTAGCCAAGATATGCTTCTAGATAATCGGAATCTTTAGATTTGTATCAATAGATAACTCTATGGTCACACTTCAGCAGAGAGTTGATCATATCAGTGTGCTCAATTTAGTGTTGGATTGTAGCCTTCATATCTACCCAGTTAATTATTCCTTACCCACATTCTTTTCCAGAAGGAATAGCAGGTGCTTTCTTGAGTGCTGTTCCACCGGAAGTTTCAACAGCATGTCCTTAAGAATAATAATATTTTTGTGAAGACCTCTGCAAACACACATTATAGGCTTGATCCAGCAAGTCAAACACTTTAAGGTCTTGTTGAGTTGAGTAACAGGCTTCTGCCCTGGCTAAGCTGTCTTTCATTAAATTCAACCTACGGGAAGCCCCCACCTTTTTAACACCTCATTATCTGATGACTCACTCTTTTGATGCTTCCAAATTAAGGACAAATTCCCTTAATTCAATGAGGGTTTTGCTTTTTCATCAGTTCTTTTTGCCTGTGGAGGCCCACTTGGAACAATTTGCACACACATGCTGCTTGCAAGGTGAGCTGAGAGGTGGAAAAGGCCACTAAGCGGCTAAGAGACTTTGCAAGAAATGTGCATGCAGTTGGTCCTAAGTAAGCCTTGATAAGTGCATCATGCTCCCTACAGTGCAGTACATGGATTCTGCTTTTCAACCAATTCTGTTTCCTGAGAGCGCTGTGGTCCCTAACCTATCAGATAAGTGAGGAAAGCTTGTAGTTTGAAAATACGTGCCTGTAGTTCAGCTTCATGACTCTATTTAAAAATACAAGGCAAGGCCAAGAGAAGGCCTTTGAATATTAATTTCAGCTGAGCCAAGTATTATTACCTAGAATTTTTATTACACCTCTTATAATTTACATGAATAACTCCAAAATAAGATTATATCCCATACCACCATAACAATGTAATTGTTCAAATCTGATTAATCAGGAAACAACATATTACATTGTGGTGTCACTCTGTTCCAACAATTCTAATGAGTTGTACAATTACCAACTCACCAAGCATGGATCTCATCTGGTTTAATATGTTACAACAGCAACAAAAACTGTTATCTTTTGCATTGTTGTTCTAAGAAGTATAATTGGATAAAACATGTGATGTACTTAAAAAATTTTGAAGTGCTACGCAGATAACAACTTGTGAACTAGAATTCAGCTGAACTTGGTAGGCAGAATTCTGTTCACGTACTACAGTAATGGTTGTACGATAGTGGAGAGGGAAGGTATGATCTGTTTCTTTAGTGCCTTCCATCACGGCAGCAGTATCCGCAGTCTTTCTCCTCCAGCCACCAGCTATACCAGCGTAGAGTCAAACCAGTATAATGCACTAACAGAGTCTTGGCTCTAATTATCTGTGAACATTAATTCAACACATATTGCTCCTTACCTGTTACGTGTTGACTTGTATTAATGCCTTCTTGTGACTTGTTTTGAAGCAGTGTTCCCACAGCACTTGTTAAAGTTGGTTCTTTTTTGGGAGTTGTTTGTTTGCCCTAAAGAATATGAAGGAGGGAACCAAACTGTGTTTTAGCATAGGTTTGTAAGGTAATACAGCTGTATCAAAGGGATTTGGGAGGTGTATGTGAGTGGAAGCGACCTTTAAAAAATCTTTTTAAGAAAGCATTAGGAGAAAGCTATGAAATTTTGCAGAAGACTTAACCTAAGAGACTCAAAAAACATACAGAGGTTATTTACTCTGGATGAGGGGGCTGGTGATGAAACAATGTCATAACGTGCTTCATGGCTAAAGAGGAAGTATACAAGGTATGTTGTTTTTGTTGTTGTTGTGTGCCTTCAAGTCATTTCTGAATTACAGCAATTCTAAGGCAAACCTACCACAGACTTTTCTGGGGCTGAGAGTGTGTGATGCGTCCAAGGTCACCCAGTGGGTTTCTATGGCAGAGCAGGGACTTGAACCCTGGTCTCCACGTTTGTTGTACAACACTCAAACCCCTGCACCACGCTGGCTTTAGTGCAGCTTATGTGAGCTGATACTCAAACATCTAGTTTTTTGAGATTGTAGAACTGGAACAAGAAAGGAAAGGTAGTGGTGTTGCAAATAGAAAAAGAAGACAAACCCTCTTGAACAAATCATTCGTAACATCTTTACTGTTTTCAGAAAAGAAGACTGCACAACTTCTCAGGCACCTTGTTTCATTCCCAAATACAAAAAGCTACAAACCACCCCTCTTTCCCAGCTCATTTTGTGATGTGTAAGAAATAGTCTGAGGTCATAAGGTAGAACCTCTAATTACTGTAAAAAAAACAATAGCAATAGAAGAAAAGAGGATTTGGCCCAGAAAAGGTAACTGTTGGGAGCAACTTTCATTTCATAATCTGCCTAAGTTGAAAATTCTAGACAAAAACAAGCAAGCAAGGAGCAAACAAGTGGCAAATATTATTGGAAAAAGAATATTCTACTGTTAACATATAGTAGTTGGTCAAAGCCAATATTTGCATCTTTTTGAACTAGCTATGCTTAGGAGTGGGAAAATAAAAACATCAAGAAACATATTTTAGTCAGAGTTTAATGTCACTCCATCAAATACCCTTTTAATAGTTATGTGATGTTCACAGAAGAAGAATGGGACAAATATGTAATAAACAGCTTGAATAAAATACTTACTGGAGGCATTTTGTTTCCTTTCTGGCCTGGAGCAAAGGCACGCCTGGCAGCTTGTTCTTTGCAGAAATTTATATGCCTTTCTGCTGCAGCCTCATTAAATCTTCTCATGCAGTAAGGGCACTGGATATAATCTGAATACAGGAACAATAGTTATTAAATCAATAACTCATGATATATGAGAGATAATGGCTTAAATCCAGTTATTAGTTCCAACAAGAATAGACTTACTGATGAAATTTACATAAGTGTTAAGTTACCAAGTTCACTGACTCATTGGGTCTACTCTAGTTTTTTTATACTTTAATCTACAGAATATGGATATGGCTTGAGGAAATAAAGTAGGGCAAATCCATGTTTTGGTGGTTTATTTTTCAAATTCCACTTATCAGGAGTTTCTTAAACTTACCACTTTCCTATGCTTGACATACAGCTCTCTGAAAATATACACTTTGTTTGAATTTCCTCTCCAAACCTGTGCTTGTTAGACAAAAAGGAAAGGTAAAAAGGGTGAGTGATAACACCCTTTTAATAGCTGGTTGTGAAAAGGAGAAACCCATTTTCTGTGGATAGGACAGTGCTAGGTGGAGAGCATAGTAATACCACCAAATTTGATTCCTTTTTTAGTGGCCAGGAATTGCCCTATCTTTTTAAGATTAGATTTTTTTAAATTGAAAATCGAGAGCTTTGATTTAGGCTGCTCAAGATATGAGAGGAATAGATACCCATATACCATGATAATTGCAAAATAATTTTTGTATTAGCGGCATTTAGCAAGGGCAGTAAATTTAGGCCAGTGCCTCCCCGCTCCCTTTTCTGGCCATACAACTGTATGCCAAAGGCCATTAAGCACCTTAAAAAAGGAAAGTGGCTTGTTCTTAAATATGCACTTTTACTTTATGCAAATTAAGTATGAGTTATGTTATCAAGAAAACCTTGCTTTATGTGAATCTTGGATTGTCAAGACTGAAACAAGGTTACATTTTGAAGCTTGAATTTGGTTGGAAATATACTCTGCAATAGTCTCCCATTAAATCAGCAATCATTACAGAAGAAGATATCCAGCACCTCTTTATACAACCACCCTTTGCTGACAATCCTGTCTTGAAGGCAGCAAAGCACAACTTCCCTGGCTAAGCAGGTGGTCCTGGTGGTCCAGGAGAGGGATGGCTGTTTCTTTGCTGGTGTTCATACCGCCAGCTGGATGGTGCCTAGCTCCCCTTCCCGAGTCACTCATTGGCCAAGACAGTACATCCTGGTGCCATCAAGTTGGGGCTGCACAGAAAAGCAGCAATGGAAGCTGACTAGAGGTAACTGGTGCAGATACAAACAGGATTTTGCTCTGAATAGGATATATCTTTTTAATCTTATTTGCCTTCACAACAATACTAGCCATGCCAGATGACTATAATTCCTATTATGCAGCTGGAAGAATGAGACTGAGTCCATTTTTTTCCCCCAAAATCTTTTGCAAGGCTACCTAAAAACCATGGTTGGGTCAGAATATTCTTCCAAATGGAAGTCCAGCAGTATCCATGAGCTCTTTTTTATTTGTTCAAAAAGTTTAGGACAAACTCTGTTTTTAAAAAGACATACAGTTTACCTGGATTAATGGTTGGAGGTGGAGGAGGAGGCAAGGGGCGGCCTTCTTTCATGGCTATAGTGGCAAGTTTAGCTGCTTGGATTGTCTTAATGAAATCCTCATGCTGTTGTCTCCAATTAGATTTTTTTTCTGGCTGGTGCTGAAATGGAAACACCAAATCTGTCCCTTTATCAATTAGAGGATGTATTAGTTAAATACATAATCCTAAATCATTTTGAAAGAGAATTTTAAGATACATTAAACACATTAACAATGATAAAAATATAATGTAAAAATTATTGATTGATGATAAACATAGGAAATAACATCTCCAATTTACTTGTGTCGGGCGCTGTGGTATGGAGGTAATGCTGTCACCAACAACAAGTAGGTGGGTAGGAAGTAAAGATGCTTGGATGCTGGATTGAGGCCTGGGAGATGGAGATGGCTTGATAGGTCCAAGTGGAGGTGAGTATGACAGAGTCCAGATGGGTAAGGACAAAGAGATTTTTTTTCATCCAAGCTGGAGAAGAATGTTCATAATGTTCCTTTCTTACTTAAGGTAAGAGTTGTCAGTCAGGAAATATCAATTTTAACCAGTTGTTAATATTGGCCAAAAGAAGTTGGTCCCAGAAAGGTTATCTTTTAACATTACAAGTCCTGAGTGAAAGCAGAAATTTCAGAGGACAATGGGAGAAGAATGTGGAATTGGCCTTCCACATCTGTTAGGGTTAGAGCACAGGACCTCCACAAAAGTGGAAAAACCACAAATGTCAAAAAGTGTGTGTCTGTTTGAAGGAGAGAATGGGTGGCCAGGGTCCAACCAAGTCAGAAGGGAGAAAGAAGGTCGGTCAGAATCGTGGCCCTATACTTCCTCACTCTCACCCATTTCCTTCTTCGGGTGGGGGAGCATTGGGAAAGGGATTGTGGTACTGAGAAATTGGGCTGTGAGCATCCTTGGCTGGTCAGACAGCGGCTGGTGAAGGAGGAGAAGGACCAGAGTTTTTAAAGAGTTGCAACGCCTGACTAGAGCTGCCAAGGGGAAAAGTGTCCCTGGAAAATAAGCACTTGAGTTGGGGGGCAGGAGCTGGAGAAACTCGCAAATAATCAAACCTGTGAAAGTTAAACCCACAAATGTGGAAGTCTGTCTATATACATAATTTCATGCAAGGCAAAATGGAGCAGTATTCCAAGGAATGAACTACTGTGTTGTGTTATGAAACTTTTCAAGCCTCTACATTAGTACAGTCTTTATCTGTATATTAAAAAACACACTTCTTCCTCCAAATATAGTTGTATAAGAACCTTTGTTCTTGTAGTATGGCAAGAACTGGATGTATTTGCTAAAATATCTGAATGGACTCACATTTCTATTTTATAAAAATACCTTTGTAGGTAGCTTCTTTACTGTTGGAATGTCGGTTCCCTGAAGCCGCTGTTTCAAGGAATTGAATGGTTTGCGCTTTTTGTTGAAGGTTTTCCTGCATATTGGCCCATGTCTTGCCTAAGACATAAATGAGAAAAGTAGCATGGCAATATTTTTCAAATTAACCTAGTTATTTGTTATGTGCCTTCAAGTCATTTCTGACTTACGGAGATCCCAAGCTGGGGTTTTCTTGGCAGGATTTGTTCAGAGGGGGTTTGCCTCTGCCTTCCTCTGAGGCTGAGAGAGTATGACTTGCCCCAGGTCACCCAGTGGGTTTCCATGGCTGAGTAGGGATTCGAATCCTGGTCTCCCAGAGTACTAGCCTAACATTCAAACTTCTACACCATATTGGCATCAATGTACATTGTTACACATTATATTATAGTAAGCTCTACATTGTTTTATATTATAATAAGCTGTAAACTCAGGATTCTGGAAAATCAAATAGGAAACATAATCATTCTACTTGGCTTGATGTATTTCAGTTTCTAAGCTCTATTTGAGAGCCAACAAAGCAATCTGTGACTCCAAAAGTTGTATTTTAGATCCTGTGTTTGTATTCTGTCATAGAAATGAAGTAAACTTGTGTATCCTGCCAAATTTGCTTGCACTTCCTGGAATTGTTCAAATGAGTTTCCTCCATCAGAGGTGTGGTTGCTCTGCTCTGATGCTTAATATGAATAGTCCTTTTTTTAAAACTTTTTTTTCTTCGTCATTGTATAAAATTAACTTCCTAATTCACAAAGGGGTCTGGCAGCACCTTTGAGACTAACCAAAAAAAATTTTGTAGCATACGTTTTTGTAGACTTACTAGAGTAAGTCACATAATTCATATAAGAGACTAACTAGTGAGCACAGTTACGTAGTTGAAAATCCCGCGCAGTTATTCTCCATGGTGTCCATTGTGGCTTATTCCCTTCAAAGTGTTTAAGCTTGCCACCTTCATGGTCAGATTAGCCAAATGCTTCCTCTAGGATTGTGTTGTGGTGCATTTCTGTGGTCCCAACAATTTGATGGCAGTTGCTGAAAAATAGTTGGGACTATTTCTTAAATTGCCAGGTGGCCTCGGACTAAGAGGTTTTGCTCCTGTGCAAAACTACTTAAAAAACATAAAGGCAGTTTAAAGGGAAAGTAAAAACCTAGCATAGTCTTGTGTCCAGCTGAAGGATTTTGACTATATGAATGTGAATTGAGCTAAATTTCACAAAGATGGGGGACTGAGAAATATATGGACAGTCACACTAAGTGCCTACCATGGGACTATTTTTTGTGGTAATGGGATTGCATGCTCCTGTGAGGCAAGAGACTATGTTGACTGTAGCAGTGCTACTAAAAGGGTGTCCCATGTCAGACTGGCTTTTGCTGAGGAGCCAGAGTAAATGGGCCAAAGAGCTACTGGGCATTGGTAATGAGGGCTGATGATTGGCAGAGGATCTCTTAGAGACAATGGCAGTAGCACTGTAGCTAATACTTGTTAGTACTCTGCATAAGAAGACAATACTAACCCACTCCTGAAGCCTTTTCCCTTGAACACCCTATGATGAGACGGACCAAAATGATAATGCCATAACTGAGTCAATGTTTTACTCAGAAAATGAAAATCTAAGAGGAAATGGGTGGCATTAATAGTGAGCAGAGATGTAGCAAAAGCAGTCAAGGAGATAGCTGCAAAGTCTGATTAAATAGTATCAATAAGACTTCAGGGAAATAATATAACCATAATCTAAGTTTATGTTCCAGCTACTAAGACAGAAGAGGAAGGGACTGAAAGATTCTATGCTGGCACCCAGGAGGAAATTGATCACACACCAAAACAGGACATGTTGGTAAGCATGGGTGATTGGAACACAAAAATAGGAAACAGATCAGAACCAAACACTGGACGAGAATTTAACCTACATTCATGAAATGAAGCAGGAGAGTGACTGACTGAAATTTGTGAAGACAACAGTTTGTTCATCACAAACACATTCTTCAGGCAACCAAAGAGGTACGTCACCTGACAGCCAATATAGAAATCAGACTACATAACTGGAAGCAGAAGATAGAGAAGCTTCATTCTTGCTGCAAAAACAAGACTAGAAGCAAGTTGTGGCACATACTATGAATTGCTAATATAAAAAAAAATAGAAAAAATGTAAAAAGAACACTAAATCAATCATTGTGTCAAAATGCAACCTAAAGAATTTAAAGGTAATATAAAAAAAATAGGTTTGTACTATTAAGCCTAATTGAATGGGAGCCAGAACAACTCTGGACCTAAGCCAGGGAAATTGTCACGGAGGAATGTAAAAAGACACTATCTGTAGCCAAAAAGAAAGAGAAGCCTCAAAGGATGACAAATGAAACTCTTCAAACAGTTAAAGATAGACAAAAAGCAAAGTAAAAGGTGACAGAAATAGGGCCAGAAACTTGAACAATGTTCAGTGAGTTGTGCACAGGGACAAAGAGAACTACTATAACAATCAATGCAGAGAAACAGAAGATAACAACAAAACAGGAAAAACAAGAGACCTCTTCCAGAAAATCCTAAAAATTAAAGGGAAATTTAAACCAACAGTGAGGATGCTCCTAAGACCAAGTAGGGCAACACATTACATGCCCAAGTAGAAATAAAACGTTGATGAAAACAATACACTGAAGAACTACGTGAAAAAGATGAAAGGATGACGGATTCATTCGACAAAGAACCATTTGAAGATGAAGCCACAGTTTTAGATAGTGGGAGAAACAAATCACCAGTAACAGTTGGCATATCAATAGAGTTGTTTCAGGCAACAGAGTCAGAATACACCCAAATTGTAACTAAAATCTGTCAACAAATATGGAAATGGCCTGCAGATTGGGAGGACTCAATATATATATTCCACTCTCCAACAAAGGGGACACCAGGGACTGCATTGATCTTTCACATAAGCAAAATGATGCTAGAAATTCTGCAACAAAGATTTCATTGTGTATGGAGCAAGAAACGCCAGAAATCCAAGCTGCGTTCCAAAAGGGAATAGGCATGAGGGATCATATTGCAAACATATGTTGGGTAATGAAGCACACCAAAGAATTTCAGAGATTATAGATTACAGTGGCTTCTCCACATTCATGAGGTTTTGGGGCACAGAACCCCACAAAAGTGGAAAAACTGTGAATAACACCCCCATGATCCCCCTCCCATTTCTTTGCCTCTGGTCTGGCGCTCCCAAGGGGAAAGAAAAAAAGACAAAGTAAAGGGCTTACGGAACTTTCCCCTCAGGTGGAGAAGAGCGGAGCATGGAGTTCTGGCATTCTTCTGCTTCCAGTCACCGTCTTAAGAAAAGAGATTCCTCCCAGAGGGGAGGGGTAGGAGCAGAGAGAGTGCCTAACCAATCAGCAACTATTACACAGCAGAATGTGAGGCCGTGTGTCAGAGAACACACACCTCCAGCAGTAGCGGGTGGGAGGCTTTGCTCACCCAACGGGAAAAAAATGTCCATTTTGAACACAAGCCTCAAAAGCCTGGAGTGAGGAATGCAATGGGAGGAGGAGAAGGGGAGAAGGCAAGCGTGTGCCTTGCAAATAATCAAATTTGCAAAAGTCAAATCCCCAAATGTGGAGGGAGGACTGTATAGCAAAGCCTTTGATTGTGTAGATCATGGAAAACTATCATTTGTCTTAAAGAAATAGGTGTGCCACATTTAGTTATCCTTATGTGTTTATCTAGTACTTAGAAGAAGCCAGATTACACTGAGGAAGGAGGCGTGAAAATTGAACAAAAGAACCTCAACAGTTTAAGATATGTGGATAACACCAATTACTAGCACAAAACAGCAAAGAATGACTACTGAAGAAAGTAAAGGAAGAAAGTGCAAAGGCAGGTTTACAACTGAACAGTAAGGAAACAAAACTAATGACCACAGATGACTTATATAACTTTTAATGTAGACAATGAAGACGTAGAAATAAGTTGAAGATTCTCCATATCTTGGCTTAGTCGTTAATGAAAGTGGACACTGCAGTCAAGAAATCAGAAGAAATCCAGGACTTGGAAAGGCAGCTATCAGGAAACTATACAATATCTTGGAGTGTCAAGATATATCATTGAATACCAAAGTCAGGATTGTCCATGCCATTGTATTTCCAATTTCTATGTCCAGTTGTGAAAGCTGGAAAATGAAAAAAGCTGAGAGAAAATCAATTCATTTGAAATGTGGTGCTGAAGGAGAGTTCTGAGGATACCCTAGACTGCCAAAAAGACAAATGACTGAGTCCTCAAGCAAATTAAGTCTGACCTCCTTTCTAGAAGCCAATATGACTCAACTGAGGCTGTCAAACTCTGGCCATATCATGGGAAGACATGGCTTACTAGAAGACAATAATGCTCGGTAAGGTAGAGGGAAGTAGGAAAAGAGGAAGACCGCATTACAGATGGATAGATTCAGTCAAGGAAACCATGGCCCTAAGTCTGCAAGAGCTGAGCAGGGGTGCTGATGATATATATGTCTCTCATTCATAAGGTTGTCATAAGTCAAAGCCAAGTCTTGGTAGTTAATAAGAGCAGCACACTGAGTGAAGAATGTAGCATGTGACTAAATATGATACCAGGAAACCATCACATAGTAGCTCCATGGACTTTGAAATTGTGATGGCAGGAGGGTAATTGTAGGGAACAGAAGGTGTATCTAGAGTTTCCATTTACCAGTAGTGATATTTCTTAACTCTTAAGGTACTCAAAGGCAGGGATGGCAGATATTGATGATAACGCTTAATAACTATGGAACACCTGCATATTGCTAACGCCACTTAACTTATGAAGAAGGTTGTCATCAATGAAAGCTTCTGTTTTAAACTCAGTAGAGCTACCAGGATCTTTCACTTTGTCTGTACCTAAGGCTGTGATCCTATACCCGTTTATTTTGATGTAATTCCATAGAATTAAGCAGGATTTACTTCTGAATAGACAAATATAGGATTAATCTTTTTTAGTCTATTCAAGCAGTTCTCTTAACATTTTATGTCACTTAAATACATTCAATATTTTTTTTTATTTTACCAATGCATCCTGTGTGAAATGTCTTCCACAGGTCTCACAATTAATCAAATTCTGGCTGCCAGCATCTGCATGAAATTAAGAATAACTTTTATTCCTTATCCAGCATTTACTGATTTCCAGGAACTACACATTTCATTTTGACACTGTACATGATTTATAAGTTTATCCCTGTAAATTAATTATACGTGTGTGTGTGTGTGTATATATACATACAGACATACACACTATACTTGCTGTCTCTCCCTCTCTCGATATATGTAGTGTGTGTGTATACACACTGTCTGTCTGTCAGTCAATTTATCTAGTGTGTGTACACTTAGAGAGGTACATGCATAAATAATGCTATCCTCCATCATCATCATGATCATGATGTTATAAACTCACGACGGCAAGGAAGGTTTCTTCCAAGTAATAGACTACAGTGTCCTCTGCAACTTAATTGTTGATCCATTTTAATGCAAAAGACTAGTAGCTTATAAATGTTTATAAAATTAAATCATGTTGCTAAGGAAAGGTTACCTGATTTCATTCAGTTGTCTTGACAAGACTCATAAAGCAAACCTATACACGTTTACTTGGAGTGAATTACTGTGTTAGTGGGAATTTACTTCTGGGTATGTGCAGAGATTGCAGTATCTGGTTGTATACATGTACAGGGTAACAAAGCCAAGGCAATGCCATCTGTCCTCAACCTGGAAACTGATTATCTTGTTATCTTGCCTGATGTCACTAGCCTGTCGTCAATTTATTTGCATCTAAGTAAATGATTTATGGCCTTCCAGATATTGCTAGAATACAACTACAAACCATGACTTAGAGCAGGTTGGGAATGTGTGACCATTGAGATGTTGCATTACAACTTCTATCACCACCACAATTTGTTATTTGAAGTTCAACAAGTGGAGCACTATGAGTTGCCCTACCTCTGCTCTAATAAAAATCCTGAATCTATCAAGATGACTAGCGAGAGGACAGGTGCCATCCTTGCATCATCTTTCAGAAGCTATTTCCAGAATGTAATTTTGGGATTAAAATAGATTGTTTTGAACACAGGTTGCTTGTATTGCTGCAAACGATTAAAAGTGTTGCTTTTGCTTATATTAAATTTAAACTTAAAATAGAAAGACTACCCTAAGGAGACTGAGCAAAGTATTCTGCTTATGACATTCCCTTAATAAGGCATAGACTTCTAAGACAAGAAAATAATAGGGCCAAGATCTTGCATTGTCAGAGACAAATACAAAAGAGCCCTCACAAACCCCTACCTTTTCAGCCAGGCAGCTCCTCCTAACCAATGAGCTTCCAAGGAACTGTAGACGGGGACACTGGGAAACGACATCTGCACTGCTTTCCTAGTCAAAGTGTGCACTGAGACAAGCAGTTGGAGAACATGGCAGCTGGAGAGACTTTTTGGGGTTCTTTCACAATTGCTTCTCTAAACACGACCCACAATAGGGAGAGCACTGCAACCTTAACTTCCCAGCATCTGATCTGGAGCCCCTCAGAAACTGTTTGGTGGGGGATACATTCAGATGAACAGAATGCCAGACAAGAATCTTTTATTTTCTTAAAGTACAACTTTAAATAGCCTTTCTGTAATGGCATCATTACTATAAAAAGTATAACAGAGTATCATCCCCTTATGACAATAGAAAATAAGTGAGACATTCCACATAATTGTGTCTTTCTTATCAGAACACCGGCAATTAGACCAGCTGTTAGATCCATTTATGATAGAAATGTTTATTTTACCTTGCATTTTAAAAAAAAGGCATTTTGTTGACTGAAAAATTAGCCTGACAGGTTTAATCTGGAAAAGATTCATAAAACAAAGACTAACTTGCTAGCAGATAAAGCAATATAAATACAGTAATCATATGAAATAGCAAGTTGCCTTATACAAGAGTTTTTGAAATTAATGGATTGATTCCAGCTAGTTTCCCACCAGTAGAATTGGGCAGTGTAGGAGTTTCAAAGACCTCATTTGTAGTAGAATCCAAGGGAACTTCACAGCAGTGGGGGGGGGGGGAGGGTGGAGTAGCGGAATTACTGAAAGTTTCACTTCTTACAATGCTGATGACAGGAACTGCAAATTCTAGTTTTTTCTTCTCCTCTTTCTGTAACATGGGATATTGTTTATTGTCTATTACCACAGGGAAAAGCATTGTAGTCACTGAGTATTTTATATAGTGCTATCGTTTTCCTACAGTAATTTAAAAGGAGAAAGTCTGGACTTTTTCATGGCTACCTTGGATCCTGTGCTGGGAGATATGTGGAATGTTAAATAAACACAAACAGGTGCAACGTGAGCCTGGCCATAAGAAATTCAAAATGAGAATAATGGTTTTAAGAAAGTTATTTAACGTAAGGGTCAAATGAGCTCCCACAGAAGTGTAGTCCTGTTGATAGATTGTATTTGTGTTTACTGGTGTGTGCTCTATTTTAATCTGTCATCATTCCCTGCTTCAATCCATGAGAGGAAGGTAAGAGATAAACAAAGTCAGCTCTCTGTATCTGTAGATTCTGTATCAATGATTCAACCAACCATAGCTTGAAAGTATTCAAAAAAATCCCCAAAGCAAACTAAGAGACACCATTTTATACACCACTGTACATAATGGGACTTGAGCATCCACAAATTTTGGAATCCACTGGGGAGTCCTAGAACCAAGCCCTAATAGATACTGAGGCCCCCCTGCATTACTATTATAAATTGTGGCTGTATACTCATTTGACCATGGATGGATGGTGCCGGCAGTGTTCCCAATATCTAAGCCATAGTTTCATAACTGAAAACACAATGTGAGCCCTCAACCCTTCATTCTCTCTTCAGCATTATACTTAAATCAGTAAGATCCATCCAACATGATATGAGCAAAGTTTTACTCACATAGTGAGATTTTTTCTTCTCCTCCCTTTTATTCCCCTCCTATGTTCCAGAGCAGGGATTCTAAACCAAGGTTCCCTGGAACTCGAGGGCTCCACAAAAGTTTGCTAGGGATCACAACAGATTGTGACTGAGAAAAAAATGGACCTTTTTTTGAACTGCCAATATAATTTTTAGGTTGGTGTTCTCTGAGACCTGAAAATTATTTCAAGGGTTCCTCCAGGATAAAAAGATTGAGAAAGGCTGCTGCTCTACAGGGTCCTAACACTCATTTAACATAATTCCATGTTTACAACACACTTTTGAGAATAATTTATACACCATTTTTAAACCACTAATGATCAGTATGGACATCAGTATATTTCTAACGGTAAGTTATGATTAGCTTGAGAATGCGCGTGCTCTACTTCTTCCCCTCTCATGCAGGATACTGATCTCTGAACTATGGGTTTGAACAGGAACATTACAGCTGCCTAAAGCCACACCATTAAAGATGCTTATAGTTGTTAGAAGGAGTAACCTTAGCCACAATTAACTGTGTTGAATGGCATCCTATTGCTTTCATATCCTTTTCGCAGGAGTCGTCTCAATTTTCTATCAAAACTGGAGTACGTGATTAGAAAAGCCAGACATCTCTTTGCATAGTGACTGGATCAGTCATTTATATAAATAATAGTGACACAATATCTAAAACTCTTCTCTCTATATACATTTAGAATACTGCAATAAAGAGGTTAATATGCTGAATGAAGCATTGATTACATTATGCTAATCAGAGTAGATTGCATGATAATGTGTGGCCTTTGAGAAACTTCTAGGAATGTTATGCAAATCCCAGCCAGTTTGAAATACCTTTATTTAAATGTAAGGAGGAGCAGAAAACCTGAGCTAGGATTGTTTGGTAATAGGAAGAAATTCATCTCCAGTTAATATCTTTTGTGAATATTACATACCTACAGCACTTGATTTGTTCCCAACAACCAGACTCATCTCATAGCGCACTGATTTCAAATTTCTTCTTTAATTTTTTTCAGGGAGATTGAAGCACCTGGGAGTTACTTTCACTTATCCTGCTCTTTTACTTCCAACAGCCCAAGTTAAATGTCATTGGCTGACAGATTAAACAATTGTGACACATACAGCCTCCTCCATCATCTAGTGATGCACATGAGTCTGCTTTTTATGCAAGGACCAATGAGTCCTTGTAACACTTGGTAACACAACATAAACACTTATATTTGTCTTAGTTATAGGCCAAAGAATAATCAAATGTACACAAAACCAATATGAAAATGCTGGAGGAATAAAACAAAGCTTAAAGTTTAGCTTGTGTTGCTAAGATAAACACTGCAAAGAAGTTAAGGGTAAACAGCACAGTGGGGAAAGATAGTGTGGAAGCTAAAAGATACAGGCATACTTTCATGTAAGAAAGTATAAAAAAGGTAAAAAAGATAAAAAAAGCTGCAACCTGTAAGCCATGATCCCTCATAAGATGATTTTTATTAGGGTGTTTTAAATACTTCTATTTGATATGATCTTAGTGATAGCTATTAAGATACTTTCAATCCCTTTTTTAGTGGATATCAAAGATATTAAGGTTAATAAATATCCCGTCTGGAACTTTTCAGACTCATCTGGCTTGCTGCTACTGAAAACAGTACTGGGGTATATAACATGCTTCATCTCATACTTCCAAAGCCACTCCTATAAACCTGTGTGAATCTTAACAAGCATGAGTCTCCATATTTTAAATAAAAAATGGGCTTTTCTAAGCAGTAATTTCAAGGGTTAAACCTCTGCCTTTGGAGCAAAGAAATAATAAATTTCTCTTGAAGAACATTCACGCTAACATTAACACAGAAATATTAACCTAAATGCTAATTCAGGCTCCACTAGTTTAACAAAAGGAAACATGCTCAAAGAGGGATTTTTTTTGGCTTGTTTAGTAACAGACAAGTTTTCCAATTCACTGTAAATTAATAAATTGCTGCCATCATTTCCATACAAGAAAAATATAATTTTATTTTAGTGGCAACAAAAAGTTTATATTTTAGCAAACATGAGCAACTAAATCTGATTTATGAAAACCACTATCCATGGTGTCCCTTCCAAAAGAATAGTCAAGAATAAGATAATTCAGTATCTTCAATATGAAGCAGTTCTTTCCTCGGTTATGACAACTTGAGTCCTTGAATATTCTGTTTCAGGTTAAACAGTTCTTTCTCTTGCCTGGTCTTCTCTTGCTTGAAGGCCAATTTGTTGGCTTTCTTCTCCAACCTGCGTTCCTGCAAAAACGATTTGCACATTTATTTAGTTATAATTTATTGGTATGTCCTAAGATAACCCCATGAAATTGATGGGGTTGCCGTAAGTTGACAGCTGACTTGAAGGCACATACACACGTTGCACTGAACAGTAGTAAATACATATATATGCGCGTGCACGCAAGGAACAAAGGCTTAAATACAATTGCTAGTCTCAACTACAGTAGCCTTACTGCATGGACTGCTGAAAGGTAAATCAACACTTGCGTAAATTCCATTTATTCACTGGGCATACTCTAGTTGGGACCAGCAACTGTATTTAGACTAAGGATTCAGTGTAGTCTGAGAAACAGAGGAATTCATGGACTCTATTCCACTTATGACAGCCAGCGTGATGTAATGTTTTGAGGGGTGGACTGTGATTGTGGAGACCAGGGTTCAAATTTCCATTCAGCCATGGAAACCGACAGGGTGACCTCATGCAAGTCACACTCAGCCTGAGAGGAATGCAAAGGCCAAGAAATCCCCATGATAGGTAGTGTCACACGCACGACCCTCCTTGGATTGGGTAGCTGTGCAAGGTTCAAAGCGTGAGATGCTGGGAGACAATAACCAAGCCAGTTCTGGTCTTTGAGGATGCAGTTTATTAAGCGAAGAAGCAAAAAAAAACAAAAGACACACCAGCATATCTACACTCTGACTCCGTTGGAAAGGCAAGGCAGGCAATGGAGCAGCGTTCCCTTTGTTCCAACAGATTATATAGGCTTTTCATATTCAAGTGGCAAAACAGGCTGCCAATCCATCAATCCATCGTGCAGGAGGGGGGCTATCCCCCCCTCATACGCCAATTACTGAGGCACCCATGGGCCAGGTGCATGATAGCCTTGTGGCCAAATCTCATTACCTGCCCGAAACGGCAACGGACGGTCTCTAATCAGGCTTTGCCTTCCCCTCACAGTACCAGACGGAGCGAGGAGTGAAGCACCCATCGTTAACAATCCTTGGCTATTCTTACAGGACTGCAGCATACAGGGCAGCCCGACCTAGCAACGCAACAGCATGAACTAACCCCCCAAATATGTTCATTAGTGTGAAAGCAGGCTGACCTGAAATGTGTGAGTGTGCAACACAGGGCCTACCCAGAGGGCCTCGGGCCCAACAACATTACACTTGCATTCTGATTTTGGTTTATGTTCAGGAGTTGCTGTAATTGGTTCTGGCACACATTAAAAACAATTGATCACTGCTTTAGTCAAAGTTAAATTGAAATAAGTTTGCAATGGAAGTAAAAAAATATTTGGTACAGAAAAGTTACATTACTTTTCGTTCTTCTTTGATAGTTTGTTTTCTAGCTTTCCGATCTTCTTTACTCTCATTTTTACATCGTGGTTGTGTGGATACTCTTGGCAGGTCTGAGTCATTAATCATTTGCATGCGTTCAACCTGCTTGGCTGTAAGTCCTCTTTGCGGCAAAACATCTAGAGGAATTCCTGTCTTGTTAGACACTTTGATTGGTTTGGGCTGAAAAACAGGTAGACACAAAAACCAATGAACCCATTTTTAAAGACAAATGCTATTAATAAAGATGCATGCATCTCAAGGCAAAATCAACAAGATCCAAAATTTAAGTCAGTAGAAACCTTATATATCAAATCAACTGTTGAACCAAAACAGAGTTAAACATTACTTGGGGGAGGATTAAGTAGCTTTGATGTTTTTCAAAAAGCTATTCTTGCTGTGTGCAGTTTTTCCTTATACATGATGAAAGACTTCAGCAGCCTACAAACAGTTGGCTCCAGACCTGGTATGTTTAGTTAAACGCACAGAAAAGTAGCAGCACTCTTCCTTTGAAAAAGGGGATGGGATATCCAGCCTCTGGCATATTCTTTCACCCTCTCCTCCATGTCATCAATAGGCTTTTTAAAAGCCTACAAGCTGTCATGGGAAGCAGTTTCTGGAAATCACTCTGAGGAAAGGAATGTTCTTTACAGCACACTGCAATCCCCCCTGCAGAAATTGTTAAAAGACTTTGTGCAACCCACAGCTTTAACCACCCCATACCTTATTAAGAGTAGTTTATGACACTGTATAAGGGTCTACTGTTTCATTTTTCTTTAAGGTTAAGAATCTCACTGAGTACACTCAAATTCCAGAGGGCACTTAAAACAGCTCTTTGGTTTAAGTCAAGATTATATGAGATGTAAACTCTCATTTCAGCCAGCATGGCATAGTGGCTTGAGTGTTGGGACTGGGACTCTGGAAGACTAGGGTTCAAATCTGTGCTCTGCCACAGAAATCTGCTAGATGACCATGAGCCAGTCATACTCTCAACCTGAGTGGAAAATAATGGCAAATCTCCCCTGAAAAAATCTTGCCAAGAAAACCCAATGAGACAATCACTGTAAGTCACAGTCAACTTTAAGGCATGTTAACAACAAATTCACAGTTACCTTTTGTGGAACTTCAATAACTTTTGGATGATTGTACAAGTTTGAATAGGTACCTTAAAGAGGAAAAAAAACAAAAACAAGGCTGACTAACCAAGGAATTGTGACCCCCACCCCATTTATGTTTTTTAAATATCTGAAGCACTGGCTTCGGACCCATTCACACCACACAATTACAGCACTATTGTTCTACTTTAATGGTCCTATCCTATGGAATCCTGGAATTGGCAGTTTCAGGAGCAGCATTTAGAATTCAGAGAGGGCTCTAGTTCCTCACCAAACTGCAAACCTCAGGACATCATAGCATGCTATCATGGCAGTTAAAGTGGAGTCATAGAGCTATAATTGTGCAGTGTAAATGCACTCTTAGTTAATCCTCTTGTAAGGTGTGTGCTATTTAGACACACATATAAATGCAAGTTGCTTGAGGAAAAATCTATCCCTTTCTCTGAACAAAAGCATCATCATTATGCTTGATTTTTTTACATTTTTTATTTTTTTGTCATTGGGAAAATATACGTAACTCCAGATACCCACTCAGAATGGATTCACAGTCCCATGTTTCTTTGGGTTCTTTAATAACCAATGTCACAAGCTCTTCCTTCTCATCGTCTTCCTCATCCAGGAGGAGCTCTGAATCTTCTTTGATTTCAAGTTCATCAAGTTTCACACAGCTTTTGAAGGAAGGAAGAAAATACATGAAAATGTATGAATAATAAATTAATTTTAATGGATAATCACTTTTAGAAAGTTACTCTCAGCTCCCTGTCCCCCATAGTTCAAATACCCCACAGAACATGGATTAGCAATCCTGTTAAGTCTAAGACACAAATTGCAATTTGGGAAATGTCTCTGCAGCTACATTCCAGCAGTGGGTGAGGTGAAAGCAAAGTGGGAGCAATTTAGCCATTCTCCTACTAAGCATGCAAAGCACAGCTCAACTCTAACCATGTCCTTTCATGAGTTATACTTAGTATGTATATTCACAGCTCAATTCCAAGCAAAAGCTTACAAGCAGAAGACCATTTAACAGGTACAGCAGAGACAAGAAGTCCCTATTTTGTGTTTGGAACATATAATCTGAAAGGACATGCTTCTTAACTTGAAATTACAGTAAAATACAGGTGTACTCAAAAGTGGCATTGTCTCAGTAGAATGCGCTTCTTTTCACATAAGTCAAAGCACCCAACCGTTGCCAGTTCACCCTTTGTCCCCTCTGAAAAGCTGTCCCTGTAACCTTTGGAACTGAATGGTGGGTGACAGGGAAAGCTGCAGAAAGACCAAGAAGTGCAACAGAAACAGTTTTCCTTAAGGGAAAACCATCACTGAAGACAACTGTTTAGGCTTGCATAATATTATCTTGGTTTTATGAAGCTACTCTTCAACTCCAGAAATATTAAACATTTCACTCTAATGTCGTTAGATCCATATCTAGTTACTAAAATTTTCCTAGTTATTTTGACAAACAGATCTCTCTGTCATATTTTTTTTTTGGACTAAAGGAACAGAGAGTGACATGTCTTGGTCAGCATATCCAGTTTAACAATGCCAATAACTATTGAAAAAAGAAGAATGTAAAATATACTGTCATATCTTGTTTGACAAGTAAAATATTGGAATGAAAGTTAATGTTCTTATTCAGGATACCACTCTAAAAATCATTTCAAGAATGAGGTTCAAACCACTCCAACTGCTCATTTTCAAGGGCTCCAAGAAAGATGTAGCAAGCTAACTTAGTACCATCTCCCTTACCTTTTGAGATACTACAATTACATATAAAAGTTTCTAGATTAATTCTCTGACCACTAGCATAAATCCCACACTGTTCTTATATGACAGGTGGGTAGCCGTGGCTCTCAAGATTTTTTTTCTCTTATGATTTCCACTAGTGCTAGTCATCATACTAAGGTGAAGGAGTGGAAGAGCTGCAGTTGAAAAACATCTGGAGGGTGACAGCAGCCCATTCAGTATAATGGGAGGTAAAAAGGTGTAAAATACATTACAATGGCAAAATCCAAAGTGCTTATTGAACACTGGTTTAGCAGTAGCACTTGTATTTTGAGTAGAGAAGATGGCTATGCTAATTAGAAATATTTCTGCTCCTCTTTCCTGCAAATCAGAAACTTTGCATGACAACATCTCAACTTTGATATATACCACTGTGACAGATTGCCTTCTCGGCAGGCCCTGCAATTCCTAACCTGATGAACCTGTCACTGTCACCTTGACTTCTGGTCCTCCCTTTAAAATGCCTCCTTGGATCTGGAGTCTCAGGCCTGAAATATTGTGTGTGCTAATTTTGTGTTCTTTTTGGTAAGCATGATCCACTCTTTGTTCAGAGTTAATGATGCCCAGAGTAAGCTCTACAAAATAACTTAGGTTACCTTTATTTAATAACATATAGAATAGCTTCTTTCTTAAGTTCCAGCTCTTAATTCTAAACCATTAACACTATTCTAGTTGAATCATGTCAGACCTGTGCCTTAGATCACTCAGGCACTCAGTACTCACTAACTCCCAACTGACTCCTCCAACGGTCTGTTTCGAACTGTCTGTCTTCAACTCTCTGTCCTTTTTAAAAACTCCTCCTCCCTCTCGTTGCAGCCCCCCTCGCAAAGTTCTCTGTGTTGGGATTGGCTGCTCTCGGTTAGTCACTCCACACCCTTGTATCATTCTTAAGTAGCATGTTATCAGGTGCTTTTCCTCTTTACTGAGTTACAGTATCACAACCAGCTATCAAATATGATGCTCATCAATCAACTGGAAGATAAGTCAGTTTAAAGGCAAAGACAAGAGATGCTGAACTAAGAAGGGGAACCTCTAGATGTTCCCTCTAAAATAAGGTGAGAGTAAAAAATATTTTACATACTTTTTTGCCTTTTCTTTGTAGTAGTCATTCAAGATTTCCTCTAAGCGAGTACTGTCACTTTGAATGAAGCCTTCTAATTCAGCATTATCCAATGCTCCGATTTCATCATCGTCAAACTGCTCAAAGAACTATATATATATACATATGTAAAAAAAATACAGTTTTCAGTGAGAATGATTCTAGAACTGGCTAAGTGAATGACAAATCAGTGAAAAACTCAAGTTTTAAGAATACATATACTTCAATCCCGTAGATTACCTTTCCTTACATAATAAGCTGAGAGCCAATGTGGTGTAGTGGTCTGAGCGCCAGACTATGATTCTGAAGACCACGATTTGATTCCCTGCTTGGCCATGAAAACCCACTGGCTGACCTTGGATGAACCTATCCTCAGAAAACTCTGTGACAGGTTCGCCTTAAGGTCACCATAAGTCAGAAACAATTGAACAACATAAACTGAATTTTTCACTAACCACAGGTTTCTTTTTACCTCACTCATTTAGACAAAAAAAAATGCCTCCAGTTCAGGATGAACCTCTAGTAACACATAAAATGACTATTATTCTGTATAGCTAACACCATGGTGGCTAGTTTCAACTAAAGTAAAGTCCAGAGGAGGGTGATCAAAATGGTGAAGGGTCTGCTTTATGAGGAATGGCTTAGGGAACTGGGTATGTTTAGTCTGCAGAAGAGAAGGTTAAGAGGGGACATGATAGCCATGTTTAAATATTTGAAGGGATGTCATGTTGAGGAGAAAGCAGGCTTGTTTTCTGCTGCTCCAGAGACTAGGACAAGGAGCAATGGATTCAAACTACAGGAAAAGAGATTCCACTTAAACCTCAGGAAGAACTTCCTGACGGTCAGAGCTGTCCGGCAGTGGAATATGCTGCCTCAGAGTGTGGTGGAGTCTCCTTCTTTGGAGGTTTTTAAGCAGAGACTGTGTGGCCATCTGTTGGGAGTGCTTTGATGTGGGTTCCTGCATGGCGGAAGTTGGACTGGATGGCCCCTGTGGTCTCTTCCAACTCTGTGATTCTAAGTATTCTCTTTGCCCGCAACCTCTGCATGTGTGATTTCCAGTTCAAGTGAAGTGTCATGACCCTATATCTAAAATGCTGGTGACGTGTGTACAGATGTACTGAAATATTTGTGCAAACACCGCTGCCACTGAATATAATGGGACATGAACATTTGCAAATTCTGCTATTCATAGGGGTTCCTGAAATGGAACCCCCACATATATGGAGGGTCCACTGTGGATCCATTCAATCAATTACTGAATGATGTATCAACATATAAATTCCACTGATTCAAAGGGGCTACTCTGGTCAGGAGTGAAAACAGAACGTAGGTCTATGTGTGATTAGCACTTGGCTGTCAAATGTGTTCCAATCACTGGAAATACAAAATAACTGGAGTAGCCTTTTATGCACAGGCTACTGGAGATTGGGCCAGGCCACATTGACTCCTTCGGGGTCCACTGCCCTCCACTACTCTTCTACTCTGAAGATGAAAACAAGACAAAAAAATTTTTACATCAAAATGCACTTCCCAAGGGAACATGGGGAACAATTTTGCCATGTTTTGGGGCAGCCTGGACTGTTTTGGGCCCAGGAGAAGCCATTAAAAAGAAACAAAAAAGAAGTGACTGCAAGGGCTATCTCCACTGCACTCCCTATTTTAAAAAGAAAAGGTCTCTCCTAGGCCCATAATGGCCCAGGTGGCCCAAAGCATGGCAAAATTGCAGCTGAAGCCCTGGGGGAGGGGGCGCTTTTTAGCCAAACATTTTTTTCCAAAAAAACTGGCAAGGCTATTGGGGGACATGGCACCCATAAAATGCTACTGGGCATTTTATGGGGCTTACCTATCCTAGTACAGGCAAATTAACAATCAGGATCAATGAATTCAAGCTGAGAAATATTTGCCAAGGAGACTTTGGGTTAATCAAAATCATTATCACTACATGACGAACCTTCTCAAATCGCTCATCCAGAAGGGTCAGTTGTTCATTCCTTCTCATTACTGAAGAGGTCATGGAGTATTCTGTGAAACGGCTTTTGGTCTCTTCTTGCATGAAAAGAAATTCTTTCTCTCCTCTAATTCCACTGTCATCTGACAAAGGACCTTCAGAATCATATTCTTCATCACTCTGTACATTTACATTTTCTCCATCTTCCTCATCTTCCATGTCCTCCCATTCATCTTCATCTCCAGATTTATATTCCCTATGAAAGAAAAATCTTCCTGAAATGTATTGCAATCTTCTATAAGACTAAGGTAACATTAAAGTATGAGATAAGGTAATTACTAAGGTAATTGTTATTATGTAATAGGACATTTTCTCTGTTTTACCATGGAGAACAAAGATTTTCAGAATTATTCTTCTACCACCAAAAACAAAAACTCATTTTTCATTCCATTACCAAGAAGCTTCCTTTTCCTCATCTATAGTCGCTGGTTTATTGGCTTTTAAAATGAAGTCATCTTCAAGGAGATTGTCTGGATTGTCAAAATCAAAGTCATCATCAAGTGCTGCAACAATGTCTGGGTCAAAATCCAGCCTAGGCCCTAATGACAGATAGAAAACTAAGTTATAAATCAGCAATGGCAACACTCACAGCATAACAGTAAGTAATAAATTACTTAAAGCTGCACTCAGAAACTGACAGACCCAAACAGATAGTTTGCCCTTAGCCAAAGAAAGCAAGCCACTCCTTGTGGCTATTTTCACTGTTTCTTTTTAGAAATGCAAATCATTTGAAGTTTAGTACTTTCTAGAAGAATTTGACATGGTCCTAGCTTTAGAAAATAAGTGGACCATTTTGATTGATTTAACTAATGTTATTCTGTTCTGTGAGGAAATCTGTGCACATACTTGCTTTTGTTACCAATTTTAAACTTTTGGCACAGGATCTAAGGGAACAAGAGAAATTACAACTTCACTTTTTATGTCTAGTGAGTTTGTGAAATTTTACCCAATAAAGTGCAAGTTTTTATTAAACACCCACAGATGCAACAAAATAAAGCAACAAGTGCAGGGTAATTCCCTAGCTAACTGTGAATGAACAACATGTTAGTTCACACTGCTTGCTGCAAGAGTGGCTAAAGAAATCACAGACATTGGGTCCACGATTTGCTTACTGCGATATGCAAACTTGAAAGGGAGCCAGATTTCTGGCTTGTTTCCTTCCAAAGGAATCACACTATTAATCCTAAAGCAAACATCTTTACTTTATCTCCATCATCTCCAGCAAAGCAAAGAGCCAGGGCCTGCCAAGGTCTGCATAACTATTCTTGCAGCAAGCATTAGCACTCACAGTACTTATCACTTGATTTTTTTTTATTAAATCATTTTATTCAAAATTCTCATATAAAACATATTATTTTAACAGTCAGCATAATTGCAATATAACCAATCTTCCACATTGATCTAGATTTCATTTTCCAGTTTTCTAAATGCCTTGGATATCTGTACGACAATTTACGGTTATTTTAGTTGCTAGTTCTTACATTTCATTCTACATATTACTGCTTCATGAAATAATCCTGTAAATCATGAACTACGTACTTCCATCTGATAAAACCCAGCAATTACCCATTATAATTTGCCATTCTTTCTGTATCTCATTGTCTGATTTCCCTTTTAGTCTCTGGGATACCATATCCGCATTTTTATTTTCAATAAGCGTAGCCCACCACTGTTCTTTTGTGGGTATTTGCTGAGTTTTCCATAACTTTGCATATTCAATTCAGGCTGTCGTTATCATATATAGTAATATTCTCCAATGTTTCTTTATATCAGTACCCTCTAATATATCAATCATATTTAACAAATAAAATTCTGGTAACTTAGCAAACTGCACTTTCAATAATGAACAAATTACATTATGCACTCCATTCCAGTACTTCTTGGCTTTTGAACATGTCCACCACATATGGTATATCGTACCAACTTCATTCTGACATTTCCAACAATTTCCAGTACCTGTTTTATAAATCTTTTTCAATTTATCTGGTGTCATATACCATCTATGAAATAGTTTATAATAATTCTCTCTCAAATTCTGGGCTACTGTAAATTTCTGCGTTTTTTTCCAACTCTGCTCCCATGACTGTAGTTGAATTGGATGCCCAATATTTTGAGCCCATAGTATCATTGTTTCCTTTACTGTTTCTTCTTGTCTCTCCTGCTGTAATATCTCTTGATACATTTGGGCAAACAGATGGGGAGGATTTTCAAAAAGCCATTTAATTACTCCAGTTTTCTCTGTTCAATTCCATATGTATTCATGTCCATATGAAACCTTTCTGTTAATTGTCTATAAGGGAACCAGCTCAGTATTATTCCCTCCTGTTCTAGTTTTTCCCTTGTTTTCATCTTAAAATTTTTGAACGTTGTTCTCTCAATTATGTCATCATAACGTATCCATTTATCCATATCTGTCCATCTACCAAAAAAAGCTTCTTGCGGAGAGACCCACGTGGGGAGCTGCCTTATGTTTTTAACTTTATAGTCATCCCATATTCTCAAAAGCGATTTTCTAATATAATGATGTAGAAAGTCTTTATCTATTTTTGCTTTATCATAAAACATATAGGCATGCCACCCCATCCTCAAGTCTGCACCTTCCAATGCCAGCGTTTTCATATCTTGGAGGTCTATCCAGTCTTTTATCCACATAAAAGCCGCTGCTCTGTAGTATAGTTGAAAGTCTGGTAGTCCCATTCCTCCTCTACTTTTTTGATCGGTCAAAATGTTCCATTTTATCCTAGGTTTCTTCCCTTGCCATATAAACTTGGTTAATCCTCTCTTCCATTGTATGAAAGGTTTCATATTTGTTATTATAGGAAGATTTTGGAACAAAAAGTTCATTTTTGGCAAGACATTCATCTTTATTGCTGCAATTCTCCCCATCATTGAAAGACGCATAGAGGACCAACTTTGTAAATCTTTTATTATTTCCTTCCATTTTTTCTCATAATTATTTTGAAATAACTCATTATTTTTCCTTGCTATCCAAATCCTAGATATTTTACCTTTGATCCTGTTTTGAATCCTGTTTTTTGTACTAGATCCGTCTCCTCTCTTTCAGACATATTTTTAATTAAAAGAATTGTTTTCTCCTTGTTTATTTTAAAGCCCGAGAATTGTCCATATTCTTGCATTATAGAATTCAACCTTTCTATACACTTCCCAGGCTCATCCAGAAACAAAACCAAGTCATCAGCGAATGCTTTCAATTTGTATTGATATCTCTTGATTCGAACTCCTGTTATTTCTTTATCTTCTCTTATTGCATTATTAAGTATTTCCATTGTCAAAATAAACAGCAAGGGACTTATCACTTGATTTTTGAAAGAACAAAGAAAAGATATTTAAAAGAAGAATAAAGGTATCTATGTAATGTTAACATGAAAGCAGTGATGTAATATTTTTTCCCCTTTGTTTTTTCCACTCAGCCACATGGATGATGGCATCAAGCTAATTCTGTAACACAGAATTTTGTAATAACATCTTATGAAAGACAGATTAAGCCTACCATCTCAGATATGCACACTACTGAGTGAACTTCATATGCCAGTGGAACATCTGAATACACAAGCACAGGAGATTGCACTGTAAGTACAGTACCTGAAACAGGAGCAGCTTTGTTTAGCAATCCCACATCCTCCTCAAATTCTGATGCAAACACTGATGATGGTAAGTTAATACTGGGAGCCTAAAAACAAAGGAGAGAGAACAAAACAACAATTTCTAAAGGTAAATCTCAAGAGACAAAACTCTGATTAAGATAAGTAACTTTCTAGCAATTTAACATTTTCCCCTTTATTTTAAAATCTGAGAATAAGCATTCATACGTTTGATTTTCCCCCAATTTTTCCAGTGTTTCTAAGCATCTGTTCTACATAAGCTTCTCTGGAGCATGAGGTGACAAGTAAGAAGATGGAAATCCAAGGTCTGCTTACAAACTGGTCTTCAAAAAGTTAGCAAATTTGTTGATAATGAATTCTAGTGAACTGTTCATGCACATAATGAATGGAAGAGTCTCAAAAAGTGACCTTTCTCATACCAAACATGAAACGGTTTTTAGTATCATAATATTAAGGTGGTGTGGCTGCGTTCTGTCAATACCATATAACTTATCAGATTAGTAGTGTTTTGCCACTACTTTCCCTCCACACCCCCAAATATCCCAAGTGGATGATGGATATGGACGCTGCAAAATCTCTCTTACCTCCTTTGTTAAAAAAAGAAATCTAATGATCTGCTCAAGTGAAATGACATAAAGTACAACATTACAAAATGTCATTATTATGGTAGGACTAGCTAAAAATTCTTATTTTTACAACAAACATGGGTTGAACTAAAAGCCATCATAACAAAATTCAGAGGCAATAGGAATATTTTATGTTACGAATTCCCGGAAGACTTTATTATTATTGTTATTGTTGTTATTATTTTATTTATATCCTGCCTTTCTCCTGACAATGGGATTCAAAGCCGCTAACATTAAAACAGTACAAGTCAAAACATACATAAAAGTATAACATTTTGAAAGCAATTAAACAATTTATAGCTATAAACATTAAATGTAAAAAATATTAAATACCTTAAATTACACGTAAAACTATACCACTCTTAAGAACGGAACCGCAAATTGATTTTATTAATGATTTCAACACTGCCTTAAAATAAACTTTACATTTGCTAAATGTCCACATGAAGACAATGAAGAACTGAACCACCACCTCAGCCACAAGTATTCAAGTTGACTTTATACTTACAGGAATATGTTGAATTTCCTCTTCTATCTCCCCTTTCGTGGTTACTACAATCCTGCCTTGGGGATCTGGTCTGTTTGCTGGCACAAGTTCAGAAGGTCCAGAAGCTTCTTTGAGATGTTGCAAGTAATCATAGTCATCATCAAAGAATACTCCATATTTTCTCTGTTCTTCCCTTCTCTTCTCATCATCGCCCTGCAGATTTTTTTTTTTGGAAAAAGGAGGAACATTTCAAAGAGGCCATTATAAAACCAAGTACAGTCAGCCCTCCCCATTTGTGGGTTTCACTTCTGCAGATTTGATTATTCACAGATTATTTGCTGTCACCTCTGCTGTCTCCCTATGCCATTTTTAATAGGAACTGCAAGCCTCGTGAAACTGGGAAACTGCAAATAAGGCTTGTAAGTCCCTGTTAAAAATGGTGTGAGGCAGCAGAGGAGGTGGCAGTAAGCCCCACCAGCAACCCACTTCTGCCTTGGGAAGGAACCCTGATGTCTCAAAGGAACCCACAGTGGCTTGAATATGGTGATCATACTTTTTTGTGTATTAAATATGGTTTGGGAGGGCCTAGAGTTATTCACGGTTTTTTTATTTTCACGGGGGTCCTGTGCCCCTAACCCTAGCGAATGTGGAGGGATGACTTTATTTCAGGAAAAAAGGAAGCTGAGTACAGTAAACTAACAGTTTCTGTGCTGAAGTGAATTTCTTAAACATGAACTTCATAGTATTACACCAAGAAAAACATAAGACCCCTGAGAGATCAGACAAAAGCCTATGTAGCCCAACATCCTGTTTGCCACAATGGCCAACCAGGTGTCTCTTAGAAGCTCAAAAACAAGATATGACGACAATAACCCGAATCTCATTTTTCCACTAACCACTGTTTTTCAGAGTCGTCCTGTATAGGCATCATGGCCTCATTCTCCATGAGTTTACAAGATTCGTTTCTAAAGTAATGCAAGACAGTCAACACTGCAAGCCTACGCACATCTGAAGAATTCCTCACTGATTTCAATGGGCCCTATTATCACGTAAACTGATACAAAACTACAGTCCTCCTTTCAGTAAGGAGATATATCATAGAGATATATAAAGTAATGTATCATGTTGGCAAAAGAACAGAGAGTAGTTTCTTTCACTCTCTGAACAGTACAACCTGGGGTCATCTGCTGAGAGGTTCACACCTGCATAAGAACGAACAAGCTACTTTTCTACAACATTATCTTCTTTATTACCTTTTGTGCAGGCAACAGAACCCTCTGGGGTGCAGTGTCATCTGCTGTCAAAGGGTCCCTCTGACTTCTGTGTACTAAATGAAACGTTACAGCCTTTTTCTTCTCTATGAAGGGTTTCTTCCGCCTGTGGGGCTGTAAGACAAGAAACAGTTACTTGCACCAGAGCAGTTACTGAACCACAAGTGAAAGGTGTTTTTTTTTTGCCTACAATAATATGTGGGCTATGTTTGACTCAAAAACTCTGAAAAATCATAAAGATTTGAAAATGAAATATCAAATGCATAATTACATAAATAAAGGTTTTTATTTGGTATGTGCCTTCAAGTCTCCTGCTGACTTATGGCAACCCCATGAATTTCACTAGGTTTTTCTTAAGTAAGAAATACTAGGAGATGGTTTTGCCAGTTTCTTCCTCTGAAATAGCATCTGGTTAAATGACACATACTTCATCAGCCAGCATCTAGAAAATCATCATACAACCTGTTGCAACCCTCTGCAAGCAGTTTCAGATGAGAGGTCCTGAATACTCCACAAGCTATAGATCTTCAAAAGCTCTGCTTTGGTACTCTATAGGAGACCAGACTGTTTTGTGCAAACTGATAAGTGCCAATGTGTTTCAGTTCTCATAAAAATGAATTCTCATGGTATCATTAAGACTGCTATTCAGTGTACAATCCCATATATGCACTCTTAGATTCTTGTAGATTTTAATGGAATTAACATTTCTGACATTGTCATATGAAGCCAAATATTTATGTGTGACAATATATTTCAAGAAAGGCATTAACTGCCCATTTTTGTACCTACAGCATAAACAGCTGCATTCAGAAGTACAGTTCACATTCTGCTCTTGTGAGCTGCCTTGAGTGTTAGTTAATCAGGACAGAATTATGTTAAACAAATAATAGGGCTTGGACTGCAAATAGTTAACCTGATTTGGTTGCCAGGACCAGCTTCAGACACAAACATACTCTTTCATTATTCTTCCAAGCAAAATTTCTACAAGCCAATATTACAGCAGAGAGCTACAACAGAATGACTCAGTAGGCATTATGTCAATTACTGTGACAGAATTTGACTCCAATGCTCTTAGTAAATGTGGTATTTGTGGAACTTACCAAGGACACAATGCTTAAAATGCATGAGATCTTTCAAGAAGAACCTAATGAGGGGTTTACTCAGTTGTGGAAAGGTGAACCGGAGACTGCATGTCACTAAACTTTCAAATTAAATTGCCATTCATGTTATTTATTGATGTTCATTAACTGGCATGCCAGTACACTGGATAAACATACTTATCAACTTTTATCCTGTATTTTCAACACATACACGCTCTCAGGGCATGTTACACTTTCAAACAGAAAGCTGCCCACTGATAAATACAGAACAGTAAATAACAATAAAAGTTAGTATGGAACAGAACAATTAGTAGGGAAAGAAAAAACAACTGCGATAAAGTTAAAAGGTCTGAGAAAATAAAACTAAAAAAACTTAACAGATAAGTTACATCAAAAATAGGCATTAAGATAATTTCCTAGTGAAAGAACTTGACAAGCAAATGCCTTTTCAGTGGTAGTCCCAGACCTACAAAAAGTCTTCTAAAAACTTTATTTTGTAAGTGACTTTAATGTTGGCATTTGCCATTTTGTTTCAATACTGTTTTAATGACTTTTAATAGTACATTTTTATTATATTATTTTAACTTTTTATTGCGTGCTGCTCTTAAAGGTCTTGTCCCATAAGGCAGTAGAGAAAAAGCTTTATTTGGGGCATTTCTGCACTTGAATGTTATAGTGCTATTATTCCACTTTCAACATCCTGTGGAATCCTGGGGTTTGCAGTTTAGGGAGGGGCCATAAATTAGTAAATTAACACAGGCCTTCTCCTCTCCCAAGATTATTTGTTCTGCCTCAGAGGGTCAAGCACTCAAAGGGAATTTTCCAATAGCAACCTTCAGCTATAAGCTGAGTGATAGAAAAGGCAGCAATCCGACAGATCCTAAGCCATGTGGAAGGGAAGTGCCAGCCATTTGAACGGTGCTCAGAAATCAACCAGCGCAGCTGTTTTAAGAACAAGAGCAATGAGATTCCAGTCTGGGTTCAATTAGGAGCCAGATTCTGAATGAAACCATGTTTTCCACATAGATATATATGATGCTAATTGAAGGGGAGGAGGCAGTATGTGCTGTCATTTACGTGCGGATTCAATATCACTTCGTACAGTGTGAAAGCTCCTCAATAAAACTCATTACAGCATCAAAAATACCAAAACCCTTGCGGTGGCCTTATCCTGTCATTTATCTTTTATTTCTGACACTCTTCGGCCGACTTATCCTCCAAGCTTCTTTCAAAACGTGACTCTGACAGGCAGAGTTGTCAGAGTGAAAACCGCAGGCGACTCCTGTGCCTTTTAGTGGCTGTGCAGAAGGGAAAATTTCAGCAGGTGTTACGGGTTACCTGGTCAGGTGACCACTAACACCTGAGGCATCTCCAGTTTCCAATCTGACTATCACAGAACTCGCTCCCTCTTCCTTACGAGAGACAGCGAATGTTACTATTGGGACGACGGGTCTCTGCACGGGGCCACGCTGGTGGGGGGCCGGGCGTTGTCGTTCGGGAGAAATAACTTTTCCACGTTCTCTTCCCCACCTCCCTTCGTGACCCTCCCCGCCAGAACGCACGAGGACAACCGTCACGCCCCAAGCACGCGCTCACGCTCTCCCTCCTGCCGCCGCTACCCGAGTCGCCTACCATGGCGCGCGGAGAACACGGGCAGCACGGCCGCCACGCGCCGAACGTTCGCAGGGACTCTGCCGAGAGCCAAGCCCCCCCCTCGCACGACTCCCAGCCGAGCCTGCCGCTTCACGCGCTTCCGCTTCCGGAAAAAAAAGATTTACGTCTCGAGCTTCCGTGTCTCTGTTCCTTTAGTGCCGCCATCTTGGGAGAAACCAATGACTACTGAATCGGGGTGGGTAAATTCAAGCTAATAAACAATTCTAGCGGCGGCAGAAAACAGACAAGGAGCAGTTAACTGATGAGGAAAAGTTCGCTCTCATGAGGTTAAAGGGTCACCTTAAAGAAAAAAAAAAAGAATCCGTCCAGTGTTGTTTATACAAGAGGCCAACCGGAAGTACTAGGGGGAAAGGGAGGGGAAAGAGAGACAACAGTTGTGATGTCTGGATTTCCGGCGAAGCGGGGCGCGAGCTGCCAGGGGTGATGGTGGAGGACTGTCGCTCTGTCCGTAGCTTCTCGGTGGTGAAATATCATAGCTGTAGTGCTAGAGTCAGAAAGGAGCCGGGAGGGATGTGGGGATAGGTGACTCTATGGCTTTTGCGGCGGTGGAACGTTTGGTAAAGCAGGACCTCCTTCTGAGACCCTCCTCTGTGGTCGTACAGAATTTTCACCACAAAAAGTCAGTGGTAGAGTGAACCCCTCCCCTCCCCCGCTGCATTTGTGGGTAAATTTGTGAGTTTGTAGAGCTGGGAGCACAGTTCCCACGCTCGCTCGTCTATGGTTAGGTTGGCCAGGGCTGATGGAGGTTGCAGTCCAACAACATCTGGAGAGGCGCGTCTTCCCTTGCCCCATACTACGGAAATGATGGCGGGGATTCTGTTGGTGTAACTGGAGTAGACCAATTTTTGAATTATGAGTCATCACATAGGAAAAAGTGGATTCAGTAGTTCTAACAGGACTAACAATAGGATGTAGATCCAAGAATGCGGCCCTATGAGCACTTAGGTGGAATTAAGGCTTTCTGAACATAGTGAGATTTTCAAAGGCGAAGTATACTTAGGCACCCTGATAGTCTTGCCTCTGCTTTTCTTCCCATTCCCTTACCCTGATAAAGCAAATCTTCCACAGTTCAGACTGTCACCTCTTGCCGTGGATAGTCTTTTTGCTTCTTTTACCTTGTAATGAGCTTTATATATCAACGAAGCTATGGACATAATGTTCAGCTGTCTTTTAGAAAGTGTGTAAACGTATCTCTCATGAAGACAGAATACAGATATCAAGAGTAGAGACTTCATTGGACTGAAGACATCCTTTCTTGTTATGCCTTTTCAAAGAAAGCAGGGGTTAAAAATGAGAGCATTTATATAGCAGAAATGTTTTGCTGTCTTACGGTGGACAAACTTTGGCCCCGGAGTGCATGCGCTCCTCCACAGAGATGTTGCAGTTCTCAACCCCTGCAGACTAGGTAGAGCAGCTTTCTTCTGATTCCCCCAACAGGTGAATTGGTTCATATGGAAACCTCTAGGAATGGGAGTTCACCTTTTAAATAGATTGAAGTTGCACTTGTACTATTTAACATCAAAAATACCCATTTTTAAAAACCAAGTGGACCTCTGGCCACCTCTGTTTTGCTTTGGGGGGGGCACTTTTGACACAGGAGCAGAAAATGGACTTTTCAACTCACTTCAGTTACACTTTTGTGTGCTATACTGCTCTCAGAGCAATGAACAATGTAATTGTGTCTCTGTGTTAAATTTAAAACTAAAACAATTAATTAATTAAAAAGCAGGACAACCAGATAGTAAAACAATCACATGAGTCCTAAAATACTATCATAGAGTTCTTTTTTAAAAAATGCTCATATTTTATATGCTAATAAGTTCATGTGTACCTGAACAGTTTGGCAGAAATGAAATACACTTGGCTGACTCCTACAGAAATTCCTGCTGTTTGGCCTACAGAGTGAGTGAAAATGGAAACTATTGACATTCTGTAAATTTCTTACATTCCCTAATATAGGAGTAGCATCAAATGATCTATATCACAAAAGGAACTCTGTCACATCAAATGTAAGAGAAGGCCTAGATAGAGTGATGGTGATCTGAGAATGGAGGAGTCTTCTTTAGTTTAGTTGTCATGGACTGATCACATGCACAGGTTTAGACTTGCACAGATTCAGAGTCTCTGTAAGGGGACTAATAAACATCCTAGGAGGCTGATGGATCTGGATAGTTTCCTGATGGCTCTGTTGAAGCCCACCCTAGTTGATCTCTGGAGTGGGGAAGTAACTAGGGCAGTGGACAAAAGTACATCTGAGAGCCAGGATGTTATAGTGGCTTGAGCACTGGATTATGACCCTGAAGACCAGGGTTCAATTCTCAGGTTGGCTGTGGAAACCTGTTGGTGATATTGAGTGCACCACATACATTCAGCCCCAGAAAACCCTGCCTTAGGGTTGCCATAAGTCAAAAATGACTTGAAAGCACACAACAGTAAATCCCCTTTCACAGAGTGGAGTTACACGAGCCCCGTGGTTCTTTTAAGGAGCTGGTGGCAATTAAACTAGAGAGGTGGGGTCTAGTTCAACAGTGGGAGAAAACTCAGAGTAAGTCCAACTGAAAACAGGTTAAAGACTATTTGAAGACATGTAGTTTGACAAGGGTAGCACAAAAAAAAGTGTCACCAGTATAATGATTAAACCCAGCTCTATTACTCCTTTTCACATGATTGCAAGGAAGTTGTTCCCATACTAAACTGGTATCTGTAATGGCTAAATAAAGGTGAACAAACCAAGGCTTAATCCAGACAAAATAGAAGTGCTCCTGATCAATCAAAAGGCAGCTCAGGCAATTTACAACTTGATTCTTAACCAGGGCTGGCTATAGGAAGCATACAACTCCCTCATTGCAACAGCTTCACTGGCTGACAGTCTGTTTCCAGGTACAACACATCGTGCTCATTATATCCTATAAAACCCTATATAACTTGGGTCCAGACTATTTGAAGGACTGTGTCTCAATTCAAGCCTGTTTGAGCACTAAAAACTTCAGGCGAGTTCCTTCACTCTGTCCTATTATCTTCACAGGCTTGGTTTAGTGGGAACAAGGGAGAGGGCCTTCTTGATGGCTGCTTCCAGACTTTGGAACTCCCTGCCTAGAGGATGTCTTCCTCCTTGCTCTCATTTAGCTGCCAAGTGAAAACTTTCTTGGTCCATCAAGAATTGACTGTGATGGGCTTTTAATGGTGATGCTGCTTTGTCAACTTACTGTATTCTATCTTTTTTTTTTTTTTTAAGGTTTTAACTCTATAGATTGTTTAATTGTATTTAAATAAATTACATTTGCAATTTACAATATTTTTACTGATGGTTTTGTATGGTTTTAATCTTTATTGGTTTTAATAATTGGTAAGCCTCAAGTTCCATTATTGAAAAAAGGCAGGATATAAATGAATAAAATAAGAACAGTCCTCCAAAATGAAAAAGAAATATCCACAAATTTCACAGAACTTACTTAAAAAAAACTTCTATAGGTGTCTATTTTAATATAAGCACAATTTAAGTTATCTGAAAAGTATGGTGATATCATGTAAAAAAATGCATTCAGAAATAATACTGCAGCTATGTTTGCTTGTTTTTAATATGGGGCAAAGAAACATTTCACAATGCCAGTTTATTATAGTACCCCCCCCTTTGGGAGATGGAAGTGAGTGCAAAGAGAATCACATGCATGCCAATAGCCATCTGTCTGTATGTTGATACATGAACAGAGCCAGTGGTGAGGGGAGATGGGAGCAGCAATCCAAGAACATCTGGAGGACCACAAATTATCTTTTGTTGGACTTGTCCCATGATCCATGGTTGTCTTACGGCATAGTATGAAACAGGTAACATAACAACTTTGGTGACCATGGTGTCTGGGTCCTTTACAGGACACTATTTGAATGCCCTATGTATGATTTCTGGCAGTTAATGGAAGTTAGACAATATGTATGAATGTTTAACTAAATAAATAAATGTGGCAGTCAGGGGTAGCTATTAAGAAACAGAGACAGGACCTATAACAAAATATTTCCATGTGGAATGTTCTTGTTTACTAAAATTATTATAGTGAACAGCTGTAATGGAATTGTGCTACTCACAGTTTTAAAAACAGACCTTGATGAGCCTCCCAGCTCATGACCTGATCTGATGTTTTTTGAAACAGCTGTAATAATACAGGTGGAAGTTGCTAGTCTTACAGAGTGCAGCTTCAATCTGCAGGGTCCTAGCTGGAATCTTCTGGCTTCTTGTCACTCTTGACAGTGCAGAAAAGACTCAGACTGGGAGCCTGGATGATCTAACATCCCCAAGAAATGGTCCTGCTGCTTTCTCACGGGGCATCTGTTCTGATGGCTTCTATGAACCAGGGAGAGTGATTCAGTTATAAAAGTAGCACAAGTAGAAATGGCAGTTGTTTCAGCCAACCAGATGTTCCCTCACCCTGGGTTCCATTCTGTTTTCCCTTTCATCTGGTTTTGTGTCATCTTTTTCCAAAAGTTTCAGTCAACATTTTATAACCACTAAGCACTTTAATATTTGTTAGTCAGTTTTGAATTTCATTTACCCACATCTTTTTTGATACCGCTGCAAACTTTATTTATTCAAGGCATTTATTTATTGCCTCTTGATCCACCAGACCCTCTGAGGCAAGGCACAATTGATAGACAACTTTTTAAAACGTTAAGAAAACACTGGGTCCAAATTTCTCTTTAAAAACCAGACTAACATTTTAAAGACAGCAAGGGCATGTTACAGTTGTCTGATCGTCACATGATTAAGGCATAAACCGCTGTGGCCAGATCTGCTCTCCCTAAGAGAAAGTGCTGCTGATGCACCAGCCAAAGCTGGGCACAGGCATTTCTGGCCACAGCTCCCACCTGCCCTTCCAGGACCAGTGCTGGGTCAAAAAGCACTCACAGCTACAAACCTGATTGTCAAAAGGAGGACAACCTGATCCAGAAAATGCTGTGATCCTAATCCCAGGTTAGCTTTCTTAACTGTTCAATAATATTTCTGTCTTGTCTGGATTTAACCTCATTTAACTCACGTATGTTCAGTCCTTCACTGCATCCAGAAAGTGATTCAGGACTTTCCACGCCTCCTTGGCATCAACTATATAAGGCAGTGCTGGGTTGTGTTGTTCCGTGCCTTCAAGTTGTTTCTGACTTATGGCAACCCTATGGATTAAACTATCGTGGAGTTTTCTGGGTGTGAGAGTGTGTGATGCACCCAAGATTACCAAGTGGTTTTCCATGGCGAAGTGGGGAGCTGAACCCTGGTCTCTGGAGACATAGTCCAACTCTCAAACCATTACATCACACTGGCTCTCCGTACAACTAGATACCATCAGAATACTGAAGACACTTGACCCCAAAGTTCTGGATGCCTTCCCCCAGTGGTTTTTGTAGATAACAAAAAACATAGGGAGCAGTACTGTGCCCTGTGCAACCTCAGCAGTTCCCCAGCCCAATTTCTGAAAATGTTCAAACTAAAAGTGGAATGTGCTGCCTCAGAGTGTGGTGGAGTCTCCTCCTTTGGAGGTTTTTAAGCAGAGGCTGGATGGCCATCTGTTGGGAGTGCTTTGATGTGGGTTCCTACATGGCAGGGGGTTGAACTGAGTGGCCCCTGTGGTCTCTTCCAACTCTATGATTCTATGACTGGAGCCACTGTAACATAATGCTGCCAACTCCTATATCAGACAAATGGACCAGAAAGATACCTTGATCAATAGTATCAAATACCATTGAGAAGTCCAACAGAACCAAGAAGGATGTATTCCTGTCCAGTCCTCAATGCAGGCCATTCACCAAGGTGACCAAGGCTGTTTCTGTCCCATAACCAGCTCTGAAGAGGCTGGAAAGGATTCGGCAAATCTGTCTCATGCAAGAAAGCCTGGAGTTGTGCTGCCACAATTTTCTCTAAGTCCTTACTTTAAAAAGGAAGACTAGACAATGGGTGCTTTAAGAAGGGAGATCAGAAAATACTTCTCTAAGGTGGTGGAGTCCAGGGAAGGTCAACAATGGTCTTACAAATGCTTCTTTTTGAGGGGCTGTAATACAGCTATCATTCAAAGAAGTATTTACAATCTCTGCCAACCAACTGGCCATCCTCCTCTGGCAGCCTTAATCAGCCAGGATGGGTCTAACAAAACATGTGATTGGGCTCACTTCTCAAAGCAACTTATCCACACAATTGTGTTGGCCAAACTGAAACTTGTCCACCAAAACTTGAGAAGCATGTTCCTCAGTTAACTCCCCCCCAACTCTACCTTCAGTGGGGAGTTGAAGTCAGATTGAATCTAAGCAATTTTCTCTGCAAAATATTTGACAAACTTCTCACAGAGTATTTCCAAGGGCTTCAGCAGTCTGAGGCCCAAAGTGTAATAGCCCTTTGACTATGAAGCAACTGTGCTGGATAAGATTGTGCTATAGAGTCACAGAGTTGGAAGGAGCCCACGGGCCATTGGGTCCAACCCCTTGTTCAGTGCCAAGATCTCCAGCTAAAGCACTCCCAGGAGGTAGCTGTCCAGCCTCTTTTTGAAGATATCTAGATATTCAGAACTCTGTTACTCTTTCTCTGAGTAGGGAAGGGCACCATTTTGACTATGTAAGCACTGGTGTTCATGCCTGAACATCAGAAATAGAGAAAATGATTTTCTAGCCATAAGAACAGCAGATCAGTAGAACAGCTTGTCAGAATTTATACAAAATCACATACACACCCCGCAATGTTCCTAGAGGGTGGTCAGAGATCAGCTTTGTGTTAGGATCAAAAGGTGAACATAAATGTCTGATAATATCCTATGTTCTATCCAGTGTATATGCTATATTCTAACCATTTCCTGACAAGCAGACAGGTTTGGTTTAGTGCACTTGGTTGACAGTTAGTGTGATATAATGATGTGGCTCTAGGAATACCAGGAAATGGAAATAATCATTAATCAGGAGACTGAAATGTTTCCAAAACAGACTCTGTGATCTCTCATTGTAGGGACAAATATAAACCTTTTACTTAAAAAAAAATAGTATTTTTCTTTTCTAATACAAGATAGGCAATCTTTGAAGGTCCAGGGCCACTTTTCTCACCCCATGACCTACGAAAGGCTAGAAAGCTGGAAGTGTCTGGAAGTCCATTTCCGATTTTTATTTTTTTAAAAATATTTTTGAAGGAAAAGGTTGGAACAAAATAAGATGAGGGAGCTCTGCACATTGTTTGAAGGAGAATCATTACTCCACAGGCTATTTCATACTACAGTTAAAATGCTATGATTTCACTTTAACTGCCATTTCTGCTTCCTGTGGAATCACAGGGTTTGTAATTTGATGAGGCACTAGAGGTTTCTGGCTGAAAATTCTAAATACTTCTCCCTAAACTGCTATGGATTTCATAGGATATTGCCATAGTAGTTAAAGTAGAATATAGTGCTATAACTAAGTAATTTGAAAGGGCCCTAGGAATGGCAATGCTCTTTGTGGCTATTTTTTTTCCCTAGTGGGTCATTTGGGAGAGTCGAGGGACTACTGAAATGGCCCTGGGGGCCCCTGGCAGCCCATGTCTGCAAGATTCCTAGACACTAATCTAGCAACTTGTTTGGTGCTTGCATTAAATGGAGAGGAAACCAGATGTCCTGTTAAAACCAATAGAAGGCCAACATGGCGCTTGGTCTGCATGGAAGAACTTAAACAAGCTCTTTATGGTTTGAGAACCAGACTGTGTCAGAGTGATTTTTTTAAAAACTACCCTTTATTAATTACTAAATTGTACTTGCTTTCCACCTGCTCTACATGATAATTTATGAGAAAACTTGGCTATCATAATTAATCAGTCATTTCAAAATCGAGAGTACTGACTTCGTTCCCTAAATACCACCCTAAAGTGGTGGTCTGTGGCTTGCTGTCTCTGAGCAATTGCTGCCAGTCCCTGGAGGGCTTCCAGGAAGGAAGGAAGGAAGGAAGGAAGGAAGGAAGGAAGGAATTGTATCCAGTGGTACAAGTCCCTGGTATATTGTGGGAAAAAATGCTCTGCATCAGAGTTTAAGAAGCACTGTTCCAAATTTTAATGAATCGTTATTGTTTTTTGTTTATTTATCATTGTTGTGTGCCTTCAAGTCTTTTTCTGACTTATGACGAGCCTACCATGGGGTTTTCTTGGCAAGATTTGTTAAGAGGAAGTTTGCCTTTGCCTTCCTGTGAGGCTGAGAGAGTATGGCTTACCCAAGGTCACCCAGTGGATTTCCATAGCCAATTGGGGATTTGAACCCTGGTCTCCAATGATAGTCCAATGCTCAGACCACTACACTACACTGGCTCTTTTATATAGTATTTATACAGAATTGTGTTACTGTACTTTTAAAAAAAAATCAAAATTCAGCCAGCCTGGCTTATCTGGACTAACAAGATGTAATTGTAGTTTTCCTGAATGATCACATTTGCAAGTTAGAAGTCTGTTCCTGGAGACCTCTGCCTATAATTGGTTTTGCTTGATTTGTTTTTTGATCCAATGAGTTATTCTTTAATTGGTCATATCCTTTTCTTGAGCAAATTTAAGTACTATTTTTCTCTTATTAATCATTTTGCTTTTTAGTATTATGGAAATAGACATTGCTAGGTAACATAGCTTTAGATTAAGTGCTGTTTGGAACCACTGTTTTAATTCTGCTTCCAGCTGACTGAAGAAACTAATGCCTCAGCAACTCTAAAGCTTCCCAGTATCAAACTCGTCATACATACCATGTCGTCTCTTGCTAAGTGTGAGTACTGATTTGGAACTTGCTCAAGTTTCCAAACTGCCGACCTTTTTTCTCTTTGGCTGCCTCTTCTGACAGTTTTTCAACACAAAGAAAGCACTGGCCACATGATTAATTCTAGCTAGTTTGCACTTGGCATGGTTAGGGTAGCTTTCTTCTTATTTCCCTTAGGGCTAGTATGGCTATTACTCGACTCCTTTTTTCCTCTTTTGTTTTGTTGCTGGATTCCAATTCAGTGAATTTGATTTTTCCCTTGTTGAGTTACATGAAGCTGACCTCTAAAGTGATCCCACCTTCATTCTTTTCCTTTGTGCTGCAACATTCAGAAAAACACTTCATGTGGCCAGTATGTACAAGTTGGCTGCCCAAAATCTGAAGCAAATTCGCATGTGCAAGCTGTCCTTATGTACCATTGTATATGTGAAGTATTACTGTTTCTTTAGCCCTATTGCCTTTACATTTTTAGTATATTATTATTTACTGCATATAAAATATGCTAATGAATTGCTTGAGGGTATCCCTCTGTTTCTGAGTAAGATCCAAATATGACATTCCATCTCACTTTCTGCTTGCATTAGAGCAATATGGTATAACTTTATTTTCTAAAGAGAATGGTATACAGATTCATTTTTTAGTTAACTGTCATTAGGATGTTATACTTTGGCCATACCATGAGATGATGTTACTCACTGGAAAAGATGATAATATTTGGTAAAGTGACAAGCAGCAGGAGAACAAGACCTAACTGCAGGTGGATTGGTTCAGTCAAGGAAGCCACAGCCCTGAGTCTGCAAGATCTGAGCAGGCAGTTAATAACTGGGACTCCTGGAGGTCTCTCATGTGTAAGATTGCCATAAGTCAAAGTCAACTTGAGGGCAAATGACAACAAAACAAGTTACTGTGATGAAGCCTGGGGGTGTAGCTAGTCTATGTGGCAGAGCAGCCCTAGCAACAGGTTGCCATATAACCAGAGTGGCTCTGGCTGAGCAAAACCCAGCACACTAATAAGAAGGAGGGGCTGTGGGTGAGACAGAAGGCATATAAACGGACAGAGTGAATTGGATTCTGGATTCCTTCAGGGAGAGAAAGCGGGAAAGATTGGTTGAATAAGGGTGTGATCTTCTCAGTGGCCTAGAGAGAGGCAGACGAGAGACCAAATCACTTCTAAGTGGGTCAGAAAGCGGAGCCCTGATTTAGGGATTATGTCGTTGAGCAAGGGAAGCCAAAGGTCTGAGTGTGTACAAAAGCTTTGTACCTGAATACTGTGATAAGTTGAAGAAATTGGTGAAACACTTTTGGAAGTTCTGTTTTGCCTGAATACACTTATAACATCAAATATCTTTTCCCTGTTTGTTATTTTAATAAAGACTACATTCTATTTTTATAATTTCTGACTCAGCAGAGTACTTTTCATCAGTTCTAATTTTACAGAAGCATGCTACCACAGATTATCAAGTCTTTTTGAATAAAACCTGAGGGGCTTTACCCCTTATTCACTAAGGTGGTTGATTTAAAAGAGGAAAGTAGGGTTGTATAAGGGGGTTGTGATGACAGGGTATTATAACTGACTGAGAAAGGAGCTGCCATCTCCAGTCTGTGGGAAGAAAGGTAGGCCTGGCTGCCACCACCACAGTTACCAACTTTTTTTGGTGTGGAGGACTAAGCCTTTGTCCATTTAATAGCTATATAAACAGGAAACAAGGTTACCTTACTATAATTAAGAACCTGTGTGCACGTGCTAGCTTATGACAACTCTGAAGAAGCTAAAAGAAATGCATCTGTAGATGTTTCTGTCCGACCTCCTTGTTCCAGGGCTCACTTTATCCTCCTTTTTTGCTTTAGCAAGCAAGGAACGGGATCCAGGGAAAAGAGACACAGCTGCACCGCCTTTCACTGCTGGAGAACTCTAATTAGAGAAACAGGCAAGCTTTCGAGATTGTGATCTAGCATTCCTAAACAGAAATCAGCAGGTGAAGTAAGTAAGAAGATAAAATGGAAGAAATTCATCTGCTGATCTTGTTCTCTGTTATGCAGCTGTGGAGCTCTTAGTCCAGCTCTCCTACAAACTGCTCAGACAAGATCCAATAGAGGAACATACTACATTACTAGTTGTCATGGTGTGTTATAATATCATTACCAAACAGTTTCAGTTAACTCCTTGGTTCATCTAACAGACTACAATGAGAAGACAGAAGAATGCTGGGCATTTTATTTGCTGTTTCATTTGATTATTATTACCTATTTGTAACACTTCTGAGCTTTTACTCAACATGTAGAAGGTTATATTGTGAGACCGTATAGGATTCTGTACATACAGCAAGACTGGAAAACTCAACTCTCAAAAAATAAAAATACATCCTCTTCACCTAATGGAAATGTTACATCATATTAGGAACATGATACAATTTTAATAGCAATCATGGCCTAAATCCAAAGTGACAGTAACTTGAGCATTCTCTCCTTCCCCTGCCCAGCAGCCTGCTCCAGTGCTGAAAAGCTCCTCTAGAGAATTTCCTCAAATGTTTTTAAAAAATCCTAAGGCACATGGGGCATGAGATTGGCTGCAGGAAGAAAAAGGGACCACTCCCCACTGTGTTTGTTGAAGCTTCTTCTTTAAGTGCAACAACAGCACTGCAATATGAAATATGGTTACCTAGGAGTAAGGTCCCAGTGAACTCAGTAAGGGTTACTTTTTGAGCAGACATTACAGGAGTATACTCTTGGATAATGTTTAATTTTTATAACTAAAAGCCTCAGAATAAAGCACAAATTCTGAGGATAAAAAACACACAGAAAGAGACCATTTATTGCCTGAAAAAAATACATATCTTTTATAATTACGAACTAAACAGGGCACATGGACAAAAATAAACTGTAGTATGTACATACATTTAAAAGGATAAATAGTGCGCGTGTGTGTGTATATATATATATATATATGGTAATACTGCAATACCTGTCCTTGTGTATTTCAGCCTCAAATGTTTCACCTTGTACATTAAAAGGATAAATAAGTGCTTATATAAGACAATTTTTTAGTGTAAACAATGTCATAGGCTTATAATAAGCCATCATATTTAGGGCCTGTATAATAAAGCACATACTGCCTTCCATACCACCATATACTATTTAAACGTATCATGTTTTCACAAATACAATTAAAAGACAGTATAAAAGTAGACAATTTGCTCCGCATTATTCACATACAACACATACAGGCTGTAGGCTCCAAGGCCTTTCTGTAGTCTTCACAAGGCCCTTTGTGAGGATTGTACAGATAAACATATGGCATGATCCTTCCCCATATAGGCACAGAGCCTACATGCTACAAGGTTCCTGTAGAGTATAAGAGAGCTCTGGTTTCCCCTTTTCTCCCTTGGCACATGGGTACTCAGTGCATCATTTTGGAAGTGCTCTTCCAAAAAAGAAAACCTTGACTAAGTGGAGGGAGCAGGGTGGACAAAGATGCAGAAAATGCATATAGGCTTCCCATTCCCCAGACGGTCCTGGCATGGTACCTGAAGGAATGAGGGTAAAGAATGTGTTGTGTTCTTTGGGAACCCACTCTATGTGCTTATGCAGTGTTCACAAAAGGAAGGATCTGGTTTGTAACAGTTTGCCTCAAGTCCCATAGGCAGTGTAATGCCCCTATACTCCATGTGGCTTACCAGTGCTTTTGCCACGGAAAAATTGCTCCTGCCATGTTCTTCGCTGCTCCAGAATGGTCGGCTACTGATGTGTTGGCACATACTAGTAGCACAGAGCTGTGTAGGGTGGAGGAAGAGCCTCAGTGGGCAGATCCAGCCTCTAGACCTTACGTTATTTACCTTAATCTAAGGATCTGTGCAGTGTAGATCAAGCTACAAAAAAAGGGGACACGCTTCTGTCTTTGCACTAGATTCTTAATGTCTCACATATCTATGTTGTTAAGCCTTGTTTCAAATCTGATATACAATTATGGAGGATTGATGGTTTTCATCATCTTAAACACAAAACTGTTGCAATCCTGTGTACAGTTACATGCCTGGAAATTCTACTGAAATCTCTGCATCTTAAGAGTCTAGCTCTGTTCAAGGCTGCAGCCTCAGTGTAAGATGTAAAAGCATGACAGTCATAACATTGAATTGTGTTAGGACTAATTACTGGCACTACATTAAATTACTGAATTGTAAGGGCTGTTTCTGAAAACAGGACTCAGTTGGTTTCCACTAGGCTACAGAAAGGCGAGGATTCTGGAACAGCTCACATAGACTTGCTCACATTCCTGGATTTGCACTTTAAAGAAGTTATCCAATATCCATTTACAATGTTAAATTACTTCCTTGAAGAAGGCTAATAATTTTGCTCTAACATACTTTTTTGGGCTGACAAATAAAAATTCAGTTCTGCCTGGTTCCACTCTGTTTGAAAGTGGATTCTTACTACTTCCTCTTAACAATTATCTCCTCTCTGGCCAAGTGCTAACAGGAAATAAAACCCCACAGTATCATTTACTGTGAAGAAGATGTTTGCAATATATTATTTCCTCTTTCATTATGTGGCCACTCTTTGAAGCTCTCCTAGTCATGCCTTTTTGTAAATGTGAAGGTCACATTATTAAATTATTTCAGTTTAGACTGCTGCAGACACCTCAGTTGCGATGCACTTTCAGGGCTTCGGGATGCTGTGCTTTTCTGGGAGGGAACTCTTTGTCCATACTATGGCATATTTTCAAACAATTATGGACGGTGAAACCTGCAGTTAATGAACAAAAATGTATTTATTTCAATTTTTTTCTCCCCCATCTCATTGTAAGAACAATGAATACAATGCCAAAATATTCAGATTATGAATGTTAAAGTATCTATACAAGCCGCCTCACCCTCAGTTTTAAAATGTTTAACGTCACATATAAAGAACAAATAAACTACTGAAATGCACATGAAAATCTTCCCTAAAATGTTAATTCTCAATGATCGACAAAATACTCATTTTCTCCTTAGCTTTCTGAGTGCTGTTAGATATGGAATAGTCTTTTAATAACTACAGGGATTACAAGGATGAAAGCTGAATGCATGCTTTTGAAAAGTTTAAAAAAACAGAATGTTTCCAAACTTGTAATTAATTTTGATGCCTAAAATGTAAAGAACAGGGCTTTGTTGGGAACCCTGTATTTAGAGTAAATTTAAAATGGTTTGATTGTGCTTTTTAATTTAACAGCAAGATGTTTTTCTACTGTCCTTATTACTTTAAATCAAGGAATTGAGAATTGCTTTGGGAGGGGGATCTAAGGGAAAGAAAGTACAGTTGCTTTGCATTTCCTGTCTCTGTTATGTTTGAAACTAAAGCTTCCTATTTCTGGATGGCTTGGTGACAGGAAGAGCAAGAAACTTCAGTTTTGATCTCCCCTGAAGCCACTCTCAGTGCTTCTGTAATCCCTATATTTTAAGACATGTCTTACAGGCACCATACTGTAAGTTATTCAGAAATTTTTCATTTGTCTCTAGCTTAGCACATATTAAATTCTAATTTGGTAGTAATCAGAATGTGATGCAACTTGGCCAACTAATTTTAGAATTATTGTTATGAATCACTTGCATTTTCAGAGCAGAGCCCATTCAGTGAGATGCAATGCCAGCAACATTAAGGCAATGTCACAAATTGATCCAGGATGTTGCACTGCCAGAACAAAATGGGCTGGTGTTGCTGTGCAACTCAGTAACCATTCATTTATAGCAATGTGCAAAACTGTTCATGTGACAAAATGATAAGTAGGGTACAAGCATGGTGGAGTACTCCAGTTTATATATCAATCTAAAACAAGCTTATTTGTCATTGGGTCAGAACTATTACTGAAGCCTTCTGTATCCTAAAGTAAAAACAAACAAAAACAAAAAGTAATTGTGTGATCAGTGAGTAGAAGCAAAATTCAGGTGTGAGTAATTATACTGAATTAAAACTATCACAAACGTTCTTTGTATGTTTTGTCCAAAGCACAAAAACGAAAGCTAACAGACAAAACAGATTCCAGAGGAGGACTTCCTTGAGGATGAAACTGGATTGATGTAATCAAGCATCTGAGCAAAACAGCCTCCAAGGAAGATGAATAAGAGGACTTTGATATAAGAAACTGTTAACTTTTATAACAATGCAATGCAGTCAACTACCAAAAACATGTTCTTTTTTAAACATTTATAATAGATTTGTCTTTGTGTTTTGTTTTAACTCTTGAAGAAGGCCTTTTCTCATGTAGGCCAAGATGCATTGGGTATTTTAAAGGAATATGCAGTTGACCATCTATTAGCACACAGAGCTTGTCTCCTTTTTGTTTCTTGCTTATATATGTGCTTCTCAGTACTCTCTTCACAAACGTAGCAAGCTCTCAAGTTCTCCCAGTATTCTTTAGCAGTCTGCCAGTACACGTAGAGGATACATCTCCTAATTTTTTTTTTTAACATGGTGGTACAAAATGTAGGAGATGGGGAAGAAATAACTTTTTAAATCCAGCTTGGTAGGCTGCCTGTGACATGTGCCTGAAGATGCCGCTAGTCAGAAGTTGTGTCCACTATCTTTGGCTTGCAAGAGTGCAGATTTAGAAAGATGCTTGATTATCAGTTTAATCCCTCTCTGTAGACAAAAGCCAGACTATAACACTTGGGACCCATCTACTGTCTTGGACAAAGTGCACAGACTGCTGAAGTGGGTTGCAGCACAGTATCTGTGCTACCAAACTTAAGCTAGGGTGCAATTTCTGCTGCAGCAGTGCCAGAGCAAAGAGATCACACAATTGCAGTTTTAAACCAGGGCGGAAAGTCAGAGGCACAATTCCACATTCCTCCAATCCTGAATGGACCATCTTCTTGCTAAGAATTGCTGCTGCTATCCCTCCCTCGCTGGAAGATGGAAGGGAAAAGTTGCCACCTTCGTCAGTGGCCAAAGAAGCTGATAGAACAGAGTTTGCTTGCTTGTTCCCTGCTTTGCCGGACCTGTAAAACATTGCTGATTCTACTGAAAAGAAAAGCTTGCTGCTGCTTGCCTGCCAAACCAGGCTGCGTGGGAAGTGCTAAGGTTATTAAGGAAATTGACTGTGCTGAAGTACAGGTTATTTCCCTAGTAACCCTGGTCTTCCCACACAGCCTGCCTCTGGAGATCCAGAGCTAGGCAGTCAGAAAGCATCCAGTTGCTCTCTTTGGGAGAACCAGCTGCTAGCAGCAGATGCAGTGGCAGCACTTTATGAGACAGACAGGTGGGCTGGCAAGAGGAGAAGAGGGAGCAAGTGAACTCTGCTGTGCCTCCTCCTTCAGCTTCTGGCATGGCATTTCTTCTACATCTTCCAAATGAAAGAGGAAAGCCACGTTCTGGATGGGAAAGCAGCCTAATCGAAGTAGTATGGATTAGAGGGCAAAGCAGGGCTTGACTGTTCAAGATGCTGCAGTTTGCTGAAAAAAATTCAGGGATAAATTGGCCCTGATTTTTGGCATAAAAACAAGTGTGTAAAATAGGATTGGGGGGTGAAGACAGGGGGATACAGGTGGGCTGCAAAATAGAGCTTGTGAGCTGCATAATTCCCACTCCTATTTTTACAACACTGTTTTAAGCAAAGGAGAAATAACATAATTCCACTACTTCCAACTCAGAGCTAAATGCAGCTGATTTGCCATTTATGGCAGATCACTGGGAGCTCAATCTTTTTCTGCTGAAACTTCAGAAGGGTCTGTTAAGTAGTTGGCTGGCTATCGTAGGCTGCTAAGGGGCAGTGTTCAGGGAGGTGGATAACGCAGTGTATATGTCTTGTATAGAATGAACCCACTAAGATGTAGGAAGTTTGCATTTTAAATTTCACAATTTCAGATCCACAAATTCTTATTGCTAGTCACCTAATGGGAAACCAGTGTTCCATCACTAGTGATTGCCATGGCTATCTAACTTATTTAGCAAATTAACTTGCTTAACCAGGGAAACAAACAGTGATCTAATCCTAGAATTTTCTGTAAATGTTAATAAAAAGGGAAGGTAGAATAAAGTTCTTTACAAGGTTAGTTCCTTACCTTGTAAACTGTCGACTCTCTTCATGTACTTCCATTTCTGTGCTTTTAAATTCATTTAATTCTTTCCGTATTGCTGCCTAATTAAAACAAATGCAAGGTATGAGATGAAGTAACTCTTAAGTGGAAACAGCTTTATGTAACAAAGTAGCTGTTCTGCAAAGGAGCAAAATACAAATAATCTAATATATTCTTGTTTCTGTTATTCTCTTATAAGAATGCATATCTTGTAAGGATATATATTTTATCATGTGAAGTTGTACATAATAAAAAGGGAGACTTGCTGCATCATGAACTCTGTCAGGAGAAAACTACTGGCCACAAGCTCACTTTGGGTTTTAATTCCGTGGACCGTCTGTTGAGTTCAGGGCTTTCATATTGTATGAGCACATCAAGTGAAGCAGTGCTGAATTACTACTAGTCAGCAACGGGTCTTCAGATTTAGAACCAAATGCACTGGAGAACAGCAGATTTCTACTGAGAGTTCAAGGAGCAGGGTTTGTATGTATGTGCAGACTTATTGATTGATTGATTGCATTTTTTCCAGCTGCCAAGACTTAATGATACTTACAAAAGTCAAAAACTGTAGGTGAAAGCATGCCTCATTAAAACGTAAAACATTAAAACAGAAAATAAATTATTTCTAGAATTAAAAAAAAAATTAAAAGTATTCCCATTTTAAAAATAGAGCACATGATTAAAAGCAGTCCCTGAGCTGTCAGTTCCCAAAGGCCTACCAAACAGAAGTCTTTGCTTGTCACCAGAAGGACACTACGGAGGGTACCAGTCTGCCCTCTCTTGGGAGTTCCAGAACCGGGGATCAGTCACCATGTTCCCAGCAGACATACTTACAAGGGTGATGGGATGAAGAGAAGAACCTCCCTTGAAGATCTCAAAATGTGGGCAGGGTGTTTGGATTGTGAGCCAGCAAATCAGTCCTGAGACTGCTCTGTGATCTCTGGACAGATTTGATGGCAGCTTTTAAAAGCTAAAGCAGACAGAAAGTACCCAGCAACTAGGGGTACCATAGAAAACTTTTTTTTTGTGCTGTTGTGTTTAACCTGGATGCAAACTATGTAAGATTTTATAGCTGTTGCAGCAAGGGAACTGTATGCTCCGTAATAGTAGCCCACGGCAATAGTCTATCTGCAGCTCTTCAGACCAACTGAAGTTTCTGAATGCTCTTCAAAGGCTGCCTCATGCAGAGTACTTTACAGTAATCCAAATGGGATGGAACTGAGATGTGTCACAATGGTCAGGTCTGACATTTCTAGGAATGGGTGCAGCAAGCCTTACCTGTACAAATGCACTCCTGTCCTTTTCAGAAAACTGAGCTCATGACTGAACACAGGAGTACACTCAAGTATAATCTAGCACAGGTTGAGTCCCATTTCCTGATCTGCCATTTGACTGACTAGGAGTACCTCTATGTCTTCTCTGAATTAAGTTTCAATTTGTTCTCCCTCATCCAGTCCATTACTAATGACAGAGTTCTCTTTTTTGGTGTCTCTTTCTGATTCCACCCGGGACTAACCTGGAAAGGCTATGGTCTTAAAAGTTAAGATATGCTGTGGAATAAATGTAAAATATATTGTTTTAACGTCACACCTCTTATAATGCAAACACCCCAGGAATACATGTCTACATCTTGAGAAATGCAGGTACCACTGAATTGCTTCTATAATTTCAGCACATGTACACGCTTGGATAAAGAAATCCATCTTTCTTCCCCTCCTCTGCTTCATAAGCTGCAGGAAATGGCACACAGCAATCCTCCTGTTTAATGCTTTGATAGTGTATTCCTACATGGCAAGTGGTTGGACTCGATGGCCCCTATGGTCTCTTCCTACTCTATAATTCCATGAATGTCTAATGAGATGTATTGAGCTCACATTCAAAATTCTGTTTTCACTCGTCTAGGTTAGAGGGCAAATTATTCTTCACATTTCCTTATTTTTTTTAAGATGTATTGCTCTTTACAGAATAATTCCAACAAAAAAGGAGAGCACAGAAAATAGCACTAGTTACAAAGCAGTGGCAGGAGGGGTAGAGTTGAGAGGGCAGTGATGGAAAGGGAACTTGTCACTCTAAGCAGCCACCTGTTTAATAATGTGCATCTGGGAGAGAGATTATTGCAGCCCACAGTCCTGGAATGGCAGATGACTAATATTTACTTCATGCATAGCAATTGCCCAGACTGCAGGACCCCTGTCTTTCCTGACTAAGGGCAAGCTTTAAAGCACACAAGATGAATAATGTTTTTCATCTAGAAATTAGCTGTTACTTCAGTTTTATGTAACATAAGCTGAAATGTTTAGATATTCCAGGTCTTTGTTTTCCTGAGGGCCAATATCAAAGCACAGCAACCACTTACAAGTACTTTTCATGGTAATGAACAGTGACATTTAAAAAGAGAGAATAATCAAATTGCTACTTCTTCATTTATTCACAGAAATTTTCTAAAAAGGCTGGCTATCTCCATGCAGGTGTTACAAGTACTTCAATTACAGAACAATCACCATCTTTAGCCCCAATTGCTCTTTGAAGGTCAGAGCTGCTCTTACTATTTTGCTTTCAGTGGTTTTTTTTTAAAACACACTAATACCTCTCAATAATGCTTTATAAAAAGCATCTCACTAAAAGTACAAATCATTCATTGCAGGACAGAATCAGAGTATGACACAATTATTATACTAACACCACAATGACACCTCAAACCACAGTTGCTGATGTCAGCAGACGATTTCCCTTGCTTTACTCTTGTAGCAATATCTAAGCACAACGTTTCAGCAATTGCAGATGAAGAGTTAAGAAATGGAATAAATACTCTCCTGATCTAGCACATTAGGCTAGAATTAGAATCTCTCTCACATTTCACTTCATGCAGTCAATATGCAGTTGGGAATCTTGGCATTACTAGGACTTTCTGATCATGTGTTTTGGGGCCATTTTTCATATTTCAGCCTATAGATAGATACAGGTCAGAACAGGGCCAACAGGTGCAATGTATTGACTAAAAGTGTTAGGCTTAGGTATTAGTAGCTGAAAATACCATCCCTGCATCTCTTCCTTTTGTCTTGTGTGGTAACATTTAGGAATGGAACACATAAAGTGATGTTATCACATTGTACACTGTGAGTACATGTCTGCACCAAAAGACCCCTCGTGTAAAAAACCCTTCCTGTGTAGAGGTTCTCGACATGAAAAGTACCTCTGTGAAAAGCCAGAAGCTGAATCTTGGCTGGGTTTCTTGTTTTTCCTTAAAAGCTTCAGTTCTAAGCTGAAGGAGTTGCTGGAACAATATTTCTACATCAGTTCTGGACACAGTGTATTTTGCTACCATAATTTTCCTTTATTTGATACGCTCTTATACATAATCTTGGACTGCTGTTGATTACATTCTGTCATTTACTACATTTTGAAGCCTTTGCTGGCTTTAATCTAAGCTGCCTTGACCTTCTACTATGTCTGATCCCTGACATTACCAAAGTTTGAGAAACTGGTTGGTCTTGATTTCAAATGTCTGCTCATCACCAGAGACCCCCTCCAAGACCAAGACCCACTGAAAACAGAACAGTGGGGAAGCTAGTAACATGTTGATGACACACCATGAACTCTGTGTTATTGATCAGCCTAAGGTCCTACACTTAGGTAGAAAAAATGGAATGTAGAAATATAGGATGGGGGACACGTGGCTGGATGGCAGTACGTGTGAAAGGGATCTAGGAGTCCTAATAGACCACAAGCTGAACATGAGTCAGCAGTGTGATGCGGCAGCCAAGAAAGCCAATGCAGTTCTTGGCTGCATCAATAGGAGTATGGTGTCTAGATCGAGGGAGGTACTGGTACCACTCTACTCTGCTTTGATTAGACCTCATCTTGAATACTGTGTCCAGTTCTGGGCACCCCAATTCAGGAAGGACATGGTCAAGCTGGAGCGGGTCCAGAGGAGGGCGACCAAAATGGTGAAGGGCCTGGAAGCCATGCCCTATGAGGATAGACTTAGAGAGCTGGGTATGTTCAGTCTGCAGAAGGGAAGGTTAAGAGGGGACATGATAGCTATGTTTAAATATTTGAAGGGATGCCGTGTAGAGGAGGGAGAGGGCTTGTTTTCTGCCGCTCCAGAGACCAGGACAAGGAGCAATGGATTCAAGCTGCAGGAAAGGAGATTCCACCTGAACCTCAGGAAAAACTTCCTGACAGTCAGGGCTGTCCGGCAGTGGAATATGCTGCCTTGGAGTGTGGTGGAGTCTCCTTCTTTGGAGGTTTTTAAGCAGAGGCTGGATGGCCATCTGTTGGGAGTGCTTTGAGGGTGTTCCTGCATGGCAGGGGGTTGGACTGGATGGCCCGTGTGGTCTCTTCCAACTCTACATTTCTATGATTCTATGATTCTATGATCAATACTGGGATTAAAAAGTAGAAGGAATATATGCCAGGCTGCCAGTTTCAGCAGCAGCTGAACATCAGCTGTCTTAAGTTCCAGCCTCAGTCATTACAAGTTCTGAACTCAATTAAAAACTAATGATGTCGAAGTCTCTTTTTTTAAACTTCTTTGAGGGGAAAGTTTTAAGTGTAGAACAAAACCTCAGTCTTCTAGGGCAGTGGTTCTCAACTTTTAATCCTTCGTATGTTCCGGACTTCAGTTCCCAGAACTCTAAACCAGCATGGCCAATGGCCAAGAATTCTGAGAACTAAAGCTTAAAATTTCTGGGACCCCAAAGGCTGAGAGCTGCTGTGCTAGGTTTGTTAGTAAAATTACTGTTCAGACCACATCTTCCTCCTTATTCAGACCTAAAGGAGGAAACAGGGCAATGCCAAATTCCTTACAAGAATCTACATGTTGGCTCGGCACCTGCTCATGTGTTGGCAGGATATGGAATATATTAGACACTAGAACTTTACAAGAGTTTTGACAGTGCTCACTCACACATTTCTGAGATGAGACCAGTATTCCAGTTTAATGAGACTGACAAGACAGAAAGGGCCAGGTTTAGGTCACTTTTCCTCCGAAATGGAAGAAAAGTGTCATCCATTTGCACTGGGAATGACCACTATTGCAGACTCAACAGGAATTTCTGTTATAAATCAATGGGGTAATTTTTGATACAAACACAAAGTTGCGCTTAAACCTGGTTTTGTTACTTGCCTTGTCTGCAGGTGTTAACCTTGCCCAGGGTTTGTCAGCACGACGATCATAATCTGGAGATTCTGTTACTTCCACATACTCATTAAAACGCAGAATTCTTCTTGCCTGAAGTTCAGCCACTGTCGGTCTCAAACTGAGCTGTTGAAGAGGTGAAGTTTAATAAGCCAAAGAGAAACTGAAGACAAGAATTACTCTTGAAGGACAGCAGGAAACCAACAGAACTGTTTGCATAGACTGGAAGGGATTTGAAAAGTAATCTAGTTCAATCCATTAGTAATGCAAGAAATCCACTATTACAGCATGCTTTGCTGACAGTGACTGGCTGTTGCTTAAAAACTCTAATAAAGGACAGGACACCTTTCTGGGGCATATTATTTAATATTTAGTTAAAATCTCCTTGTTGATATTGAACTAGATAGTCCAGATCATATCTTCTGGAGGAACAGAAAATAACTTTTCTCCATCTCCTACTCTGGCAGCCCTTCAAATATTTGAAAATAACTATTATAGCATCTCTTTTGAAGTTTGAACATGACATCCACTTCCTTCAGCCCTTCTTCATATGACTTGGTCTCCATACTTCTCTCCATCTTTGTTCTCCTCTGAATACATTTGTTTGTCAATATCTCTCTTACAGAATCCAAAACTGTACATGGTACTCCAAGTGACATGTAACCAAAGAATAACACAGTAGTATTGTTGCTTTTTCTAATTAGGACACTGCATTCTCTATTCTACAACTGCAGCAGTCCTTTCACCTACACTGCCTACTTATGTTTACTGTGAGAGCCATTTCACACCAGACAATTACAGCTCAATGAATCTACTTTAACTGCCATGGCTCCATCCTATGGAATCCTGAGATTCGCAGTTTAGGGAGGGGCACTTAAAATTCTCAGCTACAAAGCAGTAGTGCCACACCAAACTATAAATCCTAGGCTGTAGGCTGACATTTAAAGTGAATCGTAATGCTATAATTATGCAATGTGAAAGAGCCCATAGTCTACTAAAACCCCTAGAACTTTCCCATGTACTGCTGCTACGTTAGTGTCATCCTAGTGTGCACAGCTGTATTTGTACAACTGATTCTGCATAATTACAGAACAGTACATTCATGTTTGTTGAAACTTACTTCACTTGTTTTGGTCCAGTTCTTAATCCTGACATCATTTTGAAACCTGTGTCTGAATAAGACAGTACTTACTCCACACAGTTTGGAATCATTTGCAAATTTAATGAGCAGTCCTTCTATTCCTTTGTCCAAGTCATTTATGAATATGCTGAACAACATTGGGCTCAGGACAGAATGCTGCAGCACTGCACTTGTCATTTCTCTCCAGATTGACAATGAGCCACGAAAGAGATCTCTTTATGGGTGGTATATAAACCACCTATAGATTCATCTAACAGTAACATTTTTCAAGCGTACATTCTACCAGTTTGCCAGAGTATCATGGGGGATCCTGTCAAAAACATCACCTGCTTCTGATATCAGGGTGCTTCCAAGAATTTTCAAAACTCAGGCATGGTCCCCAAAATTATATTTGCAAGTGTCTTTGAGATCCTAGGATTCAATCTATGAAGGACCATGAAGACTTGAACTCAAGTGAATTGGCTAGATGCTTTGGTATCAGCTCTTCACCAATCTTGGGAATAACTCTTCCCCTTTTTGCCAGGCTAAACACAATTTGCTTTGTAGCCAAAGGAGATGAAGGCAAAGAAAGAGTTTAACTGTTCTCCTTTCTGTCACCCACAAACACTTATCTATTTTTCTTCCTTATTCTTGATACCACTTTGCTATTCTTCTTCTTGTAACAGACACAGTCAGCCTCTCATCCATTTTGTTTTATTTAACATCCTCGGCAATCTTCAGCTTACTATATGAGTGTTAGCCCTCTTAAGGCTCTCTTTGTAAACTTAGCTTATTCAGTTCCATTTGTCCCTGGTGATTAGCCTATTCTTGCACTTCCTCTACATTTCTGTCTTAAATATGAGCTCATCAGAGAGCTACTTATCCAACTATCCTGGTTTCTTTAGATGCCTCCAATTTTTCTTGCTCACTGGAACAATGACTGTGCCTTCAATCTCACTTTTAAGAAACTCCCTCCCATCTTGAACTTTCTTCTCCTTAAGTATAGGTACCCATGGAATTGAAGTCAGTATTTCTATAAATGTCAAGGTCAACTTTCCTGGAGTTGGCTATGTTCAACTTTCCCTTCCCACAGCAACAGGAATACCAAGATATCACAGACACTTCCATCCAAAGTCCCTGCTACTTTTTGCTCACTAATCAGTTCTTTCCTTTTGGTAAGATTACAATAGAGTTTATGATAGTTGTTTTTTCATTTGTAACAAAAGTGGCAGGTCTTAAAGAGCCCAGATCAAAAATCACGTGGGCATGTTTATTTCTTTGCAGCAGAAAGAAATGCAACTTAATAGATATTAAATAAGTTAACTTGATTTATAGTCAAAGACCCTATAACTATAATGTGCTGCCAGATACAGAGCTTTTTTTTTGAACCAGATCATGCTTTGTTACCAATTTGAGAATACTGGGAAAACTGAAGTGAGTTACCCTTTTGGTGTTTTGTTGTTACCACCGGCTTATTTAAAAAAAAAAACTATCTGAACATTTCAAAATTTCATTTAGTCTCAGAGGAGGCAGAATCTGGATATTATTCAACCTATTGCATCACTCTGTAAGATAAAAAGTCCTGAATCCAGTGAGGTGTTCCATATTCATGGAGGAAACAGCATGCATTCACATCATAGTACCATTTTTCCTTCAGTCATTCTCTGTACTATACTCTAAGTTGACTTTTACACTGGCTGGAGTGTTTCATGTGGTGTGTTGGTAGATATATATTGCTTATGAAACTACTGGAATCGTGGGCTTAGTGTAGTTACTGCCTGGAAAGCAGCTGAAGTCTGCACTTTAATTTTAAAGAGTGTGCTTCACTCCAGACACAAAGCAGTAACAGACTAACACTTACTTGTTAAAGACAGGAAGACAAATACTATTGAAAATATGATTGTGGTTGCCTCCAGTCATCACAGAACCTAATAAGAATAACCACTACAGTGCTAGCAATTTTGATTATTATGTTTCTTTTAAAAAATGTTGCCTTATATTTAGTGGATGGGGTGGCAGAACAGAGGCGGAACTCATTCACAAACCCAGGCTTCTCAAGGATTTCCCCTGGAAAAATATTGCAAAAAACCCCCCAAAAACAAAACCCAAAAACCATAAGGAACTTAAAAAAAAAAGTGGAGGCACATGAATCCTCTTTCTGTTGGTACTGCACAAATGCAACTGTATAATATCATTGAACAACAACAACAACAACATAATTTTCTTTACCTTTCTGCTGAGACTACGCTTCAGTTCTCTTTTGGCTTCTTGTTCTTCTTCTTCATTCTTTTCTATTGAATGGAGGAAAAACAGGCATATTTCAGGCATCCTGACAGTTTAGGTTTGTGAAGAAGAAAAATGTCATTCATCCTTCCAACCCATTCCAGTCTGTGTAATCTCTTAATTTATTCACTTATCACCTCTCCTCTTCACCTCTGCAGCTTCTATAACCATTTCCCTACGCAATGTATAGAGAATGTAGAGAATGCAATTTCCAGTCTAAATTGAGCATGCCTAAAACCTGCAATGATTGTTTTAATTTAATAACTGATGGTACTTTGGGGCAAAGGGCCTTTCCTTGTCTTACTTCACCCTGTTATTCTTCTTGTCTCCCATTATGCCTATGCACCTTGAGTGTGATTGTGTGGTAAAGGGAAATTACCATGCCTCAGTGTTCCCTGTGATTTGTGAGGGCATAGATGCTTCCCTTCAGACCAACCTCAACACGAAGAAGGGTGCAGGAGAAAGAGACTACCTTATTCAGAAAGAGCTGTTCTACCTCTGTTCATCTCTTTATGTGACTGAACGCAACAGTTTATGAAGGCTATGAAACTCATTTATGCTCCTACACAATATAAATGTCTAAATACAAGAAAACTCTACTAAAATCACAATGTTGTTTAAATTCAAATGTGGCACAGTTTCCCTATCCATTTTGTAGGAGGGACAGCCAACACGGGATGAAGAGAAGCAGATATTCTTAGTAGAGACTGGAGATTTAGGGAGATGGTTAGGTAGTGCTGTCATACCTGTGAACTGATCTCAAATTGAGTTGGTTTGTGACTGTGCCAGACACTACTGCACAGGCAGAGCAGAACAACTTTCTCCTTCTTTAATCACTTTAACTCTCCAGATGTTGCTGGATTGCACCATTGGTTATGCTGAATAGGGCTGATGGGCACTGCAAGCAACCAACATCTTTTTTTTTTGCCTTGTAAATACTTTTATTTTTTTTTAATTTTATTATTATAAAAATTATAACAGTCAATATTTACAAATAATCATTCTTTCTTTTTATAAATATATAAGAAACAAAAAACAAATATATGCAATCAAATTTGTATACCTATCCAACATCTTCTTCTACTTCTTCTTCTTCTTCTTCTATTGCTCTTCTAGCTTAGTCTACATATACAGATACCTCTATATCTGTTATGTATCTAAATATATTTCAATTACATGTCTTGTATATTCTGCTTTGTCTTACATATGAATTCTTTTTTCTGCTTTGTTCTGAGTTTTATGAGCATCCTTCTATATAAAAATTATATACAGATTATATACAAATGTACAATTTCAACTTCCTTCCTTCCTTTTTCTAGTTTGATTACTCACTTATTTTTCCAAGTTTCTTCTGATCGTTTCTCCTTTTATGTGACTTGCCTTATTATTTTTAAAATAAATTTTTCTCTTCCCTTCAACCAACATCTTAAGGGTCACAGGTTGTCTACCACTGCATTAATAGCAGAAAGGGCAGAGATGCTGGGTCTTGCTCCTGTTTATGCAGAGCTTGGAAATGTTACTTTTTGGACTACAGTTCCCAGAATCCTCTAGCCAGCAAGGGATTGTAGAAATTGTAGTCCAACAAAGTATTCCACTACCACCCCCAGTTTTGTGTTTGCATACCTCAGGACACATTGCTAACAGGTTGTATTCTTCACTGTGCATAAGTCAGTACATAAACTTGGATCTGCCCATTTCCCCCACTTTAGGCGCCAGAATCTCCAACCATTGCATTTTGTTGGGAGCTGCCAACAGGATATAATGAAAAATAACTTTTAGTAAGTGTTCATTGTTTGTTGTCCTTAGTTTGTGTTCCACCTGTCACAAGGCAGGAATCAAGGATCTCTCACTATTGTTGAAGCTGAACAGAACAGTCTCACAATGGTAGTCTGGCACTAACTCTAAACAATTATTTCCCATCTCCAGTTCAGCTGTCTTGGTTAACTATGGGAAGTCAAGCATCACTTTGGAACTCTTTGGAAGTAAACAACTGCAAACCAATCTAGCTACAGATGGTGGCAAATTAACAAGTGCACATACTAAAGAAAATATCTGACTTCAGAAGAGGAGTTCATTAGTAGTCTGTATAATCCCCATGGCATACTGACAATGTGGAAAAAGACACATTTAGGCTGGGTTCTACTGTTGGTAAACTGAGCTTGCAATTTATTCACCTAACCTGCCCCTCACAACTCAGCCTGTTTACCATACCACCAAAAAGGGGCTGAAAATGGACTGATTGATTATACAGTAGATGCAGATTAAGTTGTGAATTATATGTGCTATTACATGGCTAATGTGCTGAGTGAATAGCTCAGCCCAAACATTTTGAACTCATTTTCTCTCTATCCTTGTTTGGCCATTAGGCTTCATGGCCCACTTTTAAACAGAGGGTCTCACTTATGAAGCAAATGCTGGCATTTCATATTAGGCTGCCTTCTGATCTATTTAATTTGACAGGATTTCTGTCCATCCATCTGACTACTTGTCTCACACACAAACCAATTCAGGTTTTCGCTCTAATGTAATCCAGGAGCCTACAACTGAACTTTCTACTATGTCCCTCTGGGGATTAGTTTTGTTTAGATTACTTTGTAGGCTTGCTAGGGAAATGAAAAAGAAAAGACAACAAAGCTTTAGGATACTGGGATGCTGCAGAAAGCAGATTCAATTTGCTGGTTTCGCATGCAAAGAGAATCATTAATATTCCTCAGCTGGCACACAAAAGCTTATTTCTAGAAAGCCAGTGCTGCCAAAATGGAAAACCCCACAGACAGTAAGACTCCATATCTACAATTTGCTAAATATACAGTGGTTATTACATCAACCTGTTGTGAAACATTGAAGATATACAGACTTCTATTAAATCAGTGCACAGGTATTATTTTTTTGATCAAAAGACAAATTACACATTTCAAAACACTGTGCATGATGCTATCTGTTTCCATCTGATGTTGCTAAGAATTCTGGACAAGCCTCTAAAGTTGTTTCATTTAGATTTAGAATGTCATTTCAAGTTGTAGTGCACTATCTCCAGGAAAAAATAAAATATTTATACATAATTTATGCACACATCTCTGCTCAGGAGAATAGAGAAGTCCTTCCAAATAGTGAAGAGGAAAGAGGAATTGGAAAAAAAATCTCCCTCCTTCTTCAATTTACAGATGGGTTCCACTGGATCTAAACCCATGTGCAGAACTTGGATTTCCTTTGATGGTCACATTCCCTTAGGAAAATCTTTCAGAGGCTACATGAATAAAAGATGGAGGGAAAAGATCCCTTTTTACCTCATTTATTCCTTCCTCACTCATCAGGTCTTCAACAGAAGAGGAAGTTTAATCTCCCTCCTCCTCCCTCGCAATCCAGAAAAAGATTCTCTCCAGCACTATCATTACCTTTCCACTAAGTTTAACCATAAATTGAGAGGGTGAATTCTTTGCCAGCTTTATGGGACGGGGGAACAGTGAAGCCTCCCCTGTGATCTCCCTTCATTTCATGCTGTGCAGAGCAGATAAAGATAAACTTTATCTTTAGCCAGACCCTTGTCACCTGCTCAGCAATTCTTTGCCAACCAGCTAAGCAGTGCCTGGGAACGCAGGCTATTGAAAGAATGGGTCTAGTGAAATCTGTTCTTTCAAAGTGCTGGATGGACAACAGGGCACCACTTCCTTCTTGGCTGTGCAGGAAAGGTGTGGACAGTACCAGCCAGAGGTTCTGCAGGCCTCATGAACGACAGCCAATGGCTATGAATTGTACACACCTGATATAGAAGAAATTATTTGAACAAGAAGAAGGAACCAAACTTTGAAGAAATGACCTTCCACTGATTTCAAGATCATCTTGATGAAAGCAGAGGTGTGTCCCATGAGATACTCTGTGTTTCTGCACCTCTATTTTATTCATAACGAAGCTTGCAAATGTAATCACTGTCTATAACAGCAATATGCTAGTGAAGCACAACTACTCTTAAAATGTATTTGGGCTCAGCAAGCTGTTAAATTTTTCTAAAAAAATACTGAAATGCTTACGCTTCAGGATGTTTCTTTGTTCTAGCTCTTCAGAGGTAGGTCTCTGGCTAAGCCTCCTGCAGAAACAAACGAATGAACAAACAAAGCCCAGTCATTAAGGAATAAAACAGAAAGGCAATTGCTTGCAACTGATTTAGAGATGTTGATTTTCAAAACCATTTTTAAAACACCAATTGACATGCCACAACTAAAATGACCATGCATATTATCTTGGGTGCTGAGCAAGAAAGAGTAGTTTTAGTTTTCAAATACAGTTGGCCCTCTGCATTTGCAGGTTTCACTTTCACAGATTTGATTATCTGTGAGTTTCTCCAACCACTGCCCCCCACATCTGGAGCTTCTTTTCTGGGGGAACCTTCCCTCTCAGCAGCTCCAATCAGGCCACACAGTCCTTTAAAAAGTTGCTTCTGGTCCTCCTCCTCTACTAGCCACTGCCTGGCCAGCTAAGATGGCTTGCAGCCTGATTTCTCAGCACCACAAGCCCTCTCCCAATGTCACATCCAAGGAAGGAGATGGATGACAGACAGGAAGTATAGGGCCACCATGATAACCTAACCCCTTTCCATGGCCTGGTTTAGACTTTAGATGCCTGCTGTCCCCATCATGCCTCAGCCCCTTCCCACAGACACATGCATGCACCCTTTGATATTTGTGATTCTTCTACTTTTGTGGGGGTTCTTCACCCCTAACCATAGCAAATGTGGAAGAGCAACTGTATAAGTAAGTAGCATTTAGCTGGAGAAACCTAAGCTCAGTCAAAGCAAACTGCTCTTTGAGTCACATCATCTAACTCCACAGGTAAGATAAGAGCTATGCCAAGGCAAGTAATAAATTGTCTAAACACATTATCCACAAGCATGTCTTACATTACCTGAAGGTATGTTTCCCCCATATATAACTGGTCAAATTTCAATTAAAAAAAAAGAATAATCGGGAATGGACAGGCCAAAAAATTACTTATTAACAATACTGTTATATTTGTAGAAGGATCTGAGAATTTTGCCTGTATTCCTGAAAGGAAAGCTAGCCAGACCAAATGTACCATCTGTAGTGATACATATATACAGTGTTAAAGTGTACCTCCAGCCCAAAGAACTGGGAAGCCAAATCTTTACCAGACACCAGGCCTGCCTTCCACACCTCCCAAACTCGCTCCAATTATAACTGATACCTCACTAGTTTTGTGCCAATCTGATGTCTGATTTCCTGCCTCTCCTCTTCAGATGCTCTTGGCAAGATATTTTTGTCTTCCAGTTCTTTTTTTGATGGCCTGTTGCCAAGTTTGATCGCAAGAGTATCTCTACGGCGTATTTTGCTTGCTAAAGAGCCTGAGGTGGGGCGAAGGGAAAAGAAGATAAAGGAAGACAGATTTTTCTTTCATTAGTTTATATTCAAGTTTAAACTTGTCAACTCCATCAAGAACATTTACATGCAACACATGGACAGTGGACCTTTTTGGATCTTGTCACGGAGGGATTTTAATATCTGAAGTAAAATAGTTTCATCTTACTTTACACTCACAATAGTCTGAATATTTTAGAAATAAGAACAACCTGCTAGCAAGGTTAAAGCTAGAGAGATCAAAAACTTTAATCTCTAAAGTCTCTGAAATAATGTTTTACAAACTCTCTGCTTTAGTAAATTTGTTGCATGTTGCAGATTTCAGCTTGAATCAGCTTTTATTTTCATCTCCTTTCTTCATAATTCATTTTTATCACATGTATCATTGTCCTCTGTAGTCCTGATAAAGTTTCTGAACAATTTTTAGCTACATTTAGGCTTCAAGCCTATAAAACCTACATGGATGTCCCTTTGAGTATACTGTGATATAGTTTTGTGAGAGTGGTAGCAAACTGAAGCAATTATATTCTGTTTCTCAAGGCTTGCAGTCAGTGAGATACTGGAGAAGTCAGGAGGAGCAGCCTTCTTCCTGTTCTAGTGTCCTCATTAGCCAGGCTGCCCCCAAGGAGGCATCAGGTTAAGCTTGCTGTCTCTCACACAACTGGGGAAATGCTCTAAGTTTAAAAGGAAAAATAGCTGCAGCCCCCAGTGGTCTCAGCAGCACTTTCTCTAATCGTGAACCATGGCTTGCCCCACTGCCACTGCTGCTTGTCTGCAGGTTGTCCCCTTTCCCTAAGACTACAGGGCCCTGGAGCTCCATCCCCTGGCCTGGTCCCAGGGGTATCATCGATTCAGACAGCATCCAGAAGAAGGGAAAAGTTAATTCCTTTAATGAAGCAGCAACATTCTCAGCTCAACACACACTTTTTTTTCCTACTGCTAAAAATGACTGATGGTTAAATATTAACTATCTTACTTTCACTATGGGGATCCTCTTCTTCATCATCATCATCATCATCATCCGTGTAGAGTATAGGCCCATCTGAATCTGAGTCACTGGTGTGATTCTCTTTGCTGCTTTCACTTTCTGGAGTGTTCAGGGCTTCAGACGACTCATCTGTCAGGTCAGGACTTGTTTGGCTATGACTCTCTTTTTCCTGGTCTTCTTTGGCAACAGAACTGTACACCCACACAGAAAACAAATGCAAAACAAAACTGTAGTATCAGCACAAACACTGCAAAGACATGGAGCCTCCTTATACAGAATAATTACATGTACAAATGTCAGGTACTGTGTCAAGCTAGCTGACACTGGCAAAATAATAATTAAGAAAATTGAAAACAGTGTTCTTTGCATAAAGGGGAGAAGCAAGTACAAAAATTTAGAAAATGTAGCCTAGATCAGGGTAGGGAACTGGAAGTATGCAACTGGAACACGTGACCCCTGGCCACGATCCTGGAACCTGAAAGAAGCTGTAGTTCAAAACATCTGAAGGACGGCACATTGTCTATCCTTGGCCTACATTCTACAATAGACCAACATTTCTGATTGATATTTATGAAGAAAAAAGAAGTTTGCTATTTCCGCAAGGAGTGGACCAATTCAGGAGTAGTGCAGAATAGCATGTCTCCATCACGTATTCTGCCACCTGATGACACTGTGAGATGTGTAGAGAGGAATGTTAATATTTTAGGATCTCAACTAGACACAGTTTCACCACTAAATAAACTCTGCATAAGAGATTTTAAAGCTCTCAGCTTCTGCATCTAATTAGAATGCAAATTTCTAAACCTCATAGCAATGCAAAAGCAGACAGTTCCTCAGTATACAAGTAAAACTGAAGAACAGTTTGGCTACCCTCAGCTTCCATAAGGCAACCTCTAGGTCTGAATCTGGATTCCAATCTGAATGCAGTCAGGTTTGAAGGCGCCCTGAACACGATGCTTTTCTGGTCCTCTCTGTGCCATCATTTTCTCTCCCTCTCCTGGCATCCTCCTGCTCTGCTATTTTCTTCCTCAATATTCCACAACCCTCCCAAGCTTACTAGGCAATAGGAGGAACCAGACAGAGTCTCCTTCCTTTTTCTTTACTTTTTGAGATAACAGACAGCCAAATACCTACCACATGAAACTGCTGGCAAAGGAATCCACCATTTTTGTTTGGTGCCTGTGAGTCAATGTGAGACTTAAGGGCATGGAGAAATGGAGGCTGGCCAGCTATCAGAGATGCATTAGCTGTGGTTACCTCCACTGCCAAGGAATTAGACCAGATGACCCTTGGATCCCTTTCAATGGGTCCCACCCTTCCAAGTCTATGGTTCTGTGAAGATGGCAGATGAACCTGGAGCCTTGGTACTTTGCAGCATGGTATGCCTGCTTGTTCAACCTCTCTAAATATTAAGAACAAGGGAGAAAGTATAATTTTGTGTTTGTTGTTAGTGCCTACATGGCTATGACAGCTCTTGATTTTTGGCCTTTTTATTCTCACCCTGCTGACCGCCATCATCTGCTATCATCTCTGATGGTTGTTTGCTTCACCAACCATCACAACTAATGATACCATTGTTTGCCAGTGTAGCCTAACTGTACCATTGTTTCAATTTTGATTTGGATACAACAGAAAATTATAGTTTCTTTCCATCTAGGAGATCAGTGAAGGAATTTCTGCACACAAATGGAAGAGGAAGCAGGTGGACCTCTGATTTGCAAGAGTCAAACGTCTGTGCCTCACACAAATACCTTCACATTTTCTGGTAAAGTTCTATTGCCTGTACAATAATATAGTCCTTACTGCCTAACATCATCCACAACATTCCATGTCTTCATGCTGCCAGTGACTACTGAAGTATTTCTTCAGAAACATATTCAAGTTGAAAACCCAAGAATTCAAATGTCACTTTGAGTATAATGGCATGAGTACTGAACATGTCTATCCAAGGTGAGAAAATGTACATAGCTTTTTTTTTTCAAACTGATCTACACCACAGAACAACAGCTTGATACTTTTGGACTACATCCAGCACCCAGTGTGCCAATGTTTCTGGAGGAAAGCACACTTTTTTCTGTGAAGGTGGAACCTAGATGGTTTCCAAATGACATGTTGCCAACCCCTGAGTTGTATAATTAATTTTAGATATACAATATGTACATTCTATATAGAGGAACTGGATGTATTTATGTCTTCATTCAATGCTCACAAAGAAAGAGCTTCAAACAAATATAAATCACAGTATAACTAAACTCTTTTCAAAATGGATATTTAGTTATTTCATGTCACAGAACATAGTAGGAGGCAAAATACAGAATGCTAATTTCATGTTCAGTAAGTAAGACAAGGTAAAGTTGTTGTAAAGAGACCACCAGGATAGGAACACTACCAAGGACATCTCCTTCTCAACTTGCAAATCAGTGAAGTTAAGTCTCAGAAATGGACATACTTGCCAACTTTTGTCAACATTCATCTTTCTGCAATAGTGAGGGAAGTGGTTTAGGGTCATCTTTAACTCCTCAGAGACAAGACTTCAGTGTTCCACCAGTTGCCTTTATAATGCCAAACACCCTCTGCTGATCTCACCTTCAGGCATGCATGTTGCCTGAGTCAGTTTACTTAAAATGCTGCCCAACAACCTTAAATGGGAGAATCAGGGAAGCAATTATCCCAAAATGGGAGGATCAGGGACCCAATTATCTTTGACAACTAGCTTGCTTTTTTTAAAAAAAAAAACTTTGAACTTTTAATTTTTTTCCCACTATACCACCACCATGATCAAAGTTTACAAACGAACAAATCTTAAGAAAAAAACTTGAGCAAACTATAGGAAAAGTATCTCCAGAAAGATATGAAGTGTAACTCCGAAATCTCACTTGCAGACTTTCAGATAACATTTCTGACTATCAAACCTGAATGGCAGCTTGATTAGTATTTCTTTCTCTCTTTTATTACAACTTGAACCAATATTTTCTGCATCCACTCTGACTTGCAGTAATGAAAATATAACTTAAAATATTAATGAAGAAAGAATTTAGCAGAACTCTTCCTAGGTTTCCAAACACAAGTTAAAACCTTACACCCAGGGTATGAAAATCTACCTTATTTCACCAAATCTTAAAATGTCCTTAAAATGTGCACAAATTATCATAATTAAGTAAGCGCATGGTGTCTTACCATCCTGTGTCGTCTCCCCCAAGGCTACTGTCTAAGACAACGCTGGTTAGAGAGCTTTCACTGTCTGTTTCAGTTTTTGTAAGGAGATCACTGGAATCTGTGCCAGGAACAGACGGGCCTGTTTCAGTGCTAACTGGCACATCTTGTGCATATGAGAAACTAGTAGGCTGAGAGCTTGAAGAGAGAGATGGGATGGATGGAGGAAGAGGAGGTGGAACAGGAGGAGGGGGAGGAACAACAGCTGTGCTCTGTTGTGTTGTGTCTCCAGCTTCAGGAATAACATGGAGAGGCTCTTCTGGCGTAGAGTCTTCCACCTTTGTTTCTGAGTTGCCTGCTTTCATGTTAGAGGCTAAAGAAATGTCCCCATCTGCAGGTGCTCGCATGGTCACCTGTTTTCCATGCTTCTTCTTGTCTCTGGGTGCCCCTGTGCCTGTTTTGCTTGACATCAGCTCTTTGGAGATTTTAGGGCGGGATGATGTGGTTGAAGGAGATGATGTCTTTGAAACATGTACTTTTTTCAAATTAGAAGAACTAGCTGAAATGAGAGAACATACACTTCATCATCACAGAAACATTTTTAAAACACTGGATTGTGGTGTTAACATTTTGCATTTCTACAATGTCTTTCAATCTTAATATCAGAAACTTAATGCTAAACAAGTAGCATTTGTATCACCTTTCTGTGTAATCAGTACACAATTTTTTTTTTTTTTTTGCACAATCAAGTTAAACAACAAACGGCTAACTAACGGTTCCTGTGGATGCAGTCCTTCCTGGTCCTTGCTTGAATTCCCCCAACCATTGTCTGTTAGCCTTAAGCAACTTATTGGTACTGATGCTAGCTGGAGTTAAGAATAAACAGGGGTTCTGATTAACCAACATTTGAAGCAAGAGTCAAGATCACAAACACAGCTTAAGAAGTTAGTGAGAACCATAGCTAACACCGGTATTGATGTTATACTTAGCCATGATAAAGGCTGGAAGAGGAATTTGTGCTTCACAGTTCACAAGTTGTGAATTTACTCATAGTGGCTTACCCATAATTAAATAAATGAATGTATACCAGCTCAGTCTGGACGCTGGAAAAAGAGACAGACAAAAGACCTGGAAATTTTCATCCCTTACATATTTTTCTGTTAAAATAACAACTTTGTTATTTTTAAAAGTATGAGAAGATTCAAAATTAGGAAGACTGACTGATGCAGAAAGTGCTGGGGCCATGAGATGCTTAAATGTTTTGAGCAGTCATTATTGAGAAAAAACGCACATTGGCTGTTATTGCACTTTCAAAAAATTGCCATCTTTTGTTCTTGAGCTCTTTAATGAAGAGTGGGATTTTTGGACACTTAACAAAAGAATAGATTTCTCACTTTCCTTATTGCCAAAATGTTTTTCAAAGTGTGATTAGGAAACATCTGGCAGGTGGTAGATTAGAAATAAGAAAGGAGGCAAAGAGAATCCAGCCTTCATTGTGTTTTAGCACACACAGTTTCCATATGTTAAGATGTCAAATGCTGTTTGTCCACCTTGGGTATAATATTCATGAACTGTATTTTGGTAGATTGTGAAAGTGATATACAATTGTTCAGCCACATCCCTTTCTTTTGTTTTATAATTGTAAATACATTTTTAGCCTTTTTGCTGCTGTGTTTTCAAAAAGTTTGGTTGACTGGTTAGAGGAATACACATTGTAGCCAACTTTTTTTTCCCAATGAAGAGTTTAACAATTACAAAACAAGCCCTAGAAGCAACTTGCCTGTCCTGGAGCATGTGTTCCCCATATGTTGCGGAGGCAGAGAAAGATACAGTATCATCATATGTATAGCCAACAGTTGTCATCTGTCTGTCTTTGTATAGTTATAGCTCCTATTCAGCTTTGCAATTAACAATTTGTAAGCTACTCTCAGAGCCTTTTTGGCCAAAGGGCAGAGTATAAATACTTTAAGTGAGCAAACAAAGTGGCAAATACTGCATCCCATTTGGCACTAACTGTTGTTACTGTGACCTATAGGCCAAGGTGTGCTAAAGAGTATAGGCAAAGACAATGATTAAACATTAAACTGTAGGTGTTTTTTTTTGTTTGGTTTTGTCTTTGTTAGTAGACAGAGTTAGAACACATCAATGGAGAGTCAGTAACTGATCACACACACACACATGGTCAGTAGTGTTTCTGACACTTGGAGCAAGCAACAAAAATGACAGATTCAAGGCTGTGCACCCCAAAGCTGATATGAACAGCATGCACTGTGGAACAACCAATGTACTCACCAGCTTCTCGACTTATGCTACGGCTTGTTGGTTTGGAAGGAGGGGCAGAAGCCTGCTTAGCAGGAGCTTTGCCTCTTTTTTTAGCATGTGGTACTTCATTAGTCTTATGGCTAGTGGTAGCAGCAGTAGCATTTTTTGGAGGTATGGTTGCCTTTTTAGCTTTAGGCTTAGATTTAAGAGGAGGAGGAGGAGGAGGAGGTGGTAGTGGTATTGGCGGAGCACGAGGTGCCGATATTTCAGGACCTTTAGGTTTCTCTATGAATGAGAAAGCGAACACAAAGGAACTAACAAACAGACAACAATGGACAATTAGACAGACACACAAATGGATACACTTCTTAATGCTGCTGTACCTCTTGAGAATCAGGATCATTTTAATTTTTGTTCAAACAAAAGGAAAAATTGCCACCAAATTGTCCAGGCCTATTCATCTCCCAGATCCATGGATCTATGGAAATGCACAGGCAGAAGGAATTGCTTTTTAAATAACTATCTACTCAGTGAAGGTGGAAAGAGACTATCAAGTTGTGCTATTTTACAGATATTTCTCAAGCAATCCTTACTGAATTTCCTCTATTTTTTCATCATCTTGTTGTATCTCTAACCATTCTCAAGGGTTAAACAGTGTTCTTATCAGAAGCAATTAATATGTAAAAACAAAGAGTGTGTTAGACAATTAAATACAGATGGTACGCCACATGTGTGACACACTTAGAGGCGGTGGTACGCAATCATGCCTAAAACCATTTAGATAAATCTCCTTTAATTTATTGGGTTTTTTATAGTTTGATTATTCTGTTACCAGTTCTGAGCCAATGTGATATTTTTGTTTTTCCATCACCTATTACAGTGTCAAGGCAGGGCAACCACTTTTGGCTTTTCAAGTCAAGTTCAATTTATTTGCATCAAGCAAAAGCTATTGAACAACAGCTGTTTATGCTCAGAAAGTTGCTTGATAAACACAAGAATGGAGGATTTTTCCCTCCTGGTTATTTGTTTTATAGAAAGAACAAGTTGTTATATGTAACAGATGAGATTTATAAATAAAGATCCAGGGCATGATCTGTTATCCAGTGTGCACTAAAGATGGATTTACCCAAAAATACAAGCAAATGAAAACCTGTCAACACATTCTTATTATCTTAGCAGAAGAGAAGAACTTCCTTTTAAAATGTCTGTTGGTTGCTTGCCACAAACAGAGCGTTTGTGAAACAATAAGTTTTAGAAGGATTTCACTTTTGGAATTATTTAGCTGGAATGTCTTTGCTCTTAACTCATTTGGTGCTCTACTTGCCAGTCTGCCAAGGTCTAAATACTAAGGTATTCAACTGTTGTTTACCATAGTTAAAATCATTTGCTGTATTGTTCAAAGTCAACTTCTAGATAAGATTGCCTATATCAGATAAGGAACCCCACACTCAGTTATGTACATTCAACTTTCTTTGAGATGGGATATAATTATTGGGATATAATTTATAAGCAGAACTGCAGCCCTAGTTTTCATGGCATATTCCAGCTCCTCAGTGGGAAAGAGAAAAGTGACCCTCTGAAGAAACAGGAACAACAACTAAAGCATATAAATCTATTTAAGGCAGCAACAAATGGTGTAAGTAAAAAAGAGATCCCGTCCCCCATCTCCATCTATACTCCTGTGACAGGTAATCTGCCTTTTAATCTCTTTCTAAGGCAAAACTCTCTCTATATCAGAACATTGGAACTCCTGTGCTGGATCAGATCAAAGCCCTGTGTCCACCTTTCTGGTTCCACAGTGACCATCCAAGATGCCTTTAGGAAGCCCAGAAGCAGGGTTTGAGTGAAATAGTGAACTCTTGCTCATATGCTTGAGAACTGGTTTTGAGAAGAAATACTACCTCCAATACCAAAGGTAGTATGTATACAGCCAAGATGGCTAGTTGCCACCGATAACCTTATTGTCTATTAATTTCTCTAATCTTCCTAGTTTGAGGCCATTACAGCTTGTGGTAATGAATTTCATAGTTGTGCTCTGTGAAGTACTTCCTTTTATTTCTCCTAAATCTCCCATCATTCAGCTTCACTTGATGATCCCAGGCTGCAGTACTGTAAGGGAGGAAAAAAGTCTTCTCCGACAAAACATGCATGGTTGTATTTGCTAGGTTATTTTAGTTTGTTTCACTTATAATGACTCTTTCTAACAGAAAAAAGTCAGTATCCTTATGGCACAGACAAGTTTCCCTTTCGGCTCTTTATTATAAAAGTTGTTTTTTTCCAAAATGTACCCTTTATGTTAGATAGTATAACCACAGTATTAAATGAGAAATAAATCCAGATGGATTGCATTTAAATTACCTTTTTTGCCTTCTTTTCTGTCCTCTGGAACTGATACTTTTCCTGATTGGGGGCTTTTATCTTCTGGAGTCTTCATGACATTTTCTTCCTGTATGGCTTCTTCAGTGATTACTATTGTATGGCCATTAGAGGTTTCATAATTTACTGTTACATCTCCATCTGAAATAAAGACTAAGTCACTGACTAACTTTGACAGTGTAGTTAAGAGCCACCAACTTACAGATTTCCCACTTTTTGAAATAAACGCTTTCAGTGGCATGAATCACATGATTTGATAAAATATTTTGCTGCTCCATGGAGCAAGACACATATCTCTAAACACACATGGCAACAGTCAATTTCAAAAACGAAGCAGGTGGGGAGGGCGTTACCCCAGAAGGTAACCTAAGGGGATTACTTTCCATCCCAGTTCTAGTCCACTGTTTCTCTAGTACAGCTGGCCCAGAAATTCACCAGTCTAAGCAAAACATGAGTCACGAGTCTGTAACAATTAGTAATAATTAGCTGCAGACCCTAGAGGACCCATGTAAGGTGCTCAAGTGATCTGTAGAGAAATACAACTTCTTGTTGTTGTGTGCCTTCAAGTCATTTCTGACTATGACAAACCAATCACAGGGTTTTCTTTGCAGAATTTGTTCAGAGGGAGTTTGCCTTTGCCTTCCTCTGAGGCTGAGAGAGTGTGACTTGCCCAAGGTCACCCAGTGAACTTCCATGGCTGAGTGGGGATTCAAAGCCTGTTCTCCCAGAGTCCTAGACCAACACTCAAACCACTAAACCATGCTGACTCTCAGAGATAAGATCAGATGAGGCTTAGTCAGAAAATATAACAAAATACCTACATGGTTCAGCCTTGCCGAGGCTAGAACTCGGGGCCTCCTTGGAGGAAGAGCAGGAGCCCACCCACTCACCCAGCAAATCCCCACACTGCCAGCAATTCTGAGGAACTGCTTAGGGTAGTCTCTCATGCCATGGACCCTGGAGGTCTTCCCCTGGCCAGCTTTTGGAGTTCTATTCACAAGAGCAGAGGTGACAGAGGTGGGCCTACAGCTGACCAGCACAGTACCCAGCTACTAGTTCGTGAGACTACTTGGGAGGAGGGTGATGCATGTGTAAGCACATGCACTTGCGCAGGATCTCCCAGGAGCTGAGTTGGAGCTTATATAAATTTGCAGAATGAGATTAAGCACTGTGGAAGGAACAATTGCCCATTAAAGCTTCCATACTTCCTGAACTCGGGAAATGGATAAAAGCATGCATCCATATATCGAGGGGAGGGCATCAGATCCTATATTTCCAGTGCTTCCCATAACAAGATAGATAGTTCACTAAAACACTTATTCTTTGCTAATGTTTAGGTCAGTGTTCCCAAACTCTGGTCCTCCAGGTGTTTGGGACTTCAGCTCCCAGAAACCCTGACAACTGGGCAAGGCAGCTGGGGCTTCTGGCAGTTGAAGTCCAGAACACCCGGAGGATTAGAGTTTAGGAATCACTGGTTTAGGTGATCTTGGATCATTGCACTCCTCTGTTGTGACCCACTGTGTACCCTTCCCATCCCACTGTGTGCCCTACCCCCCCCCCGCAAATTTTTGGCTACATTTTAAAACAACTTGCCAAAATTAAAGAGATGTTCCCCATATTTTTTGGCCTCCCGGGCCGCTGACAAAATATGAACCAGCCAACCAACCTGACAAGAAATATACTCCGGAGAAGTCTATGTGAAAATAATTTTAAAAAAGAGGGGAAGTCTGAACCATGGGCCTCATGGAACTTTAAGGCTTTTTTTTCCTCCCAAGTGCTCGACCTACCCAATTTTGGAGTCTGGTGGTTTGTGCATTGGACTATGACCCAGGAGATCAGGGTTCAATTCCCTATTTGGTCATGGAAACGCACTGAGTGACCTTGGGTATGTCACACATTCTCAGCCCTCAGAAAACCCTGTGATAGGTTCTTCTTAGGGTCACCATAAGTCAGAAACAACTTCAATACACACAATATTGTTTTCCCCAAATTGTCAATAGCATCATTAAGCCTCTAGGGGACACTGGTGCCATTTTGCTACATTTTGGGACTAACTTGCTTTTCAAAAGGCCTGTAAAGCAGGAAGGAACTGGCAAAATCATCTCTGAGTTTTCCTTGCCCATGAGGATCTTATGAAATTCATGAGGTCACCATAAATTGACAGGTGACTTGGTAGCAAATACAGACATACACACACAGTCCTGAAACAGATAAAAGAGGTGTTACAATGCCCCCAAATGCAGCAAAATGGCCAGCATGCCCCGCTCTGATTTTTTTTCTAAATGTTTTTATAGGATGGATCCACCTCCTCTCAAAGTTTACTCTGGGTCTTTTATTGGCAAAGTGTCATTTGGTAGTAATGCCATTTTCCTGCAGAAGTCCAGTTACCAGTTTGGTACATTCTGTACATAATGGGGGAGAGGCAAGAATGCAGTCCTTTATGTCCCTTGTCTTTAAGCCCTTTAGCTACCGACCAACTGTTTAATCCACTAGTACTTGACCCAGAATGTAATGTGCAAATGACAAGATTTCTTACAAAAGAAAAGAGGAAAACAGTCCTTTGACTAAGCAAACTTCAAATGTGCTTTTTAGTAGGCCTCTACCCTCAGTGATAAAGGCAAATAACAGTGAGCCCTCTGGATCTTTAGGGTTCAATCCCAAGACCTCCCACGGATGCCAAGAAAGTGGATGATTGTGTCCCATATTATTAAATGAGAATGATGTGCGCACAGACATTTAGGGCTTCTGCGTTCACACTACCACCATTTTATGTATAGGATGTGACCATCTGCTGTTTGATGGATATTGCAGATCCAGAACCTGAAAATACAGAGGATCTGCTGTATAGAATATTTCTTGCCTGCTTTAGACAGTCCTAAACTGCCCTTCAAATATGTGCCAAATGTTGCTTCCACATCAGCACAAATCAACAGCTCCTCTAAGCTCCGAATGACTCACCCAACACTTGGATACATGGCATCACTAACCTCCCCTCCTCACCCAGTCTAACTTGTCAATTTGGGTGCATGCATGTTCACAGACTTGGACAAGAATACATGCCACTGTTCTATGAACTTTCTCAAACTGTAAGCTATGACACAATCAAACTGCAGTTTGCATCATCTCCCTTTTAAGCTTTATAGCTAGTATCACACTTGGCATCTTTCTGGTGTCCTCTCACTCTCTGATCACACCTTCACAATCATGTAACTACTATATCCTTGGTAACTTTAACTCCACCTTGTGTCTCAGCAAGTGAATTTAAATCCCTGCTAGAGCATGCTAAAACAGACCAATTAGTCTTAAAGTTGCTGTTAGATTCCTCCACCTCTTCCTCTTTCCTTTTTATGTCACAAAAAGGTATGAGTGAATCCTGTTAGCCTGGCTAGAAAGCATATGTCCCTGCCATGATATCAAATCAGATGTCTTTAATCTTTTTGGAATGGTAGGCACATTTGGAATTTAGAAGAAGTGTCGGGACACTGTCATGAAGTGGCTAGCACGAAGGATGGTTATTCACAAAATGGGCGCCCTGGTAGCCACAACTAGTCACCAAATACCCATTTCACAGTCAAGCAAACTGCTGAAGCTAAAACAACTGAAAGAGCAGCAGGACAAAAGGGCTACTTATTTACAAATGGACCTTGAGCTTGTTTGGAGGTTCTAGCAGGGGAGCGCAGCTATTGTATACCCTTGACCGAAGAATGGTACACTCCTTCTATCTGGGATAGTCGTCCTCTTCCACCGAGCACGCAGCTTCGGGAGAGACGCACATGGAGCGGTGAGGGAGGAAGGGGACACCCACCTAGCCAGCCAGATGAGCCGAATCAACCCTGGCGATCAATGGGGTGACAGATGTTGCAGCCAGATCGCCCTCACATCCAGCTATTTATTTAAACAACAACTTGTACAAATTACAAGGCTATGTTAAATGCTGTACCTTGTTCACTTATTTCCTTCAGGACACCCCTCCTTATCAGCTCTTCTCTGCTTTGCCTTGTTGATATCTTTCTTTCCAGCACTTAAAAGAAAAAAAGAAAAAGAAATGAAAGACAAATGTTAGACATTCATTCAGTAAAATAATCATAGCAATTGTGAAGTGAAATACAAATAACTGCATTTTAATATTTTATTAATTAAAGAGAAAGGGAGCAGTATATAGAACAATAATGCTGCTTGGTATTATGTTGACAAATTCAGCTTTCCTTTTAAAACTGCCATTGGACTAATAAAAGAGATAGATGTTATTAAGCAAACTCAGAATGTTGGCATCACAAAATGTCAGACACCACAGTTTGTATTTGCATGTGACAAGAACAGATTATTTCTACCTAGGCTGAGATCAAAAATAGGTTTTATAAAGACATGTGCAGCGTAGTTCTTAGAACAGAAAAGAAGCCACATAATTTACAACCTGATGCATTTGGAAATTCCCTGATACAAAAGCTACTATCTAGTGATTTGAAAACTCTATTACTAGGACATGTCATGATAAATATACAGACTGATCTAGAAGTTGTCAACCTGTGGGCAACAGTTTTCTTCAAACTACCCTCATGTACTTCAGAGCCTCAAGACTTTCTGACTTCAACATACAGGGACTTTCCTTAACTTCCGTCATGCTATGATGCATCAGGCTTAGAAATATATAACCTTCTGTATACTCATATTCTAATTTCCAAGAACTATGCCATATGATGTTTTATTTTTAAAAATGAACATATTTCTGCTGAGAGAAAAATGGAAGAACTGTCAAAAATCTCCAAAATTTAGTGCTTCTGAAGTGGCCCTGATGAAGGTGTAATATTTACAGAAGAAGCACATGTGTTGTCCAAAAGACCCAAATGAAACATCAGAGGTCAAATATGTAACAAGAAAGTCAACCTTGATACAACTGAGATCACAATAATGGACCACACTCAAATGTTGCTACAGTATTCCAATCTAAATAATCCAAATGTGCATGACCTTACTGATGGACTGTTGATTCTCCATGTTGACTTCCATTCTGGATGTGTCTTAGGCCACTTCTGTACTAGACTGTTATAGTGCTATTATTCCACTTCCAACATCCTATGGAATCCAGGGGTTTGCAGTTTAGGGAGGGGCCCAGTGGATGTCCATAGGATGTTGGAAGTGGAATAATAGCACTGTAACAGTGTAGTACAGAAATGGCCTTAGTAATATCCCCTTTCCTTTCAATTGCTGAATCAATGTTTAAATGTGATGATTAAAAGGTTTTTCCCCACTCATTGAAACTCTTCCATTAATTTCTGTCATTACTGGGAAATATTGAGGCAATTTACTTTCCTTTAGTACAATCCATATTCACATCCTCAAGGAATCATTTTATTTTACCATTTCTAGGTCTGTTCTTCCAGTTCAGCTTCCAATCGCCACACAATCATCATCTCCTTCTCCCAACAGTATTTCTGAGACTTCCCTATGCCTCATATTTATCTGATCTCTAAGCCTCTACTTCTTCTCTGCTAAGAAGAGGACACCAGTAGACAAACAACAAGTGCTTAATGTGGCTGAACAAACAAACAGAATACTTTCATATCAGGCCTCAAGCACATACACACGACTTTTGACATTCTAGCTATCCTGTCTGTCCTGCTTCTTGACTCAGTCATCATCCTCTCATATCTCTTTTTTGATCTCCTGTTCATCTTCTCTTCTTTAGCTTTTATGCATGCATGCAGTGTTTCTCCTGCTAAAATGCTACGTTTCCTCACTCTCTTTATTTTAAATTAATACCAACTAGTGCAGGAATTTATGGATTTCAATATTGTTCTGAGTAAACATTCAGCTTTTATTTTTAAATCTTGTCAAAACCCCAGGTTTTCAGCAGATAAATTAGCCTCTACTTTCTAAGGCATCTGAGTTTCATCACTATTGCTATTTTCAGCAGCTCTTCAGCATATACAACTTCAAATTTCCTTATCAACACTCATGGGTCCCACGTGGAAAAAAATCACCATGAGATGACAGCCATGGAAAGCCTGACATACCTCCCCTTTAGACAAAAGTTTGAAACCTCTTGAATTGTTAATTAGACCCAGCACGATTGTTAAAAGCAAAAGAGATTAAAAGCCCTGATTGTTAAAGGCAAAAGAGATAAAAAGCCCCCCTTTTTCTTGCTCTTTGCAAACTGCCTATATTTGTGTTGTGTAATTGTGTTAGCCTGTGTATCTGCTCAGTGTGCAGAGTCTGTCCCTCTGTGTATGTTTAGATCTTGTAATCTAAGATCCTACCTATTATTTTGGTACGGATAGCCACCTAGCTATCTCTCTCCTACGTTTGCCTGTTGTAATATATTTTCCAAAGATGGTTCTTGGTTGTGAAAGGCTTTCCTGCTTTCCACATGTGGTGTAAATACATTGATCTCCTTCAGTGTTAGCTTATTTGGTGGTTTGCCTTGGTACTAAATCCAGTCTTGCTCGGTGATGGAAACCCACTGGGTGACTTTGGACAAGTCACACTCTCTCAGTCTTAGAGGAAGGCAAAGGCAAACCCCCTCTGAACAAATCTTGCCAAGAAAACTCCATGATAGATTTGCCATAGGGTTGCCACAAGCCGGAAATGACACAACAACGATCATTTCATCAAATGCTGCTGTTTCTAGTTTTATGTCTAAAGCTCTCAGTCAGTGGGTGCTGTCTGCACTATTGGTGTTGAGTTGTACAGTGTCACTGTAGGTTTGGTTTTTCCCTGACTCAGGTTGAAAGGACATTCAGAGAGGTGGTCGCAGTCTAACTAGTTGGGATGGTATCAACCCTGGGTGGACTCAGGATGGTGGGAAGAATCTGCAGACCCTTACATCTGATTAGACAATCTCCATCTTGACATACAAATATTTTCCCCACGTTTTCTTCACTTTTGTATTTCTTGTCTGCATAGATCATAAATCACTTGTCTTTAATTTTTGTAGAACAGTAAGTATTCTTTGAACGATCCAGAAATTCTTAGGCAAGTAGCAGGTTGTTTGGATAAAGCTGCATACTCTGGGGGCAAGGGAACTAAAAAAAAAAAAAGGAGAGAAGGAAGGAAGAAAGAACCCAAAGGATAGATGTACAAGTGTGCTCAGCTGCAAATAATATTAAAAATATAGACAATGTCTTCAAGTACAAAAATACAGGGAGAAGACAGAATGCATTACAGCCTTATTAAAGACAGTCTTGAGATGTATCAAGTTCCCATTATATTTATGATGATGACGCTTGACCTAAAACTTGGAGGAAGCTTGTTTCTATAAAAGCTTATTCACAAATATGCATAGTCAACCAACATATTGTGGAATTCAATGCATTTTGTCAGCTTAATCATCTTTGGATGCTTTCTTTGGCCATTTCCACACTAGACTGTTATAGTGGTATTATTCTACTTTCAACATCCTATGGAATCCAGGGGTTTGCAGTTTAGGGAAGGGCCTATACTGCAAACCCCAGGATTCCATAGGCTGTTGGAAGTGGAATAATACCACTATAACAGTCTAGTGTGGAAATGGCCTTTGACTTGCATTCACTGGGTTTTTGAATAACCTCAACCTATTGCTGCCTTTTTTAAGACTAAGATTTCTCTACCTGTATCTTGAGGAAGTGGACTGTAAATCAGTGACAGAGCACCTGTTTTGTATTCAGAAGTTCCTAGATTCAGTTCTAGATCTTTAGATGAGATTTGGATACATATTTTATCTGAAAGCCTGGCAGAAACTGTTGCCAGTTCATGTAGATCAGACTTTCCCAACTGGATGTGTGCCAGATGTGTTAGATTGCAACACTCATTATCACCAGCCAGGATAGGCAATGGTCAATGATGCTGAGCATTATATTTCAAAATATCTAGAAATTAATATACTGGGGAAGGCTGGTGTATACCAATGGCTTGATTTGCTTCAAGGCAGATTCCTATGCTCTTGTCTCAGTCAGATAATTAATACTGTCCATTCTGGTGGTGGTAATCATGTGTCTGGGCGGAAGGAAGGGTCTTAGTAAGCCCTCTCCTTCTATGTTCACAGTATTAAATAAAGCATCATTATAGCTTAACAGTGCCAACCCAGTGTCTGAGAGCTTGTAAAACATATGCACAGTCATGCATGCATGTACGGATCTCGCATGTGTCATTTTATCATGTGTTATTTACTTAATTCATATAACATTGAAATGTAGCATTTGTTCTTAAGGAGACACAGATACATCAATACACATATCAATGATGATCATGTAAGTTGCTTTTTGTTGTTGTATGCCTTCAAGTAATTTCTAACTTACAACAACCCTAGTGTGAAGTTATCACAGGATATTCCTGGTAAAATTTGTTCAGATGGGATTTGCCTTTGCCTTCCTCTGAGGCTGAGGGAGTCAGACTTGCCCAAGGTCACCCAGTGACTCTCTATGGCCAACCAGTGATTCAAAGCCTGGTCTCTAGAGTCCTAGTTCAACCCTCAAAGCAGTACACGACTACACAGTCTCCCGAGAGTCAGGTCTCCTGAACTTTACTTGCTTTATCTATAAACCATTATGAACATAATAATACTACAGATTACTATGTAGGCATGTTAGAGCTTTCTGGGACTTGCTTCCAACCAAAATATGTTCTGGAAAGTCAGGATTCAGTGAGGCATGAGGTTTTGAGCTTCAAAGGGAAAATTTACTGACTCCCTGTGCTTCAGATCTGGATCTAGATCTCTCTGATTCTTTTCTACAATCTAATCTTGCAAGAGCTACATCATTTCTGGAATTATCAAGCAGAAAGTAATCAGAAATTATCTTGTCATAATCAGAATCTTGAATCTTGATCCTCTCTCAGCCCTATGTGTACACAAGAGAGGAAGAAAGTAGATTTCCTGTGTTCATAACATAGGTTTGCTTTTGATCATAGATGTTGGTTTTCCAAAAATCTGTGCATGCAGTGATTACCATGATCCTCTTACTTTCATGTCAAAAAGCAGTTAATACTGATGCATATTGCACAAATAAATATATAAATGAGATATTTCAAGAGGCTTCCATGTTGTGTATACTTCCATGATCTCCAGTTGGTGCATCCCTTGTGTTCTTTTGCATGCTAGTGATATTTATCTATATTGTTACTCTAATATTCACTGCCAAAAATCTAAATTTTACAGAACATCATGGTTAGGAGGTGTTTTCCATAAATCTTTGCCAACATAGGAAGCTGTTTCTTTCTGAAAATCAGAGCACCCAGTCCACTTGGTTCAACTGCACTGGCTGTGACCTCTAGAGGCTCAGCAAAATTTTTCCCATCCTGTTGCTTTATCTCCTTTTCTGCACTAAAAATTAAGAGGGCTGAGGACAGAACCTGGAAAACTGCATTAAAAGTCACTGAGTTATGGCGTCTTATCACAAGTTCACTCAAAGTAAGTGCTCCTGCAGCATTATTTGTTAGCATGGTAATTTCTTCTTATCTCTGAAACATCCTATTTCTGAATCAAATTTAAATGCCAAAAACCTTAATGCTGCTTCAGCAGTCTTTGAGAACTAAGAATATTTCTACATCTCTCTCACACATGGTCCTACTCAAAAGAGGCTACACTCAGGCTGTTGATGCACTAGTTTAATCATGACTTCTTTAAGGGCAAGTATTATTGGAAAGAAATGTGGTAATTTAAGATTAATGTAGCTGCATGTTACACAGCACATGAATTAAACTTCACAAGCAAAATAATCTTGTTCTATCTTACACATTATATTTTATACACTGCTATTAACACACAGGGACCATACAAGTCCCTTGCAGCAACAGCTTCTCTGAATGCAGGCTCATTTATGAGCACAATTGAAAGTGCTGGTTATGAACTATAAAGCCCTATATAGCTTGGGTCCAGACCATCTGAAGTATCTCCCTATATGAGCCTCACTGAGTTCTAAGATCTTTGGGAGAGGACTTTCTCTCAGTCCTGTCACCTTCTCAGGTATGTTTGGTGGACAAGGCCTTTTCACTGACTGCTGTCAGACTTTGGAACTTCCTCTACAGGAAGCCTAGAATGTTCTTCTTCCACAAACAAGTGAAAACTTTCTTCTGTTTCATCAGTCTTCTAGGAGACGAATGACATGATCTTTTCAGAAATGAGTGAAATGATATGTTGTCTTGCTGATTTTTACCTTCTGTTTTTAAATGAATTGCTAAGTTGTTTAAATTCTGTAAGATTAATTGTATTTTAACATAACCTTTATTTGATTATGTTTTTTGTACATATTATAAACTGTATTTCTTTTAGCATTTTGAGAAAAGAGCAGGATATAAATGAGTAACACTACAGCTAATAATAATACTTGGCAATTGACAGAACTTCATAAACAAAAAGACAGTTCCTTGCCCTCAAAGAATTTAAAATATACATTGGACACTACAGAAGACATAAGATATAATGGGAAAGGGGGAAGAAGCAAAAAATAAGAAGTATATGTGAGCATATAGATTTACACATAATTAATTGGGCTATTGATTATGAGAACCAAAGGATTTAGCCAGATATCAGCATGCTGTAGTGGTCTGAGTGTTCGAGTAGGCTGCTGAGAGACCAGGATTCAAACCCCTACTCAGCTATGGAAACCCACTGGGTGACCTTGGGCAAGTCATAATCTTTCAGCCTCAGAAGACGGCAATGGTGATCCCCCTCTGAACAAATCTTACCCAGACTACCCCATTATATGTTCATCTGAGGGTTGCTATCAGTTAAAATCTACTTGAAGGCACACAACCAAGAACACATGGAAAAGGTAGGATTTGAGAGGACTTCAAGTAAGAGGATGAAAGCGCTGTAAGCAATTATAAGCAGCATGGAGCTGTTAAGTTCAGCTGCCCTGGGTGCCAAAAATAGTATGTATCCAGCAGATTCTGCCTTTAGATGACATTTTTTAAAAATCCACTTCTTCTGAACATATCAGGGAAAGCACAGCAAACCTTTTGCATGATGAGATGAGATGACAAAGGTGAGCAGCACATTTCAGGGGAAGTGAGAAAATCTTTTTTTCTGCCTTCAGTCTCTCCCTCTTGTGCGCACACACTCTCCCTCTTTGTCTACACACACACACACACACACACACACAGACATCCATCAACCTTGTTCTTAAGAATATAAACAAGTATCATTTTCAATTTTTGCTTCATATACTGAACAGACAAATGCCAGTACTGTAATGCAATAAACACATCATACTGATCTATGGTCATCTCATCCTGCACATGTTATCATGGAAAACAGACATCCACTAACTGAAATTGTCCAGAGATTGATAAGGACATTGGATTTCTTCATTGTATGAACTGTTTAGAAGGAATAAAAGTTACAATAAGGGAGGTAATATTAAAGAAGACGGAACATCAAGTTAGACAAATGACAATGGGTAGGCAAAAGCCACTAAAATGCTGGAGAAGTTTTGTGCTTGTGAATTAGCCAAAGAGCTCCACATAAGCCTCTTCCTCTTTTCCCTTTCTCATTCTCCAGCACCACCTCCTCTACCTTCTCTTACTTCCCATTCCACCATCCATATCTAAGTCCCTTCCTATCATTCCCTCTTTCTCCTCCACCGGCAGCACTTCCTCTGCCTTCTCTTACTTCTCACTCGGTGATTCAACTCTGAGCTTCGCTTTCCATCTTTTCCTCTTTCTTGTTCTCCAGCAGCAAATCCTCTACTTTCTCTTAGTTTCCATTCCATGATCTACATGTAAACCTCTTTGCTTCTTTCCCCGTTTCTCCCTTCCACCGACAGCACCTGTCTTCCCTTATGTTCCAACCCACAATCAACCTTTAACCCCACTTCTTATCTTTTCCCCTTTCTCGTCATCCAAAAGCACCTCCCACATAAGCATATTACAATTGTCATTTTCCTACCCAAACAAAAAACAGACCAAAATATCAGTTCGTGACCACACCAGCTATGTGGACCTCTGGTGTCTAGTACCAGGCCTCTTCCCTTTCCCTCCAAGGCTGTAAGTTCACACTGGTTATAGCTGGGCAGGACTTCATATTGCAAACTGGGGACTGATATCAGACCATATCCAAACTCTACTTTGTTGTGGGGAGGTACCCTACAAAATAAACGGAAGGTTGAGGGGGAAAAAAAAACCGCCTCCGTATTCTTGGAAATATCTTTGGATTATATTTTAAGCTGTGAGATTTCAGCAGTTCATGCAATAAATGTATTCCTATTTAAGAAATGTATTCTTACTTAATTCTAAGATGAGAGACCAGAATTCTGGAACTACTTTGTGCCACTGGAAGAAACAGAGACAAAACATATCCATTTTCTATTACTCTTAAGAAAATAGAATTCATATCAGCATATTTTATAGAGACGTTTTCAGAAAAAGTTAGAAGCATGCCTCTACCACAATCAACATTATAGGAAGAATTATTATGTGAAATATGTGGTATTTATTTCACTAATATTAAAAACTGTATTACAACTTCTTAAAAAGGAAATGTAACTGGCTGCCATAACAGTATTTCTCCTTCATCACTATAACCAAAATGTTTCTTTTTAATGTATGTCAAAATCTGATAGAAACAGATGTTTCAATTCTTTCTTTGTATCAAAAACTATTAAACAAACAGATCTGAATCTTGAATTTGCTTCCAACAGATTGAACGTTCCTTAGGTAGAGTTCTGCTCACACTATGTTTTTGCTGGTGGAAGGGTATCGGCTTTCTTTGAATTGGCTGGTAATTCCCTATATGCTCCAATAGGTTGGAGGATCCTAGAATAGGAGTATGTATGGGTGTGGGGTGAAACAAAGGCCTTCATTGATTAGATACAAAACCTTCCAGAAAGGTAAACTGCTCTTCCTTCGTAGAAGATTAACTTATAGTACAGCCAGTCCTCCATCCATGGATTCTGCATGCATGAATTTAACCAACCATGGCTTGAAAATGTTCAGAAAAAAAAAAATCCAAAAAGGAAACCTTGATTTTGCTGTATGCTGAGTACTACACTGATGGGTAGGCATATTCTGCTGTAGCCTCCCAACATTTTACATAACCTCAGGCTCTCTCTGGCACTCATTTGAGTTGTTTACCATTTTATATAAGGTACATCATTTCACTATGCCATTGTATATAATGGGACTTGAGCATTCATGGCTTTTGGTATCTACAGGGGTGGTGGTGGTCCTGGAACCAACCCCAGCAGTTCTTGAGGGCCCACTGTATCTATGCCACAATCTGATGTGAAAACTGCTAAAGCACAATATAAACAGTTGAGCTAAATATAATTTGACAAAGTGTATCTAGGTGCTCCTTCAACAGAAGAACTGGTCTGTCATTTGTCTATTTTCCTACAGTATTAGGAATACTACTAGGAATAGTATACAGTACTATTTTGCTACAGATTGCTACAGTAGTAAAACTGGGACAAGGGTAGCATTGGTAGAATCATGTCCAACATCCTATGCTAAGCCAAAAAATTAAAAGCCAGGAATTCTGTGTAGTAAGACTAAATGTACATTAGTTCAGCCATGCCTTGGGTGCAAACTAGGAAGTCAGTCCATGGAGAGAGAAGGATGTGTAGGTAAAGGGATCCAAGAAAAAGAATGCAAGATAAGGGGTTACACAGAAAATGGTAAAAGGCAGTAACTGGCAAGAGACTGGAACAAAAGATCAGTTTGTCAAGGACAACATGGCTGGATCTAATGGAAGAGTGAAAAATAAGGAACTGTGCAGTGCAGGGATTACAGAATCTGTTTCTTTGCATTGATTGCTGTTGTTGTGTGCCTTCAAGTTGTTTCCAACTTATGGTGACCCTAAGGTGACCCTATCATTGAGTTTTCTTGGCAAGATTGCAGGCAAGATGGTATGAAAGAAGGCACTTCTTCAAACAGTTAGGTCCTATTCAGTTGGGACTTAAAAGTCAATACTAGCATTTAGAATTGGATTACGGGAAGAAACAAGTGGATCCTTTAAACACTGAGATATCCCCAAACAGGCTGTGCCAGCGAAAATCCTGGCAGCTGTAGACTATAAGAGATGAAGCATCCAAACTACATTAGAAGTGGCCCTGATGCTGCATGCAGACTCTACAGGCTATTTTTGTGGCTCTTGAACCCTCCAGACTCCCCAAACTACTCTTTCCCAGTTGAAAAATAGGGTGAGTGAATTGCCTCTTCTGGAAGCCTCCAGGAGTGGCATTTCACCTTTTAAACAAGGAGCAAGGGATCCCCACACTGTGTGGCCTTAAAAACACCCATTTAAAAAAATGGAGGTCCAGCTACTTTGCTTTTTGCCTTTTTTTGTGGGGCGGAGCATTTTCAGCAAACAGTGTAGCCCCACAGAGGATCCTAGGAAAGGAAACTGGTCCTGAGGCCCACACTTCATTACAGTAGTCCAGTCAGGAAGTTACTAAGAGGAGATCATGGGGGTGGGGGGATGAATAAGTGTGGCACTAGGCATGCTGAGGCAGCTGCCTCAGGGAGCAGATTTTGGCTGCTGTGACAGGATAGCAATTTATTATTGTTGTAGTTTTATTCCAAGGAGAAATTCTTGAGAGTATTTGTCTCAGGTGAGAAAAAATGGCCATCCCTTTGATGCTAAAACCTTGACTGGGGGTGCTATTTGTACTGAGCAGCTATAGGCTATATTCCAGAAGAAGGAACTGGCAAAATCACCTCCGAGTATTCCTTGCCTAAGAAAACCCCATGAAATTCATGGGGTCACCATAAGTTGACAAGCAACTTGAAGGCACACACACACACCAAAAGGTCTTAGGCAAACCCTGGGACACAACGTCTTTATCCAGGTGAGGCTGCAGCTGGAGAATCAAAAGAAGCTAGTTAATATGCTCTATACTACTGAGAGTATTCAAGCAAGAGAAAAATCCAAAATGTGGACCTTCTTTCCGTCCTAAACAGACAGAATGCTACCTTTCAGCAATGAATGTTTGGTATTCAGTCATCTAGTACTTCACAGTGGTCATGATTCAGAACAACCCTGTTGACAAGAACACAAGCAAAGCCCTGTTGTGTCAGACTCAAGTCCATTTCATCCACCATCCTGTTTTCACCAGCGGTCTTCCCCACGTGCCAACTGCCGTTGCTCTGGTTTCTGGGGAACAGAAGGGCAGGTGGGTACAGCACCATCATGCTTTGGTTCCAGCAGCTAATGAACAGCCCTCCCCACATACTATCTTCCATTGCCCTGGCCTCTGAAGGACAGAAGAGCAGCCAGGCACAGCACCATCATGCCTTGATTCCAGTGGCTGAGGAAAGGCCTCTCTCCATACAAACTGCCATTACTGTGGCCTGTGAGGGAGAAAAGTACAGCCAGTATGTGCTGGACTTAATTCCCTCCTCCAATGCCATCCACTTTTCCTTGTGTTTCACATTTTTTTACACTGTAAGGTTGAAGGCAGGGAATTATCATATTAACAATTAGTAAGCTGCTCTGGAAGCCTTTTTGATTGAAAGCTGGGATATAAATGCTCTAAATAAATAATTTTCCCACCAGACACTTCCAAGCACACTACTGAATTAAACTATCAACACTGAAGTCATGGCAGACAACTAATTGTTAATGTGTGGCATATTTCTTGGAACAGGTGAAAGAGGCAAATAGTATGAAGGCAGGGATAACTAAGATCAAAGAACTCTGGAATAAGGACCATAATTGCAAAGTTAATGGCTCCCCTACTATCAACTTTTTCATATTTTTTTGATGGGGGATGGCATTTGGCATTCTACCAGAATCCAGTGGTGTACATCTTTGTCTCTGCCAGTCCAACTCTGTCAGCAGATCTGGATGGGGGATCATTCTTCCTGCCCCTGCAGTCCTTGCAGAGCCTCAGTATCTGCTCTGGACAGCTGGAAAACCCTTCACAGCACAGTTTCAGGTGGTGTGGAGGATACAAAAGGAAAGAAGGGAAAGAAGTACAAAGTCCTGTACATGAGTGGCAAGGAGGAATAATCCTTTCCTCATTCCACTGATGGAGGTGGTTCTACTAGATATATAGTAGGTCCTTCACTTTTGTGAGGGTTTGGGGTGCAGGACGCTCGAGAATGTGGAAAAACAGTGAATATCTTCCCACCTGCCCAAGTGAGCGAGCATGCCTCCCCACCCCGTGCTCTTCCCTATCTTCCCCTGGTCATTTGCCTGAGTGCAGGGAGGGAAAGCATGCCATATGCCTTCCTCCCTGTGCCCCCTCTTCCCTTCTCTTGCCATTTGCCCAGCCAGGACGGAACGCACACACAGATCTTGGGAATAATCTAATTTGTGAAGGTCAAACTCGCAAATGTGGAGGGAAGACTGTACGTCACTGAATTCTGGCTCCAATATTTGACAAGGGATGCTGCTGGCTGCTCAATAAGGAGATGAAATCTGAATAGAAGATTCTCTGCTGGAGATACCTGCCAATATTTGACCATCTGCACTGTTTTTTCTTGTCTTGCCCCCTGTGTGGAATATGAATTGGACAATTAGCTCCACATAGATAACTTCAATTTTAGTCACACTGTCACTGTATTGCTCACTAACATCTATCAAATGTGCCCACAAGCAAATGTTCAGTACAGTGAACTCTCCATATAAGCAACCTCTGGATCTGCAGATTTAAGCAATTGTGGAGCACTGCATCCTATGCCTCAAATGGCAGTGATGTGCATGCGGATGCACTGAAGCATCTGTATGCATATCACTGCCATTTAATAATATGGAACATGAGCATTCATAATTCTTCCCATTTGCAGGGGGTCCTGGAATGGCAGTCCCATAGATACAAGAGGGTCTATACTACTTTATCACATTCACATACTTGGGGCAGCGACCACACAGTTCCTTAGTTTGGAACCAATAATTCTAACAACTGAACAGATTATAAGCCTTTCCAGGTTTCAAAAAAAAAGTCTTTATCATTGCTAACAGTCATACCTGCTGATGTTTCAATAAATTTCTCACTTGTCTTCTTTTTCCGCCATTTCCATGGTTTGAAGATTTTGCCAATAGTAGAAAGTTTGCCCTTGCTCTTGAAAGGAGGAGTTCGAGAACCTGGGGCTGGTCCATCTGAGGTTGCAACTGATGCCTTGTCAATCCCATCAACTGTATAAAAAATGGGGAAAAACTCAGTAAACCCATTTTAGTGAAACCTCTGAACCAGCAGTCTCAGTTTTTAATTCAAGACATTTGAACCTGCAGGTGAATTAAGAGAGAGTACTAGTATACCCAATGCTTCTTAAAATGACCTTAAAATGACCTTTTGAATATACTGAGACACAATTAAAACAGATATAATAATAACTTTCATAAAGTATCTGCTCAAGAGAAAGCATAAGGAGTACCTTCAAGCTAGAACCTTGAGCATTGAAAACAGCAGCAGGTACTGAGGTGGCACTTTGAATTTTTTTGTTAAAAGAATTTCAAGATAATTCTGTTAACAATGAGATTAGGCAAAGGCATTCAGGCCACTGCAGCAACCTGACCTTCCAGGAGCAGCCGTGGGCTCAAGAGCATTCCCAAGCTATATGCACTAAAATAAGGACTGCCACAGTTTCTATTGTTTATAATCTTTATGCTTGGGATTGTGCTGTTTTCATGATTGGTTTGCTTTCTAGATCTCTTTCAACACAGTACTCCCCCTCTTCTCCATAACCTTTGAAAGAACGCATGACTCAAACGCCATTATTTAGTTAGGAAAGAAAACAAAACCTTGCACATTTTTATTGTTAGAGGATTTTTTTTTAGAAAAGTAATCAATCCTCTGTGTATTTATGTTTAATGTTTTTTACCAAACAATTTTATTCAGCTTTCCAAAAGAGAGAGAGAGAGAGTGCCTAACATCAGGATATGAAGATATCAGGGGTCCTGAAGGGACTGAAAGGATACATTCATTGGTAGGTAGCACAGGCCAAGTAGTTTAGTTTACTTGATCATACACTTATATAGCAGTTTTAATATGCAAACTACTGAGCTCACAATGACAGAAGGGATCAAAACAGGTACGGAAAACTGTGGATGAAGCAAAAACAAAAAGATAACATAGCCACAAGAATGTTGAATCACGAAGACCACTCCTTTAGTAGCTTTCTTAATGTGCACTGAACTTGCTGACTGACAGGTATGCTCTTTACCTAATCACATCACAATTCATCTATGAGAAGAAATGCCCAGTGCTGTTGAAACCTGAAATTCATTTCATTTGATTATGTTTTCTGGGAAGTAGGAGGGTCTCAGTTCATATTGGGGATCCAAGGGACAAGATATTCCGCTTACCACAGCAAAATAACTGAGACACATAACTGGAGAAAATAAAGCCACAATGTTATTGGCTACGGCTGTACAAAAGGTTGGCACTAACATGAGTCCTGATCCGGGTGTCATCCAACCCAGCTGTTGGTCAATGAACCAACACCAGGGATATCAGGCGCAGGATTCCACACGGGCAAACACCACTGCATAGATCTCGTCACTTGGGGTGTGCCAAACCAGCACTGCCCTGAGCTGCGTGTGATCCCTGCTGCTGACAATCCCAAAGTCCCATAAGGACCCTACCAATCTGTTGGCCCCCCAGTACACCTGCTTCCTGGATATGGATCCCATGCAAACCAACTACAAAATTGTGCAGATATCAAACAAAGAATACACTTCCCACTTGCTGGGAGGGCAGGTTGGGTGATGAGGGGCCTCTCTATATACCCAGGACCCAACTGGACTGAGAGCTAGTTAGTAGCTTCACTCCAGTTCTACCTACCAGCCAATACTTTTACATCTCAGTTCTTATTTCCCCAAATTTTTGGGAAAAAAATAGTGCTTTATCACCTTGTATGTTTAATTATATGTATTTGTTAGTTTGCTTTATTTTATATTGTATTTTTTTAATATTATATCTGAATAATTTGTTTTACAATTGTATTGTATGGTCTTATCACTCACTTCTTCCTCTGTGTGTGTATGTGTGCTTGTTTCTTGTTGCTGTTTTTCTTATAAAGCTCCATGTACATTGATGACACTATATAAATAAACAACCAATCATGATCACCATCACCATTATCTATTGATTCCCACTGATTGAACTATCTGCTGGTTTCCTCCATTCCCAGAGCCTGTGCAAAGCATGTGGACATCTGGGAAGGACAAATTCAATTTGTGGTATTAGCAACCTGGTGTCAGCTCCATCCTACCTCCGGACTTGTTTTCCAGTGAATCAGGAAGCATGCTTATCTAAGGCCTGGTTTATGCATCTATATCATTTGATTTCTCTACATTTGCTTACTTAACTGGTGTCTTACTGTGTACACTTGTGCCTCAAGGTTGCTTTACCACAGGTTCAGATAATGTTCCTGTAGCTTGTTTGAGAAGCAAGCTGTAAGAACAGGCCTACCATTCCTTGTCCCTACCATAAGTATCAAATGCCAACGAACTTCAGCCAAAAGGTGAAAAGTAGGGTTCTATTTTACCTAGAAGCATCATTCCAGGAAGAGCCAGTGTGGTGTATGACCCTGCAGAGCAGGGTTCAATTCCCAATTTAGCCATGGAAACTCACTAGGTGACCTTGGGCACGTCAGATACTCTCAGGTTCACCACAGGGTTGCCATAAGTCAGAAATGACCTGAAGGCACATAACAACAACAGAGCATTCCAGAAGGCACCAGTAGTGGACCTGATCATGCTCTGCAGCTGAATGTGTGGTTGAGAAACACTGCTTTTGGTGACATGGGATAAGAAGGCTGTCTCTGTGCTGGCCCATTTGCAAATGCAATTCACTGTAAGTGTGTTTAAAGAGCACCATACTATTCCAGTTCATGATAACATCATTTAGGCTTGGTTTGCATTTAATTGCTAAACTGTGGCTCAGTGTCAGGAGGATATGCCAAAGGGAGACTTGACCTCGTACATTCCATCCACCCCCTCACCTCCTGTAGTGCTGCCATAATGAAAACAGAAGCATCGGCTTCCATTTTAACTTAACCACAGTTTAAGTCCATTGTGGCTTGTTCTTATAATGCAGCGTTACATATGACTGGAGCCTCACTCTGAGAAACTTGTGAATTGTTGTGATGATAATATTTGTTGTTGTAATTTGTCACCAACTCAGCTTTGAATTATGGTGACCCAATGAATGAGATACATCCAAGAGCCCCTGTCATCAACTGCTCTGCTCAGATCTTCCAAACTGAAGGCAGTGACGGCTTTCTTTGTTGAATCAATACACCTCTAGCGCTGCTCCCTTCTTCTCCTACTGCCTTCCACTTTACTAAGCATTAACATCTTTTCCATTGAGTGAGATCATCCCATGATATGTTCAAAGTATGACAACCTCAGTTTAGTCATCTTCACTTTCAGTGAGAATTCAGACTTGATTTGTTCCAAGACCCATGCATTCATCTTTTTAGCAGTCCATAGTATCCATAAACTCTTCTCCAGGACCACATTTGAAATAATTTGATTTTCTTCCTTCAGCCTTCTTTACTGTCCAGTTTTCACAATCATACCTAGATTAAAATCTCCTTTTGTTATTATCAGGCTCACTAGAGCAAACCTCTGCAAAATTCTCAGAGAATACATTGTCTAATAATATAGAAAATACGTGTCTATGTATCTTCACATAGCCCCTAAATTATATAATCTAGACATCTAAAAATTTGGCAAAGATAGTAAAGCGACCTTGAGTACAGTGTATTTTGTTTTCTAAATGAATTAACTAATTTAAGTTTACTAAAATCTGTCTACAACCTGAAGTATTATCTTTAGATACTAAGTGACAGACATTCCCTAAGCAGGACAGACACAGCTGGAGGTAAGCCTGGAAGATTCATCCCTCCACAGGGCCTCTAGACAACTTCACTTGGTCCTTTGCTGATGACCAAAGACATCAAGCAGTTAACATAGAGAAAGAGAAACAGAGAGAGACACAGAGAGACACAGAATGAGAAATGTAGTTTGTGAGAAGAAGAGTAAAGAGTCAGTAGAGGGAAAAGGCTATACAGTGGCCCCTTCACTTTCACAAAGGTTCAGGGAGCAGAATTCTTGCAAAAATGGAAAAAAGGCAAGTAACTCCTGCCACACGCTCCCCCTTGCATTCCCTTCAGAAGCTCTCCCCTGCCATTCCCTCGCCTTTTGCCTCAGTGCGCTTGCCTTCCTTCTCTGTGCCTGGCAAAAGGCAAGGGAACAGGAGGGGGGAGGCAAATGTCCGCCTCACGAACAATCAAATTTACAAAGATCAAACTCGTGAATGTGGAGGGAAGACTGTATAAGCACCAGGATAGAAGGAGAGGAAGATCAATGCGAAAGATAAGGAAAGTGGGATCATGGATCAAAGGAGAAACAGCCCCAGGAAACAGAAACAGCACTCAGGTGAGAGGACTAAGAGGTTTTTAACCCAAAGTTGTTACTTCTGTTAGTGTAACATAAAGTCAGGATAAAACAAAACACTTTTCCTCACCCAGTCTGTTTTATTTCTTGGAAGAAGAAAAAAAAACCCACAAAATTTCAAGCAAGTAAAAGTGTCAAAAAAGTATAAATTATAGAAAAATTAAAGAAAAAGTATAAATTATAGATCGCACAACTGGCTTCCATGCATTTTTCTTAACTCCACTATACAACTATTAACTTCAGAAGTTTTCATGAGCTAACTGTTTAGACAGCATTTTAATTAAAGGAAAGGGAAAAGCTTGGATATTAATGTGGGTGGCTGAATAGTAGTTTCCAGATGGGGCTCCCAATGCTGCAAAATGTTAATTAGGCTTCCTGCTAAAGAAGAGATTAAAAATGTAGGTAGCTGTGCTTGCAAATGAATCTTGACTTTTGCCTTAATACTGAGAAAGCGGGTACAGTAATATCTCTAATCTTCCTTATGACTGTGATAGAAACAGTCACATGCACACCTTGATATTACTATTTCTAACCCTGAAATATGTCAATGAAAAATTTAAGTTTGCCAAGGGACACTGTCTGCTCTTCCAAAGGTCCAGAATAATGTCTCATAGTTAATTTGTCTAGCTTTATATCTTCAGAGTATCTACTCAGTACACAGCAATTTGTTCCTTGGCTCTCTTTTCAATATTTTTTCCTGATTTGCTCCTGTATGTGTCCACCCCCATAAAATTCTGTATGAAACCTGGCAACCTTGCTTGTCTGCCAAGACAACATTTTTCTGTGTTAAATATGTCCTGACTGCTCCAGGGATTCATTTTTATAGAGAATATTACATATGATACCTTCTATGGAATGCAACTTCATATTGAAGGCATGTAGTCATATCAGTCTACTGAAGCAAAAGTAAGAAGAACTTTACAGCGTCAAAATGACAAACAAATGTACTGTAACATAAAGCGTTGTGTATTAGATGCTTCTTGAATTATGGAAAGTGCAGTGGAACAGAAGCTACAATGAATCTGTAGAATGTTCAGATCACATGGAATTTTCTTTCAAGATCCGTATCTCTAGGTAATTGTTTGGACGCATTGTGCTGTGAAAGGTTTTGGCTTTGTGAACTGACAACTGTCTAAGCGGTCATCTATTAATGAGAATTTCCTTAGGACTGAATAGTGCCATAAATTAACAGGTGACCACTACACAAATATTTAGTATCAAAAAGCATGTTTATACTTACTGTACCACGTTCTTCATATCTTCCAGGAACCACAACACAAATAATAGCCAATATTAATAACAGCTCTTAAAATTGGAGTATATAGTATAAAGAAAAGAAACCTGAGGGCATGATCCAGCAGTAACTCTGCAATGGTGGAATTCAGTGGAAGCAGGAGACATGTAATCCCCCTTCCCAATATAGCCCCCTGTGTGCACCCAAAACAGGTTGTGGAAAGCTGGGAGACTCTTTAAGCAGAAAGTTATTGCACTGACCAGCCAACACTGGACTCAGCTCTTAAAACTACAAAACTGCTCTTGTCTGAAAAGGAGTTATTTGAACATTATACTATAGGTCTTGTTTACAAATGTTGGACTTATCAATACAAAGATACACAGACTCTTGCACAAGATAAACTGACTACCAAGTAGAGTTTTCACACATGATTATTAAGCAAGATACTACTGAGAATGCCCCTCTACACAAGTTTAACTCTCATGGCTCTTAACATAGTGACAGATCATGTGGTCTGCCCCTGAACTTGATGCCACCCCAGAAATGGTACATTTATGTATTAGGAAAAAATTTGACCAGAAGCAGACTGTGGCCAATAACTAGCAGGAAAAGCTGCTATGCTTCGGAAACTTTTAAGCATTAAATGGACTTAAAGGGAAGGTCACTACATCCAGGCCTGATTCCTCACACAATAGCATGGTTCAACATTTTCCAACATTATAGGAGTTGAAAGTTTATCCAAAGCAGAAGCTTTGCTTTCTGTTCTCCATTTCTTTTCTCACGACATAATGCCAATTTGTCCCTTTCCTTATACCCTGCTACTCTCACAATGTGCAAGACTCTAGTAATAGCTCTCTCTCAGTCACTGACAATAGACAAATAAGTTTGTTCAAGCCAAGTCAAGAGGGTCTCATATAACAAAACGGTGCCAAAGGTTTTATATCTCTCATAATACTAGAACTTGGGGACCACCCAATGCAGCTGATTATCAATAAGACAGAAAAATCAAGTGCTTCATTAAGCATATTATTAAGCAATTAAATTCACTGTTATAAAATACGTTGGTGGCCTGAAGACAAATTCATATGGGACTGGAAACAACTTGGTGACTGAATTAAATAGCTTTTTGGACTCATATGACAGAACATTTCCTCATCTACCAAATATCGTTAATCAGAGCTTGGGAAAATCCCTTTTTGGCCCAGTCAGCTGGCCAAAACAGTGAACTTTCTTTCAGAGAAGTTTCCAGAAGCAGCAACCCATCTTTTAAAGGGGTAACAGGAACTCTCTTCATTAACATAAAAAAAATCAGATTGTTTTGTTTTGCCTTTAAATCAGAAGTAGACTTCTAATCAAACTTAGGTTTGTTTATGGCAGTCCATGAGGTCCTGGAAGAGAGGCCAGAAGCAAGAAAAAAAGAAAAGGGTCTTGCTGCAATTTCCCACACCAGTCTGTGATGCGCACACACAGTACTTCATGTTCATCCAAGCCAATATTTCTACTTTTGCACGGGATATCATGGCATTCACACATTAAAAAAAATGTTTTAATCATAAAATGGGTCATTAAAATAATCATTGTTGTATTCCTTAATACTGCTGCCTGCAGTACTAATTACCCAAAATGGAGATTCCTCGTCACCTCCAATCAGCTTAACACATTAGTCAGATTGATTATTCCATTTAAGCTTGTTGCTAACCCACTCTTTTAACAGCAATTGCAGATGCACTGGTTGATACGACTGTAAGGAGTTGTGGACCACAGATTTCTGAGGACATGCCATTGGATGGTTAACGGTCAAAATTATTGTTAAATACCCTTAAAAATACCTTGCAGTTTTACAAAGTACTTACAACCATTCTGAATGCATCAAGAAAGCCGCATCCAGAGATCGAATATTCGATGTAATGGAGGAGGTAGTGCAATGGCCATGAAAAGCCAGGAAAAGCTATCTGAGTAAGACTAGCTCTGTTTTCTGTATAAGATGGACTATAAAAAGTCTCTCAAGCACAGGCCTTTTTAAAGCATCTATAGCAATCCCTCCACATTCACTAGGGTTGGGGCACAGAACCTCCGTGAAGTTGAAAAAAATGTGAATAACTCTAGGCCCTCCCAAACCATATTTAACACACAAAAACACACTGTGGATTCCTTTGAGGCATCAGGGTTCCTTCACAAGGCAGAAGCGGGGGGCTGGTGGGGCTTACTGCCACCACCACTGCTGCCTCCCTATGCCATTTTTAAGAGGGACTTCCAAGCCTCATTCGCAGTTTCTCAGTCTTACAAGGCTTGCAGAGGTGACGGCAAATAATCCGTGAATAATCAAATCCGCAAAAGTTAAACCTGCTAATGTGGAGGGCTGACTGTCTAAGAACCCAGTCAGTCTCAACCTTCACTATGAACTTTCATTTCTATGGAGGAATGTCTGTGACTGAAATCCAATCAGTCCCTGCTAGACTAGACTCATCGAAATAAAAGGGGACTTGGTGAGTCGACACGTATCAGAGTCCCAGGGATTCAGTGTACTTCTTCTAGTTGGTGCTAACAGTTGGATCTGGGCCTGATATTCCCAAGTGTAATACATTTTAAGATCTTAATACAGAACACCAACCTATTAGTTGAAAGTTGGCTGTTTTCATAATTTAGTATTTATTATTTTTAAGAGCACATGTATCACAGAGCAGATGTAAACATTCATTCAGATCTATGGTGGTTTTTGTCACCAAAATGGCTGTTCCTATGACTAGTCAATATCCTGTCAGCCAACTCACTATTAACAATATGCTGTATCCAAAGGTAGTTTTGCATTCATGCAAGATGGACTACTCAATTTCTTTGGTCTACCCACTGCAGCTCCCTCCAGACATTCCCCAAAACGCTATACTTGAAGATGAATGGCAAAGTCATGATTGATGAAAACAATGAAAATGACAGTAAATAGAGATACTATGTCAACAACCTGTCCAAAAATTTCCATTTGTCAATTTTAAATTTTACCTCCTTTTAATCATGTGCAACACACTAAAAACTGCCTCAGAAGCAGCTTTTCTCTTTAGAAACCACACGGACCTTGTCAAACCCAGTGATGGCTCCTTTGGTGTAAAGCAGAGGAAGCTAAACCATTCACAGACAGTTTTTATTAGGCACAGCATTTCACTCATAGTAAACAGCTGTTTCATTTAATGTTTCAAGTTTTCCACTAAAGAAGGGGAATGGAGAGGTGGCAGAGGAGGAACAATACTCCACAGGCACACTCGGTGCTGCCTTTTGTCTGACTTCTTTGCTAAATCCACAGTTACTACAATGAAAAAAATCCAACACTAGAAACCATAAAGAGGTTCAGCTATATTTTAAAAGGCTTTAAAAAAAAGGACTATATCCTCACTTAATCAGCCATAATCATCGTTCTTGCATTGACATCATAAACTGCAATCACAAATATCAAGATTATACAAAAAGGCTTATTTTATAGAGATTTAAAGACACGATTTAGATTTATAATTTTTTTAATGGTCTGTAGCCAAGCAAAAGCTACGCAACATGCCTTCCCCTCCCTCTCTCCATCCCAGCTGTCAGCACCTCTCAGTCCCACTCAACTTTCTCCCCATTTCAGAAACTGCCAAAGTGGTATGGTGGCTCTCTTGCAATCTCCAATACATAATTTTTGTTTTTGGTTTGTAACACAGGTGAAATGTGTCCCTGGAATTGTTTAGCTGTTCTCTAAAATTATACATAACAATGTATCACATTCTTTCATAGCCATAAGTAGAACTATGTGTAAGCAAATTAACAGAACAAATGCTTCTGTGGCAAAAGGTGATCAGATGCTAGTGTAGCTAAACGAATCGTGTATGTACACACATCTGCAGATATAAGCTGGCCTAGTCTAACTACCCTACTTAATTTCCTTCCTCCAGATCCGGGTACTGGTTAATGTCAGCAAAGGAATATGTCCACAATTGTTGCTTCTGCTTTTTCTTGGTACAGCAACACTGAGAAACTTCCTACAGTGAGCCCTCCACTTCTGTGCGGATTGGAGCACAAGAAAAAATGTGAATAAAAATAAAAATCATGAGTTATTTTTTAAAAAATCTGAGAACACTTCTCTAGGAATCTTTAGGTCTTCCAGCATGATTCTATGGTCAACCTCCAGCAGAAGTGAGCCACAGAGTCATGCTGGAGGACCTAGCAATGCCTAGAGAAGTATTCTCTCTAGGAATCCCTAGGTCTTCCAACACAACTCTGTGGTCCACTTCCAGCCAAAGTAAACCACAGAATCGCACTGGAGGACCTAGAAATTCCTGGAGAGAACATATTTTTTTCCTCTGGTAGAAAGAAACAGAATAAGAGTTTTTAAAAATAAATAAATAAATAGAAAATAATCCATGAATAATCAACCCGCGAAGTGCTGAACTCACCAAAGCAGAGAGCCAACTGTTCTCTGTAAAGTCAAAACTTACCTAATTTACACTTTCAGAAACTTACAACACAACAGAGAAAAACATATCCTCTCAGTGGTAGCCTTTGGTATTTGTATTTGTAGTTTCCCATGGCAGAAAATTAATAAATATTAATAGAATAAATCCAAAAAAACTTTGAAACGTTTCCCATGAGAATCTTTAAACAACTGTTATTTAGGATAACACAAAGCACCAAAGGATAGGAGACTGCATAAAGGTAACAAAATCATCCAGACACAACCAATAATTAGCATGGCCTCTTGTGGTCTTTGAAACTTGGTTGCTAGTTCTTTGTTTTTGCGACACACAGGAAGTTAGCATATAATTCTAGAGACTGGGAAGTTTCAACACACTTTAAATACTCAAACTTTAAAGTACAGAAAACCTTTGCAAAGCATAAGAACATAGGCACTGTGCGGGATCACATCAAAACCTATCTGGTCCAGTTTTCTGTTCCCAAAGTGGCCAAGCAGATGCCCATGGGAAGCTCACATGAAAGACACAAGTGCAACAGGCACCCATGCAGCTCTGTTTCCCAGCAATTGGCACAAATGGGTGCACTGTATTTGGTACTGGAAGTAACCCTTACCTAGAGACTTGGGAATTTTTTTTTTTAGTAGGAAGTGATTGTGAGCTATTCCCAAGCATTAGTGACAAAGTGCTAAGTACGGAAATAAAAGATTCAGGAGTCAATCATTTCCTCTTAAGTATTGTATAATTGGAATACTAGAATAATGGAATGTTAGAGTTGGAAGCAGACACAAGGGTAATCTAACTGAACCCCTTGTCATGCAGGTAGGCACAACTAAAGCATTCATGAAAGATGCCCATCCAACCTCTGTTCAAAGACCCCAAAAGAGGCAGTACATTCCACTGACAAACAACTCTTCCAGTAAATAAGTTTTCCCTCATGTTTAGGCAGAATTTCTTTTCTTGTAATTTCAAACCACTGTTTTCTGTTCTAGTCTCTGGAGCAGCACAAACAATCTCACTCCATCTTTTGCAAGACATCCCTTCAGCTATTTAAAGATGGGTACAGAGAAGATGGGGAAAAGCACATGTGAACTGTGCCTTTTGTATTTCAAAGGGCTAAAAACAAAATTAGATTTTAATTGTTTTTATTAAAATAAATTAATTTTAATAAAAGTAATTAAACCTTCAGCTGATTTATATCAGCAGATTAATCAATACTACTGATTTATGGGGAGGAGTCAATATTAATCAATGAAAGCTGATTTGGGAGCTTACATGTTACTGTTTAAAGGTTGTTTTTGGCTTTTGTGTGTGCCTTCCCCTCATTCATGAAACTCGGGCTTGGATCCAGACTTTGATCCCTTGGCAGACACAGTCTTTGTTGATTCTTCCTGCAGCTCTTTGCATCCTCCAAATAACTGCTCTGGGTGGTTAGACTACACTCCAGAACAGTGTGGGCAGTGAAGGCAGAAGGTAACTAGCAAAAATTGCCCACTTTCCTTCAGTGGGATCACTAAACTGGGTCAAAATCCTTCTGTGGATGAAAGGAGCCCTTTTGTTTGCAGAAAGTGAAATCTGGATCCCAACTTTTTATTACTAGGCTTGCCAATCAGGAAAAGAATTAGCCTGCGTTTACTGAACTACATGCTGACAATGAAAGGCTAACTATAGGAATAAACTTGTTTTTTCTTTAATAAAACCCAAACATGTTTCGTCCTTTTTATTTGTCAGCCAAGACCAAATGATTTTCAGTCAGGGAATACTATGTGACAGAACAAAATCTGATCTCAGGTTCCTTGGAAAAGCAAGTCAAAGCCTCAGCAAACCTGCAGAAATACCTTACAAGTTCGAGCCTGTTTGCTACTTCTTCATTTTCCTTAGGGATTCATTTGCCCTAGTTTTGATGTTTTGGGTTGTTTTACTGTAACAAACAAAGCACTCTCCAGGAGTTTATCTAAGCCAAGAAACTGTGTGTGGACACAGAAAATGGTACTGCGTGCATGCATGTGCGCACAAACCGTGAACTTTCCAGTTGCAGCTTCTCGTACTACATCAAATGCTGTTCCACAAGACCCCCTTAACCCTGAGGGGGAAGAAACATGTGGAAAGGAGGGTGGAAAAAATACAGGTGCATGAACATAATGCTCCTGAGCTCATCTATTGAAAAGAATAATTTTTAGAACAGTTTCAGCAATGTGGGTGTAAGTGAGCCTTTACTTGCTTACGAACATATTTCTTATTTTGCACAAAAATGCTTTCAACTAGTGCCCCAGAAGGAAAATACAGGTGACTCATTAAAAGACTGATGAGGGAAATGGAATTGATTTATAGCCAAGTTTTTTTTCAAAAAAAGACAACCCAGATATTACACTTCCATGCTTCCTTGTGTTGGAGGGTGTGTATTTACCAGTGGTCAAAACAGGAGTCAAATATGGAGGTGATAACAAGCAATGATCTTGGCTAGATCATCACCGGGTAGTTCAAAGTAAGAATATGAGGGCTCAGTTTCCTTGCCTTTGATTTCTTCCCAATGTAAACACTCCATGTGGCCTTTTCTCTACAGGTCAAACTAGACATGACAGCAGCAAACCTGTGTATGGGATCGATCTACTGCCAATGGATCTCCTGGCAATAACTCACCACTGCATCTTCATCCCTGACACCTGTGTACCTACCAGTGAGCCATTCAGTCTCCAATCTCCATCTTGGGGCTGAGTTGAACTGCAGTCCTCATGGTTACAACAACTGGTCAGTTTAAAAGAAAATTCCTACTTCTTGCTCCCCAACTACTGATTCTGTAGCAGCTAGCCTTATTAGAAAGTCAGGAAAACATAAAAGCTTATGCCCTTTTTGGCATTTTAAGTGGTCATCATAATTGAACGAGGTTTACAGTGCAATCCCATAAATATTTGCATAGATTTAAGTCCCACTTAAGTTTAATGGACATACTCATGGTTAATTGGGTACAGGATTGCAGTCTTACCCATAGGCATTATGACTGATATCATGTCAAAGGAGAAATTCCCCACTGCGTAATAGAAAATGCAGGAATTCCTCTCCTCCTTGCCCTCTACAGTTTTTATATGTGATTCAAAATAAAAACAAAACAATAAAAATAAATCAGTGCATCTTGTCCATAAATCATCCATCCAGTATTATGAATGCAACAGTTATTTAAGGGTTAGATAGTTTGTGTTTTTTAAAAAATCCTCTAACATTTTCAATAAGAACAAAAACATTCAATGACTAATAAATCAGTTTCTCTGCTCTGGTCAACAATTCTAAAAGGTCCTGGGTGGGATGACTGGCATGCACCTGGCACTGATTTTGTTGTATCTATTTTTTAATGACTTCTACGCCATCATAATAATTTCATCCAATATTATGGAATATTTCTCATAGATAAAGGAATGTGTATAATTTGAAGAATTTTAGAGGGTAGGATGAAAAAGATGCACTAGGAGAGGCAGACCACAAAAAGCAAAAAGTTAGATGCAAGTTATCTACTATACAGTAAAGGGATTTAATTTTGACCAAGACACAGGGGGCCCCAAACAGTCACATTATATGGAAAAATTAAACAATGTCATTTAAAAAAATATGAACCACCTTGAAGCTTACATTTTTCTCATCGCCAACCAATAGAAATGTGATCCATAAAGGCTGCTGATTAAGCAGGCTACAGACCTGACCAAGGTTATCTTTCAGGGCTTCCAAAGAGACATTTTCTAAATCAATGATACCAATCAAAAGGCACTGAACCACTATTCTATCCTTGCCTCATTAAGAGATTTTTGTGCAGTGAGAAAAAAGATAGAACTGGTGAGAAAAGATGGGAGGATTAAAGGTAGAAGATTATGTTGTCTGCACCACACACGCATATACATAACATTATTTATATGAGACATTACAATTATCCAATAAAAGCAACATCTGAAAATATCCTGGGGTTGTTAACTAGAACTGGAAAGTTGTTCTGGAAGAAAGGAGCAAGTTTTTGCATATACAGTCAGCCCTCCACATTTGCAAGTTTCACTTTTGCGGATTTGATTATTCACAGATTTTTTGCTGTCACTTCTGCTGCCTCCCTATGCCATTCTTAATAGGGACTGCAAGCCTTGTGAGACTGAGAAACTGTGAACGAGGCTAATAAGTCCCTCTTAAAAATGGTATGGGGCACAGTGGAGGTGGCAGTAAGCCCCACCAGCCATCCACTTCTGCCTTGTGAAACTGTGAATGAAGCTTGTAAGTTCCTATTAAAAATGGTGTGGGGCAGCAGATGAGGTGGCAGCGAGCCCCACCAGCCACCCACTTCTGCCTTGTGAAGGAATCCTGATGCCTCAGAGGAATCCATGGTGGGTTGAATATGGTGATCATACTTTTTTGTGTGTTAAATGTGGTTTGGGAGGGCCTAGAGTTATTCATGGTTTTTCCACATTCATGGGGGTCCTGTACCCCTAACCCTAGTGAATGTAGAGGGAGGACTGTAAATGCTTTATAGATAAACTTTACTCCCACATCTCTTTCCTTTCAACAACAGGAAGCATATCATTGAACAAAAAGTGAAGCTTATGACCACAGACTATATTACCTTGCTTCTCTGCACACAGAGTAACAAAATGTACACTTTAAAAATAAATAACAACTTTAAAAAGCATTGAAAGGCCACTCTGTATACAAGGCTTTTTCTGAGCCCTTTAGGAAACTAATCTCTTTTTAAAATTTCACCTACGCCTTCTTTCAGTATATTCTCTCTTTAAAATCACTTTCAATAAAAAATTAAAATAAAATCATGAATTCTGCAGTTAATTGCACTGTGGTCTCCTTCATAGACGCTTGTGTTTTAAAAAAAAAAGGAGCAAAAAGTTATTTTTATCCAGCATAGTTTGAAACTGCTTCCAAACAAATAACCTTGCCTTTCTCAAATCTTTAAAGGGGAGTAGCTAGTTACATTTTTTAACATGTAAAGGCCTAATGAAAGCTTAGTCACCAGTATTTTGCACAATGGTTATTTCTCTTACGCTGTTCCTGTTCCTGCGCACGATTGTTTCTGCATTTTTAAGCTTTAACCTCATATATAGATTTTACTACACGGAATAGTAAACTTAGAAACTGTAGCAATTCCCACCTAATGATCCACCCTACAACATCATCCTAGCAATTCAACCTTTTTCTATTACATAATCCCATGTTATACAACATTCTTCTGCTAGACATAGGCAGTGCAGAATAACAAAGAAACATGGCAATCATTTCTGTGCAGAAAAGACAACACACTTGTCATCAACCTTTAATGCTCTCTAAGGTTGCACTTTCTCATACTGTATTATCACACCAGAGTGGTTGAGTTTGTTTTTTTTAAAGTACAGTCACACCTCCATATTCATGCAGTTTGTGTGCACGGATTCAATCAACAACAGCCTGAAAATATTTTTTTAAAAAATTCCAAAAAGCAAACTTTGATCTTGTCATTTTATGTAAGAGATGCCATTGTACTACATCATTGTACATAATGGGACTTCAGCATGCACAAATTTTGGTATCCACAGGAGGCCCCTGAACCACACCCTAGTGGATACCAATGGCCTACTGTATTGCACTGTGGAGAAGATCACTCTCAAACCCTAGTTCAATCATCCTGATCAATCCTGTTGGTCAGGCAGTGGCTGGTTTCCTTGCTGGAAAACTTTGTAGTGTTTAAGATATAAGACAGTCCACAAACAATAGGACAAAATTCTGAAGAATATTCATTATTTGTCACATCTTTGACTAGAATAAGGGTCTAAGCACACATTCCACTGTTATAATATTTTAGTAGTGTGTTTAAATTCATAACTGTGGAGTTCAGCAATGTAGGGTTTGGTTGAACAAGGACTTCAAGAAGATCCAAGAGGACCAACAAAGGACCAGTGTCAGAGCTCAGAGAAGTTACTTTTCCAACTACAGTTCACAGAATCCCTCAGTGGCCACACCAGCTAGGATTTCCACAGGCTGCAAAGAGACTGGCTACCTTGGGTTTATAGCCCAAACTTAACTATAGCTTTGTCACAGCTATAGGCCACTGAACACTTACCTTCTTTGTGTGTGGGTAGGGAGGAAAAACACTACATTGTCTCTTATGAAAACTGTGCATGAATCAGTTTTCTTGTGGGCAAAGATCAAGAGAACATGCTATTAGCTATAAAGTCCTACGTGATCTTCACACATGATAATGTACTTGCCTCCATGTTTGTGTGTGGAAAAAATCATGTGAGGACAGATCATATTATATCAACACTTGATGTCATATTCATTTTACAAGGAAACAATTTCAGTCCTGAAACTACTGTTACTGCCCTGGCTAGCCCGAGCTTGTGCGATATAAAGATATCTTTTGATATCAATAATTTGGCCTCCTTTACCCATTCCTCTCCACGTGCTTGCGAGGTCCCCCGGCAAGCTCGCAGACAGGCACGGCCGATAATCGCCGTAATATTCCAACACAATACAGGCAGGCCAGAAATAGCTGTCCCGCCGCTTCAGGAGACCTCAAAGGCAAGTACTCTATTATGTATGCACGCAACTTACAAAGAACTCCCTGCCCTGAGCAGGCAACTTGATTAGAAGAATCCTCATCTGCCAAGCACTCTGCGTTTGCATACTGGCTGCCCTACTGGCAATTTGGCTATAATTCAATCATTCAAATTCTGACCTTTCGGAGGCTTTTGTCTCCAGCCCCAAATCCATTATTTTCCCCAAGTATGAACTAGCCTGCGGTCACAATTTTCCCTGTAAGAACCCCTGACTTCGAGCGCTTCCTCGGATCGCTCTTCGCTTCCATCCCGCCTTGCTGTCGCTTTGTCTAGCGAGCCTTCCCCTCAGCTCCACATGCTGAGATCCATGCTCCCCAGCTTCTCCACTTCCAACCGGGCTTCAGGACAGGTGAAGTATTACCCAAACCAACAACTCCTCTAAAAATCCCTCTATCCCACTCCAACCTTTATTGCTTTAGTTATCTGTGTGAGTGTGCCGCATACACTGTTTGACTGTATTTTTAATAAAACAACATTTATTAGTTCAACTTCTGTGTGCTCCTTGATTCAGCCTGACCCTGTAAACATAGGGTTCAAGATCTCGCTACATTACCCTGCCTCTCGCATTGCTAGCCTGTGCCTCTTGGCTAATTTCCCCAACTTATATAACTGAGAGCGCATTTAGGTGTCCCTCTCGGGACCCCCAGAAATCAGGGTAACACTACGTATGCTGATTGGTTACAAATAAATACAAAACCTGAAACCACTGGTTAATGTTCCTGAGTTGTTAGCACTAAATCCATGAAGGCTGAGTTTTCTGTGTCTCCCTTTCAGAGGGGATACAAAAACTGATATATCCAAACGTCTGCCGTACGGCTAAAATTAAACTGCTAGTTTTGCCTAGCACAGACCCATTAAATCACTAGGATTTTGCTAAGTCTTATCTTACTATTCTTCAATTGATTCAGTGGGTCTGCTCTAGTTAGAGGAGCCAGCCTGGTGTAGTGGTATCAGTGTCAGGCTGCAACCCTGGAGCCCAAAGTTCAATTCCTCACTCAGCCATGGAAATCCACTGAGTGACTTTGGTCATGTCACACAGCCCCCAAAAACCTCATGATAGGGTCACCCTACAATCGCCAAAAGTCGCAAATGACTTGAAGGCACACTACCACAACAACTACAGTTAGAAGTAGCAATACAATATGTGTGTGTATGTGCTTTCAAGTTGCCTGTTGACATACAGCAACCCCAAGAATTTCCTAGGGTTTTCTTAAGGCAGCAAGAAATTATTTAAATGCGGTTTGACAGTTCCTTTCTCTGAAATATAGCCTACAGCATCTGGTATTTATTAGCAGTCTCCCATCCACGAACTAAACCAGGGCTGAACCTGCTCATTTTCCAAGATCAGATGGGATCTGGTGCCTTTAAGGTATTTAGGGAGATCAATTCAATATAGGCCAATATAGGTATTTACTTATGAAGCAGAGAAAATTAGAATGATTTTATTTTTAAAAAAACTCTTGTTTGAATTAGAGGTGAAAAGTTGGATGAAGCCTTAGCCTTACATGTAATTGTGAATGTTTTTTCAAAGGGGTAGTTGGCATTAGATTGTCCCAGGAAAACAACAATGAATCATGTTACTTTCAAAACAACTCTAGGTTTTGTGGATTACAGTCTCCTTCTGAGATACATGCACTATGCAGTTGTAAAAGTTGTTAATGGCACAAAGAAAGATTCACTACAAATGAACGTACATACTTAACACACTTTTCTTCCAAGGGCATTAAAAATATACTATAATTATCTCTTATGATCTTTGGGTTATTGAACTCTCTATATTTTTCTTCCAGTAGTTTGAGGAAGGGAAGTAGAATGAGGGAAGTCAGAGAGAAGACGTTACCTTCTGCTGAGGAATGATTACTAGGGTAGTCAGAAAGACTGTAAAGAGAGACTTAATTTTAATTTTTGCATAGTGTAGGTATTGAGGAACACCTGTACAAAATGAACCTGAACAATACAGCTCTTGGGCTGAGTACAGAAGACAGTCAGTGTCCGGTTACCGGCCATGATATGTTAATGGCTATGTAGTAGATGTAGCTGAGAACCATTAGGTAAACATTGCCTGGTACTGGAATGGAATGCACTGATAACAGCAGTCAGATTCCCAGGGACTTCAGATGAGGGAGGGGTCTCAGGGGATCTTAAGCTCAATCACTTTTGCTTTCTTTCAGTCTTCACACTAAAGTAATTACACGTACTTCACTCCAAATAAATAGTACTTTATGCATTGTACTATTTGCATGTGGATTCTCTTCCTGACAGAGTGCAAAACTCACAATCCAACACTACAAAATGTTTCAAGACGTGGCGCTAGACACTGAAGAAGATACCCAGCAGGAGGGAGCCACTGGAGCGGCAGGGACTGAAGGAGCTGAACAAGCTGAAGGAGCTGAAGCGGTTCCAACTTTTACACCGGCTGTCAGAGCGAAGGTGCTCCCTTCGAATCCCACAACCACTCCTACCGCTGGGCAAACCTAGGCCTGAGGAGAATGTCCTGGCATGGCAAGGTGACAGCACCAACGAGCCACTCAATGGGACACTACAGAGAGCGAGGCTTCTTTGACGGAACAATTGTTGGCCAAAGAAGATGAAGTGGAGCAACTGTGCACTGAGACGGCCAAATGCACACTCAGATGGTAGACTGGTAGAATCTCGGGCCCCAACTAGGCAGACTCCAGCAACAAGGAGCAGCCGTGGTGGCAGTAGTCCCACAGGGAGGGCCCCTTACCCAACTGGGCCCAAGACCCTTCAGGGAAATGAAAGCTACTTACAATGGAGATGGAGCAACCCTCAACTACTTCCTTAACGTGGCCTCCAACTACATGGCAGACTATGATGGCAACAGCTTTAACGACGACGTGGCCAGAGTAGGGTACCTGAGCCAGCATCTGAAGGGAGAGGCTTTTAATGAGTTGCTTCTTTATTTGACAACAAGAGCTGAGGAAACTGCTGATTTGCAACTGTTCATAAATCGACCCAGAGAGAGGTTTGAAGACCCCTTCGTATAGGAACAGGCCACACACCAACTGGGGAAACTGCACCAGGGGAAAGAGACTGTGAGTGAGTATGCTCATGAATTCAGAAGACTAGCAGCTGAAGTCCCTGAATGGAATGACAAAGTCCTAAAGCAGTTCTTCCAGGATGGCTTGAACCCGAATATACTGGATAAATGCCTTTCCCAAGGCAACTCCGCCAGCTTGCTGGGCTGAATAAAGGCTTGCAGGGGAAGCGGAGAGCATGCTTGAGGGTGTCCAACTTGCTTGGCTGAGAGAAGCCCAAGAAACAGGACACAGGACTACTGGAGGTAGGAAACTAGGTGGTCTGGACAATGAGGGGAGAAGACGATGAAGGAGGGAGGAAGTTTTTATATATACATACATGTTTATTAAAGTTTAAAAAAAAGAATAAAAAAACCCCTCCCCGCTTTCAAGCATCTTTTTTCCAGTTGAGTCTGTGTTTACATTCCAGACATACATTGTTTCTGTTTAACAAATATTACACTGTTACTTTTAACATTGTTACATTACTACTTATGCTTTTTCTATAACATCATTAGTTTATATTACCCACATTATCAACAATCTTTCTTTATCCCTTCCTTTTCTTATTCTTTTATCCAATTCAAAACTTCTTGCCATTCTCTTGGAAAGTTCTGGATTGGCTTATTTTTAAGTGAAAAAGTTAACTTTTCTATCTCTACCATATCCAGAACTTTTAATTTCCATTCTTTTATATCAATATAGTTTCTTTCTTTCCAATATTGTGCATATGTTAATCTTGCAGCAGTTATTACATATAACAATGTCTTCTGATGAGATCTTATTTCTCTTTGTTGCCCTAACATATTTAACAGATAAAATTCTGGCTTCATTTCAAAATTTAAACTATATATTCTTTGAATTTCATCATGTATTTCTTTTCAAAACTTTCTTGCTACCTTACAGGTCCACCACGTATGAAAAAAGGACCCCTCCTTTTCATCACATTTCCAACATTTTCCATTTCCATTTTTTGTTATTTTTTTCAACCTTACAGGTGTCATATACCATCTATGTAACGTTTTATAAAAATTTTCTCTTAGATTTAGACTTGGTGTAAATTTTACATCTGTTTTCCATGCCCTCACTCATGTATCCAGCTCAATTGGGTGTCCAATATTTTGAGCCCATCTGACCATATTGTCTTTAACAATCTCTGGTTCCATTTCTCTTTGCAACAATATTTTATAAAATTTAGAGATTCTCTTTTTCTGGTCCCCTTTCATCAATACATCTAATTCATTTTCATTTTTTTCAAACCCATATAGTTTCTGATCCATATTGAATCTCTCTTTTAATTGTCTCCACGGAAACCAGTTAAATTTGTGTCCTGACTCTTTTAATTCCTCTTCTGTACACATTCTTAACTTGTCCCCATGCCATTTCAGTGGATCTTGATACGTCAGTAATTTCCCTTGTTTTGTTGGAGCAATATTGAAATCTTCTTCAGGTGAGGTCCACATCAGAAGTCTTCTATAAAATTTATACTTTATTTGTAACCACACTTTCAATAAAGTCTTTTGGATACAATGATTGTTAAAGTCATTATTTACAATTGCTTTGTCATAACATAAGTATCCATGCCAACCAAATCTATTATTTATTCCTTCGACTTCTTTTATTGTTGTATTCTCCACTTGAATCCAATCTTTTATTATTTCTAAACAGCATGCTTGATAATAGATTTTCAGTGATGGCACCTCAAAACCTCCTCTCTCCTTTGCATCTTGTAATATTTTAAATCTTATTCTTGGTTTCTTTCCCTGCCAAATAAATTTTCGTAACTCTTTTTCCCATTCTTTAAAGATCCTTTCCCTTCCTATTATTGGTAAATTTTGGAAGAGAAACATTAGCTTTGGTGGTAATGACATTTTTAAAGCATTTATCCTTCCTAGATTCATATGTATCCATTTTTCCCTTTTACTTTGGATCTCCTTCCATGTCTTCAAATAGTTATTCTTGAATAGCTCTTGATTTTTATTTGTTATTATTATTCCTAAATATTTTTTTTTGTAATTTGATATTCAGATCTCTTTTCCAAATTCCTTCCATTTTCCTTCTATTCGATGTTGAAGATTTTTTCCTTGAAATAATTTTTCAAAATATTCTTTAAATATCTGTTTTATTTTTTCATGTTGTGTAATTCTCTTCTTCCCATTTTTCAATTCAGCTATTGTATTTCTTTCTCTCTTCTTCTTTAGCTTGTACGCTAGCCATTTCCCGATCTTATTTGCCTGTTCAAATTGAGTTAATTTCAATTGTTTCATCTTCTTCTCTATTTCTTCTTGTGAATTCAACATTATCTTTTTTTGTATTTTCTTTACTTCCACTTGTATTGATTTCTTCGTTGGGTTTTCCCTAAATTCTTTTCCTTTTTCTTGGAGTTTTGTTATCAGTTCTTAATATTTCTGTCGTTTTTCCCTGTTTTGGACCTGTTTTTTTTTTTTTTTGGATAAAAAAAACTCTCATTACTGCCTTTGATGCATCCCAGACCATCTTCATCTTCATATCCTCTTTTACATTTTCTCTAAAGTAGTTTTTCAAAGTTTCTTTTGCTTGTTGTACTACCTCTTCATCATTTAATAAGTTATCATTTAATCTCCATTGAAATTGCTTTGTAGTTTCTTGCATTGGCCTCATCATTGGATGATGGTCTGAGATGATCTTTGGCAGTATTTTTATCTTCTTTATCTCTGTTAATAGTTGTTTTGAAACCAATATCATATCTATTTGTGACCAAGATTGGTGTACTTCTGAAAAATATGTATAGTCTCTTTCATTTCAGTTATGCATCCATAACTAATATTTCTTCACACATCTTAAAAAAGGTTCTTGGAAGTTTCCCTCTCTGTCCTAGATCTTGTTTGTTTGTAGAAGCTTTTCTGTCCATTTTCGCATCAATGACTCCATTCCAGTCTCTCGCTAATATCCAATCTTCGTATTCATATTCTGATATTTTTTCTCTCATTTCTTTGTAAAATTTTCCTTTGTTTTCATTTGGGGCATGGGAGGGAGCTTGTTTTAACTGTGGGAAAAGAGGCCATTTTGCAACAGAATGCCAGAGCAAGAGGAAACAACCAGATGAGAAAAAGAGGCCTCCACCCACTCCCAAACTAGCACCCCGCAAAAGGGAGACCCCAAAGCAGCAGGCCAAGTGCTCAGGCGATGGATCCTTCGTGCACACTTGCGAGGACAACAGAAGTCCCCCACCACTTTCTGACTCTGACAGTGGTGAATGGTCTCAAGACCAGACAGTAAACGTAAGTACCACCAACTCTCAGCATGTTTTTGTTTAAGTACAGTTGCAAGGGAGAAATGGGACATTAAGAGACTACAAGGCCTTAGTCAACTCAGGATGCACTATGAGTTTACTGAACCCTCTAGTGGCCAAAGAACTACTTGTTGAATTTGAACCGATGAAAAGAGCCGTTAATTTAACTCAGATGGACGGCATTCTGATGGCGGGTAAACCACGCAGTGAGCGCACTAAGCCTATAGATGTCCAAGTGCGAAGCATACAAGGTCCCTTACGAATTTTAGTGCCAGATAAAATCAGATTCCAGGTGGTCCTTGGGTTTGACTGGTTAAAATTACATAACCCTAAAGTTAACTGGTCCCAAGGATCTGTGAGACCCGGGAGGAAGGGCACTGGACCCCATGGAACCCCTCCATAGAGGCAGCTACAGATGCCACAGCACTGGAGCTTAGTGCTGAGGAACTGCAAAAAATTCCCCAACAATACTGGGATCTGCAAAGGGTTTTCGAAGTGTGTGAAGCCGACAAACTCCTGCCTCACAGAGACTTTGACTGTAAATTGAAACTTGTGAAAGGACCTAAAATTCCAAAAGTCAAGATATACCCTATGACCAGACAAGAACTGACAGCGTTGCAGAAGTTGAGCAAAAACTTGCAACGCGGTTTCATTAAACCATCCTCCTCCTCCACCACCAGTCCAGTATTCTTCTGACAAAAATAAGACGGGAGGGGGACCCAAGACTCATAATAAACAATAGGATTCTGTTCCTGACAGTCAGTGTTCTGTGTTATAGTGGCTTGCTGCCTGGGAGGTACAGCTCAAAAAAAGGAACTTTCCCATGACCCCCACTCCACCCCGGCAGCTTAATTCATGTACAGGACAAATCTGCATGCATCAGACACATATATTCACTGATGTCAAAAGAAACTACATTTAACTCTCCAACTGAAACTTATGTGACTTCAAGGAAGAGTGCCAATATGATCTTAGTACAAGGATTTCTAGATAAGGACTATCCCCAGAACCTGGAAAAGCTGTTTTCTTCAAATACATCTCAAGAATCTTCTACATAGCCCACTTGAACAGCTAAGTCACAGAGGAAAGGCTACTGTTCCAGTGTTGCCATTAGCAGTGGAAGAATAGCAATTCCCCATCAGGGGTCTTTTTCAATGGCTATCAAGGTGCTGGGATTGCTACCTCCACATCAGTACTGGTGGTGATCCCAGTCAGGGTTACTGGATTGAAAAGCTAAGTTAACTCTACTACCTGTCATCTCAGTAATCCTAAACAAGACTGCTGGTGTAGAAGGGAGGCTTTGCCCTCATCCCATTGATCCAGTTCAAGAAACAGAGATCTCAAGCGGGGTCACTTGCACTTGCCAAGGGTTAACCTACCCCAGTGTGTTAGATGTGTGTTTATCCCCCAGCCCACCACTGCATTTGACCCTTGGACCAAAAAATGGTGGTCTATCCTTGCTACAAATCTTCGTAGATATTGGAAGAAGGCAACACCACAAATGGTTTCACAGTAGAAACCAGTTTATTTAACCAAGTATGGTAGACAGTCACAGTAGCATTATTATGAACTTCACAAAGCAGAAGGTACCAGTATATCCTTTAGAACAAATACACGTGCTGCAGCCCCCCCCCTTTATTTGAATAGTCTCACTACCTCTAGAAGTGGAAAAGTCACACATTCTGTCCACCGGATCACAGTCTAGCAAGTAATGTGGCCTGTGTGTGTGTGATCTAGCACATATACACTTCCATGGCTTCAACTGCGGAAGGAATACAACTGCCAACTTGTATTTATAAACAAGTTTCCATGGGAGGAATTTGGAGTGGTCAGTGTGTTCAATAAGGACTGGACTTTTACTGACTGAGGGAGGAAGGAGACTGGTGGTTTTTTATTTTCATTCTTACTTGTTTACTTACTTGCTGGATCAATGCACAGCTTAGTGCGATCTGAGACTAAATCCCAAAGATATTAGCAAACTAAGGACAAAGCCTAGATAAGGATCTACAATCAATAAAAAAAAATCCCATCCACCTGTACCTACTCAAAAATGCTTAGTTTATTCAACAAAATACTCAAAACCAAACTCAAGGGGGGGAAAAAAACACCAAACAGAGAGCTAGTTAAAAAGACTTGTTGGCAACTACAAGGACAGATGTCATTTTAAAAAAGAAAAGTATCCCAAAAGAAGGGTAAATACTGTTGATGTACGTTTTCTATCCACATGCAAAGAACAAAGTCCTACTTCTCAAGAGAACAAGGGTAGTACAGCTCTAATTCAGAGCTTGAAGTAGCACTAGATGGATTGTTAAAGGTTATTTTCAGAGGCTAGGTATATCTTTATATTAAGGCTTTTATGCATAATACATACTCACAAAAACTGTATTTTACATTCTATATGAAAATCAGATCACTTGATGTGAATAAAATAGTAAGTTGTTCTGTCAGAAGCTATTGTAGACTTTGTTGTGTAACTAAAACTGTCGTAAGATTATAAATACACAAAAGATAATAAAGATATAAAAGGTCCTTGCTATTTTCACACAATGTATTTCTCCTGCAAAATAAGACATTTATTTAAGTTTTTCTTGGCATCTGAAATCTGTACTTTCAGACAGGCTGAAACCCTAGATCTAACCAAATGTTAACAAAGCTTCCTCCTGCACATTTCATTTCTGGGGTGGAGCTACATGGGAACACACAAACAGAGGGCTATTTCTCCACTACCCAACACAATGTGCAACAAAACAGCAGCAGATGGACAGTGGTGTCTTCAACATTTTATCAACCCATTATTATTGTTATTATTTATTTGATGTATTTATTTGATTTATATTCTTCTCTTCTCTCACCACAGTGAACACAATAAGGTTTGCAAAATGATTTAAAAACAGGCACTTTCAATGGAACACTGCACCTCAGCTAATTCTGTGGACTCAGTACAGCAAATAAAGCTTTGGCAGCCCAGTGTGTCAAAAGCAGCAAAGAGTTAAGCATCTTTTCCTGGCTGCCATTTTTTTTTTCCTGCAAGTCACCCCACTAACACCTCCCTTTTGTTGTTGAGAAGCAGTAACCAGGATGCCTGTGCTTGCCAGCCATGTTGTTCCATCTTCAGAATAGTCCAGTGTCCAGTTGCACAAGCTTCTCTGCCTATGCCAATGACTCAAAAGCTTGGAAGGACACCGCCTAAGAAAGCTGTCAAGTGGCCCTTGCTACTCTTCCAGGGCAAGGCCACAAAAGCATCTTTGAACTCCATAAAGAGCAGGAGATTCCTGTCTGCACAACAGCATTGGCAGTTGATGCTGTCACAGTGGCATTTGGCTTGTATAAGCAAAGGGAACATGCAGAGAACAAACAAAGAAAAAACAAGCAAAACCCAGGTTGTATCAATAGTCAGCCAGGCACGGGATAGCTGCATTCTGTTTAGGAGCTATGTACCTTTTGGCTTCATGACTATAACAAATGGGAAAAAGTTGTTTATTTTATTTCTCAACTCCAATGAGCTTTATTTACACTGAAGGAAAGCATTATTTCAGAAACCCTAATTTCCCTTAGAAACTAACTAAACAACACCACAATTTACAAGTTAAAACATGTAAGAGTGTGTGAAAATTCAAAAGTGAGCTAGCAAGTGCATATTACATACGTGAGGAGTCATGACAGTTAATGGTAGGGACAACGAAGGGTGAAAGCTGGCTATTCCAATAGTAGTGTCAAGCTGGCTGGTAGTGTCCAACTGAGTCAAAGCAACAATAATACCTGTTTTGTATTGTCATGTGTTTAGTACTACAGAAGCTTACATTATCTGAAGCCTTGGAAGCAGGCATTGTATAGAAATCTCCTAGCAGCGCTTTATACTATCAATCCATTTCATCCTACAGTGACGCCAAAAACTATAACTGGTAATGAAACAACTATCTCACAAAGGGTCAGATTAAGGCACTAATAAAAGATGGTGTAAACACCATTATTGTTTCAGAATAAAGTCTAAAGATATTGACTCCTTACATCAGAGACGGAAAACTGTATTAGATCCAGAGGTCAGTATTCTGCCTACAGAGTATTCTGGCTACATAGTGTGCCAAAAATGCTAAAAGCCAAACCAAGTCAAACCAGAAGCCCCTGGAATTCTCTTTCTTGTTCTGCAAACCAGGCATATTTTGATGCTTGTTTATCTTTTTATGTTAAACAGTGCAGGTAAGGGGAATGTAACCTTCCAAGAGAGGCAGTTCACTTTTTGGGGAAAAAAAGTAGCTCAAGAGAAGCCAGGTTCAAGAGAACCTGGGAATCCATGAAAATAGTCTGAGGGGGCTCATGAGTTTCCAGAGCTGCACTTTGCTCATTTCTGCTTTATATCCACTGAAGGCCAACAGATATACAACATGAAATAGAATAATTTTTTTTGTACACACATGGCAGTGGCAGCAGCAGGAAAAGAGGCTAAGCAGATCCCCACAAGCACCAGCTTTGGGTTAGCCCACATTGCCAGGCAATATAGTACCATTGTCCCATCTTCTTCTCCCTCCCTGGCTGACAGCTACATATACCTCTCCATCATCTTGCTGCTTTTCAGCAGTTTCTCCTACACAGTGACTTACAGCCTCTCCACATGAGCCAAAGGTACTATGTTGGGCTCACTGTTGAGAAATTTTCTGAAATTTAGTTGTGGTTGTGTAGGCTTTCCAACCAATTTTCTATTCACAAACTCACTGTGCTGTAGTCACTGTTTCTAAGCAGGTCAGATACATTTACATCTTTGTTGTGAATAAAGGTTATAGCATTTGGGGCATTTTAGTTTAGACAAAAGGTGAATAAAGACAGACACGCTGTAAAACTAGATACATTCAGGAGAAACTGAGTGGAGTGTTTTTTTCACTCTCTCATAAAACTACAACCAAGAGTCACCAATTATATTTAATGATGAGAGATTAAAGACAGGCAAAAGGAAGTTCTCCTCAAAGTACTAGTTAAATTAGAGAATTTACCGTCACAGGATGAGATGAAGGCCATGAATCTAGCCAGCTTTAACATGGGATTAGACAACAGACGACAAGTCTATCAATGGCTGTTACTCAAGATAGCCACATAATACTTCCAAGATCATCCCAGATGATGGGATATAACAGCCAGGGAGGACAATTGCCCTGGTGTCCTGTTAATTGTCTTCAAAAAGGTTGGCAATTAGTAACTGTGGAAAAGCTACACTACTTACAAGGTAAGCTTTGGACTCATCAAGCATAGTTCTTACTTCACATTAGATCCCAGGAGGAAGCTCTGAAGGTCATTGTGCTGGTATAGCTAGTACACTGAACCATGGCCAGAGATAACTGGTTTTCAGTCCTTGCTCGATGTCATGAGCCAGGCTGATCTCGCTCCCGATTCAGACTTGGACTCCGAGCCTGGGGAGGATCCCTTGGAGGGGCCCTCGGGAGAGGGGGCTCCATCAGAGCCTGGAGAGGATCCCTTGGAGGGGCCCTCGGGAGGGGGGTCTCCTTCAGAGCCTAGGGAGGAGTCTGTCTGTGACTCCACAGCGGTCCCTGGCGCGGAGGCCGGGCCAGCACCTGACGCAGACGTTTGTGCTCCAGGGGCAGAGGCCAGTGTTCCTGACTCCAGTGCAGAGTTTGCAGTGGACCCTCCCCCCATGTTCCTCCAGAGGCAACTGGAGAAGGGGGCAGTCCGGAGGTCTCAGCGATTACAGGAAAAGCGATTGATGACTCGGTCCCAATGGCTTGAGGGGCTCCAGCTGTGAGCTGGGCCAACAGACAGGTGATCAGCCTCAGCTGGGTTACAACTGATTATTTAGGTCGGACGCTGTGGGGGGTGGGCATGGGGCAACAACCGTCTACCAACCGTGAATCCGCGCCCCGTATTGTGGGCTCTTGGTTCCAGTCGGACCTAGCTGCTTTGAGTTTGCCGTTCCGGGGACCTGCTGTTTGTTTATGCTGACATTTGGTGAAGTAACCTCTTTGAGTTATTACTAGTAAATCTGTTAAATCCAGCTTCTGCCTCCGCGTCTGCTTCGCCGTCGCCTTGACCGTGACACTCTGATGACTCTCACTGGTAGAATTTGGAACATTCTAACTTTCTATCTAGTGCACTTTATGCAACAGCTGCCAGGATAAGATGGAATAACCATTATGTATGAAGGCTCACGACCCTTCAAGGAAAAGCAGGAGAGAAATGAACTAAATAACAAATAAAGAGCATTAAATCAATTGTTTTCAGCTTGATTACTAACGCTAAGGCACAATCATCTATTGGTCTGAATCTACACAAAATCATATATTATACTATCTTATAATGAAGTTTTGACTTCTTTTATTCACCTTAAAATTTATCCTGACTCTCTGAGAATGGCAGTGGGCGCACTGACTTCTGCTGTGTATATTCATCTTGAGGTATATTCAAAAGATATAGATGAACTTTCAGAACTAGAAAAATACTAACATTTGAATATTCTATCCACATCTCAGAGAGAAAGCGTGAAATGTCTGGAGCAACAAAGGGACATTCTTTCTGTATTAACTATTTGTGTATTTACAATATTGATATACTCTGTCCTATAACAAAGTTCTCAGAATTGGTCACAAGAAGAGTGTTTAATACTCAACAATAACAATAATAAAAAGTATAAATACAGTATAAAAATATGCACAGGGAATAAAAGCATTATAAAATGATAAGGTCAGAGAAGAAGAGGTTTTTACCCAGTGCTAAAAAAAATAGCACAGCAAACACCAGATGAGCCTCTGTGTGAAGGCATCAAATGCTCAGAGTACCACCAGTGAAAAGGTCATTTCTGCCTTAACGATATGCCTCTCTCCATTTCACGGGAGCCCTTGGAGAAGGGATCCCAAAGAAGACCATATGGCCTGGAAAGGAATGTGAAGGTCTTTGAGAAGGACATAATCAACTGGATCTGGTAATGGAACCAATAAAGACAAACATCAAGGTAGGGTCGTACCCAGTATAACAGGTGAAGCTCATAAAAGTGTGTAGGACCACAGAATCATTTGTGAGTCTCTTGACAAAGATAAGCACCCTCAGACTAATCTGAGCCTTCAGCAGGAACACCACATGTCTGGGCAGACAAATCACCTGTTAACATTGCCTTTGTTTTGTCTGAAAGGTGGTCCAAATTATTGGTTGTGTCCATCATCCCATTGCCACTTTCCACAGGAAAACTGAGTAGCACTCATATCATCTCACCTCTGTGAGAAGCAAAGGAGAAGTAAGCATTGGATCTCATTCACATATTGATGACATTTCATTCCAGATCTATAAATGACCTTGCATGGTAGTTTCACACTCATACACACACACACCAATGAAGGATAAGATTGAACTCCGAGAGGCTGCAAAGTATAAATGTCAGATTTTTAAATAGCAGTCTCTCAACAACTCATTCACAGGTGACCCACAAACCAACGGTAAACAGTACCACTGACACTCAAGACAGCTCCTATAGAAGTGTATCTTGGTGGGGAAGGTGGATATACACTTTTTCTAGTATTATCGAGTTACAACTTCCAACATTCCTTACCCCTGGTTGTGCTGACTAGGGCTGACTACGGTTGCAAACAACAAAATCAGAAAGCAACAAAGTCTATAGTAGGCATATAAAGAATATTTGCAAATATTCAATTTGCTAATGAAAAAGTTTTTTTTTCCAAATGTTGGACCCCCCTCCCCACCAGAAGAGAATCTTGGCTGAAACAAGATTATTCGTTGTGGGATGGATGCTGGCAAAATTCATCATGTGGGTTTGTGTGCAAAAAAACTAGAATTCTTCTGTACTGAAAATCAGTGCAAAAATATGTTTCCAGCACAGAAATTCCAAATTTTTGCCACTCCGTCCCTTGTTTACACAGTGTACATCCTGACCTGTGAAAATGTCTCAAGAACTCCCAGTAGGGAAAAGGTTCTGTGAGTTATTAATTCCTCCTGGTGTGAAAGAATAAAGATTACATCATTAATCTTTGGTACTAAAATCCACTGAATGGTCCAGGAAAATCAACAAAGTTATATTTCCCCATTTCTCTTCTAGTGAAGATTACTCAAAAGGGTAACCAAGGCATTTCTTGTGCCAAACCTAGGCTTGAGGTCTAACTGAAAAACACTGAGAAATATGCATCTTCTCTCAGACAGAAACATATGTTTCTGTTCTAAAGATACCAGTTGTCAGAAATATGTGCAGCTCTCCAAAATAGATCCACAACCTATGGATTAGCAGAGGTTTGAAACCATTATTTAGGGGGCCTACCTCAATGATTTTGCAGCAATTACTAATTTATTGATATAAAATCCTAGTGGAGATATACGGAGGTATCCAGATGATTGGATTACTTGTCTTTATGTTATTCTTAAAAAGATTCAAGAGATATTTATTTGCGGCTGTAAATAACATTTCTGTTTTACAGAAACAAAAGATTGACTTTGTAGCCTATCTGCAAGTAAGTTGCCAGTGAAATAGTTACCCGGTCAGTGTAAGACCAGCTTCCTCTGTGTGCACATAGGAAAAATGCTCTTCCTAAATTCATAAACAGGAAGTACCCAACCCCAGGAGTTCTAACAGTGAACTAGCTGAAAAGCAAGCTAACTTCTGACCTAAGATAATGCCTTCATTGACTGCCAAATACAACAAACAGTAGGATTCTACAGATTGATAAATATTTGGCTACAGGAGAGAGGAAACAGATTTTAGTTTCATCATCCCAATGTAAAAAATCACCCTGCTGTATGAAAACATCCTGACAACAAGAAATTTAAGCAATGCTTCATGCAGCATTTTTGTCTAGTTTTACTTTCTTTTGATGTCTATAGACATGCTTTGTATGTTGCTAAGCAAGACAAAAACACAAAAGGGTCCCCTTTTATCTTATCTACATTTGAATATGAAATATGTAGCACACATATTCCTTACCAGCAAAAGTACCAAGTCTCCTTGGTTCGGAGTAGCAGCAGGTGGGAAAAGCAGCTCAATTACTCTGTCCCTCAGACTACATGGCTTCAAACTTATGTGCTGTTTAGGGAAATGTGCCACTTAATGGCTGAAAATTAGTACCACAGGTTTCAAACACAGGGGCACATTAATATTAATTAATGTGGCTTATGAAAACAATCTCATGGTATACATTCAGAGGGCTCCTTTAGCATGCATGCTAAATTTCAGAGGTCTAGATTTCACATCCTTGGAGCTATGGATCTGACAGACAGGCAGAATTCATTGTTATTTATTATAAATACGTCATAAATCACCAAACTACAGCTAAAATATAACGGTCTGCTTAAGTAGTTAAACACATTTTAAATCCTGAAAGACCATAGACTAACTCAACTTCACAGCCAATGGAGCCATATTTTAACCATCTTTCTAAAACAAATTAGAAATTGAGCTTCTTTTCTGGGAAGCCAATTTTATAATGCTGCACGGCCCAGCACCAAAAATACCTTATTTCTGAATACAGCTACCTGCCATACTTCAAAATACAGTTATATACCCCATTCCAGGACTACTCCAGCAATCTCAAGGCATGTAGAGACATAAACAGCAGACAGCTTAGTAAGAACATGCAACTTGTCCAGTGATCAAGGCAACTGTACTTGTGAGGAAAAGCAACTAGAACACATCAGATTTGGGGAACTAATTGATCATTGTGTACTTGTTCCCCTCCAAAATTCGTACATTATCTGTTTCTAAAGTCTTCAGAATTTAAAATCTTTTGTTTGAAAAGCAATCTGAGCAGCTGTTTGTGCTAATACTTTTTAATCTTGGTCTCACTTCTCACTCTGAAAATTGCCACTGCATTTTATTCCTTAAAACACTGAGAGTCTTTTCCTTTCATGGTCAATTTTTAGTTTCCTAATATGCTAGTTGTAGTAGCAAAACTCTATAACACAGGCAGGGTCTGCATGCACACACATAAAATCATTCAAGAGGGTCACACTGAACACCTCAAACTCCTAGCACTTGTGGAGATGGATGGGATGCCAGGCAAGCAGTGTGTCCACTCATACAACGACTTTTGTTTGGCTGTTTCCAAATATCCAATTCACGAATCAGTCATCTGTCCTCAAAAGATATTTGCAACCATCTGTGAATAACACAAAAAGGCTTCTTTAAGACATCTCAATTCTAGCAGTTTTCAAAAGTGTGACCAATGCCTGGTTCGCTGGAATACTATAAGCAGGTTTTTGGAGCATCCATCTCACCAAGGACCCACTCATTACAAAGGTATCTATAAAGTCACTGGTCTTATCATTTAGATAACAATTTGAAACACTGCTGGTAGACATACAGGGGTATGTCACAAGAAATTTATTAGGTGCTTGAGCAAGAGATTAACTTTATGATCAGCTGCATTTTGTTGGAAAATCCAGGCACACATTGCTTAAATTGCTGAGAAAGGAGTCAAAGTCTGCTTTGAACCATCTTGCAATGCGCATATAGGAAAAAAATGACTTGCAAAGAAGATGAGTTATTACAAGGAGTTTTCTTCTGAGTTTGCTTTGGTTCAGAAAAAGTTTTTTTTAAAGAAAACCTTTTTTTTTTTTTGACTTAGCAAGCTCAACTCTTCCAGATGTCAGATTAATTGTTATCTATGCTGAATAAGAAGTTGCAATATTTTAAGAAAAAACTGTGCAGAACAAAAGTGAAGCTGGAAGATTAGACTGGCAACTGTAAGCTTCCAGGTCAATTATGTCTCTGAGGGGGGTGACAGCTTCTTGAGTTGCTAGAAATGAGACTGAGTACACAAGCAAGTGGAAGAACTGTTATTTCACTGGCCAATTCACCTCAGGGTCTTCGTAAGTCAGAATCAACTTGAAGGCACACAACAACAACAACAACAACAACAACAATTCTGGTTTTCACCCTTCCTTCCAAATCCCCTGAAAAAAAAAATCCAGCTAGAAACTGATTAGGCTGAATTTCTGATTAAACTGAACTTGCAAGGAGGAAGAATCCTTCTCCAGACACACACAGTCTTATCCTCTCCCATTTTCAGACAAAAGGTGTGGGGAACTGAAAGCACTTTGGACCTGAACATGCAAGTGTACAGATTAGAAGAGAAATCTTCCTGTTGACATAGGGGTCTTGTGTCACCACCTCATTCATCTTCATAAACACATCTTTAACTGCCAGGTGTTTGTTCAGCAACTAATGCAATATGGCACAAGGAAACCGCCTTTCAATAAAAAAACATGCTTGATTTACATTTGGTCACAATAAAGCTCTACTTCAAGCAAAAGTATCTGACGTTTCTTTTAAATATCAGTCACTCGATTTCTAATCCATGCCATCCAGCAAAATGTTCCCAAGGGCAATTTGTCAAATGGTTCTGGGATCTACAGTTCTCACAAAAAAAGATCATCACTAGGTAGATGGAGTAAGGCTAATTTGCACATTCACACATATTACTAAAGGTCTCATCACACTACAGCTGGGAAGATGATGTTGAAAAGGAAATAGGAAACATACGAGACTTACACTTCCTGTTCTTCAGCATCTGTGCTACCCATTTGAAGCAGGACCAATGCAGGAACTGCCTACATGTCACCTGGCAAAGGAGGTGAGAAATCCCAAGTGTATAATAAAGATGGCATATTATCTGAGTGTTATGTGTTCACTCTAGAAAAAGCAGTGTACACTCAAGAATTGAGTCCACCATGTAAATTGCTCATTTACTATGAGACACGTAGATACATTCTGTGTTCTATAAAAATGAGGAAATTCACAAATAGACAGCTTAGAAAACAATAATGACTTTAGTGAACACTTTGTATGTTTCTGGTATTAATTTAGACTATGTGTGTACTTTCATTACAGTAGACATTAGCTGATTTGTTGTTAAATTAATGGAACACATGTTTGAGAACAGACATTTAAAAATATCGGATACCGATGAGTAATTTGAATCATATGTAATGCAAACCCCCCCCCCCCAAAAAACCCTTCCCACCAGTTGTCTTGTATATTATTTAGGGAATTCTGAGCCTATCTTACATAAAAGGCTGAAATAATCCCTGCTGCTTTTACCACTTTCTGTTTAGAACATTAGCTCAAAAACAGAGGTGAGGAAGGATTTTAAAACACACACACACACACACAAACTCCATATACTTTTGTCAGTTTAATTTATAAGTCAATGCAGTGAAAATTGAAAGAAAAACAGTACCACATAAATGTTGGAAGAAAAATAGTGTCACAGCTAAAACACCACTGAAAAATACCATAGTTTTCAAGTGCAAGAGGGAAGGAAAAAGAGGGGTGTACAACAGCAGATGTGAATTTAGATATGAAGCCTGCACCAACAATATAAACACATGATAGGAAACCATGCTCGCAATAGGAAAATAAGAGCTTGTAAAAGGAGAAGTTGGGCGTAGACAGTTGGGCTCTACGTGCTTCAAATCTCAGCAACAAAAACCTGTTTTCATACTTCTCAAAGCATTCTTGATTTTTAAGAATACGACAAGATTAAGGCGTGCCCTTTTCTGAGAACGATCTGGGTCATTTTTAAACTTCACCCCCAGAAGTTAAAAGAAACAAAAAATGACAGAAAACCAAGCCAAGCCATTCCTTTCAAGGGGAGGAGTAGGGAAAAGAAAAGCGCTGCTCCTTTAAGAAAAACTCTTGCCATAATCCCAGAGGCTTTCTACTTTTCGTCTGACAAAAGAAACCTGTTCCTAGTCAGCCTGGTCTATCGGCGATCGGCATCTGAATACTAGATTTTGTTTAGATACACCCCGGTGGGCTCGCTTTTAGCGAAAAAGTCTCTCTTTTCCCGTACACGCCCGCGCTATCCTTGGGGGAAGGGAGGCTCGTCCAGGCGGCGGCGGCGGCGGCGGCGGCTTCCCCGCAGATCCCCAGCTCGACTTACCGCTTGCGTGTTCCGAGAGAGTAGAGACTGACGTCTGGCCCATCTCTGGTCTTGGAAGAGGGCCGGGGGTCCGGCAATCAGGCAGCTCTCTTGGTCCTTTGAAAAGGCTTCCTCTCCCACAACAGCTTCCGAGGGCTCATTTCACCTTCTCCTGGCGCTCGCCCGCCCGCCCGCCTGCCTGCCCGCCGTTGTGTTCACAGCCTCCCTCCTTACAACTTCTGCCTCCTCTTCCGAGCGAGTTGTAAGCCCTCCTCCTCCTGCTGCTGCTGCTGCAGCCCAGCTCAAACTGTTCCTGTTCAGCCAAATGCCTGTCATTCCACTATGCAGATTAAAAGGGGCAAAGGGCACGGGGAGGGAGTCCCTACCTGGTACAGCCACACCAGGCTCGCGCCCAGAGATCGCCACCCGCACAACAGGGGCAGTATGTCGTTTTAAACTACCCTCAGCCTCCACACAAAGAACTCCGCGTTAAAATGTTCCTAGAGGGCTTGAACCAGAAAGAATAAAGTACTTAGCAGGGGCATTTCAGTTCTGTTCTTTGCCAAGATGCTTATCCCTATTTAGTTTCCCCAACCTCAAAAGACTGATCTCGGTCTTCCCTGCTGATGCAGGTTAGAGGACAGGCTGGTTAAATCGTAAACCTTTGTATTTGTGTGGCTTCCTTGACACTCTTAACTAATTTTGTTACTAAATTTTTCCGGATCAATCCTATTTGTATTTTATGCAGAAGTGCCACAGAGGCTTACTCAAGGGGCTTACTCTCAAGCAAATGGGCAAAGGACTTCTTCATATTTTATGGATCTTTTTACTGCTTAGACTGTTACTTCATACACTATTTTTATGATCTGATGCTAATAAGAAACATCTGAAGACCTGTGGCAAAAGAGCAATAAATATTTTTCAATCCACAGTGTGCCAAGATTTTGCTAAAAATTAGATTTCATGTTTTATTTAGTTGCCTAACAAATCTGTAAATAAGGTAAAACATTTCATTATACTGGACACCTGTATATGACGCAAAAGACATGAAATATCATTGGACGAAGCACTGAATGAACCTCCTGTTTTCAAATAAACATTTGAACAAACATATTGGACTTGAGCCTGAAAACTGTGACATTCACACACACTGATGGAAGATTTAGGCAGGGCTTGGGTCCAAAGGATTTCATAGAAGTTTAAAGATCTCTCCCCTTTACATCTTTACCTACAAAGGTCTGATAGCAGCACTCAGACAGTAAATCTGTACTGTACATCCTGTACATTTTGGAACCTTAGTATCTGAAAGCCACAACATCTGCAACTAGTTCCACCTACTGTTGTCTCTAGTAGTTTCATACTTTTTGCTAAAAAAATCTGATAATAACACTATATTGGATTTTGCAATTTAAAGTTTTTTTAAAAAACTGTTCTGAATCTTGAATAGTTTTGGCATGGACTTTGTTCCTTATTAAATACTAGCCAGGTATCCAGTAAACAAAGGAAGCATAATTTCATACTTTCCAGTACAAATTGATTCCAAACTAAGAGGAAATACAAATTCTTTTTTCCTCGTAAAAGAGAGAATTTATGAAAAATGTTCCTGTTTTTTTGAATTATATTCAATTTCCTCTGTGTTAAAATGGCCAGTAACAGTGAAAAAATGAAGCTTGGCCAGTTACTTAAAGAAGTTCTCAGTTATACATTCTATTACAATGAAACATAATATTGAATCCAATACCTGGATTGCTTGGCAAAGTTATCTCTGCTCAGTGTTAGAAAATAATCCTCTCTTCTCTCTCCCATGGTCCCCCAGTTCAGTTATATCAGTCCGCCTGACTCTATCTAAATCAGGATGCAACCTATATTCATTGTATAAATGTCAGTCCTTTATTCTACAAAAGCACTGCAAGGAAGGCCTCTTTTAAGATTTCTACAGCAATATTTGTTAAGATTAATTTTCATTACAGAACTGACTCTCAATCTTTTTGTTATGCTTTCCAGCTGAAATAGTTCCTACTCTTTGTTGATACATGAGGGCCAAGCTAGACATTATGCCAAATACATAGCCAAATGTACAAGTATTGCTGCAGCAAATGCTAACCACGTGTCCGGTTTCCCCCTTGTGCTCCATAATATTTAGCAGAATTTACTTATCAGTCAACATGACTGTCTATCACTGGCAGGGGATGGATGGAAACTGGCAGCAAGGACAAATATTTAATGTCATGACAGAAGGACATGTATAAATTGTCATTGATATGACACAAAAAGAGGAGAGAAACGGACATTCAGCTGATTTGGGTGGCAGCTGCACATTTAGTATTAACACTGAGAGCCCGAAACAGTAAAGAGTCAATGGCATCTTAAAAACTAAAGCATTTACTATGACATAGGTCTTTGTGGACTAGTTTACTAGCTCAGTTTACCAGATGCACAAAGTATTGTCTTGCATTACCAACAGCTATATACATAGTCATGGTGGGGCAATGGTAAACATCAAGATCAGAAGAAGTAAAATGCAGAAAGTACAATGATACTTACCTTACAAAGAGTGGCCATTCACAAAACAGACATCCTTGCACTGATGGCTGATCAACACAAGTAATATGATTCATGAACATGTATTCTACAGATGCCAATTTGAAGCAATTTTTTTTGGTCAGTTTACACATGTATATGCCTAGCCTATGGCAATTTCTTATGTATTTTTCCCAGCCTATTTTCCTATTTTTTTGTTTCCTTTTGAAAAATCAAATAAAATTATAACAATGGGTACTTTAATTGATTCCTGAGAAAAGTGAACCTCTCAATGAGTCCTTCAAGTTCCATACTGTAGCAATGCCTTTATTAGGCCAAACAAAAAGTCACCAATTACATTGTCCTAATGTTCAAAGATCAAGGAACAAAACTGATGATGTTAGTGTATCTTCCTTTGAGGTAGATGGCAGGTATAGATTATAAATATAGACCCCCAATGGCCATGAGCTTGTTGCCAACCAGGAGCAATTTTGGAATTTGTTTTATGGTCAACACAGCTGCCCTGCATTTGATGAGTTCTTGATTGGTTCTTTTTGTGCTGTAAACTGTTTTTAAATCTCATTTGCTCAAAAATGGTATTACGCCCAACTGAAAACTACTCCATATAGCCACAGACCAAGTACGCTGGAGTTAAGGAGACTACTCCAATGTACTTTGAACATTTGTAAGGCATAACAAAGGGTGAATGCACAAAGCACTTCAGAGTAGTCCCCTTAACTCCAGTGTAACTGCTCTCTGGTGCATACTGTCCTTTCCTGGAATTTTCATATACATCAGGAATTTGGGAGGGAGATGAATAACTACACCAATCTTTGTCAGAGGGTGTGCCAGAGGAAGGGCCTTTCCACCCTCTACTGTTGCAGTGTTATTATTCTGCTTTCAACATCCTGTGGAATTCTGGGGTTTGTAGTTTACTGAAGCCAAAAAGCTCTTTAGCGAAGAATTCTAAATGCCCTCCCCTAAACTGCAAACCCCAGGTTTCCATAGGATGTTGAAGTGGAATAATAGCATTGTAACAGTGTAGTGCAGAAAAGCCCTTACCAATTAGCACATAGCCTGCTGCAGAATCTACCTAAGGCCGTTCTGAAATTATACAGTGAGGCATCTGTGTACTAAATGAAACAGAAAACTACTGGGAGGGACACATGAGGGATCATACCTGCCCCAACTACCATGAATTTCTTATGACATGAACATAGGCAACATTCAAAATCCTACAACTCGAGGATTCAACAGTTACGTGCATGAGACATACACTTGTATGGGAACTGACATACATTATATATGCATCACCTCCAACATTTCACAGAGCCAAACAGAGATACGAAAACCAGCATAGTGTAATGGTTTGAACAATGGACTATCACTCTGGAGACCCGGGTTTGAACGCCTACTCAGCCATGGAAACACACTGAGTGACTCTGGGCAAGTCACATTCTCTCAGCTTCAGAGGAAGGCAAAAGCAAGCCCCTTCTGAATAAATTTTGCCCCCCAAAAAACCCTATGATAGATTTGCGTTAGGTTTGTTGTAAGTTGAAAATGACTTGAAGGCACACAACAACAAAACAGAAATATGTGTGGCCAAACAATGTCAAAGTGTGGTCAAAATGGCAAAAGAAATAATGAGGAAGAACATACAAACTAGGAGAGAGGCTGCAAGTTTGCTTTTGTCTGACTCTAAAGGGAAGAGCAAGATTCTGACCATTCTGTTCTTTCCTGCCTGCTGAGTTGACTGCAAGCTACGTTTGCATTTTAACAGTTTGCAGCAACTGAAGTAAGCTGATGACAAAGGAGGAAAGTGGGAGGAGGAGAGAGAGAAACTGGGACCTTTTAAGTCAGCTGAAAATGAGAGATGACAGAGGACAAATCAGAGCTGTTCCTGCAGTTGAAGGGCATGCATATGACTTACAGCAAACAAAGAGAGGCCAGGTTTGAGGTTGGCAATCCTATCTCACTGTACATTTCCTTTAGTTTGCCAGATAGTCATCATTATAGGTGTGAAACTTTGCTGCTCGCCCTGCGCCAGCCACCTTTACTTTCTTAAATATATGTCTGTTGTTCTCAGCCTTTGTTATTCTAGCTATTTTTGACTTCAGCTTCCAAACATCCTAGCTCATATGGCCAACGGTTCTGAAGTCCAAACATCTTGAGGGCCAAAAGTTGAGAACCATTGCTTTAAGCCATTAAAGTGTGTATGAGGAAAGTATATCATATTTGGCCCTTTACTGCCTCCTTGTGGGACAGGCTCAGTACTATGGTGTTAAAGACATCTCAAATTAGTATTCAAGAGCTTATGGCACTATTTTTAAAATGAGGATTAGCACATTCTCACAAAAATAAGTGCACAAAAATGAAATGCATGGATGAGGGCAGAATAAAACACTGGAGTGAGGTCTAAACTTTAAAACATGACCTTATCAGAGTAGATATAAAATCAAAGGATAAAATACTTTATCCCTCTTTTATATATTAGTGTTTACCTGTTTTCCCTTGTTTGGTATGCACTACGCAGTGCATTGTCTGCTGGTTCCTTGTAAAAATTAATGAAATCCTTTAGAAAATCATTCTTGTGGTGAGTCAGGGAAAATTATACTAACATACAGAAGATTATATACACAAGAAAGAAAAGCAGAACTGTTTTCTACAATAAATTGCCAAAATCTAAGACTGCATCACTACTTTTGTATATTGACACAGCTTTAAGCAAGATGTGGTACAAGACATTTCACACCAGTCAAATCATTCACCCATGTGATCCAACACAGAAGCAAATTCAGCCTGCAAATATGACTCCAGATTTCTTTTCTGTCCCTCTCTCCTGTTCAGAGGGCTGTCAAATTACAGTGGTTAATGCATCCAAGACTGAAAGGGATTCTCAGCGATCCAAAATTCATTTTTTTAAAAAGAATCCTTGGTCTCCCATTTACAATGATCAGGAGAGACAAATGCAAAACCAGGAATGATCTAGAACAGTCACTTTCAACTTTTGTTTTGTTTTGTCTTTTGTTTTTGGCCACAACCCCCTTAGGGGCTTATCTCAGGTTCCAGGACCCCCTGTCAAATAGGGATACAATATAAATGGATAGACAGAAAATAATTTATTATTGAACACCATGAAAACTTGAACATTCTGACATGCCAAAACTTTTTAAAAGACTGTATGAAATTAAACATCTATCAGGCCTAACCTAATCCTTAAGCTTGGTGCTTTTCCCCAACTTTCATGATGTTGTGCTCCAAATTAGGCAATGATAGTCAGAGGCCACCTCTTGTCACAACATTAATTCTGTTCTTGGATTTTGTCAAGGAAACTGTCAAATGTTGTGTTGGAAAGGTATTACACACAGGAAGGAAATTACTGACTGCAGTTAAGGCTCTCTATAAATCTTTGGGGCTCCCCTTCTCAGTTTTCATCTGTAATCACCTTCAAATGTGCTAGGGGCCCTGTCAGGGCCATATGGCCCCCAGTGAGAATGTCTGATCTAGAATGTAACAAACATCCTAGCTGTTGTAAAGTCGAAGGCTTTCACAGCCAGAATCCATAGGTTGTTGTGGATTTTCTGGGCTGAGGCCGTGTTCTATTAGTATTTTCTCCTGACGTTTCGCCTGCATCTGTGGCTGGCATCTTCAGAGGATCTGAAGATGCCAGCCACAGATGCAGGCGAAACATCAGGAGAAAATACTAATAGAACACGGCCTCAAAGCCCGGAAAACCCACAACAACCTATCCTAGTTGTTTGGTTTTTTTACAAGGTCCCAGGCTTACCTGTGAGACATAACTATGAATTAAAGAGTGGATCTTTCACACTATACACTTAAGGTACTAGGATTCCATTTTAAATGCCAGGGCAACATCCAATGGAATCCTAAGGCTTGGAGTCTGGTGAAGAACTACAGTTCTCTGGTGGAGAATTATAAAAACTCTCCCTTAGCTGCAAATTCCAGGATTCTAAAAGGGTGTTGCCATAACAGATGGAGTAGAGTGGAGCACTATAGCTATGTATTGTGAAAGAACATTAGATGTTATGCAGGTTCACATCTTATAAGGAGGCAACAATAATTAGCTTTTTCTGATGACTATTAAGAGAATTCCTTACTCCTTGTGCTCTGTATTGCTATCTTGATTATTATTTAAATGCCCTCAGGGAAACAGAGACAGTGCCTTTTGCTATTACACTTTTTCCATAGTTCCATGGAACCCAACATTTTTTACTGCACTGCTTAAAAGTTTACCTTTGGGGAAAATGACATAACAGAAATAATCTCCCTTCCCCAGAATGATGTTTTTGAGAAGTCTCTGAAAACGGAGGATTCTAATGTTCCTTTTAATTTAAAAAAATAAAAGATTGGTACAAAGTCACAGAGCAGCACTAAAATGAGACACTTGTAAAGGAGGCTTTGTGCGTTTTCACAGTAAGTGTCTACCTCAGAGCATGAATCATTAGTATCTGTCTACCCGGATTTCATTTGAGATGTCTATATACTAAAGACCATTAGTTTAAGTGGACTTAATCCACTTATTTCAGAGGTCACCTCATTATACAACCATAAATCTCATGAAGTGTGGGCACACTGCAAGAAATGCTTTAAATTAATAACCTCTCTATAACTACTGTACTTGTTCACAGCAACTGTTTAGAGATGAGACAAGAATATGAAGTTATTGGGTACTATAGTTTTATTTTACTTTATATATTCTCCTTGGCTCTCAGGATCTTGAGTCTCTTGAATATACTTTGCACTGAATTCGAATTGCAAGCCTAAAATACTTGGAAGTTTCCGTGAAAGAAATGGAGCCTGCCTCAAAGGATCCAGGTGGTAGATTCTTGTACCTTGTTTTATTGCATTGGGATGGATTGCTTATAGGCGAAGAGTGAGTATGAGTATATATTTTGAGAAAGGATATATCTTTATAAAGTTAAATTTTAAGAACTTGAAATTGAAAGCTCAGTATTCAGAGATAACCCATTGTAATTTTATATAGCAAGGATCACCATCGCTTTGTATTCCCATTCAGCATTTTAAACAAAATATTGCACTTAAACATAACAAATGAAAATCTGAAATATTTCCCAAGTTTATTTTAGCTTTCATTTAAAATAATCATGTTAAAAGTATTTTTCAAAGAAAATACTGAAAAGACCAATCTACATTATTATCAATACAAGGTTAGAAGTACAAAACGCTGCTCAAAAATTCTACAGTTATATTTGTCTATGAGATTGAGAAAAGGAGGGAAGGAGTAATTTTATAAATTATTTGATTCCATTAGAATAAATAATAAGAGCTCTGTGAAGCTCAAGTACTTTAGGCAAGAAAAGACTCTAGAAATTCACATTTCCCCAGCCAAAATAATCCTGTGTGGCTCTGAGCCCATTTCCAAATATGAATAACTCATACTCCATAGTTCAGCTAAGAGGTATGTGTATACATTTTTACAAAATCTGGCATACAGTTAGAGAACCACAAACTAGACTACATCTTGGCATTAGAGCACATGCAAAAGGTTCCAGGTTTGATCTCTGGCATTTCCCACTAATGGAACATGGTAGTTGATTACGGGAAAGATTTCATCATAGGAAATCTTTCCCATTATCAGCCTGGAAGAACTACTACTGGTTACAGAGGGCCAGAGGTGAGGAAGCTCCCGCCCATAGGATGAATTGGCTCACTAGAATGCCTCCCCACTACAGCTTATCAAGTTCTCTGATCAAGTCCTACCCTTTCCAAGAAGAAAGAGGTGAGGCTGCTTCACTGGGAGCCATCCTGGAGCAGCTCTCAACCTTTTGCTCATCCCTCATCTTTTCCAGGGAGACAGGCAATAGCCAAGTGAAACCCTTATTGGGGCGCTCCCATTTCAAGAATCCAGAAAACCTTGTGATTGCCCTGAACTATGCTCACTCTTGATCTTTTATGTGTTTTCCTGAGCATGCAGGTATGTAAGACAGAACAGGAAGTAGATGAATCAGGTTGGTGTGGGAGATTAAGGGGAGCAGCTCACTACAGGAGGGGAAGGGAATATGGCCATTAAGGCAAGAAATTTTCCTTACTCCTGCAATAGACACTACAGGGTGAAAATAATTTCTGTACAAAGAAGCTGTGCATAAAGTATAAAACAATTATAAACGAAAAAACAAAGATATTTCCCTAGGAGATAATAAAACTCTTTTTATGTCTCTGAAGGTAAAATTCATCAGTTGTGGCGATTTTAACAAGATTCATACTATGCCAGGTTGTTGTACGTCTTCCAGTTGACTTCAACTTATGGAAACCCTATTACAGGGTTTTCTTGGCAAGATTGATTTGGAGTTGATTTGCCATTGCCTTCCTCTAAAGTTGAGAAATGACTGCGTCTTGCCCAGGTTCATACACTCAGTATCTGTAGCTGCACAGGAATTTGAACCCTGGTTCATGGAATCCAATTGCAATGCTCAAACTACTACAGCATAATGACTCTCACTTTCTCTAGTAGGGAAAAACAGGTTTTCTACAAATTTTTTTTCAACAACTTTACTCATTGATTTGACCTATTGTCAGATGATTGAGATTTGGAGGTTTTTTTCTTTTAAATGAAAGATTAGACTCTTTTTTTTTTTCAGCACAAGTTCCACTTTCATGAAAGATTTGGGTTTGTTTTTTTCCCTTCAAAATATTTCTAAAATTAGTACTAATTACATACGCAGATGATGCTCCCTATGCCCCATTCTTTCTTTCCTTTTAGGTACATATTCATATGAAAATAGCTTTTAAAAAGCTCGCAGATTAAGAACTCCTGCCACTAAATGCAAAGTACAGTTTGAAGTCTGTAAATAGAAATAGCTCATCCATCTGGAGTGAAATTCACAGATAGGTCTATTATATACACAACATTTTAAGACATGTGGGGATCTGTGAAAGCACTTTCATTTCTGAGCAATGTAAGTTGTAAGTAATAGTGTTGTCTTAATAGCTCTGTAATATTAGATTCCATTATTTGTAGTTATTTTCACATGAGGAGTACCACAAAGTGTTACACAAGTGATTTCACAAGTCCTTTCATAACTCCTGACTTCATTATGTTGTTGGTAGTGCTAACAGTACCAATTGCTAGCATTTGCACAACCGCTGGTGGAACACACAACTGTACATGCCAGGAGAATACAGACTATTTCATTTATGTTTTATTTTTAACCTGTATTAGGCTAGATACAACTCAAGCAACACAAAACAAGTGGTTCTGGAAATCAGAAGAGAATCACCTGGGCAGAGCGCTAATGTTCCAGCTCTGTGATTTCACTGAGAAACCCAGCTCTCCCCATTTTCTCAGAGATTTTGCACGTTGTTTCCTTTCTTATTAAAATGGCAGTGCACTGACAGATAAATGTGTAATTAGCTGTGGACATTTTTTACTGATGGGTAGCACAGAAATGTTTTAAAGATATAAAAATTAGACAATGCTCTCAAAAGAAACAGACATAAATGGACAAACGTCCTGAAATATGCATCGTGAGTCAAGACAATCACTAGCTCTTGCAAAACCTTCCCACTGGTTTAGGCTCTGCTTTAAAAAAAAAAAGGGATTGACATTCCATAAGGCGTAGAGTGGCTCCAAAGCGATGTGGAATATGAGTTTTTAAACTAACTTCAGTTAAGCATCATAGTCATCAGAAACAACATTATGGATTCAAAAGATATGTCAGTATTCACAATGCTACAGAAACAGCAAGTAGAGCCTTCCAAAACAATCAAAATATCATAATGATCAAACCGAAAGTTTTAAAAATTCTAACCTTTATAAAGTATCACATTTTGATGAGGATCAGGGTCAAGGGCTAAGCTACTTTTATTTATGAATATGGATAGAATTATTTGCATTGTGAAATACCACACATCAGTGCTTTACCTTGGTCAGCAATTTGAAGAGAATTCTTAACGGGGAGATTTATAATAATATACTAAAAAATGTGGCTGCTTCTAATCAAAGCCTGTCAGACTTCCAGTTTTATTAGGGTTTTTTTAAAAAAATGTATATACCCACTGAGTCTGTTGGACTTCCCTTCTTGGACCCTTTCATCCTTTTCCTAAAACAATCTTACAAAACGATAGTATTTATGTAATTTTTGTTGATCTTTAAAATTTTAAACTGCCCTTCATCCACAAGGAATAACATTCATTAAAGAACATTAAATGCTAGAAACTGGGACAGTACTTGTCACCAACACTAAGAAGTCAAATTGTTTAATTGTCAAAATTATAATTCATTAAGTTGTTATTATCCAAGTTGTTTAAAACACTAGTTTCCGGAACAGACTACAGGATTCACAAAAATGGCATGGAGATTTTATTGCTGACTCTAGGGACACATTTGGTATTAGCCCCTTCAGGAAGTACTCTTTTTAAGCTATTTTACAGTTGTCTGGATTTTTTCCAGATGGACAGCAAAGCCCATAAAACGATTATGGACTGCGGATGTGGGTATACAAAACATCAGGAAACTGTTAGGGCGTGAAAGATTGTCCTGAAGCGCAGGATTTGATCTTACAATCTGTTCAAATCAGTGTTGTCACTGTTCCTTTTCTCCTATCCTCTTCCCCATCCACAAGAACATACAGACTATTCACGTGTCCTTCCACTATTTTGCTTACTGAAAGTCAATTAGAACCAGTGTTAAAAGTTAGTTTGTAATGATGTGTTAATTTCAGATAGAAGACAGTGATCTGCATTAACTGTACCAATAGGTGGCTGGCTACAAACATTAGTCAGTGAATCAAAGGTACTGAATTCTTACTCAGAAATGTTTTGAGTGCCTCTGAGTATATGGAGAGCATTTTTTCTGCAGAACTGAATCACTGCATGATTTCTGCCTCCCTACATTCTAGCAAGAAGCACAACTTGCAAAAATCAGTGGTGAAGCCCTTCTTTTGTTCATTTAACTCAATGGGACTAAATTCTGAGTAGATTGTTTTCAAAAGAAGACATGAGCAGCGACAGGAGAATATGGATTTAGCTAGCAGTATCTTTTGATATCAAATTCCTACCTTACCAAATCCCTTGAAGTGTGTGATTCCCCCTTAAAGAAGGTGTGTGTGTGTGTGTGTGTGTGTGTGTGTGTAAAACAGCAGAATGAGAAGGAAGGGAAGGTGTGAGACAAGAGAGTAAACCAAGAAGGAATGAAATGGAGGTAGCAGCAAAGGAAAACTTTCCGCTTAATTATTCAAGCACGCATCATTGTGTAAGCAATAATAAACACACTGAGGGACTACAAAGGGTTTCAATGGGATTTACTTCTGAAAAGACATGGAGAGGGCATAAATTTAGCTAAATGAATCCTCTGACTCCAATCTGATATCTCTAAATCCCTAACCAAATCCCTCAGAACAAGTGACAAACTGAACGGGGGATGGGTGGAAAACAGAGTGGGAGGGGGAAGAATAGGAGTAATGAAGCAAAGAGAGTATGAAATAGGGGGGGTGGGGTTGAGGAAAAAAAATCATTTAATTATCCAAGTACCTAGCACTGTGTGAGCCACAAAAATCACACCAAAGGAAAACGAAGAGATTTGCTGCAGCCCTGGCAAACAATATCATACATTTTCAAATAATATGTAACAGAAAGCAGAATAAATTCTATAGAGGAAGAGAACTGAAAAGTTTAACACTGCACCTTCAACTCCTAAGAAAGTGAGACAGGCCAATAGGTGTGTTATGGGGTGGGGTGGGGTGGGGTGAGGTCAGCCTTTCAGGACTAAAGGGCTTGACATTCTGTAAAGACTGTAGTTATTTGAGGGCTAAGCAAACCAATTAACTCTCCCCTTCTATTTCGTGCTATACCAGGACTCTTTTTTCCCTTCCTGTCTATTCTTCTTCAGCTGGTTCCCAATCCTTTGCCTTTAATTGTTTCCTAATATTCTTCTGCTGGGTTCCGCTGCCTAGCAACAGAACTATGTGATGCATTTCCTGTAGTCCTAATACCTTTTTCTTAAATCTTTCCTTCTTGTCTTAGTGAATCTACCAGAGGAAGAATTATCAACTCTAAAAATTTCTAATGTATTAAGATTAATTAATTTGTTCAAGCATAGGACTAATAGTGGCACTAATTGGGAAATTTAGGGAGGTAAGCTACGGTGGTAGAAAAATCTGGTGAATTAACAACTTGAGTTAATTAACTACTTTACCCTAAGGTCTGGATCCTGGATGCTCCTCTGTATAAGCAATGAAACTGCCAAGCTATTTACTGAAAAAAAATGTTCCTCAAGAAGTTTTACATTAGCTCAAACACAATGTACATAGTTTATTACATAATAAAAAGATATAACCGGAATAAAAACTATTCAACAAGAAAACAAGGAAACAAATAATTTCATTAAAAAAATAAAAATTTTAAATCCCTGTATGAAAAAGACCAATTTGGTTTGCCGTTGAAAACAAAGCAAAGTTATCACTAATTTTGTTAGGGAGGTCATTCAAAAGTTAACTATCACCACAAGGAAGACTCTGTTTTGTAACTGTATAATTGTTTTTAACCCCTCTGATTTTGCTCAAAGTAAAATAAAACCCCCAAAAAGGATAACTTACTGTACACTGGCCCAATATGTATCTGCTGTTTTCTGTAAAAGGAAAATGTTCTAAGATCCCACAGTTGTGATTAGGGATCTTGTTACATACACTTTCAACAGCCATATTATCTGCCTTCTAGGAGTAGAGTGTTTACAAAAAAACATCATACATATGCCACTGTTCTGCTTTGTTCAGCAGTATATGATCATCCATTTTTAAGAGGTTTCCATGCTGTCGTACTCAGTCCAACTGAGAACAAACATTTTTTAAAAAATCCTGTCTAACCTTCTGTCAAGACTTTGTAGCAAAACTAGGATATATGAAGGACAAAATGCCAGATGTAGTTTTTGAAGTTTCTGTTTTATATCACTGTGTCACAATCAGAATAAAGTATAAACATACTAGTGGCCTGTAAGTCTCAACTTTTGCTAAGTTTTGCTAAGACTTAGATTTTTGCATCTTCAACATGTTCAAGAATTGATGTGTGAATGAGAGATGCATAGCATTATGGGACCATAGAAAGTTATTACTGTGGTCAGACAGGTATCAAGTTTGGAACATGGCTCTGTTACAAAACTATAATTCTCAGCAAAATGTCAATCTTTTATGCTTCACTGATCATCACAATTCTGTAGCAGATCCCAATGGCAAACGTGACCTGGCTATTAAGTATTGTATTTATTTCTTTTATTTATTTACAGTATTTCTATCCCATCCCATATTTTCAGATCTCTGGTGGCTCACAATAAATTCAGCTAAAATATTTAAAATGCAGGACAATGAAATGTAAAACCATAGAAATACAAATGTAAATACTGTATTCCAAAAACACACACATTAAACAATGGCATAGTTTTAAAAGAGTAGAGTTAAAACAATACAAAACTGTATGTATGAGCATTAAGTGATGCCATAAAGCCCAAGGGCTTTTATAGAAAGTCAAGTTTTAATTTGGTGCCAGAATGAGGCCACTATCTCTGTCAATCAGGTTTACAAAGGGAAGGACATTCCACCACTGGGATATCACAGTGGAGAAGGACCTCTCTTGTCTCCTCAGTGTATTGCTTCTGTGGTAAAACACATAGTAAGGCTCTGCCTGCAGATCTTAATTCTCAGGCTGCTGTATATAGCAAGAAGTGCACCTTCAAATATTGAAATCCCAAATCATTTAGTGCTTTAAATGTCATTACCAGCACCTTGAATTCAGACCAGAAAAGTAATGGCAGCCTGTGCAATTCCTTCTGAACTGATGTTATATGATTTCTATAAGCTTTTTTCTGTCTGCAATCTAGCTTCTGCATTTTACACTGTCTCCAGCTTCCAACTTGTCTTCAATGGCAGCCCCACAGAGAGTGCATTGTAGTAGTCTAACTGGCAGGTAACTAATGCATGACTGTTGTGATTAGATAATCCCTGTCCATGAAAGGCCGCAGAGGGTAGACCAGTCAAATCTGGCATCAACCACTCTGAGCTATGGAGTCACCACCAGTGACCACCAGTGACAAAGATGGATCTTGGGCCACCTGTCACCAAAGGAAGGCTGCTCACCCAATTCCTGGATGTGGGAACCAGCAGGGCATGAAGTCTCCATCTTATTGGGATTAGCTGCAGTTTACTGGTACTCCTCCAACCCATTACAGCATCCCAGCAATAGTATGTTCCAGCTGACTCTGATGACAAGAAAGCCAAATCTCCTAATGACCTCATCCAGCAGGTTCATACAGATATCGAAGAACATGGGGAATAGGATGGAATCTTGTGGTACTCCACTTAATAGCCATAGGCGTAAGCAGGAATCTACCAATGCTACTCTCTGGACCCTACAGAAAGGAACAGAACCACCATAACACAGGGCTTCCTATTCTCATCCAGTGGAGCTGATCTAATAAGATACCATGGTCAATGGTATCAGAAGCTGCTGAGAGATCAGGGACAAATCACAGGATAACCCTCTCCCTCTCCTTCACCTGGAATCGGTCTCAAATCACAGCAACTAACTGTGCCTCCAGATGAGAAAAAAAAATCAGCAAGTATCAAGACTTTCCAATTCTTCTTGTTTTGATTGTGGCTACATATTAATGGATTTGCATATAGTCTCCTTCTCAAAATATTCCAGGTTTCTTTCATCCCTCCAACTGATCACATGTCATATTCTGTCTCATCTCAGAAACTGATTTTCACTAATTTCCACTGAGTCTTTGGCCTTTTCTGCACCGGGCTATTTAAACGGTGCAGAGCGACCTCCAACAGAGGTCTTCTACACCGTAGAGTGGACTGGGGCGGACTACTTTTTGTAGTTCCATACCTCAGTCCACTCCAGAGCGACCGGAACTGGTCGCATGGCGTGTTTTTTAAAAACCTCTTTTTAGAGGTTTTTAAAAACCACAGAGCGCACAACCCCGTCCAACCCCGTCGCCCGGCTCTGGAGCAGATTTGCAGGCATGCGCAAGTGCGTGCTTGCAGATCTGCCAGGGGTGGGCTTCCGGCTGGCGAGCTTCTCCGGTTGGTGGAGAGCCTCCACCAACCGGAAGCCACCATTTAGGATGCCAGAGGAGTGCGGAGCAACCAGCTCGCACTGCTTCGCGTGGCGACGGACTCGGCCAGCCGGAAAACAAAGCCGGTAAACTCCATTTTCGGGCGTTCCCCCCCCCAACATGCGGAAAGGGCCTCTTTTTATTATTCAGGAGTTATAGTCAAAGTGCTAGATGCTTTAACAATATTATGCTAGTTAAGCCAATTCCCAGACATGTGGTGGTGAGTGAGCTAAAACAGAAGCAGTGGTTTGCACGCTTAACAGGATGTATCAAGATGTGTGCTATCTCCCTGGGGCAAAAGCTCACCATGTAACAGAGAAACTGACAAGACTTGTCAAATCCACTGACTGTTGCCCCTTCCTTCTGGTCCACATGGGTACTAATGACACTGCAAGGCACAGCTTTCAGAATCTCACAAGGGATTATGAGGCTTTGAATACAAAGGTGAAGGACCTTGATGCCCAGGTTGTCATTTCATCTCTCTTTCTAACTGAAGGACACAGTCCAGAAAGGGAGAGAAGAACAGTGGAGGTGAACAACTGGCTCAGCAGATGGTGCTGCCAGGGATGATTTGGCTTCTTGGACCATGCTCTGCAGTTTCATGAAGATAGACTTTTGGTAAGTGATGGGTTGCACCTCACGGCAGTTGGCAGGAACTTTTTCGCTAAGAGTCTCACACATTTGATCAGGAGGGCTTTAAACTGAGTTTTGCGGAAGAGGAAGAAAGTGTTCTTGAAAGGCAGGATTTCATCAATTGCTGGAGATAATAGCCCGAATGACAAGTACAAGAACCCAAGGATGTGAGGGGAAAAAAACTTAAATACGCAGCTGGGGAATGACCCATGGTCATAGATATCTCTGCAATAATGCCCAGAGCATGGGAAATAAACAAGGTGAACTTGACCTCTTAATATAGCAAAGCAGATACGATATAACAGGCATCACTGAACCCTGGTGGGATGAGCCTCACAATTAGAATATTGTAATACTGGGTATATCAGAGAAATAGACCAAACAGGAAAGGAGGAGGACTAGCATTATATGTCAAGGATATTTACACATGTAAAGAGATCCATGACTTAAATCCTGGAAGCCAGGTTGAGAGTATCTAGGTAAAAATTAAAGGGGACAGAAACAACACTGATATCATTGTGGGGATCTAGTATAGGCTCCCAAGCCAGACTGAGGGCTTGGAACAGATGAACAAACATTCAGAAAGGAGAGCTATAGGAGTCATGGGACTGTTACTACCCAACCATCCCAATATTTGTTGGAAGTCAAACTCTGCCGAGAATATAGTCTAACAAATGTCTCACTTGCATTGTCCAGAAGGTAGAAGAGGCAGCAACGGGGTCAGCTATTTTAGATCTGATCCTAAACAAAAATGATGACTTGGTTAATGGTGTGGAAATCACAGGATCATTAGGTGGGAGTGGCCATGTTCTCTTGGAGTTGTTACACAGTGGAAAGGAGAAGCCAGCTGTAGTCAGATGTGCATTCTAAACTTCAAGAGACTTGATTTCAGTAAACTTCGGGAAATACTAGGTGTGCTCTTGAGGTCAGGAATACTAATAGAAAAGGGAGTTCTGTTTGGAAAGTGTTTCTTTTACAAACACATAAAAATCTGTTAATGATCTGCTTTATAAAAGTAATTGTTTTAAAAAGAAACATAAGCAAAACTGAAAAGACAATTCTCCTTTGAACTTGGACTTAGCTGCTACTGAGAACCACCAATGGGACAGAGAGAGGAGAACAGCCCACCAAGCACACCTCCATTGTAACTTCACTCAGTGGCTCTGCTGCTGAGAGCCACCTTACCTCTACCTAGCAACTTCAACAGCACAAGAGTTCTTTACCTGAAGTTCTTGGCTAAGTAGAGCAACCAGTGAGTGGCAGAATGAAGGCAACAATAGAGTCAAGACACTGTGTATCACAGGAGTGCTTACCAAGGTACCCACTGTTTGTTTGCATAGCAGCTTAGGAAAGCATGCTTAAATACAGTCCAGCTGTGAGAGGAAAGCAAACAACGACAGAAGATAGCTCTGCCTTTTGCTTCAACTGCCAACTAGCAGTATCTACTTCTGTAGGCTGCCTGAACCATTTCCATCCAACTGATCATTATAAGCGTTAATTCCACTCATTCTCCTTGCTCCTCATTCTCTTTTCCTTCCATATTGAATCTTAACATTTAGACTGTATGGCTGATGGCAGAGAGTGCAATACCATACCATAATGCTTTTATGGTGTATTTCTGCATGGCAGAGGTTTGGACTCAATGGCCCTTGTGGTCTCTTCCAACTCTATGATTCTATGATTTATCTTGGAATCTACTGTGAAAACTTCTTTGGCTAAATGTTGTTGCTCTGTGTCTTCTGGTCAATTCGAACTTATGGTGACCCGATCCTGGGTTTTTCTTGACAAGATTTATTCCAAGGAGTTTGGTCATTTCTCTTTTCTCAAGCTGAGAAAGTGTTACTTCACAAAGGTGATTCAGTGCATTTCCTTGGCTGAGTGGAGACACAGACCTTGGTCTCTTGGAGCCCTTGCCCGACACTCAAACCACTACACCACGCTCTCCCTCTAAATACTGGTATATCTCAGTTAACTAAGTACATGCAATCCTAGGCATTACTTTAACAGAAAATTTGGTACAAGAGGCAAAAATATAACATGGAAAGAACAGGGATGGTTCCTTACACCACAAAAATAAAAGAACAGTTCAATATGTTTCAGCAATTTTTTGGTTTGAAACTAACAACACGCAAATGTGAAATGAAGAAAGCAGGTTGGGTCAACATATGTTAACAAAACCATTTTAAACCTTCTACAGACCACCTGAAATCTTGCAAAATGTATCCAGGAATGGCCTTTTCTCTCACCAGACTTCACTTTGCTTATGACTTCCCTTTTGGTGCCAAACTTCCAGAACTATACTCTTTTAACATGCTGGGGATAATTGGTAGGCAGCCTTATCTACTCTTCCCTTTTTTTCTCATTTTACTGTTCATATATGCACACTAAGGGATTCTGGAGGCAGCTGCTATTTATTTTGCCTGTTGTAGGCAGGGACACATGGCTACAGAAGGGTCAACTAGAGTACAATGCCAATATTTCCCAGTTCAAGCTTTGTTTATTGTATTGTTTGCTGCAAATTCACTGCTGCAACCTAACTGCAAAGTCTGTGTTTCTCCAATCATCCTTTGTCATCCTCCTAATGCTGATGCTGCTAAGAAATTTTAAAGTACATAGAGGATAAAGATGAAAGGGGGGGTTGAGAGGGCATAAAGAGCCTATGTAAAAAGAGGCTTCATTGTCAGAAGCTGTGTTAACAGGGATATGCCTGTAGTGACTAAATAGTGTGGTATAAATGCCTTAAAAATATCGCAATATAATAAGAGGCTGCCTGTTCCAAGGAATTTCAGTTACACAAAGATCTCTGTAAGCCTAAAACTGCAGCTGGTTTTTCTTTTGAACGTTTATTTTACACACTCTATCTCACTCTTGAAACCTGTGACTGTAAACTCATCAATGTTTGAAGGAGTTCTTGTCATGCAGACATGGCAAGAAAAGAAGGAAGGACGGACGGACAGGACAGACTTACATTGTATTATATAGCAAGTAACACAAGCAATTCACACATGGAATCAGTAGGAAACAATAACTTAAGACTGCAACTCCCCTCTTCAGTGGAAGGAGGAAAGCTAGTTTTTACTGATTTTCCTTCCTCTTCATACAACCCTTTGAGCCCCTGAAAAATTGCCTCCAGACTCTCCAGAACAACAAATAGGAGTAAATTATTAAAAACTTCCCCCACTTTCTGCCAGCAGTGATTTTCCATGGATAAAATTTCTTCCATGTACAGAAGTCCCCTTCAGTTTGCAGAAGGAACAATTAGGACCCATGGTAATACTACTCAGGCCAATAATGCAAAAATATCCCACCCAAAAGCGATTAAATGATCATAGCAACTGATACCTCACCTGCTGAAGAGATCAGAGACCACATTTTTTGTTTGCTCCTAGAAATTTTCACTAATCGTATGTTTCAAACTACCAGCTTCAGTAGAAGTGTTAAGAGAAATTCACACCACACTAAAAAGGGATAATTTTTTCCATGCCCTCTTTTATTTTGTTTCATGTTTTAACTTACATTTCAAACTTGCAGCCAGAAATTTATTTGAATTTAGATAGCACCTAGTAATTTTATTTGCTTTGACAAATATTACCTGATGAGGAGCTTTATCATAGTATCCTCTCAAGTTCTGCAGGAATCAACAAAACAGCAATTGGGCAAAAAAGTAATATATGTGTATGTGTGTGAGAAAGATACGTCTAATGGTTGATATTCTTTTATCAGCATATAGAATTTGTTGACAGTTGACTTCAAATATTGTAATACAAAATCGATTGTTTTTAATTTACCAAAAGTATGAACCCAAAATCTCTATTGAAGTACATTCTTTTAGAAAGACATCACTATTATTTTGAAGGAATAACACTTATTTTAGAGGTTTGAAGTGCATCTATCTTCTATTTTTCTTTCTTTCTTGTGTTGATTTCTTTTTATTTTTTTGTGCAGCACCTTCCTAGCATTTCAACTTCTACACAGCGCCTTTCAGAAGTCCAGAAACTGCACATGCTTCCCCACAGACATCAAAGGGCCATATACTCTTTCCCAAAATGCTTTAGGAATTACTTTAAAAGGCTCCCTCTATCAAGTATAGGAGGAAAATTCTGCCACATTTTGGAGCTATTTTATGCCAGGAGGTTTCAAAACTAGAACTTACTTCTAGTTTTGAAAAATACACCCAGGCCTCAAACAGCTCAGGAGGACATGAGGAAATTGCTGCCCAGGGGTTAAGGGCTTTTAAAGCAAAACTAAGGTTGTCAAGGATGTGAAGATGCCAAGCAGCCATACACAGCCTGGAGAGTACACTTTGGCCTATCCAACCTAGACAGAAAGGGCAATCAACACTACCTCCAAGAAGATCTGATGAAGAGTAGTCTGAATAATGATTAGAAAGATGATGGAAGAAGTCTTGGGATGAATCCAAGTAGACACAAATTAGAGTGCATTTTAAGGCTTCTGTTGTGCTGACAGTGGTGGCAACAAAAGTACTGTATTTTCCCGCGTGTTAGATGCACCAGTGTATTAGATGCACCCCATTGTCCAACGGGTATTTTTCAGCAAAAAAATAAAAAATAGTAGTCTGCTGAGACAAAATGCACAGGAAAGGGAGTGAGGGTGAAAGGAGCACTCATTCCTCCTTTTTACCCCTTCCCTTTCCTATGCATTTTGCCTCAGCAGGGAGTTCTCTCCACCCACGCAAAATGGAAGGGAGGGAGGTGGGGGAAGCCCCGCATGAGCACTCCTTTCACCCCCTCCTTTTCCTATGCATTTTGCTTCAGTGGGGAGCTGTCCCAAACAAGGCGAAATGGAAGTGAGGGGGAGCGAAAGGAGTGTTCACATAGGGCCTCCCCCATCCCCCTTCCCTTCCATTTTGCCTTGGCACAAGTTCTTAATGCCGAGGCAAAATGTATTGGAAAGGGGGGGAACTTTAGGGGGCAAAAGGAGCACTCGTGTGAGGCCCCTCCCATTCTGTTTTGCCTCAGTGTGAGTTCTCTGCACAAAGACAAAATTCATTGGAAAGGGAGTGGGGTATTTGCTGGCGTATAAGACATTCTGGTGTGTAAGCTACACCCATTTTAAAACATTTTTTTTTGGGGGGGGGAGTGCATCTTATGCACTGGCAAATATGGTATATTTTTCTGCTCTGCTGGATTTATAAAGTCATCCAGCAGTAGGGTTCCCAAGTCTCATGACTTGGGCCATCTTCTCCCATCCTCAAGGAGAAGATGGGCACGAACACTGCACTGAAAAGTACAAGTATAGATTTTTTTTCTTCATCAATTAAGCTTGGTCTTTTTTTTATTTGAATGGCAGACTATGTGCAACTGTGGTTAACACTTAAGCATTAAGACATCCTGCTTTACAACATCAACAGAGAGTGTCCCTTGTAACATCACCAGGGCTGCCCCCTGTGACATTACATCAGTAGGTCTCAGGTTTTGGCTCTGATATGTCAAGGCCTGGGATAGTCCTAATCTGGCAACCCTATTTAGTACAACTGTTTTTAGTAATTAATGGTCTGTTACATCAGGGAGCAAACAGATCCAGGAAAGACAGACCATGGACAGAGGTGGACCTGCTAAGAAAAGAAAATGCTCTGGAATAGAGATTTAACCTATTTTAGATGGGATAGCACCCTTCTTGAAGAACTAAGTTTGTACTCTGTGGCCAGTATCCTATTATAGTTCCATGCTTGCTCAGCTCTTGGCTGCATGACTCTTGGCTGCATTTTCTCACAGAAGGAGGTATCCTGAAGCTCCTTGCACATGTGGTTTCTACCCATCATGAAATGGCCAGATGCCACAACTGAACCAGCTGACATATTTTAAAATAAGTTTTAAAAACAGCTAGAAAACATTCCTACTTACATTAATAAGACAACTCTGTCCTATTCATTAAGTTTCTTTGGAAATGTGACTTCATTATGCCCTCATTACAAAACAGAAACAGAGTATCACTTTAATTACAGGTAGTTACATTACTTGAAGTTATTTACCGACTAAGTCTACTGGTGAATTCAGCAGACTATCTGGATGCCCAAGGTGGAGCTGCAGCCAGCAGCGCCTTCAACCAGTTTAGATTGGTGCACAATTTCCATCTGTTCCTCAGGTCACAGTAATTTAATTACATCCAGATTGGGTTATTGCCGTGGATTCAACATGACATAACCCTACTTTTGAACAGCCTCAGATGTTTCTGTCAGGCCATGCACCAACAAGAAAGTTGGTATTAAACCTATCCTGCAATGACTGCATTAGTCACCTCTTTGTTTTCAGGCACAATTTAAGAAGCTTATTATAAAACTTTTAAAACACTAAATGTCATGGATTCAAGACTGCCTCTTTCTGTATCCACATGGCTATACTCTTCTCTGTCTGTCAAATGGAAGCATGATAGGTTGGGACAAAAAAAAAAAAAAGGAGTATTCTCTGTGGCCATACCCAGATATAGCAGAACAGCCTGTGAGATTTGTTTGGTTTCTTCTCCCACCATTTGGTAGTAATGATTTTGGAAGATTGTGACTTGCTGGACACATCCTGTTTTCACTAGTGAATTTGGTTCAACTGAACATCAAAGACAGACATCATTGTAGTGAGACTCAAAATGGTTTATGCTGCAATGAGCTAACATGGCTACCCTTGGTGACCTTGTTAATCTGCTAATATATAAAAATCAGTTTGTTTGGCTGTGTGAGGCGAAAAGACCTCATATGATTGGCTGCCTGGAATCCTGGGGTTGGCAATTTAGGGAGGGGCCTTTAGAATTCTCAGCCAGAGAGCTCTTGGGCCTCAGGTCAGTTGCTATGGAGACGAGATATATCAGCAAGAAGGAGGAGGGCAATGTATTCCCTTAGGAACCCAACTTCTGTATGTTAACAACTCTGAATACAGATTGGATTGGGGAATATGGGGAAAAGTTATAGGTACTGGACAAGACAGTTTGAGGAATTAGAGACACAGATCTCAAATCTTTCTAACAAGTATTACCTATGAGAAAATAAAATCCCAGGCAATGCCGGGTATATATCCTAGTATTTTATATAGTTTCATCATAATTAGTTGCTGTTAGCTGTCCTATGTAACACACATTAGGTCCTATATAACATGCATTGGGATAGAATTTCTCAAATAAATTAATAAAGTACGCTGGCTAAGTAGGACTGAGTGCTACATTAGCATTACATTAGGTATAGTAGCATATCACTACTATGCTTTAGCAAAATTGGGCTTCCAAAAATAATATAGCCAAGTCCAAAGCCCTGTTGCTTTTCAGTAAGCTGGGACTCTGTGAGGGTAATATATAAGAAAACTGTAAAGGCTTGCAAATATGTCCACATGGGACCATTAGAACTTTAAGAACTATTATAAAGCAAAACTAAATAAATAAATAAGAGCATACCATAATCAGATGCTGGAATGGCTGCTTTTGAATGACAGCTCCCATGTTGGTTGCGAATTCTGAGAAATATAGTTCAAAAATTAACTTTTCAACCCTCTGCCCAAAATGGTAACATGCTGTTCATTTTGCTATGCTAATATTCCAAAACAAAAACAAGAAGAAAAACATCAATTTCAAAATCCAAAAATATTTAAAATGCTTGTAAAATGCATCAACCTCATTTTAACGCCCACATGAAAGAATTCTGAGTGTCATTCATTATACAAATACTAGCATATTTACCTGGCGTTGCCTGGGTTTTTATTTGCAAACCTGGTGTTGCCTGGGTTTTTATTTGCAAACCTGGCGTTGCCTGGGTTTTTATTTTCCTCTTAAGAAGTCACCAAACTGTCTTCTCCATTTCCTGTAACTTTGCTCCACATTTCCCAATGCAACCTGTATTCAAAGTTATTTACATACACAGTCTGGGTTCCTGAGGGAGTACAATGTCTTCCTCCTTGCTGCTAGGCCTCATGACCATAGCAACCAGCCTATTCCTGAACTTATACATTTTCCCCATATTCCCCAATCCAATCTTTATTCAGAGTTGTTAACATACAGAGGTTGGGTTCCTGAGGGAATACACTGTCCTCCTCCTTGCTGCTAGGCCTCACCTCCATAGCAACTGGCATATTCTAGTACCTGTAACTTATCCCCATAGTCCCCAATCCAATCTGTATTCATTGTTGTTAACATACAGAGGTTGGGTTCCTGTGAGAATATACTGTCTTCCTCTTTATGCTAGGCATTGTCTCCATAGCAACTGGCCTATTCCAGTACCTGTAACTTTTCCCCATAGTCTCCACTCCAATCTGTGTTCTCTGATGATGTCGATGTACTGGCTTTTGATTTTTTTTGCTTTCTGTTGAATTTGTGCAATGGCTTTATGTTTTTCCGGAAGCATTTTTTTGTTTTGAATTTCAACTTTAAGATTCCTCACATATGGAACAACACAATCTACTATGTGAGGCGAAAAGACCTTGTAACTATAGTATGCTGTGTATGTCACTTTACTTTTTCTCAGATGTGCCTCCGAAAAGCTTTCTGGCATCCTTATCGATGGTAGGCCTCATCTCCATAGCAACCAGCCTGAGGCCCCAGAGGTCTCGGCTGAGAACTCTGAAGGCCCCTCCCTAAACTGCCAACCCCAGGATTCCATGGAATCTTCCCAGCCAGCTAATTAACAGCAACATTGTCCATCCATCTATATGGCTTCTGCACAGGACACATATTTGCCCTACAATATTAGCACTCCATGGGTGATGCACAACAGTCACGAACAAGGGGCCTCATCTTAAAGGTCCCTGGGAGTTATTAGGGATGGTTAAGTTGCTTCCGGAAGTGGTTTTTACTCTCCAATTGTTCACTTCAGAGATGTCTATGGAAGGGGGTGGTATTCAGACACTGTTGTCTTCTATTTGCAAACTTTCCTGCATTTTCCCTCCATTTCTTTCATTTTTTTTTTCTTACCAAACAAAAAATAACCATTGTGGAGGAGAAAATTAGATAACTGTATAACGCCATTTGATTGCTAGCTCTGTCTGGGAGCACCCGGAGCTTTGTTTCGTGCTGCCATGCATACTCATCCATGCATCCTATGCAGAAAACCGAGTGACTGAGCTGTAGAGTATTGGAAAATGTATGTAAGTCATTAAGTGCATAATGAAGCAAGAGCAGTGCATAATGCTTACTGGAAGCCAGCTCAAGTATTGGTACTGTGGTATTTAAATGTTCAATACAGTGGGGTGGACAATAATGGATATTACTTCACACACGCACGCGCACACACCCTGAAAACATGCCCTTCCTTTGTGAAATGCCTCCTCTGTGCTCAATAATTTCAGTTCTTTTCTATTTTATTTCTTCTTCAACCCCACTAGGAACTGCTGCTATTGTCTGTGCGTACATGGGAAACGTGCAACAGGAGGAAATGCTAATGACAATGATATAGGGCCGTTATTTTACGAAAAGCAATACATTTGTAAGACTGGAGCGCATAATGGATAATACACCCACAAAGCTACATTAGGTTAGAAATACGGTATTTGTAGACTGCCAACACTAGTGTCGAGCTTTTGAGATCAATAAGACAGTACCACTGTATGTGGTCAGTAAACTGTCTCCTATAAGTACATTTAACTCAGCCCAGAGGGAGTGATTCTCAGTTACCTGATTGCTTAGTACGCTCTGTAACTACTGCTTTGCCTTGTTATTCCTCTGCTTTTACATTTGCCTGCCTAGTACACTCAGATACCCAAAGGCTTCTACCCCAGCCACCTGACAGTAAAAACCACGGAGAAGGCTTTGGCCGTTGTTGCACACAATATTGGCATTCTCTTGGATGGCCCCAACTACAGTAGATCCGTTCAATCAATTATTGAATGGTGAGTCAAGACATAGGTAAATCCCACCACTTTAATGGGATTCCTCTTGTTAGGACTAACAACAACAGAGGTTAGGCTTATATGTTTTCTTCAGAGAGGCGTACCTTACTCCAAGAAGACGGCAAATACATTTTCCTGGGCTTTACCACCTGACAGTGATTTTAATAATACATTTTTACTGCTGCCCAGTGTTTGTAAGATCTCGTCATCTTATTGTAATTTAGCCTACTTTTAAATTTTGTAAACTGCTCCAATACTTTGTATTTTTCAGAGCGGTATGAAAACAACAAAATAGAAACTTTTTGAATAAAAATATATAAAGCTCTCTACTCATATCTGTATAGATCCTTTGCAGCGGGACTTCAGAAGGAAAATCTAGAAGGTCAAACTGCTTCGGATTTACTCAAAACGAAAATAACAGAAGTGTCAGAAAAGGTGCTACGAAGTCCACAGAGTTACTAGCATGGTTAGGAGCAATGTCAAGGAAGCTATTAGGAAAAGAGAGAGTTTCCTTCAGCTACTTGCATCATAGAATCATAGAATCATAGAATCATAGAAATGTAGAGTTGGAAGAGACCACACGGGCCATCCAGTCCAACCCCCTGCCATGCAGGAACACCCTCAAAGCACTCCCGACAGGTGGCCATCCAGCCTCTGCTTAAAAACCTCCAAACGAGGAGACTCCACCACACTCCGAAGCAGCATATTCCACTGCCGGACAGCCCTGACCGTCAGGAAGTTCTTCCTGAGGTTCAGGTGGAATCTCCTTTCCTGCAGCTTGAATCCGTTGCTCCTTGTCCTGGTCTCTGGAGCAGCAGAAAACAAGCCCTCTCCCTCCTCTACATGGCATCCCTTCAAATATTTAAACATAGCTATCATGTCCCTTCTTAACCTTCTCTCCTGCAGACTAAACATACCCAGCTCTCTAAGTCTATCCTCATCGGGCATGGCTTCCAGGTCCCTCACCATTTTGGTCGCCCTCCTCTGGACCTGCTCCAGCTTGACCATGTCCTTCTTGAATTGGGGTGCCCAGAACTGGACACAGTATTCAAGATGAGGTCTAACCAAAGCAGAGTACAGTGGTACCAGTACCTCCCTCGATCTAGACACCATACTCCTATTGATGCAGCTGAGAATTGCATTGGCTTTCTTGGCTGCCGCATCACACTGCTGACTCATGTTCAGCTTGTGGTCTATTAAGACTCCTAGATCCCTTTCACACGTACTGCTATCCAGCCATGTGTCCCCCATTCTATATTTCTGTATTCCATTTTTTCTACCTAAGTGTAGGACCTTACACTTCCCTCTGTTGAATTTCATTTTGTTAGCCTTGGCCCAGCTCTCCAATCTGTCCAGGTCATTTTGAATTTTGATCCTGTTCTCTGGCGTATTAGCAACCCCTCCCAATTTGGTGTCATCTGCAAATTTGATGAGCATGCCCTCTATTCCTTCATCCAAGTCGTTGATGAAGATATTGAACAGCACTGGGCCCAGGACAGAACCCTGTGGCACCCCGCTGGTCACTTCTCTCCAGGATGAAAAGCAGCCATTGGTGAGCACCCTTTGGGAACGGTCAGTCAACCAATTACAGATCCACCTGACAGTAGCCCTGTCCAGCCCACATTTTACTAGCTTCTTTGCAAGAATGTCACTGGGAACTCTGTCAAAGGCCTTACTGAAATTGAAATATGCTACATCCACAGCCACAGTCTTGAAGTCTTTCCCAAGCAAGAAAAACAAAATGCAAAAAAAATAAAACAGGCAGATAAGGAATTTTTTAAAAAGTATTTTGATTAGCATATTGCTAATATTATTAAGAACAAAAATAAAAGCTTTCAATATATTGGAAGCTAGGAAATGGCCAGGAGGACAGTTGCTCCCTTAGATCCCAAGCAAGTTAAAGAAATAGTAGAGGAGTGCTAAGGAGATTACAGAGAAGTTGAACTAATTATATGTATCTGTCTGTGGTGAAGAAATTGGATTGGACTGGACTGATATTTTCAGGAATGATTTCTCACATTCAGTCTGATAAACTGAAGGATTTCATGGTCACAACAAACAAAAGCCTAGATCAGATTCCTTATAAAAAATTGCCTGGCTCACATACTTTCCATCTAAGAGTTCTTAAAAAATTAAAGTGTGAAACTGCTGATCATCTAATGAAGCATGTAACACATCTCTAGGACACCTATCTCAGCTGGATAGATTGAAAGTCCATTTTAGTTTTTTTAAAAGACTTGCCCAGGTAGAGAGAGACATCAAATATGCTTTAACTCTCAGGCTCTTATACGCACTGCATTTAAAAAAGTATATCCACAAAAGATCATGCAAAAATTTAAAAAAAAAAAGTCTTACGGGTACTGCCACATTCTTTTTTTTCTTTCCCTCCCTTCTTCTTTTTTTTTTTATCTTAGATATATTTTATATTATTTTGCAAAAGGAAGGAAAAATGACCAAGCATTCTTAATTCTTAGAAAGAGATCCAGGACACTACATACTGATAGGCTTAAAATCTGTTAATGCCATAGTTTGTTCCCTTTCTCTTTCCCTTTCTCTCAGTTTTTAATATCCAAATTATCCTGAACTATGTGGTAGCAATTCCTGGCAACAGCTGTAACTTCTTCTTCTTCTTTAATTTCAAGACATCAAAGATAAAAAGGTTCTAAAGGATAGGTGTTGTTGTTCATACCACTTTTTTTTTTTTTTGGCAACTCACTCAGTGATGTTTATTTTGGCATAGCCGCAATGTTTGCATGCCAGATTGTTGCAAGATGGATGGCATGAAAGGTAAAGGCAATTTGTCTTTTATCCTCTTCACCTTCTTCTTCAAATCACAGAGCTGGAAGAGACCACAAGGGTCATCCAGTCCAACCCCCTTCCATGCAGGAACAGAAATCAAAGCACTCCTGACAGAAGGTCATTCAGCCTCTGTTTAAAAACCTCCAAAGAAGGAGACTCCGCCACACTCTGAGGCAGCATATTCCACTGTCAAGCAGGAAATTCTTCCTAATGTTTAGGTGGAATCTCTTTTCCTGTAGTTTGAAGCCACTGCTCTGTGTTCTGTTCTCTGGAGCAGCATAAAAATATTTAAACATGGCTATTATGTCCCCTCCTGACCTTCTCTTCTTCAGGCTAAACATATCCAGCTCCCTAAGCTGCTACTCATAGGGCATGGTTTCCAGGCCTTCTACCATTTTGGTCGCCCTCCTTTGGACGGGCTTCAGCTTACCAATATCCTCCTTGAACTGTGCTACCCAGAACGGGACACAGTACTCCAGGTGAGGTCTCACCAAAACAGTCCACCTTACATTCTCCTTCTTTTAGTTACAGCATCATAGTGCATTATTGAAATAAAAACCTTTGCAGTGAAATGCTATAAAACCACTATTTTAAGAAAAATAACAATAAAGAAATGCTGATAAAAACGCAGAGAGGAGACCAATTCAAAACACAGGACTACATCCCAACCTCAACAAACTCTGCCCCCAGTTTAAAAAAACTATCCAGATCCAAGATAACACTACATCCAGCAACTAACAGCCCCCCAAAAGAAATGGAAAATTGCCCAGAGAATGCGTGTATGCGGATGCTACAACAATCAGAAATATCCATTTTTAAAAAAATGAAAGACCTTTACTGGAAGCACTCTGTGAAATATTTCTTGTCAAGGCTTCAGTTCTTTGGAAAAGGAGTCTGTAATTCCTTCCCTTCAAACTGACCTCCTTAAGTGAGTCTCCCGATATTGCTGGACTATATTTACCCAGACTTTTCACCATTGGTCATACTGGGTGTAAATTCTGGGAAAAGAAGTCTACAAACATCTGAGCACCTGTAAGTTTGGGAAGCCCTGGACTAAAGAATATTGCAGGGCAACCTGAAGGACTGTAACAGCCAGGACGGCCAGCTCCTCCCATTCCATGTGACATGTCACAATTTATCGAGGGAGCGCACTTTTTTCCGTAGATTAAAACTGATGCCATACTTCCTCTTAAAAAATGTATGCCTGACAGAATTTTAATCTATAAAGAATATGCCTTAGCAGAACAGTGTTTTTAAACTGGGTGTGTGTGTGTCTGTGTTTGTTTAATCCCAACTGAGCAGTATATGCCTGGGGTCCAGTGGCATTTAAAGTATTTGGGGAGAGAATCAGAAAATATTTTTTTAAAATTCTACAAGGAGCTGGGATACAGACTTTAGAACAGAGTTTACAAGATGTAAGATATTACCTCTCTTTTGGAAAATAATCCATTTTTCAAAAAGCCCCCCTAAGTTATCTACAGATTCTCCATGAAAGGCACCAAACAGTGATATAAAACATCCAGTACACGTACTTAATGAATATTTCATTATTATTCCAGTAAAGGCTTTTAGAAGAACATATTTAAAAATTACGTAGCAGTACCTCTTTAACCACAAGAAAAAGAACATTGGCATTTTCTTTTCTGATTATGACACAGATATGAACTACATCACTTGCAATTCAACATACAAGTAACACAAGTCAGAAGGTTTTTTTAAATATATATATGGATAATGGAAGTAAGCAGCTTTGCACAACCTAAAAAGTTTTTTTTGGGGGGGGGTACAGCATGCAGCTCCCCCAGTCATTTTTGTGGCACTCAACGGTCTCCCAGGAGTATTTTTTTTTTAGATGTTTTCGTTCCAAAATGACCAACTGGGGGTATGGAGAGCATTTCCACCACTTTAGAGACTCTGTGGACCTCCCCCAGAGTTAAAAAAAAAAAAAAAGAATAGAAAATTTCAAATAATTTTTGTCCCCAAATGGCCTCTAAGGGGCCTGGGGGGGCATTTCCCCCAAGCTTTGGGGGGACCCCAGAGCCAATTTACATCCAGAAAAGTCCTTTTCTGAAACAGAAACTGAACAGGAAGTTACTTCTGATCACTTCCAGTTGTTAAAAAAGGCCTCATATGAGCCCAAAAGAGCCCAGAAAGACCCTAAAACATGATGAGAATGCCCTCCATCCCACATGGGGTGCATAGGGCATTACATACATACATACATACATACATACATACATACATACATATGGATGGGTACAATGGGAGGTGTGGCTCTTAAAGAGAGCTAATGTGGCCCCCAACCCATAGTTGCCCACCCCTGTTCTAGACTCACTAGGTTCATCAAATGACAGGTATGTTTTACGTTAAAGAGGAGTCTGAACTCAACAATCAATCATCCTTCCTCTGATTCATGGTTTGTTAGCAGAAATGAATTTGATAACAAAGTCCTGAGTCATTGATGCTCATATGTCTAAATTACTATTTCTAGCACTCAATAGCCTGAGCTAGCAGCTGCATGCAGACCATCTTTTTCTATACCAGAAATAGTAGCTATTCAGGAAGATTTGTCAGGTGTGTAGACAGTGTGGGGAGGAAAAATTACTCTCATTTACAGTTTAGTTGGAGGAGAAAAAATCCCAAAGTGCATAATAATCTGACAACATAAGAGTTTTACCTGAACATTCTGAGGATTATGATACTTTTTATGGTGCTTATTATACAGACATAGGGAAAGTGGACAGAGACCTATGCTGTTTTTTCTCCACATTTCTGTGGTTGCTGGAATAATTTAGAAGAACCCATTTGGAAGAACAGAAACACTAAGCTGGCTGTGAAGATACATGGTGCTGAGAATATCGACAGGTTGAACCCAGTATGTGACAGATGGAGAATGTAGCCACCCAGGAGACTGACAGGCAGATTCCTTAGGGCTAGATGCCCTATCGTGACAGAAAGGGCTGCAGAAAATGACCTCCCTTGATCAAACCATCACCATTCTTCCCAGACCATGTGGCTTCTCTTACCTGTGATGTTACCACAGTGTGCATTTTCTTGTCCCTTCTGCCAGCAGCAAATGATGTGAAGCAGGGACAGTGACACACCTGCAAGTGAAACTACACATTATGGAAAGAGATGGAAGAATGTGATACAGAATGTCATTTTCAGCGGCTGTAACATGTCTGCTGTGACTTGCAGTTAAGTGTGCAGTGTGTTTTTTGCACAATCACAGTGTTTATGATTCAATATGTGTCCTCTCAACATGTAGCTCATATCTTCTTGGCTTTTATATTTGTGTAGTCCTCCCTAAAACAGGTAGATCCCTCATGCTCTCCCCTGTGATAAATACTGTACATGTCAACCATATGAAAGGTTTCCCATAGGGATATCTGTCCTTTTCTAAAAAACAAAACAAACACTGTTCTACCATAGAAGAAGAATGTCAGCCAATATTATTGATATTTGTTGTTACTTATCCAGGTCACAGAATACATCTGTGTTTGGTGCCTTAGAGGTAATGACTTAAGATTAGCACTGGTTAAAAGTTAATGTTACACAAAGCTACCATTATAAAACACTCTCTTTGAACCTTAGAGCATATTATTTCCAGTATATCTTTGCTTTGTACAGGTGCAGGCATGCATCTTATTATATTCCTATCCAAAAGCCAAATCTCTCTGAAGAACCTCCTTTTAATTGGCTTCTTTATTGCAAATTGGTTATAATCCCATATTTTTTAAGTTAAGGAACGATAAACTGAACTCAGTTAGCCACCATTAAGTACTCCAGGTATGAGCTGCTGCTGTTCTGGAAGTCTTTGGGATCTGATGGCTGAATTAAATCCTGCAGGCAAAATTCCAAACAAAATGAAGATGTTGTTTGCTACTTAAGACTTCTTAAATTACAGTTCTGATAGTCAGTTGACCATTGTCTGAGGGAAAAAAAGACATACTGAGGCACTGGGTGATTAAAGAGTTCATTACCACAGACAGGAGGACTTAACTGGATCAACAGAATAGGCGTACTTAGCAAAATCTGATTTAGTATTTAGATCTCTCCAAGAGATCTAAATCTCCGCAAGAGGCATTGAAGACTGGTATTGCTACAACACAAAGTAGAAAGGGGAAAGTATCTGGAATGTGGAAGATATGGAATATTAATCTCAAAGAAAAATACATTCAAGGGTCTCATTCATATAAATATATATATATATATACATACATACACACACACATACATACACATAACCTGTTATATATATATGTATGTATGTATGTACGTATGTATGTGTATATATATGTGTGTATATACATATATCCTCTTAATGTTCGTCTTTCATAACTCAAGACCCAGCCCAAGGGATTTGAAGAAAATGGCAATTCACCTTGTTGCATGGGGAAATTCAATACCATTAATTAAAGGAGCCCTGATGGCAATATCTAAAATAAACTAAACTAAACTAAACTAAACTAAACTAAAATAAAATAAAATGGTGTTCCTTAACAAAACAAGGCTCTTTCAAGACTGAAAGCTTTCTTCAGGCAAAGAATGAAGAAGATACAGAAAAACTGGTTTCTGTTGTTGTCAGATTTCCTTCTGCCCACAAAAATATTTTGAATCACACTCATTTTTATTTTTATAAAGGCTCTCATAACTGGATTTTACAGATAAGACCATTACATAGTTTAGGATTAGACAGATTTCAATCTATTCTAATGGGTTCTGGTATGATATATAAAGCCAGGACAAATCAGCAGTTCTACCCCTGCATCATTTTCTTGCCTCTGAAGAGGTAAGTCTGACGTAGAAGGGAAATGCTGTCTAGTCATGAAATATCAGTCATAGTATTGTATCATAATCTGAAACTACCAGCTGCAGGGAAAAAAAAATCCTGTATCCTAATGTGATTTGCTTCTGTCAGCAGGCTTGCTTAACAATATCACATGTTTTAGATTTGTATCATGGAAAAATATTAGAGGTTTCCTGGTTCTGCTGAGAAAACCTAAATGAAACCACCATTACGGTCTTATTGCAGCTTGCTTGTATCTTTGTTACAGCACAGAAGGAATGGAATTCAAGGTTGCAGTCCTAAACTCACTAATTCAGGTATATTCCCTGCTGAAAACAGAGGGACTTAACTTCTGACTGAATATACACAGGATTGTGCTGTTTAAGTCATCACAGGTGTACTGAATTTTCACAGCTCAAAAGGACAAACATAACATGTTTTTTCTAAGGCAGAATACCCTCCTGTAATCAGCATTTTTGAACCATGTGGTATTAGGTAGTGCATGAACAATTTGATGGAAACATCAAAAGTGAAGTGAAGCCAAAGTAGTTCTGGAGTACAATGAAAACACCAAAAGGACCCTGCTTGTTGTAGCATTAATCAGAAAAATTTTATGGAAATGATCTATTTCCCAGCATTTTCATTTCTCATTAAAATATTTTCCATTCAACCTCTGAGATGCTTTATTGTAGTATTAAACTGTGTGTTATTTTAGTTGACAGACACATATTCTAAAGCTAAAACAGCAAAAAGAAACTGAGTTGCAAAATTCTATATTAGTAATACCTGTATATGTATCTTAACATATGTTCATGTACGCTTGTCCTGCACGTTGATAGCTAAAGTATCTTCAACTTATGCTGCCAAGCAAAATTATTTGTTGGTTACATGCATGCGATTCTCTCTTTACCCCATCATGTCAAGACACAACAGGAATAAAACTTCCCCTATGCTTTTGTTGTTGTTGTGTGCCTTTGAGTCATTTCTGACTTATGGCGATGTTAAGCAAGTGCTACATTACAGTTTACATCCTTGATCCTTACTCTAGAAGGGACAAAGTAGCCGCTGAAACATAATGAAAGATGAATTTAATGAAGACAAACACTGTACACAACAGAAAAAGCAAATCTCTGACAGCACAGAGAGAAGACATAAATTTTGTAGCTGAGCCAAAAACTAACATCTGATTTATTTCACTTACCAGTAGTATCCATTTCCTCTTTTTTTTACAGAGCCAGAGGGAAGAAAACAGCTAATGCTGGTATTCTTTTTCTCTCTCCCCTTTTCTCTCCCTCACAGTGCACTCTGTCTGTCTCTGATTATTAGACCTTGCTTGCAGTGAGAGCATGCACTGACTACAGTAGACATCACTAGGGAAATTTATATCTCTAAGGATGACAAACAGCCATTAGCTCCATTATCAGCACACTGTACAAGCCTATCAAAGAGATACTTGTATTCCCTCAAGGGATTCACTTTGGGAAGGGGAGGGAAGGGGAAGAGAACTTGGTACAATCACATAAAACTCAGCACCCAAATGTGGTAGTACCAACTGTCCAGTTCTGAGAGTAAGAATTTGCTTAAAATAGTGTTTTCTGAATGAATTTCTTAAACTTTTAAGAAGAAAAAACAGATCTGGAAAGATCAGAGCTGCAATAAGAGATATTTGAATATTGTTGTGCTCTTGGTTACAAAGCAATCTGATAACTAACGTTCTTAAAGCTTAAGGAATATCTCATTGATGAAATGTTTAAGTCAAAGTCTTAGGGCAGGTATGTGCATGAACACACACTCAGGATTTAATTCTTCACTAATTTTCTTTTTGAAGTAATTTTAAAACAAGCAATTTTAGCAATTTTCTTCCTACTGTGAGAAAGTCTTCAAAAATGTACTGTATAGTTTTCAAGGATTGTTCAACAGTTCAGAACTTACTCTGCGCTAAATTTGCACATAGTTGTTTTAAGGGAAAAAAACCAGTCTCATCTGGGCAGCAAATAATTATTCCATACAGAAGTACTGCTTTCTGCACAGAAAAGGCTGTGACCTTCACAGAAGAGGCTGTTTTCTGTGCAAAACTACCACATGCAAACTGTGTATAAAAGAAGCCCCCAATTACTGCCTTTTCTGGACAGAAAATAATGTTTCTGCACATAAAGGGCTGTTTCTGTATAAAATGCCCATGTGTGAATTTTGGGGATCCTAGGGAACTAAACAGTTAACACCACATTTATTTTATTTTGTTTACCTTTCTAATCTCATAAATAACTATGATCATCAAAAGACCATTCATTAACATCTGCAATATCTGTCCTTTTGCTCAAATTTTGAAATGAGAATTTCCTTCTCTGCAGCAGAGATACTTTTCTCCCCCCTGTTATTTATCTTCTGAGTTTGCCACTGTCCAGGTCATTTTCATTTTGAGCTGCAGCTGTAGCCGTTACACAGAAAGCAAAACCAACTACTTTGGGCTTTCTCCTTCATTTCAGTACCCTAGAAGGAAAAGCTAAAAGCTTTCCCAGCTGAGGAATTTTGTTGCTCAGAATTTAAAGTGAGGAACCATGTTTACTGGTTCGTCAGAATTTGGCAAGTTGGACAATAATTGAACCAGCTACTGTTGCAATTATAGCTCCTAAAACTGTCCTATAAGGATGAGAAAGGAAATGATCTTAAAAATAGATGTTGAGCCTACTGCCAAATATGAGGAAATCAATATGTTCTGGAGGTCTGGCCTTATCATGCTGCCTCAGTTTTAGTGAGAGTTTAAAGTAACATCTTGCATTAGTTATATTTGCTTTAAGGGGTTCCCAAGGCAATTCGGTCACAGGGGTTCCTTGACAAGATTTGTTCAGACAGTTTTTTGACACTTCCTTCCTCTATGACTGAGAGAGTGTGACTTGCCCAGGGTCTCTCAGTGGGTTTCCATAGCTGAATGGGAATTTGAATCCTGGACCAACACTCAAACTACTACACTATGCTGGTTCTGAAGTTTACACCGGTCCAATCAGCTGGATCCCATGCAATGTCAAAAACAAGCCAATGTATGCATGAGCTGGAAAAGACACTCTTGCAATAACTAGCTTACATTCTCATAGCTACTCTAGCAACTGACTCTACCAACTGTTTTGATTGTTGCGCACTAACACTCCCAAGAGAACCAGAGTGGTGTAGTGGTTTGAGTGTTGGACTATAACTCTGGAGACCAGAGTTTGAATCCCCAATTCAGCCCTGGAAATTGACTGGGTGACCATGGGCAGGTCACACTCTCTCAGCCTCAGAGGAAGGCGAAGGCAAACGCGAAACCCCTCTGAGCAAATCTTGCCAAGAAGACCCCATGATAGCTTTGCTTTAGGGTTGCCTTAAGCTGAAAATTATTTGAAGACACAAAACAACAACACTCTCAAATTACCCATTAACAGATGGTACGATGTGGTGACAGCATTGTTAAAGCTAATCCTGGTGTAGCTCTTGTGTAGTTCTGATGTAGTTGATTCTTGAAAAGTGTGGAATTCTCTGCAAGTTACTTAAGCGTAGCTGAACCTGACAGGCCTAAGGGCCTTTTTGCACTACACTGTTATAGTGCTATTACTCACTTTCAATACCCTGTGGAATTCTGGGGTTTGTAGTTTACTGAGTTTACTCTGGCTGAAAATTCTAAATGTCCTTCCATAAACTGAAAACTGCACGATCCCATAGCAGGTTGAAAGTGGAATAATAGCACTATAACAGTGTAGTAGTAGTAGTAGTAATAGTAACAATAATAACAATAACAATAATAATACTAATAATATAAATAAATAAATAAAATTTCTTTTGTAAAGTCAAAGGGTTTCACAGCCGGAATCCATAGGTTGTTGTGGGTTTTTCGGGTTTTGAGGCCATGTTCTATTAGTATTTTCTCCTGACGTTTCACCTGCATCTGTGGCTCGCATCTTCAGAGGATATCCTCTGATATCTCATGAAAACCTTTCATATATTTTTAACACACGTTTGCAAGATTGTAAGCGACATACCTACACACTTCAGGCAACACACTAATGTGTCACGGCACACCATTCGGAAAGCCTTGTAGTAGGGGATACACTGGCAGAATTGGGCCCCTGTGGGGAGGATATTCCATAACAGGTTTAACAGCTGAGAAGATCCTCTTTTCTTTCTTCTCACAGCATGGAAATTTCTTTCATCTGAGTTTGGGGGATCTTTACCTACCATGCATCATCTAATCTGTGTGAAGAGGGTGCCTGACCCTCCGTGTAGTGTTTTCAAGAAGTTGATGGGACTGCCATGGAAAATTGGAATAAGGACATCATCTTCTGTTGCAAACACGTTGGGCTATTAACATAAAAATCTACACACCAACAGGATTGTCCTTTACTGGGAGGCAGGACCAAATACAAGTTACGAAATATTCAAGCTATGTCACTTGCTTTTGCTGATGCTTTTTCAAAAGAGCAAGAAGCAGGAACACAAGAGAAAAGCCCCATTTGGAGCCATTTCAGAAATGTAGAAACTGTGACAGATCTGTACAGAAGTTGGTGCCCACAAACAATGGAAAATTACCTAAAAGTTTTTTCCAGATGATGGACGATCTAGATCTTTATGATGAATGGAGATATAAAAATGGACAACTGGATGGCTACACATTCTACTCGGATAGACACAAAACTATGTCTAGAATTGATATGATATTGATATCAAAAGACCTGTTATTGAAGACATCGGAAATGGACATTCTCCCCAACCTATGTTCAGATCATAATCCTATACAAGTGACACTCAGAGTTACGACTAGAGAGAGAACACGGAAGTTTAATGAAGACATATTCAAGAAGGAAAAGTATGTTAAACAAGCAAAAATAGAGATAAATAACTATTTCAAGGAAAATGTGACACCAGAATTACCAATGAAGACAATCTGGGACGCAAGTAAAGCCGTGATGAGAGGAAACCTAATAAGGTGGTCAGCTGAAATAAGAAAAGAAAGGAAACAAGTTGAGGAAATGATATTGGAAAAGATGAGAAAGCTGGAGAAACAGTTGAGGGAAAACCCAACGGACACCAATATAAGACAGAGGTTGAAGATTTGTCAAGCTGAACTTAACCAACTAAATTTGGGGCAAACAGAACACCAAATGCGCAGAGCGAAACATACCTACAGGCTAACAAACCATCTAAACTCTTGGTAAACTTACTTCGTAAAAGAAGACTAAGAAATACAATAACGGAAATTAGAATTGGGGAAAGAAAAACTACAAAGCAAGAGGAGATAAAATGGACTTTTTTCAATTTCTATGTAAAGTTGTTGAGTAATATCTCCTCAATTAAAAATCAGAGGGAAATTGACGATTACTTAGAGAAAAATAATAAAATGAGATTTACAGAAGAACAAAAAACGGCATTAAACAAACCGATATCGATGATGGAGATAGTAGAAGCTATCAGAAACATGAAAAATGGTAAATCTCCTGGACCTGACGGCTTTACAGCAGAATACTACAAAATTTTGGAACATGAACTCTCAATTCCATTACAAAAGACAATGGATGAGATAAGAAAAGAAGGTATACCAAATACATGGAAGGAAGCTAACGTAGTTTTAATACCTAAAGAAGGAAGAGACTTAACCGATGTCAGGAATTACAGACCTATCTCACTTTTAAATACAGACTACAAGATATTTGCTGCTATTTTAGCTAAGACACTTAAAAAGGTTCTTCAAGATAACATACATGAAGATCAGAATGGATTTCTACCAAAGAGAACAATGCGAGATAACATCAGGACAGTATTAAATATAATCGAATACTATGAAAGACATAATGAAAAGAAATTAGCTATGGTGTTTGTCGACGCGGAAAGGGCTTTTGATATGGTTGATTGGGCATTTATGAAGATAGTTATTAAACAGGCACAAGCAGGAGAAAAATTCATTTCTTGGATTGAAGCAATTTACAGTCAGCAAATGGCGAGACTGAATATTAATGGAGAGAGAACAAAACAGATTGAACTTCATAGAGGAACAAGACAGGGCTGTCCATTGTCGCCTTTGTTATTTATAATGACACTGGAAATTCTTAATAATATCATACGGGAAGAAATTACAATAAGACGAGTCCAGATAAAGAAATATCAGTATAAGCTTAAAGCATTTGCAGACGACCTGGTTTTATTTCTAGAGGATCCTCTCAGCAGTATACAAGGAATGATGAATATCATTCAGGAGTATGGAGATTACTCAGGATTTAAGATAAACAAGGATAAGACAGTGTTCATAACAAAAAACATGAGAGAGAAAGAAGATATGGAGTTCAAACAGATAACAGGATTTAATAAAGGACAGAAAGCAAAATACTTGGGAGTTTGGATTTCCAAGAGAAACAACGAGCTTTTTCAAAATAACTATGGGAAAAAATGGAAAGAGATATCTAAAGACTTAGAGAAATGGACTCAAATGTGATTATCTATGCTGGGAAGAATGTCTGTTATAAAAATGAATGTACTACCAAAGATGAATTATCTTTTTCAAAATATTCCTATAATCACAAATGCTAAGCCTTTCATACAATGGAAGAGAGATATAACTAATTTCATATGGCAAGGCAAAAAACCAAGAATAAAATGGAAAGTCTTGACTGACATACCAAGAAGAGGAGGCTTCGGATTACCGGACTTACACGTATACTTTAAGGCTGCGGCATTCACTTGGATAAAAGACTGGATGGATTTACAAAATACGAGAATGCTGGCTTTAGAGGGAGCAGATTTAAGGATGGGGTGGCATGCCTACATGTTCTATGGAAAAGCGACAATTGATAAAGATTTTATGCATCACTTTGTAAGGAAATCATTATATAAAATATGGAATGATTATAAGAATAAGTACATTAGGCAGCTACCCACTTGGGTCTCCACTCAAGAAGCTTTTTTTGGAAGATGGTCAGATACAGAAAAATGGTTGCGATATGAAGATATATTGGAGAAAACAAATATGAACACAAATACAAATGTTTTTAAGATGAAATCAAGAGAGAAATTGGAAATCGAAGGTATAAAGTTAAGCTGGTTTCCCTACAGACAATTATCAGAAAGATTTCAGATGAATGTGAAAATTCAAGGAACAGAACAGAAAGAACAAGAGAATCTGATGAAGCTTTTACGAGAAAATCCACCTCATTTACTTTCACATTTATATCAAGAGATATTACAACAACAATGTGAGGAGGAGACAATTAAAATAGCAATGATACAATGGGCACAGAACATTGGACATCCAATTCAGTTGGAATGGCGGGAACAAAGTTGGCAACGAACAAAGAGATTCACGGTAGCTCAGAGCCTTAAAGAAAACTACCATAAGTTATTTCATAGATGGTACATGACACCCGAAAAATTAAAGATAATTTATAAGACTGGTACAGGTCAATGTTGGAAGTGTCAAAAGACTGCAAGCACACTATTTCATATGTGGTGGACATGTTCTAAAGCAAAAATGTATTGGAATGAAATTCATAAGATAATATGTGGTGTATTGCAGGTTCAAATTGATAAGACTCCTGAAATGTACTTGTTAAATATGACACATATGTTAGAGGGAACTGCGGTAAAGAAATATTGGAGAATAATACTGTATATGGTCTCGACTGCCCGTATTGAATTTGCAAGGCTTTGGAAAAGTGATATAATACCAACGACAGAACAATGGTGGGCAACTTTTATTGAAAATAGAAATGCAGATATTGTTTCACAGAGATTAAAAGGGAAATCAGATGATGATATCTATAAAGAATGGCAGATGATTTCAGAAGCGAGAGGGGTCTTGACAGGGAATAATACATAATCCATGGTATTAAAGGTTCTTACAAGATAAAATTCAGAGAAATATCATGGAACAAGTAAAGTTGAGTAGAAAAACAGGAACTAACGAATTAAGTAGATAATACTAACAATTTATTGTGATGCATTGATAATACTTCAATGGAATGATAAAGATTGTAATCCAGAGAGGAAGGAAGACAGTTGTAATACAACAATTGAGAATACAATGATAATGTTGGAACTTTAATAAAATTACTTAAAAAAAAGAAGAAATGTAGGAACTGTAAAATCAGAATGAAGGCAGAATTCTCTTATTCATGATTCTGGAGTGTACATAACAGGTTTCTTTTGTCTTGAACTGTTTTGTTTTTTTAACCATGCTCTTTTCCTCCCCCAACAGTCACACGCACAAAACCCACCTCTTAGACCCCACGTTTAGAACAGTATGCATGGAAAACAAAGGGTGAGAATATGTGTGCAAACATACGTCTCTGGAAAGACTGGAGAAGTTGATACATGAAAGTACAGGTCAGAAAGGTTATAATTGACGTTGCCAAGAGCTTTATCTTTAATAAAGCTCACAATACAGTAGGAACAGGTGAGACCAGGGGGACTAAAAAGACTAATTTGCTGCATGAAGAAGTGTTGACAATGCTATGGTTGGCACCGAGGCCTCTGACTCATACGTGCATGCCATTGTTTCCTTGTACCCTTAGGGGGTAACATAGAGTTAGGTAGAGCTATGCCAGTACTTCTGCCTCCCTTACGTATTTCAAATTTGTGATTAACTCAACAGCAAGCTGCAATTCAGGTACTATTAATGCTTGAAGCCTTTGGCAATGATGCAAAACGTGGCACAGCCATATACATTATGGAAGAGTTCAAAGCATGTCGCTCCTCCCTAGAAGTTACAAAAGCTTCCAGCTTATTATGTGTTTCTCTTTCACCCACTTGGTCACCCATTCATAGTATGTCACAGGAGGCCTATTCCTGCCAGGCAACACAAGTCAGTGCTGTGTGGATGACATTTTCCTAGGGTAGTAATCAAAGCTTTAAAAAAATCCACTGTATTTCTTTTCTTTCTCCTTCACAATAGCATCACATTAGCACTTGCACTTTTAAGTACTTGTTTGGTGTGCAATTGAAGATGCTGTAATTAGCACTATAACACTCAAGTTTATATTAAGGCATCGAAGGAGATGGGGGAAAGCAGTACAGCTTCTTTAATTTATACCCAAGATAATGATGATTTTCAGCAGGAGAACATATCTTTAAGGAGCTAAATTAGACATCCTAGGAGGTAAGAGCTCCTCATGATGCCAAGAAAACTAAGTAGGACTGTTGAAAAATTATTTAAAGAATTAGAAAAAACACATTAGAGTTTTATTTGGCATATAATCCTTGTGAAAAAGTTGAATAATGAATTCAAATATAGCATGGCAATGTTGCATATATTTACTAATTTATTTTTTTATTTATTTTTTTTTGGAACTTTGGTTCTCTCCTGTGGACAGCAAGAAGGTATCAAAATAATGGGGGGAAAATGAAACAGAAAAAAAAATAATAATGGCAAAGCCAAAGTGATTTCCATAAAACCTGTGTTATATTCCTTCTTTCTGCGTACTAATATTGTTTTTACATAGCTAGAAAAAAAAACACAACAGGCCAAATATGAAGCCTTCTCATACATTTTTTACATTTTGATGAACATCCAAAAGAAAGTATGTTCCAGAATCATTGACAAATATCTTCTTCCGCTTTCTGATGTAGAATAACAAAATGGGTCAACACAAACACCTTAGTATGTGGTGGCAAGATTCCAACAGACATCTCTACTGTGCTTCACTTATTCACCATCATTTGTTGTGCTAGCTAATAATTCACCACGGGTGAATTCTTTGAGACTACGGGAGATGTAGTTTCCACCAATGGCAGCGGTCCTCAGACAGACATGTTTTGGGGACTACAAGGGCTCTTCAAGATGGGCTGTAGGTCCCTCCTGGCCAAACCCTTAGGGCCTGATTTGGAAAAATGATATAAACTATTCTGAGCATAGAATTCTAAGATCTGAGATCATTTCGTACTTAAAGTGAGCCAGATTTAAGAGAGTCTGTCCTTTCCTAGCAAAATCCATGACTGTAAACTTAGAACCAAGAATTCAGACCTAATCAGGTGGGTTGAGCCAACTCTCTCTTGCCTGAAACACCCTACAGGACCTTAAAATCCCCAGACACACAACTTCATACGGAATTAAGTTGCTTCATTCACCCATCCAGAACAACAGGAAATATGAAGAGAAATGTCCAAACATAGCTACTGAAAGTTATGATAGCAGGAAAGGATTATTTCTGGCATTTCCTAAACCATGATTTTAATGCTGGAGTGACATAAACATTATCTGGAAAGAAGAAGCATAACAGAACATGTTATTGCTGTATCTTCAGCTATATTAAATAAGGAATTTATGGCATAAATTAAAAATATAGCTATGTTAAATTATTTTGAATCTCTTAAACCACTGCTTTCAAAATAGATTTTAAACAGAACGTGCATACATACACAACTGAATATTATTATTTGATGTTATAGTCTTTTAACTGATTATTTTTAATTGGTGTTAGCATTTAACTGTGTTATGTGACTATTTGTTGCTGTATTTTAATCCCCTTGATCCAGTGCAAGAGGCAGGTAAGAAATGCACATTATTATTCCTGTTGTTATTACTACTACTACTACTACTACTACTACTACTACTACTACTACTACTACTACTATTACAAAGAAGCAGTTCCTGTTGTCAGACTGTTTTGCTGTAAATAGTCCCATAGTAGTCTACAGAGCATATAACAACATATTAGCCCATATTAACTTGTCTCTCTCTCTCTCTCTCTCTCTCTCTCTCTCACACACACACACACACACACACACACACGGGAGGGGGGAGAGAAAAGAGAACAAAGCAATACTTGTAGCTATGATTACAGTCACCCGTCCATATTTGCGGGTTTCACTTTCATGGATTTGATTATTTGTGAGTTTCTTCAACCTCTGCTCCCCAACTTCAGGTGCTTCTTTTCTCGGGGAACCTTCCCTTTCAGCAGCTCCAATCACGCCATTCAGCCCTTTAAAAACTGGCCTCTGGTTCTTCTCATCCTCTACCAACTGCTGCCTGGTCAGCAAAAGACAGGTTGCAGCCCGATTTCTCAGCACCATAACCCCTTTCCTGATGCCCTCCCAAGGAAGGAAATAAGCAAGAGAGGAAATATAGTGCTACAATGCCATCCCACCTGCTTTCCCTGGCCTGGTTTAAACCATGGATGCCAGTTCTTCCCACTATGTCTCAGCCTCCTTCCCACAGACACGCACACATTTTGATATTTGCAGTTTTCCCACTTTTGCGAGGGTCCTGTGCCCCTAATGCTAGCAAATGTGGAGAGCCAACTGTACACCAAATCAAAATATCAGATTCTCTTTTGCTATCTGATAATCACCTATGTTCATCAATTAAGTGTTTATGCAATATCACAGATAAGTTTCTTTAACTCTGAATAGGAATGTCTAACAGTTTGTGTCCGGACCCCACCAAAGATTGTGGACATTTTTATAACATCCAGTGTGTTAACTGCTGTCAAGTTGATTTTGACTTAAGGCAACCATACGAATGAGAAATCTCCGATCCACCCTTTCATCAACAGCCTAGCTCAAGTCTTGTAGACTCAGGGCTATGGCTTTCCTGATTGAATCTATCCATCTATATTGCTGTTTTCCTCTTTTCCTACTACCTTTTTCCTTACCAAGCATTATTGTCTTTTCTAGTGAGTCCTCTCATCTCATGATACGTCCAAAGTACTGTTGGGAGTGGCAACCTTTGCATGCTTAATTAACTGGCTAGTTTGTTTGCATGTTTATTGTAGGCATAGAGAGAGAGCCTAGAGAAAATTTCCTGTTTGTTTTGGTCAACACCTCTTCCTCCAGCACGTACACATTCTTTGTTCTTAAAAAGGTTCTCTTGCCATTTACTCCTTCCTTTTGTCTTCGCCTTTTGTCCTGAAAGCATGCTCTGAGATCTCCTAACAGGAATTATTTTCAGCAAGCATGTGAGTGCTTAATTTTCTTCCTACCTTCTTCAAGAATTGAACCTGTGTAGACTATGCACAAGATTTTGTGAATAAGCTCTTTTATATTTTTAACCAAACTGTTTTTTGTGTTTATTTTGAGCTAGGTTAAGTGTGTTTGGGGTGGAGTGATAGAAGTGGGACTGGTAATCTGTTCAACTTCCGTTTTTGTGCAATTACTAAAATACTCTGCTGATTGAGAGTCTCATTACCAAAATCTCTCAATTCCCCAACAAGTACAACAGTCTCTGTTTAGTCATCTTTGGCTTCTAGGGAGAGTAGAGGCTTGATTTGTTGTTGGTTTTTTAGCAGTCCGTGGAACAACACTTTTCCAGTACCACATTTCAAATGAGCTGATTTTCTTCTTGTCCTCACTGTCCAGTTTTCAGAAGCATACACAGAAATTTGAAATACAATGGCATGGACAATCCTAACTTTAGTAATCAATGAGATATCTTTACATTTCAGGATCTTTTCTAGTTCCTTCATAGCTGTCTTTCCAAGTCCTCATCTTCCTCAGATTTCTTGACTGCAGTCTCCATTCCGATTAACGACTGAGCCATAGTACGTAAAATCTTAAACTATTTCAATGTCTTTGACATCTATAGTAATTTAAAGTTATGTAAATTTCTGTGGTCATTATTTTGGTAATACCATTATTTTGGTAATGTAAACCTGCCTTTAGCTGAGCCAGCATGATGTACCGGCTTGAGAGTTGGACTATGACTGGAGACCAGGGTTTGAATACCCACTTGCCAATGAAAACCCACTGAGTGCCTGTGGGCAAGTCACACACTCACAGCCTCAGGGGAAAGCAAAGGCAAAACCCCTCTGAACAAATCTTGTTGAGAAAACCCCATGACAGTATCACCTTAGGGTCTCCATAAGTCTGAAAAAACTTGAAGACACACAACAACAGATCTGCCCTTGCATCTTCTTCTTTGACTTTTGTGGAGACAAAAGACAAGGTCTGTTTTCTCTTCTCTCAGACTGGAATGGCAGTTCCCCACCACCACCACCACCAAGGTCTTCCAAAGCACTTTGACACTTTATACGCAGCTCTGGCCTTCCCTAGAAACCCCACCTTTGTCTAAACAGGGTAAAGCCTTTCAGTTGTTAATTAAAACTCCTTTGATGATTTATGGTAGTGTGGTTCTGGTTGGTTATAACGACCGAGAATCATTCAGTTGAGACCAAATTTCTGAGAAAATATAGTATAATCTTTATTAAGAAAGCAAACAGAATAACGTATTGGCTTTATATGTATGTCCAAGTTCAAACAGATCTTCAGAGTATATTTAAACAGTTTCTTGTCTCTTTACAACAGCATAAAGGCACAGGTTTTACACGCGTGCGCACGCACGCACGCACACACATACACAGAACCCACTGGCTTTCCTCTTTGCCAAAGGCTATGTTGCCAAATCTTGGCTGCTCTCTCTGACCAGATTTAACAGCGGGTTGATTTCTTTTCTGCTCCTTCTCTAGGCTTTCTCTGAGAAAACACCCTCTCATTCACCATGACCACCCTGACTGAATGAGAATTACTCTGGCTGACGGATTCACCAGTGGCCCTTGATCTCTGAAAATCTAGAAATCTTTCTCTCAACCAACCCAGTGTCCCTTCTATAAATACATTTTCACTCATGCCTTCACTCCTCCTTTCCACTAAAGGGCTGAGCTTTCATCTGGAGTGGCTATTCTGGTTACCTAGCAACCTCTTGCTGGATGGCTTTTCTACCACTGAGGATACTACTTCCGCTATACTCCATCACAACTTTCTGTAGCAGCCATTCAAAATCTTTGCTATTTTATGCTGGCCGTAAGGTGTCATGAGCATATCTTAAATTGTTTCTGTTCCTTCCTTCAATTTTTATGCTTCCTTTGGTTTAATTCTGCTTTACACATGATATGTTCATACAGACAGGGTAGGTTAAACACATAGGGTGATAAAATGCAACCTTGCTTGACTTCCTTGCCAACTGGAAACCATTTTGTTTCTCTGCATTCTGTCCTGATAGTAGTCTCTTGTCCTGAATACAGGTTATGCATCATGACAATCAAATAAATGTTGTGACACACCAATTTCTTTAGGAACAATCAATATTTTTTAATGATCTACACAACCAAAGGCTCTGCTATAATCTATAGTGCACTGGCTGATTTTGTTCTGAAATTCTTTGGTTCTCTGAAGCCAGCTTGGACATCTGACATTCTTGCTATACTCTCAGACACACTGTCTGAGCCATTCTACCTCAATCTTCTTCTTCAGGACTAGTAACTATCATCCCTTCCACCCAATCTCTCTCTGTCCAAGCTAAGGATGGGACGAATCCAGAATTTTCTGAATTCAAATCCGGATCCAAATCTCTTGAAGGTTTTGGGAATCCACAAATCTTGAATCTTTTGAATCCTTTTTTTAAAATGGGTTTAAAAAGCAAGGGAAAGAAAGCACTTCTACTGAAAAGTGTTTTTGAAGCAGAATTTGACATCTTTGTTTAATGAAAAACAAATAAAAAATAGTTTTCAGTTCAGGAAAACATACTCCTACTTCTTATTAAGAAGATAAGAAGAGAATTCAAGGACAGATAATTTAACTCCTTTTTCTGTCATAGAAAAAGGTCAGTCTAGGGAGTCTGGAGGGTGCTGAGGACTTCAAAAACAGCTTTGGGGTCTGACAGTGGCCTTTTGCCCATCCCTGCTTTAAACTCTCCTCTTGGGGAGCCAGCCTGTGTAGCAGTTTGCGTGTTGGAATAGGATAAGGATTCTTGGAGAATAGGGTTTGAATCCCCGCTCAGCTGTAGAAACCATGGGTGAGTCACTCTCTTTCAGCTTCAGAAGGCAGTGATGGCAAACTGCCTCAAAAATAGTCTGGCCAAGAACCCCTGGGATTGTGTCACCCAGAAGTCATTGTTGAGACAACTACTACTAGTGCTTTTAGGAAGGTAGTTGTATCTAGAAACAGCACGCAGAGGGAGATGGGCTTTGGGTCAGAATTTTGGCTGCCCTTAATTCACAGCTTTGTCTCCAAAGAGCCTGGCGAAGAACTAAAACACACTCCTGGCTGATGCCTGGTGGGGGTTGCGGGAGCCCATCCCCTAGGGCCTTTGGGCACTCCTTCTGCTCCTTCACCTCCTGGCCCGGCTGGCTGCTGGTGCCATGGAAAGTCAGGAGCCACTACAGGTGGGTGGGTGGGCGCAGCAGAGGAGAGGCTCTACTGTTCATCGGGCTGCCCGGACACCCCGCCCAGCTTCATGGAGGCTGGGCTTTGCATTCCAAGGACAGGATGGAAAGGAAGGACTTTTGGAGGGGACCCTCAAGCGCATCTACATCTCCTCCTCCTTTCCCTCCTCCTTGCTTCAATAGACAGAGCTGCCACTGCTTCCAACACAGCCAGCAGCCTCCTCAACGTACCGGGGAAATCCAAGGCATCCATTGTGAAACCCTCCTCCCCTAAGGAAGGCAGGGCGGACTTCCTCCTCCTTGATCTTCCCGACAGCCACTGCGGTCGGTCGGAGGTGGCATTGCTCTCTCTCTCTCTCAGCTCCCCGGCTTTGCTCCATTCCTTATGAGGAGAAGGAAGGAAAGGGGAGAGGCGATGGGCTGGGGAAGGCTGCTTCCCCCTTGTCAACTGGGGCTCCACTCCCACCACCCACTGCTTCTCTACCTTCTTGCCTGTAAAGAACAACTTGCAGGTCTGGAGGAAATTCCCCTGCCCCAGCTGCCTAAGCTGCCTGCTCCTCCTCCTCCTCTTCCTTTGGGCTCGCTTCTTCCGCTGCCGCCACTGCCACTAAATCTGGCACAGCTTTTTTGTACCCCCCTGGCATTGATGCCCAGGCAAGTGCCCTATTTGCCCCAGCCTAGATCTGCCTCTGGGATCAGCCCACGGCTGGGGGAGGAAGAACAGGGAGCGCAAGATTGTGCTCTCCACCAGATTTTGCAGCCTGTCCCAGGCAGGATTGGGCCAGTGGTGGCAGCAGCAGGGCAGAGAGGGTGAGATTGCCCTCTCTGCCAGCTTTGGTGGCCCGCCCCAGGCAGAATTGGGTCCGGCAGCTGCAGCAGGGTGGAGAGGGCAAGATCGTCCTCTCTGCCAGCTTTGGTGACCTGCCCTGGGGAGGATCGGCCCAGCCAGGGCAGGATTCGAGAGATTCGATTTGCCTATTTTGGCATGGGGATTTGAATCCCCAAATCTCAAATCCTTGCCCAGGATTAGAGGATTGGAGGATTCAGTTGGCCCATCTCTAATCCAACTTTTCTTGCCTCACTTTCCAATAGCCTTGTCTAGCTCTCGAGAGTGCCTAATTTCTTGTGTGCTTGTTAATTCCAAATAAAATATTCTGCTTAACTTTTAACTGGAGCCCCCTCTACAGTTAGCACTGCTATACACAGGTGAAAAGTGTTGGATAGAAATGTTGTGACATTTGCCCCGGTTGAAAATACATTTGATGAGCATGTGGGATACACCTGGGGAATGACCTGGCAAGTCATGATGTAATCCCTAGGGGACAGTAAGGCTGAGTCATGGTAATGTGAAATCATGGCAAGGGATTGCATCAACCATTGTCCCAAGCTGGTGTGTATAAAAGAGGGGAGAACCAGTGGTAAGGAATACTGGGCACTATAGTCTGACAGGATCTAGGACCATTTGATTCCCATTCCCGCAGCTTATACAATTTTGCAAAATAAATGGTTATACAGTCAGTCCTCCATATTCATGGATTCTGTATCCATGGATTCAGCTAACCACAGTTTGAAAATACTCCAAAATATTCAAAAAAATAAAAAAGCAAACTTTGATTTCCCCCCTTTTTAAGGGATGCCATTTTGTGCTAGGTGCCGTAAATCAATCTCCCGACAAAAATATCCTGCCATTACCCTCCTCTCACAGGCCACATTTGAGCTATAATTCCCCAGATTCTAAGGAGATGCTGGCATTGCAGGTGGACCTCGAAGTCTCCCACCTCTTAGAGTAACAGCAGCAAGGACAGGAGGGAGGAAAGAACCAACTGGAAGAGGAAGCCGTATTGTTCTAGCTAAGCTCAGTGTTCAGCTTCCTCTCCTGTGACTTTCATTGCTGTTGATCTCATTCTGACCACTTATCAGCTGTTCGTGGGCCAGTTCTTGGTTGCTCCCTAGCCCTCCTCTGAACATTGTATTTTGATCTTTACTCCTCTTCCTTGGCCACTGGCCACTTTACCTAACTACCTGTCTGATCTCTCTCCTCCCCTGTTTTTCCTTTTGATACCATCCTGCTCTCACAGTCCCTTGCATTTTGGGGCTTTTCTGTCCCCCTTTTTGGGCCATGCAGTGATTGCCATTTGACCTCTAAAGGAGAGGTGGATCATTATTATGGGGAGGTGATGGACTGCTGGAAGCCTGGGCTTAATTTGTTGTTGTTGTTGAGCTTATATCCACAATTTAGTGTTTGGCATGGTGGACTGATTTATCCCAACTTCTCTATTAATTGTGCTTTCTTGCTCCTACTTCTCTAATTGCTACCATACTGTCCAAGGATTTTTGTGTTTTCTGCATCTTTCCTGTATATATGTGTTATTTTTAACCTCATTCGTTCTCTTTCAGTGGATGGAAGGAAAAGATTAGGGAAAAAAAACCAAACCCTGATGCAGTGATCTCTCTCTCTCTCCTCAGACTCAGAATGATGAAAAAAAGGAACAAAATAATGGATAGGGTATTTCACATTAATTCCAAGAAGGGTTTTAGTGTAGTAATATAATGCATATGTAACTGCCAATTTGAAATGAATGTAAATGCAATAAATATCTTTGTTTCAGCATAAACTGAATTAATGCAGGTTTTAATAAAGAATTTTAGGGTAATTGTAATGTGATACCATTTCTTCACTAACCTTTTTGTATCTCTGGCCCAAACCAGAGCCATCTGAGGAAATATGAAGATCTTCATCAAGGCTCAAGGAGGAGCCTGCCAATACACTCTTCGTTTTGCATTGTGCTTATTAAACTGCAAACCAAAAATCAATATAAGAACACAGAGGAACGCAGTTTAAAGATTCAAGTGATGCGATTATACCAGCATTCATAGTCTGTGAATCACCTATTTTACATGCACAAGGTCTTAATTAAAGGTCACTGACTGATCTCATAGATAAGGATGCTGGAAATCTTGATCTGGTTTCTAAGCAGCCGTTTACTTACTAAGGTTAAATCAACTAGGGCCAAATTTAAGTCACAACCCACACATTCAGGCAATAGGTCTTTACTGGCCTAAAGGCAAGTCCAGCACAGAACAGCATAATAAAAAACTCCACAACAATCAGAGGAAATTCATCAATGTCTTTTGACCTTTTGACCTTCCACTCCCACATTTCTACAAGACCATTAACCAATTTAAATTATATGTGAAGAAAACTACATTCTGTACACTAGGAGAGGGACTCATGTGGCCTTACAGATATTGTTGGGCCGCAAGTACCAGCATCTCTAGCTGGCAGAACCAGTGGTAAGGAATGATGGGCACTGTAGTCTGACAGGATCTAGGACCATTTGATTCCCATTCCCTCAGCTTATACAATTTTGCAAAATAAATGGTTATACAGTCAGTCCTCCATATTCATGGATTCTGTATCCATGGATTCAGCCAACCACAGTTTGAAAATATTCCGAAATATTCAAAAAAATAAAAAAGCAAACTGATTTCCCCCTTTCATTCTACTACACCATTGTACATAATCAGACTTGAGCATCAATGAATTTTGGTATCCACAGGGGGTCCTGTAACCAAACCCTAGTGGATTATTGATTGCCTATTGTAGATAAGGTTTTCTGCTTTGACCAGTTATTCTGAAGCAAGAATTGAGGCCGGTAAAGTTACTTTTAACATAACTAGTTATAGCAATTGTTCCAGGCATCTGTAGTTGGCTAACATTATAATTACAATTTTAATACCATTATAAAACTATTTATAAGCTTTTATAAAACTATTTACTTTCTTGTTATTCAGAAGTGCCTGGATTACTTATGCTTAAAAACATTGGCATGCTAGAACATACTGGCTTATGGTACAAAACACACTCAAACAGTGAGGCAACACACACTCTATAACTGAAAGTATCAAGGGGCCAAAGTCACCCCTCATTGTTTCACAATTGTAATGTAAATTAGTTGTATCTTAGTTATTGCAAAGAGAAATTGATTAAAAGTAAATCACTAATTCTTCTAAGTCCCAGCAGTAAAATCTATACTGGACAACATCACACCTGGAAACTTTATTGAGTCACTGCACTAGCTTCTGACATTTTACTAGGAACCACCCACACACTTTCAAGCATGTCTTCATAGCTAAACTGATTATTTTGTTGCACATTTTGCTGCCATGTTTCTTCAGTTTTTATGCATGTCAAAAGTATTTTTATACTAGTTTTCATGTTGAAACCTCATCAGGGCAGATTTACAGGATAAAAATTTTTTAAATATAAAATACAGTCACTGGAAATAGTAGATAGTATTATAAACAGAAATGGTAATAATTCCAATTTATCAAATAGAGATGTGCATCCATGCATTTGAAAGCAGAATGGAATATACAAGTCTTTAAGTCCTTTAAACACAGTCAAGTTGGGCGTTGCACGTATATCCTCATAGCAGAAAATAGCACATATTTCTTATGCTTACAGCCCAAAAGATCTTACCAGCAAGTACATGAGGACCTCCTCTGTAACTGATCAGAGGTCCTAGACAGCTTTGTTTAGGTATGCAGAATTCTTCAAATAATTTGGCCACGAATCATTTAGGACTCTAGGGGATAAAAAGCACCTTCAGCAGTGTACCTTTGCACCTAAAGCAAACTAGCAATGAGTGCAGCTGGTACAGAATCACTGTTCTATGCTCCAGTTTCCTAGTCCCTGTAAACAAATGGGCAGCTGTACTATCTAGCAGCTGAAGCTTCCAAACCATCTGAAAAAGCAGCCTCGAAGAGCATGGTCCAGAGTAGATGTATCATGGCAAGGAAGATGGTGGCAGTGTCCACTTTTTCTAGACAGGAATACAATCAATGGCAAATTGACTGGAGTTGATAAAAGGCTACTAATCAATACCTCCTTTGCTTCTCTTGATGGCTCAAAGTCTAGGAGAATTCCTTAGCACAGGTCTTGCAGCCCACATGAGCAGGTTTCTGCACAAATACTAGTTCTATTCTATCAGAATTAAGCCTTGATTTGTTGGGCTTCAATCATCACAAAAGTATCTCCAGATAATATCATATTGATATCATATCATATTTATAATAGCATATTGATATTATCTTGGCCCAAACTGCCCTGTGATTTATTTCACTTGATTTACAGGGGCAAGGGAGTGGCAGACAAAATAAACCACTGAGGCATCCCATGGGACATTTCAAGATGTGAAAACACAGAATAATTGCCATCAGAGTTTGTATGCAAAACTAACCCATTAAAATGGCCATGTAAATCAACATAAAAAGGAAAAGGGGAAAATGGAATCTAACAGCACTTTCAAAATTAATTGATTTATATTTTTAGTGCAAGCTTTTTATGGATACCAATCTGCTTTCTCAAGAGCACTGACAGAGTGATATGAAAGTCACAGATTTTTTAAGCATAATTATGCAACTGCTAGATTCCTCCCTCCGCCCTTTTGTCTACTAAAACATACAAAAACAGCTATTTCTTTGAAAACCATAGATCAGCACATTACCTGGACTCTGAAATGTTCTAGGTTCTAGGGTAACTCCATGGTAGCCTGTTGGCTGCTTCTTCTTGAGAAGAATTTTGCCTGAGTGAAAACAGCAACCAATATTCTTGCTTCTTCATTCAGTAGCTACCCAAGATCTAATGGAGGTAGGGGAACGCAGATACCAGCCTCTGTTCTAGAGCATAATCCTCTATCACCAGGCCTTGTGTAAATATGCTGGACTTTTACATATTTGTTCTTATTGTTTTTTAAGTGGTTTCAGATTTTATGATGGTTTAATTGCTTTTCAATTTTTGTATGCTATTAATTTTTAGCTATGTTTGTTTTAACTATTATAAGCCTTGTGTCCCAAACTGGGAAAAGGTGGGATGTTCTTATTGATGAGACCCAGCGTGGTGTAGTAATTTGAGCACTAGACTATGACTCTGGAGACCACGGTTTGAATCCCTGCTCAGCCATGGAAATCCACTGGATGATCTTAGGCAAACCACACTCTCTCATCTGCAGACGAAAGCAAAAGCAAACCTCCTCTGAACAACTCTGGCAGGAAAACCCTGTGATAAGGGTTGCCTTAGGGTCGCCATAAGTTGGAAACCACACTACACCAATTATTGTCACTAGCATGTATACAATGTGTTAGTGCTTTTCTGGATGCACTTACCTCAGCAAACAAGACAGGCTATGACAGAAGTAATTGCCCTGGCAGTGGCCAAAGCTCTTGGATCACCTCAGGTGATATCAGCACTGCCTCTTTCCTTGTCATAAGCACAGCTTCTTCCTCCAACCCGTCCATTCACTTTGTCCACCTACCTCCCCTTGTCTGCCTCACTTGCTTCCTTTTCTCCTTCTGAATCCCCTTTTCATTCACCTAGCTCCCACCCTCTGTCTCACCTTAGCTGTTCCTCTCAGTGCTGCCTATCCTCTGATGAAAGCAACACCAGGTACACAAAGTTAACCAGTATCCGACTTGGAGGCATTTAGTAAAAGCATTGCCTTGAAATGTTTATATATAATATATTAATTACTGTGTGCTACTGGCTCCCACCAGTGCAGGAAGCTTCAGAGCAACTGCTATATACTCTCCAGATGGGTCTGCCTGGGCACCTTCCGTCCCCTGAAAGTTTTTCAAAATATGGCAGGCGCCAGATTCTGTGATCAGCAGTCTCAGTATCCATTGCCTCAGGAGTCTGAAGGGGACTTTCTTTTTCCTGTAACTCTAGGAGTAATTAGAAGACAAGGCCTGGTGAATCAAGCATCCAAATCTATTTAGGGAAAGAAAAGTATTTCAGTCTCCCACCCTGACAGACCACAATCTGAAAAGAATGGGAGCCTTGAGCCACAAGCTCTTACAGCCTAATATAATTTGCTAAGGTTGCCAAAACACAACTGCAAAATCCATATGCTGGGAAAATTCTATGAAGATATCAAATTCGATAAAAATCTAAACTCCTAGGCGTCTGTTGCCCGTAAACAACCATTTGCTAGTTCTTGCTGTATAACCTATTGCCTATTCTTGCTATATAACCTATCAGAAATTCCTGGTTCAGTGCATGTTTATTGAGAAGTAATGCTACTATACTGAGTTCTGTGGGTCTGACAAGAGTGTGCAAGATCAGAGCAAAGTGTTAAAAGCTCCATGCCATTTTGTTACTTGCTTTTGATACCACAGTATTATATCCCTTTTAGAAATAGAAATTTGCACTGCAAAGCCTTCTTCCTTTTGAGACTTAATGAGACATTTAACAAACGATACAATTCCTTTCCCTATTAGCAATACAAACACCCCATCTAGTGAGCCAGCTCTGCACAGCAGCCTTCCTATCTGGCTGGGCAAAAGCATTTTCAATATACAGGTTTGATCCACCTTATTTTTTAACAACCTTCTCTTCAGTGGATTGGAACAGATGAACACCATTTAAAAATAGCTCATGTGTAGCTATCCATATCAAAGCACATTTTGCACTATAAACAGTGTGACTTGCATAATAACAGACAAATCACTACGTAAGTTATCTGTATATAGTAAATGTCTGAGTTATAAGGTCTTGCACTGATTGCATGTTGAAAGAAGAAACTCGGGAGTGGCACACTTTCAAAAGGTACAATTCCACCTACAAAAATCTGATGCTACAAAACAAGTCCCATGAAATCCAAACCCCACTTCTGCTGAATTCTCAGCCTTTTTTGTATGGGTGGGGGGTGAGATTTCTGCAGGGAGATCCTATCCCACTTGAATATAAATGGAAGCCTCCATATAAGGTTCCCAACTGTATAACGTTATCTATCCACATCATCACAATTAGAACTTTACTTAGCAATCTATCTTCAGTGCACTGTAACAGCAGTTTAACTGCTATGACTGCATTCTATGGAGTCTTGGGATTTTCAGCCTGTGAGGGTGCTCGCTCTTTAGCATTCCCTTGCAGAACTAGAGCCCTCATCAAACATCCAAAGAGTAGGATGGAGCCATGATAGCATAAGTGATCAAAGTAGTAGCTAATGTAGCAAACAAAAAGCATAATGTTTTTCAAACTCTACACACTAGACCTGCTGGCTCAATAGTAAATGGCTGAAAACAGAAGCAATGGGGATACAGATTATGAGCCCACTTGTATCACACAGCTGAAGTGGGAACATTCAGGGAAATGCCACAATCCAGGGGTATCAAGTAGAGACAGAAGATAACACGTATTCTTTCTGTATACTCTCTGGTGACTCATCCAGACATGTGAAACAGTATGTCAAGATTAAACCAGATATACAACTGGGAGCAGCTCAAATACTGGTAGGAAATACCTTGTGGTTCAAAGGTTGAAAAAAAGACAACCCTACTGAAAGAACTAGGCCACCTATTTAACTAAGAAGAATCCCTTGCCTGATTGCTGAATATCACACTCCTCGTTGGGCTGATATTCAAGCCAACAGGATATCTGGTTCTCCCTACAGACATGAACAGCACGAATGATATGCTTGTATGGCGATAACAGCATACTGTAGAAACTAGTGGCCTCGGCCTTTCCCATCAAGCAACCTGACCTTCAGAAGGAAATAAATAACTATCAGAGGTATTTCAGAGAGGACTTGCAAGGGATTTCAGAAAACTCCAGATCTACAAATGGGAGCTTTACACAGGGCAGAGGTGGGAGAAGTATCCTACATTATCTCTTGCATACCCCTAACATTTCAGGGATGCAAACTGGAACACATGGTCAAGCAACATTAGAGTGTGGTCAAGATGGCAAAAGTTATTAATGAGGAAGAACACACAAGGCATGGGATGCTGCAGCAGGTTGCTTTTGCTTTCCCTTGAGTCTATTGGGAAGGGCAAGAGTTTACTCCCTCCTCTCCTGTCCTCTCCTCCATGCTGAGTAAATTCACTGTAAACTACCTTTGCACTTGCACACAGCTTGCAACAGTGGAAGGAAACTGAGGACATGTGGGAAAGTGGGAGGAGGAGAGAGAAACAGAGACATTTTCAAAGCAGCTGAAAAGATGAGATGGCAAGATTAGTTGGGACTGTCCCTGATGAATCAGAAAACAGTTGGAAAGTATATCTTCTTTCATCTATGGCTCCCTTCCTATCCCAAGATGGATTTCCTGGGAGAATAAATATAAGTTTCTTTTTTTATATTGCAAGATCTTCCTGTTTCTTCCACAAGTTCATATTACACTAGCACTGCTGCTCTCTACTTAATATAGATACTAAATATTCCTACACTAATTGCAATGTTTTGTACAGCTTTTTGTCATCTATGAAGAGAAAGCCTTAACCTAGGTGTGGGGAAAATGTGGCTTGTGGGCCATGAGCAAATTCCAATTACTTTTTTGCTCCCCAATTCCCTACTACCACCATTTTGAGTTCCCTCATTTCTCTTCCATGCCTAGAGTTCAACGCCAAAAGATTCAGCACACATATGTTTAACTTGCATGTACACATAGCAATTATTTGTATGCAATTAAAGCCAAATTTTCCTAACCCTGTGCATTTACAATTTTGTACCCTATGGGGTAAGAAGAACACATCTGTCTGGAACATAAAGCATAGGACAGGATAAATATCACAGGAAACTGTAGATTGAGCCCAACTAAATCCTCTACCACTGACTGACTGAACTATCTAATGAATGCCATTCATACAGAAAGGTCCAGAACAACCTGAAGGAATGAGCAACGTATGGTCGTCTGGAAGTTGGTGAGTTACAAGTCCCATCCTTCCTCCTTACTGGCTATGTTGGCTAGGTCGTATAGGAACTGCACTCCAACAGCATCTGAAGGTCCACGCATTCCCCACCACAGGCTTACAAAGAAGTTGTCACTGATGTCTACACAGTATTTTTTCCCCAAGGACTTTTGAAATCTTCTGGCATTTCAGCTATGAATCAAAACCAAATGTCAAAAACCATCTCTTCATTTTCATTTCAGCAAAACCCTTCTGCACTCTGAAATGCATGTAAGATCTCCCAAAAAGAGATTAAAGACCAAAAAGAAAAACTAGCCTCTAAATTGTTTCTTGATTTGAGTAAGAAACAGGAAACGCAAACACACTCTGGGCTACAATTAGGTAACTGCCTCTTGAGAGAGAAGAAGAAGAGTCAACAGTTCTGAATTCTGTTAAGGCACAGCTTGAATTGGAACTTTGCCACAAGGTATTAATGACTGAAATACAGTTAGCCCTCCACATTTGCAGGTTTGACTTTCACGGATCTGATTATTTGCAAGTTTCTCCAACCCCTGCCTCCCCCATCTCAAGCACTTCTTTTCCAGGAGAACCTTCCTTGTCAGTGGCTACGATTAGTCCATGCAGCCCTTTAAAAATCCACCTCTGGTCCTCCTCCTCCTCCACCACTAGCTGCTTCCTGGCCAATTAGGATAGCTCAGAGTTCAATTTATGAGCACCACAAACTCATATTTTCTCCCGATGACCCCACACAAACTGGAGAAAGGAGACGGATGTGGGAGAGGAAGTATATGTCGACTCACCCCTTTCCCTTTACTTTCTCTGACCTGGTTTGGGCCCTGGGTGCCTGCTCTCTCTACTATGCCTCAGCCCCATCCCACAGACACACATACTTTGATATTTGTGGATTTTCCACTTTTAGGGGGGTCCTGTGCTATGAGCCCTAGCAAATGTGGAGGACTGCCTGTAGTTCTAGATTTTCTATAGCTTGGCTCAGTCATTAATTAGGATGGAGACTGCAGTCAGAAAATCAGAAAAAGATGAGGATTTGGAAAGGCAGCTATGAAGGAGCTAGACTTCTAAGAACTAGAATAAAAATATATCATTGAATATTAAAATTAGGATTTTCCATGCCATCATATTTCCAGTTTCTGTATATGGTTGTGAAAGCTGAACAATGAAGATAGGAAGAAAATTAGCTCATCTGAAATGTGGTACTGGAGAAGAGTTCTACCATGGACTGCAAAAAAGACAAATAAATAGGTCCTAGAGGAAATCAAGCCTATACTCTCCATAGAAGCCAAGATGACTGAACAGACTGTTGTACTTTGGACATATCATGAGCAAATAAGACTCACTAGAAAAGACAATAATGCTTTGTACAATAGAAGGCAGGAAAAGAGGAAGACCCCACTACAGATGGATACTCTGTCAAGCAAGCCACGGCCCTGAGTCAGCAGCACATGAGCAGGGCTTTTGATTACAGGGGCCATTTCTGCACTGGACTGTTATAGTGCTATTATTCCATTTTCAACATCCTATGGAATCCTGGGCTTTGCAGTTTATGGAGGGGCCTCAGGCCCCTCCGTAAACTGCCCCAGGCAGTTAACAACAACTAATTAGTGCCGAGAAATACACTGTGATGGGACAAGAGGAAGGGTGTGTATGGCCATTGTCGCATACATTTTAGCTTGCATTTACCTCCATGTAGATGAATATTAATCACATTTTGTTCCATGCTGTTATAGTACCCTCAAAAGCATTAGGTTGGAAAAACAAAGTAAGATATCTTGGTTAAACCAAGAGAATGATTCTGTGAACATTCTTGCTCCTTGACAAAGCACTAATAATATGATCTCCAAATATAATACCCTGTTCATTTTTTTCAAGTACATCAGTACTACATATCTCGATAAGCATGCGCACAAACACATAAAAACACACAAGAGCTATTCCATTCCACTGCAAGCCACTTCATTCCTATGAAATGACTTAATTATAATTATCTTTATTATTTAATGTGATTAATATTCCATCCTCTTTCTCATAAGTCCACATAACTGCTTACATAAACACAGACCTTTCAAATCACAAATTATTAATACAAATAACAAAACCTATACAAATAAATATGTTTTTAAATGACAGTGTTTTTAATTTCTTAATACAACAGTAATCAAAAGGCCAGCTTTAAGCACCAAGCCAGTGAAGCTCTGTTTCCAGAGAGCTGTTTGAAAAGCGGTACATATAATATTCAGATCTGGGGCTGATGAGACAGGTTTGGCACAGTGTACACAATGCTGCTGCCAAGAAGCACAAGTAGGAGAACTCTGAACAAAATAGTGCCCTTATAGACCAAACTACCCTAGGTCGAGATGTCCTGGCAGGCCTCAAATGCGAAGCATTTCAGGATGATTTTAAAACTATACTATTTTAAGTGCACAAATGTATGGCAAAATGGCCACCGGAATCCAGCCACAAAGGTTCTGATCAACAGTCTACTCTTTGCCTTGCTCAAAACAGCACAATGGGCCCAAGTACATGCACTCATTTGCTCTCTTCCCTGTCCACTGACCTCATTTGACTCCTGGCTTTTTGGTGTAATAGTGTTGCACAAGCACAATACTCACACCAAACACTTTTGCCTTGTGAGTCCTGGCAGCTGCTGGAAATTGGCACCTAAGCTTTAAAGCCATGTCACACAGAAAACAAAAAACAAAAAACTTTCTCCTCTGCCAGTGCTGCTTGCTTGAGATCTGTTTCCCCACCTGGAAATCTGGTGAAGCACAGCAGTTCGCTGGATTGCCAGTGCCTTGATACCTGGCAATTCTACCAACAACAGCCACCCTGACTTGGTCTCTTTAAAACCTTTTCACTCTGTATCAAAGATTACCTTCAAGAGCCAACAGAAGCATGAAAGAATGACCTTTGGAGGCAAAACTGTATTTGAGTATTCCTTGCCCAAGAAAATCATATGAAATTCACAGGATTACCATAAGATGACAGGTGACCTGAAGGCACATACACATCACACTTGTTCTTTGCATCTTATTCTGGTGTTCTAAATGATACCATATTAATAGGAATATGTCAAGATGTCTTGGAACAAGCTTAGAATATTTTACACATGTTTAATTTAACTTAAAATCACTAAGAATTTACAACATTTTTTTTTTGTCTTAGGTAAACTTTTCTTCAATGTGACTCTACCTCATTTAAGCCTTTTGGTCACTTTCTGAACTTTCATTATCTTTTTACCTACTTGCTTTTGCCTCTTTCTCCTCTGTTTGCAAAGTTTTTCACCATTGCCATTACCTAGCCACTAACTTTCTCTTCCTTCAAGGAAAGAAATGTTCAGAATGCTGATAAACATTCTATGCCACTACAGCAGTTGTATAGATCAAAATAGATGACTTACTTTTCTATATGTAGAAGACAACTTTTTTGGAAAAAATCATTTTTATTAAGAGATTTTTAAGAATACATTAAGAATGACAAAGATTAGAAAAAAGGAAAAAATCGGAAAACTGAAATACTATAAAAGAAAAATTAAAAAGTGCAAAGCAAAAATAAAGAAAAAGAAGTGAAAAAAGTTAACTTCCTTCTGTTTCTTTTTCTAAAATTAAAACATATTCCCTTCTTTTGATAGCCTATTCCTTCTAATCATCAAACAAATCATTTTCTTCTTTTTTTCTGCAAAAGTCTGTAAGGGGTTTCCAATATTTCAGAAATGTCATTAATTAACTTTCTTTAATGAAACCAGACAATTTCTGCTAAATCTATCACTTTCAACAATCATTCTTCCATAATGGCTAGAGTGTTGGTTTCTTTTACCTTTGCATATACAACAGACTTACTGCCATGGTCATACACTGAAGCAATCTTCCATGACACTTTTCCAGTTTTATATCTGCATCAGTATACGTATTTGAATCCAAAAGCTTTAGCTTTTTTCACATACATGGTAGTAGAAATGAACTTTTAACAAGAGAGGTACAATCTAAAATGAGGCCAAGTATAATAACCCAGAAAATTATACCAGAGCTTTTATTTTCTCTCTTTCTCACACACAAACACACATGAAATGGCAAAAAAGGCTTATATTTCATGGGATTAATTTTTACAAAAATAAAAACATGTTAATATTAAAACATTCTTAACCAGTGATGCACATATTTGCATATTTTGGCAGAATTGTTAATGTAATGAGCGAGAAACAATGCTTTAAACAAGATTACTGTAATTCAATTATATTATTAAATAATTATTTTGAAGAAGCCACAGTATATAAAGAGGTGGTATCTCTAAAAACCATACCACCTCAGCAGGATGTGAGAAATGGCAGTTATCACCCTGTGGAGTTAAGGTTGACACATCAGCAAAAATGCTGAAGAGTTCACCCAGCTAGCATTCAGTTCCTGTAACAAAATACCAGATGGTAGGTCATAAACCACAAAAGGTGGTTTAGACCACAGTAAGTAAATAATTTTTCCTTTGTTGGTCTTGCATCCCAAATTTATTTTTAAGTGCTAAATAGAAAAGAGTTTTGCTTCCAAATATATGTATATTTTTAATTTTGTAAACCTTTCTGCTTGCAACATTCATGAACTGACCCAGCTGGTGTTATGAGGACTTTCAACCACGGCCAGCCCATAATATTTTACTAATTGACACAGATGACAAGATTATGTATCCTTCTCTTGTGCATACAGAAGCTGATTGGGCTGGCAATTGAATCTGACTAGCACTGACAGCAGGGTAGGGCTCTCTACTACATTTGAGGCCAAGAGACTAGTTTAAATGGTACCTGACATGATACGTGGTGCAGACAGCTCTGTCCTTCAAGAGAGAATGGTCAGACAGCACAGAAGCAATTACTGGGCACCCTCCAGCATCTACCATCTGACGCAGTTGTCCCATCCAGCTTAGTAATACAGTCTAGCCCTGTTGGTAACTGTTTTCTGCCATTAATAGTTTGATATACATTAAGTTACAACAGCTACTTCTCTGAAACATATGGTTCATTATACACATCACATGCATTGCCCATTTCACCAGGAGGACCAACTGCAGATCATGGCTGTGGACATAGTAAGGATAATCATCATTTTTTCAGGCGTTGGGGCTGTTTCTTTTTCCCAAAAGCCCATACCATTTTCCCAGTCTCTGGCATGAAGAAAGAAGAACAGCCAATAAGAAGCAGCTTGGTTGGTTGGTTGGTTGGTTGGTTGGCTGGAAGGGAGTGGGGCTCAGGAGCAAATGGAGGCTTCACTTTGGTCCACCCCTGGCCCCTATAAGCAGGTTCCTTCATCACATCAATAGTCAGACAGCTTTGATCATTGCCCTTAACCTTACTCCTTCAGTTTTTTTTATTTTTGCATAGATAACTGTTTTCTTGGTGATATGACACTGCTAATATAATCACCCTTCAACCAATGTTAATATACATTCTTTAAAGGTTGTTAATGATCAACAAAATATGAATAAATGATTATAATTTTTAGTAATTAATAATCTATAAAATCATTCCATAATTCGTTTGACACTTTAAATGTATAAATCTGTATCTGGTTAGTTTAGCCTAGACCCACTATCTACCTTCCTCCTTAAGGAGCAAGAATGCCTGTTAATGCTAATGCTTGATTTTTGTGTCATCCACCCCATATCTTAAAGCAAATTATTCTGGCTATAAAAGTACAGTGAAATCGTGTGTTAATTTTTTAAACTGGAGTTTGCTGAAATTATACTTCATGGATTCTACTCTGCATTTTTGGCCAGCGAGATTTAAAACCACAATTCAAGTGAATCACAGTTAGAATAAAGCATATTTTCTAGAATTTAGATTGAGTGGGGAACTCATTTGTGCAAAACAAGGAAAATTTGAGTTTCTTCCTCATGCTAAGAAAGCAAGGGAAGAGGAAATGCAGGTGTCTAAGGTTTGCTGAAGCTCATTCAGGTAACACTGAATAGTGATGTAAATATCTGAACCGGGCTGTTGTTGTGTGCCTTCAAAGCATTTCCAACTTATAGCAATCCTAAGGCAAACTTATCACAGGGTTTTCTCAGGCTGAGTGTGTGTGACATGCCCAAGGTCACTTGGGGGTTTCCATATGATAGTTCCCTAATAATTTCAATATTTTTAAGGGGGAAAAAAGCCCAGTCCATCAAACCCAATTACCTCAATGTAAATTATTTGCAGATGCCAAAGATATCACTTCTGGATTCTGTATCTGAACCAATTTTTTTCTGACCTGGATAGAATTTTCTTCATTCTGGCTTGGAGACCAAGTGGTAAGTGTTGGGCTCCATGTTTATCAAGAATGAGCACAGATCATGCGTTTTGCAAAAGAAAAAGGCACAACATTATTGGTAATAGCTGAAAAGGCTAGACTCACAGCATGGGTCTGGTTCCAGGCATCAGTCAGTCCCCCTGCCGCCACTGGATGACCTACCTGCTGGCCAATGGAAACCCACTCAGCCAGCCTTCCTGTTCAGTAGTGCTGGAATGAAAAATGTGACAATCCACTGGGGCAGAATCCACTGAGAGATTCTCCTTCCACCTGCCACCTGTCCCCAAACCGGATGTGTCCCGGTTTCCTGCACTCCTCAAGTTCCCTTAAGGGGATCCCCATCTTGGACATGATGTGCATTTGGGTTCCACGGGCATCAATACTGGATCCAGCACCCCATGCCAAAACCATCCAAAGTATTCATTAAGATGGCACTCAATTTCATATTACACAAATACTCAAAAAAGATCACCAGAATAAGGATAAAAAATCCCATCCTTGATTTTACCCCTCTTTTTCTCTTGTTCCAGTTTAGCTTGGGAAAGAAGGTGGCAGTTGTATGAATTTTTGAAAATCTATTATTTTTTACTCCACCAACTAAATGGGAATAAGTAAGATTAAGAATAAATACTTACACAAGAAAAATTCAGGAAATAAAACATTTTATCTACAAAGTATACATAACAACAATCTCATCAACAAGAAGACTAGTTTTTAGATAGTTTTAAGAAACACTCCTCCAACCGTTAGATTGGGCTTCCAAGAACCTCCTGTCAACAGCAAACAACAAGAACAGTTCACACATATATTTCAGAGAAACAGATGTTGGAACTGTTAAGACTGCTCTTCTGAAAGCTTTGTTTTAAAATGGGCAGCTCAACACCCAACTTTCCCATGTTATCTGCTGCTTTGATGCAGAAAGGGGGGTTCGGTTTGCTGCTGTTCATATCCTTGTGTTTTCCCCTTCTTCCTCCAATACCATCTAAGATCTCTTTTCCTTTAAAAGGATGTATTTTCTGTAAGACAATAAAGGGGAAAATAATCCTAAAACAAAATTGGAATGAGAGCCACTTCACATTTAGAATGTATTCAAAAGACCTAGAGCACTAGAGCTTTGTTATAAGTAACACAACAATTGAGCAAGACCACCACTGTCAGAACTTTGAAATGTTGCTTCATATGAGATGCTGAGCTTACTTTTGAAATGATGGTCTTTGTAAATGAGTAATATTGCACTTCACAATTAGCTTTTTTCTTTCCTGCTTTATAGAGATTACAGCTGTTTTAAATTCATTTTTCAAGAGAATAGTGAATGCTGGTTGCTTTTCTGTTTTTCCATATTCTTCTCTGATCTATCTGATGTCTAGATTAGCAGCAGCTTCACTTGCATTAGAACCTGAAAAGATGGACAAGCCAGATAGTTTTTCAATTGAAGTCATTTTCCTTCTTTCTTTTTTTAAATCACAAACAATTCTAATCTAACAATATACTAAAATAATTGGCTTTCTGGGAGGAAACTCACTTTCTAGGGAAAACTCCAGTTATTCAAAAATTTTAACCAACCTTTCTTTCAAGGACTTTGTGGAGCAGAATATCAGTTCTTCTCATTTTTATGTTTGCACTAAACAATAACATATGGCATAGGCCAGGTTGAAAGAAAGTCATAGCACAAGTCATCCAGTGCTTGTGGCACAGTTGGGACTTGAACCTGGATCTCTCAAGCCTGTGTCTACCAACAATAAAACAGAACTAACTGCTTAGAAATCTGTTATTAAATCTGTCAAGGAGCCAGAAAGTTTCACTAATTTATTACAGGAACTAGTATACTACAATTGAAAGAAAATCCACAAAAACACAGCTTAATTTTAAAATAGTAATTGGTAAACAGAAAGAGTTCAAAGGAACTTTTTCAGCAGCAGTTCTATTCCTAAGAAACAAAGTGAATACTTTTTTTTTAATCTACAAGTTGGGTGAATCCACCTACAACTCAGGATTTTTTAAAAATATTCTATTCTCTGCCTTTGGTCAAAAATACCAACTACTAAAGTAGGAAAATCAGTATTATATGCAAAATTATCCCTCATTTTATGAATGTGGTTACTTTTTGATTATCCACCTTTGGTAGTCTCCCTTCCCGTCTCTCCCTTGCTGCTCAGGTCCCTATCACACTACGCTGGTATAGAGCTATTATTCCACTTTAACTGCCCTGGTGGCATCCTGTGGAATTCTGAGGTTCGTACTTTGGTGAGGCACTGGAGCTCTCTGGCTGAGAATTCCAAATGCCTCTCTCTAAACTGCAGATCCCATGATTCCATGTGATATTGCCATGGCAGTTAAAGTGAAATAATAGTGCTATAATAGTGTAGTGTGATTGGGCCCTCAGTCTCTTGTCCTCTCTCTTGTCCGCTCACCTCTTTTAACTTCTTTTCCACCATCTCTACTAATTCTTCTATTGTCTTGTGTCCTTGTTGGTGTCCTTCTCTGGTTTCATCCATCCTCTCCTCCATTCTGCCCATCCACTTTGGGCCTCCCTCCTCCTTCTTCTCCCCCACCAATGTCTATCCATCATGTGTTCAGCTTTTCCATGTACCTCTACACTTCTACGTCTCTTGTGTAATCTGCCCAGTCTTCCTCTCCCTTCTCTTTCTCCATACATCCTTTTCCAGTCCTCCTTCTCTCTTGTCTGCTGTGTCCACAGTTGTCCACCTTGCAAGATCTTCTTTTCCATACTTGGGTCCACATGTCAAGGCAATGCATCAGCCTTTGGGGCTTTCTTTTCCCATTCCTCCCTCCCATTCTTCTTGTTGCTGCTCCTTCACATCACACACTCCTACTGCCCACCATAAAGTGAAAATTCTGGAGAGGGCAACAATGCATGGATGGGGAACAATTTTGCAATGGAAACACTCTTCTCCTTAGCACTCCCAGGAAAATTCTATATAATTACAAGGAATATCATCAAGGAAAAAGGTCTTTTATGTTATAACTCAAGTTTTAACATTTTAAACGTAGTCCATAAAAGTAATTAAAATTAATTAGTTAATTCTGATTTTTGAGCCTGTTACACTCCTAACTTTCCATGACAACCTCAAAGAATAAAAGTTGGAATATTGAAATAAGGATTCCAGTTAGCAGTGAATTAAAAATAAGGCAATTCCTACTTGCAAGTATACCCATAAAGGACACAACAAAAAAACAATACGAAGAGAGAAGGGAAAATAAACAATCAGACACTAATTCCTAAAATTACGTAGTAGCTCTAGATGGAACTGGAAAAATATTTCCTTTAGAAACTGATTTTTTGTCTAAATAATGTGAACAAGAAGGACCATGACCTTGGATAAAGGAAATAAAAGTAGACAATTAGAAATGCATTGAGGAGCATATCACTCAGGAATATGACCAGGAATAAAAAAATCTTTAAATACATCAGGGATAGGAAACTAGCTAGTAAGGCAACAGAATGATGGGAAAACAATGGAATTAAAGCAGTCCTAAATGAGAGTGGCGTAGTGGTTTGAGTGTTGGACTACAACCTGGGAGACCAGGGTTTGATTCCCTGCTTTCTCATAGAAACCCACCAGGGGACCTTGACCGTGTCATGCACACACTCAGCCCCAGAAAACCCCATGATAGATTCACCTTGGGGGTCCCCAAAAGTCAGAAACAACTTGAAGGCACACAACAACAACAAAAGATGATAAAGAGACTGGAGAGAAGCTAAACACATGGGGCTGCCTTGAAGAGTGTAGGGAAAGTTTGTAGAAACTGAAAAGCAGCTGCCAGATTGTTGACAGGGGCTGGTTACTGGGAACACACAACTCCCTTGCTGCAGCAGCAATGTTGGCTGCTGGCTTGTTTCTGGACACATTTCAAATTGCTAGAAATGACCTATAAAGCCCTATACAGCTTAGTCTCAGGCTGTCTTAAAGACCATATATCCCCATATCATCCTGCCTGGAAAAGAAGAGCTGCCAGCATCTGCTGGACTTAGTCCCTTTCCCTACTGCCATTCCCTTTTCCTTGTGTGTTGCATAATATTTAGACTGCAAGCCTGAGGGTAGGGAACTAATGATTCGTAAGCCACTTGAGGAGTCTTCTTGGCTGAAGGGTGGGCTAGAAATATCCTAAATAAATAAGTACTGAAGTGCCTAGAATTTCTGACTAAACATTTAATAAATATATTTGTATGAATTATAATTCATCTTAATATCTAGATTAATTTAAAGCCCCCTGAAGTCCATGTGAAAATGAAGTTACTCTGCAATTCAGAATTAATTCTGTGCTTCTGGATCAGGCTATAGATGATATAAACAATAAGCAAATTCATTTAAGTCCTGAAACATGTCAAGTGCAAAGTCTATTCCCTGTATAAACATTGTCTGGGCCTTGAAACAATGCATGTCTTCCAAGCAGTCAAGATATAAATTGACAAACCTGGAAGCAACAAAACAGTGCATCTTCTTACCTGGTATTCAAAAGGTTTTTTAGGCACTGCAGTAACCACATACAATCTGTTCTTTCTCAAGCTGATGCCTCCACTTACAGGATTCAGCCTTTACAAAAGCTCATCTCTAGGGTACAACTCTGTGTTATATGGGAGATCCACAAATAGAATGTCCTTTATAAACAATTTTTAGAAAGAGATTAATAGTTGAGGTGGGGGACATTGATCAGGGTCACAACATAGGGAGTTACCTCCCTCACCCCTTCCAGAGGGGTGTTTTCCTACATGTTTTCCTCTGCATAACAAAACAGATTCGGGGAAAAATTCACTGAGAAAATAGCACAAATTAAACAGATTAGCCTTCCTCTCCTGGTACCATGACCCTGACAAATTTGACCCCAAACTTCTGCCTGCCAGCTCCCTCTCTCTGTGTTTCTCTTCTCAATTCCAGTATCTTTTTTTTAAAACTATACATTTATGTCTTCTAACCTTTCATCCCAGTTCTTGATACAGGAAACATGCTTGTTTCCATGATCAATAGGTACAAGCCATAGGCCATGATGAGAATATTAGTGAGAATATCAGGTCCCACCAGGTCTATTATCAAGCTTAATGACTGAAGGCAAGATTGAAGCTTTTAGAATAGGAAGTACTTCATAAGAAGATAAGCACAAAACTGTTTTCTTGTGTCAAATGAAACTGGTAGGCAATAGGTTTGAAACCAACATATCTTTTCAGTATGTGGGATTATTGCACTAATGGCAAACCAATAATTAGGTCAAGTATTTATTGCTGAAATGACTGCCAACGCTCACAAGCTGGTCAGAGTCCTCTCAAAATTACTGCTTATGTCCTACCTGAGAGAAACTGAAAAAGCCATTTTATTCTGACATGCAGGGTGCCAGGAGTGGTAAGGTTATGCCATACACTGCATATAAAGCTGTTCAGGAAGCACCAGTTGCTGAAAAGGGAGACTCCCTTAGGTGAAACATATGACACCCCCACAACCATGATTGCAAGGATGAAAATGAGAGTGAGAGATTGAGCAGACACCAAACAACACTTTTCTGCACTTGTCGTGTACAACAGTTAACTGGGAGCAGGGAGCTTAGTGCTAGGACATCTCCCTGAAGAAATCAGATATGGCAACACATACTGAGGAAACCTCCAGCTTCTGAGCTGGGTGAGCAGTAAGCCTCTCCTTAAAATTCTTCCTTCAAACCATTAAGGTCAACATCTTCTTTCCACATACCTGGTAAAGCCACAAATGTGTGGGGGCTTTTTTGGGGTGTGCAATTTGTCACCTGCCTTCTTTGTCTAGGTTCTGAAGAACAGAAAGCACCACCAGCCACCATTTCTGTTGACAGGTGTATTTTTACACCTCACATTTTACAGCAGGGCTTTTCAAACAGCATGCCGTGATACATTAAATTAGTGTGTCGCCTGTAGTGTGTTGGTGTGCTACCTCCCTGGCCAAGAAAGACGCCCCCTCACCTGAGCCTGGCCCACTGCCGCCTCTCTTGCTGGGGCCATTCCTGGTGAGGGCAATAGCAGTGGGCCAGGATTGGGGGGGCTGCCTTTCTCCACCCTAGATATGCCTCTGGGTACCTCCAGTTTGCTAGTAAAACTGAATTACTGTGTCGCACAAAGATGCATGTCAAAAAAGTGTGTCACTAACACGAAAATTTTGGAAAGCTCTGTTTTAAGGTGATACATCAAGTGTGTTTTCCCATTCAAAGGCCAGCATTACCAATTACATTTCAAAAAAACCATACCACAATGCCCAAAAGTCTCAAGGCTGTTATTTTTCAGCCCCATGGAAGTCACAGTCTCTTCTGACAGATAGAAGATGTACACTTTCACACCTTGTTGGGTGTGGTTTCCGTCAGTGGAGCCCTGTCTTTTGGCTTTGCTTTTAATGGTTGTGCAAATTGCATGATATTTATCTGCAATTCTCGCCATTCTGTCAAAGCATTTGTACCACACCCATTGTGTCCTGTTCACTTTCTGCAAGCCTTGTCAGGGATAGCTGCCAACATCTGAATGGAGGTATCTACAGATCTAAAGCTAGAGGTGGATATTTGTAATACCGTACTGAGAACAGACTATTGATGGGTGGTGAAAGTGAATTATATGTATTTTGCCAGAATTCTCTTTTTGTTTGTACTCTGAGAAAGACCACTTTCTACATGTTACACCTGAATAACATGCATTTTTTGAATATGAACTACACTGCAAACGGCACAGGCAGCTAGAAGGCTCTCTAGAGTGTACCCCATATTGCATACATGCTTTGAGACATAAAGATTTCATTTTTTAGGATATACTTCATTAATAGTGCATTGCTGTCCCAATACAGATGGACGCTAATGGTTCTATGTCTTACAATAGGCAGCATTGCTGTCTACTGCGGTCTCAAGCCTGCCTGTAACATTACACAGAAAACTCAAGTATCAGGATGCTGTTGGCAAAGCCTCTTATCATCTCAAATAAAAATAAACAAAGGATGGAAAGGTCCATTTAGGTACAAGTTTCAATGCTCACTGGCCAGTTAAAATTGCTACACAAAATAATAATTGGTAGCTCTCTTAATGTACAAAATGCTGCACAATCTTTAGAGACAGAACTCTAACGATTTTACTAACAAAGAAGTCAGACTTTTTAGTTGTGAAAAGCTCATACACACAAGAGCGTGCATTACTCTACCAGAAGACTGAGATTAAGAAGGCACAACATACAAGATCTCGCAACTGTTCTCACTGCCAACCTGGAACAACCAATACCTCTTCATTTCACACACTTTGTCACTGAGATTACAGTATCCGTTCACCTTTTAATAATCCACTGGAACTGCTTCATTATTAATAATGAAGAGACCTATTTGTGCTAAGAAACCACAAAAGTGAACCATTAGGTTTACAGCTTCTTATCTAAGGTGCGACAGGCAGAAGTTACACAGGTGAAGCTCATTCCTTCCCAGCCTCTTCACTAGGAAGTGAAGTAGTGCCTTAACAGTCAAATCCTCAGAATGCTCACCAAGAAAGGGCCGTGTGTGTGTGTGTGTGTGTGTGTGAAGACGCAAATTGCTTCTTGGGGAATCCTTCAGGGTCAGCTGAGGCCAGCTTCCAATCCTGAAATTTGGACTGTCCTTTTTCTCCCTGGAATATTTCCTGGACTTCTAATCACGAACACATTCAAGACATGAAGCTTTTCACCCAAAGCAGTGCGCTGGGGAAAATGTAACCCGTTGGACTACTGCCTGCCAAGAAGCGTTAAAGGCCCACGGACCCTGTCGGGCGGGGAAGAAGAGCGGAAATAAAGGCACGGAAGCCGGCGCAGGCGCTGGCCGCCAAGAGCCCGCTCGACCATCTCGCCGCCCCTTACCTGAACCGGACAGAGGGGCCCGGAGCAGGTGGCTCTTTCGCAGCGAACAGAAAGCGGAGAGGTCGCTCTGGGTGCGGCCGCGGGGGCCGGGCTCGGCGGGGAGCAGCCACCCCCGGGGCGAGGCAGAAGCCGCGTCTGCCTGAGGGCTCCCCTCTTCGTCCTCCATCCTCTCCTGGGCGGCGGACGAGGGCACGGAGAAAGCAGCAGCCGCCGCCGCCGCCCCTCGCCTCCCTTCCTGACAGCCTTCGGAGGGAAATTGGCGCCTTCCGCGAAAGATGCGGAGCCTCCCTCCGAGCCGCAAGCGGCGGCCCGAGCGCAGCGGGCGAGGTGAACGGCGAGAGAGCGAGAAAGTTTTTGACGGGCGGGACTCCGCCCACCGACTCTCGGTTCGCCTGACAGCCCTTTGCAGCGGGCTGGCCCCTTCCACGGCTGTTTTCTACCTTCTTGCCTGCGGCTTCCCGCCTTGCTTCCTTCATTGACCCCCCCCCCCCCCACACACACACACAGAGTGAGGGAGAGAAATACACGCGACCGTTGCGCAGTGTTTGGCTCGTGTGCAAGTAACCACGTCGGAAGTTGAGCCCATAGGCAACTTGGAAGGGGGAGGAGGAGGGTAGCGATATTCATTTGATGTTGGGTGGAGTTTTGGTTAGACGACCCTGACCACATGGGCCAGAAAGAAAACTTCAAACCACTGTTACACCGCTATTATTCCGCTTAAACAGCCCTGGCTGCACTCTGTGGAATTCTGGAGTTTGTAGTTTGGTGAGGCACCGGAGCTCTCTCAGAATCCTAAATGCCTCTCCCTAAACTGCAAATCCCATGATTCTATGGAATAGTATCATGGCAGTTAAAGTGGAGTAATAGTGCTATAACGGTGTAGTGCGATGAGGCCCTTGGTGAGGCCCACTCAAAGGTCTTGCAGGAGTTTCAAGTTTTCTCAAAGCACTTTGTAGGGAAGATGATGAACAAAGGGGCTCCAGCTTACCACATGGCGGTTTGGGCGATGAGATATTTTACTTTTAGGAAACGGTCTCGTACCTTTTGAAGAGAATTTATGGACGTGTGCATATGAGACGTGAACCCTTTTTGTATTTTACCGTGGTACTTAAGTATCAGACTAAAAGGGTTTTTTTTGGGGGGAGGGGTAACCATGTGAATAAACTTCAACAATCTGAAGGGCAACTTATGGAGTAACAAGTTTATTTTTCATGCTCCAAGCAGTTGAGGAAATGGGCTGTAGTTTACAGAAGCCTGTTCCCAAATAAATTGTTAGAAGGTGCCATTAGATCTATTTGTTACTGTTTTATTACAATGTTTAATGAAAGGCAAGAACCTTTCATGTGATAAAAGCCCTAAACTTTACTGAAGCCACGTCTAGGAAAGGAGTGGGAAAAACACACAAGTTGTTTACAAGATGCTGCACAAATGCATGCATATATTTAGCTTAATGTACATAGCCTGGAAAGCCACAATCGAACCTATTTGCATGTGGAATTCATCCTCTGAAGACTTTCTTTGTGTCACCTTGCAGTTAGATGAGAGGCAGGATCTGAGGTGGTAATTTATCCCTGCTTGATTCCATTTTTATTCTGTTTAGGATCTAATTGTCCTCCTGTTGTTTTTAAAATGTTACATTGTCTTATTTTTCCTGTGTTACAGTTACAATTTTTATTACAAGTTGTTTTGGGAATCTTTTGTGCTTGAAGAGGACAGTAAAAATCTACAAAAGAAATAAGTGGATATAATTTCCAAGTACACGTTTATGAGGAGTTTCACAGTGGAGACATACTCTAATCCAGTACATAGTTGCATGTACTGGAGTATGTCTGAGAGTGTGCAGGACTGTAGCAATGGGTGAAGAAGAGAAAATGGATCTCATAATGTTCTCAGATGTAATCATTGTGTTGTACCAGATATGAATATGGTGTCTGACTTCTACAAGAGAACCTTAAATTTTATTTCCTGAAAAATATGTCTCCTGATCCCATCAGGCAAATTGGATTGTTTCGCCCACATGTACTGAAAAGCTCCTTGTTGTGTTTTCCGGCCAGTGTAACAGTGCATCAGCATTAAGAGCTGTAAGTCAATATCAGCTTCACATATCATAATTCCTTACCAAATCTCCTGTAGCATATAGTGGATTTCCTATTTCTTTTGGATTTAGTTATCTACTGAATTTATACATTGTTTTTCTTAACAATTCACTGTGGCTAACAGCAATAATAGTAAACCTAACAAAACACAACAGTACAGATGATACTATCAAAAAGGAAAATAAAGCTGTACTGACAAACTGTGCTTTTTCCACACAACAGTATGAACATTTCAGTACAAAAATATATATTTCTGTATTAATGTAAGACAACGTTACACTTCTGTCTGTATTTCCAAAGAAAACAAAGCTAAAACAATCCCCCCAGCACACACACATAATTCTGATCCTTCACCAAGTACAGATTATTGGAAGACTGCGTGTGTGTGTGCGCGCACACATGCGCCTTCAAATCACTTGTCAATTTATGGTGACCTCTTCATAGAGTTTTTTCTTAGGCAAGAAATACTCAAGAGGTAGTTTTGCCAGTTTCATCTTCAGAAATATACCCTACAGCACCTTATATTTGTTGGCAGTCTTCTATCCAAGTGCTAACCAGAACTCACTCACTCACTCACTCACTCACTCACTCAGTCTGTCAGTCTGTCTGTCTGTCTGTCTGTCTTTCTTTCTTTCTTTCTTTCTCTTCATTCGCCACCTTTCTCCCAGAGTGGGACCCAAGGAAGCTTCCAAAAAATGGAAAACATTAGTAAAATATTTAAAACTATTAAAGCTTCCAAGATCAGAAGGGATCTGGGGCCTTTAGGGTATTGTAACAACAGATATGACATTGTTTTAACTTTCATTGGATGTTTACAAACAGTAATTCAAGTTATAGCCCAGCCAACCAAGTCTGTACGTAACTTACCCACAGTATCTGTGCAGTAGAAGGAGACAACAAATTCAAGCATGTTTTGGCTTTGTACCCAGTCTAATGATGGCCAAGGAAAATAATATTAGCAGCCTTTGTTGTGTATTCATATGATATTATAATGTCTCTCTTATGTATTACTAATGTATCTGACACCACAGTCTCTAGGTAGGAAACGTAAAATCAATAATTTCATTAAAATTGCATGGAAAGTGCTCTAATATCAATTCCCTGAAATGGCACTTACAGGATACAGAGTTTTTATCCTCCATTTAGTTTTCACTCATCATTGGCAGACATTTTGTAGAAAGGCTTCTGCCATTGTTCCTCAAATACTTTAACAGCTGTAGGTTCAATAGCCCATAGGTTCAATAAACTGGACAAATATGTCTTAGCCAGAAGTTATGAAAATTCAAAAGCATTTTTCTCTTTTCAAAAAATTTGTATTAGGCCAACCATTGCACTTCCCAAAGCAGAGAAGAAGTCAGCACCAGGGAGGGGTTTTAAACATTTTTCCTAAGATTGTTTTTTTCCCCAGTCTAAATTGCCATGCTCACACAGGCCACCATCCTGTACACTTGGTTGTTATTATCAGCTGTCATGTGAGCTTCAGCTTAATGGTGACAGAACTCTAAAATTCCCTATGAACCCCGGAACCCCAACCCAGGGACCAGAGGATTTGAGTCATAGACCATTTGCACACTATACTGTTATAGTCCGATTATTCTACTTTCAGCCTCCTGTGGCATTCTGGGGTTCATAGTTTACTGAGACCAAAGAGTTCTATGGCTGAGAATTCTAAATGCGCCTCCCTAAACTGCGAACCCCAGGATTCCATAGGATGTTGAAAGTGGAATAATAACACTATAACAGTGTAGTGTGGAAGTGGCCATAGTGGCAAGTATCTGTGGCCCGACAGCTGTGGACATTTCCCTTAACTCTGTTCTTTAAAAAGCTTTGTTGTTATTCAGCCACAAGTTGACTTTAACCTGTGGTGACCCTATAAATAAGAGACTTCCAAGCTCTGCTCAGAACTTGTAAGTTCAGACCCATGACTTCCTTTGTTGAATCACTCATCTGTAATGTTGTTTTTTTCCCCCCTATTGCATCTCACTTTACTGATCATTATAATATTTTCCAGTGAATCATGTCATCTCATGTGTCCAAAGCACAATAACCTCAGTTCATTTTGGCTTCTAGTGAGAATTCAGACACGATTTGCTGCAAGACTCATTTATTTGTCTTTTTGGTGGTCTGTGGCATCTATAGAACTCTCTTTCAGCAAGACTTTTCAAATGAATTGATGTCCTTCTGTCAGCTTTCTTTGTTGTTCAGCTTTCACAACCATACACAGAAATTGGAAATAGCATAATAAAGATGATTTTGACTTCAGTATTTAATGATATACCTTCACAGTTGAGGATCTTATCTACTTCCCTCATAGCTGTCCTTCCAAGTCCTAGTCTTCTTCTGACTTATTTAAGACAGTTTCTGTTTTGATTTATGACTGAGCTAAGGTATACAAAGTCTTTTAACTTCCTCAGTGTTTTCATCATAAACTTTTAAGTTATATAAATCATATGCTCCCATTTACGTGTAGTGCTGCCTTTGTATTTTCTTCCTAACTTCCAACAATAGTTGAAAGGTCTGTGTTGTTTTCTGCTAATAATATGTTATTATCTGCATATCTTAAATTATTCATATTCCTTCCCTCAGTTTTCACGCCCCCTTCCTTGAAGTCTAACCTTGTTAAGTTCTACATATAGATTAAACAGGGTAATAAAATTCAGCCTTGCCTGACCTCCTTGCCAACTGGAAATCATTCCATATCTCCATATTTTGTCCTGACCATGACCTTTAGTCCACAGTAATAAGCTATGTATCAGAACAATCAGATTTATTTATTTGCATACTTACATATTTATATCCTGCCCTTTAATGTGGGATTTCAGGGTTTTATACAGATAAAACAAAAAGTAATTCAAAACAATCACAATGTTCCAGATGATGTGGCATACTTCTTCTTTTTAGAGTGATTCATAGTTTTACATGGTGTACAGAGTCCAAAGTTTTGCTATAATCTATAAAGCTCAGGTTAATTTTCTTCTCCAGTTCTTTGGGGTTCTCCATTGAACAACATACAGTGTGTTTACAATATGATCTTTAGTGCCTCTTCTTTTTCTAAACCCAGCTTGGACATTTGGCATTTCTCATTTCACAGATGGTTAAAGTTTTTGTTGTAAAGTTTGAGGACCACTTTCTATGCATGAGAGATTAATGCAATGATTCAATTGATACTACAATTCCTGATCTCTTATTTCTTGGGGACTGGAACATATATCAAGCATTTCCAATCTGTGGGTCATTGTTTCATCTTCTATGTTTGTTGGCAAATTTTAGTTAGAATTTTAAAAGTCTCTGTCTCTATAGCTTCAAACAGTTCTTCTAGTGATTCATTTTTGAGAACAGCTTTCAATTTCATTACTAAAATTGTGAGTTCATTGTCAAAAAAGGTAATCTCAAGGCTGGACTTTGGGAATGCACTGTGCATCCAGCTATCTCTGTACCAAGTTCTGTAATTGAAACTTCAATTAGTTCAAAATTTGGCAGCCAGATTGGTACATTTAGGAGTGACCATATTATACCAGTATTAAAATGACTCCACTGGCTACCAATTAGTTTTGTGCTTTACTCTGTCCCATTAGCTGGCTGATTGCTTTCTGATCCTGGGACTCTCATCTTCTGGCAGTATCTCTTGCTTCATTTTGTATTGTTTCCCCATATTTTTGTTATGGTAAAGCTTATTCAGGAGTAGTTTACCATTGCTTTCTTCTGTGCTTTACTAAAAAGATTTAGCTAATATGCTACACGTCACCTGTCCATACTGCTGTTACCAGTAGCTTAACTTCCCTATGTGAAAGTGCTTAGTATATTTAGTGTGGCTGCTTAGCAAAAATCTGTCTATCTGATTTGGGATACCCTACCGCTGTCAGCATAGACCCATGCTTCATGGGAGCCTGCAATCCCACCACCACAGAAAGATAATGCCATGGTGGACCAATAAACTTTAGCATAGTGTAAACATATGCCAACAGTATGCATAATTATGCTGTATTCTTTCACTGTGCAACTGATTGTGCAACAAGGTCTTCCCATGGCTCAGTGATCAATCAACTCAACATATCAAGTCAAAAGTGAGAAAGAAATGCTTGTAGAATGATTGGACAACCTTAGAGAAAGTGCAACTGCTTGCACAGGATTTTGGTCTCAGTTAGTACTTGCTCTGCTGTCAAAAAGATACAGTGTTGAAACTGACTTTATAAAGCATTTAATAAATCTGGTGCAAGTAAGTTCTTTTATAACTTCAGTTTCTGTAACAGAGCAAGTACCAACTGAGACCAAAATCCTGTCGGGGAACCCCTCTAGTGTACTTGGATGGGAGACTGTCAACGATTACTAGGTGTTGTAGACAATATTTCAGAGGAAGAAACTGGCACATCAGGAATAAGTGCCACTGAACACTCGTAAATTTATTTCTCAGTAGACTATATTTCAAAGGATGAAACTGCAAAACCACCTCTGAGTATTCCTTGCCTAAGAAAACCCTATGAAATTCATGGGGTTGCCATAAGTTGACAAGTGACTTGAATGCACACACAGACACACACACACAATCTGGTGCATTTGGAGGTCAGCATCTCCCCTGCCCCAGGTAACTGATTAAAAATTTAGTGGCAACTGATCTGTTCCATGCCTCTCTAACAGTACTGCTTCTAAGCCTCGTGAAAAACATCTGTGGAAGGTTATATTATATTTAATCAAACAAAATGCTGCAGTAAAGAGGCTTTAATTAAGATATGTTAAACTGAAATCTTGTTTATGAGCTACTATCCATATGTGCAGTGCCCTGCTAAGGAAGATAACTCAAGGGATTTTATGCTTTGCAAAATTAAATATGAATCGGTTGACATAATTCAATATACCTAGATGTTATTGAACTCATTTTATTGTATTTTATATTATATTTTGTACATTTACTTTGGTCTATTTAATTTATCTGGCAAGAGTTCCCTAACATTATTATCATGACTATGTAATATAGTCATATGCATGTTTGTGTGTGTATGTACCTTTGAGTCGCCTATTGATTTATGGTGACCCTATGAATTTCTTAGGGTTTTCTTAGGAAAGGATTACTCAGAGGTAGTTTTGCTAGTTCCTTCCCCTGAAATATAGCCTACTAAGACATAAATCTAAGAGTGTTCAGTGGTACTTATTCCTGGGAATGTGTCTGAATATGTAATATTTGGAACTGACATTTTGTGTTGTATAGCTTAAGATGGCTGAGTCTTCATTTCTGGTGCTTTTCCAAGTCTGATCCAGTGAAGTCATAACTGCATACTTGTTAGTTTGAACACCTCAAGATCAACAAAGCCGAAGGGCAGATAAAATCTTTATCTGCCAAAAAGTATATTTAATGAGCATGTTAAAGCTTTTTAATTTAGTGGTATGTGGTAAACTCTAGTTCACGCACTCAGTTTGTTGAAGAAATTGGAACCTACTATTTCCAATACTATTCTTTCATGGTAGGTAATGGAGGACTCTATTTTCGTATGCTATTTAGTTCTAAAGAGTGTTTGGATCCATAGTGTTTGTTTGAAGACACAAATAATTTGTGAGCGCCACAAGTTCAGAAGGGGTGGGGCCTCTGTGGCCACACAGCCACTCCCAGTATGATCACATATATAAAACTGCAGCTTTATATATGAGATATGAGATATACCTCATGCTTGAATGTTTGCTTCTCTTATTTTTGGTTCTTTTATATTTTCCTTTGCTTCTTTATCTTAGATGTACTTGTCATTTTTGGTTAGTTTGATAATCCAGTACTTTGAGTATGTGGGTTTCTTCCTCATCATATTTGAAAATAGGCGTTCCTCTTAACTTGCAAAATCTCTGTCTATAGCCAGCGGTTATGTGTTATGTTGCCCACAGCTTCCTTATTCTCTGTATAGCACAGCTAGAAAGACAAAAGCGAAGCTAGCAGAAGTGACATAGTATTCTGGTGTATGCCAACGGAATCCATATAAAGCCTTTTTGTGCAAAGAGGCATGAATGATTGGATGGATGTTATTGTTACTTCTACTACAACAGTTTGTCTCAACAACAGCATCAGTAGCCCTGGCCACAAATATGGCATCCATGGCAATGAGCATGAGGATTAAAATATAACTGGATGGGACACCATAGGAAGTCATATGACGAGAGGTAGGGATATTAGCTGTCTGAAGATACAGTTAAAATCCTGTGTAGGTTAAGGGATCTCATTACAGGAACAAATGCAGGGAGGCTACAAGGTCCTGCCAGACTGACATTGCACTGAGAAGCCTGACCTGGCCTTGGTACTTTCCTTCGACTTTTTGCATAATGATGGATACAGTTTTTGTATGCTGTCAGAACACTGGACACTTGATTGCCTTACATGTCTGTCAGTATTTTTCTGATTTATTTTATACCTCTTGGATATTTTGCTCTTCAAAAAGGTTCTGTCTTGCTGCTTTTTAATAGTATTCAGAGCTATCTGCTGTGTCACTATACTCCTTGTATAATGTTGCTTGCCATGTGGGATGTCTTTTCTAGTCTCTCTCAATAAAGCGTGATGTATATAAATTTTTCTGTCCTCCAGACAACTTAATTGTTTTTTTTAAAAAAGTATGTTAATGGGCCTTTCCGCACTACACTGTTATAGTGCTATTATTCCACTTTCAACCTCCTATGGAATCTTGGGGTTTGCAGTTTAAGGGCCTTAAGAATTCTCAGTCAGAGAGCTCTTTGGCCTCAGTAAACTACAAACCCCAGAATTCCACAGGATGTTGAAAGTGGAATAATAGCAGTATAACAGTGTAGTGTGGAAAGGCCCAATGTTAAAGCCTGAATACCATGAAGGCACCAGATCTTGTCTGATCTTTAAAACTAAGCAAGATCAGCTCTGCTTAGTATTTGGATGGGAAACCACCAATGAATACTAGGAACTGTAGGCTATATTTCAGAGGAAGGCAGTAGCAAACCAACTCTAAGCATTTCTTGCCTAAGAAAACCCTATGAAATTCATGAGATCACATAGGTCAACAGGCAGTTTGAAGGCACAGTCACCCATACATACATGTTAATGTCCCATATTCATACAATTCACTTCTCCATTTTAAATCTGTAACAAACATTTCCATTGCCTTTCCCTTACTTTCCAACATTTCATAGATGAAAATTGGAACATGTGTGGCCAAGTAACATCTGAGGCCCTTTTCGCACGGCATTTGCCATGCGAAAGGGCGCCTGAGCGTCACGCGATTGTGAGGATCTGCACAACGCACTCACAATTGCACGACGCTCCAGGGTAGGGCAGGCGCCGCTTGCACACTTTTTCATTTTTGGCTTTCAGCTGAAAATGGCACGCAATCGTGCAGTGCTCCAGGGACCCGTGCACACTTGCTGTGCATGCGGAGCCTCTGGAGCTGTGGCGGTCGCACTTGCTGCACTGCGGACGGAAGAGGTGGGGCTCTTGCACTGCCTACTTGGGAGCAAGCAGCTTGTGCAGAGCTGAAGCAGCAGGGACGTGACAGCCTCTCGCTGGAGGCTGTTCGCACGATCCCCACACCCCAGCGCCGATAAAAGGTAAGCTGCGGAAAGGGCCAGAGTGTGGTCAACATGTCAAAAGTTATTAATGAGGAAGAAATCACAAGTTAGGAGAGGCTGAAGTAATTTACTTTTGTCTGACTCTCCTGGGAAAATCAAGATTCTGTCCCTACTCCTTTTCTTCCCACTGAGTTAATTAAGTGCAAACTACTTTTGCATGTTGAATGGAGTTTGCAGCAACTGCAGTAAGCTAAGGGCAAAGAGAAAGAGTGGGAGGAGAAGAGAAAAACTGTGACATTTTAAAAACACTTGAAAAGGTGGGACAATAGAGGAATAATTGATACTGCTCCTGCCCAATTGGGACAGTTGGAGCATATGCCTTTCCTCATTCATATATACATACACATACAGATATTGTAAGAAACATTTATGTGCGGCTAATTACCATGTTCCTCAAATGACTGTACTACTTTTTCAAGTCAAAACTTTCTTCTTTCTTCCTGGAATCGTCATGATTGCCTAATCCAATTTTAGCTCCTAACAGAGTAGATCATTAAATCATTGTAAGTATCGTTCTGCTAATTTCCCATTGACTCCATAGTTATACACTAACTGGGACTAACAATTGGAGTTAGACTTGTGTATCTGGGAAAACAATTAAATGTAAGTATTATTTTGAGCCAGAGTGGTGCAGTGATTTGAATGTCAGACTATAACCCTGAAGATCCAGGTCCGATTCCCTGCTTGGCCATGGAAATTCACAGGATGACCTTGAACATATCACACACCCCAGAAACCCCTGTGATAGGTTTGCCTTAGGGTCACTAGAAGTCAGAAACCACTTGAAGACACACAACAACAATCGTTTTGCTAATTTCCCATTGACTCAATGAACATACTCTAATTGGGACTTATGCATTTAAGTCTATGCATCCAGGAGAACAATTCACTCTTGAGTTTGCTTGCTCTTGTAGTTTCAATTGTCTGTTAAAGTTTTTGCCTATAGAATTTCCATCTGTCTTCCATATTGGCTTGTGTTTAATTCCTTTTCTTGTGTATCTTCCATGTCTGACACCACTGAAGAAAAACAATGAGGAAAATATAACAAACTTTGGGTGTAGATGAGATACAAATTAAATGATGTTTTATGTCCCACACCCTCTATGTTAAAATAAGTACATAAATAAGTCATCCTGATCAGATTTTTAAAAGAAAGGAAAGGAGAGCAGAGTTCAAATAAATCATCCCAAAATCTGCTTGTTTACCTTTGGGGTGGGTACAGGGATAGGAGAAAGATGAACAGGTTGCTTACCTGTAACTGTGGTTCTCCGAGCGGTCATCTGTGAACTCACACAAATGGGTTTCGTGCCTGCGCAGAAACAGTGTTCGGAACCTTCTAGAGCCTACCATTGGCATTTTGGCAATTGACCCATCCCGCATCCCCTCAGGTTATATAAGCCCCCGTCTCATGCAACGATCAGTTCCATTGCCGCACGTGTAGCAGCTACCGAACCACCGCGCAGCGGGACAGATGAGGGGAGGAGGGAGGGGTTGTATGAGTTCACAGATGACCACTCGAAGAACCACAGTTACAGGTGAGCAACCTGTTCTTCTTCTTCGTGGTCTCTGTGACTCACACAAATGCGAGACTAGCAAGATGACCAGAAAGGATGGAGGGTATGTCATGCTGCTGAAAAACCACTTATTGCAACTTCTGGTTCCCCATTTTCCTTTTCTCCCCCCCCCTTTTTTTTAGTCAGTACCAACATGTAAGATAATAAATAACATTTATTAATAAAATAGACAATATTGTCTCCTTCATCCCGCAGAGGAAAACAATACAGCTCTCCCATAACATGTGTCATTCCTAGAATGGTTGTCAACTCTATAATGATTGATAAATGTATGAGGTTGCGACCAGGTAGCTGCTTTGCATACTTCATAAAGAGATACCCCGTGCAAAAAGGCCGCAGAAGCTGCCATAGATCTTGTGGAATGAGCTCGTATAGAATCAAGGAGTTTCTTTTTTGCTAGTTCATAAGATAACTTAATGGTAGAAACCACCCATTTAGAGAGACTTTGAGGTGATACTAGATTACCCTGTTTAGATACTGAATAACAAACAAACAACGTACTTGAATTTCTAACTGAAGAAGTGCGTTGAACATAAAATGCTAGTGGCCTTCTGACATCCAAAGAATGCAGAGTTTTCTCCATGTCTGAACCAGGATTTTGCATGAAAGCTGGTAATACTGTATCTTGGTTCAGATGGAAATATGACACCACTTTCAGCAAGAATGTTATGTCTGGTCTTAACACCACCTTATCTTTGTAGAATCGTAAATAAGGAGGATCAACCCTGAGTGCACATAGTTCACTAGCCCTCCTTGCAGATGTTATTGCAACCAAAAAGGCAGTTTTCCATGTGAGCAGTCACAAGTCACAAGTTGCCATAGGCTCAAAGGGCCTAGGAGCCAGGTGTTTCAACACCAAATTCAAGTTCCATCCTGGGAGAGGTGGTTGGATTGGAGGATGTAACTTATAGCCCTGGGTAAACCTCTTAATCAGGGGGTCCAAAAAACAAGATGGTTTACCCTGTCTTTGAAAATTACATGAAATTGTGGCTAAATAACATTTCATTGAGGATAAAGACAAATCCTGAATGGACAACTCTGCTAGAATGGACAAGACATGCACATTGTCACAATCTGTAGGGGAAACACCTTGTCATTTCAAGTAATCACAGAATTTATCCCACATATACGCATAAGACTTCAATGTTGAGGGTTTATGCGCAGCCAACATGATACATCTTATGGCATCGGGTAGGCTACCTATTACAGTAGATTCCATGTGGTCAAGCGCAGCATTTGAACGTTGGGGTGGACGATGTTACCATTGTGAATGCTGAGCAGATCTTGTCTGCACGGCAGCAGTCGGTACCTCCCCTGCGATAACTGAAGGAGATTGGCAACCATGGTTGCCTTGGCCACCATGGTGTTACAAGTATCGCCTTTGCTCTGTCTTGGCGAATTTTGGCAATCATCTTCGTTATCAAGGGAAATGGTGGGAACGCGTACACCCTCAATCCCGTCCAACTGAACAGAAAGGCATCCCCCTTCGAGTGTCGGGAACAGTACAGTTTGCATTGGGTGTTCAGTCTTGATGCAAAGAGATCTATGTGAGGAAACCCCCACTTTGCGAACACTTCCTGGATGATGCCCTTGTTGATCATCCACTCATGGCAAGACCACGGTGTCCTGCTGAGTGTGTCTGCCAGGATGTTCTGGTCTCCTATCAAATGAACTGCCGAAGGAAGAATCCATCGTGACAGGCACCACTCCCATAGTTGCACTGACAGGTTCAGCAATGCACGTGACCGAGTCCTGCCTTGTTTGTTTATGTAATTCATCACTGTGGTATTGTCTGTCACGATTTGGATTGATTTCCCACACAGGTAGTGCTGAAATGTTGTTCCCATCTTCGAGAAGGGGAAAAAAGAGGACCCAAATAATTATCGCCCAGTCAGCCTGACATCAGTACCCGGAAAGATCCTGGAGCAGATCATTAAGCAGTCAGTTTCTAATCACTTAGAAAGCAACGCGGTAATCACGAGAAGTCAACATGGATTTCTCAAAAATAAGTCATGCCAGACTAATCTTATCTCTTTTTATGATAGAGTTACCGGCTTGACAGATGAAAGGAATGCTGTGGATGTAGCATATCTCGATTTCAGTAAGGCCTTTGACAAAGTTCCCCACAATGTTCTTGCAAAGAAACTAGTAAAATGTGGGCTGGACAGGGCTACTGTTAGTTGGATTTGTAATTGGTTGACTGACCATTCCCAAAGGGTGCTCACCAATGGCTGCTTTTCATCCTGGAGAGAAGTGACTAGCGGGGTGCCACAGGGTTCTGTCCTGGGCCCAGTGCTGTTCAATATCTTCATCAATGACTTGGATGAAGGAATAGAGGACATGCTCATCTAATTTGCAGATGACACCAAATTGGGAGGGGTTGCTAATACGCCAGAGGACAGGATCAAAATTCAAAATGACCTGGACAGATTGGAGAGCTGGGCCAAGGCTAACAAAATGAAATTCAACAGAGAGAAATATAAGGTCCTACACTTAGGTAGAAAAAATGGAATGCAGAAATATAGGATGGGGGACATGTGGCTGGATAGCAGTACGTGTGAAAGAGATCTAGGAGTCTTAATAGACCACAAGCTGAACATGAGTCAGCAGTGTGATGCGGCAGCCAAGAAAGCCAATGCAATTCTCGGTTGCATCAATAGGAGTATGGTGTCTAGATCGAGGGAGGTACTGGTACCACTCTACTCTGCTTTGGTTAGACCTCATCTTGAATACTGTGTCCAGTTCTGGGCACCCCAATTCAAGAAAGACATTGTCAAGCTGGAGCAAGTCCAGAGCAGGGTGACCAAAATGGTGAGGGGCCTGGAAGCCATGCCTTATGAGAATAGACTTAGAGAGCTGGGTATGTTTAGTCTGCAGAAGAGAAGGTTAAGAGGGGACATGATAGCCATGTTTAAATATATGAAGGGATGCCATGTAGAGGAGGGAGTGGGATTGTTTTCTGCTGCTCCGGAGACCAGGACAAGGAGCAATGGATTCAAGCTGCAGGAAAGGAGATTCCACCTGAACCTCAGGAAGAACTTCCTGACAGTCAGGGCTGTCTGGCAGTGGAATATGCTGCCTCAGAGTGTAGTGGAGTCTCCTTCTTTGGAGGTTTTTAAGCAGAGGCTGGATGGCCATCTGTCGGGAGTGCTTTGAGGGTGTTCCTGCATGGCAGAGGGTTGGACTGGATGGCCCCTGTGGTCTCTTCCAACTCTACATTTCTGTGATTCTATGATTCTATGAAACGCTTGCAGCGCCTTCAGTACTGCCATGAATTCCAAAATATTGATATGGAGATTCCTCTCCTGAGATGTCCAACAACCTTGTATTGTAAGAGCTCCGAGGTGAGCACCCCAGCCTTCCATTGACGCGTCTGTTGTCAACGACAGCAACGGCGGTCGAGGAAGGAAAGGCATTCCTTTCAACACGTTCTCTGGTCTTGTCCACCAATCCAGAGACGTGAGGATAGTCCTCAGTACTGTCAGGTACTTGAGATGATGGTCTGGAAGAGGATTGAACCGATGTATAAACCACTGTTGTAGTGGTCTCATCCTTAGCTTTGTATATGGTGTGACAAGCGTAGTTGACACCATCTGAACTGCTTTTGCTTGCACTCTGCGGAGTCGTTGCATGTTTGTCAGACATTGCAGAATCTTCTCCCATCTGTCCTGTGGAAGAAAGGCTCTTTGCCAACTCAAGTCCAATACTGCCCCGATGTACTTGATCTGCCGGGACGGTACCAAGGTTGACTTCTTGTAATTTATCATTAAACCTAACTTCCTGAGAAAAGAAATGGTGGTCCTGAGATACATGGATAGTTGGTTTCGAGAGGATGCCACTATTAACCAGTCGTCTATGTATGGGAACACCACGATACCTTTTTGACAAAGAAAAGCTGCAACAACAGACATGCATTTCGTGAAGACCCTCGGAGCTGTGCTTATGCCGAAAGGAAGGACGTGAAAATGATATGCGTGCCTGCTGATGGTGAAGGCAAAAACCGTTTGTGCTCTGGTCTTATGGCTATATGGAAAATATGCATCCTTTAGATCCAAGGTTGCAAACCAATCGCCCCTTTTTAAGAGTGGCAAGATAGCAGTCAAAGTCACCATTCTGAACCTTTTTGGTCCGATATAATAGTTGACGCCTCTCAGGTCCAATATAGGCTGGAGGCCTCCATCTTTTTTCTTCACCAGAAAATACCTCAAAGAGAAGCTTCTTTTCAACTGAGTTGTGGTGATTTTTTCTATTGCTCCTTTTTGGAGCAATGCTGATATCTCTTCTTCAAGCTCTGGAGATGGCATAGTCCTCCGAATTTGACCTGCCAGTGGTAGACGTCAAAAATCTATGGCATACCCATACTTTATGATGTCTAGGACCCAAGAATCCAAGGTGATCATTGACCAAACTTTGGCATGGTAGCTTAGTCTTTCCTCAAAGGGTGGTTTGGAATGGAGACTTAGGTGCTTGTCTGAATGCAAGTTCACAACAGAAGGGACATGTTGTCCTTATCGAAGGCCAGTATCCATCAGAAAGGGCTCGTGATCTTGGTTGTCAAACCCTACGCTTGTTCTGGTCTGACTGTCATTTCTTACATTGAGGCCCACCGGTCATCATCATTACTTTGCAGACGGAAACTTCCATGTTGAGAGTTGTTGAGGTGTACTCTGTCTATGTTGAGGTGGAGTCGGGCTCAACGTTCTCCTCTGAAATGGCTGATACTGACGGTATCGATAACGCTGTTGATACGTCAACGCCAGGAGCCTGTATTTCTTAGCTGTTGAATGCATTTTCTGGGCATGTTCCAGCTTGTCATCGGTACCAGCGTTGAACAACCCTAGAGAGTCAAAGAGTAGGTCTTCAATCATCATCTTGGCTTGCTGAGACAACCCAGATGAATGAAGCCAAGCATGTTGCCAAATCGCTATGGAGCCCGCCACAGCTTTACTACTACAGTCTGTGATGTGTTTAGCTGTAGTGATTTGTTGAGATGACAGACGGTAAGCCTCACCATATAATGCAGTAGCGGTCTTCTCAGTATCAGGAAGCATTTCCAGATAGGGTTTGATTCTACCTCAGAAGAACTGTTGGTATGCATCCATGCAGGCGGCATAATTTGAAATCCTAAACAACAAGGCTGCATTTGAATAGGATTTCTTACTAATATTATCCAACTGTTTCCCCTCACGATCAGCAGGAACAGCATGAAATCTCTGAGACTGCTTTGCTTGGGCCACATCCACCACAATAGAGTTTGGTTTGGGGTGTTGGACCCACCAGTCATCAACAAGACGGTACAGAGACTCCAGTTTCTTAGACATAGACAGTACCAAAGATGGTGTCGACCATGACTTCTTCACTGTCTGCGACAGTGTGATAACTGAAGCCCCTGTCAGAGCTGCTGATGACGAGCAGCAGCTGTTGGTCCCTGTGGCTCTGTCTGGAGATGAGTCCTGCAGCTCAAGAGCTCCCCCTGCTGCCATGGACCAAGCAGGCGTGGGCATCCTTCTGCCTGCTCCTTTAGAGCAACAGGGATCCAATTCTGTGCCTGCTCCTTTGGAGCAGCAGGGATCCGATTCTGAAGAGGCTCTGGAGCCTGGTTCAGTAAGCCCCCAATCAAGGCAGAGACTCAACAGGGCTGTGCAAAGGGAGGCTTCCTTGGTCAAGTTTAAGAAGCGGTGATCCGACACACCTGTGCCTGGGGCTGTATAACTGCCTGCCTGGAAGCTTCCCTTTGCTTGTGGCAAATTTCTTACAAGTTCTTGTCTTGCCTGTACCTTGCTCCCAGCACCTGGTTCCTGATACCTTAAATTGATCTCTGGACTCTTGACCTTTGGCTTTGGAACTCTGACTATGGCTTCGCTTGGCGCTCTAGTAAATGAACTTCCTTGAGTAAGTGCTTGCTTGTCTCCTCCCGGCTGGACTTTGCTGGCTCTCCCACTCTCTTGTCCAGGCTGGCTCGCCGCCTACGTGTCTGACCTTGACAGACAGATACGGAAGTGGCACAATTATGGATGGTACCAGAGTGCAGTCCTGCAAATCTTGGAAAATTGGGTCTTTCAGATCCTCCTTGTGATCTTCAATTTGCAAGTTCAACGATCTGGCCATTCGGGGAACAAGGTCCGAAAACGATCGCACATCATCAGTAGGTGAAATCCTCTCAGTGGTGGAGACAAAGTTGGACTCAATGTCTAGTCCATGGGACACTGCTGAGGATACCAAGGATGGTACTGATGGCGATCGGATCCAACAACCTCGAGGAGACATAACAATAGACTCTCTCCTCCTTCCCTCTGGGAAGTGTTCTTAATGCCTATAATCCGTGCTTCGATCCCGCCTGGCGGACTTAGATGTGCGGCCAGAAGATGCTATCACCCACTGACACAGAAGAGTCTTGGACAAAGAACGAGAGCGACAAGTGACACGACGGTACTGTTCATCAGGAACATCTTGATACCAACAATGTAGTTCATATCGCTCCAAATCATCCATATAAGGGGATATATCCCTCGAATCATACGAAACATAATCACGGTATCGACAGGGAGATCATTCCCTATAATGTCGATACCGATATGAGGAAGTGCTGACTGACCGATCGTCCCAGTAAGCAGACCTTGGGACGAAGGTGGGTACGCCGAAGCATTCTGGATCGCTCGGTCGAAGATCTTCTGTGCCCAGAAGGCCTTACAGCAGGAGATAGCACTCCATGGTCTGAAGGAGACCTGACAGAAATTTGAAGGGAGGTTTCCAGTATCTCTCCCTCTGAGCCAATACACACCTCCTCGATCTCCTCAGAAGGTATAACTTCCTGGGATCCTTGATGTTAAGGGGCCCACACTTCCTCTGAGGTAGACTCTTGAGGAATTGGTTTCCTCACCAGAGATGAAGGATGTGCTTTAGACTTATCCTTCCTCCTCTGCCTCTTAACTTCTGTTGAAGCAGCCTCCTTATTCTTCCTCTTCTGATCCTTCTCCTTCCTAGGCAATTCGGTACTAGGTGGAGGAGAAGGACAGTCTCGACGATCATCAGCATGACCAGGCAACACCTGATCTCGAGGCCTTGATGTTGAACGAGATCTCAGTCTCGACGACGGTACCGACACGTTTCGTCGGGAAGTGGAGAACGAAGTAGAATGGGCCATACTGGATGGTAAAGGAGTAGATTCAACCTGCTTGGGCAGTTCTGAAGCAGTCAGCACATTCTCCCACAATAGGGCTTTCAGCCAAGTGGCCCTATTGCGATGAGTTTGCGGAGTAAATAGCTGACAATAACGACAAGCTCCCATGTTGTGGCCCTCACCTAAACAAAGGAGGCACTTTGAGTGTCCATCCTTATCAGGTATTTTACCTCCACGGGTCAAACAACGCTTAAATACAGCCGTTGCCATACAATTTGCCAAACAATACAATCCAAAAGAATAATCCAAGTCCGATCCAATCTGAAGCTGAAACTACCAGTCCAAAATGTCAGAAATTAGTGGAAAAATCCCGTTCACACTAGCGAAGAGGCTAGTATACGCTGCACACGCTGCGGATAAAAAGGAACTGACTGTTACACAAGGCGGGGGCTTATATACCCTGAGGGGATGGGGGATGAGTCGACCACCAAAATGCCAACGGTAGGCTCTAGAAGGTTCCGAATGCTGTTTCTGCACAGGCGCAAAACCCATTTGTGTGAGTCACAGAGACCACGAAGAAGAACCCAGTGTGGAAGGCGAAGTGGTAAAAAGACAGACGGCCTATTTCTTTTTCCCCAATACAGTTGAAAAAAAAGTAACTGGGAGAGTGGTATTCAGCTTAAAAGCTAGTGGATGGGAAAACATTTAACAGCCTGTTCTTACCTGTTATCTACTTTGTAAATCAACATTTACAAAGATGTTGGGGGGAAAATAAGAAGCCTGTAGTTTGAGCCTTTGTGTTTGCCTTTTTGCTGAATCTGGCAAAACTCTCTTCAAAGCAAGTCTACAGGAAGTGAGACTCCCTAGATACCGTTCAAGGGACTACTTACATATGTGATGAATGTGTGAAGGAAGAAGTGTTTCAAGTTCCCCAGGCCAAAGCAGAATAAAATCAGATAGCATGATGTAGCTGGTGAGAGTCACTCTTGTTCCAGGTCCAGGGGCTATTCTTGACATATCCAAGATGAAATGTTTAAGCCACAGAGCAGTTGTAGCAGAGATGCCTCATGTTGCAAAGCTACTGTTGTCCTAGTAGGAAATATATGAAAGATCCACAGTAAATGAGGACTCCAGTTATATGACATTTTAAGTTAAAATATTTGAAGCACAAATATGAAAGATAAGAAAGTCTCATATATAAGATATGTAGAGACAATACATTCTACACAAAGTCACAGGCTGGTAGTTGGTAATAAAGGTAAGGAAAAACAAAGTGGCTTTTGGCAGTGAGAAAGGCAAAGCGAACATGGCAGTAATGAATTAAGTGTACTATCCAGAAAAAGGTAGCATAGAGGTGTGTTGCATTTAAGGGAGGTAAAAATTAAATGATCATATCATAGAATCATAGAGTTGGAAGAGACGCCAAGGGCCATTCAGTCCAACCCCGTGCTATGCAGGAACACACATCAAAGCATTCCCAACAGATGGCCATCCAGCCTCTGCTTAAAAACCTCCAAAGAATGAGACTCCACCAAGAGAGTGAAGCATTTAGGTTGCTGAAAGAATCTTGAACTCTCAAAATGAATAATGTTCATTGGCACCCTTAAAAAAAGCCATTGAATTTTAGATTTGAAAATATACTCTTTGGTTGATAAATATAAGTCTTAAATCATCATAACCACAAAACAGTGAACCAGAGGCAAGAAAAACTTGAAGTAGCCAGGAACACACTGTACTTGTGACTCTAAGTTGTAGAAGCAATAGCTAGTAGGCTCAATCATGTCATTTGTACATTCATTGGAAACAGAGGCTTAGTAAAAGAAGAAGTCAAGGAATTAACTCATTTTGCTGGTTAGTTAATTTGTTGGTTTCTTCTATCTCTCTGGTTTGTTTGATGTTTTGTTAAATACTGTTAAGCCATGTTTTTGTTTTTAATATCTTGTATGTCACCCTGACAACCAAGAACAAAGAACAGGTTAAAATCAATCAATAAGAGGATAGGTAGGAAATGCACAGGCGTGTGCTAATTCTGAATGGTGTGTTTTTTGAATCTGAGCTTATACTGTTAGGATATCACTTTTGGCAGAGTGAGAGAAAATAGCAAAGTCAGACATTTTATTTTATGTGTTCAGCATATTTATACATTATCTTCCTGGGCAAAGAGTACACTCAAGAGGGTTTTAAATATTAAAAATGCAAAACCAAAATACCATTTTTTAACCAATTCAGTACCAAACATCATAATGACAAGCATTAAAACTCTCAGTAACAGACATCTCTTATCATTTATTTGACAATAATGTATTATTTATGTAATCAGCTATTAAAACACTTGCCTTAATACACAACATGCATTTGGTTTCCTAGCTTGCTCTGCAGATATCCTGTCAGTTGATCTTCCCTCTGTACACTATGTGTTGCATAAGGTTTGCTCAATATGGTTGCCAAAAGTAAGGAAGGGCCTGTTGGGGGAGGAAATACTATATGAACGTTGCCTCTCTGATACTGGGGTGCTAGTATGGGCCTTTCTGCACTACACTGTTATAGTGCTATTCTTTCACTTCCAGAATTCTGGGGTTTGTAGTTTACTGAGGCCAAAGAACTGACAATTAAATGCAAAAATGGGGAATTAAGAAGGCTAAAAGAGAAGGGGTAACTGGGGGGACCTTTTCACTAGTGTTAACTGGGTTACTGCAATAAAGTCAGCCAAAGACTTATAAATAATCTAGAATGTGTTTTACTGGGGGAAAGTCAAACAAGCACACAAAAATTGACACTCATGCACACATCCACAGAAGGCTAACTGAAAGACAGGGAGGAAAGTTTAAGTCCATTTCTGCACTACACTGTTATAATACTATTATTCCACTTTCAACATCCTGGAGAATTCTGGGACTTGCAGTTTACTGAGGCCAAAGAGCTCTCTGGCTGAGAATTCTAAATGTCCCTCCCTAAACTGCAAACCCCAGGATTCCATTCGATGTTGAAGGTGGAATAATAGCACTATAACAGTGTTGTGTGGAAAGACCCTATATCAGCAGAGGTGAAAAGGTGTCATTCCATTATTGTATCAGGGGAAGATTAGGATCTGCAGAATCAATACCATTCTCATTTTCTTGATATGCCCGCAGAGGAAATACACAGCCCTGGAACTGGCATGCATGGTGTTACTGCCCTGGCTAGTCCGAGGTTTGGGGATATTAAAAGATATCCCTTGATATCACAATTCGGCTGCACTTCTCTATTCCTTTCCACGTGCTTGCGAGGCCACCGGACAAGCACGTAAACAAGCTCGGCCGTTAATAGCCATAATACTCAAACTACAATACAGGCAGGCCAGAAATAGCTGACTCACTGCTTTAGGAGACCTCCAGGCAAGTACTCTAATTAAGTATGCACGCCACCTACAAAAGAGCCTCTGCTCCGCAATGGCAGCTTGATGAGTAAACTATGCAATACCCAAGTACTCTGCGTTTGCATACTGGCTACTCTATTGAGAACCGCTACGATAACTCAATCATTCAGATTCTGACCTTTTGGAGGCTTTGTCTCCAACTCCAAATCTATTGTTTTCCCCCAAGTACGGCATAGCCTGCAGTCACAATTCTCCTTATAAAAACCCTTGATTCTTAGACCTTCCTCGGATCACTCCCGAGTTTCATCCCACCTTGCTGCCGCTTTGCTTGGCGAGCCTCCCCTCAGCTCCACGTGCTGAGCTACATCGCACCCCAGCTTCGCTCTCTATTTTTCTGGGCTTCAGGACAGGTGAAGTATCACCCAAACCAACAATCCCTCTAAAAATCCCTCTATACCACTCCAACCTTTATTTTCTTTAGTTCTCTTGTATGAGTGTGTCGCATACACTGTTTTGCTTGTGTTTAATAAACATCATTTATTATTTCAACTTTTGTGTGCTCCTTGACTCGACCCGACCCCGTAGACATAGGGTTCAAGATCTCGCTACGTTACCCTGCCTCTCATAACGCTAAGCAGTGCTCTGAGCTAATTTTCCCCAACTTTAGTTGGGCACATTTTGGACCCCCAGTACACAGGGTAACAATGGTTTTCCATCAGTTGTGATAACTGGGAAGGAAATTGTAAAAGAAAACATCTGAAATGGGATGGAAAAAAAAATGCTCCTTTCATTCTGCTCCACCCATGTTGTCAGGTCACAAGGCTCCCTGTCATTAATACCCAATGAAAAGATGGGAGATGTATGTAAGGCATAGAGAAAAAAAACTAAGTTTGGTAATATATAATGTCAGGTCACAAAAGTTCTCTGTCATAAATAACCAGTGAAAAAAAGGGGAATGTATGTAAGGTACAGAGAGGAAAGGAGATCTGGTAATGTATGTTTTTTTGATGCTTGCTATTTTGTATTCTGTGTAATTGCATCCCTGCTACATACTCCTACAGTGTATCACAGAAGAAGGAAGAAGGGAAAGCTGGAAAAATGGAAATGGGAAAACGTCAGGCAAAGGCTGTTATTAGAAAGTATGGGGCTGAGGTAACTGGGAAGACTCAGAGACTAGTCACCCACTGTTCAAGGTTAGGTAATCCAGAGGCAGGCATGAACCTGGGAAGAGGAAAAAAATGACCAGCCACTGCTTATTAACCAATAAGAGCTTTGTGCATGAGGTTTTGTGCTAATTGCATATAAAGGCATGGAATGCTTATATTAATCAGTTTTGGCAACTAAGGAAACAATTTTATTAGGGGGCCCAATTAAAAAATATTGAACTCCCAAACTGCACTCTAGAATTCCCAGCAACACTGAAATAAATCTTCTTTGAGCGCATTTCTCATATAATGGATCAGTAAGAAACTAGGTGAGCGCCAGCTTGGTGTGGTGGCTTGAGCATTGGACTATGACTTTAGAGACCAGGGTTCAATTCTCTGTTCATTCATGGAAACCCACTGGGTGACCTTCGGTCCGTTACACAATCTCAGCTTCCAGAACACCCCTTGATAAGTTTGCCTTAAGGTCACCAAAAATTGGAAAAAAAATTGAAGGCACACAACAGAAACAAAGAAATTGTGCACCAGACTGCATATATGTTGCACTGGAAGATGCAGATACTGGATTAATCCTTGTTTTTATGATGTGCTCTGCCAGAAGAAGACAGTTTCAATCCTTTTCAAAAGCAATGTGTAAATATATCTTTAATCTGTGCGATATCTGCCAACATGGGACAGTATAGATTGCTTACCTGCAGGCTTGTTGGCTGACATGGTTATAATGATGTATAACACATATCACATACTATGATGAGTGAGGCCATTTCCACACTACACTGTGATGGTGCTATTATTCCACTTTCAACATCCTGTGGTTTGCAGGTTAGGGAGGGGCTTTTAGAATTCTCAGCCAGAGAGCTCTTTGGCTTCAGTAAACTACAAACTCCCAGAATTCCACAGGCTGTTGAAAGTGGAATAATATAATAGCACTATACTATAAGAGTGTAGGATGGAAATGGCCCATGACAGCTAAATAAATATTTTGATTTAGTCTCTCAAAGAAAGGGCACAAAATCAGTGTGAAGATACTTAAACACAATAAAACTGGCCAATGCAGTAAAACAATGTTCTTACCTTCAAACGCACGGGACACCATGAGGTCCTCTATCAGAACTGACAATTAAATGCAAAAATGGGGAATTAAGAAGGCTACAAGAGAAGGGGTAACTGGGAGGACCTGTTCACCAGTGTTAACTGGGTCACTGCAATAAAGTCAGCCAAAGACTTATAAATAATCCAGAATATGTTTTACTGGGGGAAAGTCAAACAAGCACACAGAGATTGACACTCATGCACACATCCACACAAGGCTAACTGAAAGACAGGGAGGAAAGTTTAAGGTATTCCCATACTGTTATAATGCTATTATTCCACTTTCAACATCCCGGAGAATTCTGGGACTTGTACTTTACTGAGGCCAAAGAGCTCTCTGGCTGAGAATTCTAAATGCCTCTCCTTAAACTGCAAATTCCAGGATTTCATGGGATGTTGAAAGTGGAATAACAGCACTGTAACAGTGTAGTGTGGAAATGGCCTAAGACAGAGAGATTTCAGGGCAGAATGGGCAATATTTACCATTCCAGGGAAAGCGAGATGAAGAAAATCGGTGTGGCTCAGGCTTGGCCCAAGGACAGTACAATATTGGGCATCAGGGTGACAGGGTAGATGCCTGAAATTCTTGTACTGCAAGGAGATACCTAAAATTGGGGTCTTTTATACCCAAAAACCTGCCTTGAAGACACAAGGTGTTGATGACTATCTGCCTGGGCAAACAATGGAGTTTGCAGGATAGACAAAAGGTAGCCCAAATGAGTTGATGGTTTTAATGTGTGAAGGAAATAAGTTGATGATCTTAGCATGTAGGTGACAAAGGCTTTGATAACTATATACCAGATCTGTGTCGAGGACAGGATTGTGGAAGACGTCTATTAAGGAAGGAGGACAGGATGGCTTCCATAGGAAATGTGCACAGCAGGGGTCTTGCCTCTGCCTCTGAGCTTGACTATTGTCCTTGTTGAGAGAATTAGCTTAGAGCCATTAAGTCAGACTTTCTGGCTAATTTTCACTGAACCTACAACCTGGCCACATTGAGGTTATCTTTGATCTGCTTTCCAGTCAGTGTTCCTTCTCCACATGGTGTTTCAGCCATAGGTGTGTATAATTGATATTTTATGCCAATTAAACATATCTGGCAATTACAGTTGGCCCTCCACATTTGCAGATTTGACTTTCACAGACCTGATTATGTGTGAATTTTTCACCCCCCTCCCACACCTCAGGTGCTTCTTTTCCAGAGGAACTCTCCCTCTTCGAGGCTCTGATCAGGCCACACAGCCCTTTAAGAACCTGCCTCTGGTCCTCCTCAACCTCCACCAGCCACTGCCTGGCCAGCTAAGGATGGCTCACAGCCTGATTTCTCAGCACCAGGACCCTCTCCCAATGCCCTCCAATACCCAAGGAAGGAGATGGGTAAGAGAGAAGAAGTATAGGGCTATCATGCTGACCCACCCCCTTTCCCTCTCCTTTCTGTGACCTGGTTTGGACCCTGGGCGCTCATTCTCCCCACCATGCCTCACCCCCTTCCCACAGACATACACATACATTTTGATATTTGCAATTTTTCCACTTTTGCGAGGGTCTGGCACTCCTAACCCTAGCAAATGTGAAGGGACAACTGTAACATATTTTGCCAATTAAACCATATCAAAGCATAGAGGTGGCTGCTAATAGTGTGGTGTAGTGGTTTGAACACTGGACTAGGACTCTGGAGACCAGGATTTGACTCCTTGTCCAGCCATGAGGTGAGCTTGGGCAAGTCACGCTCTCTCAGCCTCAGAGGAAGGCAAAGACAAACCCCCTCTGAACAAATCTTGCCAAGAAAGCCCTGTGGTAGGTTTGCCTGGGGTCAGAAAGTTTGCCATAAGTCAGAAACAACTTGAAGGCATACAACCACCACCGCCACCAATTCTTGCTGAAATCATTTTTTGATCCTTGACCTGCAGTAGCATTGTTTGGGGTTTTCCACACAATAGTTTGTATCAGCAGTTGCACACTGAGACCATTTCTGCACGAGACTGTTATAGCACTATGATTCCACTTTCAACATCCCAAGGAATCCTGGGGTTTGCCAGTTGGCCCCTCCCCAAACTGCAAACCCCAGGATTCCATAGGATGTTGAGAGTGGAATCATAGCGCTATAACAGTCTCATGCGGAAATGGCCCCAGAAATTAGAACAGAAATCCTCTTCCATTCTTTATACCAACAAAGGACAGCATAGCAACATAAATGTAGCACTGTCTTTGTGTGTTTTCAGATGAAGCAATGTATCAATCCTCCAAACAAGTGTTTCTCTATTATCATCATCTTTTACTGTATTATTGTTTTCAAATTGTAGTTTGTAACTTTTAAAACTAGTGTTCTTACATTTGGAAATGCAACTGCATTGAAGAGGAGATTATACTTTTCTGAAGAAGACCATAATTATCTTCCATCCATGACTGTATGGAAAGGGTAAATTAATTGATTGGCTGGTTGAATAGTCTGCCTTAATGACTGCCAGCTCATATTCATATACTGTGGGTCTTTCTATCATCATTTGAACTGTTGTTATTAAAATTATGGCAGATTGCTCACTGGGTCAGGCTGCTTTCTTGATGCTAAATAAGGTTAGGATGGTAATGCAGTCCATTAAGAAGCATTCTTCCCTAAGCATGGAAGAGCTTGCCAAACATGTCTATAATACTGCACAAGGAAAGTATCTTCAGACCAGTAAATGCATGAGCACTTCAGCTTTTGATAGATGAGAACAAGTATGTTTATGCTGCATTAAACATGAGCAGCTCATCATTCAAAGATAAATGAATGAGCAACTGAGCAAAAGAAACTAGCTCCTTCAAGGGAGTTCTAACAGCATTTGAAACTAGCAAGTTTTCAGAAGGTTAACTTAAAGTATTTCTTGTTTTTTTTTCAGAACATATATTAAAATATTTAATATTTAAATTTAAATATTTAAATAAAATATTAAAATTACTTCTTGATTCTCTGAATGTTTTATTATTATTTAATAACATCAAAATGTAAAGACAGTAGTATAGCAGTGTGTTCATTATTTGACTGTTCATGGTAATTATCAAACTTTCTTTCTTTTTGTTTTTATTTGCTTTTGTTAAGCGCCTCTGCAATCAGTCAGTATCAGTTGCACAGCAGTGATCTCAGGCCAGCCCTGAAAATACTGTCATTCTGTCAGAATTGGTGTTCTTTGATTTGAGAATTCATTTGCATTGAGTGGGAGTAAATAAGAGACATGCAAGGTACACTGTTCACTATGTATGTAAATGGTTGTGGGAGAATCTCACCTTGAAATGGGATATGCATCTCTGCATTATACTATAGAAGCTTACTTAGCATAATAGTTAATGCTTCGACAAGCACAACTAATAGGCATGAATGTTAATACTATTCTGCCACAAGGCTTACTACTACTGCTTCTTTTAGGTACAAGGCCTGGAGTTACATTGTGAACTTCTTTCTCTATGCCAGCTGTCAGTGAACAACAATTGTTGGCTGTTGTTTCTTGCAGAGTGTATTCAAGAAGAATACATCAGAATAGGATATATCTCTTTTAGCTGGGATGGGAATAGAACAAAATTCACCTAACATCTAAGAATGCACGGCTGGCTCAAAGTGAAGGCCCATCTAATTCCGCAAGCATTCACCAGCCACGGGCTATGGGAAGCCCACAGCTAGAAGATGAGTACAAAAGCACCCAGCTTCTCATGCTCCCCAGCACAATCAACGACATACTATTAATGATAGATGAGGTAATGTAGAGACACCATAAAGTCATTTAGAACTATATCCTCCATTAATTTATCTCACCCTGTTTAGAAACCATCCAAGTTGGTAGCTGTCACTACATCTTGCAGTAGCAAATTTCAAAGCTTAACTATGGGCTGTGTAACTTCCTATTATCTTGTTCTGAACCTCCCACAATCTAACGCTTCTTACATAAAACACCTCCAAATCTTTTCTCACAGAAAAGTTGCATCAGCCATGGTGATTTAGCATGCCTTTATTTACTATTTAGAGAATTTATACCCTACTCTTTCACTATGAAGGCTTCTGGAGCAGCTTACAATTAGTTGGTTTGTTTCCTTCCTGCAGGCTTACAATCTAGGTAGGTCATGAAACACAAGGAAAGGGGGATGGTGGGATGGGAATTAAGTCTAGCAGTTCCTGGCTGTTCTTCTTCCCCCTCAAAGGCTACAAGCAATAGCAGTTGGAATGGAAGGACGGACTCTCACCGGCTGCTGGGGCTGAGGCATACTGAGCTTGTACCTGGCTGCTCTTCTCTCCCTTAGAGGCCACCGCAATGGTAATTGAGATGGAGGGAGAGGCTCTCCCCAACCATGGGGACTCAGGCATTCTGGATCTGCCTTCTTCTTCCCCCTTTCCAGTTTTTGAGGTGTGCTACCAAAACAATACATAATATTCCAAGTGTGGTCACACACCACAGAACAGTATAAAGGGAAAGGCATTATGATGTTGACAGTTCTTTTTTAATTCCTTTCCTCATGATCCTGTCACCTTCTACGCCCTTAAGAAGGACAGCTTCTTCTGAGAAACAGGCAAATGACCAGACGTTTCTTGGTTCAAGGGCTAGAGGCCAGATTTACTGAGTACAAAAGTATAAAAGTATAAGTCTGCTGCAGCAGGGTGCCGGAGGTTCGCGACAAAGGCCAGAGGCGGGGCAAGGCCTTTTTACCCAGGCAAACAGTATACACACCCACTGCGGCATTTTTCCACCAACCACAGATCCCCCGTACCATATTAGGCAATGTCCAGAGGGAGGCGCTTCAGGTGAAGTAGAGTCATGAGCCAGCAGACGGGAGGGGCTAGGACTCCTGTGTACGTGACTACTTCCTGGCTTGTAATGGAGATTGTCTTTTCCTTCGCTCACAATCCCCCAGAGAGAATTTGCATCTTTCGTATGTGTTGCCCAGTTTGGTCAAAGTCTTCAGGAAGCTATTCACCACAACTTGAAAATCCCTTTCCTGGCTGGTCACTATCAGTTCAGGCACTATTGGTGCATATGTGAAGTCAAGTTGTTACCACTTTATACTTGCTTACACTAAACTGCACTTGCCATTTTGCTTGATGTACACCACTGGGAAGGTATGTGGTATGAGGTGTTTGTGAACAGTGAAGTACTTGATGTATCCTGAACCTGTACAATCCTATGCACATCTTAAAGAAGCACATAGGGACTCAACAGCAACAAAAACAAGGTCATCTTCTGCTAAAATGCTATATCTGTTAGCTCTTCAGAAACTGCAGAAATAACTAGCTTTCTTGAATTGTTTATTATTTGATGAACTACAGGAAATAGTAAGGTGAAGGATGCAAAACACTTCATACCTTGTTTAATAATGGTTAAAGAGGTTTTGAATGACCTTTTTCAAGCAGGAGACCACTGCTTCCACTTCTAAAAATGAACCAATTTTGAGGGCATTTTCAAAAGTGGTTTATAGTATAGGACAGGGGCCTACTATTAATTACAAAAAAAAATTGTTTTTGGTGAACACAAGTACTTAGACTTGGTTAATTCCTTTGGATCTTACATACAAATATAAATGTAGGAGCTATTTACATATATAAAATCTCTGAAAAATAACAACTATCCATGTTTTGTGATCATGTGATGAGAAACTCAAGTATCTGTGCCTGCCAAATGGCATGTATTTATTTGGATAATCTACTAAATACATTCTGCAATATTAACTTCAGCATGTGTTTTCCTACACTCCAGTTAGCACACTTGTCCCTGTCCTTAGGTGCAATAAATCAGCCAATGAAATGAGGCCTTTGTTTAATTTACCGTTCATCTTTCATCTGCAAGACTGTTTGTCATGTGACAATGATGGAAGTTAGTGATATCAGAATAAATTTTTATAAAGCCAGTCAGGACACACAATTCAACAAAGGATCAAGAGTAAATTCGGCCCCCATGCTTCTTTTCAAGGATCTCACACACACAAAAAATGTAAACCATAAGATGATACATATCTTGATGTTTAAAACATTAAATTGTGCATGCTCAAAACAATATTCTTTGCTTCAGTTGAAACTAACCTCAGCTTCCTCACTAATTTTGGGGGGAAATGGAAAGCTCCAAATATAAAATTGGTAAGAATTTCAAAATATTTTGTAATATTATCCCAGCAAACTTTATTTATTGCTAGTTATTAATTATTATCTGATTCCTCTGATGAGGAAGGGGAAGGGGGTGGGTTATTGGCTGTCCTGGCCAGACTTGAAGTTCTTGAAGACCCTGATTTCCTCTAAGCAGTCCATAGCCCTATCTAAACAGGAAACCAGATCTGAAGGTCAAGTGAGTCTTACTAAATAGCTTTTGGCTCCTTTACATGCTTTGGATAAGCAGAGCCAAACTGATGACAGTGTTTTGCCCAGGGAAGAGACATTGATCTAGTAGCTGCAGTGGCTGGTGTTGAGGGTGGAGTCTGAGATTCTGCATCAGTGGACCTATTTCAGGTCAGCCTTCTGATACTAGCATCCACACAGGTTCATGAAACTGGCTGTAGGGGTTTTTTATGGGGCTTGAGGGAATATGCAACAACCTAACAATAGTGGGTATAGGATAGCCTCTTATGATGCTATTCCACATGGGGAACAGATGCTTGCCTTGGGGAACCATTTATTGCATTCCACTAAGGACAAGATCCTGTATGGTGAAATGTAGATGTCCTCACTCTTTTTTATCATGAATTGGAGAAGATGTATAAAGAGGAACTGGATGAGAAGGAGAAACAGAAGGAGAAACCACATAGGCATAGGGTGGGCAGGAACTGGAGTAATTATTTGCCTGGATTTTTGATCTACACAAAGATTAATGTCAGAATCCATGGAACGTGTTTTTGCTTCTCCAGTATACAGATATAAATGATGAGGCCTATGTGAATTTTTCTGGTCCAGTCTGGTTACTTTATGGTGAGTTTGGCAATTAACCTTGTTTTCAGGTGGGATCATATGCAGGCACAGTTGTGGATGCAAAATATAATACCTGCTTGACCAACTCAAGGTGACAGGTCAAGTGCAAGAACCGTATATCTCTCATGGAGAAAGTTCCACTTTTATGTGAGTGCAGGATTGCAATAAAAAGACCATTCCCATAGATTCAAATATTATAAGAGGAAAGGCAAAGCGTTATACAAGTATGTTTTTATAAAGGAAAAGGAAGGTGAAGCTTCTAGCTCTACAGAATTTCATGCCAGCAAATGCTGGTTTGATAATTTTAGAAAACTGTTCAGTCTATGTAATGTGAAAATTACAGAACAACAGGCCTCGTCTGACCAAGAAGCAGCTAGTAAGCTTCCTGACACCTTAAGGGAACTTCTTGAAGAGAAGGGACATGGACCAGAACAGGTATTCAGTGCTGATGAAACTGCTCTGTTTTGGAAGAAAATGCCACATTAGCAAAGAAAAGAAGTGAGCACCAGGCTTTAAGGCAGGAAGGGATAGGATAACCATGGATGACCTAATAATGGAGCTGACTGTTCTGAAGTGGAGGCAACAGCAGACAAAGAAGAAAAAGAAATGCAAGAAGACAAGCTTATGTTGAACAATATTGCAGAGGATCTGTATGCGTTCAGGACTGTGGTGGACTATTTTTATGACATCAACCTGTCTATGATACATTCCTTTACGTTAAAGGAATTTGTAGATGAGGCACTGTCTAAATATGCCAACATTTTTGATGAAATGAAGAGACAAAAATGCCAAACTGAAATCATAATATTTTTCAACAATATTACACAAAGTCTTCCTGCCTCCTTTTCCACCTGAGGCATGCCACCACCACCTCCTCCTCCTAATATGAAACATGTGGAAGATGATGTGGATGAAGACTCAGACAATCCTCTTCTACTGCTCTAATAAATTACAATGCCCCCATTATTGAAACTGTAATTTTAAATTTATAAAACGAACTGTTGCAGTACACTGTTTCACTTTTTTTGTGTTAAAGATAGCCAACAGATATGTGCTACATTTGAAAAGTTCAGTACTTTTCTTGAATGGGCCCTTAAGTTTAGATCCAGGCAGAAAGGAGTTAATTAATTATTTTGGATGATTTTTTTGTTCATAGGAAAGACAGGAACAGGACAGTATGTTTTTTGATGAGGGAATTTCACTCTCTGACATCTGAGTTGGGTGTACCACTAGCCCATGAAAAGAACAAGGTCCTGTTTGGTTTCTCTTGGTATTGACATTGGTACCATGGAATAGCACTGCAGACTTCCAGAGGAGAATCTTAGGGATTTGATGGAAAGGGTTTCTGAATTTATGCAGTGTAGGAAGGCTACGCATAGAGAATTTCAGGAACTCATTGGTTGTTTATATTTTGCTTGCAGAGTTGTAGTACCTGGCAGGGCTTTCTGAGGTGACTCTGTGATGCTACATGTGAAATTCTTCAGCTCCATCATAGGATTAGAATTATGCAGGGGATCAGGTAGGGTTCTGGGTTTTTGCAATATTTTCTTGTAGCCTTCAATGGTATTTCTTTTTGGCAAGATGAGCTTATGGTTGGGGATGCTTTAAAGATGTCTTCAGATGTAGCAGGTTCTATTGGTTTTGGGGTGTATTTTCATGGTTTACAGGGTGGTGCAGCAGGGCTGTAATAGCTTGGGTTGAGTGACCAGGCCACAGTGGAGTTGCTCAGGAAAAGAGGTCTTCAGTGGCATGGTTTGTTGCCTCTATTGTCTAGGGCATATGTGTCAAACTCAAGGCCCGCGGGCCACATCCGGCCTGGCGTGTAATTATATCCGGCCCGCGAGATCATTTTATATATTATTGTTATTAATGGCCTGGCGATATGAAGCGCTGGTAACACAATAAACTACAGATCCCATAATGCACCGCTTCAGCTGCCTTGCTGAACACTTCCCGCGTTAATCAAGTCTAGCTTATGATGCTGCAAGTTATTGCGAAGCTAGCCCTCACGATGCCGAAGAGAAAAGTTGATTCTGAAAACAGAGCCTTTAAAAACCGATGGGAGGCTGAGTATATGTTTACTGACATTGCCGGTAAACCCATGTGTCTCATTTGTGGAGCTAATGTGGCTGTAATTAAAGAATTTAATCTAAGACGGCACTATGAGACAAAACATCAGGATAACCTGAAAGACCTGAATGCAGAGCAGAAGATACAGAAAGCAGAAGAGTTAAAGAAGAATCTGACACTTCAACAGACGTTTTTTACCCGTGCAAAATCACAAAGTGAAGCTGCTGTGAAAGCAAGTTTTATCGTGGCAGAGGAGATCGCCAAATCAGCCAGGCCATTTACCGAGAGAGAATTTCTGAAGAGCTGCATAATCAAGGTGTTTGACGTCTTATGTCCAGACAAAAAGCAGATGCTGGCAAATGTAAGCCTGAGTAGAAATACGATTGCTGATCGAGTTTGTGAGATGGCCACTGATTTAAGAACACAGTTGAGTGAAAGAAGCAAAGACTTTATTGCATACTCTCTTGCTGTGGATGAAAGTACTGACATGACTGATACTGCACAGCTGGCCATCTTCATCCGTGGAGTGGACTCCAATTTGCGCGTTACAGAGGAAATAATGGACATTAAATCGATGCACGGGACGACGACTGGAAAAGACATTTTTGAACATGTATGTCAAAGTATAACGGACATGAAACTGCCCTGGGACAAACTTATTGCACTTACAACTGATGAAGCACCATCTATGTGTAGTGAAAAAAGTGGACTAGTGGGAAGGATGCGAGTAAAGATGCAGGAGGAGAACTGTACTGGTGAGTTAACGGCATATCACTGCATCATACACCAGGAAGCACTATGTGGCAAAGTCCTGAAGATGGACAATGTAATGAGCACTGTAACACAAACCATAAACTTTATCTGAGCTAAAGGTTTAAATCACCGGCAATTTCAGTCCTTTATGCGGGAGATAGATTCAGAGTTTGCTGACATTCCTTATCATACAGAGGTGCGTTGGCTAAGTCAGGGAAAAGTTCTCAACAGAGTTTTTGAGCTCAGCAACGAAATCTGTCAGTTCATGGACAGTAAAGGAAAAGACTCCACCAATTTTAGGGATGAAAAGTGGAAATGCAAGTTGGCATTTCTGGCTGACATAACAGCTCATCTCAACGCCTTAAACCTCCAGCTCCAGGGACGTGACCGCATGATCACTGACATGTATGACGCAGTGAAGGCATTTCAAGTGAAGCTGCTTTTATGGGAGACACAAATGCACCAGTGCAACTTGCCCCACTTTCCCTGTTGCCAAGTAATGTTGAACCAAGTCGGCACAACGGTGTTCCCAAATACGCACTTTGCTGATAAACTGAGCGCACTGCGCACTGAGTTCGCACAGCGCTTTGGTGACTTTGAAGAACAAAAAAAGAATTTTGAGTTGCTTCGCAACCCATTTGCCGTCGATGTGGAAACTGCACCTGTGCAGATTCAGATGGAGCTGATTGAGCTGCAGTGTAATGGCACACTGAAGGCAAAGTACGACACTGCAGGGCCCGCACAGTTTATTCACTCCATTCCCGCAGAAATGCCCCAGCTCCGTCTACATGCGGCTCGAACCTTGTGCATGTTTGGTAGCACATACCTGTGTGAGAAGCTCTTCTCAGTGATGATGACTAACAAAACAGCACACAGGAGTCGTCTCACTGATGAGCACCTGCAGTCCACCCTGAGAATCTCCACAACACAGAACCTCACACCAAACATAAACGAACTTGTTGCCAAAAAAAAATGCCAGGCGTCCAGCTCTGATAAGATGACATAAGAGCAAAGACAACTGAATGATTTGATTTGTTACTGCTGAAAAGCACAACTTTTATTTATATTTCCAGGTTTTGTTATGCAGCATGTTCATATTTTGAATTTGTATAATTTTGACAGGATATATTTTTATGGAGAGCAAAATCTTTTGGGATATTTAAAATTTAAGTTTATTTTTTATATAAAATGACATAAGAGTAAAGAAATTTGAATGTTTGTTCTTTTAACGTTTACTTTATTTCTAACTTGTATAATTTAGACAGGATATATTTTTATGGAGAGCAAAATATTATAAGTTATTTAAGGTTTGAGCTGATTTATTCCAGAATAATATTCCTGTCTGTTTTTATTCATATTTATGTTCAAAAAAGTTAAGTTTTAAAAGTTTTAAAGTTTTAAAAGTTTAGTTTTAGTGTGTTCAATAAATGTTTATCCTGTTCGGCCTGCGACCTAAAGTGTGTTTTGGATTTTGGCCCCTGTGCAATTGAGTTTGACACCCCTGGTCTAGGGAATACAAGAGGCCTCTTCCTCGCATTTTGGTCATTCACCTGGGAGGGAATGATGTGGGTTTGTTGAAGCGCAAGGCTCTTATCCTGCAGGCACTACATGACTTTTAGGTCATACAGAATAGATGGCTGGGAATAATATTGATGTGGTTGGCCATTTTGCTGCATTTGCTGTAGATGAGGGTGATCTCTCATGTGTTGATACAACCCTCAGAAGGGTAAATAGGGAAATCTGTAATGTCCTAAATAAGGGGTTGGGTCACTTTGTCCTGCATCTTGATGCAGTATTTCAATGCCCTGAGCTGCTAGCTGCCTGCTGCCAGGCAATGGAGTGCAGAGCTAGCAAAAGGCTGTTTCAGCAGACAAACTGAGACAGTTCAGTGAAGCTTGCCTGTTTAGGGTTGAGTGGAAGTAGAGTCAACAAGTTGGTCCAAGAGTTCAGGAATCCAGCAAGCAGCAGTCCAAGGGTCAGAGAATCCAGGCAGACAGCAAAGCAGGGAATCTGTGGCACACAAAGGCAAAGTCTGGCAAACACACAAATTGTTTCTGGCATCAAACCACCACCATCTGCCTTAAAAAGGCAGGCTCTCATACCAGCCTGCTGCCCTCATGGCTTGACTAGCTCCCATTGCACTTGTGTTTGCTCATCTCCCTTTGAGGTTGCTGTTCACCTGGAGAAGCCGACTCCTGGCCCATAACAAGACAGCCTGCATTTATCTGAGAAGGGTAATAGGCTGTCCTTGAGGGTCTTTTGGCCAGTCTGGTGGGGAAAAGACACTAAGCAGATGCTTGTCCCTTTTCCATGGCAAGTGGTGGAGGGAGAGAAATAAATTGTTCTGGTAAACACCTTTGCACCCTTTGAAGCGGAGGGCTCTAGAACTGCCTGTTTAGGTCCCGAGACCCAGGGGGTGGGGAAGCAGACTACCCTTGGTGCTGGCTTGGGTTTTTTTACCCTCACTTAAGTCTTGGGGGTGGGGTTTCTTGGGTCTGCCCTCCAGTAGATGGCCAGACAGGGATCAAGCCAGTTAATGGGTTGCCCTCAGGGCTCAACTGGTTCACCCAAGAGAAGGCTGGGGAGGAAGTAATGGAATTACCCCTGGCCTCAGCTGATCCCATGCTAGGTTGTTCTCCTCTCTTGCACCGTTCCAGATTCAAGTTGGTTTAAATAAAATGTTCCTTTTCAACCCAGTTTTCTGTGTCTGGTCTCATTATTCCATGGTTGGTCAGCAATGAGACGAATCAGGCTTCCAAAGGGAGGGCATTCGACATCCAGCACACCACAGCACAGAAGGCTATTGTCCATATAAATACTCAAATGTAATTTTTATAGTAATTTGTAATGTAACTTATTTGAGTCATATCTAGCCTTCTGACAGGCTGCCAAGGAGATTTACTTTAGGTCAAAATTAAAAGTTAATTCTTTTTGGCAAGGTGTTCCCTTTCAGAGCTGGCTTTCAGCAGAAGCTTCGGCGGGGCCCCTCACGAAACTGCAAACCCCAGGATTCCATAGGATGTTGCAAGTGGAATAAAAGCGCTACAACAGTCTCGTGCGGAAACGGCCGCAGCTTTGGGACTGTACTGCGCGGCCCGCCCAAGCGGTTTCCCCCGGCCTCCTTCCGCTCTTTCGAGGATTCTCAACGACTTTCTGCTGAAAGCCAGCTCTGCAAGGGAACACAGGCGCAGTTTCTTTCGCTCATTCACTTCAAACGAAGCCGTATATTTAAAAAAAAAAGGAAAATCGCAAGCGGAAGCGAAACCACCCCGGCCCGCTCTCGGCGCGATCAGCTGACGAGCAGCGCGCGGCGGGGCGGGGCGGGGCGGGGCCGCGGAACCCCGGCGCGGGCTTGCCGTTGGCTCATGGCTGCACCGGTGGCCGGCGGCGGAGGCCTTCTTCCCTCGGCGGCGGGCGCGCCTCGGCTGCTGCTCTTCGCCCTCCTCGGGGTCGCCGCCGCTCGCTATGATCCCACCTGGGAGTCGCTGGACTCCAGGCCGCTCCCGGACTGGTTTGACGGGGCCAAGTTTGGCATTTTCATCCACTGGGGCGTATTCTCCGTGCCGAGCTTCGGCAGCGAGTGGTTCTGGTGAGCGTCCCCCGCCGAAGCTCTGCCTCCCCTTCTTCCCCCCTCGCCGTTTCCCGCCTGGGCCTCCCTGCCCCGCGACTCGGAGCTCGCGCGGTCTCGCTGGGTGACGAAGCGCGGTTTCCGCCGGGCGCCGCGTTTGCGAAGCGGAGAGGCGCGAAGCTCGGCGAGGAGGCTTAGAGGCGCAAAACTTTATTCAGAGGCCATTTCCGCACTAGACTGCTACAGCGCTATTATTCCACTTTGGCTGTCTTAGTGCGGAAATGGGCAGAGTCTTTGCAGAAAATGGCTCCTTGAAAGAGTCTTTTGCTTTCGCTTTCCCTTCCTCGAAAAAGTTGCGGTAGCAACAAATCGGCCTCCGGCTCCTTCAAGATGAATACATTTGAAGGCACCCCAGGATTCTCTCTGTTGTGTGGTTGATACCTATGTTAGGCCGACCAGAAAGGCGCGAGATTCTGTGCGCAAATTTTTGTAACACACCTTTCTTAAGCAAAAGGGTTTTTTTTCTTTTTTTTTAAACATACAGTGGGCATGTTAAAGTTCCAGTCGTCCATGCTGTCTTGACAAGGTGTGGAGGAAATGTCTGCAGACTTTTAAGTCCGCTTCGCCTACAATGGCCCCGGGTTCACTGGGAACAACCAAGGCGAGAAAAGAAGAGCGACAGCATTTGGTCATGTGTTCAAAAACATGTTCACTCCTTTTAAAAAAAAAAACTTTCTGAAAACTTGCTTGTCTCTATCCAGTCAGAAGCTCTTTTGTAAGAAGAGAGCAGTTAGTTTCCAGGATTCTCTTATTTGGATGCAACAAACTCACTCAGTTTTTCCCTTGGTAAGAGTGGTTGGTGGTCAGCATTTAAAAGGCCTGGACGTAAATCTGCCTGGGAGTCCTTACAAGGTGTGTGCATGTGGATGAGCAGCTTCTTGTTTACTTAGTTTTGAACTGCAGGACAGCAATCTAGTGTTGTAAGTGCCTTGTGATGTTGGTTGAGGTTCCCAGGACTGAGTGAGGGGGAAGCTGCAGATCTGGCTTTGAATTGTAACTACACAATATAGTCCCTCTTCATGATGGGGGGAAGCATTGGGAAGACGTGAGTTGACGAAGATATGCACCAGAACACCCACCTTCCAGTCTGGGCTACTTACGTATACGTGCATGTGTACATATGTACATGTGGAAACAGTTCTTATTAAGCTGTTAAGGGTTCTGTCTTGTTTGCAAATAGTTACTGGAGCACCCTTTCCCCAGTAATTAAGTAGGATCAAAATAAGGCATCTTTTTCCATCCCTAATAACACTCTGACTTTTAAGTCCAAAGAGGTCTGTCCCTTAAAATGTCTGGGACCATGAGTGGAGACTTAACATGCTTCCATCCAAAGCGCAGTAAGCTTTTACAGGCTGGAGAAGGCAAGTCTGCCCCTCCTCATTCCTTTGCCCCTCCAACTGACATCCAGCTGCCTTCCCCGTTCTGGAGAGTAATGGCATTCTGAGTTCCCACTAGGCCAATAGGGCTCCCTGCTTAATGGCCACATATAGTGTCTTTCTTAGCAAAATGTTTCCTCATTTTTAACAGTCTTTCTATACAGCAAAGGGACTCAGCTGTAAGTACTAGCAGAATCAGTTTTCTTTATAACTGTGTTCATTTTGTCTTCTTGTTAACTGTCATTACGGCAACTTCGACTTAGGGTGACCGTATGAATCAGAGATCTCCAGATCACACTATCATCAGCTGTCCTGCTCAGGTCTTGCAGATTCAGGGACTTGTCTTCCTTGATTCAGTCCATCTGCTATATGGTTTTCCTCTTTTCTTGTTGCCTTCTACCTTACCAATCGTTACTGTCTTTTCTAGTGAGTCGTGTCTTCACGTAATATAGCCAAAATACTACAGCCTCAGTTGAGTCATGTTGGCTTCTAGGGAGAATTCAGGCTTTATTTGCTTGAGGACCCATTTATTTCTCTTTTTAACAATCCAGGTTATCTGTAGAACCTTTCTCCAGCATCACATTTCAAATTAATTGATTTTATTTCTATCAGTTTTCTTCACTGTCCAGCTTCACAACCATATATAGAAATTGAAAATATGATGGCATGGACAATCCTTTGCAGTATTCAATGATTTATCTTTACACTTGAGGATCTTGTCTAGTTTCTTCGATAGCTTCTCTTCCAAGTTCTAGTCTTCTTCTGATTTCTTGACTGCAGTCTCCATTCTGATTAATGACTGACTGAAGATGCAGAAAATCTTGAACTGTTCCAATGTCTACATCTGTGGTCATTATTTTTCTTTTCTTAATATTCAGTTGTAAACCTGCCTTTTTACTTTCTACCCTGACTTTCTAAGTATTTTTTTCCGTTAGTAGTATGGTGTCAGTTGCTGATGTTCCCTTGTCCAATTTTCATGCCTCCTTCCTCCAAGTCTAAATCCTGCTTTTTGTATGATATGTTCAGCATACAAAGTAAACAAATAAGATGATAAAATTCAGCTTGTCTGACCCCCTTGCCAGTTGGAAACCATTCTGTTTCTCCATGTTCTGTCCTAACAGTAGCCTCTTGTCCTGCATACAGGTTATAATCAGGACAATCAAATGCTGTGTCACACCTGTTTCTTTAAGAACAATCCGTACTTTTTCATGATCTACACAATCAAAAGTTTTGCTATAGTCTGCAAATCTGTAAAGACTGGTTTTATTTTGAAATTCTTTGGTGCATTCCACTATCTAATATATGTTTGCAATATGATCCCCAGTGCCTCTTCCTTTCCTAAACCCAGCTTGGACAGCTGGCATTTCTTGTTCCATATGTAGCAGAAGTCTTTGTTACAGAGTTTTGAGGTTGACTTTGCTTGCATGGGAGATTAATGCAATGGTCCTGGTGTCCTTTTTCTTGGGGACTGGAATGTATATTGAATGTTTCTAATATGTGTTCCATTCTCTTATTTTTCCATATTTGTTGACCAATTTTAGTTAGAACTAGAGTAGATTGTTTCTGTAGACTGAAGCAGCTCTGTTGGTATGCCATCTGTTTCTGACAGTCTATTTCTCTCAAGTATTCTGAATGCAGCTTTCACTTCACTTTCTAAAACTGGGGGTTTGTCTTCATATGGTTCTTCCTTGAATGAATCTGTCATCTTTTTGTCTCTTTTATATAGTTCTTCTGTGTATTGTTTCCATCATCTTTTTATTTCTACTTGGTCATGTAATGTGTTCCTCTAATGCTGATAGAGCATATCTTCTTTTGATTCAATATTCCCTTTGATTTCTCATCTCTTGTGGAAGAGATCTTGTGTTCTTTCTTTTTTGCTGTCACCTTTTATTTCTTTGCATTGATTATTATAGCAGTTCTCCTTGTCCTTGCACAAGTCCTTGAACAGTTGTATTCAGGGATCTGACTCTTTTTCTAACAGCTTTTACTTTTGATTTCTAACAGCTTTTACTTTTTACTCTTTCAAAAACAAAAACAAAAAACCCAAAACTCTTCCAAAATAAAGAGAACTCAGACACCTTTTGTTTTTGAAAACCAGCTGTAGTCTGAATAAAAATTCAATGTTTTTTAAAGACTGGGAAGATACATTACAAGAATGTTGATGATAAGTAAGATGGGAAAGCAGTGGACAGGTATACTTCAGGTATACTTTGTATCTCTACTAAGATAAATAAAGAACTCTGGAGAGTACTGAAGGCTTACCCCACCCTAAAGCCTTTTCTGAAGTTAGATTCTTGAATCTTTACTACATACAATCATGTTTTCAAAATTGTAAGGAATCACAAGACTTGCCACACTAATTTTCATTGAGAAGGCACCTTAAGAGTCTCATATCATGCCCAGTTTTTCCTTGGAAATTGGCTTTGTACTTGAGCACAGTAAACCAACAATGTCCCAATTACACATGCTGTATGTGTAGAACAGGTGCTTGATTTTTTTTTGTTTGGGATGGTTTTCCTACTTCTGTCTCGGTGTTCAGATACTAAGAATGCTTTCTTTTGCAGGTGGTATTGGCAGAAAGAAAAGAGAGAAGCTTATATAACATTTATGGAGAAGAACTATCGTCCGGGATTCACGTATGAAGATTTTGGCCCATTGTTTACAGCTGAGTTTTTCAATGCCAATCAATGGGCAGACATTTTGCATGCTTCTGGTGCCAAATATGTTGTCTTGACTTCAAAACACCATGAAGGTAAATTGAATGTCCCCCCCCCCAAAAAAAAAAAATTATTGCTTTTAGCAAAGGAAAAACCTAGATAGGGCTTCCTAACTCAGCTGCTTAGAAGACAATTTCATTCTGTAGCTACAAACCCTACATGGGAGGAGGTTACAGATCATGGTGGTTTGTCACATCAGCCTTTCTCAAAGGTGATGGCTTAGGGGGCTGATCACATTTTGTCCTCATAAAAATATCAAATTTATACTGAGAGGGTGGCTGGTTCCTCATGTGTCTAATGGATGCATGGAGATTCAAATTTAGATGTTCTTGTGGCATGTCTTTTTTTTCCCCGCTGTATTGTGCTGGTTCCACCAACCCTGTTGCTATTGTGTGCCTACAAGTCATTTTGGACTTATAATGGCCCTAAAGTGAACCTGTCATACAATTTTCTGGGCTGGATTTATTTGGAGGGAGAATTGGAGGCTAGTACTCCTCTGAGGCTGCGACAGTGTGTCTTTCCTAAGGTCAACGAGTGAGTTTCTGTGGCTGAGTGGGGATTTAGACCCTGGAGTCCATCCTACATTTTTCTTTTTCCTGTTAGGAGAGAACAGGTGTATTTTGGGGTATACTCTAGAGCTTTTCTGGCTTTGCTACAGTTTTTAAATTGTAAATCATTATCATCATCATCCTGATTTTCATTTTCTAGGTTTTACTCTGTGGGGATCGAAATATTCATGGGCTTGGAATGCTGTTGATGTTGGACCGAGACGTGATATTGTGGCCGAGTTAGCATCAGCCATTAGAAACAAGACTGACTTACATTTTGGGCTGTACCACTCCCTGTTTGAATGGTTCAATCCTCTCTTCCTCGATGATGCTGCCAGTGTGTTTGTGAAAAACCAGTTTCCAAGTCACAAGACACTCCCAGAATTGTATGAAATTGTGAACCAGTACCATCCAGAGATCCTGTGGTCAGATGGAGATGGGAATGCCCCAGACACTTACTGGAACAGCACTGGCTTCCTAGCATGGCTTTATAATGACAGGTATGTCCTTTGTCTTTCTAATGAGAAGTCACACATTTAAACTTAGGAAAGAAACCTGTGCCCTCACTGCTGATTTTCATAATTTTTTGTTCATTTCATTGGTTTAGACTATAGTCCTTAGTCTTGTTTGCATTCACCTGGAAGTAAGTCACATTGAATTCACTGGAACTTTTTTTTTTTTTGAGGACTGTGTAGGATTTCACCGTTAATGACTAGTTGATGATACCGTGTCTAAATTAGTTACGTACAATGTCATACTGAGAAACAGAGTAGGAGGGAGACAGAATGTATTATTTCATATTACTTCCTTTCTGCTTTAGAGTGCCTCTTGTGAGTGCTGACAAGAAGAATGAAACAGTAAATAATTTAAAGCAATAATTATACAATGTCACAGTAAAGTTATAGCAGCAAAAAGTAACAGAGGACAACAGTAAGAACTATTCAAAACTAGAGACACTGCCAGCAATGTATTTGAACTACTTGAAGTGTGCAGCAGGCTGCTCTGCTAGCAATTACCAGAAGGGAAAGCGGTCTGCCTACTCAGGAATCTTTATTTCCTTTAGCCAGTGATGGAAGATGCTTGAAAGCCTGGGATTCTGGACTGCAAGCACTATGTATCAATAATGTGTTTGACATTTTTCAGCCCTGTTCGGGACACAGTTGTAACAAATGATCGCTGGGGAGTTGGCACTATTTGTAAGCATGGAGGATATTATACTTGTGCTGATCGATACAATCCAGGACACCTTTTGTCTCATAAGTGGGAAAACTGCATGACAATTGACAAACAATCATGGGGATACCGCAGAAATGCTCAGTTGAGCGATTACCTGACAGTTGAAGAGCTCATAAAGGTAAAATGAGACAAAGACAGAATTTGATAATTAAGTGTGAGTTGTCTGTCCTTATATTGTTTTTTAAAAATAACCAGAGTTTAGTCTCTCTCTGTGTGTATGTGTATGTATCATAACAACCTAAAACAGGGATTATATTGTTTGAAGTAATTAGGATTATACTGTTTCTCAGGCACCTCTTTTCACTCTAAATGTCCCGTCTCATCACCTCCTTCAGCTCTTTCTCCTTGTTAATAATCATATCTGTGTTCTTCAGCGGCTTGGTGCATGTGTTTAACTGTTTGAATCATGTGGAAAAGAAACTGAACATTTAAACTGGAAATGCAGGTGCTCTACATGTCTGTCCATCCAGATTTCTTGTTGTAAGGCGACAGTTTGCATAGAATGTGGTTATCTGTTTCCTGGAGTATACAGGGAGGTAAGGTTGAGGTACTTCCTGAGAAGGAAAACACACACGTGCGCGCACCTCTCACTGTCTGTACAACCAGAGGTCTTAGCCATAAACTTTCAATTAAATAATTAAAATATAAAAAGAAACACGTGAAGTAAAATAACTTGAAAAGATAATAGAACTTGTTAGTGCCATGCATGGTGCAGTTGATAGCAGAAAAACTACTATGAAAACCACAAAATCAGCATCTTCAGTTGACCAGCTGAATCTTGTTTGAACCTACAGTAGAGACTGACAATGTGTGGTTCTCCAGATGTTGGATTATAACCCCCATCAGTCCTAAACAGCATATCCAGTCTGAAGAATGATGGGAATCGTGTTCCAACGGCATCTGGAAGATCATATTTCCTATCCTTATTTATAGCAAAGTTTTGGCATTGTTGTAACAGAAAAATGAATTTAAATGACTGGAATCCTGTTGGAGACTTAGTCTGTGGGAATTAGAACTGGTCAGTTCTGTAATGTCCATATTCAGCAAGGGGCTGCTGTGACATTACTACTTAGGAGAGATGGCAAATGCACGAAGGCACATTCAGACCATTGTGCATTGGTCTCATTGTGTATCAAGACCCTGGCTTGGGAGTGCCAGAGCACCTTGGTAGAGCCTGATGTCCACCAGAACATTCTTGCCAGTGACCTGTTGTGCATCTTAGCAATTCACTAATAGGGTTTCTTAGCTCCTCTGCTATATAGCTAAGTATACATAATGTAATGCAGACCAGGACAGAGGATTGTAGCTGCTGTCTTTCAAATGTTTCATACTTTAGACAGCTGGGTTAATAATTCATATTGAACTGTGGTTTTATTTTTATGTTCCCTTTCCTTAATAATTTCAGGAACTTGTAGAAACAGTATCGTGTGGGGGAAATCTTTTGCTGAATGTTGGGCCTACTCATGATGGTCGTATTCCTGTAATTTTTGAAGAGCGCCTGAAACAAATGGGGACTTGGCTGGCAGTAAATGGAGAGGCTATTTTCAACACTAAACCTTGGAGAGCCCAGAATGATAGCTCCACCCCAGGAGTATGGTAAATCCATGGAATGAACAAACAAAAAAATTGCAGAAAATATGATGCCAAGGATTATAGAGATTATGGTATAGGATGACAGTCTTAGGTTACAGTCCTAAATATCTTTACAGGGAGGTAAGGGCTATTGAAAATAATAGGACTTACATCTGAGTGACCATGTATAATATTTCATGGTATAACTGCTGCTTTAAAGTTTGTCCTTCAGTGCCTGTAGGAGATAATCTTTTGGGCAAAGAAAAGAGTGTTGTATCTGAAAATTGTATAGGAGTTGAAGATTAGTACTCAAAATTTTCTCACTCTTCAATTTGGCTTTGAACTTGCACAAATTTCATTGCTTGAAAATGGTAACCTTTGTTTAATTGTTTAAAGCAGCTCTACTCAAAGTGGTGGTCCTTGAACTGGTGCCAGTCCATGAGCTATTGGGTGCTAATCCATTCCAAGCTTATAGCAAAGAAATAAAGAGTTGTAGCCAATGGACACAAATATGGTGCCAGTCCCTGGCACATTGAGATAAAATCCCTTCTGGTCCCCAATATGAGATGGCTTAAGAAATACTAATTTAAAGGAGTTTTAAGGTATAATCTGCCAGATACAATAGTGAAATTACTTCCCACATTTCACATGTGATTATTTTTGTATATTTTCTCTGAATACAAAGGACATAAAACATTGGGATGTACTCTTACACAAACAGCATTTTTAAATATTAGGGAAGAAGCATAGGCTGTTAATTTCAAGTGGGCTTGTTTAGATCAGTTAAGTAATGATAGAGGTACAGAATATTTTGTTTAAACTACTGATGTGTTAATACTGGTAGCCATTTGCTACAAACAATTAGGTTTAGAAACAATTAGTTATCAAGATACTATACCAGCTCATATATTACCCTCCAGTTATTTATGATAAAACTGAGACCAATATTCTTGCTTTAGAGAGCAGAAGAAGTACCTTTCCCCATAGAATAGTAGAAGCTGCCATCCTCCCAGCACACCATCTTGTTGTATTGTTTTCTTTTGCCTGACTTCATCTTTTAAACTTGATCAGTTCACTTGATTTCCTCCCATTTGTAATGTTCAGAGACAAACCAAATGTGAGTGAACTATGTAGGCTTTCTATTTTTTTAAAACTAAATAGCTAGTGCCAGGAAAGGATGTGGTGGAATCTTGATTAGGACTAACTGTAGTATATGGAGGAAGAGACTGCTACTTGCTTCAAGAAGAAAGCTTCCACACTTGCTACCTTCCTGATGAAAGAGGGAGCATGATGTGGATTAGGACTGTGGCATGGCAAGTGTACAATCCCTTCCTTTCATGCTATAGTCCTGATTTTGTCTGTTCCTTGGCTACCACTGTGTATGTCAGTCCCCACTCAGTCTGCTGGGACCAGAAGTTCTGAGCCATAGGCTGGTAAGGAACATTATTGTTCTGGAGGTAGAGTGTATCTAACTTTAAAGAACTTCTGGTCATTGATGTATTTGTTAAAAGTTACTAAATGGACCTGTTGAATGGTTAACCTAATTTCACTCATTGTCTTCACAAAAAAGAATAATTTACCTGTGCCTCTCCCAACCACCAACACCAACACCACTGGATCACCCACCATTAACTGCTGGTGGGAAGGATCTCCTCTTGTAGAGCCATCTGTCACCAGGCTGTCACGTAGGAAGGATATTATGATTATTATATATTTACTAGTAATTACTATGTGTTGATGTTACTTGTAGGTTGCCCTGAAGGAGTTAACATCCTGATTATTATTGATATAATTTATAAATTGTTACTTTTTACCAGGTACACTTTCAAACCAAAAGAAGATATTCTATATGCCATTTTCCTTTACTGGCCAGCTTCGGGAACTCTTGTACTTGGTGAACCAATTGGTATTATTGGGAAGACAAAGGTAAGGGATATTTGCCCGTTCAAGGAATGCAGGGCTTGAAAGAAACACTATCAAGCATGGCTAATAATAAATAATATATGTAGAAATTATTTTATTTCCACAATGGCTCCTGAGGTGATGCATAACAAATAATGAGAAATAAAGGCTGTGCACTGCACAATGAGCTTTGGGCCATCCCAAGCCACAGAAAAACTACTGCAAGAGCACATAAAAAGTCCATCATACTGCTGCAGAGCAAGACTCTCAAAGAATATAGGTCATCTGCAGCTGTCTTTCCATGTTCTAAAATAACGCTCATTTGCTGCTGGGGAAATGAGTTCCAGAATTGGAGCAGCATAGTGGACAGCTTTGTCTCAGAAGTTACTGGAGTTTCCTCACTGATAAGTATCATGTTAGGAAGCAGATCTCAGTGGCTGTTGGGCAGTAAAGTTATTCATGTCTCAGCAGCTTTTGAATCTTAACATCCTGCTTGTAAAAGGAGTAAAAGGCATGAAAACGCTTAAGGTAATAGTCATGTCTAAGTAGCCATACAGAGTACTTGGAGTAAGTATCATGGTGTCATCGATTGCTCTCGATTTGTGCAGTAAGTATATGTCTATAGAAGAACTACTGAGAGTAGATCAACTACAATATCATGCCCCAACATTTCGTTCTGTGCAACGGAATCATAGCCCTTGGCTTAGAAACTGAATGGCTTAGCTTGAAGACTTGGATACCATGATGAGTTGCAAGAAATACTTACAAGAAATTCAACAGCAAAAGATACCAATAAAGTGTACATTCATGACTTCTATGCAGGTGGATTAGATTTAGAAATGTCTGAGACTACGGGTGCCCTAATTGAATAAGTAGCAGAGATCTTATAGTGGTTACACCATGCTTTCTATGCTTGCAGTTTTCTGGGGGAGGAAAAAGCTGTTGTCTCAGAGCCACCCATTTCTTAAATTTCTAGCACTGGGTGTGTGTGCCTTCTCCCTCCTGACTGTTACATGCCTCTGCTATTGACATAAATACAACGGCAAATAGTATATTGGCCAGTATGGCCTCAGTTGAGGAAATTCAGAGAAATATTCTTTAGAAATCTACATGGATGTATCTTATAATTCAATATGCGGTATTAACCTGAAATCCAGTGTTTTTATTGTAGCCTCTGTTATAAAGTATTCACCAATGCACTGGTGAGCACCATGTTCTTACACTGTTATCATTGTTAAGGTAGTTAAATTTGGTGTGGCCACAGTTCTGAACCTGCAAATATGATAAAATATATGTTGCAAGGTAATACTTACTAAAGCCCCCATTGAACAAGTTGGTTTGCTTGGCATGCAATCAAGGTCACAGATCACAAAGAAAGCATGGCAGTTTGAAACTGAATCAAGAGACTGGGGCATTCTGATGTCTGGGTGCGTCTTTCTTCTTAACCTAAGGTGTGCTCAGGGAAACTGACCAGCCATTTACTATTTGGGAGATGTGTGAGACACTGTTTTCTTATAGTTACATTAGAATCCAGTACCCTTTTGTTTAAGCACTTTTTTAAATCAGTATTCCTGTTTAGTAACAACTTTTCAATTTCAGGTGATGCTGCTGGGATATGAAGAACCATTGCCATGGGTTTCTTTGGGGAAAAAGGGAATAATGGTGGCTACACCTCAGCTACCATTTATTAAGTTTCCATATCAGTGGGGCTGGACTCTAGAGCTGACTTATGTTTATTAGTCAGGAAAAGACTTTGACCTTACTATCATAGGCTTTTGGTGGACAATCAGACCTCAATCACTATGGAGTACTGTAAGGTGGGGGGCAAGATTATTAATCTGAAATTAAAAAAAAAGATGTAAAACATTGATCTTGGTCCATATTCAGCTTATCCTAACACTTATGAAGTATTTACAGTATTTATCAAGACTGGGCAGGAAATGGAAGTAAAACAATAATGTGCTCTAATTTTAGAGGATCACAAAAGGAAGAAGCAGAAAAGTGAATTATGCATATCTTAAGATTGCTGCAGAATCTTATAGACAGAAAATGGTTTGGGTACCATTTCTCGTCTCCTGTGTCTTACAAGAAACTTGATATACTGTACATGTGTATATATTGATGTGTAAATTTTAGTTTCAAAAAACAAGTCTTGATACAGCGTTACACATGACAAACAATACAACCCTGTTTTGGTCTACACAGAACATTCATGAGGTTCAGTGGAACTTGGTCCTGAGTGTGTCTGTGACTGCAGCCTTAGTCTTACCAAGAGCAAAGAGATTGTATCACACCTAATTTAACTCCATTAATTGAAATGAGAGTTATCATAGAATCACAGAGGTGGAGGGATCTCTAGGGGCATTTAGCCCCCTTTCAGAATACATAACCAAATCACTCAAGAGATCTCCATCCAACCTCTATTTAAAGACCTTGAAAGGAAGGTTCACCATTCTCTCAGGCAGAATAGTTCATTGTTGAGCAGCACTTACGGTCAGGTTCTTTCTAATGTTGGGATGGATTTTGTTTGTTTATAATTTGAATCTACTGGTTCATGTTCTAGTCCTTGGAGCAGCAGAAAGAACAGGTTGCTTATCTGTAACTGTGGTTCTTCAAGTGGTCATTTATGCCCTCACACAAGTGAGTTTTGCACTTGTGTAGAGACTCCATTTGAAATGTTCTACAGCTGAATAGGTTGGCAGGACTTCACATCCCCTTTGTCATACTGCAGATGTCCACGCCCACCAAGCTACTGCCTGCTGTAAAATAATCAGGGATCTGAAAGAGGGGAGGTAGGATGAGTTTGTCTGAGAGTACAGATGACCACTGGAGGAACCACAGTTATAGACAAACTCTTCTTGTTCTTTGTGGTCCCTGTGCCTCACACAAATGGGTGATTATGAAACTTATAGTGGGTTAGGTCACTGCATAACAAAGAATAGTACATATGACAGAGTTCTGGGGACGTGGCTATCCTGAGTGCCAGAGTAACCCAGCAACAGGTTGCCAGGCAGCCAGTATAGCTACTCCACAGAGGGATCCAGCTCATTAGTGTGAAGGAGGGGCTGGAAGTTAGAGAGAATATATAAAAAGGTTCACACTGTCATTTGCAGTCCTTCATTGAGTCCTTCAGCCAGAGAGCGCTCTGGAATAAAGTTCCTTAGTTAGCCGGGGTGTATCTGAGTGGGAGGGTTTGCTTCTCAGGGAAAGCCTAGCAGAAGAGAAATCAAACCATTATATAATCTGGTCAGAAAGTATGACCTACATTTGGAGGTTGAGCCTTTGGAGAGTGTGTAGCCAAAGGTCTGCTTGTGATGCTGGTGGTCATGTGAAGATTTCAAGACATACAGAAACTGGAAGAACGTTGAAGACCTGTATTAGCTTTGATCTGTTTATGAACTCTCAATTCTTTGTTCTGTTTATTATTTTAGTAAAGATTATAGTTTATTTTTATACATTTTGGATCTGTTCGACATTTACGAGTTTCACTTTCATGGATTTTTCACAGGGTGGGCTTGCCTCCCCCCAGTCTCCCCCTCCCATTCCATGCCCTTCTGCCCAGGGGCAGTGAGGGAGAAAGATCATGACTTCCCCTCCCCTGTTGCCTGCAAGGGCACACTGGCAGCAGTGTGCAGGAGCATGCAGGGGTGTGTGTGTGTCAAGGTCAGAGACCCAGGTGGCAAGCCAGCCCGGAGAAGGGAGAGGGAGAGATAGCAGAGTCCCACCAGGAGGAGTCAAAGCAAGCGATTACTCATAGGCAGTCCATTTACTTAAGCCTGAGCGACAAGCAAAAGCCATAGTCAGAGTCCAAAATCCGGGGGTCAGGAGCCAAGAGATCAGTCCAAGGTATCAGGAGCCGGGTGCTGGAAGCAAGGAACAGGCAAGGAGAGGGCTTGTAGAAAGTTTGCCACAAGCAAAGGCAAGCTTCCAGGCAGCCAGTTATATAGCCCAAGACACAGGTGTGGCTAGTCACTTCTTCTTGAACTTAATCAAGGAAGCCTCCCTTTGCTCAGCTCTCGAGTCTCTGCCTTGTTTGTGGGCTGATTGATGCAGGCTCCAGGGCATCCTCGGGATCACAGCTGGATCCGTTGTCCTAAAGGAGCAGGCAGAGGAACGTCCGAGCCTGCTTGGTCCATGGCAGCGGGGGAGCTCTTGAGCTGCAGGACTCATCTCCAGCCAGAGCCACAGGGACCAACAGCTGCTGCTCGTCATCAGCAGCTCTGACAGGGGCTTCAGTTATCACAGGGGATTGCCTCTTCTCTGTAGGCCCTTGTCTGCTGCTGGCGCACTGCCAGCAGGGATGCACAGAGCGGACGATCGCCCATTCTCTGCAGGCCCTTAGCTGCTGGTGGTGTGGGCACACTGGCGGCAGCCGGCAGGGGCATGCAGAGGGGAGGACTGGCCATTCTCTGCACATTTTCCGCCGTCGCTGCCTGTGCAGGCGCACCCCAATGCGCTCTACCCTTCCATGCATGCCCTTGGCTGCCTCCCCCGCTCACGTGTTGGCAGGGGCGGCTGGCAGGAGCCTGAAGGGAGGCTGGCAGTTATTAGCTGTTTTTTTTAACATTTGCAAGGGTTCTGTGTACCTATCCTTCATGAATGTGGAGGGCCTACTATATATAAAAGGGTGCTGCTTCTCCAGGGAGGGATGATTTAAAGCGGGCCTGATCTGTCACAGCTCCTAGCTGGCCCAGATCTCCACATTTTGACACTCAGTACCAACCCAGTAGTCACTTCTCTCCAGGACGAAGAGGAACCACTGGTGAAAACACTTTGGGTTCATCTTGTCAATGAATATCAACTCTATCTAACAGGAGCATTATCAAGCCCAAATTTTATCAGTTTGAAAGACTATCATTGGCAACTTACCTTAGCAGAATTAGAACTGTATTACTTAGCCCTATTATCTACCTCAAATTTACCCATTTTGTATCACTAGAATTAATAGTTTATGTAAAGATGTGGCAACCACTATACACAAGTTACAATTTATTTATACTTAAGGGCTAGCTGCAGAAGCATTTGACTTTCAAGCAAGATTTTCAAGCTCTGTTGTACAGCTCATCTGGTCTGTGATGTTTTAAAATGAGATTTGTTTTTGCTGTTTTTTATGACTGTAATAATATCGATGGTGTAACAGATTGCATTGAACACTTCTAGTCATATTTTCTCTAAAAACACCAATAAGAGTAGTTGAATATTAGAACTATGCCCTTACAGCTGAAAAGTTATCCTGCCTTGTTACTTGTTTAACAGAATAAATGTAGTGTTTTACACCAACAAGGCTAAAGAAAATTTATCTGAACACTTCATTTCGGGGTGTTGAAAGGACTGTTTCTCTTTCCCTTATGAAAACAAAACAGTCATTTCCCTATTAAAAAAAAATCATACACAGTGACTAGGACATTTGGGACATTTACACACATTTTTTAAAATAGTTTATTTTCATTTAGGTATTTCACTGGGATCCAATTATACAAGTTAAAAATATTTACAAAATGAATGTGTACAGCAGTAGCTGTTCGTAAACAGCGTAAACATAATATTTGCTAGAAACATTCTGTCTCAACTCTGCAACAGTGGAAGAGAGCACTTAGCATTGTGCTGTTCAGACAACAGGTCCTCGGTATATGTATTTAATACCAGAAGCCCCAATCCACAGAGTCAAAAACATAGAAGGCAAAATAATCCTCACAACCACTTCTACACTCACATTCTTGGACTGAGTTTGACAGGAGAAAGGAAGAAGGTGAGGCAGTAGAGGAAAAGAAGAACTGATTGTAAATTGCTCCCTTCCTTTTCATATAACAGAAAATGAGATGAGCATTTGATCTGAAACTTTCACAGCTTGAGTAGCTGTAGACAAAGCATACAGGTCTCCTTCTATCCTGCTTGACAACTGATGAGTATTAACAAAAGGTCCATTTGGAGGTTGCTCCTGCCAATGGAAAAAAGAGATGCTAAGCACATGGACTGGATGTGGCTATTCTTTCATCCACTTCCAATCCTGCTGTGTTCTGTTACAGCTGATTTTTGAATGGAAGTTTGTTTCATAGACCATGCATTGTTCCTACTTCAGGGAAAAAACAGAAAAAGATCACCTCTTTTTTTCCTCCTCCTCTTCCACCCCATCCACTGAAGAAAAGAAGCCTTGTCATTTTTTTTCCTTTAGATATATGTCCACAACTCGTTCAATAAACGAAACTACCTCCATACAAAGGCATACCACACAATGATTTTTTTCCATGAAATTTTACCTAAGTCAGATGTAACTTTTATCAATATAAAATCTAGAAGTTGTATTTCTTTAAAATGCATTCTTTTGCAGGTGTAATAATCTACATCTTTCTGATACTGAGATTCCTTATTACATAAAGTATTCACTATTAATTCTGTATCCCATGCACCTTGCTATGTGCCTCATTTCTCTAGTTGCTGAGGAGTACTGAAAGCTTCATACACATTGGCAGCAAAATCTTTCACTTGCTCCATCATTAACAGGTCCTGAAAAGAATATACAATTCACTGATTATTTAGTTTTATGATTTTTTTTTACACAGAAGTAAATGAACAGCATCAGCAAGCATTTACTACATTACACAACATCTTACACTGACACATAGCACTGACAGCGTTTAGAATCAAGTTGAAAATACTTTATGAACTATATCAGAGATGCAGTGAAATATGTGACAATAAGAACAGAAGAAACCATACACATCACCAGCTCCCCTTGCGTGCAACTGGATCACAAGGGCAGTCTCAAAAGTATTCCACATCAAGCAAATCACAAAACATTTTGATCACAGGTTAGCTTCTTAGCATGACTCTTATTAGTATTTGTTCAACAAACAGTGGACTTTCTATTTGTACGTTTCTACTTTTCTTTTATAAATAACACAGGCTATTCTGGTAGTATCATGTCTACTGTACTCTTTATATACTTACCAGAACACACACTTAAAACTGCACTAGTGACAATAATACAGAACTGACTGACAGAATGCTCTTCTTAAATCGCTGAAGGTCTTTACTTGATTTGGAATGAGAAATTATTCTGATTTAAGTTTTTTAGGCCATATTTATACTGCTTTCAATTGGTTTTACAACTTCAGGAAAGCAAAATACAGAAAGAATGTACATGTGTTAAAATGGATTTAAGACTTAAGATTTAAGCAACAAAAATGACTTCTTACCTGCACAAAATGACTAGGTGTTTCACTGCAGACTGAATGGATCTGCCCATTTATTATTGGAATTATCTTGGCTAAAGGAAGACTGACACTGGAAAGGCTAGGTGAAAAAATATCAATGAAACAAGGTTACATAATAAATGTGAAAGATCATATTGTTAGCTATTTTGAGAACAGCAAATGCAAAATATCTGCACCAGAAACTTACATGTCAGACATTCTCCCATACGTAACTGAATATCTCTGGCCTTTATCATCTCACCTACTACAGAGTGTTAGGTGCTTTTACATCAAGGTTATACTCACTGATCTCAATTATTCAGATATCTAATATGTATGATTCAGTGCACACTTTATCAGATGCAATATTCAAATAACGTTTAAAAAATGTTTATCATACATGTGAAACTGTACTGAATTTTTCTGAAACCATTATCATCTTGACCTTCTTTGCTGATGTTTGTATAGGCTGATGTTTGTACATATGCCAAGTCCCTCAAAGGTTCATAATAAATGGAGCTTCATAATAAATAATTTTAAAAAAATAATTGTCAAGCGATTCTTTCCAAGTGCTGTGTTGATTCACACAATACATTAGGACATTCTAATCAGAATACAATTAAAAGAGGAGAATATTCTAAAACAGGACTAGACATAGAAGCTACTGAAATGTAACTTTACTTACAGAGACCCTGCTTCTGTGAAACCTTAACCACAGTTGGCCCTCCACATTTGTCAGGGTCATAGGATCCCCACAAAAGTGGAAAAAATGCAAATATCAAAATGTGTGTGTGGGAAGGGGTTTGAGGCATGGTGGGGAAAGAAGGCATCCAGGGTTCAAACCAGGTCAGGGAAAGGAAAGGGAAAGGGGGTGGGTCAGCATGATTGCCCTATACTTCTCTCTTGCCCATCACTGTCCTTGAGTGTGGGGAGCTTCTGGAGAGGGTTTGTGGTGCTAAGAAACTGCACTGTGAGTCACCCTTAGCTGGCCAGGCAGCAGCTGGCAGTGGACCAGAGGCAGGTTTTGAAAGGGCTGCACAGCCTGATTGGTGCTGCCAAGAGAGAAGGTTCTCCTGGAAAAGAAGCATTTGAGGTTGGGGTGAGCAGGGGTTGGAGAAACTCACAGATAAATCTGTGAAAGTGAAACCCACAAATGTGGAGGGCTGACTGTAATGCCTTTATATTTGGTTGAGAAATTGATATTTTTAATACAATACGACCCCCGTATCCGTGAGGGATTGGTTCCGGGGACCCCTGCAGATACGGGAATCCATGGATAGTACCGAACACTGTGGGGATGGGTCCTGGGCCTGCAGCTGGAGGCGGGGAAACAACAGGCAGCGTGATTGCGCGCTTCCTGCTGTTTTCCTGCCGGGCACCGCAGTGATCAGGCCCGGGCTTGTGGCTGGAGGACGGAAAACAGCAGAGTGCACAATCCTGCGCTACCCACTGTTTTCAACTGCGGATAACTGAAATTGCGGGTTACGAATCTGCGGATATGGGGGTCGTACTGTACTACTTAGGTGTAACTCACAAAGCTACTTAAATTCCATTTTACATATAAATGGATTTCATTTTCTGAAATGTATTAATTATACAGTATAAATTATCACCTGTTCATGGAACCACTATGACATACATCCTGTTCGGTGGGTCTGAAGAATTCTGCCATGTTGTCCAGTAATCTGCTAAATCCTCTATTTAAGCAGGAAGTCAAAACTCTATTAAAGTCTGCACTGGAATAAATAAAAGAAACCCCAACTATTGTTAGTAATGCTCTGCTAATACAGATATGGAAACAATAAAATGAGAACATGAGTAGACTGATCCTTAATAGTGCATATTCATATTATGTACCCCTCTGACACAGCGTTTATTTATTTTTAAACATACTGCAACAAATCTGTCCAAGACAACAAGACAAAAGGATTTAATAAAGTCAGTCTAAATAAAATAAAATGGAAGCATCAAAAAGTCGGGCTGTTTCTGCCACATATTCTGAATAAAAATGACCTCCCAAGGTTTGACTGAAGTACTTTCTGCTAATGCTTGGTAGGTCAAAATACTTGGTGGGCAACACACTGCACAGACATGTTCTAAGGAATTCCTGACAGCCCAAATATTCTAATGCATGAGGACTCCAGCACACACAGCACACTAAACTACATTAGACAGTGGAGAATGCAGCCCTCAGCTGTATTCATATGGTCTTCATTGTCATCTTGTTCATCAGAAACAGGGGAATAAGCAGTGCTCTCCAGACCATCTCTTCAATAACTGCTTCCACTTTTTTTGTTTAAGAGTAACTGAAGGAGAGAGGATGGCTTTTGGTTGTGGCTTCACCTCCCATCAGAGTCGCTTTTGCCCCCAACAGGTAACACTGCCCCCAACTGACTTTTTCCATAGGTCAACATCTTTTTGCAGAAAACGCTCCCTGCCCCTGCCCAATAGTTTACCTATCCTGTTTACCTGCTCACCAGGCAGAACTTTCAATTCCACCAATTTGAGATGTTGCTCAACTCAAATTCCCCTCATCCCTAGACAGCCTAGCTAATGGTAAGGGAGGATAAATGCAGGACTTCCTCAACATCTGAAGGACTACAGGTCCCCCAGCCCTGTTTTCCTCTGGTTTTAGTTCAAGAGAAGCAGAATGTGACATCATCTTCAATGTGTTTTGATCCTATAACCCACTGAGAAAAGTTTTCCAGGTTTATGTGCCTCTCTTTTTCATGCTCTGTTTCCTTACTTCTGATTCTCTTAAACTGTAAAATAGAAATTCTTCTGGCTTCTGAAAGAAATCCAGAAGAGAACTACTTTCTCCTCCAAACTGAATGTCATGGGTCAAGTTTAACCATCACTACCACTCTACCCATAGATGTATCTTCATTTTACAATATGCAACATCCTTGAATTTTCAAATGATTAAGATCTGTATTGTTCTCTACCTTCCATGTTTGTACAAATGAACCAAAGGTTGCCTCTTAAGCCAGAAATTAATTCCAGCTGCATCACCTTTGGATGCAAGCACATTTGTCTAGTTTGATAGCAACAGCAAACTATGGTTTGCTCAAAAAAGAGGTGGGGATGTGAGAGAGTGCATGAAGAGATGAAGGTGGATGCAGTGTGTAAGAATGTGACTCAGTATTCTGAATATTCAAGAATTTTAAAAAATACATATTGGTGGTGGTAGTTGTTTTCAAATCTTACTCATTTGGGTTCTGTTTGATAAAAAATAGATCTTTAAATTTCTTTCAAAAGGAAGAACTGATGTTATTTTTTTAAGGAAATCAGATTATTTATGGTGAAAAGCATACTCCTACAACTGGACGAGCAGGCACAGGAAACAGTTAAACAAAAATAAAGTAAATTTAATGCTGCAACTGTTTTTCTCTCATCCCCTTGTTCCCATTTCTCCAACTATCCGCATTAAATGTCCTAACTATCCCTCTCAACCTGCTCCATTCTATTCCCTTTCACCTGACCAATTCCACATTAGGTTCATACAACTTCAATTGGCTTACACTCTTAACTGTACAAATGAGCCATTCATATTGCTTATAAGTAAATTTAAGGAACCACTACAGAGAAGCTGAACCTTAAGTTCAAGTTTCTGTTTCAGGTCAAAAGACTTTAAGACAGATCTCCAGACTTCAGTCAATGTGCACTTCCAGTTTTTCCCTCTTATTTAAGCAAGAAGCTTACTGTAAACACAGGTTATTAGAATAGCACAACTGCATACCTTTCCAGCATGTCTCTGGTTTCATTAAGTAATTTAATAGTAGTAACATCTTTTTCTGTAAGTCCATTGGCCTAGAAAGACAGAACATAAAAGCAATTTGGTTAGAAAGCACCTTATTTAGAACCACCTTATTTTGGCAGATCTGATTCTGTTTCAGATTGATCCAGTTAAAAGATAAACATTAAGTTATAGTTAAATAAAAAATAAAATACCCACCCACAAATTCCACCTAGGTTAATCTGATTTCCAGCTTCAGTTTAACTTACTGCTCCTGATGTTATGGAAATACCTGGGAAGATAAAGGATTCTCCTCATCTGGCATCATGTAATGGCAGAGCAGAGAACGGGATCCCGTTTCTTCAGATGAGAGATTATTTTCAGGCTGTTCTACTGCCGTCCTTATTTCTCTAAGCTTCTCATCCAAATCCAAGAGAGAAAGAGCATGTTTAAGTGAAACACTGCAAGGGGGAGAGTTAAATATTATCACATCAGTAGCTTGTATCTCAACTAAACATTTCATGTATGTATAAAAGCTTGAGCAGAAACTTTGAAAAAGTCAACCATTCTTACCTCCCAAATACTTCCTGCACAGCCTTTTTAACCACAGTAACTAATTCAGCCAATCCTAGGATAGAAGAAGAAAGTTATGAGGTCTGATTGCCATGAGTTTAAACTAATTAAAAATCAGAATTAACTAAAAGTACTTTTATAGATATCATACCATCTCCTAAAAGATGTTGAATACTTGATAGATATTGTTGTTGGACTTCAGGGGGTGCTAGAAGTGTCTATGAGGAGAAAAACATTCTGTAATGTTTCTGTTACTTTATGGAGCACTGTGTCTATCCTCCATGTCTGTACAGCTATACAATCAGGATGCAGAACTCCCCTCCCCTTGCCTTCTCTTTCCTGTTGCTGGTACCACTCTCAAGATATCTTAGTTCTTAACAGCCTCAGCCATCTTTGAATACAGAACAGCAGGGGACACAAAAATTCAAATCATTCCCCCCCCCCCCCGAAAAGCACCTCATAGATCCTTTCTAATTAAATATAAGAGATAATTTTGTTAGCCCTATTGCATTTAATATGTTTAAAACAACATTAAAGACCAATCTCTTCCAGCATGTCTACTCAGATGTTTTTTAAACTGTGAGTTTTCCAATTCTGAATTGAATATGTATTTATTAACTTGTCATAAATCAAATATTGTTTAAATTGTTTTATGGTTTTGTATTCCTTTAAAAACAATTAAAAGAGTTAAAAAACATTAATGTATTTAAGGTGTTTAATTTTTTTTAGTGTGTTTTAATGTGTATTTATTGTTGGAAGCTGCCTTGGGTCCCAACTCCAGGAGAAAGGTGGCCCACAAATTCAAATCAAATCAATCACTCAAATCAAATGTGTGTTTATCAGTTATGTTTTTTTAATTGTTGTTTATATTTTTAACTGTGTTATGTGTCTATTTATTGCTATATTTTAATCTGTTGTTCTCTGCCTCAATCCATAGGGAGAGGCAAATAAGAAATAAATATTTATTATAATGGTTATCATTAGAGATCACCACCAACACCATCAGAATAGGAAGCAATGTATTTCTTCTTTATTTTAAAGTTGGCTTCCTGACCTGTTCAATACCAAAGAACTGGAAAATTCATCACAAGTACAGGCATACCTTTGTTAACCAAGCATCTTGACAAAGAAGCTCCTTTTTATAAAGTCTTTCTTTGGAAGCCTAGGGGCCCCCCCCCCCATTTTTTTCTTCTGTTTAACTGAAAGTTCTTTTGCAGTATTGGCACTGGGAGAATGCTGAAGGAGGGCTGGAGAAAGATAAACTTTCAGTGTTGGGTTGCAGCAGTGTGCCCATAGTAAACAATGCAATACAGTTGGGAATGCTGGGAAAGGATGGGATTTTGCTCTAAATGACCCTACTGTAGCTGTGTGTCCTTACATACAACTTGCAAGATAAACAACCAGCTCCAGAATCAATTACTTGAGTCTTTGTGAAGAGCAAAACAGAAAGAAAGAAAAGGAGAAAACAGATTAGTTTGCCTCACTAGCAACCCTGGCATGTTGAAGCAGCGTGTTTCTGCAAGTTTCACCACCAGAAACAGAAATCATAATAAAGAAAAACAGCATCCTGGATACATTTTGGAAGAAGCTTTCAAGTGGTCCCTAGAAGATTCAACATGTTTTTGTTTACTCATGGAAGGCTTACTACCTGGTTGTTTTATTTCACATGTGTGTAATGTTCTGAATAAAAAGTTCACTGAAGCATGTTGAACTACTCTTTTTTTTTATTTTTGTGGTGTAGAAACCTATCACTATACTTTCCATGTTATTTCTAACTCTGGCACCAAAGTTTCTGTTAAAGAAGTAAAGCCTAGGAACATATCTACTTTGTTAACTGAGGTATGCAGATGTTCTTGCAATTACAAAAGCTAGAAAAGATACATGTTTCCTACTTCTGAGAATCATTCCATTTAAAAAAAATTAGTCTCAAATCAGGCTTCTACTACTTGTAAAGAAATCTGGTATACAGTTAATTTAATGGGACTGAAGCAAATACAAATGTGTACTGGATTCCAAAAGTTACTATCACCCCTACTGAATTTTCAATCTTGGACACTTAAAAGTAAGTTAAAATAATGTACTTACTGTGCCATTTTTACAAACTGCTGCATTATCCAGGTAGATGTATCCACCAATAATATTTAACTGGACTCGTAGAAGAACTACAAGCATACATGTGCTATATACAGCTACGATGCTTCTTGTAAAACCTTCAATAAAGCAAACAAAAATGATCTTGTTGGGATCCCTAACTAAAAAGAGTGGACATTTATTGCCCTAAAATATTGACATTGCAATGAACAGTTACACAGATTATATGTTTCAGCCACAGTAATTATTATTGTGCTTGTTATATCTGGGTTAAGTTTCCAGAGCTTATTTTGGCAAATCTCCATTTGATCTCTCTATTATTTTTTTTTTAAATAATCAAGAGCTCAAGATTATCAAGAGCATGGTAGATTTTACACTATATACAACAAAATATCTCAGGAAGTTAGTAAAAGGACCTAAAATATCTGGTATTTGAAAGAGTCTGCAAGAGCATTCTCAGAGCTAATATTATATGAATGGAAAACCAAATTTATAGAATGTTTCTGTTTTGTGAAGCTTGATTTTCAGTATATGAACTGTTGTGCATAGTATTTATATGTCTAGCCCTTACTGCAATGGGAAGGACTCAGATGACTGCTGAATATGTGTGAATGAAAACAATCATGAAGATATGGGTGTAGTCTTTAAAAGTATTTTTTTAACCTGAAGTGAAACATTTTGTTAATCCTTAAAAAAAAGCTCAGTATACTGAAACTATGTAAGCATCAGTCCGGGAGGACCCAGTAAGATATCACACCTCCAGTCCTAAAATTAAGAAATCAGGCATTCATGTGACAGATGTTTTGGAGCCTGATCACAAAATGAAACAATTACACGTACCAACTCTGAAAAGAGACTGAAGACTTTTGGAAAGGAAGCAGTGATTACTGTATTTGCTGGCGTATAAGACACATCCGTGTATGAGACGCACCCCATTTATACACTGGTAAATACTATTTGCTGGCATATAAGACACATCGGCGTATAAGACGCATCCCATTTTCAAACAGTATTTTTCAGGAAAAAAAGTGAGTCTTATACACCAGCAAATACAGTAATAAGTATCAACTATTGTTCAGCTTCCAATATGGAAAAAGACTCTGTGGGAAAGACTTTTACTCCAGTTTTAATAGTACTTCATTAAAGGTTAAAAAAAAAAAAGATTAACACATTCACATCCTCACATCTGACAATACCTTGAGAATCCGACTAGAGATGTGAAGGCCCTCAAAAAGAAACATTAAAAATTGGGGGGGAAAACTCCCCCCCCCTTTTTTTAACTAAAGCCTTTTTCCCCAGAAAGAATGAAAACACTGGATTAGGGAATATTTGACTTTAGAGCAATGAATAAAATGTCTAAGACAAGATGGTCACATATTTACTACTCTCATATAATTTCTAAAAACTATGTTAGAGAAAGACCGTTATGTATGAAAGAATATATACATTATCATAGCACTTCTCAGCCTGATGTGGGGAACTGGAATTTTTTTGTACCAAGCAGCACCACATTTGTTCCCATTCCCTACAAGGGACCATCAATTTGATAGCACTGCATTATCAGATCATTACAAGTCCTGGTCTTAGATTCCTTTTCTCAGCTCATTTGATGGGAATGAGTGTATTAGTCTGCTCAATACTATGGAGAACTAGTGGAGAAAAAAAATTCTCTGTTTTACTAATGTTGATGTTTACTTTTGGTTTGTTGGGAACTTCAGCCTTCTCCTCAAACTGGCAAAACCAAAGAGGTCCCTTCTAGTTTAGATATTCGTAACAGTTCAGGACCTTGCAGCTCTATCTGTAACAATTTTTTTTCCACCAAAAAGTTCAATATGTTGGCCAGACAGTTGGAAATGTGTAACTACCAAAGTTACAGAGCTATCTAGTGAATTCTGGCCTACTCTCTCACCTCTATTTACAAGGAAGCAGCCACTGCAATGGATGGAGGTCCAGTCCTCTGTTGCTCAGAAATGATGAGGGAGTGGGTGGGAACCTCAGTTCATTGCTTTTCTAGCAATTGAGGAATGGATCCCTCTTGACCTTTACAGCTGCTTCCTGCTAAGTGGGGACTGGAGAGCTCTCACACACTCTTATGTGTGCCCTAAACTAGGGGGTTACACTGTGATCATGAATATCACACGGTTACAAATGCATAACTCTGGTCACACTGAATAAACCCTATATTTAATGTATCAGACAGGATAACTTTATGCCAAGCTAAGTTACACACAATGCATTTGATGTTCCTAAAGTAACAATGTGACTTTAAATCTGTAAAGGATGCTAATATTGCATTTTTCATTTTTTTCTGAAAATTGTTTTTCTTCAAAAAACATGCTTTCCTCACCACAACGTATAATATGCATTAGAACTGAGCCAATGTGCAAAAATCTACATTTTGACAAAAAGTTACAACTCCATAATACAGAAACATTAGAATTCTCACTGGGTCAGGAGCATAATTCATTTTTACTTACTTATAATTTTCAGATCTTCCCATATTTCTAACTTGTTGGCTGGTCTGTAAAAAGAAAAAAAATGAAAACATTTACAATGAATGGTGTTGGGACAAAACCTTCATCAACCTGAAAAAGTCAACTGTTGCCATATTCACAATTTCTGAAACTATGACTGGAATGAAATCAATACTCAATACTGAGATTATGAGAAATGATATTAACAAGGAGATAACCAGCAAATGGCTCTGAGGAAATTTACAAAAGCTGCCTTTTGTGGCCTTGGTAATAAATATTTCAGAAGGCATTTTGCAAACTACTTGAAACTTGGTGGGATTTGGTTTACTCTACGGTGCAAGGTGAAAATTCTATTCCTCAGTGAGTTTCATACTATATACAACTGCATGCTAAGACAGATCTTAGACTTTTAAAATGGTAATTTTTCTCCCTCCCATTTGATATGTTAATTTAACTCTTATTGTCAGGTAGCCCTCCATATTTTAGTTATGGGACATGTCGTAGGAGTTAATTAGCAGCTTGCTTGTAACAAGGTATGAGAATCAGAGACCGTTAGATAAACAAAGCTAGGAATGTAGTGATAAGTGCTCCCAGGCTAAACCAGAACTCCAAGGTCTCTCGCAGGCGGGATGAGAAACTCTTTGCTTTTAATGTTTTGGATTTTGCTAATTGCCTCCAGCTCGCTCACTGAAGTCCTGTACTATGTATCACGCTCCTAATAAATAGTGTATTTGCACTGTTATATTTGTGTGTGTGAATTCAGTTCCGGACACTTATGCTGCTCTAGTAGGATAAAGCCATTACAAATGCTTATTAGTCTACAAAACAGGGTTGCAGAGTGCAGCTCCCCCACACTATCATCACACACACAGACACAGACACAGACACACACATCACTTAACAGCCCAAATTTAGGGAAAAAAAGGAAAGATTATACAGTCAGCCCTCTGCTTTTGTGGGAGTTAAAGGCACAGGAACCCTGCAGAAGTGGAAAACCCATGACTATCGTATGCCCCACACACCACATTTAACACATACAAAAAAGTACCCATATTGGTAGGGTGGGTGAACCCTTGTGTGCATTCTCTCGCTTGGTCATGCAGGTAGGAAGAGAGGACGGGGATGGGATAGGGGACTGGGGGGGAGGGAGGAGTTTCCATCCCATCTCCTTCCCCCCTCCCACCTGTGTGAGTGAACAAACACATATATGCCCTCCTCCCATCCTATCCCCTTCCATCCATGCAAGTGAGTGAATGTGTGTGCCCTCCTCCTGTGCCATCTCCTCTCCACCTGCATGAATAAGCAAACATGCATGTCTTTCTCTCATCACATTCCTCCCCTAATTCATAAATAGTCAAAGCCACAAATGCTTAGCCTGCAAATGTTGAGGACCAATTTTACTTACTTGTTTTTCAGCAGAGAAGTGAGACTCTCAGAGTTCAACTGATACATCAAAGCATCCCTTAATGTAGGAAGCATAGATAGTACTATCAATGAGAAAAGAATGATCAGGAAAAAAATAGCACATGTTGAGTCTCATCAACAAATTAAAAATAATCAAGCTTTTCTCATACATAATAGTGACAAATTGTAAGAGTCTAAAAAGTGAAGTTAAAGCTTCAATTGTAACAGAATCCTAACAAAGGCATCTTCAATACAGACTTTGGCAAATCATGAAGGACCACCTGGTTGGTTGGCTGGTTGGTTATTTATTTATTTATTTATTTATTTATATTTTTATTTTTTTGAGGAGGGAGGGTAAAGTCGGAACTTCAAAAAGAATACAAGTGGAATCGTTTACAGTGAAGTTTTTCCAGATTAGTGTTTCCAGTTCTGCTTGCCATCATTCAAAAAAGATGAATGCAAAAGGACAAAAACAACTGAAGGACTTGTGTTATAAACAAAGAGGTCTTAGTTCACTAGAGTAAAGGAAGCTTGGTATGGTATGGATATGAGTACTTTAAAAAATATACAGAAGTACATCAAAAGACTATATTATAAAAAGAGAGGAAAGGAAAAAAGTCTTCCTTATTTCAGATTACTGATTCACAAATTTCAAAACCACAGATTTGTCATGTGCCATTAGCGACTGCTATACAAAAACTCATAAGGCTCTTTGGAAATACCAAATTATAGGGCACAGTTCATTGAACCCCAGCTATTATTCCCATCTCCCTTTTTAGCTTAATTGGAAATGCCAGCTGAATTCATACAGCATACAAAATCAAAGTTAAGTCACTGTAACTACAGCATGACAAAATGACAAATCACAAGCTGTGATTAGCTAGCAAACTGGTATCAGAAATCACAGTTCTAATGTCTATCTGCAGAGCTGGTTGATGCCAGTTATGTGTTGTCTGAATGGGCAAACTGCTCTGTCTTAAGGCTGTTGCACCACGCTGGAAACTAGAGCCAACATTATGATAAATGCAGATAAAACAGGAACCAAAAACAGACCAGGAGCAAAAAATTTGGTTTATATGATGCACAGTTTTTAAAATCCATGGTGTGGCTCAAACTAAACCAAACACAGCTACACCTTACCAGTCATGTTGCAAGTTCTCTGGTTACTTTCAAAATGATACTGCCTTCGTGCTTGTGCTATATATTCTGCTGCTTCTCTTTCTTGGATTTCTTTCATTTTTTTCTGTCCATATTTTCCAAGTACATAAACTCCTACAAAAGGTGTTTTAGAACAGGGGTTAATGGTTTACAATACCATAAACTTTCTTTTCCTGTTGCCTTTGTTTTACTTTAGATGGTACTGCTACCTTTTAATATTTAAATTACAACAAAAGAAACTGCAAATAAAAAAAATGTTACCCAGAACAAGTTTTTATAATCAGATTAAGTGACATTAAAGAAGGCTAGGAGTTCATCCCAACAAAGGTTCACAGAAACAAGGTATATGGTAAAACTACACAGTGAAAACAGCTAGGCAAACTGTTCAATATGCAGAATACCTTTCAGTGAAGGCAAAACAGAAGGTCTTTCCAGTGTTAAGTAGTGATGACTGCTGAGATAATATTAACATGAATGAACAATTACACCAGTTTCAAATGCATTTTTGAAGCAATTCCTGCCATTACTACATCAAAAATAACATATAAATTACTCCTTGCTTTCAAATATTTTGGCTAGAGCTTAGCTTATAGATTTCATCTACAGTCTGGCTGTAAGTGAATAGGGAAGCCCTTTTCAGACTATTTCTACTGCCTTTGTAACTCTAATTTTGCTACTGGTGAAATACTAAGAGTAAGGTGCAGGTTCTACAAGTATTTCACATATACGTAATTAGCATGACCATGTTTTGAGAACCAGTCTTACCACAAAGCCGTTTAGCATTAATAAACTATTCTGTCAGTCTGTTTGAAGAGTTTTTGGCACAACTCACAACATTGTCATCATGCAGCTTAGCTGCATGTTAGTACAAGACTTAACATTCTTTACTGGTACTGCTGGGTGCCTTTGTACACACCACCTACCTAAATATAGTGATTTCTCAATGTGCCTGTAGACATACTCCCTGTAAATAAGCTTCCAAATGCCTGGGATACAATGTACTGGCACAAGAAAGATAAACATCTGGAGAAGTATTAAGAAAGCAGCTACATTTTATAACAGTATGGGGTGAAGCTCTTGGATGGGAAAAAGAGGGGGGCACACTTTCTAGAGAACAGATTATAATAAAAGTGGTCAAGACTTGGAACTGAAGGGAAGGGAGGAGGCAGTTGTGAGCAAAGAGACAGGTTAGAGCAGGCAGATTAACAAAGAATGGGCCTCAACTTGAAACCCCACATTATGATGATCCTTACAAACTGGGTAAAAAAATCTGCTTTCTAAACCAGAAGAAATGAGGGAAGCTGCAAGGTACTGAATGTAAAGGAACAGAAAATATAGATCAGTGTTTATGTATCAAGGAACGATGGCAGAGGAACAGAGGGACGACTGCGGTCCCCATAAAGAACAACCCAAGGGCCACCATCTCTCAACCCTCGACTCGCAATACAGAAATGCTTATGCTGGTCTGCTTCACAGGGCTGTTGCGTGTAACCTTCTAAAGAACAAAGGTTTGAATAAATCTTTATTGCTCAGCTAAAAGCCATTGCAACTCACCACAGTCAGACAAAATACATCTAAATAACAGAATAAGACATTACAAATGGTAAAAGACTCATATAAAAGCTAACATACAGGAACAACATATGAGGAATAAACGATCAATGTAATGATTTTAAAAAATCGGAGCAATATAAAATATAAAATATGTTTCTAAGATGATATAATGTAGTCTAATGTAAAATTCAATATAAAATTATATCATATTATATAAAATATACAATTTAAAATTACACTTATGTATTCTATAAGACCAGGATCAATTATTCTTATCACCTCTGTATTATTTGTGGGGATAGTTTTGATATCTAGATCTTATCTTACTTGCAGCTAACGCAAAATTTGCAACCATAACAGTGACATAGGAGTCGTTATCAGCTAATAGTCCACAAATCTGCTCACGAGGTGGTCTATTGGAAAGGGGAGAGGAGTGGAGGAAGCAATTAAGGAACTTCTGCCTGGGAGATGTATATAGAGAAGCGAAGAATGGAGCAGCGTCAAGCACTGGACAGGCATCTGGAAATAAGTCAGCAGGTCTATGCCCACTACCCCGCGAGCAGGCTCATTCAACACCGTGGGCAAGCAGGACCGGACAGCAGCGGAGTAGACAGAGGCATTTCTGCACTAGACCATTATACTGCTATTATTCCACTTGCAACATCCTATGCAATCCTGGAATTTGCAGTTTAGGGAGGGACAAACCCCAGGATTCCACAGGATGGGAACTCCAGGATTCCACAGGATGTTGAAAGTGGAAAAACAGCAGTATAACGGTCTAGGGTGGAAACGGCCAGAGATCTGCGTTGTGTCCTGGAGCGGTGGGGGGGGGGCGGAGGCGAGGAAGAAAATCTGCTCGAAACGGTGCTGGTCGCGGCAAGGCTGGAAACAACGCCGGGAACGGGCAAAAGAAGGGAAGAGCTGGGGCTTGGGGGAGGGCTGGGGCTTTCCTTATACGTGCCTCGGGATGGGGAGAGCGCTATGAGACGCTCCGGTAGGGACGCGGAAGAAAAGAAAGCCTGCTTCCAGCGCCGTGGACACTCACCGCCCAGAAAAGCGCCCAAGAAGAGGCATTTCTTTTTGTGCCGCTTGAGGAAGCCCCACACGGCCGGCAGCATCCCGGCGACGGCGCAGACCCAGCCCGGCGGCCGCTTCGCTCGGCAGCCGCCGCAGGAGGAAGAAGCTCCACGCCCTCCGCCGCCCACGGAAGGCAGGGGAAAAAAAAAGGAGTCCACGTCCTCTCCGTTTTGTGGTCCCCCATCCGCCTTCGGTCCGTTCTCTAAAGAGTTCCCCCGGAAACGTGGCCCTCGCACTATTTGTTCCGGGCAGCAATGGGCGGAAGTCACGCTTTCTAAGTCGGAGATGGAAGCGACGCAAAGGCAGGCGGTGACGGCGGCGGAGGTCGAGGCCTGGATGGACCGAGCTATAGACATGGTGGGTGATCAGGCAAGGGAGGAGAGAGCTAGGAGAACAGCATGCGATTTTGAGGACGGTGAATGGGGTTGCCAGTTCAAGATCTTCCCAGGCTTTGAGATTTCCAGGCCAAGTCCTGAGATCCGGGAGGTGGCCCTTGGTGATGGCGTTGAGCGCTGCGCATTAAGTATCAACCACACTTCCTCACGGCTTGTCATTCAATCACGCGCGTAGACCATTCCCGCACTACGCTGTTGTAGTGCTATTATTGTAGTGCGGTTGAAGGAGCAACTGGTAACATCCCATGGAAATCTGGGGATTGCAGTTCAGGGAGGGTCCTTTAGAATTCTCAGCCAGAGAGCTCTTTGACCTCAGTAAACTGCAAACCCCAGGATTCCATAGGAGGTTGAAAGTGGAATCATCACGCTATAACAGACTCGTGCGGAAATGGCTGTGGACAAAGAGCAAAGGGGAGCCCTGGTGCCGCAAGGAGTAGGAGGAAAGGAAGAAGCTAAGAAAATACATGGACCACCAAGGGAGTCGTTTCAAGTTGTAGCAACAAATGAATTAATGCTTGGAAATTGTAACAGTCTGCTTGTCTACTAGCTGAGTTTGAGATTTGTGCACAAATCTCTTTCTTCTTGCCTGGATATGAACCCATCAAAAAAACCTGGAGCGTTTGCACCCCGGTCGCCTTCTCAGATATGACCCAGGAAAACTGGAGACTTGAGATCTGGCAACTGTAATTGTAAATACGGAAAGTAATATTGTGGCATTGTTGAGACTGCAACGGAATTCTTGTAATATGAAATTTTGTGGATTATTATTATCCCACCGTGTCAGAAACATCTGGAGAAGAAACTGTTAGCTTTGCATTTCTCCCACACTGTATGCATGTAACTTCTATATTTTCATGCAGAGGCTTTGAATCATGATGTCCACAGATCAACATGTACAAATACAGAAGTGAATCATTTCCTCCCTGGAATAATACTTGGGCTACTCTTTGTTGTCATCATCACCTACTTATACACTGCCCTCTAACTTGAGATGCCTTATTTTGTTGATGGACAGGTGCTTTTTGTTGGACATATCATAAAAATGCTAGTTCCCAGGTGAAGGAGTGATGAGATGACTCAAGGCTTATTTTGGGGAAGTATTCCATATTTCTGTATTCATATGTGTGTCTGTAGATAGAAAAGAACATCTCAGCAGTAGGAAGGAACAAAGTGTTGGAGGGAACCACACCTGAGTCCAACTTGCATGAAACAAACATTTGTGATAAGCATCACCACAGGACAGCTCATGTATTCATTCTCCAGTTGATGGCGGATGTATCATTTAGGTGGCCCAAAATTAATTTTGGGATGCAAAGAATTATTCTTATGTGATGGGCTGAGGACATTATATTTCACTGTCTTCCTCAGAAGCAAAGCTTTAGATCAAACACCTAGAAGATCTCATAGGATACACTTTTCCAGTGACAGGGGTATATGACTTAGGATGGCTTAGACCCTAAATGTGCCAGTCCTTGTCTGATTTTGGGAGCTAAACAGATTCAGCCCTGAATGAGAGACCACCAATGAATACCAGGTGCTGAAGGCTATATTTCAGAGGAAGGAACTGGCAAATTACCTCTGAGTATTCCTAGTCTCAGAAAACCCAATGAAAAATTCTTGAGTTTGACAGGTAACATGAAGGAACGCACACACACACGGCTTATTTGGAGAACAGAGGTGAGTTTGGTTTCTTATTTGGGATGGAATCAGGTGAATGCTTAAAATTTAAGTATTGGCTTTTATGGACCAGAATGAGTTTCAAGAGCTGAGTCTTAGGAAGTGACAGCTAGACAGTTGAATATTGCATACTGGCCAAGTTGTCCTCAGACATTTGTATACTGAATACCTGTGTATAGATTGCCAGGCTCCTGTCTTTTACTGAATTCCTTTTAGATAAATAAAACTTATAGGGGTCAAAAAGCCTGAACTTTTCTAAAAGAAACAACAAACCCTGCATAGTGTTGTTATTCCACTTTCAACATCCTGTAGAATTCTGGGGTTTGTCGTTAGCTGAGGCCAAAGAGCTCTCTGGCTGAGAATTCTAATGTGCCTCCCCAAATTGCAAACCCCAGGATTCCATAGGATGTTGAAAGTGGAATAGTTGCACTATAACAATGTAGTGCAGAAATAGGCTGGAATGTCCTTTATTTCTGAGCATGCAGTTTGTGACAAAGTTAAAATAATAAACATTCTTCTTGATAGTGTTCTTACTGATTCTTGTGTGTGTTTGATAGGCCAAAGAAGCCCTAGAGAATGGTGAAGTACCAGTTGGTTGCCTCATGGTCTACAATAATGAAATCATAGGGAAGGGAAAGAATGAAGTGAATGAAACGAAAAATGTAAGTTGTTTAACCTAATTAAGGTAATGTAAGCTATTGTGCTATGTATATAATTTTTTAAAAAACATTCTTAAGGTGATACAAAAAATTGTCATTGGTTCTACCACGTAAGCTTTGAATGCCTTATGCACCCTTAAGTTGCTGCATCTGGAATTTCTGTACATTTTATGTTCTGGAAGTATAGGGCCAAATTGCTAATAGGTACCATATCTATTTATCTATAAGTTGACCTTATAGAGGGCAGGTTTGGGGGCCAAAATTATGGATTTTGGTATGACTCAGGGATAAGTCAGGGGTCATTCCATGGAGAGAGGAAAGTGCTGGCACTGCCTCAGGGGGTCAGCTGCCACTGGTCTCTGCCACCATTTTACCACCCAGGCATTCAAAAAGACCTTTCAGTGCTCTACTCAGAGAAAGGATGCTTTTTTTTCTTTTTATACAAGTTAAGGTACAGAAGAACCATCCCCTTCTCTGATTAGAGTGGCAAAAGTCGAGGGCTTAATCAGTTCCAGGAGAAATTAAAAGAAGCACCAATCCACTCTCTGTGCTCCATTGAGAGAGAGCGCCATTTTCCCACCCAGGCATTCAAAAAGGCCAGCAGTGGCACTGCAGCAGAGAGAACTGAGAGAGTCAATGCTTCTTTTAGGTTCTCTCAGGACAGACTAAGCTCTTGCGTTTTGCCACTCTATGCAAAGAATAGGATAACTTTTTTTCTTTTTTTTAAATAAGAGTCAAGGTACAGTACTTACATTGACCCGTGGATAAGTCAGTCCAGTTTTTTGGGGTCAATTTTTTGACTAAAGTTTTTAGATTTATACATGACTATGCACAGTATGCTCTGAGAAGATATCTCTCAGCCCTTAAACATCACCTGGCTCTCTACTCACGTTGCAGAAGGAAAATCATGGTAATTTTTCTTCAAAGTATTTGTAACACATGAGGTTTAGTTTTGATTTCTTAGTACTGCACAGCATAGGGTTTATTTGACTGTGTCTACCACCAGAGGAATAAATACTACTCTTCCTGAAGCATGCCTGCCAGATATTTTTCCGAAGGCTGGTGGACTCTTTGAAGTAGATTAAGAGAAGACACAGGCCCTTTTCACATGGCATTTTTTAAGCGAAAAGACCTCATGAGCGTCACATAAACGTGAGGAGCAGTCCACACGACGCACTCACATTTACGCGACGCTCAAGAGCCTAACGCGGACCACGCACACATTTTTTAATTTTTGGCTTAAAACTGAAAATGCTGCGCGGTCGCGCGTCGCTTTGAGGCCCCGTGCGCACTTACCTGCCCTGCGGAGCCTCTGGAGCTGGACCGGTCGCGCTTCCTGCCCCAGTGCAGCCTACAGCTCCCAGGCCAGCTGCGGTGACGAGGGAGCAGGGAAGTGAGCACCTTGCGCAAGAGACTGCTCGCATGAGCGCTGCCCCCCACCTCCGCAAACAGGTAAGGTGCGGAAATCTTCACAGTGGGGAAGAAAGAAAGACGAAGGCATGTTCCGCAACTCGAAAGCTTGGATGGGACTTATTGACTTCCCATACATGAATTGTTTTAATAATTGTAGCTCTTTAGTACACTTATCAGTCAATAGTAGCACACTTCAATTTAATTTTTAAAATGTTACTAAAACAAAAAGGACAGTAAGATAGAGTAAAATAAAATTATCAAATATAATTCTTTTGCAATTTTTTTTTATCCAGTATAATTCTTAAAGCAAGAGTATTAAGTACTGAATGTTTTTTTAGGAGAGAAAAGTTTCAAAACGTGTGAAAATTAAAAGATGACTTCCTATTTCAATTTATTTTTAAATTTTATATTTTAACTTTATTAGCAGGCTCAAGGATATTTTCTCAGAAGATGAAGTGCATATAATTTACTAAGAAAAACAACAATGTAATATGATTGTATAGGGTTAACAGTGGATACTAGGTGCAAATATGGGTTTTATTTGTTACTTTTTTTTACTTGGACATCCATACCTGAGTACAAAACTATGAGAAATGGTCTGCTGAAATACTGTACTTCGTCTCAGCTCTTACTAAACTTGCATGCTGAATAATGCTTATGATCCTGGTTGTAAACTTTTCTGAATAAGTGTGAATGGCACCTAATTTCTGAAGCTTTGTGGCTTGCTCAAGTATTGTTCAGGACTGTTTTGTTAGTTCTCTAGCTTAATCTACTGAGGTTTTGTGATAAGAATGTAGTCTACCTGAAGTGATTAAACTCGTTGCTCTGTAGTGTCCTAATTCCACAGATGACACATGAGTAGAATTAGATTCTTATTCACCTGTCAATAGCTTGCGGAAACCTAAAAGCTTTTGTTATATACTAAGATGCACTAACAGTTGCTGCGTTATCTGCTGCATGTATTCTGTCTTCTGAAACCAGAGAGACAATAAGAATGATTTCCAAACATATCTTGAATTGATTCTTAGTGCTACAGTGAAATACTTCATTCCTACCCTTGGAGATCATCAACACAGCATGGGAGGCAGAAGAATTGTGTGTGAGTGGCAATTTCATTCACAAAGATATGCTCCGTGTGAATCTCCACTATAAGGAGATTGAAAGAAATATGGTTGCAACAGCCACACTTGTGTTCCAAATGCTAAGTTCTTACAGAGGAGGAGCAAGGATTGAAAGGCTCTTTAAGTGCATGCAGGTGGCTCTCGGTTGTGGCAGTGGAAAGCAAGTGAACATTATTAAATGTTTTATAGCATTTATAGCTTCTTCTGAGCATGATCTCTTGGAAAGCTAGTTGAAATTTACATTTGTTTGCAAGGCAAATAGTAGGCTATTCTCATTCACTTGTTATAACTTGGTGCCTTTCCGCACTAAATTGTTATAGTGCTATTATTCTACTTTCAGCATCCTGTGGAATTCTGGGGCTTGTAGTTTACTGAGGCCAAACAGCTCTCTGGCTGAGAATCCTAAAGGCCCCTCCCTAAACTGCAAACCCCAGGATTCCATAGGATGTTGAAAGTAGAATAATAGCACTATAACAGTGCAGGGTGGAAAGGCTCTTAGTGTAACCATTGTTAACACCAGAATCTATTAAATATTTCTTTGCTGTTAATTTATTAACCATTATATATTATCAGCTCTGTCTTGACTAGTACATTTTTTTTATTTACACAAAAATGAAGTAATTCCCAGAGCTTAGAGGGAAGGTGTTGCAACTAAAATTACCAGTAGCACAGTACTTTGGGAGTATACCTAATGTTCATACCCCCATGTAATGATTACCTTTCCTGTTCCTTCTCAATTAAGCAATAATGGGACCTCCCAGTTATTTTTTGTGGGCAGTCCACTTCTCTTGAAAAGTTACCTTCTTTTTAATCTTAGTTAAACCTCTTATTTATCCCATTGTTTCTTTTTTAAAAACAGGATCCAAATAATGCAAGCTCCAAAGCACTCCAGGAATCCTCTCAGAAGTGCTATTTTTTTTCAAGATATTTTTATTAAAACTTTCTAACTATTATAAAACAAGATACAGTAAAACACATACAGATTACAGAAGGAAAAATAACAAGCATAACTACCTAAACTGTCTACATAAACAACTGCTAACTAAATTAACGATGCTGTAAAAATCAAGAAAAGCACAAAACAAAAGAAAGAAAAATAGATCTCTGACTTCCCATTCCCTAGAAGAATGATTATCTATGAAAACTTGTTTATACTTCTTCCTACCTCATTCCTAAGTACTATCTTAAGTTATTACAATAACATTATATTAATGTGTATTTCTATAATAGCAGTTTTGATCTTATTATTTAAATCTTCCTGTTGTGCGTTTACCACCACTTCATCTATAAACCTTAAAGCCTCCCCCCAATGTTTCTGAAACTCATCCAAAGAATCTTCTCTCATTAGAGTTGTCAGTTTGTCCATCTCTGCCATATCCAGCAGTTTCAAAATCCAGTCATCTTGAGACGACGTGGTTGGATCCTTCCACTCTCCCAGAAGCACTAATGATGTGATTTGCCCATAGGATGCTCTATCAAGCTATACTTTTAGAGAACTCTAAAACTATCGTGCAAGAACACTCTGGTGGTATTGCTCTAGGAAGCCCTATACAGTTGTAGTTGTAGAGTGCTAGTTTGCTATAGTTGCAGTTCATTTTTATGGTAAAGCTCTATAAAGCATCCTAGGAAAAAATGGTAATCACTATTGCATCTAAGAGATTTTCCTGGAATGTGTGGCAACTGTTCAGCTTAGAACTTGTTATAGAAGGAAGAGAAGATTAAATGGATGGTCAGTTGAGAAGGAGCTGCAGTCTCCTCAGATTGCCCTTTAGCCAGGAGGATCCTATCTTTACTTAGTTCCCCCAGCTGTAAAGTCGGAAATCATCATGGTACAGCCAACATAGCCCAGGTATCCAGTAATGAAACAAATTCCTCATTTTGAGCAATGTTCCAAGCTCTGAGGAATCTTAAATTTGTGTCTAACAAGCACAGAACAGTAAGTAGAATTCAGTAAAACTGAAAGAGTTCATTCTTCTTGAACTAAGCAAGCTTTAAATATTTGAGTGCAGATAACCTTCCCTTGCCAAAACAGATTTCCCATCTTTTAACTAAATGGTTTATTAAAAAGTTTAGGCTGGTGTTCTGCATGTATTCCCTCTTGGACAGAGATGGGGTGGCCAAGTTATTTATGCCCTGGTAATTTCCCATTTGGACAAGTGCACTGGCTTCTGTGTGGAACTAATTTCGGAGACCCTTTATATATTGCAGTAGGTTCAGAATTTAGCATTAAAACTAATAACCACGACCGGGTGTACTGATCACATCTTGCCAGTGCACTTTGCACTGACTCCAGTCTGTTTCCAACCACGGTTCAAAGTGCTGGTTTAAGTCTTTCAGGACCTACACAGCTCAGGATCTGGATATGTTCTGGGTGGCCTTTCTTTACACTAATGTGTCTATATATTACAAAAATCATTCTCGGATTCTGGGTCTGACTGCTATTAGCGAAGCCATAAAATGGATTGCGGCAGGTCTGGAATGCTGTCCCAAAAAGTTTATCTGGTGCTGAGTATATTTTCTTTTGATACTGCAGTAGTTATATTTCTTGTGCTTTTAGTACTTGGTTTTAGTCCGTTTTTAAAATCACTGATAAGTTTGCCGCCTTCTGCTTTTTCTCTTATTGATTGTATTGTTTCTCTGTGTTTTTTTTAAAAATGAGGTTCTATAGAAGCTGCTCTGTGAAGCTTTAAGTTTAAAAGTAGATGAAAGTCTATATTAACGTATGTGTTAATATAATACAAATAAATGGTGTTGGAGGTATTAGATGGGGTTACTGGAAAATTACTGCCTTTCAGTTCAGCCTAGAAACATTTTCAGATGTTCTTAATTGGAAATGACTGCATATGTAATTCACAGACTTGCCTGAAGCTCTTGAAAGCGAGATGGTCTCCAGTGCTACTGTTCAAGCTCTTAGGAATAGTAGGTCTCATTTCATCCCTCATGTTTATTCATATACTAAGTTGGATCCAAAATAGGAACTTGATATCTGACAAGGAGGAAAATCATTTTGCCTGAGAACTTCTTTCTGCAAATGCCCATTTTTTCTTTGACCCCTCTGTCCTTGCTTAAAAAGGAGTTTGTGCACTGCCTATAACTGCTGTATATGAGATTTCATTGACAACAGAAGAGCCTACTAACTTAACACTTATTAACTGAGAATAAAGAGAATCAGATAAGGGCGTTTTGTTTGTTTTTGTTTTTTTCCTATGCCACACGTTGGTAATGAAACACCTTTCAGGAATGTATCAACAAAATCATTTTTAATGGTGATGTGTTACTGTTTTCAGACTAAATTTCTATAGCTGTTATGGTTAAGTTTTGTATGGTCGTGGCTAACTTTCGGCATCAGCTTTCTTCATCATGGACTCTTTCTAATTATAATTTTGGAAATTCTATAATAAAGTTAAAAACTACAAAGTTTAAAGAAAAGAAAGATTGACAAGAGAAATATAAAAGATCTGACCTACCCTGGATCTATTACTAGTGTCATTTTTAACAGGCATTTTAATCCATACATTTTTTGTATGTGTGCTGCTGAAGCAAGCACTTTAATGCATACATTTTTCAACTAGACACTGACTGATACAGACATGGAGCCTTGGTGGTATGGTAATGTTTCCATGAATGTTAACACATTACAAACAAGTGGCAGTGCTTTAGTTTATCTCATTAACATAATTAAATTTTTAGGAGTCATGTAACCTTAAATTATAGAACTGTGGCAGGAGGGCTGCCAAGCCATCTCATCCAGTCTACTGTTTGATACAAGAAATATGGCAGTTTGGTCTTCCACTAAAAATAGAGCTAATTTTCATTTTGGGTATGTCCTTTATTCAGACCAATACATTGTTGTGTCATATAACAGTGGTATTCTTTTTCTATATCTTCACAGGCTACCCGCCATGCAGAAATGGTGGCAATTGATCAGGCCTTAGATTGGTGTCATCAGCATAAGAAGGATCTAGAGGAAGTGATTTTGGACACAGTGTTGTATGTCACGGTAGAGCCTTGTATAATGTGTGCAGCTGCTCTTCGCATGATGAGTATCCTTCACAAAATGATCCAGTGGCCTATTAACTTCATGTCCTGCATCGGCTTGCTAACAAGTGAATGGAAATCAGTTTCTTCTTGAGATGAGATCTTTCTGGGGATTTCCTTGGTTGAAATGATAGAAGAACACTGATAAATCTGACCAAAGGCCTGTCTAGGCCACTATTCTCTACTCACAGTGGTCAGTGAGATGGCTCTGGAAGACCCACAGTAAAGGTGTAATAGCCTACTTCTGCTCTTGTTCTCCAGCAACTGGTAACTTAGAGACAAGCAGCCTCTAAATCTATGGACAGAAAGCACTTTTTAGTAAGCCTTGGTGTGGGTAACAATAAGAGCCTTTTCACCCTACACTGTTTACAGTGCTATTATTCCACTTTCGACATCCTGTGGAATCCTGGGGTTTGCAGTTTAGGGAAGGGCCTTTAGAATTCTCAGCCAGAAAACTCTTTGGCCTCAGTAAACTACAAACCCTAGAATTCCACAGGATGTTGGAAGTGGAATAATAGTACTATAACAGTATGTAGTACAAATTCTACTGTTAATTCGGCGAGGGGGCTTTCCTTAGGTAATAGATATGGGAATTGTCATAAAAAGCCAAGAAAGTTTGGCTTGTTTAGTTTATTATTCTTTTTTTAAAAATAAAAATAAATATTTTTTTCCCTTAAAAATGTTTATGAGAAATAGGAGTTTGTGGTATGTGAGAGAAAGGATAAAGTAATAGGTTTGGGAACACAGACATGTCAGCACAACTAGACAATTAAAGCAGAATGCTGTTTTATATGCTTTCATTTTTTAGTCTTAATTAACAAGTTACTTAATTAACCTTAACTAATTTGTATAAATCCCGCTGGTTGTATATGGCTGCCAAAATGAACGATTTGGAGGCTGTGGTTCAGTTTTGAACATCTCTTCTGCTGCCTTAACAGACACGGGGGAACCATTTCAAGTGAAGTATTTTTTTATGTCCTTTCATAATTTATTTTAATGGGTTCAAGTAAACCATGTTCATTTTGATCAGAAGGGGATTTGTTTAAAAGTGCGTTCTTCCCAGTGTTTAAATTCTGAAACTAACACTGAACTTCATTCAAGACATTCAAGAAGGATGTCGACAAACTGGAATGTGTCCAGAGGAGGGCAACCAAAATGGTGAAGGGTCTGGAAGCCATGCCCTATGAAGAATGCCTTAGGGAGCTGGGTATGTTTAGTCTGCAGAAGAGAAGGTTAAGAGGGGACATGATAGCCATGTTTAAATATTTGAAGGGATGTCATGTTGAGGAAGAAGCAGGCTTGTTCTCTGCCGCTCCAGAGACTAGGACAAGGAGCATGGATTCAAGCTGCAGGAAAGGAGATTCCACTTGAACCTCAGGAAGAACTTCCTGATGGTCAGAGCTGTCCGGCAATGGGATATGCTGCCTCGGAGTGTAGTGGAGTCTCCTTCTTTGGAGGTTTTTAAGCAGAGGCTGGATGGCCATCTTTTGGGAATGCTTTGATGGGTGTTCCTGCATAGCAGGGGGTTGGACTTGATGGCCCCTGGGGTCTCTTCCAACTCTGTGATTCTGACTTCATCCTTCACAGTGTTGTGTTAGCTTTTGTCTAGTGATAGTTTAGGCCTGAACCAACCTTTTGAATGGGAGAGAGTGTGCATTCACAAATAGTTCTAGGATTTAGAGCAGCTGTCTCTTTTTCTAAATATAAACTGCTGGCTTGAGCGTTCTTCCCTAATGTTCATCAACCCTTTGCAGTGGAATGCATGAGTGCAATGTAGTCTGGCATAATCTTTTTTTTTTTAAATGTAAGGCAGAGGTGGGAACCATGTGGCCCTCTAGATGTTGTTGAATTGCAATTCCCAGCACTCCTCACCACTGGGTATGATAACTGATGGGAATTTCACTCTGCCAACAACTAGGGGGAGTCACACAATTCCCACTCCTAGTTTAAGGTGTGAAAGAATGCAAAAAGAGAGTTGGGATGTACCAGTATGGGCTCTGTGAATAGTCTGGAAACACCTGGCTGTTTAGCCTTGGAAATACTGATGGAAATCTGATGGAGGACCACAAGAATCATGTCACCTCCTCCCAAAAAGGAAGAGTGAGATCGAAACGTAGTTAATGAATAATGTGATATCTAGATGAAGAAAGAGCAGCGCAGTTGGAAACAATTATGGGAACAGAAGCAGATGTAAAAAAAGAGGAGGAGGAGGAGGAGGAGGCAAAAGAAGAAGAGGAAAAAAATAGCAGGTTCTAAAAAATGTGCTCCTGTATTTAGCACAGTGATGGCACTTCAGTTTTACATTGTGGCAACTGTGGGTGAGGATGTATTTAAGAATTCCGATTTCCATTCTCAAGCAATTGCAGTTGATGGCTGTGTAGAAAGCATTTCCATATGTAGGTGGATGCTTTTTAAATTGGTGCTTTGGCTGAAAGCATCCTGCACTGTGTGTATGTGTGTGTTGATGCACTCATTCATGTATTTCAAGGAATAAACGTTAGGAGAGAATGATTTGTGGGTGGAATAAGTTGCAGGACAGCTCAATTATTTAAATGAGCCGGGAGGTCTTAGCAGCTATGGTGAAACACATCCATGAAGATGAGCTCCTTGGCAGAAATGCAGAGGCTGATGGAGAATTAACAATCACAGCCCAGAAAATCCTGGTTGGTTGGAAGGGGAACAAGGTGTGTGCATGAAACAACTCCTCCTCCTCTTCCTCTTCCAGTCATGTGCCTTAATTTGATACATCTTGATTTTGTAATACTACTAGTATCTTGATTTGTAAGGATTTCTTAAAATCCTTGTTTCCAGGCTTTTGCTGTGATTTAATCGTTAATAGAAAGTATGTGGGATGTGGGGAGCAAGAAGCATGGGCTTGCTTCAAGTCAAACAACCTTATTTCCCAATAATGGCTGTACATATTCCTCTTGAAATCTGACAAGCAATATTTAAGGATGAAAACTCTCCCCTGTCATTTTGCTGTATCATTTCTTATACTGTCGTATACTGCTTCTAGTCTTTTGGGGGTCCCCCTTAGCTGATATGGGCAACATCTGTAGATAGGTCTGTCCATAAAAATTTATGCTAGTTAAGACCAACAGAGTCCTCTAGAAAGACACTCTAGCAATTGTCCACAGCCTACACAAGAACCATGGGTATAAAAGCTGTCCCTGGTTAAAGGTGGACTTTATAAGGTTGTTGTCCCTTGCAGAGGCCTGACTGACAGACCCATCTGGGCACAGTCTCTTCAGAGCTGTGAGGAATCCCCCCACTACCCCTGCTTTTAGAAATGGTGTCAAGCTGCATCTCTTTAATTCAGACTTACACATTATTTTATTAATGGTCTTTTTTTTTTTTAACCGTTTTGGTGCTTTTATGAACAAAATATTCTAATCTCTACAGTGCATAGCTGGTTATCGATCTGAAGAAGCTGTAGAAATGTTGAAAACCTTCTACAGGCAGGAAAATCCAAATGGTAAGTCTCATTACTGTCCAAACTAATATTGCCTTCTGCATCATTGAATATTAATAGCTTTGCTTTCTTTCCTTGTGGCAGCACCCAAATCGAAAGTTCGAAAAAAGGAATGCAGTAAGTGACGGATCGTAAGCTGAGGCCAGACAGACAAGGAACTACTCAAAGCCCAGGGCAGTACTGACCTACCCTTGGAGGCCTCTGAGAGGTGGAGCAAGGTGTATCTCTTCCTCTATATGACATCATAATCTGCAAATTGTGTGTGTTTGTACTAATAGTAAATCTGGTTTTGTTTTGTTTTTTAAACTAGCTTTTTGTGCAGACAAGGGCTGAGGGAAGAAATCAAAAGGAGAGAGATTGTCCTTCCAATAATAATAGTTCAGACTGAACTATTTTGGTCATGTTGATTTTGAAGTTCATCAGAGAAAAGAACATTTATTTTGGCAGCCCTTGATTTGGCTGATGTGACTCCACCTGGCTTCCTACTACTAATGCCGTATACAAACATAACCATATTCAAGCCAATTCAACACAAAGAAGTCTGTGTACATTTCAACAGCTTAACCAGCCCTCCTGTCAGCAGCATGTTGAAATTCAATGTGTTCCGGGTTCTCCGTGTCTCACCAGTTTCATACATGGTACTGAAACAGAAGCTCAGCGTGAGCACAGAACCCAACCTATCAGTACTTAGAAGGTGTCTATTATCATATCAAGCTATCAGTCCACCTAGTTGATAATTGTCTATTCTAGTACTAGTTTTATAGGGCCTTTACCATGTCATAACAGATGTTTTTGCTTTCTAGCCCCTTGCCTCTGGAACCCATCAAAACTAGAAATTCCTGACAGTAGCTGGTTTATTCTTGCTCAGTTCAGATATCATGGCTAAGGAAACTGAACTTAGGTTGTCTGAGTCTAAATTAATACATCGGTTTGTGATTATGTGTGACCAGTCTCTGTCATGTTGTTCTTTTCATGTTAGGTTTGTTTTGTTTTGCTGAAGCAACAACTATATTTAGGAAATTATTGCTTCTTTTTCATGCTACGTACAGAAAACTGCCTAGAAAATCAGAATAGTCAGTATCTATTGAATGAATATTGAAAAATATGGGCTAACACCAATATTAGTCCTCCTTATACTAGACACATAGAAATGAATGGAACTTAAGTTAGTTCTAACTAAGAAGTCCCAATGCTAGATCTGTGCTAGGTAGGACTAACACTGGATTTAGCTATATTAGACTACAAATAGAATGCATCTATACCTTTGCTCATTTATAGTAATACTGCAGATAATAATTGTTGGCACAAGCAAATGACAAGTATATCTGAACATATTTTTTACTGCACCATTTTGAAATTATGTTCAAATTTTGCCACTTATATATGAACGCAGTCAGAATTGCTTATTATCCCAGCCCCCTGCCAAGAACTACTTATTATCCTAACCCCCACACCCAATAATAATATTTGAAACATATAATAAGAAAGGCAGTTAGATGGGAATGGGCAGTAAAGAAGGGAAAGATAAAAGTTCAGAACTGATGTTTTGTTGCTTTGTTGGTTTGCTCTTTGAATATATTATGGTTACAATCCAGAAGAGGGCCTTGCTGTTCCAGTAATGACTAACTCAGGCAAATTGAAGCTGAATTCATTCCTCCAGATTTTGCATGCTGAACAAGTAAACAGGCTAGGAAGTTGTAGATGCCTTGTAGATTTCTATATTGTGGGCGAAAGGTGTTTCACTAGTTTTATAAGACATGTGGAAACTAGGTTTGGTTTACTGTTTAGTTCTTCTACTATGTAGATCAATACACATTGAAAATTGTAATATGTTACTGATGGTAAAACAATAAAAAAGAATATTTTTATCATTTGCCTTCAAAGCTTGGCTTCTTTTGTTTTCTAACAGTTTTGCAGTGATCATGAAAGAAGACAGATTTTGTAATTTTAAAGTCAGTATCTTCTTATGCCTTAAGCTTGGAATTAAGTCCCACTGATTTTGAAGAAAGCAGTACAGTGACCATGCTGATTATTGGCCACTAACTGTCAGGCTTTGGACAGAAAATATCCTTTTATGTCTTATTTTATATGTGGGGTTTCATTTGCGTGATACTAGATATTCAGTTACTAGTACTAAGTCGTGGTTGCACTTCTTTATTTTCTTGCAGTGTGGCGTTCTACATCTGATGAAGTAGGCAGTATCCACAAAGTCTATGTTGTAGTAAAGCCCTCAGCTTTTAAATTCCCATAAGACTTGTAATCCCGTGCATGTCTAAACAGAAATAAGACATTTAGTTCAATGTAAATTACTCCCAAGTAAGTGTGCATAGGATTATAGCCTTATGCAATGTGGTTATGTGTATAAGAGTTTTTATTTTTGTATTTCTTAAGTTGTGTTGGATCACAATCTGATGAGAAATATTTTATTCATATTTTTGATTATCATTATGGTAGCTGCCATCGAGTTGACTTTGAGTTATGATGAACCTATGAATGAGAGACCATCAGGTCACCCGGTCATCGGCAGCACTGCTGTGGTCTTGCAGACTCAGGTCCATTGGCTTCCTTGATTGAGTCCATCCACATGTAATGCACTCTTCCGAGCAGTACTGTCTTTTTCTAGTGAGTCATTTCTTATGATATATCCAAAACATGACAGTCTCAGTTTGTCATGCCCTGCCTTGGAGACCCTAGTAGTGAGGAAGAAGATTCTGAATCTGAGGCAGAAGTTTCCCCAGAAGCTTGCTCAGAAGAAGATAACAAACAACAACAGGGGCCTAGCAAGGGGAACAAATAGAGGATGAGACAACACAAATGCTTAACGTGCAAGAGAGATGTTGTCAGAAGGAGGGGCTGCACCACTCAGTGCATTTAAGTAACAAATGAGCCCTAATGAAGGAACACCTGTGGTGACAGCATCAGTAAGATAAAAGGCTTTCAGCTGGCTCTTTCCTTTCAGGGTCAGCAATTGATCTTTACTGTGGTTGACTCTCTCTGCTATTTTGTATCATGATCACCTTGAACCTCTGCCTGTTTGACTACAACTTGGATTTGCCCTTTTGATTTGTTTGCTCTGGAACCTGAGTTGTGTTTGGACATTTTCCTGCTCTTGCCTTGTGAGTAAGCCCTGCTTTGCTGTTTGGTGATTAATTGTCTGCTCTGCCCTGGACATGACACAGTTTAGTCATCTTAACTTCTAGGAAGAAGTAAGGCTTGGTTTGCTCTAGGACCCATTCATTTGTCTTTAGCAGTCTGCAGTATCTGGACCATATTTCAGATAAGTTGGTTTTCTTCCTGTCAGCTTTGCTTTCACAGCCTTCCCTTTGCTGTTGAACTATAACTTCCAGCATTCCTTTACGCTGAATGGGCTCCTGGTAGTTGGCAGTTCAACATCTAAAAGCCCAGTAAATTTCCCATCTTGTCGTACATATATATACATACACTGTATTTGCCAGTGTATTAGATGCACTGGTGTATAAGATGCACTCCATTTTCAGACCTTACTTTTTAGGAAAAACAATTTAGTACCTGGCTGAGGCAAAATACATAGGAAGCAGGGATGGGGAGTGAAAGAAGATGTGGCATGAGGAGTCCCCCTTTCCCTATTTTCCTTTTGAGGATTCCTCCTGGGCAAATCCCATTTTGTCAGCCTGAGGCAAGCTGTGACCCCCCCCCCCCGCCCAGGGTAACAAATCTTGCTGGGAAAACTCCTCCATAAACTAGAGCTGAGTTGCAAGCACTTAAGAAAATCAACTGGGAAGGGGGAATGAAGACAGGAGCCGCTGAGCCCTGTGCAGAAAAGGGGTAGGGAGGCAGCAAAAAGAAGGGGCTCAAAGCATCTGGAGGCTGCTCCTCTTCTTTCTAGGACCCCTGTTCTTGACTCATCTTCTTCCTTCACCCCTCCCCCCCCCCCAGCAAGGTGGTGGAGGCTGGGGTAGAAAACAGGAACAAGCAGCTCTCTGGAAGAAACCAGACCTCCCGTTCAGGCTGGGAAGAAAGTGCACCTCCATCCCACTCCTTTCTCCCCACCCCAAGAACAGAAACCAGCAGGGTTTTTGGAGGCTGTGCTGAGCAGGAGCCAACCAACTTTCTTTTTTTTTCCCCTTAAACCCAGAGAGCTTTATTCCCCACAAATCAATAGTCTACAGAAGGATTAAACACAAGAGGTAAGCCTGTACAAAGTACAAGCCTCACTCTAAGTCAATTGTTTGCAGTAGTTTCCAAAGTACCATATTTACTGGTTCATTAGACACACCTCATTTTCAGAAGGCATTTTTTTAGGAAAAAAGTGCATCTTATACACCAGCAAATACGGTACATATGTATAGAACTATGCTATTGTCAGGATTTTTTTTAATGCTAGCATCTTTAATTTGATTTGGACAGTTATTACCATGACCTGTGCATGTATTGCCACACCCTTTGGTCAGTGCTACTAAATAATCTTTGTGCCTGTTACCATTCATTTAAACCACCAAATTATAAAGCCATAAATCTTGGTTCCTAGCTTGTTGGTCAATCATCTTGACACCTCAGTCTATTAACTTGCTAGGCAGGCAAGAGAACAAAACTTAAAACATCTCCCAGCTAAGTGGTTTGTTGTAATTGGCAGCCCAAAGATATACTGAGTATAATCTTGTGACTGGCACAACAAAAGAGGCATGAATTTAAATTACAACTTAGGGCAATGAAAGGTTTATTGAACCATTGCAGACTCATTAGGAATCCTTTCCTTTACATGCAATTAAATGATACTTTTACAAGGCAATTGTGTGTTTTAAAAAAATAGCAAGGAGCTCCATATAATTTAAGCATTTAGAGGCTGCAGGTCTTCTTTTCAGTAATGTATATACACAGTGTGGATTTTAATTTCTTTGGCAAGTTTAAATAGGGTACTGATAGCAGATTATATTTTGAACCTCCTTTTTTTGCAGTGGCGCAACACTGTAGAGTTGTATTTGGAGCAAGACTAACAGGAGAGCTTTTAGCCACGGGCTCTGTGTAGATAGTAGCTATTAGGTCTGAAAAGAAGCTGTCTTGGACACAAATGGGAAGGAGCACAGTAGACAATTAGAGTCTCAGGAGCAGCTGTTTTATTAATTTGCTTTGCCTTGACTGCCAGCGTGTCCAGTTCTATTGTTAAAGTACATCTAGAAGTGGAAAATTTCCCACTGAAATGTATTTATTAGCATGTTTTGCTTCTCAGCTTCTTTCCAGAGAGAAAGCATACTCTTAGAAAAAAACATTTTTATTTACATATACATGTATGAAAGGATAGCTGCCAAGAGATATCAGCAAGGATCCACAGAACTTCATAAATAAATTTGCAGCATAAGAGGATCTTACTCTTTCATGTCTGAAATTTTGTAAAAGCTAAAAATTATCACTCGTTCACAAATAAGATTTTAAGTAAAAAAAAATAGTATCATTCTTGGCAAGACAGTTCTAGAATAAGTGATCATCTTAATGCTATACAGCATTAGATTTAACGTACTGGTTTCTGCTTTTTCTCTGCTGTGGCTTCACACAAAGCACAGAAATGATGTATTGATTAACATGAGCCAGAATGAAAATAATCCTATTGGCTCTATAAACCTTAAAACATATGTCAACAGTCCTATAAGAACTCTTGAAAAGAAAAGCAGTGTTTAATGTGTTTGCACAGTTGCTGTGGTCCTACATGCACAACACAATTAGAAAAGCAGCAGTTGTATCAGTCAGGATTTTGATGGAAATATGCGTTAGGATCGTCATAAATTGGAAATGAATTGAAGGCACATGACAATAATAAAGTAGGAAAAACTAAACCTGGTCACTTGCTGCTTTTTCCCAAACAACTGATAGGTAATGTCACTGATTTACTAACTAGAAACTAGCTGGTGAGATTCATGTAGAGTTCTGGTCTTGTATGAAAATTATTGCTAGATAGGTGGGATCCAGAAAAAAAAATGAAAAAAATAAGGGAAAATGGGGAAGGGGCATTTTTCTCCAAGTCTTTTTTTCTGGAAAATTGAAAAAAAATCATTACAAATTCTTTTTTTTTTTTAGAATGGTGAATAAAATGTGTAAGACAAGATGTTCACATAGTTACTGCCCCAAAATCTTTTCTAAACCTATATAAAAGGAAGACTTTTATTTAGGACATCACTATAATTCCTGGTCTTGATTTCCTTTTGTAAGTTTATAGTGTCGTTGACACTGTGGGGAACTAATGGAAACAAAATGATTTTCTTTGTTTTACTAATGTTGATGTTTTATTCTGTTCTTATTGGAAGAATTTTGCATGCTGCTCAAAGTGGCAAAACCAGAGAGGTTCCTTGCAAGTTAGGTGTTACAGTTCAGCATGTTGTACTTCCCTTTATAACATATTTTTTAAAAAATGAGTTCAATTTGTAATTGTATTACTCATAAACTATACTTTTGATATAGCAAATGAGGTCATTTAATGCCAAAGTTATATATAAAGATTTTGTGTTCCTAAAGTGACACTTTTAAAAATTGGTGACAAAAGTAACAAAATATCTTTTGATCTGTAAAGGGGGGGAGGTTAAGGCATTTTTCAATTTTTCTAAACATTTCCATTTTTTTCTGGAAAAAACCCCCCCACAGATAAACTATGCTTGTCCAGTGATAATGGATACTTTTCAATTTGTACAGCCCAAGGATGTGGACAGGATCCTTGGAGATATGAGAGCCACCACATGTGTGCTAGATCCTTGCCCTTCCTGGCTTATTAAGAGGGGGACTGTCCGAGTGGGTAGAGGGTGTGGTTATTTCCTCCTTGAGACAAGGTAAAGTTCCAGCTTGTCTCAAGGAGGCTGTTATAAAACCACTAGTAAAAAAAACCATCCCTTGATCCCACCACTTTGGATAATTACTGGCCCATCTCTAATATTCCATTTCTGGGCAAGGTTTTGGAGCATGTGGTGGCCTCTCAGCTCCAGGGGTTTCTGGATGAAGCTGATTATCTAGATCCATTTCAATCTGGTTTCAGGCCTGGCCGTGGTACTGAGATGGCTTTGGTTGCCTTGGTGGACGACCTACACTGGGAACTAGACAGGAGGAGTGTGTCCCTGTTGGTTCTCCTGGACCTCTCAGTGGCTTTCAGTACCATCAACCATGGTATCCTTCTGGGTTGCCTTGTGGGGATGGGACTTGGGGTCACTGTTTTACAGCAGCTCCGTTCCTTCCCGGAGGGCCAAACCCAGAAGGTGGTACTGGGGGACTTCTGTTCAACCTCCTGCCCTTTGGCTTGTGGGGTCCTTCAGGGTTCAGTCTTGTCCCCCATGCTATTTAACATCTACATGAAACTGCTGGGAGAGATTGTCCGGAGTTTTGGGGTTTGGTGTTATCAGTATGCGGATGACACCCAACTTTATTACTCCTTCCGACCAGAAGCTAAGGAAGCTGTTTTGGTCCTAAAGCAGTACCTGACATCAGTAATGGACTGGATGAGGGCAAACAAGTTGAAACTTAATCCAGACAAGACAGAGGTGCTCCTGGTCAGTAGAAAGGCAGATCAGGGAATAGGGATTCAGCCTGTGTTAGATAGGGTTATGCTCTCCCTGAAGACGCAGGTCCGCAGTTTGGGAGTGCTCCTGGATTCAGCTCTGAGTCTGGAAGCCCAGGTCTCAGCAGTAGCCAGGAGTGCATTTGCACAACTCAAGCTTGTGCGCCAGCTGCGCCCATTCCTTGAGATGCCAGACCTGGCCATGGTGACACACATCTTGGTTATATCCTGGTTGGATTATTGTAACATGCTGTATGTGGGGCTGCCTTTGAAGAGTCCTTGAAAACTTCAGATGGTCCAAACAGTGGCAGAGCTTGGAGTGTGTGGCGGGGTGGGGGGTGGGAGGGGGCTGGCCACTGTGCATGGGGGTGTGGCTGCAGTGGGTGGGGATGTGGCCAGGGCACATGGGGGCGTAGCGAGGGCACGCGGGGTTGTGGCGACAGGCTGGGATGCCCTAAAAACATTGCAGCCCTGGGTGAACTCCCCCCGCCCCTACACGACTGGGTCCAAAGAGCTGCAGCCAGGTTGTTAACTGGAGCTGGTTACAGGGATCACACAATACCCTTGTTGCGACAGCTCTGCTGGCTGCCGGTCTGCTTCTAGGCATGATTCAAAGTGCTGGTGATGACCTTTAAAGCCCTACACAACTCAGGTCCAGGTTATTTGAAGGACTGTATCCTCCCGTATGAACCAGCCCGGTCATTGAGATCTGCTGGAGAGGCCATTCTTTCTATCCCACCACCATCACAGGTGCATTTGGTAGGAACATAGGAGAGGGCCTTCTCAGTGGCTGCTCCCAGGCTCTGGAACTCCCTGCCCAGCTGGCACCTTCCCTGCCTACCGTCCAGAGACAATTAAAGACATTCCTATTCCTGCAGGCATTTAAGACATAATTAGTATGTAGAATGGTGCTGGTTATTTTAATTGTCATTTGTATGTTGTTTTTAATATGTATTTTAACATTGTTTTAATTATTATTGTTGTTTAATGTGTGTGTTAACTTTTATATACTATAGTTTTAACTATATTCTCTCTGTAAGCTGCATTGAGTTCTCTCGAGAAAAAAGGCGGAGTAGAAATAAAGGTAGTAGTAGTAGTAATAATAACAATGATATGAAGAAGAAGAAAGAAGAACATCCCCCTTTGTGGAAATGTTACATCTCTGGTTATTACTAGCTAGATTAAGGAAAAACCAATGCCTTGTTCATATGCTGCTGCTTATCAAGATTTCTTTGGCAGCAAGCCATGGCAAAGATAAATGTTTGAATTCCACATTTGACATTGGCAGCCAAGGTGGTGTAGTGGTGGATGGAAACACTGGAAAACGAATTCAAATCCCTGCCCTGAAGTTTAATTGCTGGATTTACGAGTCATTATCATTTAGTCAAAGCAAAGTCAAAGGGTATGGTGTATATATAAAACAACTGCAAATCGCTTTCTACTAGCATGTAGAATTTATAATTAAAGATCTATGAGAGTCTTAGAGGCTACTTTAAATGATCCAAGAAGATGCAAAATATTCATTTGAGGGAAACAGTGCATCCTGTGTTTCCACAGAGATGCTGGATGCTTTTCAGTGCTTACTTCCCCTCCATACTCTTTAGAACATGTGATTAAAAATATATAAGAGCAAATACTGGCTTGCATCTCTGTAAACTTAACTTCTTGAAGTCTTAAGATTTAACCTTCCATTCTCTCACTAGGGAAGAACTCTTGTTAGTCTGGGAGGGCATGGTTCCTGCTATGGCTTCTGGCATAACAGCACTTGGTGAATTAAGCCAACAGAGAATAAATCAGCTCCTTTCATTTTTCTTAGATTTGTGTTCCAGAAAAATAACTATTTCACTTTTACCATGACATGATTGTTAAATCCAGATGTAAAAGGCAAAAATGGCAAGTCAGCTTTACTGCCAGTTCCAAATCCCCAACTTATATAGCAATTATCATTTTTAAGCACAAATTTAAATCTGGATAATTGGGAGCCAGTGTTGTGTAGTGGTTTGAGTAGGACCCTGGGGGAGCGGAATTTAAATTTTCACTCAGTCATAGAAACCAACTGGGTTTCCTGGGCAAGTCACAGTATTTCAGCCTTAGAGGAATGTAATGGTCAATTAATCTTCCCAACAAAACCCTATGATAAGGTTGCCATAAGTTGGAAGTGATTTTAAAGACATGCAAAAACAACAACAGTTGTTTCTTAGGAAAACCTCACAAAGACAACTTTACCTTCTGGTGATGAAAATATACTTTTATTAAAAAATACTCTGATCTTTTCATCTTGCTCTTAAACACTAGTGTAGATCAAGTAGCAGGGCTCGATCCTTAGATGACAGTAGTGACAGCTGGTGCCCAACGGGAGTAATGGAGTGGAGGATGAGGTACTAGATACAGTTCCAATGGCTTACAAGAGGTGGAGCCAATGACATTTAGTTTGCTACACAAGCAGCAACCATCCCTTAGAGCAAAGGTGACAATGTGCATCCTTCCAGATGTTGTTGAACTGCATGGTGAGAGAAGATGGGAGTTAAAGTCATCAGTGACATTCAGCAGTGACATTGAGTCACCCCAGTCCTTCAGTTATGTATCCTGTTCCTCTTATAAGGAATTTGAACAGAGCAAAGCTCATCCTTGATAAAAGGTGTTCTAAGTCCCACCCCAAAGGGAAGAGGGGAGAGGTAGTTCAAAGGGTGCATGTGGAGAAAAGGTGCGTATAGCCATCATGACCACCCCAGTCCTCCTCTTATGTACTCCTTGAACAAGCAACTTGGGACCAGAGTTTTTAGCCCTGGAAGAAAGACGAGGGATTACTTACAGTAACTTCCATTGCATTGGAAGACTGAGATCCTATGCATGCTCCCAAAAAAGTGAGACGTATAGAAGAAAGTTGTCCTTCCCTCTGAGTATATGCATATAATTTGCCACTAAACATAATAAATCCTGTATCATAATGGCAACAAGGGAGAGTTCGGATTTGATTCCAAGAGCACATTGAAGTATTGCTTTGCACACTCATTTGTCTGGTAGAATAGCAAAGCATCACACAGATAAGGGGAAAGGAGTTAAAGGAGTTAATTCACCTTTCAGGTAGAGGCAGCAAGCACTTTTTACTCTCAGCCAGTACTATCTTTTTCTCTCTACAGTAAACTAGCTAAGAGGTCCAGTTCAGTAAGGAGATCTACAAATGGGTTGCTTGCCTTATGCGAGGCTAGGGAAGAGCAGTGCATGTTGGTGAAGCAAAATATTTAGATTGGGCTTTATCCAGTTCCAGTGATATGCCAGGTACCTTTCCAGTTACCAAACATTTAGGGTCTGTGAGAAATGACTTCACAGTAAAACAATTTCACCTCTCTCATTTTAGAATGGAATCGCCATGAATCATAAGTGACTTGGGCTTTGCTGTTCAGCTGCCTTATTATAGGTTTTTTGCAGACTGGAATTTTGTGTTTGACAATCTGGAAGCCCTGCATTCCATTTTCATGCAATAGCTTTAAAACCGTGGCATTCTGTGGATTCCTTTGCCCTTATTCTCATTTGTTACTTGCAGTGGAGATAGCTGTTGGAGATACACAAAAATAGAAGTGAGTGAGAGGAGGGATATCATGGGGCATATCTATGTGTTTTAAGATTTTGATTTTATTTTATTGATATCCTGCATTTCTCCCAATATGGGACCCAAGGTGGCTGACAATGTAGATTAAGAATAAAATATAGCTAAAACCTGTGGTAATAGTTTAAAAAACTCTCATACAATTAAAACAATGAAATAAATACACTAGGCCGTCAAAAAGAGAACTGATTTAAAACAGTTTAAAAGATCATTTCCTGTAATACATTGGTCTCACCTGAGGGCAAGCAAGCAAATAAATAAATAAAATCTCAGCATCTTTCAGTGATACAGACTTCCTAGGTTTTTCATTCCAGAGGTGGCTGCATGATGTCTCTTTTCCATATCTGTTTTATCTGCCTCTTGGCAGCTCTAGAACATTTTAATCTCCAGTGTTGGGTGTGTTTTGTAAAGTTGTCAAATTTTTTTCCGCAAAAAAATGAAGTTTTGAGTTATACATATTTCACTCTTTAATTCTAGCCCTTACTTTTTATTTTATATTTAACACTTAAGTATCGGGAGGTTGTCTGCTGGCCAGATAAAGATTGGTCTGGCTTGCTCCTGAGCCTTTAACCAGCAGCTTGATCTGTAGAAACTTGATCACAACCTCACAGTGCAGCTTCCTGATCAGCTCTGTTACTAAGATCATCTGGTGACATTCTCTCAGTCTCAAAGGCAGTCTCGAGAGAACTTGAGAGCTCTCTCTTCCACCATCTACTCTGTTCCTACTGACCACAACAGATTCCTGTAATGTACCTTTTCTATCCTCAGACTGACAAACCTTTATCCTGGCCAGGGCTTCCAACAGATCTTGTTGGAGCTACCAACTGAGTCTGTGTTTTCACTCTCACACTCTAAACTTCCTAACATTTTTTCAAACTGTCAACATGAAGCCTTCCCATGGTAGCAGCTGTAACTGTGTAACCGAGACATCAAGCTAGGACTTTGGCCTACATGGTTATATCATAACTTCAGGGGGAACTGAAACATTCAAAATATAAGCAAACAGTAGTGTATATACACATATAGGTACACTTCTGTAAATGAAACAGATGCATGCCTGGGCATTACTTCTTTGACAGAGTATGTGGACTCAGAGGCAGAAATAACAGGGAAAGAATGTGGGTGGCAAATGCGCTCAAAAATAAGAGTAGTTCAACATATTTCGGCAAACTTTTTATTCTAAACGAGCAACATACACGTGTGAAATGAAGTAATCCGGTCAGGTAAGTCTTATATAAATAAGCAAAAACATTTGAAAGCTTCTAGAGACCAGTTAAAAGCTTCTTATAAAATGCATCTAGGAATGATCCCTTGTTTCTTTCACCAGCCAACTCTTTCCTTGTTCTTTCCACTTTGGTAGCCAAACCTATAGAACAATGTTTTTTTTAAAAAATAATAATGGGAGTAACAGGTGAAGCAAGTTAATCCACTTTCCCTCTTTCTCTCTGTTTTGGTGTTCATGCATGCTCAATAAGGGATTCTGGAAATAGCTGCTGTTTTGTAAGAAAGACACACAACTACATCAGAGTCAGCTAGGGCAGAATACCATTCTTTCCCAGTTCAAGCGTTATTGCACACTGTACTGCAGACACATTGCTGCACAAAAGTTTTGTGTTTCTCTAGCTCTCTTTCACCACCTTCCCAAGGCCAGTACTGCATATAATCATTTAGCTAGATCGAGGATGAGGAAGAAATGATGGGGACTGGGCAGGTAAAAGTGCTTATTTGTGAGGCATTAATAACTATGGCTTTATGATGCTATGCTTGAATGCTATGCCAGGCACTCCACAATGAATTAGGATTGCTCAAATGGATCCTATCATGCCAGTCCTGAAATAACTGCCAGTTCGTTTCCAAGCAAAGTCCAAGTCTTTGTTTCCTACATCTTTAAAGCTCTAAGCAGTTTTAGGACACAAGCCTTCCCTTATACAAATCTGTCCAAACAATATGCTAATCTTTAGAGGCCTCTCTCTGATGTTATTGGCCCTCTGTAGTGAGTTGGATCATGACCTTGGAAAATCTTTTTTTTGGTTCTGTCTTTTCTATTCCAGTTGTGGAATGTTCTCCTTGGGGAGCAATGTCTGGTGCCAATGATCATATGACCAGACCTTTTAATGTCACTATTTAAGGTTTTCACTGCTGATGCTATGTTAATCATGCTGGTGCTTTTATATTCTTTTGCGAGGGAGTTTTTAAATTCTTACTGTGTTGTGTTGTTTTGGTTTTAGAATTACAGATATACTCTAGTTAGCAAAGCCTCTGACAGTGCAGCTCTTTTTTACAATGTGTGTTTATGCTTGCCCAGACCTCTCTTTTCCTCCTTGTTCTCTGTCTAGCTGGAATTTTTTTTTAAAAAACCACTATCAGCATTTGGAGAGGGTGAAGGAAGGCTGAAGAAACACAGACTGTCAGTGGCAGGTAGCAGCAGCATGTCTGCAGTAAATGTTGCAACAAATCTTGGGCTGGGGAAGAATGGCATGTTGTGATAGCCATGTGTTTGCCTACATCAGACAAGGTGAACAATAGCTGCTTCCAGAATCTCTTACTGAGTGTATGCAAACTGCAGAGCAAATAAGCCTGCCTCACCAGCTTTCCCCAGCATGTTTTTTAAAGCATAGATCAATAGGTTTGGACACCAAAAGGATGGAAAGTGAAGCTTGGTGAAAAAAAAGTCATCCCTGAATGTATTTTGGAAGCAGCCTTCAAATGGTCTCTAGAAGGTTCAAAATGTTTTTCTTTACTTAAGCAAGGCTTATTAGACCCCGGATCTTTCATTTCGCAAGTGCATATTATTAGTCCAGGACAAATGTTTGCTGAAACCTGTTGAATTGCTCTTGATTTTTTCGTGGGGAACCTATTCCTATTCTTTCCAAGTTATTTCTAACTCTGGTACCAAAATTTCTATTAGAGAAATAATGCCCAGGAACACATCTCCTTCATTAAATGACATATACCTCTATTTTGTATTTGTAGATTGCTCTGATGTCCTTCCAGTGATAGGATGGAATATCAGTATTTACTACTGATAAACCTTATTATGAACACTAATGAGCGAACTAGGTGCTAACTAGTGCTATTCAATAAAATTAGCTATACACCAATGAAACAAATGTTCCCCCAAAATACAGAAGTTGAATATTGTTGGCTTAGATGATAGTTTTGATCACATTCAGAGATTCTGTTGAAATTAGTTGATTTGTATGTGCCTAGCTTTTCCCAAAACATTTACATTATAGTTTTGCTTATAAAAGGTACACATGGAAAGTCCTGAGCACTTCTGCCAATCTGTTAAGATTGCAGGGAGAGCATGTAAGCCTTTCTATCTTCCAGTCCAAACACATGTCTCCCAGCTGCTATAAAGAGATAAGAGAAGTTTAAGCTCTTCTATAGCACCACAGTGCTACTATTATTTAGATTCACACCCTCCGGGGGAGAGAGAAGTACTAAGGCCTCAATCCTAATCATATATACTTAAGAGTAAATCCTGGTCAACATAGTGGAACCTTCTCCAAGTACAGTAAAGAAACATGTGGCACTTTAAATACCAATGCAGTTATTATGAAACAAGCTTTTGTTGACTAGAGTAAACCTCATCAGACAGAGTTGATAGAGCTATGAGTACACATGGATATAACGATAGAGAAAGGTTGTAAACCAAAGAGTCAAATGGCAATGAAATCCACAATTTATGGAATGTGGCCAGAATCCTGTACACTAAATCACCAGTTATACTCTTTTTCAGGACAACACAATAGAAGTAAGGAAGAGCAAACAAATTATGACAGTTCCTTTTTTGATGAGCAGTCTTTGAATGTTCACATGTTAGTTTGCGTGCCATTCCAGGAGTTTAGGTACAACATGGTTATGTTACTTCCTTCTTGCTGGTCTCAGGCATACCCTCTCTTTCTGCATCTCTGTTAGTCTGCAGTTAATATGAGTTTGTTCATCCTCCATTTTTCAGTTAGTTAGTTCTCTCTCTCTTCCATGTTTGAAAAGCACATGTTAGCAGAGCCTTGCACAATGAGATAATATGCAGCCTTTTCTGATTGTAGGTAAATCTGCTTCAGATAAATAGATCTGCTGGACTCTGTGGATGGTGTGGTGTGGGACTGATTATGGCTCATCTTCTTTTTGCCAAATTTATTTACTCCACTTTTGGGATTCATTACTGTCTCTCACATTTTCCAACAGTTCCAAGTAGCCTATTCTCCAATGACTGACTTCTCTCGTAGGCCATCTCCGCACTAGACTGTTATAGTGCTATTATAGTGCCTGAAAGGCCCCTCCCTAAACTGCAAACCCCAGGATTCCATAGGAGGTTGAAAGTGGAATAATAGCACTATAACAGTCTAGTGCGGAGATGGGTATAGTCACAGCACCACGGCTGTCACCCTTCTGCTGTCAGTGCCTATGGCAGTGTTGTTACAGTGGCACAGTACACCAACAGGATTCTCAGTTATGTGTTATCAACAATGCTGCTCTTGGGAATGGATGCTCTGCTTATTTTGCCTGATTTTAAGCTTTCAATCAAATAGTCATAGTTTGTGTTGTTTTGTGTTTCATTGCTGTTCAACTATACAGTTCCTGAACTACTTTTCTTTCTATACCACTGTATCCTGATAAGTGAGGTTAACACTCCAGGCATCTGATAAAGTGGAGTATGGGCGATAAAATAAATCTGATTTTTAAAAATGGTGCCACAAGACTCTTGATATTTGCTACAACAAAGGAATGTTCTTTGTGTGCTTCACTACTGAAATAATACCTAATGCTGTCTAAGCCTTCCCCTGTGAAGACTGGGCTCTAAATTTACCTACCTACAGTACTGCCTATGAGCCACTTTAGAATATTTTTCTTTTGTCTCTTTCAGTAACAACAGAGTCTCTGTTTCAGTGATTAGACCCAGTAGTGTGCCTTCTGTGTTGACCTTTTGGTGACTAGTTCTCTCATCATCCAGAGAACTATACATGTAGAGGCACAGAGCACAATACAGTAGAACCCCCCCATCCGCGGATTCATTATCTGCTGATTCAGTTATCCATGGTTGGCCACCATCGGGCCAACTGCAGATAACTGGGTCCCAGGCCCAATCCCAGTGGCGGGCTGTGGGAAAAGAGCAGGGAGCGCGGGATTGCGCTCATCGCCAACTCCCATTGCCCACCCCGGCCCCAACCCCAGCAGCGGGCTGCAGGAAAAGAGCAGGGAGCATGGGATTGCGGCTCTCACGAACTCCCATCACCTGCCCTGAGCCTGATCCCGGTGGCGGGAAAAGAGTGGGGAGTGCGGGATCATGCTGCTCGCCAACTCCTTTGGCCCTCCTTGCCAACTCCTATTGCCTATCTGCAGATTTCAGTATCTGCAGGGGGCCCCGGAACCAATCCTCCACGGATATGGGGATCCTACTGTACAGTTTGTGCCTCCCTTAATCAAAATGCATAGGACCAGAAGCGTTCCATATTTTGGATTTTTGGAATAGCCTCGTTATCTTGTTCATTCATTCCTTTTGTTGTGTATGAGACGTGAGGCTGGAGAGAATCTGAGGATTTGTGAAATGGTGGGAGTCCAAATGTCATGCTTGGCACAAATCCACATCTCCCGCCATTTCACAGATCCTCAATCTCTCTCTTTTTGCTGCCAGCCACCTGCTTACACCTTTGAGGTGGCAGCTGCAGTGCTCCTCAAATCTGAGAAATGAACAAGCAGGAGCACTGCAACTGCTGCTTAGAAGGAAGAAGCGAACAGTGGTGGCAAAAGAGAGACACTGAGGATCAGAGAGATGAGGAGCCCACAGCTTTTACCTTGAAGGTAGTAGCGGGAGGCTGGTGACAAAAAGTTTCATTTTTTTTTTTTGAGGTTTTCAGATTTTGAATTTCCAGATAAGGGAGGCTTAACCTGTTGTCTCTTGTCTCTATCCCCTATTTTATATCTTATCATGGAAGGAAGGTATGAGAGAACTTAGACTTCAAAGAATATATTTTCTTGTAGGGAACAAACTTCCTTAGTCATGTTTTAGCAGACAAGAATCTCACAGGGGTCTAAGAGAGTTCATAAAATCCTATCAGAAAGTCATCTTCACCCAGAACTCTTGAATTTTATAGCCTTTCTTTATTTCTTCCTCTCCTATGGGAACTAATTTCCTGAGGAATTGCAGGCATGTTCAGTTTGTTTCAGAAATCTAGAGCATGTGTGTGTTTTAATTCAGGAGAGAGAACACTGAGGACTGACAGTAATGTGGGCAGCAGATGACATGCAGTGGATGTGATTAAAGCAAGAATGTGATCTTGAACTGAGCTGTTAAACATCTCAGCCATTTAATTACTAATTATTAATTAACTTACTTTATACCTTGCCTTTGCTCCAGAACTGAGGCTCAAGATGACTTTTGTTGAACCTCATAGTTTCTTCAGTACGGTGAGGGAAGGTTGTAACCATTTTAGGTGGAAGAATGAGCCAGAAAATCATATGTGGAAAAACTTTCTGTTTATAAACTTTAACATTTGAAATGGTACAAAATGAAGAAATGTACCCCGTGGTAAAGTTTGATCTGCTGAGTATCATTATTATCTGGTGGTGAAGGCTCTCTCTTTCAAATGATCTGATTTATATCTATCACTATCTTTTCCTGGCTCCTTACCCTCCAGAAGTGGTTGTTATTCACATTTTCCTGTTTCTGTCCTTTCTTCTCAAATCCACTACAATGGTCTGAAAAAAGTTGATGTTAACAAGGGGAAGATGCTCCCAGTAGTGTGAAATATCAACTAGGTCAGGCGTAGACAACTTGGACCATTCCCACAATTGTCATCAGTCCCAGGCAGCATGGTCAGTGGTTAGAGATGGGCAATCATAATCCAAAACATGTGGAGAGTACTAGATCACTTGCCCCTTTAATGCTGGGCCAGCTTGATATGCTTAATAGTATGGATTGGTTTCCTTTCCCTCATAAGTCTTCATCTATTCTCCTTTCTTCTGTATTTTGCCTTATGTATTACTATTTCTTCAACAGTTTGGCTTTCATGAGAAAAAGAAAGAGAAAAATAGGCCTTCATTCTGTTTCTAGACAGATGCCAGCATAACGTTTATGGTGTGACCACACTTGGAATACTGTATACACTTCACCTTAAAAAGGATATTGAAAAGGTGGAGAAAGAAGCAACCAGAATGACTGTGAGGTTGGAATGACTGCCTGATAAAGAAATATTTGGGCCTTTTTAGGGTAGTTGTAAAAGGAAAAAATTAAAAAAAAAGAAAGTGAGTGTGAGAGAGGGAGAGCACAATAGCAGTGTCTAAAACTCTCTGTTTTAGAGACTGTGGATAGGAAAAGGTTTTCCTTCATCTCTTAAAATATTAGAACCCTGAGAGTCATCCACTGAAGCTGAATGGTGGGACAAAAGGAAGTGCTTCATATAGCACAGAGATAAATGAAATTCATTGCTACAGATGTAGCTTTTCCCAAGAACTGTCACTAGTCATTCATAACCACAGCTGGACAAAAATATTCTACGGTTACCATTTGGCCCAAAGCAAATGTTTATCTTCAGCTGACACATGTAGAAACATATCAGTGGGTTTACTTGTTATGACAGCCCAGAGGTGGTAAATATATGGACTTCCAGATTTTGTACAACTTCAGCGCCTACCAACTGTAACCAGCATAGCTAATGGTGAGGAATAATAGGAGTCCAACAACATCTGGATGCTCACATAGAATCCACCCCTGGTCTGAACTTTAAATCTCAGGTCAATGTTCCACCTAAGAAAATCAGAATTTTATTGAATGACAGGCTTACTAAATAACCAGCTGTGGGAAGAAATGTTCATCTTCACTAGTTATAATACAGATCAAACATCTGGTAAGAGTGGGTGAGGACTATTGCCTTTCATAGTCTCCTTCTCAAGGGATGTGAAAAAAGTGGATGGCTGCATGGTTGCTTAGAAAGGGGCAGAGCCAAGTAGCATAAATTGCAATCAAGGGCCACAGTCGATGTTGGTCAGGTTAAAATTTTATCATCTCATTCAAGGAGCAAAAGGTTGTTTCCTTCCCTGAATTAGTGAGGAAAACCTTCAAAAAGTGAAATATTTTTTCAGATGTATTTGATTGATGAAATAATGCCATATATTAATTCTAACATCTGAGAGCGAGAGAGAGAGAGAGAGAGAGAGAGAGACAGACAGACAGACAGACAGACAGACAGAGCGAGTGTTGGATTTCCTTATATAATGAAATTGTTACGTCTCATTCATACTCCCATGTTTCTTAAAAGATTGTTGTTGTTGTGTGCCTTCAAGTCCATTTCTGACTTATGGTGACACTAAGGTGAACCTATCATGTGGTCTTTCTGGCAGGATTGGCTGAAGGGAGGTTTGCCTTTGCCTTCCGAGGCTGACAGAATGTGACTTGCCCAAGAGGAAAGTAGGTATTCGAAGCCTGGTCTCCAAAATCCTACTCCAGTACTCAAACCACTACTGCATACTGGCTCTCTTTGAGATACCGTATTTGCTGGTGTATAAGACACACTTTTTTTCCTAAAAAAGGCCTTCTGAAAATGGGGAGCATCTTATACACCAGTAAATACGGTACTTTGAAAAGTATCGCAAACAATTGACTTAGAGTGAGGCTTGTACTTTGTACAGGGTTACCTCTTGTGTTTAATCCTTCTGTAGACTATCTGTGGGGAATAAAGCTCTCTGGGAAAACATAGGCAGCCCCTTTAAAAGAGGAAGGGCCCACCTTGCTGCAGCCCCTCCCACCTTCCTCCCATTCACCCCTCCCAGCCGGGTCTTTCTCCTGGAGCCGACCACCTGTGGATGGCGGGAGTAAGGAATTGCCTACGCTGTGGCACAGGGCACTTTCCCAGTTTCCCCCCTTCCTACAGTTGGTTGGCTCCTGCTCAGCGCAGGCTGCAAAAGCTGTTGGTTTCTAAGACTTCGAATTTATCTTGCAAAATCCAGACTAGTCCCCTAAGAGATGCTGCAATAAGCAGGATGTGGCTTAAAGTGACTGTTAGTAGATTCAATAGCGCCTACAATACGTAAGGCACTACCTATTCTGAGCACCCAGCCCCAGATCATTAGGATATATGCATTTCAGTTTATGAAATGAATGCTTATCCTTCCATTCCCACACAACTCAGGGGATCAGTGAAATTCACTAGCTAAATAGCAAGCAATATCTGGTCTAGTCACTCTCACTCCTAAAGGAAAAAAAAAAGCTTTCCTTTTTTTCTTTTTTCAAGAATATCATGTTGAATTGTGCTTATTCTTTTATGTAATAAAAGCAAAATACATTTTTTTCACAATTTATTAACTCCCAGTTTCAGGTCTTCCCCTCTGGGTCACATCCAAATCATAAGATGGTTAAAGCATTGAACTGGCTTGCAAGCAATCTCTTCTAGGGTATCTGATTTCACTGCTAAAGGAAACATACTTTGATTCTTAAAAAAAAAAAGCTGCATCAGTGTGCATCACCTGCAGTTAGGAATTAGGAAAATGAATTAGATTCTTTCCCTTCCTCTCTATGTAAGATTCTATTTTTCCTGCATCTTCTTATGCCTATACAATTATCAGACAGTTGATGTGGGATCTGGATTAGTGCCACTGTTTCTTTCCTTGCATCGGAACTTCTCTCTCAGTATTTCTTCTGGGAAGCTGCGTTCAGTTAATTTTGCTCATCTCAGGCTCTGATTAATTGACATCATGGGATGGATTAAAAGGGAAGAGTGCCTTCTTCTGTAACATTTACTTTTGTTAATTTGAGGCTGTCTCTGCTCCAAAGAAAAGTTACCTGGAAACAGCTTCCAGAGAATAGGAAGTAACAAATAATATTTAGGCAGTATGTTGGGAGCTGTGTGAATTTCTTGGTTGGGCTTTCTGAAATTATTCTCTGGGACTGCCAGGCAGAAATCTTATGAAAAATCAGGAGACCAGGTCAGAATCAGGAGACCAGCTCAGAGTCCCTTCTTCAAAACAGAACGTTCTTCCTAAATCACTCATCTAGTGTAGAGCTTAGAAATGTTATTCTGGATTGCAGTTCCCCAAATCCTCTAGAAAGTATGGTCATTAACTACCATTAACTATCATGGCTGTGGACTCCATCCATTGTAGTCCAAAAGCTTAACTTTTTCAAGATCCATATTGTCTGTAATATTGTATGTGGTAGAGGAAATTTTTTAATCTTTCACAATAACTTCCTTTCAATGTAGAATTTCTTGAATACATAGGTCACAAAGGAGACTTCATTTTATACAGTGTCCAACTTTGACTGACATCTGTATCAGAGCACCAGAAAGAACACGCTGTATGGGAAGTGAGGAGGAACTGTTAACCTTATTCATAGCTGACAGAATTTATTAGTCTGACAAACAAGATAAAATCAGACATGACAAAACTGAGCTGATTTCTAGTAAATCAAGTAAAACTTCAGTCTTATCAAAACCATCATTACAAAACAACTAAGTAAATCACTCACCTCCCTCCCCTGGGTGGTTTAATACACCAGGAGTGTTCAAGAAATGACTCTATTACATGGTAAAATCTGTTAGGCCCGCAGCAATAAACATGTAATGAAAAGTAGAACATCCAGCACAATCACGAACAATCTGATCCAATTCCTTTAAATTCTCTTTAAAGAATTTCAAAAACTGATACAGGTTATTACATTTGTCCTGTGCGATTTGCATGTACAAATGGATTGTTTTCCAAAGAACATTTTGCAGATGAAAACCAAGACATGTGTGGCCAAGAAACATCAGAGCGTGGTCAAAATGGCAAAAGTTATTAATGAGGAAGAAAAGACAAGCTAGGTGAGGCTGCAGCAGTTTGTTTTCTTCTGAGCTTATTTGGAAGGGCAAGATTCCATCCTCTCCTCTCCTTCTCTCTCCTCTGGTGAGTTAATTGAGAACAGCCTACTTGAATTTTGTTTGCAGTAATTGAAGTAATCTGAGGGCAAAGGAAGAAACTGGAGAAGGATAGAGGAACTGAGACATTTTAAAAGCAGCTGAAAAAGTGTGATGGCAGAGTATTAACTGGGACTGCTCCTGCCAAATATGGATAGTTGGAGGGCATGTAAATATGATCATCTTGTGTCAACATGTAATCAGTCTCACTGATTCAGTAAATCTATGCTAATTGAGACTAACAATAGGATTAGCGTCCATATTTTTATACAGAGGTAGCTCACGTATAGACATAGAAGATAAGTGCTGTGTAATTAAGTCACATGAATGCATATGTGAACTAGTCATACAGTAAACCAGTGACTTCTGTTTGAAGGGTATTACAGGGGAAAAAATCCCTAATAAAACAAAAACACAAATAATGACCTCAGAAGATACACATACCTTTAAAGTGAGTGACGAAGACTTCAGAATGGTATGGCTTATACATACTTTGGTTCGGTCATAAATCAAAACAGAGATTTCAGACAAGAAATCTGAAGACTAAGACTTGGAAGGACAGCTATGAAGGAACTAAATAAGTGTATAGGTAATAAATACTATGGTATTAATACCATTGGAATACCAATGGTATGATTGTGAAAGATAGGCAGTAATAAAGGCTGACAGGCAAGAAAACCCATTGCCTGAATGTGATCCTGTAGGAGAGTCCTGAGGATATTATGGATGCAAAAAAGACAAACGGATCTGAAAGTGAGTTAAGCTTGAACTCTCTGAACCAGAAGCCAAATGACTAAACTGAGGTGATTGTGCACTGGAGATAGGAACAGGTGCCAGAGAATATGTACTACCCCTGATAAGCAGGAACAGTCAGAACCCTACTGTCTGCAATCTTGTTTATTCCAGAACAACATTGGAAAATGGGGGCCATCTGGAGATGCTTTGAGATCTCCCTGTGCTTGTTCTGCCTGTCTCCTCAACAGCCTGTATTGAAAAGTAAGTCATAAATACCCCATTCTAACACTGTGGGCAGTGTTTTGACAAACATCTCCCTCCTACTCTCAAGGACAGCATGGCTCACACAGCTGCTCTTCTTGCCTCTGGTCTTCTGTTGTTATCTTTGCCTTTTTTAAAAACATGATCTGGATTGTTTCTCTTTCTGTTTCCCTTGCTGTTTATGTAATGAGGGCAGACACTTGGAAGTTTCTCCTTGCCTAAGGAGACCTCTGTATTTCCCACCAAACGAGACACCCCACTGATGCTTCTGATACCAGAAGGCATATTTCTTCTGTAAATGCATTCAACAGTAGCCATTAACATTGCTTTGCCTTTGTTGTATACTCTTCCATCTTACCTAACAAATGGTGCTTCCCAACGGCTCAACCTCCCCAAATTTGTTACCCTCTAGTTGTGTTGGACTCCACTTCTGAAGGATTTTAGGAATGTTGGTACAACACCATCAGAGGCTATCAGGCTGGGATTGAATGTCATTATTTTTGTATGTTTTTAATACATGGGTTGATTTTAATATACTAATGAATTAATGCACAGTCTTTTAAAATAATTGTGTCTCATCAACCTTGGTAGACTGAGTGAAACAGGAAGCAAGGTTTGAATGTGGTTCTTAAATGCTTAATACTAAACTTTGTATTTCTCCAACTCTTTTGCTATCAACATTCTTAAGGTTTTATCCATTTGCTGGAAACCTAAAGTTTAGTATAGACACTGTCATTGAAAAATTATGAAAATCTTATACTCTTACAAAGCAATGGAGAGGGAAAGCATACCCCAAAATGGCTTAGATGTTTACATTCTACCTAGACAGTTGAAATAGCAATAATTTACCTCATAATAGTTTTTGAGTTTGTTCCTCAGTGAAGTAAGCAATGGTATTTTCACATTAGCTAGACAGGTGACAACATATAATGACATAATGATATATTACGCAGGATTACTTCATAGCTGAAGTCAACATTCTGTCAAATTGGTTGCCAGCAGCAGCCTGGAAGGTGTGTCTGTACTTAGCTTTGCATTAAGAGATAATCCCAGTAGGGTATCTATAGTCTCAGTCATTGAACTATGCGAGAAAAGGTAGATGGTCCTTTAATGAAATGATATAAATTATACCTCCTGACTATTGAAACTTAGCTAATTATGCTTCTCTCCATAGCTCAGTAGTTGGAGGGGGTCCACCTTCAGTAATTTGGGGTATGATCCACACCAACCATAAAAGATCTCCTCCCACAAACAGGTGGTTCACCTTTGGCTGTACCAATCACCTACTGGGGGAGAATCATAGAATCATAGAATCATAGAAATCTAGAGTTGGAAGAGACCACACGGGCCATCCAGTCCAACTCCCTGCCATGCAGGAACACCCTCAAAGCACTCCCGACAGATGACCATCCAGCCTCTGCTTAAAAACCTCCAAGGAAGGAGACTCCACTACACTCTGAGGCAGCATATTCCACTGCCAGACAGCCCTGACTTTCAGGAAGTTCTTCCTGAGATTCAGGTGGAATCTCCTTTCCTGCAGCTTGAATCCATTGCTCCTTGTCCTGGTCTCTGAAGCAGCAGAAAACAAGCCCTCTCCTTCCTCTACATGGCATCCCTTCATATATTTAAACATGGCTATCATGTCCCCTCTTAACCTTCTCTTCTGCAGACTAAACATACCCAGCTCTCTAAGTCTATCCTCATAGGGCATTTTCTTCCAGGCCTCTCACCATGTTGGTTGCCCTCCTCTGGACCTGCTCCAACCTGACCATGTCCTTCTTGAATTGGGGTGCCCAGAACTGGACACAGTATTCAAGATGAGGTCTAACCAAAGCAGAGTAGAGTGGTACCAGTACCTCCCTCGATCTAGACACCATACTCCTATTGATGCAACTGAGAATTGCATTGGCTTTCTTGGCTGCCGCATCACACTGCTGACTCATGTTCAGCTTGTGGTCTATTAAGACTCCTAGATCCCTTTCACACGTACTGCTATCCAACCACGTGTCCCCCATCCTATATTTCTGTATTCCATTTTTTCTACCTAAGTGTAGGACCTTACACTTCTCTCTGTTGAATTTCATTTTGTTAGCCTTGGCCCAGCTCTCCAATCTATCCAGGTCATTTTGAGTTTTGATCCTGTCCTCTGGCGTATTAGCAACCCCTCCCAATTTGGTGTCATCTGCAAACTTGATGAGCATGCCCTCTATTCCTTCATCCAAGTCGTTGATGAAGATATTGAACAGCACTGGGCCCAGGACAGAACCCTGTGGCACCCCGCTAGTCACGTCTCTCCAGGATGAAAAGCAGCCATTCGTGATCACCCTTTGGGTTTGGTCGGTCAACCAATTACAAATCCAACTAACAGTAGCCCTGTCCAGCCCGCATTTTACTAGCTTCTTTGCAAGAATGTCATGGGGAACTTTGTCAAAGGCCTTACTGAAATCGAGAAATGCTACATCCATGGCATTCCCTTCATCTATCAAGCCAGTAACTCTATCATAAAAAGAGATAAGATTAGTCTGGCATGACTTATTTTTGAGAAATCCATGTTGACTTCTCGTGAATACCGCGTTGCTTTCTAAGTGATTAGAAACTGACTGCTTAATGATCTGCTCCAGAATCTTTCTGGGTACTGATGTCAGGCTGACTGGGCGATAATTATTTGGGTCCTCTTTTTTCCCTTCTTGAAGATGGGGACAACATTTGCCCTCTTCCAGCCTGTTGGAACTTCTCCTGTCCTCCAAGATTTTTCAAAGATTATAGCAAGCGGTTCCGAAATGACCTCTGCCAGTTCTTTTAATATCCTAGGATGCAATTCATCTGGCCCTGGAGACTTGAATTCATCCAGTGTGGCCAGGTATTCCTGTACCACCTCTCTACCTATTATGTGCCGCATTTCCCCTGCTTCCTCACCTGCTCTCCAACTGCCAGGTTGAGTGCTTGTATCCTTCTGGAAAAAAACTGAGGCAAAGAAGGTGTTAAGTAGTTCTGCCTTTTCTCTTCCCCCTGTTAGTAATTCGCCATCTTCTCTGCACAGCGACCCTATCGCCTCCTTTTTCCTTTTGCTACGGACATATTTAAAAAAGCCCTTTTTATTGTTTTTGATGTGTCTGGCCAGCCTAAGTTCGTTCTGTGCTTTAGCCTTTCTGACCTCCTCCCTACATCTCCTAGCTACTTGCTTAAATTCTTCTTTGGTGGTTTCCCCCCTCTTCCATTTCCTGTACATGTTTCTCTTAACACTTAGCTCAGCTGAGAGTTCTTTAGTCAACTATTCTGGTTTCTTCAGATGCCTTCCATTTTTCCTCCTTATTGGCACAGTTTTAGACTGTGCCTTCAGTATCTCCCTTTTAAGGAACTCCCATGCCTCCTGAACTCCTTTCCCTTTCAATATTTTTGACGACTGAATTCCAGCCAGCAGCTCCCTAAGTTTAAAAAGTCCACTTTTTTAAAATCTAAGATGAGTGTCTGGCTACACTTATCTTCTCCTTCCCACTGAATGCCAAATTCCATTTAGGGCATGGTCACTCCCCCCTAAAGATCCAACCACTTCTACCTCATTAACAAGGTCATCCCTGTTGGTCAGGATCAGATCTAGAATATTTGATCCCCTTGTGGCCTCTTCTACCTTCTGGACCATGAAATTGTCTGCAAGACAAGCAAGAAACTTGCTAGACCTTGCTGTCTTGGCAGAGTTTGACTGCCAACATATATCCGGGTAATTGAAATCTCCTATTATTACTGTATCTCTCCTTTTTGAATTTGCAGTCATTTGGTTGAGGAAGGCGTCATCAAAGTCCTCAGTCTGGGTTGGAGGTCTGTAGTAAACCCCCACCAGAATATCCCTATTGTTTCTCGCTCCCTTAATTCTTACCCAGATGCTCTCGACCTGGCTTTCTGGGTTTAAGTCACGGATCTCTTCACAGGTGAAATCATCCTTGACATACAAGGCTACTCCTCCTCCTTTCTTGTTTGGTCTGTTTTTACAAAATAGGCTATACTCTTCTATTCCTACATTCCAATCCTGAGACTCATCCCACCAGGTCTCAGTGATGCCTATCAAATCATATTTATTTTGTTGTACTAGGAGTTCAAGTTCATCTTGCTTGTTTCCCATACTCTGTGCATTAGTGTAGAGACACTTAAGTCCCCGGGCCCTTCCTGCAGGTTCTGTGCTATAGTTTCTACTCCTCCCGCTATCGGCCGCTTGTACTACTTGTCCAATATCATTTGGGCCTTTTCCCCCTGTGCTCGCTGAGTCCTGGCCTTGAATAATATTGTCTCCCTCCCCATCGGAACTTAGTTTAAAGACCTCTGAATCCTCCTTGCGAGACTGTTTGCAAAAACATTCCTGCCAAGTTTCGTGAGGTGCAGCCCATCCCTTGCCAGAAGCCCACGTTCATGGAAATTCAGGCCGTGTTCCAAAAACCCAAACTGTTGCCGGCAGCACCATGTGCGGAGCCAGTTGTTGACCTCTGCTATTGCCCTCTCCCTAGGTGCGCCATATCCTTGAACAGGGAGGAGAGACGAAATAACCACCTGCGCACCAAGGTCCTTAAGCTTCATCCCCATAAGCTCGTAGTCCTTTGCGATGTGGTAAAAGCTGCTCCTCGCAGTGTCATTGGTTCTGACATGAACCAAAATGAGGGGCTTATGGTCAGTGGGCTTGACCAGCCTGGTTAGCCTCTCTGTTATGTGTTTGATCTTGGCCCCAGGAAGACAGCAGACCTCTTGATTGAGCTTGTCCTGTTTGCAAATTGCCGTTTCAGTTCCTCTGAGCAAGGAGTCCCCAACAACCAGAACTCGCCTCCTCTGAGGCTTGTCCAGGGCTCCTCAACGAGTATGTTCTTCTAGGACTGCCTGAGCATTCTGTTGAGACTGGGAGCGTTGATCTAGTTCCCGTTGCCGAAGTTGGATTCCTTCTCGTTGACATTCTGTTCCCTCCTCCTGGTGCTCCTCGTCGTTCGTAAGGCCAAGAACTTTGAAGCGATTGTGTAGGTTGAGAGTCTCTGTTACCTTCCTGGACCTTCTGCTCCTACGTGTGACATTCCTCCAAGCCTCCGTTTCCTGGCACAGTGTGTTGACTTTCTGATCTGGCAGCTCCTCTGCGCATTCGGTCTTCTGGTATGTCTTCTCTGAGTTTCTCTGAGAAGAAACTATTAAAATAAAAAACTGAGGAGATATTGCTCTTAAAAAAAAAACCCCAAAATTTCATTGGTTAAGTCCTCATGTTTAATAGTCCCCAGAAGTATTTACCAGAAATTGAGTTAATCCACATTTCATGCTGAATGATATTTAATTTCAAAACTATATGTGTTAGATGATACTTGATGGCACTTTGTAGTTGACATAAATTGGTATCTGACAGCACTGTTGGCTGATGCACAGTGTTGTATCAGTGATCTTTGAACTTCCTGTGTTTATGGAACATCTTCTATATTGAAACATGCCCAAGAAACCCTGCTTGGGTACCTTTCAGGAAACAGCTGGCATTATATATAGTTCTTGGACATGGTTTGGAAAAGTTATTTGAGCAGAACTTGGAAATGTTAGTTTTTGAACAACAGCTCCCAGAGTCCTCCAGCCACTAGTGTGTTCTAAAAAATAATTCTTCTAAGTTCTGTTCTTGGGACTGCTCATAGTTACAAATTGAATTTGCATGGGAGACTTCTAGGCTCCACTAACATCCCACTGTGAGCAGTAGTCATGGATAAATTGCTATCTAGAAAACCTGCCTACTATCACTGATTGCTTCCCAGAGTAGTTCCTGGTGAGCTTTTAAATAATCCAGCATTGCTCTAAACAATATAAAAACTTCTGGTATATCATACTGGAACATATGTGGTGAGTGGCACATATTGAAACATAAAAAGCTGCTTTATTGTACTGTTAGTCCGTCTACCAGAGTACCATTTGCACCAACAGTCCCTCTACCTACCCCATACCTCCAACAAGCTTAAAGCTGCAACCCTATTATCCTAGAAATGTGTCCTAGAACAATGCTACTCAAATGACGGTCCATAAACTGAGCCTCTGACTGCTAATCTTGGTGATTCCCCTGCAAAGTATGTAAATGTGATAGTAATACAGAACCAGTATGATACATGTTCCTGACAATAGGAAGAAGGAAGAAAATTCCCCTCACTATAGTCAGCTTTGGATAATGAGATCCCTCATTCTAGTCCCTCCCTCCTTCCTTCTCTCTACTCAATTAGAACTGAGCAAAAAGAATTATGTCAGAATTATGTATCTTCAGTGGGCAGAGAAGAAGTGGATCTGGATCCTTTGGTCTAAAGCGCTCTTTGCTCTTGACTGTGCTTCTGACAGGAAGAAAAATTTAGACATGCCTTTAAACATGCCTAATCTAATTCTCTCCCATCTTATTCAATAAACATGAAAATAAAGGCACTCAGAAAGGAAAAGCAGTTGAGGGCTTCAAACATGCCAGAGCATCTGTGACTGGAGTGCCTTCGCCTACTCTCCTTTCCCACTTTGCAATCTAAAATGTTCCTATTTCGGCACATTTTACACACAAAATGCTCTATGCTCAAATGTCCCAAAATTTTGTATGGGACATTTCAGTGTTGGCCAGTGGTCTCCATGTGGGTGAAGTAGTGAATCTGCATCAGGGGCCATCCAATACCCTGAATCTAATTGGGGGATAGGGTTCTGTTCCTTGGATAGATCCTTTAAAGTTCAGGCTAAAAACCTAGAGCAGTGTCATCGCCCCATTGACATGGAAGCCACTGCTGCTGCCAAAATTGGGAACATCACAGAATTTCAAATATTTGTCAATATCTATTTCAGCCCTTTTGGAATTAATACTTGCAAGTATTATTGGCACTTTGGTTTAGCAGGGACAGAGATTGCACCAAATATTAAAGGTACGTAATGTGAAGTTGTCTCTCTGATTCATTCAGTACCATATCCCCAACATTTCACAGATGAAAATCTGGAAGCATGGTCAAACATCTTGAGTATTAATGAGGAAAAACACACAAACAAGGAGAGGCTGAAACAGTTAGCTTTCGTCAGAGTCTACTGGGAAGGGCAAGATACTGCCCCCTTCCTCTCCTCTCCTCCCTGCTGGAGTGATGATGACAAACAGGGAAAGTGGTGAGGAGGAGATTAAAATTGGGACATTTTTAAAGCAGTGGGAAGAGTGGGATAACAGACAATTAATTTAGACTTGTCTGACAAATTGGTACAGTTGCAGGGTATGTAATGCCCTTCAGAGCACCTCACCACATTCTGAAACAGAAGGGAGTTGTTTCTGTATTTGGATCACTCTTTCTGATTTGGATCATTACAAAAATGCGTTTAAATTGTCTTAACAACTCTTTGAGTATCTCAGGCTTTCTCAACATGTAATTATTCAGTTTGTATTTGTGTTTTGAAACCACCTTTGAAAGCTTGTTCTATGAAATAGGAAGACCCAATAGATGTTTACATATCTGTGCAAGGCAAGTATATTCATGTACCTGTACTAACGGGTGAATTTTTCCATGAGAATCTGCCCTAACCAAAATTCCTTCTTCTACAAGGTAAAAGAAAGGGTGTCAAACTCAATTTCATCTTGGGCTACATCAATATTATGGTTGCCCTCAAGGGGCTAGTTATATCTATAAGATACTATAAGAAATCTGCAAGATTTCTGCTCCCCTCCTCCACCTCTTTCTGCTTCCCCCTCCTGTGGTTCTTTCTGTCCCACCTGCCCCTCCCTGTACCTGGTGAGCCCAATCCCCACATTGCAGGGCCCCAGCTCTCTCCTGCAGCTGCAGCACTCCCCCCCCCCGGCAAACCCTATCTCTACACTGCGGGCTCCTGGCTACCAGTATTCTGAAGGGGGGCCCAGCAGCCAGTACTTGTGATCTGCTTCTACTTCTGACTGGTCCTCCGTCCAACTCTTGCGCGCCATGCAGAGTGTTGTCATGGTAACCTGTGGCAATGCTCTGATGGTGAGATGTGGACAGAGGAGCAGTCAGAAGTAGAAGTAGACCATGCGTGCTAGCTGCTGGGCCCCTTTTCAGAATACCGGCAGCCAGGCGCCTGCAATGTAGGGAGAGGGCTTGCCAGGCAGGGGAGTGCTGCAGCTGCAAGAGAGGTGTGAGGGCCACATGAAATGGCCTGGTGGGCCGGATTCGGCCCATGGGCCTTAAGTTTGACACATGTGAACTACATCATTTCATGGACAAAAGCTTAGTTCTCCTTTACTTTTGGACATGACAAGAAACATCTCCTCAACTCACCCTCAGGCGATACTATTTCTTGGACTGGCTCTGGCAAAAAATTTGTTTGAAAGTCCATAAAAGTTACCAGAATGTTATCTGGGGGCAGAGACTGAGGGCCCTTTCACACGACACAGTTATATTACTATCATTCCCCTCTAATTGCATTCTCTAACTATGGCTGCATCCTCTGCAATTCTGGGGCTTCTAGTTTGTTGAGGCACTAGAGTTCTCTGACTAGGAATTCTAAACTCCCCTCTCTAAACTATAAATCCAGGATTCCATAGGTTGTTAGCAGGGCAGTTAATCATAGCACTATAATTGTGAGGTGGGTAATTGCCCTAAAATATTTGCAGTAACCATGGGCCCATCAATTGCAGTCTAATCCTCACTGTGTATGCCTTTGAACAGGGTGGTAGTGGAAGCCTTCCTTCTCTTCTGTGCTTCCAAAATGTTTTGCACTCTTTCTAGAAGGTCCGTCTCCTGGCTCAGTTTTCTGAACTCTGGTTGTTGTTGTTTTTTGTTTTTTTTTAACGTTTGGGAGCTTCTGGTTCAAAGCAGCCTTCCCAAGGGTCTGGCCCAATGTGCAGTAACCATGGTAACCTAGACAATATAAAAGTGGCAAGGAGCCATCCTTTCCCTCACCTCCCTGAAAGTTTTGTGTCCAGTGGACCTCAGCCAGACCCAATGGAAGACTCCGTGAGTTTACCAAACTATACAAACTGCAGTAAGAAAGCATGCTGAGGGTGAAACGAGGACACATTTTCAGCTTAAATGTTTCCTAGGGCTGTGTGTGTGTGTGTGCGCGCGCGCGATTTTAAGCCAAATTCATGATGTTACGTTAACGCCGTTGTTTTGTGCGTGAATAATGTGCTTTTTCTGCCAAACCACATGCCCTGGAGCTAATATCTCATAAAAATGTCTTCCAGTTTAGAGCTAATGGCAATTGTTCAACAGACAATGATGCTTAAAAGAGTTTCAAGCTGCTGCTGTTACCTCAGGGAAGGTAAGACGTGTATTTGGAGAGTGACTGGTGCTGGGTAATCCAACAGTGCTCTTTCCAACGTGTTGCCCTCTATACCTGTTCAATTACAGCATCCATAATTCAATATACACAGCTAGCTTGGGTCATGGCTGTGTCAGATGAGGATAACAGGAGCTGAAATCCAACACATTTCAAAAACACCAGCATGGGGAACCCTGGTTTAATTACTTGCAGGATATTTTTTCAATTATTTCTTTGGCCTTTGGAAAGGCTTTCACCCTTCCTACATCTTTCCAACCAACAGAGATCCCATAAGAATGAGAATTAATAGCAAAGGCGTCCTCTCTTTTCATAATTCAGAACATAGACAGATTTTTGTTTTAACCTCCTGCCCAGTGTAGAGCTGTTTTCTCAGTCCCTGCTCTTTCCAGTTCAACTGTTGGCTTCAACCACCCTCTAATTCTTTCCTTTAACATAATTTTCCTCTTGTTTCCACGACAACTGCTCAGGCCTTTTTAGTTATTCATATGATTCTGACAAGGTAGTGTCTGAGTACTGAAGCTTTCTTTCAGATATGTAATAGTGTAAGAACACGTTTCTCATATATTCTGTTCTCAACAGGGCCTTTTCAAACTATAGGCCTGCGTTACATTTATGCAAGCCGATGTTTAGCTTCAGTGGGGTGATCCCTTATTACAGTCCAAACGGTAAAGAGAGGGACCAGAAGAAAGAGAACCTTAAGAACCTAAATGCACACATTACTGCAATAAAATATGGCCATAACTTGGGTGGGAGGTGAGCATCAAGCTCATATCAGAATGACCTACTAAACACAACCAGGTCTTGTGGTCTGTCTGATTATTAACAGCTACCAAATAATTAACAGTTTTAGGCAGATGGTATCACCTAGCACAAACCTGAGGGAAATATGCTAGTTTTCTTTTTGTTTTTGGACCCAAACTAATGTCCAGGATGTGACCTTTAAGGTCCTAAACAGCTTGGGACTCAAGTACTGGAAGACACTCTCCCTGTACAGTACCATCTCGGCCATATCTTTAAAATCTGTTAGGTCACACTCTCTCAGTCTCAGAGAAGGGCAATGGCAGATCACTCACTGAACAAATCTTGCTTAAAAATATTTCCAAAACCCTCTGTGATAGGTTCAGTTTAGGGTCACCATAAATCAGAAATGACTTGAAGGCACACAACAATAGCAATGGTTAATATACACAAGAAAACTTAAGCAATTTTTAAAACAACAACAACAACATAAATGGATTAGAAAACATGAATCATATTAAAACAAATATGAGAATTACTTAATATTCCTACAAAGTATCTTTCAAAATACACAAAACCACAATTTTCAACAAAGAAAAAGAAATATAGAAACATCATAACAGTTGCACTAATGTCTCGGTTGTGAGCTTCCTATGAGCAAGTGGTTGTCCACTGTGTGAAATGTTGGATTAGATAGGCCTTTGGTCTAATTCAGCATGGTTGTTCTTACATTTTTCATACGAATCAGATATGAAAGACATAAACTCAGTAACGAAAATAAGATGAAAGTATGAGTTTCACAGTGGGCGGAGCAATCTTATAATACTGGCGGGGAGTTATTGTGATACAGCAAGCTCATATCCAAAACCATGCTACCTCATTGGCCATTTCCGCGTGAGACTATTACAGCTCTATGATTCCACGTTCAACATCCTATGGAATCCTGGGATTTGCAGTTTAGGGAGGGGCTGGCTGGCCCCTCCCTAAACTGCAAACCCCGGGATTCCATAGGATGTTGAAAGTGGAATCATAATGCTATTAACAGTCTTGTGCAGAAATCGTCATTGTGACCAGATCAAGAGGGTGGGTGGAGAGCTCTATTTTCCCTCCATTTCATCTTCATACTTCCCCCAGACTACAAAAAAGGGAAGGAGGGAATTAACTAGTTTGTATGCAGAGCTGGTATAGTTTTGAAGCCTTTTTGAGAGCACAATGGGGAATAAGGAGTTTGTGTTGAGGTGGGTTCATGCATATTCTCCAGCTATTCTAATTTGGTAGAGACAGTACTGATTAATCATTCCACTTTTTCAGCTGCTTTCAAAAGTTTCTCTCTCTTCTTCCCTCTTTTTCTTTCAGTAGCTGAAAACTGAATTCAAAGTGCAAAAGCGGTTGGCATTCAATTTACTCAAAAGAAGAGAGGAGACAGGCAGGGGCAGAATCATTCCCTTCCCAGTAGGCTCAGGCAAAAGCAAACCACTGAAACCTCTCCTAATTTCTGTGTTCTTTCTCTTTAATGTTGTTTGGCCACATGTATCCCAGTTTTTTTCTTCTGTGAAATGTTGAAGGGTATGTCAAGGCCACCCCAACATATACTTGGAAACTGAAAACAACCATCCTATACTGGATTCTGAATTGCTAGCTTCAGTAGTATCTGGTAGGGATTAGCCTGAACAGTGCCACCCAAGCCCAGTCGAAAGGAGCTCCTGTACACCAGTAGGCCAGAGATGATTATGATATCTGGGAGATTCCGGGATTTGTAATCCAAAAATAAACTTTTTCCAAGGGGTGGTAAGATGATAACTTAATAACCCATTAAATTTATTTTATTGTCTACTACCTTGAGATCCTATAATAAAAGATGAGATATAAATGTTTTAATAAATAATTATATTTTCTTATATGCATATGGAGGGCATATCTTAACTGCTGAAAAATTCTAGCATTCTTTCCCCCCTCCTCTTGTTCTAGAACAAATGGGTATTAGCTAGCATAGAGTTAATTTTCCTTTGCATGTAAAAGCCCTCTGGCCTCTCACCTGAAGTCTTAACTGCTGCTCTATGTTATCTAAAATGATTGGCTATGGTATCCAGACCATGTGACCCAGGATACACCCTGGAGTCAGTCACTGGTGTTCCATAGAAGATCATGCCTCTCTCTCTTGTCCCTTTTACAATCTTGCTTCTAGCACCTTCTCTCTGGTATGCTAGCCTCTCTACCAAGAAGTTGGTGAGTTAAGAATCACTATCTTCCTAATCCTTTTGTTAGTTAGTTAGAATCTAGTTTGTCCAATGCATATGTAATTGTAAAGTTTATTAGTAAAATTTGGCACCTGAAACTACCTGCCTTGTTTTGCTTTCTAAGTCTGTCTCCTTTCAGGGAAGGCACACAGAGATTGGGACATGCTTTTTCTGCAACTCTGCTAAAAGAAAGCTAATTTCTAACAGCTTTAGCTTTCATAGAATTTCCAAAAGGGCTACCAACCTGGGAAACTCCAACTCCCAACATTATCCTGTTCTACTCTAGAGAACACCTTCTCTTTGGATTTAGAAACAGTCTTCTGGAAAATGATGATGTTCAGGTTTTGCAATGGATACACAAGACCATCTGGACTAGCAGACTGTGGGGCAATCTTTATATGAGATCAGAATGTGACTGTTTAGTGAATAATTAAAATATAATGCTATTTTTTCTCAGGTCAATCTGTGGATCAGATTATGTTCACAGACAGAAAAAAAAGAAGCCCTTAAAAGATATGATATGAAATCAGATATGAAATCAGAGGCACTGATGACAAAGCTAATATGTGCTGTTGTTTGGGAAAGAGATCCAGCATGGTTTAGTGATTTGAGCATTAAACTAGGACTCTGGGGAACAGAGTTTGAATCCCTGCTTAGGTATGGAAACTCTCTGACTGACCTTTGGCAAGTTACACTCCTTCAGCTTCAGAGGAAAGCAAAGGCAACCCCCCCTCTGAACAAATCTTGCCAAGAAAACCGTGGGACTTGAAGACACAAAACACAGATATTAATGTCCCACCCCTCAAGACTGTTTCTTTGAAAGGAGCTTTACCCAGTGTCATTTCTTTGAAACTGAGGTAATAAGAAGAACTGGAGTCAAAGATCTTGAGAGATTAGAGGGCTGGGCCGAAACTAACAAAATGAATTTTAACAAGGAGAAATGTAGGGTGCTACACTTAGGAAGAAAGAATGAAAGGCACATATACAGGATGGGTGACACCTAGCTTGAAAATAGTATCTGTGAAAGGGATCTAGGAGTCTTACTGGACTACAAGCTGAACATGAGTCAACAGTGTGATGCTGCAGCTAAAAAGCTAATGCGATTCTAGGCTGCATCAATAGGAATATAGTGTTGAGATCAAGGGAAGCAATAATACCACTCTATTCTACTTTGGTTACACCTCACTTGGAATACTGTGTCCAGCTCTAGGCACCACAATTCAAGAAGGATATTGACAAGCTGGAACGTGTCCAGAGAAGAGTGACCAAAATAGTGACGGGTCTGGAAACCATGCCCTATGAGGAGTGGCTTAGGGAGCTAGCAACTAAAATGTGGGCTTGGAGTGCACGAGGGAAGAGACTGCACATATTTGCACCTGGCAGAATTTTATGCTACATCTTCCTACCCCAGGATCTCTTAAAATTAAAAGTATACGTATACTTCACTTAACAAGGTATGCTCCTGGATATTACTTCTTTAACAGGAATGTTGGTACAAAATGCAGAAAATAACTTCGTAAGAATAGAGACAGAACACAAAAAAAGAAAACCGGTTCAATATTTTTGTCCTAAACTAATACTATGCACATGTGAAAAGAAACGACCAGGTCTGATAAGTCTTGCATAACTAAACAAAAACATTTTAAACCTTCCAAACACCACTTCCAAACTGCACTCAGGATAGCTTTCATTCACCAGGCTCTGCTTTTCTTGTGATTTTCATTTTGGTGGCCAAATGTATGGATCTATGCCTTTTTATGTTTTGAAATATTTTTTAGTAAATTTTACAATAAAAAAAAAACTCCTTTCCCCACTTCCTTCTTTTTTCCAATTGTATCTGCTCGTTTGTCATAGTACATACATATTTTCAACTTAACAACAATCATACATTGTTACTCTTACTTTGTTACATTGCTGTTTATACATATTTTTTATTTATACACATCTTTTTACAGTGTTTATTTTTCCTTTAACCATTTCAAAACTTCTCCCCATTCCCTTTCAAAGTTCTGGATAGGCTTATTTCTCAATAAAAATGTTAACTTTTCTGTTTCTACCATATCCATAACCTTAAGTTTCCATTCTTTTATATCTGCATATTCCCTTTTTTTCCAGTATTGTGGATCTATGCCTTTTTAAAAACATGCCGGGGGTAGTTGGTGAGGCAGGCTTATCTGTTCTGCAGTTCACACATGTCATTAAGGGATATTTGAGGCAGTTGCTGTTTACCTTGCCTGTTGGAGACAAGCACACACAGCTACCGTAAAATTCCATTCTTTCCCACCTCAAGCTTTATTGCACCATTTACTACAGAATGTTGCCGCTACCTGCCATTTAAAATCTGCTTTTCCAGCATTCTTTCACCATTCTTCAAACTCTGACACTGGTTAAAAAAACCCTTCCAGAGGTTAGACAGAGAAGAAGGAGAGAAAGAGAGGCATGCATAAAAATAGTTTGTGAAAAGGAGCTTCACTATTAAAGGCTTTGTTAACTGAGATATTCCTGTATAGGAGGCCTGTTCTGTACTCGGACTGATGATACTAAATAACAGGTGCTGACTGAAGTGCTAATAGAAACTTGGGCCTTTTCTGCACGACACTCTCCCATGTTGTTTCATCACAATCTTGGCAGTGCCTCTGCAGAGATGGGTGCATGTTTCCAATGCTCCTCTCCGCACACGACTGGCTGCCTGCAGAAGGGAGCGCAAGGGACTTGCTCTGTCCTTCCGGACTACAGCCGGCCTTCTTCCCATGCTGCAATAGGGGAGGAAGTGTTTAGATTGTGCTTCCGGCCCATCTGCATGGCCGGTTGCAACAGAAGGGTTGTGCGATTAGGGGTCATTGGTGACATAAGAAGGGCAGGACTGTGATGACGTCATGTGGAAGCATAACCGCAGTCCCATTCCTCTCGTGTCCCCATCTCAAGACACTGTTGTCATGCAGAAAGGGCTTTGTTTCAGTTTCTGGAATCAGATGCATCCTCCATTGCATCTGAGAACAGCATCAGGACAGACATGTGAGGCTCACACAGTGCTACCTGTTCTCTACCAGAGGGGAAATTCTGGGAGCGGGTTAGGAGGAACAGCCAGGGGACCTCTTCAGCTTCCCCTTGCATCTAGAACCTCAGGTGTTTGCTTGCTTGTGCCTAATGGTGACCTGACTGTTGTTGTTATGTTCCTTCATGTCCTTTGCAATGTATGGAGACCCTACAATAAACCTATCATGTGCTTTTCTGGGGCTGAGAGTGTGTGACACACCCAAGGCCACCCAGTTAGTTTCCATGGCCGAGCAGGGAAACGAATCCTAGTCTCCAGGGTTGTAGTCCAACACTCAAAACGATATACTACACTGGCTCTGGGTACAGTTTCTAAATTTCATCATCCTATGGACTGATTGTTTTTAATTCATTTGTGGTCTGATGGATATAGCAATGGCAGCAGAGCTGTCCTCTTCTGACTTACCTGTCGGGACCTACTCATAATGTAAGTGTAAGGGAAAAGCAACACATATTGTCACTGTGCCGAGCTTTGAGGCCCAAAAAGCAACTAAGAGGATAAAACTAGAGTTTTTATAATACAGCAAAAATTAGCTGTGGCTAAGTCTACTGAAAGCAAGGGAATTTAATTCAGTCAGTTTAATCCCACTGCTATCAGCTTGATTTCAGTCAGGCATGCAAAACAATTATACACATGTTTAATTCAGAGTATGCCACAAGGGCAAACACTATCTTGCATGAAATTTGTATAACTGCCCCTGTCATGTATGCATTCTTTTTCCTTTTTCTTTTCATGATTTGTAGATGGGAATTTAAAATACTGAAGTACCAGAGAAGAGGGAGTGCTTTATATTCTACCTACCTGCTTATTTTTATTTTTGTTTACACCACACCCTTTCCCACAAAGTGAGACTTAAGGAGGCTTATAAATTAAAGTACAGGCTAGAATCCCCTATCACAGGCCATTTCTGCACTGCACTTTTATAGTGCTATTACTCTACTTTCGACATCTTGTGGAATTCTGGATTTTGTAGTTTACAAAGAACTCTCTGGCTGAGAATTCTAAAGGCCCCTCCCTAAACTGCAAACCCCAGGATTCCACAGGATGTCAAAAGTGGAATAATAGCACTATAATAGTGTAGTGTGGAAATTGCACATCTATGTTATGTAATTTTGCATATACTTAGCTATGTAGAAGAGGCACTAAGAGATCCTGTTAGTGAAGGTGTGCATTCGGAGAGATGCGCATCCAGACCATTGTGCAGCAGTCCCATTGTGCATCTGGCACTTTGTTGGCTCTCCTGCATAGTAACCTAAGCAGTCCTTTACTGGAGATGTATATTACCAAACTGCCCAGTTCTAATTCCTGCAGATATAAGCCCACTTACAAAGATGTAAGACCCCAGACCCCAGATTCTAGCCACAGTCTGGTCAAAACAGGCATACAATGAATGAAAATGCAATACAGTGACTCCTCCACTTTCATGAGGGTTCAGGGAACAGAACCCTCACAAAATTGAAGAAACTGCTCCCTGCTTCCACTCTTTTGGTGCACATTCTCCATGCTGGGGCCAAAGGCAAGGGAATAGGAAGAGAGAGCACCAGAAGTGGAGAAGGAAGGCATGCACGTGCCTCCCCCGCATTCCCCATGCCCTTTGCCCTGGTGTGCTTTCTCTGTGCCAGGGCCAAAGGCAGGGAAATGGGAAGAGGCTGTGTCAGGATATGATTGGCTGTGTGAGGCGAGAAGACCTGATATGATTGGCTGGCTGTGAAGATTCCATGGAATCCTGGGGTTGGCAGTTTAGGGAGGGACCTTTAGAATTCTCAGCCAGAGAGTTCTTGGGCCTCAGGCCGGTTGCTGTGGAGATGACGCCTACCATCAATAAGAGTGCCAGAAAACTTTTGGGAGGTATATGTGAGAAAAATTAAAGTGACATACACAACATACCATAGTTGCAAGATCTTCTTGCCTCACACAGTAGATTGTATGGGTTCCATACATGAGGAATCTTAAAGCTGAAATTCAAAACAAAAATTCCTTCCAGAAAAACATAAAGCCATTGCAAAATTCAACAGAAAACAAAACAAAACAAAAATTATCAACAGCCAGTACATCAACATCGCCAGAGAACACAGATTGGATTGGGGACTATGGGGAAAATATGGAGATGATGCCTAGCAGCAAGAAGGAGGGTGGTGTATTCCCTTGGGAACCCAAACTGTGTATGTAAGTAACTCTGAATACAGATTGCATTAGGAAAATGGAGCAAAGTTACAGGAAATGGAGAAGACAGTTTGGTGAGTTTTTAAGAAAAAATAAAAACCCCAGGCAACGCTGGGTAAATAAGCTAGTATGCGTGCGTCTCTCTCTCTCGCTCTCTCTCTCTCTATACATACATACATACATCTATATATACATATACATATATACATATATATATATATGTACATATACATATACATATATATGAAAAATTTGTAGAAACATTGAGTATTATAAAATTAACATACATACATATAAAGATTCATCACATAAATCTTGTTAAATATTATTAAAATATTATTACTGAAGTATTAAAAGCTGAAAGAAATTAGAAAACAAAGAGTAAATTAGAAAATTATTTGGTTATAAAGAATAGGAACATAGTATAAGATAAAAAATGAGGAAAGAAGTCCAGAAAATAGAGGAATAACTGAAAGAATAAGAACAGAAAAGGGAAAAGAAAAAAAAATATTTTAGGAAAAGGAAAAAACATAACTTGAAATACTATGACTTACCTACCTAACCTTCCTTAAGGTAAGGAATAATCAAATTCATGAAGGTCAAACCCGAGGGAGGACTGCATAGTTAAAAGACAACAATAAAATGGAATCAAACAACCAACAACATTTAAAAACAATTTAAAATGTACAATTGAAAACAATAAAAGCAGTTTAAAGTAGTACAGTTAAAAACAGTACAGTGACCTTTTAAAAGCCCTTTCTTTTAGAAACTTCAGTTGTCAAAAAGCCTGTCACTATAAAGAAGTTTTTGCTGGCTGGTATAAAGACTTCAAGCCTCCCTAGGGAGGGAGTTCCAGAGGCTGGGGAAAAGAGACCAAGAGAAGGCCCTTGCTCATGTCCCTTCAGTTTCTTCATTTGAAATTGTCATCCAACAGTGGCTATCTTTATCACTATCAGTGAGGAAGAATGTGGAAAAAGAAACAAAGTGATGTAGAATTTCTACTTGCAACATCAAGAATGTGCAGTCACAGAATGGTCTATTGTCTATTGTAGTATGTAGAGTACCCAATTAAATTTATACAACGCATCTGGTGCCATAAACGTACATGATAACACTGTACCAAACAATGTATAAATTGTTGTGAATTTATGGGGGCAGGGCTCTCGGTCTTTGGAAGCGATTCCACCAAGACCCAGCTGGCTGAATAAACTTTGAATTTCCACTCCGTGGGTCTCGATCTCTATTTTCTGCAACATTTTCTGGGGGCTCGTCCGGGATCTGAGGGGCTTTTGCCCACTTAAGTGGCCACCGCTTCCCCGGTGTCTGTGCCTCACCGACAGGGACCTTGGGCGATCCTGACGTTTTGTCAGATGGTCCTCCTCATGAGGGCATCAGACCCAGGGATTGGTTTGCCAGCTTTGGAACCCAGGGCGGTTTGGAAATTTGCCATAGACACGGCCTTAGGTAAGTGCCTCCCCAAGAGGTGTGTTAAAATGGGAGAAGAGGGGCTTGATCACCCCCTTAGGACCTGCTCTAGTAGAATAGCCCCAGAGGGGGGCTACTGAAACCGCAGGACTCCTTAGGAGGATGGGAAAAGGAGGGTGGCCGTGTTGTTTGGGTGAAAGAACGTGTGAGTGGCATCGCAGTTCCCAGCACATACCGTTGAGAGTCCGGGTGCCTGGGTCGGTGCGTGTAATTGACTGTCTAAACCCTACTGTGTCGGACTGTCGGGACCCCTTACCCACAGTCCAATCCCCTTGACCTACTCTGTGTTGTTACCATCGGGGAGGAAAATGGGTGGGGGTAACAGTCAACAAACACCGCTGCATTGTATGTTGAAACACTTCAAGAAAGGGTTTAGTGGAGACTATGGATGTCCAAAAATGACACGAGGCAGATTGCGAAACTTGTGTGAAGTGGAGTGGCCGGCATTCAAGGTGGGGTGGCCGTCAGAAGGAAGTTTGGACCCAGAAAAGATTAGGGCTGTGTATGCAGTGGTGGTGGGGGACCCTGGACACCCAGACCAGTATCCCTATATAGATTCATGGGGCACTGTAGTAACCGGATCCCCCACATGGCTTGCAACATGTAAGGAACAGTGCAGTAAAGTTATGGTGCTGATGAAGGATAAAACCCAGAAGAAGTTTGGCAGGGGCCTTGTAGTTTTAGGTAGTCCCCCAGAGGAACCCAGTGCACCACCCCCATATGTCACAGTGGACCCTGGTCCGGCCCTAGCGGTGCAGGCAGAAGTGGCAGCACCGCCAAATCCGGCCAACCCTTCCCTCAACTCGGAACCGACGGCCCTGGCATCACCATCGCCATCACCCCATGCTCTATAATCTGACTGTCATGAGCCAGGCTGAGCAGGCTGCCAACTCAGACGGGGACTCTGAGTTAGACTGGGAACCCCAGCCAGGGGTGGATCCCTGGGAGGCAGAGGGGGCTCCTGCAGGGGCAAGGGAGAGACCTGCCAGCGACCCCACAGCGGTCCCTGAGCCAGTACCTGCAGCAGATGAGACCAGTGCTTTGGGCTCGACAGAAGCTGCTGTTCCTGACTCCAGCCCAGAGTTTGCTGCAGACCCTCCCCCCACGTTCCTCCAGAGGTGGCTGGAGAAGGAGGCGGGGCGCAGATCGAAGCGGTTGCAAGAGAAGCATCTGAAGTCTGAGGGCCTCCAGCTGTGAGCTGGGCCAACGGACATTTGACCAGCCCCAGCTGGGCTAAAGACTATGTACTTAAGACAGACACTGGGGGGAGTTGGGCACGGGGCAACAACCGTCTTCCATCTGGGAAATCTGCTTTCTGTGCTTTCTGTTCCAGGCCGACCCTAGCTGTTGAGTTTGCTACCTCTTCGTTTTGGGTGATGTAACCTCTTGTTTACTTTTTCACTTTATTACTAAAAGCCATAAAACTCGGCTCCTGCCTCCGTTTTCTGCTTCAGCCGCTGCCTGACATTGACACTGACCTTCTGGACCAGAAAGAGGGACCTACCCTCCCCAGTCCAACTGATGTTTACGCTTTTAGAAGTAGGCCGAAGATAAAGGCCAAGGAGATCAAAGGAATACAGGAGAAGTTCCCCCGTGAGGTCCAAGGCAAAGAGGAAAGGGATGAAGAGGAGGTAGTGGCCCCCCTTAGGCAGGTTAGCCCTGATCCCCAGCAAGAGGGGGGGCTATCGCCGAATGCAAAGTTATCAGTACACGCCTTTCACTACGTCCGATCTCCTGAATTGGAAGACTCATTATGGGTCTTACATGGCAAAGCCCCAAGAAATGATAGAATTATGTATATCTATTATGGCTATGCATGTGCCTACATGGCAGGATTGCCAGTAATTACTCATGACTCTATTCACCAGAGAAGAAAGGAGATGCATTCTCCGAGAGGCAGAAAAAGTAGTCCAGACTTGGGTACACCCTGGTACCTCAAATGAAGAGATATGGATTAGGGAAAGGGTGCCCTTGACAGAGCCGCATTGGGATGTCAATAACGACCAGGACTTTACCCGTCTTACGGAGTATCAAGCCGTACTGTTAGAAGGAATGAGGGAAGGTATGAATACATCTAAAATAAAGGAGATTGTGCAGGGAACTGACGAACCTCCGGGACAATTTTTGGAACAATTGTTGAATGCATATCAGCAATATACTCCAATAAATCCGGATGCCCCAGAGAATTTGCGGGCGGTAGTTTTGGACTTTGTGGCTCAAAGTTCCCTGGATATAAGAAAGAAACTGCAAGAACAGGAAGGGTTTGAGGGAATTAATTTGAGTCAGTTGTTAACAATTGCACAGAAGGTCTACATAAATCGGGAATTAGAAGAGAAGCGGGAAAAGGACAGACGCATACATAAGAAGGCGGAAGTATTAGTGGCGGCACTTGCCACCCAAGGGATAATTGAACCCAAAAGGGGCAGAGGAAGGAGGATGGAAAGGGTCGGCAGACCCTGATCTCGGCTTGGGCAAAGCCAGTGTGCCATTTGCAAACAGGAAGGTCATTGGAAGAATGAATGCCCCAATCGACCTGGACAAGGGCTGACCAGCCGCCAAAGAGGATGGGAAAGAGGTGACAGAGGAGGAAGAGGATGGGTGACTGATGGATGATACAAAAGACAGAGAGGAGAAGAACCTATGAGACCATAGGGATGGCTGAGATGGAACAGTGGGACTAGGACAGACCGGGCCCCCTCATCGCTGGCCCCAGGGAGCCCATGGTCATGGCAAAGCTGGGGGGCCAGCCAATTCCCATGATGATCGATACCAGGGCCACCCGATCTGTTGTAACTACCCCTTTAGCCCCGAAGACAACCACTTGGGTGAAGATAGTTGGCACCACAGGCCATTGTTGGAAACGCCTTGTTGACCTGGGGTGGCATCAAGTTACACACCAATTCCTTTACTTACCTGATTGCCCAGTGCCCCTGATGGGAAGAGACTTGCTGTCGAAACTGTGGGCACAGATCACCTTTGAGGACGATCGATCAACGGAGGTGGAGTTCCGAGGACCACAGAGCTTGCTGATTTCATATCCCATGGAAGAAGAATGGAGGACTCATCAGACTCTTATGAGTCAGGCTGAGGATGACACTCCCTACGGGCCTCCTGGGGTATGGGCGGAAGACAATCCACCAGGATTAGCTAGATACATAGCCCCGGTTGTGGTAGAACTGAAACTAGGAGCCTTCCCGATACATGTAAAGCAATACAATCTGCCTTGGGCGGCCATAGAGGGCATACAGAAACACATAGATTGACTATTGAAGTATCAGATTCTTAGGGAATGCCAGTCTCCATGGAACACCCCTCTTCTGCCTGTCCAGAAGCCGGGAACGAGTGATTATCGGCCTGTGCAAAATTTAAGAATGGTGAATCAAGCCACAGTGACCATCCATCCCATGGTGCCCAATCCATATGTACTAATGGGGCTGATTCCCTTGGCGGCGGCGCATTTCACAATCTTAGACCTCAAGGATGCTTTCTTCTGCATACGGCTGGCCCCACAAAGCCAGCCTATTTTTGCTTTTCGGTGGGAAGATGGAGTAACGGGAAGAAAGACCCAGTACGCTTGGACCCGCTTGCCACAGGGATGGAAAAATTCGCCCACAATATTTGGGACCTCACTGAGCCAGGATCTGCAATGGTTCCCGTTGGAACCAGGGCGAAGAATCTTGTTGCAATACATGGATGACCTCCTGCTGGTGGCGACAGGCAAAGAAGAGTGCCAAAAGGGAACCGATGAGTTACTCCACCTCCTGTGGGAAGCCGGATACAAAGTTTCAAGAAAGAAGGCTCAGCTATGTCTAACAGAAGTGCGCTATTTGGGATACCAGGTTTCCCAGGGAAAGCGCACCCTAGGACCCGAAAGAAAAGAGACAGTGTGTGCTCTCCCAGAACCCCAGAACCGAAAGATGGTTTGTGAATTCTTAGGCGCGTCTGGATTCTGTCGAATCTGGATCCCCAACTTTGCTGTGATAAGTAAGCCCCTCTATGAGGCAACAAAAGGGCAGGAGACAGCGGAGTTCCACTGGGGAAAGGAACAAAAGGCAGCATGGTTGCAGATAAAGAAAGCCCTGATAGAAACCCCAGCGTTAGGCCTACCGGATGTGACCAAGCCATTCACCCTTTATGTGGACGAAAGGAAGGATGTGGCTGTAGGGGTTTTAACCCAGCAGTTGGGTTCCTGGCAGCGGCCCATGGCTTACCTCTCAAAACAGCTGGACCCCATGGCACGGGGGTGGCTGGGATGTCTTCGAACCATTGCAGCTACAGCACTATTGGTCAAGGAAACCGACAAGCTTACCCTGGGCCAGACGCTGACTGTCAGAGTCCCTCATGCCGTTACCACCCTGATGGAGTACAAAGGGAACTACTGGTTCACTAATAATCGGATGCTGAAATACCAAGGGAAGTTGTGTGAGAACCCCCGGATTCGACTCGAGACTACAACCACTCTTAATCCAGCTACACTACTCCCTGTGGAAGCCGAGGGTCCCCAGCATGATTGTATCCAGACCATGGATGAAGTACACTCAAGTCTTGCGGACCTCAGGGATACTCTGTGGCCGCACCCAGACATCACATACTATACAGATGGAAGCAGCTTTGCACGAGAGGGGTGGAGAATGGCTGGATATGCGGTGGTAACAGAAGATAAGGTTATAGAAGCCAAACCCCTGCCAACGGGGACGTCCGCACAGAAGGCAGAACTTCTTGCCCTGATCTGAGCCCTTGAACTTGCAGAAGGACTCACAGTGAATATTTATACTGACTCAAAATATGCGTTCATCACCCTACATGCACATGGGGCTTTATATAAGGAGAATGGATTGATCAATTCAATCGGCCAAAGTATAAAATACGGAAAAGAAATAGAAGAGCTGCTCTGTGTAGTCTGGATCCCTAAAAGGGTGGCTGTGATCCACTGCCGAGGACATCAGCGGGGAAGAGACCCAGTAGCCAAGGGAAATCAGAAAGCGGATCAGGCGGCTAAAGCAGGGGCAGTGGAAAATCTACTAACAGGATTGACAAGAGACCCTTTTATGGCCCCGCTATTCCAGGTTTCGCTGAGAGAGCTGAGCCTGACCTACTCCAAGGAGGAAAATGAAACAGCCAGACAAGATCTCAGGGCAGATAAGGGAAATGATGGATGATGGAGGCTGCCAGACGGAAGAATTTACCTGCCCCGACACCTGGGATGGTCGGTGGTCCAGAAGGCCCATGAAGCCACGCATTTAGGAAAAACAGCTCTAGTTCAACTGCTGGAAAAGGAAGTCTATCTAAATGGGATACATGGATTTGCCGCCCTGGCCTCCTCAAGGTGTCAGCTGTGCGCCAAAACTAATCCCCGACAGGGACCCAAGATGGCGGAAGGACAACAGTACCAAGGAAGTAGTCCTTTTGAATCGCTGGTAGTGGATTTCACTGAATTGCCCCTGGCCGGAGCCTATCGTTACCTCTTGGTCTTCATTTGTACTTACACTGGATGGGTGGAAGCTTACCCCACCCGCACCAAGAAAATGTGGGAGGTCATATGGGCCCTACTTCGAGATATTATTCCCTGACATGGACTACCACACCATATAGGCTCAGATAACAGACCTGCGTTCGTCCACAAAATCATCAAAGACTTAACCACTGCTCTGGGAATCACCTGGAAGCTACACAGTGCATACCGACCCCAGAGTTCAGGGAAGGTAGAAAGGATGAATAGGACCCTAAAGACACAGTTGTCCAAATTGTGTCAAGAAACGAGGTTGAAGTGGCCGGACGCTCTTCCCATAGCCCTTTTCGGGATAAGGTGCACACCACATCGAATCACAGGGCTGTCCCCTTTCGAGTTGATGTATGGGCAACCCCCTACTATTTTGAGTGGGTTGAGGGGAGATACAAAGGAATTAGGGAATATGGCCCTACAGGAGGAGGTTAGTGCCTTAGGGAAAGGTCTGAGTAAAATGAGGGAGTGCACGTTATAACAGCGTCTCCCCTTTCTACAGACTCAGGCACATCCTTTCCAACCAGGAGATGAGGTATGGGTGAAGGACTGGAAAGGAGAGCCACTTAGCCCCGGGTGGAGGGGTCCATACCGGGTTATATTGACAACCCCTACCGCAGTGAAGGTAGCAGGGTTGAGACCTTGGGTGCATTACACTAGGATAAAGAGGGCCCATACTGACTGGACTGCTGCTCCAATTATAGGGCAACCCTTGAAGATGAAGATCACTAAAAAGCAGTAAGGAAGACTGGGACTAGGCCTTGCTGTGTTCACATTCCGGGAAGCTGAACACCCGGCACATGGCCAGATCCCCATCTGGAGAGGAAAGAAGACTGGGACTAGGCCTACTGCAGTTGCTACCAGGGACACACTGCTCTACGTACGGCCAGATCCTGAATGTGGGAAACACTACTGTGGGTCAGAGGAGGTATAGGGGGAGCAGCAGGCCTTGGCTATCTATTGTATCATTTCAGATGGTGGTACTGTGGGTCTGAACAATATGTGGATATGGGGATTGTTGCTTGTGATGGGAGTGAAATCGGGCGAGGGAGGCTGGGAAGTGAATCGGTTTCACCACCTAGTCAATCAGATCTTGAGCACCCTGAATGTCAGTAATTGCTGGGTATGTTCTCATGGGCCAAGCTCACACATGCAAGGGTGTCCTGTAATGCCAGCAAGTACTATGAATCTGACTGGATGGGATAGCACTACTATATATGCGTTTACAACGAATAAGACACAGCCCTTAAAGGACTCTGGCAAGTTTGTACTGAGTAGAATGGGAAAGGTACCCCTGGCTCCTTTGTGTGTAAGAAGGTGGAACATCTCCCAGGAAGGGTAATATGTAATTTCTGGGCAAGGGGGAACACAACAACATCCCTTGCCTAGAATATCAATGGGAGATTACCCCAACTGTAATGTAACTATTCTTGTTCTGGAATATAACAACTCCAATTGTAAAAAGACTAACCCGACTATTTCTGACCCTTTCGCGTGAGAAACAGGGGACACTGTTGATATAGTAACTATGTATGGGAATCTAAGAGGAGTTAACCCCCTGATCAGGATTCAGGAAGTTGCTATAGGGCACAGCGGTCAATGGATCTATGGACTGCCCCCCGGTATGTATTGGATATGTGGGTCCTGGGCAGGAAAGGCTCCCCCCCGTCTGGAATGGAACCTGCACCATATGGAGCCTAGTGATGGCCGGAATTGCCTTTCACCCATTACAACAATCAACTGAAGTTTGGGATAGACAATTTGGATGGTCTAGAGTCAAAAGGGTATATGATGAGAGCTACGGATATGACCCAGACAATACTTACCTAACTGAGGGTGAAAGACTCGGAGCCATAATGTTCCCCGTAGTAGGGGTGGCTCTGAAAATAAGAGAAATTCGGTGCTTGTCAGCCCAATTGGAGACATTGGCCAACTCGACGGCCAAAGGGATCAGTGCCCTACAGACAGAGGTGGACTCGTTGGCTTCCATACTGACTCAGCATAAAATAGCCCTGGATTACCTCCTCAGCCGAGAAGGAGGCTTGTGTGTATGGTTAAATACCACCTGCTGTCATTATGTTAATGAATCTGGAATAGTAGAAACCAATCTGGAGAAAATACACTCTGTGATATCTAATATTAGGAAATCATACCTGCAGACTACCAATGTGTGGGCATGGTTAACTTCTTGGCTTCCGAATTTAGCATGACTGAAGACGCTGTTCATGGGATTTCTCCTTGTATTAATGGTAGGGCTAATGATATGCATGATAGCACCTTGCTTGCTAAACTGCTTCCAATCTGCAATGAGTAAAATTATGGATGGGCAGCTTATGCCTTAATGGCCCAAACCAAGTAATTATGCTTAAATTGCTGTGTAGAATTTAGCATAAAAGGGGGAAATGAGAAAGAATGTGGAAAAAGAGACAAAGTGATATAGAATTTCTACTTGCAACATCAAGAATGTGCAGTCACAGAATGGTCTATTGTCTATTGTAGTATGTAGAGTATCCAATTAGATTTATACAATGCGTCTGGTGCCATAAACGTACATGATAACACTGTACCAAACAATGTATAAATTGTTGTGAATTTATGGGGGCCGGGCTCTCGGTCTTTGGAAGCGATTCCACTGAGACCCAGCCGGCTGAATAAACTTTGAATTTTCATTCCGTGGGTCTCGATCTCTATTTTCTGCAACATCAGAGCTCTAAATGTATGGGCAAAACAAAAGTTTGGAAACCCACAGAGGAAGAGTACAATGCGGGACAATCAGAAGCAGAGATACATTAGGTGAATACATTAGGCACCCCTCCTCTCCACTTTTGTGTTCCAAATATTCCCCTGCAAAGCTGGTTTTCTTTTTGGGAAACAGCATCAGTATGTTGTTACTTGGGTTTGCAATATAAGCTTAACTTGGAATCCCACAGAGAGGCCATTTCCACACCTTTGAGGCCTCTCCCTAAACTGCAAACGCCAGGACTCCATAGGATGTTGAAAGTGGAATAATAGCACTATAACAGTCTAGTGTGGAAATGGCCAGAGAAAACCACTTGCAGTTTATTCAGAAGTAAGTCCAGAGACCGTATGTTGCATTGCACCCTTAGCTATGACTAAGTTTACCTGGATTGTGTCCTAACTACATCGCTTTTTAAAACCAAACATGCCTTGCTTTCTTATTCATTTAATATTCAGCAAAAGGCAAAGGGATTACCATAGCAACATTGTTCTTCTGACACCCATAATGGAGAATGTGCAGCTGAAAAGGCACATAGTTAAGCTCACTGTTTTGCAACCTATCAAGTTGGAAATGCAAGAGGGAATAGTTTAAACAATGTAGAAATTCTGCTATTTTCTTATCAGTATATTATCTCAGAAATAAAGACATCCTTTCCTCTGTTCAGATGGGTTCATTTTCATCCCACTGGAACACTAATAGTGCTTCACCCCTCTCTCAGATCACTAACTACACATTACTGACAGTAATCCCACCCAATATGTAAAATGAAAAATCACTTTATGATATCTTTATGCATAGTCATTAGAACTGAACACTGGAAGTAAAAATCTCTAGAAGAAAACACCTGGAAGAAAATAATGGTAATTCTATTGTATGTAGTCTTGAAGGCTTTGGAAAATGAAAACTTGGAATTAACAGTGTGCATGTGAGCATAATTTGCAGCAAATGCATGAATTGTTACAACACAGACATGCATTTTCTTTGTGTGTGTGTGTCCTTGTTTCACTGCTTTGAGTCACTTTCCATGATATTTAGAAACCTACACAGAGTGGGAGAAAGCACACAGAACTGAGAATTTGACAACACTAACACAGAGGAGTGTTCTGTTTAAACCCCACACCCATCAATGAAAAGGAGGGCCAATGCAAATCAAGGAGCAATTTTAGACCTTTCAGTGGGAGCTGTTAATCTGCATTTCCACATGCAAGACGGTTAAATAAACCTATTTGTGGGACTAACACTAAGATGTCACTCCAAGTACTGCTACGGAACACAAAATACACATAGCACCAGAGCTGGAAAGAAAATATTGGATATAGATGAGAAGTGTTGGCATGGTATTACCCCACCTTGCAGACCCCGCCCTGAGGAGTATTATTGTTTATATTAAATATAGTGAGCCATAGAGATCTACTGGAGGGACACGTAGGCAGCTGAGCTATAGGAAACAGATCGAAGGTTAAAATTAGCATCAGTTCCTGTCACATATCCTAGGTGGATCTCGGAAATGGTTCCCACAGACCATTTAAATGGATTTTCAGCAATAATAGCGCCAACAGGAGACAAGAGGTCTCTGGGATCAAATTAACATTTCAACATTTCAATGTTACACCTTGTCATCCCCCGGAGCAATCTTGTGGGAACTACAAAGATGCCTGGCTGTATTTTCTTTATACTATAAAGCTGAAATCCATCTTCACAAAATTTGGCCATCTGGGCTTCCCAGGAAAGGGTCTGTTCCCCCTGCCCCTTGTATACTTTTCCCTATAAAAGACCCCTGTTTTAAATCGCTCTTTGGAGCCCCCAGAGAAAGAGAGAGATCTCTATGCTGTCTGTTTTTCTGAAGAGCTTCCCTCAGTTGCTGTACTGAGTAGGTTTCAACACATGTTTTCAGGATTTCTCTTCAGGTAGTAGTACCCCAAACCCCTATGACTCTCTTAATTTTCACCTTTTTAAAAATCTCTATAGCCCCTTGTATGCTTGTGTGAGTGAATGCAACAGTGTGCTTGTGTGGATTTTGACATCTTTTCCAATAAAATACTGAAAGTAGAATAGTTAACCCAGTTCTCTGTGGTCTGACTGTAAAGCTGGGCTCAAGATCCCTTGAATTACCCTGCCCTCTTCACATTGCTATAGCAGTGTTTAGCTAATTTTCCCCACAAGTGCTAATTTTGACAAGCGTCGGGAATCCCCCTAAGGGACCCCCTGCAAGCAGGGTAACAATGGCATGAAGCATAGATCCAGGTACTGAATAATAATAATAACAACAACAACAACAACAACAACAACAACAATATAGTATTACTATCATCATCCACTACTGTATGACTATTTATGTATTATTATTATCCATTATTTGATAACACACCTTTGCCACAGCCTGTAGATGGTATTTTTAGATAATAGATTGGCATCCACATGGGTACTCAGCTTCTGGGTGGTTCTTTGCCACCTGAGAGTGAGGCTGGTCCTCAGCCCCAGACCTAGGCCTAACCTGGCAAGCCTGCACCTCCAAAGTCCCTTCAGGGGATCCCCACAGGGGGATAAAGGTGGTTATAGCCCCTATTCCCCCAAAACTGGATCTTGCTCTATGCCGTACTGCTCCAAAGTTGTGACAGAATAGTACAAACATCAATGTGATAACATGACAATGAGAGTGAGTGAGTGGGAAGAAGGCTGATCCAAATCAAGAGGAAATGTTATACCTTTTAGTGGAACAGTTAACTTGCATTTCCACATGCATGAAATGTTTAAATCTCTTTGTTGTTAATGAACGCTTATTTTGTAAAGAAAAAAAATGGGTATGGACTTTTAACATTAAAAATGAAAGGGAAATCTGTGTTTGGTGTGGAGATGGCTGACTTCTGACGTCTCACCGATATAAAAATGGTAGGGATGGGCCAACTGAATCTTCAAATCCTGGGTAAGGATTCGAGATTCCCAAATCTGAATCCCTGTGCCAAAAGAGGCAAACCGAATCTTTTGAATCCACCAACCAAATAGATTGTTAGAGACCAGGATGCCTGAAAACAAAGGAGACTGGGATGCCTGAAAACCTGGGAGACCAAGCCTCCTGAAAACCTGGGTGACCAGACATACAAGGGAAGATAGTAAGTAGGTGAGTTTTTCCCTTGGAGTAAGAATGGCTTTTGCTAACAATTTCAGAAATTACATCTGAGGTTGTATTCTAAGATAATTAAATTGAACATTTAATATTGAAGTTCAGCGCTTCACTGGAAAGTACAGGCTTGAGATTTCAATGACAGCTGAAAGATTCCTTTGCAGAGCTCCCTTGCAAACCTCTTTCAGACACAATTCTGGAGTTTGGAGTTTTATAAGGTGTCACAGCCTTCTCTGACAAAGTGTGCTGGTGCATCATCAAACTACAAACCCCAGGATGCCATAAGGAGCTATGCAAAGAAAAGCCAGCTTTGACCTGGATTATCTCTTTACTGTAGTGATCCTCTTTACCCAGACAGGAAAATGTGGGGTTTTCCTGCCTATGTAGAATGGGCCTTCATGTCATTTTCAATCGGGAGAGATCCTGAGGCAAAACTATGACAATTGTCTTGGCCAGATTTCTTCAGAGAGAGGCTTGCCTTTGCCTAGGCTTTTGCTAAGGCTAAGAGAGCGTGTCTTGCCCATGATTATCCTTCTTTCCCTTGCTTTTTAAACCCTTTTTAAAAAAAGGATTCAAAAGATTGAAGATTTGTGAGATTCGTGGATTCCCAGAACCTTCCAGGAATTCGGATCCGGATCCAGATTCAGAAAATTCTGGATTCGTCCCATCCCTAAAAAATGGAGACCATGTTTCTGTAGAGTTAAGAGTGTTCTTGTAGCTGCTGAGAACTTAAGACTTCTCAAGTGCTTCTCTGAGATGAATATTTTGCGAACTTACAATGATAAATCCAGACAAAAGATTTCCTTCTTGTTGAAGCAGAACAGATTTGCCTCTCAGTGTCATTTTGTTGCATGAGAAAGGATATTTAGACAGCTTCACTGGGGCTTTCTTCATTGGTGTCCAACTGCTATATTCTGATGATACTTTTAGACACAAATTTCATACAAAAAATTCCAAAAAAATTTCTTTCTGGCGTCACAGTTCTACTTGATATGACAGAAAATCCCTTCCCAAACCTATACGGTAGAACTGTTTCCATGTTTGTTTGTTTTTTTAATTGTGTTAAAATTAAAATTGTGTGGTATTCTCTGTGAAGAATAGCAATAGAGTCTACGGGAAATTTATTTTGGCAAGGGGGAAGAAAAATGGGCTACTCAGAATCTGGAGTTCTAAAGGAACCTGGACTACTCACTTTACCTTTTATGTTGTCATCAGTCACCTTTTGAATCACTCAAATCAGACACCTTTTGAATGCTATCACCTTTCGCATAACCTGAATTTTTGAACTGCACAAAAATTCTTTAGGAACTGCTCATTTTTTCCCTGTGGGAATGCATGTTTTGTATTTGGTTGCAAAGTGATGGTTCTGTACAAGCTGTTTTTTTTTCCTCCTGAACAATTCTAATAAAAGATAAGGAAATTAGAAATATCATTGCTTGTTCTGGCTGGCTAGTACCAGGAAAGTGCGGGATGCTGACCAAAACTGCACAAGCTTTGATTATACAGCTGAACTCATACTTTTCTCTGAAGTGCTGAAACAGCAGGTATTGGAACATGATGCGATAGCCAATTCTGTTGGATAGGCCACTAAATATGGACAGAGCCTTTCCATTATTTTCCTAACACATGCATCTATAAAATCAGAGTCAACAAATACATACATATTCACACCAAATTATGTGTACGGTGTTTAAGAGAATTAAAATATGTAGTACAAAGAGAGAGAGAGAGAGAGAGAGAGAGAGAGAGAGAGAGAGAGTCTTTCTCCTGCATTGCTAGGTGCCCAAGTTGCACATTCAGGGTTTTTCACATCAAACCTATTAGCATACTGTTATAGGAGGGGCCATTCACATTATCAAATCAATAATGCACAGTGGTGATTGCATGAATTCTAATAGTGTGATTAAAGCCCACTCCATCTCCTTTGGTGAACAATTGCAGGTGTGTGTCAGGCCTGACATAATTTAAACAGGAGGCCTGCGTTTGTGCATCTGTAGGTTACTTCGGTTTTGTCTCCTCTTCCTTTCCATTCCTTCTCAAGGCTGGTGTAAAAGCGCTGTGGTTCAAATGTTCATTAAAGGGAGTGAAAAATAACATAAAAAGAGAACCTATGGGATATCTATCAGCTGTGTCCTAAACGACACACATACATGCTGATTAATCAGATAGGGACTCAGTTCTCATCCTCAGCTCTCTGTTCCCATGTTTCAGGAAAGCTGTCTTGTCTTTTAAAATTAATTTTAAAGGTACTGTACAAATATTTATGTATTTATCTGCACATTTACCATCTTAGTCATTGGCAGGGAAATACAAACTTTTGGAAGGTGCAAAACTACTCTGGCAATTAGATTTTGCTAACTAGTGCTATGGAGAACCTTCTTCTGCTTGTGGTGCACATTTAAATATTCCCTGTTACCATAAAAGTTGACTCTGGAGACAAAATAAATGTTCTTGCATGAATGGAGTAAAGATATGTATTCATTCTGAGCATGCAACATCAAAGTCATGACAAAGATATTAAGCCTGCAGTGGAATATTTAACCATAAAATATATGGCATAGATTATTGTTTTTATTTAAATAGGGTGCCACCAGTGTGCACTGTGCTTTACAAAGCATACGAGGACAGGTTCCTGCCCCAAGGAGCTTACAGTCTAAGATTCAATACAAGTGATACAAGAGAGAATGAACAATAGGGAAGATGCAGCCAAAAGGTTGCAGTCAATCACAGAGGCAGGAGGGAGAGGACATATAAGAGAAATTAGTTTAATAAATAATTATAAATATTTGTGTTCCGAGGACATTCACTTAGTCACTTGTTTCAAAGAAGGGAAAGGAACTTCAGACAGTCCTGGGCTACACTACAGATGCCATTTAAATGTTACACTCATTTTGCAAGAGGTGCTTTTCCAGACATTCACCTGATAGCTCAAAGTTAGTGTAAGTTTAAAAGCCACGAACATGGAAAGGGTGGAAGGGGTGATGTACCATCAGCCCAGCTTATGAATAATAGGCCCTTAAACATGACAGGTGTGTACATGGAAAGAGCTAGCAGAAAATAACTTCTGAAGGAACTCCTGTAACATCTGAAACATTCCACAACTCATCAGCTTTCCAAATCTTTTCTTCCATCTCCTGCTTAGGCTATTAAGAGAAGGATGCCCAAAAGGAAAGTTAAATGGGGAGCACATAACTCAGGAGCTACTTGACAGTGTAGTTCCCATATGGGGTAGCCCATTCTATAGAAATTTGTAAACTTGAATCATAGGAGAAAGGGTCATTTTTAAGCATACTACTTCTTGCTATGACCAGCTTGCTTACTTTTGTTATGTGGACTTTTAAAAGCCAATTAGATGGGCAAGGAGTGGAGAGGGAGAACAGAACTTGGGAAAAAAAGCTTGGACTGCAGCTCCCACAAATCCCAAATCAGCATGGCCAGTGGGGAATTCTGGGAGTTGTAGTTCAAAAATAAACTTTCCCAAGCCCTGGTCTAGTGTATGCTTCGCTCTGCTAGTCCCTTTGCTTTAGACCCCTTGCTTGTTCTTTGACTCTAACTGGATTTACATATAATCCAGAGCCTGTGGATTTAGATGCAAAAATGTAGCTGTATTGATAAACAGAATTGGCCCAAGATATTTTGCTCCCTGAGGCAATCTGCTGACAGCCTGTTAGTTGAAGCTTTCTTCAGAGCTGACAATGAGACATGAACCACTTGTACCAAAACAGACTTAGCTTAGGACAACAGCAGAGAGCATGATACACAGCTCTCTCCAACATCTTGCTGCCAGCTTCTAGCTTTGTTGCTTGAGGGAACCAAAGGAGATTGGAGGAGACCTCAAGGGCTACCCAGTCCAACCCCCCTCCACTATGCAGAATTGCGCAATCAAAGCAACCTTGACAAATGACCATCCAACCTCTGTTTCAAAACCTCCAAAGAAGGAGACTCCACCTCCACAACAGCCTTATCTTCCACGTGACATCCTTTCAAATAAACATGGCTATCATGTCACTGCTTAAGCTTCTCCTGTCCAAGCTAAACATACCCAGCTCCCTAAGCCACTCCTCATAGGACAGGGTTTCCATTCCTTTTACCATTTTGGTTGCCCTCCTCTGGACAAGTTCCAGCTTGTCAATATCCTTCTTGAATTGTGGTACCAAGAACTGGACACAATATTCCAGGTGAGGTCTGATCAGAGTAGAACTATCACTTCCCTTGACCTAGACAACATACTCATACTGAGAATCTACAATCATGTGGACTTTTTTTAGCTGTTGCATCATACTGTTGACTCATGTTCAGCTTGTGGTCTACTAAGACTCCTAGATCCCTTTCACATATGCTGTTGTCAAGCCAGGTGTCACCCTCTTAGATCTGTGCATTTAACCCCTCCCCCCCGCTTAAGTGCAGTATCCTACATTTCTCTCTGTTGAAATTCATTTTGTTAGTTTTGGGCCCAGTTCTTTAATCTGCTAAGGACATTTCAAATTCTGATCCTGTCCTCTGGAGTATTAGCCATGCCTCCTAATTTGGTGTCACCTGCAAATTTGATAAGAATGCCTGGTATTTCCTCATCTGAGTAATTGATAAAGACGTTGAATAGCACTGGGCCCAGGACAGAACCCAATGGCACCCCACTAGTCACTTATTTCCAGGATGAAGAAGACCCATTGATGAGTACCCTTTGGGTTTAGTCAGTCAACCAATTACAAATCCACCTAATAGTAGCATTGTCTAGCTCTTATTTTTCTGTCTTGTTTGGTTTTGCTAATGATAGGCCAGGCCTCATTGGTGTGAGAGTCTGGAGCAGCTATCTTTGAGTAACTCCTAGTTTTACAGCTCAGTGTTCTGTAAGATTATTAATTCCTTGTATCATTAATAAAATACATCACATTTGTCCTGCATGTATGATTAGGGACTACTGCCTTAACTGGAACTATTTTTCACTCGCTCCAATAGCCTTGGATAACAGAGAGGATTGTTTTTAAGGGATGCATACCATATTGTTGATGTAGAGACCATTCTTTTTGGGTTGTAATCCACAAATTCCCATTTTAATTGCCTGGATCCAGACTTTGCTCCTGCCAGCAGGAGAGTCTCTAAGGAACTGTCCCCATTAGCAGTATATGGGGAGGAACAACTTTTGCCAGTTCTCTTTTCTGTCTTTTGGAGCCTCCCAAAGTCTGCTCTGGAAAGCCGAGGAGCCTTTTGAGCAATATGGAGAGCAGCACTAGGTATGCCACAGTGAGGAAAGAACCAGGAAAAACCCGTTTTCCTTTCTTCAGAGGACTAAAAGGTTTTCATTAACAGAATATTCCTTCTGTTCGTAAAGGCAATCCAGAATGCAGTCCTATTCATTGCAAGTGCATATTTACATAACTTGCCACTTCATACACATTTCACAGATGAAAACCAAGATAGGTTTGGCTAAGAACCATCAGCGTGTTGTCAAGATGGCAAGAGTTGTTAATGAGGACGAATACACAAACAGAGGGAGACTGCAGCAAGTCTGTAATTTCTTGAGCCTGCTAGGAAGGGAAAGATCCTCCTATGCTTCTCCCCTCTGTTAAGTAGGTGCAAACTACTTTTGCACTTTGAATGTTTTTGCAGCAATTGAAGAAAGTGGGAGGAGGCCTATCTAGCCCAGCACTCCATTTGCAGAGTGGGCACTTAGCAGGAAAGGAATGCAATGCAACCCCTTCCTGCTCACCTTCTCCAGTCTGCAAAGGTATTCTGCCCATGGTACTGGACGTAATACAAAGCAGAAAGACAACGAAAGAAAGGGACCCATGAGAGTGTGCCAAGTGCTTCGGCTTGAATGTTGCCCTAACTCTACTAGCTGCCTCTGACAGAAGAATGTGGACTGTTCTGTAATGTTTCAGTGTTCTCTTTTTAACATTTACCATTTGTGCAGGGAGTAGAGCAAAGCCAGCACCCAATGTTTAATGAATAAAAAGGTCAATGAGAAACACAGACTTCCACTGCAGACATGCGAGTCCCAACAGCAAAGAATGTATTATGCAAGCCTTGCCACATGAAAGCACTCTAAGATTATTAACAAAACTGAGGGTGCTTATTTTTACGAACCTGAGCTTCACATTGTTGACAGTGAAGCTTTAATTTACATTGCACTGCTGAAGTGTTTAAAAATCTTGCATTAAACTTCGTGCATTGTCTATAAATATTTCCTGGTAAAGATATGTAAGTTGAGGCTTTTTAGCCTCTTTGGTATAAGTATTCATATGTACAAGTACTATATATAATATATATATGTATGTATGTATGTATGTATGTCTCTGTATATGTATCTCTCTGCATCTGGAATACTGTTAAAATAAATATATATATATACACATATATATTTAATAGAGTATTCCAGATGCAGAGACAGCCTTAATTTTGCTTATTTCTGCTCTAGCAGCTTATATCATCAACTGCAAGCTCATACCCACTTACCCAGGATCAAGCCCCATTAACGGAAATTAGATAGGGAGTGTAGGACTATGGAGACACGGATTGAACGAGTAGGCATCGATAGGATTTTTACCTAATGGAAGATGGATAAATGTGTCTATATCCACAGACTGGAAGAGACTTGAAACACCATTTCCCATACTTTTATGGTCCCCCAGTTCTGCCTACCAATTGTCCAAGTAAAGGAAGAGGTAGCCTCCTACACAGGCAATCCATTGATGCTACTCAGAAAGCTACAGAAAACATGATCTTTTTTAATGTGACATCTTTTGTTTCAGATTATCTCCAAAATATGTAAATATTCATATTGGCATGAAATGGTACACATATGATCCATGACTGTGAAAGGTCTTCCTGCTAAATGGATGTAGTCCCTGGCCACTGTCTAGAAACCAGAGTGGTCCCTAAGGCCTTGACCATCTGTCTTCTGTGACATCGAAAGGAACTTTGGGACACACTTCCAGTGGCATCTTCATGTGTGTGTAGGCTGGAATCCTATTGGTGAAATATGCTGGTGTAACCTGGAGTTACACCTTTGGATGTCATTTTGAGGATGTTGCAGCCTCCTCGTGTACTGTTCTGTCCAATGGAAGGCAGCTTCTGAATATGCCTCTTTCAGTCTTATAGTGCCTGAGGGTTCATGGGCAACTAGAAGGGAGTTCTGTGACTAGAAAAGGGAAAAGCTGTTGTTCTCTTGGACTTACAGTATGTGTGCTCACAAAGTCAAGAATGGCGTCATTTGTTCTCCAGGCTGCAGCACTTTAACCAGATGCTACCTAGGCACTCTCAACCTTCAGCAGGTCAGTGCTAGAGACGTGCTCCAGTGCTTGGAAGCTGCACTTCTCTGAGGGCAGAAGGAATGTGCAGAACTGGACTGCTGTAATATTATGCTCCCGAAATGCCCATGACCTTGCCCTTGTGATCCTGTGGTTCTCCTATTCCACCCTTTCCATTCATTCGCATCCCTCTGTGTGTTCTTCATGTGAGGCAAGTTGCAAACCTATTGTCAAATAAACATTGCAGTAATCTGCCTGTCACTTGGCACTGGATTAGAAAAACGTATGCTGGGTGAAAACAATGTCATCTCCACTTGAAAACCTAGATGTGCCTTATAAGATACCTCTTGATCCATCTGAGCATCCAAAACATTTTCAGTGGTGATAGTGGAAATGGGGGCGAGGGGAGGAGGAGAGAGAGGGGCAGGCATATTCTCTTCTTTATTCATTATTTGCTTCTAAGGAACAATATGCATACATTTTAGCTTCAATACCTACCATTTGTAACCATGAATATTTATTTATTTGGTTTATACCTGACTTTGAGAAATTTGAGAATAATTAAAAAAAAGAAGCAGGGAAGAGGATACAAAAAAGAGCGTGATTTTTTCCCCCGTCTCTTGAAGATATACCATTTGTCACAAAGCATTCCTAATCTTGACTCTTCTGTTCCATACTCATTGTCTCCATCTACCACCAGCAACAGTTTTCTTTGATTTGCTACTGGTGGCTATCTACCACACCAAGAGGTTACAATCAGGAAATACAAATGATTTCATATAAATTCAGTCTTGGGCTGCCTAATCTTATTTCCAAATCAGAACTACAAAAGATCCTCTTAATTCTTACCACCACCACCACCACCAAAAGAACACAATATTGATGAACATAATGGCATGTGCCAAAGACCTTGTAGAGATACCCATTAAATAAAGTCTCACAGGCATAAGATATCAGGAAGGAGGAGGTTGTCAAATCAATACCCCCTTTAAGGAAATAATAAAAGTATCCTAGATGTTCTATTCATGTAAATGGCTTCCTCTTGCAACACCTCTCGGCCCAGAGATGCCTTCCGTGCAGCAGCAAAGTCTTTTTTCCTGTTCTTTCATCTTATGTTCAATCCAATTTTGTCTTTTCTTTTCCTTCTTCCATACCTGAGCACAAATTAAAAAAAAAACCAAAACAGTTACTTTCAATAATCACCCTTTATTTTTCTTCTTCCTTCTTTTGAAGCGGTCCAGCAGTGAATGCACGGTTTTAACTTGCAAGGCACACTTAAATCACGGTGAAAACAGTGTATATATGGAAAACAGTATATATTGACTTCATTTGCTTTAAAACTGCCTTTTTGTGTTTCATGTGCTCAGTCAAGGTGTATGGGGTGTGCATGTGTAAGAGATCCTACTTGAAGCTTGGGGAAGGTATTTTTTTAGACTACAAATCCCAGAATTATAGCCATTCTGCTAAACCCACTTGTGATCACTCATCTGCAGGCAACACAATCACAGTGTTAACCAGATTGTGCCCACTAGGATTATCTGGAAATCAAAACATTCAGCTGTTGCAGATACTTTTTCCTGGGCAAAGATCTATTATTAGCTTCTGGCTGAAGTTTTGTTCTTTTGTCTGTTTAGCTTATTTGGATTAAATCTTCCTGCCAAACACCTCAGAAATTTTCAGAAAGTGTTTCTTTTGGAGGTTTCTAATACGGATGCATATCCCAAGGAAAGATTTCTGATCTTGCAATGGGACAGGGATATAGGGGTGGGCAGAGATGAGAGGAAATCTTTTGAAAGGGGTTGTAAAGGAAACCTGGCCTTAAATCATATTCTAGTCTGAACGGAAAAACTGCTTGGCTCTGAGTTCTAACACTGGGGCCCTGTGAAAAATGTACCCATTTCAGCTCGGATTACAGAGGAGGGGCAAAGGCATCTGGTAGTGGCAGCTTTATTGAGGAACATAATAAGGAAACAATCGAGTCTGAACACTGCCAGTGGACAGAAAACAATGGGTTGGGTGTTGCTAACAAACGAAAAAATAATTGGATAGCCAGCCAAAGGTTTAAGAAAACAAAATAATGGCATGACTCCAGAAAGGCATATATTGGTTTTGGGTTCTGTGCTGTTGCCAGTTTCTGGTCTCCTGTGTCCACCGCTGCTGGAGGGAACTTTCCAGTGGTTTTAAATGGTGCTGTTTTATTTATCTTTATAAAATAGCCCTTATCCTATTTCCTGAGAAGAATTTGAGTGCTGATGGATCCAGGACTCTGGCAGAAATTTTAAATCCTTCAGACCTGTGGGTCGGCTCTGGCTTGCAGAATGGGAAGATTTTTCTTTGCCTGCCATGTTTGTGGTTTAGCTTGGAAAAACTAACTGCAAATTATTTTGTCAGCAGTGGAGTTTTATTGAATGTAGCTTCTAAAGGGGAGGGCGGAAGAAGCCTTTAAAAAATGCCTTATAAATGTCTCATTCTTTCCCTGTCATCTTCTGTATCTGATGGCATTTACTGAATGCATAACTTTGTGATATATGATGCACCTGTCAGACTCTTTAAGGAACATCTGATTTACAGCCGTTGCACAGAACATAAGACTTTGCTTACTCCCAGAAGCCTCAAGAAATGTATCTACTAATATTTTTGAAAGTTACATTTCCAAAGAGACTTTGTTTTTCAGCTTCAGTTTTATTGGACAAATTGAAATTTTAAAAAGGCACAACATTTCATACAAAAATGAACAGCCCTTTATATATTGTCCTAGTCTGGATAATTGCCAATTGGGATTGTTTGTGCATTGGTGTGTATACACACACACACGCATACATATATATAAAATTTAATACAGCTCCAAGAACAACATAAATTTGCAAACAAAATGTATCACATCGAGTGAATACAAGAGTATTTTAAGCATCACATTCCAATTTTCCATCTCTGTATAAATTATTGAGACCCTGTGTATAAATTATTGAGACCATCAATACATAAATTTAAAATGGATTTTTCCAGAACGTCAAAAGCTGTGAAAAAGGAGATAATTCTGTTTCAGCAACGCAATAAAACAATTCCACTTACCTATTTGTCATAGCAGATATTTTCACATGTAGATCTCAGGTGGTATGTCAATTTATCCAACAAAGCCAGTGTCCAGAGGCTCATGCACGCTACATAAGTATAGCGCTATATTCCACCTTAAGCGTCATGGCAAGATCCTTGGCAGGATCCGTGGAATCCTAAGACAGGCAGTTGAAGGAGGGCTTTAGAATTCTCAGCCAGGGAATTCTAGTGCCTCACCAAACTACAGACTCCAGGATTCCATAAGATGTTGCCAAGGCAGTTAAAGTAAGATATAGTGCTGTCTTTGTTTAGTGTGAATGGGCCCATACTTTTTAACCTTTTTCTTAAAGTTAATTCTTCTGCATCTCCCCAGTGCTTGGAAATTTTTGATCTAGTTGCTGTAAATAAACTCTCATAAGGAAATGTTTCAGTTTTAACACAGAACAGGGTAGAGATGCTGCTGTATTCAGCAATCTCCTTGCCTGATCTGATGTATGTGGTCATGAATTTTGGTGGTTGAGGGCTCCCGGGATGATTGTCCTCGGGCGGGGGTTAATGAACATTGCAGAACTGCTTTGTCTGGAGTGGCTCAGGACTTCACGGTTGCCATAACCACTGTGGGGCTGTGCCAACCTGCCACTGGCCCAGCACTTAAATGGGAAACAACCTTGTCTTTGTTTTCTCAGCTGGACAGGAGGGTAATGAAGTGAGGTGGAAGATTCAGCATCTCTTTCCTTATCATGATAGGACCATTTCCTGTAAAATTTTAAGTTATCAGTGACTTTACCTTCTCCCAGGTTGAGGACCTAGTGAAATGATCCTTTCCCCAGAGGTTAATGGATTCTGATGGACTTCTAAGAGCTCTGAAGGATTTACTTACAGAGGATCAAGTGATCTCTATGGCTCAAAATGCTCGTTAGGTGTTTTAGCTGATAATGCCAGCTGCAGGTCTACCTGGATAGAGATAGATTGGCTGCAATTCTCCTTGCGCTGGTAACTGCCCATTTAGACTATTCCAATATATTGTTTGTGGAACTGCTTTTAAGAACTATCCAGAGCTTAACATTGAACCACAATAAGATTGCTAGACAACTAATTGGGCAGTTTTTTCATATTAGGACTGTGGCTCTGTGTCAGCTACATTAGTTTCCAGTCTGTTTTAGGCCAAATTTATAATTTTATCCTTCAAAGCTCTAAACTTTGGACCAAGCCACCTAAAATATCATTTTCTCAAATATGTATCTATCCAGACCTCAAGGTCTTTTCAGAGGTCCTACTGTGAGTGCAGATAACTACTAGGTACAGGGTCTGTTTGGTAATAGGGCCACAGTAATGGAACAACCCTCTCAGATAAGTTCACCTATTATTATCATCCTTTTCTTTTCAGCACTAACCGAAAGGCTTTCTATTCACATAGGCCTTTTAAATATATTATGTAATCTCGGTTTTCCCATTTTGAAACATATGATCAGAATCCCGTTGGGGAGATATAAATGCGTAACCCAGTGTTACACATTTGTGACATTTGTAATCACAATCTCTATGTATTCCCTAGTTTAGGGGGAATGTAGGGACTATGAAAGTCCCCCAGTCCCCATTTACTGGCAAGCAACTGCTGTGATTGATGTTCATTCTCCTGTTGCTTAGGAAGCAGCTGACCGACCTCCCCACCCACTCCTCACACAAGCAATCTCCTCACGCAAGCAAGGGAGAAATTGTAGCAGAGACTCCACTTCTCCTGTCACAATGGAGATTACTCACGGGAGAGAGTGGGAACATCAGTCAGCATCAAGTGACAGGAGAACAGACCCTTGTTGATCACAGCACCTGCTTCCCAGTAAGTGAGTGTTGGGGGCGTCAGGCCAGGGGTTACCGCATAGCCACACAACAATGCTGGTTACGTGTTCGTAACTCCCCAAGGGACTTTCAGTCTGCTTTTAATTCTGGAGTTGCTAAGATTTTTTGGTATAGTATTTTACATGCTCTGATTATGTGGCTTAAAAATCTAGGAGAGAAATTCCTGTAGATTGATTGATTGATTTGATTTATGTCTCTACCTTCTCCTAAGTGGGATCTAAATAACAAGAATTTCCCTCTGGAGAGACAAAAAAGAAATAGGAAAATAATCCAAAAAACAAAAACAAAATAATAAACGATTATACGTATGACATTCTGATGGAAGATATGCAAAAGATGTGATACATGTAAATATATATGTGGTAGGTAAACCAAAAATTGATCAAAATAAACACAAAAAATAACGAAATGCACGATTTCATGTTTGAATTTCTATTCTTGTTTTTCAGGGCCAAGATCGTGTTTAAGCATAAAGTGGAGCATAAAGTTTCACAGATCCAGATGCTGCAGAGAGAAGACAAAGAAGCTGGCTCAATGACACTGTGAAAGCTGGTGCCCTCCTGTATCTACACTGAATGTTGGTTGGGTGCATCCCTAGGGCAGCTGGTACTGGGCAGTGGGGAACAACACCTGGGTGCTCTACAACATGGGTGGCACTGCTCAGTGAAACTGTTGTATAAGGAGGCACTGAATACTGAATACCTCCTTACACAGTATCAGAAACAAGAGACTGACTAGAAACACTCAGTTTCAATAGCCAAAAGCACCAAAAGAATTCCAGGCTAGGTTCTTTGTCCATAGCTTTTGTGTGTCATGGTGTCCAGTGTAACCCTCATCCTGCTGAACTCCAGTGGAAGAGGAAAAGTGAAAGAAGCAAAGTACTTTTGCCCCTCTCCTTTTCTTAAAAGTACTCTTATTTCTCTATTGCTGAAGCCTTCATGTTGGAAGCATGACTGGAGACTGAGATGTCCAGTAGCCTCAGAACAGCATCCCAGAATCAGGGAAGACTTTGGATCCACAGGCTACTGGACTAGATAGTTTTTATTTTTCTTTATTCTGTGCTGTCTAGTTTTTTCATTTTGGAGTAGTGTACAAGTATTATAAATAAAGCAATAGAAAGTAGCTAAGCAGCATGTATAAATCACAACTTAATTTTAACATTCATGGGGGGAGTACTTTCCTCACCCCAACTCCCATAATACCTAGTCAATCTCGATATGAATACAGCATGTACGTGGGAGCCTCCAACTCCCCTATTAGGCAGCATGAAGAAGAAGGGGTAGGGACTGTCCAATCCACAGGGGCACAGCAAGGCCTCCAGACCCATCCACACATTCAGTGAATATTGACAGGCAGGTGACAGTGCTTAGAAGCACCCATGTTTGCCTCTGAAATCCCAGGGTGGATATTGCCTTCCGTTCTCCCTCTTTTCTCACTGATGATTTCTATATCACTTTGGGAGGGGGAAGGGGACGGATTTCAGTCAGACGTAAAAAATAACACTGAAATAATCACATACTCCCAAATATAGGCAACCTCCACATAAAGCCACCTTTGGTATTGAAGTTTTCTGGCAACCCCATTTCAATCCATCATTTCTGTAAGGATGAAAAAGCTGTAACATGAAAACACTGAATGATAACATGTTATATTATAATGGTTGAAAAACAGTGTTTTCTCTAACATAATATTATACAAAATAACCAGTACGTGAAACCCAACAAAAAGATATGGTGTAGTCACTCTTGAATGTCTTAACAGGACCAGTATTAACATGCAAAGCAGCTCTTATACTCACATGAATGTTTCTCAAAACAATACTCACATTTATGTGTATCCCAGATGCTATTGTTTAGTATCTCACCCAGCAAGTAGAAGATGTTAGTTATTGCAGTTACAATTGCAAAGAAGACAATCTTAGCCCCTGAGCCAAGGTAATCCAGGAGAGGATATACCCAAACACCGGTGACATGATAAATCCAACATATCCTAATTTAAAAAAAAAAGGACAGAAACAGAAAGTATTCAGACAACTGGTTACACTATAAAACTGATCTATTTCCCAAAAGCACATTCATATACATGTCTACTCAGAAGTAAGTCCCACTTAGTTCCATGGAGTTTGTTGCCAGATAAGCTGCAACCTTAACAAGCTGGAGACAAAATCCAACCTAGCGTCTTATTTAACTTAGTTCTAAGAACCCCAGTAATTTAACTGTGGCATTTTTTAAAAAAAGTGTGATGAAATTCAGAGCCCAAGATTAGAAACTGTGATGCATTAATAAAATTCCTTGGCTATTTCAGCCCTAAAGACTATCTAAAGCCTTTGATAGTAAATTGAGTAGGACTCTCTAGGAAGAGGATTCCATGAAGATGCCACAACACAGAAGGTCCTGTTTGAAAGCAGATTTTTGTGTGATTTACACGAGGTGAGAAGAGTCAGAAGGAAGAAGATAATATCTGAAATCTCCAGGTGCAGCCTGTGTATTTCCTTTCTCAATCTGGCTCCTCCAGAGGTGCTGAACTTATAGTTACAGTACAGAGGTGCTGGACTTATCAGGTTGGGGAAGGCTCTCCAATGAACGTTGCTCCACGAACCATCCTGCTCACACCAGATATTCAGAGTGAGCCTTTGTTAGTACTTGGATGGGATACCACGAGGGAACAACAGAAATAACACTGGAAAGCTCCTGCCAGTCAGTTGATGATACTGGACCAGGTAGACCAACAGTCTGAATCAGTATAAGACAGTCTCCTATGTAAATCTTTCTGTAGTTCATAGTAAAAAGTACAACTTCTTCATAACACCCCCACAATGGCATTTCTCATATGACACATATGAAGATGAAGAAAAGTGCTTGCCATTTCCTGTTCCCTAAATCTTGCTACTCTCACTTTCAAATTATTGATGCCTTATGTAAGAACAGGAGATTCTACCATCAGTGTGGTTAAAGGAAAGTTAATTTATTTATGACTATGATGCCTGGAGGCAAATGAGCATGAATAATAGAAATGCAGTCACCATGATCTAAATGTTTCAGTGATAAGAAAAGGAAGCACTCTGGCACCTTGAAGATTAAGAGATTTAGGCTGCAATCTTTTATGCACTCACCTATGTCCCATTGACCGGAATGTCCTTCCCCTCTCTAAGTTTTTCAGACCATAGCTGGCATCAGAGTTCACTGGGAAGATGTAGTTAGCACAGGGAACACTAATCTGCTTTATTATTTGCTGCTTTAGGGGTTACTAAATATAGTACTATAGGATTGCTGCTTTCTACTTTTTGTCTGTTATTGTTAATTTTCCTAGTTCTGTTCCCATCTTCCCCATCTTCCCCTAAAATGTTTGAATGTTCCCATCTTCTGCACTTAATGGTAAATCGTTGAAACTGCAATACTTTTTCCTTTCTTAGTCTGAAATGCATATAGGTTGCATCATGGTTGATAAAAAATATGGTATAAAATGTCTGCATAGGCACCTCTGCATTTCAAGGCACTTGATTCTGTCCTCTTTTAATTCTTTATTTCACTTCTCTTTCTTTCTTGTCCTTTTTCTTCATCTGTACCCACCCTATGCCTCCTGTGTAAGTGCCTTCTCTCTTTTGCTCTCATCTTCTTTCTGCCTCCACCATTTCTGCCTATATCATCTTTTCCTTTTCTCCCTTGCCCCTCTCTATCTTGTGTTCTTCCTCCTACTCAAAACTCCTGGCTAAACGTCTTTTCTTTATTTTCTGTCTTTCGCCTTCTCCTTTCTTTCCTCACCACTCTCTAGTGCAGGGTTCAGCAACTTTCAGGGCTTGGAGGTACACTGCCCCCCTCAATGAGATCTTGCAGGCCCACCTTTCCTTCTCATTCAGGAAGATTATGTTTTTTCCTCCCAAATACCTCCTCAAGCCCTCTAGAGCTGTAGCAGGCAATTGTGACACATTTGGGGCCCTCTCTGCGATGTTGTAGTCCCAGGAGAGGCCTAGCCTTTACACAGAAAATGACTTGGAAATTTGGAATTTAGATTCTGTCCTAAAATACTACCTCTGCTGCTACTTTAACCTCTGCCATCAATATGGAATAGTCAAGCTGGCAAAACTTTTATGCAACACAATTGCTTATTTTTCTGACTGAGCCCATAAAAACCCACCTGCAAGTGACAGAATACATTCCAGTGCAGCTCTACCAGGGAAGACCACAGCTTGGAGGTTCTGAACTCTCTCCTTGAAGGAGCACTAACTGAGTTGGTTGCATGAAGATTACACATAATAGGTCACATCCCTTGAATTCCCTTAAAATATTTTAAAAAGGAGATGGGAAATATTTCACGGAGATCCTGGATAACTACTGCCAGCCATATTAGCAAATATTGGGCTAGATAGTCTGGCCTAGGTAAGACAACTTCCTATGTTCTACTCCATTATCAGTTATCTGCTTTTGAAAATGACTGTGGACATCTCCATCCTGGGAGAAAACCTGGAAGAATTAATTAATCATTTCACTGTACTCTAGTGAACCAGAGCTTCAGTCCAAGGCATATTTACTAGGAAATAGCTCTACCGCAAATCAGTGGAACTTACTTTGTATTCATGGTTAGGATTGGGGTATTAAAGAGCATCTAAGTATTCTAGAAACGCTTACCCAGAACGTTTAGATGTTAAACAGTGGAAATGTATCCTTAACCCATGCACTATGCCATTGAATGACATTCACACCTTAAATACACAAGTGGAATGTGTGAATATTCTGTATGTTGCTAGTGAAACAAATCACCTTTGGATAGCAACTATTTTTTTGAGGAACTGTCATGACAGCACTTCCTTCCTGATGGATTTCCAGCAGATCCTATTCCCACAGCTATCATACCATTTGCCTCTAGATTTGCTCTTGGGGCTCAGCTGGTAATGATCTCTAGGCTTTCCAGTGGCAGATTTCTACACTACATCATTTAGAGTTTTCTTTACCAACGACTTCAACACAATTAATTCTAATCTGTGGTTTCCATTCACATTTTGCATATCTGACCCTACAGCAAACAGTACAAGCAAATAGACAGCCACTACCAGACTTCAACTTTAAGTGCTCCTTCAAGGGTAGAGTACAGAACCACCTATGAGTAGATGGGCTGACACCATTTAAAGCATAGAACTCAATCTCGCTTACTATACTACTCATGTTATCCTTCTCCACCCTAGAGTAATGTTACGAGGTTCCTGCATTGTCTATATTACAAAGGTGAGCAGGAAAAGTAGCAACGCTACCATGGAAACATTACCTGATGGCCTTTGTGAAGGAGTTCATTCCTCCTTGAATACATGCTAACTCAATACTGCACAATAATGGGCTGATCAACCTTAGGTATAAAGCTTCCATACAAGATTACTTGTTATTAACTCTAATGAATGCCTTCAACGATGTAATTCCTGTCCAACATCATTATTAGATAAGCACAAGGGAACATGCATTAAGGCACACTTCAGAGTGCAAAGCCAAAGCCATTTTGCTGAGTCCCTACCATTTGCGAGCTTCAGAGGAAAGTAGACAGTTTAGTTCTAAGTATGCCTCTAAGGAAAGAAAAACTCAGGTCTCATCCTCCTTACTGTTTGAGGCAAGCAAAAAGATGCTTGCAATTAAATGGGCAAGATACTTCATATTTATAATGATTACAGAAAATAGAATCTACCATTGCTTTCTCTGTTTTGGTTGTCCTAGGGGTAAGTTCACTGGGTACCAGCTTTTCCCAACTATGCTAGGAATCCAACTTTCTCTTGGATTCTGCCCAGGTCATAGAGGTAATTTTGACTTGTCTTCAAGATGACACAAGGAAAAGGCAATCCTTTCTGATAACTTACCCCATCCCATCTTTGTACATCAAATCAAGCATCTTGAACTATTATCAGTGCTCAGTGGTGTATCTAGCATAAACAGCACCTAGGGTAAGCATGGAAGTTGTGCCCCTACCTTCTTATCCCCACCTCCACTCCCATCCCTAAATGCACTGCTTTTTTGCACCCCCCGGCATTGGAACTCGGGGCACATACCTTACTTCCCCACCCTAGCTACGCATCTGTCAGTGCTCTAGAATCCTGAAAATATGAGCTACAGTCCAAAAACCTTCTATTGCATGACTTTAACTAATCAGTAAGCACTGGCAGGAAGAACAGAATTATTACCCGTAAGTATGTTCACTTAAAAAAAATACAGATACAGAAACACATCCCTGAATAATGTTTAGCATCCAAGGGGAAACTCCCATAATATGTAAAAAAAAATAGCGTGGAAGTTTTGACAAATTCCTCAGGTGTGAAGGTTGTCATATTTATAGGTTGTTGTGGGTTTTCTGGGCTTCGAGGCCATGTTCTATTAGTATTTTCTCCTGACGTTTCACCTGCATCTGTGGCTAGCATCTTCAGAGGATCTGGTGGCATGGAAGTGAGACAGAGTATATATACTTGTGTAGTCCCCAGGTGGGAGGGAGCAATTTGCATGTGTTACAGTTGGCCTGTGTGATTGTCTATTGTTAAATGGGATATCCCCCAGGGTGTACTGTTAGTCAGGGGATATGCATACCAGTGAGTTAAGTACATTAGCAATCCGTTGTATTGTTCCCAGTAGAGGGACCTCCAGAGTTTGGGTGGTGTTCACTGGCATATTTTTGAGTCTTGATTTTAGTGTTCTTCAATACTGGTAGCCAAATCTTGTTTACTTTCCGAGTTTCTTCTTTCCTGTTGAAATTGTCCATGTGTTTATAGATTTCAATGGTCTCTCTGTGTAGTATGCATATCCCCTGACTAACAATACACCCTGGGGAATATCCCATTTAACAATAGCCCACCACACAGGCCAACTGTAACACACATAAACTGCTCCCTCCCACCCGGGGACTACACAAGTATATATGCTCTATCTCACTTCCATGCCACCAAATCCTCTAAAGATGCCAGCCACAGATGCAGGTGAAACGTCAGGAGAAAATACTAATAGAACACGGCCTCAAAGCCCACAACAACCTATGGATTCTGGCTGTGAAGCCCTTCGACTTTACATCGTTGTCATATTTGTTTCTGGAAATGCAAACATTACAAGACATGAGACACAAGTGGGCAATATAGTAGTGATCATGACCAAATTGAGATAGGTGATTCGGTGTCATAAAGTAAAAATGTATTCCTCACCATAATATGTAGCCAGCAGAAAAGATGCTCACAGCTACCAATCCATAGGTCTTGCTGGGATATTCATGATGCGTTGTTCTCATCTCAATTAATAAAAAAGGTAAAACAGTTGTATGCTGAAATGAAAACAAAATGAAAATGTAGCAAAAAATTCTGAACAAGCATTTTAATTTTTTTTTAGGGAAAAAGTTATATATCCCTTTTTTCTGGGACAAAATGTGCACAATACAGTTATTCTTAAGCACTGCTGTCACTTTGATATCAGTATTGAGGGATAGGAAGTAGGTCACTGGAATGGATGAGACTTAATAGCACAATTCTATGATGGTTACTCTGAAGTAAATCTCACTGTGTTCAATAGGCCTTATTCCCTGCCTAGTGTTTAAGACTGCAGTCCTAGAAGTACTTAACTTTAAGCAGAATCATATCCAACATCTTTTTATTATATTGGAGAAGATTTTCAAGCACAGCAAAAGCCTGCACAGAAAAAGGCTTCTTCCTTCCTAATTCTAAATAAGGTCGAAGCAGTCTGCCAGTCTATCTGATGACAAAGGGGAAAGGATCACAATTACTGCCAGATTCTGTTTTGTGGTGATCGGCTACGTCAGGAACATGTGATGATCTTCCCAGAGGCCTTCATTATTACTTCTGAATTATGAAGACCTGCAAACTCATACTTCTGCTCATATGATTGGACCAGCCAAGTGCCTCAGTGCTGCATAAAAAAGTTCAATTAACTCTGTTATACTCCAGGGTGGGCAACCTCTTTCATGTTCAAGGTATCTCCCCTGCCAGGTAATGGGACCTGCTGGCAAAGGACAAAAGAGTTGCCCCTAACACTATAGAATCATCAAGGCAGCACTGAACAGTTAATAAAGAATAAATGTCTAAGAAAAGAATAAGCTTTTCTTCTAAACTGTCACATAATTGTATTACTACGCAGGCACTCCATTTCCATAATGGCTGAACTAAGTGGTATGGTGAACTTTACAGTATGATCCACAATTTCTGTGAAGGAGTAGTGCTAGCAATTAAGTGGATTTAGTCCTGCTAATGACACTGGAACCAAAAGCAATATAAATGCAAGTATATTAAGTGAATAATAAACCAATAGGGGCAGGCTTACTGGGAAAACACCACACGTAAAGAGATAACCTGGCTGTTTAAAAAGATGTAGCTTCATCCAGTCCATTCTATATTAGGGACATCATACTTGTTAATATGCACATTCTCAACGAAAAAGCATTCCTGATATTTAACAAACTCCCCCTGAGGATAAAGAGAACAACCACAAGATTCTTTACACTTTGGGACTTCACTGGGGAAAACTGGCTTGTGCAAAAATACTTTTGTTTTCCTGAGTGGAAAATGTGTTTTGGGACATAGAATTTGTCATCTGGGCAAATAGCAATATTTCTGCACCAGATGTCCTAAACACAATGTTTTTTTTTTACATAGGAAACAAATGTATTTGCATACCATATATACATTTATCTAGTTGTACAAAGTGTAAAAATATACTAGTTCAATTCCAGAGTTTGAATAGTTTTCAAAAATTGTGCAGAAACCTTTGTATTTTCAGGGGGAGGGGGAAAAATTACTGATATTCTTGCATGCAAGAATAAAAGAAAGATTTTTATCCCTACTTTGTGTTTATAATCACAGAAAGACACTTTATGCCAAATTAGTCTACTGGTCTATGTAGCCCAACACTGTCAAAACTAAGGTTCTTTGCGATTCTAAGCAGATGTTTCGTCAACCCTACCTGGCCACGTCTGAGATTGCATCTAAGATCTCCTGCATTCAAAGCTGATGCCCTGCCACTGACCTACAATGTCTTCCTCTGCAATGTGTAGCAAAACACAACATGTGACATTATATAATTGGACTGCACAATTCCCTGCTCTCACATCTCAATATGCAGTGGGGGTGGCAATACCCACGGTACAGTGACACTATGTTACCTACATGCTGCTGACAGATTCTGGAGAATTTCCCTCTCCATGGAAGACTTTTCTCTTAAAAAAAAAAAAAAGAACAAATCATCCATCCATCCATCCATCCATCCATCCATCCATCCATCCATCCATCCATCCAAATAGCTTGCCCTTCTTGTAACATTTTTTCCCCCAATAAACACTGAAACTATCTTAAAACAAGTCTAGTGAGAATTACCAATATTTAATACACATGAGTTAGTGTCATGTTTAGTACCCATAGTGCTCTCTTTTTAAAAAAAAGTCAGAAGATTTTATTATTTTTGCAGAAGTACCACTGAAAGAACTTTCAAGGATCCAAATCTGCTATTAAGAAGAAAACCCTTATGTTTCGCTCAGAGGTACACTGCTTTCTTCTATTATATGTGTAACAGAAAACCAGGATATCCAGGGATGGTATCTAGTTAATGGGAATCCATGAGTGAACCTCATCCTCTCTGAGGATAGAGACTTCTGGGACCAGCACTTACCCTTTTATGGAAGATTATTATTATTAACCAACACACAGGATGCACTCTAAGGCAGCCACAAGCGCTTCACTCTTACTGTATAGTTCATGTGTGTTAGCATTCTATTATCTAAGGAAGGACCAGTGCTGTTGGGACCAATGACTTGGAATCATAAATAACAATTTAAATTGACAGAGAAAATTAGTGCTTTGTGGGTAGTTAGTAACACTTCCTTTTCTTTCTTTTTTTTAAAGAATCTTTTTATTAATCCATTGAAATAGAAGGAAAAAAGAAAATGAAAAGAGAAAAGCTTCGAACAAGGAATATATCCATAAAAAATTACAGAACAAAAAACCAATTTCGCATACAACAATAATAAAAAGAAAGAAGAAAAAAATAGATAACAAAATCATAACTTGCAACATAATTTCAATAAAATAAAATATAAGTACATACCCAATAATCTTCCCTTATTTACACTTCTCATTTCATAGTCAGTTATATTTTATCTGGCATTTACCAACAAAATTCAACATTTATTTAGTGTGTCAAAACAGAACTCTACCTCAACTAGACATGTTAAAGCTACATAACAAAAGAATTCCCATCTCTCAAGAATTTCAAAATCCTATTTTTTTTATTTTTCTATGAGTGGTCATAACTTTATGATCTTAACTTCACATTCATAGCTTTTATCCTATTAAACCTTATACCTCCGTCTAAGCAAATAATATCTTTTGAAATATTAATCTATCACATCATAGCCTTTCTCTTCTACTAGATACAGAAATTCTAAACCTTTATCTTACATGTTTAACCCAATGGTGGCTGCTTTCCCCCAACTGAACTCCCAAAGAGGGGAGATTAAATTCCACTCGTCATTAAATTGTTTCATGGATTTGTCAGGTAATACAGTTGTTAATTTATCTAGTTCACTTAAATCACATAACTTCCATAGCCACTCGTCAATATCTGGGGCTTCTTTTTGTTTCCACCTTTGTGCAAATTCCAGTCTAGCTGCCATGATCATATAAATCATCATTTTTCATAATGAGCTCTTCTTACACTGTTTGACATCAAATATATTTAACAAATATATTTCAGAATTCATTAGAAAGTTAATTTGAAGAGTTTTAGTAATACAATCATGCACATTCCTCCAAAACTTCTTTGCTATGTTGCAGCTCCACCAAAGGTGGTACAGGGTTCCCTTTTCAGAGCATTTCCAACATGTATTTTAAGTATTCTTGTTTATTTTAGCCATTTGTACCAGCATATAATACCATCTGAAATAAATTTTATAGTAATTCTCTTTTAAGCTGGCACTTTTAAAAAAAATTTGTATATCTTTCCATGAATTCTCCCAACTTTCCAATGAAATTGGGCATCCAATGTTTTGCGCCCATTTTACCATATTATCTTTGACAACTTCCTGTTCCATCTGTAAGGCTAATAGCATTTTATATATTTTACCAATGAGGTGGTTTATACCAGGTTTTAACAATTTATCAGACTTTCTTTAGACTTTATTCCAATAGTTTTTAAGTCCATTTTAAATCTTTCCACCTGTTGCCTCTGCAGAGGCCAATGCATTGTAAATCTGTACTTTAACATTTCCTCTTTGTTTTTCCAAACTATTTTCTCGTTCTGAATCTTTACCAAATCTTTGTATGTTATCCAGTGATTCAACTGGGGCCTTTCTCTCCTATAAAAAGCTTCATGTGTTGACACCCATAATAGTAATTTCGAATAAAATTTGTTTTTATATAAAAGCCATGTTTTCAAAAGAGGTTTTCTTATAAAATGATTATTAAAATCTTTGTTCACCTTTACCTTTTCATATCACAGATAGGCATGCCAACCAAAAAACAGATCAGCCCCTTCCAAAGTTAATAATCTTGTTTTTAAAAATTTAATCCAGTCGATTAGCCAGCTGAGGCAACTAGCATGATAGTACAATTTTAAATCAGGAAGCCTTTTTCCACCTCTTTCTGTTGCATCTTTCAATATATTCCACTTTATACGCGGCTTTTTGCCATTCCAAATGAATTTTGATGTCATTTTTCCATTGGTTAAATGGTACATCGTTCATAATCATGGGGAGATTTTGAAACAAAAAAAATCATTCTACGTGAGATAATCATTTCTGATTGTCGCAATTCTCCCCATCATTGACAAATCAAGTTTGGACCATTTTTGAAGATCTTCTTTTATATTTAACCAGACTTTTTTGTAGTTGTCATATAAAACAGTGTTATTCTCAGTAATATTAATTCCAAGGTATTTTACTTTTTTTGATATCTTAAACTGGGATACTTTTTGAATTTCTATTTCTACTTGTTTTGTCATATTCTTAGTTGTCATTGTAGTCTTTTCTGCGTTAACTTTAAATCCAGAAACCTTCCAAATTCTTGAAAGATAGAAATCAGCTTATTTACACTTTGAATTGGATCATCAAGTATAATTACTAAGTCATCAGCAAAGGCCCTGAGTTTTTTTTTTTAATATAATTTTATTAAATTTCACAAATATAAAAAAAAGGATTATTTGACTTGTACATGTTACATGAATTTTCTTCTGTTCTTCCACACTGTTCTGGTCAACATTTCCCACAGCTTAGTCCACTTGTTACATTAGTGCATCACAATAAATTGATTATCTCATCTGTTCGAACACACATTTCCTTCTCCTAACGATCATAATATAGTCATTCTGGCAAGACAGTTCCCAACCATCACTCTCTTCTGCTTAACTCAAATCGTCCTGTTCCAAAATATTTCCATATCATTCTCTTGAAGCTTCTGTTTTCTCCATATATATATATATATATATATATATATATATATATATATCATTTAACTCTCCATTACCTACGGCCGAAAATCTTAAAATTTTTAATTATTTCTGTCATTGTATATCTGGCAGTCTAAGCAATTATTACTGCAACAATCCCCCATCTTCTTACCCTGAATTCCATTATACTAAAATGTCTTGTTTCTCCTTAAGTACTTTTTAAACCCCTTCTCCCATTCAGCAATATCACAGTGTTCATATTCATAACAATGTCAAAATAAAAATCCATCAATCATCATTTTCCCGTTCCCCTCTCTCATCTGGTACCCTGCTGCCCGGATATTCATTTGCAAATTCTCTGTACTCTTAAAGTCGCTTATATTCCAAGCTGCACCGCACCCAAGAGAGAGGGTATAGAATCCTGTGACTTTATCCGCTCCTTTCCCCCCCTCCCTTCCTGGACTTTGCGGTCCGGAGTCTATTTCTGAATTTTAACTGTATGCTCCTAGTCGCTTAAGTTCCGAGCCGCTCCCTCCAGGAGAGTGAGGGTCTTTACCTGACTAACTACCATCACAATCTCCCCGTTCCACCCTCCCATCTTGGACTTCACCACCCAAAATTCATTTCTAAAGATTATCTGTAATTTCATTGTCGCTTAAATTCCAAGCAGTTCAGTCCATGGGAGGAAGGAACTTCCAATCAAGTCTCTTCCACCACAGGTTTCACAGTCTCAACCCTTGACATCACATTGTTTATATTACTGACAATATATCACTTACAGTAAACTTGTTTGACATTGCTGAAATACATTGCCCCTTCTCAAATCCAGAACCCTGTGCCTTTATCCGCTTTATATTCCCTCCTCCCCTCTTGAAGCTGCCCGGAGTTCATTTCAAAAGATTTGTTGGATTTTCATTGTCGCTTAAGTTCCAGACTGCTCCATCCGTGGGAATGAGGATGTTTTGGATTAAATGACCTTCAGCACAGTCTCATAGTCTCAACAATCCAAGAGAATCAAGAAACAAGAGTCACTCCAGAGGAATAAAAAAAAAGGAGACGTGCAACTCAATAGCTTTCAATCCCAAAATATTCCTCCAAAATCCAAAATCCAAACACCTAATCCATAAATCAAATTCCAGATCTTCTCAGTCCAGCCAAAATATCGAAGTATTATACTGTAGAAAATTTAGTGTCCAAATGGAGATTATAACTCATTTGTAATCCATTAGTCCAAATGATCAATTATATGCCATCTTATACTGTAAGTCCCAATTGTGATTCATAAGTCTTTCTTTATACTTTAAAAAATATTAACTTCAATCCTCGTAAGCAGCACTCCCAGCTAACCTTTTCTTAAAATTGCAGCCGCTCCTTTAAGAAAAACTCCCAGCCATAACGAACTCACTCAGGCTCAGGGTCCCCTCCATTCTTTCGCTTCTGCCCACCGTTGCATGCCAGAACTGCTGCGATATTGACAGAATCGCGACCAGAACAGGTTAAATGACTCTTATTAAATTCTTACATGTTATTTGATGTCTTCTTTTAAAAGTTGATGGTGGAGCTTGTGCCGCTCAGGCGGCGATCCCGCTGGCTCCGTCTTGGTCCTTCGACCCCCTCTGGCACTTTCCGCTCTCCCAGCCGGGCAGAGCAAACGCCGGTTTTGGGGTCCCCGTCGGACCCGTTCTGCACCCCTCGTACCGGAGGGCTGTTCTGCCGCCTCTGTGGTGGCAAAAGAGGCGGCTGGAGTCCAGCGGGTGGCTGCTCGGAGCCGCGCCATTGCGCAGCTTCAATCCGAGCTGCCACTCGCGCCGGCCATGCAACCGGAAGGCAGCAAAGGCCCTGAGTTTAAACATCTGGTTCTAGATTCGGACACACCTTATTTTTGGATCTTGTCTTATTTTAATATTCAATATATCACAATCAAGAAAATTAATGGTGAGAGCGGGCATTCTTGTCTAGTTCCTTTTTTAATATAGAACTTTTCTGTTTTTTCTCCATTTATTAATATGCTTGCCAACTGATTGTTATATATCAATTTTATCCGATCAATAAATTTCTCTTCCATATTTATTTTTTTCAAAACTTCCGTTATAAATCTCCATCTTACATTGTCGAAAGTTTTCTCTGCATCTAAAAAAATCAAACCCGACTTTTTTTCATTATGTTTATGATAATGCTCAATTACATTTATTATTATTCTCGTATTGTCCTTTATTGATTCACCTGGGGGGAAACCATTCCGATCTTCAAATATCCAGTTATTTAGAATCTTTTTCAATCTTTTGGCAAGAATGGATGCAAATATTTTGTAATCTATATCTCTTACTGTATTAAATTAATATTCAATAGTAACCACACCAAAAAGGAAGAGTAGGTAAAGAAGATATCCAAATATTTTCTCCAAACCAGTCAAAACTGTTCTAGTCTGTATCCAACCAAAATAACTAATATAATACAAATATAATAAATACCTAATTTATTAACAATAATGTCTAAATAAAAATAGGTATTTTAAACCAAAACTTAAATGTTCAATAGGTGGCGCCTTTAGATTATTTTATCAAACAGAGGCACTACATAAAATATGGGAAGGAAAAGGTTAATAAACTCCTTCAGAATCTTGTTAACCTTGTATGATTTTTTCCCCTCCCCTCTAAAGTTGTCTTCTTTTGTCCTTCAGTTGGTCTTTCCTTCTCAGTCAGTAGGGATATTAAGATAAGAAGACTCTCAGTGCACTTTAGAAGCTAACTTCAAAGTCTCTCTTTTGTTGACACTTCTCAATTTTACATGTTCCTGTCTTATTAATTTATTAACCCAGTCACTATTATAGTCGAATTCAAAGTCCGATTTGCAGTTTTAATAACAGCTCCTTGTTCATTCAGTTCACAAAATGGTGTAAAGTACTCCTGTACATGTCCAGAAGCAAAATTTCTTTATGAAGAACTTCTCTGCACTCTTTAAATATTAAATAACAGATGTTACAGTCTTAATGTCCATTTAAATTTCATATTTGGTAATTTGAGATCAAGTTCTATCAAGTCTTTTTGATTTTGTGTAGATGTTGGACTTTATTCATTGACACCAAAAAAACAAAAAAAAAAAGGAAGAGGGTGAGATGAAGTACAAATTATTCTAGCATGATGTGAGCCTAGTCATCCAGATTTGGAAGTCTGTGAACTCTAGTCACTGTCCTATTACTTAAGTCCTTAAAGACAGATAAGGTAGATAGTCCTTGTTGTCTTTATTGATCACTCCTTATTATAGTATTTTCTATAAGGCAGTGGACGGAACCAGAGGGGGACAAAAAAAAGAAAGAAACACAGTAGTGAAAGTTAGTTGCTTTTTTCCCCTCACTGCTCCCCATCGCCACTCCTTCCCTGCTGCTCCTGCCGCTGTTTTTAAAGTTTAAACTTGAGATGATCTGTGATCGGCAAACCCTTTTTGGAGATGACCTTCAGCTGTCAGATCAGTGAAAGTTGTGGAATCATAGAAATGTAGAGTTGGAAGAGACCCCAACGGGCCATTGAGTCCAACCCCCTGCTATGCAGGAACACCCATCAAAGCATTCCCAAAAGATGGCCACCCAGCCTCTGCTTCAAAACTTCCAAAGAAGGAGACTCCACCACACTCTGAGGCAGCATATTCCACTGCTGGACAGCTCTGACCGTCAGGAAGTTCTTCCTGAGGTTCAAGTGGAATCTCCTTTTCTGCAGCTTGAATCCATTGCTCCTTGTCCTAGTCTCTGGAGCAGCAGAAAACAAGATTGTTCCCTCCTCAACTTGACATACCTTCAAATATTTAAACATGGCTATCATATCCCCTCTTAACCTTCTCTTCTGCAGACTAAACATACCCAGCTCCCTAAGCCGTTCCTCATAAGGCATGGCTTCCAGACCCTTCACCATTTTGGTTGCCCTCCTCTGGACATGTTCCAGCTTGTCGATATCCTTCTTGAATTGAGGTGCCCAGAACTGCACACAGTATTCCAAATGAGGCCTAACCAATGCACAATAGAGTGGTACCATTACCTCCTTCGATCTAGACACCATACTCCTATTGATGCAACCAAGAATCGCGTTGGCTTTCTTAGCTGCCTCATCACACTGCTGCCTCATGTTCAGCTTGTGATCTACCAAATCTCCTAGATCCCTTTTGCATGTACTGTTATCCAGCCACGCATCCCCCGTCCTATATTTGTGCATTCCATTTTTTCTGCCTAAGTGTAGAACTTTACATTTCTCTCTGTTGAAATTCATTTTGTTAGCTTTGGCCCAGCTCTCCAATCCATCAAGGTCATTTTGAATTTTGATACTGTCCTCTGGGGCATTAGCAACCCCTCCCAATTAGATGTCATCTGCAAATTTGATCAGCATGCCATCCACTCCTTCATCCAAGTCACTGATGAAGATGTTGAATAGCACTGGGCCCAGGACAGAACCCTGTGGCACCCCACTAGTCACTTCTCTCCAGGATGAAAAGCAGTCATTGGTGAGCACCCTTTGGGTTCAGTTGGTCAATCAATTACCAATCCACCTAACAGCAGCCCTCTCCAGCCTGCATTTTACTAGCTTCTTTACAAGAATGTCATGGGGAACTTTGTCAAAGGCCTTACTGAAGTCAAGATATGCTACGTCTAGAGCATTCCCTTCATCTATCAAGCTTGTAACCCTATCATAAAAAGAGATCAAGATTAGTCTTGCATGATTTATTTCTGAGAAATCCATTTTGACTTTTATTGATTATGGCATTGCTTTCTAAGTAATTACAAACTGACTGTTTAATGATCTGCTCTAGGATCTTTCCTGGTATTGATGTCAGGCTGACCAGGCAATAATTCTTTGGGTCCTCTTTTTTCCCCTTCTTGAAGGTGGGGACGACATTTGGAGTGAGCAGTGTGTTGGTTGCCTCTTACCAGCTATGAAATAATGAAGTTTCTGACACTCAATAGTCTTGATAGATCTTTTAAAAGTGGCGGTGAGGATTTCTTCCAAAGGACCCCACACAAGGTAATGGCAGCTCAGACAACCTCTTCAGTGCTTTCTGTGTCTCGGTTTATAGATGTTTCTCCCGGGCACTCACGCTGGAATTCCAGTCCTTTGAGCTCCTCCAAATCCCTCTTCCCAAAGGGACACTGTCTCACTATTTAAAAAATAAAATTAGCGAGTTCCCAACCTCGCGGAGCGACTGTCTCTCCTGCAGCTGTGCTGGGGGACAACCTGGCTCCTTGCCACAGCCACCGGAACCAGTAACATTTCCTTTTCAAATGCATTCTTCTCTTCTTCAAGGTTATCGCTGTGGAGAGTACACGAAATCTGAAATGGTCAAAGTTCCATAAGTAGATGACTCTTTTGCTCTCTTGCTTTTATGGGCTTTTTTTTTAAAATGAGGCAATACATAAAACACATCATCCTGTGCAGCAGCTATTGTGCCATGGACACAAGCCAGCAATTGCTACTGATGTGCAAGTCCTAGCTGTTCCAAAGGGATTTCCACACATCTTATTGAAATGGAGGCTGCCCCCAAAAACTTATGCTAGAATATATACTCTCTTATTTCTAAAATGCTGAAATATGACACTGAGGTTAGGGAAAGGTAGCAGCTTTTCAAAATGTCCTCATGACAACTGCTGCCTTATCTATATACTGCATTACAATGGGATTACTGCATTACAACCTTAGTGAATTTCAAGCTGATATTAAACTGTGACAAAACGCCTGTTGGTCAGTGGAAAGTGTGACACTGGGATTCAAAGTGTTCTGGAAAAGTTGTATTCTTTCATAAGACTAGGCTTACGGTCTTCTTGATTCTGCGCTTCCCCTGGACTCCACAGTGGAAAAATGGCTTTTGAAGAACTCTGTTTAGTGTAACAGCTTCAACTTTTCCTGACCTGACCTGACTTGGCAACGGTTATCCATTCCATTAATTGCATGGTATCCTGGCTACTGCAATGTGCTTTACATGGGGCTAACCCTGAAGAGTGTCCAAGAATGTCAATAAATATAAAATACTGCATTTGAGCTGCTAAATGGTACATGGCATTAAGATCACATTACTGAAAGACTTGCACTGTTTTGCCAAATGTTTTCTGGGCCAACTTGGCAAAACAGTTGATGTTGGACCTTTAAACCCTTAAATGGCTTGTGGCCTGGCTATCTAAGGGACCATGTGTCTCAGTTTGAACCAGTCTAGACATTAACAATTTCAGGAGATGCCCACTTGAGAATACCACTGCCTGTGGAAGCCTGTTTGACAGGCACATGAGAGAGGGCCTTGTCATGTGCTGTTCCCTGACTGTGTAATGTACGCTCCTCAGAGTTGTGCTCTCTCAGTGCTTTTAGGAAAAGGATAGACATACATCTCTTCAAATGGCTTTTAAAATTGTTTTGATGTTTACAGATTAATTACTATTTAACTTGATTTTTGTGATGTTGTCAGCCATTATGAATGCTACTTTTTAAAAAGTGGAAATCCAGCTACAATTGCAATAAAATAGTGACAGCATGAGTGATTTTGCTTTTTCTTTTAAGTAAAATGAGATCAGTAAAATTAAGACGGCTGACTTGAAACTAGTTAAGACAGACAGAGAGTTGGTTTATGAATCAATGCTCATCTCTTTACAACTTGCAGCTAAATGTGTATGATTCTTCCAAAAAGCAGTGCATTGGAGCTAACATGAAAGTTGTAGCTTGCAATTATCACCTGTTCACTATATGCATGTTTCAGGCAGAATTAGAAGATTATATTATATAGATAGATGGCACTTCTTCACATAGCATAAGATGCTCCACTAATGCATGAAATAATGTAGGAGGATCTAATCGTACAGCAAATTCTCTCACCTGTGCTGCACAAAGGTGAGGTAACATATGAAGCAGGTCATGGATTAAGATACTTTCAGTCCCAACATAGAGTTCTTTGCTTGGACAAAAGGCAATTTATTTGAAGAAGCAGAAAGCAGAGATGGAGCTTGGAAAAATTCCATTTTTTGTACTGTAACTCCCAAAATTCTCCAGCCAGCAAGGTCGTGAGGTTGCAGATCAAAAGGTGACTTTTCTAAACTCTGAGAAGAGCACACCCACAAAGCAAAGTGCCAATCTGGTGCAGTGGTTAAGATGTGAGGCCAGGCCTGAGAAGACCCAAGTTCACATGCCTACTCAGCCATGAAGCCCACTGGGTGATTTGGGGATAGCGTCATCACTGAGCCTCCCTGACAGGACTCTTGTTAGGATACAATGCAGGAGAACAATCTGTGCCATCTTGAGCTTCTTGGAGACAAGGCAGAACACATTAAATAAGTAAGCAGAAGACGTTTTTTAAATTGACTTTGCTTCCATTTTCACGTTAAAACTGTCCACACTTTTTAAAAAAATCCTTCTTTAACTAATGAACAGCTGAATATTTTCTGATTCACTTCACTGAAATTTTATGGGGAAAAAATAATCACCAATTTAATTTCTTAATAAATAATTTATATAAATAAATACATGATAAATTATTAAATAGAAAACATCTAGGAACAGAAGGAAGGAACATTGATAGAAAATGTATATCTTTATTGACAGCCAGTGTGGTATAGTGGTTTGAGTGCTGGATTCTGGGAGACAAGGCCTCAAATATGTCAAATGACATGAGTGTATGTTAATTTCTCCATTATAACTTGCATTCCAGTGTTCAGTAAATGGATTTCAGTCTCTCATGGATTCTGGATTCTGTGCTCTCTCTTTCCTTGTGCTGAGCATCCATGCGTGGAATAACTGAATCCAGTTATTCAGTTATCCAGAATCCAGAAACTTGAGAGGTAATCACCCCTCTTACGGTGCCTGGCATACCCCTAAAACTAGGTCTGCCAGACTGGTAAGCGTTTTGAGCTAATTTCCTGGTGGCATAGAGAGCTGCAGGAGGCAACAAAGAGGAAGAAAGTTTCATCACACTGGTTCTACTGTGTCCATGTGACATTGAATTTAGGTTACCAAATATTTGGATTGTTGGGTGTAGCCACTGCAGATGCAGATAATTGACTAAATTAAGCCAATTTGCAGCATGTGCCATTATCACTCCCATTAGTTGTCGTGGGCTCTCAAGTCAGTTTTAAGTTATGGTGACCTTATCATGGGGTTTTCTGGGGCTGTGTGTGTGTGATGTGGCCAAGGTCACCCAGTGGATTTCCATGGAGGAGCGGGGAATTGAACTCTGATCTCCAGGGTCATAGTCGAATGCTCAGACCACTATACCATGCTGGCTCTCTGTCTTAGACTATATGAATTCTTAATGATGTTAAAAGCCAACTCATTAAAGTTATTCTAAGTCTCCTTTAAATCAACACCCACATTTTGTATATTTTGCAATATCCTCCTTTAGCCTTAGAGAAGCCATTACTGGAAATGGAGTAATCAATGTCACTTTTACAGCAAAAGAGTTAAGGTAACTGCTGAATCCAGCCTCTTTTTGTTGGTGCATAAAACTGGACTGATGTTTAAATATAAACACAAGAATCACTTTCTAACTTGCTTATTCAAATTAAAAATTAGGCTTTTAAACATGCTAAACTACACACTCATTCCTTTGTAAGCATAGACTAGTGCTGAGTGAGATATTGAAAGAGTATTTCCATCTTGTATAAAAACACCTTAAGTGTATCACTTGGATATAAAAGAAAAATTCAATCAACACAATTAGATCTGCCTCAAGTTTTTAAATAGACATGTACATGTTTAACTTATGTTTAGCTAATTTTATCCAAACAAAATGTCAGCAGAATGAGTTCATAAATATTATTAAAAGAAGAAAGATTATGATTTTGATATAGTATTTTTTTTAAAAAAACAAAGGACAAAAGCACCTCCCCTCAGCAAAGCTGTGTCTCCCCCTCCAGATGACCTTATGTTCCTATTTTGAGATTATGAGTATATCAGAATTAGTTTACAAAATCAAGATGTTGACAGAAACCAAACTGCTTCCTTCAAGACAGAGCAGTCCTTGCCAACTTATGACAATATCTATTTCTTTGACACCAGCCTCATGTAGTGCATAATGACTTGCAAAATCCTAGTGTGATAAACAGCTTTTAACATTCTTTTCTGATGAAATCTACCCTCTGCCCAATTAGCTATTCCTTTCAAACAGGCATCCTAACAACAGCAATCAATAGCAGTAGCAAATGACCTGGATTCTTGGAAAGGTGACAGTGCCACACAGGTTGTGGACTCTTTCCTGTCCTGGCTCATTCAAGTGGCCAGGGGTCAGAGTGGACAAGCGCAGTGGTGAATACTTACTTGCAGCAAAAGCAGGGTTCAAAGTTTGGTTACAATTTTTTTTCCTTTTTGGCACTTGGTTCCTTTTGTTTCTAGTTTTTGACTTCACTATTTTTCTCTTTCTTCTCCTATTTCTTTTCCCGTTCCCTCATAATTTTTGCCTGCCTCATCTTCTGTCTCATTTCCTAGTCCAACACTTTTTTGTCTAGTACCTAACACTTAGCCAAACGTCTTCGCATTCGCTTCTTTCCTTTTTTCTCTTCCCTGCCTTTCCCCATTTTTTAGTTGCACACATCTTCTCCCTCTTTCTCTAGCTGCCCTCCTTTATGTTCTCCTCTTTCTTCCCCACCAGTCCTCCATCCTACATTTGTCTTCTCCATTTTGCTCTTATCCTCTTTCTACTTGTAGCCCCATTTTCCCTAGTTGCATACGTTATCGTCCCTCTTCCTCCCTCCTCGCTTTCTCTCTAACTATTTCTCCTCTGTTCTGCTCCTGTCAGGCTTTGAAACCATGGTTGAGATACGTCTCAATCTCCCTTAGAACTGTAAAGCTGTAAATCCAGAGTTAAACTCAAAAGGATTTGCTACATGCATTTGGAAGTTTATGCTATTGTCTCTACTGCCTGATCTTGGTCCATCATCACCAACCACCACTTTCATTATTTCTCTCTTCCTCAGTGGGTGACCACCAATGAATATCATGTGCTTTGGGCTATATTTCAAGGAAGGATCTGGCAAAACCTGCTCAGAGTCCCATCCAAGTACTAACCAGGATTGACCCTGCTTAGTTTCCAACATCAGACGGGATCTGGTGCCACTAGCCCCTGAGAATTCTAAACAACTCTCACTAAATTGTCAGTCCCAGAATTCCACAGGACATAACCATGGCAGTTAAAGTGGAATCATAGTGCTATAAAATTGTGCAGTGAAAGGGCCCCGATGAAGCTTCTGAAAGGGAGTTTCAAAGACTAATGCCCTGATTCAAACTACTCCTAAACAGCTCTTCAGGAAAAGGTCCAAGTTATGAAGGCCCTGAGGTCATGGTGTAAAGATTACTGGTTCCGAGATAACATTATTTTTTGTGACAAGATTTCATTAGCGTACAAGAAGAGGGGACAGTGAAATATGGGAGTTGCTGCACTTCACAGATTTTGTTAGGCTGTAGTAGAGTCATTGGCACTTTTCCCATGCTGTTGCTATGGGCAATGTTTGTTAGAAAAAAAGAAAATTGGTATCACTGAGCACTGTTGCTAGGGGAGCCATGGTAGAAGGATAGCATCGTTCTTGCATTTTAGAAACTTCACCTTATCTTTTTTTTTTTTTTTGCAAGGAGATCTCTTTGCAGAGCAGGAAGCACACAGAGCCACTGCTGCACAAGAGCAGCCTTGGATTAGCACCATAAAATATGCTACATAGTGGTGACATATACATATATACGTACATATATGTAAAATCAGCAAATTTTCTAAACTACCATACAGCTCTAAGCAGATTATATTTTAGGAACTGTAAAAAAGCAAGTAAATTATGTTAATGTCACATTACCTTCTTAATTTATTTTGAATGGTGTCTCACATTATGTATGATTTCAAATAGCAACCTTCATTTTAGAGTGATGAAAAAAATCTTATGAATTAACATTGTCAAGAAATCACCCTTTCTGCCAGAGGGCTAGAAAGTGCTCAAAGTACCATGGGTTTTAAGAAGAGATCCAGAAAAGTTCAGGGCAGTGAATCTTAACATCCTTTGCCCCCGAACACCATCTAAGGAGGTATGGGGGTAATTTTGCCACATTTTTGGCCCCTTGAGCCCTTTTAGGGCCAAGAGAGGCCTTTTAAAAACAGACGAAGTGAACCAGAAGTGATTTCCAGGTCACTTCCTGGGCCTTAAATGGCTCAAGGAAGACCACATATGTGGCAATTCCCCCACCCCCACCCCTCATTTTCATTGCTATGAAAAAGGCAAATTCCATGATAGGCCACTTCTGCACTACACTGTTACAGTGCTATTATTCCACTTTCAACATCCTGTGCGATTCTGAGGTTTGTAGTTTACTGAGGCCAGAGAGCCCTCTGGCTGAGAATTCTAAATGCCCCTCCCTAAACTGCAAACCCCAGGATTCCATAGGATGTTGAAAGTGGAATAATAGCACTGTAACAGTGTAGTGCAGAAATGGCCATAGAGTATCAAAATTGCCAATATAATATAATCATGTTGTTGATGTTAACTGCTATCAAGTCAGGTTTGACTTATGTCCAAAATACAACATTCTCAGTTTCGTTATCTTGGCTCCTAGGGAGAGTTCGGGTCTGATTTACTCTAAGACCCATTTATTTGTCTCTTTAGCAGTCCAGGGTATCTGCTGAACTCTTCTCCAGGACCACATTTCAAATGAGTTGATTTTCTTTCTATACTGTCCAGCTTTAACAACCATACACAGAAACTGGAAATACGATATCATGGGCCATCCTAACTTTAGTATTCAATGATATATCTTGATACTTCAGGATCTTGTCTAGTCCTTTCATAGCTACGCTTCTAACTCCTAGGCTATTTTCGCATGGCGTCACAGTATCACTACGGGGACAGGATGGCAGTGGACCACAGGCTGTGCCTCTGCGCGACGTCTTTGCAGTCCTGCTGCCATCCTGCCCCCATCTGTCACCATCACAGGATATTTGCTTAATGGAATAAATCCGTTTACTGCCTATGATCGCATGACGCTCCCATCCTTACCTGGCGTGTGGAAGGGCGCGAAGCATGATGGAAGTGCTCCTTCCCCAGTGCAGAATGGGAAAGAGCCTGGCTGTGCTGTGGAAGCCAGACGTGTGTTGCTCGCACTCCCTTCCACAGGGAGCCAGTTGGGTGCAGAGGGGAGCATTCCTGTCACACTCCCTTCCTGGCAAAGGCACAACGGGAGGATGACGGGATCAGGTAACATGCGGAAATGGCCCTAGTCTTCTTATGATTTCTTGACTACAGTTTCCAATTTGATTAATGACTAAATCAATGTATGGAAAATCTTGAATTGTTTCAATGTCTTCATTGTCTGCTTTAAAGTTACATAAATCATCTGTGGTCATTCTTTTTTTTTTTTCTTAATGCCCAACTGTAAATCTGCATTTGAACTTTCTTCCTTGACTTTTGTTCTGTAATCCTTCCAAGTCTTTGCTATCATCTGCTAGTAGTATGGTACCATCTGTATATCTTAAATTGCTGATGTTCCTTCCTCCATTTTGCACACCTCCTTCCTCCGAGTCTTATCTTGCTTTATGTAGAGGATACCAGTTAAACAGATAGGATGATAAAATGCAGCTTTGCCTGACCCCCTTGCTGATTGGAAACCATTCTGTTCTCCGTATTCTGTCCTGATGGTAACCTCTTGTTCTGAGTACAAGTTTCCCATCAGAAAAATCAAATGCTGTGACACACTCATTTCTTTAAGAATGATCCATAGTTTTTCATGATCAACACAAAGGCTTTACTATAATCTATAAATCATTTTTTTAAAATTCTTTGGTGTACCACATCATCCAATATATGTTTGCAACATGATCCCTGGTGCATCTTCCTTTCCTGAACCCAGCTTGGATATCTGACATTTCTCACACCATATATGGTAAAAAGTCTTTGTTGCAGAACTTTGAGCATCACTTTGCTTGCATGGCAAAGTAATGCAATGGTCTCGTAGTTACTACAATCCCTGGTATCCTCATCCTTGTGGGAAAAATGTTTTGCTCTCTTTCTCTCTTATAATACTAGAATCTAGGATCATATACTGAAGATGAATGGTAGGCGATGCAGGACATATGAAAGCATGTACTCAGCATGTAATCTATGTCATTTGGTATCACAAGATGTTGTAACAGCTATCAGTGTGGATCGTTTTAAAAGGTGCTCAGACCACTTCATGAAGGAAAAGACTTTCAATCTCTTCCTGTCATGATGGCTATAAATTACATCCAGTCTCACAGGCAGTATGCCTCTGGATAGAAGTTATTGGGACACATGACTCAGAGAATGTTATTTTGTGTTCCTTCTGGGCTTCTCAGAGAAATCTGGTTGGCTACTGTGGGAACAAAATGGTGGGGCAGTTAGGCCTTTGGTCTGATCTTGGAAGCTGCTGTGGCTATGGCTGCTCCTGCTCTCTTTGTTTGTTATGTTTGTGTTCTGCCTGATGTATTAGAGCATTTTCATTCCAGAGACCAACACGCTTGTATTATTTTAATTAGTCATTGTTCATGTTCTGTTATTTTGACTGATCAGTAAAAATCTGTAAATACCAATATATGCTATTAAGCTTGCCATAGTGACATTCTCAGATGTATGACCTGAACCTTTAAAAGTTGACTCAAACCATCATATTTGACTTATGAGAGTGGTTACAATACTGCCTTGTGCAAAAAGCATTAAGCTAATGCTGGATCAAGCTACATTGCCAAACATGCTCCAGCATAATTAATCACAAATATTTCAGAAACCAATTGCCTCCAAGAGGTTATCGATTTCTTGTCACAACACATTTTCCGTATGAGGTGCTGCAGTGCTTGTGTCTCAGATGTTCTGGCATGTATTTTTTTCAATGACTAAGCCTTAATCCATCTTCTTGGCTCCCTGCCATTGGTGCATTGACATCTGCAACTACTCATGTCTGACAGCCTCATGCATGAAGTATGTGACTTTAAAATTGGACAAGATTAGCATAGGAGACTTTCTCTGTACTTTGAACACAACTGAAAGCAAATAGGTACAAGGACAGATTTTCTGAGGGTGACATATCTACAAACGGCATCAGGTAAAACTATAAATCATTGAGCAACCTGTTCTTCTTCTTCATGATCTCTGTGACTCACACAAATGGGAGACTAGCAAGTTGCTAAGCCAGGTGGTGGGTAAGTCATGTGACACAGGAATACAACACTGTTTTCTCAAAGGCAGCATTAGCCCTCAACCTCAAGTCCAGTCTATGGTGTATAATAAAAGTCAAAAGCTGAGAATAGGTAGCCTCCCTGCAAATGTTCTGTAAGGGAACACCCTCCAGAAAGGCCACAGCTTTTGTGGAATGACAGTGCATGGCAACAGGAGGGTTTCCTTGGCTTGTTCACAGGCCAGGTGAATCACAGAGGAGATCCATTTGGAAAGATGCTGGGCAGAAACTGGCAGTCTCTTTTTGTTTTTAAAGTAACAAACAAAGAGTCTCTGAGACTGTCAAATGTTAGCTGTCCTTTAATGTAGAAGGCTGATGTTCTTCTAATGTGCAAGCAGTGAACTTTCTGTTCAAATTATGAGGTTGGATTCAGTGTGAATGCAGGTAGAATGATCTCCTGGTTAGAGGGGAAAGCAGAGACACCTTGGGAAGAAAGGAAATGTCTGGCCTGAGGATGACTTTGTCCTTGCAGTAATACAGAGAGCATACAGCAAGTTGCAGACTCCACTGGGCTGTGGGAACCTGAACTGGAGGGTGCAGATTCTTTAAGGAACATTTAACTGGATGGCATTGGAAACAAGAAGATTTACCTGTCAGCTGGAACCAATGGGATATAACAAGAAGGTAGCATTCGTAGGATGAAAGCAAGAGACTGTCTCAGACAAAGAAAGTCCAAAACTTGCTGAATCCGGGCTACATCCAGAAGTATGCATTGGGTAGAAGAGAATGAAAGAAATTGCCCCTTGTAGATTTAGGATCTTCAAGTAGAAGGCCTTACAGCAGCTGCTAGGATTTGACACAGCAATGTCGAAAGGGAATATAAGGATGGATCCTCCAGGCTGTCAGCTTGAGTATGTCTGTGTGGGGATATCAAATCTGACCGCCATCATGTCAGGAGATCTAGTTTTGATGGAAACTTGAGATAAACTTTGCAAGAAAGGTGAAGAAGATGAGCAAACCAAGACTGTCTTGGCCACCATGGAGTCAGCAGTGTCCTTGTGGAACAACCCAGACTCATCAAATGGCAAGTCTTCAACTGTACTCCTGACCTGGTGAGAGAAACCAGAGGAGAGCAACCAGGCATGGTGGCATAAGGCTATGCCAGACAGAAAAGATTTTGCGCTGTAGTCAGCAACAAGCCTATCATGCCTTGCTTCCAGAACATGGACTCTGACTCAGAGTCTGAAACAGGGGACATGCAAGAGGCTAAAACAAGAGACACCCCAGGACCTGTTGTACAGGAAGATGTTACAGTGCCACAAACAGAACAGAGGCTGTGCCAGCTCCAGCAGAGAGTCCTGCCCCTTCAGACACAGAAGAGCACTTACTTATACCCACCTTTGCAGAATGAAGACAGCAAAGAAAAAGCCAGCATCACTCTTTCAGAATTTATAACCGGCAACAGTTAATCAAGCAACAGCTGTGCTCGGCTTCAAACCTATATAGCTGCTGCCCTTCCCTTCCACGAGTTGTCAGAGCTTATCTGACCTTCTACCCTGCCAGATACCTTGCTGAATATTCCAACTGACCATGGACACTCTTTTGCCTTGGAACCTGTTGGACTTTATTTATGACCCTGTGCTTACTGCCTCAAAGTAAGTAACAACTGGGAGCTATTCAGTTTGGTTTTTTTGAATTATCAGCTGTGCCCCTAGGACTGAGATAGGACAAAGCCTTGCTGTTGTAAGTTGCCATGATGGTAAGGTATAAGCCTCGTATTGGACAGCCACTGCCAAATGTGAATTGTCATCTCAAAGTTTTGCCAAGAGTGGTGTAATTTGCTCCAACAGATGTTGCTGATATGCTGACATACATGTCTTGTAGTTAGCAATGCAGGACAATACTATGGTAGAGAAGAATTTTTTAACAAGGGCATCGAGCTTCTGATTTTCTTTGTGGGTAGAGGTAACCTTCTTTTGAGTTGTCTTGGTCTGTGCAGCTTCCACAGCAACAGAATAGGGTTTTGGGTGTTGAGAGAGCCAATCAGTGTCAAAATCAAAGATCCTGTATAAAATGTTCACATTCTTAGATGTAGGTCTTATAGATGATGGGTTGCTCCAAGACCACCTCACAATTTTAAGGAATGCTGGAAGAAGTGGTATTTAAGATAGTGCAACGACTTTTGTTTGAAGTCTTCTGAAGATTGAGTCCTCAGGTTCCTGTTTGTGCCATTTAGTGTTGAGCTGGAGGGACTTGACCATGTGGACTTTCAATTTGGCAAAGATGCGGGTATCATCCATGGGCAAAATGGATTCATGCTAGCCAAGAATGTTAGGCGGTAAGCATTGCTGGACAACAATGGAAGAAGATGAAGTCAAGTTGGAGCCAGTATCATGGGATATCGTGGACTCAGAACAGTGGCAGTGTGATCTGTGAGGAGATGGCAACAAAGTCACAGCAGGAGAAGCACTAGATGCAGAAGAGCAACGGTGTGGAGAAAATGCCACAACTGAAGTGACTGTCACAGCATTGGTGGCAACAGTGGTTGGAAGAGCATTGGTGGAAGCAGTGGAGAGGACAGGCATGTTGGTGGCTGAAGTGGATGCCTGAGGGATGCTAGTGGAAGGCTGCAAGCTGTGCTTCCATTTCTGTAGATAATGGAGAAGATATCACCTTGCAAGCAGGATGGCTGTGTATAGGAGATCATGAGATTGTAGACAGTGCCTAGAAGACTGAGAGGGCCTGCTCTGATCCAGTGATTCTCCATGCCTCATTGGATAATGGTAAGAAGCAAAATCCTGACTATAAGACTACTGAGATGGACTTTGATCCCAATAGACATAAGCATACCAGTAATGGAGCAGACTGTGGCACCTGGAGTAAGAGTAATTGGGATTGTAGTACTCCACGAATTCTCCAGAAAGGAGGAAGGAGAATACCAACAGTGTTGTGAGGATGGAGCATGGTACCTATAACTGAAGCACCCAGATTTGATGGCCTCAGGGGAAGGGCAATGGAATTGTCTGGATCTATGGCAAACCAGAGAAGGTTGGTCCCAAACCCTCAAAGCCAATAAAACAGAAGATCAGGATGAACGTTGAGATGTAGGCCCATGCTGAGCAGGAGGTGAAGTCAGCAGTGGAGCATCCCTGGTGGGGTGAGTTCCAGGAGCTGAAGTTGGCTGAGGCTCAGATTGAGCAGGAAGACCTGGAGAATGATGAGGTCCATGAGAGGGAGAGTGGGCCTGTGATGTCATCACCTTATAGTGTGAGCAGGACCCAATATTGTGATTTTCTTCTAGGCACAAAAGACAGTGGGAATGGCCACCAGTATTTGGGATCTTTGCTCCACAACTGGAACACTTCTTAAAAGATCCTGATGGCATGGCTAGCAGAAAATTGGTACACAAAGTTGCCGCAAGAGAGTAAACTGAAAGAGAAGCCAAGAAACAGTCTAAGTCAAACCAAGTGAATCAAGTTACCAAGCCAAATCACAGAGGAAAGCCAAGAGAAGAGTAAGCAGTCCAAATAAAAAATCTAACGATGAAAGCTAAAACACATAGCTAGCTGTTCCTTTTGATGCTGCTGCTGCAGTGGACAAAAAGGAACTGAGGGAACATGGCTAGTCACATACAGCAGTGGAGGAGGGGCTACTGCCAAAATGCTTCCATAACAGCACTAGAGGGTTTTGAATGATGCACTGTGCAGGTGCAGTTAACCCATTTCTGTGCGTCACAGAGGCTACGAAGAAGAAACATGTTTTCTTGGAGACTCCCCCTGCCCACTTCCCATATTATTAGGCAATTTTTTGTCTGTATACATCTGCATGTACTGTATTTTGACAGTTAGGCACACACTTATAAGGACACACAGATATCATGTAGCATCTGCTTTGGCTGCCCTCCACACATCTGAAAAAGTGGGCTGTAGTCCATGAAAGCTTATGCCGGTCAGTTTTAAAAGGTGCCACGTGATTATATTCTTTTCCCTTTGGTAAGGTACAGCACTTCATATTTATGTGAAGTCGATAAATGTTTAAATACCTTTGGTCCACTCCCTAGTGCTTGTTTCTCTGTAATTCTCCTATGAATTAAGGAAATAACATTATTTGACAGATGAAGATTCAAGACAACAGATGGGCAGCCAACGCCATATATAAGGACATAGCTGGCATGACAACCATGCATTTCAAAGATATGTTTTTTGTACTGTGCTTTGGAAGCATTTTTTTTTCAACAATATGGACAGCCCAGCCGCAATGCTAACATTATTTATAAACACTTCGGGCTCATTCAAGATCATTGCATCACTGAATGCGTGATAAAATAAAGGGATGCAGGCCTTAGGATGTGTAGTCAACAGACTCAATAGTAACACAAATGGTCACATGGTTGCTAGCACAACTACTTCCTTTTATTACATTTTCTTTCTATGACTCTTATACAAATCCTTACCTGTATTTCCTCATAAACATTAAAAAATAAAATAAAATTAAAAAGCATTAAAAAAGCAACCCATCATTAGGTTAACATTGGATTAAGAACTGACGTTTTATTTCTTATTCCCAAGATTTATTACCAAAATTTAGACAAGTACAATGCATTTCAAATTCAGAATCAGTCTATACCTTTCCCATGAATTTGACATTGCTTCAAAGAAAAGGGGCAAGTGGATGTTGCTCATTTTCATGCAGTCATGTTGTTCATTTTCACACATTCTGTCATACTCAAAAACCAGCTTTCAGAATAAAATAGATTTACAGAGGTTAACATAAGTAAATCCTACTGACTTCAGTGGCACTTATTTCAAGACAGGGCGATACACAGGATTTCATTGTCACTCATCATATCATAGCTTTGTAGCTGGATCTCATTCCCCCTCCCCGCCAGCACATACTAAAACATAAGCCGTGAGGAACAAAGTAAGTGGCAATTACATTGAAATGACATAACCTTTGGATTTTAACCAGTATGAATTGTTGTCTTGCTTTATTTATAGTTTTATTGCCTTGTAACACAGACAGTCTTAAATGCACCAGAGGCAGCAAATAAATTAATGTACTGTATAAATAAATGGAACTCAATTCAACAAACCAATGAATTTTAACATCTTTTGAAATACTAAGCTAAATTCACAATCAAGTAAAGCAATATATGATCAGCTGGGCAAGAAATTTTGGGTACAATATACATATGAGCCAATGGGAAAAACTATGGACAAAGGACATTAAAAATATACTTTGCTGTGACCTTCAAGAAAACTATTTTAAAATGATGTATTAGGATATTGACATTACACCAGAGAGACTTGCAAAGAAACATAAAGATATGAAGAATAACGCTGGAAATGTCAAGATCAAGTTGGATCTCTCTATCGTATTAGGTGGACATGTGAAAAAGCCAAACAATTTTGGATGAAGATACAGAATAAGATGCAAAAGATTTTGAAATCCCAAATATCTAAAAATCCTGAATTATACTTGTTAGGAATTTGGGAAGAACACAAACTTTTTGATAAGAAGCAACATAAACTGGTCCAATATATGATACTGGCAGTGAAGCTGGTATAGGAGAAGTACTGGGGGAAAAATGGAGAATCCATCAATGGAAGAATGGTTTAACAGATTGATGGGAATAGTTGAAATGAAAAATATTACATATAGGTTATGTATGTCCACCTAATATGATAGAGAGATTCAACTTGATCTTGACATTTCCAATGTTATTCTTCTTCAGAAGAAATTCACTTTTTATAGGTTCTGTATTGGATACATAGACAAGGTTATAATTACTATCAGCAACAAGCATTAATTTTGATTGTAATTAAGGACTTAATACTTAAGTGTAATACTTTAGTGGGAGCTGTTTGCAACAAGGGCGGGAACCTTTTTAAACTTTTTAATTGTTTATAGTTTTTAGTTGGTTGTAGTTTAGTTAGTTATTTGTACTTTTGTTATATAGTGATTATTCTTTTGTATGTATTGTATTACTTTTACTTTTAATTTTGTATATAGTTATATACTGTTATTGTTTATGTCTGTTTAATAAAAATTAAAAAAAAAGGAATACTCAGCTGAGCTCCAAAGCTAAATCAAACTATCAGTCTCACTTAGAAAAACTTGGTAAATGTAGACTTATGTAAGTTCCAATGATTAAATGTGTCCAGTCTAATAGGAGCTGACAACTGTATTTAGCCCATATTCCCTAGTGTAGAAGTGGCATGGCATCCACTGCAACAACAGTATTCATTGCCAGCTTGAACCATAAAATTTAACCCAATGGCTGGAAATGAAATGGGGCAGTATAAGCATGCAAGGGAGAGAATGCCAGTGCTCTTCATATTCCATCATTCATGTGGAGGGTGATTTTCTGAAGAGGAAAACTTCCTCTATGCCTGAAGACTGCCATGAATTTTTGAACCTGGAACATTAGGGTTATAGATTGCATGGAGAGCTTCCCCCCTGTTAGAGAAGGTTTTCCTCCTGAGAAAACAGCCCATCATACATAGAGAACAGGGGCACGTATGGAAAGGCTTGTCAACATACTCCCACTCTTCACATATTTAGACTCTTCTGCTTCATGACATGTGAACAAATGTTATGCAATATGCATTCTACCGGAACCTATTGTATAAATGGAATGCTATTAATGAATTACAGCTGGCACCATATCCAATAATTATAATGCTGTGAATCTGACTTACGACACTACAATTTTCCAGTTCATGTTTATGGTCATCACATGATCAAAATGACTAGAAATGCTCCCAAAATCCCAGCTTTGAAGCCTCACAGCTCCTCCTCCAACACAGCAATTTCTGAAGCCCGAGAGAGTGGGGTGGTGAGTAATTATGTATCTAGTCCTTTTCTGGCTGTGGGGTGTAATGAGACAGACAACTGTGTCAGGATCCTAACAGGACCCTACAGAGGTCTCTGCAGCTGTCTGTCTCAGTGCACCTCGTGACTGGGAGAGGGCTGGACATGTCATTGCTCACTGTCCCACTCTCCAGCAAGGTCTCAGAGGCAGGATTTTGGGACAGGATCATCAGGAGAAGTAACTATGTCTCTTAGCTATGTCTCCCACTGCAAGATCTTGGTCTACATCTTGCTGTTATATTATGCTTCTATATCCAATATAGATTTCCATGTATTTTATTTACGGAATAGCTTCTTGCAAGTGTGGCCTTTGAAGATGATAACTGATTGCAAGTTCTACATACCAAACTTCTTTGGCTCATACTATTTTAGCTCCATATAGTTTAGTTGTGTCTCCTTGCCTTTATACTATCAACAAAAGAAGTTACCGATTTATGGAAGTCAAAGATGCTAATTACCTTGTAATTTTCCTAATCGCTAAAACATCATTAAAACTTTTTAATGTTCAAATCCAACAAAGATGGCCTCTGTGTATTAACACACTGAGCTGTCTGGGTGTAAGAAGGGGCCTTTCAGTTTTGACCACTGTGTTTAAATGAAAGCATTATGCCTAACTTCAGTTTCATATTAGCTGTGTCCAGCAGTGAGACAAACCTGGTAATTTGCATTCTTTTCAGACCATCTTCACAAAGCAGAAATATATATGTCAAATTGGCCAATAATTCTACAGAGCTGGGAGTAAAATTTGCTGAATTTCATATACGTACAAGTGCACCATTAATACTTCCTAGAAATATTAGGATCTGTGGGCTAGACAGTGTTACAGTTAGGAGGATCTGTAAATGGTTGACAGAAGTCACCAATACTTGCCAATGGTTGCTTTTCATTTTGGAGAGAAATGGATAGCGGTATTTCTCAGGGTTCTGTCCTGTCCCAGGGTTGCTTACATCTTTCTAAATGACTTAGATAATGGAATATAAGGCATACTTATCAAACTTGCACACCAAATGAAGAAAGGCAGTGAATACTCCAGAAGACAGCAACTGAATTCAAAATGACTTTGGCAGATTGGAGAACTGGGCCAAATTTAACAAAATAAATTTGAACAGGGATAAATGTAAGGTACTATATCTAGGTAGGAAAAATGAAATGCACAGAACATAAGATGGGAGACACCTTACAAGTAGTACATGTGAAAGGGATCTTAGTAGACTCAACCTAAACATGAGTCAATAGTGTGATGCAGTGGTCAGAAAAGCCAATGCAATACTGGGCTGCATCAACACAGGTACAGTGTTCAGGATCAAGGGAAGTAGTATTCTGCCTTGATCAGACCTCACCTGGAATACTATGTCCAATTCTGGCATCACAGTTTAGGGATATCAACAAGCCAGGACATGTCCAGAGAAGAGCAACCAAGATGATGAAAGGTCTGGAAACCAAGGCCATTTCTGCCCAACACTGTTATAGTGCTATTATTCCACTTTCAATGTTCTGTGGAATTCTGAGATTTGTAGTTTCCTGAGGCCAAAGAGCTCTCTGGCTGATAATTCTAAATGCTCCTCCCTAAACTGCAAACCCCAGGATACTACAGGATGTTGAAAGTGGAATGATAGCACTATAACCGTGTAGAGGGGAAATAGCCCAGTCTTATGACTTAGGGAGCAGGGTATATTTAGCTTGGAGAAGAGAAGACTGAGAGGTGACAGGATAGCCATCTTTAAATATCTGAGGCGATGTCATGCAGAAAATGGAGCAAGCTTGCTTTTTGCTGCTCTACGAGCTAGAACATCTAAACATTAGATAGTACTTTTTATATTAGAGAGTCTACCTAAACATTAGAAAGTACTTTTTTTAAAAAAAACTGTGAGCTGTGTTTGCCAGTGGAATAGGCTGCCATGGATGGTGATGGCCTCCCCGTTTTTGGATGTCTTTAAGCAAAGGTTGGATGGGCATCTTTCAAGGGCGCTTTAGTTGCATATTCCTGTGTGACAGAGGATTGAACTAGATGGACTTGTCATTCCTTCCAACTCTTAAGATTCTATCATTCTAAACAACGAGTGACAGTCTGTGGCAGAGCTTTCCAAACTTTTCATGTTGGTGACACACTTTTTAGACATGCATCATTTTGCAACACAATAATTTCAGTTTTACTAGCAACCCAGAGGTTAAACTAACCCCTTATAAGAGATACAGCCACACACATAAATAATAATAACAAAATATATGGGGACATAACAAATCTCATGAAAACCTTTCATATATTTTTAAAAATATATGATTTATAAATAACAACATACATTTCCAAGATTGTAGGTGATACACCTACACACTTCAGGCGACACACTAACCTGTCACGGCACACCATTTGGAAAGCCCTGCTGTATGGGAACAACCTAAGACATTTTGCTGTTCTCTGGAAAAGGCAAACAGTAGCATAACCATGCTTTATACCACATTTCTTTCACAAATGTACACTGAGTCTAGTTCTGCTTTGTCATTATAGTCTTCCAGATCCTTCTGATATGTCACGTAATGTTGCTACAAATGAGAACACTTGCAGTTTTAAAAGGCCAGTGGCAAGAACAAGATGGTAGCAATCCACTCTCTCCTTGCCACAGCACAATAATCTACTTAGTCAACTGTGCTGTTTCTTTTATATTATAAAATATACTTTTTGATAAAAAACCCTATCAACTTGCAAGCAAACAAAAAAGTTACAAGGACCACTGGAAATGCAGTCTGCTTTTAGTCAAGAGTTGAGCAGGGCTTGTTCTCTACAAAGCAATGCAGCAATTTATGTTTACATGCAGCAACTTGTGAGAGACAACTATTCCCTTGATCCATTGGGGAGTACTGCAATCTCATTGCCACTCAGGGTTCCATAATTCAACTCACTGCTAGCCAGAAGAGAAAACCCCTGGTGCTTCCAGAAAAGACCCTGTACCTGGACATATGCTTCTCCACGGTGGAAAGGAGAGGCAGATCATCTCATCTCCCCATCTTTTTTCTATCTCTTGCAAAAAACCTTTCAAAAGAGACAGGGCTGGCTGCCTCCAGCTGTAGGCCTACAAGGTGTATTTTGTTGCAGGAGCAGCACCACTTCCACATCCTCCAACTGTCCTGATTTTAGCAGGGTCAATCACAATTAATCCTCTGTTCTCCCACTTTTTCAACTGCCCTTAAAACAGCCTGACTACCACAGATAACGGGTTTTGTTAGTAAACCAAGGTAAAATTGAGCACCCTCCCAACGCAAGGCAAGGTACATCCCTCTGCTTGGACCCTAAGCCCTTTGTGGCCCTTTCTAACACTGCATAAGTATACATTGCCCTAGGTTTCTTCAGTTGCTAAGTTATTACTGAGTGTGACAGTCCTAGGTTTGTTCTAAGATACATGATGATGCCATGCTGCAGAAACTAAGCAGGTCTTGGCTTAGTCTGTACCTGGATTGGAGATGACCTGGGACCACAATCTTTACGTTCCATGATGTAAGACAGCTAGAAGATAAATGTAGTAAATACTTACATGTTACAAAACTAGTTCTACTTACAGAATTTGCTCTAACTCCATGCAATTTAGAGTGGCTTACAGAATGACTCTACACTAATCTTCCATTCAGTGTTGGAAGACGCAGCAGCTTCCGCACCTGTTCCTGCTATTCTCTTGTCCATTAGGGGTAAAATGGATTAAACAAAGAGAGATTAGGAACTTGATTTTTCTTTTCTTGCTTGCTTGTTTCCTTCATCTGCCACATATCCCAAAACTTTATGGGCAGATTACATCATGTGGTTTGGCCAAGGTTGCTGAAATCTCTGCTCTTTGTTGTACCAAAAGAGGAACAAACATAGGGCTGACCACTCCTCTTTTGGCTTTTGCTGTGTGCTCTTTTTCTCTCTTCACGGAGGAAGACATGCTGGAGCATGTCTGACTATTATCTTTACTCTTTTGGAATAGTTCAGTGAAGATCAGACTATTCCATCTAAAGAATAGATCTTTTTCATAAATATTCCTCCTTTTGAGGATCTTAAAACCTATTTTCTGCCTCTGCTTAGTTCTTGCTAACTCATCCTCCTAAGGTGGGTACTTGTGCTGTTGCCGGAGAAAATGCTCTAACAGGACTTTCTTTCCAATGAGAACCTCTCTGCATCCAACCCATTGAACAGTCAGTTCTTAGGCCGTCTTGCTTTAGCAAATGAGCTATGACATGCACTTGCAGACCATTATTTGATCATACAACTTAATCTAACTTGCAATGGGAAAGCTGGCTCTACTTACTGGTGTTCTTGGTACACACCCATCTGTGCTTTATTAGTTTCCATGAGCTTTAAAACCCACTGGGAACAATTTAGCCTGCTTCTCCCTCTGAAAAGCAAAGGTATTTGCCAAAGGTTTAACATTCCTCTTAATATGAGACACTTGGGAGATATTTGCAAAAGCTTAAGTCAAATGCCTTCCTAAGACCATCGACAATGACGACCACCTTGGCACACTCAGTGCAGTTTATGGAGAAGAATGTAGAGCAAAGATGATTCTAACTTCCAGCTACCACAGTGTGTCAGGATAGCACTTTGACCTAAGGATAGATCCAGACATTAAATATCATTATCTAGAACTACATCTTGCCCTTCTCAGTACGCTCAGACAAAAGCAAATTGCTACAGCCTCTCTTAGCTTGTATGTTCTTCCTCATTAATATCTTTTGCCATCTTGACTACACTCTGATGGCCACATGTGTCCTAGTTTTCACTAGTAAAAAGTTGGAGGATATTCCACCATCACCACTACTGCCATGGCCATCACCACCACCACCATCACTGGATTCTGGCTTAGATTCTGACTCTGGTGTTCAGAGAGGTGCACATCTGCATGACAGCAGCATGCACCTAGTAACACAACTTAGCCATTTACTTTTTTGTGTGTGCCTATATTACTGGAAATTTGTTTTTGGTTATGACAAATATGAATATATGCCTCTGTATACAGCAGGCTGCAAGTTTGCCTTTCATATGGAAAAATTGCCCTGCTTGATATGCTTCTGGGCCTCCTGATAATTGGTTGATTTGTGTTTGTTTTTTTTACAGAAGGCTTACTTGAATGGCTGTAGTTTGGGCCAGATTTTAGTTCTGTGATGTCTCTTGTCAGTTTATTGCTAATTTAACTGTGGCTTTCTTGCTAAAACTGATTTTAGGATGTTGTAGTAGTTTACATTAGTATTTTAATTCTTATTTATTCTGTGAGCTGCCTGACGAGCCTGATAAAGGCCAAAGATGAAACAGAATAGAATTAAATCAGGACATGAGAATTAGCCTTCATTATGGACTGGACAGATATCCTTGGTAGTGAAAGTAAATTATTCCATTTCAACCTAATCTTCAACATTTGCTGCTCTTAAAGGGGTGTATTGTTTTTGCCTAAATTTTTGCCACAGATACTTGTGTCTTATTAAAAAGAATACTGCCCAGGCAACATACTTTTAATCCTAGGGAGGGAAGACAAATTAGAATAGGGGACAGTAATCATTAACACACAAACCCAAAGCTATTCATGTGGTGGCTGGATTCTGATACTTTGATACAAGTTGTGCAATTTAAGCAATGGCTTCTTTCCTCTCCAGTGCCAAACACAGGGCTATTCAATGCTATTCAACACTGTAACACTTTTAAAGGTTTTCAAGCCCCATGCGTAGCTAAGCAGGTGCAGAACAGCTCTTTGAAAAGGTAGGTGGTTCCCAATAGGACAGGAAGGCAGTTTTAATGTGAGCTCAAACAACATCAGAAGTACTTTGAGAACACCTGAGGACATCAAAAGAGAAGAGTTCCAGGCTGAACAACGGCATCTGGAATTAACTACTCTCTTTGGCCCACAAGGAGCATGCCTCAAGGACATCAGTAACAAGTGGGGAGGGGGAACTTTTGTTGGTTTACAGGGCATTATTAACCTCGATCAAGTGTAATGCAGAACTCACGGCTGAGGTATTTTTTATGCACTATGATCCCTTCCTTCTCTATCACTGCAGAAGGATGAAATCTAAAATGCAACAACACAGTAACTGCACAATGAAATCTAAAAATAACTTTTTGAGTAAAGTAGCTCTATATCTTCTCTTTGTTTATACTGCTCTAACAGGACAATGCCTACATTTGCTATAAGGAAGATGGCCTTCTGGTATATACAGTCCTGTAATAGTGACATTATGTAGTTGTCACCATTCATAAATTCCATCTCAAAACACAGCAGAATCCAGTATCAGATTTGCATAGCCAAGAGAATAGAAGCTTTTCCTTCTCTTGAAAAGAAGTAGTTCTTTAATACTGATGCTAACATGGACAGCGCTACTTGTAACTACACTCAGTTGGCAGAGAAAGTGTGGTAAAATAATGTAAATACACATCATCCACATAAAACTGTGGTAATCTTTCCATGTAACTAAGATCCTCTCTCACATATACCATAACTCTCACACATTGTTGTTGTGTGCCTTCAAGTCATTTCTGACTTATGGCAATCCTAAGGTGAACCTTTCATGGGGTTTTCTGGGGCTAAGGGTACGTGATGCACCCGAGCTCATCCACTGGGTTTCCATGGCTGAGCAGGGAATCAAACCCTGGTCTCCAGAGTCATGGTCCAACACTCAAACCACTACATCATGCCTGCCCTTCTCACACATAAGCATACCATCAAATTTGACTTCAAAAGCAACTTGAACTTTATGTTACAACAATTTTTGCTCCTCTGTCCATAAGAAATGGACATATGAAATTTCCATATGAAATGAGTTCCTTGGACGGCTGTAACACAGAAACTTAACAGCAATGTCCTAGCCACATTTGCAAGTTATCACTTAGAAATACATTATACATTTAGATTGTGATTTCACAATGGTTTGTAAAATCCTCCTGTTTCCTCTGGAAGTCATCTTAAACCTAAATTTGCAGAGAAGAATTTTCTTCATTAAGGCAATCCTAAAATTATTTTGTTATGAGTAATTCTGAGTGGCCAACTGCAAAGAGTATGCCCCAAATATACAACATCTCTTTACAGTGGGAATCTACATTGTTTTGCTAACTTGTGTGATCACAGGTATACGTTTTATTATGAAAATGTTGTCCAGTATCACTAACCCAGTCTGCCTTGCGAAACAGCTTACAAATTTGGGTACAAAGATTTATGAAAATCAACAAGAACATCAATCTTAAACAGAAGCAGCAAGTAATGGATGCAAGGCAGCACAGAAATTACAAATGCGTAGGGTTATGTGGGCAGAATTACGCAGAGACTACTCTCTACTAGAAAACATTGTCCAAGTTCAAGTTATTTTTTAAAACACTATTATAGCTTCCTTGCTGACATTTCCCATCTTTAATACATTCAAAATGCTGCTACTAAAATAATTTTATTCCATACTCATTAACTTTCTTCAGAAGTCTATGTACTTGTTCCCTATCACTCATCTTTCTAGTTGGGCATTTAATCTCCTGGATCCTCTCACCTTTACTAAAAAATCCAACTGAAAACATGCCAGACAGATAGGCCATGCTTTCTTTTGCTTCTCAGTTAAACCCAAATCTGTAGCAGCTTCACATGGACACTAGCCTCTTTGATTTAATTTGATCCAGTTGTGGTTAAGGCTATTTAATGCTCAAACAAATTTGTCCAAGTCTGCCTAATAAGCATCATAGTTAAGTAGAGAAATTAAGGTTGGTTTTGTTATGTCAAAGTCCTTTCATGGAATATACTGTATTTGTCTACAATGGTCATAACCCCCATGAACAAATCTTGCCAAGAAAACCCTCTGATAGGTTCACCTTAGGGCCACCATAAGTTGGAAATGACTTGAAGCCATACAACAACAAACTGTTTATGGCATGGGGATGTCTTTGATCAGCTAGGTGGACAACTTACCTTGAGAAAGTATGCTGGACATTTCACTGGCTTTTGATACTACTGACCACGGTATTCTTTTGGACTGTTTTCCTGGGATGGAACTTGATAGCAGTGTTCTGCAATGGCTTAAGTCCTGCCTGGAGGGACAGCTCTAGAAGGTGATACTAGGGGATTATTATTCAGTGCACTGGCCACTTGGGTCCCTTAGAGCTCTATTTTGTCTGCCATGCTACTTAACACTTACATGAAAGTACTGGGAGAAGTTCTCCTAAGACTTGGGATTCAGTCCCACCAATATGATGGTATTCATCTCTATTTCTCCATTTTTGTCCCAATCTGAGGATACCCTTTTGGTTCCATATCATCATCTCATATCAATAATACACTGGAGGGGTATAAAGAAATTTCAAGTTAATCCAGACAAGACAGAGGTGATCTTGTTTAGTCAAAAGACAGATCAACTCCAGAGAAACACTCTAAAATGTATACAGGTTCCTTGGATAAGTGCTGGAAATGTAATTGCATTGAAGGGACTTTCTTTCATATGTGGTGAACTTGTGACAGAGCAAAGGCAGAACTGGGGGATCATACATTGTTTGATTGTTTAAATATTCAATTTAAACCTGCATTGTTTTTTGTTGGGACTGCCAGATAGTCGGATTACTAAGGACTTTTCAAGAGTGATACCATACATGACTATGGTAGCAACAGCCTTGTATGCACAGAAATAGACTCCACCATACCATCCTGAGAAGAATGGATACTGAAGTTATTGGACATGGTTGAGATGGACAGGCTGACAATTTTAATAAGAGAAAACTCTTTGGAAGATTTTCAAAAACAATGGGAAAAGGTTATAAGATTCATAAAAGAAGTGGAAGGTAGATTTCCAGTGATAGGATTTGGATAATAAAGTCAGATGATAGAACAACATTTTTATGTTATTAAGATTATATTTGATAACTGGTAGGAAGCAGATATATGATCAATTGTTAGGCAAGAGAAAATATATAACTGGGGGATACTATAAGTACTGCAAATCAGATGAAGTTAAAAGGGAAAGAAATTGAAGAAGAAGAACTATTTTCATTTACCAAGGAAGTGGGAAGTCAAATTCTATTGTATATTTGTTTTTTAGCTTGTATTTCTGTAGTTTAGTTTAGTAGTAGTCTTGTATATAGTAGTGAGGTTTTATGGTTTTTTTCTTTTTTTCTCCTGTGTTATGTTCTTTGTGTCTTATGTATCTAACTTTATACTATCAGAAACTGTGTGTCTCAATAAAAATATGTAGGGGAAAAGAAGTCAGATCAGAGAATGGGGATTTAACCTGTCCTGTATGGAATTACGGTCCCTGTGAAGACAGTTTGGATGCTCTTCCAGATTTATCCCTAAACTTGATTCCTATATCTCAGTGATGGCTGGAAGTTCATTTGCATAATTAAAGCTAGTATGCCATCTGTACCTGTTATTTGATGTCCAGTCTGGTCACACTGTCATGTGGCTTAATTACATTCTGTTGGAATTACTGAAATGTGCTCTATGTGGGGGGGAGCAGGCGGGGGCTGCCTTTGAATAATGGTCAAAATGCTGTAGCCAGACTAGCTGGTCCAAAATACTGCAGCTAGATCTAGGCTAGTTACAGGAAAGATATAACTGTTAACAGCAATACTGACTATTCATTTCAGGCATAATTCAAAGTGAAAGTCCTATACAGCTTGAGTCCAGGCTATCTGAAAGACTATATTCTCCCACGCAAGGGTTTTGAGAGCTGCAGGAGAGGCTTTTCACGCAGACCTGCCATATTGAGACCATGTGGTACAAACACAAGAGAGAGACTTCTTGACTGCTCTTCCCAGATTATCCAACTCCCTTCCAGCAGTGAGGCTAGCTCGTACCCTGTTGTCCTGGTCTCTTGCAAAGACTTTTCTATTCAGGTAGGCCTTCACAGGGATACAGCTATAAGCGGGGCAGCAAAATGAGGGCATTTCCCCCCAGTAAGAATTCTGCCCCCCTCCTGTGAAATTTTCCTTCAGTTCTCCAATTTCTAGCACTGAAGAGTAGCAAACTGAAAATTGTTCATACCTACAACTCTTGTATTTGCTGTTTTCACATTTCCCTTGGTGACTTTTGTTTAGGTATTTCTTTAGATGCCTATTTCTAAACACTCAACTGAAGTTTTAAGTAACTGCCATGCTAGAAGTTTAGATATTCAATTTTTTTGGGGGGGGGGGGGACAGAATTCTTACCGGGAGGCAATGGCCTTATTTTTGCTTCCTCCCTTCCCCTGTAGAACCTGGGACTTCAGCAACTGCTTGTTTGACACAGTCTGATATTTTAAAAGGAAGTACTGAACTTTTACTGCTTATTTATTATTAGTCTAGTGTTTTAACACTGTTTTAATCTGGTGTTTTATCACTATAATGGATTTAACTTGTATTTTAATATGTATGCTTTATCATAATTTTTATTATATTGCAAGCCACCTTGGAACCAAACTCTGGAGGAAGGTTGGGCTACAAACCAAACCAAACCAAACCAATGAATAATTTTCTACTGGTTTTAGCATTAGCACTTTAGGTTCCTCAGCAGATAGAGGAGAAGCTTGTTGTCAAAATCAGATTTACTGCCTCAGGAAATCCACCTCCTGGCCTAAATTCAATAGCTACAGTAGACCCATAACATGAGTGGTTAGTGTTGGGACGAACAACTGGATTTAGGTCCTAATTTCCAGATGTACCATCTTTTACCAAGACAAAAGTAACATTCAGTCTCTTCTAATTGGCTATCAGTAAGCATGATGATGATGATGATGATGATGATGATGATGATGGTGATAGTAATTGTTATTAAGCTGGTGCCTCTGGTTTAGGATATGAGACATCACTTGAGCCTTCCAACACTACCATTCTAAATTGCCAATCTAATCATTATTTTAATAAACCTTGGATTTCCTCTTCCTAGAACTTCCTAGAGTTCAGTCCAGAAACAGCTACTTGAGGTTGATTTTATGGCAATGTGGTCTCCGCATAAAACTGAGCAACCAAAATACAACATAAGGTGGACTGAGGACAGTACATTTTTGTTAATCCAAGTGGCAGGCCACAGCTTTCATTCCATGGAACATGATAGAAAGTAAAAAGGAAAGGGATTATTAACCAGTGGTAACAAGCAATGCAAATGTAATTAAAAGGGATACAAAATGGTAATAAAAATCTACTCTTGTCCCCAGCCTCTAAGAATGCATGCACAGTCTTTACTGGCAGCTGGTCATCAGTTGCAGACCTCAAATTACTTTCTCACACAAGTTCTTCAGGTTCTCAGACATTAAATAATACATGGGTGATTTAAGTGGCTGTTGGCAGAGCTGGGGAAGAAGGAAACAAAGAAAATTCATGTAAACGTTTTGTTTGAACTGCTGAGTCTGTTCAATGGTCTCAAAAATCCCCACCTCCACACTCACAGGTGCAGATGACTGTACATAGAAATAATCCTGATCTGGCTTCTTCTTGATCTCACATTCCTTTCATTCAGCTGCACCAATTTCCCACATGACCTCATCTTTCAGGCCCTTATGAGGCACACTTGGTTGGGCCAAGCAGTTGCTCCATTTAAATGCCTAGGAACACAGCTCAGTGCCACTATGGCTGGCTATACACTTGTGTGGATTCCAGGGTAAGATCTCTAAATGAGTTCCTCTGGCTAGAGAAATATTTTGAAGAGTCAATCACACTGTTCTACAATCTTTTAAAAGGCAAAGAATTGGGAAATGACAAAAGTGAAAAAGGAATGTGACAGTGACTCTCAGAGCTTTCCATAAAGGAATGTCCTGTGTGTAGGGACAGCAACAAGGAAGAGTCATGTTCAACAGATATTGGCCTGAGGCCTATTGTTAGTCCCAACTGGAGCAGAGTCACCAAATCAATGGTGTTATGTAAGTGTTGACTCATCAGTCAGCACTTGATTCAATGGGTCTGCTTTAGCTGAAACCAACAACAGGATTCAGGGAATTTTTTCCATTGCTGATTATCTAAAATGAAATAATGCCATATGCTATAAAAGCTCAGACTGTTATAGTTGGTGGAAGGCGTTTAAGGAGCCAGAATAGAGGTTGGTGCTCTCAGCTACTGCCTCTGGGAGTACATGTACCCTGGTTTGGGAATGACTGATCTAGAGCACTAATAGGGTTATAATTCTGTTATTTACATTGGCATGGTGGCATGGGGAAGTTCCTTAACCAAGTTTATCTGGTCACAAACTGTGTAAGTCTCTCCCCTAGACATGCCTTCATTTCCACTATAGGTTTTGCAATTGCAAATAATCCATCTAACAGCTAACAGCTTTGCTCTTATACAATATAGTACAATACGATACACTACAATAAAATAAAAAGAAAATTTCCCTTTCACTTCTTCTATGCCTTCAAGAACTGCTATTGTGTACCATAAAGAAAATTCAATTTCAAGATCTGATACTGACCTCTGAGCTAAATCAAAAGTTTATAATATGACTCAGGCTGTTTCCCTAAATTACCAAAAACTAGATCATGGAAGTGTTGCCTATTTATGTTTAAGAAACAAATCAGGAAAGCATGTTCATGAAAATCGACAGTACCCTTATGAACAGATAATTATTACGAAGCAATTAACATACTTAGAATAGATTGTAATAGAAGTTACTCCAGTGGTTGCTAGCCTTTCTGATATTGCTTTTGAAGTGCCAAGGGCTGAGGCACTCAATTCACATTTGCACTAAGCACTACTCAGTCTCCTCTTTTTGTTCTTCATACATTGTGCCTTAAAAGAATTATGTGGAGGTGATACAACCTGAAGCAGATGGCTCAAGGATGCCAGAACAAACGGTTACCTACTGCTGCTAGAGACAGCAGAGATGGAAATTTATGGCTGCCAATTTGGCTTGGCTTGAAATATGTCCTACAAACCATGCAACTGACTCAGGAAGGGCAAGGTGGTAGAGAAATGTATTAATCATGGGTGAGTTAGTAAGACAGCACACTGGCAGCCTTTATGTTGAACTTGCTCTTATATGCCCACAAGGCTAGGAATTATTGTTGTGCTGTTGTTGATGATGATGATGATTTTAAGGAAGCAAATACCAAGAAACAGCAGCAACAGAGGACAAAGACAGTGCAGTAAATACACACTGTCCATGAGGCATGAAAGCATAGCAAAATCTATGGGGATGCCTCTCTCTTTTAGTATACTGGGAAAATAGTAAATAATCCTGATTTTATTAATATCTACTCAACAGGGGCTATCAACTCAACTCTCATGTCAGTGCTGTGCTGAATCCACTCTGGCTTTTAATCCAGACTTGAGAGGATCTATCCAAGGTGCAGGACATAGTTTTGGGATGATGTTCAGCATCTTAGATATGCCTTTAACTTTAGACCAAAGCTTGGAATGGATTCATGGCCACACTGCTATGGAAGCCACCAGTTGCCATGCTTCTACTCACTTAACTAATGGTTTATTTACATTTAACTTTTAGGAAGGAAAACCAAATATAGAAAAGTGGGCATATCCCCTCCAATGTCCCAATTTGGCAGCAACAGTCTCATTTAATCCTCTGGCATCCTATTTTTTCTTAGCTGCTTTTGGAATGTCCCAGTTTCTCTTTCCTCCTCCCACATTCCCTGCTTGCCCTCAGCTTACTTCAGCTGCTGCAAGCTGATTTCAAAGTGCAAAAGTAGCTTGCTCTCAACTCAGTGGGTGAAGAGGAAGGCAGTAAGAGGGCTCTTGTCTTTACCAGATGACTCGGGTGAAAGCAAATTATTGGAGCCTCTCTTAGCTTGTGCATTTTTCCTCATTAATAACTTTTGCCATTTTGACTACACTTTGATGTTTCTTGGACACAGACACCATGCTTTTCATCTGTGAAATATTGGAAGGTATGAATTGGACTTAATAAGTACTCTAGAATAGTCCTGGTATAGCTTCTTCCTGGGTTGCCAAGCAGCATAAAAATTCTCATCAGGGAAGGTTTACATTTGCCTTGAAGATTATAGGCTGAAGGCTGTTAAGGTCCTAGCCAGCTCTATAATTCTACATGGATGGCAGTGGTGCCCAGTCTATATTTGCAACATGAAAAGGTAGCTTCAGTTGCATAGACATTCTGTGTCAATTGTTGTGAACAGGCAAATCTGGGACTTAGGTCTACTAACTTTCCCCCTGACAGCTATCTAACTACTGTATCAAGAAGTGGTCAAGCTAGAGCTAATTACAGCATAGACTACCATGTCTTATCCATATTGCCTAAATCAATAGCCCCATCCCCTCCATTTTTTTTCAAATTTTTAAAATGTAAAACATTCAAATTTCCCCTGGGTTGTTTTAAGTCCAATAAAGGATTTTATTTAAGGAGAAGATAAACCAAAAGTTGAACTGTGGTTTATCCTCTAGTTAAATAAAGGCTTCCCCTGGGCCTAAAACAGCCCAGGGCATAAAGCAGTAACATATTATAGATATATATATATATGTGTGTGTGTGTGTATGTGAGAGAGAGAGAGAGAGAGAGAAAGAGAAAGAGAGAGAGAGTGTGTGTGTGTGAAAGAGAAAAAAACTCCATTTTTTAGTTAATTGCAGCAAGGGAACTGGGAGACCGCTACACTCCAAAGGTCTGCAGGGCATCAGCGTGCTCTCTAGTTTTCAATCTAGCAACCCTAAAGGTGTACTACATGACATAAGGTTCTTGGAAGCCAAGACATGAAGCATGTGTGACATGAAGCATGTATTCTGCTTCCCCTTGCCCCCATGTAATTAAATCTATGTTAACTGAACCTTTTCTCCAAAGTTGGTGCTCTCATAGAAGGGAAGAAAGCAAAACAACAAGGAATGATCCTTCGAGTAATGTTTCCTTCAAAATAAACTACAGCAAGGAATCACTCATGTTACACTGCTGATAATAGCAGATGGGTTAGAGATGGTATGATTTTATTTTGACTGAATATTTATAAAAATCCAAATATAGACCTGCTTTGCCCTGTTTGTACAGTAAGTGGAACATTTGGCTGCACTGTGGTCTTCTCAGTGGTATTAAGCTGCAGGTTCGTGATTCATTATTTATAACAGCACTCACTCTGCAAGGTATCAACACATGGCCATTGCAAAAGAAAAAAAAGGTGTTATAAAACCTGGATTCTATTTTTCTTTTCTGAGCAGGAATCGCGGGTGAACTGATGACAGGAGAGTAAGATTTCTGGAATGAGTTCAAGATAAATGTTTATGCTAACAAGATTCCTAGATATACCAGGTTTCAGAATATAAGGAGCAAATGGCTTCCTGTCAACAAAATGAACTAACTGTATTTTCTATTTTATAAGAGGTTGAGAAGGATATTTTTGTGAAGATGTCAAAAACCATGGTGTTAGTTGTAAATGTGAGGTGCGAGTTTTTAAAAACATGGCATAGCTCTTTTATGTTTTACCACTAGCAAAATGTTTCACAGAAAAAAAAAAAGGAATACTTTTACTAAGGTTGTCAACTGAAAAACAGGACAGGAGTCCTGTGCCTTTAACAGTTGTGTAAAAGAGAGAAATTCAGCAGGTATTGCTCCAACTGCTGAAATCAATGATGTGGCTTTTCTGGGAAAAATAGAACTGGGGAATTTTCTAGTACTCTAAAACAAGGATGGGTGAAGTGTGGACTGTGGGAAACATGCCCCTGGCTGTTTTGGCATTCCCCAGGGCCCAAGGTATTTTTTTCCCCCTCCAGAATGCTCAAGAATGATCTCTAGGGGTTGTGAAGGAGATTCCATCACATTTGGATGGAATTCCCAGGAACGTCTCAAAACATGCCCTCATGTCCACTTGAACGGGTTTGGAGGCAAATAATAATATCAGTAATAATAATAATAATAATAATAATAATAATAATAATAATAATAATAATTGGAGAAGGTGCAATGGGGGTGAAGCCCTCCAAGGTGTCCTAGAATGCTAATACAGCCCTCTAGTCTTCCAGAGTCACCCACTCTGTTCTCAATAATGTCATCTGATTTGGCATGTTTGGTTTACCGGTTTAAACACATTCAAAACTTTATGTGGAAAATATTTTATTGGAATATTTCTAATAATGTAAAGAGAACAGAATATATTACCCTTAAATTTAACAAAAAGTGACTGCCCCTAAAATAACATTATTTTTAAAGGACACATACCTAAAGAACTGTAAAGGATATATTTGATATCTACACTTTAATTGTCTTTTGCTGAGGTACAAATGGAGTACTATCAGCTTTGCCCATTCATTCTGTCCACTATTTTCCACTACTTTCCAGTTTCATTTCAAATTCCATTCAAGTAGTAGAACATTCAATTTCACTAAAGGATGGATGTGAGGCAGGGCCAGTTCAAAGTTCGCAAAAGTTCGCAAGCTTTCAAGTTCTCTTAGAACTCTTCATTTGGCAAAACAGGGAACAACTAATAAGAGCAGGGTGGGGAAAAATGGCTGATGTTCAAGCTATGGAGTTGCTTTTCGTTACACTCTTTAAAGGAAAGAATGGCGTGGGTCTACAGACATCCAAATCAGAGTGCAGAGTGTTTCTGGGAAAAAGTAAAAAATAAAAACAGTGGTTGCGTTGCCATTTAGAAAAATTAAAATTATTTTTATAATTAAATATGACATCAACACAACCAAAAACCAGTATACCAAAGAGATCTACAGAGCCACATGTTTAGGGAAGCAAACAGCTGTTTCAATGCCCAGTATTCACCATCTAGAATGAACCATAATTTCAGAAGATGTCTCTCAGTTTCTTAAATAAACTAAACAAATAACTAACAAAATGAAGGTCTCACAAATAAAACATTTTGCTATACTGAATATTGAAACATCAGTGATTTGTAACAAAACAAAAAACAAAACAAAAACAAACCAAACAAACTTGCTACTGCAGTCATAAAGAAAAGACCTGACACAACCTCACACTACTAAGTTTACTGATTAGTTCAGGAAAGCAAGCAAAATTCTTCTATACACCTCTAAAACAGAACTAGGTTCTAGGCATTCATACTAAAACTTCATCAGCTGTATATTCTTCCTTTTTTAGTCACCCTGATTATATGCATACAAAATAAGTGAATATTCTGAAATGATCTATTTAGGGTAAGTGATATAGAATGGGCAATCAGGCTCATGATACGTAAAGTGAAGGACAAATGGGTCCTACTCAGGCATGTATTTTAACCATGCAAAGAAGGAGAACTTTGCTAGTGCCTCTCCTCTACTATCACTTCTGTTACTTTGTGGTATGGAATGCAATGTACTGGGGGAGAGCCTCCTGTATCTGTGGAGGCTCTTCACATGACTTAGGATGCCTGAGTTTAGTGACTAGATATTAGTCTAGTGCCTAATATCATGGAGAGTTCTCACAGACACAGAGGGCTTTGCTCTTCAGGAAATTGCCCTTCATGCCTAAAGAGTAATGCAAATGACAACAGGAGCAGGACTAGAAGCTGTCTCTCTCTTTATACAGACCATGCCTGAAAAGAGCAGTCAGAGCCCAAGGTTTACCTTAATTTATCCAAAACAGTTACTAACCCGATTCTAGGTTGCACTGCATAATTTACTCTCTTAGATTAACTACCACCTGTATCAAAGTTCATATGATGGTGTTTCCCTATGATCATTCAGGTCTACCTTTATTAAATGCTTTGATCGGTTCTTTGGCCAGCAAGCATCCAAGAAGCTTCTTTATCACTGGCTGAACCGGGACGTTAGGACTGCATTGCTTTGCAGCCTGCATCAATCCTTCTAAGCCACCAAATTACATCACTCACATTAGCATTTTTCTTTTTAAAAAGCCTCTATACAAGCTTCATCTGACATTTATTTAGTTTCTCACCACAAGAAGGAAGATGCTTATTTTTTAAAATGAAGCAAGGAGGAAAAAACAATATTAAATGACATCAGTGCATACAAATGCAGTGATAATTGTGACTACATTTTGCCAGAAACTGGTTAACTAAAAAAAGATGAAAACTCAACAACAACATAATTTGGCTGTGATTCACATGACCTGAATAACTACTTGTTATTTCTGTACTTTTATGGGGCTAGGAAAAACCTACTAAAATCTATTTATAGAAAGCAGTGAAAAGGTTTGTGCCAGATATGCTAGATTATAATGAGATATGGTCTTATTTCTAGAGAACTCCTTTATTGTTTTTGTATATAAAAAAAAGATGCAAGAGCATAGTTTGAAAGAATACAAAGATCCCAGCAATGTACATGATACTAAAACAAACTGATAACCACTGAATGCACAGGAATTTGATTAATAATTTGCTGGAATTTGACTGGATTGCTTTTAACAGATTACATACTTGGATTTCCAAAAGCATTTGACAAAGTACACCACCAAAGTTTCTTGGGGAACAAACAAACAGAAAAAAAGAGGAATCATAGCGATGGTTGCTCTGATGTCAATGGGACAGTGAATCTGCTCAAGCTTTTAGTCTGAACTTTAAAGGAGCTATCCAAGGTGCTGAAGCCTATCCTCCAAATAGGCTCTGCACCCTTGATAGCTACTTTGACGTTCACACTAAAACTTGAAGCAGATTCACTATCCCACTGACACTGGATCCACCAGCTTCCACTGAGTCACCAGAGAAACAGGATCAGTTCCTTTGTGGATGGGAAACTGGATAAGGAAACAAGAAAGGAAGATAGGAGTGCTTTCAATAGAGAGACATAAGTAGGATCCCCAAGGAAATGTGATATGTAACTACTTCATAAAGGATCTAACATTAGAAGTACACAATCACAATTGTAGGTGATACCAAATTATTCAGGTTAATAAAAAAACCCAAGTGGACTTTGAAGTATCCTAACATAGTATTGCCAAACCTGGTGAACAGGCAACAAAATGGTGACATCAAATCTAACTGTAAACTATAAAGTGATGATGGGAGGAGGGCAAAAAATACCTAAACATACACGGACTGATAGAATATGAGCTAGGGAGGACTAAGTTTGAATTTATTGCAGTTAGCTCAACGAACAGCTTGACAGTAGCTGTAAAAAAAGTCAACTTTCATGCTAGGGATCACTCAAAAAAGGGACTAAAAATAGAAACTCTCAGTGTAGCACTGCATACATATCATCTCCAGGGGGCTACATTTGAAATAATATGTACAGTTCAGGTTGCTTGGTGCACTTTTTCTTTTTTTGGTGCACTTTTTCTTTGAAGGAAGATTAACATGTTTCCGATCCTTTGGAATTAGGAAAATGAATGTTAATGGGGGAAATGATAGGGCCTAAATACCCTAAAGGCACCAGATCCTTGTCTGATTTTGGAAGGTAAGCAAGGTCAGCCCTGGCTGGTATTTGGATGGGAAATTACCAACAAACACTAGGTGCTGTAAGCTCCATTTTAGAGGAAGGAACCGACAAAACCACCTCTGAGTATTCCTTGCCAAAGAAAACTTTATGAAATTCATGTGGTTGCCATAAGTCAACAGGCAACTTGAAGGTATACATACATACACACACAGAAGAAATGATAAGAGACTTATATAACTATGTGCAGTGTAATAAAAGTAGATTGAAACCCGCCTCCCTTTCTCTCATAATATTAGAACTTGGAATATTATAGGGAAATTAGCTGGCCACAGATTTATTACAGACAACAGACAGCCCTTATGCACCTAGTATATAATTCATTTTTATAATTCCCAGCTTCAAAATTAAGTAATGCTAACTAGCTTAGACAATTTTAAGAGGGATTAGGCAAGTTCATGGATGACACATCTTTCCATGGCTATTAGTTACGATTAGCAATATGGAACTTGTTTGTTCGGAGACTGTGTGCCAGTGCCTTCCAACTGCCAGGGAGCAGTTATGGGAGAGGGCCATGATCTTTATTCACCACCTTTGTGTGGAGGCTGTGGATAAGACAGTTTTGAGCTGGTCCAGTATGGCTCCCCTTACAGTCTTCAAATGTACTCCTGCAAACCTTGCATTCACCCTGTACGTCAATATCGTTATCCCCATATCACAGATACTACTGCTGAGGCTAAAAGGAGAGACACTCACTTAAGGCAATCTGTTCAGTTCATGATAGACATGAATTTCAAAGACCAGGGACTTCCTAATTGATAGCTCAATTTCTTGGGTACATATATGTACATTTAAAAATAAATTTCCAATAGAAGAGTGTGTTCGACTTCTAATAACTATTTATATATCCTCTCCGTCTAGCATTCTCTCCCTGAAACTTCTTAGCACAAAACTGTTAAATACTTTTTTTTTTTAAAAAAAGCAGTAAACTCGCCTCCGTTTTTGTTCAGCATATGTAGATTTGTGTTGGTAGTACAGCCAGAGTACAAATTTTGTTTCTTTTTGTCACCTCACCATGGCATCTCTTTCCTCTCTTCCTGTAATTTGTACAAAATTATTTCATACTGTGAATACTGATTTGCTGATACTCTGTTCTCGTGGCTTTCTGGAAAACGATTCAACAAAATTGCTTGGTGCATAAACCCAAACGCTTTTTTTCCTCTTCAAAAATTCATTGTCTGTTCTGTGACTCCAACCTTGTATAATATTTTGGAAAAAGTTACCCTTTTCTGTACTGAGCAGAGTAAATATTTTGTCAGTTGTTAAGGATGAGCTACAGAGCAAGACCCAGCAACGCATCCAAATTCAGCAGGAAGACTTGGAACTGCTTTAGAACTTTGTTCCAGATCGTGATTGGTAAAATACTTCAGAGGCCAGCAGAAATACCAGCTACTCAAGTAATTCAGGAAAATATGAGTGAACCTTTTTCAGAGGAGTGGAAATTCCACCCCCTTCCATCCCACATAGAGTTTTAAAAATCAAAATAAACATTCATCTTACATACAGAGGGTGCAGAGTTCCTACTCCAACGTTTTGTCATTTGGCATTTATTCAAGCAAAGGCTTATTAACAGAATGCATGCAAGTTCCCTTTAATGAGCAGAACTGTGTGATGAAATGAGAAAAAGAGAGAGAAAAAGTGACTGCGTCTCTAGGTTACAATGGCCATACTTCAAGTATAGGTATTTCAGATTTAATAGGTGCTGCATTCTAGACCAGCTGTAGTTTCAAAATAGTTTTCAATGGCTGCTTCACATGGAGTTGAATCAGGACTCTCTGAGACTGTAAACGCTGGGGCATTCTTTCTGAAGATTTCAGGCCTTTTGATGTTTTTTTCAGCTCTTACATCCAGTAGTTCCCAAAATATATTTGTGCTTTTGGCCCTGGTATGTTGCTGATTGTAGTGCTGCCCCAAATTTCATGTTTCAACCACTCTTTTCTCTCCTTTGAGCAGTGCCTGAGGTGTAGTATGGGTGTGATTTCCTATCATTTCCTCCATGAACTCAACACCTTACCTACATCCTTCTGCTTCACTATCCACGTTCCCTACTTCATCCATTATTTCTATTTTGTAGTTCAGAGTTTCTGTTCAATTACTCCCTCCTTATTCTATTTTCATAGTGATAAAGTGACACAAGACAATACCACTTTACCACTATGACTCTAAAAAGAAGACAGAAAATAGAAATAGTCCATTTGGTAACTGGAAAGTAATGAGGGAACAAAGACTGCAGAAACATTCCATACTAAAGGTCACACCCCCATTCAAAATATCTTCAGTGGGACCTCTGAAAAATACATTGAAAGGAAACGTAAAAATGGATACAGACATTCGACATGTGTCGGTGCATATTTGCCTTCCGGTCACCTGCCAACATATGGTGAATCCATGAATTTCATAGGGTTTATTTAGGCAAGGAATAATCAGAGGTGGTTTTGCCAGTTTTTCTTCCTCTGAAATATAGCACCTGACATTTATTGGCAGCCTGCCATTCAAGTACCAACCAGGGCTGACCCTGCTTAGCCTCCAAGATCAGATGGGACCAGGTGTCTTTACGGTAATTAGGCCCCTATTTCAAACCCCTTGGACAGGAAAAAATCCACTGTGGGAATAAAACTTTATGGTTAATATTGGAAATTTATACGGAAAACTGCTGGATAAGAAGAATATCATATAGCTATCAGGACCAAAAAAACCAACAACCCAACAACTGATAAGTATAGGAACAATTCTAGCCATATCCCAAGGCTTTCAGACAGTATGGAGGAGCACCAATCCATGGATAGCTGCACCAAGTTCTTTCCTTTCCCAGGAGATGGTGTTACTGGGACACAAAAGGGAGAGATCTGGGCAGAAGTGCTTAATAATAATAAATGCTTTCCTGAATCCTATTACTAAAAACATGGTAAACAAAAACAAAAACAAAAAAACAAACAAACCAGGAATTAAACTCTGATAAAACTATTTAAAGTAAAACCAATCATTTTATTTAAAAAACAAGAAAATAATACATTATGTATAGAAAAGTGACCCTGGACAAATGAACAGTCTCTCTGTTTCTGGTGGGGAAACAAACAGGCATGTAGGCCAAGTCATAACAACTGCCCAAGTTGTTTCCCATTTTCACATATTAACTAGTAATATCAACAGGACATTCCTCAAGGACACAGAAGAAACCATTTTGTTCCCTAAGTGTCCAAAGTCCAGTCACCAAACCAGACTACTGTCTCTATACTTTTTGGTTCTGCCTCAGTTCTTCTTGTGTGGAACCACAGACAAAGCCCCTCAGCACAAAGTTTGAGGCTACCTCAGTCAGCTCAGGTATGGAAGTGGAAACAGGCTGAACAAGTACAGTAAATAAATCTCTGGTCTCTCTAGTATATTCAAGATACAGCTGACACTCAGTATGACAGCTGACACTGAAAATCTTAAATGGAACACATGAAAAGGGCTACTGAAAGTCTGATAGACTACTGTATTGAGAATCTGGAAGAAAGTAACTGGAAACAGACCAACTTTGCCTATCTATCTGACAAAGTTTAGGACAGGGGTGGGTACTTGTGGCCTTCCAAATCTATGGCTCTCCAGATGTTTTTGGCCTACAGCTATGGTTGTCAAAGGAAAAACTGGAGAAGGCCCCTATTCCTCAGCTTCTCAGGGAAAGAAAGAGATAATATTACCGGCCCTCATCACAGGTAGGGTTGCCAGAATAAAAACTGGAGACAGTTCCTGTAAATTTAATGGCTGTATAGCAAAAGTAATTTCAGCAGATGTTGCTTGTTACCTCGTTGTGTAACATGGAACATTTGATGAAATTTTCTCTTCTGCACAATCATTCGAAGGTACAGGAACTATCTCCAGTTTTCATTCTGGGAACCCTAACTGCAACTCCCACAGTCCCTTACCTTTAGTGTGCTGGCTAGTTCTGCTGGGAACTGGACAACAAAGACAACTTGGGAGACACTGTTACCCCTCTGGTCTATGGCTATTTCCACACCAGGCTGTTATAGTGCTATTATTCCACTTTGAACATCCTATGGAATCCTGTGGTTTGCAGTTAGGGAAGGGCTGGCTGCCCTCTCCCTAAACTGCAAACCCCAGGATTCCATAGGATGTTGAAAGTGGAATAATAGCATTATAACAGTCTAGTGCAGAAATGGCCTATATCTGGTTTATGATAATAAGATCTGGATGGTGAGTGTTTTCTCATGCACCCACCTGATATTAAACAGCAGCAACTGAATGTCTTGATTTGTCCCAAGTTTCGTTTGCCATACAAACTTTCTGTGATGTTAAAATATTGTTCTGAGGACAAGTCAGGACAAGAAAGGAGGAAGGGAATTAAAACAATCCCCTTGATTTTGAAGTTCTCCTTGCAACAGTCTTGCAACAAGAAAAGCCCTGTGGAGTTCTTGGAGCAATGTGAATTCAAACTTCCTGTTATCATATTTCCTTCCTGATGCCCAAACTGGTTGAGGTCTAGAACTAATTTAATAATGGAACATTCCTTTTATGGCCCCAGCTTTTCACTGATTCTCTTGCAATCTCCTTCTTGAATTTGTGTTTCCACCAGTGTCCTAATCATTCCACCCAGCTCTTGACACAGATTTGGGTAGGCTCCCTTTGTCCCTTGCCCAATATACCTTTACAGTGTTAGAATTCTGTTACTGGCCAATTGCATGATAATGTGGTTTTACTGCACTTCTTCATCATCCTATCTATTACAAGACAGTCAAAGACCACCTGGGCATAAGCTATGAAGCATAAAGGGGGAGATGAGAAACTACAATCATATATGATCATTGCAAATGACAATTACCATAAGAAAGCAGCTACGTTGGGAAAGGAGGTTAACTCAGTAAATAGATTTTAATGAATGAATCACTTATCCACTTTGGATATCTTAAACAGTGCATTATAAATGCTGCTGATGAGAATAAAAACTGTCCAAACAAATTTTTTTTGGAGCAAAGTCCACAGGGATACATGTGTCCAATTAAGCTATAAATAAACAATATTTTAAAAAGCAGGCTTAGACATACATGAGGAAGTAAAGATGAAGATACAATACATAAGCCAAGATTAAACAGAGATGCTGGCATTGTGAGAGGGAGCAAATAGAGTCGGGGGGGGGTTGACAGAACCTACAGACTCAGTGGCTACTAGCTCAGAAGAAATTCCCTTCCTTCCCCTCTCCTCTTCTGACTGCCAACAGCTGCACAAGATGTCTGGGAAACATGGACAGGTGGCCACATATTTCATCTTGCTTTGTGAAGGTCTAATTTTGAAGTGTGAAAGGAGATACTGAGCGACACCACTTCCTCTGACTGGAAGGCGAATAACTCCACTCTGCATTATCTCACATCTTACCATGGATTTTTGACAATATTTCACTATTCAAAGCAGAGAACTGCCACAACCGTTGATGGACATGAGCCCTTTTTCATCTGAACATGAAAAGCAAAGAAAGACTTGGTCTTACTGCAAAGATGTGGAAAAGTAACTTCCAACTGTTGCTGAGGCTGTGTTGGAAAGACTGCAGTAGCCACACAGAAAAAAATGTGCCCCAGAATAGCCAAACTCAGCAACAATTTTCCCTCTCTACCAATAGCCAAAATGCTTTCACTGTTAGTACATTTGATACTGATACCACACACAGTTTCCTGTCTGAGCAAGTTTTGACTGCCCTCTCTTTAGCACTGTTCTTTGCTGATAATTTAATAGTCAGATGAGAAACAAAAAAGAATTTAGCACTTAATCCTTGCAGAAAGAGTCATAACAGTCAACATTCTGCCTTGCCAAACAGTATTTGATCGCAGTTGGTTTTCACTCCTTTTTTTTCCATGGCCCTCCTCAGTTTAAGTAAGGCTACCTTATTCTCCTGCTGATTCTTTCTGGAATTTGTGTTTGCACCAGTGTCTTAACCATTTCATGTAGGAAGACGGATCCACAAGAACATCAATGCCCTGGTTGGATCTTCTTCATCTCGTGGTTGTTTATAGGTCACCACCCAGAGGGGGACATCATTGAGGACTCTTCCTCATTTCATTTGTGATTGAACCTTGGTGATTAAACCTTGGGGACTCCTTCATCTCTGGCCACTTCACTGATTCTAGTCACCACTGAATGACAAAAAGCGACACCAGAAAATGTTTTAAGAGATCTCATGAACCCCACAGGTCTACAGCACATTCTGAATCAGGAGTAGGCAGGAAGCAGATCCTGAGAAATTTCAGGATGATCTATAGATGATCAGCAAGGGTTTCTGACTTGCAGTTGTTTACTGAAAACAGATGAAAAGGCTCTTTTATTTCAAATTAGGAAACTGAAACCAATTATAATTCTGGGGAGGGGAGGGTAACTAGGAATAAAAGAGCTGTGACCATTGTTGTACTATTGAAAACATATTTCAGTACTGACCCTGTGCCCAGAACAGCGTCCAGAACAGGACACTGGCTCTATCTAGGGAAGCATGTAGTTAAGAAAAACGGCTGGTTTATACCAACTCAAATAAGCTAAAGCAGATCAGTGCAATCACGGGACAAATAAAAGTAAAACAAACATATCCCACAATCAAATACCCCAAACAAAGCACAGAAAGCTTTGGAAAACAGGCACTTTGTAACTTTGTGTCAAAATGAGTTCCCCATTGGTGTCATTCAGGCAAACAGAATGCCAGAGACAGTCAGTGGATCCATCGCTGCAGAGGCAACAAATTCCCTTTCAGTTTTACAGTTATTCCTCTCACAACTGCTCCAAAGTCATATGGAAGCTCTCCCAATGCTCAACATTATTCCTGACAGAAGTCTGGCACCTTGACACTGCAGTACAACTCAAGGAAGATGCAAGAAGAATGGCTGCAAAAGCAAGGGCCCCATCACATCACAAAACAATATATCTATGAGTAACTGTCATTGCTGCAGCCTCTGGGGTTTGTACTTTGGTGAGGCACCAGAGAAGCTCCCTAACTGAGAGTTCTAAATGCACCAGATCCCTTCTGATCTTGGAAGATAAGCAGGGTCAGCCTTGGTTAGAACTTGGATGGGATTCTACCAATGAACACCAGGTGCTATTTCAGAGGAAGGAAACGGTGAAATTACCTCTGAGCATTCCTTGCCTAAGAAAACCTGACACAGGCTATATTCTATGTAGAGTCACAGGCTATATTCTATGTTGTCAATTGAGATGGCATTGAGGGATTTCAATGCAGGCAGAGGTCACTCCTCTTATTGGCCATGTGAGGACCAGAGACAAAGAGCATTAGAAGACAGATACTAAAATTTCAACTCACATTAGCAACAGGAAAAGTAGCTTTTATTTTGATCTAGATGTCCCTGTCCTGCACAAAGCTAACTGCTCTTTCTTAGACAGAGAACACTGAATTTCTCAAGGAGTCTCTGCACTTTTACATCTGGAAAAACTTAAGACAAGACTAAGGCCTGCTGAAAGGAGTTTTTTTTAAAAGTCGAATTTCCCTTTTTCCATTGTAACAGATTTAATAGATATTTTCTTAGATCTAGTGCATGTTAACTTTTTTAGCATACAACAGTTTCAAGACTGGCCTCCTGAACAGAAATATCTTCCAAGGGCCTTAAGTAGGGGACTTAACACAGGGATTTATGCTAGATTTATTCACAATTATGTTAACAAAGCAAATGAGTTATATTTAAGACAACAATGGTTCTGTTGACTCACTATAATCACAGCTTTATTAAATTAAGATTTGCACTTTTCATTTCTGATGTTTCAAAACAAAGTTTATTGTATTAACATAAAAGTCCACTGTATACTGTATACCAATGCTGTATAATAATAAATTCCAGCATTAAGGCCATTTCCGCACTAGCCTGTTATAGCACAATGATTCCACTTTCATCATCCTCTGGAATCCTGGGGTTTGCAGTTTCGGGAGGGGCCGACCCCAGGATTCCAGAGGATGTTGAAAGTGGAATCATCATGCTATAACAGGCTAGTGCGGAAATGGCCTAATAAGGACACAATAATAAGAAAAGATAAGCTGTATTAACCCAAGTAACTGAAAGCAAAGTCTCTTCCAAATAACTGACTGATTCACAGAGCCTTCTGCCAGGAAAGTTTATAAAGGATTGCAACCTGAGATACAAATGTAATCATGATTTTACATACACAGGCACACAAAGTAGAAGCAGCCGCTGGGCACAGAACTGCAACTGAGAAGATTTAAGGCGAGATATGCCTCTTGTCAGGCTTGAAATAAAGATTTACTAGTATTCTGGACAAATAATTCAGTTTCAATCATAAAAAGAATTCAGCACATTATAACTAGTGTACACTAAAAGCTGTTAGACCATTAATCTATTTGGTTGTCTCAGTCTAAAAATATTATTTAGGCTTTCTTTTAAAAAATGGAAGCAGCTGAAAACTTGATGATGCCAGTTATTAAAAATGAAACGAAGCAACAAGTAGAATTATTAATTTTGTATTTGCTCACTTAAACCACTGAATCCAGTGCTAGCTGCCTATCCACTATACCCCGGACTATAATGCATGGCCCATTCAGAGTATGAGGAAATCACATCGATTTTTGATTTTTAATTCTCTAATTCTGGATGGTTCATCTTTCAGAACAACTGAAAATACTGTTATGTCTTATTTGTCCCACGTCTATCCTACTTAACGCAGAAAAGTTATCTAAACAAAGTGTAAACCAAGCGAAGTTATGAATGGGTGGGGTTGAATGGATTGTGATCTCCTTCCACTATAGTTCACAACTACTTTTCATCCTACTTTGTTTCAGGAATTGAAAAAGTAAACCTAAATGATTTTCTTAGTTTTTTTAAAGATTTTTTTTCCCTGCCAGAACACAGTGTCTGAAAGTAAAAGAGCAACAAGAAAAGGGCATACAAAGGAAACGCAGGCAAACAGCAATGTAGTCAAAAAGGAGGACATTCAAGGACACAGGAAGCCAACCATGTCAATCATAAGTTGCTTCAGTGCCAAAAATTTAAAACAATCTATTTTTGTATTGGTAACAGTTATCAAATAAAACAATTTGCAACTTTCAAGGTCCTCTTCTGCCTCTATTTTACTGGGCACACTGCTGTTGTTATGTGCGTTCAAGATGACACTGATTTATATTGACCTTTTCCTAGGTTTTTTTTTTTTTCGCAGCAAGATTTATTTAGAGGTTTGCAACTGCCTTCCGCTTAGGTTGAGAGAATGTGACTTGCCCCAAATCACCAGTGAGTTCCTATGGCTAACCAAGGGTTTGAACTCTAGTCTTCTAGAGTCTTAGTTCAATATACAAACCATTACATGACACTGGCTCTCAAATTAAATGAATTCATGGACCACATAAAAGGAAATCATACGTAAACTGCTCTTAAATTCATGATACTTGCTATTGGAGTTCTACTGTGTTTTCTTATACAGTTAATGTTATTTCCAGAAAAATGAATCGCACATTAATAAAGCAATGAAAATATTCAGGTATCCATGGCTACTGTTGTGATCTCAGCAACATCATTTGTGCAGCTGTGGATGTTTGTAATAGTGCCAAGTAAGCCGCAGCATAGCATTAAGGAAATGACTAGTAAATACTGGTATTGAATCTGTAAGGCTACATTTTTCTAAAAGAGTTGCAAAGTTTTGTATCTAAAGACCAATGTGTTTCTGGCCCTTAACATTTTATTTTTTTTCCAATGCAGAAGAATACTGAGAACCAATTAATGGGTTATGTAGTTTTTTCCCATGATAGTCAGATAGAAATGACTAACAGAAACATGTCTAGTAAGGATGGCTTATACAGATCAAAAGAACTGTATTTTCTCATTTCCTTTTCAGTATTTTTGAAATGATAGTAAGCATTTTGCAGAACTTTTAAAGCTTCAACCTAGGTTTCAAAACCTGGTGAAGAGTGGAGCTATGACCAGCTTCAAAGCACATCAGAAAACTAAACCATGGATAAGGGAAACAGTCATGGGAAAATGGGGACTTGTTTGTGAGTCTGGCTTGCAATTTGCAGATCATAATTTGCAGCCAGTACAAAGTCTGCTATATTGCAATTGGATGCAACCTAATTTTTCTTTACAATAAAGTTAGAGTATTATTTTGAGACTGAACAGCAGAATATGTCTTGCAGATCTGAATAGAAATATAGCCTCTATAATGTTTCTTCAAAAATATCTCCAGGTCTCAAGCTTTTTGTGTATTAAATGGGAATGATATATTTTATTCTTATTTTACTCTACTGCTGCAAAGTCTCATATGCTATGTTCCCATGGCACAGCCACATGGCGAGTATTGTACTTATTATTTAATACTCTAAAGCTGAGAATTAATGAGGCTTACAAAATAAAAAGAGAAGCCAGTAAAACCAAATTTAGATAAGAATATTCAAAAGCAATGTTTAAAATGGCATTGAATTGTCTATAGAAATAAAACCAATTAAACATCTCAATTTTAAAAGCAAAGGATAAAAGTAGTACAACACATTAAAGAAAGCCCTTACTTTGTAAAACAGTCCATTGCTAAAAGCCTGTTGGGAAAAAAAAAAGGATCTGGTGATGAAAGATTAACAAGGAGGGAGCCAGTCTAGTCTTCCCAAGAAGGGTGTTTCAGAACCTAAGAGCAACTACCATGAAGACCCCTTCTCATATTGTCATCAAACGTGCCTGTGAGGATAGTGGTACCAATACAAGCACTCTTCCGAAAGATCTCAGAGCTTGAAAAAGCTTAAAAGGAAAAGTAATGTCATCCAGACACTCTGGACCTGGTCTATAAGAGACTTCATAGGTCATAACCAGCATTCTGAATTGAGCCTGAAAACAGAATGGTTTCGGTGGAGTTATTGTAACAAGGAAGTTGTGTGCTTCCTATAACCAGCCCCAGTAGCAATCTGGCTAAACCTCTTTGGAACAGATGAAGTTCTCAAAATTCTTCAACGGCAGCCCCAGGGAGAGTGCATTAGAGTAGTCCAAATGAAACGAAATGTAATTAAATGTAAATCAAGCATGTACCATTGTGGCCAGAACAGTCATCTTTAGGAATGTGCTCAGTGTACCATCATCATGCCATCAATAAATACTGTATCTAGAGTTCAAATAAATAATTTAGGTATGCCTATAAACTGTGGGCTAGCCACTGATGGTATCAAGAATGCACGTCTCTACTCAGACGGGTGTTTGTCTTCTTGAAAGTAGCACAAATAGGTATGATAGCTACTAGGGATGTGATTCTTTGGTGACTTCATTATCCAAGGAAGAAATGTGCAATTTTAGCAATTTTCTTCCCACACAAGATAGTCCTTCTAAACTGCACAGTTTTTGTAGACAATATGCACGTCAGTGTTACACCCCAAAGTAACCCTAAGAGAGGGCCCCTAAATTGGCATGACTTTCCCTATATTGGATATTGGCTAGCAAAGGTCAGTTGCAAGTAAAAATTGGTTTTGAATTAAATTCTCAAGACCAACAACGCCTTTGCTGCAGTATGGGAATGTAGACAGCGTCCCTTAGGCTAAAAGACAATGACCTATTGTTTCCAGTCACGTATCTCTAGGCAGCCACAATAGACTCTCTCCTTGATTAACAAAAAGGTTGCCTCAGCCCCAAGCCATGCTGATGAACTTTGCAAGGGACAGACCATCAAGGTCTATCGATTTGGAATGATAATCCTATCATGCATCTGGACTTTCCTGGGAGAAACAATACCAAAGAGAGGTCGTGATACGTGCCTAACATTATATTCCACAATCATTGCCCATTAACGTCACTTTGCTAGCCTATACACAGCCTGAGGACAGAAATTGGCTATAAAAATCCTCACTTTTTGAGCATCTTCGGAGAGCCTCCCAGACCGGACAAGGGCCCGTTTTGCTGCTGCCGAGGTGTCCCACTTAAGCCTCTCAGACGCTGCTGAGAGCTAAACGCGACTCGCGTATCCAACTCGCCACGAAACCCTGCTGCTTCCAGCCTTCCAGCCCCGGGATCCAGCCTCCCCTTGGTGCTTTACACCGAGCCTTCGCTAATCTTCTCCTTTCCAGGATGCCTAGACTAAGGTCCGTATGCCCTCTCTCCCCAACTGCCTCTTATTTCCAACTTCATTTCTGTAGCCCTCGTGTGATTGTAGGATTATTTGTTAACGTGTGTTGTGATCTTCTTTGTTAGTTGTAATAAATTTACTTTAGACTGTTCCTCTGACTCTTGCGTGGTTCTGACCCCACAGACATAGGGTTAAAGATCCCTTGCCCTGACCTCTCGCAAGCTTTGAGTGTCTCTGTTAATTCCCTTAATTTGAAGTCTGTTTGGGTGTCCTCAAGATACCCCCAATTGTCAGGGTAACAGTCAGTACTTATTCTTTGCAAAATTGCACATGGCATTTTTGTGTAGAAAACAACTTTTTTTTTGCACAGGAAGGAGTATTTTCTGCACATAAAATAATATTCTTGTTTTCTGCATAAAAATACCATGTGCACACTTTGCACAAAATAAGTCCCAAACTGAAAAGACTTTGCTAGTCCAAAATTCTCCTCATCAGGGTTTTGCCAATACCTGTGAAACATATTATCCAACTATTTTGAAAATTTCACTGAATATTCTTTCCATCCCGAGTAGCTACAATCTGAAATGCAGGAAAGTAGCAGCTATGATACCATAAGAGTCCCATCCACAGAAGAGAAAAGAGTGCTATGAACTCCAACCAAAGTATCACTTATGGATCTATCTCCTTTCTATTTGGAAGCTTCCTGTTCAGCTCTCAAGAAGCCTGGGGACAATGAAACAGAACTGAGATTCTTGTAGAAACCCTGCAAGAACTGCCATATCTTTGCACTGTGTGCTGGTGTGCTTCTAGCTCTATTTAAACCCAAAACCAAAACCTCCTTCCAGAGCCCAGGTTTCTCTACCCTACTCTACCCTACCCAAATTACAACTTTTACTTGGGATGCTGGGGTAGCAAAAGCAAGATCTTTCCCCACAAGACTACAAGGTCCTTTTCTACAGTCTGTTTCTGCTTCTAGATGGGCTAGAGACTTGCTTTAAAAAAAAATGAAATCTTAGAATCTGGGCCAGCTAACGATCCTAACAGGTACCAGGCAGAAGGTCAATAATCTGGATGTAATCTGGCCAATCCGGTCACATGGGAAATCTACAATATGAGCCTTGGATTATGTTCTCCCAACTCTTGAAAATCTCCCCTGGACTCACCATTCTGCTGGGAAGAAAATATGCTGAAGAAGGAAAACTACAACTCACACTTGAGGATGAATGAAAAGAAAAAAAGAGGGGGGAAGGAATCTACAGCCCCTTTAAGACAGATTTCTGATTTAGCCTGAGCTTTTGTGGATATCAATCCACTTTCTCAGTCATTGTATCTGAGGAAGTGGATGGATATCCACAAATTCTAATGCTGTAATATAAATGAGTCATAAAGGGACTGCTAGATTTCTCTTTTCTCCCTCTCCCCTTTTCCTTACACTGCACAGACTAGCAGTGCTAATTCCGTGAGGGGGAACGGTTTCATTGTCGAAAGGAAGCTGCAGCTACAATTGCCCCACGCTCATCTTCTTTCTCCTTTTCTGCATTACTCAAGGAAATTCCAAGGAAGGGAGGAAAAGAGGGAGGAGAGGAAATTGGCTTCAGTTGCTACAGGTTACGAATGCCTGCTGCTCAGTTTGTGTTCCTCACAACCCACCCCTTCTCCTCTTTTCTCATTGAGGGGTGGAGAGTGAGGAGCCATCATTATGCTACCCCCCCCATCTCGTGTACCTGGGGGTGGAGTGCACCTCCTTCCTCCCTTTTGGTCCTCTGCTGTTTCTTGGAGATGGGAAGCAGTGATGTTCACTTTGAAGGGACTTTTTTTGTTTTGATGAGACAAACAGGCTAAAGAGTTGCCTTAGATATTCTTTTTAAGATGTAGAGCCTATGATTTTCACATTAGAGGATGGGACCAATCATTTCTGCACCCAAACAAGGACGGGTTATGGGAAAAGACAAAAATCCAATGAAGTTATGACTAATTAAGAAATGGTCATGGATGGTTATACAGGGAAAATAAAAATGTAAACAACAAGAGAGTGTGGTATGATTATAATCAAAGATAACTGGAAATACATAAACAAAGGTGGAAGAATACCTCTATCCCTTAGAAAACTGAAAAGACATAGAGAAGAGTCCAATGTATGGTTAAAAAGGAACTGACAAGGACAGCAGAAGCCACACCCGAGTAATATACACTGGCAACACAGTACAGTGAAGGTCCTTGTCTTGAAACCCTTCAGCTCTAGAACTTTCCAAATGAAGTGCGCCGGCCTGAAAGCCATATGTGCGATGAACAGAGACACTAAGAAGACCTTTCAGGCCCCTGCTCTCATTTCTCATGGTTCTTTAACATGAGACTGGCCAGCTCTCCAGCAGAGGACACCTTCAGATGGAGAACTGCCCTCTAAAAAAAGGGGTGCTTGTCTGCACAACTTGCTACTCTTTATAATAAGCTGAGAGACTCTCTTTGGAATAGATTCGTTTACAAGGAAGTCACTCAGTCCATAAAAATGTGGTTTGGTTAATCCTGATTGCTTTTCTCCACTCTCTAGTGAAAAATATTGCCTTACCTGATTAGTATTTTGGACTAGTACCTCTGAAACACCACAATATGATCATTTAAGAACCTCTTTTTTTCCCCAGGCCTGACATACAACATGATTGAAATGGAAAATCCTACATTATGTCTCCCTCCTCCAATGTATTAAAGATATACATATTTTATCTCTCTCATAAATACTTCATAATAGTCAGAAGCCACTAAAATGTGTTTGGGTAAAACTGAGAAGCACTAGATCTACAGCAAATCTACAGAGATATTCAAGGGGACACAAATCACCAAAAACCCAATGAATAAATGAAATTACTTCTTGTGGGCAGTATGGGTAACAATGCAGTTGAGATTTGCCTATGTAAGGCAAGGAAGACCCAACGTCCCTTCTTATTTATTAATTTCACATGAGAAATAGATGCACATACAATGCAGTATCCCAAATGTGTAATAAAAAGCATTGGCATCAAAATGTTGCTAACCATCCAAATGGGCTCGCAGCCCTGTCTAGTTCATCAGACTAATTCATTTAAAAGATATAAAGAACTGGAGATCTTTTGTTCTTACTGTTAATCAGGGTCTTAAGAACCTGAGAGTTACATTGGTGTTTCATTGGAGAAATTAGTTAAATACAGTTCATCCTGGATACTTATTCTGTTTCTTTCTGACCACGAGGATAACTATGACACATTTTATATGCATCATCACTTCCTTTTACATATGTAAGCACAAAGGATTGGCCCATTTTATCTTTCACATTTATCAAAAACATGCACAGAATCAAGGCTCACTGAGATCCAGAGATTCATACACAGGATATATTTATCTAGCACCAGAAGAGCTCCTTTAAAAGTATCCCTTCAGTTAATTTAGCACAAAGCTGACTTACAGAAGCTCTGAAAGAGGTTGCTCCTGGAACTCATGCCTTTCCAAGAAAGAAAAACAAAAACATATAGTGTTAATATACAAGAGTAAATTAACAGAAGTCAAGATGTTTCGATCACAAGAAGCTATCAAAACCACTGATGGCTCCAGATATGGATGGCCTCTTTATCATTGTCACTGAAACAACATGAACTCTTGGCCTTACTGAGCTGAAGCAGACCAACATCTGGTTGATGTGCCTCACTTATGCAGATCAGCTTTTCTTTGCTTTTCTTACTTCCTGGCAGATTTTAGAATTTTTGCTGCAGAATATTCACTGTCCTGTCAATAGATCCTACGGCTTTCTATTGTGAAATTCTTTCTGCAAGCAACCACCTGTCATAGGAGTGACCCTCCCAGTTCATGAAAATGACTTCCCAAACAAAACAAATATGTGCACCCAGTACCACTGACAGTAGACCTCTGTACAAAACAAAGCAGATTCAAGAAAGAGGAAGGCGCAAAGATCACACTCAGCGAAGACCACAATTTAAAGGGACAATGTCTTGTAGGAAGACATGGAAGAATGGAAGGAAAAGCTTGTGAAAAGACTTAAACATCCATAAAGTTCTGCAAGTTCTTTATACTCTTTACATCCTGACCCCATTCACACATCCAGCAGCTAAGTTGCACAGGCAACAATTTGCCAAGGGATGACTTATAATATGCATGGAATTTCTCAGTAAGCCACAAGGCAAGAACTGGGCACCATAATTTCATTCTCTGGACCTCTGAAGAAAAGATCATTGTTATTCAGACTCCAACATCCCACACAGACATTGTGGTGATACCACTTAATAACCTGATGGCCAAAAAGAAAGCGCAAAACTCAACACGCTAGCATTCAAAGGTCCACTGGCTTGTCAGGCATAAAGGGTAAAAAATAGCATGCAGAAGAAGAAAAATGATGGTGCCACTATTACAGGTCTGCATCTTGCTTGACGGAACATTTTAAAAGGAGGATCCACGCAGACATAAAGATCAGGCTGGACCTCCTCTGGTCATTAGGTGAGTAGCAACAAATTACTAAAAGAATAAGTAAAGTGTTATTACTTTTATTTATTTTCCGTTTATTGCATCATTTCTTTACCACTTTTGTGTGACAAAGATGCCAATAGGATTTGAAAACTAGCATGATGAATGTTGGACTTCCTAGTTGACCTAATAAAGGTAAGTCTTTAAAATATCTACTTTGGATTATGTTTTATGGACAACACGGCTAACCCTGCATTTTGTTTGTTTTGGTCACTCAGACTTTATGTACCTATAGATTAGCACTGTAGCACTGGGACTGCCTTAGATGTTTCTGTTACTGAATAAAATGCTTTTTCACAGATTTTTCTTTTTGAACACAGGAACAACCAGACAAAAGTTAGAAAGGGAAATTACTGAATTCATCACTATGTAACAAAAGCATGTTAATATTGTGCTTCTGTGAAATAAATTTACTTTGTTAAGAACAGAAAGGTTTTTGGTGGGGCAGGGTGGAGTGGGGGTAATAGCTGAACATTAATTTTTTTCATATGGTGTCAATTGGAGGAAATAATGCCTGCCAAACTTAAATCAAGTAGATCATAGGTTTGTGAAGGAAAAAAAAATACTAAAACACTACCACTGACAAAATTCTAGAAGTGGCGGAATTCCGTTGCTATAGGAGCATATTAAACAAATAAATGAGATATCATGGAATGCTAAAAACAATGTGGTCTGATTAAGTCATATTTGCCACATTTATGAATGTTAAATACGCAGGCTTAGCTTATTAAACAGGATTCAGTGAGTGCAAAGGATAACACTACTTGCATGAAAAAAACCTTTATATATTGTTCTGAACATACACTTGGAAGGCATACAATAGTAACATAATGCTATTTGCTACAAATGCAAAAGTTAATTACAAAAAAGGCTATCTTTTTTTCTAGGAATATTTAACTGGATGATTTAAATAAGAGCCACTTGCATATAATACCTCCTAGATGAGCTAACTTTTTCTAGTATAAAAAGTACAATCCACTAAACATCCTTGCTATGCAGTACAGTTCTCCCCCCACATTCGTGGGTCTGACTCTCACGGATTTGATTATTCACGGTGCCCGCTTCCCTTCCCCTCCACGCTCTCCTGCCTAGGGCTGCCAACGCCATCGCAGTGGCAGCGGGCAAGAGACTGAAGAGGAGATCTCCCCCCCCATGCTCTTCTGCCCCCACTGCCCACGCAATCACGCGTGCTGGCTTCAGTGAGCGAGTGAAGGGTAGGGAGATTCCTCCCAATGTTCTTCTCCTGCTGCTGCCCACACAATTACATGTCCAGGGGGTGGTGAGAGAGCAAAGAGAAGGAAGATCTCCCCCTGCAGCTCTCCTGGCTGGCTGCGGTTATTCACGTTTTTTTTTTTTATTGTCGCAGGGGTTCTGTGTCCCTAACCTCTGTGAATGTGGAGGGCCTACTGTATTTCAAAATGTCTCTTTGTGTCATCTCTTTAGGAACAGCTTCTTCCTCTGCTGTGTGCTTCTCCTGTGTAGCATGTATGTGGGTGAGCAGACATAGAGAAAGGATAATGTAGCACACTGAGGGAAAGAGCCATTGGTTCTTATTTATTTGTTATATCTCATCCTTCTCTCAATATTGGTACCCAAAGCAGCATACATCATTTTTTAAAATAAAAGCTATTACTAAAAATGTTGGCTGATATCCTGTTCAGCTGTTATGTGATTGTAAGGGGGATTTATCATCTCCTATTGTTAGAGATTCATGTTTACGGTCATAAATGACTGAACATGAGCCCCCAAACCTACCTTTGCAGCCTACCTGCAACTGAAGTATTTCTGAGGTGCTGGAGATCAGAGTGCTGTGAAATGATGCATGCAGTACTTTCCTGAGCACAGAGTAGCTTGAGGCAAGCCATTGTGGAAAGGGTTCTCTCCAGCTGCTTGTTCTCAATGTGCCCTGTGACTGGAAGACCAGTGCAGATGTTATTTCCTAACATCCCATTCTCCAGCACCTTGGAAATACTTTGGTTGGGCACTGGCAGGGTGTGCAGGTAAGTTTTTTTGGGTGGTATTATCAGATGGAACTAGGATGATGAAGCTTTGTCATCACAATTACACTGATGAGGCAGGATTCAGCTCACAATGTTATAACAAATAAACATACTGTCTTCTTAAAATGAAAACCACTTTAAAAACAAAAACACATGGGGGTGGAGAAAAGTACAGCTGCCCTCATGGAAAGCTTAGCAGGCAGTTAGCTGCAAAAAAGCAAGGTCTTTACTTGCTAGTGGATGGACAGCAGAAAAGGTTATAGTCTTGCTTCACTTGGGAGGGAGGGAGCTACGCAGCTGAGGAGCAGCTACTAAACATGTCCTCACCAAATGTGCCTGTGAAGGTGGTGGGGCCTAGAGAAAGAGAATGGTTCTCTACTCCTTACCTACTTGGATCAACCTAAAATAGGTGCTGGATGGTTTGATCCACGTAGAGACCACCTCGAGGAAGAGCACAGCTTACAATAGGTATGGCATCAAATCTGTAACTCATATTGTATCAGTAATCACGTTTTTTTCTTTCTTTCTTATTTTAGAACTCTACAGCTGTCAAGGCAGTCCGTGTACTTTTTCCCATATGTCCATACGATATATCATTTCCCACCTCCTATATCCTTCCACCATTCTTCTCCTGGAACACAAGTTACTAGTTACCAGTGCGTTACATACTTATGTCACTCTTAGTGAATACGCCTCCCCCAAAATGTAGGTATGGAAGAGCTGCGTTACAGAGTGGATCTAAATCACACAGCCTCACCTGTTCCCCAAATCTTTACCTGTAATATGAGAATTAATAGCACTGATCTACACTGCAGGACTCTCAACAACTACTCTATTTAAATTTTTGTACCTCACAACCTGTAACTTTGGCATAATCTCAGCTTTTAACCATCTTTCCCCATCAACAACATGAGCACAATAATATTCAATTTTTATTACTCCTCTTTTAGTTAAAATCATTACAATGATGAAGTTTGCTCCATTGTCTCCTATGAGGAACTGCCATTTTTCCCACTCTTAAGTAGCAACAGTCATTGTATAAAAAATAACCAGGAAGTACGGTCTGTAGTTAAAAGAACTGCCAGCTTATCATTTTCTTATATACATGGGAAATGCAACCTGCTGAATAGTAAACTACCTGATTCCAATTTCCTCAATATAATGCTGCCAGGTTGTCAATAGACTTCTTTTTAGCAAAACACCTAAAATAAATAGACCAAAGAACTATTGTTCATCTCCACCCCAAAATAAGTAAGAATTTTGATACTGCTGTCTTCAGTTTAGTCTAAACCATTTTTCAATGAAAGTATATTGGAGCCATGGTACCCTCTAGATTTTGGTTTGCCCTGAATTATTAGATATTCAAAACTTGAGAACAATTTAAGAATAACACTAGGACAGATGTGAAATGTGTGTGTAAGCTGGATGCATCACACTCTCTGTAATCCTTATTTTAAGACCAAAACAATGTATGCACCCTTCTGTACCAAAACATGACTGCACGTCCATTTAAGTGCCTGTTTTCATATTGTTTTAATTCCAATCAGAGACTTTAGATTCTTTCCGACTTACTGTATTACTTTATATTTTAAAACGGGGAAAAACATAAAGGGAACAGTCATATCGCATACAAAGAATGTATCGTGTTATAACAACCTGGCACATCATTCCTATAATTATCAAGTTTCCAGTTCTATAAAAGCAGCCCATGTTTCCATATAAGATTTTGCTTTCTCTGAATCTAAAGCCAACTCATCACTTCTTGGCCATTTCAGTAAGAACAACCATCAATATAGCATGGCCGTAAAATGAACTACAGTATTTTTTTTTCAGATTCTGTGGCCATTTCTGCACTATACTGTCATAGTGCTATTGTTTTACTTTCAACCTCCTATGGAATCCTGGGGTTTGCACTTTAAGGAAGGGCATTTAGAATTCTCACCAGACAGCTCTTTGGCCTCAGTAAATTACAAACCCCAGAATTCCACAGGATGTTGAAAATGGAATAATAGCATTATAACACTGTAGGAAGGAAATGGCCTGTGATCCTTAGAATGTCAAACCAACAAGTAATACAAGTTTTTTTTTTGTATGTGAAAATCACACTATTGTAATATGTTTGGTTATACTGGTATGTGCACTATACTGGCCCACAAAGTAAGACCTGGTTTGCTCATAAAAGCAATGGCATTTCTTAAAGACTAGCATGTAGGATAATAGGCTAATCATAATAGGGAAGATCACTCTAGCACTGTATGCTATGTAAGGCTGCCCTGTCCAATGTGGCAGTCTTCAGGTATACTGGACTACAACTGCCATCTGGAAGGCACCAGATTGGGAAAGGGTGCTCTAAGAGTTACCACCACTTTCTTCTCTGATCTTGGAGATCCCACATCCAGTATAGATCCAGCCTTAAAACCTTTTGCACATGTGTTATTTCTACTTATATTTTCCTGTGATCTACATTTTCAGATAGGATGATTTGCTTAATCTAACTGACACACAGTCTAACTTCTTTGGTGAGCACTACTACTGCTGCTGCCTCTGCTGCCTCACATTGGTGCTGTGCAATGACTAAATGTAAAAGGCTTTCATCTACTGCGAAGGAAAGGGGAAGCCACACAAAAGCTGGTGGAATATTGTGACCCCTATACACTGTCATATCAAACTTCCTCTTCTAGTAGTGTTGACACAAACAAATCCCCAGAGAAGTACATTCAATTGCAGACTGTTTCTTCCTTCTTCAATAGCTCTTATTATCTCTGAAGCAGAAAGTGGTAACAGTTCTTCCTTTGCCAGGGCTCTAAACCTGAATGAGGGCTCACTGATTAGTGGCTCTCATTTTGCAGAGGCACCCAGGAAAGTAAGAGGAAACATATCCATTTGCAGACCCTTCTTCTTCCAGGTTAAGTGGACCCATCAAGGGGATCTTCCCAGAGGGATCCCAAACCCTTGTGTTTGCACCATGACGAAGTATCAGGTTGAAAAGCCTCAGTGATGGTGTATTCCAGTGTTTAAGCTTGCTTTTTACTTCTATCAGCAGCAGAATTTGTCCTATCTTTACTCTCTCATTGTACCCTGACATGGCCCCACTTGTGATTGCTGCTCTGTAAAAACAGAAAACTAAGCATTCCAGCATGCTTTAGAACAACTGAAGAGTAACAGATATTTCCATGTCACTGAACAGTGAAGATAATTTGCAAAATCAAGACCTCTAATTCTGATCACATTTTCTCATGACCGAATTTATTCAAGATTATTTCATTGATTTGCAACCGAAGGAAATCTGCTAATGGTTGGAGAAATAGGACAGTGATCTTTGTCATCCGCTCCTTTTCCCTTGAATCTCCATTTCCCCATAAAAATCTTCGCCAGAGAGTAGGAGATCCTCCAGAGTTGCATGAAAGCAATAAAAATTTATAATACATATGGCTTCTTGGGCTTTCAGAAGTAAGCATGATGAAGCCTCACAGTACTTTTTTGCTAGGCAAGTATCTCCTTTTTCTCCAATAGCCACAGGTGGGATTAAATCTGCACTGCATGGTTGCATACTTCAAAGTGGATTTGATGAAATCAGCTGGCACTACTTTCAAGTAAATTGTTTTGGACCAGTACGTAAGCTGGGAAGCTTCTTGGAAATCAGCCAAAATAGCTCTTCATATCTACATTTGTTTTAAATTAACCGTGAAATTCACATATTTTAAAAGGGCAAATATTTGGTAAGCCAAATGGGTAATCACGAACAGTGCCCTGTAGCTATTTCACTCTCTAATGCTACTACTACACAAAGTTCTTTCCATACAAACACTCTTCTGTTTTTGATTTGTAATTAAAGCAATAGTGATGAATCACCAATGAACTGCAAATGACCATGAAGTTGAGAGGATCACGCAATTAATAGCACTATACAAATGGCTGCTTTGGATCAACAGATGGTTAATTTCACAGTTGAGCCCATATGTGCACTAGCAATAAAGATGATTGTTAAACTCATTCCCGGAAACCCACGAGTTGATGGAAGACAAAGAAAGCTAGATCTCCAGTGCCACCCATGATATCCATTATATATGATCCATAGAAGTGTGGGACATACAAACTAAGAGTAAATTGTGAACTACGATTTCTATACGTAACCCTAGGAAGACCTCAGCTGCAGTTCTTAGTAGGTTTCAGCCTGCAGGCTTCAGATTTTCAAGCTTCAGATTTTCCCAACATGGTGCTGGCACTACAGAACCTGTGCAAGGAATTTCTCTCCATTCTCTTCTCCTCTGCAATCTTCAGAGCTACTCCCCCTAATAAAAACAGCTCTGGAAGCCCTCTGGAGGAGATTTTTCAGACTCAATAGAGGATTCACTTCAAAGGGGACCAACTAGTCAAATTTAAACCAACCAACCAACCAACCAACCAACCAACCAACCAACCAACCAAGTTTAAATACTTATTTATTTCCTGCCCTTTTCCAGCCTTAGGACTCAAGGTATTTTACAAAACAGACAAAAGTTGATCTCTGTTGAACAAAGAAAAGATAGAATGTAATTAAACTAACAGAATGAAAAGGAATGTAAAAACATAATGCATTTTTAAAAAAGCCCAAGAAATACAGTCAATAGAGACATTATGAAAAGCCCTTTTCTCTTAGGCAGTCAGTTACCAAAAACTCTATTGAAACAAACAGTCTTTGCCTGCTGCCAGAAGGACACTGTGAAGGATGCCAGTCTAAGCATTTCTAGAGTTTCAGAGCCTGGGGGCAGGCACTGAAAATGCCCTCTCCTGTGTTCCCAACAGATATACCTGTGAGGGTGCTGGGATGGAGAGGAAGGCTCCTCCAGAAGCTCTCAAGTTACAGGCAGGCTCATGTGGTCCTTCACGTAACTTGAACCCAAGCTATAAATGCACTTATTCTGTGCTGTGCTATAATTGGCTGAAATTCTGTAGACGCATGAATATATTCCCTTATGGAAGCAGCTGGATCCTTTTGTCCGATGTGGAATGTCTGCAGTCAGTTGAAGGATGCCAAAGTGAAGCTGCACAAATAGTACCATTGCAATTGGATATTCATATGGTATACACTACCCATGCATATGTGCACATGGATGCAAAGCTGTCATTCTACATAAGGGGTGTGTAGCACCATTAACGTGTAACTCTGCAAGTGGAGATCTATACTCTCTAACCTTGATGTAAGCCATTATGTGATGTTTCTCCTGGGGCACATAACAGTGTAGATCAGTGACTTCCAATGTTGGGTCTCCTATGTTGCTGGACTACTACTGCCAGAATCCTTGAAATGTTGCCTGGGGCTTCTGGGAAAGGAGATGCATCAACTGCCAGCTTTCAAGTTTGGAAGCCAGTCTAGTCTAGACAATGGAATAGCTCAATAGACAGTGACACTTTAAAGTCAAAAAAGTTTTTTTCATTGTTCTACTTACCATTCCATGATTCAGCCAAGGTGGTATAAAATTATCGAGAAGCTTTGGATAAACTAGTTCTCTGTCATAGATATAGAGGCTCCAAAACATTGTAACAACAAACTGGAGTGAGGAGAGAGAAACAAAAAGAAAGTGTTTTTGTTTATAGGAAGTTAGTATGTTAGGAATGACATTTTGGTAAGTGCTGTTGCACTCAAAACGTGTTTTAGAAAGACCAGTTTGATCTGGGATAGCTAGTTCTCTCTCTATGGAATACATTGTCTTGTCTGTTCACTAGAGACCCCTGAACTGAAAAGACTAGAGACTCCAAGAGTTTGTGATCTTAATGTCCCAGACTTAAGCGATACTGGTGGTCCCTGTGCCTTGCTTACCTAGTATACCTTCCTCCAAGAACTCCGTGACCCCTGGAGCCAGCATGCAAACACTCTTAGAAGGTCTAGCATAAGTTCTCTGAGAGATGGTGTCTTTGATCCAACAGCCTGTTCCTTTAATAGTATCTACTCTCTGGTGAGAGCAGGGGCCAAGAGGAAACAATAAAAGACCTTAGATGCTGTCAGAGCAAGGTGCTCACTTGGTGTCCTTCTTGGTGTTGCAATGTCCAGCCTGCTATTCTGCTAACACAGCAAAACTTTCTGTCTAGTTAAAACTGCTCATGGTATTTGGTCAGTGGAAATGGCTTATAAATAACATTTATATATATATATATATATTTATAAATAACAATAGTATCTACTCACCAGAGAGTAGATACTATGACAGTGAAGCTACCTTATATATCCAATACATGAAAGGTGAAATTCACCCACCTGCAAAAGAGTCTGTTTCAAATAAGTAGAGCTAAGCATCACACTGATTCTAACTCTGCACAGATACTGCACACACACAACAGAAATTGTTACCAAGTAAATTAATGGGAATATGTTCCACTGTGCTAAAATCAAGTGTTTGCCAGTTGATTTTCCTGGAAAGGGGTGAATTGGTTAATCTGACTCTGTAACATCATGATGATGATAAAAGATCTAGCTAGGAACAGAAAAAGGGAGACTTGGGTATCCTAGCAGCAGCAGGGAATTCTGAAGCTCACTAGTGCTTGAAAATGAGTGTCATTTCTACATATAGCAAGTTAAAATTGAGAGCCTGAATGTTGTAGTGGTTTGAGCAGTGGACTATGACCTTGGAGACCAGGGCTGATTCCCTGCTCAGCCATGGAAATCCACTAGGTGACCTTGGGTGTGTCACACACCCTCAGCCTCAGAAAACGCTGTGATTGGTTCGCGATGGGGTATCCATAAATGTCGTATTTTTCATTTGGATAATCTATATTAGTAAACTCTTTCTCAAAGCATATCTAGTTTATAGCGCCCTAGTTTCCAATAATATGTGTCCATCTGTTAAGATGAGTCTAACTTTAGATTTATGCCACTTAAAAAAAAATAGGATGGACCAAACAGAAGACATTGCAAATAACTCTGCAAGATTTGCATCTCTTTTTCTTACGCCAGTATTGACACTGACAGCATCTTCCCATATGATTAACCTTTCTTTTTCTCTCTCTCTTTCTGGATGTTGTTGATATGTAACTGAAACAACGTGGACAACAAAAAAATCATAAAAGTTCTCAAGTTTTTCAAGGCAACATGTACTACCAGAAGTCATAGCGCACTTGTCAAATACAACTAGTCTATGAAACATACGCATCAGGAAAGCAATTTCCAGTACAGTATTTCAAAAAGTAGGCTTTATTGTCATGGATAATATTGAGTTAAACTGAACTATAGCAGAGCAAATCCAACAGAGCTGGCAAGCACATGAAGTATCGTGTGAAGCAAAGAAAAGTTACAGACTTTGCCAGTGAGGTAAAAGTGGGAAAAAAAGAGGAAGTTCCATCTGTCTCGCAAACCAAAGTCAGCCAATGAATGGAAGTGGTTCAGCAAAATTGGCTGCAACCATCTGGTGCTCCAGGTGGCAAGAACTGTTTAACAGAAGCCTAAAATACAGGTAGGCCTAGAATATAAAAAATCATGTACAAGAGAATAATCTTAATTTTAGCTATTTTTCACTCCAGAAAATCCAGGCATTATTTTTGTAGCTATAAAAAATCACTTCAATTTTAAACAAATGCGGAATACATATGATTTAGATGAGTACTCATTTGGGTCTAACCTTTCTTATTTCAGGGCAATGTGATTCTGATTCTACTGTTTAAAATTTTGTTGGTTATTAGTGTGCCAGCAAAAGAAAGGAGGGAGGAGAGTATAGGTGAAACCACACATAAAACAGAATAGTAAGAAAAATGGTGATATACCATGCTCATCTAAAAATTCAGCAGTACCCCCTCAATAGATATGGATGCTAGGAATCTAACTGGAGTGAGAACACTCCCACGCATTTGTTGAATCCCGAAAAAATGTCGAACAGAGACAGTGGGTTTCATGAGCTACGCTAGGCTCCTTTTCATGCAGCCTTTACAATCCCTAATGACTGTTTTACTCTACTAAGCTTTTGACTGATTTTTATTGCTGGCCTTGCTGTATCTAGGATTTTGTCTGATTGATTATTTTTTCCATCAGCATTTTTTTAGTTTTTAACATATTTATTGCATGCTGCCTTGCAAGAGCTTGCACTTGTTAGAAATAGGTACCAGAACCTGTAACAGTATTGTATGTCCCTTTTTTAGCAATGGCACAGTCTAGTTTTAATGTGTTTATCTGGCAGTAGTAAGAATGTAGTCATACAGAGAAATTCTTTCTCCTGAGACAAAGGCTTACATAATTATGCCCAACTGCTCACTGAAATACGTGTAAATGAGCCTTGTGAATTTGCATAATGCATTAGGTTGTGACATGACTTCTAACTCGAGCAACATTAAAATGTGAATTACTGCACCTCCTATGGGTATATTGTAAATATCAGAATGAAGTAAAAAAGTAGATCCTGATTTATAATCAAGGCCTGCCTTGTCATATACCAACTCACAAACTACAAATGGCCACTTAATTTCTAAATAAGCCTTGGAAAGTATATGTACAGGCAGAAACAACTAATGTATAACATCCAGCTGAAATTTCATAGCAGCATAGGGAACACTATGAATAATATCCACAGAACAATGTTTTTCTTCCATGGTGAAGAAATGTTTCCATTTCCACGTTCTACTTTAAAGCCTTGGAAAACAACATGACAAGCTGTCATCTCACTTAAGAACTTAAAATCAGGAAACAAGAGTAGTTCAAGAAGAGGAAGGAGTAACAATGTCCCCCCCAAAAAAAGATGATAAACTGATGAAAAAAGCTACTCTAATTTGTCTTTTCCTGCTTCAAATTTACATTCAGATATTACTGAATATAGTTAAGCCTGTAATCTTCACAGCTGGGAGCATGCCCCATTGAACTTCATGTTATTAACTTCTCATTACACATATAGTATGACGCTATAAGGCTTTCAAGCTTGCCTATATATTCTTTGTTATTGTTAACCCCTTCATTCAAATCATATGCTACTGGAAATATTTTAAAATATATCATCTTTTTTACTTGTGTCACAGAGCTGCCATAACTGAATTCCCCAGAGCAGTGACTGGCACATTTACTCTTTTATTATTGAGAGAGAAGCCCATAATCTCATCTCTGTGGGATCTGGATCTCCTTCCACTTCAGGCTTCTTGGTTCCCTCCTTTCCTTTTGGTTTGCAGCTGAATTAAATGCCTGTGCTTCCCCAGTAATGCCGCTTCCTCCCCCTCCCCCCTCCTATCAGCATCATTATCATTTCTCTTTTTTTGGAGAAGGGAAAAGTAAGAATTCAGCTACTAGCAAACTAACTCCAAAATCAATGGACCTTGATAGCTACTCCAGACTGAACCATATGTGGATAAATGGCCACACAGTGAGTAAAGAAGGAGAAACACCTCTAAATAAAAAAGGTGTGTAGTTTTCTTTTCCTTGGATGTCAATAATTAGAAGGCACGGTATAGCTATTCCATCTATTTCTCCATCTCAAATTTTATGTGGTACAAAAGGAGAAAAAGGTAGAAGCAGTGATAGAAAACAAGCGAAGAGTTACAATTGGTGGATGACACCAGCTGAAGCCTCCCTAAAATTGAGGCAGGTTGACAGCATGATCAAAAAGACTAATCCAAAATGAACAATGAGGATAGTTGTATCCAAACATGGCAAAAGGCTTTAGAATAAAGAACACTTCAAAAACCCGTGAGATGAGTAAAGAGTTATCTCAGATAACACTGCTCACATTTAGAAAGTTGGAGATATGTTGTGCACACACTATAAGTTATTCATCATTCTTGCACTTTGTGTGTCCTTGGGCACCAACCTCATAGAAGTAGGCTTTGCATGCGCAAATGAGCCTTCCACAGGCTTTTAGTCTCTGCCCCAATCCAACAGCTGGCTATACACACAGAGACTTTTGAACATATTAATAACCTGATAATTAACTTTATGGGAAGAGGACTTGGTGCGTGGAAGTCATTACACAATGCACATTGTTTCTATTATTTCTGTTTATTATCTGTATACCACAGCAGTTTGCTCTATGTGAAAAATGTCCAGAAGCCACAGGGCAAATTTGTGTGGGAAGAACATTGTCTGACATGCATTTTTGAGACTGTATAGTCTGAGCCTAGAGTGCTTCCATTTTTTCCCCCAAACTCAGTTCAAAGTGCTGTTTTTAACAGACAAAGCCCTAAGTGGCTTGGGTCCTGGATATCTGAAAGACCAGTTCTTCTTGTATATGCCTACCTGTACTTTAAGATGTTCAGCAGAGACCCTGTGGCATATCCCACCACTCTAAAATGCTAAGTTCATGGATACACATCAGAACTTTTTCTGTAGCAGCACACTGATCGTGGAGCTCACTCCCAAGAGTGGCAGCGTCCTTATAGGCTTTTTCTGACAGACAGTCAAAACTGTAATTTTTTTTAATTAACATTTTAACGAATAAAATACATATCTATAAACATAGTATTCTTCATAAAAAAGACAGTAATAGAGTCTGAAGTATCTTCTTATTCTTCCTCTATCCCTACCTAGGTTAATTTGTTATTTTGAATTATGGTATATTTGTACTTCTAGACCAAAGATACTTTCTGTTTCCATTTTTGCTCCTGGTGCATGCATGTGACTAAGTAATTTTTTGTTTCGACCATTATCTGTATCCTTACATAGTATCGCTTTTATGTATGTATATATATATGTATATATATTCTCAGTTGTATTTAGATGTTGTCCTTGTTATTTAAAAGATCTTTTTCTATCTCTATGATTTCAGTAACCATTAGATGTTGATTATTGATTTTGTTTTTTTCTGAGATAATTGTGAAGGGGCTCCCATTCATTATTAACTTTGTCATCTTTCTGCCCTTTTAATATTTGAGTCAGAATATGTCCAGATTTATTTGAGAAGGCAAAAAACCATGGATCAAATGGAAAACCCTTACCGATTTGAGAACTAGAGGAGGAGGAGGCGTTCCTGACTTACATACATATTATAAAGCAGCAGCTATGACCTAGATTGCAGAATGGATCACACTTAGAAACAAACGATTTTTAACACTGGAAGGGGTTGATTTAAGGATGGGGTGGCATGCCTATGTTTGGTATGAAAAAGCAAAAGTAGAAAAAGACTTCTCACATCACTACATCAGAAAAGCATTATTGAAAATTTGGAATGAATATAAGACAAGACCATTTAGGCGGATCCCAGTGTGGCTCTCTCTCCAGGAAGCCTTCTTTGGAAGATGGAATGGCTAAATGGCTACGATATGAAGATCTAATTAACAACTCTGACACAAAAACATCAACAATAAAGAGCAAACAGAAATTAGAAGACGAAGGCATAGTACTAAACTGATTCCCATATCATCAACTATCAGAAAGATTTCAAACAGACTTAAGACTACAAGATTCTGAAACTACAACGGAGAAGAATGCGGTGATTAAATTGATGTTTGAACACCCACCACATCTGATGGCAAGAATATACGAGATTCTGCTACTCAGTGAAAGAGAAGAAGACACAATTAAGAAGGTTATGATAAAATGAGCTCGAAATATTGGACACCCCATCCAGTTAGATCAAGTTGGAACAAGTTGAAAGATGACCCAGAAATTCACTGCAGTGCAAAATCTTAAAGAGAACTACTTCAAAGTATTTCACAGATGGTATATGACACCCAGTAAATTAAAAACAATTTACAAGTCAGGAACAGGAGAATGCTGGAAGTGTCATATAGAAGTCGGAACATTTTACCACCTATGGTGGACTCGCCAAAAAGCAAAAGACTACTGGTTTAGAGTGCATAAAGTTATCCTAGAAATCTTCCAAATTGATTTTGTAACGTCTCCAGAAATTTACCTACTAAATATTCTACAAGGGATTGATAGCAATGTCTCGAAGAAATACTGGAGGATCCTCTTGTACTTGGCAACATCGGCTCAAATCGAATACGCAAAAATGTGGAAAAATGAAGAGACTCCCAAGACAGAACAATGGTTAGAAAACTTATTAGACAACTGTAATATTTTTTAATAAAATTGTTGTATTTGCTTTTAAGATTGTTGTTAGAGTGGCTTTTTAAAAATGTTTTATTTCTGTTTTGTTTTTATGTTATGACTTTATTTACACATTGTTTTGGGAGTCCTGCTAGCCAGAAAACCAGTTTATCAATTTTTAAAAGGTTTTTTTTTTTTTTTAAAAAAATCCTTATCAAACAGCTATCATGAGGAAACAACAGCAGTGGTTAATACAAGTTTTCTTGTTTTTGTTGGGAGTTGAGAGTTACCCAGGCTATTAGTCCTGTGGTAACTCTATATCAGCAGAGTTGCAGAAAGAAGGCATTTTCCAGTTTAGGTGTAGATTCTTAAAATGATGGCTGACTTGAAGTAGACAAGACAGATAGCAGATTTCAAATTTAAAAACATTTACTAAAAAAATAATAATGATATATTCATCAAAGAAACTTGATCCTACCTATTGAAGAAAAGTATTTGAGATAAAATAATGTCTTCATTTAAACTCACCAACTAATTAGCACAGTGTAGAAGTTACAAGTAACAGCAGAAGTCAGTACAGAGCAGTTGATAGTTAGCAGAGCAATTAGCTTAGTGTGTGTAGTCAGGGTGCAGTCAAAGGAGAACAGAGATCTTAGAGACAGAGTGAGAGGTGTGGCCTTCTAAGCTGAGCCAATCACAGACAGCAGAGTGTAAAGTCTAGATGCTACAGCCAATAATGTTTAAATACATACACAGACTGACAGTTGAGAGGCCTATCCTAGCTAAAGAGGTGGGGAAGAGAGAATGCTGTATTTTCCAACAGTTTAACAAGAGAACTTAAGAGGTATGTATCAAGGACGTTTGACTTCAGAGATGGAGAAGTTAACAATGTTAATAAAGAAGAAGTCAATTCAACAATTTGGTACTGAATGGAAGCCAATATTGGATTACGTTACAAATTGGTGGAAGCAATAATTAACACAAGACAAGCTTAATAAGAAGACAACTAAAGTGCTATAAGATTTTAGTAGGAAAAGTGATAACAATAAAAGAAATTTTGTAGAAAATCAAGTCTTGTAGGAACAAATGAAGGTTAATCTAAGCTACAAATCCAAGTGAAAAGCAATAAAATGAAAGAAGTGGGTTGGTGGTGTGTGTGTGAAATATTTATGTTTTTTTAAAAAAATTCAAAAATTTGTAAAATATATGGGATATGCACACGCTGAAATTATTTTTGAGGTGTTTAATAAAAAAATTAAAAAGGAAGTTTGACTTCTAAAAAAACTGTATGGAAAGAACAGAGTCAGATTCTTAAAAACAGTCTCCCCTTCAAACTATAACAGTTTTAGTGATTGTGTGTTGGACTATAAGTTTGATTCCTTGATGTCTTACGTTGTTTCTTCCTCTTTGGTTTTACGAAATTTTTAATGCCATTTGTGATGCTGTACTGCTATGCCTTCAGCTGAAAGAAATGCTAATAGGAGGCACAAAAGACGAGGTGTTACAGGACAAAAAATGTTCTATGGAACAGTCAAATCATATTTTCTATTTGTTATTAGATGTTTGCACATAGGGGTTAAATCTTTTGTTTTGCATTTATATGGTTAGCCAACACTGCATGTGTTATTCTGATTTAAGAAGGTATTATTTTTCTCATTTGAGCTTTTCTATATAATTTAAGATAACAGAAAAATATGTAACGATGTCAGAACACAGATAATAATAAAGTACTCTGCTTTCTGAGAATAATTCTCAGAACTAAAATTACTGTTATTAATGTTTAGGGTTTTGTTTCCTTGATTAAATATTAGAAACATGCAAATACTTCAGCAACTTTAATTTAGATGTTGACAGCAACTGGCATCTTTTTAAGCATTCCCACTTTGGTTTTAATCAGAATCTTGATAAACACTTTATTCACATCTGCTTATTTTTCTATTTTGGGATTCCCACTTGTGTCTCTTATACGCAACAGAAGAGTCCCCCTGGAAAGAGGCACTGTGAGCACTTAGACTGATCCAAATAGAAACAGTAACATTCATTCTACAGAGAGGGCAGTGTTTAGACTCAAAGAAAAGTGTCACATACATACTATTGTTTAATTTGTACGGAAACAATTTCTGGAAAACAGTTTCTCTACAAACCCTGAGACAAATGAACAATTTTCCACAGAAACTGGAATTGTTAAACACAGTGTGCCAAAGTCACTGACTAGTTTTCTGTGAACTGGTATACTGCTGGGATTCTTGGTTTCTCTTGAGGGAATTAACATCTTTTTAGAAATATTTTAACATAAATAAAAGCTTAAGGGATGATTGTTTAACTACAACACAGCTTCCAGTGGACAGAAAGTATAAGGTCACTCAAGCTAAGTCCTTTCTGTTGCTCTGTCTTATGGAAAATTGTCCTATGAGCTGCTACAAAATCCAGCCATTCTTCCAATCCCACTGCACTTCTTAACAATTACATGAAATTCTTAGGAAAAGCTGTCTAGAAATTACAGATATCAGATGTGAGTTGGGGCTCTGTGGCTCACCTCCAGTGTCAAAGAAAACCTAGACGTAACTTTTATTGATTACAGCTGAAAATGTTGGCTTGGCATGGGGCATGGATCCATGGGGCATGGCATGGGACACGGGAGACTTATCTGTTGGCTGATAAACCACTTCTCTAGCAGTGCAAATGCTGGAGAGAACTTGGGGTGATGGAACCGGGACTGAACATGGGCAAAAGCCACAGCACAGTTCCCCTGCCACCTTGGACTGAAAGCCAGACACACATCTGAGCTGGGTGTTTCTCTTAGTATCTCAAACCAAGGACCCTTAAGAGAATTCCTGACCTCCATGGCTGATACGTACAGATTCAATGGATTCAAGCTGCAGGAAAGGAGATTCCACCTGAACCTCAGGAAGAACTTCCTGACGGTTAGAGCTGTCCGGCAGTGGAATATGCTGCCCTGGAGTGTGGTTGAGTCTCCTTCTTTGGAGGTTTTTAAGCAGAGGTTGGATGGCCATCTGTTGGGAATGGTTTGATGGGTGTTCCTGAATAGCAGGGGGTTGGGTTCGATGGCCCCTGGGGTCTCTTTCAACTCTATGATGCTATGTATGCAGGCCCATCTCTCTCCAGTTTTATCCAGTCCCATGACCAGCAACCCAAAGCTGTGAAAAAGCAACTGTGCACAAGCATAATGCATAACCATAATAATCAAGAACTGTTTTACATGGAGGAAGCTGCTTTTGGATTGAATGCAGGAGTTTCTGTGAGCAAAAGGTTATGTCCACCAGGCAGACCTGACTGAAGACTTCAATAGTCAGCTCAGTCTGGAAAACGCCATCTTCAACAATCGGTCAGGCTGATTTGCCCACTGTCCCCATCTTTTCATGGAGCCTGAAAAACTACAGGTAGGTCATTCCATGTTCTGTCCGAGTTGCTGTTCTCTGCCCCTGTTTGACTGCAAACACAGATCGCTGATACAACTGGCTACCATTACTCTAAGGTTGGTGTAAAAAACGAGTAGCTCTAGAGCCACATGTAACTGTTCGCCTAATTTAAAAAGCCTTCTGCAAGTGGCTTCCACAATACCAATCTGTTCCTTCTCCAGAAGTATACCCCCAGAATGGTGGCAGAAAGAAAGAAAAGGCAAGGGCTCGCCTACTTATGGCTCTGGCTGCTGACATCAGTCTTACCCACCACCAGCGTGCAGCCCCTGACAGACTGGGTCCTGTGGCAGGAGAAAGATGGAATATAAATAAACAAATGAACATGGTCCCAACAGAAACAAAAAAACTTTCAATGCCATGAGAAGAGACTGAGAAAACCCTGAATGGTGCTTCCTATCTGTGATGAAGATGAATCTATTGCAGCTTGATCTAGACAATATAGAGAAGTTGATTAGAGAAGGTTCAATTAACCTGTGAGTCTGAGGACTTTAAAAGTTCGTCTCTTCTTTGAGGCAGGCTTTTATGAACATCGGAAGCTTATCCACGCTGGTACGAACTTCACCAGAATATCTATCCGTGGCTTCTCCTCCAGTAGATATTTTTTAAAGTGATTGGCAGTCATTTATCCTTTTTTTATAACAGAAGTGAGCCAAATGCAAGTTGTGGAACACATGGAGCCTCCTGGAACATTTCTGTGGTTTGCAAGGGTCTCCACACTACCACTTCCAAATTTTGTTTGGGATTGTATGGAAGTATTTTGCCCCCAAATGACTCACAACACTCAAGTCTCTTGAAGGTGTTACTAGTCCCTTTGCTATGTATCAGATATTCTGACACCCCCACCTGTTTTAAGGCTTGTACGAGCCTTTTTTTCAACCTTGATAGGCCTTCCTGCTTTGATAGATGACTTCCTGCTTTGAAAAAAAAAACATTTTGAAGACATGCCACTCACAGAGACTTAATAAAGATGAAATAAGGGTTGAAAATATGTGAAAATATGGTATAATGGCCAGTAATATGAGGGGATACTATTGGCCATTTGGGGGCAAAAGACAAGCAAAGGTGGGCAGGGGGAGCAGGAGTGACAGTGAGGGTATATGGTCCAACAGTTCCCATGGGGTCCCAGTGGTCCCCTCTCCTTGCTTATAGAGCTGGATAAATTCTCAACTGAGGTGAAACCTGATGCCACCACACATCAAGCTAATTCTTCAGGCCTGCAGCCTCTATCTTAAGACTTCAGTTTATCTGCAGATCCTATGGCATCTAGATAGGACGTTAAAAAATGAAAATGAAAAAGAAAAAGAAAAAGGAATGTGTATTTATCTTGCCATCCCAAGTCCTATAATGCCCAGTCTGATGAACAGTTCTAGAGAACTTCAAAGCTCACCTTTTAAAAGACACATTACTGCTGTAATATAACTATTCTCTAACCCTGACTTTGATTGTGGAAGATGGTTACTCACTCCATGAAACATTCTTTGGTAATCTTTACAGTTGTGAAACTGTAATACGCTCTAAACCTGGTTACCTGGGGAAACTATTCAGAAACTTCGCCTTCTGTTTGAAACTTCAACTGCTATTAGTACAGCGCTCCACCTGTGGGCAGGAGTGAGCTGACAAAAACATGCTAACACCTGTCTTGAACAAACTACGCTGCTTCCTAATTCAGTTCTGAGCACAATTCAAAATATTTTGGTTAGTCTCCAAAGTTGCCAACAGCCTTAATCCAGATTATTTTATGGAAAGGCTCCTCCCACAGGAACCCTCCATAAACAGTGTTTATGCTCCCAACTCGGCAGTTTTTGAAGGTCTTTTGGGAATGATACCTAAAGTGAAAATTTGACAGTATGGCAGATTTTTATGCTATTTTACTACATTTTCTGTGACAAACGTGTGCATTTAAACTGATTTTAATGGCATCTTACACTGATTTAATTATTTTCAGTTGTCATTTCTATATTATGCTGTTAGCTGCCCTAAGTGCTGTCTGGAGCATGTTTAATGGCACATAAACAACGGAGAGAAGGAATTACGTATTTAGGTTGGAAACTGCTTTCCCATTTTCCATTTTAAAAACAGTGACAAACACATATACTATACTGAAGTGCTGTAGCTAATAAAATATAATTATAATACATTATACATATAAGCAATTTATAAATGTAATAAGTAAATCATATACTGTTACAGAATACACAAGTTGTGTGGAAGAAAAGAAAAACATGGTTAAGCTCTTGTCTTCTTTGTATAACCACTGAGTCCATTTTGCTAAGTGCAAGACAAACTTCTTTCCACCAATTAAAAACAAGGGAAGAGTTATATGCACCAAAGTGAAAGAAAATCAATTACATGATACTTACAACTCCAATTGGGAAAGCTAAGACAGCCATCATCCAGTCACGGAGGGAAATGAGTTTTCTTAGCTGTCTTTCTTGTTCTTGGCTGTCATTTCCTTTAGTCAGAAGGCTAGAAAGGTCAGTCAACACGCAGATCCCAAAAAAGACTGCTTGAATAACCTGTGTTAAAAAGATAAATATAAATATCTTGAAAGCCATAGCATGCGACACAAATCCCACATGAGCCACAGTGACTCCAAAGACTGTGGATTTAAATATCAGAAGGCCACAAACTATGCCTTGTGTACCATCTCTACTGAAAATGAACCAGACTGAGTTGTTTTTACAGTACGTATTTTCTGAACAACCCTAATTCCTGTTGAAGGATAATTGAGGGAATTATGATGGGATGAAAAAAAACCCTATGCTGATACGGAGCAGCTTTTGGGCCACAGCAGGCTATAGTAAACCCCAATCCCGTTCCTGACAGGTGTAGAATAATTTTTAGTGGTGTTTCCCTAGTGGCAGCACGTTCCAGAAGAGGCAGGCAATTTCCCCTTCCCATCCCACTCCACCATTCATTCCTTTAACGCATGGAGAGTTCTGCAGGGGGCTTTAAAGCATGTATGGCTGAACATGGGTAGAAGCCTCGTGATGAGGAACTCTGACTGCATGAAGCTTCTAAGAATGTTTAGCCAATATGCTCAATACCCAAAGGTCAATGGTGAGGTAGGTTAAAATGTGGCCATTGGGCCAGCAATGTGCCCTAGGGCTGTCAAGTGAAGACTAATTCCAGCCCTGAGATTTCAGGGTCAAAACTGCAGGCTCTAACAGTGTTACAAGAGTGATGCTAAAAGAGGCAAGCCTTCGTTATATCATAAGCATGATACATTGCACATTAGCCACATCTGCAGTTATGTAGAGACGGAGGTGTGATGGGGGAAGTTTGCCCCTGGTGGCAATGTTTTTGGGGCATCCCAGCTCGTAACCACACCCTCGTGCCCTGTGGCCATGCCCCCCTCACACTCCAAGCTCTGCTGCTGCACATCTGCACAGACTATGTCACTGATATAAGAAAAAAAATTACCAAGTCTAACACATTAGGGACACATGCATACACAAGCTTCGAGCACTCTCTCCCTGAGATTCAGGACAGGCCGTGAAATCTGGTAAGCTTCATGTGAATTCCCACAGTCCCAACATGCATGAGAATACCCTGTGACAACCAGATCAGAATTCAAGGATCTGATGAATCTGTCAGATAATTTAAACATGTCAGGTAACCATGTCTTTAATCCTCATTTAGGTGGATGGAACATTTTAATCCCCAGAGGCATGTTTTGTTACAGTAATCACATATACTGGTAACTAGACCTACAAAGTAGCTGTCTTATATCATGGTCACCTGGAGAATTGCAAACAGTCTCTCTAAGTTTCACCCAATTGCCATATATGGGGAGGGGGGAGGAGCTGGCACACAAAAAAACAGTCGAGAACAGTCCCATCAAATCTATTGCATTTTGTGTTGGAATACATACGTGTTTTGTAAACAAGAAGGGCTGATAGCTACTTAGAACAAACACTTCATCCCATGTTAATGTATTTTCTGTCTCTGGGTGTTTGGATATTACAATTAGTGATGTAAATTCTCAATTGATTCATCCCTGTATATGGAGACAAATAGTCACAGTAATTTTTTCTCTTTTGCAGGAGAAAACAAATATTTCTCTGTTTCTACACCTGTTTTTCCATGCAGAATAACTCCTATGCAACACTTCGGGAAATTTGAATATGAGGAGAAAATCGATCAAAATTCTTATTGGTTTGTTATTCTTCCTGGCATGGATATCCTGACTGCTGAGAACCTTGGTTTTTCACCAAGGAACAAATAGTAATGAATATTCTTTCCATTTGTAATTGGAATGCCTTCAATCTTATACTCCCTAAAATTCCTGTGAATGGGAAGGGGGGATTTTATACCCTGCAATATATTGAAATTCTTCTTGGGTCAGAAAATACCCCTGATTATGGCACCCATGGAAGGTTCTTTTTTCGATGTTGTTACAGTTAGAGATATGATAGTAATTTCCTAGGAACTTTTAACTTGTCAGATCCTAAGTAGCAATATTAGAGAATCTTGTAATATTAGAGATTTGCAGCCAAAATGATATTCAGACCACTTGATGACATATGCTGTCAACTTTAATCATCAGTGTTCACAGAGTCTTCTGTGGGGGTGCGAGGATCCAGTCTACAACAGGTTGCCAATTTTATCTGAAATAATGACATCAAATTTGCTCAAACTAATTTAAACAAAGAGGGTAAGTTTGGATTTTGTATGATCTAACTAGCTAAGTTAGTGGTTTTCCCACCATACACAAGACCTCGTAAAAATAAAACAAAATAATAAATGATTACAGTAAACTATAATACTTGCATGCAGGCAAACCTTTCTCTCTTATATTGTTAACTGTTTACTGTATATTCAGATTCCACTGATTAAACTAGGCATCACAATTTTAGGAGCAGCTATGTAGAAGACAGGAAAGTAATTTATGAGAAAGGGTTAGAATGAGAAGCTCATTACTACAATGGTGTAAGGGGCAAAAGATTCTCCAAGAGGTAACTTAAAGATGTCTGTATTATCCAAACTTGCATGTTTAAGCCTCACACAAAATAGATGGTGATGTAAAGTCATAATGGCATGGCAATCTCTTTGCACTCAGTGGTCCATGTAATTTAAAATGAACAAAGCCCAATAGCTGAGGTATTTTAAAACAGAAATGTGCATCAGAAGAAGGAACCCTAGGAAAATATAATGAATCTTAGAATAAGAAAATTTGGGTCATTTCCAGGAAATACTCCTTAACTGAAATCTATGAGAGTATTGAACAGTGTCCAAAAGCAGATGTGGAAAGTCCTATGACATTCTGCTTAAATGTTAAAATTGGACAGAACACTCTAAAATGTACACTGGGGGACAATGCTGCATTGGCCACATTTTGAGATATGACCTAATCGGGTTTTTATTTTTGTACTGAGGATTTTATCAAGCCATAAGAAAAGAAGATCTATCCCAAGAAATATAATCTTAAAAAATCACACACCCACTCTCTTAGGGAATATACTCTGTACATTCTTTAATCAATCATAAACTGAGCCTGCCTCCCTCAGCTGTTCTGTAATGACAAGGTCACAAAGGGGAGGGAACAGTAATGTTACCAGACACCTAACCCACAATTTAGTTAAACTGAACACTATGGGCTTCTTTACTACTTAGGTTTTTAAATGAATGTAGCAAAATGGATAGATCATTGCAGCACTTGAACAACGAGACTCGTTTTTTAGCCAAACACCTGATAGGCCAGTTTGAGGAAAATGTTGCCAAACCACATGGTACAGGTGTATAACTTCTTATTAAATGTTGTTAAAACTGCAAATCTCCAGTCATTTCCTAGTCACTTTGAAGTCATGTGTTGTGTCTTTAGGATTTCAGCTGGTCAGAGGCATACAGTGGCTTGAATACAATGGCAAGCTGTTGCTTTACTTATTATGCCTTTTTCAAAATAATGGACAATAATGTAAATTAAAACAATAATACCTCCCAGACCCACAGGTTTTCACTGATATACCAGACTCTTTGGTAGAAAATAAATAGTTTCCATCCAGTTGTTACCATCTCACTTCTCATCCAGAATAACTACTGGTGCCCCATAATGTTGTTCTGCAGTTCATAACAGTATTCAGCAGTTCAGATCCCTGTTGTGGTGCATAGATAATATGTTGTTATTATGGTGGTGCTTGTGTGTCTTCAAATCATTTCTGACTTATGGTGACCCTAAGGTAGAGCTGAGTGTGATGCACCCCAAGTCACCCAGTGGGTTTTCAAAACCAAGCGAGGAATCAAACTCTGATCTCCAGGGTTGTAGTTAAATGTTCAAAACATTACACCATGCTGATTCTCATAGATAATACTACCATGATATTATCTGGCAATCATGGATGTTCATGTTCACGTAAATTTTCATAAAACATTTGCATTTGCAATTGTTTTAAAGGCATCATGAAAACACTGTCCAAGTTCAGATCCGTACCATATTCCCTACTATGTGAATGAGTCAACGCCCTATACCCCATTCCATCCTCTTCATTTCTTCTCTTTTGTGTGTAAGAGGAGCACATCAAAAGTTTCTGCTTTCAAAACTAACTATAACTATTCCTCATGATACCTGAAATTGAAGAATTGTGGTTTCCTTAAACTGTGATTAGTGGAATAGGCTAGGATATGAAACCATGGTTTGATGCTATTTTATTTTTATTTACTGAAGTATAAACAAGGTACAGTTCTCTAAATGCAGATTTTACAAGAAACTAGTTAAATTAAAAATAAAAGCTTTCAATATTCTCTTGCATGCAAAATGAGAGCAGAGGGAGAATGCACAAAGTCAAGATAGGTATCAATATACACTCATTTCCATTATGATGGCTTCCTGTTACATCTGAATTAAACCACAGTGGTAGTCCTATAGAGCTCTGCAATGTACTTACTATCACTGTTAGCAACTGGTCTAACAAATTCCCGTAGGAGAGGAAGCTACCTGTATGTTTTGGCTATGGGAGGAAGTCAAAAAGGCTATGCTGAAACTAGGAAATGCTAAAGCAAACTGCATAATACACAATATTTTTTCAAAAAAAGGAGCCAACTGGCTAGAAATATTTCTTTGGAAAGCGAGAACCATTAAAATTCAGATAGCTTTCAAAATGCTCCAATGAATGCACATGATCATTGCCTAACTTTATTTATGATCTGCAAAGCTTAGGAAATGCCAATATTCATAACGAGACAGCAGTCCAAGCTTTAGAAACAATCCTCACTAACATAAAGCTACAAGATGACACAACACATCATCACAACATTGCTCAACAAGCTAAGCAATGGTTTGTTCTGTTCATTTGTGATTTTGCCCACAAGTAAAGAAAGCTACAAGCACAGTCAATCAATCAATAAGATGTCTGCCATGCAGTACTGTCTATTCTGATGGGCAGCACCTCTCCAGGGTCTCCTGCATATTTTAGCTGGCCTTGCTACATGATACTTTAACTGAAGATGCTGGGGAATGATCTTGGTAACATTTAAGTGCATGCAAAGCATGGACTCTTGCCATACCTCATAGAGGCTGACAGCTAAAAACAGATTCCTTTTTAACTGTATGCATTTTGGGGTAGGTGTTGAAATTTAATAGCAGATTTACTATAAACAGTTCCGGGTGTGTATGTTAAAAAAACACTTTGTGGCTAATTCCTCCCAATTAAAGCAAAATTATACACTTTTAATTAATGAACATGGGCATGTGATTATAACTAACGACTGTAATGGTATCTACCTGATTCAGATCTTCAGGCACTGCTGATGGCAAAGATACCTAGAAAAGATTCTCCACTTGAATGGAGAGATACCCTATCAGCTCAAACAGGCAGCAGCAGGAAAGGGTAGAAAAAGCATTTAGATTTTTCTCCATGCAAAGGAAATTTCTTGAAAACTTTCCAGGTCACACAACCTTCACCTTGTTAAGTTCACCAGAGCCACAAGTCTGTTTTTTATTTCCCCTCTGAAGCAACCAGAATATGATTTATTTCCTCTATCTCTTATGACCTTTCTTATCACCTTCATGCACCTTTAGTATTCATTTCTCATTCCCTGGCATGATTTAGTGAGATGACCATACATTATACTAAAGGAGTAAATGTAGTTGATAACATTTATCAATTGAATATTTAGTCAGTCTAATTGTGTCTTCGGTTACTGGAGGTATGATTCACTGACAAAACCTGTTGGGACCAAACCAGTTACTGAGTGGGTATATTTCTTATGCTTGTGAAGTGAATAAGGACTGTGGAATGTGGCAATTTCACTTTCTCTTTTCTTCTGTTTTTTTTTTTAAACCTCAGGTTCTTCTACCTTGAATATGAAAACACTTGCAAACTTTGGTAAAGTCTTAAAAAACAAACAAACCAGAAATGAAATTCATATTAGGGATTGAAATTGGGACGTGATCTACCACTGAGCTACCAGCATTTTCAGCAAGACTCTATCCTGCTACCACAAGCAAAGACTTGCTGTTGCAGAAGGAAGGCAGAGAGAGGCCTCTGTATCATGCCCTAACTCACCAGGCTCTGAGTAAGAAGAGTCACTATGTCATCCTTGGCGACCTTTGTGATAGCTGATCTTGATATCCAAGTAGTACTCAAGGATCCTGAACCAATACATCTGATTAGCCCACATTGGCACTACACTTGGGACATTACAGTTAAATTATGTGACCTCATTGCTTTCAAAAAAGTAATAAGGTCACATAATTCATGTGGTATCAAAAAAGCATTTAGGTCTTTGACAGTACGGACTGACATCACTGTGGATCTCAAGACCCTGCAGTCAAAGTTCGCTTAACTGTTTTCTACCTTAGGAAAATGGTAGTATCAGACACATTTCCCTTATGGCCAATACCCTACATATTTTTCTGATGCCACATGAGAACCATTTTTAAAGTAAGGATATAACATCATCGAAACACCATAAAATGACTAGTTAAAATACATTTTAAAAAGTTCTGGGCACACTGTTAACTTACTCCACAGGTTAATCAACTATGGACAATGTCATATACTTGTTCTTATCAGACTAGGTGCAAAACAGCTCTTCAGAGACTGGAAGGACGTTTGTGCCACTATAAAAGAGGAGCAGCCATTTCTGTGAATGCCATTTTTGCTTTTCACTTGCAATGCCATTCCCCAAAAGGTCGCTAATTCTGAAACTAGCTTTTTATGGTCTGGTTCTTTTATTTTCAAAGACTCTTAATGAGCCAAATTAGCTGTTTAGCTGTGTAACACACACACATTTGCATCCATAATGCCAACAAAACAGACCTATATGATATCTGGCTCACTAGTACTGATAGCCTGGAATCTTATCTTGTGTATAAATGAAACAAACAGACAATTTCTTTTATTTTTAAGTTTTATTAAGTTTTCAAAATACATACAAAAGAAATTATGACAACAAATACACAAGAAAAACACGCAAAGAAAAAAGAGAAGTATAGAAAAAGAGAAAACTAAATACTAGAAGATAACAAAAACAATAATACTGGAGGGGGGGGGAGAGAAATATACATTGGTTTCCAGCTTCACTAATGCAGATTACAGATTACTCTATAAAATACCTTCTCTAATTACAAATACTACTCAAATGCTTCAACTGCTACTTTTCCAAAAACAAAGGTTCCCACTCTTTCATAAGAGTCATCAGTGACTCTTATCGGTGTCATCAGGTCATTCAGTTCAGTGAAGTCTAACAGTTTTATCAGTTTCTTTGTCATTGGAATCTCTGTATTCTTACACTTCTGCACATACTGTAATTGTGCTGTGGGGATAATATACTGTACTCTCTTGCCATACTTCTTCTCAGCTGATCTTATACTAATCCCAACAAATGCAATTCCAGTTTCAATTGAACATTAACTTTCAGAATTTCAGAATCATAATTCAGAATTCAGAATCATAAATATGTCTGATTCAGGAATTTTTTGGCCTCTTTACAAGTCTGCCACATATGATAAGAAGATCCCACTTGTTGCTTGCATTTTCAACATCTATTAGAAACACGTTCATGCATTTTGGTTAATTTTTCTTGTATCAAATACCAATGATACATCATCTTGCGAAAGTTCTAAGATCATAACATAATGTAAATTAAATTCCCTCTGACCACATTTTCTCCCATTGTCCCAACTGTATATTAAGGAGAACATTTGTGCTCACTTTATCATATAACCTTTCACCAAGTCTTCTTCCACTTCTAATTTTGACAGAAGTTTATAATCTTACCAATTAAATGTTCATCATCTGAGCACAAAATCTGATTTGGCCAACTCAAAATCATACAATTATTTTTCTCCATTTTAAATCTTTCCACTGTCTGTGAGAGAATCACTGAGAACTATAAGATTCTAACATTAATTCTTCATTTGATTTGATTCTATAATATTCTTGTTAAAATCCCAGAAGAGCTTATCTTTCCCCTTTGCTTTTGTCTCCTTCCTATAAAAGGCCTCTTGCAAGGATACCCACAGGGGTGTCTTTGCATATAAACAGACAATTTCATAAGTTTTTCAAGAAGAACATAACAGGTCATGATCCTAGATCATATTTGTGGTGTGTAAATCTACACTCACATGGTTACATGGTGACTACACCACCCTTCTACTAATTACCAACACTGTAAAACTGACTGCGTATTTGCCATTGTGTCCACTTCTGTCCCATTGTGCAAGTGGGAATGTACAGTGTCAGCTTCTGCAACTGCAGTAAACAAAGTGGTATACAGAGGGCAATGACAATAACTTACCACCCAAGAATACACAATTGCATGGCTGGAATTCTGTTGCAGTAGAGCAGAGCCACTGAATAAAAAGTTAAACGATGGGTCAGCATATAGGTACATCCAATTGTTTCAATGACTCTCCTCTAGTCTGGACTAACAATATGATTTAGGCTTCTATGAAATGGTCATACTTTTAGGACTTCAACTGTGCAATAATGAACTGAATATATCTGTTGCGTAACAGCAGAAAAAAAATAAAACTACATGTGTAAGTGTACTTACACATTTGTTATGATACAACAGCATTCTGACTGACTAAGTGCTAGAAATGTGGAAAAACAGCACACAGATGTGAACACATGAAGTCTCAAGTCTTGCCAGCAAAATTAGGTGAAGACAGCTGTAATCTTTCTCCCACTCTGGGATATTTGGGCAGGGCTCTATAGCCAACCAGCTACCAGATTCAGCTTCCTTTGTTTTCATTCCACAAACACAAACTGTGCTTCTTTTCGACTGTTGCCATATTATGGGGTGGGGTGGGGTGCAAGAAGAATGGACAGGCAGGATGTGCGTATTTTGCTCACACCATCTCCTCTAATCTTTCATATGAATGCTGCTGGTTCTGAAACCAAGAGATGGTCTTACAGCCATTTTGAAAGAAGATATAATTCTCCACGGTAGAGGGTTTCCTTTCTGGTAATTGATTTTCTGATCACCCCTAGCAACTGGATATGCATTTCTGCTATTTGTGAAATAGAAACACAAAGTTCACCTTCACAGACACCTGTTAAATTTGCAGTACTTTTTATTTTAAAAAGACTTGGCCAAATTTATATTGTAATAATTGCTAGTTCCCTCCTCCCTTCCTTCTGTGGAACAGTATGTGCCAAATCTACCTTTATTACTTTCCTTATCCTGTTTACAAGGCAGGATAATTTCATTAAATCTATATCATCCATTCAGCAAATATGTGTTTATTATGGAATACATTTCTATTAGATTATATCTTTTATATTTTCTTTTCTAGAGATCAATTTTGTTTGGCTCTTATTCAGCACTGCAGACTACAACATTATTTTGACTTAATATTACACACAATATTACAAATGTGATCACTGATATATCCCAGGCAATGTGCCAAGAATCAACAAACAGTGGGAATGGCCATAAAACAGACTAGGTAACATTTGGGGCAGCTAGTTAAGCAGTGGGGAAGAGACATGCATTGCAGCTGTCTGTACTAAACTGGGCTTTAAGGATAAGGTTTCCAGTTGGAGGAAAGCCCCTAACATTTTCTGAATAAATTACTCAGTCAGTGAGGAGAAATAAGCTTGATTTAAATGAATTTATTTAGTCTAATATGCTCCAGAGAAATATAGTAGGTGAACTTTATGTATCTGAACACTGAAGCCAGGTTGCACACTTAATCCAAAATGAAGAGGTTTCTTTAATACCTGAAGTGATTTTAAAGAAGTATTAATACTCTTTAAAACCTGAAACTCAGAAGTTCCCCTGTTAGGCCTCTCGGCATAATCTTGTTAATGACTCCTCCTGACACCTCCAAAAAGCAGTTCATTGATATTTTAGAAATAGCTTTCAAGTGCCATGGATGAAGGCCTGTGTGGCATTCCAGGAGAGGCTCTCACGAGTGTAGGATAACATATTCTGTGGCCATACTTTGCAGAATAACAAATGAAGGGATACATTTATTGCATTCCAAATTATTTCTCCATATTATAGCGTAGGAGTATTCAGTAGTATGTTCAGTAATATATCCAGGGTCCCTGGAACTGTTTTGAAAGGGAGGGCCTCAACAATGGCAGGAGAGTTGCTGTCAGTTTTTATAACTTGTAGGTACTTGTAGAAAGAGGGAAATTACCATTATTATTGAAACATGTTTAACTATGAAGACTTCTACAACCGCAATGTGTACTTATAAGTATCTTCCATGTGTTCTGTGTAACTTACTCCCAAATAAGAATGCACAGGACAAATGCAGGTAGCCTTTACTGTTCCTGGGAGGGAACAGGAGGCCACTCACCAGCAATGGACAGTTCAGTGCTGAATAATGCAAAATTTGCTAGGGCTAATTTCATTGACTAATCATTCACTTTGGATAAATGTTTATGCAGTAATTCCAACTTAAGTCAATCAGATGCAATTAAATTGTACTTTTTGTTAGCAGATTTCAAACTCAAGTCATAATTTATTGTTATTTTTGTTGTTATGTGCCTTCAGGTCATTTCTGACTTACAGCGACCCTAAAGCAAATTTATCATGAGGATTCTTGGCAACATTTGTTCAGAAGGGGTTTGTTTTTACCTTCCTCTGAAACTAAGAAAGTGTGACATGCTCAAGTTTACCCAGTGGGTTTCCTTGGCTAAGCAAGGATTTAGACCCTGTTCTCCAGAGTCTTAAGACCACTGTTCAAACCACTCCAACACTGTAAGCCACCTTGACTCCTGTGCTGGGAAAAATAAGTAAATAGTTACACTACTTCCAATACTACAGGTTGAAACTCCCTTATATAAAAAGCTTGGGACCAGAAGTGTTACGTATTTGGGGTTTTTTGGATTTTGGAATACAGGACCTCACATATTGTTCATTCGCTATTTGTTTTGTGTATGAGACACAAGGCTTGAGAGGGACTGAGGATCCGTGAAATGGCAGGAATCCAGGTGTAGTGCTCAGCATGAACCCATGCTTCCCACCATTTCAGAGATCCTTAGTCCCTCTCTTTTTGCTGCCAGCCACCCACTTCCACCTTTGAGGCAGCAGCTGCAGTGCTACTCAGAATTGAGAAATGAGCAAGCAGGAGCACTGCAGCTGCCATCTCAAAGGTAGAAGTGGGCAGCTGACAGTAAAAAGAGAGAGACTGAGGATCTGAGAAACAAACAAGCAGGAGCACCACAGCTGCTACCTTGAGCGCAGAAGTGGGTGGCTGACGGCAAAAAGTTTTGGCTTTTGTATTTCTGAATAAGGGAGGTTCAACCTGTATTAGTTTTGTCTCCTGGGGTATAATCTATTTTCCATTTCTTCAATTTAGTTTATAACGTCCATTTTTATTTCATTCTGTGTGTCTCCTCTATTACATTTCCAATGGTTGGCTTACCCACTGTACTGTCCAAAACATACATATGAGATAGCACTAGAACAATGCAAGCTTGCTTCAGCTATCTGAGCAAACTGAGGAGAAGAAAGAGGAGGCGGGGGAGGAGACCTGGAAAAGAAAGAAAAAACACAGAACATTTTCATGCCAGAGCCTTGGCATCAGAGCAACCTCAGAAGCTTGGGGGAGACTGTTATTATTATGAAGAACTGAGAGGACAATAAAATATTTGAAATCCCCTTCAAGCAATTTGGGCTATGATGAATCAACACTATTAGACTCTAAAAATGTTCATCTGCTATGATTGCTTACCATTAATTAAAACAGCAATTTTTTCCTGAACACCACTTCCAGCAACACATTCCCTTTGAAGTGCTCTGAAGGTACTGCTTTTGTCCAACAGAGAAACTAATACTTTTAAATTCTCCTTCTGACAGCATTAAATTTTTGATCATATTACACCAGGAAGTAAAATTTTGAGATATTTATTTAACTAAACTGAGCTGAAGAAACACAAAGTAATGGCTACTAACAACCCTCTTGACATAGCTCATCAGTGTCCTAAGGAAGAAAGATTCTAAAAACGATTTAAATATTTGTTTAACAGAAGTAGGATAACTAACACGTACTGCTATTGAATTTCATAGTGTTCCTAAAGAAATAAGCATGTTTCCCCCACTCCTCAAAGGCTCATGAATAACCTATATTGGCTGTACTACGCTGTTTAGGATTTTGCTACCACGTAATTTTCTCCACATCTCATAAATATGGGTATCTTATCTTAAAGTACAGAAACCATTTTAAGACTATCTGAAGACTATGCAAGCATTATTTTTCCCTCTTGAATTGTTTTCAGCTTCTTTTAACCCTTCTACTATTTCGGAAAAGTGAAAGATTAAAAAAATAGTGAAATGAATTTGAGATCACCAACATTAGATCCTCACAAAATTTTTAAAAAAGGGGACTACAGGGCACTACTGGGCACTATTGACTCACCACTTGGTCAGACTAATTTTGAGGAGTAACTTTTTGTAGTATGAGGAATGGATGCAAACTGACCTAGCCTGAAAACTGAGCTCTTGATATTTGTTTCAGAGAATAAATGGTTAGCAGTTAAGATCTTCTGAAGTTCCAGCCAGAGGAAACTATGCCTCTCATACTTTTGCCCAAGAGAAGCCCATGGAACCTAACCACCATACAGGATAATCACCTCAAGAACCAATAAGAAAGCACTTTGCTTGGTTGCCAGGTTTAAACACAGGCTGAACCGCATAGGCTGATAAAACCAATCTTAAACCAGGGTTAGAGCCAACCACAACTAGTGAGTGAAGCAGTTGCCACAAAGGAGCTGCAGTGCTACAAAGGTAGTCCATATGAACACCGTAGTTGTGAACAGCAGCATCTGATTTTGACTTAGCCCTGTAGTCTCCAGCCCAGTTAATGGTTTCCAGGCCAGCTCTGTAACCTTGTCGACAGTCATGTCTAATGCTTTACTTGCCAGATCCCTAACATCCTATGCAACCTATGTATGAGAACATTTCTGAGCCATTTATTAATCTAAATTGCTGAGTTCCCTCTATGCTGAGTTCACTCAGCAATTCAGACATTAGGTTTTGTCTGACCTCTCCTATGGAGGGTCCAGGAATACCAGCATGCAGGAATCATAGAAAGAAACAGCTAATACTTAGCAGTGAAAACAAGACCTACTGTAAGAAATGAACAACTAACCTTAAATTTCCAAGAGGATTACTTGCTTGCCAAAAATAAACAAACAGCATTTTTCTTAAAGAAAATGCTTTTCAGTGGTGTTTACATTTACATTTAAACCATCCTGTAAATCTATATTTCAGATGAAATAGAGACTGACAATGGTGAGCTTCTAGATCTTGCTGGTCTGCGGTTCCCATCAATCCTAGTCAGCATAGTTAATAATGATGGACAATGGGAGCAGCAGTCCAATAACATCTGAAGGGGACAAGTTGCCAATCCTGATATAGAATAACAAAGATCAAGACCTTACACTGAGGCTAGATACTGTAAATCTCTGTATGCAGAGTTATGCATTGATGGTGCTACTCATCCCTTGTGCTGAATGGCACTATAGAGCAATGGAACACACATCCAAATGTGCAGCCAATTTCACGACTGAATGTGCATGCACATCTCTGCAACTGCAATGGCACAGCATGTGCAATCCCACTTCCATTAACTTGAACTGAATGCAAAGGTTCCGCGTCAGACAAAACTATCCAACCATTTCCATGGGGGACCTCCTCCCTGTACAAGACACTAAGAGGAATCCAGCCAAGGTCTTACAATCAGAAATATAATTCCCATCTATCTCCTTGTTTAACTCCGTAACCACATTAAGACACACAGTAAAAAGCTCCCCTTCCTCCCTGTTCTTCAGCACATTTCAAGTCATTCTTCCCACACACAGCTGCCACTCTCATGCATATTTTAAAGATTCCATCTGGGTGCGTCAACTACCTGACTTACTTCCAGCCAACAAAAAGGAACATCCTACTCAAACATATCCAATCACAGCCACTTTACACGCTCTTACGAAAAATATTCTGCTGCCTTCAAGCCAAAGCAAGGTATTACCCAAGACTACCACCATATTTCAAATAGTAAATAAAAAAAATATTGTATCTGTTATCATAACTGTAAGATCATATTTGAATTTTACTACTAAGCAGAAAGTATGATTACAATTAGCAACATGAGCTTCTGGAGAACACTTTTGTGAGCTGAGGGACTGATCCATTTGTCTAAAGAATCTTATAAGCAAGACTGAGGTCACAATGGGTTACCAGATCAGCAGTTCACAGACCTGGGAGTTAGATTGTAACAGTTACAGTAATTTTGGCCTCTTAAGAAAATTGACTATTTTATGTAATAAGGTCTTGGGCTCAGTAAGTTGAAAAGCACTAGAAATAGCTGTGGTGGGGGACAAATTTACTGATGGGTAGAAGGTAAAGAAAGGAGAGGATTGTTTCTTTATACTATATTCCCAGTGGTCAATTGCTACTGTGTATTGTTTTTAATCTCCCATCTCCCCTGCATACTGGGGATGGGAATGAGGGGGAAAAGATTATCTGTACCAAATCTAGGATATAGCGCCCATTTGGGACCACAAGACCCAACAGAACAAGGAATGCATACTTAGAAGCTTTACATCTGTGCAAGTATCACCTTTGCTGGATCAGCACTTGGGAAAGTAACTGGACTTTTTTTGGATTTGCAACTTCCAGAACTCCCAGCCAGCATGTTCATTGGCCATACTAGCTAATGGGCTCTAGTAATTCTAGTTCTGCCAACCCAAAAGTAACTTTTCCAACCTCTGTGGTGGAAAATCTAATTGCCAACTATCTAAAATTACAGCACCTGATAATAAAAGACAGATTCAGATAACAGAAATTTCTCTTCTGACAGATTTCACACGAGCAAGTCACTGGTTCAAGATCATATAACATCAGAGTGGAAAATCTGAGAAAGGCTGAATCCCACAGAGAGTGTGTTTGGAAGCCTGTGGCCTGTGTTCTTTTCAGCAGCTGCAGTGAGCAGAGCTTTGCCACCAAAACTCTACCCAGGGATCCCTTTTAATTTATGCTGTTATAGTTCACCTCCTGAGACAATTATGAATTAATATAATATTAAATCTGTTGAATATTTATGCAAGTTTTCAGCAGCAGCAAGCATGGTTATAGCTAATAAGATCAGGTCAAGATTATTTTCACACATCTAACTTTAATTTGTCTTCAGTAGTCAAATGAACATTAAAAAATGTCTTGCGCATGTCACTGCATATGGTTTCCAAATTTATCTAAGGGCATTTTTAACAGTCTCCCTTGGCTGACCAAAAAAAAAAAAGGGGGGGGGCAGCAAACTAGTGCCGACAAATGGGTATTTGGAACTAGCTAGCCAAATTATAGAGCCAGCGTGGTGTAGTGGTTTGAATATTGGACTATGACCCTGGAGACCAGGGTTTGATTCTCCACTCAGCCATGGAAACTCACTGGGTGACCCTGGATGTGTCACATGCTTTCAGCCTCAGAAAACACTGTGATAGGTTCACCCTAGGGTAGCCATAAGCTGGAAATGTCTTCAAGTCACACAACAACAAAGCTGAATTATTTTTCCTGAGTGAGCAACATACATAATTCTTTTTATCTTTTCCCCTTCAAAGTGCCACTAGCGTCCATTACTGGTAGTGTTCTGCTAAGCTGTCAGGCTATCAGTTAGCATAGTTTCTTCTACATATCTAAAAATCAAAGAGAAATGGCATTTTTAACTGAATCAAAACGGCCACAAGTTTATTGGGTTCCAATATCACCAGCTTGTACAATTGGACTTTCCTGCCTGTCCTCCCCCGAAACTTCTCCTCTGTTTCCACGTCTGCTCTGTAGGCCCTGTAGACCCTGTAGAGCCTATTGGGGAGTAAGCATGGAAGCTGTAATTATAAACGTAATCCCTTCCATCAGTGATATCTGCTGAGCGTAGCTCAATACAATGTATATCAATTAGAGAATGTTCTTAAACATTTCAACCCCCAAGCCAGAGGAAGAAAAGTGGAAAAATGGGTGCTACTTATGACCACCCAGCAATGCATATATGGGATGGGTCTATACTTGTTCTGGATTCCACAAATGGAAACCATAAATGGTTAAAAATCACAATTCTGCCCCTTTCTTCACTGTGAGTAGAACTCTGTTGAATGGAAACTTCGATTAATCACATGTGAGTAGGTCAGCATCAAGCTCAATGGACTCCTCCTTCAATGGACTCCTCCTTCCACATTTTTAAAAATTACATTTTAATTGCAAAAAGAAAAAAAGTGGGGAGGAAGGGAACATCTAAGATAGGCTCATGGACTAGGCATATACATTAATATATGCTGATGATCTGTGCCCTACAAAATCTGACTGAAGTTGGCATTGGGAAGACACACATTCATGCACAGATGAAAGTTATGGAAAAACAGATGGTGAGCATTTGTCTTTCCAATCTTGGAGTATAAATGCACAGTTCCAACTAACACTAACTGACACTGCTCCACGTTTTAATCAAGTCATGTCCCCTGTAGTTAAAGAAAAGAAAAAAAAAACCCCACAGCCTTTAGTGCATCATGACAAAAAAAAATATGGCAGCTAGGCCCTTCTGTTTTCACTGTCACAAGGTAAACTCCTTCAAGGGCAACTGAATTTAGTGGGGATAGATTGTGACCTAATTTTATTATAGTGACATTAAGCTCTATTTACTAAAACTGTGTAAACATTTTCATGCTTACCTGGAAGAACATCTGTCTGTCTGTTGAACTGGGATAGCACCTCGGTAATGATGCATAGGGGTGGAGTCTAACAGTACAATCCTAATTGGTGAAGATTTGCTATGTGCAGTCAATGCTAGGCCAGCTGCAGCTGTGCTGAATCCAAACTCCACCTAGCTTGGGATATTAGAAATTACTTAGGACTACCTTCACTATGGCCTTTGTGCTGACATTGTAAAGTCATCTGCTTTTTCTCTTTGGTGCAGCTCTGCTGCCATTCATTACTTGTCAATCCATTCTCTATCTTTCTTCCTTCAGTCACTGACATGCATACCCATTCAGCATTTTCTGCATAACCAGGACTCCTGATGCCAGTGTCTTCTACCTAATGACAACACACAACACAATGCTTCTTATCCCTGAGACTTACTGATATTTTTTCCTAAGCAACGTTTTTGCACTGGTCCTTCCTTGCTTCCGAACTCTTTTTCCCTAGGCATTTTGCTTCCTCAGCTTCAAACAGCTTTGAAGCTACTTACTGCATTCCATGTCTTCTGTACTTTTACTCCCTTGATCTCTCTATGCTCTCCATCTTTGATGACCTCCTTCTATTCAGTATTCCCATCCTAGTCCACTGTTCAACAACCCATACAGAAGCTAGGCCTTACAATGTTGTTGTCGTTAACTGCCATCAAGTCAACTTTGACTTATGGCAACTGCATGAATGAGGAACCTCTAAAGTCACTCGGTCATCAAAAGCCCTGTTCAGGTCTTGCAGACTCAGGGCCATGGCCTTCTTGATTGAGTCTATTCAACTCTAATGAGATCTTCCTCTTTTTCTACTTCACAAGCATTATTACCTTTTCTAGTGAGTCACGTCTTCTCATGATATATCCAAAGTATGACAGTCCCAGTTTGGTCATCTTGGCTGTCAGGGATAGCTCAGGCTTGATTTGCTCTAGGACCCATTTAACTGTCTCTTTGCCAGCCCTGGCTATCCACAGAACTCTTATCCAGCACCATATTTCAAATCAATTGATTGTCGTCCTATCGGCTTTCTTCACAGTCCAGCTTTTGCAATTATACAAAGAAATGGGAAATACAATGGCATGGACAATCCTGATTTTGATATTCAATTGAAATATATCCTTATACTTGAGGATTTTGTCTAGTTCTTTCACAGCTCCCTTTCCAAGTCCCAGTTCTCTTCTGATTTCATGCATGCAATCTTCATTTTGATTAACCACGGAGACAAGGTATAGGAAATCTTTGACTATCTCAATGTCTTCATTGTCTTCTTTAAAGTTATGCAAATCATCTGTTATTATTTTTGTTTTCATAGGCCATTTTCATAGGTCATTTCTGCACTAGACTGTTATAGTGCTATTCCACTGTCAACATCCTATGGAATCCTGGGGTTTGCAGTTTAGGGAGGGGCATCTAGAATTCTCAGCCAGAGAACTCTTTGGCCTCAGTAAACTACAAACCTCAGAATTCCACAGTGGAAATGGCCTTAATGTTCAACTGTAAACCTCACTTTATACTTCCTTCTTTGACTTTCTTCAGTAGTCATTCCAAGTCTCTGTTTATTTTCTGCTAGCAGTACGGATGTCATCTGCATAACTTAAATTGCTGATGTTTGTTGCTCCAGTTTTCACTCTTCCTTACCCAGAGTCCAACACATCTTTCTGTATGATATGTTCAGCATACAATAATATTAGGCCCTATATAATTTCTTTTTTGTGTTTCCACATAAACAGGCTTATTACTTCCCTCTATTGTTAATGTAGCAGTTGGAATATTCATAGAAACTCCGGTACAGTAACTTATCCAACTGTTAAGGGAATTTACGAAACTAGGAATCATGTGCTTTCCTTAAGTTCAGAAGGCAAACAACCAACAGCTTGGCTGAAAACATAAAATACATTCAATTTCAAATACTGTATAATAATCCCTCCCTAAAATTCCTTCCATCTAAAATGACTCTTTGTAAAGTCTTGAACTAAATTCTTTATTGTGCTAATTTATTTAAATTGGGTCTAGGAAAACTCAGGGTAAGCCAGTTTCCAGGCACTTCAATAGCAAAATATTTTCAAGCAGAATCTGGGCAGTCTAATTCATTTAGGAAGGAGATACCTCTGGCAATTTGATGGAAATAATGCTGAGGAACAAAGCGTTTCCAGGTTTGCTAAACTCATGCAGACGCACAGTATGCCACTGCCACGCTGGACAAGGCACTGGGCCAAAACCAACCAATTCCTTTTCAAAGACAATTTCCAAAAGAGTTGTTAAAATTACTAAATCCCTTTTGCAGATGAAATCAAAATACCACAGTCAAATGTTTTAAAAAACGGTGTTCCTTTTTGTGGCAGCATGAAGTCAAATAATCTAGGGCTGTTTTATGAGGAGCAATTATGCAAACCTAACGTGCAAAAGGAGTTCAAAATCAAAATATTCTGTTATATTAATATGACCTTCAGCTCTCTAAAACTGAGGGACCTGAGATCTGCTCTGGTTCCATGCTGTTAAAACACACAGAACTGGTTGTACTTCCCCATTTCCCAAACTGGGGCTGCTAGCCTTGCCCTAGTGCTTGTTCCTTATCAATGTACAAAACTGCCACATGCAAGTACTTCTGCAACTTATTACAGGTAAGAAAAGGAGAGAGTATACAATCTTTTGTTGTGGTACCATGAGAACTTCCAAGATCCTGCAAGCCAATCTGAATTTGAACTGCAGACATTGCTGGTCATAACAGTTGTACTTCTCATTGTTTTGGCAAATGAAGTGCCATTCCTTTGCAACTCTCTTTGAATCTAGGATATTGAGAAAGGTGAGACAAAACAATAATATTTACATAATCAAACATTAGGGTTAGCTTGGGATGACAAGAAGGAGACTATTGCCTAGCAGACAAGTCACACCTCGCTTGATTAATTGCAACATTGCAAACCACAGTTTGTATCATCACTGCTAAAGCCAGCTATATATAAGATTGATCTGTCCTGTTGGTATTATTTGGCCATAAACCATAATTTACTAGACATAAAAATACCTACAGGTGTGAAATCCTGTCTGATCTTGCAAGTTAAGCGTGGTCAGTTCTGATTAGTAGTTGGATGAGAGACTGCCAACAAATAACAGGTGCTGTAGGCTATATTTCACAGGAATGAACTCGCAAACCCCCTCTAAGTATTCATTACCTAAGAAAATCCTATGAAAAATTCATGGAGTCACCATAAGTTGACAGATGACTTTGAAGATACATGTACACGTGTGCGCACACACATACACAAAAAAAACTTTACAGAAAAAAAGCCCAGCCAGGGGCTACTTCTTTACTTATTTTTCCCCCTACTACCGAAGACATTTATAAATAAACAATGTCTGCCAGTGTACTGTCACAAAGCAAGGAAAGAGAATCTAAGACAGTATTCTTTCTTTTCTTTTCTCTTTCCTCTTTTTTAATGTAGTTATTTTTCCAGGCCTCCCACCCTGCCAAATCATCAAACACATCATGTGTTTCTTCTAAAAGGGAAGTGTATTAAGTTCAGATACAAACAACTAATATGAAGGATATTACACTACTGCAAGGCCATTGTGGTCAACTACAAGCAGTTTTTTAATTGCTGAAGATATAGATTAACGCCTGGGAAGATGACACCCCCATTACAATCTGCACCTGAAATCTCAGTGATTTATCTATGTCTTCCTATATTTTTAAATGACACTTTGTTCACAAATGGCTAGTGGTCTTCAAATGAATCAAGAATTCAAACTGTGTGCCTGCAACATGCCAAAGACCTTGCAAAATCTAGAGTCAGCTGCTGTTGTGTCTGCACAACAACTAAGCATTATTGTGCTCAGTATTTGGAAATTGATACCTAAAGTAAAATTCAGAGAAAAGAAGGGACTTTTGCCAGTCCTAAGCTCCACAGCCAGTCAACTAGAAGTATGCCTGACAAACTTCCTTATTCAAAACGAATAATCTTTGTTTATCTAATATTATATCTTCAGGAAAATATACTAATAGTATAGCAAAAATGTGTTTCTTGAACCTAATTGCCATCTGGACATCACACAAACTGTTTCCTGTCTAGTAGAAGGAATTTAAAACACATCCCAGCAATCATTTGCAAACTAAGGGCTACATTCATAAGGGTTCTCTTTATTTTTTTCCCTTATATTACCACCGGGACATTAAGGACTGTATAGCAGACAAAAACCAAAATGTGTCAAGCGTTTCTCAGCATATAAATTGCAATGCTCAAATTCTGTTCCCCACGTAACCGTTAAAAGCACAGGAATTTTCAGCCACCAAAAGACCTGACAACCCTGATATGTACTGAATAATTAACTCTGGTTCAATAAAATTTTTTGGTTTGAACGGATACTTGCAATAGCTTCAAGACTAAAGCTTAGGAGGTCTGCATATGTCTGCCTTATCATTTATATCTCCCGTGGAGACTAACCTCTGTGTCCTACTACTGGGCGCAATACACTGTGTCTCCATGAGGGAGAACCTCCTTGTTACAACACCTCAGCTGTGGGATGACCTCATCTTGGAGGACTCATTGTCACCAATCTTTGCCTCATTTCAGTACAGGTTAAAACGTGGCTCTTCACCTAAGCTTTTAGACCCAGTAACCATGGTTTCATTCTGACAAACTGAGCTGGGGATTTCTGTATATTTAAATAAGCAGTTCAGTGTTGTTTTATTGTCTGTATCCCACTCTAATAGGACAGGGTATATTTAAATAAATAAATAATTTCGTTGTAGCAAAATGTAATCCTGTGGTACCTTAATTAATACATAATACATTTATTGTGGTGTGGATTTTTATTAGCAAGGCTTGATTATGCCATGTAGAGCAATGTGTACTAGAATGTTCCAAATGTTTTTAATGTAATCTATGTGAGACTGCCTTTGAAAAGTATTCTCAACTGGTCCAAAGAGCTGCGGCCAGATTGCTAACTGGGGATGGCTACAAGAAACACATAACTCCCTTGTTGCAACTATTTCATTGGCTTTTGGTCCATTTCCAGGCACGATTCAAAGTGCTGGTTTTGACCTAGAAAGCTCCATATGGCTCAGGTCCAGGTTATTTTCGGTATTTTCCCCTATGAATCAGACCACACTTTGAGATCTGCTGGGAGGGCCCATTTCTCTGTCCTACCGCTTTCACAGGTACATCTGGTAGGAACACAGGAGAGGGCCTTTTCAGTAGTTGTCCCCCAGGCTTTGGAACTCCCTTGCTAGAGTAGGTACCGACTGGCACTCTCCTTGCTTTCTTTTCTCGGACAAGTAGGTGTTTGGCTACATAAAGCCCATCCCACCAAATTATGTGCTAGATCTAGCTAATTGTTGTAGTGATATGTGTGAGTGCATTTTAATGACATATGTTGTAATCTGGTTTTAATCTTTTGATTAATCTCACTTTAACTTTTGTATCTTGCGGATTTTTAATTTTTTAAATTTGTTGTAAACTGCTTTGAGTCCCAAAATGGTGGAAAAAGGGTGGGACAGATATAATAGTAGTAGTAATAGTAGTAATAACAGTAACAATAATAATAATATCAACTGCATAGTAAATCAACACTTATGCAAATCGACCAGTTCAGTTTTTCCATTCTAGTTAGGATTAGCAACTGTATTTGGGCCTAACTGTATCAAGTTTCAAGTGTCATCGCGGGGAACAGAACTGCAGAAAGTATGAATGCTGATAATGACCTGAACATGGCCACTCACAAAACATGTTACACAGATACCCTTATACTGCTTAGTTTGTGGATTTCATTTCTTGGTTTGATAAACTCTTTATTTTTCATCTTTGGGCGAAGAAAGATCTTTTTGCTGAGAAAGATCTTAACACTGACAAATTCAAAACATATCCTTTAAAGAATGGTTTATATCATATTCCTACTCTTTTCTTACCCTGAAGGAGGCCCTGCCCCTTATTCTAAAACCTGCTTATCAGAAAAGGGATATTTAAAGGGATATTGCAAAATAATAGTTTCTTTTACTCCTTCTTAGAATTCACTTGTCTGTTGCAGAGGGAATGAGCCTCTGTAGATAGTTATTTATTATGATTCTGCCCTGATGTGTGATAATTCCTCCTAACCACTTTAGTAAGATGATGATGCCTGCTTCCCAGGTAAGGAAAGTTCTTGTAGGAATAATTAGTCATCAGTATAATTCTATGGTAAAATCCAAAGTGCCTATACAGGTATGTCTGTCAATGGAGACACTCCAGAACAGATCTGGGAGGCAACCTTCGAACACTTCTTTTAAAGAAAGACAACAGAGGAGAACTCTTCTCTACAGAGCTTCAGTCCACAAAAGCCTAGTTATAGGAAGAGGTTAGGAGTACTCTGCAATACATAAAGTAGAAGTACCGCTACAGAAGTAAAGCATGCAATTCTGGATAGCTCTTACTTTCCCCACGAGTGCAGTTTAAGAAATAAAGGCAACAGTATCAGGGCTGTGTGAAGACTTACCCCACCTCTACTACTATCTGTGAGGACTTCTACTTAATGCACTATTACGTCAGCACATATGGGTACCTCCACTTGTCCCACTCTCTGTCATAAAAACCAGCCTTTTTAAGATCCCTTTGAACATTCACTCAATGACTAGCCACTCCCCAAATTCTATACTGTCAGCCTCTTTCAACAGATCATTTACCTTATCCCATATGCTGTACTTCACATATATAATAATACTTTACCCTCATGTCTCTAATAAACACAATATCCCCTCCATCCATAACATCATACGTTTCTATGATGAAAAAGCAATAGGCTAAGATGGAATGGTTCAAGGGTTGATATCAACAAGGGAATACACACTTTTAACCTGCTACTTCAGTAAGTGTTTAAGTATAATATTATTGGAAGACACTTTTTAATTACGTCAGGATTTTGTACAGCCTCCATAAATGAAACCAAAGAATATACACACACAAAAAAAGATGCACAAGTCTCTGAAAAAACTGTCCCTCAGCTGTATTAATTTTTTGGAACCATATAACCTGTCCTATTTCATGTAATACTTGAAACAATGGTAAAAACAAACAGTCTAAGAAAAGGTAGATGATCCATCAGTAAGACAACCAAACCTATCTTCTGGCTGAACTCTTGCTGCAATCAATAGACTCTTCTTTATAGTAAAGAGAGCTGACTCAGGTCTTGCATTTTCATTGTCAGTAAATGGAACATCACATGAGGAGGCAATGACTGCAATTAAACTGTCCATTAGAAAACAAAATGGGTTGCCCTAATGACTTCTAAATAAGAGATAAAACATAAAACATAAGGCAAACGTTCACCTTCAGCATCAACTCAAATCAGGAAGAAATTGCTGAATTTGAAATGCACATTTCTTTAAAAAAACCTCAACTGTCATTACACAGAAAAAACAGAATACACTCAGAAATGCAATAATTTGCCATCTTTAGAATAATCTGAAAGATCCATCTACAGATTAATTTTTATTCCTCGGGACAAATCCTTTAAAGAATGAATTGTCAAGATAATGCAGACATATAAAATGAGAAAAGCAAAGCAACCAGGGCAAAGCTTACTATATGAATTACAGAGTTGTTAGATAATGTGCTTGGAGGAAGCCAAATAGCTCACCCCCCCCTTTTTTACTATATTTAATTTGGTTCAAGCACACTGTGCCAAAATTCAATATACACAGGAAATATACAAAGATTCTGGAATTCCTCTGACAAATTTTGAAAGTACTACTTTCCTATAAATCAGCTGTCTCTCACATGCACAGAAAAAACCTACACACAAACTCTCAACTTTTTAAAAACTATTACTGCTGGCAGGAACATTTTATAATTCTTTTTCATGTTTATATTTAAAAAATGAGTTTATATTAAGGGATTTTTTAAAACTAATACATGTAAATTATATTTTAATTAAGTTTCTCACTCACACAAAAATTTATGTTTAAAATGTTCAATTGTACTGCAGTATTACTCACTCCAAAACACCTAAAAGCTTATCAAAACGGAAAACTATGAACTAAACCAACTGCTAGTCCCAGACAGAGTAGACCTATTGAATCAACTGTTAAATGGTAAATCAACAATTATGTAAATCGCACAAATTTAATGGGTTTACTTAGCTGGAATTTTTAACGAAGTGTAGGCTATATTTGTCTAATCCAAAAATGGATTTAGGTTTACTGTAGTGCTCAATGAACTCCCTGATTCAGGACCAACAGAAAACCATGGTTTCTTGTTCACATAGCAAAATAAGCCATGAGTTTTTTTCTAATGCTCTGCACTCCCTCCTTGTACAGATATTGGAACAGAAATATTTATTTTTAAATAAATCCATGATCATAATTATCAAACCTGAGAGATTATGTCTTGTTTAAATTATGTTTAGTAGCAGCTAGCCAGGATCCAATGGTAATTGCAGTTTGTTATGAAACTACAGTTTTAAACAATACTATTTAAATGTTAGTGATCACAGAAGAGGAGGAAAAGTGAAGGTCAAAACTGTATCTTGTTCATATACCAGTAAACCATTGTTTCCCATTGCTTCCAATGTAAGTAGTGCTTATTTCCAAGCTCATAAATATTTTCTTTTTCCCAAATGGGAATAAATTATCATTTAGTGAAGAACAATACATTCTGCAGCAAACATGGGACTCCCAACTGTGTGCTGATTTGGGTGGGGGCTGCAGTTGCTGAAAAGGGCTGAGAAGGGAATGCTTATTCCTTGTGCTGTCTTCTGGTCCATCCCTACCGTCATTAATAACTTTTCTCCACAGCAAAAAGCTGACACAAGAAATAAACAGGCAGAAGGGGAAAGGTAGAGAAATATTTGCAGGAGACAGTCAAAAATATAGGAATGGTCTTTCCTCTTTTCTCTCTACTATGAACAATCTCTGCTTTCACGTTATCTAACAAATTTCAGCAAGTTCTATCCTTAGACGAGACACGAGGAATTCGAAAACAGTCTTGCAGGCCTCCCTAACTCACCTGCCAACCTCTCTCCAAGCCTGCTTCCTTTCACCAGATGTCCTTTCCCCCCTGCTGCTCCATGTTCACCAGGAGAAAGTGATCCTTTGGTACAACACAGTGGGAAAAAGCTGCTGTTTCCGATCAGTCCGCGCGCGCGTGCGTGCGCATATGTGTGTGTGTGTGTGTGTGTGTGTGAGAGAGAGAGAGAGAGAGAGAGACCAGAGGGAATGCCTGTGTGCTGATGACTGGATAAGAATCTGTTGAGGCAAACATGCCAAAGACTACATGCCAACAGCTGAAGGGGCCCTACCCACTGCAAACACATGGTCCATGATGTCCTTGCCTAGAGCCACTGGAGTGCTCAGGATGAAAGCAATTCCTGCTTCCTGTTATTTAGACAAAAATTGGGGTGAAGGTGCTTTATAGTAAAGGCACTATGATGGGAAAACCTCTGATCTGAGCTGGTAGGAAAACTATTTTTAAAGAGTATTTAGTCACAATTAAGAGGCATAAATCCAACACGGTGTTGGCACTGCAGAAGATGGAAGTCTTGCTCCTTCCCATCCCCAGTACTTGGAACTGCCCCAAACTAACTCCAATGCGGCTACAGGGCAGATTTTGGGGAAGCAGGAATCAATAAAGTGGGGTTGTCCCCTTCCTGTTGGATTCCAGTTACACCAACAGAAATCTAGCACTGGATCCTGGCCATAGGAACAAGTTTCCAAAAGTGATTCATTACTGCGATAGTTAATTTTTTTTAATTAACCATTTTCCTTTTCTCAAAAGTGACTAACACGAATATTTTAAATAACTAATTCCCCCTTCCACATGCACCTGAATGCTAAAGGCCTGTGTCTGAAATCATACTCTCCTCCCATCCACCTCAGTACCTGTAATAAAGCATGAGACAGCAGTATAAGATTGTGCTTGAACCATATAATATTCTTCTTCTGCTATTTAGCATGTGCACACCCCTGTATCTGTAACTCTGAGTTATACAATTGCAGTTGTACTGCAAAAGGAGTGGTTACCCCTCATTAACTTACAACACTAATATAGTCTTGCTATAACTTAATTAATGGAAAAAATTAATTGTACGTAACTTGTTATCTGCAAGTAAATCCTTCCAAATTGCTCTCAGCCCTTGCTGCAAGGTAAGATGATCTTCCAATATTTGGGCCAAGATCCTATATATCTTTCTTATAGTAGCTACACTGGATGCACCACTGAAGTTACATTGGATTCCATACCTATATAGCCAATTATACAATGGGAACCAAGCTTGTCTGTCATGTCCTGGTCAAAGAGCTCCCTGCCCACACACAAAGTGGTAAGTGACAGAAGCCTTCTGTGTACTTGCAAAACAATTGGTTATGCTGGAAATTGAAACTGATGTAAGCTCTCAAGAAAGCACAATAGCTTGCCTAGTATCTCAACATGATTTCATCTATAATGATAAATAATAGCCACAGCCAAATGCTATATATCATTTACATCTATTTCACATGAATGATTCATATGGATAGCCAAGGATGAACATGTTCCCATTATATATGAGAGTGAGAGATTGTATGAAACATACTGAAAGGTCTTTCCTGTTTTACTACTGTCTTGCCCTTTCTTTCCCAGCTGCTGATGTCATCATGTGAAAATGCAGGCAAAGGTATCAAGGGCCTTCTCATGGTTGTTGACTTACCTCTCTGATGTCACAAAAGAGCTAGACAGGCTGCAACCAGGTACCTTGCTATTAAAAAGGCACTGGGTGACCTAAGAGTTTGAATGTACCACCAATTAAAATTAATTGCCTTGACAAAATGGACTTTAAATGATACCATGCTGATACAGACTGGCTAAGGTATTTCTGAACCTTTCACTGAAAACAAAACAAAAAGACAAAGGAAATAAAACAAAGGTAGCTATACTAATCCATGAGGAAAAATAATATTAAAATTTATGACTGTGGCAACAGCTTTATTAGGAATGATTAAAATATCACAAAAAGTGTGCCATTTCCGAGGTTTTCCAGAACTCTTCACCAGGCCGGGTAATACCGAGCCGCAGGGGATGAGAAAAGAAACAGAAGAGTCCGAAGACTGTGACAGGTGTTTGTAGCCATGACGTCTTTAGCCAAATTCATTCCAAAGATGGAGACTACAGACTGAATCAATCACTCAGAGGGATGCAGGTGTCAAATTACAGCCGGCAGTGTACACAGGGACAAAATAACTGATGCTTGTAAAATGGATGGGAAGGTGACAACCTACTCCCCCATCCTGAATGAGAAACACACACATGCAAGATTGAAATAATCACAAACGTGGGTAGCTATGAACTCTTGTTCTAGCTTGTTTGAATGGGGTCCAGGATCAAAGATTTCAATTTCCATTTTTAAAAAAACAAGCTAATTTCTTTTTCACGAGGAACTATTTTCTTGGATAAGAGTCATCCCAAGAAATTGAGTTGGAAAAACTTACAATACTTAATAATATTGACCATTATATCACCACTCCTCAGAACTTTATTTCCAACGTCCCTAAGTGACAGTATGCATCCAAGCGGGCACTAGCCTTGGAAGAGTGCCTTGGATCAACATTTAAAGGACAATACCCATTTTAAAAAAGCCAATTCCCATGAGTAATCCAGATTCCCATTCCCCCCCCCCGCCTTTTAAATCTATCCTATTTGTGAAGCTAATTTAACAACAAAGGAAAACATCATTGCGGCACGGCATTACGCTGGAGGCGGCCTGCTTTTTCCCATTCCTCCTGAAAACAAAGTTTTCCCTCCGCAGCGTCTCCTCTCCTCGTGTCCTCCCAGGCCTGCTCTCCACAATCCCTCCGACCAAAAAAGGACCTTTCCCCGCCCTGGCAAGGTCGCCTTTTTTACGTCGCCGTCCGAGAGGTGATGCGGGGTGCGGGAGGGAGAGGGCAAAAGTGAGCGACCCGCCCCGCCGACGGGGAGGGGGAGCTTGGGGGAGCAGGAACCCGGGTGGGCGGGCGCGGGACCTGCGCGGATCGCCGGCAGGGAGCGGTGGGGCAGCGCGGGCGAGCTCCCTTTCCCGGGCGCACAAGGCGGCGGCGGCGGCGGCGGCGGCGGCTTGAAGGATGGCAGCGCATCCTCCAAGGGGGAAGGAGGAGGCGGCAGGTGGAGGAGAAAAGAGGCGGCGGCGGCGGCGGCGAGAGAGAGAGAGAGAGAGAGAGAGACGCGGGCGAGGGGACTTACCAGATTAATGAATGTCAGAAATTTCCAGCTGCCTCCGTAGGTCTGGTGCGCGGGCATGTCAATGGCCTTGTAATTGCACAGGATGGAAAAGTAGGAGAGAAGGATGGCGACTCGCAGCACCTGGCAGGGCACGAGCGCCATGTTGCTCCCCCCCCCGCCCCCCACGCTTTGGGCAACTTGGAAGGCCCGGGCGCCGACGGAACGCGGCGACCGAGAGGCAGCGGGCGCGCGCGCCTGGGTGCCCGCCACTGGCCGTGTATGTGCGGGCGGGCGAGCGGGCGCGCGCGCGCGTCTCAAGGCCAGACGGAGCCGGCTCGCGGGCGCGTCCTCGGCAGAGCTTCGCGTGCTTCGGCGAGCTTGGGAGAAGGAAGAGCGGGGGAAAAGAAGATAGACATATCAAAAAAATAAGACGGGTTCATAGTTTCCAGCTTCCGGGGAGGCTTTGGACGCCATTTTTGGTCTCACTGCCCCCGGAGGGAGCGAGTGGGGAGAGGTTTGCAAGGAGGCACGTCAGTAAGTTAAAGGAAAAAGAAAACGGAGAAAGCAAAACAAGCCCCAGCCGCGCTTGAGCTGTTTCTCACCCCGCAACCCCGGCAGGAGAAGAAGGAGGGAAAGCGCTGGGGACGTTAATAACCTGGGTCATATTTCATGCCAGAATTCCATCTTTGTTCGTCAGTTTTTAAATGTTTTAAGGGGCATCGTGGCAGAGAAAGATGAGGTTTCTGCGTTGCAGGAACTGCCGAGACTTGGGCTGAATGTTGGCGGTGACAATGTCACTTCATAGAGCCATTTCCGCACTACACTCTTGTAGCGCGATTATTCCACTTTCAACATCCTATGGAATCCTGGGGTTTACAGCTTAGCCCTTCCCTAAACTGCAAGCCCCAGGATTCCGTAGGATGTTGAAAGTGGAATAATCGCGCTATAAAAGTGTAGTGCGGAAATGGCCTAGGAGTGACCTCTTGCTGTGTCCTGGCGAGCGTTTTGCATTGAATTAGGATGAATATTCAAACTAGCCTCGGCCTCAACTCTAGCCTGTCATGTGAAGGGTGAATTTTCTTGCATATGTGCTCAAAACTATCGTCTCAGTCGCAGTCCGCCCTCCCTTGCGATGTGGGAGTTGTGGACTGTAAGAACGGACAGGGCAAAAGAGAGAAAGAGGGGAGGAAAAAAAGAATTTCCAAAAGAAATAAGAGCTACATTAAAAAGCGCATGAAAAGTATGTCATTGTTATTGTTTGTTTGTTTTTCCCCACTGGATATGCTGCTGTCTAGTCACAGCTGGCAGAAATCGGGATCTCTGCGCCTTTTCTCGTGGGTTGCTTTCACTTTCATGCTGGAGGAGAGAGAAAAGAGGCGCCCACGGGAACTAGGAAGTTCAATCCCCAGACAGTTGGGTTGTCACTCTACACTTTGTATCCTTCTCTCTGTAACCATCCTGGCGGGGGGGAGGGAATAAACCCACAGTTTTTTGTTTTTTTAAGGCGGACTTCCGGGTTTTTCAAGGGCTGACAGTCGCCTGCTTCTGCCCTGGGGCTGGACGCGATTGCTGGAGAGGGAAGAGACCGGTTTCACAGCAATGTGCTTTTCTCTGCTGCCCCCTTCTCTCATCCACGCAGCTCAGGGACCCAAGTTCATGCCTTTTTAAAACCAAGAGCTCTTGTGTCGAGAATAAATACCATTAAAAAAAAAATCTTTGATTGAGGGGAACTTTGTAAATGTTTTCCAGGCAAGAAATCTGGAAATAAAAGAGAGTCTTTCTTTCCTCCTTCTTTCAGCAGCCAGCATGTTCTTGGTGCATTGTGCAAGTGGTTGGACTTTTTCCAGGACTGTGCTGTGGTGATGAGGAACAACAACACTATCCGAGTCGGAGCAGCGTATTTCTCCAGTGCCTGACTTGCTTCACATCTACCGTGCCCCTCCTTCTCCCACCACTTGTGTTGAGGTAGTTATGCCAGAGCAGCACACCCAGCAGGATTCCAGCCAATGTGGTAGATTCCAGCCAGTGTGATAGATCTTTCTTTGCGTAATGGCCTCTCATTAACAGCAAAACAGTGAAACAGAAACCTTCCTTGCTCTCATTCTTGTTGAAATCGTGTCCACAACTAGAGTACTAACATGGTGGCTGAGTACACTTTATGCACTGGCCTTGATAACTATGGTCAGGCTGAATCATGACATAATGAAATATGTTGATGATTTGTGGGCGCAGGCACCTATTTTAGGTGGAACTATACTCCTTGTCAAAGAGCAAGTGTGCTTCTGCTCTAGATGTGAAGGAAGTGTTTGTGGTCAGTCATGCCTTCATTGGTTAAAACTGACTCTGCCTCTTTCTAGAGACTTGGCCAGTACATCCCAATAACTTAAGAGTATAGTTTACTCTGTATGTGGAGCTGTTACTGAAGAGGATCCATGGCCAGTTCACACTTCATAATTATAGTGCTATTTCTCCACTTTAACTGCAAAGTATCCAATGGGATGCTGGGATTTGCAGTTTAGGGAGGGCTTTTTAAAAGTCACAGCCAAAGATCTCTAGTGGCTCAACACGCTACAAACCCCAGGATTCCAAGGAAACTTGGTGATTTAACGTGGAATAATAGTGCTATAACTGTGTAGTCTGAATGGACCCTCAGAGACTTCAGCTGATGTAGAGTTCTGCTGCCCACTTCCTAATAGGGTTTTGATACCGAGAGGCCATATTACTCCCCCTAGAAGCAAAAATTACTAAACCAATTGTTCTTGAACTGTTGGGCAGAACCCTAAAAGGGGGGCACAATAGTTGTGCAGGGGGCTCAGGAAAAGTCAGCCTGCAAGCACAACAAATGTCAAAAAGAAGGACAAACCTGTTGTGTCTGTGTGCATGCCATTGTGGATTGCCTGGTCTCTGCAAAAGAGTGATGCAAAGTGTCTTCCACGGTTATGCCTTCCTCCAATTCAGACATAACAAAATTGGCTTCCCTTTTAAAAATGCTTTCCCCACTCAGCTTCTCTTAACGTTCTATCATTGGCACAGCAAGCATATGCTCCTTAGGGACCATGAGGCAATTTCTCAGGTGGGGGGGAGAGAAGTGAAGAGAAGAGGTGGAGAGCATGAGAACTCAGTGTTAAGGGGGAGAGTGTGTGCTGCACAAGGGGCCTATGAGAGAGAGAGAGAGAGAGAGGGAGGGAGGGAGGGAGGGAGGGAGGGAGGGAGAGAAAGGTGTAGGGTAAGGTACTGGTGGGGGGCATGACATGGAGCAGGAATGCATAGTGTCCTCGTGTAGATGTAAAGGGGTCACGGGTAAAAAGTCTGAGAACCACTGGACTAAACTGAAACTATAGTGCTTTGGACATATCATGAGACAACATGACTCACTGGAAAAGATGATAATGCTTGGTGGAAAGTGGAAAGCAGTAAGAAAAGAGGAAGACCACATTACAGATTGATTGACTCAATAAAAGAAGCCACAACTCTGAGTTTCCAGGACCTGGCAGGGGCTCTTGGAGACCTTCGCATTCATAGAGTTACCATAAGTCAAAACTGACCTGTCAACAAATATCAACAAGTGAAGTTTAGGCCATCATTTATCAGAAGGTGGTCCAATCAGTTCAGATGGTCTGCAGAGGCTGCAAAGGCTGACAACTACTGTATTTCCAAATTTGGAAGCAAGATAAATGTTGAATCGCAGCTGAAGCTAAAGTTGACAAACATTATGCCTGTCTTCACCAAACTTTGTTCACAATAGGTAGTTCCATCACATGAGAAAGACAAGACTATGTTTGTCAAAGTATTACTTATCTGTGTGCGACTGTTTTGTAGAACAAAAGAAGTATTAAGTGATCTGCTGAGATGCAAGCACTTTTTACATGTTTAGTAGGAGGAAAATCTTTTACACACTAATCAGTTTGCCTCTGTAAATCTCATAATTCTGTGAGACCTCTGAAAGTCTTACATTTGAAGACATCTTCATTGAAAAGCTGTCTGTATTTCTGTATGACCCTTGAAGTTGCCCACCAGCAGCATCTGGGCAGAAAATTGAGCAGAGAAAAAGATTATTTGGTCATAACTCTTACTATGGGCTGAGATTTCTATTTAAATTATGGTAATTATTTCTAAATTTGTTGCTGTACATATAAATTAGTATGTACAAATCTGCTCTTTTTTCTCATTTCTTGGTGATGCATTTCCTTTTCTTCCTTTCTATCTTGGGCAATGCATAGATGGCCAACTTATTTGTGGAGTTTTTGCCGTTATGGAATTCCTAGTAAGATTTTCACTGAGATACCTCTTTACTTAGTTTTATGATGTATCATCAAAACATTTTTCTTGCTCAAGACTTTTGCATTTTTAGGCTTAGATTTCTAAGAGTAGTAGTGATTTCTGCAGCTCTTTCTGTTAGACCATTGCTTCTATTGTGCTTGTTTTATATTTTTATAAACAAGCATAGTTCAGCTGTGAGAAAGAAGCCTCTTTTAGAAAGTCTTCTTTTCCTCCAGTCCCCTCCCTTTCCTTCTCATCCTCTGATTATCTGGATGTTTTAAATCCACACTGACTTTGGGAAAATGAAGGATGGCTGAAGAAACACAGACTTTCCATGCCAGGTTGCAGCATTATGTCTGCAGTAAACAGTACAGTAAAGCTTGAGCTAGGAGAAGTGGGATTCTGCTCTAGCCAAAGCTGTGGTGGCCACATATGCCTGCTTATACCAAGCAAGGTAAAATGATAGCTGCCACCAGAATTTCTTATTGAGAATGCATGAACACCAAAACAGAGAGAAAAGAGGGAAACAGGTACACATTCCTCACCAGCTCCCGCCAGCATGTTTCTTTAAAAAATACATCTGTAAGTCTAATCACTAAAATGGAAATAATAAGAAAAGTGGAGGCTGGTGAAAGAAAAAAAAATCCCTGGATACATTTCGGAAGAAGCCTTCATGTGGTCTCTACCAGGTTCAAATTGTTTTGTTCACTTATCCAAGGCTTACCTAATCTGCTTGTTTAATTTCACACATACCTATTTGTAGTTTTAAATAAAAGGTTTGCTAAAAGTTGTTGAACCGCTATTTGTGTATTTATGGTGGAAGAGGCAACAAGGGGATCAACTATTCTAGATCTGATCCTAACCAACAGGGATGACTTTGTTAATGGGGTGGAAGCGGTGGGATCCTTAAGCAGGAGTGATCATGCCCTATTGGAATGTTGTCATTCAGTGGGAAGAGGAAGCCAAGTGTAGCCAGACACACATTCTAGACTTTCATTCTAGACTTTTAAGAAAGCTGATTTCTGTAAACTTAGGGGATTACTGGCTGAAATTCTGTGGTCAGGAATATTGAAAGAGAAGATAGTTCATGATGGATGGGAGTTTCTTAAAAGTGAGACAATGAAGGCACAATTTAAAACTGTTTCATTAAGAATGAAAAATGGGAGGTGTTTAAAGAAACCAGAATGAGTGACTAAGGAACACTCAACTGAGCTAAACCTTAAGCGTGTACAAGAAATGAAAAAATGAGGAAATCACCAAAAACTAATGTTAACAGCCAGGATATGGAGAGGGAAGATCAGAAAAGCTAAAGCATGGAATGAACTCAGGCTTTCAGGAGAGATTAAAAACAATAAAAAGAGCTTTTTTAGATATGTCCACAGCAAAAGGAAAAATAAGGAAATGATACGGTTGCTGCATGGAGAAGATGGCCAAGTACTAACAGGGGGCAGAGAAAAAGCAACTACTCAACAACTTCTTTGCCTCAGTTTCCTCCCCAAAAGAAAAAAGTACTCAACTTGGGAGGTGGGGAACAAGTGGGGAAGTGGCAGAAACTCAGCACAGTAATAGGTAAAGAAGTAGTACAAGAATATGTCTACTTTGAATGAATTCAAGTCTCCAAGGCCAGATGAACTACATCCAAGGATATTAAAAGAACTGGCAGAAGTAATTTCAGAACCGCTGGTGTTCATCTTTGAGAATTCTTGGAGAACAGGAGAAGTCCCAGCAGACTGGAGGAGGGTAAATGTTGTCTCCATCTTCAAAAAGGGGGGAAAAAAGGACCCAAATAATTATCATCCAGTCAAATAATTATCATCCATCAATACCCATGAAGATTCCAGAGCAAATCGTTAAGCAGATAGTTTGTAATTACTTAGCAATGCTGTGATTACTAAAAGTCAACACAGGTTTCTCAAAAACAAGTCATGCCAGACTAATCTTGTCTCTTTTTATGATAGAATTACAAGCTTGATAGATGAAGGGAATGCTGTAGATGTAGCATTTCTTGACTTCAGTATGGCCTTTGGCAAAGTTCTTCATGATATTCTTGCAAAGAAGCTAGTATATGTGGGCTAGGCAGAGCTACTCTCTGGTGGATTTGTAATTGGTTTACTGACCAAACCCAAAGGGTGTTCACCAGTAGCTGCTTTTCATTCTGGAGAGAAGTGACAAGTGATTTGGATGAAGGAATAGAGATCATGCTGGTTAAATTTGCAGATGATATTAAATTGGGGGGGGGGTGCTAATACCCCAGAAGGACAGGATCAAAATGACCTTGATGGATTGGAGAGAGAGAAATGTAAAGTCTTACGCCTAGGCAGAAAAAAATGAAATGCACAAATATAGGATGGGAGACACCTGTCTGGGCAACAGAATGTGTGAAATGAGTCTAGAAGTCTTAGTAAACCACAAGCTGAACATGAGTCAGTGGTGTGATGCTGCAGTCAAGAAAGCCAGTGCAATTCTTGGTTGCATCAATAGGAGTATGGTGTCCAGATCAAGGCAAGTAATAGTACCACTCTATTCTGCTTTGGTCAGACCTCATCTGGAATACTGTGTTCAGTTCTGGGCACCTCATTTCAAGAAGGATATTGACAAGCTGGAACATGTCCAGAAGAGAGCAACCAACATGGTGAAGCGTTTGGAAGCCTTGCCCTATGAGGAGTGGCTTAGGGAGCTGGGTATGTTTAGTCTGCAGAAGAGAAGGTTAAGAGGGGATACGATAGCCATGTTCAAATATTTGAAAAGATGTCATATCGAAGAGGGAACAGGCTTGTTTTCCACTGCTCCAGAAACTAGGACAAGGAGCAACAGATTCAAACTACAGGAAAAGAGATTCCACCTGAATCTCAGGAAGAACTTCCTGATGGTCAGAGCTGTCTGGCAGTGGGATATGCTGCCTCAGAGTGTGGTGGAGTCTCCTTCTTTGGAGGGTTTTAAACAGAAGCCGGATGGCCCTCTGTTGGGAGTGCTTTGATGTGTGTTCCTGCATAATAGCAGGTTGGACTGGATGGCCCTTGTAGTCTCTTCTAACTCTAAGATTCCTTGATTTATTTATGTGGTGTGAGAACCTACCCCTATTTCTTCTATGTTATTTCTGCAATATGCACCAATATCGATTTATTTACTTATTTATTTATTTGGTTGGTTGCTTGGTTGGTTAGTTAAAGTACTGCCAGGCACACATCTAGTTTGTTAATTAGGGTATACCTGTACTGTTTTTAGTTGTTTTATGTAAATCTCCTGGACTTTTTGTGCAGAAGGATAGTAATACAATATTTTATAGATAGAAGGGAAAAGCTATTGGTGATAAAATGCTCTGAGGCTGCAATCCTGTTAACCTGGATATAAAGCTCATGCAAACTCAGTGGAACTTACATGTATATGATTGCCCTGTAGAGATATGTAGGGATACGTAAAAGGAACAACATATATATAGGAATATATAAAAGAAGAAACAATTTTAATTTTGAGCCCTTTCAAAATTCTTGGCTGGCTGTTATCTGATCTTGGTGACCTGTTTGCACTTTCTCACTGAGGTCCTGAAATTCTTGTCTTCTCACTACTCAACACAGTCCTAGAAACATTAGGTCAGGCATGGGTATTCCCCCTAGGTTTTCAGTGAAAATAATGGAAAAGAATTATTGAATTTGTTTGCAGTCCTCTTATTCTCCTTCAGACCTTCTTTAGCTTCACTGTTACCCAGTAGCCTTTCTATGTGGCTTCTGGCTCCTGATGTACAATATGTAGATATTTTTTTTTTAACATTGCTGGTGATGCACCATAAATGTATGTTTATTTAGAAATCATATTGTGTGCATTCTTTAAATTTTGGATATCAGTTCAGTCTGAAAGGGTGATGTCTCAGTTTTTTGTTTGGAGTTTTTCTTCTGATCTATTCAAGCAGTTACAAAAAGTGTCAAGTGTAAACACATCAAATGGTAGTTATTTGTTTAGGTTAACTAATAAAGTGGTGTTTGTTTTAGTTTGTTTTCATTTTCACTTTTGATGGAATGAATGATGTCTTTGAAATAGGTGTTCCTTTGTAGAAGCAATTGTTATATGTCTCATGGACTTGTAGGGTCTGCCTTTGAAAACACACACACAAAGGAAAATAGAGATTTCATGTGGTGCTTCTATGACTTTTAGTATCTATTTCACAAAGCATTGCATCAGAGTGTGAAGAATGGTTAGCTTTTTTAAAAAATAGATCAAGTGACAAACAATGGTTTGAACTAAATGTGGGATTAAGTTACAAAAAGATAATATAGCCATATCTTCTGGGCCCATTCTAAACAGGTGTCTACAAATAGTCTGTGAGTCAGATGGTCAGCTTGGTAAGTGGAACCCTAGCATTCAAGGGAATGTGCAACTAAATAGCTTTTACAAATCTGTAATCTAATTATTCAGGATCCTAGCTGCATGGTCTAATGAAGCATTAAGGTTGCCAAAAATATGAGCCTTCTGTTAAAGGATCTATGTATACACTTCATGCATTACTTTTGTTGAAATAACTATCCATCCATGCTGTAGTAAGGTGGATGCAGAGCTCTGAGAATATTTCTGTCTGTGTATGTATGTACATTTGTCTGTCTGTGTATGTGCATATATCTATATCTATATCTATATCTATATCTATATCTATATCACCATGGAAAAAGGATTGTTTGAAGCTACATTATTTCTACATAGGAAAAGACAATATACATGGGATAAAACTTCCATGAGAACTTCTTTCTGTTGCTAGCACTATTGGTTGGTAACATGGTTATTACAAGTTTTTTCTTAGTCATTATTTTTTAATTACCATCTGGTACTACAAGATTGTACTTCTTAGGCATGCTCATGTTTCCTTAATATTTGGACTAAGTACAGGATTAATGATGCTCATATTACTGTCTGTGTGAAGGGTGGGCAACTGTGATAAATGTGGGAGTCAGTTTTCATTCTCATGAAATATGTACTGTCCCAGCCCATTCCCTGAGATCCCTGAAAATTGCAACTAGGATCCCAATTCACACTGCATAATTTTAGCAGTTTGATATCATTTTAATTGCCATGGCTGCATCCTATGGAATCCTGGTGTGTGTAGTTTGAGGAGGCACTGGAGCGGTCTGCCAGAGAATTCTAAATACTTCTCCCTAAACTTCCAGTCCCAGGGTTCCAGAGGATGGTGGCATGGTAGTGAAAAGGGAATTATAGTGCTTCAATTATCCTGTGTGTAAAGATAATTGGACTTCTGTTTGTTATTTGGGGTTATGGGAAGGGTAGTTTTTTGTTTTTGTTCTGCTTATTTTCTTCTGTTTTGTGGAATTTTTGTTTGTTTGTTTGTTTGCTGAACTGATGTTCCTGGAAGCCTTCAGGAGTAGTGACAGAACATTTTTCGGCATTTTTTATACGCACACATCACAATGTTTTGGCTCTGAGAAGCAGGCAGGACACACAAAATACTTATTAATATTTATTAATTTATATTCCATAACTGAGACATAAGACATCTTACAAAAATTAAAATGGATACAGTTAAAGAACATATTAAAATACATAAGCTAAAACATACAGAAAGTTATTACTTAAATGCAATTAAACTATCCATAGAATTATATTAATTTAAAATAAATCCATTAAAAGACACACATAATTCAATTAAATGACACATATTAAAAGTCCTTGTAGTCAATTCCTAAAGCCTGTCAGAATAGAATTGTTTTGTATTTGTGGGGAGAAAGACAGCAGAGAGAGAGCTAACCTAGTCTCTTGCAAGAGGGAGCTCCAAAGCCAGAGAGAAGGCCCTATCCTGGGTTTCCACCAGATGTGCCTAGGCAGATGGTGGGACCGAAAAAAAGTCTCCCTCATATAGACAGATATGATCCTTCACCTAGCCTAGTCTGGGGCACTATTGGGCTTTATAGCTCATAATCAGTGTTGTGTATCACGTTTGGAGATGGACCGGTAGTCCATGGAACTTTTGCAATCAAGGATTCATATACTCCCTGTAACCTGCCCTAGTCAATAATATGTCTGTGACTCTTTGGAGCAACTAAAGTTTTAGGACACTTCAAAAGCAGGCCCATATAGAGCATGTTACAGTAATTCAAAAGGAATGTAAATAAGGCATGTATCATCAGACCCATTTCACACATTTCCTGGAACAGGTAGAGCTGCTGCACTAACCCTTTACTGTCCAAATGCAATCCTGGCCACCACAGAAACTTGCATATAGGGTTGAATCCAGATATACACCCAAACTGCAGACTTACATCTTCAGAGAAAGTATGATCCCAACCAGCACAGGATGAACCCCTATTTCCTGAAGGATTTTGACTGACCTGGAACATGTCTTTGTTGTCTGGAATAAACTTCAGTTTGTTCACCCTCATGTATTCCATTACTGATGGTAGTTGCTGGTTTTGAATAAAAACAACTTCCTTGGGATTAGGTGGAAAGGAAACATACTGAATTGGATGTCATCAACAAACTAATGCCACCTGAGCCCAAAACTCTAAACAACCAACAATTTAATGCACACTCATCCCTGCACATTCACTAGGGTTAGGGCCACAGGACCCCTGCAAAAGTAGAAAAATCATGAATATCAAAATGTGTGTATGTATCTGTGGGAAGGGGGCTGAGGCATGGTGGGGAGAATGGACACCCAGGGTCCAAACCAGGTCAGGTAAAGGAGAGGGAAAGGGGAAGGGTAGGCATGGTGGCAATATAATTCTCTCTCACCCATATCCTTCCTTGAGTCTGGGGGGGGGCATCAGGAGAGGGTTTGTGGTGCTGAGAAATTGGGCTGTGAGCCATCATTAGTTGGTCAGGCAGCAGCTGTTACAGGAGGAGGAAGAGAAGGGTCACAACTAGAGATGGGTTTTTAAAGGGATGCATGGCCTGATTGGAGCTACTGAGAGGGAAGGTTCTCCTGGAAGATGTGCACTTGAGGTGGGAGGGGGCAGGAGTTGGAGAATCTAGCAAATAATCAAATCACTGAAAGTCAAACTTACAAATGTGGAAGGCCGACTGTATATGTTAAATAACATTAAAGATAAAAGAGCACCACAGGCCTATAGTGTAGGAGATTAACAGGAATCCCTCAGCACCACCTTCTGGGTTTGCCCCTCCAAGAAGGACAGAAACCATTGTAAAACAGTACTTCAAAGCCACATCCTGGAGAGGCAGCCTGGAAGGATACCATGCTGTTGAAAGCTGGTGAGAAGTCCAACAGAACCCAGAGGGACACAGTCCCATATGTAGTTCCTGGTGTAAGTCATTGAGCAAGGAGACCGAAGCTAGCCTTGTTCCATAGCCCTCAAGCCAGATTGAAAGGGATCTAGATAAACCACCTTGTCCAGGAATCCTTGGAGTTTAGAGGGCATCAAATGCTGTAGCACCTTGCCCCAAAATCGGATATTGGAGACTGATCCTTGTGACTCACTTTGCTGTCAAAGAGGTAGGGAAGTCCCATCAGTGACACATGATCCAGACCAGGGTTGTTTCTCCCCACCATTTCAGGGTGAAGTACACAGGATCAGATCACGAAGCTGCTCCATTACAAATTCCAGTTTTGAGAAGTCCAATACAATGTCCTATCCGCTCTCTGTGAGCTTTCTTTCTTACATAACCATTTGTCTGCCTCTCACTACTGGTCACCATCCAAGATATTCAAGATTGAAAGGGGATAAGAAATTGAATAGAATGACAACAAAGAGAGAGCAAACATTTGATTTGTTATTCAGAGACATGAAAGTGGTCTGACAGACACAGCATTGTGATTCTGCTGTGCTCCTTCCTTTTAGGTGTACAACTATTCTGATCAAGCAGGTAGTGCTTAGAATACTACAAAGCACTGTAAAAGCTGTTCATCAAACAAAGATTGCAAGGTGAGCATACACATAATGAATTTCAATGTTTTTTCATACTACTGTCAGTTTTAGAAAAGTATAACCACCTGTCTCCAGTCATTAGCTGAGATCATTTGAATTGTTAACTGCTGTCAAGTTGACTTTGACTTATGTTGACCTTATGATGACAGACCTCCAACCCAGCTGCCCTGCTCAGGTTTTGCAGATTCAGAGAAGTGTCCTCCTTGATTGATCTATCCATCTATAATAGGGTCTTCCTTTTTCCCTACTGCCTTCTACCTTACGTTACATTATTACATTACTTTATTGTCTTTTCTAGTGAATCATTTCTTCTCATGATACGGCCAAAGTATGACAGCCTCACTTTAGTCACCTTGGCTTCTGGGGAGAGTTCAGGCTTGATTTGCTCTAGGACCCATTCATTTGTCTTTTTAGCAACCCAGGGTATCTACAGAATTCTTCTCCAGCACCATATTTTAAAGGAGTTGATTTTCTTCCTATTAGCTTTCTTCACTGTCCAGCTTTCACAACCATACACAGGAATTAGAAATATGATGGCATGGACAATCCTAACTTTAGTATTCAATTTACACTTGAGAGTCTTGTCTAGTTCCTTCATAACTGCCCTTCCAAGTCCTAATCATCTAAATAGATGCTACTTTTTTTTTTAAATTGCTTGCACAACAATCTGTATTTTATGCAGCTCCCAGGCTGTGACCATTGACTTACTCTGGCAGAGGAGGACAGAATATCATAATGAGTTTTAATGTCTTTCTATTAATGCAATTTGATAATAGATATCAATGTCAGCTTATATTTATGTTCATATAGAAAGTGGAGTGGACATCTTCCTTCCCTCAAGGAGTCCTGTTTATCTGTTGTATTTTGTCATCAGAAACTTGGGTGTTCTATATTCTAGCATCATTCTCCACAGAGGGTTGATGACAACCTATCATCTACTCACAGAATGTGTGAACTGCCAAGCATAAGAATTAATCTCAGGGGGCTATATATTAAGTATTGCTTTTAGAAGAAAAATCCTGACATTGTGAGTCATCTAAGACCTTCCTGTGACCTATTGTTTAACCAAGACTCAAGCCTTTCTGTATCAGCATGACTAATGTCTGGTGACGAGAAATGTGGGACCCAGAGGTAAATGTGGGAAGAGTGCTGGGAGGAAGCTAAATACAGACGTCCTAGCAAAGGAGGAAGCTGTGAATAATAATTAAAATACGACAGATTTCACAATGCTGTTATACAGGCTGTTGGTCACTGGCCACCAGGAGTGCTTGGGGAACAATGGCATTTCTTGAGGGTTTCAAGACCTTGTCAAGATTGTGAGTGGTCATTCCGAAGCCTGGGCCTGAAAGATGTGCAGAAACTGGTGGCACAAGGCAGTGCACACAGAAGGCTAAAAAGCACTGTTTGGTAGAGGAACAAGAATGGAAGGCTAAGGGGCTTGAGATCAAGTGTGGCCAGCTTTACTCTGCCAGTCATCTGCAGGCTCTGTTGCT